>CM060354.1:14686802-17484302 GCA_030545235.1 Helianthus tuberosus | reverse complement strand
GGGTGCGGCTTAGGTTAACTAACACAAAGAAGATACAGTTCACTCAACGATTGCCTTTGGGTTCCGAACTCCATATGGGGAAGGAGCGTTGTTGTTTGCAAGGTCTCGATTATTTACATGGACCCACTTTTCATTCAATTTGTGGGAATTTTCTGATCTATAAACCGTCCCTAACTAACGATCGGCTCATGTTTGAGGATGATGAATCACTTCGTGTCGACCTGTTGCCAATAAACTTTCCGGCCTCATATGAGAATGGAAAACTGGAGCATTTTCTGCATCGGTGGATGAAGAATCACGAACATAAGATTTTCTGGTTGACCATGTTCCCAGAAAAAAGATACTTTCAGGAAACGACAAACACGACTGAAGTGGCTATACATACAAATCCATTTACGGATCTATATGCTCCGATTGGAACTTCCAGTTCCAGAACAGGTGGCTGGTATACTACCATAATGAAACTGCCTTTTATTTTCTTTATTCGGATCGGATTTATGTTGGCTTCATTGGGGGGATCGCGTAGTTTGTTACGTCACCTCCAAAAGGATAAGTTGCCTTGGAATCGATAAAGTTAAGTGTAGTTCATAATTGCATAAAAGGAGGAGAAGTAGCGGCTGCAGCGCGTTGAGGCACTTCTTCGACGGTTCCCGTACGCCCGGCCTGCCGGCCCGCTCTGAAGAATTCATGGGTCGGCGGGCAGGCGAGACAGAATGGGCGGGCACTACTAACCAAGACAAGCCCAGTTCCCGCCGATAGGCGCTGGTAGCTTGCTTCCAAGCCTTGCCTTATATGATAGTTGTGCCCATGGCCCGAAGGAGCCTTAAGCACTTGTACAATGCTTCAAGTCAAGGCTCCCTCCCACTCGTTGCCCAGAGCCTTGACTTTCCATGTTTTTAGTCAAATGTGCGCTAGCGCGCTACAACTAGCACTTTTTTCTCTGATAGACTCGCTTCTTCAAGCTCCGCCCCTTATTGAAAAAGAAAATAAATAAAAAGCGCTAACGCGCCTTTACTTTTTTGAGGAGATATAAAAAGAAGCAACCTTACTAAGCAAACGTAGGCTTGGGCTCGAAAGCAAGAAGCAACGGCTTTCGCGCTTGTTGGAGCTATTAAGCATCTTAGACTATTGCATTCCATTTTTCAGCTGGACAGAAAGGTGGAAACTTTCTGCGGGATCCTCTTTCTGCGGGATGCTCTTTTGCGCTACGATGTGCTTTTTTACTCTTTAAGTGCGCCACTCCTTCTTTTGTCCTGTATCTGTAGCTGCTTTTCCCGCACTCTCTTTTATCCCGCCGAAGGTCCCCCTTACATAATAGGGGTTAAGTTAAGGGGGGTGCACACCATGGTCAAATCTGCATGAAAAACCGGGGGGAATCTTGAGTCTTTATATTATGCTCCCGCACCCCCTATCTCTTAAAGGCTCTGCGCTCCCGCATTCTGATTGATCCTGTGCAATGTTGTAATCCTGCTGTTCCTTTATCCCCCGCTCCGCAGCTGCTGGAGACTTAGATTTTGAGCCTTTTGCGGTACTGATTGATGTTATGGGGGATTACTTGGGTTGGCCGGGCTGTTTGTTTGCGAAGGCCGAAGGACTTAAAAATAAGTTTTTTGTGTTATTGGACAGAATCGGTGCCGTTTTCCCACGCCTCATTTTCCATAATATGATTATGAGCTGCAGAACGCTTTAAGCTGGAATTTTAGCATTGAATTTGGAACACAGGCCAAACTACGCTCCTAGGCTCCCTTCTTCGAGGTTGATTCCCCCAGATTAAATGACAAGGAGCCAAAAAGCGAAGATGGCAGCGGAGGAATACAGAACGATCTGGAGATGCAAATGGAATGGCATTAGAGGCTGCTTCTATGAAAGCACCTGAGTCAGTGATGCCAACAACTTGTATGAGAGAATGCTCTAATGGACAGGATGGAAATGCTAGTTCATAGAGAAATTGACCCACGTAGGGAAGATGATGAGCAACTGGGATTCCCCATGATGAGAGATAAGGCCTTGGTCCTATCCCACTTAGAAGCAGAAGCTGAGGGCTTCCAATGGCTCCAGCTGAGACAATCACTTCACCATGTTCACGAACCATTGCATGGTGATACTTCCGATTCTGGTCTCTATACACAACCCCTATTGCCGTCAGACCAAAGCATAGTTCATATCCGATCGGAGAGCCAATCCGAAAGGGGTCAGAGCTATCAGTGGCTTCCTCCCTAGCTCTACTGGTAAGGCAGATAAGGAGGCTAGCTGTAATCGCTTGCATGTCGGTCTCTCTTACGTAGCAAGGTTGGTACACAGAACTATCATGCCAGACTAAAGGAAGCCAATCAATGCAAATGATTGAGAGCATGCCCATTACAGTAGCGGTCAAGTGAACACTTTCCGAACACTAACCCAATTGGATGGGAAAGTTAGCATTCACAATAAAGACTAATAACAATGAGTGAAGCAAACTTCTGACAAAAATAGAGGGGATCATCGTCGACTTCTCATGGACTAGCCCACTTACCTATTTTGCGATCTCAAACCTTGGAGAGGAGTCTAAACCATCTTTTAGGGTTATATTCAAGGGGATTTCCCAATGGGCAACTCAGGAACGACTGCCAAAGCCGCTGCTGATGAAGATCAGACTAGAAGCAAAAGTGTTGATTGTAGACCAGGTAGAAAGAGAAGATTGATGAGGAAGAACCCAATCAGGAGAGAAAAAGCAATTCCTCTCCTTTCAGTCGAGCTACTTCGTTCCTCACCTCCTGGAACAAAGGGCGCTTAAGTAAGAAAGTCAGATAGGTAGGGTTCCAAACCTGATGGGAATCGAGCAAGTGGTCGTAGGTGGACGTATCAGAGGGCGAGAAGAAGGAAATGAAGATACGCTAGTTTACCAAATTCATTGCATGGAGGTAGCATCCGGGCAAGGACCATTCACTTCAACAGATTCATCTTTCCTCTTCCTTTTCCATGTGACACCGGCCCTAACTATAACTAGTCATTCACACGAGAAAGACTTACTTTTTATCGATTCGGGGATAGAGTCGACAGACTAAGCACCAACTAGATCGCCTATGAACAAACTACGCACAAAGACATTTGAACCTCAGATTATCTTATTCATAGGCTACCGAGGGCCTGAACGCGCTTCGGTAAGGTCAAGTGGCATTCCGGTACTGACCTAATCAACTATTAGATCTCTGGACTAGGAGAAAAAAAGGTCGGAAAATAGAATATGTTTTACCCTTTCCTTCTATTGTTTTCCTTTTTCGCCGGGAGACTTGCTCAAAGGAAATCTTTCAGGAAACGGGCTATTCCCTCAATGAATAAGAGTTTTCCAGAGAATTCTGGAGATCTTTTTCTTTGCCAACAATCTAAGCAGGATTATCCATCCCACTCCAGAAGCTTGCATTCACGAGTATCTCTAAGCTTTTGTGTGACATGGATCTTCCTTGTATCTCAGAGGTTGCGTATATAGAAGATGGATTGGTTTGGTGCGCATGATGGAGTAATCTCTTCGTCTAATCACGAGACCACATGTACTTTATGTACTTTATCTGGGATTGATTCCCGTTAGGTGGATTGCTTGCTGTGCAGCTAACTATCGACCCCTTCCTTCTCGATCTTTATAGGACTTATTAGTAGCTTGAAGTCTGTCTCCTTTCACAAAATCCCTAAGAGCCACTTGGTCAGAGAGAGAGAGAGAGATAGACGATGTTTACACCGCCTTTCATCAATGCATTAATTTGATGTTGGGGCTAAACCTCTTCTTGTTTGGCCCATGAGGATACTTTCACTCTACTTGCTCTTGTTGCCTGCTCCTCCGCTTGTCACGAAAGATTATGCCTTGAAGAATGAACAACTTAGAGATCAAACTCCAATGCTAGGAAACTTCCGAGACTAAAGCCCCCTTACCAAGAGCACAGTGATAAGCAGGTACAGGATCCAGCAAGACGGGAGGAAGGAAGATTCGAATGATAGAACGGCCGACAGCTACTTGGTTAGGCGGCTCAGTGAGACAGGGAAGGGCGAACGAAATGGTGGCTCAGGGAGCCAAATACATGAATAAAGGTAGACTGTAGAGCTATCACTGCTTGACTGCTATAGTGAAGCTCTTACTGCCTCTCGTGAGAGAGATCCTTGAGTGGAATCGAGGCCGCTGGAAGTTGTTAGCTAATCAACTTGCTTGGAAAGCGGCGTGAACTCTTTCAGACCCTTGCACACCTTTTTTAGCCGGCCGGTAACTAAACGGCTAGCATGACTTTCTAACCGGCCTTCTCTTTAATAGAAATTTCAGAGAGTAGATTCGTTCAATATCCAAAGCACTGAGACTCGGTTGACAAGCTCATTGGCAAGACCGGAGGGGCTAGGTCGGAAATCAGGTTGGTTGCACGTTGCTTTGTATTTAAAGCAGTGTGCGGCCTCTTTGCAGAAGGCCTATGCTGGCGATAAGGTGAAACCCGAATTGCTACCAGTGCCAGTGTCTCTCACTAGGAGCAGTTACCCTCGTATCATCCCGTCTTTCCATAGAAGATTGATATTACGGAAGCTGATATTTTTGTGCAATTCTATTTGTCGTTCTTCTCCTTGTCTAAGATTATTGTCTTAGCCAAGCGAGTCCGAAAATCGACTTTTACATCCATTATCAGTCCTGTTGATGATATTGAAGCCATGACAGAGGTGGTCTCGGACATGAAAGGGTGTCTGAAGGATCTAATGTTGCGGTATGTACCGCGGGTCAGGGATATTCCGTTGTACCAAGGGATGTCTTTTGATCCGACTTGGAAGGCTCTCCCTACGCATCGTTTGACGAGAGAGGTGTTGCAGAAGCGGGCCAAACAACCAAAGTCGAAGGTTATTTGCTTCACTTGAAAGTAAAATTTTCACTTCAAGGCTTTAAAGAAAAGAAACTTATAGATTGGCTTGAAAACTCCCCAGAGATAAAAATATTAATTAGAAGAAGAGGTCTTTCTTGATCCTGGAGAGGTAAAGATTGAGACAGGTTGTCAGAGTCATTTCTATTGCTGCCTAAGAGCCCTACCCCTACTTAAGATATTGCTTGAAAGGCGTTGGTTGAGTGACTGCACTTGCCCCTTTGACTGCTGGATTGATTGACTTTGCCAGCTTCAAACCCTACTGTAATAGAATTAAAATTGCTTATCTAATTAATTTAAATATTATTTTGTAGCTATAAGTGTATCTAATTGGTTAATTGCTATATGCCTAATCTAAACATTTCAACAATATTTTTAGAA
The DNA here is from genome assembly GCA_030545235.1 of Helianthus tuberosus. Lineage (NCBI taxonomy): Eukaryota > Viridiplantae > Streptophyta > Magnoliopsida > Asterales > Asteraceae > Helianthus > Helianthus tuberosus. The sequence goes on along the minus strand of CM060354.1, from coordinate 17,479,059 downwards.
CTACTAAATTAAGACCACGGGTTAAGTAAATAAAAAATCAAATAGTTAATAACGGAGATTTAATAATTAAAAAACGATATTTTAAGACGCTTTTCTAATATCCGAACAAAATTTTGAGCCATGTATGATCAAAACTTGTGATGTTTGTTAAGTTTATAAATATGAAAGCATTTGAACCATCGATTAGAAGACAAATGTATCATCTACTTTCTCATGAGTTTTAAAAGTCATGTGAACATACATTTAATAACCTAAGTTTTAGTTAAATAACAGTGGTCTTAATTTATTAGTTCTTAAAAATTATTGAAATGTTGAGATTACACATATAGCAATTAGCCAATTAGATAAACTTATAGCTACAAAATAATACTTAAATTAATTAGATAAGTATAAATATTGGTAATTATATATAACTTTAAAATTTAAATATCTGGACGTGAGTTGCATCTTAAATGAATGGTTATTTTTTGGATAAATTCATTAGTATGATAAATGTAGTTATTCTTCTTCTTGCATTTTAAATTACGATTTTGGCCCATGTGATTATATCACTTTTACCCTTTTAGCCCTAAAATTTTTTTTTTAACATCTGAGCCCCCAACGTTGTAACACCCCGAAAAATGTAAAACCTTAAACTGGAATTAATAAGGTTTAAATAAACAAGAAATTACTAACTAGGAAATTTAACCTAATTAGTTAGAAATCTAGAAATAACCATAAAGTAGAGTTAAAGTTCACTAAAATATATAATTATCAAAGTGTAGGGGGTTAAGTTGTTAAAATTGAAAACTTAATTCTAATAAACAAACAAAACACAATTTTAACCCCCATTTGATATCCTTGGTCGACCAGAACATCAGGGTGGGCGACACCCACTTCTCCAAAACCCTAAAATCACATAATCTTGCAAATTGAAGGGTTAATTCAAGTAGAAATCGAGAATTGAGCCTAGAATCGTAATCCTCATTGCAAGAGGATTCTAAGGTATGTGAAATTTGATGAAATCTATCAACTTGGAATTTCCATGATTTTGAAATTCTGAAATTTGATGCTTGCATGTGTGTTATTTTGTTAGATTGAAGTTGGATAGGTGTTTAGAAGTAAAACCTAACTAACTATTTGAGAAATCATGCCCAAATTCAGGGAATTCTATGAATCCATGGAAGCTAGGTCATGGGTTTTATAAAATGATGATAAACACTAGGATTTGAATGATAATTCTAGTATAAATTTCATTATAGGAGGTAACTCCTGTGATGTTGATGCTAAATTGTGTGCAAGGTTTACTAATTAAAGTGAAATTTGGGGTTTAATTTGCAAGTCATGAACTTGGAAATGATGGTAGGAAAATCTGACCCGTTAGGTGTTTGTAGAAATGCCTAAGTGAGGATTTTGATGTTAAATTTGATGAGAACGCAGATTTGATCATGTTTCACAATGATATGAATATGGTCATGGAAAGAGTTCTAAACAAGTTGTAAAACTGAATTTTCTAGGCAAAGAGTCCGGATCATCAAGCGGACAAGCCGAAGGGAATTCACGGGGGAAAGGCGTGCTCTAAAGGGACGAAATTATCGTTTCGTTACATTGTGTATTATTTAATAGATTTATGTCGTAGTTTGAAAACATGGTAAACAAGATGAATCAATGTACTACGGAAATGACTTTTCGTCTTAATCTAGTGAGATGGGTCAAAATAATTGTTAGAAATTGAGGTTAGAATTACATTGTTTGACGATTAATTCTTGATCTCTAAACGGGTCGAACAATCTAACAAGGTATGATTAACTCTTTGGATTTGGATTGAAAGATCTTTAATGATTGTAAATTCATATCATGCACGTAATATGAGATTTTAATATTTCAATATCATAGATGAATTGAAGTTTGAAAGTTAGAATCTTGGTGTGAAAATTTAAAACAAAGCAAAAATTGAAACTCCAGGTACTACCGTAAATTACGGTAGTACCGTAATTTACGGTGGAGGAAAAAATGTTTACGGTAGGAACCTACTGATTTACGGTGGTCATAAGCTTTCAAGACTCACCGTAAATTACGGTAGTACCGTAATTTACGGTAAACCCAGAAAAGTTACATTTCGTTTTATTTTAAGTTGATGATGGGATTAAATGTTTATACTATACGTCCAAAAGTCAAAACTAATATTTTTAACGGTTTTGATTCTAGGTGATTAGATGGATCGCACGGATGGTGATCAAGCAATGACGAAAGAACCGAACACAACTTTTGAAGCTTCCGCTATGTGTCTTAATCTTACTTAAGCCTTGTTCATGGAATGTATCTAAATACTCAAACAACTTTTGAACGTTCTAATTTGGTCAAGTGTTGACTATGTTTTATGATACTTCTAAAACTTTGTAAATCTACTATCTTTTGGTATAAATATTCTAAATCTAATGATTAATTCTAGTTAAAGTTTAAGGGTGTTACAAGTTGGTAATCAGAGCTCAAGGTTGTCAATAAGTGTTCGGTTCAAGCTTGATCGATCGTCCGGTAAGAATTAACTTGTTTTGTTAATAGATTATGTATTATGTATAGAGTGAGAAATGAACAATATGCATGAAAAGAGTGTGTAAGCTCACTCAAAAACAAGAAATGCATGAAACAAGAATGATCAAATCAAGTTACGGACTTGATTGAATAGAAACAAGAATGATCAAATCAAGTTACGGACTTGATTGAATAGAACCAAGAATTATAAAATCAAGTTACGAACTTGATTAAATCAAAACAAGTAAAGCATGTGTTATAAATGGAATGTTTAACAATCTATGTAAACATTTCAGAAATCGAGATGGCTGATGGAGGCAATGATAATGCGGTGCCAAGAGTCACCGAACAAGTAAGGGAAGTGATTGCCGAAGAGGTTGGGAAGGCGATCGAAAACAGTTTGTCGGGTTTTATTGATAAAATCCAACACACGGTTTTATCAATAGTAGAAGATAGAATCAAGAAACTAGAAGATGATTCAAATGTAGCAAAGGAGAAACGAGGAGGACGAAAGCCTTGTTCATACAAGGAATTCATGGCTTGTAAACCACCAACATATAATGGGGAGGTTGACCCAATAGTGTGCCAACGATGGCTAAGTGACATCGAAGGAGTATTCGAGAGAACCCATTGTGACGAAGAAGACTACGTAGCCTATGGTACGGGTCAACTAAGGAGTCAAGCGAAAGATTGGTGGGATAACAAAAAGAAGGAGATTGGAAGTGAAGCGGCTAAGGCCATGACTTGGGAGGAGTTTAAGACGCCGTTTCTTAAACACCATAGTCCCAAGGCGGTCGTAAATAAAATCAAGGAAGAGTTCATGCAACTCAGACACAAAGGTGAATCCATAGACAAGATCACGGGGATGTTTATGGACAAGATGAAGTTCTGTGATGAACTGATAACGAATGAAGAGCAAAAGGTCTATTATTACCATAACATGCTAAGCGCGGAATATAGAGAGTTCATAACCCCTTCAAAGTACGAGACCCTTACCGAGATTGTCAATGCTGCTCGGGAAAGGGAGATCGAATTGAAGAAGAGTATAGAACGGGGTGAACGAAGGGCACTAGATGTGAATCCAAGCCCTACCAAGAAAGCAAGAACGAATGAAACAGCAAAGAGATCAGATGCTAAAGGTAGTACACCAGGTTGCAAAATTTGTGGGAAAAATCATAAGGGTGAATGCCGTTACAAGGATAAGCCTTGTCCTATATGCAAGAAAACGGGACATATGGCCATGTCATGCCCGGAGAAAGTGACGGTTTGTTATAACTGTTATCGAACGGGTCACAAGAAGTCTGAATGCCCGGAACTGGTTGGAAAGAAGGATGGGCAAGAACCGAAAGGTGAGGCCCCGAAAGCAAAGGCAAGATCTTTCCAACTAACTGCTGCAGAAGCGAAGATTGAACCTGACGTGGTCTCAGGTATATTTGCTGTAAATTCAATTCCTGCACACGTGTTATTTGATACGGGTGCGAATAAATCCTTTGTTTCATATGGGTTTATTCGACATCCTTCCTTTATTCTAACAAAATTACCTGTGCCTTTAGAAGTAGAGATAGGTAATAACAAAAGCTTTATTGTTTGTGATGTATGTGAAAATTGTAAACTGAGCATCGACGATGAAGAATATTTGATAAATCTAATCCCAATGTCGATGGGAGAATTCCAAGTAGTCGTGGGGATGGATTGGCTATCTCAATACCATGCAAAGGTCGTGTGTTTTCGCAAAGAGATAAAACTAACATCTCCGAGCGGAAAACACGTCACCATTTATGGCGAAAAACGAGGCAACCCCATAGTATGTTCGATGTTGAAAGCTCACAAGCTCATGAAGCGAGGATGCAAAGCATTCATAATTTATGCAAATGAGACCGAGAAAGAATCACGGAAGATTGAAGGAGTACCGGTAGTACGAAATTATGAAGATGTTTTTCCGGAAGATTTACCGGGGATACCGCCTGAACGGGAAGTAGAGTTCGGAATCGAATTGATTCCGGGCGCGAAACCTGTGGCAAAAGCCCCGTACCGACTTGCACCGTCGGAATTACAAGAGCTGATGTCCCAAATTCAAGATTTGCTTGATAAAGGATTCATAAGGCCGAGTGTGTCTCCTTGGGGCGCACCGGTGTTGTTTGTGAGAAAGAAGGACGGGAGTATGCGCATGTGTATCGATTATCGGGAGTTAAACAAACTCACGGTAAAGAACCGATACCCGCTCCCGAGGATAGACGACTTATTTGACCAACTACAAGGCGCGAGTTGGTTTTCAAAAATTGACCTTAGGTCGGGGTATCACCAACTAAAGGTCAAGGAAGAAGATGTGCCGAAGACGGCTTTTCGCACAAGATACGGACATTACGAATTTCTCGTGATGTCATTTGGGCTAACAAATGCGCCCGCGGCTTTCATGGACCTCATGAACCGGGTTTGCAAGCCAATGTTGGATAAGTCGGTCATCGTGTTTATCGATGATATCTTAGTGTATTCGAAAAGTGAAGCCGAACATGCACGCCACTTACAAGAAGTGTTAGAGACACTTAGACGAGAGAAGCTTTATGCGAAATTTTCCAAATGTGCCTTTTGGTTACGAGAGGTACAATTTCTCGGTCATGTCATAAATGCCGATGGGGTTTTGGTGGATCCGTCAAAAATAGAGGCGGTGTCAAAATGGAATCCCCCGAAGAACCCTTCTGAGATTAGAAGCTTTTTGGGGCTTGCTGGATATTATAGGAGATTCATTCAAGATTTCTCCAAGATTGCATCGCCGCTAACAAAGTTAACCCAAAAGAAAGCAAAGTTTATTTGGGGAGTCGATCAAGAAAAAGCGTTTCGGACGCTAAAAGAAAGGCTAACTCAAGCTCCGGTACTGACATTGCCGGACGGAGTCGAAGACATGGTGGTTTATTCGGATGCTTCGTTATCGGGACTCGGATGCGTGCTGATGCAACGGGGCAAGGTAATAGCCTATGCCTCGAGACAATTGAAGATACACGAGAAGAAATACCCCACGCACGATCTTGAGCTGGCAGCGGTAGTATTTGCATTAAAAATATGGAGACATTATTTGTATGGGGTAAAATGCACCATATTCACCGACCACAAGAGCTTAAAATACTTCTTCGATCAGAAGGAGTTAAATATGCGACAAAGGCGATGGTTGGAAACAGTGAAAGACTATGATTGTGAGATACATTATCACCCCGGAAAGGCTAATGTGGTGGCGGACGCTCTGAGCAGAAAAACGGATTATGTCCCGATACGAGTACGATCAATGCAACTCGTGGTAACCTCGGGTATACTTGAACGTATTCGAGAGGCGCAATTAGAAGCAGTAAAAGAAGAGAATTGGAAGAAGGAAAGAATAATTGGTCAGTTGAAAGACTTGTCGGATGGGAATCATGGGTTAAAGACCCGATCCGGAAGGATATGGGTCCCACATACCTGTGGGGTAAAGGCGCTTCTACTTGATGAAGCTCATAAATCCCGTTATTCAGTTCATCCGGGTGCAACCAAGATGTACAATGATTTGAAACAAAATTATTGGTGGCCCGGAATGAAGAGGGACGTGGCGAAATATGTGGAAAAATGCTTGACATGTTTACAAGTCAAGGCGGAGCACCAGAAACCATATGGTAAACTCCAACCGCTAGAAATTCCGGTTTGGAAGTGGGAACATATTACAATGGACCTGCTAACTAAACTGCCTAAGACGAATCGGGGTTTTGATGCCATATGGGTAGTGGTGGATAGATTGACGAAAAGTGCTCACTTTATTCCGATTCGTGAGACTTACACGTCAGAAAAGATGTCAGAAGTCTATACCAATGAAATCATAGCACGTCATGGAGTGCCGGTGTCCATCGTGTCCGATAGGGATACCCGGTTTACTTCGAACTTCTGGCGTGATTTCCAAGAACAAATGGGGACCAAATTGTTCATAAGCACTGCGTACCATCCTCAAACGGATGGACAAAGTGAAAGAACGATACAAATACTGGGAGACATGCTACGGGCGTGTATAATCGACTTTGGAGGCAGTTGGGATGTTCACCTACCGTTAGTTGAGTTTTCGTATAACAACAGTTACCAATCTAGTATTAAAATGGCACCATACGAATTGCTTTACGGTAGGAAGTGTCGAACCCCGGTTTGTTGGGGTGAAGTGGGTCCACGTGAACTCGCTCATCAAGACATAGTACGAGCCACGAACGAAAAGATCGATAAAGTTCGGGCACACTTGAAAGCGGCTCAAGACAGGCAAAAGGCGTATGTTGATAAAAGGAAAAGACCAATTGAATTTCAAGTCGGTGACATGGTCATGCTAAAAGTGTCCCCATGGAAAGGCGTTATTAGATTTAGAAAGAAGGGGAAGTTAAGCCCAAGGTTTATCGGGCCGTTTAAAATTATCGGGAGAGTTGGCAAGGTAGCTTACCGTCTTGAACTACCGGAGGAGCTAAGTGGAATCCATGGCACATTTCACGTATCTCAATTAAGAAAGTGTCTAGCTGACGAAACGACCTATATCCATTACGATGATATCGAAGTGGATAATAGTCTAAATTATGTGGTGAGACCGGTTGAAATTCTAGACAGAAAGGTCAAACGTTTACGAAATAAACAAATCGAACAAGTCAAAGTCAAATGGGAGCATAGGAAGGGTTCGGACACTACATGGGAGTCCGGAGAGGAGATGCGACGTCTTCACCCTACTTTATTTGGTACGTATTGCGGTTTCGAGGACGAAACCCTTTTTAAGAGGGGTGGACTTGTAACACCCCGAAAAATGTAAAACCTTAAACTGGAATTAATAAGGTTTAAATAAACAAGAAATTACTAACTAGGAAATTTAACCTAATTAGTTAGAAATCTAGAAATAACCATAAAGTAGAGTTAAAGTTCACTAAAATATATAATTATCAAAGTGTAGGGGGTTAAGTTGTTAAAATTGAAAACTTAATTCTAATAAACAAACAAAACACAATTTTAACCCCCATTTGATATCCTTGGTCGACCAGAACATCAGGGTGGGCGACACCCACTTCTCCAAAACCCTAAAATCACATAATCTTGCAAATTGAAGGGTTAATTCAAGTAGAAATCGAGAATTGAGCCTAGAATCGTAATCCTCATTGCAAGAGGATTCTAAGGTATGTGAAATTTGATGAAATCTATCAACTTGGAATTTCCATGATTTTGAAATTCTGAAATTTGATGCTTGCATGTGTGTTATTTTGTTAGATTGAAGTTGGATAGGTGTTTAGAAGTAAAACCTAACTAACTATTTGAGAAATCATGCCCAAATTCAGGGAATTCTATGAATCCATGGAAGCTAGGTCATGGGTTTTATAAAATGATGATAAACACTAGGATTTGAATGATAATTCTAGTATAAATTTCATTATAGGAGGTAACTCCTGTGATGTTGATGCTAAATTGTGTGCAAGGTTTACTAATTAAAGTGAAATTTGGGGTTTAATTTGCAAGTCATGAACTTGGAAATGATGGTAGGAAAATCTGACCCGTTAGGTGTTTGTAGAAATGCCTAAGTGAGGATTTTGATGTTAAATTTGATGAGAACGCAGATTTGATCATGTTTCACAATGATATGAATATGGTCATGGAAAGAGTTCTAAACAAGTTGTAAAACTGAATTTTCTAGGCAAAGAGTCCGGATCATCAAGCGGACAAGCCGAAGGGAATTCACGGGGGAAAGGCGTGCTCTAAAGGGGACGAAATTATCGTTTCGTTACATTGTGTATTATTTAATAGATTTATGTCGTAGTTTGAAAACATGGTAAACAAGATGAATCAATGTACTACGGAAATGACTTTTCGTCTTAATCTAGTGAGATGGGTCAAAATAATTGTTAGAAATTGAGGTTAGAATTACATTGTTTGACGATTAATTCTTGATCTCTAAACGGGTCGAACAATCTAACAAGGTATGATTAACTCTTTGGATTTGGATTGAAAGATCTTTAATGATTGTAAATTCATATCATGCACGTAATATGAGATTTTAATATTTCAATATCATAGATGAATTGAAGTTTGAAAGTTAGAATCTTGGTGTGAAAATTTAAAACAAAGCAAAAATTGAAACTCCAGGTACTACCGTAAATTACGGTAGTACCGTAATTTACGGTGGAGGAAAAAATGTTTACGGTAGGAACCTACTGATTTACGGTGGTCATAAGCTTTCAAGACTCACCGTAAATTACGGTAGTACCGTAATTTACGGTAAACCCAGAAAAGTTACATTTCGTTTTATTTTAAGTTGATGATGGGATTAAATGTTTATACTATACGTCCAAAAGTCAAAACTAATATTTTTAACGGTTTTGATTCTAGGTGATTAGATGGATCGCACGGATGGTGATCAAGCAATGACGAAAGAACCGAACACAACTTTTGAAGCTTCCGCTATGTGTCTTAATCTTACTTAAGCCTTGTTCATGGAATGTATCTAAATACTCAAACAACTTTTGAACGTTCTAATTTGGTCAAGTGTTGACTATGTTTTATGATACTTCTAAAACTTTGTAAATCTACTATCTTTTGGTATAAATATTCTAAATCTAATGATTAATTCTAGTTAAAGTTTAAGGGTGTTACAAGTTGGTAATCAGAGCTCAAGGTTGTCAATAAGTGTTCGGTTCAAGCTTGATCGATCGTCCGGTAAGAATTAACTTGTTTTGTTAATAGATTATGTATTATGTATAGAGTGAGAAATGAACAATATGCATGAAAAGAGTGTGTAAGCTCACTCAAAAACAAGAAATGCATGAAACAAGAATGATCAAATCAAGTTACGGACTTGATTGAATAGAAACAAGAATGATCAAATCAAGTTACGGACTTGATTGAATAGAAACAAGAATTATAAAATCAAGTTACGAACTTGATTAAATCAAAACAAGTAAAGCATGTGTTATAAATGGAATGTTTAACAATCTATGTAAACATTTCAGAAATCGAGATGGCTGATGGAGGCAATGATAATGCGGTGCCAAGAGTCACCGAACAAGTAAGGGAAGTGATTGCCGAAGAGGTTGGGAAGGCGATCGAAAACAGTTTGTCGGGTTTTATTGATAAAATCCAACACACGGTTTTATCAATAGTAGAAGATAGAATCAAGAAACTAGAAGATGATTCAAATGTAGCAAAGGAGAAACGAGGAGGACGAAAGCCTTGTTCATACAAGGAATTCATGGCTTGTAAACCACCAACATATAATGGGGAGGTTGACCCAATAGTGTGCCAACGATGGCTAAGTGACATCGAAGGAGTATTCGAGAGAACCCATTGTGACGAAGAAGACTACGTAGCCTATGGTACGGGTCAACTAAGGAGTCAAGCGAAAGATTGGTGGGATAACAAAAAGAAGGAGATTGGAAGTGAAGCGGCTAAGGCCATGACTTGGGAGGAGTTTAAGACGCCGTTTCTTAAACACCATAGTCCCAAGGCGGTCGTAAATAAAATCAAGGAAGAGTTCATGCAACTCAGACACAAAGGTGAATCCATAGACAAGATCACGGGGATGTTTATGGACAAGATGAAGTTCTGTGATGAACTGATAACGAATGAAGAGCAAAAGGTCTATTATTACCATAACATGCTAAGCGCGGAATATAGAGAGTTCATAACCCCTTCAAAGTACGAGACCCTTACCGAGATTGTCAATGCTGCTCGGGAAAGGGAGATCGAATTGAAGAAGAGTATAGAACGGGGTGAACGAAGGGCACTAGATGTGAATCCAAGCCCTACCAAGAAAGCAAGAACGAATGAAACAGCAAAGAGATCAGATGCTAAAGGTAGTACACCAGGTTGCAAAATTTGTGGGAAAAATCATAAGGGTGAATGCCGTTACAAGGATAAGCCTTGTCCTATATGCAAGAAAACGGGACATATGGCCATGTCATGCCCGGAGAAAGTGACGGTTTGTTATAACTGTTATCGAACGGGTCACAAGAAGTCTGAATGCCCGGAACTGGTTGGAAAGAAGGATGGGCAAGAACCGAAAGGTGAGGCCCCGAAAGCAAAGGCAAGATCTTTCCAACTAACTGCTGCAGAAGCGAAGATTGAACCTGACGTGGTCTCAGGTATATTTGCTGTAAATTCAATTCCCGCACACGTGTTATTTGATACGGGTGCGAATAAATCCTTTGTTTCATATGGGTTTATTCGACATCCTTCCTTTATTCTAACAAAATTACCTGTGCCTTTAGAAGTAGAGATAGGTAATAACAAAAGCTTTATTGTTTGTGATGTATGTGAAAATTGTAAACTGAGCATCGACGATGAAGAATATTTGATAAATCTAATCCCAATGTCGATGGGAGAATTCCAAGTAGTCGTGGGGATGGATTGGCTATCTCAATACCATGCAAAGGTCGTGTGTTTTCGCAAAGAGATAAAACTAACATCTTCGAGCGGAAAACACGTCACCATTTATGGCGAAAAACGAGGCAACCCCATAGTATGTTCGATGTTGAAAGCTCACAAGCTCATGAAGCGAGGATGCAAAGCATTCATAATTTATGCAAATGAGACCGAGAAAGAATCACGGAAGATTGAAGGAGTACCGGTAGTACGAAATTATGAAGATGTTTTTCCGGAAGATTTACCGGGGATACCGCCTGAACGGGAAGTAGAGTTCGGAATCGAATTGATTCCGGGCGCGAAACCTGTGGCAAAAGCCCCGTACCGACTTGCACCGTCGGAATTACAAGAGCTGATGTCCCAAATTCAAGATTTGCTTGATAAAGGATTCATAAGGCCGAGTGTGTCTCCTTGGGGCGCACCGGTGTTGTTTGTGAGAAAGAAGGACGGGAGTATGCGCATGTGTATCGATTATCGGGAGTTAAACAAACTCACGGTAAAGAACCGATACCCGCTCCCGAGGATAGACGACTTATTTGACCAACTACAAGGCGCGAGTTGGTTTTCAAAAATTGACCTTAGGTCGGGGTATCACCAACTAAAGGTCAAGGAAGAAGATGTGCCGAAGACGGCTTTTCGCACAAGATACGGACATTACGAATTTCTCGTGATGTCATTTGGGCTAACAAATGCGCCCGCGGCTTTCATGGACCTCATGAACCGGGTTTGCAAGCCAATGTTGGATAAGTCGGTCATCGTGTTTATCGATGATATCTTAGTGTATTCGAAAAGTGAAGCCGAACATGCACGCCACTTACAAGAAGTGTTAGAGACACTTAGACGAGAGAAGCTTTATGCGAAATTTTCCAAATGTGCCTTTTGGTTACGAGAGGTACAATTTCTCGGTCATGTCATAAATGCCGATGGGGTTTTGGTGGATCCGTCAAAAATAGAGGCGGTGTCAAAATGGAATCCCCCGAAGAACCCTTCTGAGATTAGAAGCTTTTTGGGGCTTGCTGGATATTATAGGAGATTCATTCAAGATTTCTCCAAGATTGCATCGCCGCTAACAAAGTTAACCCAAAAGAAAGCAAAGTTTATTTGGGGAGTCGATCAAGAAAAAGCGTTTCGGACGCTAAAAGAAAGGCTAACTCAAGCTCCGGTACTGACATTGCCGGACGGAGTCGAAGACATGGTGGTTTATTCGGATGCTTCGTTATCGGGACTCGGATGCGTGCTGATGCAACGGGGCAAGGTAATAGCCTATGCCTCGAGACAATTGAAGATACACGAGAAGAAATACCCCACGCACGATCTTGAGCTGGCAGCGGTAGTATTTGCATTAAAAATATGGAGACATTATTTGTATGGGGTAAAATGCACCATATTCACCGACCACAAGAGCTTAAAATACTTCTTCGATCAGAAGGAGTTAAATATGCGACAAAGGCGATGGTTGGAAACAGTGAAAGACTATGATTGTGAGATACATTATCACCCCGGAAAGGCTAATGTGGTGGCGGACGCTCTGAGCAGAAAAACGGATTATGTCCCGATACGAGTACGATCAATGCAACTCGTGGTAACCTCGGGTATACTTGAACGTATTCGAGAGGCGCAATTAGAAGCAGTAAAAGAAGAGAATTGGAAGAAGGAAAGAATAATTGGTCAGTTGAAAGACTTGTCGGATGGGAATCATGGGTTAAAGACCCGATCCGGAAGGATATGGGTCCCACATACCTGTGGGGTAAAGGCGCTTCTACTTGATGAAGCTCATAAATCCCGTTATTCAGTTCATCCGGGTGCAACCAAGATGTACAATGATTTGAAACAAAATTATTGGTGGCCCGGAATGAAGAGGGACGTGGCGAAATATGTGGAAAAATGCTTGACATGTTTACAAGTCAAGGCGGAGCACCAGAAACCATATGGTAAACTCCAACCGCTAGAAATTCCGGTTTGGAAGTGGGAACATATTACAATGGACCTGCTAACTAAACTGCCTAAGACGAATCGGGGTTTTGATGCCATATGGGTAGTGGTGGATAGATTGACGAAAAGTGCTCACTTTATTCCGATTCGTGAGACTTACACGTCAGAAAAGATGTCAGAAGTCTATACCAATGAAATCATAGCACGTCATGGAGTGCCGGTGTCCATCGTGTCCGATAGGGATACCCGGTTTACTTCGAACTTCTGGCGTGATTTCCAAGAACAAATGGGGACCAAATTGTTCATAAGCACTGCGTACCATCCTCAAACGGATGGACAAAGTGAAAGAACGATACAAATACTGGGAGACATGCTACGGGCGTGTATAATCGACTTTGGAGGCAGTTGGGATGTTCACCTACCGTTAGTTGAGTTTTCGTATAACAACAGTTACCAATCTAGTATTAAAATGGCACCATACGAATTGCTTTACGGTAGGAAGTGTCGAACCCCGGTTTGTTGGGGTGAAGTGGGTCCACGTGAACTCGCTCATCAAGACATAGTACGAGCCACGAACGAAAAGATCGATAAAGTTCGGGCACACTTGAAAGCGGCTCAAGACAGGCAAAAGGCGTATGTTGATAAAAGGAAAAGACCAATTGAATTTCAAGTCGGTGACATGGTCATGCTAAAAGTGTCCCCATGGAAAGGCGTTATTAGATTTAGAAAGAAGGGGAAGTTAAGCCCAAGGTTTATCGGGCCGTTTAAAATTATCGGGAGAGTTGGCAAGGTAGCTTACCGTCTTGAACTACCGGAGGAGCTAAGTGGAATCCATGGCACATTTCACGTATCTCAATTAAGAAAGTGTCTAGCTGACGAAACGACCTATATCCATTACGATGATATCGAAGTGGATAATAGTCTAAATTATGTGGTGAGACCGGTTGAAATTCTAGACAGAAAGGTCAAACGTTTACGAAATAAACAAATCGAACAAGTCAAAGTCAAATGGGAGCATAGGAAGGGTTCGGACACTACATGGGAGTCCGGAGAGGAGATGCGACGTCTTCACCCTACTTTATTTGGTACGTATTGCGGTTTCGAGGACGAAACCCTTTTTAAGAGGGGTGGACTTGTAACACCCCGAAAAATGTAAAACCTTAAACTGGAATTAATAAGGTTTAAATAAACAAGAAATTACTAACTAGGAAATTAACCTAATTAGTTAGAAATCTAGAAATAACCATAAAGTAGAGTTAAAGTTCACTAAAATATATAATTAATCAAAGTGTAGGGGGTTAAGTTGTTAAAATTGAAAACTTAATTCTAATAAACAAACAAAACACAATTTTAACCCCCATTTGATATCCTTGGTCGACCAGAACATCAGGGTGGGCGACACCCACTTCTCCAAAACCCTAAAATCACATAATCTTGCAAATTGAAGGGTTAATTCAAGTAGAAATCGAGAATTGAGCCTAGAATCGTAATCCTCATTGCAAGAGGATTCTAAGGTATGTGAAATTTGATGAAATCTATCAACTTGGAATTTCCATGATTTTGAAATTCTGAAATTTGATGCTTGCATGTGTGTTATTTTGTTAGATTGAAGTTGGATAGGTGTTTAGAAGTAAAACCTAACTAACTATTTGAGAAATCATGCCCAAATTCAGGGAATTCTATGAATCCATGGAAGCTAGGTCATGGGTTTTATAAAATGATGATAAACACTAGGATTTGAATGATAATTCTAGTATAAATTTCATTATAGGAGGTAACTCCTGTGATGTTGATGCTAAATTGTGTGCAAGGTTTACTAATTAAAGTGAAATTTGGGGTTTAATTTGCAAGTCATGAACTTGGAAATGATGGTAGGAAAATCTGACCCGTTAGGTGTTTGTAGAAATGCCTAAGTGAGGATTTTGATGTTAAATTTGATGAGAACGCAGATTTGATCATGTTTCACAATGATATGAATATGGTCATGGAAAGAGTTCTAAACAAGTTGTAAAACTGAATTTTCTAGGCAAAGAGTCCGGATCATCAAGCGGACAAGCCGAAGGGAATTCACGGGGGAAAGGCGTGCTCTAAAGGTACGAAATTATCGTTTCGTTACATTGTGTATTATTTAATAGATTTATGTCGTAGTTTGAAAACATGGTAAACAAGATGAATCAATGTACTACGGAAATGACTTTTCGTCTTAATCTAGTGAGATGGGTCAAAATAATTGTTAGAAATTGAGGTTAGAATTACATTGTTTGACGATTAATTCTTGATCTCTAAACGGGTCGAACAATCTAACAAGGTATGATTAACTCTTTGGATTTGGATTGAAAGATCTTTAATGATTGTAAATTCATATCATCCACGTAATATGAGATTTTAATATTTCAATATCATAGATGAATTGAAGTTTGAAAGTTAGAATCTTGGTGTGAAAATTTAAAACAAAGCAAAAATTGAAACTCCAGGTACTACCGTAAATTACGGTAGTACCGTAATTTACGGTGGAGGAAAAAATGTTTACGGTAGGAACCTACTGATTTACGGTGGTCATAAGCTTTCAAGACTCACCGTAAATTACGGTAGTACCGTAATTTACGGTAAACCCAGAAAAGTTACATTTCGTTTTATTTTAAGTTGATGATGGGATTAAATGTTTATACTATACGTCCAAAAGTCAAAACTAATATTTTTAACGGTTTTGATTCTAGGTGATTAGATGGATCGCACGGATGGTGATCAAGCAATGACGAAAGAACCGAACACAACTTTTGAAGCTTCCGCTATGTGTCTTAATCTTACTTAAGCCTTGTTCATGGAATGTATCTAAATACTCAAACAACTTTTGAACGTTCTAATTTGGTCAAGTGTTGACTATGTTTTATGATACTTCTAAAACTTTGTAAATCTACTATCTTTTGGTATAAATATTCTAAATCTAATGATTAATTCTAGTTAAAGTTTAAGGGTGTTACAAACGTCAAATGTTATGGGCCAAAAGGGTTAGAAAAAAAGACGTTAGGGGCTCAGATGTTAAAAAAAATTTTTTTTGGGCTAAAAGGGTAAAAGTGATATAACCACAGGGGCCAAAATCATAATTTACTCTTAGATAAATAAATAATTTGTTAAGCAAGAAAATCATTCCCTCCACCCTCATTATGAAAATGTTCGATATTTGTTTCAATTATTAAGATATAGTTTCTAACCTAATAATTAATATAAATAAATAATAAGATAATTTATGGAACTTTATCCGTAATTTCTTAAATGTTTGAAACATATATTAAATTTAATAATTTAAATTAAATAATAATTATCTACAATTAAGTAAGAGTAGATGGTCTAGAATAATGACAAGTGTCCTTTAATTGGTTTCTTTTATTATATAGTATAGAATAGATATAGATGTGAGTTTTGAGCTACCCAAATGTAGCATGTGCCTAAAAGAGCGTGAATTTGCAAACAATAGCAAATGAAATACCTGATGCATTCACAAACGCAGATGGGGTGACAAACAGGGGCGCAACTTCTAGTGGGCAAGAGGGGGCAACCGATCGAACTTTTCGCTCGGTAGTGGAGAGTATGTAGTTTTCGTATAATTTTTTTTGGGTATATACGTTTTCGACCCCCCCGATTGGAAATCTCAAGCTTCGCCACTGGTGACAAAGTCAAATATACCAACACCAAATCACCTGCTTGAATTAAAGTAATCATAAAAATGATTACAATATCGAGAAAATGTGGGAGGTAAATGGTTCCAAAAGATAAAATCAATAACATGGAAAGATTAGAGTAAAGCAGTTAGTATAACCCCTAGAAATACAAAACCCTAGAAGTGGTTGAATACAACCCTAGAATGGGTTGGATATAAAAACAACAGAAAAAGAATAAAATCCCAAGAGAGAACGAAATCCTGCAAGTGAATAAGGGAGTTTCAGAAGAAACTCGAGTACCAAAAAAACATGAGATCTCAATGAATTATGTACAAAATAGTACAGTATGGAACCATAAGGAAACACGTGTAAAATAATGTATTTGTATATGTTATAGAAACAAATTTTATCGATGACTTAAGATTACGTACATAAAACTGTGTAAGAGTATACATGAATAACCGAAATGACAAGATGACTTAAAGTTACTGTCAAAGTAAATGTATTCGAACCTGCAATGTCAAATCAGCGAATACAACCCCCCCCCCCCCCCACCCACACACACACCAAAAATATACCCATTTAATCTCTTTCAACCCAAAGTTAATTGAATTCATGCAAATTTATATAATTCAAATTTTATAATCCATTAAAATTTCGGGACGTTACAGATAGTCAAGTTGAGATCCAAACAAAAAAGGGAAACATAACCATCAAATAAATCATGAAAGCAAATGGTTTAATATCCAAGTGTCGAGACGTGAGTTAAGTTATTCTACAAAGGCTCCTAAAAATAAGAAGTGACAAGTGTAAAGAACCTAAAACCACTACAAAAACCTAACCCCCCTGCCAAAAAAAAAAGAATTATACCTCACCAAAACCCCCTCAAAAAACCTACCCCCCCCCCCCCCCCCACCCCACAAAAAAAATAATAAATAAAATAAAAATCTAAACACCCCGCACCCAAACTAAATGCTAAAAACAAAACCACAAAGCTAAACCACACAACTAAATGCTAAAAAAATATAAAAAAAATTAATATGTTTTAAAAAAATTCACAACTTTTTGTCACAATTTTTTTTTGGTGGGTGTGGGGTTTAGGTTTTTGGGTGGTGGTGGGTGTTTAGGTTTTTTTTTTGTAGTGGGTTTATTTTTACGAGCCTTTGTACACTTTTTATTTTTAGAAATCTTTGTATTTGATCCTAAACCGTCAAGACGTTAATTTTTTTATTCCAAAGTGATGTGTTATTCCAAAGTGAGGAAATTTTGACATCACAATGAACACAAAACACTTCTAGACAATCAACCCATTTCTCGTTTGATATTTAGTTAAAACTAGTGAAATTCCCCGCGCTACGCAGCGGGGAATTCAAACATTATCCATTCATTTCGTTTTATGACGGGATTAATACGGTACTGACACTTGGTATAACAATTTAAAGAAAAAAAGGTCGTGCCATGACAAAAATGATATCCACGCATAAAAAATACATTACGTCTAGTAAGATCCAATCCGTGCTACACTGCAGGAAGAAAAGATATGTTAAGAAGATATTTGTTTTAAAAGATTTAGTTAGAAATTTTATAAATTTGGAAGCAGAGAAAACAACATAAAAGTTATAAAAAGAATAAGAAATAAATCACGGAAAATATTAATAAGAATAAAAGACAAAAAAAAGCCTTAATAAATTAAACAATTTACTCAAACTTTTATTTGGCAACAGGTAATAAAAAAATTTCTAGACTTGAAGGTAACAAAAGGGAGAAAGAAAACCTTGAAAACCAGATAATCAATTGAACATAATACTGCCCAAAGGTAACAAAAGGGAGAAAGAAAATCGGTTATACGGTTACAATTAGAACAAATGCAAAAATGTTATGTAATTCTCACAGTTGTGGTAATCAACTGTTCATTGTCACGAGGTCAGGTTTTGTTTTCCGGGATTTTGGTGTATAAGATTCTAGACTTGAAGCATGAGACGTGTTCACAGGTGCAATGGGGTCAATGAAGCTTAAACCTGTGTGCGGGCCCAACATCCTAGGTGGCTCAATGGGCCCTTAAGAGGTTTGGACTAGAGTTGGGTTCACTAAACACCAAAGTGAAAGGTCAGAATCTGTGATCATCTTCTCTAAGTAAAATGTTTGTGAGTTTAAGGTCTCCATGTACTATTCCAAGCATATGCAAGTATTCTGGGGCAAGGACTTCCTCAACATAGAATCTGCATGGGTAAATATATTAAAATTGAGTTACTGGTACGTCAAATAAACAAAATAAACAAGATTCATTTGAAGCATTGATAAATTATCAACAAAAATAGCATGCATTTCATAAACCTAAAACAGCTTGAGTGGTTTGACTAAAAGCATTCACATTAGACCCTCTATCTCTATCTATATAATTACACTAAAAATCACTATTTTTTCTCTTTCTTTTTCAATTAAATAATACTTTTCTACTTTTATCATTACCTTGTCTCTCTTTCCAATCACAACAACTTTTAAAAATATTAAAAAATTATAGAGGGTAAACAGTGTTTTTTCCAAATTTACTGATGAACAGTAACATTTTCTCTCTCCTCAAACTCACAACCATTCACATAAATATGGAGGTTCCAATGCAGATCAGATAACAAGTTGAAAAAGGCCTCGCCATGTTAGGTTTTAGGTTGACTGGCACAAAATTTTTGATTTTGTAAAGATATATAATGAATTATTATGATTGCAAAAATGATATCATTACAATAACAATCCAAATTTTTGGATAAAAAGATTTTGAGGAGATTATTTACGTGTATGCTTTAAATATAGACTTTGACCGACTTTCAACCGTTTGACCCGTTCTACAATGAGTTAAAACTTCCACCTTTAGGTTTGACATTACACATGCACAAACACCTAAAAGAAATTGTGAACTAAATGAATCTTATCCTCTAATAACTCAGAACTAAATGCAGTGAGAACAGAAACAGAAAATTGGAGTGGTTTGTCATAACATATTACATGATCTTTTCTTTCAAAAATAAGATAATGCGCCTTCAAATATTTGTTTTAATAAGTTTGAGTACATGACATAAGCAAGCATTGTGTGACTAGGACCAAACCGCAAGGACCATTTGTTTGATTGACTATAAAATAAACATGTCAAAAGGGCCTTAACCCGTATGTGAACCGCTTAAGGTTGCAGAAGACTACTTGACTGTCAGCAAGATATTTCCATATATTAATTTGCAAGAAAATATGATACATTCGTTGTGAGTTAATGTTAGAAAAATAGAACTAACAGATAAGAGAAGAATGTTCACCTTTTAAATAACGAAAATAGATCTGTTTGAAATATCAAGAGGTAATTGCTCTTTGACCTCTAGACCTTTCTTCCCTACTCAAACACTCGCCTCTTCATCATCCTCGTCATCAACTAATGTATCTGCCTGATCAAGCAAAATTAAAGATTCTGTGTACGAGCTCACGAGTGATGAATAACATTGGCCTTCAATCCCAAGATCATTGATGTGTTCTAAGAAGGGGTTATAAACTATAAATGCATCGCTGTCATCTGTTAATCTCATCATAAGTTCACCATTCCTCCGAAACTCCAGTGGACAACTTGACAAATTTGGTATGTTAATGGTGCAAAGATTTGTAAATGATTTTGAATCACCATTATCCATCATCCATACTTTATATATACCGTTCATTGACCACTCTTGAAGCACAATAAGAGAATCACATAGCTTAAATAAATACATGTACATTGGATCGTGAAATGCTAACGTATTTGGGAGGTATATCTCTCTAAATTCTTCAGTTGACAAATCAAATGAAATAAGAAGCTCAAATTTAGTATCACTGGTACTTATTTTAGTACCAAACCAATAAATAGAACCATCTATAATTACCTGAGAGTGAGGCCATTTAATTTCAAACAAATTATCAGATAGATTACCAGCTGAACTTCTCCAAACCCTTGAGCTCAAACTAAATACCTCAACCAGCCAATGCCTGCTGCAACTTACACCTTTCATCCTCTTATGTGTATGCGTATCAGTAATCTTTACAATCTTAGGGTCACTAGTTGCAGGACAAATCCCAAAACCAAAATTAGTTCCTGCAGGCCAATCTACATCAGGTACAGCAATAGCAACTGATTTTCTAATCGACGGATTCCAAACAACAGCCATAGCCGTACCAGAACAATATTCAAAACCATCATGATTTCGATAATAACCGAACAAGCATACCAATCCATGAGAAGCACCGACGACAAATGAATCCCAAAGTAGGTTAACAGACGGAGGAACAATAATGGAAACCTTGTTTTGTGGGAACATATCATCATCTACAATCGAAACATATGTTTCCTCAGAGTACAGATTGTTGTACCTTATAAGCAAATGCTGCGGTTGATCATGGTTGTGGACAGTGTAATCAACAATGAAATCAGACGACTCGATCACAGATTTCCATACTTTTGAAACAGATCTGACCCGAATCAGTGATCTTATAGGAAGCCTTTTAATGATTTCCACTTGAATGTCGAAAGGTATGTGATCGGACATTTTGATTTCAGGGTATGAATTTCTAGGAATTTGTGAAGAGGGTAAGGCTGGTATCAAGTATCAACTATGATCGAAACCGTTTAATAAAAAGCGATTTATACAGGTCTTAAAATAATAACCATTTCAGCAGCCAATAAAAGTAGCAAATTCGACAAAACCCCTCACTTATTTAGCCTGCAAAGGTGAGAGCAACATTAATAATAAACACGAACACGAAACTGGTAAACAAGAACACGACACGAAATCTTAACGTGTCAGTTTTTCCAAACACGAACACGAACCCGATAATAAACAGTTTACACGAACTCGACCTGTTAAGACACGGGAAAATTTACAAATGTATCATACGATTTGTTAACACACGAGCATGACCTGTTAAGACACGAACACGGCCTATTAAGACACGAATTCGCCCAGGAGGGGTGGTGTGTGGAGTCTAGGGCTGGCATATCACGAACACGATAAGACACGGACATGAAATAGGTAAACACGAACACGACACGAAAACTAGCAGGTCTATCGTATTGACCTGATTAAGACAAAACCTATTAAGGGTCAAACACGAACCTGTTAAGACCGTGTCATTTCATGTCGTGTTTTCGTGTCCATGTCTGAAATTTTCAGCCCTACTGGTACATGTTGTAACGATTATGTGAAGCATTATATCGAACACCTGGTGTACCAATGTCCAATAGTAACAAATTTTCCTAGAGAGCAATCACAAGAGTCCAGAAAGATAAACACAATACAATATCAGGGATAGATACATAACTTCAAGCACGAAGCAGCTAACTTAGAAATTAACGCGTACCAGATTCTCCAAATTGAGAGGTCAGAGATGATGAGACAGGGTGGTCGGACCGTCAGGCATCTGTCGGAGATGGGTGTTCGCCGCCGAAGGCCGTCGGGACACGGTGGTGCAAAGGCGGTCGGTGGACTTCAGTTGATATCATGTCTTGTTTATTTTTGAAAGCAACTAGGTTTTTTTCGTGTTGTCGCGTTGCGGCTACTTAAATTGAATTATTGCAAACAATAGGAGGATTCAACCCGAACATTGTAGCTGGGGAGATCGGATGTATAGACGGAACCTGCCACGTGGGTGTTTGGCTTGGTGCTACGACACATTATAAGAAAAAGCATCTGTAGATAGATATAAAGAATCTACAAACTGCTTTAATTTTGATACCTTCAACAAAACAATTAGCAATCCAACGACATACAACATATAAATCCTAATGAAAACCACTGCCTTTAGAATCAAATCAATTATATAAATCCGAATGTGTACCACTGCTTTTAGAATCAAATCAATTTACTGGATGAATACAGAACAATAAGGATAAAACCTCAAAAGTTAAATAAAAATAACCAAAAAAATAATTTAATTAATATAATAACTTGAAGCCTTTAACTAAAACAATTTCAAAAATTTAGAGTCAAATTAAAAACACACACACTCAAATTGTGAATCATGTAAACCCAATCTGACCCATCCAAAGATATACATAATTTTTACCTGAACTTGTGTTGACATTTGGGACTTTAGCCAATCCATCCAACTTGTAGTATTTGTACTCTTTGAAGTATTTCACTGTGAAAAAACAATACAACACTCTTAGCTTTTTTTTTTCTTTCTGAGTCTTGGAACTCGGCATGCTTTCTAGCTAGCAAGGTCCAACCGTCCAACCAAGTGTCAGGCACATGCTCAGTAGCCAAATCAACTGATACTTTGTTATGATACTTTTTAAGTGCATCATATTTTTTAAGTGTATGATACTTTGTTTTGGATATTTTATTCATACTTTTTAAGTGCATCATAGTGCCACATGTACATCACAAGCATGAAAATGAGCGAGAGTGCTATCAGGACCCACGCCCCTTCTAGAAACTTGAGAAGAAAAGCCGAAAAGTACAGTGCTTCAATCATCCTAAAAAACACCACAAAAGCGATTGCAAGAATAACATTTTGGTGCCAGCGTAAGACGATAATAAGAGACATCAAGCAAGTAGTAACCAACATGATCGTTATAACCGCCAAACCTGATCACGATATAGTGAAATCAATTAAAGGTATATTAGGCATTTAACAAACTGTTTAATTTTTTTTCTTAAAACACCATACCTGAAGCATTACCCATGTGTTTGGTATCTCTAAATCTGATGATAACGGCTAAGCATAAGGTCATGAAGATCCAGTTGATCTCACATCAGCTAAATATAGATCATTAATAATCCTCTTTTTCTATTATGAATAAATAATACAAAGGAAAATTGATAACTACATTTTAACCATTATGCTGCATCTAGACTATCGAATAAAGGTGATAAAAGGTCAGGTATGAGCTAATACTAATACAATTTATTAGAGATTGACTTCTTAAAAATAAATATAGACTTTAAAATTCATTAAGTTAAAGATAAATGATACAGTATTCTATATCAAAAAAGCCCATGACCACAAACACTCCGTCGTCACCATCCATAGCCTGCCACCTCCCACCACATGGGCCAACACTCAATCTTTCCGCAATAATAATAGTTTCACAGATGGCTCAATGGTCCGACCCATCCTCCTTAGAGGATCCTTCGGGCCCAAATTCGCCTGTGGGTTCTCACCACCAAATCCGGCCACCGGGCACCTCTCCACACTCCTTTAGGCTTTAACCCTTTCCCCACAACAATTTCGCCAGAAAACCCCACTTCCCAACAGAGACTGTCATCATCTCCGGTCACACCACCATCGCTAAACGCCGGATATGACGTGTCAAACTTTTTTCAAAGAGAGACACGCCAGGTGGTACAGCACCACTATTGGAAACACCGCCATCATATTTTTAATAATGACTAAAGAGATGTATTCATTAAACATCTTGGGCTCCCTCCAAACGGGTCGGTTTGGTAAGTGAACCAAAACACTTTTCCTTTATGATTTTTAAACACAGTTAAGTTATATATGATTACAAAGATCATGCTTTCTCAAAGACTTTTTTAGAGTTTTTATAAAAAAAAAAATTATCTTGTCTATCAAACATTTCCCACTTTTGTTTTAGCAACGAAAACGTACTTTTCCCCTTTGAACCATTTGTAAGTATATAGTCTAAATTGCCATTTGGGTTAATACACTGAATAACTATGGGGTAAAATGAAGCAATCCATGTATATGGAAGATAATCTTCTATGGCAGAGCAACCTCTATTATGGTGTTTTTGGTATTAATTGAATTACTTGAAGGTTCTTCAACACATGATCAGTTCTCCACATAAATAACCAATTTTATAGAAAAAAACGATTTAGCATCAAATAGATACAATAACACTCAACATAGGCTTAAATTCATCATAGTAATATCTAATATGCAATAAAACGATATTAAAAGAGAAAACTCACCCATATGAAGGATTTCGGTTGAAGTGGTTGATGGGTACTTAAAAGCAACGTAACATCTTTTACGATTTGTATGTAAAAACAGACCGTCGTTCCGACTATATCTAAGGTCGCCGACGGCCAGGGAGGCTGGTGGAACGCCTGACCACCTTTTATCTCGAAAACCCTCTTTTGAGCTCAGAGATATGACTGAGGCTGCAGAAAAGATGAAAAGATTAAGAGTCAGGTCATGTAATAGACTAATAGCCCGGTGGAGCCGCTTTTTTTTTTTTTAACGTTGTTGACATGTGAGGAATCAAAACACAACACCTGAATAAATTAGAACAAATCAAACTGTATAATTAATCAGTAACGATTACATATCATATAGCAGAAAACGAACAATCACCTGAATAAATTAGAACAAATTAAACTGTATAATTAATCAGTAACGATACCTGATCGTGTTTAGGCCTCTTTACGGCCGAATCATTAGACGCCGACATGCCGATTTCAACTTCCTTTATCGTACACCGTGATCAAAATAAAACCCTAATTTATAAAATTTAACAAACCGGTAATACTAATAATGATAATTATCGAGAAAGAGATGATGATAACTTACAAGTAGATTGGAAGAGGATGAAATGGCGTCGTCGAGAAAGAGATGCATGACGCCTCTGGTTTCTTCGATCCTAGGGTTTCCAGAAGAGAAAGGAAAAGGCTGAGTGACGTAAGCATTGGAGGAGGAGGTGGAGGAGTCGCCGACGTCGGTGGTGATCGGAAATTTACTGATGGAGGAGGGCCGAAAGTAGTCGTCGGCGATGGTTGCTGCGTGAATCGCCACCGTGCTTACTGAATTCGTTTCAACAAAACTCACGTATGGTGTTTTTGGCGAAAGTGTTAAAAGGAGTGTGGAGAGGTGGTGCCGGAGATGGATGGTGGGTCGGTGTTAACAGGGGGAGGGGAGGGGAGGGGAGGGAAAATGGTGTTCCAGAGATCCACTTAACAAGGGGAGGGGGAGGGAAAATGGGGTTTTTTTTGCCTGAAAATAGTCTTTCCAATTTGGAAAGACATGGAGGGGAGGGGAGGGGAGGAGAGGGAAGGGGAGGGATTTTTAACTCGGGAACACACCGTTAGGGTTTCTAAGATGAAATTGGGGTGGAGAGATATTATAAAGTGATGATTCTGTGTTATGAGGGAACTGTGGGTTTAAAAAAAGGGAAGTGAAAAGCAGGGATCGAACACTTGCCTTTTGTATTGAAAAGGTCTATACCAGCCACTTTACCAAATGATGAAATGCGTGAAGTTGTGAAACAAAACATATATATATACAATAATATTAGTGAGTAGTTACTGTTCACTGATACTATTCATAAGCTTTGTTTTTTAATATATTGATAATGATAATGATAATGATAATTTGAATAGAAAAATCTCGGATAGTACACATGGTTTGGCTCATTTTTCACTTTTAGTCCCTAACTCTCTAAAATTACAACTATAGTCCTCAACTTTTGTAATTTATGTTAAGTGGATGTGAAATGACCAAAATACCCCTACTATTAAATTAATTAATACCTAAAAATTTAAAAAGAAATATAATTAATATTAAATAATTTATGTGCGACCCACTACCAACCCCACCCACCTCATCTTCCCCACTCTTCACCACCACCACCATCTCCACGTTTCACCACCACCAACATCGGTTTCTTTTTCTTGTGAAACATGGTTTTGACTTTTGAAAAATAAAGGTTACATATTCCTCTTTAATTAAATGATATAACATCATAGGTGATCTACAACTTCACATTATCGAGGCACGAAACTTACCTAACATGGATGTAGTCACCGGTCATATCCGCCGTTGTGTAACGTTCGAGGCTTGCCGGAAGGATAACACCTCCGGTGGAACCGTCAGCATGAAGCTCCGGTCCGGTGGCCTGAAAATAATTACGAGTGATCCGTACGTGAAGGTTTCGGTGCCGCAAGCTACAGTGGCCCGTACGCGCGTGTTGAAGAACTCGGAAAACCCTTGGTGGAACGAACGGTTTATTGTGCCATTAGCTCATGAGCTTGCTAACTTGGAGTTTCAAGTGAAAGATGATGACGTGTTCGGTGCTGATGTGTTAGGGACGGTTAGGATTCCGGCGGAGAAGATTGCTGCAGGTGACGTGAGTTCCGGTTGGTTTCCGATGGATAATTCGCGTAGGAAGGAGTCAGAGCTGCATATCAAATTGAAGTTTATTCCGTGTGAGAAGAATCCGCTTTATCGGCACGGTATTGCCGGTGATCCAGAACATAAAGGTGTTAGGAATACTTATTTTCCGGTGAGGTGACGTTGTATCAGGATGCATATCGAACATGGTTTTCGACAAGAAAAAGAAACAGATGTTGGCGGTGGATGTTGGTGGAAATGGTGGTGGTGGTGAAGAGTGGGAAGATGAGGTGGGTGGGGTTGGTGGTGGATCCTACATAAATTATTTAATATTAATTATATTATATTTTTAACTTTTTAGATATTAATTTAACAGTATGGGTAATTTTGTAATTTCACATCCACTTAACACCAAAAACTAACCCTCATCCGCCCCAGGGACTATCCGAGAACGAAATTGCAAAAGTTGAGGACTATAGCTGTAATTTTAGAAAGTTACGGACTAAAGGTGAAAAATGGGCAAACCACAGAGACTATCCGAGCATTTTTCTCCAATTTGAATGTAAAATATTGAAAATGACAAGATTACCCTTATTATATTATATCTTTAAAAATAATAATAACCAATTGTAAAAGACCATATATAACTATCACTCTACACAAACGCTAGGGCAAGTGCACCCATCGTGGACGTAGTATAGTGATGGCAAGATACCGAGGTTGTCCAAGGACACAAAGGCTTTTAATACCGGCTTATCGTTAACGTCTAATCTAACCAAATTTTGATGAAAATGTTTTAAATCTATAAAAAGATAAACTAAAAAGCAAAAATAAAATATAGGGAAAAATAAATAGACAAGAAGGAATCACTTGTTTCCAACTCCTCTTTTATGTATCATTTTAATGATTTCCGCACTTTGGGCATTTTAAGAGATTATCTTTAAGTTATAGTAGTAGGCCCCCTTTCACGCAGCGTCACCCTCAACCTATTTGTCACACCCCAACCGATGGCGAAAACATCAGGGCATGGCACTGAGCGAAACAGATTGTCCAGAAGTTTCCATAACAATTATCATTACCAATCAATTTAAAATAACATGTCCCATACCATGTCTCAAAAGGTAAACAAATTATTACAGACAAAATCTAGGCAAATAGTCTATTCCGACAACTCAGATTTTCCAATAGAGCAATTGTTTATCTGCTTCTAGAGACCCTTAATTAAATTTGTACAGACAACTATTTGTTGGCCTCTAGAGCCTTATTCTAGCTTCGGTTTCCTACCAGATGTGCATCCTAAGCACCTGTCACATACGTTAAAATAAAGTCAATACATATAATGTAAAGGTGAGCATACAAGTTTGATAATAGCATATAAAGTTCGAATTTCGTTTACGCATAACCAGCACGTACACATAGAGAAATGAAGCACGTTAGTTATCGACATAGATCCATCGATACCAATGACCGCGGGTTGACTGCCAGAGGCAGTTCGCAATACATGATTACCACCGTAATCCATGCAAGTAATTGTCCTTAACAACCCCTGCGAACAGGTGCTGAGTCCAAACTATAGTACTATCGTTGCTAAGGCAAGTAGACAGCATTCCATGTGTAAACATAACAAACAAGCATTCATAAGTCACGTATAACATGCGTTGACGGTTAGCGTTCAAATAGTATTGAGTAGTGTGATTGTTGTGATTTGAATATTCGTAACGTATGTAACACCCAAAAGTGCGTAAAGCAAAAGGGGATCGAGTATACTCACAGCGGTTGATGGATTGAAGGGAGCGCTTAGCGAGTAAGGTTAGCCTGAATAGTTTGATAGCATAAAGATAAGTGGCGCGTAAAACGATGCGATGTATCAGTGGCTCGGACAGCAGTTCGGTCGGATGGTAATCCGATCGGACGGCTTGTTCGTGCGGGTGACAATCCGTTCGGATGGTCATCCGGTCGGACAGCTTGTCCGGTCGGATGACTATTCGAGTGGATTGTTTCTTCCTATGAGAAGGAGGTGTTTGTGTATGATGGCTTGACCTTTGAAGTTTTCGTTGTAGCATTTTGAAAACATTGAAGTATCTCTATCCTTCAAGTCGGTCGATCGGACGGTCAGTCGTGCGGATGACAATCCGTTCGGATGGTCATCCGGTCGGACGGTAGTCCGGTAGGACGGCGACTCTAGTGATAGGGTTACTTAGTGGGAAAACATTCACAGCCGGAGTGTCACTCGGTCGGATGTCCATTCGACCGGGTGGCAACCCTGTTAATGAACATGTTGAAAATTGTTTGAGTCTTTAAAGTCCTAGTATCTCATGATCCGAAGAGTAATCCAGTCGGATGGTAATCCGATCGGATGGCAATTCATTCAATACTCAAACTTCAGATAAAGTTGATTAAGTGTGGGACCCAAGGTGTGATCCGTTCGGATGGCAATCCGTGCGGGTGGCTTATCCGCTCGGACAGCACTCCGGTCGGATAGCACTCCGTCCCGGTTGCTCCGTCCGTCTTACACTTGGTCGTTTTGTTTGTTTGCAGTTTTATCGAGACGTTTTGACATTGTGCTAACCAACGGAACCCCATCTTGTCCCAAGTGACCTGATCGACCAGGAATCACCTTAGTTCGGCCAGTTAACCGGTTCAAGACGGTTGTTCTTGTTTAACCCGAAATCGGTGGTCTCGTGAGGAGAATCCAGATCTTGGACTAGCGCAACACTAAGAATGAGTAGGGGACTAGAACAAGGTCTGATTCTACCAGTTTTGAGTGCATTGAGTGTAAAAGAGTTGAAAGAAAGTTAGAATCCATCTTTCAATCCTTTTTCACCGTGAAAGTGTTTAGATCTATGAAAGATCTTTGTGTATTCGTGTGGGAATCGGTTAGATCTAAGTTGTTCTTGGTGGATTGAAGCCAAAACATGAAGTTCTTCAAGAACTCATGCTGACGTCATCCTAGAGCACCTCAAATCTAGTGATTTCACGGTTAAAAATTAAGATTCAAAAGATAGAAAGGTGTAGGAGTGCGTGTAGATCAAGAAAGTACAAGATTTAGGGCGAGATCTTACCGGAATCGAGAGAAATCGAGGAAAAGGTAAGGAACACGAGCTGGTCGGTCAGAGAGTTTCCAAAAGTAGAAAGTTTGAGAGTGACATGGGTATTTATAGGTTTCCAAAAGGGGAAAGTGTGGGTCGGTCGGATGGCACCCCGCCCGGATGACTATCCGGTCGGATGTCATCTCGGTCGGATGGCATCTTGGCACCACGACCAAGTGGCAGCCCGGTCGGATGGCTATCCGGCCGGATGGCACTTGGTTCGTGTGTTCGACGCGACGATTTTTGCTGATTCGATTTCGATTGCGAGCGATGCGATACGATGGAGTTTCCTATTCAAATTACTTTTAATCCCAACCACTCATATCTCGCACTGTCCCTTCTCCACTAATTATCATAGTTCTATTGTGGTTCGAGTTCGATGTCGATTGAGTTCGATTGCATTTCGAGTTTCGATTGCGTTTCGATTGATTACCACATATAACATAAATGAACATGCACAAGTAACACCTAAGGCACACACACACGTATAACAATAACTAAGATTCGTGGTTCGAGTTGCGATTCGATGTCGATTTGATTAGCATAGTTTGATTATCGTTTAGTTAACTTTATCGCATTGTTACTTCCTATAGTTCACAGTCGTAAGTCGATTAGATCGCGTTATTGTAATTATTGACACTTACTCCACATAATACAACTAAAATAAACATACAAAAGAAATCTACTACAACTCAAGTCGCGCGAAATCGGTCGTTAACTTTGACCTTGACTTTGACTTCTCGAAAACACGGGGTGTTACACTATTGGTCTGAGTCAGCAGGGATACAGTCTCGTAAGGTCGGATTATTGAAAGATAATTAAGTAAGTTATTAATGAGAAAAGTGGTAGGCCCCCTTCCAGACAGCGTTACCCTCAACCCTTTGGTCTGCGTCAGCAGGGATACAGTCCTCGAAGGGTTGGTTTAAAGTTTTAATAGTAGTTTATAGATAAGGGATTCAAGCGGTTTCATACTCTCAGTCGGGCCAGTCATTCCCGGCCAATCCGTGGAGTAGTACTAAGCTTGAACCAGGTTCTCGCAGGATCTATACACTGAACGAGACATAGAATTACCTAGCCACCCTTCTAACCCCCTTCCAGTAGTTAACGCGCTTTATATAGACCGTAAAGACACGAATATGTGAATCAACGACATATGAAGAATGGTTAGATAAATTCGACTTCAATATAAAAAACTAGTTATTAAAGTCATTAATACATACCCAAATAAAAAGGAGCCAAAGATTGGAAATCAAAAAGTAATACATAAAAAATTGTCTTCACCAAGTGATGTAAGAATTTAGCCAAGCATGGCCTTTGTTTAACAAGAACTCTTACGATGGATCTTGAATCCCGAGACTACTACACACTCTAAATGATGGATGATGGTGTTGTGGTGGTGGTGGAGTGAAGGCAAGTATGAGAGCAGTGGTTTGCCAATGGATGGATTGGAATGCAACCAAGCACGGCCCGTGCCCGCCTGACACGTCCCCGTGGCCATCTCTCTCTCTCTCTCATCCTCATTAACTAGTATATATAGTTAACGAAGGACGATAAATAGTAACTTTATTTTTAAAATAATATATAGCTTTTTATTATTTTTTTTATTTAATAGATTATAATAGTTTATTATTACATTTACTTTTAATAACGTATTTTTATTTTTTTTCTTTTTTAAAACCATATATTTCCTTTACCATATTTTTAATAATTATTTTTTATAACATATATTAATTTATCAAATAATTTGATACTTCTTTAATAATTTACGTTTATAACTTTTTTCTAAAAACTTAAGTACATAGTTTTGCTTGATTTTTTCCCTCGACATTCTGTTATAAGTTTTGTTAAAAACGAAGTTGTACTCAAAATAAAGTATGTATTTTATATCATAAAATGACACAATGATAAACTAAACAACATGCTTTATTTTCAAATCACCTTTGTTTTACATTATCATTTGCTTGGTTTCGCCGCAACACGCAACGTAAAAAAAACTAGTATGTATTTATTTAACAAAATTTGATGATATTAATCGGTTTGGCCTGGTTGGACCGTCTCACTTTTATAACATTTTATATTTAATTGATTGGATCCATTTTTTCAATATTTATTTTATATTTTTTCACGAAACATTTGACCAGCTAAGTAGCCCATCAATTATAAACCCTATGAAATAAAAACTCAAGATTTCTTCTTTATACCTTCCTTAATCTTCAAATTTATTGTATCATGTTCGGTCAAACACAAACACACACATAGATCTGTTATCTGAGTGAGAAGAAACATGTAGAAGTCATCAGTGACAGTTGATAAAGCCGTCTCGAGTGAAGTTTTATGCGAAACTTCCCAAAGCATTAGTGGCGACACAATAGCGGCCAAGCATTAGCGACGTTATCAGTAGCGACGACATATTGTACGTGTCAAAGACATCAATCATGAAATTTACTAAATAGCCAAATAAAGCTATAAATCCCTGCTAAGTGATGACCCAATTTTGTAAACAAGTGATAAACAAACAAATAGTAAACAAGTGATATTGAAGTACAAGACTGAAATAGAAAACAATTTGCTAAATATGAAATCCAAGTGACAAATCAACAAAACAGAAAATTGAAGTGGTTTGTCATAACATGTTACATAATCTTTTCTTGCAAAAATAAGATCATGCGCGTTCAAATATTTGTTTTTAATAAGTTTGAGTAAATGACATAAACACTGTGTGACTAGGGCCAAACCACAAGGACTATTTTTGTTTAGTTGACTCTAAAATAAACAAGTCAAAAGGGCCTTACCCCTATGTCAACCGCTTAAAGTTGCTAATGACTACTTTACCATCAACAAGATAACTCCACATAGTAATGTGCAAAAAAAAAAAAAAAAACAGAACTCACAGATAAGACAAGAGTGTTCAACTTTTAGACAACGAAAAGGGATCTTTTTGATATATCAAGAAGTAATTGCACTTTGATCTATATACCTTTCTTTCCTGCTCAAACACCCATCTCTTCATCATCCTCGTCATCAACTAACGTATCTAACTGATCAAGCAGAATTAAAGATTCTGTGTACGAGGTCACGAGTGATGAGAAACATTCGCCTTTAATCCCAAGATCATTCATGTCTTCTGAGACGGTGTTATAAACTTTAATTACATCAATGTCACCATCTGTTATTCTCATCATAAGGTCACCATTGCTTGTAAATTCAAGTGGCATACTTGATATATTTGGTACGTTAATGGTGATAACACTTGTGAGCGATTTTGAATCACTATAATCCATCATCCACACTTCATATACACTGTCCATTATCCACTCTTGAAGCACAACAAGAGAATCACGTAGCTTAAATAAATACAAGTACCTTGGATCGTGAAATGCTAACGTATTTGGGAGGTATATCTCTCCGAATTCTTCACTTGACAAATCAAATGAAATAAGAAGCTGAAATATAGTATCACTTGTAGTTACTTTAGCCCCAAACCAATAAATAGAACCATCAATAATTACCTGAGAGTGAGGCCAATGAAGTCCACTCAAATTATCAGACGGATTACTAGATATGATTCTCCAAACCCCTGAGCTTAAACTGAAAACCTCAACCTGCCAACGGCTACTGTAAGTTACATCTTCCATCTCCCTATGCATGCGGCGTCTATCATTGATCTTTACAATCTTAGGGTCACTAGTTGCTGAACAAACCCCAAACCCAAAAGCAGTACCCGCATATCGATATACATCAGGCACATCTATAGCAACTGATTTTCTAATAGACGGGTTCCAAAGAACAGCCTTTGGCATTCCAGATCCATATTCAACATCATCTTGATACCGATAATAACCGAATAGACAAAGCACTCCATGAGAGGAACCAACGATAATCGAATCCCAAAGTAGGTTAACGGACGAAGGAACAGTAAAGGAATCCATGTGTCGGGGGGATACACCATCATATTCAATCGAAACATATGTTTCCAAAGCGTATAGATTGTCCCTTATAAGCTTGTTGTACCTTATAAGCAAGTGTTGCGGTTGATCATGGTTGCGAACGGTATAATCAGCAACGAAATCAGACGAATCGATAACAGATTTCCATGCTTTTGAAACAGATCTGACCTTAATCAATGATCTTATACAAAGTCTTTTAATGATTTCCACTTGAATTTCGAAAGGTATGTGATCGGACATTTTGCTTTCAGGGCATGAATAATTTTTGGAGAGGGTAAGGCTGGCATCAACTGTGATCGATGATCGATGATCGAAACCGTTTAATGAAAAGCAATTTATACAAGTCTTAAAACAATAATCATTTCAGCAGCCAATAAAAGTAGCAAATTTGACAAAAATCACTCACTTATTTCGCCTGCAAAGGTGAATGCTAACATTAATAAAATGTAAAACTAGTACATGTTGTAACGATTCTGTGAAGCATTACATCGAACACCTGGTGTACCAATGTCCAATATTACCATTTTTTCTTAAAGGGTAATCACATGAGAACAAAAGGATAGACAAAATACCATTTTAAACACGAAGTAACTAACAGGTACATGATATTCACAGTTTTTTATAAAAATTTAGGGTTTACACATTACAATATTAACAGCAAACTTAGAAATTAACGCCTACCAATTGAGAGGTCAGAGATGGTGATCACCCGTTACCGTCAGAAAGCTGTGGGAGTAGGGTGTTCGCCGCCGAAGCACGTCGGAAAGCGGTGGTGCAAAGGCGGTGGGTGGACTTCAGTTTTGAATTTTTTATATGATTGTTTAGTTATACGAAAAAGAAAGAGGTAAAAAAAAAAGTAAACTGCCAAAATGTTCCCTGATTTTGGTCATTTTCGTCACTTAAATATTTTGAATCTGGTTTCTTGTGGTTTTAATTTTGTTGTCATTTTTATCTAAAATTAAAATTTGGTCAGATTTTTCAGTTAACATCCAGTTTTTCTGTCTTTTTCCTCCCTTTTAATGAAGGGTAAAATGGTCTTTTAACGTTTTATTATAACAAATTAAAAAATCTGAATATTTTATTCTTCATTAAAAAGGAGAAAAAAGACAAAAAAAAGTTGGATGTTAACTACAAAATCTGAGTAGATTTTGCTTTTGGATGAAAATGTCAACAAAATTGAAATCAAATGGATCCAGATTCAAAAGTTTTGAGTTTTGGATTAAAGTGACAAAATTACCAAACCTCAGGGACCATTTTAGCAGTTTACTAAAAAAGGAGGAAATAGAAGTTATGTAAAATCAAATATAAATAGGTCTTTGACATATAAAATAGTTTCTTTTTTATTTTTTCCCTACTACTTATTGCAAAATGTAAAAAAAAATCGTTCTACTAGTGTAAAATCATAATTTTTTTTGGATTCTGCACTAAAATACATGCTTAATAAATACAGAAAAAAGTTTTTTAAAAAAAAGTATATCACTCTTTCACTTCTTACGTTAAGGGTATTTCGTATGTTAAGACTAATTTGTACAATAACTTAACCCAATAGCAATGGCGTTATGGAAATAATACTCTTTCTTGAGTAAAAAAAAGAGACCAAATAAATATTATAATAACTAATTAGTTAGTTAAGATTGTTTGGTTTGTAGAATGTTTTTATGTTATGTGTGGTCCATACTCCCTCATGTTAGATCAGTATGGGGTGTTGAACACCATGCCTCTCCACCATTGAGGGTCTTTAATGGCCATCTCGCCATCCGGATAACGAGCGTTAAAGGGAAGTAGGGGTTATGTCAGCTGCAACCAATCACCCTTTAATACACTTAAGTATGAAGTCTTTGGTTCAAATCTCACAAGGAGCAAGAGATTCGCCGTTAAAAAAAGTGCTAAACAAACAAGTTTCATGAAATTTAAATACTTCAAATACAAAAAGCATTAAAATACTTAAAAACATTCAATTTAAATTTAACAACTAGTAATAACACTCGCGTGCGTTGCGGTGCGGTACATCATAAACATCAAATCGATTAGTTCAATCGTTTTGCGATGCGTTAACCATATGAAAACACGCATTTCGACGTATTCAATTGAACTCAATGTAACCTATATAAGCATTGCGGTTGTATCAAAACGTAAAGTAAATCGAGTTTATAACGTACAATCATAACGTATTATATGTGACCCGACTCGTACATAGAAAACGTAACAGGTATAAAAGAAAAAACTAACACGTGTATGTAACCCGATTCATACATAGAAAATATAACGGGTATAAAAGAAAAAATCTGACACGTGTAATCAAAAGCGATTAACTGGAGCTTTTGGGAAAAAAAAACCACAATTTGACTCAACTCGGTTCAAAACAAAATTTTGAAACATCTATAAAAATAAGCACAAAAACATATTATATTTGACATCACTCGTTTCCCAAAAAAGTTTACGTCGAATCGTTGACTAACTCTAATTTATACCAAAACGTACATAAAAATATGCACGTAAAAATGATATTTTTAAAGAAAATGTATTATATTTGAGGTAACTCGTTTCCGGAAAATGTTTACGTCAAAACGTAGAGGAAATCAAATTTATACGGACACGTAAATAAAAATATGCACGTAAATAATTTGTTTTTTAAGTAAAGGAAGTATAGGGTAAACTCGAAACAAATTATTAGTAAAAAAATTAATATGTTAAAAACGTTCGTAAAACCGTGCCAAGTAGTACCAATGTCACACCACTGACAACGACCACCAACATCAGAAAAGCTCATAAAAATAAAATACATAAAAAGAAAAATAACACCGAACGAAAAGCAGACGTAAAAACGTTGAACCACACACGTTCGTTGCGGCGTGTTAATGCGAAGAAATTAGACCGAAACGTAAAAACGTAGATGAAAATAACTAACTCGATCTACGATCCGCACGTTGCTACGAATCTATCAAACGGGGAAAAATAGACGCGTTGCGACGGGCCTGTCAAACGGGAATAATAGACGAAAAAAACGTTGAACCTCACACGTACGTTATGGCGTGTTAACTCGCAAAATTTAAAAGGAAACGTAAAACGAAAAACTTGCGAAATATGAAAAGTATGGTGACCCAAGGTGAAAATAAAAAAGTGTTGGGGTTAAATTGCAAAAAATAAAAAGCTTTGGGTTAAATGTAAAATAATCAAAGAGGTTAAATACAAAAGATGAAAACCTTTGGTTTTGAAGTGAAAAATCAATTAATTTTTTTGGAAAACTCCCTATGCATGGATTACAACACCATATAGCATAACAATGTTGGTAACTTATAGTATGGTAACTCAAATCTCACAAGGAGCAAGAGATTCGCCATTAAAAAAAGTGCTAAACAAACAAGTTTCATGAAATTTAAATACTTCAAATACAAAAAGCATTAAAATACTTAAAAACATTCAATTTAAATTTAACAATATTCGTTTGCACCAACTGCAATGCACACTCTTGAGCACATTTCTTCCCTCGTATATTTGGGCACCCTCCACACACACATGTTTAGAAGTTGTGATCACTTGGTTGAATGCATCTTAAACAACAAAGACATTCAAACCCGGGTTGAAACACAATATTAAAATATGGGAACATGTTGTAAACTAAAATGTATGTTAATTAACACATTAATTAATGATTTGTTTCACTTTAGCAATACTAGCTCCTAAGACCATGTGTAGTGGAAGACACCAATAATGCCTCCACTCTTGGACGTTTTACGCCATGTGACAGTACAGTCAGCAACGGGGCATTATGGGGCGTTTTTCTAAAATGGATGTGAGGCATTATGTAATAGAATTAAGTAAAAAAACCATAAAAAAAATGTCATCGGAGCGTTTTTTAAAGCACGCCTGGGGGAATTTTTTTTGAAAAAAAAAACGCCCAAGGGGGCGGATGTGGGGCGTGGGGGCATTTTTTGGGGGAAAAACGCCAAAAACCTCCACTACGGGTGGTCTAATAAGACATCACAGGTGATTTACAGACTGGATTCCCTGCACTTGGAAGATCAAGCAACAATGTTCTTGAACATCTCCATAAACATCAATCTCATAAATTCATATACAGAAGAGAGAGGAAAAAAAAAAAAAAACCACAAACTTGGGCGCACACATATAAGGGGGCACTTTTAATACAAACATACGGGTTGGGGAGGGTATGATGGGGGCAAACATTTCCTCTATCCCAGAAGATAGAGAGGAACCGCTAGACCCCGGCTCAAGACATTAATAATGAAATTAACTAAATAGCCAAATAAAGCTATAAATCGTTGTTAAGCGTATTGAAATACTAACGGGAAATTTAAAAGAATATTCTACAATTTGCAAAATATCCAATCCAAGATACAAACCAACAATAGTTTTTGATGTTTAAGAGATTTTTGACATCAAAAGATGAAACTGTATACCCCACATTAGGTCTAACCCAATTCAGCTTAGCCCACTATGAACCATGAAGGAAGGCTGTATATCAACTGCACTGCACCACATCTAGTAGCCTCATACTTTGTTTGCCAGTTAACAAGATTTGAGTATGTAACAAAAGGGAGTAAGAAAAGCGGTTATACGCTTACAGTTAGAACAACAAATGTATAAATGTTTATGTAACTCACACAATTGTGGTAATCAACGGTTTAATGAATATAAGATTCTAGACTTGAGTTGTGTTCACAGAGCACCAAAGTGAAAGGTCAAAATCTGTGACCATCTTCTCCAACTGAAATGTTTTTGAGTTTTAAGTTTCCATTTACGATTCCAAGCATATGCAAGTATTCTGGGGCAAGGACTTCCTTAACATAGAATCTGTAAGGGTAAATACATTAAAATTGAGATACTATTAAGTCGAATAAACAAAATAAACATGATTCATTAGAAGCATCAATACTTATCAATAAAAGAGCAAGCATGTCATAAACCTAAAACAGCCTGAGTGGTTTAACCTTTGACTGAAGACTGTGCCAGGCAGGCCATGTAACAAGTTGAAACAGGCCTGGCCATGACGGGTTGACCGGCACAAACTTTTTAAATTTTATAAAGATATATAATGAATTAAACATGATTGCAAAAATGACATCATTACAATAACTATCCAAATTTTTGGATAAAAAGATTTTGAAGAGCTTGTTTACATGTATGCTTTAAATATAGACTTTGACCGACTTTCAACCGTTTGATCCATTCTCCAATGAGTAAAAACTTCCACCTTTAGGTTTGACATTACATATGCACAAACACCTAAAAGATATTGTGAAATAAATGAATTAAAATCAAAGAAACATGCCCACTAAATAAACCATCAATCTTATCATCTACTAATACAAAATGCTAATGCTGCACCTATGAAGAGATAAGTCAGTTAAAGAAAACAAAACCTAGCATCCCCTATCAAGCCAGGTTATCTAAAATGAAAATAAAACGAACTTTACTGTTGCACTAAAGTTTGTTTTTGGCATAAATGCAGAACAACCGCAAATTCGGAGACATGTCCTGCTAAAGTCAAAAAACACTAGAAGAATTTACTTGGGATTCTTGAATTTAATATCTATGAACAGGCTTCTCAACTCTAAATGCAGTGAGAACAAAAACAAAAAAATGAAGTGGTTTGTCATAACATATTACATAATCTTTTCTTGCAAAAATAAGATCATGTGCGTTGAAATATTTGTTTTTAATAAGTTTGAGTAAATGACATAAACATTGTGTGACTAGGGCCAAACCACAAGGACTATTTGTTTAACTAACTCTAAAAATAAACATGTCAAAAGGGCTTTAATCCCATGTCAACCGCTTAAGGTTGCTAAAATCTTCTTGACTATCAACAAGATATTTCCAGACAGTAATGTGCAAAAAAAACAGAACTGATAGAACCCAGAACTCAAACAAAAGTAATTGATAGATTTAATTGCTGAAAACTGAAATATTACAAGATAAAAGACCCAATTCGAGATGGGTTAATCTCCAGAAACAAAGGTTTAGAACCCTAATTTTATATAAAACATCGACCTCTTAAAACGACACATATTCTGCCCTATTTAACTGCTAAAAAACTGCCCACTACTTGCTCCCAGAACTGTTCCCCCCAAACTAATTCCTGCTAATAATTAAATGGGTCAAATACCCATCTGGGCCTGCCCATGAGAAGTGGGTTGACCGTAGGTTCGTATCAATACATCCCGCCCGGACACAACGACTTGACCTCAAGTCGAGAGGAAAGGAATTGGCCTGCTAAGTCCCTGCATTCCAAGTCGGCTTGTACATCTTTATTCCTAACATGAAATTCCTTCCAATTATCCATTGGTTTCTGTTTTCCAAGATTCGTAGCTTTTGATGACGATGATACATCCATATGTCCCTTCTCATGTAGTGGCAAACCATCCTTCTCATTTACATCTTCACAGATAAGACAAGGGTGTTCACCGTTAAATAACGAAATGGGATCTGTTTGAAATATCATGAAGTAATTGCTCTTTGATCTCTATACCCTTCTTCCTTGCTCAACACTCATCTCTTCATCATACTCGTCATCAACTATCGTATCTAACTGATTAATCAGAATTAAAGATTCTGTGTACGAGGTCACGGCTAATGTGTGACATTGGCTTTCAAACCCAAGACCATTGATGTGTTTTGAGAAGGGGTCATAATCTATAAGTGCTTCAAATTCTTCAGTGTCATTTTTCATTCTCATCATAAGTTCACCGTTCCACCTAAATTCCAATGGCCGACTTAAACAATATGATGGTTTGTCAATGGTGAAAACCTTTGTAAACGATTTTGAATCACCATTTTCCATCATCCACACTTCAATTATATCGTCTATTAACCACTCCTGAAGCACAGCAAGACAATCACAAAGGTTGAATACATGCAACCCCGTTGAAACATGGAATGCTAACTCATTAGGGAGGTATATCTCTCTAAATTCTTCACTTGTCAAATCAAATGAAAAAAGAAAACAAAATCCAGTATCACTACCAATGGCGTCTCCAACACCAAACCAGTAAAAAAAACCACGTATGGCTACCTGAGAGCGAGGCCATTTAATACCAACCAAACTATCAGACAGATTACCATATGAGCTTCTCCAAACCCGTGAGCTTAAACTATAAACCTCAACTTGCCAACGGCTGCTACAAGTTACACCTTTCATCTTTCTTTTGGTAATCTTTACAATCTTAGGGTCACTAGTTGCGGGACAAACCCCAAAACCAAGAGCATCTCCTCCATACGGATACACATCAGGTACAGGGATAGCAACTGATTTTCTAATCGACGGATTCCAAAGAACAGCCATAGCCGTACCAGAATAATATTCAACATCATCATGATTTCGATAATAACCAAACCGACAAACCAATCCACGAGAGGCACCGACGATAAATGAATCCCAAAGTAGGTTAACGGACCGGGGAACAGCAAGAGAAACCTTGTTTTGGGGGAACGTATCATCATCTACAATCGAAACATATGTTTCCTCAATGTACACATTGTAGTACCTTATAAGCAAATGTTGCGGTTGATCATGGTTATGGACGGTGTACTCAGCAATGAAATCAGATGACTCGATAACACATTTCCATGCTTTTGAAACAGATCTGACCCGAATCAATGATCTTATAGGAAGCCTTTTGATGATTTCCACTTGAATCTCGAAAGGTATGTGATCAGACATTTCTATTTCGGAGTATCAATTGTGATCGAAACCGTTTAATGCAAAGTAGCAAATAATAACCATTTCAGCAGCCAATAAAAGTAGCAAATTTGACAAAATCAATCACTTATTTCGCCTGCAAAGGTGAATGCAACATTAATATTATGTAAAACTAGTACATTTTGTGTGGAGCATTATGTCGAACACCTGGCGTACCAATGTCCAATATTATCAAATAGAGAGCAATTACATGAGAATATAAAGCTAGAAACAGTACCATTTAGGGGTTTACGGAATACATAGATGATATTAACAATTTTTTTCTCATAGTTTAGGGTTTGTAGATTACAAAATTAACAGTGAACTTAGACATTAAAGCGTACCAGATTCTCCAAATTGAATGGTCAGAGATGATGAGATAGGGTGGACGGACCGTCAAACTGCCGTCGAGGACGGTGGTCGCCGCCGTAGCCCGTCAGAACGCGGTGGTGGGTATTAGTAACGAATTACGCGAGGGTTTGATCCGATGGGAAGTGGTCGGTTTTGACTAACCTAACAAGTCCATCCGTTGGGTATTTTAAATTTTAAGATTGGTTAAGATGGGTCAAACCAAATTAATCACTAGGTTAGGATGGGTTATGAATTGGTGGATAAAAAAAGAGTAAGTGAGGATGGACATGAGATAAAATCATTAAACTAATTACTATTCATAGATATCTCTTTATAACTATGACTTCACAAATCGCCGCCGTAGTACTCTTCCGTCGTTTTTCGTTTAAAAATAATGAATAATTATAAATAATAAAATAACTAAAAATAATCAAAAAAAATCTAATTGAGGCATTTGTATATAGTTACATGTGAGTTTTGAGCTACCCATATGTAGCATATGCTTAAAAGAGCGTGAATTTGTAAATAATAGCAAATGAAATACCTGATGCATTCACAAACGTAGATGGGGTGACAAACAGGGGCGCAACTTCTAGTGGGCAGAAGGGGGTAGCCGACCGAACTTTTCGCTCGGTAGTTGAGAGTATGTAGTTTTCGTATAAATTTTTTTGGGTATATACGTTTTCGACCCCCGATCGGAAATCTCAAGTTTCACCACTGGTGACAAAGTCAAATATACCAACACCAAATCACCTGCTTGAATTGAAGTAATCATAAAATGATTACAATATCGAGAAAATGTGGGAGGTAAATGGTTCCAAAAGATAAGCATATAACATGGAAAGATCAGAGTAAAGCGGTTAGTATAACTGTAACGCCCCAAAATCTGAATGTTAATAATTGTCGTATGTTCTTAGTTGACATGTCATGAAATAAATAACTAGGTTATTTAACCTAGTTAAGAGTATGGTCAAAAGTATTAAATGATGAGGGTAGTGTTAGTTATGCTTTAAAGGTAAACCCGAGGGGGCTAAAGTGGAACAAATGAAAGTTTAGTTATTAAAAGGAAAAGATCACACACACACACACACCTTCGTGTGTGTTCTGGATAGATCGATCAGGGGCTCTCAAGAGCCCCGAACCCTAGTTCATCAAAAGCTTCAAATTGAAGAATGAATCAAGGCCCAAATTCACAACCGAGCATGAATTAGTGATCACCTTCACAAGGGGATCGTAAGGTATGTCTTAAATCAAAGATTGGTGATCATGTGTGAAGTGGGTTATGTTCTAATCCGTAAGTTAAGGTGAAATTGATCATGTATAAGTGTTAGAATCATCATATAGAACATAGGTTATGTATGGTTTGTGTTAATTTGATGTTTAGAGGTGAAACCCACTTATTAAAGTAAGGATGATGACTTGAATGATCATCCATGTTCAATTCTTGTTGATTGTTGATGAATTATGATGGATATGATGAATTCTTGTAAGTTGAATTGAGAGAAATGTGGTGGTGATATGTTTGATGTTCATGTGTGAATGTTATATGTTGATTAGTAGTAGGATTTGATGAATTATATATGAACTTAGAAGATTTATGTATAAGCTAGTTGTACGTTATGCTTAGAAGGTAGTACTCACACCAAGTGTATGATCAAATGTTTATAGTATCGTCCGTATAGTCGACTATGATGTTACGGGTATATGATGATAAGTCGATAATTAAATATGGTTAATAGTTGACTCTCAAAAGTCAACTAAGTATAAGTAACGTGATTTGACTCGTTGTCGTAAATGTAGGATTATAGGAAGTCGTTTGGTACATGTTATGTTAATATGCGTTATTTGTGATTACATGATGAATTACATGAGTTGGAAAGGATATGAAGTTGATTTTTGTGTAGTATGCTTGTTAGAAATGGCTAAGGGAAGTTAAGTGTGGATTATGTGATTGGTATGATCGTTAGCGCGTACAATTGGGTATACTAACGAGAATGTGATGGTGACATGAAAGTATAGGAATCATGTCAAGACGGACTCAAGCGAGAAAGGCTAACGGGTCAAGAAGAGGCAAGGAATTGGATACGAGCACGGACGCGTAAGGTAAGTGATTTCTGTAATCACTTCTTATGTTCGATTAAGTTATATGGTGTTTTAATTAACTAAACATGATGGTTGAGGTCAATTATGTGTCGTAGTCTTACGTCGTGAAGGATGGAATTTAAAGTTGACCAAAATGCCCTTGATGGGTATTTTGGGCAAACGATCTTAATAAGTGGTTTAGAAACAAGCTATACGTTTGGTGTAATGTTTTGGACAAGTATGGAGGTGGGAAGTATGGTCTTGCTAGTCTTAGACCAATTAATGCGCAAATACCCATAACGGGTCAAATAATTAGGAAATGATAATAAGCCGATAGAGCGTAAGGTAAGAATTTCCTTAATCTGGATGTGGGATTTTAAGTTTATATGATAGAATGTGAATTTACAAGCATGTAGGAAGAAACGGGAGGTTAAACGGGTAAACGGTTCGAAAGTTATGCGCGTTTTAGTGCGTTCGGACGTCGAAACGGATCTGCAGGAAAATGCATTTTAGAGAGGCCGTCGCCGACGGGCAAGGAGGCCGTCGCCGACGGGCAAGGGAAAGTCAGTTTTTCTCAGACGCCTTATTTACCTGTCTACGGGGTTTTGGCCGACGGGAAAAACTACAGGTCGTCGCCGACGACCTCCCCAAGTCCAAAAGTCTGAAATTTGTGATTTAGGTTGATTTATGTGTCGTAGGCTTCGGTTTGTTATCTGTGGACTACGGCGGACTTTCTAAACATGATTTTGATCAATCCTTAGATGTTTATGGGCTATAAATCTAAACCTAAGCTCCATGTAAATAATGTATGTGTATGTAAGAGGTACGTGTGATCTAGTACGTGTTCGTAAAGGTAGGTATGTATGTATGTATGTATGTATAAAGATAGGTACGAGTGTATGCATGTATGTA
This sequence comes from Helianthus tuberosus, assembly GCA_030545235.1. NCBI lineage: Eukaryota > Viridiplantae > Streptophyta > Magnoliopsida > Asterales > Asteraceae > Helianthus > Helianthus tuberosus. The sequence goes on along the minus strand of CM060354.1, from coordinate 17,434,406 downwards.
AAGACGTAGGAAAGGTATGTATGTATGTAGTTGTGTATGTATGTATGCATAAAGACATATATGAGTGTATGCACGTATGTAAAGCTGTAGGAAGGGTATGTACGGATGTAGATGTGTATGTATGTTTGTATGTAAGTACGTATGTATGCCTGTTTTAGAGACGTTGAGTGTTAACATTATTAATGGTGTACCTTGAGAATGAAAAGTAATGCAGGTACATTATTGAAGCCTCACCAGGAAATGGATACGCAGATGAAATGCTTAAAGTTTGGAAAATGATGTAAAGTGAAGTGTGTGTGAATGAATCTTGTTTATATAATGTGTGCTAATGTTATGAATGAATGTGTGAGTGCAGGTTATACGGATCACGGGTGATTATCACAAGGAATAGGGATCGAAGACCGAGTCACAGGATAGATTGTACGGGAATAATTGAGTATGTATTATTAGTAAACAGGACTTATGCCTTATTTTTGTAAAAGATACATATTAAAACGAACCTTCAAGTAAGTCAAGACGTTTGTAATGAAAGAAATTTTAAGGCACGAATTTCCGCTGCGACTTTTTGTCTAATACGATTTAGGGTCTTACAATAACCCCTAGAAATACAAAACCCTAGAAGTGGTTGAATACAACCCTAGAATGGGTTGGATATAAAAACAACAGAAAAAGATACTGATAAAATCCCAAGAGAGAACAAAATCCTGCAAGTGAATAATGGAGTTCCAGAAGAAACTCGAGTACCAAACAAATATGAGATCTCAACGAACTATGTATAAAATAGTACATTATGAAACCATAATGAAACACGGGTAAAATAATGTATTTGTATATGTTATAAGAGTAGGGTTCCTGCGGAAAGTGTGTTTTTCCTAGAAAGTCTAGGAAGCAATAAGAACGCGACATGTGGCATTGAAGGATTTTAACTAAAAGGGCAATTGTGTAATTTGAATATTATTTTAATTATGGATTATTTTATTAGGATAACTAACTAACCAGAAAATTATGGAAACTAAATATTCCATTTAAATCAAATTGACAGTTTCAATTTAAATCATACAAGACGCTGTGTTTTAACAGCAAGCAGATTTCTTGACGGTGTGTTTTAACTGCAAGTAGATTCCTTGACGCTGTGTTTTAACAGCAAGCTGATTTCTTGACGCTGTGTTTTAACAGCAAGCTTATATCTTGACGCTGTGTTTTAACAACAGCAAGCAGATTTCTTGACGCTGTGTTTTAACAACAGCAAGCAGATTTCTTGACGCTGTGTTTTAACAACAGCAAGCAGATTTCTTGACGCTGTGTTTTAACAGCAAGCAGATTTCTTGACGCTGTGTTTTAACAGCAAGCAGATTTCTTGACATTGTGTTTTAACAGCAAGCAGATTGCTGGAGGATTCTTGACGCTGTGTTTTAACAGCAAGCAGATTGCTGGAGGATTCTTGACGCTTTGTTTTAACAGCAAGCAGATTGCTGGAGGATTCTTGACGTCATGATCGGCTTATACCTCGAAGGAACCGACATATGACCAATTGGAGAAGAATATTTGCAGGAAATATGGCTGGTTCTTCTTTGGTTACGGTTAGGGAGAGAGAGAGAGAGAGAAAGAGAGGGGAAATCCCATGATTTTAGGGATTGGTTATTGATATGGTAGTTTCTTGACTAATTTAAAACACTTCCAATTACCAAAATACCCTCACTATATTAAAAGTCTCTAATTATATAACTCAGATATTACGAAAATGCCATCCATTTGATCTAAGCCATTAAAAACACCAATCGGATGGCCCAGATCGCTTCCTAGACTTTCTAGGAAAAACACACTTTCCGCAGAACTCCTACTCTATATACTCTATGTTATAAAAACAAATTTTATCGATGACTTAAGATTACGTACATAAAATTGTGTAAGAGTATACAGGAATAACCGAAATGACAAGATGACTTAAAGTTACTGACAAACTAAATGTTTTCGAACCTGCAATGTCAAATCAACGAATACCCCCCACCCCCACCAAAAAAATACCCATTTAATCCCTTTCAACCCAAGGTTAATTAAATTCATGCAAATCCAAACAAAAAAGGGAAACATAACCATCAAATAAATCATGAAAGCAAATGGTTTAGGGGGTGTTTGGGATTCCTTTTCAACTTCTCCTTCTCAAAAGTCCATCTCAAATTCAATAAGTAAGAAGTCCTGACTTCTCAAAATCTCCTTTTTTAAGACATAATCTGCTCTAAAAGTCCTTTTTTTCATGGTGTTTGGGATTCTTTTTACTTTAAAAAGACTTCTCAAATGGTGTTTGGGATTCCTTTCCTTTTCAAAAGTCGTTCTTAGCTCCAAAAGTCACTTTTAAAAGGAATCCCAAACACCCACTTAATATTCAAGTGTCGAGATTATAATGTTTTTATTCCAAAGTGATGTGTTATTCCAAAGTGAGGAAATTTTGATGGAATATGAAGATAACAAAAAAGCCACAAAAGAAATTTAGTGTTACTTTTAAAAATGTATGACAAACAAAATAAGACACTTGTTTTAGAAATAAAATATATTAAAAGGTGCAACTGCAACTCGTGTCTTATTAGGGTGTTAAATGGTGGTGTTCCTTAGTGGTTAATCAAACATGACACAGACCAAAAAATTTATATGAATTTAAACATGACACTAGAAAATTTCACACGTATTTGGACATCACATAATACAATTAAAACGATGCGCATAGTTACATTTTGACATCGACTTTACAACTCAAATAAAAAGTACTTATATACACACACATTTTGACATGGATTTTTCTGAATTCTACATATTACTCCTTTGAAAATCAACTTTACAACTCAAAACACAAATATTTATATACACATCACAATGAACACAAAACACTTCTAGACAACTCAACGACATTTCTCGTTTGATATTTAGTTAAAACATTCTACAAATAAATAACTAGTCGAAGATTTAACTAAAATACCATTTAAAAGGATTTGTGATAATTTAACAATACAATATTTATATCATATATGTCGCTTTCATCATATATATAGAAAAAGAATAAAAGAAGGATATACAAGTTTTGTTCATCAAAACATAACACAATAGCCGTGGCTTTTATAGCCTATTGACATTTTGGGGTGGGATAAGTCTTTGTGATCAATAGGTTTTGGGTTTGATTCCTATAAGGGTGGTTTTCCCATATTTATTGGGTTTCCTCCTGAATTGGTGTATAGGCATTACTCCTAGTGGAGATGGATATGATCGGGTGGTACCGTTGGTGCACAATGATACTCCAGTATTCCGTCAGTAATCCAAATTTGTCGTTAAAAAAACATAACACAATTATTTATTGTTATATATGTTACCTTAAATTTTGTGTTTACACTTAGGCCGGAGGGTGTGGCATGGCGCCACCCGGCCACATCATCTTCCATAGCGCCCCGGGGGCACCAACCTCCATACCGCGGCAGCGAAAGGGGGGTGCCATCTTCAGCTCGCCAACACGTTAACGAGGTTAGTTTGTGTTGAACGATGAAGGAAAAGTCAAAATGGGGGCGCTATAGTGTAAAGTGGGTAGTTAAACCATACCCTCCAAATTAAAGGAAGAGGCTTTAAAGCCCCCTGTGTGACGTGGACATGACGTGATGCTGAAGTGACGTGATAAAGCCATTAGGGGCTTTATACCACACCCTCCAGCCTTACCATAAAATTAAGCATGTATAAATACACACACAATAATCATCATTTAATTTGGGAGGCGTAATTGTAAAATATAGCATTTAATATGTTATAAATTGAATATAATCATTTAATGTTATAACTCTAACGCACATCCTATAAAAGCATAGTTTTGTTAACTTTTCAAATCACTCTTTGCACTAAACTTCAACATAAAGCAACAAAACACAAGCCATGAAGGTTATTATTAGGATGCTTATTACCCTTTTACTAGTTATTATGGTGACTTCAACACAAACCGGTGAGTTTATGTGTGTGTTTATTTATAATATATGTTGTAATTAAAAAAAGTGGTAGATAATAGAGTAATATCATTTTATAATATGTTTTGTTTTATGATGTACGATTTTTGGTGTTTTGATTATTGTTATTGGTTGTGTTAGATACTGGGATTAATAATGAAGGTGTTGAGAGCAAGATAAGCATAAATATAGCGACATGTACGGAACTTGAGAATTTACCAGGCGGTCATTGTGGTAAAGGAGATTGCAAAAGGTTGTGTACCCGTTTGCACGGTAAAGGCGCTTGGGGTAATTGCTCGGGTCCAATAGAGTGTGAATGTCATTGGCATTGTTAAAAGCTTCCACATGATCAATATATATGGTCTAGTAGAGATATTTCCTTATTAATGCTACCAAACGTTGTCATCATAGGTATTTATTATATGTTTTGTGTGAAGTACTACGTAATTTGAGGAATAAAGTTGGTTAACGAAGAAAAGTAACTTCAAACATTAAAACATAAGATATTGACCTATTTAACGAACCCGTTTGACCAGTTTTATGCGACCCATTTGCACTTTTTATAACCTACCCATTTTAAGAAACCTGTTTTTTTTAGACAAAGATGGAAAACGTAAAAACATGACAACAAATGTTGCGTATAAAGAAGTCTCTAGTGACTTGTGTTTTTTTCATATCTGTTTTTGATAGTTCATTGTAATTCAATCTTTACATCAGTAATGGAACATTTCGTTCATATCAAAATTTCACACAAACACTTATAAATAATAAAAAAAATTATGTAGGCACTTATAAATAATATAGTAGCCACTGAGGCTTCGGCCTAGTGGTAGAAAGAAAACCCTCTAGGTGTTTAAATAGGAGGAGGTCATGGATTCAATACCCGGAGAGTGCAACATTTAGGGGTTGTTTGGCAACTTTTGCATGAACCAGAGGTCAAGTGTTGAACCAGAGGTCTGAACCATTAAAAGCCAATATAATGCTTAACCATTCAGAGGCAAATGTGTGACCAATTCAGATAAGAAGCCTTAACCATTCAGACTCAGTATAATGCTTAACCATTCAGAGGCAATGTCTGAACTATTTAGACATCTGCTCGTGAAACAAACAATCTGAACCATTAAATGTTGAACTAGTAAGAAGTCTAAACCATTAAGAGCTCGCTAAAACAAACATCCCCTTAGCCGTTAAAATAAATCTTAAAACTTTGACGAAATATGTTATTGAATAGATCTATTTAATAACATAATTCGTCAAAAATTTAAGATTTTAAGACACCATTGATGCCACTCACCACTGCATTCATTGTTGTTGCCGCCATAACATCGTTCTTTAATCCCAACATAATTTCTTTGTTTCAAAAGGGTTCATAAACTACAAGCACTGCTAATTCTTCGGTATCGATCATCTACTAACTTCATCATAAGCTCAACATTCTTCCAAGATTCCATTGGCAAACTTGATGTATACATGGATTTATTTATATGGTATCTTAAGGGGAAATAGCTTCACATACAATTTTGAATAGCCATCCTCCATCACTCTGAACCGAGTTCGTAACTCACACATATCTAATTCTATCATTAAACTATATTTCTTTGTCCAGAGTGGAACTTGAACCCGCACCATTTGGACATAACATATTACAACTAAAATGAAGTGCATGGTCGCATTTCGACTTGGACTAGGCGTGTTTAACCTAGATTTTTCTTTTCTTTTTTTTTCTAATAGTTACTACTCTAGAAAATAACTTTACAACTCATAACACAAATATTTATATACTTATCAATATGAAAGATTCAACTAAAATAAAATACCATTTAAACACTTATAAGAATACAATATAAGAATACAATATTCTTATCTTATATATATGGAAAAAAAATAAAAGAATGATATATATATAAGTTATTTTCATAAAAAAATAGAAGACAAATATTCATATTTCTACATTAAACTTTATTTTTACTATTACCAAATCAAATATGTAATCAATAATCATAATTACTTTGATATTAATGAATCATACCATTTAAATTTAGAGGCCTAATCGTAACATATATATAGCATTTAATATGTTAAACGTACAAGATAATTATTTAATGCTATAACTTTAAAGAATCCTATAAAAGCACATATTTGTAAACAAAACTTTTCACATCGATCAACACTAACCTAGAACAAAAAGCACAAAAAACAAGCGATGAAGTTTACTATTAGCATGTGTATAACACTTTTATTAGTTATCACAACATCAACACAGACAGGTAAGTTTATATTTAGGTATATATAATACATGATCTGCAAAAAAAATGTAGATTAAAATTATTTTATTATATGCTTTTAACATATATGAATTTTGGATTTTTGAATACGTTTATTGGTTCGTGTTAGATGCTGAGATTAATAACAAAGGAGGTGAAAGCACGTTGAACGTAAGTAAACCATTCACATGTAGTAGGTATGATGATTTGCCCGGCGGTAATTGTGATTACGATAAGTGTCAAAAGTTGTGTAACGAGTTACACAGGAATCCTGCTTGGGGAGAATGCAATGGCGATACACAGTGTTTATGTCATTGGTATTGTTTTTAAAGCTTTAGCATGATCGTGTATAAGAAAAAGTCATTTGATCCACTGTTTTTAAAGCTTTAGCATGATCGTGTATAAGAAAAAGTCGTTTGATCGACATTTCTTTATTTTTCTTCTGTTCTTTAGCACCCTGGACGGCTGGACGTTTGAGGTTGCTTAAAATGTAAGCTCAACAGATATAAACAATCAATGAATTATTCCACCAATCTTCCAAATACTAATAAAGTATAATATAGGAAATAATAAAGACCTCCCAAACTTACGGTGAAAAACAAGGAAAAGGAAAGTAGATATATACTAAAACGGTAATGATAAATCAAATAAATTCATAAAAGTCAAAACTCCTTTAAAATAGCAATCTTCAGGAAAGATCAAATTTCTTACTTTTTTCTTCAAACATCAAATTTCTTTTTATTTCGATCTTAAATCCAAAATGTCTTCCTCTCAAGGTATTTAAAGGTTTTGCATTTGCCAACTGTGTCGTCCGATTTAAATTTGCGGAGAGAAATAGTGACAATGTTGGGTCTCAAATTTTTAAGTCTTTAAAAACAGGCACACATTTCATGTAATAATATTATTCTTATGAATAAGAATGTTATGAACGATGAGGCGATGATCATATTGCACGAATAATGACGTTGATAGCAGGAGACGATCGACTCAGGGTAACAACGTGAGACATCGAGGCAATGAGCAGGCTGTCGTTTAGCGGTTTAGGGCTTAACTTTCAGATTTGACATAATTTTTCTATTCGTGTGATTGGGCTAGTACGTATAGATATAGTTGTATATTTGTATATAGTGAACCAAAATCTAATAGAGTGGTATATATAAACCTATAAATTTAATTTATATTTATGTATATACGTATGTGTGTATATAGGGGGTGTGTGTATGTGTGTGTATATATACTAGTATGGTGGCCGCGCGATGCGGCGGGGGTAACACTTTGCTTTGCAGCACTCATTTCTAATAGTTTTCTTATTCGTATAATATTTATGGTAGCATTATTGTAATGGATAGATGTCATAAGTATTACACATGTCTAGTAATTATTAAATTTAGAATTTAAATTATCAAGTAATTCAAGAAACCATTGACGCAATAAAGTAACACACGAATAAAAAAAATAAGTCTTAAACATAAATAAAAGTTATATAAAGTACTACCCGAATAAGGAAATATAAGTCTTAAATATAAAAGTTGAATAAAAGCTCAAGTGTCAAGTAGTTTGCATCAGAATGAGATCGATTTAGTAATCATACGGCTTAAACATCTCAAGGATGTCATCTATATTGTCACACCACCATTTGTCATCATCGAGATCAACATCCTCCGGAATTTCTTGTATCTCTTCCTGTTTGATTATTACATCCTTTGTAAGATGAGTTTCTTCTCTATTCTCCTCTTTAACTCATACATAAGTAGTAGCTAGAGTAGTTTGGGGAACTGAAAAAAAAATGTTAATTATTTTAATTACATATTTTATTATGTTACCGTTATAAATAATATAGGATAAAAAGCAACGATGATAGTTAAACATAATATAAAAAAACAAACAATATATCATGTTTTAGAAACATACATACCTACTTGTGTAAAGATCTGAAATGATGAATATTCAAGCTCCAAAACCACTGAATAATAAATAAGATGAATGTTAAGTGTGGGCATAGAAAAATAAATCAAAGTTATACACAACAAAAAATTGAAATACCTGTAAACCAAAACTTCTAAAGAATAAGAAACTTCTTGAAGTGAAAAAGATTAATGAATTATACTATATATAGAACCTATAAACCAATGAATTGAATAATCTGTAGCTCTTTTCAACTAACTAATATTATCTATAAGAGTATTTTTGTACTTAAAATCTCTAAAAAAAATACAACAGAATCTTGTATTTAGTTTTTGAAGATGTATTATGTTTAATTATGGAGTTTTTTCCTAAAAATTTGTTGGTGGAAAACTTATTTACCAAACTTCTAAAAAATTGTTTTTACAAAAAAGGTTTTATGAAAACGAAAATGCTACAAAAACGTTTTAATATTTTTTTATGAAAACTAAAATTCCATTTTGTTGAATATGGTATTATATAAAAAATTTTAATACAACCAATTAGATAAAAAAAAAGTGAGATTGTTTGATGTCAATTTACTACCTGTTAACCAATGTAAGTGTGTGCACCCAACCAAGTAAATACAAAACATACAGAATACGAACAAAGCTCATATCAAACCCGTATGTGCAAGGTTTCAAAATTTAATCTAGTCGCCAGAACAAATTGATGAAAAATCTTAATCAAATGAAAATCGGGGTAAAAATGGTTAGAATATTATTAAACTGATACTAATGACAACAATGTAGAGAGTCTTGAGCATTTAAAATATGATAGGACCTATTGCTTTAATCACATGTACACTAATGCATCATCTACTTGTACATTTTAATCCACATTATGAAACTGACCAAGATAACTATCGAAATGTCGACAAAAATGAGTAGGTCATCACGGTACCTTTGGATTTTTTAAAACATTATAGTTTATAAAATATGACAATAATATGTAAAATAATTATAAGTTTGTTGTGGAAAGGGAAAAGTGTAATTAATTAGCCATAATTTTGTTAAAATAAAGAGATTTAAGTGTAATAATATGAGGGACTAAAATATAATTAGTGTTTAAAAGACCAAGTTACCCTCATTTTAGGGGTGTTTTTATAAATAAAGAGGGAAGAAGTTCTTATTTTTTGGGTATCTTAAAATACCCATTTCTCATGCATTATAATATAGCATAGATATAGATATAGATACATGTATAATTTATATTTGTGTATATACATGTTTGTGTATGTATGTCTATATGTATATGTCTATATGTATATGTCTATATATCCTAATTAAAAATAATAATTCGAGCCGAACCAAGTTGTGCGGACCTTTCCTCATGCTTGGCTCATTTACAAACCGAACTGAGCAGAGCGGCTCTTTTACAACTAAGCCTCAAATCGAACGAGCATTTACCAAGCAACTTCCGAGTGAGTGTCAAGCGAGCGGCGAGCGGTTTGCACGTACCTAATATTTAGATTTATTATTATGTGTTAATTCGAAAGTTTGATTATGACTTAGTTGCAAAATTCAAAGCACCTATATATGTATTATCTAAGATAAAAGTATCATTTTATCTCTTATTATAATTTTTTTTACATATTAGCACATAGGGTGAGATTCTAGAGTGAACACTAGTGTATTTGCGAACTGAGTGAACAAATCCTGGCCATTGATCTACACACGTGTATGGCCAGGATCTCATCATCAAATCGTAAAATACACTAGTGTATTTCAACATCAAATCCTGGTCATTGATCTACACACGTGTATGGCCAGGATTAGTTCACTCAGTTCGCAAGCTACACTAGTGTTCACTCTTGAACCTTATTCTTAGCACATGATCACTTTAGCCATTTTCCATTTAACCAAAAAAAATAGTAGTAACGACTAGGGCTGTTTATACCGCTCATAACTTCTCATAACCGACCTTTGATTATAGAAGATTGCTTAATCATAACTATAACCGATGATTGGTTAAGCATCGATTATAGGGTTGTTTTGGTTAACTTCGATTAATTGTACGATATATTTTTTTATATAAAATGAATATCTCATTATATTTCAGCATATTAAACCCATTCAGACATATTTTGCTTTTAGATTGTATATTCAGAGAGGGTGATGATTGAAGTAAAGGAAGATTTTTTAGGAAAGAAGAATTTATCATATTTTGCATTTAGGAATGTGAACTTGTTTGTTTTTGTTGAAATATCCTAAGGGTGTGGTTATAACCCAAACCATTATTCCCCTTTATTTTTTTAATTTATTTTTGTTTTAAAATTATCAAATGGGAGGGTCGTGGTAATCGTGATTTAATCCATGGGAAATTGGTAATAACCATCAATCAATGAGTGGGGTGGTGTATCATTTAATTAATGGTCCTAAGTGAAAATAATGTTCCCATCCATTACCCCCACACCCCATAGCCTAAAGTGTGGTCATGACCCTTATGACCACCATGACCCTACACGTCAGTGTCATGTCACCTACCTTTAATCCACCATCCAAAACCAATACCCTAAGGGTGTGGTCATGACCCAAACCACTATCTCCTTATTTATTTTAATTTATCTTTGTCTAAAGAAAAAGGAAATCATTTCTCGAAAAATGGAAAGGAGGACCATGGTTGTCATGGCTTATTTCATGCAAACCATGGCGGATCATACAAGGGGGTGGTGTAGCTATCCATTCATGTTCCTACACGACGAATAATGTCCCAACCATGACCTCCACACTCTTTAACTTTAGATTAAGAAAATCGTGTTGAGAAAATTGTCGAAAAAGACTAGTTTAATAAGATTCAACAAAAATACCATTTAAAGACTTATAAAAATACAATATTTGTATCATATGAGGAAAAAGAGTAAAAGAATAAACTATATATAAGTTTTTTTTAAGATAAACTTTTATAAACAACGCCAAAACCCTCAAACCAAGAGCGGCATCAGCAGACAACTACAACACATCAACAACTAAACATCAAATTTACGCCATATATAAGTTATGTTCATAAAAAATAGAAGACAAATATTCATATTTCTATATATTACGTTAAACTTTATTTTTACCGTTACCAATTCAAATATGTAATCAATAATCATAATTATTTTGATATAAATGAATCATACCATTTAAATTAGAGGCCTAATCGTAACATATAGCATTTAATATGTTAAACGGACAAGATAATTATTTAATGCTATAACTCTAAAGAATCCTATAAAAGCACAAACAAAACTTTTCACATCAACACTAACATTGAACATAAAGCACATAACATAAGCGACAATGAAGTTTACTATTAGCATGTGTATAACACTTTTATTAGTTATCACGGCATCAACACAGACAGGTAAGTTTATAATTTAGGTATATATAATACATGATCTGCAAAAAAAATGTGGATTAGATTCATTTTATTATATGCTTTTAACATATATGAATTTTGGATTTTTGACTTCGTTTACTGGTTCGTGTTAGATGCTGAGATTAATAACGAAGGAGCTGAGAGCACGTTGAACGTAAGTAAACCAGTCACATGTAGTAGGTATGATGATTTGCCAGGCGGTAATTGTGATTATGATAAGTGTCAAAAGCTGTGTAACGAGATACACAGGAATCCTGCTTGGGGAGAATGCAATGGCGATACACAGTGTTTATGTTACTGGTATTGTTTTTAAAGCTTTAGCATAATCATGTATAAGAAAAAGTCGTTTGATGGACATTTCTTTATTTTTCTTCTGTTCTTTAAAATGTAAGCTCAACAGATATAAACAATCAATGAATTATTCCACCAATCTTCCAAATAATAATAAAGTTGTATAATATAGGAAATAAAAAGACCTCCCAAACTTACGGTGAAAAACAAGGAAAAGGAAAGTAGATATATATTAAAACGGTTATGATAAATCAAATAAATTCATAAAAGTAAAAAAATCCTTTAGCAATCTTCATGAAAGACTTTGACTCCCCATGCAAACCATCCTTACTTTTTTCTTCAAACGCCAATTTTTTTATTCTAATCTAGCTGTCTGTGAGACTTAAATCTAAAATGTTTTCCTCTCAAGGTATTTAAAGGTTTTGTATTTGTCAATCAACCACTATCCCATTGATACAAACCATCCTTACTTATCCCGAGATTCGGGGTTCAGTTCTTGGGTCGTCAGGTTTGCATGACCCGCCATTATTTATGTCGCATCAATAAGAATGAGTAAAATGGTGAAATTACCTATATATTTAGTAGGGAGGTTCACGAGCTGAGCCAAACTGAGCGGCTCATTTAAATCTGAGCCTCAAATCGAGCGTTTTCCGAGCAGTGAATATCCCGAGAGAGTGTAGAGCAAACTTCGAGCGATTTTGACAACTGGTCGTCCGATTTAAATTTGTGGAGAGAAATAGTGTCAATGTTGGTCTCAAGTTTTTATGTCTTTAAAAACAGACACATTTCATGGAATAATATTGTTCTTATGAATAAGAATGTTATGAACGATGAGGCGATGATCATATTGCACGAATAATGACGTTGTTAGCAGGAGACGATCGGCTTAGGGTAACAGCGTGAGACATCGAGGCAATGAGCAGACTGGCGTTTAGCGGTTTAGGGCTTAGCTTTTAGATTTGACGTAAATTTTTTTATTCGCGTGATTGGGCTAGTACGTATAGATATAGTTGTATATTTGTATATAGTAAACCAAATCTAATAGAGTGGTATATATAAACCTATAAATTTAATTTATATTTATGTATATACGTATGTCTGTGTATATAGGGGGTGTGTGTATGTGTGTGTATATGTATAATTTATATTTGTGTATATACATGTGTGTGTATATGTATGTCTATATGTATATGTCTATATATCCTAATTAAAAATAATAATTCGAGCCGAACCGAGCCGTGCAGACATTTGCTCATGCTTGGCTCATTTACAAACCGAACTGAGCCGAGCGGCTCGTTTACAACTAAGCCTCAAATCGAACAAGCATTTACCAAGCAACTTCCTAGCGAGTATCAAGCGAGCGGCGAGCGGTTTCAACGTACCTAATATTTAGATTTATTATTATGTGTTAATTCGAAAGTTTGATGATGACTTAGTTGCAAAATTCAAAGCACCTATATGTATTATCTAAGATAAAGGTATCATTTTATCTCTTATTATTATTATTATTATTATTATTATTATTATTATTATTATTATTATTATTATTATTATTATTATTATTTTACATATTAGCACATAATCGCTTTAGCCATTTTCCATTTAACAAAAAAAAAATACTAGTAACGACTAGGGCTGTTCATACCGCTCGTGACTTCTCATAACCGACCTTTGATTATAGAAGATTGCTTAATTATAACTATAACCGATGATTGGTTAAGCATCGATTATAGGGTTGATTTGGTTAAATTCGATTAATTGTCCGATATATTTTTTTATATAAAATGAACGTCTCATTATGTTTCAGCATATTAAACCCATTCAGACATATTTTACTTTTAGATTGTATATATAGAGAGGGTAATGATTGAAGTAAAGGAAGGTTTTTTTAGGAAAGAAGAATTCATCATATTTTGCATTTAGGAATGTGAACTTGTTTGTTTTCGTTCAAATACCCTAAGGGTGTAGTCATGACTTAAATCACTATCCCTTTTATTTTTTTAATTTATTTTTGTTTTAAAATTATCAAATGGGAGGGTCGTGGTAATCGTGGTTTAATCCATGGGAATCACCATCAATCAAAGAGTGGGGTGGTGTACCATTTAATTAATGGTCCTATGTGAAAATATTGTTCCAACCCATTTAGGGATCTCATCGAGGCTCATAAACATGCGGGTATGGAAGTAATAAGAAAGAAGCTTTGAAAGGCATTATTAGAATTGGATGTTGGGCGATCTGGAGGTCGAGAAATGAAGCTATGTTCAATAATAAAGAGGTTAAACTTGAGTTTATTTTTGGTGAGATTAAGAGAATGGGGTTCTTATGGTACAAAGCTAGGAATAAAAATGTAGATACGTCATGGTCTGACTGGTGTAATTTTGTAAATTTGTAGGTGTGTTGTTGGTTTTGGTTGCCTCGGTTTGAGGCGGCTTTTGTGTTAATGAAGTTTACCTTTCAAAAAAACAAAAAAAAAACCATTACCCCCACACCCCATAGCCTAAGGTGTGGTCATGACCCTTATGACTACCATGACCCTCCACGTCAGTGTCATGTCACCTACCTCTAATCCACCATCCAAAACCAATAACCTAAGGGTGTGATCATGACCCACACCACTATCCTCTTATTTATTTTAATTTATCTTTGTCTAAAGAAAAAAAAAATCATTTCTTAAAAATGGAAAAGAAGATCATGGTTGTCATGGCTTAATCCATGCAAACCATGGCGGATCATACAAGGGGGTGGTGTAGTCATCGATTCATGTTCCTATATGAGGAATCATGTCCCAACCATGACCTTCACACCCTTTAACCTAGATTAAGAAAATTGTGTTGAGAAAATTGTGGAAAAAAGACTAGTTTAATAATATTCAACTAAAATACTATTTAAAGACTTATAAAAATACAATATTTGTATCAAATGTGGAAAAAGAGTAAAAGAATAAAATATATATAAGTTTTTTTTTCCGAAAGCTAAACTTTTATAAACAACGCCAAAACCCTCAAAACCAAGGGCGGCAACAACAGACAACTATAACACATCAACAACAAATAATCAACTTTACACCATATATAAGTTATGTTCATAAAAAAATAGAAGACAAATATTCATATTTCTATATATTACGTTAAACTTTTATTTTTATCGTTACCAATTCAAATATGTAATCAATAATCATAATTATTTTGATATAAATGAATCATACCATTTAAATTAGAGGCCTAATCGTAACATGTAGCATTTAATATGTTAAACGGACAAGATAATTATTTAATGCTATAACTTTAAAGAATCCTATAAAAGCACAAACAAAACTTTTCACTTTAACACTAACCTTAAACATAAAGCACAAAACACAAGCGATGAAGTTTACTATTAGCATGTGTGTAACACTTTTATTAGTTATCACAGCATCAACACAGACAAGTAAGTTTATATTTACGTATATATAATACATGATCTACAAAAAAATGTAGATTAGATTCATTTTATTATATGCTTTTAACATATATGAATTTTGGATTTTTGACTACGTTTATGGTTTGTGTTAGATGCTGTGACTAATAACGAAGGTGCTGAGAGCACGTTGAACGTAAGTAAACCAGTCACATGTAGTAGGTATGATGATTTGCCCGGCGGTAATTGTGATTATGATAAGTGTCAAAAGTTGTGTAACGAGATACACAGGAATCCTGCTTGGGGAGAATGCAATAGCGATACACAGTGTTTATGTTATTGGTATTGTTTTTAAAGCTTTAGCATGATCGTATATAAGAAAAAGTCGTTTGATCGACATTTCTTTATGTTTCTTCTGTTTGCATCTTGATTAATGAAAAGACATAAAATTACTAGATTTTATCATGGATGTTAATTTTATGTTTGGTGTTAAGTACCATGTAACCAGATGAATGAAATTGGTAAATCAAAAATATGAACTAAGAAAACATGGAATGTGTTAGCTAAATGATAAATATGTTACATAAATTCATGATTGCAATACATATATGTAAGTATGTAACTACATATTCCATGAATTATAAGTTTCTTAAACAAAACAATTAATCATCTATTCCACGAATCTTCCAAATACTTATAGAGTTTTACAATATAGGAAATAAAAAGACCTCCCAAACTTATGGTGAAATTCAAGGAAAAGGAAAGTAGATAAATACTAAAACGGTAATGATAAATCAAATAAATTCATAAAAGTCAAAACTCTTCAAATTGAATAGTCCTGTTGTCTCACTCCCAACAAACTATATTGTCTTAATCAGACTCGCACCGGCTTCATGTGTGCAAAGTCGGTTTGGTTTGGTCTAGTTATGGAGATTTAATCATAACCAATCATCGGTTAAGGGGCTGTTTTGGTTAAATTCGATTAATTGTCCAATAGATTTTTTTAGATAAAATGAAAATCTCATTATTTTTCAGCTTATTAAAACCATTCGGACATATTTTGATTTTAGATTGTATATATAGAGAGGGTGATGATCGAAGCAAATAAAAGATTTTTTTAAGAAATAAGAATTAATCATATTTTTTGCATAACTTGTTGGCTTTGTTGAAATATTAGATTGAGAAAATTGTGGGATCACCCTCCATCATTTCCCGAAATAAAAATACTTCCTTGCAAATCAAGATTGACAAATTTCTAGACTAATTTCTAGCCATCCTTTTTATTGTATTTCCATTTATTTACTACATATACATTTACTAGTTGAGGGTAATAGTGATGGCCGTCTACTGGCTCACATGGGCCGCAAAGGAAATAGTGCCAGGGAGCTGTCTGACACTCCCCTATTGGCCCAACAAATTTACGATTTTATCCCGTTTTTAAATTACGATTTTTACATCAGTTCAAAATTATGTTTTTACCCCCACTTATATACATTTACTAGTTGAGGGTAATAGTGATGGCCGTCTACTGGCTCACATGGGCCGCAAAGGAAATAGTGCCAGGGAGCTGTCTGGCACTCCCCTATTGGCCCAACAAATTTACGATTTTATCCATGGTTGTAAAAATCCCGATTAGTCACTGATTAATCACTAATCGGAGGTTCACCGATTAATGACCGATTAATAGCTAGGCAATCAATGGCGGTCCTATTCTGGCCAAATTTTGGCTAGATGCCGGGCAAATTTTGACCAAACCATATAAATTTCTTCCAATTACTTAAAAATATGGGTTAACGAGGGGTTAAAACATGTCTACTTTAAAAAACTACATATAAAAATGTGTATGTGTATATGTAACTAAAAATTACATATAAAAATCTCAATCCGATTAATTCCGATTAATCCCTATTAATCCCGAGTAATCGCTAGTCGGTACCCCACCGCCCGACTAGCGCCTAACGATTCTTACAACACTGATTTTATCTCGTTTTTAAATTACGATTTTTACATCAGTTCAAAATTATGTTTTTACCCCCACTTAAAAATAAATTTACGCTTTTCCTCCCAGCTAAAAATGTCAATTTCGCCCTCGGTTCAAAATTACGATTTTGCCCCATTTAAATTTACAGTTTTGCCTTTAG
Source organism: Helianthus tuberosus (assembly GCA_030545235.1). NCBI lineage: Eukaryota > Viridiplantae > Streptophyta > Magnoliopsida > Asterales > Asteraceae > Helianthus > Helianthus tuberosus. The sequence continues at coordinate 17,417,036 of CM060354.1, read as the reverse complement.
TTTTTTGCCTTAAAATAACAATTTTCCCATCAGTTCAAAATTATGTTTTTACCTCCGCTTAAAAATAAATTAACGCTTTTGCTCCGAGCTAAAAATTTCAATTTTCTCTCGGTTCATGGCAAGGAATAGTATCACCCTGCCAGTGGTTCAAATGGGCGGCCGCCCCTCCCCCATTGGACTAACCAGTTTATTATTTTATACACGCTCTAAAATTACGTTTTTGCCCCGGAATAGTGTTTCTCTGCCATTGGTTCAAATGGGCGACGAGCAATACCCATTGGACCAACCAGTTTATTATTTTATATCCACTTTAAAATTACGTTTTTGCCCCCAGTTAAAAAATACGGTTTTGCCTGAACTTCAAAATACATTAACCCTTTTGCCCCGAACTAAAAAATACGATTTCGCTCTCGGTAAAGAAATTACGCTTTTACCCTCAGCCAAAATTACGTTTTCGCCCCAGTTCAAAATAAAATTTTGTTCCCCCCCCCCCCCCCTCCGCGCCTCAAAATTACGATTTTACACCAGCTTATTATTTTATACCTACTTTAAAATTACGGTTTTGCTCACAGTTTAAAAATACGTATTTGCCCCCAGTTCAAAATAAATTTATGTTTTTGCCCCCACCTAAAATTTACGAATTTCCTCTTGGTTCAAAATTACGATATCATCCTTAATTCAAAATTATGTTTTTGCCCCCAGTGCAAAATAAATATATGGTTTTGTAACACCCATTCTTATAAATCAAGGTTTAACGTATCTTTTACGAAAACAATCATGTGATTAAGAATACGTGTATATCGGAAATACGGGTTTATTAAAACCTTTTACAATTTAAAAGTTTAGAACATAATGTAATTAAGTTCGTCATTTAAAAGTAACAACGAAACGTCGTGCAGAAGCTTATTTCTTGATCGTGTTCGATTCTTCATTGTGCTTGATCGTCCTCCGGTGCTAGAATTTTACCTACAACTCATAAAAACATGAGTTAGATTATTCATACGTAGCTTAAAAACGCATTTCAATGGGTTAGCAATGCATAAACGGTTAAATAACAAATTTTTGCGAACCTAGCACCCATTCGCGTCGCGCCACGGCCTGGGGTCTTCCCCGTCGCGCGACGCCACGGTTTGTTTTCAACAGACTGTTGCAGCTGGTGCTGCATAATTCCCAGCATGACTCGATTTCACGGAAACGAGCATAACTCTCTCGTTTTTTATCCGTTTTACACGATTTTTTTTCCTACGCGTCCGTAATTTAATTCTCCATCTTATGGAGTTAAAATCCAACATCCTACATAATAAATTTTGAGACTTCTAAGCCTTCGACTCATTGCCTTTTTACCGAATTTTAACTCGTTTATGCATTTTATCAAACAAACATATTTGTTTGATCCTTATTTCACATGCACCTCTTCAAATTAATGTTATCTACCATGTTAGGTTCTAATCACAGGTTTCTTACACAAATTAAACCCGTTTTCGCTCGTATGATTATTTTGACCCGTTAAGGGTGTTTAAGTATATTTTAAACATGATTCGCTTTCATTCGTACCTAGCTTTATATTTCCACATTCCTTACCAAGTAATCTTCCACCACAACTGTATTTGTGTTGTATTAAGTGTGGAAATTCCTAAACTCCGAGTTTTACCCTTCGAATCATTATTTTACGGCAAAGACTATTATAGAGTCAAATGACTAAGGATTCACATCTTTCGCTTTTGTATACTCATTCTAAGTGTTTAATTATGCATACTACTCTTTTCCGAACAACCATTATGGGTCGTTCGCTCGATTTAGCTTACAAGGGCATTTTGGCCCATTTAGTCCTTTCATTAACATAAAGGACTTTTAAAAGCATTTTCGACCCAAAAGCCCTGTTTTAAACTATGCATTTGATTCAAAAGGTCATTATGTTTTCAAAACATAACGATCATCATATGAATCATTCGGTTTTCTTATTAAGGTAACCAAATGTCTATATGACTGCATTTAACTATCAAGGAGCCTCTAGTTCTTATTGAGTGGTTAATCTATATTATAAATACCTGGCTCGGATCAATATATATATTGACCCGTTTCGATACCTTGCCTTAGTAACCGCTAAGTAATAGCGATGTAAGTATCCATTTGATATTTATTCCTGAAATCATACAACTCAACAAACCATTAGTCGATATTGTCAAAGGGTGATATTTTTACCCTTTTGACCCGTTTGTTTTAATTGACCGATTATATTGGCAAGATGAAGCTTATTGCCATCTCGCCTACACGACTCGCTCCAGTTTACATCGTGCGATCATTTTAATTATAATTCACTTCTTAACGCTTTTTGGCCTATCAAGGCTTTCGAAATAAAGTATCTTTCAAAACCAACAATTATTGTCAACGAGTGACCAAATTACAATTTTACCCTTATTGGCTATTATGATTTACCTTATATGGTAACCCTTAAAAGTACATGTTTCAATCGTCATAATATGATCGAATTACCGATTTAACTCATTTTTAGCCATCACTATGGTTTCTTATCATATTTGATTATCTTGTTCCGTACGACTACACGCCGGAACACCATATCTCAATTAGGTATTTGTCTTATTCGTAATCAATACGACAAAGAATATTCCAACATATGTGACTAGTGTAAGCTATACTTACCTTGCATCCGAATTACGTTTTTCCTTCATTCTTGATTCGTTTGACCCGCTTCCTTCCCCAAGCTTTCACCTAGATTGCCAAGCGTCAAACTATCATTGTAATTGTAAGATGGTTAGGTTAGTCATAATCATTTACGACTATTCCATCCTACGCTTCATATATCGAATTTATCATTCGATCATATACTTGGTCGGTTTGACTTTTTAAAGTCAATCGACTTATCAACTTATTCAATGCACATTTGGTTTATTGAATTTCGCTTAGGCATTTCATCCGAACTCTTAACGAAATCAATTTTTACACACTAACTACTAGGTAACATGATTTCAAGCATCTATATCACGATCTTAACATCAATTCTTTTATATCATACAAAACCCATTTCGTGAGAAGTATGATCTTGTACTCAAATTCATGGTTTAATCAAACACCTTCTATTCGTTATCATGCATGTTGATTCTAAGCATAGTTATATCATCAATTTCATCATAACATTAAAACCCACTTATCTAAGTGTGTCAATTCATCAAATCCTTCAATTCATAGCATGTTATGCATGATTTTCACTTAGGGTTTTGTTACTAAACATGTATACATCCCTAATTCAGTCCTAATTTCTACGATTCATACCAAAATCGCGTATAGTGATGTTCATCCAATTTTTACAACTTCATGTAACAACAAAATTTTACATACCTTTTGATCCCCTCGACTTGGTGATCATTTGTATGTATTCGTGCCTTTGATTCGAGCCCGATTTGGCCTTCAATTTGTTTGATTTTGTGTATACTAGGGTTCAATGTGGAGAACCCTTTTTCTCCTGTGGAAATCTCGACCAGAACACACACTATAGTGTGTGTTGTGGTGTTTTATTTTTAATAAATTAAAAACCATTTGAGTTCTTTGTCAACTTTGGTCCCTCCACTTATTCAAGTTTTATAAAGGGTGTTTTAACCAAGTTTTCTTATTATTTTTGTCACACCCCGATTTCCACGTGTCACCGGTGGGCCCGGTGGGGGAGTATCGTGACGTGGTTGGCAACGTAATAGTCAAACAACACAATATTAATATGCACAGCGGAAGCAAAAGAAAATATAATACAACCGAATTTATTATTGTAATATCAATTGTCACAATATTCGGAAGTTTATCCACAGAAGGATCGTACATAAAATGGAACAATAGTTCAACAGACTTTTAGGCATCTTAAGCTTGCGAGACTTCTATTGATGCTAAGGAGGATTATCCAGCCAAGTTCGTATAGTACCTGCATTTAGCCTTTTGGAAAATACGTCAGTTTACACAGGTAAATACATTCAACTGACTCATTTTGGAAAAAGAGTTTGTAAATTGTTTTGAATGCACGTGGCACAAAATAACTTGACACATTGATTAAAATGCACAGAGGCAAAATTAATCTTTTTAACTTGGGAGAATTATTTAATATGATAATCTTGAGAACGATTTACATGTTACTTATGCGTTCAGTAGCCCGGAACGTATCCGGGTTAAAGATCAATAGACACACCACAATTCTAGAGTTATACACCGACAGGTGTATGCCTACACCCCGTGCTCAGGTCGTGGCCATCTCGTAAGATAATGCTGAGGATATCCGGGACATGGTCATTAACCCCCCAAAGGCTGTAAAGTAAACAAATCTGTTTAAAACGAGCCGATCAAATTATTCAATTAACCACCTAAGCGATGGAAGATTTGATGCCCGATCAAGCGGTACGCTATATACCGTAACCCAAGCCCTTATAGGGAAAATAAGTTAAAAGTATTTACCTGAGCTAAATATATATTCAATCCCAGCCGTATATCAAATCAGCAAGTACAGATAGCTTTTACTGGGCTCCTAATCTGGAACGAAAGTTTTTAATAACCTATTAGAATCCTAACGGGTCTTTAGTTAAGCTTAAGCTTAGACCGGCTAGTTTCAAGGATACGGTTCGTACGCACGATTAAGCGAAGACCGGATAGAATATGATTTAGACCCGAAAAGTTCAGAGACTTGTTTAATATGGGTCCTTCATCCATATTCTGGATTTTGAGGTTAAACCGATGAGGTTTGATCCGTTTCGGCTAATTTATGTAAACTTGTTACATAAGCCGAACCGAACGTGAAATAAGCGTAACGGGTATCCGTAAGAGCCATATACAGGTTTCCTAAGTTAATATGCTTCAAATAGGTTGTGACATCAGTAAGATGTCTTTCGTTATGCCCGAAATGAATTTAAACACAAACTATGCCCCGTAGGGGTAGTTTGGTCATTTTAAAGTTTGTAAAAGCGTTTATATGTTCAACTGAGTTACAGGTCTGATGTAAACAGCAAACATACTTAAATTGATAATTTATATCAGTAGGCTAAAGCATATATGTGAACTTTATCATTTTTAACCAAACTATGCCCCGTAGGGGTATTTTGGTAATTTCACATAAGCCGAAAAGCTCGAAAACGAAGTCTGAGTTTATCAACCTTTGCTTACTGTTAAAATATCATAATTTGCCTCATATATCAGTAGGTATCAACCCGGGTATGTCCAGTATGAATATAAGACATACTATGCGTTAAAAACGCTAATTATGGCGATTAAAGGCCATTTCCGGGTTCTATATGTAAATCTGATATTTTTATATTTCCAGAAGGCTTAAAATAATTTATTTAACATATGTGATCAGTAGCAAAAGGTTTGGAGTCGTTTAGATAAGTAAAACTCATTTTATGGCCCGTAAGGGCAAAACCGACAATTACCGGATTAGGCCTACGACTACTAGTTATGCTCAGCCTAAAATTAATTAAAAATCTTTAAAAATCCCAAAATAATATATTACATCAGGGGGTATTAAGTTTGATACCAAAAAGTCGGCTTAACTAGGCTATACGCTAATTACGCCGTTTTATTAACATAAAGTATTAATTTTTGCGATATTGAGCATAACTCTTAATCTGTAAGTCAAACTGATTTCAAACTTTGCATACAAGTTTATATATCAGTAACTAAGGTTTCTACTCTTTTACATTTTCATAAATCATGATTTAAGGTAATAAGGGCATAACGGTCAACGTATGAGCAATTAACGGAAATATGCATATTAATTGGATAACTAGTGAACCAATGTGTATGATCACAGAGGGTTGTTCTAACATGTATCCTAATCCAATTAAAGCTCTGAGGCATTTCTAAAATATGCCCAAACGGGTCAGAACTGAAAGTCAACGTGAAAGTCAAACTATGTGACTTTCGGTTCCGAACCGGGTCTAAACAGGAAATAGTCGGGTTGAACATGTTGGGACATGTTCTTACACTTATTTCTAAGTTATAACAATGTTCAAACAGATTATAAATGTTCTAGATAGCTAATTATGCATAAATGACATTTTAAGCAATATGTTGACTTTTTAAGTAGATGTTTGACCCGACATTTGACCTGCTTAGGATGGTGATCAGTGGGTGCCCTTTTAAGGGTTTATTGCCCACATAATTACCAACTTATAACTACCTTTGATTCGACTAATCACTGGACCATTAGTGATTAATCTTAAAGTCAACCGTTAATTACGACGGTTTGACTTTTAAGCTAAAACTAAGCTAAAACTTAATTAGAAAAGGTTAAGCATACTTACTTAAGTCCTAAGCTTGATTAGGAAGGACTTGGGTCTGCTTTGAAGCTCCAGAAAGGCTCCTCAATTGCAGATGAAGGTGTGAAGAATAAGTTGCAACTTCATGCCTTTATATAGTGTTCAAGACACCACAAATCTTTGACAACCAAGTCTACTACTGACCACAAGTTGTTTACAAGTGTCCCTAGTGTTCTAGGGGTTGTTTAGGGGCCAATAAAGATGTGGAAAATCGTTTGTAGGTCGAAAAATGCGATTAAACTGGCAACAGCCGGTTTTCTGATGCTGGGAGTTGCTTTACGGACCTCAAGGACCCCAGCTTTGAGGTCCTCAAGGCAGATATCAGGCTTAAAAATTTGTTGTTTCTTGTCCCTTGGCCTTTCGAAAGGGCAAGTAAGCTTATTTCTTGCAATTTGACCCCTTCTTATTTACCCATAAGGGCTTTAGGACTTATACCCACTTTGCCAAGTCCCTGATCACTTTGTTATCACCCGAAAAGTCATAAGTTTCAACATTGACGCTTTAACCCCTCGCATACGAATTTGATCATAACTTTCTCATACGATAACGAAACTTTATGAAATTTTTATCGTGCATTCTAGTGAGCATAATTAACCGTTACAAAGCTTCGGGTTTGCTCAAAGGTCACTCTGTGGCATAACTTAAACATGTTGACACATTTAACCCCTGTCGTTTGAAATCTCTCACTTTTAGCTTCGTATGATCCATGATTTATCCGTTTAAGGGTATAAACATCATGTAGGGTTATTGTAAAGTATATTTATCCATTTTTGACATTTTGAACCCTTATTTTCACATACTTTCTATGTTTGTCAACTTTAGTCCTTCTAGAACATTATTTCACACGTTCAAACATATGACACGTGTCAACACATTATAGGACGTGAATTTTCGAGGTGTTACAATTTTAAAACATTTAACTAACTAGGTTGATATTCCTAGTTACTTAGTGGGTCCCGGGAGTTATAACCCGTTTTATTTTAAGTCCCGGTAACTCGGGCTCTTATAAACTCAATTCCTTAAAACTTTGATTCGCTTGTATTTAATATTAGGATTTCTTATTTAAATCCAAATATTTACCGGGTTATTTTTACTACTAACGGTACTTTACCCATCTTTTAGTATTAACGGAGTTTGATTACCAAACCCGTTTTCGGGGTGTTACAAGTCTACCCCCCTTAAAGAGGTTTCGTCCTCGAAACATTTTTCTTGCATGATTTATCGAGTTTAACTCCATGCATTTGATCTCGATAATCAATTGAGCATTGCTCATATTTTAACCAATTGTTAGTATTACCAGAAAAGTTTGATAATATCTTTTTGGTTACTAATCATCTACGTATCTCATACGATATAATGCATCTTGAAATAACGTAATCTTGTTACTTCCACTAGTTTAATTAACTTAGCAATATTCATCGCTCGTCTCTAATGTGATTATACTTCACATTACACTTCTTGACCGTGATCATGTCACGCCATGCCAAATTTTATATCAACTTTTTATTTTCAAAAACATCACTTTTCGAATATATCGTCTTGCACCTATTAGTGTCAAGACTTATATCTTTCATGCTTACTATTTATACGTCTATCAGAATTCATATTTGTAAAAACATTATTTCTTATCAAAACCGAAGTTTTAGTGTCACACCCCGAATTTCCACGTGTCACCGGTGGGCCCGGTGGGGAGTATCGTGACGTGGTTGGCAACATAATAGTCAAACAACACAATTATATAAATGCACAGCGGAAGCAAAAGATAAATATTATTACATTCCGAATAATAGTAATATCCAGTATTACAACGGAAGGTAAAGGATCCACAAGCGGATCTTTAAACATATCATTTGTTCAACAGACTTTAGACGCCTAGAACTTGCAAGATTCCTTATTAACGCCCTGAGCTTCCAGCCAATTTCGTTCAGTACCTGTCACTTAACCTTTTTGGAAAATACGTCAGTTTTCACTGGTAAATACACTCAACCGACTCATTTTGTAAATGTTTATGAAAATATGTTTAGGTGCACAAGACATGCAAATATTTCGACACTTGGATTAAAATGCATAGAGGCAAAATTAATCTTTTTAACTTGGGACAATTATATTTATAACCTTGTATACAGATTTACATGTTCGTTATACGTTCAGGGCCCGATGTAGAAATCGAGTCAGATTAACAGACACGCCACAAGTATAGGCCCACAAGAGAGTGAGATACCGTTATCTCTTAAGCACTGTCAGGTGTATGCCTACACCCCGTGCTTAAGACGTGGCCATTTTATAATACAATGATGTCACTAGGATATCCGGGACATGGTCATTAACCCCTAAAGGTCTTTGTTTCAAACAATACAGATTAAACCGGGTTACCTCAATGATTTAACCATAATAAGATTAAAGATTCAATACCCGACCAAGCGGTATTATTATACCGTATCCCAAGCCCGTATAGGGAAAATAAGTTAAGAGTATTTACCTGAGCTAGCTCCTGTCTTAAATAGCAGAAATTAGTAACTCAGCCGTGTTCACTTAAGTAAGCGTAGGTACAATTTACCGGAAATCTCTAGTCTGGAATGATGGTATAAAAACCAATTAGAATGCTAACGGGCCTTTAATTAAGCCTAGGCTTAGACCGGCTAGTCTTATAGAAAGATACGGTTCAAACGCACGATAAGGCGAAGACCGGAATAGAATGGGATTTAGACCCGACAAGTTTGAAGACTTGTATAATATGGGAAATCTAAATACCTTCTGAATTTTGAGATAAAACCGATAAGGTTTGACCCGTTTCGGCTAACTTATATAAACCAGTTATATAAACCGATCCGAACGCGAATAACGCGTAACGGGTAACCGAATAGGTCACGAACAGGTTTCCTAAGTTAATATGCTTCCAATATGTTGTGACATCCGTAGGATGTCTTTCATTATGCCCCGAACTAATTTAAACACAAACTATGCCCCGTAGGGGTAGTTTGGTCATTTTAAAGGTTGTAAAAGAGTTTAAATGTTTAACTGAGTTACAGGTCTGATGTAAACAGCAAACATACTCAATTTGATGAGTTATAACAGTAGGGTAAAGTATATATGTGAAATATATCATCTATAACCAAACTATGCACCGAAGGGCATTTTGGTAATTTCACATAAGCCGAAAAGCTCAAAAAAACGAAGCCTGAGTTAATCAACCTTTGCTTACTGTTAAGATATTATAATTTGCCTCGTATATCAGTAGGTATCAACCCGGGTATGTCCAATATGATTTGAAAACATATTATGCGTTAAAAACGCTAATTAAGGCGATTAAAGGCCATTACCGGGTTCGATACTGAAATCTGACATTTTTATATTTCCAGAAGGCTTAAAATAACTTATTAATCATATGTGATCAGTAGCAAAAGGTTTGGAGTCGTTTTAGATAAGTAAAACTCATTTTATGGCCCGTAAGGGCAAAACCGACAATTACCGGATTAAGCTTGCGACTACGAGTTATGCTCAGCCTAAAATTAATTAAAAATCTTTAAAAATCTTAAAATAATATTTTATAACAGTGGGTAATTTGTTTGATACCAAAAAGTATGTTTAACTAGGCTATACGCTAATTACGCCATTATGTTAACATAAAGCATTAGTTTTGCGATAATGAGCATAACTCTTAATCTACAAGTCAAACTGATGTCAAAATTTGCATGAAAGTCTATATATCAGTATTTAAGGTTTCTACACTTTTACATTACCATAAATCACGTTTTAAGGTAATAAGGGCATAATGGTCAACATATGAGCGATTAACGGAAACTTGCATATTAATTGGATAATCAACGAAACAAGTACAGAGACTTATACTATCATGCAACCCTACTCTAATGAAGCACTAAGGCATTTCCAAATCAAACTAAAACGGGTCAGAAGCGAAGTCAAAGCAAAAGTCAAGGTTTTGCGCCTTTTGGTTCCGAACCGGGTTTTAACAGGAATTTGTCGAGTCGGGCAAGCGTAGACAATTTTTCATACTTATTACCATGTTATATTAAGGTTAGAACAGGTTACACGCCTTACGGATTGCATTTCATGCATTAAATCATAAATGTCATTTCTGTTGACTTTTTCGGTCAACGTTTGACCCGACAAACGACCTAGTTAGGTCTGGATTTGGTACTTGCCCTTATAAGGGTTTAATACCCATATAATTACCTATCTAATGGTACTTTTAATTCGGGTTACGACTGAGCTATCGATAACTAAACCCGAAGTCAACCGTTTAATACGATATGTTGACTTTTAAGCTAAAAACTAAACTAGAATTAATTTAGAAGGGATTAGAGACTTACTAGATGATTAGAGGATGACTAGGAAGGCTCTTGATCAGTTTGCAAGCTCCCCAATAATCAGAATGCTTGAAAAATGATTTGTGAATAAGTTGGTGAATGAAAGGGTCCTTATATAGTGGGTTTAACACCACAATTCATTGACACAAGGGTCTAAGATCAACCACAAGTGATAAACACATGTCCCTAGCATGTAGGGGGTGTCTAAGGTTCATGCATGAGCAAGAAAAACCGGCCAAGGGAGTAACAATCGCACACAACAGCCAACTGTGGGTTCTGCTGTCGCTGGGCGCACCCTCGCGTAGCGCGAGGGGCTGTCGCGCTACGCGACGCCTTCGTCTGATCCAAATTTTGTTGATTGTTGATGGTTTGAAAGGGCAACTTGTATAAATCGAATGTGGGACTTATATTATCAGTAGGGGGCCTCCAATAAGTGTCTAATACTGTAACATACCCTACCAACATCCATTATTTCACTTGATTGCAAATACAAGACCCGTAAATGACGGTTTATCGTTCATTTCAACATGGGATCACATCATGCATTTGAATTTTCCTTTAAAGGCAATAATTCCCTGAATTGAGGGTATAATAGATGTATAATTTATTATATCGGGTCTTGGGATTTATAATAGAGGTGTTCAGAGGTAACAATTTAACATGACGCCACTTTAAATCCTACCGAAAACATCTTTATTAAATCCGGGTTTTCAACGCGTTTTTGTCTTACATGACACGTGTCGTTTTAATATTAAACCCGAAATTTGCGAGGTGTTACATCCTCACCCCCTTAAATTAAATCTCGACCCGAGATTTACTGAAACAAGTAAGGGTACTTTTCTTTCATGGTGGATTCTAACTCCCACGTAAACTCGGGATCTCTTCGGGCATCCCATTTGACCTTTACAAAAGGTATGTGCTTTCTTCGAAGCTTTTTAACCTGTCGATCCCCAATCGATATAGGATGTTTATCACATCGTAATTCCGCATACCAATTTGTGATAGTGCTCCTTGACTTATTGGCGGAACACCTCCTCCCGTCACTAGCGTGTAATGTATTTCGAGCTCTGCCAACCCCCTTAAATAGGTTTTAGCTCACAAGCTACTTGATCTTGATACATTTGATTTCCTTCAAATGATTTCCATATATTCAAAGCTTAGCTAGCCTGATAATTTCACAAATTTGGTACACCCTTCCTGGGTGATATCTTTTGTTAACCCATATTCCTTAACAAGAACTTAGGAAGTTTGCTATTTTCATAACTCCTCGATTTCTTGCCATATACTGGCAACCTACTATCGATTATGGATTTGTATAATCTTATTTGTTGTTCCCCAGGCAACTTTCAGATCTTGATAATTGGACTTACCAATTCTCTATCTCTCACTAGACATTTAACATTCCATCTATACAAGGTCTCCATAGGAGTAGCCTTAATACTTACATATCCATTATTATAGAAAAGCTTATTTTTAAGGTGAGATGGTTATTCCAACCACTGCTTAGCTAAAGTTTAGGGAATAGCTAATCCTTTCCGTTAGTCGAACAAATCGACGATCCTGGGCAGTTGATGGCAATTTCTTAATCGTTACCTAATTAGGGTTGCGGTGATAATGCATAAGCAAAATGAACCGTCTTTCTTATTTAACTATACTGGATTCCCAGGATATTTAGTTAGGCTATTGGAACCCTCTATTTTAAACTTAGTTAATCAGGGTTTCGATTCTTCCAATGATGGTACTAGCCGTCTTGGAGATTTCATAATAACACAGCCTCAAACGGAATTTAAACCTTAACCCTACCTGCCACTCAAGAGGTAAACAGGGTAGTTCTTATAATGAAAATAATCATGACACATAGAGATGTCATAGATGTCCGTGTTCTCAGGCTTTGGTTCACCTATCGATGTCGGTGTCAGATAAATGACACATTCACTTTACAAATGTAAGGGTGCCCTAAGCAGAGATACTTATAGGGACATTTTATATTGGATATCTTCTTTGAATACTACTAGTCGACTTTAGTACGATATGACCATTGGGATGTCTCAGCGGTTCCATGCATTAAACCTCCATACTGATCAGGCATGGAAGCAATCTATGGGACACACTAGGATACGCCAATCCTCATATGGCACTTTTATCAAACATAGTTTGGCATTCGCGGTCGATAGAAAACAATGAGAAAATAATAAAATAAAGTAATATATATTGTCGTACTCGATTCGAAGAAAGAGTACTCTCAGATTTTTCAGAAGGATCCCTTGCCGATACTCAGAAGAATCGGTTACTATGGTTTCCTTGGTAAGTTATACCTTGTGGATGATATAAAAGTTTGCTAAGCTTATGGTTTATGAAGATTTATTATTGCCTGTATTAAATCAGGACACTTAGCAGAAATTATCATTGGTAAATGATAAGGAAGGTACTTGATGACATCGCGAACTGCCTCTCCGCATTCATCAGGTGAGTTCAGGCGTTTCCTTTCTTAGCCTTTCCAGGCTTAGCTGCACCTTCTTTGGTAGCCTTATGGTATCTAGTTCTGAGGCGGCCTTACTCACCACAGTCGTGACAGACTGTATTCTTTATGTCCCTACATTCATGGGAAAATGATGACCCGTTCCTTTGCAGATGTCACACTGCTTTGGTCCTTCCAACTGCTGCGTCAACCACAGATTGGAGATTAACTCCATTAATATTGAGGTTTACATTTGTAGCTTTATTAACTTTCGTCGCCTTAATAGTATTGCGACTGTCGTCTACCTCATCTCAGTTTTCCATACTTGAAACTTGGTACCAATCACCAAAATTTAACAATTATTAGTCATCATCCTGATGACCCGACTTAGATTAGCCACGACATTCATAAACCGTATGGGCTATTCTGTTCTGAACATTCCTAATGAATGTTATTTGAATGTATATCCATTATATTTAGCCTAGGTCACAAAAGACCTTTAATGGCATTTAAAGTTTGGTCCGAATCCATCACCTTTTTGACAGGGGATCTAAATGTCACATATGTCTTTATTATAGTGATGAATTTGGATAGCTTGAAAGCTTGCTATAAGGATATCAAAAATGATTCCTAAAAACTATAAAATATCAATCTAGGATTTGTTGGAGCATTTTCTAAAGTATCAACCAATTTCTACCTTGCATTAAATGACCGGAGTCCAAATCAGGCGGAGGCAACAGTTCTCAACTTTTATCGTTCATTATAGAATCATATGTGTCAGCAACAAATAAATTGTTTGATAAGGAAATGTACCTGCTATGTAATTATCCTTCTGCACCAACTCTTGGGTGTTCATCATGCGTTTGTTTTCTTGGCCTCTTCGGGCTTCTTCTGATTCCTAGGGCAGTTGGTCTTGATATGCCCCTTCTCGTTGCAACCATAACAGGTTGCATCTTTCAACTTCTTGCAATCCAGGGTTTTATGTTCCTTAGATTTGCAAATTCCACACGGCCGAGGCCGAGATTCAAATCTGCATTTCCCAAGGTGGTATTTCCTACAGGTTTTGCACCTGATCTTCTCACCCGGCTGCTGGCTGTCTTTCTTAAACCCGGAACTCTTCTTATCCTCAGAGTTCCTCTTTGTCTCCCTATCAGAGCGATGAGAAATTTCATCCTCCCTTTTTCGCTTTCCTTCTTCAGAGACTTTGGCAGCCTTGTTTCTGACCACATCGAGTGTGAGAGATAGCGACAGATCGGCCGCTGACCTGAATGAAGTAGGTCTTGAAGCCTTAACACTGGCTTTGATTTCTGGGGGTAAACCCCCAATGAAGCGAGCAATTCGCTTTGGTTCCGGTGTGATCAAATAAGGAACCAATCGAGACTTGGTATTGAAATTTGTAAGGTATGCTTGACAATCTAAGTTTTCCATGACCAATGTCAAGAATTCAGTCTCAATTTTCTCAACTTCGTGTTGAGGACAGTAATTTTCTTTGATAAGAGCAACGAACTGCTCCCAAGTCATGTTGTACAAAGGAATCTTCCCCGTAGCTTGGATCAGTGACCTCCACCAAGCTAGAGCTTCTCCTTTAAAAGATTGTGAAACAAATTTCACAACATCTTGCTCTGCACAACCGCTGATGTCAACAACAGCGTCCATCTCATCGAGCCACGTCATGCAATCGATGGCCCCTTTTTCTCCTGTAAAGTCTCTAGGCTTGCAGGAGACAAAATATTTATATGAACAGGTCTTAACTGGTGTCTCTTGATGGAACACAACCTGTCTAAACGGAATACTCCTTTGATTTGACAAGTCATGAACATCGTCTTCTCTTGACTCAAGTATTTTAGAAGGGGGCTTACTACGAGCCACAGATAGAGTCTTAGAATGGGTATCATTTGATTTATCATACTGTCTGTCAAGAGCTCGAGTAACAGCATAATCTATTATTGCCTGCAGTTCTGCTCCAGTTACATTGATTCTGGTAGCATCATTGTCCTCCTTCATGTGGCTGTTAACTTCATCTAATCCAGCCATGTAGCTTGATTGCTTCATAAACATTGACAATGATTTATCCAGAGGTCATTATGAAATTATCATTTTTGATAATTTATTAACCATGGTAATATAAGCCATATGGGTTAATTTGTTAGTTATACTTAGTTAATATTTTTCATTATAACTTATCCTAGTTATAAAACATCAAATATATTAAAGTGGCGTAAAAAGCCTGGTCTCAAGGATAGTTTTAAATTTTATAAGCCATGATTTTAGAGAATCAAAGCATTTAGGTTTGAACATAGTTCATTATCTTTCCTGGACAGAGAGTCAAAGACTACTACTGTCGTTGTCAATTTGACGATACAATATGGCCCGTAGGCGGATCAATTGACATTACAAAACGATGTTTTTAGAAATTAATATTCATCACACTGGTGATAGTAGTCATGATAATATTTATCATATTGACTATGAGGCTTGGGCATAGCCCACTGCCTTAGACAAGAACCCTAAGATTTACTACTGTCATTGTCGTAGTGACAATATTATAAAGTATAGCCAGTAGGCACTTTATCACTAAGGATGTCGATAATATGATCATCATATTGATGATATTAGTCATGATCACATTGATCATATAGACTAATAGGCTTGAGCATAGCTCACCACCATAGACAAGGAATCATAAAGATCACAATGTCAGAGACATATTGGTCATGATCACATTGATCATTTAGGCTAATAGGCTTGAGCAGAGCTCACCACCATAGACAAGGAATCATAAAGATCACAATGTCAGTGTCTCAGATGGACAATACGTTATAGCCCGTAGGCACTTCCCTTCCAAGGGATGGTTATAATATGATCATCTTATAGGATGATATAAGCTATGATTTCTAGATCAATAGACTAGATAAGAATATTGGAAAAATCCAATATATGAGAATAAAAGTACAGAGTTGCCCTAAGCGGGACTTGAAAGGAATAATGTTGTCCTCGAAGGAACTGAAAGGTAATTATGTCCTTATAAGGACTATTAAGGAAACGATTTTTTTTTCGCAAAGGGAGTTTCTTCTTCATTTTATTTCTGAATGCCTTCTCCTTGTTTGCATGTTTCGTCCTAGCCGTTGTACGAAGGTCAGCAATTTAAGGCTCCTGGTGTGGAGAATTATTATTATGGCTTCTTCGCTCGGCGACGTATCCAATATATAAAATTTTGGAAGCAGAATTTCCAGATAAGGATTGAGAATATTCCTATGTTAAGTCTAGACTCAGAAGTTTAGATATGTGCAATTGTGTAACTGAGATTAAACACAAAAGGCTAGTGTTTAATTCACTCAGTGTTGGCTCTGATACCAACCTGTCACACCCCGAATTTCCACGTGTCACCGGTGGGCCCGGTGGGGAGTATCGTGACGTGGTTGGCAACATAATAGTCAAACAACACAATTATATAAATGCATAGCGGAAGCAAAAGATAAATATTATTACATTCCGAATAATAGTAATATCCAGTATTACAACGGAAGGTAAAGGATCCACAAGCGGATCTTTAAACATATCATTTGTTCAACAGACTTTAGACGCCTAGAACTTGCAAGATTCCTTATTAACGCCCTGAGCTTCCAGCCAATTTCGTTCAGTACCTGTCACTTAACCTTTTTGGAAAATACGTCAGTTTTCACTGGTAAATACACTCAACCGACTCATTTTGTAAAT
This sequence comes from Helianthus tuberosus, assembly GCA_030545235.1. Lineage (NCBI taxonomy): Eukaryota > Viridiplantae > Streptophyta > Magnoliopsida > Asterales > Asteraceae > Helianthus > Helianthus tuberosus. Next base: position 17,400,225 of record CM060354.1, on the reverse strand, counting down.
GTTTATGAAAATATGTTTAGGTGCACAAGACATGCAAATATTTCGACACTTGGATTAAAATGCATAGAGGCAAAATTAATCTTTTTAACTTGGGACAATTATATTTATAACCTTGTATACAGATTTACATGTTCGTTATACGTTCAGGGCCCGATGTAGAAATCGAGTCAGATTAACAGACACGCCACAAGTATAGGCCCACAAGAGAGTGAGATACCGTTATCTCTTAAGCACTGTCAGGTGTATGCCTACACCCCGTGCTTAAGACGTGGCCATTTTATAATACAATGATGTCACTAGGATATCCGGGACATGGTCATTAACCCCTAAAGGTCTTTGTTTCAAACAATACAGATTAAACCGGGTTACCTCAATGATTTAACCATAATAAGATTAAAGATTCAATACCCGACCAAGCGGTATTATTATACCGTATCCCAAGCCCGTATAGGGAAAATAAGTTAAGAGTATTTACCTGAGCTAGCTCCTGTCTTAAATAGCAGAAATTAGTAACTCAGCCGTGTTCACTTAAGTAAGCGTAGGTACAATTTACCGGAAATCTCTAGTCTGGAATGATGGTATAAAAACCAATTAGAATGCTAACGGGCCTTTAATTAAGCCTAGGCTTAGACCGGCTAGTCTTATAGAAAGATACGGTTCAAACGCACGATAAGGCGAAGACCGGAATAGAATGGGATTTAGACCCGACAAGTTTGAAGACTTGTATAATATGGGAAATCTAAATACCTTCTGAATTTTGAGATAAAACCGATAAGGTTTGACCCGTTTCGGCTAACTTATATAAACCAGTTATATAAACCGATCCGAACGCGAATAACGCGTAACGGGTAACCGAATAGGTCACGAACAGGTTTCCTAAGTTAATATGCTTCCAATATGTTGTGACATCCGTAGGATGTCTTTCATTATGCCCCGAACTAATTTAAACACAAACTATGCCCCGTAGGGGTAGTTTGGTCATTTTAAAGGTTGTAAAAGAGTTTAAATGTTTAACTGAGTTACAGGTCTGATGTAAACAGCAAACATACTCAATTTGATGAGTTATAACAGTAGGGTAAAGTATATATGTGAAATATATCATCTATAACCAAACTATGCACCGAAGGGCATTTTGGTAATTTCACATAAGCCGAAAAGCTCAAAAAAACGAAGCCTGAGTTAATCAACCTTTGCTTACTGTTAAGATATTATAATTTGCCTCGTATATCAGTAGGTATCAACCCGGGTATGTCCAATATGATTTGAAAACATATTATGCGTTAAAAACGCTAATTAAGGCGATTAAAGGCCATTACCGGGTTCGATACTGAAATCTGACATTTTTATATTTCCAGAAGGCTTAAAATAACTTATTAATCATATGTGATCAGTAGCAAAAGGTTTGGAGTCGTTTTAGATAAGTAAAACTCATTTTATGGCCCGTAAGGGCAAAACCGACAATTACCGGATTAAGCTTGCGACTACGAGTTATGCTCAGCCTAAAATTAATTAAAAATCTTTAAAAATCTTAAAATAATATTTTATAACAGTGGGTAATTTGTTTGATACCAAAAAGTATGTTTAACTAGGCTATACGCTAATTACGCCATTATGTTAACATAAAGCATTAGTTTTGCGATAATGAGCATAACTCTTAATCTACAAGTCAAACTGATGTCAAAATTTGCATGCAAGTCTATATATCAGTATTTAAGGTTTCTACACTTTTACATTACCATAAATCACGTTTTAAGGTAATAAGGGCATAATGGTCAACATATGAGCGATTAACGGAAACTTGCATATTAATTGGATAATCAACGAAACAAGTACAGAGACTTATACTATCATGCAACCCTACTCTAATGAAGCACTAAGGCATTTCCGAATCAAACTAAAACGGGTCAGAAGCGAAGTCAAAGCAAAAGTCAAGGTTTTGCGCCTTTTGGTTCCGAACCGGGTTTTAACAGGAATTTGTCGAGTCGGGCAAGCGTAGACAATTTTTCATACTTATTACCATGTTATATTAAGGTTAGAACAGGTTACACGCCTTACGGATTGCATTTCATGCATTAAATCATAAATGTCATTTCTGTTGACTTTTTCGGTCAACGTTTGACCCGACAAACGACCTAGTTAGGTCTGGATTTGGTACTTGCCCTTATAAGGGTTTAATACCCATATAATTACCTATCTAATGGTACTTTTAATTCGGGTTACGACTGAGCTATCGATAACTAAACCCGAAGTCAACCGTTTAATACGATATGTTGACTTTTAAGCTAAAAACTAAACTAGAATTAATTTAGAAGGGATTAGAGACTTACTAGATGATTAGAGGATGACTAGGAAGGCTCTTGATCAGTTTGCAAGCTCCCCAATAATCAGAATGCTTGAAAAATGATTTGTGAATAAGTTGGTGAATGAAAGGGTCCTTATATAGTGGGTTTAACACCACAATTCATTGACACAAGGGTCTAAGATCAACCACAAGTGATAAACACATGTCCCTAGCATGTAGGGGGTGTCTAAGGTTCATGCATGAGCAAGAAAAACCGGCCAAGGGAGTAACAATCGCACACAACAGCCAACTGTGGGTTCTGCTGTCGCTGGGCGCACCCTCGCGTAGCGCGAGGGGCTGTCGCGCTACGCGACGCCTTCGTCTGATCCAAATTTTGTTGATTGTTGATGGTTTGAAAGGGCAACTTGTATAAATCGAATGTGGGACTTATATTATCAGTAGGGGGCCTCCAATAAGTGTCTAATACTGTAACATACCCTACCAACATCCATTATTTCACTTGATTGCAAATACAAGACCCGTAAATGACGGTTTATCGTTCATTTCAACATGGGATCACATCATGCATTTGAATTTTCCTTTAAAGGCAATAATTCCCTGAATTGAGGGTATAATAGATGTATAATTTATTATATCGGGTCTTGGGATTTATAATAGAGGTGTTCAGAGGTAACAATTTAACATGACGCCACTTTAAATCCTACCGAAAACATCTTTATTAAATCCGGGTTTTCAACGCGTTTTTGTCTTACATGACACGTGTCGTTTTAATATTAAACCCGAAATTTGCGAGGTGTTACATTTAGTTTAGCATCTTCTCTTTAACTTTTGTCAATTATCCATACCGGGATATTGACAGTCTAAAATTTATTCTTTTACAGTCTTTATTTTATGCGAGGATTTTCAATTTATTCCTTCACCTTGTCTAATTAACCCGTAGGTTTTATCACTTAGCCTATGGGTTATTTTATTAGACCTTCACCTCTTTAAGGCGAGGTCATTATAATCTATTTCTTTCTAGTCATGACTCGTGGGTCGTTTTATTCTTGTAGACCTTTCCATTGTTTATAACCCCAAAGGTTAGGTTGATCCCGTAGATCATTCCTTACTCATGTCATTCTTAAAATACATGTTTGGTGTCAAGGCATCCTGTTTTTTTTAAATCATTTATTTTCGCCTTGGTATTTTCTTTGACCTTGACCGTAGTCTAAGGCTGCATTCGTTTCCTTTCGGACAAATTTTCCGACTTTATGACTTCTCACGTCATTTATGCGTCGGTTTATCTTATGCTCATCATTATCCAGTTTACATACATTCGTATTTGATTATGTCCCATTACCGGGATCATTATTCTTTTGCTTTTAACGCTACCATTATCCCGCTTGCGTTTACTCATGCCGTCCGGCATGATATTATTTTCGACCCGTTCAACTTTAAAATAGTTAAACATAATTTATTCAAAATTTCTATTTACATTATCATGTCGTCTTTTGGTTATGACTCAAAACCCGAGTCTTTTAACCTTCCATCCGAGTTCCTGTTTCTCGATCTACGCATGTGTTTAATTCTTTCCCATCAACCGGGTGTTTTACCGAAGTCGTTATTATTGCAACCCTCCCGGTATGCATTAAGACCTCACTTCATTTTTATATTCTGACTTTGTCCTCAAGTTTGACGTTTTACAAAAACGGCCCATTAAGAGGCATATTTGCATTTTCCGGGTTCGAGTATGAGTAAACCCCCTCCCAGTGCGTACTTTAATCGTTTTACATGTTTGCATTCTCCAGGTTCGAGTGTAAGTACACCCCCTCCCAGTGCGTACTTTAATCGTTTTACATGTTTGCATTCTCCGGGTTCGAGTGTAAGTACACCCCCTCCCAGTGCGTACTTTAATCGTTTTACATGTTTGCATTCTCTGGGTTCGAGTGTAAGTACACCCCCTCCCAGTGCGTACTTTAATCGTTTTACATGTTTCTTTGTCCCTTCACTCGGGCTCATTATCCTAATGTAATACGCTTCCGTCACCCGGCTGTGCGTTTACATTATTATCAAGTATTTTTCTCATTTGATTCAGTTGGGTACTTTTTAATTTGTCCCACTCACCCCGTCCTTACTACATCGGATGTAAGCATGTCCATCATAAAAAGTTCATGGTGCCACGTGCTCACCACTTACTTGGCCAGAGTAAGCGATCAATACCTGGTATACATGACCTTTTTATAATTTTCACATTACGCCCCATGTAAGTAATGCCTCTATTTGTTTCTCTTGGAAACAATATCCCGGATAGGTTTTCTATTCGGGTTTTTCCAAGTTTTCAATCTACATATGCAACTTTCAATCTTTGCGTATTTGTTGCATATTACTATTTATGCAATTAAATTTAAACGTGCACCTGGTAAATGCTTGCCCTAACGGGCTTTCCTTTCCATTACTTATTTGTGATCGTTACGCGATTTAGGTCCTTGATGAATATGCTTTTCTTGTCATACCTCGGACTGTTCCATCATCATACCCACAATTCGTTCAACTCTCGTCATCTTCAGACGCGAGTGTCCTTCAATTAAAATATTCACAAAAGTTAGTAATGCCAACTTCAATAATCGCCGGTATTATAATACAAGGCTTTTTCTACTATACGCGTCAACGCGCGTATTTTCGTTAACTATATCAATCATTTTAATTGGGGTAACGTGTATCACACGATAGCCCTATGTGTTGTTTACAACACTTTTGCATGGTAAACTATTAACATACATGTACTTACCGGATTTGCGATCAAGCCTCGAACCGAACACTTTATTCTTTTAACCTTGAGCTCTGATTACCAACTTGTAACACCCGTTCTTATAAATCAAGGTTTAACGTATCTTTTACGAAACAATCATGTAATTAAGAATACATGTATATCAGAAATACGGGTTTATTAAAACCTTTTACAATTTAAAAGTTTAGAACATAATGTAATTAAGTTCGTCATTTAAAAGTAACAACGAAACGTCGTGCGGAAGCTTATTTCTTGATCGTGTTCGATTCTTCATTGTGCTTGATCGTCCTCCGGTGCTAGAATTTTACCTACAACTCATAAAAACATGAGTTAGATTATTCATACGTAGCTTAAAAACGCATTTCAATGGGTTAGCAATGCATAAACGGTTAAATAACAAATTTTTGCGAATCTGGCACCCACTCGCGTCGCGCCACGGCCTGGGGTCTTCCCCGTCGCGCGACGCCACAGCTTGTTTTCAACAGACTGTTGCAGCTGGTGCTGCATAATTCCCAGCATGACTCGATTTCACGGAAACGAGCATAACTCTCTCGTTTTTTGTCCGTTTTACCCGATTCTTTTTCCTACGCGTCCGTAATTTAATTCTCCATCTTATGGAGTTAAAATCCAACATCCTTCATAATAAATTTTGAGACTTCTAAGTGTAACACCCCGAAAACGGATTTGGTAATCAAACTCCGTTAATACTAAAAGACGGGTAAAGTACCGTTAGTAATAAAAATAACCCGGTAAATATTTGGAATTAAATAAGAAATCCTAATATTAAATACAAGCAAAGCAACGTTTTAAGGAATCGAGTTTTATAAGAGCCCGAGTTAATGGGACTTAAAATAAAACGGATTATAACTCCCGGGACCCACCAAGTAACTAGGAGTATTAACCTAGTTAGTTAATGTCTTGACAAAATAGAACTAATGTGGTTAAGATACCCCTTTAAATAACTTGTGTAAAGTGAAGGGACTAGACATGGACAATTGAATTAAAGTTTCAATTAAACAAATTAATAAACAAAACACACACACATACGTGTGTGTGTGTCTGCGACTTCAACCAGAGCCAAGAAGGGCTCTCTTGCTCAAAACCCTAATCCCTCAAGAATCTCTCAAATTGAAGCCCAAATCAAGAGCCAAATCATTGCATGAACACAGATTCGTGATCACCTAGTCATGGGGATTACAAGGTATGTTAAAAATTATGATTTGGTGATACTTTGAGATTATGATGAATAATCATAATCGAAATTCTGGAATGAATATTGATTCTATGAGTGTTATTATGATTATATCTTGGTTTAGAAACAAACCCTAGTAGAAAATTTGATGAATTATTGTCAAAACTAGGGATTTGATAATTTCCCTATTATGTGCTAAATGGGTTTTTGTATGTTATGATGAACACTCGGATTGGAGTGTTAATTTGATGAATATTGATTGTTATGATATAAGTTCTTGATGTAGTTCATGAACACTAGATATTGAGGGTTGAAATTTGATGTTAATCTTGCTAAAAATGACTAATTACGGACTAGTTAGCAAAAGTGTAGAATGATGCCCATTAGGTGTTTGTTAAAATGCCTAAATGAGAAGTAAAGTGTTGAAATTCAAGCGAAACGCGTAATTGACAAGCTTGACTAATTACATGAGACATGGGATAAAACGGGTTCTAATCATAATGTTGATTTGCCTTAATCGTGCATATTATATGATTAAATGTAGTTGACTTTAGAAAGTCAAACTAACTAGTGATGAAGTCGAATAAGTGGTTTCGGCTAAGAAAATAAGTAAAGTGGTATAGTCGTGATTGTTAATGACTAATCTAACCACCTTGTAAATGATGAACAATAGTTGGCGCTTAAACAAGCTAGGTGAAGCTTGGAGTGAAAGCGGGACAAACGAGTCAAGCATAGAAGAAAAGCGTAGCTCGGATGCAAGGTAAGTGTAATTTACACACTTACGTAGAATACTTGTTATTTCGATACTTGTGAACGTGAAAACAATAAAATTGGAAATTTGGAAAATTGTCAAGTGTTGACTTATGTAAATCATGGTTAAAAGGATACCCATGGCGTAAGCCGAAATGGGTTGAAACTGCAAGAAAAGAGTGTAAAAGAAAAAGGGTATGGTTATAAAACCCGGGATGGGACGATGTACGAATTGGAAATCAAAAACGGTGTTTTTGATTTAAATAGACAATGTTGGGCAAATAGTCTAAACGGGTCGAATGGTGGTGATAACACCATTTGACAATATCGACTAATGTGGTCGTCAAGTCTTATGTTAACAGGACTAATTAGCAAATCGGATAGTTGCGTCATCATTGATGGTGTGATAATAAAAGCGAGGTATAAATCGGGTCTATTTGTTGATCCGAGCCAGGTACGCATATTTATGTTGTAGTTAAAAGTGATATCTTGGTCGAATAATTGGTGAGAATCCTTCATTGTAAAAGAAGGACCAAAATCGACCAAAACGCCCTTGTAGGCTAAATCGAACAAACAACCCTTAAAGGTTGTTTGGAAACGAGTCTTATGATTAAACAAAAGCTTAGAATAAGTGTAGATGTTGATAGATGTAATACGTTAGCCAAATAGCTCTATTTGAGTCTTACCGTAAAATAACAATCCGAAGGGTAAAACTCGGAACATATAGATATACACATTGAAATCCAACACACAAAGAGTTGTAGTTGAATATTACTTGATAAGTAATGTAGGAATAAGATGCTAGAAAGGAATGAAAGCGATTTCAAGCTTTAAAGTGCTTAAATACCCTTAACGGGTCAAAATAAGCATACGAGCATAAACGGGTTTAAATGGTGAAATAAACTTGTGATTAGAACCTAAAATGGTAGTTAATTATAATTTGAGAAGTGTAGGTGATGTAGGAATCAAACAAATATGTTCGTTTGATAAAATGCATAAACGGGTCAAAATTTGGTAAAAGGGCGATAAGCCGAAGGCTTAAAAGTCTGGAATTTTTATTATGAAGGTTGTTGGATTTTAACTCCATAAGATGGAGAATTAAATTACGGACGCGTAGGAAAAAGAATCGGGTAAAACGGATCAATAACGAAGAAGTTATGGCCGTTTCCGTGAAATCAGATCGTGCTGGGAATATGCAGCAACATTCTGTCTAAAAGGGGGCCTAGCGTCACGCGACGCCCCTTGGCGTCACGCGACGCCCCCAAACCCGGAAAAATGTTAATTTTTGTCATAAATAACCCCCGTACTTGTTAGAACTTCTTATTTAACCCCCGTACTTGTTTGAACTTCATATTTGACTATCAAAACTAACTTTTAAGTTGGTTTTGATCATAGGTGATTGCCATGAGTGCCCGGATGAAGATCAAGCGACGAGCAAGAACCGAACACGATCACGAAATAAGCTTCCGCACTATGTTTCGTTATTATGTTAAATGACGAATGTCGTTTCATTGTTTCTTTTAAGTGACGAATTTAATTACATTATGTTCTAAACTTTCAAATTGAAAAAAAGTTTTAGTAAACCCGTTTTTCCGATGAATATGTAATCTTAATTACATGATTGTTTTCGTTAATTATACGAAAACCTGTAAAATAATAACTAGGGTGTTACACTAAGCCTTCGACTCATTGCCTTTTTACCGAATTTTAACCCGTTTATGCATTTTATCAAACAAACATATTTGTTTGATCCTTATTTCACATGCACCTCTTCAAATTAATGTTATCTACCATGTTAGGTTCTAATCACAGGTTTCTTACACAAATTAAACCCGTTTTCGCTCGTATGCTTATTTTGACCCGTTAAGGGTGTTTAAGTATATTTTAAACATCATTCACTTTCATTCGTACCTAGCTTTATACTTCCACATTCCTTACCAAGTAATCCTCCACCACAACTGTATTTGTGTTGTATTAAGTGTGGAAATTCCTAAACTCCGAGTTTTACCTTTCGAATCATTATTTTACGGCAAAGACTATTATAGAGTCAAATGACTAAGGATTCACATCTTTCGCTTTTGTATACTCATTCTAAGTGTTTAATTATGCATACTACTCTTTTCCGAACAACCTTTATGGGTCGTTCGCTCGATTTAGCTTACAAGGGCATTTTGGCCCATTTAGTCCTTTCATTAACATAAAGGACTTTTAAAAGCATTTTTGACCCAAAAGCCCTGTTTTAAACTATGCATTTGATTCAAAAGGTCATTATGTTTTCAAAACACAACGATCATCATATGAATCATTCGGTTTTCTTATTAAGGTAACCAAATGTCTATATGACTGCATTTAACTATCAAGGAGCCTCTAGTTCTTATTGAGTGGTTAATCTATATTATACATACATGGTACGGATCAATGTATATATTGACCCGTTTCGATACCTTACCTTAGTAACCGCTAAGTAATAGCGATGTAAGTATCCATTTGATATTTATTCCTGAAATCATACAACTCGACAAACCATTAGTCGATATTGTCAAAGGGTGATATTTTCACCCTTTTGACCCGTTTGCTTTAATTGACCGATTATATTGGCGAGATGAAGCTTATTGCCATCTCGCCTACACGACTCGCTCCAGTTTACATCGTGCGGTCATTTTAATTATAATTCACTTCTTAACGCTTTTTGGCCTATCAAGGCTTTCGAAATAAAGTATCTTTCAAAACCAACAATTATTGTCAACGAGTGACCAAATTACAATTTTACCGTTATTGGTTATTATGATTTACCTTATATGGTAACCCTTAAAAGTACATGTTTCATTCGTCATATTATGATCGAATTACCGATTTAACTCATTTTTAGCCATCACTATGGTTTCTTATCATATTTGATTATCTTGTTTCGTACGACTACACGCCGGAACACCATATCTCAATTAGGTATTTGTCTTATTCGTAATCAATACGACAAAGAATATTCCAACATATGTGACTAGTGTAAGCTATACTTACCTTGCATCCGAATTACGCTTTTCCTTCATTCTTGATTCGTTTGACCCGCTTCCTTCCCCAAGCTTTCACCTAGATTGCCAAGCGTCAAACTATCATTGTAATTGTAAGATGGTTAGGTTAGTCATAATCATTTACGACTATTCCATCCTACGCTTCATATATCGAATTTATCATTCGATCATATACTTGGTCGGTTTGACTTTTTAAAGTCAATCGACTTATCAACTTATTCAATGCACATTTGGTTTATTGAATTTCGCTTAGGCATTTCATCCGAACTCTTAACGAAATCAAATTTTACACACTAACTACTAGGTAACATGATTTCAAGCATCTATATCACGATCTTAACATCAATTCTTTTATATCATACAAAACCCATTTCGTGAGAAGTATGATCTTGTACTCAAATTCATGGTTTAATCAAACACCTTCTATTCGTTATCATGCATGTTGATTCTAAGCATAGTTATATCATCAATTTCATCATAACATTAAAACCAACTTATCTAAGTGTGTCAATTCATCAAATCCTTCAATTCATAGCATGTTATGCATGATTTTCACTTAGGGTTTTGTTACTAAACATGTATACATCCCTAATTCAGCCCTAATTTCTACGATTCATACCAAAATCGCGTATAGTGATGTTCATCCAATTTTTACAACTTCATGTAACAACAAAATTTTACATACCTTTTGATCCCCTCGACTTGGTGATCATTTGTATGTATTCGTGCCTTTGATTCGAGCCCGATTTGGCCTTCAATTTGATTGATTTTGTGTATACTAGGGTTCAATGTGGAGAACCCTTTTTCTCCTGTGGAAATCTCGACCAGAACACACACTATAGTGTGTGTTGTGGTGTTTTATTTTTAATAAATTAAAAACCATTTGAGTTCTTTGTCAACTTTGGTCCCTCCACTTATTTAAGTTTTATAAAGGGTGTTTTAACCAAGTTTTCTTATTATTTTAAAACATTTAACTAACTAGGTTGATATTCCTAGTTACTTAGTGGGTCCCGGGAGTTATAACCCGTTTTATTTTAAGTCCCGGTAACTCGGGCTCTTATAAACTCAATTCCTTAAAACTTTGATTCGCTTGTATTTAATATTATGATTTCTTATTTAAATCCAAATATTTACTGGGTTATTTTTACTACTAACGGTACTTTACCCATCTTTTAGTATTAACGGAGTTTGATTACCAAACCCGTTTTCGGGGTGTTACAGGGTTTTCCCCTAGCTAAAAATTAGGATTTTACCCTCGGGAAAAAAAATTGATTTTCCCCTAAGTAAAATAAAAATATGACTTTGCCCCAGCTAAAAATCATGTCAAAGAGCTGCCTAATACTGTTTTTACTTTTTATTTATAGCAAAACTATAGTACAATTTTTTTTAATTGGTTGAGAATTATTCGGCAATCGCCCCGCAACGCGGACGAGGCATCACCTAGTTTGTGACAAATTGTATAGGCTATTTAATCAGTATTAGTTTCATTGATCAATCTAAGAAAAACCTTTATCTCAATTGCTCTGTTATGTTATCATTGACAACATGGTATTAGGGCGGTGTTGATAATCCTAGGTTCAAGTCTTCTCATCATCTATTAGAACTAAACCAGCCATGTCCGATACAGAGAATAGCTTGGCTATTCAAATTGCCAACCTCCTAAAAAATGGCATTCAAACCTAAACTTAAAATTCCAAATCAAACCCCTTTGATAGCCTAAAATTAAGTCTAAACCTCACAGACCAAAACTATCCTCTATGGGCTCGGATAATGCGAGTCGCCAAAAAGGGGAAATCGAAAGCCTTTCTAAACCATCTAACTAAAGACTCACCAGAACTCACTCGAACAAGATGATCTTGTTATTTTTTTCGTGGCTAATTCAAAAAATTGAGCCAGCCCTTGCTAGTAATTTAACAGAGTTCCCAACAACGAAAACGTTATCAGACCCTCTTATGGTCACGTATAGTAGCGGCAAAGACAAACTCCGAACTTTCGATCTCCACGTCAGGGCAAATGAGTTCAAGCAGAACGGCGTACCGTTAAAGGTATTCTGGATTGTGAAGCAGGATATCTGGGGAGAGATTGAACAGTGAGACCCTAATACGATGACATATGCTACCAACATGGCCACGTACAATAAAATCAGGTCAGAAAATAAATTATTTCAATTTCTCAATGCAATCGACCGGAAGTTTGATTCCATTAAAAGGGAAATACTCGTTGGGACACTTTGACGACGACCGAAGTTGCTTATGCAGTTGTCCGAAAGGAGACACCACACCAAAACATTCTCGGGTCAGTATCACAAGGGTTAGCATCTAGCCTAAGTTCCACCGATGATTTTGATGGGTTAGGGCTCGTTTTGAAAGACTGTTGGTCAGACAAAAAGGTTAATTCGTCATTTTGGATTGATAAAAATAAACTAAAATGCAGCCATTGTGGCATGACAAAGCATACAAAAGAGCAATGCTTCCGACTAGTGGGATATCCCGAATGGTGGGTTGATGGCCACAAAAGGGGAAACTATGGTAAGGCGACAAAAACTGTGGGTAATCAAAAGACCAGCAGCAACGGGCACCACCAGATGAAAACCAACAAAGAAGATGAATGTGAGGTGTTTCGTTGCGGTAAAAAATGAAGGAACGAGTGATGCAGGTAAAGGGTTTGGGAATTATACCTTAAACCCTCCACATTCTCAAAAATCCATTTTAACCCCTAGTTTTTTAATTCTAAAATTTTAGATTTAATAAACAACTAACAACTTTAGGAAGTAAAAAATGTGACCCTCAAGTTCCGGATGTGCCTAAAAATTATGGTACGGTTTTGGAAGTCAATATGGCAACAAAATTTGAAAAGAACAATAATTCATAGATATTTTATTGCGGTGCTATGGACACACTGACCTTCGATATTCCGACATATGTTCAAAATCAAAACCTCTAAAATCTCGAATACATACTGCAAATGGGGAAGTAACTCAAATGAACGAAGGAGGAACCTTTGAAATTTCACCAACCATGAAATTATCAAATTGTCTTTATGTTCCATCTTTATCCCACAAATTGTTGTCAATCAGTCATGTTAGGAAAGAACTGAATTGTATAGTCCTAATGCACCCTACTTTCTGTATCTTACAGGACATCGGGACGGGAATGATCATTAGGCATGGTACTGAGTGCCAAGGATTGTACTATGTGGATGAAGTGACTCGACAATGTACTGTGATGCTAGCTCATGGAACTACAGAAAGGGATGCTTGGTTATCGCACCGAAGATTAGGACACCCATCCACTGGTTATTTATATCGTTTATCTCCTAATTTATTTCATTTAAATAAAGTCTTAAATTGTGAGACGTGTGTTTTGGCCAAGAGTCATAGACATACCTTCAAACCGAATAATACTAAGGTTGATTTTCTTTTTTCATTACTCGATTCTGTCCAGTTCTGTATTCAGAGGAAATTCTAGTTACCATTGATCAAGCTCTAAAATTAGATGACTAGAAAGAGGCAATGGAAACCGAAATGGTTGCACTAAAGAGAAATGACAAATGGGGAAAATGTACCCTTCCACCAGGAAAAAAATCAGTAGAGTGTCGTTGGGTCTTTTCTATAAAACATAAGCCAAATGGATCTATTGAGAGGTACAAAGCCCATCTAGTAACCAAAGGTTATACTTAAACATACAGGATTGACTACTCCAATACTTTTTCTCCAGTAGCCAAAATTGATACAATAAGGGTTCTTTTTTCAATACTTGCAAATAAAGAGTGGCCACTCCATCAGTTCGACGTAACAAAGGCCTTCCTACATGGGGAGCTTAAAAAGAAGTCTATATGGAAGCTCCTTTCGAATTCACTAAAAACTCTAATCCTGGAGAAGTATGTCGTTTGAAAAAATCTCTATGCGGGCTAAAACAATCCCCCCGAGCCTGGTTTGGCGGATTTATGCTAGCTATGAAGAAGTATGGTTTTAAAGAGAGTAATTCATATCATACTTTGTTCTTCAAACGAAGAAACAAATGTGTTACCTCTCTAATTATCTATGTCGTTGAGATGATAATCACAAGAAACGATGAAGATGAAATGACAAAGTTAAAGGCAAGTTTGTTCAAAGAATTCGAAATGAAAGATTTGAGTAGACTCAAATATTTCCTTGGGATTGAGGTACTAAGGTCCAAACAAGGAAACTTCATTTGCCAACAAAAATATATCCTTGACTTGTTGGCAGGGATGATTGACTGCAACCTACCAATACTCCCATGATGGCAAACCAAAACCTATATATGGAGGAAGGAGCTGAGATGGCAGACATGGAGAAATACCAACGAATGGTAGGAAAGCTAATTTACCTCCCACATATCCGTCCAGATATAGCCTACGCAGTCGGAGTAGTTAGCCAGTTCAAGCATCAACCTCAAGTTGCTCACATGGAAGTCGTATAGAGAATTATTAGGTACCTCAAAGGGACACCTAGTCGTGGAGTTTTATTCAAAACAACGGACATCTAAAGGTTCAATTATACACTAATGCCGACTGGGCAGGTGATAAAGGAAATTGGAGAGCAATATCTAGTTATTTCACTCTAGTTGACGGGAATTTTGTCACATGGAGAATCAAGAAACAAAAGGTGGTAGCTCTCTCGAGTGTTGAAGCAGAATTGTAAGGGATAACACAGGGACTTGTAGAAATTCTATTGATTCGGAAACTCCTAACAGAAATTGGGTATTCTCAAACCAATGCAAGTCAGATCATGTGTGACAACAAAACTACAATTCAAATATCAAAAAACCTAGTACAACACGACCGAACAAAACACGTTGTAGTCGACAGACACTTCATCAAAAAGAAACTTGAAACCGGGATCATAGAACTTCCATTTGTTCGATCAGAAGACCGACTCGTAGACATATTAACAAAAGCAGTCAATGGAAAAAATTAGGAGGGACCAAACCAAATAGAGATAATATTTTAGCAAAGTTAATGGGCGTAAAGTCCTAAACTATACACTTATAAGAATAAAAAAGCATCACATCTAAATTAGACATATGCAGGTGTTACGATATTCCAAAGGTATGGGTTCGGTTATAAGACGCCCTTAACCATAACCGAGTTATTGGTTAATAAAAAAACCTTAACCGTAACCGTTGGTTAGGTCCCAAACATGACCCTGAAACCAACTTAAGCCGACGCTCAATACTAAAAAACGACTGTAATTCCATAACACAGTTCAGACGACAGAATCCGGTTAAGATTTTTGGTTTTATATGTCGAGCCAATGGGCCGAAAAACTCGCAGCATTCGTCATGCAAATACGTCGAAATTTCATTGCAATAACTTATAAAAAAGCCCTGATTAAATATTTCAAAACTAACAATGACTTGTACAGTTTCTCAGATTAAATATGGGCCTTGTCACTAAAACAACTCAAACTCAAGATGCCCATCAGAAGACTCGTTGTAATCCAGATACTTTTTCGCTTTCTCTAACGAAGCGGCTTTAGAAACCGTGACATCATACGGTTCGGGCAGCTCGGGCGGAGACGCACACCGTATCAAAGCCCAATTTAACCCATCGAAAAACGGGTGTTGTTTGATTTCAGCCGCCCCTCTTTGTGACCCCAATCGGTTTTCGGGCTCTTTTACTAATAACCCTTTGATCAAATCCCGCGCTTGAAAACTAACCAACGGCGTTTCGGGAAACCGAAGGTTTTCCAATATCACATTGGCTAACGTCTCGTCGTTACCGGGCCCTTTAAACGGTGTCCTCCCGTATAAAAGCTCGTAAAGAAATATACCGAAAGTCCACCAATCGACCGCACTCCCGTGACCCTCTCCTTTGATGATTTCCGGAGCTAGATACTCGTGGGTCCCGACAAACGAGTTGGATCGAGCTTCTGTTGGCTCGGCCACGAGCTGTGGTAATGAGCGGTTTAGTGCGGTTAAGTCGGGTTTTGCTTTACGGGATTTTGGTGCGGATAAGAGTCTAGACTTGAAGCATGAGACTTGTTGACAGGTGGGTTTGATGCAAAATGGGTCGATGCAGCTTGAACCTGCGCACGGGCCCGACATCCTAGGTGGCTCAAGTGGGCCCGACGAAGAGGGTTGGAGTAGAGTTGGGTTTACGGAACACCTAAGGGAAAGGTCGAAATCTGTGACCATGATGTGACCGTCTTCTCGAACTAAAATGTTTTCGGGTTTCAAGTCTCGGTATACGATTCCGAGCATATGTAAGTATTCTAGAGCAAGAAGAACTTCTGCAACATAGAACCTGTATGAATAAACACAGAAAAAAAACAAGATTAGTTATAGGATTGATAAATTATCAATTAAAGAAAACATATGTCATAAACCTAAAACAGCCTGTGGGCCCGGTAACAAGATGAAACGGGCCAGCCTGTGTTGTGTACCCCGATAAATTTTTTTGTATTTTTTTTACTTTTTTATAATTAATTAATGAGCTGATTGTGATTACACAAACGATATCGTTACAATAACAATCCAAAATTTTTAATAAAATAATTAAAGGTTGTTTACTTGTATACTTTAAAGTTTAAATAAAGACTTTGGCTAACTAATTTCTATTTGACCCGTTTGACAAAAAACACGACCCAAATCAACCCATTCACAAATCACAAGTAAACGGGTCAAATTTGCCACCTTTACGTTTGACATCATGAACAAAAAAAAAACTAACGAAAACTATTGATGAAAAGAACTAAAATAAAGCGAACAAGCCCAATAAATAAACCACCAATCTTATCATGCTAATGTGGCATGTTTACATTCAATTAAAGAAAATAAAGAAAATGACATCCTCTAACATGCCACATTATCATCACATGTCATCAAATCTATCTTGCTTTCTGTTACACTTAACAAATGAACATATATGTTCTGAAAGGGACCTAAGTACCTAACTTTACATTTTTTTTTCCAATTTATAACCAACTTTGGAAGAGACACAAAATAGAGACCAACTTATAATTTATTACCAATTTTAGTTTTAAAACCGGCACATCAGAAACCAACTTATAAGTTATCGCCAATTCTAGTAACCAACCTCGTTTTGACTGATTTTTCCAGCTAAATGGTTATGTGGAATTGGTTGACGCCATGTCAGTTGCCACATAATCAAAAAATGCTTGTAAAATAAAACTCAAAAACATGTTTTACGTTTAAAAACGTTCATTATAGGCAACGTATCAGACATGACGTGTCATATATATCTACGCTAAAATGACAAAAAAAAGTATACCGTGATAGCTAATTTATAACCAGCAAAAAACAACCAACTACCAGTTGAAAAGGTCATGTTTGTTGCTACAGTCCTGGTTTTAAAAGCGTGAAGTGCACAAAAGCGACAAGGTCTAAAACCGATGCACGAAGCACCAAGCGCAAAAGCGCACCGCTTTGGCACAAATAATTATATATTTTTTATATTTAGAGACAATTAAGCTTTATATATGTTTTATAATAAATTTTACATACATGTAGTCATGTACAACCTGAAAAGCATGTTGTACAACAACCTGCTGCACTATATGGGATATACATGAGGTGCATGCCTCAGGGTCAACTTTTTGCCGAAAAATTGAGCCTTATGTGAGCTTTTTGAAAAAATAGTGCGCCTTATGCTACTAAAAGTGCAACTAAACTCAGTAGTGATAAGTTGGTTTCTAATTTGTGATTAATCCGAAGTTGGTTGCTAAATCCGACGAAAACGTAAACATCATTTTTATTTCACACTTTGCCCTAACAATAAAACCAGCACAAACGTTGACCAGAAGTTTGACTTACCGTGCCGCTTGTTCGTGAAAATATCTAGCCGGCTGCTTCTGCCTAAGAACATGCAAATCGCCACCCGGACAATACTCCATAACCAAACACGACAAATTCTCCGAAACAAAATGCGCATAAAGAGTAGGTAAAAACGGGTGATCCAAAATGCTCAAAATCTCCCGTTCCATATGCGCTCTCGGCATCTTTTGCCTTCGTTCCAAGAACTCGTTATCCATAACTTTAATGGCAAAAGGGTAATTCGTGCCAACTAATTCCGCAAGATAAACCGTACCAATATCCCCACACCCAAGTTTTTTCAACAGATTGAAATGTCTCAATCCGAGAAACCCGTTTTGTTTCATCGTATGATTAATCGCCTGCCACCTCATATCTTTCGACATATGCGGTCGATTAATAACAATGCATCCACTGAGATTTCGTTCTTCGCTAATGCTAGTACTCGTACTGTATTCACATATGCTGCTATTTGAACTTTGAGTGAATTCGCCTTTATCTCCGTATTTCGAGTTCTTACTGTGTAGAACCGAAATCGTTTTACCATAGTTGACCAAATCGTTGACTTTTCTGTTCATCCCGTTTTCCGTACTACTCGACAAAAGAGGTGATCGAGAGTCTTTCTTCGACACGGTTTTCGCATCTTTTATCGCACAATTGCATTTTTGGCATATCAGTTGGGATTTCGCTGGAACGGATGCGTTTGAAGCGGTAGTAGCGGAAGTCAATTCCGGCCTTGACTTTTTCTTCACGACGGTCTTCGTCCGAATCACCGTCTTCACCGTCTTGACGACACGAGGTGACGTTCTTATTGACTTTCCTTTGTATCGTGATCTCGGTGTTGACTTACTTGGCGTAACATTATTCTTGTCACGATTACTTACTGAGTTGACTTCAGAGTTGACCGAATCCAATGAATCTTCGGGTCGAATTGGTGAACGAATTGAATTCGAAATAATCTTCTTCTCTTGCACTGGTTCGGTCGAAGATTGGCTATCGGACTCCGGTGCACGCAACATCTCCTTCAAAAGCCCGACGCTTTTCGTTGACTTTTCGAGATTCAACCGAGGGGTTGACTGCGGACTATTGCTATACGGCATTGACAGTCTTTTAACAGCAGCCATTTCCGAAGCTTGCGAAATGCATAATCCCCGTAACGCTTGTTTTAACGAAACGGGCTCCGGATACCCGATTCCTGACGAAGACGACAAACTCATCCGCATCGGCTTCTTCGACGGGTTTTTTCTAGGTGTCGCCCCACACGTTTCATCGGAGAAACTTGAACCATTAAACGAATGCCGCATACTAATACCTTCGAATAGCTTGTTGATGTCGTCTTCCATGTATCGACTGCACCCTTTCGCCTTTTTCCCCTTATCGATCCGGAAATCACTCAATGCCGGTTCATCTTTCAATTCGACAATCTCATGGGTACCGTAAAGTGAACCCATTTATAACGTTTACCAAAAGTATTAATCGTTCGCTCGCTATCACTTTGAGAATCGAAACATGCCCTAATGCCCAAATCTTCAACCAAAAGTTATAATTTTCGGGCAAAATCAAAGTGGAATGAACCCTACAATGAAACAAATGTAAAGAAAAATCAGCAAGATCACTTTTTTATTATCAAGAAGCTCAAAAGTCAAAAGTTAAACCAAGAATCAATTTTCCTCAACTGGGATAAGATGTTTACAATTCTTTTTCAGTTATTTATCAATGGCATACTTATTCACACCATCTTTTCTAACAATTTATAAAAAATAAAAAAAATAAAAATAAAAACTAAAAAATTGAAACTTGAAATTGTGAACATTCATATTGAAAACAGATATTGAATCTTCCAAAATTTCTGTAAATCCCCAAATAATTCATGAGAGAAAATCAAGTTAAATGGGACCAGGTGAGCAAACTAATCATTCATCAACATAATCAATCAAATCAAATATGCAAAAGATTAACAAATATGCAGATAAACAAGTGATATAACTAGCAAAAAAACATCTAAATCCACAAAAAATAATAAATTAATAAACTTTAAAATGTGAATACCCAAAAAAATAATAAAATAATAAACTTTAAAATGTAAATACCAAGAAAGAGATCTAAAGATTTCAAAAAACTCAACCCTTTCATCACCACTAATTAAACTAATTAAACAAAATAAAAAAAAACAGTTAAAACAAGATTCAAGAACACACTTACAGAAGATATAAAGGTGGATACTTTGATGATGAGAGTGAAGAATCTGATTGGAAGTACAGAAAGGGGATGAAGAGGGGAGTGAATGTGAATGGAGATCTATGTTATCTAGGGTTGAAGTGAAAATGGAACCCTAGGTTTAGGGGGTTTGGTGTGTGCAGAGAGGGCATCTAGTGTGTGAAGGGAGTGAAAGGCCATGTTTGAGTGTGATGTATGTAGGCGTATAACGACAGTATCTGATTCTGAGAATGGCCCTCACATCTCTCTTATTTGGATCCCTATCAACTCTATTTGGGTCCCACCCTCTTGGATCAATTTATCATTACATAATTAATTTCAGACTAAACTTTCAAAATACCACGAGGTTTGTTCACTTTTACTACTTTAGTTCAAAACTTATTTTTTTTTAAATCTGTTTTCCTGTGGTTTCAATTATGTTGTCATTTTCATCCAAAATTAAAATCTGGTCAGAATTTTTAGTTTCTATCCAATTTTTTTGTCTTTTTTCTTCCTTTTAATGAATGGCAAAATGGTCTTTTAATGTTTTATTATAACAAATTAAAAAAAAACTGACTATTTTGCCCTTCGTTAAAATGGAGGAAAAATAAAAAAAAAACTGGATGTCAACTGAAAAATCTAACGATATTTTGCTTTTAGATGAAAATGGTAACAAAATTGAAACCACAGGGATCCAGATTCAAAAGGTTTGATTTTTGGACTGAAGTGGCAAAAGTGACCAAACCTCAGGGATCATTTTGGCAGTTTACTTTTAGTTTCAAGAGTAAAATGTATTTTACGTTTCCTGACAAGTTGGTCTACTGATTAGTCACTTGTTTTCTTTTCTTGAGGCACCATGTTCACTTCCACTAGCAGCACTTTAAAGGACATTAGTGCTGGCAACCGAGGTGAACCGGGTTTTACCGCAGTGAGCCTTTGGGCGGGCGGAATTTCTTCGAAACTGGTGGCTCGGGAATGCATCCAACTCCGGCCTTTATGGAAGAGATGATGCATTTGCTCAATTGAGGGCACCCCAGGATACTTATCCGGTGATATAATTGGTCGTTCAAAAAATGCATTTTACATCAAGGTTTGTCTCGGTTAACAGGTTCAACCTAACTTTAAACATTTTAGTCTCTTACGTTTGTTCTTTTAACACAAATCATCCCTCGTCAAATAACAAAGTTTGCTTTATATCAGCGTCCGCGTCACCAAGAATTAACTGAGTTAGACCTCGGTTAGAAAATATATGTTGGTAGACAATATGTTAAAAGGTTGGATCATCCGTGATTATTTTTGTAGTTCAAACTATTGCCGATCAATGATAAATACTTGAGATTATTTCATTTATTTGTCTACACTTTTCTTTTGTAAGAGGTAACTTAGATATAAATTTTACAATTTAGAATTTAGAATGAGTAATAAAGATAAATTGATTATCGTATCAAACTTACTTGTAACATTTATGAAATATCATTAAAGTATGAAAATGGTATGAAATGAATTAATAAAGACCAAAATTAATTGTGTTAAATGAAAATGAAAAAAATTGGTGAATTGTTGTTAGGCCGAAGTTGGTGTAAATTGGTTGAATTTGTAGCGTTTCATTAAATTTAATGTCTTAGTTAGAGAAGACTTTTCAATAGGATCTCAAATTTGGTGTTTTGGTACACGTTATATTTATACGGAATAAAAGTAGAATTGATGAGACCATATAAAGTTATACCTTTCATTTAACTATATTATATTATGCCATATTTCCCTCTGCTTGTGGCCTAGTGATTGGAGATTTGCGTTTTCCATTAAAGACTCAGGTTCAATTCTACTTATGTCATATTGGGGTGGATATAGGCAATGAAGGATTTGGACTAGGCTTTGTGTAAGGTTGTCGGTTCGATTCCCGAGCCCAACCGGGTTTTCGTCCCACCGTATGTTACGCCAGAGAGTTCTGCTCTTGTGATGCACAACGACTGTCAAGTGGCAACCGGCGGTATGGTTTCCCGAGGGAACGCCCAAAAAAGTCAAACTTTGAAATCAGCGTGGATCCGGTTAAGACAACATAGCCTGGTCAAAGTGGGGCAATACGGAGCTCTCCAATTTAAAGAGTGTGATAACCTTATACATGAAGTTCACCGTTTAAAAAAAATATTATATTATGCCATATGGTAAAAGGTTGTGTTTTTAAATCATAATGAAAATGCGAACTGGTTAAAAAAAGGTAAACTTATAAACTAATCATGTGAAAATCTGTGTTTTTATATAAATTTAAATTTATGTTTCAATTACATTTACGCCCCTGAACTTTTAAAAGCTTTATTAAATGTCGTCTTGACCCCTTGCAGTTCTAAGTGCTTATTTGTATGTACATACGTGTGGGTATAAATTCAAGTTATTTACGTTTAACGTAAAATTTGTCCGGTCAAATATAATATATTTTTCCACGCATATTTTTATGTACGTTTTTAGTTAGTTTACGTTTTAACATATAAGCTCTTTGGAAACAAGTTGGGTCAATATAATACGTTTACATTAGACGATATAGTTACTTTATGTTTCGCCGTCGCCGCAATCGGGTCAAATATAAAACATTTTTGTTATTATTTTTATGTACATTTTTAGTTGGTTTACGTTTTGACGTAAAATTTGTTCGTAAACGAGTTGAGTCAAATATAGTACGTTTTCATTAGACAGTATAAATTTGCGTTACTTTACGTTTTGACGCCGTTATAACGTTCCGAACAAATTTACTAGTTTATATAAGTTTAGATTTATGTTTCAATGTAAAAGTAATAATCTAAAAAGGTTTGTTATACAAGTTTGGATTATGTTTCAATGTGAAGGCTGATGCGTAGATTTGAAGGCCTTTTGTGACTATTAGGGGGTGGGGGTGGTCACTAGTGATAGAATTCCATCACTCACAAGATTTATGTCTAATCAAGTTTGGATTATGTTTCAAGTTCCGTCATGTCATCAACCATTTTTCCATCACACACAACCTTTTTTAGTGGCATTGCCTATCACTCACAACACCCAAAAATAAACCCCCATGTTCCCTCACAACACCCATTTTCCACAGCGTGATAAAATCCACGCATGGAATATTGCACGCGTTATAAACTTGAGTGGCGGTGGTGTTCTAAGATCTACCACGCGTGATAAATGGCTATCACGGAAAAATAACGTGCCACCCCCACCGCCCTTAAAAATTGACCATTAAGAAAATTATATATAAAAACAGAAGTAATTAGTACGATGATTAATGTTTTAAATAGGGTTATTCACAAGTTGAATCGAGCTGAGCTAATGCTAGTTGGGGCCCATCTCGAAGTCTTATTAAGTTAGCTCGGCTCGACTTTTAAATCGAGCTAAAATTTTGAACACAATCTTAGGCGGGGTGCTTTGTCTTAGGTTAAAATACTAACTAAACTTGTTTATCCTTTTCAATTCAGGTTCAAGTAGTATCAAGTTAGACCATTTACTTAGACATGGTGTAGTGGTAGAGAAAAATAATGTCCCCACCATGGGGCATTATTCGACACGTGTCATCTCAGTCAGCATGGGGCATTATTGCAAAAGTGGTGTAGTGGGCATAATGCCTAATAATGCCCCTTCCAATCATTAAAAAAAAAAAAAACTAGTTGTTCATTGGCTAGTCAAACCTTGGACCACTCCCAATCATCAAACTATTGGCCACATGCAATTGCTATTCAGCGTTATAATTAAAACGCCAGAATCCATTTTTTGAATTTTTTTTTAAACGCCCCATGTAACGGGGGGGGGGGGGGGGGACGTTTTTAGGCGTCTTTTTCAATTTTTTTTAAAAATACTGCCCCACTACGGGTGGTCTTATATAAAGTATTAGAAATTATTTACCCTCAGGACCGGCCCTATTTCAATGTAAGCTTATATAAAGTATTAGAAATCAATTAATTCAGATTATACGCAACTATAATTTGGATGTCATTTATATTAATTTGGTGTAAAGTTATTACTATATTAGTTAAAATTCAATATTAGATTTATATATAATTAAATGCAAAGTAATGCATTTAGGTAACATTTGGTTTTGAACTAAGAAATTGCATTCGTCGTCGTTAAGAAAAAGAAACATTATTGGTAAAGTACTTTATTAAGCCTGAAATGTAATTTAACCAATATATTAATGTGTACCATACGTCCATACAACCTACACCTCATATTTATAGATCATTTATAAGAAGAATAATATAAAAAATATCTCATTTTGTGACAGAACCGGTATTATTTTTTTTTACCTGGACTACTCTTCAAACATGTGTTATGGTCCATTTTCGTACATTACACGTTTGAAAACAAGTATCTAATTTCAGAGGACATTTAAAAAAAAAAAATTCATGTCACTTGAGTTGAGTTTCTCCCTATCTCATTCATGTATCTTATATTTTTAAATTCAAACACACATTTTCTATTTTACTATATCTAGATCAAACACATGTGATCTATCTATTAACATCCCACCCAGTATTGCAAGTGTTACATTTTTTTTTAACTAGAAATAAGACCCGCACATATTGCGGTGTGGGTACATCGTAAATATTGAATGGATTAGTCCAAACGTTATATGATGCGCTAACCATATGAAAACGCACGTTTTGACGAATTTAATTGAACTTAATGTAATGTATATAAACATTGTGATTGAGTCAAAACGTAAAGTGAATCGAGTTGATACCGTATAATCATAGTGTATAATATGTGACCCGACTTATACATAGAAAACATTAACGGGTATAAAGGGAAAACAGACACGTGTAATAAAAAAGGATTAATTAGAGCTTTTGAAAAAGGGAAAAAAGCACATTTTGACTTAACTCGGTTCGAAACAAAATTTACGAAACATACATAAAAAGCCACAAAAACGTATCATATTTCACGTGACTCATTTTTCAAAAAAAATTACGCTGAAATATAGACCGGCTCGAAATTTATACTAAAACGTACATAAAAAATGCACGTAAAATGGTTCGTTTGAATTATATTTCACATGACTCGTTTGTAGAAAAAAAGTTACATCGAAACGTAGAGCAAATAAAATTTATACTAACAAGTACATAAAAATATGCAAGCAAAAATTTAGTTTTTTAAGTAAAGGAAGTAGATAGATAAATTCAAAAAATTGTTAATAAAAAACTTAATAGATTAAAAACGTTCATAAAACAGTCCCAAGTAGCACCAATGTCACACCACTGTCAGCGATCACTAACATTGGAAAAAAATCGTAAAACTAAAATAAATAAAAGGAGAAAAATAACACCGGACGAAAAGCAGGCGTAAAATCGTTGAACCACGCACGCCCGTTGCGGCGTGTTAATACGAAGAAATTGGAGCAAAACGTAAAACGTAGAAAATAATAAATAGGTAATCTAGGACCTGCGCGTTGCGAAGAATCTGTCAAATGGGTAAAAATAGGTGCATTGTGAAGGGCCTGTCAAACGGGAAAATAATAGAGGAAAAAACGTTGAACCCCACACGCACGTTGTGGCGTGTTAACCGACAAAATTTAAAACGAAGCGAAAGATGAAAAGTATGGGGGACAAAGTTGAAAGTAAAAAAAAGTGTTGTAGTTAAATTGCAAAAGATGAAAAGCTTTAGGTTAAAAGTTAAACAATCAAAGGGGTTAAAATGTAAAATGTAAAAACCTTTGGGTTAAAAAGTGAAAAATCAATATTTTTAACTCTCAATGCATGGGATACATCATCATTAAGGAATAAATTAAAACATATATAAATTAGCAAACTTTTTGTGCATAAGGACTTGTAAGTTGTGCTTTGAGTGTTTTCCAAAAAAAAAAACTTGATTTTTTAGTTTTAACCCAAAGGTTTGTACCTTTTTCAATTTTAACCCTACATAATTTGTTTTTTTAACTTTAACCCAAAACTTTTCAT
The DNA here is from genome assembly GCA_030545235.1 of Helianthus tuberosus. NCBI lineage: Eukaryota > Viridiplantae > Streptophyta > Magnoliopsida > Asterales > Asteraceae > Helianthus > Helianthus tuberosus. Next base: position 17,374,272 of record CM060354.1, on the reverse strand, counting down.
TATTTGCAATTTAACTTCACAACTTTTGTCACTTATACTTTTCATCTTTCGCAAATTTTCGTTTTACGTATAGTTCTAAATTTTTCGAGTTAATACGACGCAACGTGCATGTGTGGTTCAACGTTTTTACCTCTATTTTTCCATGTTTGACAGGTTCGTCGCAATACGCATATTATAGGTCGAGTCAGTGTTGGTTGTCAATGACGGTTGTGTGACATTAGTACTATTTGACACCGTTTTACGCCCCGCCGCAACGCGGGGTGTGCTTTGGGGATTTTTCAAAGAAAAAATTGTTATGCATATGGTTGTCGTAACGTTGGCTTTGGGGGTTTTCCAAAAAAAAAATTAATTTTTTTTACTTTTCACCCAAAAGTATTTCATAAATTACTTTTAACCCAAAACTATTTGTTTTTTTACTTTTAACCCAAAACTTTTTATCTTTTACAATCTATCCTCATAACTTTTTTTACTTTCAACTTTGGTCCTTTATAGTTTTCATTTTCCGCAAATTTTGCGCTCTATGCTTGGTTCTAAATTTTGCGACTTAACACATCACAGCGTGCGTCTTTGGCTTAACGTTTTTACGTTTCGTTCTAAATTTTGCGAGTTAACACGACGCAACGTGCGTGTGTGGGTGAACGATTTTACATCGTCTATTTTTACCCCGTTTGACAGGTTTAACATAACGTGTGGGTCGTAGATCGACTTAGTTATAAATAAAGAATCCCCGCCGCATTGCGGCGGGTCGTAATCCTAGTTATTACTAATTTATAGTGTGGAAATATTGGATTTAAATAATCTCAACTTTCATCTATTGGCCGATAACACCCTTAACTTTCGATTTGTACCATACTACTCCCAATTTTCAACTTATTGGCCGATAGCACTCCCAAACTAACCCAGTTTGCTGACATCAGCTACCACATCATCAAATAAAGGCTAAGTCGGATGTCACATCAGCTGCCACATCATCGAAAATCCAAGTCAGACGCCACATCATCAAAAAACTCCACTTCAGGTACCACGTCACCACACAAGTATCACATCAGCAAAAAATTCCACTTCAGATACCACGTCACCACACAAGTATCACATCAGCAAAAAACTAACTGGGTTATGATTCAACTACTTTGGGTGTGCTATCGGCTAATAAGTTGAAAGTTGGGAATGGTGTGGTACAAATCGAAAGTTTGAGTGCTATCGAGCAATTGATGAAAGTTAAGGTTATTTAAATCTAATATATTTTTTATATTATTTTAGCATAAAAGGTGACTATTAAACTTTCTTGGATAAATTTAGATCAATAAATATAACAAAGCTTAGATAAATATAATACGTTAAAAACGTCTATGATCTAGTTATATTATATCAAAGTGGTTTATCAACCCAAGACTCAAAAATGTGTGTTTATGTTTTTAACAAGGTCAAAATTACAAGGGTTGTTACTTCTACACCATGAAATTAACTTATATAAAATTGACATTCATATGTTGTATGATCTTATTACTATTTGCCCTCTCAAAAATATCGCTATCCCAAAATACAATTCTTGTTGAAATTTCCCAATCTTGTAAAAATAAACAAGAAAAAAAAATACAAAGAAAATCAGCTGTCTACATTTGTACAAATGAGGCCCTTGACCTCCATGATTAAAACTAGGGAGCCCCTCTTTGTAAATTGACTTAACGAACACAACCACTTGATCCATTATTACAAGTTCATATATTTTAGGGAAAAAAAACATAATTTGACTCCACTCGGTTCGAAACAAAATTTACGAAACATACATAAAAAACCCACAAAAACGTAGTATATTTGACGTGACTCGTTTTTCAAAAAAGTTTACGTTGAAACATAGACCAACTCGAATTTATACTAAAACTTACATAAAAAATGTACGTAAAATTGTTTCTTTAAACGAAACACATTATATTTGACATGACTTATTTTCATAAAAAAAATAAAAAAAAAAAACGTTTACATCGAAACGTAGAGCAAATAAAATTTAGTTTTTTTAAGTAAAGGAAGTATAGAGGTAAACTCAAAAAAATTATTAGTAAAAAACTTAATAGATTAAAAACGTTCGTAAAAAAGTCCCAAGTAGCACCAATGTCACATCACTGCCAGCGATCACTAACATCGAAAAATTCCACTTCAGATAAATGTAATGCGTTAAAAACGTCTATGATCTAGGTATATTATATCAAAGTGGATTATCAACGCAAGACTCAAAAATGTGTGTTTATGTTTTTAACAAGGTCAAAATTACAAGGGTTGTTACTTCTACACCATGAAATTAACTTATATAAAATTGACATTCATATGTTGTATGAATTATGATGTTATTACTATTTGCCCTCTCAAAATATCGTTATCACAAAATACAATTCTTGTTGAAATTTCCCAATCTAGTAAAAATAAACAAGAAAAAAAATACAACGAAAACCAGCTGTCTACATTTGTACAAATGAGGCCCTTGACCTCCATGATTAAAACTAGGGAGCCCCTCTTTGTAAATTGACTTAACGAACACAATCACTTGATCCATTATTACAAGTGTCCAACTAATGATTTGAGCGCATAACAAGGATATGTCATTGATGTAATTATGTAAGAAACTTTAATCGAGCTGAGAGTCTCACTGGAAGCAGCATCTCTATTTCTACGGAGTAGAGGTAAGACTGTCTACATCTTACCCTACTCAGATCATACCTTAGCTTTGCTATTGGTGGGATTTACTGAGTATGATGATGATGATGATGATGTAAGAAACTTTAAGAGAACATAAGAAAACAAGCAGAGATGAAGAGAGACGAAAAATACTTGGTCGTTGATGTTTTATAGTGTTGAACGTAAAAGTAAAATCAACTCAGGTGATGATTCTTATAGGATGCATACATATATCATATATGAGCTAAGCCACAACTAAAGATTTTTTTTTTGGCCGGACGTAGTCGACGATGTTTTGATGTGGTTCATGATGTAATGGGTCCGACATGCATCGATATAGTTTATGATAAAGTTCAATGTGTCATAAAACTCATGCTTAACTTTATGAATGGCTCAGAAGAAAGATGTGTTCAGGTCAATTATCTCCGTGGTTAGGTGGGCTATTTAGAGGTTTAGGAACAATGTCACCTTTGAGGTTCATTTGCATAACAAAGGTTGTTTATTTGACGATATTGTTCATCTTTCATTTTATTGGTGTTTGTCGAGGAATTATGATGTAGAATAAGAGTGGATGCCCAATCCAATGTTACATACATAATTGTTTTGTTTCGCCTGACTAGTTTCTTGCCAGTCGTGGCTTTGTAACACCACGTAAAAACGTGTCAAGTTATATATACACACGTGTCCTAAACTCTAAAGGTGCAAAAGATTGAGTTTGAAGGACCAAGGTTGTCGAACAGTGAAACTATGAAACCACATGGACTCAAAGTGTCATCATGCCAAACTTGTGCCTCTGAATGACCTTACATAATAAATATATTCTTAAACGAGTGAATGAATTGATATGAGAAGCCGTTTATGAAAATAATCGAAAGATTATTAATTATAAGGGTTGAACGTGTCAACATGTCGATTTTGACCTCTGAGTGACCTTTTAACGAAACCGAGGCTTCGAAACATTCAAATATACTCTTAAGAATAAGTGGTATAAATTTCACGTGGTTTCGATATCGTTAAGTATGCTTTCAAGACTTTGGGCCAAAAGTGTCAACTTGATGAAACTTGTTTTCATAGTGATATTTAACGAACCCGAGCCTAACGAGGTTTGTTTGTACATCCTTGGGCCCCAAGAAATTAACTACAAGGGTCTCTATTACCTAAAACTATGTTAAAAAGGGTTAAAAACGTCAAGGGACTGAATCTGCCAAGAAAGAAACTTGTTTTTGCCAGTTTTACCGGTTCACGCGGCCCGCGTAAGATACCCTTAAATCTTACGCGGCCCGCCTAAGAACGCCTAGATCAGAAAAGTCACCTGCAGGTGCGGGTTGGCTTGTTCCACCGCCTTAACCTCAAAGATATCGACCTAGGGAGCTGTAAGTCGGTTTATTACAATAGGTAGGACACCTGGGTCGATCTCAGAGCATCCTATTACACCTGATAGTGATCAAAATCCTTGGACATTGCTATATAAAGAACCTTAGTTCATATGTTCTTGGCACATTATTTGCAACAATTTCAAAAGGACTTGCTCTGGAGCTTCCATCAGTAAGAAGAGGATAATCAAGTGTAGAAAAGTTTGCTAGGACCTTAAGTAAGCCTCTAATTACTTGTTTAGTTGTTTAATTTAGCTTAATTACTCTAAAGTCAAACTTATCATAAAATTAGTTTGACTTTAGTTTTAATTACATGTGGCTTAACCACTGATCAAATTGAAAGTGGTTTTAAGACCACATTAGTGTAGGTGATTAACCCTTAAGAGGGCACCTCCTAATTATATCGTTTGACTGGTCAATTGTCGGGTCAAAGTAGTTTGACAAAAAGTCAAACTGGACAGAAATTACAAAAATGATTCTAATTAATAAACCAAGGGTTCTAAATTATATTTTAACATTCTAATGACTTGGTAATCAATATTAAAACATGTTTTATCAGTCCTAACCCGACAATTAATAGTCTAAGGTCAGTTTATAACCGAAAGTCGCAAAAGCTTGACCTTTGCTTTGACTTTCAGTTCTGACCCGTTTAAGCTTAAATCTTCCATGTTTTAAGCTTACATTAGGACCACATTACTTAGTAGTATAACCCCCTGGAGTTATATTGCATGGTGACTAGTGGTTTGAATTATATGCACTTGGTCGTAATTATGCTTATTAATGCCATAAACGCCCTTTTTACATACAACTGAGATTTTTAGCAATGTGATTGAACTAAAACCTTTGCTACTGATATTTAGACATGTCCCGAAAATTTGACTTCAGTTTGTGGTCCAGAATAGGAGTTATGCTCAATAGCGTAATTAAGGAGCTTTTTATTCTTTAAATGGCATAATTAGTATGAAGCCTATCTAAACCCGATTTTTAACACCAAGCTTCATACATACTGATGTAAAATAATATTTTAGGATTTTTAAAGATTTTTAATTATTTTTAGGCTGAGCATAACATAGGATTATAGCTTGATTTCGGGAAATGTCGGTTTTACCCTTTCATGCATAAAATGAGTTTTACATATCTTTTTAGTGTCAAACCTTTTGCTACTGATTTCATATGATAAATAAAGTATTTTGAACTTTATAAACTGATTAAAAACTCAGATTTCCTATTTTAACCCGAATACCCTTTTAAACCGACTTTTAAGCGTTTTTAGTACACAGTATGAGTTAAAACTATATTTGACACATAAAACTTATTACCCACTGATGTTTTAAGTTAATTTATATAATTAAACAGTAAGTCAAAGTTTTTAAACTCAGAAGTCTATTTTGACCTTTAAAGCATATGTAAAATTACCAAAATGCCCCTACAGGACATAGTTTGATTATATAAGAAAATTTTCACTTATATAAAGTATCTTACTGTTATAACTTATAAAAATACATATTTTTACTAATCTAATCAGACCTGAAACTCAGATGCACAATTAAACTCTTTTATGGACATTAAAATTACCAAAATGCCCTTTTGGGACTTATTTTGGTTTAAATTACTTTTTGGGCATATATGTTAACATCTTACTGATGTATTAACATATTTTAAGCATAATAATGATTAAGACCTGTATATAATTTATTTGATTACCCGTTACGCGTTTACGCGTTCGGATCGGCTTATGTGACTAGTTACATAAAATAGTCGAAACGGGTCAAACCTTATCATTAAGTTCTCAATTTCCAGAATATGTTTAGTTTACCCATATTATACAAGTATCCAAACTTGTCGGGTCTAAACCACATTCTGTTCCGGTCTCCGCTTAATCTAGCGTTTAGAACCATAAGGTTTCTTTATAGCTAGCCGGTCCAAGTCCTTGACTTAATTAAAGACCCGTTAACATCCTAATAGGTTAATAAACCTTCTATACAGATTAAATAGCTTCCGGTAGAAGGTGCCTTCAAAAAGCTTTAAGATTTTTACTGCTAGCATTAGGTAAATACCTTTAACTTATTTTCCCTATACGGGCTTGGGATATGGTATTATAATAATACCACTTGGTCGGGTATGAAATCATTTAATCGGATTGTGATTAATAAATTGCATAACCTGTTTTAATCTGTCTTGTTTGATAACATAAGCATTGGGGGTTAACGACCGTGTCCTGGATATCCTCGGCTCATTTTATTTGAAAATGGTCACGACCTATGCACGGGGTGTAGGCATACACCTGACAGACGCAAATGCTAAATATAAACCCACATGTTGGGGATAACTCCTTTGTGGGTTCTATAAGTGGTGAGTCGGTTAATCACGACCGGCTTCCAACCGGCCCCAATTGTATGACAAACATATAAATCTGTATACAAGATTATATTTAAATAATTGTCCCAAGTTATAAAAGATTTACGCCATGTGCACCTAAATCAATTTTCTTAAATGTTTTCAAAAGAGTCAGTTAATTGTATTTACCAGTGTAAACTGACGTATTTTCTTAAAGACTGATTTGACAGGTACCTCTCGAAATAGGCTGGAGCTATAGGGTATCAATAGAGGATCTTGCAAATCCATAAGATGCCTGCAGTCTGTTATTTTTGTTTCTTTGTACATTTATGATCCGCCTGTGGATCTTATTACATTCCAGTCTGTACATTCATAAACTCGAACACTCAGACATTATGGTTTGTAATAGTTCATTCACCCAGACTTCCGCTGTGCTATTATATTGTGTGTATTGACTATGATGATATCAACTACGTCACGATACTCCCCGTCGGGCCCACCGGTAATATGTGGAAATATCGGGGTGTGACAGGTTGGTATCAGAGCCAACATTGAGTGAATTAAACACTAGCCTTTTTTGTTTAATCTCAATGACACAATAAGCACAATCCTTAGACTCTCGAGTCTAGGCAAGTGACCTAGGATTTTACTCTTAACCTTCCTTTTATTGCTTTATTATAATTACTTGTTTTGACAGGTATTAACATTTGGAAGAAAATGCCACCTAGAATTAGAGGACGAGGCAAAGGACCCATGCGTGGAGGACCCTCTAGCAGCACGGGACCCTCCCACAGGCGTACACCATCCGACTCGCTTTCAGATTCCGACTCAAGAGACAATTGGAGCCATAGCTATGAACCAGCCAGACATTCTGTCTCGTTGGGGTCTTCGCTAATCGATCCTCATTACTTTGATTTGCCCGTTCCTATCGAACCCCATCATTCCCCTCTTTCTCAAGGAACTCATCATTCAAACCAATCACACCACTCTTTTCAATCCCATCCTTTTCATCATTCAGATTCCACCTACTCACCTTCACAATTTAATCCCAACGCTTATGTTAATGACTTTCTGGGCTACAACCCTTTGGGACCTGAGGATCACTTTTCTCAGGACATGGAGATGGATGACGAACCGGACCCGGATTTGCAAACCGGAACACCAGGCCACCCAATAAGTATTTCAAGCGGTTCCCCATTTCAGGGATCACCGTACCATGGGCCTGACTCATATCAAGAAAAGATGGCTCAATATGACTGGTACTTTACCCCATCTTACCATAACTCTCCCTTAAATGAGCCACAGCTTCGAGCTGTCACCCCACCACCCTTGCCAGTTGAGGATCCGCCTCAACAACCTCCCGAGCCTCCGAGGCGAAGGAGGAATGCTAGGATGTCCGTACGTGGGGGACCACGGTTTGCATCTCCTCGTGGCTCAAGTTCGTATCCTCCTATCCCAGAAGATCCTCAGTTGGGTGAATCATCACGCACGGTGACGGAAGCTAACCTTCCGCCGGTTTCACACGCACCACTTCAGCCACCATTGGGTTTCGACAACCCGATCCCAACATACCCAGGATCATCCGGGTATAACCCATCTGGTTATCCATCTGATTATGGAACTCACGACCCGTACTTGTAACACCCTAGTTACTATTTAACGGTTTTACATGTAAATACCAACAATTAGATGTGTAGTTAAGACTACACATACTATAAAAATATGGGTTTATTAAAACTTTTACAATTCATAAGTTATTCAACATAACGTGGTCGGATTCATCGTTTAAAATTTACAACGAGGCGATGTGCGGAAGCATGAATCTTTATCGTGTTCGGTTCTTCGTTGAGCTTGATCGTCTTTCGGCATCCAAAATGTACCTACATTTCATAAACATGAAATGCTTTAGTCATATGGGGATTAAAATGTGTCTAAACAAATCCGGTAATGATAAAGGAAGGAAAAAGAATCCCAACGTTAAACTCTTGATCCCAAAACAAGGATCTCCAACTGACCTCCACCGTAACTTACTGTGGCACCGTAAGTTACGGTGGCCGCTGTAATCAAATTCTCCTACCGTACCACAGTAGGCACTCACCGTAACCAAATCAGCTCCACCGTAACTTACGGTGGCACCGTAAGTTACGGTGGTCCCTGCATTCAATCTTTCTATTTTGCCGTTATTTGACACGAAAACTTCCGTATCTTTCAATCCGCTTGTCCGTTTGACCTACCGTTTCTTCCTACGTGATTGTAATTTGATTCTACACATTATGGAGTCAAAATCTAACATCCGACACAATAAAATTTCAGACTTTTAACTCTTCGGCTTATTACCCTTTTTACCAAATTTTGACCCGTTCATGATTTCCTTATCAAACATGTTTATTTGATCTTTAAACTTATGAAATTCATAGTTTCAATGTCTCCTATCATGTTAATCTCAAATCACGGGTTTCTTACATAATAAAAACCCGTTTACGCTCAAGTGCTTATTTTGACCCGTTAAGGGTATTTAAGCACTTTCAAGCCTAAAATTACTTTCGATTGTTTCTAGCATTCCATCACCACATTTCTCATCCTATAATCTTCCACCACAACTGTACTTATGGTGGGTTTAATGTGGTGATCAATATAAACCTAATTTTACCTCTCGAATCATTATTTTACGGCAAAGACTATTTATAGAGTCATTGAACCAATATTTTACATCTCTTGCTTTTGATACATATTCAAAGTATTTATTTCATCCTATCACTTATTTCCAAACAACCTTTATGGTGTGTTTGCTCAATTTCGCTTACAAGGGCGTTTTAGTCAATTTTAGTCCTTCTTTTACGACGAAGGACTTTTAGTACATGTTTGACCCATAAATCCGACTTTTTAACTATAGTCTTGTTTAGAAACCATTATGTTTCTAAAACGTTATAATCATAACTAAATTTATTCGGTTTACCTAAACGATAACCAAATATCTATGTTTTAACCTTGTCTAACTCTTATAGAACTCCAAATTCTACATGATGAGTTGTATCATTATACATACCTGACTCGGGTCAATATATTGACCCGTTTTAATACCTTGCCTTAGTGGCTGCTAAGTGATAGCGCTGTAACATCCATATGCTATTTATTCCCTAAAATCATACAACTCGACAACCCGTTAGTCGATATTGTCAAAGGGTGATTATTTCACCTTTTGACCCGTTTGGCCTCTATGACCAATTACTAGCGAGGTGACATTTATTACAATTTTACCCTTATTGGTTATCATGATTTACCTTATATGGTAACCTTTAAAATTAGATATTTCATTCGTCACAACATGATCGAATTACCGATTTAACTCATTTTTAACCATCAATACGGTTTCTTATTCTATTTGGTTATCTTGTTCCGTACTGTCACACCCCCAAAATCCACACGCGGAATATCACCGTTTGGAGGCGTGACTGACCAGGATCAAGCCACCAATCATATCAAACATAATGAGTATCAAATGTAATTTAAACCAAACGATATGAAAGGTGTTCAAACAAAACATGTCAAGTAACTAGAGGAAGCATAAATGTAAACCCAACGTAAGTAATCAGTTCAAATGTTTAATGTTTTATCATAAGATCCACCATCCGTGCCCACAACGACCTGCTCCTCCCTGTGCAAGCTCCAAATGTACCTAAGGTCCTGCAAGGCATGCAGCAGAGAGTCAACAACTAGTTGAGCGAGTTCATAGTTAATAGTTCAGTAATAGTAATAGTATAGTAAGCCTTGTATTCGTTCATTTAGTCATGTATCATATCAGTTCATATCGCGGCCCTCTAGGCATGTGTGCGATGGTTGGGGAAAACTTCCCGAGTATTCTAGACTAGGTATATTTGTATCGCGGCCACCCGGCATGTGTGCGAAGTTTAGTGTATAGTTCGCGGCCTTCCCAGGCATGTGTGCGAAGATTAGTCATATTATCGCGGCCAACCCTGGCATGTGTGCGAAGATCAGTCATATTATCGCGGCCAACCCCGGCGTGTGTGCGAAGATCAGTTCTATTAGTATCACTAGTCTAGTCGTATCTTATCAATAATCCTTCCTCACCCGAGGACCATATAACTAAGTTCCATAAGCTAGGTAAGTACAAGTAAATAATCCAAACCCATTCCCACCCTGGGAACCCCATGCCTTGGCTGTGTGAACTCACCTTGGTTTGCTCGGTATGCTAAGTCAGGCTCACAAGAAATTAATCACGTCCTATAGTGTGCACGTATACTTAATCAGTTGTCATTCGTATTGATTCACAGTAATATCACAGAGTGTGCTTGATAGTTAGCATCTTGTATCATGTAAACAATTTATCAAGTTCATGCAAGTTTCATACAATCTAATGTTGTTGACCGATAACACACTTTAACAGAATTAGCAAGTTTAACTGGATTATCATATTCCAACAAGGTTACACAGTTAACACAGTTAACATCTAACAGAACTAGTAACTAACTGTGTCACATGCTTTACTTAACTAAATTAATAGGTTTAACAGGGTTAACAACTAACAAAGTTATATAACTAACAGAGGTTTACTTATTTAACAGGGTTAAATAAACTAACTGAGTTTGTGCTTAACAAATTAACCACTATCGAGGTTACATACTTAACTGAGTTTATCACATAACGGAGTTAATATCCAATGGTGTCAATAGTAACAGTTTAGCACTTTTAACCTAGTTAATAAACTCAACAAGCTTAATAAACACTGGGCCGAAATCACCTTTGTGATTTCGTTGGTGTGAGGATTTCATGAGGTGGGGGTGTTTTCGTTGGCTACTAATCATCATCAACAACAGCAGTTACAAGAACACATCGATTCCGATCTCATCCAACAGTTACATCAACAAATCAACGAGGTCATTAAATCAAATTATTAACAAAACACATACTTGAATCAGACAATCATTCGACTCATGTGCATGTTCACATATCCCAACCTCAACCACAATACATTAATAGCCGAGCCCATCATTCTTATTTGTTTAGCTTTATATGGCTGCACATGCATAGTCATTATATAGTCAAAAAGGGTTTACATGTTATGGCCGACAATATAAGTGTTTTACATGCAAACTTCAGAAGTTGGTAATTAATATACTGACCCATGTTCATCTTTCCCATGCTAACACCAAATCGCATATATACATACTATTATTAATCGATTTCATGCATAGCAACAACAAACAATCAAAAAGTAATATAAATCCAAAACTATGAAGAAGTAATATGCATACCAACTGTTAATTAAGATGTTGTTGATTCAATGGGGGTCTACTGCCGTCGCCAATAGGAGAAGTACCCTAGGGTTTTCCAAATGTTCTATTGTATCCGATTTGGTAGTTATAACATAACACATAGTTGGGCCAGTCGAACACCTTTAGGCCAAAGCCCATACCTCAACGAAATTGGTGAGGGTGTTTTCGTTTGGAGAAAATATTTCGGGTGGGGGTGTGTTTGGCAAGGGGGTCCGACCCAAGTTTTACTAATTACACAATTCGTATTACTAATACAAATTATATATATAAATATACACACAAGGATTCGCATAATACAACATAAGTCTCGTAATCATTCAATAAATCAACATATCGGATTATCACCCAAGGTTCACATTTGTTACATTTAGTACAACGGTAAGTTTTGAAGTACGAGCTGTCACACGTACGACTACACGCCGGAACACCATATCTCAATTAAGCATTTATCTTATTCGTAATTAATACGACAAAGAACATTCTAAGATTTATGACTAGTGTAAGCTATACTTACGTTGCATCCAAGCCACGCTTTTCTTTTGTACACGATCCGTTTGACCCGCTTCCTTCACAAGCCTCCACCTAGCTCGTTAAGTGTCAAACTATAATCATAATTCGTAAGATGGTTAGTTTAGTCATTATAAATCATGACTATTCCCACCTTACGTTTTTCGTATAAAAATTAGTATTCATCATATTGTAGGTCGGTTTGACTTTTTAAAAGTCAAATCGCCAATTATCACATATGATTGCACTATCAAGTTCACAAGACTCAATTAGGCACATTATCAACACTTAGTGAGCATCATCTTTTGAGACGCCAAATTAACTAACATGTCATCCAATTCCTACCTCAAGTAATAATAAATTAACATGTAAATTTTAGTTATTATAAGCATATACACACTTTGACCATCAAAATCATGGTTTTAACTCTTATGTCAAGACCCACTTCTAGTCACTTATGAACTCTTAACAAAATCTCTAATTTGTTCAAGTAGTTCATTCATATGAATTAGTATGATGTTTATAAACACCAATAGAACATCAATTTCATTAAATTATCCAAAAACCCATTTCAAGCCATGTATGTTCAACACCCAACTTGCAAATTGTTCAAGTATCTTGTTTCTACTAGCAACTATGATGATTTTTAAACATGTGTACATCATCATCATCTTTACTACATAATCAAAACCCACTTGACACATGAGTGTATGATCATGAATTCACAACCATGAGCATCAATTCAACAAATACATAGCTAGGGTTTACTACTAGACATAGTTTCATCCCTAATTTCATCCAAACAACAAACATGCAAGCTCAGATTCGAATTCTCTAGGTTTGCTCAGAATTTCAACTAGAGATTTCTCAAGAAATTTACATACCTCGTGACTCCTTTTTCAATGGAGATCACTAATTCATACTCGGATTTTGATTTGGACTTGATTTGCCCCTTCAATTTGTTGAGATTGTTTGAGCTAGGGTTTGGAGCTTCTTGCTCCTTCTCCTGGACTACTTCACGCACGCACACACACCTCCAGTGTGTGTGTTGTGTTATATTTTAAGTTTATAATTCCATTTCCAAGTTACACGGCTTTGGTCCCTCGTGTTTGGTTAGTTATTAATTAGGTCATAACCTAATTATTTTCAATAATATTCCCTCTTATTAACCAGGTTTAATATTCCTAGTTAACTTAGCGGGTTCGGGAATATTTATGACTAAGTTTATTTTAGGTCTCGTTAACCCGGGCCTTTTATCCATTTTATTTCTTTAAAAGCTTTTATTGACTTTTTGTTTAATATTAGGATTAATTATTTAAATCCTAATATTTACCGGGTAAATTTTACCACTAACGGTACTTTACCCGTCTTTTAGTATTAATGGAGTTTGATTACCCAAACCCGTTTTCGGGGTGTTACAAGTCTACCCCCTTAAAGAGGTTTCGTCCTCGAAACCTTTTCTTACATAATTTATTGAGTTTCAACCCAATGTACATAAACTGAGTAACCTTCTAAGCATTACTCACACTTTGACCATTTGTTAGTGTCCTTAGACAAATATGGTAACATCTTTTAATTACACAACATATGTATCTTTCATGCGAATTTACGCAACTCAGAATAACACCATCTTGTTATTTCGACTTGTTTGATTAACTTAGCGAAATCCATCGCCTTTATACTTTCGGATTCTTTGTGAATCCGTTATTTTCACCCATTTGGATGTTTCTAGTGAGATCTTTCATTTTTTTTTCATTTTTTTTTACAAACAGACCCTTTCCTTTACGAACTTATTCATTTGGTTCATTCATACAGAATTCGCCGCTAAAATGAATTTTCCTGATTTTATCTTATTTATTTAGCACTATCTAGGTGTGCTATTAACGGAATTCTACAAGGCATATTACCACATACCTTTCGGCTTTATCCTTTTTATCGTGCCTTTACTCGAACTGACTTCCCAACACTTTGCTTGTGTTGTCTTGTGATCGCTCAGTATAGGCGATCAATACTTTTCGTTATTATGACCTCATGGACCATCACTGCCGTCTTCTACTCACTTACCTTTATTGTTTGGCTTGACTGAGTAGCTATTTGGCCACTTGGTCATACACGCTTATCAACTATGATTATTTCACGCTAATCTTAATATAGGTAGCGGGTTGAACACTTTCTTAATTTAAATATTGACCTTAACCGGCCTCACTGACTAGACTTATTAGTCCAGTTACTTTATACCCATCTCTCGTGCTACTATGTGATTTTATTTCACATAACTTTCCTGACCGTGACCGCGTCACGTCGTGTTTTAGGTTTATTTCCCAATCATCTCATACTATATATGTTTGATAAAACGTTATTTTTTTTTACTAGAACTGAATTTTAGTTTAATGTTTTATCTTTAATTTATGTCAAGCAATTTTGACGACTTGGCATTTACTCTTTTACAGTCTTTGTTTTACGCGAGGATTCTCAACTGGTTCTCTCGCTTTGTTTAAGTAACTCGTAGGTTCTCTCACGTGGCCTCGTAGGCTATTTCCTTAGGTCTTCACCCCCTTTTAATGGGAACCCTAAGGTTTATTCCCCTTTCTTTTCGTGACCCGAGGGTCATTCTGGTCCCGTAGACCTTAACACTAATCGCATTCCCGTAGGTTACGATGATCCCACAGATTCATCTTTTTATTTGTATCTACATTCAAATGTATATATACATATATAGCTTCAAGGCATTTCTTATTATGTTTGGAATCGTTTATTTTCGCTCTTGAACTTCAATTGACCTTGACCGTAGTCTAAGGCTTCATTTGTTTACTTCCGGACTAATCCTCCAACTTTATGACTTCTGACGTTATTTACGCGTCAGTTTGTTCTACGCTTACCGTTTCCCGGTTCATACTTATACTTCTATACAACCCATTACCAGGGTTATTTTATCTTAACGTTCTTAACGCCCATAACCCTTTACATAGGTTAGTTAACATCTCACACTTTTACTTATTCAGTCCGCGCCTACTTACATTAGCAAGCGTCATCATTTATTTAATTCGTTTGACTTGCTCGTGTGAAATTTCATCACTGGTGAACGCCAAATTTCATTCTTTGTTCGACCCGTTCGACTTTTAACCTGTCGAACGTAATTTTTTTTATCAAAATTTATGTTTGCGAAAATTCTTGTTATCTTTTAGTCATGACTCATATTCCGAGTCTTTTGACTTTCTATTTCGCGTTCCTGTTTCTCAGTCTACGCATGCGTTTAAATCCTTACCCACCAACCGGGTGTTTTACCGAAGTCGTTATTATTGCAACCCTTACGGTATGCATTATGACTTCGTTTCGCTTTTATATTCCTACTTTGTTCTCAAATTTGGTGTTTTACAAAATCGGCCCGTTAAGAGTCATATTTGCATTCTCCAGGTTCGAGTGTAAGCACACCCCTCCCAATTGCATACCTTAATCCTTTTACATTAATCTTTGTCCCTTCACTCGGGCTCATCATCCTAATGTAATACGCTTCCGTCACCCGGCTGTGCGTTTACATTATTATCAAATATTTTGCTCATTTGATTCATTTGGGTACTTTTAAGTTAGTCCCATTCACCCTGCCCTTACTACATCGGATGTAAACGTGTCCGCCATAAGAAGTTCATGGTATCATATGCCACTACTTACTTGGCCAGAGTAAGCGATTAACACATGACACACATGACCTTTTTATAGTTTTCACGTCACGCCCTATGTAAGTAACGCCTCTATTTGTTTCTCTTGGAAACAATATCCCGAATACATTTTCTATTCGGGTTTTTCCAAGTTTTTAATCTACATATGCAACTTTCAATTTCTACTTATTTGTTGCATATTACTATTTGTGCGATTATTTAAAATGTGCACCTGGTAATGTTTGCCCCGATGGGCGTTCCTTGCCATTAACCTTGTTCGCGGTCGTTACGCGATTTAGTCCTCGGTGAGCATGCTCCTCTTGTCATACTTCGGACCGTTCCATCATCATATCCACAATTCGTTTGACTCTCGTCGTCTTCAAACGCGAGTGTCCTTCAATTAAAACATTCACAAAAGTCAGTAACGTCAACTTCAATAATCGCCCGTATTATAATACAAGGCTTTTTCTACTATACGCGTCAACGCGCATATTTTCGTCAACTATATCAATCATTTTAATTGGGGTAACGTGTATCACACGATAGCCCTATGTGCTGTTTACAACACTTTAGAATGCTAAACTATTAACATACATGTACTTACCGGATTTGCGATCAAGCCTCGAACCGAACACTATTCTTTATCAAGAGCGTAAGGTTTAAGTCCAAGCATGGTTTTCCCCACCATACTTGAATCTCTTAAACCAGGACTCTGATACCAACTTGTAACACCCTAGTTACTATTTAACGGTTTTACATGTAAATACCAACAATTAGATGTGTAGTTAAGACTACACATACTATAAAAATATGGGTTTATTAAAACTTTTACAATTCATAAGTTATTCAACATAACGTGGTCGGATTCATCGTTTAAAATTTACAACGAGGCGATGTACGGAAGCATGAATCTTTATCGTGTTCGGTTCTTCGTTGAGCTTGATCGTCTTTCGGCATCCAAAATGTACCTACATTTCATAAACATGAAATGCTTTAGTCATATGGGGATTAAAATGTGTCTAAACAAATCCGGTAATGATAAAGGAAGGAAAAAGAATCCCAACGTTAAACTCTTGATCCCAAAACAAGGATCTCCAACTGACCTCCACCGTAACTTACGGTGGCACCGTAAGTTACGGTGGCCGCTGTAATCAAATTCTCCTACCGTACCACAGTAGGCACTCACCGTAACCAAATCAGCTCCACCGTAACTTACGGTGGCACCGTAAGTTACGGTGGTCCCTGCATTCAATCTTTCTATTTTGCCGTTATTTGACACGAAAACTTCCGTATCTTTCAATCCGCTTGTCCGTTTGACCTACCGTTTCTTCCTACGTGATTGTAATTTGATTCTACACATTATGGAGTCAAAATCTAACATCCGACACAATAAAATTTCAGACTTTTAACTCTTCAGCTTATTACCCTTTTTACCAAATTTTGACCCGTTCATGATTTCCTTATCAGACATGTTTATTTGATCTTTAAACTTATGAAATTCATAGTTTCAATGTCTCCTATCATGTTAATCTCAAATCACGGGTTTCTTACATAATAAAAACCCGTTTACGCTCAAGTGCTTATTTTGACCCGTTAAGGGTATTTAAGCACTTTCAAGCCTAAAATTACTTTCGATTGTTTCTAGCATTCCATCACCACATTTCTCATCCTATAATCTTCCACCACAACTGTTCTTATGGTGGGTTTAATGTGGTGATCAATATAAACCTAATTTTACCTCTCGAATCATTATTTTACGGCAAAGACTATTTATAGAGTCATTGAACCAATATTTTACATCTCTCGCTTTTGATACATATTCAAAGTATTTATTTCATCCTATCACTTATTTCCAAACAACCTTTTTGGTGTGTTTGCTCAATTTCGCTTACAAGGGCGTTTTAGTCAATTTTAGTCCTTCTTTTACGACGAAGGACTTTTAGTACATGTTTGACCCATAAATCCGACTTTTTAACTATAGTCTTGTTTAGAAACCATTATGTTTCTAAAACGTTATAATCATAACTAAATTTATTCGGTTTACCAAAAAGATAACCAAATATCTATGTTTTAACCTTGTCTAACTCTTATAGAACTCCAAATTCTACATGATGAGTTGTATCATTATACATACCTGACTCGGGTCAATATATTGACCCGTTTTAATACCTTGCCTTAGTGGCTGCTAAGTGATAGCGCTGTAACATCCATATGCTATTTATTCCCTAAAATCATACAACTCGACAACCCGTTAGTCGATATTGTCAAAGGGTGATTATTTCACCTTTTGACCCGTTTGGTCTCTATGACCAATTACTAGCGAGGTGACATTTATTACAATTTTACCCTTATTGGTTATCATGATTTACCTTATATGGTAACCTTTAAAATTAGATATTTCATTCGTCACAATATGATCGAATTACCGATTTAACTCATTTTTAACCATCAATACGGTTTCTTATTCTATTTGGTTATCTTGTTCCGTACGACTACACGCCGGAACACCATATCTCAATTAAGCATTTATCTTATTCGTAATTAATACGACAAAGAACATTCTAAGATTTATGACTAGTGTAAGCTATACTTACGTTGCATCCAAGCCACGCTTTTCTTTTGTACACGATCCGTTTGACCCGCTTCCTTCACAAGCCTCCACCTAGCTCGTTAAGCGTCAAACTATAATCATAATTCGTAAGATTGTTAGTTTAGTCATTATAAATCATGACTATTCCCACCTTACGTTTTTCGTATAAAAATTAGTATTCATCATATTGTAGGTCGGTTTGACTTTTTAAAAGTCAAATCGCCAATTATCACATATGATTGCACTATCAAGTTCACAAGACTCAATTAGGCACATTATCAACACTTAGTGAGCATCATCTTTTGAGACGCCAAATTAACTAACATGTCATCCAATTCCTACCTCAAGTAATAATAAATTAACATGTAAATTTTAGTTATTATAAGCATATACACACTTTGACCATCAAAATCATGGTTTTAACTCTTATGTCAAGACCCACTTCTAGTCACTTATGAACTCTTAACAAAATCTCTAATTTGTTCAAGTAGTTCATTCATATGAATTAGTATGATGTTTATAAACACCAATAGAACATCAATTTCATTAAATTATCCAAAAACCCATTTCAAGCCATGTATGTTCAACACCCAACTTGCAAATTGTTCAAGTATCTTGTTTCTACTAGCAACTATGATGATTTTTAAACATGTGTACATCATCATCTTTACTACATAATCAAAACCCACTTGACACATGAGTGTATGATTATGAATTCACAACCATGAGCATCAATTCAACAAATACATGGCTAGGGTTTACTACTAGACATAGTTTCATCCCTAATTTCATCCAAACAACAAACATGCAAGCTCAGATTCGAATTCTCTAGGTTTGCTCAGAATTTCAACTAGAGATTTCTCAAGAAATTTACATACCTCGTGACTCCTTTTTCAATGGAGATCACTAATTCATACTCGGATTTTGATTTGGACTTGATTTGCCCCTTCAATTTGTTGAGATTGTTTGAGCTAGGGTTTGGAGCTTCTTGCTCCTTCTCCTGGACTACTTCACGCACGCACTGTGTGTGTTGTGTTATATTTTAAGTTTATAATTCCATTTTCAAGTTACCCGGCTTTGGTCCCTCGTGTTTGGTTAGTTATTAATTAGGTCATAACCTAATTATTTTCAATAATATTCCCTCTTATTAACCAGGTTTAATATTCCTAGTTAACTTAGCGGGTTCGGGAATATTTATGACTAAGTTTATTTTAGGTCTCGTTAACCCGGGCCTTTTATCCATTTTATTTCTTTAAAAGCTTTTATTGACTTTTTGTTTAATATTAGGATTAATTATTTAAATCCTAATATTTACCGGGTAAATTTTACCACTAACGGTACTTTACCCGTCTTTTAGTATTAACGGAGTTTGATTACCCAAACCCGTTTTCGGGGTGTTACAAGTCTACCCCCCTTAAAGAGGTTTCGTCCTCGAAACCTTTTCTTACATAATTTATTGAGTTTCAACCCAATGTACATAAACTGAGTAACCTTCTAAGCATTACTCACACTTTGACCATTTGTTAGTGTCCTTAGACAAATATGGTAACATCTTTTAATTACACAACATATGTATCTTTCATGCGAATTTACGCAACTCAGAATAACGCCATCTTGTTATTTCGACTTGTTTGATTAACTTAGCGAAATCCATCGCCTTTATACTTTCGGATTCTTTGTGAATCCGTTATTTACAGCTGCACAATACCATCATCTTTACCCTTCTTCTTACCCTCCAGTGTATCCCACTGGATACCCCGCGCAGGATTTTCAATACCCGTCATACCAACAACCTCCTCCGGTTCAGCAACAGCAAACTCAAGAGATCCTAGAGAGGTTAGACAGGGTTGAGCATGCGGCTCATGAAAACAAGAAGAAGCACAACGGTTTTGTCAAAGGTCTTATGGGCCTTCTCAAGGGCAAGAAGAAATAGGGTGATGTTGGGTTGTTTTGTTTTGTTTTGTTTGTCATAAAATAAATTCCCTGCGAGGACATGTGTTTTGTCTTTCATGTACCAAGTCCCTGCGTGGACTTATTTCCGTTTTGGTAGCCCCTGCGTGGACTTATTTCCGTTTTAGTAGCCCCTGCGTGGGCAATGTTTTCAGTAGCCCCTGCGTGGGCGATGTTTTCAGTAGCCCCTGCGTGGGTAATTTGTGATGTTTTCTCAAGTCCCTTTTCGGGCAACGTTGTAATCGTTTCGTGATTTTAATGAAGTAGTTTTGATTTTAAATATGTATTTTACTATATCATACTACTTTATTTCAAATCAGCCTAAGAAACTCTTAGAGGTATAACCTAGCCAAAATATTAAATGGCTATGATGGTATAACCTTTTTAAGATAATGACTCTCTGTTAACATCTGAAAACATGTTAACAATCCTGAATTGTGCGGTACGAGAAACCACACAATCTTCCTAACGTACTTGGATTTTTCCAAGCCACTATTTTTAGCCTATATAATCAATATTAATCATGGCTAGTAAACATCAATATGATGTATACACCACAACATCCATTAGAGATGTATGCTTATAAGCAAAGGTGTAATAATGACAATGAAAGTTCTATTTATAAACTTCTTGTCAAAAAGGGCGATGAACTTTGTTCGACCCTTAAATGATCACTGATCCAAAGGATCGTTGATTATATTTTAATCATCTCTGTGACAAGCTTCCTAAGCCATTTAATTGTTCTTCAAGATGAACTGTGTTTAATATGATTATCTCTTTGAGTATTACTATTTTTATGGTCTATATGGTTTAATAATACCATGACCAACTAATCATCAGTATGATGATTTATTACATAATTTAAATGTATCATTATTGTTTGATATAGTAATCAGAAATGGCTGGCTCGGATGAAGCAAACAGTCATCCTACAGAAGGCAATACCAGGATTAATATCACTGGTGCAGAACTGCAGGCAATGATCACCGCAACAGTTTCTCAAGCGGTAGATGCTAAGTTTAAAGAGCCTAGTATTGTTAGGTCTCAAACTCATTCAAAATCCCAATCTCAACCTCACACTAATAAGAAGAGTGAGTCTCAGCACTCATCTAACCAGGGTAGTGAACCCAAGAGGCAGGTAGTCCTCAAGCCGACTCCTAGGTACACCAAGGGTTGTACCTACAAGTACTTTGTCTCCTGTAAGCCTAGGGATTTTACTGGAGAAAAGGGAGCGATTGATTGCATGAAATGGTTAGATGAGATGGAGACTGTAATAGACATAAGCGGATGTGCCAAAGTGGATGTGGTTATGTTTGTATCACAATCCTTCAAGGGAGATGCCCTCACATGGTGGAAAGCCCTAGTACAGTCTACTGGGAAGGTTCACTTATATAACCTTTCTTGGGAGAAATTTGTAGATCTTGTAAAGGATACTTATTGCCCTCAACACGAGGTTGAGAGGATTGAATCAGATTTCCTCACCTTAGTGATGAAGGATCTGGATTGTAGATCCTATGTGACTAGTTTCAATTCAATGTCAAGGTTGGTACCATATCTAGTCACTCCTGAACCCAAACGCATTGCGCGTTTCATCGGTGGCTTAGCCCCTGAAGTTAAGGGAAATGTTAAGGCCTCTAAGCCAGCCACTTATAGATCCGCTGTGGATCTATCCTTATCCCTCACTTTGGATGTTGTGAGGAGTAGGGCGAAGAAGGCGACCGATGAGGGGAAAAGGAAGAGAGAGGAAGATAAGTCTCCACAGTCGAACAAAAAGGGCAAAGGGAACTCTGGTTCCAAAAAGGGGCAGTCAAGTGACAAGCCCAGATGTAAGACTTGCAACAAAAGGCATTTTGGGAAATGCAACCAAGACCCACAGGCCAAACCATGTGGGATCTGTAAAAAGAAGGGGCACATTAAAACCAATTGCCCCAAGAATGCCAAGAAGCCCGAGGAGGCAAAGAAAAACAATGCAAGAGTTTTTCAGATGCAAGCAAGGGAAGCGGTGAATGACGAGAACGTCATAACAGGTACCTTCCTCGTCAATAATAATTATGCTAGAGTCTTATTTGATTCCGGTGCTGATAAGTCCTTTGTAGACCATAAGTTCTGTAAGTTGTTGAATCTGCCTATTAAGACTCTAGAAATAAAATATGAGGTAGAGCTTGCCGACGGTACCATAGAAACAGCTTCAACTCTTCTTGATGGATGCTCTATAACCATCAAGAATCATTCTATCCCGCTTTCCCTCTTGCCAATGAAATTGGCTGGGTTTGATATAGTTTTAGGCATGGATTGGTTGTCGTATAACCAAGCCCAAATTGCCTGTGATAAAAAGCTAATTATTATCAAAACCCCTTCTGGTGAACCCGTCACTATTCAAGGAGATACACATTATGGATTACCTAGCAATGTGTCTATTCTCAAGTTAGCGCAGTGTATGAAAAGTGGATGTGTCATTTACATGGCACAAGTGACTGTGAATGAGCCGAAACCAAAGATTGAAGACATCCCAATCATCTCTGAGTATCCTGACGTCTTTCCTGACGAGTTACCTGGATTACCTCCTGAGAGGCAAGTAGAATTCAGGATAGATATTCTACCTGGAGCTGCACCTATCGCACGAGCTCCTTACCGTCTAGCGCCTACTGAGATGAAGGAACTCAGAACTCAGTTAGATGATTTATTGGAAAAAGGTTTTATACGACCTAGTTCTTCACCTTGGGGAGCTCCAATATTATTTGTGAAAAAGAAAGACGGATCAATGCGTCTATGCATTGATTATCGTGAGCTAAACAAAGTAACGGTTAAAAATCGTTATCCTTTACCCAGGATCGACGACTTATTTGATCAGCTCCAAGGAGTGAGCTTCTTCTCTAAAATTGATTTAAGATCTGGGTATCATCAACTTAAGGTTAGGACTGAAGACGTGCCTAAGATTGCATTCAGAACAAGATATGGACATTACAAGTTTTTAGTGATGCCTTTTGGGCTCACTAATGCTCCAGCAGCATTCATGGACCTCATGAATAGAGTCTGCAAACCATACTTAGATAAGTTTATCATCGTTTTCATAGATGACATACTCATCTATTCTCGTAACCAGGTTGATCACGAGAAGCATCTTCGATGTATCTTAGGATTGCTTTAACAGGAGAAGTTGTATGTTAAATTCTCCAAATGCGAATTCTGGCTTCGCGAAGTCCAATTTGTTGGACATGTTGTTAATGAGCGAGGTATCCAAGTAGATCCTGCTAAGGTAGAAGCAGTAATGAATTGGGAAGCACCCAAGACTCCAACCGAAATTCGTAGCTTTCTGGGTTTAGCTGGATATTATAGAAGATTCATTGAAAATTTCTCAAGAATAGCAGCTCCATTAACTTCTTTGACCCGTAAGAAAGTTAAGTTTGACTGGGGTCCGAAACAACAAGAATCCTTTGAGATTCTTAAGGAGAAATTGAGCAATGCTCCGGTGTTAACTTTACCTGATGGAATTGAAGAGTTTGTTGTATACTGTGATGCTTCACACACCGGTATGGGTTGTGTGCTCATGCAGCGAGGCAAGGTGATTGCCTATGCATCACGACAACTAAAAGTGCATGAGAAAAATTACACCACCCATGATTTGGAGTTGGGTATCGTTGTATTCACACTTAAGTTGTGGAGACATTATTTATATGGAACTAAATGTGTGATTTACTCGGATCACAAAAGTCTACAACATTTATTCAATAAAAAAGAACTCAATATGAGACAACGCCGTTGGATGGAAACCTTAAATGACTATGATTGCGAAATTCGCTACCATCCTGGTAAAGGGAATGTAGTCGCAGATGCTCTAAGCCGAAAGGAAAGGATTAAACCAATTAGGATCAATTCCAAGAGCATTGAGTTGAGGAATAGTCTGAATGAAAGAATATTAGCTGCACAAAAGGATGCTGTATTGGAAGATAATCTTCCAAATGAAAAGTTAGGAATAATTGTTGAGCAGTTAGCACCTGGAAAGGACGGAATCCTCAGAATGAATGGAAGAATTTGGGTTCCTATCCATAGAGGACTACGAGAGGTAATCCTCCAGGAAGCCCACAACTCTAAATACTCGGTTCACCCGGGAGGTGACAAGATGTATCATGATTTGAAAGCTAATTATTGGTGGATAGGGTTGAAGAAATCTATTGCCACCCATGTAGCTAAGTGTTTGACATGTGCTTAGATTAAAGCTGAACATCAAAAGCCATCAGGTCTGCTTCAACAACCAGAACTTCCCACATGGAAGTGGGAGATGGTAACTATGGATTTCATAACCAAGTTACCTAAAACAAGGCACGGAAATGATACCATATAGGTTATTGTTGATAGACTGACTAAGTCGGCGCATTTCTTGCCCATCAAGGAGACTCATAGCTCCGATAAATTAGCCCAATTGTATGTAGATAAGATTGTAGCTCTACATGGAGTACCAGTAGCTATTATCTCGGATAGGGATACTAGATACACCTCACATTTTTGGAAAAGCTTCCAACAATCTTTGGGCACGCGTTTGAATTTTAGTACTGCTTACCATCCACAGACAGATGGACAGAGTGAGCGTACAATTCAAACATTGGAAGACATGCTACGAGCATGTGTCATTGATTTAGGAGGTAGTTGGGATGACCATCTACCCTTAATTGAGTTCTCCTATAATAATAGCTACCATACAAGCATTCAGGCTGCGCCTTTTGAGGCATTATATGGTAGGAAATGCAGAACGCCTGTCTGTTGGGCAGAAGTAGGAGAAGCTCAGTTATCAGGACCTGATATAGTCCTTGAAACAACGGACAAAATTGTCCAGATTCGTGATCGCTTAAAAGCTGCCAGGGATAGGCAGAAAAGCTATGCTAATGGGAAGCGAAGGTCCCTAAAATTTGAAATAGGCGATAAAGTTCTACTGAAAGTATCACCCTGGAAAGGTGTGATGCATTTTGGTAAGAAGGGTAAGTTGAGCCCTAGGTATATTGGACCATTCGAGATTATCGAATGTGTCGGTAGTGTAGCTTATAAGCTGAACTTGCCTGAGGAGCTAAGTGGGATTCATAATGGGTTTCACATTTGTAATCTCAAGAAATGCATAGCAGATGAATCTCTAACAATGTCTCATAAGGACGTACAAATAGATGAAAGTTTGAGATTTGTTGAAAGACCTATATCGATCGAGGATCGACAGGTTAAAAAGCTCCGAAGAAAGCATGTACCTATAGTAAAGGTCAAATGGGAAGCCCGTAGAGGTCCCGAGTATACGTGGGAAGTCGAGTCCACTATGAAACAGAAATACCCTCACTTATTTCAGTAAATATCGGGGTCAAGATTTCTTTTAAGGGGGTGAGGATGTAACACCACGTAAAAACGTGTCAAGTTATATATAGACACGTGTCCTAAACTCTAAAGGTGCAAAAGATTGAGTTTGAATGACCCAGGTTGTCGAACAGTGAAACTATGAAACTACAGGGACTCAAAGTGTCATCATGCCAAACTTGTGCCTCTGAATGACCTTACATAATAAATATATTCTTAAACGAGTGAATGAATTGATATGAGAAGCCGTTTATGAGAATAATCGAAAGATTATTAATTATAAGGGTTAAACGTGTCAACATGTCGATTTTGACCTCTGAGTGACCTTTTAACGAAACCGAGGCTTCGAAACATTCAAATATACTCTTAAGAATAAGTGGTATAAATTTCACGTGGTTTCGATATCGTTAAGTATGCTTTCAAGACTTTGGGCCAAAAGTGTCAACTTGATGAAACTTGTTTTCATAGTGATATTTAACGAACCCGAGCCTAACGAGGTTTGTTTGTACATCCTTGGGCCCCAAGAAATTAACTACAAGGGTCTCTATTACCTAAAACTATGTTAAAAAGGGTTAAAAACGTCAAGGGACTGAATCTGCCAAGAAGGAAACTTGTTTTTGCCAGTTTTACCGGTTCACGCGGCCCGCGTAAGATACCCTTAAATCTTACGCGGCCCGCCTAAGAACGCCCAGATCAGAAAAGTCACCTGCAGGTGCGGGTTGGCCTGTTCCACCGCCTTAACCTCAAAGATATCGACCTAGGGAGCTGTAAGTCGGTTTATTACAATAGGTAGGACACCTGGGTCAATCTCAGAGCATCCTATTACACCTGGAAGTGATCAAAATCCTTGGACATTGCTATATAAAGAACATTAGTTCATATGTTCTTGGCACATTATTTGCAACAATTTCAAAAGGACTTGCTCTGGAGCTTCCATCAGTAAGAAGAGGATAATTAAGTGTAGAAAAGTTTGCTAGGACCTTAAGTAAGCCTTTAATTACTTGTTTAGTTGTTTAATTTAGCTTAATTACTCTAAAGTTTAACTTATCGTAAAATTAGTTTGACTTTCGTTTTAATTACATGTGGCTTAACCACTGATCAAATTGAAAGTGGTTTTAAGACCACATTAGTGTAGGTGATTAACCCTTAAGAGGGCACCTCCTAATTATCTCGTTTGACTGGTCAATTGTCGGGTCAAAGTAGTTTGACAAAAAGTCAAACTGGACAGAAATTACAAAAATGATTCTAATTAATAAACCAAGGGTTCTAAATTATATTTTAACATTCTAATGACTTGGTAATCAATATTAAAACATGTTTTATCAGTCCTAACCCGACAATTAATAGTCTAAGGTCAGTTTATAACCGAAAGTCGCAAAAGCTTGACTTTTGCTTTGACTTTCAGTTCTGACCCGTTTAAGCTTAAATCTTCCATGTTTTAAGCTTCCATTAGGACCACATTACTTAGTAGTATAACCCCCTGGAGTTATATTGCATGGTGACTAGTAGTTTGAATTATATGCACTTGGTCGTAATTATGCTTATTAATGCCATAAACGCCCTTTTTACATACAACTGAGCTTTTTAGCAATGTGATTGAACTAAAACCTTTGCTACTGATATTTAGACATGTCCCAAAAATTTGACTTCAGTTTGTGGTCCAGAATAGGAGTTATGCTCAATAGCGTAATTAAGGAGCTTTTTATTATTTAAATGGCATAATTAGTATGAAGCCTATCTAAACCCGATTTTTGACACCAAGCTTCATACATACTGATGTAAAATAATATTTTAGGATTTTTAAAGATTTTTAATTATTTTTAGGCTGAGCATAACATAGGATTATAGCTTGATTTCGGGAAATGTCGGTTTTACCCTTTCATGCATAAAATGAGTTTTACATATCTTTTTAGTGTCAAACCTTTTGCTACTGATTTCATATTATAAATAAAGTATTTTGAACTTTATAAACTGATTAAAAACTCAGATTTCCTATTTTAACCCGAATACCCTTTTAAACCGACTTTTAAGCGTTTTTAGTACATAGTATGAGTTAAAACTATATTTGACACATAAAACTTATTACCCACTGATGTTTTAAGTTAATTTATATAATTAAACAGTAAGTTAAAGTTTTTAAACTCAGAAGTCTATTTTGACCTTTAAAGCCTATGTAAAATTACCAAAATGCCCCTACGGGACATAGTTTGATTATATAAGAAAATTTTCACTTATATAAAGTATCTTACTGTTATAAATTATAAAAATACATATTTTTACTAATCTAATCAGACCTGAAACTCAGATGCACAATTAAACTCTTTTATGGACATTAAAATTACCAAAATGCCCTTATGGGACTTATTTTGGTTTAAATTACTTTTTGGGCATATATGTTAACATCTTACTGATGTATTAACATATTTTAAGCATAATAATGATTAAGACCTGTATATAATTTATTTGATTACCCGTTACGCGTTTACGCGTTCGGATCGGCTTATGTGACTAGTTACATAAAATAGTCGAAACGGGTCAAACCTTATCATTAAGTTCTCAATTTCCAGAATATGTTTAGTTTACCCATATTATACAAGTATCCAAACTTGTCGGGTCTAAACCACATTCTGTTCCGGTCTCCGCTTAATCTAGCGTTTAGAACCATAAGGTTTCTTTATAGCTAGCCGGTCCAAGTCCTTGACTTAATTAAAGACCCGTTAGCATCCTAATAGGTTAATAAACCTTCTATACAGATTAAATAGCTTCCGGTAGAAGGTGCCTTCAAAAAGCTTTAAGATTTTTATTGCTAGCATCAGGTAAATACCTTTAACTTATTTTCCATATACGGGCTTGGGATATGGTATTATAATAATACCACTTGGTCGGGTATGAAATCATTTAATCGGATTGTGATTAATAAATTGCATAACCCGTTTTAATCTGTCTTGTTTGATAACATAAGCATTGGGGGTTAACGACCGTGTCCTGGATATCCTCGGCTCATTTTATTTGAAAATGGCCACGACCTATGCACGGGGTGTAGGCATACACCAGACGTATTTTCTTAAAGATTTACGCCATGTGCACCTAAATCAATTTTCTTAAATGTTTTCAAAAGAGTCAGTTAATTGTATTTACCAGTGTAAACTGACGTATTTTCTTAAAGACTGATTTGACAGGTACCTCTCGAAATAGGCTGGAGCTATAGGGTATCAATAGAGGATCTTGCAAATCCATAAGATGCCTGCAGTCTATTATTTTTGTTTCTTTGTACATTTATGATCCGCCTGTGGATCTTATTACATTCCAGTCTGTACATTCATAAACTCGAACACTCAGACAGTATGGTTTGTAATAGTTCATTCACCCAGACTTCCGCTGTGCTATTATATTGTGTGTATTTGTCACACCCCGACCACGTAAAACAACGCGGAAACGTCGGGGAGTGTTGTAACAGAATCATTGTTTCATAACACATGGAAATTGAAATATTGTTTTATTGATTAAAAGAGTTACAATGTCTTGACAATCAAAGAAACATAACATGAATAACTAGTCTTGCATCTTTTATTGTCGCTAAGGCCCAAGTCCGCCTAAGTGTATCTTGATAAATCCTATGCATCATATCCTGAAACACATGTGAAAATAGGTATGTCAGCATAAAAATGCCTGTGAGATACATAGGTTTTGTGAAAATAGGATTCATGACTTATGTTTAAGAAAATGTTTAGTCATGAACCTTGTAATTTGCTTTGTCTTGTAAATCATTTGAAACACGATAGGATCAGATGATATGTATAAATAAGAGAATAATGTATGGTTAAGTGAATAACCATGTGAAATGAGTTTGTATAAATTAAGTTGTTTGTAAAACAATGTATTGTGAAAAGTATGTTATTTGTATAAAATGTTATATGTCCAAATTGAAATGATTCAAATAACGCTACGATATGTAATACCATACAATCACTTATATATAGGAAGTACCAGCAGCGTATCCACCATGCTTGTATCATATTACACACGCCTCGTTACTTAAATCACTTACTCAAACCAAACCAACAATGTAAGATGTCTATGTTTAAACCAATTGCCAAATGTATTGAATAATATGTCAAAATGTTTATGTCAAGATGTAAGTCATGTAATGTATAACCAATGTCAATAATGTTTATGTGCCAAATGTAAATCATGTAATGTGTAACCAAAATGATATGTATGGCTAGTGAAATATATCAACTAAACCATATGCACAAAAACAAAGTATTGAAGTAAAACATGGTTTAAATCAAAGCTATGTTTTGTGGAAATGCATGCTATACTGATACAGACATCTATACGGTATTGTGAGAATGCATACATCCAAGCCTTGAGACTGTGGCGATAAACCCTTAAACAAATTAAAGGTTTATCTAAGTTATGTGTATCGAATTCGGTCATTCCTTTCATCCAAACCTACCCAGGATGTCCGGAACGGGAGTTGTCAATTCCTATGGTACCACTACCTACTAACGAACGGCGTGATCGGTGTTAATGAATGTATATTGATCCATCAAAACAAACCAAATATCATATCAAAATGTAAGCATGTGATGAATAATAAATGTACTAAGTATGCACACAATGGGCATACATAGCATAGAATGTAATGTAAAATAATGTACTAAGTACGCACACAATGGGCATACATAGCATAAAGTGTAATGTAAAATAATGTACTAAGTACGCACACAATGGGCATACATAGCATAAAGTGTAATGTAAAATAATGTACTAAGTACGCACACAATGGGCATACATAGCATAAAGTGTAATGTAAAATAATGTACTAAGTACGCACACAATGGGCATACATAGCATAAAGTGTAATGTAAAGTAATGTCCTAAGTACGCACACAATGGGCATACATAGCAGAACAAAATGAAATCATGTACTATAAATGTACTAATGAACATAGCAAGTATATGATGTGAAAGCAGGAAAGCATGAAAGTAACAAGTAGGCACATGTGTTCCACCCCAAAATGTTTGGAAAACAGTAAAAGAGGGGTCTATGTACTCACTTGAGATTGCTTAGTAGTCCTTGAGTAACAACCAAACAATGCTAGAGATCGCGGATATCAAACGGCACCTAATATATGTCACACCCTGGCTTTGCGGAAGCGTGGTTATTTTGGTGTGACTTCTTAATACCATAGCTTAATCATAACAAGCTATATGAAATAAAAACCATGCAAGATCATCCATTAAAATAAGTTTGAAGAGTAAAGAACCACAACATTGTCTTAACGGATATCACATCCTAACAAACATAAACAGTGTTCAAAAGACACAACACCAACAAGAAATAAACACAGTTTAAGAACTGTGACTCGTCCAGGAAAAAGTCACATCCCTTAAACTCGGATAACCTCGAGACTAATGCAGCGGGAAAACGTGTCATACCGCGCCAGATCCTTTAATTCCCTGAAATACATGTAAGTTGAAAAATCAACAATAATGTTGAGCGAGTTCATGTGTAAGTGAGTAAATAAACCTTTGTATGTATAAAAACCCTGGTATGTAGCAAATAAGGAAAAAGAGATAACCAATGGTTTGCAAGGCCATTGATATGTGTGAAGTGCAAGTAGGAAGACTCAAACCTAGCAGATTTATGCGTTGGGTACAAAGTCACCCCGAGGTCCGTTCTGTTTGGGCCTGGGGCTGGGCTCGCTACACCCAGATAGATCTACCGCTCCTGCCCCTTGGTCCTACCCTGAGGATTAATGGCCTCAAGTTTCCGCCTACCCACTCACATGATCTGAATAATAACCCTCGTTACGCTAACCATACCATGTAAGAATTATTCGTAATCATAGTAACATGTATTTCACCCCCGCAGTTTAGAAAACTGAAAACAGTTAGAGAAAAGGGGGATATGAACTCACAGTGGTGCGTCTCTACCAAGTATATCTCCTGATCAAGCAGCTGTGCGGCGACCTACACGTACTAAATCTATTAGACGGACGGCCGTGCCTTAGTTTAAGGTTTAAGTTTTTGGGAAATAGTTAGACAACTATTTCGTGTTTATATTTTTGTAAATACTTGGTAAGTACTCTCCTTCCCAAGGATGGGGGATTTAATACATGCGTGTTCGTAAAATTTGAAATACATTATTAAGTCTCACTTAATATATTTTATTTCTTACTTCAAAATATAAATATTCTTCCCAAAAATATTATATTTTAATACATGTGATTCTCCCAAAATAATACTTTGACAAAAATACGCGCTCATAAATATTTTCTTAAAATGCGTAAGTTACGTTTTAAAGATCGGGTGGTAATAATTATACCGTTGTAACTTATTATTTATTATGAAGGTGTTTGTATTATTTTTGGAATCGTTAACATTCGGTAATATTATTTTTACCCTAAAAATAATATTTGTATAGTTCACAAAATAATCATAGAAATTCACAAGTGTTGTTATGAAAAACATATATTCTAAATATATATATTTCAGGTTTTATTTTGTGAAAATCCCACCTCCGACACTTAGAAATTTTGTAAACAGAATCATGGCGAAATTTGCGTCTTTGAAAACAAGTTAAAAATATATTTCTAACACTTGTGATGAAAATATTTTCAAGTGTTAGGTTTTTGGAAAAATTTCGCCAGAGTTTCCCCTGTAACTGGAGGTGGCCACGCTTTCAAGCGTATCATTTTCTTTTAAAATCCAAATCAACAATTTCCTCAATCAACAATAAACAATATTCAACTAGTTAAAATAGATATAATCGCAGAAATACATGAACTTGTGGTTTTTCCAAAATATGTAGTATCTTTCCATTATTTTTAGTGGATCTTTGTATAGATCAATTCGGTTACTTGAAAGTCTCGTTTTTAAAGAAGTTACATCTTTACAACTTCTTGTCAACATTTACAAAAATAGTTCCTTTGTCAAAACTTTGTGTTACACAAGTGTCTACACACTTGTGTGTTTACAAAAATCACTCTTGTTCAAGTAAAATCCGGTTTTAGAAAATAAGATTTCCTTGACACTTGGTCCTTTGAAAATACCGCTTGTAGATCCGTGGATCTACTAGTTTACCACTCTACTTCATAAGAAATATTGATTTTACACAAGTTCATGCTTAATGTGTAGTAGTGTTCATCATTTAACCCCTTTTACACTTAAACATACTCTAGGTCATGTTTCATGGACATGACTTAGCCGGGTTAGATGACGATCCGAGCTACTACAATCATAGATCAACACTAAATAATCACAACAAAAAAGTCTTACAAGTTTTACACAATTCTATAGCTTTTATCCAACTTATTTCTCATTCTTGTAAACTTTTAGTATGTGATTTAGTATGTTCATGATTTTCACCCGACAAAGTTCATATTAACCACTTTAGAATAGATCAAGAGTGTGTTTGAAGTCACTTACTACTAGCTCGAGGCTAGGGAAGAAACTAGTCGAAGATTGGGTGGATAAAAGCAATGAGGTGAGGTTCTTCGCGTTCCGAATGCACCGAGCTCCTTTGTATGAGATCCTTAACACTTGTATGCACTTGGAATGGGTTGAAGGAAATCGAAAATGGATGGATGGTTGTGGGTGGTGTTCGGCCGAGAACCAAGAGAGAGGGAGAGAGTGTTTTGTGGTTAAGTGTTGTGATGAAATGAACATGATGGTTTAAGATGGTTACTTATAGACAAAACCTTTCACAATTAACCAATGGTTTTAGTGTCTACTAGATATTAAACACATATGATTATTATAATCAACAAAGGACAAGGGTGTCCCCCTAGGGGACGAGTTCGGTTGAGGGGGGGGGGTATCCGGTTCCATTTCAACCATTAGTTAGCCATTTAGTTAAGTAATTAGAAGGTGTAACCATTTACTAGCATGTTATGCATTGTAACGGGTGTTAGGGTATCCGGGGACCCTAACTGGTTTAGAAAAAGAAAAACAATGTGAATGGCAATATTTTTATGTTCCGGGTAAAGTCCGGTTGTTCGGTTGGATAATAATCCGTTAAAGCGCTTAACAAAGCTTTAAAGTGTCGTTAATACTATTTCTAGTGACCCAACTTATTCCCGACACTTTGGAAAGTGTCTAGTAATGTTTTTCTCATGTTTTGGCACTTATTAGTTAGCTAGATGCTGAATTTTAATTAAAGTGTTGAATTTTGTACTTAAAGTACGTTTTAGGCACATCCGGTCACTGTAATCTCATTCCTAGTGACGCAGTTCTACAACCCTTATATCCCTACACTCACCACTAGTGTAGCAAACTATCTCAGGCTCTTACAGGCCTTAGAGGCAGTACCTGCCTGGTGCTAGTTATGACAGCACGTTTAATAGGTTATCCGTTCATTGTGCTACTGTGCTTTTGGTGCATCAAGGTTGTCACAAAGGTGCTGTAAGCAAAACATGGAGTGACAGCAAGTAAAGTATGATGCAAGTAAGTACATGTATCAGCATTCAAGTAGCAGTTTATCCACAAGTTCAAGTAAGCACAGTAATTAAGCAGTAATTAATTATTAATTAAGTCGTACGGATACCTGGTTTAGTGAGGGTTGTCACAATATAGGTAACTATGTTAATAAACCGGACCTAGATCGGAGGATCGGATAGAATGAGGGTTCGTAAACCAAACGAGTATAGAAACTCGTGTAATATTGTCACGGCCCCCGACCCGGTTTGACCCGTTTCAGAAGCCGCGGGACAGAAATACTGCGGTATTTAATTGATTAAGTTTAACAGCGGAAGTTTATTTAACAGGATCGTTTAAAGCTAAAATTTTCCCCGATTATTTTATTTCACAATTCGGGATAAAACCCCAGTAATTTACAAAAGTATGATTTTATAAAATCTTTATGTTACAAACTTATTTCCTTATTTTTATAATGAGCCACTATCTTAAGCTTGAAATGCTTCCCAGCACTTTTTCCTGAATTACAGCAAATCACCTGAAACATGTTTGAAAAAGGTTTTGTCAGCGGGAAATACTGAGTGAATCATTCTATTTATTAAAATGACACATTTGTTATAATTTACAGTATTAAGGAAGATTACAATGTTTCTGATATCAAACCAATTACCCACAGTACTTTGTCACTCGACCCATTGGCCCATTCGTCCAATGGTGTCTGTGACTATGGTCATATCACCCCTTGGCTGCCCCAATGGTGAAGATTATCAAGTAATGTATACAAAACCCCACATACCGGCTGTAATATGGTGATTACATAAACTTAATCCCTGTAATTATAACTTTGAAATAAAATAGGGTTTTATAAAGTAATTTGATAAAAAGAGAATGACTCACATTGCTAGTTTAATACGGACAGAGTCTAGTCTATGATTTAGCCTTGTTAACCTAATTTAAATAACAATGCACACAAAACTGGGTTAGTAATCAATCCAGCAATTACGATAACTTACGAGATCAGATTCTCACAATGAATGACAAAATGCAATACTTCATCCATCGAATTAACGATGATCCGTTGAATTAACAACGAACGACAAAGTATAATACTTTATCTATCGAATTAACGATGATCCGTCAAATTAATGACGAATAATAAAGTATAACCCTAATGTGGGCGGCACTTAAACATTCATTGGATATATTGATCGTCGGAAAATGAATCGTAGCAGCGATTGTGCTAATACCCTGTTTTGCGGCAGAATTTCGAGACCCGTGTGTGTTTGTATAGTAATTCGAACGTAACTCAGTGTAGAGTTGGAGTTTGAACGTCGTTTCGGTGCCCAGATTCCAGTCCCAAACTCCACTATTTATAGGAAAATTTTACCCCCCTCGCGTGACGCGAGGGGTCTGGCCCTTGGCTTCGCGTGACGCGAGGCCCCCTATTCTACCATAGGGTTGCTACGTGCATGGGTAGGTTTGCTGAGTCAACAGTTTTCGAAAATTCCTTGTTGCCAACGTTTTAAGTGGATAATCGTCCATAGGGTTTAACCCCCCCTGAGTTTTAGGGGCCCTAATCCTGATTCTGAAAATTATGAAAATTTTAGGGTTTGTCCAGAATCACTTGGGTGTCTCAATTAGGGTTTCCTTTTGGACTAATTAATTTAATAATTATGACTTTTTATGAGAGTTGTTACATTCTCCCCACCTTAATAAAAATCTCGTCCTCGAGATTTACTGGAATAAGTGAGGATACTTTTTCTTCATTTCTGATTCCAGTTCCCAAGTGTACTCAGCTCCTCTCTTTGAATCCCATCTAACTTTGACTAGAACTAGTCGTTTGTGCTTGAGAAACTTGATCTTTCGATCCTCAATTTGAAGAGGTCTCTCAATGAATTTCAACCTTTCGTTTACCTCTATATCTCGAAGAGGTACTACCAGTGATTCATCTGATAAGCATTTCTTGAGATTAGATACATGAAATACATCATGTACTCCAGATAATTCTTCTGGTAATTGTAAACGATAAGCTACTGGTCCTATACGTTGGATCACTGGAAATGGTCCTACGTATCTTGGACTTAGCTTTCCTTTCTTACCAAATCTAACAACTCCTTTCCAAGGAGAAACTTTCAATAGTACCTTGTCTCCAACTTGGAATTCTAATGGCTTGCATCTATTATCAGCATAGCTCTTCTGACGATCTCGAGCTGTCTTCAGTCTTTCCTTGATTTGAGTAATCTTATCAGTTGTTTCTTGCACAATCTCTAGACCCGACAATTGACTTTCTCCTATTTCTGCCCAACAAACTGGAGTTCTGCATTTTCTTCCATATAATGCTTCAAATGGAGCAGTTTCAAGGCTTGAGTGATAACTATTGTTATAGGAGAATTCAATTAATGGTAAATGATCATCCCAACTTCCACCAAAGTCTATTACACATGCTCGGAGCATGTCTTCTAGAGTTTGGATCGTTCTTTCACTTTGCCCATCTGTTTGGGGATGATATGCAGTGCTCAAATTTAATCGAGTTCCCATAGCTTGCTGGAAACTTTTCCAGAAATGGGAAGTAAAACGACTATCTCTATCCGAAACAATGGAGAGTGGAACTCCATGTAAGGATACAACTTCATCTACATACAATTTAGCCAATCTTTCCATGTTAAAGGTTTCTTTCATTGGTAAAAAGTGAGCAGATTTGGTTAATCGATCCACAATTACCCAAATCGCATCATTACCTTTTCTGGTTTTGGGTAACTTAGTAACAAAATCCATTGTTATAAGTTCCCATTTCCATACTGGCATTTCTAATTGTTGTAGTAATCCTGAAGGTTTCTGATGTTCTGCCTTAACTTGTGAACAAGTAAGACATTTAGAAACATAGCTGGCTATGTCCTTTTTCATTCCTATCCACCAAAAGTTCTTTCTTAAATCTTGATACATTTTGTTGTTTCCTGGATGTATAGTGTATCTAGATTTATGAGCTTCTTCTAAAATCTTAGGTCTTAAGTCTCCTTGCTTAGGTACCCAAATTCTACTTTTGTGGAATCTCCAAATTCCATCTGCTCCTTGTTCTAATTCCTTGATTCGTCCTTTCATTCCTTCAGCATCATCCTTGATTGCTGTAGTTTGAACATTTTTCAATTGTTCCATTAAATCTATTTGTAGATTTAATCTGAGAGCACGAACTCGTCGTTGTTTTTCATAATACTTACGACTTAAGGCATCTGCAACTACATTTGCCTTTCCCTCATGATATTGAATATCACAATCGTAGTCGCTTAAGATTTCCATCCATCTCCTTTGCCTCATGTTTAACTTTTTTTGCCCAAAGATATATTTTAAACTTTTATGATCTGTATAGATAGTAAACTTACTTCCGTACAGATAATGTCTCCAATTCTTAAGGGCAAAAATTACGGCTCCTAATTCTAAATCATGAGTCGTATAATTTTCTTCGTGCTTTTTCAATTGCCTTGATGCGTATGCAATTACCTTCTTGCGTTGCATAAGCACACATCCGAATCCTAATTTTGAAGCATCACAATATACTTCAAAATTTTCAGTTCCTTCTGGTAAGGCTAAGATTGGTGCATGGGTTAATTTCTGTTTTAAAATTCTAAAAGCTTCTTCTTGTTTAGGTCCCCATTCAAACTTAGTAGCTTTACAGGTTAGCTTAGTTAATGGTACAGCTATCTTGGAAAAATCCTTAATAAACCGTCTATAATACCCAGCTAATCCTATAAAACTTCTTATTTCCATTGCTGTTTGTGGAACCTTCCATTTGGTAATTGCCTCTATCTTAGCAGGATCTACATGAATACCTTCATGATTTACCATGTGTCCTAAAAATTGTACTTCCTTTAGCCAAAATTCGCATTTCGAGAATTTGGCGTACAACTTTTCTTTTCTTAACAAAGTTAAGAGTGCATGAAGATGTTCACAATGCTCTGTCTGACTTTTGGAATAAATAAGTATATCGTCTATAAAGACAATTACAAATTTATCCAAGTATGGTTTACAGATCCTATTCATCATGTCCATAAATGCTGCAGGCGCATTTGTTAATCCGAAGGGCATGACTGTAAACTCGTAATGACCATACCTAGTTCTGAAGGCAGTCTTAGGTATGTCTTCTTCTTGTACCTTCAATTGATGGTATCCGGAGCGTAAATCTATCTTAGAAAAATATCTAGCCCCCTGAAGTTGATCAAAAAGATCATCAATCCTAGGTAATGGATATCGATTCTTAATTGTAACCTTATTCAATTCCCTATAATCGATACACATTCTCATTGAACCATCCTTTTTCTTGACAAACAACACTGGCGCTCCCCAAGGGGATGAGCTAGGTTGTATGAATCCTTTACTTATTAATTCATCTAATTGCTTTTTCAATTCTAACATTTCTGTAGGTGCTAACCGATAAGGTGCCTTGGCTATCGGTGTAGTTCCTGGAATTAGATGAATCCTAAATTCTACTTCCCTGTCTGGAGGTAATCCTGGTAAATCTTCTGGAAATATATCAGGATATTCTGAGATTACTGGTATTTCCTTAAGATCTTTTCCCTTAGTGCTAATGATTACCGAAATCATATACACTATTCCTTGTTTTCGTTCATAATTAGCAACTTTCATTACTGATATGAACTTCATGGGCTTACGTGGTTTATCTCCTGTAATCCTAATCACTTCTCCGGTAGGTGATTGAATTTCTATGGAATTCTGATCACAAAGGATTCTAGCATGGTTGGCGATTAACCAATCCATTCCTAATACCACATCAAATTCAGCTAATTTCATTGGCAATAGTTTTGCAGAGAATTTATGTCCTAAAAGTTCTATGTTTCCTTCCTGCAAAATTTTATCTATTTTAACTGAATTTCCGTCTGCTGTTTCAACTGTAAAAATCTGCCTAATATTGGTTAAAGGTAAACTAAGAGCTTGGCAGAATGAAGTATTTATAAAACTTTGGTTTGCACCAGAGTCAAATAATACTTTTGCGTACACGTTGTGAACTAAGAACGTACCCGCTATCACATCCGGAATGAGTTCTGCTTCTTGAGTGGTCAGCTGAAATGCCCTGGCATTCTTCTTAGTAGTTCCTTCGGTCGTCTTGGGTTTGTTATCTACTGGTTTGACCAACTTAGGACATTCTGTTTTATAATGTCCCGCTTCTCCACAGTTAAAACAGATTACGGTTTTCTTTCTGCAGTTTTCTTCACGGTGTCCTATACCCTTGCAAAGATTGCAAGTTAAATTACATTTTCCGTAATGCTTCCTTTTGCAATTTCTACAGAAAGGTGGATTTGAATATTGCCCTGTTCCTCTTTTCTTGAAATTATTATTATTACCCGCCCGAAATCCTTGGGTAATCTTCTGAGCTAGTTCCTTTTTCCTATCTTCATCTCTTGTGCGCACCAGTTCATCGGTTAGAGTATTGGCTAATTCTACCGCATCATCAATAGTGCGAGGTCTCGCAGCTTTGACAATATTACGGATTTCGCTAATTAGCCCCCAAATATAGCGAGAAATGAGTACAGGTTCTGGCGAAGCCAGTGTTGGTACTACTCTTGCATATTCAAAGAATGTCGAGGTATACCCACGACAATCCACACCCATCATCCGATGATTTAGAAACTTATTTGCCATTTGTTCTTTTTCATACTCGGGGCAGAATTTTCTTTCCACCAAACCCTTAAATTCTTCCCAAGTCATAGCATAAGCTATTACTCTTCCTTTTGATTGTAACACAGTGTTCCACCATTCAAGTGCACTTTCTTTGAACAGATTGGATGCATACATGACCTGATCATCTTTACCACATTTACTTATTGCAATGACTGCTTCGGTTTTCTCTAACCAACGCAGTGATGCAGTTGCTCCTTCATTGCCTGCAAATTCAGTGGGTTTACAAGCAAGGAATTCTTTGAAAGTGCAACCAGGCGTTGCAGTTTTCATTTTCTTGGGTAATGGAGCTTGATGTGGTTCCCTATTATGGTTAACATGATTGTTGCCTCCATTTACACTATTACTGAAGTTATCTTCAGTAATCTGTTTACTAGGGACAATTTGTTGTGGTTCGGGTGGATTCTTGATAGCAGCAACGAATGCTGGAATAGCATTAGCTATCCCTTGAGCAACAATGTTTTCGATATCTTGCCGAGTCATATATTGATCTCCTGGATGTTGCTCAGACTGATTAACTTCATTTATAGGTTCATTACCACTGTTTGCCATCTGATAATATATATATAAATTTTATTAGTATCTGCTAAATAATAATTACATACAAATAATCAGAAAATTTTATAATACAGGTATAGTCAAAACAATCGATTTCTCGATTTCATTTTATATCTATTATAGTATGCATCATCATACAGAGTTTTATTCGTTATTTACAGACTAACTTTACTATTACTATTATACAAACACCGTTTTACCATCCTACTATCTCTCGTCACTTGCTATTCTAAAAACGCAGTTCCCTCTCATCGTACTTCCAGGCAATTTGTCCCCCAATTTCCCTGATTCTAGTTCCAGCATCAAACAACTCTTCACCAAAGTGGCGAAGTTCAGCCATGTTTTCATTACTCATGGGTGGATTAGGTAGGGGTTCTGGATCAAATTGTGGAAGAAAAGAGTAAGGATCGTTGACAATATTTTGAAATTGCCAATCGTTTGTCCACCATTCGTCCATTCCTATGGTTTGGGAGTGAACTATTGGGTCTGGAATTGCTGGTTCCCAATTCATAGGGAGTT
Source organism: Helianthus tuberosus (assembly GCA_030545235.1). Classification (NCBI taxonomy): domain Eukaryota; kingdom Viridiplantae; phylum Streptophyta; class Magnoliopsida; order Asterales; family Asteraceae; genus Helianthus; species Helianthus tuberosus. The sequence goes on along the minus strand of CM060354.1, from coordinate 17,333,375 downwards.
GGTTTTCAAGAGAATAAGTAAAAATATTATTATTATTATTATTGACAGGCTGAATTGTTTCGCAACTTGCCAATAGGAAGTCTATCTCATCTTGAAAAGTCCTTTCCGGAATTGGATTGGAGCTTTCTCCGATTTCTATCTGATTTGGTCTAGAGCCTTGCCCAACTTCCATTACTATTTCTTTAGTAACTTCCTCCATCTGTATTCCTATCTCCTTAACCTTCTCCTTGTCTTTAGTTTCCATTTCCGGTTGTTTGGAACTTTCTCCGGTTATAATTTCTTTTCCCTTTTTCATAGGATTGTTTATTTTGGGCAGCTTTTTAGCTGGCTTCTTCTTACGTATTTTTCTCCATCCTACATAAGTTCTTTTCTTTTGTTTTGGCTTGCTTAAAGGTGGAACCTTGAATTCTACTGGTTGTTCTACATCAGGATAGTAGCTAGTATATTCTTGGGAAGCTTCGATAGTTACGGGGTAAAGATTAAGGTTCTGAAAAGTTTCGGATATCCCACTCATGCTGATGTAGCATATATGCAAAAATGCACAAAATACTAAGTTAAATTTACAAATAACTTTGTAATTTATTACATACTGTGTACTAGTTGATTACAAAGATAACTGAAAAACACACTTAGGTTTCAAATTTTATTTATCACACAGAGTTTCTAGATTGTGAGGGTAGGGTGCTAAATTTTTTTAGAGATTTATATTTTCTGCTACTGTGGCTAGCATATATAAATTTGCCCATTTTTCATCTAACTTATCTTCCCAAGGTGATTTATCAATTAATTCCTGGGTTTCCCGTTTTATCTTCTTTTGTCGAATTTGCTCTTTACTTTTCTTAATAATCATCTCCCTCTTTTTAGGAGAAAGTGTTTCCTCGTATTGTGCTTTTCGCACAAATATTCCTTCTTCAGGAATTTCAACATGATTTGAGGATTTGGTTTGGGATGAACTTCCCTTCTCATTGGATGATCTATCTAATTTAAGATAGATACTTGCTAGCTTTTTCTTACCCATACTGTATTTAACAAATAATCAGTTAATACCACAAATAATCACATAATAGTAATCAGGAAAAATTAAGTATTTTTAAATACTTAATTAGCTTAACTCAGTGGCTCTGATACCACCTTTTTCTGTCACGGCCCCCGACCCGGTTTGACCCGTTTCAGAAGCCGCGGGACAGAAATACTGCGGTATTTAATTGATTAAGTTTAACAGCGGAAGTTTATTTAACAGGATCGTTTAAAGCTAAAATTTTCCCCGATTATTTTATTTCACAATTCGGGATAAAACCCCAGTAATTTACAAAAGTATGATTTTATAAAATCTTTATGTTACAAACTTATTTCCTTATTTTTATAATGAGCCACTATCTTAAGCTTGAAATGCTTCCCAGCACTTTTTCCTGAATTACAGCAAATCACCTGAAACATGTTTGAAAAAGGTTTTGTCAACGGGAAATACTGAGTGAATCATTCTATTTATTAAAATGACACATTTGTTATAATTTACAGTATTAAGGAAGATTACAATGTTTCTGATATCAAACCAGTTACCCACAGTACTTTGTCACTTGACCCATTGGCCCATTCGTTCAATGGTGTCTGTGACTATGGTCATATCACCCCTTGGCTGCCCCAATGGTGAAGATTATCAAGTAATGTATACAAAACCCCACATACCGGCTGTAATATGGTGATTACATAAACTTAATCCCTGTAATTATAACTTTGAAATAAAATAGGGTTTTGTAAAGTAATTTGATAAAAAGAGAATGACTCACGTTGCTAGTTTAATACGGACAGAGTCTAGTCTATGATTTAGCCTTGTTAACCTAATTTAAATAACAATGCACACAAAACTGGGTTAGTAATCAATCCAGCAATTACGATAACTTACGAGATCAGATTCTCACAATGAATGACAAAATGCAATACTTCATCCATCGAATTAACGATGATCCGTTGAATTAACAACGAACGACAAAGTATAATACTTTATCTATCGAATTAACGATGATCCGTCAAATTAATGACGAATAATAAAGTATAACCCTAATGTGGGCGGCACTTAAACATTCATTGGATATATTGATCGTCGGAAAATGAATCGTAGCAGCGATTGTACTAATACCCTGTTTTGCGGCAGAATTTCGAGACCCGTGTGTGTTTGTATAGTAATTCGAACGTAACTCAGTGTAGAATTGGAGTTTGAACGTCGTTTCAGTGCCCAGATTCCAGTCCCAAACTCCACTATTTATAGGAAAATTTTACCCCCCTCGCGTGACGCGAGGGGTCTGGCCCTTGGCTTCGCGTGACCCGAGGCCCCCTATTCTACCATAGGGTTGCTACGTGCATGGGTAGGTTTGCTGAGTCAATAGTTTTCGAAAATTCCTTGTTGCCAACGTTTTAAGTGGATAATCGTCCATAGGGTTTAACCCCCCCTGAGTTTTAGGGGCCCTAATCCTGATTCTGAAATTTTCATAAAAATTTTAGGGTTTGTCCAGAATCACTTGGGTGTCTCAATTAGGGTTTCCTTTTGGACTAATTAATTTAATAATTATGACTTTTTATGAGAGTTGTTACAAATATGGTTTAACAAAGCCTACATACTAAATGAAACCTAACCTAAGTGCTTACGACCCATTACGACCCGTTAAGGTAGCTTATGCTACGTTAACGCGTCGTTCGCGTAAAACGCGTTCGCCTAACTAGTCCTATGACAAGTATTATATGCATAAAATGTTTAATTATGTTACATAATCAGTTAAGTGACGAAAGTTTAGGTTACATGTGCTTAATTACCAATTACACATGAAAAGGGTATTTTGGTAATTTACCTAAGGCATATATACTACCTATCATACAACTACTTAACGAAGCGACCATAAGGTATAACCTCGGAAGGTTATTCCCTATATACTATGGTCACCTAATGTGTTTGGTCGGATCCTAATGATCGACCAAATGGGTCGGGTTCGAAGGTATAAGCGATTTATTAGGTCGCTTACCCTTACGACCCTAGACAACGTGGTAATCAGTAGGCATAGTCACAAGGGACTATAACCATCGTGATTACAATCACGTTGCGAAGTTCAAACGAACTTCGCATTGACCATAAACTGGTCAACGCAGAAAGTCAAACAAAGTTTGACTTTCAGACTCGAAAAGCAATAAAAGAACGAAGGAACACTTACAAAGGGTCCCCGAATGCTAATCTTGATCCAAGTAGCTCAGGTATGAAACAAAGGTTCCAACTTAGAGCGTCTCAAATCAAAATTCTTGTGGGTTTTGCAATGGCATGGGGGGTATTTATAGGGTTCGGTGAGCCGTTAAGATCGTTTCTTGTTAACCGTGCTTCAATCTCAACCCTCCACCTCAAAACCCTGGTTTTAGAAAACCATTTGCAATGGTATTGCCCAAAACCGTGTGCGAAAGTGAAAATGGACCAGATGCAATGTTTCTGCCCATACGAGGCGCTCGCGTAGCGCCACTGGATAGGCATGAAGTGCTCGCGCTACGCCACCATGTACCAGATTCAGCAAAGTTTCAAAAATGGCAGAAATGGTCCCTGCAGCCCGTTTAAGCTATTTTTGTTGCGTTTGAACCCCGTTAACCTCATTTCAAGGCTCTAAAATGAAGCTGAAGTATACGGAACTCAAAACATGCTCAAAAATATCTCGGATGTCGGTTCGTTTGGCCGTATGATCGTGACGTTCGCTTAATTATGACGGAATGCGCACAAGCGCGAAAAACGATCCAAATGGCGCGACGAATGAATTTTTCTTATGCCAAACACTAAGATAAAATATTTTAGTGCTTACATAAATTTTTGGATATCCGGATGTATTCAGAACGTGAGTTATGCGCGAAAATGCAAACTTGTGCACTTTTTGACGCTTTTAGTCCCTGAATGACCCAAAAGTTTATTTTAGCACACCGAACCCCTCAAAGCCTATTTCTAAGCTATGTAAAGGGTATTTATGGTATGTTTAACTTATGGCCATGTTCCGGAATGTTCGTTACAGTTCAAATTGGCATACTTTCACAGTTTGTCAATTTTAGTACCTGTAAGCGAATTAACTTGTTTTTGCCAAACCAAAGCCTTCAAAACTTATTTCTAAGTTATGTAAAGGTTATTTAAGGTATGTTAAGTATATTTCACTATTCCGGAGTGTTCGTTGCATTAAACTGGTTATATTTACGCATCAGTGCGCGTATAACCCTCCAGAAAGCGATTTAAAGCTTTAAATCGAACAAGAATTGATATGTGCAAATGATACACATATTTGTACAAATCCCAAGTAGGAAATACAATATTTCATTGGTTTGGTATTTTTTTGATGGTCGCAGTGACCCAGGTGTCACAGTCTCCCCTACTTTAGGAAATTTCATCCCGAAATTTTATTTAGAGGAAACTTGTGAGAGTTTAAAACATGAAGTTGAAAAGATCGAACAACATTGGTTAGGGTTCTGAACTTCTAGTAACTTTAATAACATCATGCTTGCAATGTAAGAGGGATACTTATATACAAGTATATGAAGCGTCATTGGTGCGTCCACCGTACCTCCATTACATCGTTCTCATTTTGTTATTGTTGTCACTATCGGTTCTTACACATAATAAATCTTACTGGGTTTCTGTGCACTAAATTTCATAATTATGTACGCGTCCATAATTAGACAATTCCTTGCATAGTTCACACAGTCTATTTTATAATGTGTAGTGGAAAACCAAATGAACAAACCTGTGATGAGTGTGACTAGACCACCATAGAGTCCTTTTAATTAAATCAATAAATGATCTAAATAGACTATCAAGGAGTCTGTTCAGCTACATCACTAGATGTCGTTCTTAACCAGATTCTGAATCAATCTTTTTTACTAGACCACTAAAAGGGTCTCTTATGAATCATGGAGCGGTACTATATAATCCAAGGGTCTTAACTATTACATAGAAGCTCATTAAGGATTTATGGTAGTACCTTTTGAATATCCTGCTACGAATCCCTCATATGAAGATATGAAAGATTCTGCGAGAATTTGGATAACGAATATCCAGAGTATACAAAAACACAAAAATGCATAAAAGAAAACACAAAATATATAACACATAATCACATAATTGTTTAACTAGAAATTTGTTCTGCTAACAGAGCACATGTATTTAAAGCACACTAGGAATCCATCTCGTGGATTTCATTTGGTACTTTAAACATTATCAAGAATCTAACTATAAAGATAGAAAGATTTTTAAAAGAAAAATTCGATTTCGATTATAAGGAACCGAAATGTTCGAATTTAGGTACATAAGGAATCCAATTAAGGACTCTGATTTGAATGTTAATCATCCACAAGGGTTTAAATGTGAAGAATAAAAAAATCCCATATGGATTTTAGAAGTTGAAGATGTTTTGAAACCTTGCACTGGATGTGCTTAAGTCAAAACATGAAGTAAAAATGCTTATGAAGTTGAGATGCTTGATATGTCAAGGCGACATATGAAGCAGAATTTGAAGGTTAAGTCAATGCATGTGGAAAATATTTTTGGAAAACTATGCATGGGGTTCAAAAAAAATGTTTTTGAAACCTTATATATAATACTTTTGAAATCATGAAGCAGGTGTATTAGGTAGATATATTTACAAAAATGTTTTAAAATCATGCGAGATAAATTTTGAAATTATGTATAAGGTTTTTGAAAACATGAATGATGTTTTTGTAATTATGCATTTGATATATATTGTATTGATAACATTTTGAAGTCATGAAGGTTATTTTTGAAAACATAGACAATGTTTTTGAAATCATGGAGGTTGTTTTGAAAAACTTATGTTATGCATGTTGAAAAAGTCAGAACATAATGGGTATGAGATTGAAAATATCCTTAGTTATCTAACCAAGGATTTAATGGCATAGATGTGCAAAAAGCACGATTACTCATAATTTCCCTTTATTTCTTGTACTTCGTCTCCTGGAGTGAAACGAATACTTAAAATTTTTCGAGGGAATCATGCGTAAACACAAAAATAGGAAATTCACAAAAGTAGTTTGTAAGGAACATAGTTCCTTAATGTAGGTATTATAGGGAAATGCCATAAACACATGTAATTATACTTGTATATCAGAATTGCGAACAACAACTTTTATTTATGAACGAGACATATTGTTTCACAATACATGAAAACAAAAGAAACAAAGGCATAAGACAGCAACATCCTTTGTTCAGCCGAATGCTCATCCAAGGGTTGGATTTGCACTGACAATCTTTGGGCAGTTGTTCCTCAAATGGCTCATCTCGCCATAGTTGTAGCAAGTACCAGACGGAAAACGAGCTTGAGTAGGGTTGACTTGGAGTTGGGTAGCAGCAAGGTTGATAGCAGCTTTGTTTTGGATGGCAAAGTGGCATATGTTAACCAAATGTCCCCGCCGTCCATAGTAGGTACATTTGGAGCAGGGTATGAGGTTTGAATGATGACGGTTGCATCGTTTGCACAGAGGAACAGCTCCTTTGTATGGCTTCTTAGCAGGGGGTTGAGCTGGTTGGTTGGGGACGGCTTTACCATTGTGAGCGACCATGGCGAAGTTCTGAGAAGCCTTTCGCTTCTTTGACTTCTTAGGGGATCGTTCATCCATGGTCTTTGATTCCTCGATTGGTTTCTTGGCTGGTGGTGTTGTCACCTGACTAGGTCCTGCCTGTCTTGGTGACTCTTGAGTGGCTTCATCCTGGAGACGATACATGGCAGTAGCTAATTCACCAGTATTCAGGACTACTTCGCCTATTCGCTGGGCAAATTTGGCTGTTTGCTCGGACATTTGACCGTTGTTGAGAGGAAGAGACATTCTAGAAGGAAATGAAAGAAATAGGAAGAAACAAGTGAAAGGTTATCAGAAAATCAAAACAGGATGGCAATGCATAAAAATTGCAATCATTTGTTTGTTACCTAAGGCAAACAAATGAGACGGTGACAAATCAAAGTAAACGGGTCATATTAATGTATCACTGAAGACATGCTCACCTATAAGTGAACACTCACCCCAAGAGTTCCCAGGTAAGAGTGACTGGTCCGATACTGCGGATTTGTACGAACACTCTAGCCTTCGACAGAAAAATCAGGATACAGGCATTCGCTCTTCCAGTTTGCACGTGTTCACATTATACGACCCAAACTTTGACGAGATTTGAAAACTTAGAGGGTTCAAAACCTTATAACAGAGGGTTCAAAACCTTACAATAGAGGGTTCAAAACCTAGTAATCAATCATCCTAGAACAGATGATTAGTTTTCAAAGCGGTTTTGAAATTTATGTTCTTGTTGTGGTCGTCGCCTAAGGATAGGTGACAGTATTTTTTTATGACTAAACGCAAGTGAACTCGCATTAGGGTCCTAGGAAGGTTATAGACTAGGTCAAAGTATTACTAATAACCTAATTCCCTATAACCATGAGCTCCGATACCAACTTTTCTGTCAGACCCAGACCACGTAAAACAACAAAACGTGGCGGAAACGTCGGGGAGTGTTGTAACAGAATCATTGTTTCATAACACATGGAAATTGAAATATTGTTTTATTGATTAAAAGAGTTACAATGTCTTGACAATCAAAGAAACATAACATGAATAACTAGTCTTGCATCTTTTATTGTCGCTAAGGCCCAAGTCCGCCTAAGTGTATCTTGATAAATCCTATGCATCATATCCTGAAACACATGTGAAAATAGGTACGTCAGCATAAAAATGCCTGTGAGATACATAGGTTTTGTGAAAATACGATTCATGACTTATGTTTAAGAAAATGTTTAGTCATGAACCTTGTAATTTGCTTTGTCTTGTAAATCATTTGAAAAACGATAGGATCAGATGATATGTATAAATAAGAGAATAATGTATGGTTAAGTGAATAACCATGTGAAATGAGTTTGTATAAATTAAGTTGTTTGTAAAACAATGTATTGTGAAAAGTATGTTATTTGTATAAAATGTTATATGTCCAAATTGAAATGATTCAAGTAACGCTACGATATGTAATACCATACAATCACTTATATATAGGAAGTACCAGCGGCGTATCCACCATGCTTGTATCATATTACACACGCCTCGTTACTTAAATCACTTACTCAAACCAAACCAACAATGTAAGATGTCTATGTTTAAACCAATTGCCAAATGTATTGAATAATATGTCAAAATGTTTATGTCAAGATGTAAGTCATGTAATGTATAACCAATGTCAATAATGTTTATGTGCCAAATGTAAATCATGTAATGTGTAACCAAAATGATATGCATGGCTAGTGAAATATATCAACTAAACCATATGCACAAAAACAGAGTATTGAAGTAAAACATGGTTTAAATCAAAGCTATGTTTTGTGGAAATGCATGCTATACTGATACAGACATCTATACGGTATTGTGAGAATGCATACATCCAACCCTTGAGACTGTGGCGATAAACCCTTAAACAAATTAAAGGTTTATCTAAGTTATGTGTATCGAATTCGGTCATTCCTTTCATCCAAACCTACCCAGGATGTCCGGAACGGGAGTTGTCAATTCCTATGGTACCACTACCTACTAACGAACGGCGTGATCGGTGTTAATGAATGTATATTGATCCATCAAAACAAACCAAATATCATATCAAAATGTAAGCATGTGATGAATAATAAATGTACTAAGTATGCATACAATGGGCATACATAGCATAGAATGTAATGTAAAATAATGTACTAAGTACGCACACAATGGGCATACATAGCATAAAGTGTAATGTAAAATAATGTACTAAGTACGCACACAATGGGCATACATAGCATAAAGTGTAATGTAAAATAATGTACTAAGTACGCACACAATGGGCATACATAGCATAAAGTGTAATGTAAAATAATGTACTAAGTACGCACACAATGGGCATACATAGCATGAAATGTAATGTAAAGTAATGTACTAAGTACGCACACAATGGGCATACATAGCAGAACACAATGAAATCATGTACTATAAATGTACTAATGAACATAGCAAGTATATGATGTGAAAGCAGGAAAGCATGAAAGTAACAAGTAGGCACATGTGTTCCACCCCAAAATGTTTGGAAAACAGTAAAAGAGGGGTCTATGTACTCACTTGAGATTGCTTAGTAGTCCTTGAGTAACAACCAAACAATGCTAGAGATCGCGGATATCAAACGGCACCTAATATAGGTAACTATGTTAATAAACCGGACCTAGATCGGAGGATCGGATAGAATGAGGGTTCGTAAACCAAACGAGTATAGAAACTCGTGTAATATGGTTTAACAAAGCCTACATACTAAATGAAACCTAACCTAAGTGCTTACGACCCATTACGACCCGTTAAGGTAGCTTATGCTACGTTAACGCGTCGTTCGCGTAAAACGCGTTCCCCTAACTAGTCCTATGACAAGTATTATATGCCTAAAATGTTTAATTATGTTACATAATCAGTTAAGTGATGAAAGTTTAGGTTACATGTGCTTAATTACCAGTTACACATGAAAAGGGTATTTTGGTAATTTACCTAAGGCATATATACTACCTATCATACAACTACTTAACGAAGCGACCATAAGGTATAACCTCGGAAGGTTATTCCCTATATACTATGGTCACCTAATGTGTATGGTCGGATCCTAATGATCGACCAAATGGGTCGGGTTCGAAGGTATAAGCGATTTATTAGGTCGCTTACCCTTACGACCCTAGACAACGTGGTAATCAGTAGGCATAGTCACAAGGGACTATAACCATCGTGATTACAATCACGTTGCGAAGTTCAAACGAACTTCGCATTGACCATAAACTGGTCAACGCAGAAAGTCAAACAAAGTTTGACTTTTAGACTCGAAAAGCAATAAAAGAACGAAGGAACACTTACAAAGGGTCCCCGAATGCTAATCTTGATCCAAGTAGCTCAGGTATGAAACAAAGGTTCCAACTTAGAGCTTCTCAAATAAAAATTCTTGTGGGTTTTGCAATGGCATGGGGGGTATTTATAGTGTTCGGTGAGCCGTTAAGATCGTTTCTTGTTAACCGTGCTTCAATCTCAACCCTCCACCTCAAAACCCTGGTTTTAGAAAACCATTTGAGCCCATGGTATTGCCCAAAACCGTGTGCGAAAGTGAAAATGGACCAGATGCAATGATTCTGCCCAGATGAGGCGCTCGCGTAGCACCACTGGATAGGCATGAAGTGCTCGCGCTACGCCACCATGTACCAGATTCAGCGAAGTTTCAAAAATGGGTGAAATGGTCCCTGCAGCCCGTTTAAGCTATTTTTGATGCGTTTGAACCCCGTTAACCTCATTTCAAGGCTCTAAAATGAAGTTAAAGTATAGGGAACTCAAAACATGCTCAAAAATATCTCGGATGTCAGTTCGTTTGGCCGTATGATCGTGACGTTCGCTTAATTATGACGGAATGCGCACAAGCGCGAAAAACGATCCAAATGGCGCGACGAATGGATTTTTCTTATGCCAAACACTAAAATAAAATATTTTAGTGCTTACATAAATTTTTGGATGTCCGGATGTATTCAGAACGTGAGTTATGCGCTAAAATGCAAACTTGTGCACTTTTTGACGCTTTTAGTCCCTGAATGACCCAAAAGTTTATTTTAGCACACCGAACCCCTAAAAGCCTATTTCTAAGCTATGTAAAGGGTATTTATGGTATGTTTAACTTATGGTCATGTTCCGGAATGTTCGTTACAGTTCAAATTGGCATACTTTCACAGTTTGTCAATTTGAATGATGACGGTTGCATCGTTTGCACAGAGGAACAGCTCCTTTGTATGGCTTCTTAGCAGGGGGTTGAGCTGGTTGGTTGGGGACGGCTTTACCATTGTGAGCGACCATGGCGAAGTTCTGAGAAGCCTTTCGCTTCTTTGACTTCTTAGGGGATCGTTCATCCATGGTCTTTGATTCCTCGATTGGTTTCTTGGCTGGTGGTGTTGTCACCTGACTAGGTCCTGCCTGTCTTGGTGACTCTTGAGTGGCTTCATCCTGGAGACGATACATGGCAGTAGCTAATTCAACAGTCTTCAGGACTACTTCGCCTATTCGCTGGGCAAATTTGGCTGTTTGCTCGGACATTTGACCGTTGCTGAGAGGAAGAGACATTCTAGAAGGAATTGAAAGAAATAGGAAGAAACAAGTGAAAGGTTATCAGAAAATCAAAACAGGATGGCAATGCATAAAAATTGCAATCATTTGTTTGTTACCTAAGGCAAACAAATGAGACGGTGACAAATCAAAGTAAACGGGTCATATTAATGTATCACTGAAGATGTGACACCCGCGGAAAATGCACAGTCGTCCTGATTAGCATCGCATCGTGTTGCGGATGGCTTATCAAATTTCGGGACGAAATTTCTTTCAAGTTGGGGATGATGTGACAACTCGAGTTTCCGACTTTAACTTTTGTATTTAATGCACGTTGACTTTGACTGTGTAGTTGTTTGACTGGTTGACTTGTAACTGTATACGTATTGTGTTTGCTTGATTATGTGTTGGAAACTTTAAGTTGCATAAGTTGTTTAGAATTTGACTCACACCGACGAAACAGAAGTTTGTTTCGTCAACTTCAGTTTCGACGAAACAGGACTTGTTTCGCCGAAGCCCAGTAAGGGCCCAACACGCTACGTAATTATATACCGGACTTTCTGTTCATTCGTCACTTTAGCAAACAGAAAACCCTAAAACTCTCTAGCCTTGTGTGCGAAGGCAACCATCTCCTCTTTCGAAGCCGGACCCTTATTGTTTGATCATCCTTTGTTCGGTTAGTGTTTTACATTTAATTTAATTTCAGTTTCATATGGATGTCATGATGTTCTGATTTTGTGATGCATGATAAGATCAGTTAGTGGAGTGTATGTGAAACCCGATGATGATCTTAAATTGTTGAATGATGATTATATTGTGCATGTGAATTGTATTGAATATGCAGCCAATTTAATGTTATGCATGTGATAGCCTAGGAATTGTTGGCCATTGTATGCATGAGTATATGTGATTGTCAGGGATCATGTGGTGGTTATTTGGTTCTCTAGAATGGATATAATATGCTAGATACTTAGCAGACTAGGGTTCTGTTGTATACGTATATGACTACCGAATGATCATAACAATCTGCTCACATGGGGTAATGATTCAATGACTTGCATAATGTTGTCGGCCATTGTGATTATTTTAATGATGATTTCATGATGGTAAGATGATGATTTCTATGTGCACATTGATTTCCATATGATTTCTGATGATTGATGGCGGCTGTTCCAATGATTAGGGTTTTCTGTGATGAAATTGTAACTGATGTACATTTTTGACGTAACTGATGTTCGACGTAACTGACTTGTTTGGCGAAACAGAACTCTCGGCGAAACAGAATGTGTTTCGCCAAGGGGTAATTGACGAAACAGGATAGTGTTTCACCAAGGGCAGTCGACGAGACAGAATCTTGTTTCGCCAAAGGGTAGTTGACGAAACAGAGTATGTTTCGCCAATATGTGTTTCGCCGACTTGAATACTTTGCACAGTAACCTGACTTAACTCTGTTAGAAGTTAACTGAGATATTTAACTACTGTTAAGTATAAAACAATACTTATATGACTACGAATACGTGCAATGTGATACTCGGTGCTTATTGATGCGATGTTCACTATGATTATACCTACGTGCCAACTTCGTGATTATAAACTGATTATGTATACGTGCATACTTTAGGAAGTGATTGATTTACTTTGAGCACTTACTTAGCATACCGAGCAAACCAAGGTGAGTTCACTGCATTTCTCAAGCATGCGTCCCGGTGGTTTGGGACAACTAGTAAACATTTGGAAGGGAATCTTGGGTAAACAGTTAAATTGGGTTTTGGTTATTGAACATGGAATCTATCATTATCGGATTGCCTGTAGGGCAATGGGGTAATTAGTTGATAGCGCTATTAGGTTTGATACCTCGCACCGGGCCGTAAGGACGGGCGCGAACTAATTATCTGGGCATCATTACCAATGCTTGGTTAGGGGCATTGGGGACTGGACACACTTCCAGGTTATTAAGGGACACACTTCCCGGATACATATGGGCACACTCCCTAGGGTATCTCAACAAGTCATAAACAGCATCATATCACAACGTTGAATTGCCTTAACATACGTCTGGTAACAAAACACGTTAACAAAACCTTGAACTCACCAGCGTCGTCTGACACACTTGTCTGCATGCTTGCAGGTCGCTAGAATTCGTGACATGGACTTGCTATCTGGGAGTGCTGGAGTGGTCATGGATCGAGGCTCTTGGATTAACTTAAAAGTGAAACGTTGGTTTTGAACATTTACTATGAAACAATTGTTAAACGATTTATGATACGCTTCCGCTATACAACTCTTTGGGAGTAACTCTATGTTTGATATTTACTTTTGGTACTTCATGACATGTTTTATTTAAATATTTATCATTGGTTCAATGTGATTGGTGGCTCGAACTCTGATGAGTAACACGCCTCGCGGAGTTCCCGCAGGTGGTATTTTGGGGGTGTTACAGTTGGTATCAGAGCCACTGGTTATAGCGAACTAGGTTTAAAAACGTTTTATAAAACCAGACTATAACCGAATACCTTCGAAGAATCGATCATGACACTCAGCCCCAGATCGTAAGGTTCGTCTTCTGTTTAGTTTATGCATTACTTCCTTAGTAGTCACACACTCATAACTTGCATGAAACGATACACTTGATACTATGGTGACTTGATAGTGTGACACTACTCTTCGACTTATGTGAATTGTAAACTTGTGATACCAATCGTTGTGTTGTGTGAACGGGGGAAACTTCGAGCGCAAGCTAAGAGGCACTGAGATAAGCATGCAAATTGCCTTATTATTATGGGTGCACACTTAATAATAACGTGGGGTGCATGCAAGTCCCAGTGAGGCTTATCAAGCGTGAGAAGGGTTCTGCCTTATTATGTGTGAACTTGGTAGTACATAGATATCAACATGATACTTGATTTCTATCTCGTTTCGATTTCCTGAATCGGTTCATCTCTATATATAGAATCATGAGTGGACGAGGACACGGACGTGGCAACATTAACATGACTCAGGCTGAGTTGACTGACCTAATCAACACTCGTGTGGCTGAGGCTTTAGCAGCCTATCAAGCTGGTACGGAATGTACCAAGTACTCTTTACTCTTATATCGCGTACACGTCTTTTCACTCCTATAATGTGTTTCCTTTCATCCTTTAAGTCAGCAAGCGCAACCCCAGAACAATCAGCCTGTCTGTACGTTTAAAACGTTCATGGACTGTAAGCCACAGACCTTCACCGGGACTGAAGGGGCTATGGGACTCTTGAGATGGTTCGAGAAAGCAGAGTCCGTGTTTGCTATATGTAACTGTCCCGCTGGGGACAGAGTGAAATATGGTGCGGGTACCTTGGCGGATGGTGCCCTAACGTGGTGGAATGCCCAAGTGCAGTTGCTGGGCATCGAGGCAGCGAATGCCACAACTTGGGATGATTTCAAAGAACTGATCAGGGAGGAGTATTGTCCTCGGGATGAGATCCAGAAGTTGGAAAACGAGTATTATGACTTGAAGATGGTAGGATCTGAAGTCGAAGCGTATGTGAAGCGATCGTATGAACTGGCCGACATGTGCCCGAATTTGTCCCGGCCTATGTCTCGGAGGATTGAGTTATTCATCAAGGGGCTGCCTCCGCGTGTGAAGAATTTGGTCACTGCAGCCCATCTCAATGATTTGACACAGATTGTCCGTTTGACCCACAAGATTGTAGATCAAGAGGTAGAGAGTAACTCGTTACCACCGCGTGTTTCAACCACTACTGCTGCTGCACCTACTACCACTGCGTCCGCTAATGATAACAAGCGGAAGTGGAACGATTACGACAAAGCATCTAGTGCGGGTCAGACCCAGAAAAGGCCCGACAACAATAGCAATCGCAGCATCAGCCAGTCGTCTTCTGTCAATCAAGGCCAGGGAGGTAGCCAAAGTCAGGGTTCGTATGCAGGGAGGAGGCCACGGTGCAACAAGTGTGGCTATCATCATTTCGGGCAGTGTGGACGGATATGTAACAGGTGTGGTAAGGCGGGCCACGAGGCCAAAGATTGTAGGGCCCCACAGCCCAAACACCAGCAGCAACAGAACCAGCAGAACCAGAGGCAGCAGGGACAACCACCCCAGCAGAATCAGGGCTTCAGAAAGGGGTGCTATCAGTGTGGTGACGAGGGTCACTTTAAGCGGGATTGCCCTCAGTTAAATCAAAATGCTAACGACAACAACCGCCCGAATAACAATAATGCTGGGATCAACAACAATGGCAACAATGGGGGCAATGTGGCACGTGGTCGCGGATTTACGATTGGAGCTGGTGAAGCTCGAAACGAAGGCAACGTGGTTACTGGTACGTTTTCAGTAAATGGTGTTTATGCTTCTATTTTATTCGATTCAGGTGCCGACTGGAGTTATGTGTCTTTGGGATTCAGTAGACGTCTAGGATTGAGTCCTACGCCTCTTGTTGTTAAGCACATAGTAGAAATAGCGAATGGTAAAACTATCGAAGCGTCACATGTTCTCATGGGTTGCAAATTAGATCTCTTAGGTCAAGTATTTGACATTGACCTACTTCCTGTCACTCTCGGGAGCTTCGATGTAGTTGTTGGAATGGATTGGTTATCCAAATATCAGGCGGAAATTCATTGCAAGGAGAAAGTCGTTCGTATTCCCCTTGCTAGTGGTGAATCTCTATCGGTCCAGGGTCATCGTAGTGGTGCTACAGTAGGTATTATTTCAGCCATGAAGGCCCTAAGTTTCCTACGAAAGGGCTATCCTTCCATTCTCGCTCTAGTTACTAATTCGCAGACTGACGAAAGGAAACTCGAAGACCTTCCTATTGTTCGAGAATTTCCTGACGTCTTTCCTGAAGAACTTCCCGGTTTACCTCCACATCGTCAGGTGGAATTTCAGATTGATCTTCAGCCAGGAGCAGCGCCGATTGCTCGTGCTCCGTATCGTCTTGCACCAGGAGAGTTACAAGAACTGTCGAACCAACTTCAGGAGTTATTGGACCGAGGTTTCATTCGTCCTAGTTCCTCTCCTTGGGGAGCCCCTGTATTATTTGTAAAGAAGAAGGACGGGTCTTTTCGTATGTGTATCGACTATCGTGAACTCAACAAGGTGACGATCAAGAATCGTTATCCTCTGCCTCGCATCGACGACTTGTTTGACCAGCTACAGGGATCCAGTTTTTATTCCAAGATTGATTTGAGGTCGGGGTATCATCAGGTATGGGTTAGAGAGGAGGATGTGCCTCGAATGGCTTTTCGAACGCGGTATGGCCATTATGAGTTCTTGGTTATGCCATTTGGGATGACCAACGCACCAGCGGTCTTCATGGATCTCATGAACCGCGTGTGCAAACCTTACCTTGACGACTTTGTTATCGTTTTCATTGACGACATTTTGATCTACTCCAAGAACAAGGAAGACCACGAGCGCCATCTTCGTCTCATTTTGGAGCTCCTGAGGAAGGAGCAATTGTACGCAAAGTTTTCTAAGTGTGACTTCTGGATTCGGGAAGTGCATTTCCTCGGGCACATCGTTAACGAAATGGGTATTCATGTGGATCCTGCCAAGATCGATGCTATACGAAATTGGGCGGCACCAAAGAATCCTTCAGAGGTGCGTCAATTTCTTGGTCTCGCGGGGTATTATCGTCGCTTTATTCGGGATTTTTCGAAGATTGCACAGCCTCTCACTGCCCTGACTCAAAAGAAAGTTGTTTATTCTTGGGGATCGAACCAGGAAGAAGCCTTTCAGCTCTTAAAGCAGAAGTTGTGCAGCGCACCGATTTTATCTCTACCAGAGGGTACTGAAGATTTTGTGGTTTATTGCGACGCGTCTATTCAGGGTCTCGGCTGTGTGTTGATGCAGCGAGACAAGGTGATAGCTTATGCATCTCGACAGTTGAAGGTACACGAGAAGAACTATACGACACACGACCTGGAGTTAGGAGCCGTAGTCTTCGCGTTGAAAATTTGGAGGCATTACCTGTACGGTACCAAGTGTACCATCTATACCGATCACAGGAGTCTTCAACATATTTTTGACCAGAAGGAATTGAATATGCGTCAACGGCGTTGGGTTGAGCTTTTTAATGATTATGAGTGTGCTATCAAGTATCATCCGGGTAAAGCTAATGTGGTAGCAGATGCTCTTAGTCGCAAGGAACCAAAACAGAAGCGTGTTCGTGCCCTACAGCTTACTATTCACTCTAATTTACCTGCCCGGATTCGCTCAGCACAGATTGAAGCGTTAAAGGAAGAAAATATCGAAGCTGAAGGATTACGAGGTCTACACAAGAAGAAGTTCGAGCAACGGTCTGACGATATCTACTACTTCATGGAACGGATATGGGTTCCTTCATTTGGTAATCTTCGAGAACTTGTGATGGACGAAGCACACAAGTCACGATATTCTATTCATCCAGGGTCTGATAAGATGTACCAGGACCTCAAGGTTTTATATTGGTGGCCGAACATGAAAGCTATTATTGCCACCTACGTGGGTAAGTGTTTGACCTGTGCTAGGGTCAAGGCAGAGTACCAGAAACCTTCGGGTCTACTTCAGCAGCCAGAGATACCCATGTGGAAATGGGAACAGATCGCTATGGATTTTGTTACGGGGTTACCTAGAACACAGGCTGGGAACGATACTATATGGGTGATCGTCGACCGTCTCACAAAGTCAGCACATTTCCTAGCAATCAAGGAGACAGATAAGTATTCGCAGCTCGCAGCAGTGTACCTTAAAGAGGTGGTTTCTAGGCACGGGGTGCCGACTTCTATTATTTCTGATCGAGATCCTCGTTTTACTTCGGAGTTATGGCAGGCTATGCATAAGATGTTCGGCTCACGTCTCGATATGAGCACGGCTTATCATCCACAGACAGATGGCCAGAGTGAGCGTACTATTCAGGCACTAGAGGACATGCTGCAGGCATGTGTTATTGATTTTGGGAAAGGATGGGAGAAGCACTTGCCGTTGGTAGAGTTTTCCTACAATAACAGCTACCACACCAGTATCAAAGCGGCACCATTTGAGGCACTGTACGGGAGGAAGTGCCGTTCACCTCTCTGCTGGGCTGAAGTGGGTGATAGTCAGATCACAGGTCCTGAGATGGTACTCGAAACTTCAGATATGATTGTAAAAATCAGGGAACGTATGGCAGCTGCTCGTGACCGGCAGAAGGCCTATGCTGACGCGCGTACCAAAGAAGTAGTGTTTGAAGTGAATGACCGCGTCATGCTGAAAGTCTCACCGTGGAAAGGGGTCGTACGCTTTGGGAAGCGTGGCAAGCTGAATCCACGTTATGTTGGGCCGTTTAAAGTTCTTGAGCGTATCGGTAAGGTAGCTTATAGGTTGGAGTTACCTACTGAGCTGGGCAAGGTTCACGACGTATTTCATGTATCACAGTTAAAGAAGTGTTATGCTGACGACCCATTAGTGGTACCATATCAAGAGTTGAGGATCGACGACAAGTTGCAGTTTGTCGAGGAACCTATTGAGATCATGGATAGGGAGGTCAAAGTACGCAAGCATAGTCGTATTCCGATTGTTCGAGTCCGTTGGAACTCGCGGCGGGGACCGGAGTTCACATGGGAGCGAGAAGATCAAATGAAGCTCAAATATCCTCACCTTTTTCCTAAAGACAAACCGGAATCTAGTAAAGCTGGTGAATCTCGGGACGAGATTCCTCTTCAAGTTGGGGATGATGTGACACCCGCGGAAAATGCACAGTCGTCCTGATTAGCATCGCATCGTGTTGCGGATGGCTTATCAAATTTCGGGACGAAATTTCTTTCAAGTTGGGGATGATGTGACAACTCGAGTTTCCGACTTTGACTTTTGTATTTAATGCACGTTGACTTTGACTGTGTAGTTGTTTGACTGGTTGACTTGTAACTGTATACGTATTGTGTTTGCTTGATTATGTGTTGGAAACTTTAAGTTGCATAAGTTGTTTAGAATTTGACTCACACCGACGAAACAGAAGTTTGTTTCGTCAACTTCAGTTTCGACGAAACAGGACTTGTTTCGCCGAGCCCAGCTTCGCCGAAGCCCAGTAAGGGCCCAACACGCTACGTAATTATATACCGGACTTTCTGTTCATTCGTCACTTTAGCAAACAGAAAACCCTAAAACTCTCTAGCCTTGTGTGCGACGGCAACCATCTCCTCTTTCGAAGCCGGACCCTTATTGTTTGATCATCCTTTGTTCGGTTAGTGTTTTACATTTAATTTAATTTCAGTTTCATATGGATGTCATGATGTTCTGATTTTGTGATGCATGATAAGATCAGTTAGTGGAGTGTATGTGAAACCCGATGATGATCTTAAATTGTTGAATGATGATTATATTGTGCATGTGAATTGTATTTAATATGCAGCCAATTTAATGTTATGCATGTGATAGCCTAGGAATTGTTGGCCATTGTATGCATGAGTATATGTGATTGTCAGGGATCATGTGGTGGTTATTTGGTTCTCTAGAATGGATATAATATGCTAGATACTTAGCAGACTAGGGTTCTGTTGTATACGTATATGACTACCGAATGATCATAACAATCTGCTCACATGGGGTAATGATTGAATGACTTGCATAATGTTGTCGGCCATTGTGATTATTTTAATGATGATTTCATGATGGTAAGATGATGATTTCTATGTGCACATTGATTTCCATATGATTTCTGATGATTGATGGTGGCTGTTCCAATGATTAGGGTTTTCTGTGATGAAATTGTAACTGATGTACATTTTTGACGTAACTGATGTTCGACGTAACTGACTTGTTTGGCGAAACAGAACTCTCGGCGAAACAGAATGTGTTTCGCCAAGGGGTAATTGACGAAACAGGATAGTGTTTCGCCAAGGGCAGTCGACGAGACAGAATCTTGTTTCGCCAAAGGGTAGTTGACGAAACAGAGTATGTTTCGCCAATATGTGTTTCGCCGACTTGAATACTTTGCACAGTAACCTGACTTAACTCTGTTAGAAGTTAACGGAGATATTTAACTACTGTTAAGTATAAAACAATACTTATATGACTACGAATACGTGCAATGTGATACTCGGTGCTTATTGATGCGATGTTCACTATGATTATACCTACGTGCCAACTTCGTGATTATAAACTGATTATGTATACGTGCATACTTTAGGACGTGATTGATTTACTTTGAGCACTTACTTAGCATATCGAGCAAACCAAGGTGAGTTCACTGCATTTCTCAAGCATGCGTCCCGGTGGTTTGGGACAACTAGTAAACATTTGGAAGGGAATCTTGGGTAAACAGTTAAATTGGGTTTTGGTTATTGAACATGGAATCTATCATTATCGGATTGCCTGTAGGGCAATGGGGTAATTAGTTGATAGCGCTATTAGGTTTGATACCTCGCACCGGGCCGTAAGGACGGGCGGTAATTAGTTGATAGCGCTATTGGGGGTGTTACAGAAGACATGCTCACCTATAAGTGAACACTCACCCCAAGAGTTCCCAGGTAAGAGTGACTGGTCTGATACTGCGGATTTGTACGAACACTCTAGCCTTCGACAGAAAAATCAGGGTACAGGCATTCGCTCTTCCAGTTTGCACGTGTTCACATTATACGACCCAAACTTTGACGAGATTTGAAAACTTAGAGGGTTCAAAACCTTATAACAGAGGGTTCAAAACCTTACAATAGAAGGTTCAAAACCTAGTAATCAATCATCCTAGAACAGATGATTAGTTTTCAAAGCGGTTTTGAAATTTATGTTCTTGTTGTGGTCGTCGCCTAAGGATAGGTGACAGTATTTTTTTATGACTAAACGCAAGTGAACTCGCATTAGGGTCCTAGGAAGGTTATAGACTATGTCAAAGTATTACTAATAACCTAATTCCCTATAACCATGAGCTCTGATACCAACTTTTCTGTCAGACCCAGACCACGTAAAACAACAAAACGTGGCGGAAACGTCGGGGAGTGTTGTAACAGAATCATTGTTTCATAACACATGGAAATTGAAATATTGTTTTATTGATTAAAAGAGTTACAATGTCTTGACAATCAAAGAAACATAACATGAATAACTAGTCTTGCATCTTTTATTGTCGCTAAGGCCCAAGTCCGCCTAAGTGTATCTTGATAAATCCTATGCATCATATCCTGAAACACATGTGAAAATAGGTACGTCAGCATAAAAATGCCTGTGAGATACATAGGTTTTGTGAAAATAGGATTCATGACTTATGTTTAAGAAAATGTTTAGTCATGAACCTTGTAATTTGCTTTGTCTTGTAAATCATTTGAAACACGATAGGATCAGATGATATGTATAAATAAGAGAATAATGTATGGTTAAGTGAATAACCATGTGAAATGAGTTTGTATAAATTAAGTTGTTTGTAAAACAATGTATTGTGAAAAGTATGTTATTTGTATAAAATGTTATATGTCCAAATTGAAATGATTCAAATAACGCTACGATATGTAATACCATACAATCACTTATATATAGGAAGTACCAGCGGCGTATCCACCATGCTTGTATCATATTACACACGCCTCGTTACTTAAATCACTTACTCAAACCAAACCAACAATGTAAGATGTCTATGTTTAAACCAATTGCCAAATGTATTGAATAATATGTCAAAATGTTTATGTCAAGATGTAAGTCATGTAATGTATAACCAATGTCAATAATGTTTATGTGCCAAATGTAAATCATGTAATGTGTAACCAAAATGATATGCATGGCTAGTGAAATATATCAACTAAACCATATGCACAAAAACAGAGTATTGAAGTAAAACATGGTTTAAATCAAAGCTATGTTTTGTGGAAATGCATGCTATACTGATACAGACATCTATACGGTATTGTGAGAATGCATACATCCAAGCCTTGAGACTGTGGCGATAAACCCTTAAACAAATTAAAGGTTTATCTAAGTTATGTGTATCGAATTCGGTCATTCCTTTCATCCAAACCTACCCAGGATGTCCGGAACGGGAGTTGTCAATTCCTATGGTACCACTACCTACTAACGAACGGCGTGATCGGTGTTAATGAATGTATATTGATCCATCAAAACAAACCAAATATCATATCAAAATGTAAGCATGTGATGAATAATAAATGTACTAAGTATGCACACAATGGGCATACATAGCATAGAATGTAATGTAAAATAATGTACTAAGTACGCACACAATGGGCATACATAGCATAAAGTGTAATGTAAAATAATGTACTAAGTACGCACACAATGGGCATACATAGCATAAAGTGTAATGTAAAATAATGTACTAAGTACGCACACAATGGGCATACATAGCATAAAGTGTAATGTAAAATAATGTACTAAGTACGCACACAATGGGCATACATAGCATAATGTAATGTAAAGTAATGTACTAAGTACGCACACAATGGGCATACATAGCAGAACATAATGAAATCATGTACTATAAATGTACTAATGAACATAGCAAGTATATGATGTGAAAGCAGGAAAGCATGAAAGTAACAAGTAGGCACATGTGTTCCACCCCAAAATGTTTGGAAAACAGTAAAAGAGGGTTCTATGTACTTGTTTTGGTCAAAAATTACCTAAGCAATTAAGTGATCAAATTAGTTAAGTGAGGTAGTGTGCTAGAAATATGTATGAAAAATGTGTTAACAAAATTAGATATGAAAACAGTTTCAGGATACGGCTCAGGATATAGAGCTGTATCTATGATCAAACAATGAGCGAAAATGTAAAGGTGGACACATGATGTACGGGGAAAGCCCTTGATAAATCTAGATCGCCGGCATAAAACCTCGGGAGCTGACAATCGCAGCTGCCTTGTTCTTCTATTGCTTCAAATATCAGGATACAGTGCAGGATGTGGTGCGGATCGACTATGTGTTACAATGTAATTCGAATACAAGTGTTATGTGTAGTGTTTGCGATGAGCTAGAGAGAAAGTGTTTGAAAGTGTGTAAGTTGCGTGACTTAATCTGATCCGCCCCCATCTATTTATAGTAAAACAAATGTAACTAACTATCCTACATAACCGGGATCCAACGAATATTTCTTAGTTGAACGTTGGAGACCTGGTCTTTCGGGCTCAACGTCTATCCTTTAACAAATACGCCCGAGTCTTGAGGAGATGGAGTCCACTTGACCGTTGGCAAGTCCCAGTCTTTAACCTGCACGTGATTAATTCGATATACCCCAGGATATCACCCAGGATGTTAGCAATGCCCTCGTCCAGTATCCTGATCACAGATAAACAATTAAAAGCAGGATATAGTTCAAGATATGTATGCTTAGAAAATGAGCCATAACAGTACTCACTTGAGATTGCTTATTATTCCTTGAGTAACAACCAAACAATGCTAGAGATCGCGGATATCAAACGACACCTAATATAGGTAACTATGTTAATAAACCGGACCTGGATCGGAGGATCGGATAGAATGAGGGTTCGTAAACCAAACGAGTATAGAAACTCGTGTAATATGGTTTAACAAAGTCTACATACTAAATGAAACCTAACCTAAGTGCTTACGACCCATTACGACCCGTTTAGGTAGCTTATGCTACTTTAACGCGTCGTTCGCGTAAAACGCGTTCGCCTAACTAGTCCTATGACAAGTATTATATGCCTAAAATGTTTAATTATGTTACATAATCAGTTAAGTGACGAAAGTTTAGGTTACATATGCTTAATTACCAATTACACATGAAAAGGGTATTTTGGTAATTTACCTAAGGCATATTTACTACCTATCATACAACTACTTAACGAAGCGACCATAAGGTATAACCTCGAAAGGTTATTCCCTATATACTATGGTCACCTAATGTGTTTGGTCGGATCCTAATGATCGACCAAATGGGTCGGGTTCGAAGGTATACGCGATTTATTAGGTCGCTTACCCTTACGACCCTAGACAACGTGGTAATCAGTAGGCATAGTCACAAGGGACTATAACCATCGTGATTACAATCACGTTGCGAAGTTCAAACGAACTTCGCATTGACCATAAACTGGTCAACGTAGAAAGCCAAACAAAGTTTGACTTTCGGACTCGAAAAGCAATAAAAGAACGAAGGAACACTTACAAAGGGTCCCCGAATGCTAATCTTGATCCAAGTAGCTCAGGTATGAAACAAAGGTTCCAACTTAGAGCTTCTCAAATCAAAATTCTTGTGGGTTTTGCAATGGCATGGGGGTATTTATAGTGTTCGGTGAGCCGTTAAGATCGTTTCTTGTTAACCGTGCTTCAATCTCAACCCTCCACCTCAAAACCCTGGTTTTAGAAAACCATTTGAGCCCATGGTATTGCCCAAAACCGTGTGCGAAAGTGAAAATGGACCAGATGCAATGTTTCTACCCAGATGAGGCGCTCGCGTAGCACCACTGGATAGGCATGAAGTGCTCGCGCTACGCCACCATGTACCAGATTCAGCAAAGTTTCAAAAATGGCAGAAATGGTCCCTGCAACCCGTTTAAGCTATTTTTGATGCGTTTGAACCCCGTTAACCTCATTTCAAGGCTCTAAAATGAAGTTAAAGTATAGGGAACTCAAAACATGCTTAAAAATATCTCGGATGTCGGTTCGTTTGGCCGTATGATCGTGACGTTCGCTTAATTACGACGGAATGCGCACAAGCGCGAAAAACGATCCAAATGGCGCGACGAATGGATTTTTCTTATGCCAAACACTAAAATAAAATATTTTAGTGCTTACATAAATTTTTTCATGTCCGGATGTATTCAGAACGTGAGTTATGCGCGAAAATGCAAACTTGTGCACTTTTTGACGCTTTTAGTCCCTGAATGACCCAAAAGTTTATTTTAGCACACCGAACCCCTCAAAGCCTATTTCTAAGCTATGTAAAGGGTATTTATGGTATGTTTAACTTATGTTCATGTTCCGGAATGTTCTTTACAGTTCAAATTGGCATACTTTCGCAGTTTGTCAATTTTAGTCCCTGTAAGCGAATTAACTTGTTTTTGCCAAACCAAAGACTTCAAAACTTATTTCTAAGTTATGTAAAGGTTATTTAAGGTATGTTAAGTATATTTCACTATTCCGGAGTGTTCGTTGCATTAAACTGGTTATATTTACGCATCAGTGTGCGTATAACCCTCCAGAAAGCGATTTAAAGCTTTAAATCGAACAAGAATTGATATGTGCAAATGATACACATATTTGTACAAATCCCAAGTAGGAAATACAATATTTCATTGGTTTGGTATTTGTTTGATGGTCGCAGTGACCCAGGTGTCACTGTATTGACTATGATGATATCAACTACGTCACGATACTCCCCGCCGGGCCCACTGGTAATATGTGGAAATATCGGGGTGTGACAGGCTTGTTCTTAATAATATATTTGCAACCACTAAGGGGGTGTTTGTTTTTGCTTAAAACATCTGCAAGGAGCCTATGTCTGCAGGCGGGCAGACATAAGGGCTTGAAGACTGTTTTTTTTTAAAGAAGATCTGAAAATGGCTTATTTTATCTTAAAATAAAAGCTATGAACCCCTTGCTTCAATTGTCTTCACACAACTCCTTCAACACATCTCCAACTCCCTCTCCTTCCACCCCCTCTTCTTCTTCTCAATTCTCGGACCACCTCCAATGTCCTCATCATCCACCACAGAAAATCATCATCATCAGACCGCCGCCGTCGGAGACGGCTCCGAAAACCTCGTCGGAAGAAATACAGACCGCCGCCGTCGGAGACGGCTCCGGCTCTGCCGGTTCTCTCTCTTTCTCTGGTCCTTACGCCACCGTCGGAGACGGCTCCGGCTCTGCCGATTTCTCTCCTCCTTTCCCGATTTCTCTCTCATCAGTCTCTCTCTCTCCTTGTTCTTCAGGGTGTCGGAGTGTGGGAGGGTGTTCGTGAGAAGGAGAGTTGTGAGGGTGTGGCCGACCGATTAACCGGCTCCGATCAGTCATCGAGAGGAAGAAGCAGGGGTTGAGTTGATGTGAGTTGGATCATGGATATGTTGGATGTTGAATGTGTAGACATTATCAGGTTATAAAACAAACAGTCTTATATTTTCAGCTTGCAGATCTTCAAACCACATCTTCAGTTACAGATATAAAAACAGATGAAATCAGCTTGCAGACAATTTATGTCTGCAAAAACAAACAGCACCTAAATAAACACCCTTTATGAAGACTTTCTTACTTGATTGATCCATCCTTGAAAACAAACAAGAGTTATAAGATGCTTAAACAGGAGTCTTCATATGGTAATAATAACTAGCTAGTACACACAATGAATGTGGTTCATATGGTATAATAACTAGCTAGTACACACAATGAATGTGGTTCCACAATTCCATAAGCTTTATTCTTAGATTATTTAGAGATCAATGTAGTCATTGGATTTTAATAGATTTTTTTTGTTTGAATCAATATAAGCGAAAGGTTATCGTGTTGTTGTTTGATTAAATATTATTTGATTTTAAACGTATTCATATATTTTAGAGAAATTGAATTTTAATAATCTCACCTAAAGGTGATTGGCCAATAATAATTTCATTTTAAAAATATTGCTATTGAGACTCTCACCTTTTAAAATTGTTGTTCACGATGGTCACTCGTCACCAATTTCAGACTGATGAGAAAAACATTTATAAAAGGTGGGACTGCTATTTGCAATTTTTAAAAGTGAAATTATTAAAATCCAATTTCCCTAGATTTTGATAGCTAAATTTAATCAACTTCGTGTCTTAATCAACTTTATAAACAACTAAATTTAACTTCTCATCAGAGCTAAAGCAAAGCAAGAGTGGTGGGTGTGGTCTCAGAAAGGGAGAAAATGCGAATCAATTTTAAGACATGACAGTGAGAGAGGGTGAAGTAGCAGACAAATGGTGCCATAGACGTGATGCTCTAATACGCAACAATATGTGAACGGGACCTCATTAGTTATGATATAGTTTCAAATCAAGCAACCATTTAATGTCCAGTGTTAAATGATGTTTCAACGACTTAGAATTAGTTACTCGATGATGTCGACAATATTTACGATATGTAATGTGGTATATCTTCGTTTCTACAATCCAAATAATAATTGTTCATGATTTCTTGATGTGAACTAATATTATGTAGATCTTCCTTTCAACAATAAGTCTAATCAAATTAAATACCTTTAGGTCTCAATTTTTCAACAAGTGACTTTAAAGTAGCAACTAACATAAGACCTAGTCATTGAACTCTTATCATACATAGTCATGAAACATGTTGTAAATCATAACAAAAGGGCCAAACTATCTACACACTTGGTGTGTAGATAGTCACACTCAAAAGGTAATTTTTGTCCTTATATGCACACACTGCAGTGTCGAACTGTGGTCAAAACGCGGCGTTTTGGTTCGGTTAACCAGACAAAGACTGACGGGTGTCTGACGGGTCTGTTGACCGGACAAAAACGCCGAGCTTTGGCCGCGTTTTGGTCCTATCAACCAGACAAAAGACTGACACCCGGTCTGGTTGACAGGACCAAAACGCGGCCAAAGCTCAGCGTTTTGGTCCGGTCAACAGACCCGTCAGTCTTTGTCTGGTTAACCGGACCAAAACGCCGCGTTTTAACCACAGTTCGACACTGCAGGGTGTGCATATAAGGACAAAAAACACCTTTTTTGGTGTGTAAATAGGCAAGAAAGTGTGTAGATAGGTACACTCTAACAAAAATATCAAGAATCATTGTACTTTATTATTATTATTAAAAAAATAAAGAAAAACGTACAAATGATTTTTTTTTGAACGGTGAACTTCATGTATAAGGTTACCACACTCTCCAAATATGAGAGCCCTGTATTGCCCCACTTTAACCAGACTATATTGTCTTAACCGGGCCACATTGACTTCAAAGTTTGGCTTTTTTTTTTGGCGTTACCCAGGAAACCATACCGCCGACTGCTACTTGACAATCGTTATGCCACCACAAAAGCAGAACTCTCTGACGTAACACACGGTGAGACGAAAACCCGGTTAGGCTCGGGAATCAAACTAACAACCTCACACAAGGCCTAGTTCAAATCTTTAATTGTCTACATATACCCCAATATGATACAAGTGAGAATTGAACTTGAGTTTTCATTGGAAACCCCAGTTGAGTCTCCATTGGAAACCCAAGTAAAAATAAATTTAAAAAATGTAGCTTCAAAATATCCTTTATATTATATAACATTTTTATGTAAATAATTTCTTTTGTCATTTTCTCATTTACATGTCAATGATGTCGGCACCGTTTTAGCTTATTTTTGATGGACAAATTTGTAATTTTGCACGTCAAAATCTGCTTTATATCCCATTGCATGTCAGATTTTCAGATATCATTTTGATTATTGGCCAATCGTTTTCAAATTCATTTTTATTTTTCTTCCAAAATTCGCCTTT
The DNA here is from genome assembly GCA_030545235.1 of Helianthus tuberosus. Lineage (NCBI taxonomy): Eukaryota > Viridiplantae > Streptophyta > Magnoliopsida > Asterales > Asteraceae > Helianthus > Helianthus tuberosus. The sequence goes on along the minus strand of CM060354.1, from coordinate 17,304,862 downwards.
TACAATTACTTTACCCGTTTTAGGGAAGACGACATGGTTAAATATTCAAACAAATATATTTTAATCGGTTATATTACCGTTATATTTAACGCTATCGTAGTGGGCCGTTACTCCATCCACATTCATAATTAGGGACGAACTCGAATCAACCGGTATCAAAAAGGCAAAAATATCACTACCGAGAATCTCAAAAAATAAGTAAAGGTATCGAAAATGCATGGTACGGTACGGACCTGTATTTGAAAGTAATCGGTAAATACCGGTATCGAAAACGCTAAATATCGGTACGAAATCAAGTCAGTTTCAGGAAATTTGGTACTAACATCGGTTCAGTACCGATTCCGAACCGATACCCGGTACCATTTGCTCATCCATACTCATAAACGTGGCATCACTTGATCTTATTTCTTTTCTTTTTTACTTAAATCACTGAACACTATTTTATATTTAACATTTTAGTTCAGAATACTAGCGTTAATTTGTTATATGTGTTGTCCTAATAAGTTGCTCAAGTGGTTAGTCACTTGGTTTTCCTCCTTGAGGTCTCAAGTTCAACTCCTACTAGCATCACTTTAGAGGACATTAGTGGTGTCAATAAAGTTTAGAACTAGGCCTCTTTGGAGGTCGTTAGTTCGAAACCGAGCCGAACCGGATTTTACTGCAGTGGGCCTTCAAGCGGGCGGGTTTTACCCGGAATTCGTGGCTTGGTGGTTGGGTATGCATCCAACTCTGACCGTTATGGAGGAGCGGATGCATTTGCTTGATTGAGAGCATCCCAGGATGCTTATCCGATGATTTAGTTTGCCGTTCAAAACAAATTTGTTATATGTTTTAACATTTTAGGTTAACCATAATACGTTCATTCCAGTTACTATTATTTGCTTTCAAAAGAAACTTACGGATTTGTTCTTATTACCTGGATTTGTTCTTATTACCTGGTTGAAAACTTATAAATTTAAACACGTTTAATCGTAGAGTTCTCCTTTTATACATTGTCAATATGCTCAAAATGCGTTGAATCAAACGTAGCATTATAAAATTATGAACTTTCAAATCGTGTTGATTCTACCATTATTTTAGCTTAGTGTCGATACTTGGGTTAGCATTGTAAATTTTGTGCCAAAGTTTGTTTCGGTTTATTGTAAAGAATTATTTAGCATTTTGATTAAACCCGAAATCAAAAAGTGATTACTTGCATTTATATTTACAACCACAATAACAACTACTAGTTTTGACATTATTTTCCGTTCCAATAAAAAATCATAATTAGAGGATTTAAGACCACCTTCAACGTGTTTGATCTTATAGAGCGGCAGACTCGTGAGTCGCCCATTTGATGTGGAGGAGAGAAGGAGCTGAGAAGCCCGTCTAAGATTGTGAGGGGAGAGGAGAGGAGAGGGAGTCAGAATCGTAAGGAGAGTGAGGGGAGAAGTTAAACATGCCAAGACAGAGGGTGGTCAGTGACGTTTTCCCTCCTCATAAGGAGATAATCTAAATTCTATCTACCGTAAAATAGTTTAGATATAGTTTTAATAATGATTTTAACAAATAGCTTATCATACACATGTGTACAAAATATTTGCATAGTACTATAACATCTAAATAACTTACAAACAATATAGAATTATAATAATGTACTTATTAATATTTATATCATATATAATAGTATAATTCATTGTAACTTTAACGTTATGACCTATTGATTGTTATTCAAGAATGATCATAGCACGTTACCAACGAATGTTATGAAAGTGATGTTTTTTTTTCTTGGTAAGTTATGCTGTTAATGAGTGTTGAGTAGGCCAAAAGATCAAGGGAGAAGACTTTTGATTTGTAAAAAGAGGGTTTGGTGGTTATTCTTACTCTTAGGTGGCGTTCGTTTCATGGAATGGAATGGAATTAGGAAGTTTTTCTTTGTAAAATTGATCTTGGTTGGGGGATGGAGGAATTTGAAATCCTTCACTCTAATGAAATTTGTGACTATTTCAACATTCCTTAGAAATCCTTCACTCTAATGAAGGAATGGAATGGAATGTTGAAATAGTCACAAATTTCATTGATTAAAGAAATTCATTGGATTTCAAATTCCTCCCTCCCCCAACCAAGATCAATTTTACAAAGAAAAGCTTCCCAGTTCCGTCCCATTCCATTCCATGAAACGAACGCTACCTTAGTATAATCCATGCATTTTCTTAAAAACTTTTTTTTAATCTATACCAAGAAAAAAATTATATAAATAGTTTTTACAGTAAATTAAGTGTTTTAGATTTGGTTCGTGTCATTAGAGACTTTTAGTAATGTTATTTATTTATTTTTTAAGAGTAAAATGCACGGATAGTCCCTGTGGTTTTGCAAAGTTTCACCTATAGTCCCCAGATTTTGGAAATTACACTCCTAGTCCCTGTGGTTTGACAGTTTGTTACGCTGATAGTCCCTGGAGTGGATGTGGGTTAGTTTTCTCAGTTAAGTTGGTGTGAAATGACTATAATACCCTTACTTTTATTAAAATATAAGAAAAATTACCCCATGCCACCATTACCCCACAACCCCAATCTGCAAACCACCACCGTGACTACAACCATACCACCACCAACATCCCGTCTTCGTCACCGCTACACCGATCTGGAAAATACCTTCCGACATCTGACAATACCCCGATCTGGAAAATACCCCAATCTGGAAAATACCTTCCGACATCTGAAACACATGGTACCTTCTTGAGTGATCTAGAGAGAGAAACAAGGTTAGAAACTGTGTGGGAAAGAAGGATAAATAAAGGAGTCAACCGGAGGTGAAGCCCGGCAAAACGACGGCGGATCTCCACTGCAATTGCAGATCGATGAATGTTGGGTATGTTTCCAGCGACAGTTTGGTCTCCGACGTGAGTCCGACATTAATCGGTCCTTGCATGTGATAAATACTCATCGGATCTATGGTCGCGAAGACGAGATACCGGCTGCAACCGATGGATAAGGTAAGAACATGTTGTTTTATGTTTGTTTTGAGAAGGGGACATCAGCCACTGGAAGAGGGGTTTTAAATTGAGAAATCTAATGTTGGATCTTGATTATTAGTGTGAGAAAAATCTTCATGATGAGATTTTGAGGGTAAATGTGTTCCGATGAACGATGAAGGAGATGAAACGAGAGTTTTCACTATTGATGAACTCTTGGTAACTTATGCGTCTCTTTATCTCTCGCTCTAATCGATCTCCATCTCTCTAAATGTGCTGGATGAAGGGATCTGGGATGGAGGTGGGAGTTTAGGTGGCGGAGATGTTGATGTTGGTGGAGTTGCAGGTGGTGGCGGCTGGTGGTAAGTGGTGGCGGCTGATGGTAAGTGGTGGAGGCAGGTGGTGGTATATACATACATATATGTTTTATATATTTAAATACTTGATTTGTTTATTTTATTTTATTTTATATTAAGGGTATTATAGTCATTTCACACCAACTTAACTGAGAAAACTAACCCACATCCACTCCAGGGACTATTAGCGTAACAAACTGTCAAACCACAGGGACTAGGAGTGTAATTTCCAAAATCTGGGGACTATAGGTGAAACTTTGCAAAACCACAGGGACTATCCGTGCATTTTACTCATTTTTTAAAGTGGATAGTCGTTTGTTTTAGACTTTATTTGCATATAAACGTAGACGAAAGATCAAATACAAATACGATTATCTTACAAAACATACGAATGACATGGAAAAGTAAAAAAGGACGATGACATTTTTGTAATTATTCTATTAGTAGAGTAATTATCTTGATGAACTAGTAGACTAATTACGATACACGTGTAGAGTAATTTTGAATTTTATATTGTTAATACACTTCATTTTCTCAAATTAATGTGAGGATGTAATTACGGAGGTTGCATCGATTGTAGGTGAGAACAGTGACTTTATGACATGAAGTCAAGTGTTTGAAGTTAGGTATTTTAGGATAGGGAAACCAATCCTCAAATGGATCCCCGGAGTGGTGTAAATGGATCCTCATTAAATGTAATGTGTTTATTTTGAGGGTCGAAATGGAAAGAATCGCGACTTTGGTAGCTCTTAAGAAAAGGAACATTAATGTGGAGGATACCACCTACTTGTTGTGTAACGATGGCAAGGAAACCGTGGAACACATGTTCACTGCGTGCATGGTTTCTTCTATGGTTTGGAATCATATTTTTAGGTTGAGTAAAGTTTCTGCCTCTATTATATTTTCCTTTAAAGATTTGATGGAAAGCCACAGTTATGTGGGGGCTGAATGGAGTGAAAAAGGAAGTCTTTAAAGGTATAGTTAGTTAGGATCGGGTGCTGGAGCATATGGAGGGCGAGAAACAAAGCTCAGTTCGAGAACAAGCAAATCAAGACTAAAGAAATAATTAGTGAAGTGAAGACGATGGGGTTTTTGTGGTTCAAGAATAGATACAACAAGTTGATTGTCTCATGGGGTAATTGATGTAAATTTGTAATTATGTAAGGTTTGTAGCTGTGGCCGCCTCGGTTTGAGGTTTGGCGTTTCGTTTTAATGAAGTTCACTTAAAAAAAAAAAAGGATAGGGAAACCAATAAGACTAAAGATGCCATTTACTTTTTGTTTGAAGTTAGGTATTTTAGGATAGGGAAACCAATAAGACTAAAGATGCAATTTACTTTTTTTTTTAATGGCGAATAATACTCTGCCACTATTCACTCAAATATTACACCCAATTAATTATAATCTACTCTTTGCCTAAGACTGAATCTAAGACCTCACCCACCTAAGACCACCAGTAGTGGGGCGTTATTTTTAAAAACAATTGAAAAAAAACGCCCCAAAACGCCCCCTCCCCCACTACACTAGGCGTTTTGGGGCGTTACTTTTGGAAAAAAAATTGTTTTTGGCGTTATGTTTAAAACGCCGAATTGCAAAAATTGTTTCTGACACATGTGATGTTGGTAGCTTGGACCACTAAGACCCACCAATCCAATTACCCATGCTCTGACACACCCACATGCTTTTTTTTTCATTAAAAATAATATGGGGGTTATTGGCATAATGCCCCACTACGCCACTTTTGCTATAATGCCCCATCGCTGACTAGGACGCCACGTGTCGGATAATGCCCCATAGTGAGGACATTATAACACATTACCACTACACATGGTCTAAGAGGCTTGAACCTTTATCATTTGGGCTAGACTGCCTAGTTCCACAATGGCAATATATGCGATTTACATATTTATGATGCGTAAAAATAAATGTTTATATGAACATGCCACGAGAATAATATGTATAGTTGCTTGCTTTTCTAGAATGGCTAACTCAAACAACCATTAATTATATTCCTAAAGCTAAGACTGCAGGGTATGGTGGGGCTTGGGTTGGGCGTAGGTTGGGGCGGGTGCTGACACGTGGAATGGGAGCCCCCCCCCCCCCCCCGCTGCCTGGTACGTGTCCGCAGGGTATGGTGGGGCGTGGGTTGGGTGCACCGCGTGGCAGGGTAGTTTAAAAAAAAATATACATAATTTAAAAAAATCACACAAACATTTATAAAAAAAACATACAACTTCATTAATATTTATAAAATTACATAAACCTAAAAATTACAAAATAAGAAACCTAAAGCGTTAAATAAATTTCAAAAAGGTCGATCTTGTCGAACGCCTTTTTTTCCTTGCCGCGAAACTCTATGTTCGCCACCGCCACCTGGTCCTCGTGGCTTAACTCGCCCCCGGGAACGGCTTCGTAGTAAGCCTTGAAACGCTCGAGCTTGGGACGTAGCTCGCGCCATTTATGTTGGCACGCGTTCATGTTGTGGCGGTCGTTACCGACGTTTAGTCGGTAGGCCGCGAAAGCTTCCGTCCAATATTTGGTTTGGCCCGGTGGCCACCCCTTCATAGCGTCAACGACGCTTGTGACTAGGGCAAGTTCTTCGTCGTGGGTCCAGGATGCCATAGCGGGTTCGTGGGATGTTGGGTTTGTGGTGACCGGCTGGGGCAGCGGGTGGGGATATCGAATGTTTGGGACCACGGTGGGGGTTGGGATGGACCACCCGGTTGGGGTTTGGGGGTATTTATAGGGGATGTTGGGGTTTGGGTGACCGGTTGGGGTGACCGCTTGGCCAAGCCAACGGTTTGAATTTAAAAATTCAAAACTTTTGGGATGGCCCGCTATGACGTGGCGGGTGAGCCAATGATATTCAGCCAACTAGGATGGCCAAACCGCCCCAAGCCCGGCTTGAAACCCATGCCCCAAGGGCCACGCCGAAACTCATGCCCACCCGGGGTGGTGGCTTGGGCGTTTTCCCCCTACCCACGCCCAAACTCCCGCCCCATACCCCGCAGTCTAAACTATTGTCTTTTGCGAGGCTAGAACCGGTCAAACTCAAGGTAAGAATCAACTTTCCACTATAAAAAATTATAAAAAAGTTCGTAGTGGGGATTGGTTCAGATTCTTTTTTCTTAATGACAAAGAAACTCACGTGTAAACCCATCCTGTTCAGGGCTATGTCCCAGGTTAACTCCTCGATCGCCGTGAGACCTGGATGGAATCCGTAAACCCTCGCCCCTCCGTCAGGTTCGAACCCGAGATTAAAGCCCAGATTCGTCTCTTCACCCAGATGTCCATAAAAAATGATTCAAACAGGAATCGAACCTGAGTCTCCACTAAAGAAGACATACCTCTTTTACCACTTAACCAAATTCTCATATTGGTTCAATTTCATGATCCTAGAAATTTATAACAAGAGATACATATATCTTTTAGTTATCCACTTCATAATTCATATATCAAAGTAAGGGTGGAGGGTATCATTCAAACACTTTAGGGTGTTTTAGTTTTCTCTATCAAATAATCTCATGCCATGTCAACTCCCCCCCCCCCCCCCCCCTTTCGCTCCTCATTTTCTACTCAAACACTAGGAATAATTTAAACACCACTCTCTCCTCCATTGCTTCTTATTCACCTTCGGTGAATACTCACCGCCCACACCCCTTCTCTCCTACTCTCCACTCACCGATCCACCGCCCGGAATCATCCCCGTGCGGCAACCCCACTCACCGATCCACCTTCGGTGAATCATACCGTCCCCCCTAAATGACCCTTTAGCTTGTTTAACATGTTTAGTTTACATTTATTATTACATTAATTAATGAGTTTGAAAAACAGATACTAGACTACACTTAAAAAGAAAACATCAAAACAATAAATCGGACCCACCACATGAAGTCATTAATTAATTTCTCAAAACATAGATTACCTTGTGCTTTTGCATATCGTTTTCATCCTAAATGCACGTTCACGGTCCCCTTGTTAGGTCACTCACTCCCTTTATTTCCACAAGTTTTGGTATAATAATATTATTTTAAGAGTAATCTTTGTTTAGACTCGAGTGAGTACAACATACAATTATTTGTATCGATTAGTATGAGAGACTAATTAAATATGTTTTTTTTCTTTAGCAACTTGCTAGTTTTGATTAATTTTGTTGTTCCAAAAAAAATGAGAGGTTGAATGTTACTCTAATCGAGTTCCCTTTACCGGAATTTCCTTTTTACCAATATTTTCATATTCAGGTCGTAAAAATCTCGACTAATCCCTAATTAGTTGCCAATTAATCACTAATTAGAGGTTCACCGATTAATCGCTAGGCGGTCCTATTTTAGGCAAATTTTGGTTAAGATTCCGGTCAAATTCGACCAAACCTTATAAATTCATACCAATTACTTGAATAATGGGTCAATGAGGGGTTTAAAAATGTGATTTTTGAAAAACTACATATAAAAATGTGTATGTATGTATATATATAACTAAATATTACATATCGAAATCCAAATCCGATTAATCCTTATTAATCTCGATTAATAGCTAGTCGGTACCCCACCGACCGACCAGCGCCTGACAATTCTTACAACGCTATTGTTTTGACACTTGTAACATATTTCGAGGCTCGTAACCACAAGGACTAACCCAACATAATAATTACAACCAATCCGACAGTGGTTGACAGATTCAATACTTCGACATGTTTTTTTTTTTTTTTTGAACTGTAAATTTGGATCACTGACGGACCACTGGAGTAAATACTTCGACATGTTTAACTTGACATATTAGCAAGTACAATTATCTATCTAATTTTTATAAATATGATAAGATATTAATCATATCGTATAAGAAAAGTTATGTTCTACACCAACGAATCAATTTGGTTGACTTCCCTCATATAAGGGTGTCTATAGATCGTTGAAAAATGTTAAATCGTTCAAACCAAAACAAGTCAGATGCGGTTTGGCTGTTTGAAATTTTATAAGGTTTAGCAAATCAGCTGTTGGTTTGGAATTTGGGGCCGTTGTTGTAAAGAGAACATACTATTTATAATTTGATCATTACCATTCCATGTCTTGTTTGGTTACCATGTAATAATGGAATGAATCATTACTTTGTGTTGTTTGATAGACAAGAAAAGAAGAAAGAATAAAATCGGTGGTGAAAGGCGGTGATTGGTGATAGGTGGCAGTTGTAGCGGCGACGGTGGTGGCGACAGCGGTGGTGGCAGAGGTGGGTGGCGAGCGATAGTGGGTGGCTGCAACGGAGGTCGGTGGTGGTTGAGATGGTGGTGGGAGCGGTGGATGGCGGTGGTGGCAGTGGTGATGACGACGGTGGCGGCGGTGGTGGTGGTAACATAGCATGTAGAAGCAAATGACCACAAAGTTATAGAAAGTAACATAGCATGAACTCAACACCAACTCTAGTGCATTCAACATAATAACTTCAAACCTCAAAAATAGATTAAACAAAGTGAAAACAAAATCATATATTAATTTTTTTTGAACCGCAAATTTCTTTTATTCGTGTCGTTTGTGGGACTTGAACCCAAGACCTCCCTCTCCCAAGGTGTTTAAAGGTTTTGCCTTTGTCGATGTGATGTTTGTTGGCGAATGGTCGAGGGCGAATGCTATTAATCTAAGGCGGATACTGAGATGCTTCTACCTAGCTTCGGGGCTGAAAGTAAACTTAGCAAAATGTAGTATTTATGGTATAGGTGTACGTGAGGAGGATGTCCAAGACATGGTCCAAGACATGGCAATTATTCTAAGGTGTAGACAAGGGACGTTCCCATTTAAACACCTTGGTTTATTGGTTGGAGCAAATATGAATCTAGCTCGGAATTGGAAACCGGTGATTGATGTTTTCAAGAGTAGATTATCAATATGGAAAGCAAAAACGCTCTCCTACGGTGGGAGAATTACACTAATTAAATCGGTGTTAAACTCATTGCCAACATATTACTTTTCATTATTCAAGGCGCCGCTTAAAGTTCTTGATGCGTTGGACAGGATTAGGAGGGTCTTCTTTTGGGGAAGTTCGGAAGAAAAGGCGAGAATGAACTGGGTTGCGTGGGATAAAACAATCGCTCCGGTTGAATATGGGGGGTTGGGTTTTGGTTCGCTTAGGGATGCTAACCTAGCCATGTTGGCAAAGTGGTGGTGGCGGTTCAAAACAGAAAAAGAAGGGATGTGGCGTCGTATTATTTGGGCAGTTCATCACAGGTCGAGGGCGTGGAACGAGATCCCAGTCAAGATTTCGGTGGCGGGGCCGTGGAAGAGTATCTATAGTGTTCGGCATTCACTACTGAATGCAAACATTGATCTGTTTCAGGACTTTACAGTGGAGGTGGGAAGCGGAAAGGATGCTTGTTTCTGGTTGGACCGATGGATAGATCAGATGCCGCTTTACGTTAAATTCCCTGAGCTTTTTAAGGAAGAATCGGCCAAAAACTGTCTTGTTGCGGATCGATGTGTTCTTGGTGGTACTGGGCTTACCTTCAGTTGGGCATGGGCACGGCCTGTCCTCGGTGCAGTAGCTGCAAACCAGCTGCAGACGTTGTCGGGTTTGCTTGAAGGTTTCCCTGTTTCAGCCAGGAATGATGTATGGAAATGGAGGCATGAGTCGGATGGTAAATTCTCTGTATCGAGTATTAAGAAGTTACTTAGTGTTGTAAACCGCACCAGTCCCGAACGGGTCTTTGAATGGAACAACTGGGTCCCGAAAAAGGTCGGAATCGTAGCGTGGCGAGCGGAGATGGAGAGATTGCCGACAAAGTGTGCTTTGGTGAGGCGAAACATACCGGTCCAGAATATTATGTGTGTATTTTGTGGAGATTATGAAGAGACATGTGAACATGTTTTTGTTTCATGTCAATTCGTGCAAACAATATGGCAGAACTTGGCGGTTTGGTGTGGGATCCCACCGATCATTGCGTTTGGGATAAATGATATACTTAACGTACATGAATCAAGCTCGGGTTCAAGAAAGATAAGGAAAGTAATACATGCTCTCGTTTTGGTGACTTTTTGGAGTATTTGGAAATCGAGAAATGAGGCCGTTTTTAGACAAGTCAATCCAAGTACGACGAGGAATCTGGACGAGATCAAATCGGTGGCGTATCTATGGGTTAAAAGTAGAGCAAAGGTGGCGGCACTAACTTGGGAGGATTGGAGTCGTTTTAATTTAAGAGTTTTGAGATAATGTAATTGTATTGATTTGGTGTCGTTTGATGTTATGTTGGTGTCAAACGTTGTATATTTGGTGGGTAGCATCTTGCTACAATGAATAAAAATTTTGTCGGCCGTTTAAAAAAAAATTACCCTATTAATTAATGCTGATTTGACCAATCTTCTTTAACATAAATGCTATTTAAAAAGTTTTGTTAGAATTCCTTTTACTCAATTTAATTTGATGGAACCAGAAAGTTAGGATCAAATTTAATTCCATTTAAATTGATTAATGGTTGGTTTTCTTTCAGTTTCACACGATCCAAATTTGTAATTTCTAGTCTTTAAAATTAAGAGGTTAAACTATATAGACACACATAACATCTAGATTAAACTCATTGAGGCAAAAAGTAAATTTATATAAGACACCTAAAAGAGTTTAGAATGTTAAAATGAAAGTGAAATTACACTTCCGTCCTTCTATCTTGTGAATGAATTTAATAGGGAAAAAACACATTTTGTCTCATATCACTTGCCTAAAAATAAAATAAACATTGCCAAAGAAGACCCTATAAATAGAGAAAATTAACTCAACAAATTTCCATAGCGGCTTTGTTTTGTTGCGTCGATGGACCATCTGCGTGCTTAACCAAACCGGAAATTTTTATTTTGGTTATGATTATGGTTTAAAATCGAATGGAATCGCCTTATGCACACCCTTAAAATCATCAATCTAAATATTGTGTTCTGTACCGCATCACACCGGCCTCACTCTAGTAAACAAAAACATATTACAAATACTTCATACTTCTTAGAGAAAAATGCCCGGATAGTCCCTGTGGTTTCGCCTTTTTTCACCTATAGTCCCCAACTTTCTAAAACTACCTGAATAGTCCCCAAGTTTTCATTTTTTGTTCCCGGATAGTCCCTGGGTCTAACTTCAGTTACTTTTCTCTGTTAAAATGATGTGAAATGACAAAAATACCCTTTCCTTAAAAGGCCAAACCAAAGGGACTATCCGGGCATTTCTTCATTTTTATTTATAAAACCCCACCATCACACTTCATCTTCAACCTCCACCCACCATCACTCTCCTCCACCCTCCACCACCCACCCACCGGCGAGCAGGGATTCCGGTCGGCTCTCCGGCGACTGATCATTCGACAGACACCACGACCCCCTTACCCCTCTCTTCTTATTAACCGTAACCATAACCGTACGAATCGATTAAATCAAAATCAGTCAGATTCAAATACGAGTAATCGGTTTTCACGGTCGGTACAATCGGAACAAACGGAGCCTGTTTATTAATAAGAATATTATTATTGTTGTTATTAGGTTTTCTCCGTCGATCTCTACGTGACCGCTTCAACATCACAAGGAAGTAACAGTTTTGTTCCAGAGCTATAACAGCAAAGTTAACCTTACCGGTGATGAGAATTTTCCAGCGATCTGGTGACGAATTGTTGCCGATTAAGTAAGTTGTCAGATTATTATACGATATACCGATTGTTTCCTTCAGCATCTTCTGAAACTGCTTGAAATCGAGTGTAGGATTGATTGTTATGTTTCCGACGTCGGTTTGGCGGTCTCCGTCGTAGAGCACCACCGGAAACTCAACCGATTTGCCTTCGAATTCTTCAAACATTTTTGTGTGTATAGATGTTGAAACAGGTGTGAGCTGAAACAGGGGTGTATATATATATAGGGTGGGGATCCTACGGAAAGTGTGTTTTTCCTAAAAAGTGTAAAAAGTCATAAAACACAATAATTTCAGGCATAAAACACACCTAAAACTCACAAATAATAGAATGAATATTACTAAAACACCATATTCAAACTCTAATAGTCCATAAAAACTTCAAACACACCATCGTAGAACTATGAATATAAAACACACAATGCTAAACAACATAAAACACAACAATTTTTGTCATTCCACAATCAGAGCCTTAACATCTAAAACACAACACAAAACACACATACATGATGTTTTAGTAATCTTCATCATATTATTTGTGGGTTTTTTGTGTGTTTTATGGTTGACATTATGGTATTTTATGACTTTTTACACTTTTTAGGAAATTTGGACTTTCTGGCCAACTCCTATCCTATATATATATAAATATATATATATATATATTGTATAAAGAGGCAGGGGCTTAGATTAAGGCGGTTGGAGGGTAAAATGGTAATTTGGGTGAGGTTGGAGATGCTTATCGTTGAGATTACTTGGGGCCCAAGGAGCGATCGCTGGCGCGTGAAAATTGACGCGGATACCGCTTCGTGGTTTTTTCTGTGAATTATAAAATTGACGCTGATGTTGTTCTGGTATGGAAGATGCAAAGGGGAACGAGAGATGGAGAGTGATTGTGGCGGTGATGGTGGAGGGTGGAGGAGGGTGATGGTGGGTGGAGGTTGAAGATGAAGTGTGGTGGTGGGGTTTTATAAATAAAAATGAAGAAGATGCCCGGATAGTCTCTATGGTTTGGCCTTTTAAGGAAAGGGTATTTTTGTCATTTCACATCATTTTAACAGAGAAAAGTAACTGAAGTTAGACCCAGGGACTATCCGGGAACAAAAAATGAAAACTTGGGGACTATTCAGGTAGTTTTAGAAAGTTGAGGACTATAGGTGAAAAAAGGCGAAACCACAGGGACTATCCGGGCATTTTTCTCTACTTCTTATAAGGCCCTAAACGGCTAAACCTCATGATCAAAACTGACAACTTAAACAAATATAGTATTATTAATCGACATTACATGTCAAATCAAATCAATTACAAAAACCTAATATTTAGGATAAAAAATAGACACCAAAGTTCTATAATTTGTTGTCACTACCCTAAGTTAGAGGTGCAAAAACCAGTTAATTTTCATAACCGGTTTAGACAGTTAATTTCAATATTTTGCTTTAATCAGTTATTTCTTTAACTGGTTTGGTTAATCACTTTAACCGGTTCGGTTAATGACGGTTTAATTTCAGTTAGATAACTAGGTGTTTCCTTTTTTTTTAATTTATTTAGTTCCCCCTTGGTTAACCTGTTAAAAAACCTGGTTAATAGCCGGTTCCAATCCTAAATCTCTATAACCAATTACTAACTGATGGTTATAATTATCCACTAACCGGTTCCAGTTAAGATAATGGGTTTTTGCCAACGGATTCATGTCGCTAACCGTCATGTCGCTAACCGATTTGGGTGAAAAAATATTGGAATCATTTTCAAATCAGTTTAGGTTTTGGTTGAAACCGGTACCCAAACCCAATATTTAAAAAAAAAGTATTATTTTTGGTCGGATTGAAACCGGTTTGGTAGTTCAAATTGGTTCGTAAATCCAAACCAGTTTTTCTTTATTTTTTTTGGTCCATCTGTATTTCTTAGGAAGCTTTTCATGGGTGGCTAGTAGCCCAATATACAATAAGCCCACATTAGAATTAGATTCAAAATAGGTTGGAAACTAGATTGGATCGAAATATTGTATTGTTATGGTTATATGTATTTTGAGATCACTAGTTTTATTTTTACTAAACTTAACAAAAGATTTAATTGACCAACAGTGAAAATAGTGGCGTCTCTAAGAATTCATTGTATCATGTTTTAAGCTCGAAAAATGTGCCCTTATGCCTTAACGATAAACAATGCAATTACGAAAAATGACAAAATCGTAGTATTCGATAAACAATACAATTACGAAAAATGAGAAAACTATAGTATTCGAATGAGTTACATACCGTAATAACTAATAAGCTAAAAGCTAACCAATGATTCGTGTAGCACTCCCTTGCATTCTTCATAGCAAATTGCTGGATCAATTCTTCACAATTTGTATTATCTAAGACTTCGTTTTCAATTAGTAATGGACTTAGTTAACCTAGTGGGCTAAATTATAAAGTCTAAACCATAAAAAAAATGATTTGTAAACGAGCCTTACTTGAAATTGGTATGAGTTTACTATTTTTAAAAAATAACATGTACATATCGGATTTTTTTTTTTGAAAACATATGTCCCCTTGAAATCATGGGCCCTGTGCGGAAGTCCTCCCAGCACACCATCTAAGCCTCCCCTGGAGTGAAAACACCCTTAAAATTTCGCAAGACAAAATTGCCCTTGTAAACAACCTATCAAAATAGTGTGATTTTGTTTATTCTACAATATTGTGGCATGTGTACAAGAATGTCAGGTACCGGTTTGACTATACCCGATTTTTTTTAATACTTAGTTTCAGGTTTTCTTTTAAACAGAATACCCCCCCCCCCCCCCCCCCTTGGGCCTCCAATTGTATTTTAGACAAAATATAAAGCAAATGTACTAGTGATATGACCTTACTTCACAAATGTGATCTTTTAACAATTACTTGACCAAATATAAAGCAAATGTAACTAGCATTAATATGAGACCTTATCGAACGAAATTGAATTCCTAGATGACACTTCACATATGTTATCTTTTAACGATCACATACGTTATCTTTTAACAATTAGACCATGTGTAGTGGTGGAACAAAATAATGCCCCCATCATGGGGCATTATTCGACACGTGCCATCCCAGTCAGCATGGGGCATTATTGCAAAAATGGTGTAGTGAGGCATTATTCCAATAACGCCCATGTTATTTTTAATGCAAAAAAAAAAAAAAACACACGAAATACACACTGCTCCAAACCATTTTCAAAAGTTGTCAGAGACCATGTGGGTAGCTCAAAAGTGATTGGTGGACAAAAGTGATTGTCAGAGACCACAAACCAAATTATCAGCGTTTTAAATAAAACGCCAACAACAATTTTTTCCAAAAAAAACGCCGGATAACGCCCGGTGTAGTGGGGGAGGGGGCGTTTTTTTTCAATTTTTTTAAAAAACCACGCCCCACTACGGGTGGTCTTAGTATTTCAAATAAAACGAACCAAAGGGCTTTCAACATGGTAGTACCAAAGAGTGTAGTAAGGTGTTGCTTCCAAGTGATGCTGGTTCTAATTTTGTAGTTGACATTGCTTTAACATATAAAAGTAGACTTAGTGAATTTGTGACTTTGCGGTTCTAAAAGAGAATCTCAAATACGACGAAAAAAACATAATTACAATGGAATCACCTCTTGGTTGATGGTCATGCCTGAGAATTCAAGCGTCCTAGGCAATATATATGGTGCCCTAAAATCGCCTCATGTTCGGTAATTAATATTAATAAATGTTAGTTAAAAAAAATGTATTTAATAGCAGAAAAAAAGAGGCTGAATTGCCACAAAACAGTTTTGAACTCAAGACTTTTATAAACAAAGATGTGGAAGTGCAACCAGTTAGCCTAACTTGCTATTTTTACCACAAGCTGCTAATCATCATTATAACTCTTTAATTCACACACATATATATAAAAAAAAAAATTGCATAACTCTTTAATTCACACACACATATAAAAAGAATTTAAAAATTTGCTATTGATTCCATGGGCTTGTCCTAATTTAATACTTAACTAAATTAAATTATTCCAATAATATTTCATTTATTATAATCTGAACTAAATGCAATATGTTCCTTAGACATAATACTCTCCTATGAACCAAACACTCATACAAGGAATCATACCCATTCTCTTATTCCCATACCCTTCAACCAAACACCACCAAACTAACTAAATCTACATATTCAACACTAAAATTCTAAATCATATAATTTTCTGACACCTTAGGATTCCAGCAGCACCTCCATAACACACCAACCTCTCACTGCCTTTATTCATGTTCCATCTTACACGATGCATCGCGACGATTTTTGGAGGGTAAACGTCGGTTTCCTCCTCTTTAACGTTTGTTTCTTCAACCTTATTGTCGTCATCAATGCACACTAGTGCTTGACTCGTTTGGTTATCGATTTGGGTTTCCCGTGAAGTGTCGTGATTGTTCTTCTGCGTAGTCACCAACGGGTCTCCTGAACACAAGTTTTAACGTAACATTAGCATAACAATAGCCTGAACTCGGGTGATGACACGTACATGTGTGTGATTATAATGTGTGTTGTGTTCGGGGTGTTTGGATGTGCGTTTCAAAACTGGCTTTGTGAAATTGATAATCATTAGGCTGCAAACGAATTAAGCGTTCAGTAAACAATTTGTAAACCGTTCGACGAGAAGTTTGTTTGTGTACGTTCGTTTAATAAATGAACGAACACGAACATGAATTTTCGTTCGTTTGATTAAAAATGAATGAACATGAACAGAGGCCGTGTTTGTTTATGTTTGATAGTTCATTAGTGTTTTTAGTTTTTATATTTTATTTATATACTTTAACATTCCGACAAATAAAATATTTAATAAGTATCAGTGTATTATATTATTCTGTTCATGAACGTTCGTTACCAAAAAATTATCAAACGGACACAAACGAACACGAACACGTTCATTTCCTAAACGAACAAACACGAACATAAAATCTCATTTGGTAAGTGTTCATGAACAGTTCGAGAACACATATACTTTCTAAACAAATGAACACGAACAAGGTCTTGTTTGATTGAACGGATGACCGGGTGTTTGGATGTGCTTATGCTTTATAGATATTAGATAATAAGAATAACTTCATATATATACGCCCGCAAAACTTGATATAATATCGTTTATACCTAAAAAAATCATAATATCAAATATACGTATATTTTAATTTTGTGACATTAATACCCTTTCTTAAAACTTGTATGAGGATATTAGTATATTACAGTCCGAGGTGTAAAGGGAAAGGGAATGGTATAACGATCATATAATAATTTGTATTTATGAAACGAGTAATTGTGAAATATTAAATATTTTCAAATGGGCATATTAGATATTACTCTTTTTACTTGGGTAAACATGATACTGATATTTTACAAGTTTGGAAGTATAAATAAGAGTAAAGTACAAATATTGTCCCTGTGGTTAACCAAAATTTGGGATTTGGTCCCTAGCTTTTCAAAAGTACACGGATGGTCCCTGTGGTTTGCACTTTGTAACGCATTTAGTCCCCAACTATTAAATCTAAAGGTTACAGCATATCCAAGTTAGGGACTAAATACGTTACAAAGTGCAAACCATAGGGACTATCCATGTACTTTTGAAAAAGGTCTGGTACTAAACGAGTGTCTGTGTACTTTTGGAAATCTAGAGACCAAATCCAAAATTTTGGTCAACCACAGGGACCATCCGTGTACTTAACTCTATAAATAGGGAAAATCACGAATTGCATCTAAGGTAGAAGCAATCCTGAAATCTATGCAATCTTTGCGCCTGGTAAAGACTCATACTCTTCGGCCAATATAAACTTGACACGTGTCATCATCCTTAGTTTTTTTTTTTTACTTTTCCACCACAATTTTTAAACGAGCATAACATTTTCATAATATTTTTTAAAAAAAGTTTACACCAAATGAAAGAGAATTTTATTATCTTTAAATTGGTGTATTTTTTATAAAAGAACTATCGTATGAAAAAGTTACGCTCGTTTAAAAATCGTGGTGGAAAAGAAAAAAAAAGTAGGCGCGAAAACCCATAGTACAATCTCAGACGCAAACTTTGAAACTCAGACACAAACTCTACCTTAGACGCAATAGTCAGGGATTGAGGCTATCTTAGACGCAAAAGTAGGCGTGAAAACCCATGTTCATTTTCGTAATTTTGACTGGTCAATGTCCATTTTCGTGATTTTCCCCTATAAATAACTAGTACCATATAGTACACCCGAACACCAACTTATGTGTGTGCATTTGCGTGCGCGTGTATACACAAACAGAGAGAAGAACCTGAGGATGGTTTGGGTGGCGTTTGGAATTTTGAGATTTGGCCCTTGGCTCTCTTTTCTTGATTTGACCTAGACTTAACGCCACGACTCGTTTTGGGGGTATCGCCCCACTCGGTGGAAGATCTCTTCATCGGAATGGGGACGTCTGGCAATGGAGATAAAACCGTAAGACTCGAATCTTCTTCCTCCGTTAGGGATCCACAAAGATAATGCGGTTCACGATTTCTGTGCGGATCTTTCTCCACTGCTTTTGTTGTAAGCTAATCAATTTTATAAAACATAAGTGTCAATTCCCTTTATCAGAATGAACATATGTATAACAATATGTAAGTGAAAAGATAACTAAATGATAATCTAAAAAACACACCTGGAAATTAATAACTTTACCATTTGAACAGCAATATGCAACCATGCCTGGAATCATTTTAAAAATGATTTAAGTCTACATTATATTATATATATTATATACTATAGATATAGATATGCTATTTGTCAACATCAAACACCTTTAGCCGCTCAACTTTAAAAAATAAACGAATTTAGCCCCTCAACTTTAATAATGACATGTTTAACTCCTCAACTTTAATATTGACATGTTTAGAACCTTAACTAAAACAACTTTAGCCCCTTAGCTTCCATAATCACATGTTTAGACCCTCAACTTTGATACGTCCATGTTTCGCCCCTTAACTAAAACAACTTTAGCCCCTCAACTTTTATTAAATAAACAACTTTAGCCCCTCAACTTAAGTAATGACATGTTTAGCCCCTTAACTAAAACAACTTTAGCCCCTCAAGTTTAATAATAAACAAATTTAGCCCCTCAGCTTCAATAATGACATGTTTAGCCCCTTAACTAAAACATCAAACAACTTTAACTCTCGCAATTTGCTTATTTTTATTTACGTTTCAAACCCGCTGCGGAGTGCGGGTGGTAACCCACTAGCTAACTATAAATCCATATTGCACTAATGAATAATGATATAAATTTGAGAGGTTGCAAAACGAGCGGGTCAGATGGGTTGGGTACAGGTTAAAAAGATAAACTTGAACCATTTTTCTAGCAAATTTTTTTTATAATGTACCTATTTTGGCTTGTTATCAAACTAATACTGCTCAACTGTCAGATTTTCATATATATAAGGGGAAGGTTTAACTGAGAACGCTAAATATTGTGAGAACCGTGAGAACGAATGAAAAAACCGCGAGAACTTGGTCAAAAACAATTTAAATTCAAAAATTTTCACACTTATCATTATTATTCGAATACAATGTTAGAAATTTAATTTACACGTTTAAATTTACGTGAATTCGTAAATAAAGAAAATTTACACATGTGTAAGTTTCTCATTTACACGTGTAAAAAATCTAATAAGAGTGATTTTGAGAGGAGAAATGAATTATATGATGTTGTAAATTCTTTTTTTGATGTTGTATTTTAATAGCAATGAGGGTTGTATTAAAAAATAATTGGTTTTGATTAGTTTTCTTATTTGTTCTCACGGTTCTCGCATTATTTAGCGTTCTCAATATAATCCTCCCCGATATCCCATAGTGTATAAAGAAAATTACCTGTTAAACTTGACACTTGAACACTCCAAATTGAAGATGACGAACAATAATAACTATGTGATCCATGTAGTTTTTTATCACATGGCATGCCAGTAACAGGGACATCAGATGCAGCTTTTAATAAGCTGATTATTTTTATTTCCCCGTCATCAAAAGATAAAACAACACATCTGCAAACAAAATAAATATATAATAAAAATATAAAGGGGTATACAGATAAGTAATAATAACTGAGGTAACATAAAAGTAATACAAAATTATAAGGTCCCACGGTACCTTGGATCTGGCAGCCATTCTAAACTATTTACGACTTTTTGATACGGTATATCCCAAAGAGGGTGAAATGGATCACTTCAACGAAGGTTTAAAACTGAAATTAGTCGCTTTTAAAATATAATACGATTCAGTAGAATGTTTGCATACTAACCGTATATCCCAAAACTTTAAACCTTTATGACTGCCAGTAGCAATTATATTTGCACTCTCAGGATCACTGCAGATATTAACATTAACAAGAGATTATAAAGGGAAGTGTTAAAAAAACAATACAAGTGCACTTTTTAAATAGAAACATGACTTTTCTCTTTTCCATGAAAAATTTCCGGAAATAACCTTATTTAGTTAGAAAAAACAACTATTAAATATGCATGAATTTATGTTTTTTTTTGTTTACTAACCTGGCGAGTGGAGCCCACGTAAGTGCCCTTATAGGAACAGTATCTGCACTGAAGCAAAGCAAAGGTCTAGTATCTGCAAACAAAATGCATGAAATTAAAATCAACTAATCGTAATACATATGCCAAAATTTTCAAAACAAAAGGTAAAAGCCTAAAATTTACCTTTAGATGAACTACTAGCAGAGAACTTCCACAGGGCAACCTAAATGTATATAGATATCTAAGTGAGTGATTTATATACACGTCATTTTGAAATATATAGAAGTTTATAGTTATATTTACAAGTTTACCACTCCATCATGACAACCAGCCAGAATGAGATCATGAGGAGCTGATGTTGACCACTCCAATGTTATAGGAATGCTGTATAAAAAAACAAAATATTCCCAAAAGCAAAGTTAAACGCAAAATACGTATATAAATGAAGAAAATGGTGGTAACAATAATGAAAGTTACCTTTGTCTATCACCGCATTTCAACATTGAACATAAGAAAACCGGCTTCAACTTGAGGAAACGAGGATCGTTACCTTCTTTTTGACAAGAAAATATAGCTTTTGTAACACGAGGAAGAGGTACCTCCCACCTGCATTATGGTAATAAAGAAAAGATATATAAAAAAAGAGAGTAAAATGCCATTTTCGTCCCTGAGGTTAGGCCAGTTTTGCGACTTTCGTTTAAAAGTTTGTTTTTTCGTATTTGGATCCAAAAAGTTTAAACTCTTGCCATTTTCATCCAGCTCGTTAACTCCATCTATTTTTCTCTGTTAAGCCAAGGGTATTTTGGTTTTTTTTGTTAACTTAAAGGGCAATTTCGGTTTTTTACACTTTATGTACAAGCATTTAGTATAATGTCCAAGTATTCAAAATACCCTTACTAAATAAAAAAGACGAAAATACCCCTGACTTATCAGAGAAAAATGGATGGAGTTAACGGGCTGGATGAAAACGGCAAGATGTCAAGCCTTTGGGATCCAGATGCGGAAAAACAAACCTTTGGACGAAAGTCGCAAACGTAGCCAAACCTTAGGGACGATTGGACGAAAACGACATTTTACTCTAAAAATAAAAATAATATAACTAATCACACATTGATTAATATATAAAGTAATCTCACACTTCAAGAGCCCCATTCCCAAGCAAAACCGCAAGATATCCCATTACGTGTTTCGAAACATGATGGAAATCAGACGGCCGCCATTTCACATCCCACACAACTTTTCCATTATGGGCCAGGCCCATTACAAGTCTCGGCAAAACATCATCTTCATCAATGGGACTTTCACGACTTTGTGATATTATAGGTGGGTCAACACCCTTTGTTTGACTCTCACTCTCTGTTTGACAATTTGTTGACTTTGACTTTGACTTTGAGGGTGTCCTTGTTGACTTTGACTTTGAGGGTGTCCTTGTTGATTTTGGTGACTGGTCTTTACAGTGTTTTTTCGGCCTTCGAGTATAGACGTTAGTAACCTCTTTGGTGACTTGCGCTTTCGCAAGGATTCCGGGGGTCAAAAGGGTAAAATTGTCAGGAAATTTAACGGCAAGAGGCTCCGGGCTCGTTTTCGGTGAGTTAGACGTAGATTTCGTAAGCAGTTGCATATTATTATTACCATCGTCAAATTTGTTCGATGATTCTTTTA
The DNA here is from genome assembly GCA_030545235.1 of Helianthus tuberosus. NCBI lineage: Eukaryota > Viridiplantae > Streptophyta > Magnoliopsida > Asterales > Asteraceae > Helianthus > Helianthus tuberosus. Next base: position 17,282,743 of record CM060354.1, on the reverse strand, counting down.
TCGGTTTCTTTCTAGGTCTTCCTCTTGGCTTCGGTGACTTCTGAGTTTTGAACTTTTCATCGGTTTCCGTTTCGGAAAATAACTGAAGTAAATTATTTCGACTTTTCGGAGATTGATCACCGTGATCTGTTTCTTTTCGAGGAGTCTTTCTCGGTCTCCCTCTTGGTCTCGTTGACTTCGTGGGGTCAGTAATTGTGGAAGATTTTCGTTTCTTGACTTTGACCAACGGAGTCTCACCTTCTTGACTTTGACCCGTATTCAACACACACCATATTTGGATCAGACCTCTTCCGGTAAGTGGGGCACCGATCTTGTGATATGTAGACTCTGGAGGATGAGCAGAAACCGCTATGAACTAGAATAAATATACAAAATAAATAAATGAAGGAAATAAATAAATAAGATGTTTGTTTCGTTTTTTTCTAAAAGGAGAGGGCATTTATGTAATAAGTACCTCAACGTTAGTGTCGAACGTAGAACTTTGATGAACTCCGGGACACCAATCCAAAGCCCAAACAGGCCCGCCAACATACATTACAAAATCTTTGCTGCAACAAGATGTTATAAGATAATATATATATATATGTGTGTGTGTGTGTGTATATAGATTAATAACAAACCTCAATGGTGACGAAATATCGTTTCCACTTGGTATATCCTGCATTAATAAAAGACGCAATCTAATAAGGCATCTTTTGAGTGAAACTTTACGTATAAATATATTATGGTTTGTGCGAACTAAAAGGGTAAAATGCCTTTTTCGTCCCGGAGGTTTGGCCACTTTTGCAATTTTCGTCTAAAGGTTTGTTTTTCCGCATCTGGATCCAAAAGGTTAGAAATCTTGCTATTTTCATCCGGCTCGTTAACTCCATCAATTTTTCTTCGTTAGGTCAAGGGTATTGCCGTCTTTTTTGTTAACTTAAAGGGCAATTCGGTTATTTTCAGAGGTATTCAGTCTTTTTACATAAAGTGAAACAAACCAAATTGCCCTTTAAGTTAGCAAAAAAGACAAAAATACATCTGACTTAACGGAGAAAAATGGATGGAGTTAACGAGCCGGATAAAAATGGCAAGATTTCAAACCTTTTGGATCCAGATGCGAAAAAACAAACCTTTGGACGAAAGTCACCAAACTGGCCAAACCTCAGGGAGAAAAAAGGCATTTTACTCGAACTTAAACATTCAAATAATTAAATCTACTTGCACCTTGGGAACAACCGCTGAAGAAAACTGCGGCAGTTTGACCTTAGCTGTGACGTTTTTCTCCCTAGAAGTTTCCTTTTCGCAAGCAAACCGTATATCCCGAGGTTGATAACAAAAATATCTCCATTGACTGTAAAAGTTGATTAAGCATATTGCTAGTGAAGACACATTCATATGAAATAAAAACTTTACAAGCGTACCTTAAGAAAGTAACGGAAGCGGATAATCGATGAATCTCAGTTTGTTCATGCTCGAATTCTAATTCGCCAGAGAGCGTTGCGATTTTATCCATCGCTTTGAAGTGATTTTCGACTGATTGATCGAACTTTGAAACCCTAATTCCAGGTGGAAGAGCTTCATCGTCACCTTCATCACCGCCAAACACTGGATTCAAACGTTAGAGTGTATTTCTTCATGGAATAAAGAAAATTAAAAAAAAAGAGTAAAATGTCATTTTCGTCCCTGAAATTTGGTCACTTTCGTCCAAAGGTTTGTTTTTCCGCATCTGGATCCAAAGGATTTGAAATCTTGTCATTTTCATCCAGCTTGTTAACTACATCCATTTTTCTCCGCTAAGTCAGGGGTAGTTTCGTCTTTTTTGTTAACAGGGCAATTTGACGAAAAAAAAACGGAGAAAAATGGATGAAGTTAACGAGCCGGATGAAGATGGCAAGATTTTAAACCTTTTGGATCCAGATGCGGAAAAACAAACCTTTGAACGAAAGTCGCAAAACAAGCCAAACCACGGGGACGAAAATGGCATTTTACTCTAATAAAGATAGACACTTGAATTATGTATACCTCGTTTGGGATTTGACGGCAAGTTTGACGGAGCTTTTCTTTTTCCCTCATTTGCATGAGTTTTTTGCGAGTTCGTTGTTTGCGCTTCAACTGCTTTATCACCATCCAAGTTATGTACATGCGACCCACTAGGCTTTTCTTTTGTTTGTTGAGATTTTCCGTCCAAAATCCCTTGCATAAGAAGCTTGACATCCGCCGGTACCTTCACACAGCTTGCAACGTTACCTTTCACTCCGGCAAGGTGTTGCTTCATTCGATTAATCCCGCCACCACGAAAGCCTTTTTGACAAAAAGTACAAACGACAACCTTTTTTCCGGTTTCATCTTGAGTTTCACTGACATATTTCCAAGCTGTATCTGTTTTTGAACGGTGATTTGATTGAACGGAAATAGGTGTTTCTGCTAGTGTCGAAACAACAATTTCCATACCCTACAAATAAGATGAAACAAGAGACATCAAAGTCAATGAACGATTAAACCACACATACATGTTAAAAAAACAACAATCAAAATTCAAACATGTTTCAACAGAAACCTTATATGGCAACTACAAATTTACAATCAATACAAGCACAAAACAATCATTTTTTTTTTCTTTTTTGAACAACTTCTTCTAGATTTTCTAGGATAAATACACCACACTTGTAACGTGCAAGATTTGAACCCCTAATCTTTTGGTTGTGGAGTACACCACTTAACCACCAGGATCTTCCCTTGAGGACACAAAACAATCAAATGCCAATTAAAATTTAAAACTTGTAAATTCATAGAATCATAGTTTATATTCCATATCACTGCGGTGATTTGTATACATTACCAAAATCTATCTAGAGTAAACTGCCGAGATGGTCCCTGAGTTTTGGTCACTTTTACAACATTAGTCCAAAACTCAAACCTTTTGAATCTGGGTCTCTGTGGTTTCAATTTTATTGCCATTTTCATCCAAAATCAAAATATAGTCAGATTTTTCATTTAACATCCAGCTTTTTTGTCCTTTTCCTCCCTTTGAATGAAGGGCAAAATGGTCTTTTAATGTTTTATTATAACAAATTAAGAAAATCTAACCATTTTGCCCTCAATCAATACCACACCAAATCAACAAACTAGCAACTCGGGTAGTACAAAACCACAAAATCGCAGTGTGAATCCATCAGACGAAACAACATCTAATTCGTAGTTTCAAACCAACACAACCCAAATACAATCTGTAAGCTAAAACCCCACAATAAAACAAAGCAAGACAAACTAACAAATCCACACGACAGTCGACAACAAAGCGAAAAAGAAACCAAATTTAGGATCCTAATGTGATCCCATCATACTAACCAACATAGGGTCAAACCAACACTCGAACAGTAACTCCATTTTCAACCATCAACAAAAGTTAAACCAAAACAAGAATCTAAGTATCCAACAACTCGGGTAGTACAAAACTACATGTGAATCCATCAAACAAGACAACATACAACTCAAACGACATCTAAATCGTCATGAATATTCACGGATTCCTAACTATGGTTTCGATGTGTATTTGAAATTGAACAATTAAGAACAAGTTTAGAATGCATACAGAAAATAAATCAACCAAAAGTGAAATTCATACCTTTCAATCGATCAAGCAGCTTAAAATTAAACTCCAAATTGACCCAAGTTTAGGTATTTGGGTAGAAATTGCCAGGCCTAGTTTGAAGTGATTGATCGGAGTCAGATGGTGATTTCTTGTAAAAAAAGATTGGGGTTTTGTTTGTAGTGGGATTCGAACCCTAACACATAAATAAAGTATTTATAGGATTGAGTAAATTACATGAATAGGCTTCTGGTTTGTGGGTTGTCCAAAAAGCTCGTGGCTTGGAACTGGCTCAGTTCGGTTAGAGAGTGAGCATAGCTCGGGTATTGGCTCGTTTGGTAGCTCGGCTCGGATTATTTTACTTTTAATATATTTTATTTTTATATACATTATACTATATTACAAAAAACTGATTATTTATTTACATGTATTTAGGAGTGAAATTTGATATCTATGACATATTTGAAAGTTGATTACCATGCTAATGAACTAATATTGTATTTCGTTGAAATTTAAAACTTATTTTGTGTTATTTAACTATATTTGGCTTGTAATGTATTATGTTGAACTTATTTTGGATATGTTCTTTTGAACTATAGAATAACATTTTATACTACTGAATTTTGAGAGTTTTGTATTAATTTTTCGTTTTAAAATCGAGCCAAAGCAAGCTAAGCCGAGCCTAAGCTTAGATTTTCAGCTCGGTTTTAAATCTGAGCCGAGCCAGCTCGGTTTATAATCGAGCCGAGCTTGCCCTAGCTCGACTCGACTCGGCTCATAAACAGGCATAGTGATTTGGGTCAAAGTTTGGATTTCGTCCTTGTAGTTTTAAAATTTACTGGTTCGGTCTTCAAGTGTGTCTCCTTTTCTTTAATCTTGGTTAGTAATGAAAATCATTTAAAACAATAGCATATTTATACTACTTAAAAAAAGATTTTATATAAAAGTTATATACATGCTTGAACATATTTATAAAGTAAATTTAAATAAAATGAGTTAGTTGTAACAATAATTTGAGTATTAAAATATATGTAAAAAATGGTGATGATGTAATTATTGGTAAAAATGTTTGTAGGATTGGAAATAAATTAAGTGTTTTTGAAGGAGTAATAAAAATCTGATATGACGGCTGACTAAGCACATTTATGAATGCATTTAGGTCCTTGCATTGGTGATGATCTTAAAACACATAAATTCAGTCGTATTGTCTATTTGTCACATAGTGTTATCTACCTTCATCACAAACCGGTAGCCTGCCCGGGCCAGGTCTGAACCCAATTGAAAACCGAACCCAATTGAAAACCGAGGGGTCAAACCTAACGTTGCTAATTTAACTCAAACCTTTGCAAAAGAGAATAAATCACACTTGTTATATCAACAAGTGCTACTTTTTCTCCAAAGCACACTCTATATCTGACTTATAAACCGGATACTTGAAAAGGGGGTTCTTGACATAGTTATTGATAGCGCAGATAGCGTTCGCTATCACGCGCTTCGTATCAAAGCGCCAAGGTCTCGCAATCTGTATGTAGTGACTGAATAGCGTGATTGTAGCGGGATTCCGACCACGAATTCCGGCTCCGGTGCTGTAATTTCTGCCGGAAACCTACCGGAAGTCAGGAAGAAGAGAAGAAGAAGAGCGGTTGCGGTCTGTGTTTTAGCTTTTTAGGGTTAAATAACTTTTTGGATTTTAACCTTTAACCCCTCTATCTTTTCACTAGTTAACATATAGTCCCTAAAACTTGTAAAAATTTACATAAAAGTGTAAAAATAGTTTGTGTATTTTAACATTTAACCCCCTCTATGATCACTAATTTACATTTCATCCTTATACATCAAAATCTATAAATAAAAAGTATAAAATTAACATCTATACATATAATAAAAGAAACCATGTTTGGGACACTTGTCATCATATTAAGCCATGTACTCTATAGATGATTATTATTTAGTTTAAATATCTTCTAATTAATTATTCTATAATTTTATAAATCTAAAACTATCTTCTAAGTACGTTTTCAAAAAAATTCTATCTTTCTTTATTTATTTTTTCAAGCTTTTAGCTTTAAAATTTAGTTTTAGTTAGGTTAAAAATTTTGCTAGAACGAGGAGTAAATAGCAATTTATTTATAACAAAATATTTTAAAAGAATTCTTTAGATTTTAACCTCTTATCTTTTTAATCATCTATCTTTATCTTTATATATAATATATTAAAAGAAACCTTTTTTGTGTACACGTGTCATTCTATTAGATGATCTTGATGTGCTTTTCCCGCCTAAATGTATTTTATCATGGGTGATCGTGATCGTAATCCTTTATTTTCAAATGGATCTTATCGATATCTTTATAACCATTTTTAGGACACTTGTCATCATATTAGGCCATTACTCTATAAATAATTATCATTAATTTAAATATCTTTTAATTAATTATAGATAATCTCCTATGAAATATTATTTAGTTTAAGACTTTAATCTCTTTTACCTAATTATAGATAATTGAGAGAGATAAAAGAGATATCCTTTTAATTTTAAATGGTTGATAAATATGATTATGAAACATAAACGCGACTGATGATAAAAAGAGTCATAATCTATACATATACGTTGCTGGTGATAAAAAGAATCATACTAGATTATATTATTATTTAAGATATAGATTCTATTAAATAATTTATTTAGAAAATATACCATTAAATATTAATCAAAATCTAAAATTACTCAGAAGTTAACCCGCGTAATACACGGGGATTTTTTATTATTTACTATACAAAATTACATTTATTGAAGATATAACTTTTTGATTATTTACTATACCAAATTACATTTGTTCAACCCGTATAATACACGTGGTTTTTAAAAGATATAATTTTTTATTATTTGGTATATAAAATTAGATTTATTCAATCCGTACAATACACGGGGTTTTTCAAGATATAATTTTTTGATTATTTGAGGTATAAAATTATATTTATTCAATCAGTACAACAACATACGTGGTTCTTAAAGACATAACTTTTTATTATTTAATATATAAAATTACATTTATTTAATCCGTCTAATAAACGAGGTTTTTAAATAGACATTGTTTTATTATTTAGTATATAAATTTACATTTATTCAGCCCGTGTAATACACGGGGTTCTCACCTAGTTATATATATATATATATATATATATATAAAGAAATTACAATTAGCTATTTTTTATTTCTTAAATTTTTAACTACCTTATCGCTAAACACAAAATAGCGGACGCTATTTCATCGCTATCGCTACGTTGCATATAGGTACCTCGTCGCTATTCGCTATCGATAACTATGGTTCTTGATGTATAACGCGGTGTCTTTTAAACCATCTTTTGGGTTTGAAATCTAAACAATAAGAGCATCAAATGGTCCCCATTCAGCTCTTCGCGCAAGGGTGGTATACGTGTTAAGTTTATGTCTAGAAGATAGTTAGGATCTTTTCTTGTAGCCATGAATCATGGAAGATCTTCATAATTGGAAGAACAACCTAGGTTGTTACTTTGTCTAATAAACTTCTTGTACAAATAAACTATTTCTAATATATCATGAACAAATAGGCAATTCTATCTAAGTCAATGAAATTCAACTCAAATTCTCATGAGAAACAAGCCATAATGTCGGATAATATTTCAGATTTTATCTGTACAAACTCGGCTATCGATACATTGTTCATGAACCAGCTGGTATTGTGTGTTGAAGATCCCATTTTCGAGTTCTTGTAACCGATCAGGGTTCTTCTCACTACAAAAATGAAACATTGTTACAAATCCATATATCATTAACAAATATAGTAAAATAAACGAATAATGAATTTTAATAATCCAAACTATTAGCCGTTGGCCGGCAACGGTCCCAACTTAAAAAATAACCGGTGGTGGTCCCGCTTTTTCACATATTGTAAACTAATGGACCTTTACTAACAGAACCTTAATATCTTTTTGTCCCCTTATCCTTTTCGGTTTAGTAAAGGTCCATTGGTTTACAATATATGAAAAGGTGGGACCATCACTGGTTATTTTTTAAGTTGGGACCGTTGTCGGCGAACGGGTAATAGCTAGGATTATTAAAATCCATTATTCCTAAAATAAACCAGTTCAAGTTCGTTTGACCCGAAACACTTCTGCTTCAATATTTATAATTATGGTCTTGGGTTTGATTGTAAAAACTATATTATGAACAGGCCAAAAATAAGTTTTGGTCTGTTTTCCTATGTTTTTTTTTCATATTTATTGATAAAACAGTCGAATTTGGCACCACAAATACAACATAAACATGTGAAAACAAGACTTACTTTTTGGAATATATGCAAAGGCCAACACCAACAATTGAAAACGATACGTAGTATAACCAGTCTACCTGCGGCGATAAGATGTATTTGTCATGAACGCAAATGGGAAAAACTTGCTAAAAAGAAAAAACATCGGCGAAGAAAATTTTATAAAAACGAACAAAATCTAGAGTTGATACACAAAATGACAAAGCTTACACCTGCTCGTGGTAGAAAAAGATGCGAATGACAACAACCCACATATTAGCCGTAAGGAGTGATAGGTTGAACAACGTGGCACCACTTTTCTACATAGATTTCAACAAAAAAAAAATGATATAATTATACGTTAGCAAATATGTTACAAAGTTTACATCTATTTAGCCATGATTATTACACATTGACATTACAAAACTGCCTAACTTTATTAGAAAAATAATGTACATACACGACACTGCGACAGTTAGATAAATGAAAATAAAGTGAGCCAAATATTAAGTGAGCAACACACGTGAAGATAAAGTAGATACGTGAAAAGAACAAACCTGTAGAATAAGAGGAGTTAAAGTATAAAACATGAGGAATCCAACTGTGTAACCATCAAATGTTAGTATCTGCAGGGAGATGATATATTAGAAAGAAATGGGAACTATAGTATGAATTATGAAACATATGTTAATAATATTCACTTACAAGTTCTGCAGACCATGTTACTGCTTCTAGATTCTTCCTCTCCAATATAGCACCAACTATTTGTTATGGAAATGGGCATTTTATTATTTAGATTATAAATTACAGGTATGTTTGTATAACTAGGTTGTTTAAGGTTTGCTCGACCCGAGCTTCTAGTTGTATAGAAGTGTTTTTTTTTGTATTTGTCTTTTCTATCATGTTTTCCTTTGTCGAGCTGCTTTAAACTCTCCGAACATCTCCTTATAGAGGGTATTTATGTAATTTTGATCCGAAAGCTTAAAAAATTTAGAAGTTAAAACCCCGAAAAGCTCCTAAAAACTATGTGTCAATTGCTAAAGACACCCATAAAAGGATACATCTCAATCACACTTAGAAGCATTCCAAACAGACCAAGCATTGTTAATACTTCAAGACGACCGTTGTTCTTGACACAAAATTCCTATAAAACAGAATGATGTATAGTAACTATATATACATACAAACACACACACACACACACCCAGTATATGCCTTAAAACATGATAATTTCAACTCATTTACCTAAATAGGTTGATTCTGAGTATTTTTTTTTTATCTTTAACAGGTCAAAGTAGGTTAAGGTAATGGAGTTAACGGGTCAAACAAGTTTAATGTAATCCAATTTATATTTAACGCATAAAAACTCCTAAATTTCTTTATTTAAAAAGTAAGATTATTGAAAGGATCGAAACTCTCAATGACTTGAGAGATTGTATTTTTGATATTATATAATCTTTACAATTATATACAAAAGGAAATAAAATAAATTACATTGAATACAAAGTCAAACTAATAAATGAATAAATCAATCATAGCAATATTGTAGGAGATAATCACAAAGGTTGTTGAGATGATAGAATATTATTTTTTATCCCCCTGCAAGCGAAACGGCGGGGATTGAACCCGAAGCAAGTCACGAAAAAATTCAAATTGCGGGCGCGGTAGACTCTTAGTGAAAATATCTGCAAGTTGAAGCTTGTTAGGAACGGACTTAGTGTGTAATTTCCTAGACATAACAAGTTCTCGAACGAAGTGGTAATCCAAGTCGATATGTTTGGCCCGTTTGTGAGAAACGGGATTTCGACTCATAAACAAAGCACTTTTGTTGTCACATAACAAAGTGGGGCAAGTCGGTGGTAGAGCATGAAGTTCTTGAAGCAAGTGTGTAATCCAAACAATTTCAGCTGTAGCATTCGCCATTGCCCGATATTCCGACTCGCAACTGGAACGAGAAACAGTTGGCTGTTTCTTGGCACTCCATGAGACCAAATTTCCTCTTAAAAATATAGAGTATCCATAGGTTGATCTTCTTGTTTCGATACACCGTGCCCAATCGGCATCCGAGTACCCTAAGATTGAATTAGACAAGGGACGAGAGAACACTAGACCATGCGAAATAGTGCCCTTGACATATCTTAGAATGCGTTTAACTAATTGAAAATGCTTAATAGTGGGAGCATGGAGATGTTGACATGCCTGGTTAACCGCATAAGATATGTCAGGTCGAGTTATGGTTAAGTATTGAAGGGCTCCCACAAGAGAGCGGTAGGTGGTAGGATCCGAAAATGGTTCTCCATCAGAGAGAAAGGAGTCGGATGTGGAGAGCGGAGTAGGAGCAGGTTTAGCTTCGGTTAGACCGGCACGAAGGAGAATGTCATTGGCGTATTTAGTTTGAGTTAAGAAAAGACCATCAGATGTGGTAAGAACTTCGAGACCAAGGAAGTAATTTAAGGAGCCTAGATCCTTTATTGCAAACTCGTTATGAAGACGTGTCGTGGAGTTACGAAGTAACGTGGCATTATTCCCTGTGAGGATGAGATCGTCAACATAAACGAGTAAGTACATAACAAGATCATCTTGATGAAAGACAAATAAGGAAGGGTCCGCGATACTACATGTGAAGCCATATGACTTTAAAAAGGAGCTAAGACGATGAAACCAATCACGAGGAGCTTGTTTGAGGCCGTAGAGAGCCTTGTTGAGTTTGCATACATGATTTGGGAAGCGTTGGTCAACAAAACCGGGAGGTTGCTCCATGAAGACGGTTTCGGATAAAGTCCCATTAAGAAAAGCATTGTTCACGTCCAATTGATGAAGGGACCATCGATTGATGACGGCTAGAGAAAGAACAATGCGAATGGTGGATGCCTTAACCACGGGACTGAAGGTGTGATGAAAATCAAGACCCGGAATTTGCGTAAACCCTTGGGCCACGAGACGAGCTTTATGTCGATCCAGTGTACCATCCGAGTGATATTTGGTACGGAAAACCCATTTAGAACCAACAACATTTGTCGAAGATGGTCGAGGCACAAGTGTCCATGTGTGGTTTCGGTTGAGTGCATTTAGTTCGTCATGCATAGCTTGCATCCAATGAGGATGTTTGGACGCACTTCGGAAAACCTTTGGATCAACATTGCTAAGGAGGGCAACATGAAGACATGAATGCATAACCTTAGAAAGATAAGAGGTGTGTTTAGGATTGGGTTTAAAAGTACCGACTTTGGAGCGAGTTATCATAGGATGGGATGAATTGGAATGATGGTGTGGCTCAGGTGAGGATTGAGAATGGGCCGAAAATGAATGAGGGGCAGAGGGTGAATTGGGTTGAGATGAGGATGAGGATTGGGTTGAAGAGGAATTGGGAGAAGGAGGCCCATTATCGGGCTGAGTAGAATGAGCAGGCCCAGCGGCATCGTCGTTAGGCCCAGTGACAGCGGCATGAGGCCCATCGGCAGCAGTAGTGGCGGTAGGCCCAACGACGTCAGGCCCATCGGCAGCAGCAGTAGACCCAGTGGCAGTGGGCTGGATGGGAGCTGGGCTGGAAGGAGATGAGTTTGGATCTTTACACAGGGAACATTGGGAGGGTGTCATGGATGGGATTTGAGGCTCGGGTGGAGGAGCCGTAGATTGAGTATTGGGTTGGTAGAAAGAAGTCGGTTCATGGAAGGTGGACACGAGAAGCTTGGTGATGTCGGCTTGAGAGGACTTATTATTGAAAGGAAAATAAGTCTCATCAAACCGAGCATGTCTCGTGATATAAATGCGAGACGAGGTGGGATCAAAGCACTTGTATCCCTTGTATTGAGGCGCATAGCCGAGAAAAACACAAGGAATACTTCGAGGAGCAAGTTTATGAGGATCATAATCACGTAAATATGGATAGACACAGCAACCAAACACCTGAAAATTATTATAAGAAGGTTGGGTAGAAAAAAGAATCTCAAAGGGAGATTTGTTGTTAAAGACTTTTGTGGGTAAACGATTAATAATGTAGGTGGCGGTGCTGAAAGCATCTACCCAGTGATTAATAGGAACATGGGCATGAAAAAGCATGGCTAGACCAGTCTCAACGATATGACGGTGCTTTCGCTCGGCTCGTCCGTTTTGAGGAGCAGTATATGGTCAAGAAAGACGGTGAAAAGTGCCATTTTCATCAAAAATGGTACGCACATGTTGATTTACAAATTCAGTACCACCGTCACTTTGAAAATTTTTAATTTTTCGCGAAAATTGGGTTTGAACAAGACGTAAGAAGGTTTGTAAAGTCGCGTAGAACTCAGTTTTATTTTTAAGTGGATATACCCATGAAAACCTAGAGTAATCATCAATAAACACCACATAGTATTTGTAACCTTCTCTACTTATGATTGGTGAGGGTCCCCATAGATCACAGTGAACAAGATCAAGGGGATGAGAGGCACGTTTTTCATTTAGAGAAAATGGCAATTTATGTGCTTTAGCAAGTTGACAAGGAGAGCAAATAGTTGGTTTAGGCAAAATAGATGTAAATGACAAACAACCAAGTTTTTGCAAAATAGAAATAGTGTCAAAAGCAACATGTCCCAAACGATTATGCCACATTTCAAATGAGGCTTTATTTGACGAAACAGAAGCAATAAAAGCAAAAGATTTATCCCGAATCACATAAAGTCCATTCTCACATCGTCCTTCAGCGAGCGGTTTGCTTGTTTTCCGGTCCTGAATGACAAAGAAAGAGTCTGAGAAAAGCACATCAACAGGAAAATCTTTGGTCAACTTGCTAACTGAAAGGAGATTGTAACACCTCGAAAATTGTAACACCTCGAAAATTCACGTCCTATAATGTATTGACACGTGTCATAAGCTTGAACGTGTGAAATTATATTTAGAGGGACTAAAGTTGACAAACATGGAAAGTATGTGAATATAAGGGTTCAAAATGTCAACAAGGGATAAATATACTTTACAGTAACCCTACATGATGTTCATAACCCCAACCGAATAAATCTTGGATCGTACGAAGCCAATTGTGAAAGAAAGTGAGGAATTACAAACTACAGGGGTTAAATGTGTCAACATGTTTAAAGGTATACCTCTGAGTGACCTTTTAGCGAACCCGGGGCTTTGTAATGCTTAATTATACTCACAAGAATGTGTGATAAAAATTTCACAAGGTTTCGTTAAGGTATGAGAAAGTTATGGCAATATTTGGATACGAGGGGTTAAAAACGTCAACGATTTAATTTCTCGCGATTTTTACGCAACCGACGAACGAACACGCAAACATCGACTACCGATCCTAATTTGCGTATTTTAGTATTAATATTATGCTCTACGATGCTTCCATGATGTTCGGGTGCGAAGACGGGCTTGTGGGCCTTGGGCCCAAGCCCACAAAACCTCCACTATATAAATGAAAAAAATAATAATAATAAAATAAAATCATTTTCACCATCTCTTTCTCTCTCTAAAACTCTCTCTACTCTCTCTCTCTCTCTAGAAACTTTTCCGGCGACTTTTCCGGCGGCCGTTTTCCGGCCAAGAGTACACTTTTTCGACTATATTCGACGTTCCAGATCGCGTGGTGTGGTTAGTTTTAGCTAATTCTTAGCGGTTTGAGCTCTATGGCAACTCCGGCGACATTCCGGTCAAATTCCGGCGAGTCCGTTTTGAACTTTTGACTTTGCAGATGCTTCGATCGGGACTTTAGGAGCATTCCTGCACAGTTTCAAGAAATTCTATTCTCCGGCGAAATCTCGACTTCTGACATGATTCTAGCGAGTTCCAGCCATCAGTTTTCGATGAAAAATATATTTTTGGACTCCTAGTGACCTGTAGAGTCCATCGAACCACTTTCGACTCGGGTGAAAAATTTAAGTTCGGGACGCTCTCGGGCTCGACTTCTGACATGATTCTGGCGAGTTCCAGCCATCAGTTTTCGATGAAAAATATATTTTTGGACTCCTAGTGACCTGTAGAGTCCATCGAACCACTTTCGGGGGTGAAAAATTTAAGTTCGGGACGCTCTCGGGCTCGACTTCTGACATGATTCTGGCGAGTTCCAGCCATCAGTTTTCGATGAAAAATATATTTTTGGACTCCTAGTGACCTGTAGAGTCCATCGAACCACTTTCGACTCGGGTGAAAAATTTAAGTTCGGGACGCTCTCGGGCTCGACTTCTGACATGGTTCTGGCAATTTCCAGCCATCAGTTTTCGAAGAAAAATATATTTTTGGACTCCTAGTGACCTGTAGAGTCCATCGAACCACTTTCGACTCGGGTGAAAAATTTAAGTTCGGGACGCTCTCGGGATCGGTTCAACTTGGTCAACAGGTCAAACGTGGTCAAAACTTGTCAAGGGGAAGTATTGGGTCATGTTAGTGCCTCGGTTCAGTTTTGGGTTCGGTCAAACCTGGTCAACATCGGTCAAACGTGGTCAACTGCTGGTCAACGCAGTCAACACGAGGCTCGGTAAAAAATTTTAACGATTCGAATTTTGTTATATTATGTGGGCATTAAACCCTTAAAAGGGTACCCTCTGATTCCCACTCTAACTAGGTCAAATGTCGGGTCAAACTTGTTATTAAAAAAAAAAAAAAAAAAAAATCAACAGAATGTGTAAATTACAATTTATGCATAATTAGCAATGTAGAACACATACAACCTGTTTGATCATTAATATAACTTGGTAATTAGTGTAAGAACATGTCTAAACATGTTCAACCCGACAATTTCCTGTTTAGACCCGGTTCGGAACCGAAAGTCGCATAGTTTGACTTATACTTCGACTTTCAGTTCTGACCCGTTATGGTATGTTTTAGAAATACATTAGAGCTTCATTTGGACCAGGTTACATGCTAGTATAATCCTCTGTGATTATACACCTCGGATCATTAGTTATCCAATTAATATGCATGATTCCGTTAATTGCTCATATGTTGACCATTATGCTTTTTTTTTACCTTAAAACGTGATTTATGAAAATGTAAAAGAGTAGAAACCTTAATTACTGATATATAAACTTGTATGCAAAGTTTGACATCAGTTTGAGGTGTAGAATAAGAGTTATGCTCGTTAGCGTAAAAATTAAAGCTTTATGTTAATAAAACGGCGTAATTAGCGTATAGCCTAGTTAAGCCTACTTTTTGATACCAAATATTTTACCCACTGATGTAATATATTATTTTGGGATTTTTAAAGATTTTTAATTAATTTTAGGCTGAGCATAACTCATAGTCGTAGGCTTAATTCGGTAAATGTCGGTTTTGCCCTTACGGGCCATAAAATGAGTTTTACTTATCTAAACGACTCCAAACCTTTTGCTACTGATCACATATGATAAGTAAATTATTTTAAGCCTTCTGGAAATATAAAAATATCAGATTTGAGTATCAAACCCGGAAATGGCCTTTAATCGCCTTTTTAAGCGTTTTTAACGCATAGTATGTACTATAGGTATTTTAAACATACAAGGGTTGATACCTACTGATATAAGAGGCAAATTATGATATTTTAACAGTAAGCAAAGGTTGATAAACTCAGACTTCAGTTTTGAGCTTTTCGGCTTATGTGAAATTTCCAAGATGCCCCTTCGGTGCATAGTTTGGTTATAAATGATATATTTCACATATATGCTTTAGCCTACTGATATAACTCATCAAATTGAGTATGTTTGCTGTTTACATCATACCTGTAACTCAGTTAAACATTTAAACTCTTTTACAACCTTTAAAATGACCAAACTACCCCTACGGGGCATAGTTTGTGTTTAATTTCATTCCGGGCATAATGAAAGACATCCTACTGATGTCACAACATATTTGAAGCATATTAACTTAGGAAACCTGTATATGGCTCTTACGGATACCCGTTACGCTTATTTCGCGTTCGGTTCGGTTTATGTAACAAGTTTACATAAATTAGCCGAAACGGGTCAAACCTTATCGGTATAATCTCAAAATCCAGAATGTGCATGAAGGACCCATATTAAACAAGTCTCTGAACTTGTCAGGTCTAAATCACATTCTATCCGGTCTTCGCTTAATCGTGCGTACGAACCGTATCTTTGAAACTAGCCGGTCTAAGCTTAAGCTTAATAAAAGACCCGTTAGTATTCTAATAGGTTATATTAAACCTTCGTTCCAGATTAGGAGAACCAGTAAAAGCTACGTGCATTTTGCTTATTGTGATTTATCCTTTGCATCAGGTAAATACTTTTAACTTATTTTCCCTATACGGGCTTGGGTTACGGTGTATAGCATACCGCTTGATCGAGCATCAAATCTCCACATTAAGTGGGTAGTTGAATAATTTGATCGGCTCGTTTAAACAGTCTTGTTTACTTTACAGCCTTTGGGGGGTTAATGACCATGTCCCGGATATCCTTGGCATCATCTTACGAGATTGGCCACGACCTGAGCACGGGGTGTAGGCGTACACCTGTCAGTGTATAACTCAATAACGTGGTGTGTCTATTGATCTTTAACCCGGACTAGATCCGGGCTACTGAACGCATAAGTAACATGTAATTCGTTCACAAGATTATAATATTAAATAATTCTCCCAAGTTAAAAAGATTAATCTTGCCTCTGTGCAGTTTAATCAAATTATAAAACATTTATGCCATGTGCATCCAAACAAATTTTTAAATCATTTTCCAAAATGAGTCAGTTGATTGTATTTACCAGTGTAAACTGACGTATTTTCCCAAAAAGACTAAATGCAGGTACTAAACGTAATTGGCTGGATTGTCTCCTTAGCATCAATAAAGAGTCTCGCAAGCTTAAGATGCCTGAAGTCTGTTGAACTATTGTTTCCATTTTATGTTCGATCCTTCTGTGGATAAACTTCCGAATATTGTGACAGTTGATATTACAATAATAAATTCGGTTGTATTATATTTTCAATTGCTTCCGCTGTGCTTAAATATCATTGTGTTGTTTGACTATTATGTTGCCAACCATGACGTCACGATACTCCCCACCGGGCCCACCGGTGACACGTGGAAATTCGGGGTGTGACAGGTTGGTATCAGAGCCAACACTGAGTGAATTAAACACTAGCCTTTTGTGTTTAATCTCAGTTACACAATTGCACATATCTAAACTTCTGAGTCTAGACTTAACTTAGGAATATTCTAAATCCTAATCTAAGAACTTTTTACTTCCAAATTTTTATTGGATACGTCGCTAAGCGAAGAAGCCGTAATAGGAGTTCTCCACACCCGGAGCCTTGAAATGCTGAGCTTCGTACCGCGGCTAGAATGAAACGAGCATACAAGGAGAAAGCATTCAGAAATAAAATGAAGAAGAAACTCCTTTTACTGAAGATCGTTTCCTTAATAGTCCTCATATGGACATAATTATCTTTCAGTCCCTACGAGGACAACATTATTCCTTTCAAGTCCCGCTTAGGGCAACTTTATACTTTTATTTTTATATAGTGAAATGATTAAGTTTAAACTTTCATTCTAAACAAGAAATATTAAATAAAAGGAGAATAACATTTCTTTTTTTGCAAGATCTACCATTATAATAAAATGGCAAAATCTAAAAGGGCAAGACCTAGCCTCGTGTCATATTAAGACCCGGCCAAGATGGTAGTTCCATAATTAGATTCAGATCCATATTAACACCTCAATTTAAAATTTTTCTGCGTTAATTAAATTAAGAATCTTAAGTGTGAAACCTAGCCTTCGGGTCAATTATAAGACCGGGCCAAAATGGTAAGACCTGTTTAAAAGATTCAAATCCCTGTTAACATCTTAAAACATGTTAACACTCCTGACAGATGTGATTCATTTAAAAATCACACACGTTATTATTATATAAGGATCTTTCTAAAGATTCCTAACCCAGTTTAATGATCTCTGAATCCTGGGTTTACATCATCAATTAAGATGATCATATTTTAACCATACGTGGTAATATAGTGCATACGGGTCTTGCTCATTTCTACATGAGCCAAAATACAGTGGTAGCTATGACTCCCTGTCAGATAAAGGTAATGAACTAGGTTCAAACCTCAAATGCTTTGATTCTCTGAAATCCTAGCATATAATTTATAATTGTCCTTGTGACTAGGCCTATTGTGCCAATATACTTTCATGCTTTGATTCTCTGAAATCATAAGCTTATAATTTATAAATGTTCATGTGACCAGGCCATTGGGTGCCACTAATAAAACTGTTAATGTTTTATAATTAGGATAAATTATAATATAAATCCTAAACCTATATGATTAATAAATTAACCAAATATGATCTCTGGTTACCATGGTTAATGAATTTTCCCTAATGGGCAATTCCGTAATAAACATCCCTTAGAAGGGAAGTGCCTACGGGCTATAGTTGATGTCCTCTGAGACTAAAGACAGTGGTAGCCTATAGCTCCCTGTCAGGTAAAGGTAATGAACTTTGATTCAAACCTTAATGCCGCGATTCTCTGAAATCATGGCTTATAAATTAAACTTGTCTACGCGACTAGGCCATTTGTGCTATTATTAACTTATAAATTAGGATTATGATAAAAATCCTGAATAAAATAAATATCCTTCCTTCCCTGTCGGTATGCATTTTAAAAAGAATCTTAAAGGTGAAACCTAGCCTACGCGGCCAAGATGGTGAAACCTACTCAAGGGATTCAGATCCTTGTTAACACTTAAGAACGTGTTAGCACTCTTGACAAATATGATTCGAGAAAATCACCACAGTCATCCTTATATTGGATTCTTCCAATTCCCTTATCTAGCCTAGGAATCATGGCTTATATCACCCTATAAAATGATCATATTATAAACATCCGTTAGTGATGAAGTGTCTACGGGCTAAACTTGTTGTCCGATAAGACAACGACAGTGGTGGTCTTTGACCTCCTGTCTAAAATATTGGACTATGTCCAAACATAATAGTCTATATGATCAATGCGATCATGACTAATATCATCTAATACGATGATTATATTATTTAACATCCTTTAGTGATGTTATGCCTACGGGCTATAATAAATGGTCCATTTGAGACATTGACATTTTGATCTTTATGATTCCTTGTTTAAGGTGGTGAGCTATGCTCAAGCCAAATAGTCAATATGATTAATAAAATAATGACTTATATCATCTAATACGATGAACCTATTATAAACATCCATTAGTGATGTTTCGCCTACGGGCCATGTTATATTGTCCATTGTGACACAAACATTGTGATCTCTACGATCCCCTATTTAAGGTAGCGAGCTGTGCTCAAGCCTAATAGTTTATATGATCAATGCGATCATGACTAAAATCATCAGTACGATGATTAAAATTTAAACATCCCCAAAGATGTTTTGCCTAAGGGCTATATTATATTGTTAAATTAAGTCAAGGCAATTGTAATCTTTTGTGATTCTTTGCCCAAGGTAGGGGTGTTCAGAATTCGTTTCGAATTCGAAAAATTCGACATTCGTTTAAATTCGATTCGATTATCAAGAATTCGTTTCGATTAAAAGAATTCGAATTCGATTCAATTCGAGTCAAGTAAATCGAATACGAATCGAATACGAATTTATAATTTCAAATTCGATTCGATTCGAAATTCGAATAAAAATATACATTTTTATTTATTATTTTTTTATATAATGTATATATAACTTTTATTAAGCTATACTATAAATTATTTTAAGTATTAAAATCACCCATTACCAAACCCATTACATGGCCTATAACTAAAACCTAAGTAACAAATCTATTAATAGATTTATAACCCTAAAAATATTAACTTGTAATGTGGAGTGGTTATTCCCGACTTCTCGTTTTGAACTTTAGACTTAAGGTACTTTATTTGGAACTTTTTTATGTGATATCGTATTTTATGGTTGCTTTAAAATATATGTTTCATTTTGATAGTTTTTTTACATGTTTTTAAAGAATCTGAATTAAATCGAATTTATTCGAATTCGATTTTTTAATCGAATACGAATTGGGTTTTTTATTCGAATACGAATTCGAATCGAATTCGGTAAGTTTTAATCGAATTCGAATCGAATACGAATTCAAGGGAAAATAAAAATTATTCGAATAATTCGATTCGAATAATTCGAAAATTCGATATTCGATTCGATGAACACCCCTAGCCCAAGGGGGGTGAGCTACGCTCAAATCCCATAGTCCATGTGATCATTGCGATCCTGACTAGTATCATCAGTATGATGATCATAAATTCATAATATTGGCATCCCTAGTGATGAAATGCCTACGGGCTATACTATACTCTATTGCCGATAAGACAAAACAGGGGTGATCTTTATGATCCCCTATTCAAAATGGTGGGATTATACCCAAACCTAATAGTCAATATGATCGAGGTGATCATGACTAATATCATTAGATACTATAATTATATATAGACATCCATTAGTGATGTTAATTGGTTTACCTTACTGTTAAGTGAATCTCCTTTCAAGACGATGACAGTTGTAGTCTATGACTCCCTGTCCAAAGGTGAAGAACTATGTTCAAGCCTTAAGACTCCTGATCTAATAAGATTGCAGCCTATGAATTGACGTCCTTGTGACAAATCCACAAGTTATAATCAAGTCACCCATAACAAGCCTCCGGGCTATAATTCGTCGTTCGTAACAAGTTAACATACTAAATGTTAACATCGCTAGTGACAGGCCTTAGTGCCATATCCTATAACGTCCTAGAGACAAGGCCATTTGTGCCGCATCTGAATGTCATTACGACAAGGCCTTCGCGCCATATGATTACTTATGACCTTCATGACTAGACTTTATGCCATATCTTTCTACGTCCCTCGCGACAGGCTTCTATGCCATATATGTATATATATAACCAAAGTCATGTAAGGCTAGCCTTTGAGCTATTTATAATCCTCCTTGTGACAAAGACAATTGTGACATTATGGTCCCTTGTCAAGCAGGTATTGGACTTACTCCAAACCTTGAATGCCATTGATGGTCCTTTTGTCACCTAGGCTAAATATAATGGATATACATTCAAATAACATTCACTAGGAATGTTCAGAACAGAATAGCCCATACGGTTTATGAATGCCGTGGCTAATCTAAGTCAGGTCATCAGGATGATGACTAATAATTGTTAAATTTTGGTGATTGGTACCAAGTTTCAAGTATGGAAAACTTGAATGAGGTAGACGACAGTCGCAATACTATTAAGGCGACGAAAGTTAATAAAGCTACAAACGTAAATCTCAATATTAATGGAGTTAATCTCCAAGCTGTGGTTGACGCAGCAGTTGGAAGGACCGAAGCAGTGTGACATCTGCAAAGGAACGGGTCATCATTTTCCCATGAATGTAGGGACATAAAGAATGCAGTCTGTCACGACTGTGGTGAGTAAGGCCGCATCAGAACTAGATACCATAAAGCTGCCAAACAAGGTGCAGCTAAGCCTGGAAAGGCTAAGAAAGGAAACGCCTGAACTCACCTGATGAATGCCAAGAGGCAGTTCACGATGTCATCAAGTACATTCCTTATCATTTACCAATGATAATTTCTGCTAAGTGTCCTGATTTAATACAGGCAATAATAAATCTTCATAAACCATAAGCTTAGCAAACTTTTATATTATCCACAAGGTATAACTTACCAAGGAAATCATAGTAACCGATTCTTCTAAGTATCGGCAAGGGATCCTTCTGAAAAATCTAAGAGTACTCTTTCTTCGAATAGAGTACGACAATATATATTACTTTATTTTATTTTATTATTTTCTCATTGTTTTCTATCGACTACGAATGCCAAACTATGTTTGATAAAAGTGCCATATGAGGATTGGCGTATCCTAGTGTGTCCCATAGATTGCTTCCATGCCTGATCAGTATGGAGGTTTAATGCGTGGAACCCCTGAGATATCCCAATGGTCATATTGTACCAAAGTCGACTAGTAGTATTCAAAGAAGATATCCAGTATGGAAATTATCCAAGTAAATGTTTCCGATTAAGGAATTCGTGGACTAGTAACATAAGTGTGTCACTTAATTGACACAAGCAATGATGGATAAATTGGAGCCTGAGATTTGTAAAATCTCTGTAACCTCCTAGTACCTTACTTATCTTCTCCTAAGATTACCCTGTTTACCCTGAGGGGCATGTAGGGTTAAGGTTTATATCCCATTTAAGGCTGTATTATTATGAAATCTCCAAGACGGCTAGCACCATCATTGGAAGAATCGAAACCCTGATTAACTAAGTTTTAAAATAGAGGGTTCATATAGCCTAACTCAATATCCTGAGGATTCGGTATAGTTAATTATGAAAGACAGTTCTTTTTGCTTATGCATTTTTACCGCAACCCTAATTAGGCAACAATTAAGAATTTGCCATCAACTGCCCTGGATCGTCGATTTGTTCGACTAGCTGTAAGGATTAACTATTCCTTAAAAAATTGTTAAGCAGTGGTTGGGATAACCATCTCACCTTAAGATAAGCTTTCCTATAATAGTTGATATATAAGTATCAAGGCTACTCATTTGGAGACCTTGTATAAATGGAATGTTAAAACATCTATTGTTAGGACAATAGATTGGTAAGTCCAATTATCAGGATCTGAAAGTTGCATTGGAAACAACAAATAAGATCACGCAAATTCATAATCATCTGTAAGATGCCAGAATTCGGCAGAAAATCAAGGATGAATGAAAATAGCAAACCTCCTAAATTCTTGATTTAGGAATAAGGTTCAACAAGAGATATCACACTGAAAGGGTGTGTCAAATCTGTTAAATTATCATGCTAGTTAAGCTCTGAATATATATAGAATCATTCGAAGGAAATCGAATGTATCAAGATCAGGTAGCTTATAAGCTAAAACCTATTTAAGGAGCTTGGCGGAGCTCGCAATACATTACACACTAGTGACTGAAAGGCGTGTTTCGCCAATAAGTCAAGAAGCACTATCACATAATGTTATGCAAATTTATGATGTGATGAGCATCCTGTATCGATTGAGGATCGACAGGTTAAGAAGCTCCAAAAAGGATACATGTACCTAATATAGGAGTCACTTTAGGAGCTTGGAAAGACTCTAGATATGTTATGGAAGTTAAGTCCATTATGCGACAAAAAGTACTTCCATCATTTTAGCAAATCTCGAGGTCGAGATTTCTTTTAAGGGGGTGAGGATGTAACACCTCGAAAATTCACGTCCTATAATGTATTGACACGTGTCATAAGCTTGAACGTGTGAAATTATATTTAGAGGGACTAAAGTTGACAAACATGGAAAGTATGTGAATATGAGGGTTCAAAATGTCAACAAGGGATAAATATACTTTACAGTAACCCTACATGATGTTCATAACCCCAACCGAATAAATCTTGGATCGTACGAAGCCAATTGTGAAAGAAAGTGAGGAATTACAAACTACAGGGGTTAAATGTGTCAACATGTTTAAAGGTATACCTCTGAGTGACCTTTTAGCGAACCCGGGGCTTTGTAATGCTTAATTATACTCACAAGAATGTGTGATAAAAATTTCACAAGGTTTCGTTAAGGTATGAGAAAGTTATGGCAATATTTGGATACGAGGGGTTAAAAACGTCAACGATTTAATTTCTCGCGATTTTTACGCAACCGACGAACGAACACGCAAACATCGACTACCGATCCTAATTTGCGTATTTTAGTATTAATATTATGCTCTACGATGCTTCCATGATGTTCGGGTGCGAAGACGGGCTTATGGGCCTTGGGCCCAAGCCCACAAAACCTCCACTATATAAATGAAAAAAATAATAATAATAAAATAAAATCATTTTCACCATCTCTTTCTCTCTCTAAAACTCTCTCTACTCTCTCTCTCTCTAGAAACTTTTCCGGCGACTTTTCCGGCGACCGGCGACTTTTCCGGCGGCCGTTTTCCGGCCAAGAGTACACTTTTTCGACTATATTCGACGTTCCGGATCGCGTGGTGTGGTTAGTTTTAGCTAATTCTTAGCGGTTTGAGCTCTATGGCAACTCCGGCGACATTCCGGTCAAATTCCGGCGAGTCCGTTTTGAACTTTTGACTTTGCAGATGCTTCGATCGGGACTTTAGGAGCATTCCTGCACAGTTTCAAGAAATTCTATTCTCCGGCGAAATCTCGACTTCTGACATGATTCTAGCGAGTTCCAGCCATCAGTTTTCGATGAAAAATATATTTTTGGACTCCTAGTGACCTGTAGAGTCCATCGAACCACTTTCGACTCGGGTGAAAAATTTAAGTTCGGGACGCTCTCGGGCTCGACTTCTGACATGATTCTGGCGAGTTCCAGCCACCAGTTTTCGATGAAAAATATATTTTTGGACTCCTAGTGACCTGTAGAGTCCATCGAACCACTTTCGACTCGGGTGAAAAATTTAAGTTCGGGACGCTCTCGGGCTCGACTTCTGACATGATTCTGGCGAGTTCCAGCCATCAGTTTTCGATGAAAAATATATTTTTGGACTCCTAGTGACCTGTAGAGTCCATCGAACCACTTTCGACTCGGGTGAAAAATTTAAGTTCGGGACGCTCTCGGGCTCGACTTCTGACATGGTTCTGGCAATTTCCAGCCATCAGTTTTCGAAGAAAAATATATTTTTGGACTCCTAGTGACCTGTAGAGTCCATCGAACCACTTTCGACTCGGGTGAAAAATTTAAGTTCGGGACGCTCTCGGGCTCGGTTCAACTTGGTCAACAGGTCAAACGTGGTCAAAACTTGTCAAGGGGAAGTATTGGGTCATGTTAGTGCCTCGGTTCAGTTTTGGGTTCGGTCAAACCTGGTCAACATCGGTCAAACGTGGTCAACTGCTGGTCAACGCAGTCAACACGAGGCTCGGTAAAAATTTTTAACGATTCGAATTTTGTTATATTATGTGGGCATTAAACCCTTAAAAGGGTACCCTCTGATTCCCACTCTAACTAGGTCAAATGTCGGGTCAAACTTGTTATTAAAAAAAAAAAAAAATCAACAGAATGTGTAAATTACAATTTATGCATAATTAGCAATGTAGAACACATACAACCTGTTTGATCATTAATATAACTTGGTAATTAGTGTAAGAACATGTCTAAACATGTTCAACCCGACAATTTCCTGTTTAGACCCGGTTCGGAACCGAAAGTCGCATAGTTTGACTTATACTTCGACTTTCAGTTCTGACCCGTTATGGTATGTTTTAGAAATACCTTAGAGCTTCATTTGGACCAGGTTACATGCTAGTATAATCCTCTGTGATTATACACCTCGGATCATTAGTTATCCAATTAATATGCATGATTCCGTTAATTGCTCATATGTTGACCATTATGCCTTTTTTTACCTTAAAACGTGATTTATGAAAATGTAAAAGAGTAGAAACCTTAATTACTGATATATAAACTTGTATGCAAAGTTTGACATCAGTTTGAGGTGTAGAATAAGAGTTATGCTCGTTAGCGTAAAAATTAAAGCTTTATGTTAATAAAACGGCGTAATTAGCGTATAGCCTAGTTAAGCCTACTTTTTGATACCAAATCTTTTACCCACTGATGTAATATATTATTTTGGGATTTTTAAAGATTTTTAATTAATTTTAGGCTGAGCATAACTCATAGTCGTAGGCTTAATTCGGTAAATGTCGGTTTTGCCCTTACGGGCCATAAAATGAGTTTTACTTATCTAAACGACTCCAAACCTTTTGCTACTGATCACATATGATAAGTAAATTATTTTAAGCCTTCTGGAAATATAAAAATATCAGATTTGAGTATCAAACCCGGAAATGGCCTTTAATCGCCTTTTTAAGCGTTTTTAACGCATAGTATGTACTATAGGTATTTTAAACATACAAGGGTTGATACCTACTGATATAAGAGGCAAATTATGATATTTTAACAGTAAGCAAAGGTTGATAAACTCAGACTTCAGTTTTGAGCTTTTCGGCTTATGTGAAATTTCCAAGATGCCCCTTCGGTGCATAGTTTGGTTATAAATGATATATTTCACATATATGCTTTAGCCTACTGATATAACTCATCAAATTGAGTATGTTTGCTGTTTACATCATACCTGTAACTCAGTTAAACATTTAAACTCTTTTACAACCTTTAAAATGACCAAACTACCCCTACGGGGCATAGTTTGTGTTTAATTTCATTTCGGGCATAATGAAAGACATCCTACTGATGTCACAACATATTTGAAGCATATTAACTTAGGAAACCTGTATATGGCTCTTACGGATACCCGTTACGCTTATTTCGCGTTCGGTTCGGTTTATGTAACAAGTTTACATAAATTAGCCGAAACGGGTCAAACCTTATCGGTATAATCTCAAAATCCAGAATGTGCATGAAGGACCCATATTAAACAAGTCTCTGAACTTGTCAGGTCTAAATCACATTCTATCCGGTCTTCGCTTAATCGTGCGTACGAACCGTATCTTTGAAACTAGCCGGTCTAAGCTTAAGCTTAATAAAAGACCCGTTAGTATTCTAATAGGTTATATTAAACCTTCGTTCCAGATTAGGAGAACCAGTAAAAGCTACGTGCATTTTGCTTATTGTGATTTATCCTTTGCATCAGGTAAATACTTTTAACTTATTTTCCCTATACGGGCTTGGGTTACGGTGTATAGCATACCGCTTGATCGAGCATCAAATCTCCACATTAAGTGGGTAGTTGAATAATTTGATCGGCTCGTTTAAACAGTCTTGTTTACTTTACAGCCTTTGGGGGGTTAATGACCATGTCCCGGATATCCTTGGCATCATCTTACGAGATTGGCCACGACCTGAGCACGGGGTGTAGGCGTACACCTGTCAGTGTATAACTCAATAACGTGGTGTGTCTATTGATCTTTAACCCGGACTAGATCCGGGCTACTGAACGCATAAGTAACATGTAATTCGTTCACAAGATTATAATATTAAATAATTCTCCCAAGTTAAAAAGATTAATCTTGCCTCTGTGCAGTTTAATCAAATTATAAAACATTTATGCCATGTGCATCCAAACAAATTTTTAAATCATTTTCCAAAATGAGTCAGTTGATTGTATTTACCAGTGTAAACTGACGTATTTCCCCAAAAAGACTAAATGCAGGTACTAAACGTAATTGGCTGGATTGTCTCCTTAGCATCAATAAAGAGTCTCGCAAGCTTAAGATGCCTGAAGTCTGTTGAACTATTGTTTCCATTTTATGTTCGATCCTTCTGTGGATAAACTTCCGAATATTGTGACAGTTGATATTACAATAATAAATTCGGTTGTATTATATTTTCAATTGCTTCCGCTGTGCTTAAATATCATTGTGTTGTTTGACTATTATGTTGCCAACCATGACGTCACGATACTCCCCACCGGTGACACGTGGAAATTCGGGGTGTGACAAAAATTCGCGTCCTATAATGTGTTGACACGTGTCATATGTTTAAAACGTGTGAAAGAATATTATGGAAGGACTAAAGTTGACAAACATGGAAAGCATGTGAATATACGTATTCTAAGTGTCAACTGTGAATAAATATAATGTACATTAACCCTACATAATGCTCATACCTTCAAACGAATAAATCATGGATCATACGAAGCTAAAAGTGAGAGATTTCAAACTACAGGGACTAAATGTGTCAACATGTTTAATTTATACCTCTGAGTGACCTTTTGACAAATCCGAAGCTTTGTAACTGTTAATTACGCTCACTAGAACGCACGATATAAATTTCGTAAAGTTTCGTTATCGTATGAGAAAGTTATGATCAAATTCGTGTGCGAAGGGTTAAAGCGTAAACGTTGAAAGTTAGGACTTTTTGGGCAACAATAAGGTTAACCGGGGACCTAACAAAGTAGGTATATGTTTTAAAGCCTTTATAGATCAATTATGAGGGTTTACAATGCAAGAAACAAGTGCCTAATCGAATTTGGAAGAGCCAAGGACCAAATCGCAAAAGATCAAGAATGCTGATTTCTGCAGACCGCCGCGCCACGCGAGGGTCCCTCGCGCCACGCGAGGGTCCCTCGCGCCACGCGAGGGTCCCTCGCGCCACGCGAGGGACTCCCAGTTCCGAGAAAAATGGTTGTTGTCTGCCATGGCCTTTGTGCGCGACCTTTAACCGATTTTCCACATCTCTTGACCCCTAAAGCACCCCCTAAACACTAGGAACAAGTGTTGATCAGTTGTGGTGGGTTGTAGACTCATGTGTCAAGGATTTATGGTGAGAAATTCACTATAAAAAGGCTTGAACTTGCACCATTGTTCTTCACATCTTCTTCAAGCTATCTGATCATTTCTGGAGCTCAAGGCTGCTCTCAAGTGTTCACATTTCGTGCATAGGACCTTTGTAAGTTTGCTAAACCTTTCTAAATTAAGTTTAGCTTAGTATTTAGCTTAAAAGTCAAACCGTCGTAATTACGGTTGTATTAAATCAAGGACCCCGTGACGAGGGTTGCTCATATAAATATTTTGTATCCTGCAAGCCCAGAGACTTTACAGGAGAAAAAGGGGCCATCGATTGCATGACATGGCTCGATGAGATGGATACGGTGGTGGATATCAGCGGATGTGCTGAAAGGGATGTGGTGAAATATGTATCCCAATCGTTCAAAGGAGAAGCACTGGCATGGTGGAAGTCACTCATTCAAGCTGCTGGGAAGATCCCACTCTACAATATGTCATGGGATCAGTTTGTTGCCCTCATTAGGGAAAATTTTTGCCCACATCATGAGGTCGAAAGAATTGAGTCGGACTTCTTATCGTTGGTGATGAAGAATTTAGATTGTCAAGCTTACCTCACCAGTTTCAATACCTTGTCCAGGCTAGTTTCGTATCTGATAACACCGGAACCCAAGCGAATTGCTTGCTTCATTGGGGGTCTAGCCCCAGAAATCAAAGCCAGGGTGAAGGCTTCAAGACCTGCCACTTTTAGGTCGGCAGCTGATCTATCTCTGTCCCTTACTTTAGATGCGGTCAGGTTGAGATCGCTAAAGAATTCTGAAGAAAGTAAGAGGAAGCGTGAGGATGACACCTCACGAAGATCTAACAAGAAGCACCGTGGGAACGGTGACAACAAGAAAGGACCCGAGTCAAGGAAAGATGGACATCAGTCGGGTGAGAAGCCCAAATGCAAAATTTGCAAGAAACAGCACTTTGGAAAGTGCAGACTCGAGTCGAACTCACAGACTCAGTCAAAAACCTATGCTTATGGTATATGCAAGTCCACGGATCACAAAACCCTGGATTGCAAGAAGATGAAAGACGCAACGTGCTACCGTTGCAATGAAAAGGGGCACATTAAAACCAACTGCCCTAAATACAACAAGAAGCCTGAAGAGGCCAAGAAGACTAATGCTAGAGTCTTCAGAATGGACGCAAAAGAAGCGGTTCTAGACGACAACGTTATTACAGGTACTTTCCTTGTAAATGATGTCTTTGCAAGAGTACTATTTGATTCAGGCCCTGATAAGTCGTTTGTAGATCGTAAGTTTTGTGAATTGCTGAATTTACCTGTCAAAACCTTAAATGTGAATTATGAAGTGGAGTTAGCGGATGGCACCCTAGAAACCGTCTCAACTATGTTAGATGGATGTATCATATCCATTAAGAACCATTCTTTTTGTAACACCTCGTAAAATCACGTCCAATGATGTATTGACACGTGTAATAAACCCTAATAAAGTCCAATGTTGAATTTAAGGGACTAATTTTTCGAAAAATCGAAAACTTTGATAATAAAAGGACTGGAAGTGTTAGCATACCTAAAATAAGTTTCCAAATAACCTCTCACGATGTTTATATTCACAAATGTGCCACTTGATGAATAAGTGTAGTCGTTTGCGTAATTAATTGAAAGTTTGCGCAATAAAGGGTTAAAAGCGTCAACATGTTAATTCTTACCTCTGAGTGACCTTCTAACAAACCGGGAGCTTAATAATATTTAATTATACTCTCGGGAATGCCAAATAATGGCCATCTAAGGTTTTTATGCCTATAAGTAAAGTTACGCGCAACTTTGCAAGTTAGAGGGGCTAAAAGTGTCAATATGTTTAATTATACCTCTGAATGACCTTTTAGCGAATCCGAAGCATCGTGATATTTAATAATACTTTCAAGAATGTCTAATATGGATTAGATGAGGCTTCAATACTATTAAATGATGAAATGCGCAAGTTTGCGCAATAGAGGGACCTAAAGCGTCAACTTTTGAATCTATGCCTTTCGGTGACCATCTAAGCGAACGAGAGCGTATTAATATTTAATTATATGCTTGGGAAGGATAAATATGGGCCATGGAAGGCTTGTATAACATTAAACGGCATTTCGCGCTACTTTGCGCAATTTAAGGACTATTTGCGTCAAACTGCAAAAGTATGTCGATTCGTAGGGTAACGGACCTTCCGGAAGATGACCCTAAGTTAAACATGACCTAAATATCTTTTTTATAGCTTAGATATGGGCTTATAGGTGTTCGGTGCGCAAAAATAAACTTTTATGTCATGCAGGGACTAAAAGTGTCAAAAAGTGCACAAGTTTGCATTTTCGCGCATATCTCACATTCTGTATATCTTCGGACACCCAAAAATTTATGTAAGCACTAAAATATTTTATTTTAGTGATCGCCTTGATAAAATTTCATTCGTCGCGTAATTTGGACCGTTTTTCGCGTCCGTTCGTGTTTCGTCGTAATTAGACGAACAACGTGACCGTACGGCCAAACGGACCGACATCTGACATGTTTTTGAGCATGTTTCATGTCCCTCATGTTTAGGCATCATTGTAGAGGCTTAAAAATGGTTTAACGGGCCTCAAACGCATCAGAAAGGGGCTAGAAGCATGCAGGGACCAAAACTGCCATTTCTGAAACTTGATTTCCAGCTGTTACCAGCTGTTACCAGCTGTTACCAGCTGTTACAGCTGTTTTAATCAATTGGAAATGGTTTTCTTCAGTCCTTGGGCAGCCCATAGATTGCTAAAACCATGGGTAAAGGTGTACGGTCCAGATTCGATCACGTTTATCAAGAAACGATCCTAACGGTCCTTATTTTCCTATATAAACCCACTTGATTTTTGGCTCATTTGCACCTCTCCTTCTAATCTGATATATTCTCTGAAGTTGTGAGGATCTTGAACCCTTTTTGAGAACCTCCTTCGGTCCATTGGACCTTTGTAAGTCCCCTTTCGTGTTTAGTTTAATTATTTAGCGGTTAAAGCCGAAAAGTCAAGCGTTTCGATAAACGCTTTGACTTTTAAACGGCTAAGCCATGGTTCATAACGAACATGGCTACGTGACCGTAATTAGGTAGGTAATTAACCCTCAAAAGGGCGCCTCCTAATTACCACGGTTACTTAGTTAAATTGTCGGGTCAAATGAAAGTCAAACGGGTTAGTTTTAAATAAATACATAACTATTAATATAGAAGCCATAAAATCAGTTTTCTCATATTAATAACTTGGTAATTATCAATTGAACATGTCTAAGCATGTTCAACCCGACAATTCTAAGTATAGGCTCGGTTCGGAACCGGAAGTCGCAAAAGTTGACTTTTGCTTTGACTTTCAGTTCTGACCCGATTTAGCTTAGTTTAGATATGCCTTAGGATTCCATTAGGACCATATTATAAGTTAGTATAACCCTCCGAGGTTATACAACTTGGTTCCATATAAATCCTAGTTCATGCATGTTTCCGTTAAATGCCTAAATGTTGACCGTTATGCCCTTTTGACCTTAAAACGTGATTTTTGAAAATGTGAAAGAGTAGAAACCTTAGTTACTGATTTATAAACTTGTCCCTAAAATTTGACATCAGTTTGAGGTCTAGATTAGGAGTTATGCTCAATAGCGTAATTAGAAAGCCTTTTATTAATTAAACGGCGTAATTAGCGTATATCCTATCTAAACCCAATTTTTGATACCAAACTTTTTACCTACTGATATAAAATAATATTTTGGGATTTTTAAAGATTTTTAATTAATTTTAGGCTGAGCATAACTTATAGTCGTAGGCTTAATCCGGTAATTGTCGGTTTTGCCCTTACGGGCTATAAAATGAGTTTTACATATCTAAACGACTCCAAACCTTTTGCTACTGATCACATATGATAAATAAATTATTTTAAGCCTTCTGGAAATATAAAATATCAGATTTATGTATCGAACCCGGAAATGGCCTTTAATCGCCTTTTTAAGCGTTTTTAACGTATAGTATGTGCTATAATCATATTAAACATACAAGGGTTGATACCTACTGATATTTGAGGAAAATTATAATATTTTAACAGTAAGCAAAGGTTGATTAACTCAGACTTCAGTTTTGAGCTTTTCGGCTTATGTGAAATTACCAAAATGCCCCTACGGTGCATAGTTTGGTTATAATTGAGAAATTTCACATATACACTTTACCTACTGATATAACTTAGCAAATTATGTATTTTTGCTGATTACATCAGACCTGTAACTCAGGTTAACACTTAAACTCTTTTATAAACTTTTAAATGACCAAATTACCCCTACGGGGCCTAGTTTGTGTTTAAATACGTTTCGGGCATAATGAAAGACATCTTACTGATGTCACAACATATTTGAGGCATAATTAACTCAGGAAACCTGTACATGGCTCTCATGAATACCCGTCACGCTTATTACGCGTACGGTTCGGTTTATGTAACTAGTTTGCATAAATTAGCCGAAACGGGTCAAACGTTATCGTTTTTATCTCAAAATCCAGAATGTGTTTAGTTTACCCATATTATACAAGTCTTCAAACTTGTCGGGTCTAAATCACATTCTATTCCGGTCTTCGCTTAATCATGCGTTTGAACCGTATATTTTCCTTAAAAACTAACCGGTCTAAGTTTAGGCTTAATTAAAGACCCGTTAGTATTCTAATTGGTTATTTATACCATCATTCCAGACTAGAGCCTTCCGGTAAATTGTACCTACGCTTACTTAAGTGAATACGGCTGAGTTATTAAATTCTTGCTATTTAAGACAGGAGCTAGCTCAGGTAAATACTCTTAACTTATTTTCCCTATTACGGGCTTGGGATACGGTAATATAAATACCGCATGGTCAGGTATGGGATTCAAAGACCAATGAGTCGGGAAATCCAAATAACCTGTTTTAATTCGTATTGCTTGACTGAAACATTGGGGGTTAATGCGACCGTGTCCTGGATATCCTTGACTCATTTAATTGCAATGGCCACGACCTAAGCACGGGGTGTAGGCATACACCTGACAGATGCCATATGTTTATTAATTAATTATACCCAATAAGGGATTCCCAATAAGGGAATAGTGGTGTGTCGGTTAATCTTGAACCGGCATAGAACCGGGCCCCGTATGTAGAGCAAGTTATGTAAAACTGATAACATGAAATATAGTTTGTCCCAAGTATAAAAGATTAATTTTGCCTTGTGCATTTTAATCAAAGTGTCAAAATATTTTGTGCCTGGTGCATTTAAATCAATTTTCTTAAACTCTTTTTCAAATGAGTCAGTTGAGTGTATTTACCAGTGAAAACTGACGTATTTTCAAAAGTCTAAGTGACAGGTACAAGTACGTAATAGGCTGGAAGCTGCTCAGGACGTTAATAAGGAATCTTGCAAGTTCTAGGCGTCTAAAGTCTGTTGAACAATATTTATGTTTTAAGATCCGCCTGTGGATCCTTTACTTTCCGTTGTAATACCTTGATATTACGTTATATTCGGATTGTAATAATATTATCTTTTGCTTCCGCTGTGCATTTATATATTGTGTTGTTTGACTATGATGTTATCAACTACGTCACGATACTCCCCACCGGGCCCACCGGTGACACGTGGAAATTTGGGGTGTGACAGGTTGGTATCAGAGCCAACATTGAGTGAATTAAACACTAGCCCTCAGTGTTTAATCTCAATGACACAGTAGCACATTCCTTGAGTCTAGACTTAACTTAGGAATATTCTCAATCCTAATCTAGAATTTTTGCTTCCAAATTTTTATTGGATACGCCGCCAAGCGAAGAAGCCGTAATAGGAATTCTCCACGTCTGGAGCCTTGAAATGCTGAGCTTCGTACCGCGACCAGGATGAAACGTGCAACCAAGGAGAAAGCATTCAGGAATTGAATGAAGAAGAAACTCCTTTGCTGAAGATCGTTTCCTCAATAGTCCTTATAACGACATATTTATCTTTTCAGTCCCTTCGAGGACAACATTATTCCTTTCAAGTCCCGCTTAGGGAAACTTTATACCTTTATTTTTATAGTGGAATGATTAAGTTTAAACTTTCATTCTAAACATGAAATAAGAAATAAATGAAAAATAACATTCTTTTTATAAGATCTACCATTATAATAAAATGGCAAAATCTAAAAGGACAAGACCTAGCTTCGGGTCATATTAAGACCGGCCAAGATGGCAGTTCCTCAATTTAGATTCAGATCCCTATTAACAGTTCAATTTAGAAATTTTTTCTGCGATAAATATTAAAAGAATCTTAAGAGTGAAACCTAGCCTGAGTGTCATTATAAAGACCTGACCAAGATGGTAAGACCTGTTTAAAAGATTCGTATCCCAGTTAACATCTGAAAACATGTTAACACTCCCGGCAGATGTGATTCGTTGGAAATCACACACGTTATTAAGGATTCTTCAAAAGATTCCTAACCCAGTTTAATGATCTCTGAATCTTGGGTTTACATCATCAATTAAGATGATCATATTTTAACCATACGTGGTAATATAGTGCCTACGGGCCTTGCTCATTTCTACATGAGCCAAAATACAGTGGTAGCTATGACTCCCTGTCAGAAAAAGGTAATGAACTAGGTTCAAACCTCAAGGCTTTGTTTCTCTGAAATCCTAGCTTATAATTTATAAATGTCCTTGTGACTAGGCCTTTGTACCACCTTAATATCCGTAATGTTTTATAACTAGGATAAATTATAATGCCTCGATTCTCAGAAATCATGACTTATAAAGTAAACTTGTCTACTCGACTAGGCCATTTGTGCTATTACTAACTTATAAATTAGGATTTATGATAAAAATCCTGAATAAAATAAATATTATTCCTTTTCTGTTAAGTATATGTATTAAAAGAGAATCTTAAAAGGTTTGACCTAGCTTGAATGTCATTGAAGACCTAGCTAAGATGGTAAAACCTGTTTAGAAGAGATTCAGATCCTGATTAACACTTGAAAACGTGTTAACACTCCCGATAACAGTGATGCGATAAAATCACGCTTGTCATCTCTATATTAGGAACTTCCAAACCCCTTATTTAGCCTATATAATCAATAGGAATCATGGCTAATAAACGTCGAACATGATGTACACATCTAAACATCCACCTGGGATGTATACCTACGGGCAAAGATGCATACATGAAAACGATAGTTTTATTTCATAACTTCTTGTCAAGACAATGAATTATGGAATTTTCTGATCCAAAGGAATCATTGATTATGTTTTAAAATTTCCCTAGTGACAAGGCCTCTGTGCCATCAAAAAGTCCTTTGGACAAGCCCTTATACTATATAAAATGTCGGTACGACATTGACAGTCGTGACGTATGTCCCCTGTCTAATAAATATGAAGGATTATATTCCGTTTAAACGCCAAAGATGGTTTATCTAAAAACCTAGGCCAAGCATAATCAAATAAATTTAATACTATCTATTGGTCCATATGGTTGAGTTACACCATGGCTATTTAATCGTCAAGTTCGACAATTCGCTATATAATTAAACAAATTATTACTACTTGGTTAGTTAGCCTTCAAAGCTTCACCACGGCTGACTCCTCTGGGGCTCACAATCATCCAGTTAGTCAGAATGATGTACATTGACTAGCCTTTGTGGCAAAATAAATTATCTTCCAAAAAGATGACGGCTGTGGTCTTTGACTCTCTGTCCAAAGGTGAAGAACTATGTTCGAACCTTAAGATCTCTGATCCAATAAGATTGCGGCTTATATATTAATGCCTTAAGTGCCATATTTTGTATGTCCTTTGTGACAAGGCCTTCGGGCCTATGATTATTAATGTCCTTCATGACAAGCCTTCCAACTATCTAAAGATTGTCGTTATGACAAGGACAGTTGTGACATTGTGATCCCCAGTCAAAAGGTAACGGACTCGGTCCAAACCATAAACACAATTGATGGTCCTTTTTGACCTAGGCTAAATATAATTGACATACTTTCTAGTAGCATACTATAAGGAAGTTATAAACCTAACAGCCATTATGGTTAAGTAATACCATGACTTTATAAATCATCCATTACGATGATTCCATAATAACTTGCATCTAAGCATATGTTATTTTTGGTGTTTAGTACCAAAGCTCCAGAATGGAGGTTTCCGACGAAGCACACAGCAATACGGCGGCTAAAAACAAGGATGCAAATATAAATATAAATGTTAATGGCACTACTCTTCAGGCCTTGATTAGCGCAGCAATTAGTGAAGTTGTGGATAAGGTCCTTGAGAACAAAAAGGAACCGAGTGTCACTCACTCAAAGATCCATACGGAAACACATACATCAGCTCGTAAGGAGAGCTCCGTTCACTCTTCAGATGAAAAGAGCGAACCTCAGGAGTTAGTACTCTATGATAAGCCCCGTTCAACTGAAGGCGGGTGCACCTACAAATATTTCGTCTCATGCAAACCCAGAGATTTCAATGGCGAAAAAGGAGCAATTGATGCTATGGAATGGCTTGAGGAAATGGAAACTGTTGTGGACATCAGCGATTGTGCTGATAAGGACGTAGTAAAATTTGTTTCACAATCTTTCAAGGGAGAGGCTCTTGTATGGTGGAGGGCCATGATGCAGTCCACGGGGAAAATTTCCCTATACAGTATGGGATGGTCCAAGTTTGTGGATCTTATCAAAGAGAACTACTGTCCACAACACGAAGTGGAAAAGGTGGAGACAGATTTTCTGACTCTCACAATGAAAAACCTAAATTGTCAGCAATATGTTACCGACTTCAACTCCCTATCTAGACTGGTACCCTATTTAATTACCCCGGAACCAAAACGCATTGCGCGTTTCATCGGTGGTTTGGCACCAGAAATAAAAGGGAATGTTAAAGCTTCAAGGCCAATCAACTATAGATTAGCTGTAGATCTATCCTTGTCTCTCACTCTAGATATAGTGAGACAAAAGTCGATCGAGAATGAAACTAATGAGAAAAGACAAAGGGAGGAGGATGACTCTCAGAATCCTAAGAAGAGCAAATCCAAGCTCAACAATAACCAACAGGATTCCAACAAAAAGCCTACATGCAAAACCTGCAAAAGAAGACATTGGGGGCAGTGTCGATTAAACCAAAAGATAAAGCAATGTGGCATCTGTAAAAGAGCTGGCCACCAGTCCCACGAATGTAGGGACATGAAGGATGCAAACTGTTTCAGCTGTGGCGAAAAGGGGCACATCAGTACTAATTGCCCTAAGGCTGCCAAGAAAGGAGCAGCTAAGTCTGGGAAGGATAAGAAAGGAACCGCCTGGACTACCGGTTGAATACCAGAGACAGTGCACATCGATAATAGCATTAGGTACGTCCCTTACCATTTAGCATTGATAGTGTCTGCTAAGTATTTTTACATTGATGCAAGGGATAATAAACCTTTAGCAAACCATAAGCTTAGCAAACTCTTGATTACATTCATAAGAACTCCATATATTAAATGTGAGGTATAACTTATCAATGGAATCCATAATGACCATCTCTCCCATCCTCGAAGATAATCCTTTCATAAGAATCTGGAATACTCTTCCTCAGAAAGAGTACGACAATATATATTATTTTATTTTATTATTTTCTCATTGTTTTCTATCGCCTGCGAATGCCAAACTATGTTTGATAAAAGTGCCATATGAGAATTGGCGTATCCTGGTGTGTCCCATAGATTGCTTCCATGCCTGATCAGTATGGAGGTTTAATGCATGGAACCCCTGAGATATCCCAATGGTCATATTGTACTAGAGTCGACTAGTAGTATTCAAAGAAGATATCCAATATAAAAATGTCCTTATAAGTATCTCTACTTAGGGCATCTTTGCAATGGTAAAGGGAATGTGTCATTTATCTGACACCGACAGCGATAGATGAGCCAAAGCCTGAGAATGCGGAAATCTCTGACATCTCTATGTGTCATAATTAGCTTCTTTATAAGAATTACCCTGTTTACCTTCTGAGAGGCAAGAGGATGTTAGGACAAACATCCCGCTTAGGGCTGCAGTTATTGTAAGAATCTTATATCTGTTAGTACCAACGAAATAGGAAGAACTAAGAGCCAAATCAATAAGTTTTAGAGAAGGTTTCATAAAGCCAAAATTCAAAGTTCTAAGAACTCCGATTTTTAGTAAATAAGAAAGACGGTTCATCTTACTTATGCATTGATTACCGCAACCCTATTTAGGCAATAACTAGGAATCGCCAATTGCTGCCCAGGATCGTCGATTTATTCGACTAGCTGTAAGGAATAACTATTCTTTGAGATTAGTCAAGCAGTGGTTGGAATAACCATCTCACCTTAAGATAAGCTTTTCCATAATAGTTGCTATATAAGTATCAAGGTGGCTCCTTTGGAGACCTTGTATAAATGAAATATCAAAACATCCGTTTGATGAACGAGACTTTGGGAAGTCCACTTATCAGGATCTGAAAGTTGCATTGGAAACAACGAATAAGATCATACGAATCCCTAATTTTCTGTAAGTTGCCAGTATTCGGCAGAAAATCAAGAATTAATGAAAGTAGCAACCCTCCTACATTCTTGTTAACGAATAAGGTTCAACAAAAGGTATCACCCAGGAAGGGTGTACCAAATTTGTTAAAATTATCAGGCTAGTAAAGCTCTAAATACATAGAATCATTCGAAGGAAATCGAATGTATCAAGATCAAGTAGCTTATAAGCTAGAACCTATTTAAGGAGCTTGGCGGAGCATACAATGCATTGTACACTAATGAATTGAGGATGTGTTTCACCAGTAAGTCAAGAAGCATTATCACATATTGATATGCAGATTTATGATATGATGAGCAACCTATATCGATTAAGGATCGATAGGTTAAGAAGCTCCAAAAGGATACATGTACCAATTAAAAAGGTCACTTTGGGGGCTTGGGGAGACTCCAGATACGCTATAGAAGTTAAGTCCGTCATGTGACAAAAAGTACTTCCAGCATTTTAGCAAATCTCGAGGTCGAGATTTCTTTTAAGGGGGTGAGGATGTAACACCTCGTAAAATCACGTCCAATGATGTATTGACACGTGTAATAAACCCTAATAAAGTCCAATGTTGAATTTAAGGGACTAATTTTTCGAAAAATCGAAAACTTTGATAATAAAAGGACTGGAAGTGTTAGCATACCTAAAATAAGTTTCCAAATAACCTCTCACGATGTTTATATTCACAAATGTGCCACTTGATGAATAAGTGTAGTCGTTTGCGTAATTAATTGAAAGTTTGCGCAATAAAGGGTTAAAAGCGTCAACATGTTAATTCTTACCTCTGAGTGACCTTCTAACAAACCGGGAGCTTAATAATATTTAATTATACTCTCGGGAATGCCAAATAATGGCCATCTAAGGTTTTTATGCCTATAAGTAAAGTTACGCGCAACTTTGCAAGTTAGAGGGGCTAAAAGTGTCAATATGTTTAATTATACCTCTGAATGACCTTTTAGCGAATCCGAAGCATCGTGATATTTAATAATAATTTCAAGAATGTCTAATATGGATTAGATGAGGCTTCAATACTATTAAATGATGAAATGCGCAAGTTTGCGCAATAGAGGGACCTAAAGCGTCAACTTTTGAATCTATGCCTTTCGGTGACCATCTAAGCGAACGAGAGCGTATTAATATTTAAGTATATGCTTGGGAAGGATAAATATGGGCCATGGAAGGCTTGTATAACATTAAACGGCATTTCGCGCTACTTTGCGCAATTTAAGGACTATTTGCGTCAAACTGCAAAAGTATGTCGATTCGTAGGGTAACGGACCTTCCGGAAGATGACCCTAAGTTAAACATGACCTAAATATCCTTTTTATAGCTTAGATATGGGCTTATAGGTGTTCGGTGCGCAAAAATAAACTTTTATGTCATGCAGGGACTAAAAGTGTCAAAAAGTGCACAAGTTTGCATTTTCGCGCATATCTCACATTCTGTATATCTTAGGACACCCAAAAATTTATGTAAGCACTAAAATATTTTATTTTAGTGATCGCCTTGATAAAATTTCATTCGTCGCGTAATTTGGACCGTTTTTCGCGTCCGTTCGTGTTTCGTCGTAATTAGACGAACAACGTGACCGTACGGCCAAACGGACCGACATCTGACATGTTTTTGAGCATGTTTCATGTCCCTCATGTTTAGGCATCATTGTAGAGGCTTAAAAATGGTTTAACGGGCCTCAAACGCATCAGAAAGGGGCTAGAAGCATGCAGGGACCAAAACTGCCATTTCTGAAACTTGATTTCCAGCTGTTACCAGCTGTTACCAGCTGTTACAGCTGTTTTAATCAATTGGAAATGGTTTTCTTCAGTCCTTGGGCAGCCCATAGATTGCTAAAACCATGGGTAAAGGTGTACGGTCCAGATTCGATCACGTTTATCAAGAAACGATCCTAACGGTCCTTATTTTCCTATATAAACCCACTTGATTTTTGGCTCATTTGCACCTCTCCTTCTAATCTGATATATTCTCTGAAGTTGTGAGGATCTTGAACCCTTTTTGAGAACCTCCTTCGGTCCATTGGACCTTTGTAAGTCCCCTTTCGTGTTTAGTTTAATTATTTAGCGGTTAAAGCCGAAAAGTCAAGCGTTTCGATAAACGCTTTGACTTTTAAACGGCTAAGCCATGGTTCATAACGAACATGGCTACGTGACCGTAATTAGGTAGGTAATTAACCCTCAAAAGGGCGCCTCCTAATTACCACGGTTACTTAGTTAAATTGTCGGGTCAAATGAAAGTCAAACGGGTTAGTTTTAAATAAATACATAACTATTAATATAGAAGCCATAAAATCAGTTTTCTCATATTAATAACTTGGTAATTATCAATTGAACATGTCTAAGCATGTTCAACCCGACAATTCTAAGTATAGGCTCGGTTCGGAACCGGAAGTCGCAAAAGTTGACTTT
Organism: Helianthus tuberosus; assembly: GCA_030545235.1. NCBI lineage: Eukaryota > Viridiplantae > Streptophyta > Magnoliopsida > Asterales > Asteraceae > Helianthus > Helianthus tuberosus. The sequence goes on along the minus strand of CM060354.1, from coordinate 17,241,793 downwards.
TGCTTTGACTTTCAGTTCTGACCCGATTTAGCTTAGTTTAGATATGCCTTAGGATTCCATTAGGACCATATTATAAGTTAGTATAACCCTCCGAGGTTATACAACTTGGTTCCATATAAATCCTAGTTCATGCATGTTTCCGTTAAATGCCTAAATGTTGACCGTTATGCCCTTTTGACCTTAAAACGTGATTTTTGAAAATGTGAAAGAGTAGAAACCTTAGTTACTGATTTATAAACTTGTCCCTAAAATTTGACATCAGTTTGAGGTCTAGATTAGGAGTTATGCTCAATAGCGTAATTAGAAAGCCTTTTATTAATTAAACGGCGTAATTAGCGTATATCCTATCTAAACCCAATTTTTGATACCAAACTTTTTACCTACTGATATAAAATAATATTTTGGGATTTTTAAAGATTTTTAATTAATTTTAGGCTGAGCATAACTTATAGTCGTAGGCTTAATCCGGTAATTGTCGGTTTTGCCCTTACGGGCTATAAAATGAGTTTTACATATCTAAACGACTCCAAACCTTTTGCTACTGATCACATATGATAAATAAATTATTTTAAGCCTTCTGGAAATATAAAATATCAGATTTATGTATCGAACCCGGAAATGGCCTTTAATCGCCTTTTTAAGCGTTTTTAACGTATAGTATGTGCTATAATCATATTAAACATACAAGGGTTGATACCTACTGATATTTGAGGAAAATTATAATATTTTAACAGTAAGCAAAGGTTGATTAACTCAGACTTCAGTTTTGAGCTTTTCGGCTTATGTGAAATTACCAAAATGCCCCTACGGTGCATAGTTTGGTTATAATTGAGAAATTTCACATATACACTTTACCTACTGATATAACTTAGCAAATTATGTATTTTTGCTGATTACATCAGACCTGTAACTCAGGTTAACACTTAAACTCTTTTATAAACTTTTAAATGACCAAATTACCCCTACGGGGCCTAGTTTGTGTTTAAATACGTTTCGGGCATAATGAAAGACATCTTACTGATGTCACAACATATTTGAGGCATAATTAACTCAGGAAACCTGTACATGGCTCTCATGAATACCCGTCACGCTTATTACGCGTACGGTTCGGTTTATGTAACTAGTTTGCATAAATTAGCCGAAACGGGTCAAACGTTATCGTTTTTATCTCAAAATCCAGAATGTGTTTAGTTTACCCATATTATACAAGTCTTCAAACTTGTCGGGTCTAAATCACATTCTATTCCGGTCTTCGCTTAATCATGCGTTTGAACCGTATATTTTCCTTAAAAACTAACCGGTCTAAGTTTAGGCTTAATTAAAGACCCGTTAGTATTCTAATTGGTTATTTATACCATCATTCCAGACTAGAGCCTTCCGGTAAATTGTACCTACGCTTACTTAAGTGAATACGGCTGAGTTATTAAATTCTTGCTATTTAAGACAGGAGCTAGCTCAGGTAAATACTCTTAACTTATTTTCCCTATTACGGGCTTGGGATACGGTAATATAAATACCGCATGGTCAGGTATGGGATTCAAAGACCAATGAGTCGGGAAATCCAAATAACCTGTTTTAATTCGTATTGCTTGACTGAAACATTGGGGGTTAATGCGACCGTGTCCTGGATATCCTTGACTCATTTAATTGCAATGGCCACGACCTAAGCACGGGGTGTAGGCATACACCTGACAGATGCCATATGTTTATTAATTAATTATACCCAATAAGGGATTCCCAATAAGGGAATAGTGGTGTGTCGGTTAATCTTGAACCGGCATAGAACCGGGCCCCGTATGTAGAGCAAGTTATGTAAAACTGATAACATGAAATATAGTTTGTCCCAAGTATAAAAGATTAATTTTGCCTTGTGCATTTTAATCAAAGTGTCAAAATATTTTGTGCCTGGTGCATTTAAATCAATTTTCTTAAACTCTTTTTCAAATGAGTCAGTTGAGTGTATTTACCAGTGAAAACTGACGTATTTTCAAAAGTCTAAGTGACAGGTACAAGTACGTAATAGGCTGGAAGCTGCTCAGGACGTTAATAAGGAATCTTGCAAGTTCTAGGCGTCTAAAGTCTGTTGAACAATATTTATGTTTTAAGATCCGCCTGTGGATCCTTTACTTTCCGTTGTAATACCTTGATATTACGTTATATTCGGATTGTAATAATATTATCTTTTGCTTCCGCTGTGCATTTATATATTGTGTTGTTTGACTATGATGTTATCAACTACGTCACGATACTCCCCACCGGGCCCACCGGTGACACGTGGAAATTTGGGGTGTGACAGGTTGGTATCAGAGCCAACATTGAGTGAATTAAACACTAGCCCTCAGTGTTTAATCTCAATGACACAGTAGCACATTCCTTGAGTCTAGACTTAACTTAGGAATATTCTCAATCCTAATCTAGAATTTTTGCTTCCAAATTTTTATTGGATACGCCGCCAAGCGAAGAAGCCGTAATAGGAATTCTCCACGTCTGGAGCCTTGAAATGCTGAGCTTCGTACCGCGACCAGGATGAAACGTGCAACCAAGGAGAAAGCATTCAGGAATTGAATGAAGAAGAAACTCCTTTGCTGAAGATCGTTTCCTCAATAGTCCTTATAACGACATATTTATCTTTTCAGTCCCTTCGAGGACAACATTATTCCTTTCAAGTCCCGCTTAGGGAAACTTTATACCTTTATTTTTATAGTGGAATGATTAAGTTTAAACTTTCATTCTAAACATGAAATAAGAAATAAATGAAAAATAACATTCTTTTTATAAGATCTACCATTATAATAAAATGGCAAAATCTAAAAGGACAAGACCTAGCTTCGGGTCATATTAAGACCGGCCAAGATGGCAGTTCCTCAATTTAGATTCAGATCCCTATTAACAGTTCAATTTAGAAATTTTTTCTGCGATAAATATTAAAAGAATCTTAAGAGTGAAACCTAGCCTGAGTGTCATTATAAAGACCTGACCAAGATGGTAAGACCTGTTTAAAAGATTCGTATCCCAGTTAACATCTGAAAACATGTTAACACTCCCGGCAGATGTGATTCGTTGGAAATCACACACGTTATTAAGGATTCTTCAAAAGATTCCTAACCCAGTTTAATGATCTCTGAATCTTGGGTTTACATCATCAATTAAGATGATCATATTTTAACCATACGTGGTAATATAGTGCCTACGGGCCTTGCTCATTTCTACATGAGCCAAAATACAGTGGTAGCTATGACTCCCTGTCAGAAAAAGGTAATGAACTAGGTTCAAACCTCAAGGCTTTGTTTCTCTGAAATCCTAGCTTATAATTTATAAATGTCCTTGTGACTAGGCCTTTGTACCACCTTAATATCCGTAATGTTTTATAACTAGGATAAATTATAATGCCTCGATTCTCAGAAATCATGACTTATAAAGTAAACTTGTCTACTCGACTAGGCCATTTGTGCTATTACTAACTTATAAATTAGGATTTATGATAAAAATCCTGAATAAAATAAATATTATTCCTTTTCTGTTAAGTATATGTATTAAAAGAGAATCTTAAAAGGTTTGACCTAGCTTGAATGTCATTGAAGACCTAGCTAAGATGGTAAAACCTGTTTAGAAGAGATTCAGATCCTGATTAACACTTGAAAACGTGTTAACACTCCCGATAACAGTGATGCGATAAAATCACGCTTGTCATCTCTATATTAGGAACTTCCAAACCCCTTATTTAGCCTATATAATCAATAGGAATCATGGCTAATAAACGTCGAACATGATGTACACATCTAAACATCCACCTGGGATGTATACCTACGGGCAAAGATGCATACATGAAAACGATAGTTTTATTTCATAACTTCTTGTCAAGACAATGAATTATGGAATTTTCTGATCCAAAGGAATCATTGATTATGTTTTAAAATTTCCCTAGTGACAAGGCCTCTGTGCCATCAAAAAGTCCTTTGGACAAGCCCTTATACTATATAAAATGTCGGTACGACATTGACAGTCGTGACGTATGTCCCCTGTCTAATAAATATGAAGGATTATATTCCGTTTAAACGCCAAAGATGGTTTATCTAAAAACCTAGGCCAAGCATAATCAAATAAATTTAATACTATCTATTGGTCCATATGGTTGAGTTACACCATGGCTATTTAATCGTCAAGTTCGACAATTCGCTATATAATTAAACAAATTATTACTACTTGGTTAGTTAGCCTTCAAAGCTTCACCACGGCTGACTCCTCTGGGGCTCACAATCATCCAGTTAGTCAGAATGATGTACATTGACTAGCCTTTGTGGCAAAATAAATTATCTTCCAAAAAGATGACGGCTGTGGTCTTTGACTCTCTGTCCAAAGGTGAAGAACTATGTTCGAACCTTAAGATCTCTGATCCAATAAGATTGCGGCTTATATATTAATGCCTTAAGTGCCATATTTTGTATGTCCTTTGTGACAAGGCCTTCGGGCCTATGATTATTAATGTCCTTCATGACAAGCCTTCCAACTATCTAAAGATTGTCGTTATGACAAGGACAGTTGTGACATTGTGATCCCCAGTCAAAAGGTAACGGACTCGGTCCAAACCATAAACACAATTGATGGTCCTTTTTGACCTAGGCTAAATATAATTGACCTACTTTCAAGACAGTTAAAGGTGCACGAAAAGAATTACACCACCCACGACTTGGAGTTGGGTGCCGTTGTATTCGCACTAAAACTGTGGAGACATTATTTATATGGAATCAAGTTTGTGATCTATTCTGATCACAAAAGCCTCCAGCACCTCTTTAATCAGAAGGAATTGAACATGAGGCAACGACGTTGGATGGAGACGTTGAATGATTATGATTGTGAAATCCGATACCATCCAGGCAAAGCAAATGTGGTTGCTGATGCCTTAAGTCGGAAGGAAAGGGTGAAACCCATCCGAATCAATGCCAAACGCATGGAGATAAAGAATAATTTGATTGAAAGGTTGTTAGCTGCACAGAAGGAAGCTGTGTTGGAAGCTAACTATCCTAAAGAAAAGTTAGGAGTAACTGAGGAGCAGTTAACTCTTAGCAAGGACGGAATTCTAAGATTAAATGGACGCATATGGGTTCCAATTTATGGAGGACTTCGAGATGTCATCCTCTAGGAAGCCCATAGTTCCAAATACTCCGTTCATCCTGGAGCTGATAAGATGTACCAGGATCTAAAGGCAAATTATTGGTGGATAGGCTTGAAAAAGTCTGTAGCCACCTATGTAGCTAAATGCTTGACATGTGCGCAAGTCAAAGCCGAGCATCAGAAGCCGTCAGGTTTGCTACAACAGCCTGAACTTCCTACGTGGAAGTGGGAAATGGTAACTATGGATTTTATCACCAAGTTACCTAAGACAAGGAAAGGAAATGATACAATATGGGTTATAGTTGACAGACTGACTAAGTCAGCACATTTCTTACCCATCAAGGAGACTTATAGCTCCGACATGTTAGCCCAGTTATACGTTGATAAGATTGTAGCCTTACATGGCATACCTGTGTCTATTATCTTTGACAGAGATACTCGATACACGTCACATTTTTGGAAGAGTTTCCAACAATCTTTGGGCACACGTTTAAATTTTAGTACGGCTTATCATCCTCAGACTGACGGTCAGAGTGAGCGTACTATTCAAACGTTGGAAGACATGCTACGTGCATGTGCGATCGATTTGGGTGGTAGTTGGGATAAGAACCTACCATTAATCGAATTCTCCTACAACAATAGCTACCACACCAGCATCAAGGCTGCGCCTTTTGAGGCATTATACGGTAGAAAGTGTAGATCGCCCGTTTGTTGGGCGGAAGTTGGAGACGTCCAATTATCAGGACCAGAGATAGTGTTCGAGACGACGGACAAGATTGTCCAGATTCGCGACCGTCTCAAAGCTGCCCGGGATAGGCAGAAGAGTTACGCAGATCCAAAGCGTAAAGCTTTTCACTTCGAAGTAGGTGATAAAGTGTTACTTAAAGTGTCACCCTGGAAGGGGGTGATGCGATTTGGTAAGAAAGGCAAGCTAAGCCCGAGATACATAGGACCTTTCGAGGTTATCGAACGTGTCGGGTCAGTTGCCTATAAGTTAAACTTACCGGAAGAACTCAGTGGAATTCACAATGTGTTCCACATCTGTAATCTGAAAAAGTGCTTCGCTGATGAATCACTGGTAATACCGCATACAGATGTGCATATAGATGAGAGCTTGAAATTTGTGGAAAAACCTTTGTCGATTGAAGATCGACAGGTGAAGAAGCTTCGAAGGAAGCATGTACCTATTGTAAAGGTCAAATGGGATGCCCGTAGAGGTCCCGAATACACGTGGGAGGTCGAATCCACGATGAAAGAAAAGTACCCTTATTTATTTCAGTAAATCTCGGGTCGAGATTTATTTTAAGGGGGTGAGGATGTAACACCTCGAAAATTCACGTCCTATAATGTGTTGACACGTGTCATATGTTTAAAACGTGTGAAAGAATATTATGGAAGGACTAAAGTTGACAAACATGGAAAGCATGTGAATATACGTATTCTAAGTGTCAACTGTGAATAAATATAATGTACATTAACCCTACATAATGCTCATACCTTCAAACGAATAAATCATGGATCATACGAAGCTAAAAGTGAGAGATTTCAAACTACAGGGACTAAATGTGTCAACATGTGTAATTTATACCTCTGAGTGACCTTTTGACAAACCCGAAGCTTTGTAACTGTTAATTACGCTCACTAGAACGCACGATATAAATTTCGTAAAGTTTCGTTATCGTATGAGAAAGTTATGATCAAATTCGTGTGCGAAGGGTTAAAGCGTAAACGTTGAAAGTTAGGACTTTTCGGGCAACAATAAGGTTAACCGGGGACCTAAAAAAGTGGGTATATGTTTTAAAGCCTTTATAGTTCAATTATGAGGGTTTACAATGCAAGAAACAAGTGCCTAATCGAATTTGGAAGAGCCAAGGACCAAATCGCAAAAGATCAAGAATGCTGATTTCTGCAGACCGTCGCGCCACGCGAGGGACTCCCAGTTCCGAGAAAAATGGCTGTTATCTGCCATGGCCTTTGTGCGCGACCTTTAACCGATTTTCCACATCTCTTGACCCCTAAAGCACCCCCTAAACACTAGGAACAAGTGTTGATCAGTTGTGGTGGGTTGTAGACTCATGTGTCAAGGATTTATGGTGAGAAATTCACTATAAAAAGGCTTGAACTTGCACCATTGTTCTTCACATCTTCTTCAAGCTATCTGATCATTTCTGGAGCTCAAGGCTGCTCTCAAGTGTTCACATTTCGTGCATAGGACCTTTGTAAGTTTGCTAAACCTTTCTAAATTAAGTTTAGCTTAGTATTTAGCTTAAAAGTCAAACCGTCGTAATTACGGTTTGACTTAACGATAAAACACAAACGGTTCAGAGTTTTGTCGAATTGAAAGTTGTTATAAGTTGGTAATTATGTGGGTAATAAACCCCCAAAAGGGTTCCCCCTGATTCCCACTCTAACTAGGTCAAATGTCGGGTCAAACTTATACTTAAAAAGTCAACAGAATGCGAATTTGCGAATTAACATGTAATTAGCATTGTAAAAGGGCGTGTAACCTATTTTATCATTCATATAACATGGTAATAAGTATAAAAACTTGTCTATGCCTGTCCGACTCGAAAAATTTCTGTTTAAACCCGGTTCGGAACCGAAAGTCGCAAACTTTGACTTTTGCTTTGACTTCAGTTCTGACCCGTTTTAGTTTGATTTGGAAATGCCTTAAAGTCCCATTAGGACCTGGTTACTTGTTGGAATAACCCTCTGAGGTTGTTTCGTTGATTGCACGGCTCGTTTGCACGTTTCCGCTAATTGCCTAATAGTTGACCATAATGCCCTTTTAACCATAGAACGAGAATTTTGGAAATGTGAAAGGACAAATATCTTTGTTACTGATTATTAAACATGTCCCTAAAATTTCACATCAAACGGAGGTCTAGATTAGGAGTTATGCTTAATGGCGTAATTAAGAACGTTTTTATTAATTAAACGGCGCCATTAGCGTAAAGCCTATCTAAACCCAACTTTTGACACCAAACCTTTTACCCACTGATGTAATATAATATTTTGGGATTTTTGAAGATTTTTAATTATTTTTAAACTGATCATAAGCTAGGTTTATCGCCTTAATTCGGTTAATACCGAATATACCCTTTTCGGCCATAAAATGAGTTTTACAAGTCCTTTTGATACCAATCCAATTGATACTAATTTTAAATAATAAATGAAGTATTTTGGACCTTATGAACTGACCTGAAAACTCAGATTCCTATTTTAACCCGTAAATCGCTTAAAACGACGTTATACGCGTATTAAGCGCATAGTAAGGGTTTAAAACCATTTTGTCACATAAGACTTAACACCAACTGATGTATCATGATAAAATAAGTTATTTTACTGATTTATTCAGACCCGGATCAAAGAAGCTTAATTGATCCCTTTTATAATCTTTAAAATGACCAAAATACCCCTACGGGGTTTAATATGGGATTAAACTCGTTTTGGGCATAATGGAAGATATCCTACTGATATCACAACATATTTAAGGCATATTAACTTAGGAAACCTGTAAACGACTGTTGTGGATACCCGTTACGCCTCTTGCGCGTTCGGTTCGGTTTATGTAACGAGTTTGCATAAATTAGCCGAAACGGGTCAAACCTTATCGGTTTTACCTCAAAATCCAGAATGTGTATGAAATACCCATATTAAGCAAGTCTCCGAACTTGTCGGGTCTAAATCGCATTCTATCCGGTCTTCGCTTATTAGTGCGTACGAACCGTATCTTTGAAACTAACCGGTCTAAGCTTAAGCTTAATTAAAGACCCGTTAGGATTCTAATAGGTTATTATAAACCTTCGTTCCAGATTAGGAGTACCAGTAAAAGCTACGTGCGTTTGCTTATTGTGATTTATACATTGCTCAGGTAAATACTTTTAACTTATTTTCCCTATACGGGCTTGGGTTACGGTATATAGCATACCGCTAGATCGGGCATCAAATCCTCCACTGTAGAGTGGGTAATTGAATAAATTTGATCGGCTCGTTTAAACAGTCTTGTTACTTAAAGCCTTTGGGGGGTTAATGACCATGTCCCGGATATCCTTGGCATCATTTTACGAAATGGCCACGACTTAAGCGCGGGGTGTAGGCGTACACCCGTCAGTGCACAAAAGAATAATGTGGTGTGTCTATTGATCTTTAACCCGGACAAGATCCGGGCTACTGAACGCACAAGGAACATGTAATTCGTTCACAAGATTATAATATTAAATAATTCTCCCAAGTTAAATAAAAAGTTTATGCCACGTGCATCCAAATCAATTTTTCAATCATTTTCTAAAATGGCCAGTTGATTGTATTTACCAGTGTAAACTGACGTATTTTCCCAAAAAGATTAAATGCAGGTACTAAACGAAATTGGCTGGGATTTCTCCTTAGCATCACTAGAAGTCTCGCAAGCTTAAGATGCCTGAAGTCTGTTGAACTATTATTATTTGTTTTCGATCCATCTGTGGATAAACTTCCGAATATTGTGACATTTGATATTACAATATTAAATTCGGTTGTATTATATCTTTTAAATTTGCTTCCGCTGTGCATATTGATTATTGTGTTGTTTGACTATTATGTTGCCAACCACGTCACGATACTCCCCCACCGGGCCCACCGGTGACACGTGTGGAAATCGGGGTGTGACAGAGATTCCTTGTTATTTTGGGAACAACGAGGACATCCTTTAAAGGAATGGTGTTGTTAATTTTTGCATGACCTTTATGAGAGATATGCAAAGATAAACCATTTCCAAAGACAACAGAAGTGTTGCCATGATAAGGAGAAAAAGAATGAAGCTTACCGGTGTCATCGGTCATGTGGAGATCGGCTCCGCTATCCGCGGTCCAATCAGGAGCATCATCATGAACATCGCACTTGGAGTGAAACGCATGAGCAAGATCCTCATTAGAGGAGGCCGAAGTAGCAAAGGATGCGAGTTTTGGACATTTGTTTGCATACTGTCCATTTGTACGGCATAACTAACAATGTGGTGGGCGACGATTTCCCTTGGCAGGCGGTGGAGTAGGCCGTCCACGGGAAGAAGAAGAAGCATTGCGGGAGCGAGTGGGATTATAACCCGAGGACCGATTGGCAGTGAATGCGACCGGAGCAGGAGATGGAGGCTGAAGAGTCGCAAGAAATTGTTCTTGGCTCTCGGCTTTGGTTAGAAGGTCGCGGAAAGGCATCGGGTCACGGTTTGTTCGAATGGCTGTGGACCAACTTTCGAAAGAGGATCCTAAACGACATAAAAACCAATGAGTTTTATCCGTGTCACTAACCGGATGACCGATAGCCGATAATTGGTCGCATATCCCTTTGAATTTTCGACCAAAATCAGCCATGGTTGATGAACCTTTGGTTAGTTGACACAGACTATCACGAAGAAGATGCATACGTTCAAGGGACGTGTTGCTATAGGCCGCTTCAAGAGCAGTCCAGATCTGCCGAGCGGTGGTGAAGCCGAGAATTTCGGCAATGGCTTGTTCAGTAAGGGAGGCATTGAGAACAAGAATAGCTTGTTGATCAAGGAGGGACCAAGCCGAATATTCAGGATTCGGTTGTTCTTTATCGTTGATCAGGACAGATTTGGAAGGCGGAGAGGAGGAGCCATCAACATGGCCGAGAAGACCCTGGTTAGCAAGGAGAGGTAAGATTTGATGTTGCCAAGAAAGGTAATTAGAGGTGGAGAGTTTGATGGTAATCATGTGTAAAATGGTTGCCATAGGGAGTTTGGTTTCAACAGAAGAGGAGGAAGACGATGAAGGAACTGTTTGCGTCATGGTAGGTGATCGAAGAAACAAGAAGATCAAAAGAAGGTACCCTGGCTGATACCATGAAAGGATCGAAACTCTCAATGATTTGAGAGATTGTATTTTTGATATTATATAATCTTTACAATTACATACAAAAGGAAATAAAATAAATTACATTAAATACAAAGTCAAACTAATAAATGAATAAATCAATCATAGCAATATTGTAGGAGATAATCACGAAGGTTGTTGAGATGATAGAATATTATCTTTTAATTATGCAACCTCACCAACATAGCTCAGTGCGAAGAAAATTTCCGCTCCTGTGACAAGTATATCACCCAAAAGTGGGTTCGAGCCACCTAAAACGCAATGATAATAATAACTATAACATATGTATACACATAACATTGAATCTAGAATATATTGTATGAACATTGTTAATTCAAATGTTTATTTGGAATGATCACCTTCACCACTAACCCCATCATCAGAAACAAGCACTAAACAAAAGCCTGCAACACATAGAGCTACCCCAAAGAGCTGCCATAGAGAATATTTTGTGCCCAAAAATATCCAAGTAAAGAGTATGACCCAAGCAACTGAAGAACTATCTAACAAGGCTACACTTGTACTTGATGTGAAGTAATATGCTGAATTAACTGCAGTCAGTGGTCAACAGTCAAAAAGTCAACATCTTTACATGAGAATTTCACCTAAAAGTTGCCTATAATATTAATTGAGATCACATGATAACATAAAAAATTCCACTTTTGTTGCACAAGATTGAGTTACATTAACAGTGTGTAGGTGGAAAAATAAGCGGGTCGGGTCTTGATGACGCGGAACACATTTTGCATAGGAAAAATACATTTTTTTTAACTATTTACTGTGTAAGATATGATTACCAAAGTTATATTGTTCAATGGTAATCTATTTTTTTTTTATAAAATGATTTAGAACTTAGAAGTAATTATGTATTGGTTTAACCCGTTGGAGATAAAACATAACCCGAATAAGTAAATGGGTCGAACTGCCACCTTTAGTCAAAAGTAAGCAAGAGATAAAGACAAGCAAGATCTACCAATACCAATACCAATACCAATACCATGGAATCTGCAAGAATTCCCTGAAATATATTATATCATTTTCGCTTTCGATGCAGAGTTTTGGACCAACTGGATGGATAAAGGCAAACGGGCTAGAAAAGGGTTTAACTTAAAACAAACATAGCTTTCGCTCCGTTTGGAGTCATGGGGGGCTCATTTAGTTATTTGGTTTTATTTTTATTTAGTTGATCAACTTGAATTCAGTTTACTCCTAAGCTAAAGCTGAACTAGCACCTGATTATGAAAATGAAGACTTAGAAGTTGCACAAAGATATAGACTTGGAGTGAAGGAAGGTTAGTTACTATGAGTTTATGGCGTTGGTGCAGCAAGATGCATCCATTGACCACGGTCAAAGTCACATAGCCAAAAAGTCCAAGAGTAACAGGTGAATTAGCAACTACATAGATTTCACAAATAGTCATGTTGACCTAATGATTTCACAAATGGCAAATCATCAAAATAGACAAGTTGACCAAGCAAATCATCAAAATAGACATTGGTTGTCGGCTAAGTCCCTAAATTTGCCGGCTTAGCCAACGTTTGAGTCAACGTCTATTCTATTAAAAAGTGAGTCAACTTGTCTATTTTATTGAATAACCCTTTTACACAATAGTCATGGAAAATTTAGCCTTCGTCAAAGAGGTCAGCCCTCATTTATGTCAATTAGAAGCTACCACATTCGCCGACTGAGATGGCTAGGATTTAGCCTACACTTTTGGTTGCCAGCTAAGCTAAGCCCTCGCTTTCTGGGTGTTGGCTATAAGGCTTAGCCAACGCTTTTTGGGGACCGCTAAAAATTTAATGCCTATATTTGAAATTTTTTGATCAAACTACGGATGAGATTGGTATTGGAACCGTATGATAGAAATTGGTACAGTAGGTGTTGAATCAAATACTCGTTCACTTATAATTAATTCTTCGATCACATCTGGTTACATAAAAACCCTTACATATAACCTAAACAAGAAACCTATTTTGACTCAAATTAGGATTAAAAAACTAACTAAAAAAAAAACCCCTAAGTTTGTGACTCGGTCACTTTTTACCCGAGCTTTGTAAGTCGGTCACTTTTTACCCGAACTTACACAAGATTAGACTAACAATCACCCCCCTAATCTTGTGACACCAATGAGTCCTCTCATCTCGATGAACTTCAACCGTGGCACGCCTTTTGTGAGGATGTTAGTCCGTTGCAAATCCCCGCTAATACGTTCCACTTTAACTTGCTCTTGCAATAAGTTCTCGACTTTCAAACTTATCTCTTCATTTGATAAACCGAGCATCCATTTAACTATTGAAGTGCTGAAAAACTGATCTGTCGCAGACTCGTCGCTAAAAGTTGTCACTGGCTGATCAGATTCTGTCGCTGACTGGTCAGATTCTGTCGCTAACTGGTCAGTCTGGTCGCTATATGTCTGTTGTGTCGCTGACTGCCCAGATTGGTCGCTAATTCCTGTTGCTGACTGATCTGTTTGGTCGCTAACTTCTGTCACAATAGAGACTGGTTGGTCGCTATTTTCAGCCTTGTCATCTTTAGTCTGTATGCAAACTGGAGACACAACCTCAAGATTAATCTTGTAAATGCGATTAGGTGAACGAGGTACCTTCATAAGCAAAGTTCCGTCTTGCTCAAACATCCAAAGTATACCGTCTTGGATTGCGATCTTGTACCCTCTCTCGTCCAACTGACCAATGCTTATTATATTACTTTCAAGTGCTGGAATATAGTAAACATCACGCAACACCCTTTGTTCCCCAGATTTTCCTTCCAAGACGACCATCCCTTGTCCTTTAATCTCTACGCATGACCCGTCTCCAAACTTCACTTTTCCCTTGATGTTGTGATCGAGATTAGTGAACCACTCCTTTTTACCTGTCATGTGGTTACTCGCCCCGTTGTCAAGAAACCATGTATTGAGTTCACTTGGGCTCGAAGCATACATCCTTGGAATAATCCTTTCCTCATCTAGAAACACATCATTAGCCTCTTCAACGTGCGTTTGCAAGTAAAGAACCGGTTCAACCCTTTGAATAAGATTGTTTTCCTCGTCCTCATCCTTTTTACGTGTAGGACAATCTGAAGAAAAATGTCCTAATTCATCACATCGAAAACACCTTATCTTAGAACGGTCCTTCTTTGGTTTTTGATCCGGTTCCTTGTCTTTATCTTGACCCCCGGTTTTTCCTCGACCACGACTCCGACCTCTTTGACTAGACTCGGTCGTTCCTTTGCCTCGATCGTACCCTTCCTTTTTTCTAGCTTCCCACTCCTCATACGTCAGCAGTAACTGATCACTTCTAACCGGTTGCTCCTTATCTTCATGGTTGACGCGTTCTTCATAGGCTATAAGACGACCTACGACATCATCAAATCCAACTGTCTTAAGGTCAATGGATTGCTCGAGAGAGGCAACCATGTGAATAAACCTTTTTGGCAAACCATGTAGAAACCTTTTAACCAGTTTCTCTTCTTTAATCACTGTTCCAAGAGAAGCAGATCTAGAAGCAATCCCTGAAATCTTTCCTGCGAACTCAGCGATCGTACTTGGTTCCTTCATCTTCAAACCCTCAAATTCCGACATTAAGGTTTGAAGTCTTGCTTCTTTCACACGTTCAGCACCTTGATTGCGAGATTTCACCGCTTCCCACATCTCTTTTGCTGAATCATTGTTCCCAATCTGCAACACTAGCTCTTCGGGTAACCCTTAGAATAGCAAAGCGATTGCTATAGAATCTTTGTGAGTATCGATGGTCGTTCCTGGGTCAATCACATCCCATACCTTGTAAACCTTGAAGATTACCTTCATCTTCATAGCCCAAACGGTGTAGTTTGTATCCGTAAGCATTGGACATGGAAGACTAGGCATCGGTTCCTTCGTTGGAGGTACCCGGTTCGCGTTATCACCCATCCTTCGGTTTCTTCTGCTGTAGGTTTGCGGAGTACTCGGACTTGAATCAATTTTCTAAACTCAAAACCGATTCCTTCGTGAAAACAACTTCCTACTCTTTCCTTTTAATCGCAGGTTGTAAAGAAAGCAACAAATCCTTATGTTGTTTTTCTTTTAATTGCTGCTTTAAAAAGAATAAAATAAAGTAAAAAATAAATCCTTTTATAATTGTTGCTCCAAAGAACTCTTTTCCTCGGTGGCTTCAAGTAGAATTCAAACCAAAACAAAACCCAACATCCTTGTTTTTTTATTTTTTTTATTACTTTAAGAAACCAAACTCCCTTTGATCTTTGTTCACACAAAAGTCAACACAGCCTCCTGCAAAGAAAATTGATTGTAGGTTACAGGTCCTTATGTTCCCCTTTTTTCTTTGATCGCTCCTATTATAAAGTAGTCTTCGTCTCTCTCGTTCTTTATCTTAGAAACACAACCTTGAGAAGACGTGGAACGTTCTGTCAACAATTCTCCAATCGATTGCAGCCCGGAATCAACCGAACCGATTTCGTTCCTGATTGCGAACCTTCTTCTCAATCGATTTTTCAAACACTTGTGCACCACTTCTCTTCGGACGCCGCCTTCTGTGATCATCGGAACCCGTCGCAAGATACTTCAATCGCTGACCTTCGCTGATTGATCTCTTCTTGCCGGACTCGTCTCCCTCTCGATCGTTCTCCCAAGAAGCTCTGATGCCAACTTGATAGAAATTGGTACAGTAGGTGTTGAATCAAATACTCGTTCACTTATAATTAATTCTTCGATCACATCTGGTTACATAAAAACCCTTATATATAACCTAAACAAGAAACCTATTTTGACTCAAATTAGGATTAAAAAACTAACTCAAAAAAAACCCCTAAGTTTGTGACTCGATCACTTTTTACCCGAGCTTTGTAAGTCGGTCACTTTTTACCCGAACTTACACAAGATTAGACTAACACCGTACTGCATAGTACCAATACCAAAATTAGCTAAACCCAAAGCTGAATACTGTATCGTATATGTTCGGTCGGCACCCGTATAGTACGGTACATATAAAAGTCCTGAACCGCCAGTTAACGTACTCAGTGGCAGAGCTTGAACGAAAAATCAGTGGAGGTTGGACTCTCAAAATCCAAATCGGTGGGGCCGAATTATTAAAAATCCAATATTTTACACTATAAATATTGTTTTCCTGAATTTTCGGTAAAGTTAACACTACTAGCGAAAAAACAGTGGGGGCCGGGGCACCCCCAGGCCTATAAGAAGATCCGCCCATGAACGTACTGAATAGCACAGATACCAAAATTGAGTTTAATTCAAAACCGAATACTGTATCGTACATGTTCGGTCAGACGTAAGTCAGTGTTTGGTCGGTAGAGTGATATCATGGTAACACTATTCAGTCCAATATTTCTCATCTCTAGGTCAAGCAACACTATTTTAGTAATTTTCCCAATAAATAAGGCCTGGTCTATTCGCACACGGCATTAGTCTTTTTGCACACTCGAAGCGCCCCGCTTTGGCCTCGGCGCGGCGCTTTGGTTCTTCGTGATGAAGAACAGCGGACCGGATCGATCCCCAGCCCAAATCAAACAAAAATCAAACAATAATACACACATAACTTGAACCAAAACATGAAATGAAGTTCGATCGTACCTTTTAGCGGGTGAAACGGGTGAAATGATGTTCGATCCGGTCTAGTGTGTGTAAATCGCACTGGTTGTGTGTGTTTGGGTGTTTGGTTTGAAATGGGGGAGAAGGCCCTCCGCTTCAGCTATAGCGAGGGGTCGAAGCGCCCCGCTTTGGCCATAGCGCGGCGCTTTGAGGTCAAAGCGGGTCGCTTAGGTCAAAGCGGGGCGTTTCGGGCCTTTTTTTTATTTTTTTTAAATTGTTTTTAATTCACAAACGCGTCGATAATAGTCTAAATTTTACGTTTTTTCCATTATACATCATTTTTTATTATATATGAACTATATTGCAAGTTCCGGATCAAATCGGTTACGTGTGATGTCTTATTCCGTTATATCGTATCATTTTGGTTTGAAAGCACAAGTACTCCTGTGAGAGGTGTTATGTGTATCAGCCGCCTACCGTACATGAACATGACGTATTTTTTCATTAATTGTAGTATTATGATGTATATTGTCATTTTGGGTCGTACAAGTGCGTATTGAATCTGATTGGGTCGCGCAGGTGACATTCGGTTTTTAACGTGATGTAACGCATATATTGAACAAGCACAAACGTGATTATTATTAAACACATTTAACCTACATCGTGAACATATGGGGTTACATTAAGGTCAGGGGCACGATACATAAGCATTTCGTACGCGTTGATCTGATCCCGGTACAATGTATGCCAGGCTGCTGCCCGATCTGTTCTGTGTGCTGTCCAGAGTGGGTTTGGGGGAGGCATTGGATAACAACCTCTAAGCTCTACATGTATGAAATGCCCATGGTCGACGAACATAAACGTAAATAGTCAGTTTTTGTTATTATATAAAATTTGAACATAATTATGTAAGAAATACCTACGTTCACGGTCATCTTCTTTCAGCTGTGCTTCAAGGTTTTCCAAGTTATACCTGTATATTTCCTCGGTCGTAGAGTCGCACAATAACCAAAAACTACGTACGAATTCTTTCCAATCCTTGTCAGAGAATTTCTTCTTGCTGTTCTTATTAATATTTTGTTGAATATGGAACCGACAAAGATACTTATGCGCTTTTGGAAAAACTTGTTCACACGCGTTCATTAGCGCAAAATCCCTGTCTGTTAAAATCACGCGCGGTTCCATACATCCTACCAGCATAGACTTGATCCTCTGCAACACCCATAGGTAGTTCTCTGACTTCTCAGCGGAAATTACCGCACAAGCAGCCGTAAACGATTTGTTTGTCGACGTCATGCCTACGACCTGAACAAATGGCAGGTTGTACATGTTCGTTTTGTAGGTGGCGTCAATCATTAGCACATGCGGGAAGGCACACCACATAGTGAATGAATGTTCGTGAACAAAGAAGACATCTTCAACTTCGTTCGATATCTCATTCGTGCGCATGTAATAAGTGTAATTTTTTTCGAGAAGAATGCTTTCAAGTTTTTGCATCGGAGACTTACCGACATTTTTTTCGGCGTTGATCTTCTGAACAGCGTTGTGTATATCTTTCGGAATAAGCTTTCTAGCCGGATTGTTTTTTGTCAGCGTTCGCCAGATACTTTGGTTGGGAATGTCTTGCTCTGCCAGCTCCTTAACCAGTTTTGTATCCTCCGAAGAAAGCCTTCTCGCATACGCGTGACCCTCTAAGTTTTCAATAGGAGTGTGGTTATGCTTCGCCTTCGTCACCTCGATCCTCCAAACACTTCCGGATGATTCCGAAAACCCGATCATCTCGAACGGGCAGCCTATTTTCTTGCTACCCGTTTTCCTCTGTGTAGCTATACTCTTATGCTCCCCACCAAAAGTACATTGAAACCAAATCTTGTAATTCTCTCCTCTTTTATTCGACCTCTTAGTCACAATGAGGTAACCGTTGTCTTTTGCCGTGTCTTGTACCCAACGCACCAACTCTTTACGTGACGAAAAGGTCTGCGTCGTATCAAACGAAAACGTAACCGGGTAACAGCCTTCCTCGTCAACAGACACATCCCCTGGCTCACCATCGTCACCGAGGTCCGAATATACTTGATGTTCAAAGTTGTGCTCGCCACCGTAACCGAAATTCGAATAACCTTGTAAGCTCTGTTGACAACCGTAACTGTCGTTTGGACCACACTCCTGCTGTACAAAGCTGTACTCGCCACCGTAACCGAAATTCGAATAACCTTGTTGTGCGTAAGGGTCCTCCACAGGGGTATTCAAATCCAGCGTCACCGTGTTATCACGATAACGAATGCCAGATACAACCTCTGCCTCCCTCAAGTTGGACGATACCGGTTTCTCATACGAGTCAGAAATAGCGGTCCCCTCGTAAGAATCAGGAACAACTGTCTCGTCAGAATATTGACCGAAAATATAGTTGTTTAACCACGACATCGTTTTTTGTAAACAACAAACAACAAAACACTCGAATACCCACGTATTGTTTGTAAACAACGTGAAGAAGAAGAACGAGAGGTTGCTGAAGAAGAACTTCAATCAGTAGTTTGCTTTTAAAAGTGAAAAGTTGGATCGAAGCGCCGCGCTATGGCCAAAGCGCGGCGCTTAGGGTTAACGACAAAACATGCCAATCAGCTTTATGTCAGTCAAACAGTAGGGAATGTCTCAAACGTCAATCGAAGCACGTATTGTCGATCGAAGCGCCGCGCTTTGGCCATAGCGCGGCGCTTTGGGGTGTGAAAATAATTTTGGGCGTGTGCAGCTAGCATGACCCATAAATAAACCACATAATAGACTAACAAACTATGGTCTATCTGTCTCACACACATAAATGTGAAAAAAATATATAATATATCTATATGACTATATCAAATCACTGTTTAGAATGCTTCTTAAATTCACAAAATAGATAAGTAAACTATACAATATACCGAGATTGGCTGATAGAGATGAAGTGAAGTTCATAAGTGCCAATATCTAGTGGGAGGGTTATATTTTACGAGGCCGGTTAACGTACATTGCGTACGCGAGGCGTTATCAACATGCGATTTTGGTACACTGAAGATCATGCGATTTGGGTTATTCATTATAACATGCGAAAATGGTTTGGGTTATTTATTATAACATGTGATTTGGGTTATTTATCAACATGCGATTTATATAATTGTTTGACCATGCGATTTCTTGTTATAACGTGCGACTTGCCATCGAGTACGCAATGTACGTTAAGGCATATTGTATGATATACTTTTTCTATATTTTACATTTTAATTTTCTTTTTTACTTAAAAAATGTGTGAGGTAGGTAACTTCATCTTTATAAAACGCCCATGTGTAAGTCTCACACAGAAAGAGGCCTTGATCTCAACTAGAGAGAGGGAGAGACACTAAAAGAGGGAGGTGGGGGGGGGGGGGGGGTTGAGTTAGGTACTTGGGTGTGGGTTTTATTTATATGTTTTTGGGTATTTTAATTAAAATAAAGAGTAAACTTCCGTTTTGCTTCCTGTGGCTTGGTCACTTTAACGGTTTTGCTCCAAATCTTTAAAAATAGTCATTTTACTCCCTGATGTTTCAGTTTGCTCCCCGCCTCTAACTCCATCCAAATTGTTTGTTTTTCCATTTTGCTCCCCGCAGGGAGCAAACTGGCAACAAAACCAAAACATCAGGGAGTAAAATGGCTATTTTTAAAGGTTTGGGGCAAAACCGTTAAAGTGACCAAACCACAGAGAGCAAAACGGAAGTTTACTCTAAAATAAAATGAGACATGAAATGATTATTATACCCTTTATTTAAATGGGGAAAAAGACAAACAGGTGAATTGTTAACATAAATTTCTAAGATCATACGGTGTGAGTGTGGATCAACGGCGTTTATGTCTTTTCACAACGCACCCGGCGTTGTCCACGACGTTGAGTTATGGGTTTGGAGAATTCCACCGGCTTTGAGTTAATAAGTGTGCATAAGCGTCATCTTTTCATTGGGCCGTGGAAGTAGCCGTTTTACCCAATGGCTAGTAAAAAAATTCAAAAAAATTTCGATCTTTTTATATATAAATACACCATTAAACTATCTAAAAAAATCTCAACTTTTTATGTAACTTTCAACACTCGCTCACAAAAATCTCAACTTTCATCTTATTACAATCACGGTTATTCCATGGATCTTAGAAGAGGACATCACCTTATGCGAATCGTGGGTCACGGTGGTGAACAACCAAGGACCTCCGTTACGCACGTCTTCGTTTTGGGAACAAGTTTATCAAGAATTTTGTACGCGTAGGGGGTGAGGCCATCCGATCCAAGGACACACTTTATTCACGTTTTCGAATGATTCATATTGATTGTAGGAGATCTGAAGAGATTCTCAACGGCGTGGACAACAATGATGGTGAGCTAAACGAAGTCGACATCATCCAAGTCGCTCTCGTCGAGTTCCATAACGTGTATGGGTGTGACTTTAATTTTTTAATGTTATGTAATGTCTTTAATTTTTAAGTTATATGATTAATTGGTTTTTATTTAAATTTAATCGATTTTATATAATTTTCAAATATAAATTAATAATAAAAAGTGTATGCCATGTGTCGGATAACGCCACCTTTCCACGCCGCTTCCCACACCTCCTTTTTTCCACCGCTTCACTTTTCTGACGCACGCTGACGTAGCCTTCACATAGCAAATAACGCCCGAGTTTCAAGCCCCCTTCACACCATATGATCTAACCCAATTTATCATTTAGATGAAAATCACAACAAAGTAAAACCTATGCGACCCAAATCCAAAAAGGTTCATTTCCGGTAGAAGGCTTGCATTTCTCTTGAGAGATGCAAGTTCAACTCCCACTTGGTACAGAGTGAGGCACTGGTGGGCAATGATAGGAGAACCAGGGAAATCTGAGTCTGATCCTTGAGGCAAACGTGTTTTACCGGTAATTTCATCGTCGTGCCTACGGGCGGGTTATCGGGTTTTCCCCGGAATTAGTAGTGAACTCGGGCTACTCTCAGAATACTCCGTTTAGTCTAGTGGGTGCCCTAAGAGTGCTCGAGATTGATTCATTTAGCCAGAGAAATGCAACTCAATACGTCAGAATACGTCAACTCAATACGTCAACTCAATAACCATTTTGTCATTTTACTCTCTCTCTTTTCTGTTTGTTATCAACTGAAGTCCGCCCACCGCCTTTGCACCACCGCTTTCCGCCGGGCTTCAGCGGCGACCATCCTGTCTCATCATCTCCGACCTCTCAATTTGGAGGATCTGGTACGCGTTACTTTCTAAGTTCGCTGTTAATTTGGTAACCTGTAAACCCTAAATTATGAGAAAAATTGTAAATATCATGTAAGTGTTAGTTGCTTCGTGCTTGAACCTTTGTATCTATCTCTGATATGGTATTATGTCTATCTTTCTGCTCTCATGTAACTGTTCTCTGAGAAAATTTGATATTGTTGGACATTGGCACACCAGGTGTTCGATAAAATGCTTCACATAATTGTGACACCATGTACTAGGTGGGTTAAGTTATTCTACAAAGACCTAAAAATTATAAGCGTAAGAAAACATCACAGAGTGACAAGTGTCCGAGAACGCAAAACCCAAACCCACTACACCACCACCCAAAACCTAAACACCCACCCCACCACCACCCAAAAACCTAAACCCCCCCCCCCCCCCCCCCCACCCACACACACACATAGAGTCAAACTAAATGCTAAAAACTAAACCCCACAACTAAATTCTAAAAAAAACTTTTTCTTTTAAATCGCTACTTTTCGTCACCAAATTTTTTTTTTGGGTGGGAGGTTTAGGTTTTTTGGTGGTGGTGGGTGTTTAGGGTTTTTTTTTTTTTTTTTTTTTTTTTTTGGTGTAGCGGGTTTATTTTTATGAGCCTTTGTATTTGATCCTAAACCTGTACTAGTTTTACATCTTATTTTTACACTTTACTAATGTTAGCATTCACCTTTGCAGGCGAAATAAGTGAGTGATTTTGTCAAATTTGCTACTTTTATTGGCTGCTGAAATGGTTATTATTTTAAGACCGGTGTAAATCGCTTTTTATTAAACGGTTTCGATCACAGTTGATACCGGCCTTCCCCTCTACAAAAATCGTAGAAATTTATAACATAAAATCATAATGTCCGATCACATACCTTTCGAACTTCAAGTGGATATCATTAAAAGGCTTCCTATAAAGTTATTGATTCAGGCCAGATCTGTTTCTAAAGCATGGAAATCTGTTATCGATTCGTCTGATTTCATTGCTGATTACACCGTCCATAACGATGATCAACCGCAACATTTGCTTATAAGGTATGAAAATCTGTACTCTGTGGAAACATATGTTTCGTTTGTAGATGATGACAGCTTCCCACAAAACAAGTATTCTCCAACTGTTCCCCGGTCTGTTAACCTACTTAGGGATTCAGTTATCATCGGTACCTCTCATGGATTGGTTTGTTTGTTCGGTTGTTATTTGAATCTCAGTCATTCTCGAAAGGCGACGGCTGTTATTTGGAATCCGTCGATTAGAAAATCAGTTGCTATCGCTTTGCCTAATCTGGATATCCGTGTGGCTCATGCTTTAGGTTTTGGGGTTTGTCCTGTAACTAGTGACCCTAAGATTGTAAAGATTAGTGGTACGCGTAGTAGGCTTTAGAAGATGAAAGGTGTAACTTGTAGCAGTCGTTGGCAGGTTGAGGTTTTTAGTTTAAGGTCAGGGGTTTGGAGAAACTCATATGGTAAATTGTCTGATAAATTGGTTAATTTGAAATGGCCTCGCTCTCAGGTAACTATAGATGGGTTTATTTACTGGTTTGGCGTTGGAAACACCGTTGGTAGTGATACTGAATATTGTTTTCTTATTTCATTTGATTTGTTAAGTGAAGAATTTGGAGAGATATACCTCCCTAATGAGTTAGCATTCCGTGATAAAATGGAGTTGCATTTAATCAACTTTTGTGATTCTCTTGCTGTGCTTCGGGGGAGGATAATGGACGATATGATTCAAGTGTGGAGGATGGGGAATGGTGATTCGAAATCGTTTACAAAGCTTTTCACCATTAAGAAACCGTATAGGCATATGTCAAGTATGCCATTGGGATTTAGGATGAATGGTGAGCTTATGATGAGAAAGGCAAATAACGGTGAAGATTCAGAAACACTTATAGATTATGAACCCTTCTCGCACCACATCAATGATCTTGGGATTGAAAGCGAGTCTTCTTCATTACTCGTATAAAGAATCTTTAATTCTACTTGATCAGTCAGATATTTAGTTGAGGACGATGATGATGAAGAGATGAGTTTTGAACAGGGAAGAAAGGTATAGAGATCCAAGAGCAATTAGTTCTTGATATTTCATACAGATCTCTTTTCAATGTTTAAAAGGTGAACACTCTTTTCGTATCTGTGAGTCTGTTTTTTTTTCTTTTTGCACATGACTATATGGAATTTTCTTGTTGATAGTAAAGTAGTCTTTAGCAAACTTAATAAAAACAAATAATTATGAGAGCATTATCTTATTTTTGGAAGAAAAATATTGTAATATGTTACGACCAACCACCTTAATTTCTTGTTTCTGTTCTCAATGCATGTAGAGCTCAGTAGTCTACTCCTGGATATTAACACAAGAATCCCACATGAATGCTTCTTTTTTTTTTCTTTTTCCGAAAAGTTAAGTTTTATAAAGGGAAACAGAACAACCAAAATCAGAACATACTTACAAGCATTACAAGAAATCGAAAACAACCCAGTTCTTCCACTGAAGAGACTTGAAACTAGACCTATTTTTTAATCAAAGATAACCTAAAGATTTAACACTTTCAATAATATCATTCACCTTGGTCAGTTTACCCTTGAAGACAACATCATTTATGTCACATGAATTCTTCTAGTGTTTTGACTTAAGTGGAGCAAATCTCTGAATTTTTGGTGGTTTCGCATTTATGCCAAGAACCAACTTTAGTACAGCAGTAAATTTTGTTTTATTTTGTTTTAGCATTCTGAACTATTAGATGATAAGATTGATGGTTTATTTAGTGGGCTTTTTTACTTGATTTTAACTCATTTAGTTCACCATTTCGTTTAGGTGTTTGTGCATGTGTGATGTCAAACCTAAAGGTGGAAATTTTTACTCATAGGAGAACTGATTAAACTTTAGAAAGTAGGCCAAAGTCTTTGTCTTTATTTAATGCATACAAGTAAACAACCTCTTCATAATCTTTTTATCCAAAAATTTGGATTGTTATTTAATTCATTATATATCGTTAAAAAATCAAAAAGTTTGTGCCGGTCAACTCAACAAAACGAGGCCTGTTTCAACTTGTTACCTGACCCGCCCTTCTTGCAGTCTTTAGTCAAATCACTCAGGCTGTTTTAGGTTTATGAAATGCATGCTTTTATTATCGACAATTTATCAATTCTTCAAATGAATCTTTGTTTATTTGACTTATCAGTAACTCAATTTTAATATATTTGCCCGTACAGATTCTATGTTGAGGAACTCCGTGCCCAGAATACTTGCATATGCTTGGAATCGTATATGGAGACCTAAAACTCGTAAACATTTTAGTTGGAAAAGATAGTTATAGATTTTGACCTTTCACTTTGGTGTTCAGTGACCTCAACTCTAGTCCAACCTTCTCCAGGGCCCGTTGGGCCACCTAAGATGTCAGACCGTTTAAGCTTAATCGACCCCATTGCACCTGTCAACAAGTCTCATGCTTCAAGTCTAGAATCTTATGCACACCAAAATCCCGGAAAACAAAACCTGAGAATTACATAACATCTATGCATCTTTTCTAACTGTAACCATATAACATGTTTTCCTTCGCCCTTTTGATACATTTGGTCAGTATTACGTTCAATTGCTTATTTGGTATTAGTGTTTTCTGCTTAAAATTGTGTCAGTGTTAAAAGTGCCCCTTCAATATGGAGAAACATGTACTTTAGAATCCTAGATTTTGGGTTTAATTTGTGGTGATTGATGACACAGTTTATTCTAGTGAATGCATGTTCTAGCGTTGACCCGGTTCATCATTTCTTCCAATTATACCTATGTAATTCCTTCAACATACCTTGATTTTCTATTTCTAGCAAGTTCCTTCATAGTTCATACTTCATAGTGGGCTAAGCTGAATTGGGTTGAAACTCGTTGGGTTGGGCCAAATGTCGGGGTATGCTTTACAGTTTCGTCTTCTGATGTCAAAAGTTAAAGAAGAAAAGTGGTAAAATTGACATCGGCAGATGATTTAGCGAAGAAAAGTAGTGAAACCAGAGGTTTAGGCCCGGATGATTAGTTCAAATAAGTGACACTGAATTGCTAATATGATTATGAGTTTAAACCATCAAACACTATTGTTGGTTTGTATCTTGAATTGCATATTTAGCAAGTTGTAGAATAATGTTTTAAATTTCCCGTTGGTTATTTTTTTGAACAACTTCTATATGTAAATATAGAACCCAGCAAGGGTTGGACCGAAAACAAAGCGTTCGAAATTACAACTTCTCGCCAATATCAAAATCAGACCACTTATCCCAAACTAGAGGACTAATTTAGATCGACATTTTAACCAAATGAAAACCTCTTTCTAACAAGCTCCACCCTCTTTCTAACAAGCTCCAACAGCTTCCTTACAGGAATTGTACTTTAATATCACTTGTTTACTATTTTTTAATCATTTGTTTACAATTGTATTATAACTTAACAGGGATTTATAGTTTATTTGGTTATTCAGTAAATTTCATTATTGATGTGTTGAGCTAGGAATCTTAGTGCCAACAATCTCTCTATCTTTAGGGATAGAGGAAAGTTTTGCCCCGTCACACCCTCTCCAGTCCCGATAAATAGCTTGCTATGAGTGGGATTTTGTTGACTGTGTTTGTATTGAAAGCGCCCATGTCTATGTTTTTTTTTTGAGTAAAATGCACGGATAGTCCCTGTGGTTTTGCAAAGTTTCAGCTATAGTCCCCAGATTTTGGAAATTACACTCATAGTCCCTGTGGTTTGACAGTTTGTTACACTGATAGTCCCTGGAGTGGATGTGGGTTAGTTTTCTCAGTTAAGTTGGTGTGAAATGACTATAATACCCTTAATATAAAATAAAATAAACAAATCAAGTATTTAAATATATAAAACATATATGTATGTATATATGTTTCTCAGTAGTATATGGTTCTACTCTCTCTCTCTCTCTCTCTCACTAAAAACCACCACCACCGTCACCTCCCCTGCCGCCATCACCACTCCCCACCATCGCCATCCCCTTCCACCACCACACCTCCGCCTCCTAAACCCATACCCGCCTCCACCATCAACTACCCATCCCTAAATCAACCACCCCTATCCACCTCACCCTGTCGCCTTCACCAACCCCACCACCCCTATCCACCTGATTTGAACATCGAAACTAATCGACTGCGGACCGAAAGGTCGAGAGTCCGTATGACTTCTAAACCTTTCTTCCCACTCATCCCCTTCTTTCTTAACCCTCAATTGCTCAAAGTCAAACAGCCCATGAGTGTTAAACGAAACTACACGCTTACCACTACTCTGTTCCCTAACAAAAACCTCAAACGGATCACTTCTAACAACAGCTTCATACCCATCAAACAAATAAACAAAAAAAGACTCACCAGAATCACCATCAATTACCCCTTTAGTGTACCTCTGTAACCACAGTTTCTTGCTTTCAAACTCAGGCACAACAACATCCGGCACTTGAAACCGTTTCTTGGGTGGGTTATAAACCGGATCTTCATCAATCTTGAACCGCAAGATACCATCTTGATAGACGGATAACGAAAGAATGAGTGGGTTTGGTTGGAAATCTGTTGAATTTTGATCTGGGTTTTGTTCAAATCTGTTGGGGGTTATGAGTTTTGCAGGCGGGTGAAGGCGACAGGGTGAGGTGAAGGGGACAGGGTGAGGTGGATAGGGGTGGTTGATTTGGGGATGGGTAGTTGATGGTGGAGGCGGGTATGGGTTTAGGAGGCGGAGGTGTGGTGGTGGAAGGGGATGGCGGTGGTGGGGAGTGGTGATGGCGGCAGGGGAGGTGACGGTGGTGGTGGTTTTTAGTGAGAGAGAGAGAGAGAGAGAGTAGAAAGAGATTGTTCAGTAAGTGTGTGTATATACATACATATATGTTTTATATATTTAATTACTTGATTTGTTTATTTTATTTTATATTAAGGGTATTATAGTCATTTCACACCAACTTAACTGAGAAAACTAACCCACATCCACTCCAGGGACTATCAGCGTAACAAACTGTCAAACCACAGGGACTATGAGTGTAATTTCCAAAATCTGGGGACTATAGCTGAAACTTTGCAAAACCACAGGGACTATCCGTGCATTTTACTCTTTTTTTTTCTTTCTATATGTGAATTTATTGTTGGCCCGATCTTCACAATTGATATTGATCATATAATAAAAACAAGAATATGATTCAAGAGAACTTTACTTCAATTGAATAGAATAGAATGTGATTGTGTTATACATAGTGTTTTCAATTGAAATACACGAATCCTATTTATACTAAACGAGGCGACACCATCTAAACATCACACCCTTTTGCTGAATCGACGTGGGGCTTATGAATCGAGATGTCTCCTTATTTTGGCGCCTGTTCTGGAACGACGTGTTAATTTGATGAACGTCACATCCCTTCACTTGTAGGTTATAATCTTTGGTTCTTGACACAACTAAGCCTTATACTATGACGTAAGTTCTAATTAAATTAAGGGGTTGTTTGACAAATTCTGAACTGGTAAGTGCTGAACCCGTAAGATGTCTGAACCATTAAGAGCTAGTATAATGCTTAACCTTTTAGAAACAAATGTCTGACCAATTCAAATAAAAGGTCTTAACCATTCAGACTCAATATAATGCTTAACCATTCAGAGGCAAATATCTGAATCATTCAGACATCTGCTCACGAAACAAACAGTTTGAACCATCAAGTGCTGAACCAGTAAGAGGTCTGAATCATTAAAAATTTCATTAAGAGCTAAACAAACAATTCCTTAGATGGTTAACAAAACATGTGAATTGTTTATATTCATGATTAATGTGATTTTCGAATAAGTCATGAATAAAATTTTTAAACCGAACCGGATACCAAATAAATTTGGGTTCAAAAGTCACATGTAAGGCCTCGTGACTCGTATCAGGTTACGTTAGTATTAAGGTGGTTTTTCTCTAAACGACAAACATGCACATTTTGCTATTGTCTCAATCTCAAATACTAGAGTAAACTTCCATTTTGATCCCTAAGGTTTGGTCACTTTTGTCACTTTAGTCCAAAATTCAAACATTTTAAATCTGGATCCCTATGGTTCCACTTTTATTGCCATTTTGGTCCAAAAGTGAAATCAGCTAATATTTGTCTAATAAAATCCTGTTATTTTGTCATTTTCTTTAGGGCAAAATGGTCAATATAATTTTATTATAACACATTATTAATTAAATTAATAACCTAGAGACCCTATAAAGCAGACTTATCATCTTCATCTTCCCCCCAAACCTAAACCCTAATCCATTATCTTTTCCAAACTCCATTCTCTTGCAACCGTGCTTGATCAAAACTTCCTCCGGAAACTAAAACAAAGACCGTCTAGCAGGTGCTTGATCCAAACTTCCAAACAAACTGCTATCACTCGATCCAAACAATAGAACAATGAACAAAAATTTGCAAATTAAAGCCCTAGAAAACATGCGATTCATCGATACTATTTGCATTCGATTGAAACAACTTCAATTTGCAAGCGTATCATGATAAAGATAACTTGAAATTACGATCTTCGATAACTTGTGTACAGATTATCAGATCCTGTGGAAGATTCGAATCTGTTTGTAGAATTTAAGCATCTCTGGAGCCGTGTGTGTCTCGTTGATTGTTTGGAGTCGTGATTTGAGTCAATGCATTGTTGTTTGGAAAACCTCAAAAATCAGAACACGACACCTCTCGGACATGGTTTCGTTTGGACCCCCTGAGTATAGCTTTCTACATGTTTAGTCCTTTAGCCTCGATCAGCACGGTTGCAGGAGAATGGGTTTGGAGAAGATGATAGATTAGGGTTTGGGGGAAGAAGAAGAAGATAATAAGTCTGCTTTTATAGGGTCCCTGGGTTATTTAATTTAATTAAGTTAATTAATAATGTGTTATAATAAAATTATATTGACCATTTTGTCCCTGAGGAAAAGGACAAAATAACAGGAATTTATTAGACAAATATCAGCTAATTTCACTTTTGCACCAAAATGACAATAAAAGTGAAACCGCATGGACCTAGATTTAAAAAGTTCGAGTTTTGGACTAAAGTGACAAAAGTGACCAAACCTCAGGGACCAAAATAGCAGTTTACTCCATATACTATTTAAATGTTAAGTTTAACTAAAGAACAAATGTATTTAATATTAGGTGTATTTAAGATACATTCTCATAATGGATACAATAAAGTATTTAGAGTATGTTAGGTTGGTGTTTAAAAAACAGAATTTTCTAATTGAATAATAAATTGATGCTAAAAATAACAGAAATTAAACTTACAAAGGCTAAAAAGTAAATACTTATAAGATAACGTGCAGTTAAAAATGTTGAGGACGAAACTGGCGCAAGACGTTATCTTTTTGGACTGAAGTGACACGTTTAAAAATGTTGAGGACGGAACTGGCGCAAATTTTTTTTTTGGACTGAAGTGCCATTTTACACCGAACCACAAGGGCGAAAATGACAGTTAACTCAATAATAAAAGTATTAAAAAGTAGACAAAAGATCATATACAAATATCCTTATCATACAAAACGTACGAATAGGGTGAAAAGGTAAAAAAAAAACGCGGTGACATTTTCGTAATTATTTACTCGTATAGTAATTATCAAAATTACACTACAAATGATATTGTAAGGTAATTTTGATCTTGTAGGGTAATTTTATAAAATGTTCTTATAGGGTAATTTTGTAAAATGTTCTTGTAGGATAATTTTAATCTTGTAGGGTAATTTTATAGAGTATCATAATTACTCTATAAATGATCTTGTATGATAATTTTGATCTTGTAGGGTAATTTTGTAGAGTATCATAATTACTCTACAAGTTTATCAAAATTACTATACAAGTTTCAAAATTACCCTACAAGAACATTTTATAAAATTACCCTGCAAGAAAATTTTACAAAATTACTCTACAAGATCAAAATTAGCCTACAAGATCATTTGTAGAGTAATTGTGATAATTATCCTGCGAGCAAATAATTACAAAAATGTCACCACGTTTTTTTTTTTTTTTTTTTTTTTTGCTTTTTCATGCCTTTCGTATGATATGACTGTTTGTACGTGGACTTAACTCTTAAAAAGTAGTATTTAATTGAAAACAAGAGAGAAAAGATAGATTATTTTTATTGTAATATACTGTAAAAAATAAAGATTTGATGTGAATGCTCTTACATGGCCCGAGATTGTGTAAACAAGTCATGGCTAATAGAAGTGAAAATACTTGCATCTTTGCTCCAATGACTGAGATTCTGAGAAGTAGGGCTGCAAACGAACCGAACGTTCGGCGAATAGTTCGTGAACCGTTCGGCGGGAAGTTCGTTTAGTTAAATGAACAAACATGAACAAAGGTCATGTTCGTTTGTTTATGTTCGTGAACATTCGTTAACGTGTTCGATAGTTAATTAGTGTTTTTAGTTTTTATATGTATTTAAATACTTCAATATTCCGACAAATTAAATATCTAATAAGTGTCAGTGTATTATATATTATGTTCATGAACGATTGTTTGTGTTCGTTTATTTCCATTTGTGTTCATGAACGATTGTTTGTGTTCGTTTACACGCCAATTTCCCCTTTTTTTAACTAAAGAGTGTAGTAAGGTGTTTTCTCTTAAGTGGCGTGTGTTCTAGGGATGAGCATTTGGTACTGAGTACTGGTACCGAATTTCCTTCGGTACTTGTACCGTTACTCATTTTTTGGCATTTTCGGTATCAGTACCGGTTCATACCTTAAAAATACCGATTATTACCTTTAAATACCTGTACCACTACCGTACCGTCCCGTACCGAACATTTCGTTATCGGTACCCAGTTCTGACGATTTTCGGTACCGGTACCACGCTCATCTCTAGCGTGTTCTAGTTTTGTGGTAGACATTGGTGTAAAATTTAGGAGTAGATCTAGCGGGGTGCGAGTATTCGGTTATAAAAAAAGTAAAAATGGATTTAAATCATAATAAAATGAATTATAATACTCGAATCAGAATCATATGAGGACATAACCTCTTTGTGGCAACATCAACATTTCATTTGATTTGATTTGATTTGTTGTGACTAAGTGGTTAGATGTCGTGCACGTCAATGAGTTATAACATACATTAATGTCGTACTATGTGTTCCCATGGTGTATTCGTGTGTGAATACAAACTGTTGTCTCCAATTTCTTATCTATCATCAAAACAGCATATTCCATGCATCATTCTTCCCAATAATCAAACAATGGTCTATTGGACCATGATAATAATGTTAGTTATTTATTTGTATATCAGTTATTTGACTTCTGTTAGGCTATATCTTGAAGAAATGATTATTCTTGTCAACATAGAAACTTCAAGTGTTTATTGTTACCAATCAATTTGTACAAATAATTATTGGGATGACCTTTGATTTTATCTAATTTTTAAAAACTCAAGACATGTATGATATGTATAGAGGGTTGAGTTTATGTGGGGTTGAGTTATAATACAAAGTATTTAAAAATAAGAAGGGTAAGAAGCCACCAGAGAGTGACAAGTGTCCTAGGATGAATTAAATAGAAGGGTAATTTTGTCTACAAGAGGAAAGAGAATATGCACATGCAAGTCACATGTTATCCCCCTAATTTTTAAACGTCCGTAACTTTTTTATACATCATTTGTTTTTTAAAAAAACTATACCATAAAATCGAGCGTTTTTTTATCTTTAATATGAGTACCATATTGTTATATTTTTCAAAAAAATTCAAAAACCCAGTTGCATATTACACAATGGGCATGATGTAAAACACAATGTAAAGTAGATAAAAAACACAATCAATGACAACATATAAAGACACAATGGACAACATACTAAAACACAATGACCATAACGTATAACACAATGGCGTAAAACACAATGACCATAACGTATAACACAATGGCGATAACATATAACACAATAAGTATCAGACTAAATAAAAACACAATTGATGACAACAGATAAAAGACACAATTAATGACATCAGATAAAAGACACAACGGAGAGAAGATGAAGACACAATGGAAAACAAACTAAAAACACAATACACAACAAACTAAAACACAATGAACAAAGATAATAAAAAAATTGAACAAATTATTAAAACACAATGGACAATATATTAAAACACAATAAATAACATATTAAACACAATGACCTGAACTAATAACACAATTTATAGAAAACCCAGATATAACACCATCTTCATTGTGTCATATATTGTGTTATAGGTTCTTATAAAAACGCAATGGATAGAACCCAAATTAATATTGTGTTATAGGTTTTGATAATGATGTAAAACACAATGTAAAGTAGATCAAAATCACAATCAATGACAACAGATAAAGACACAATGGACAACATACTAAAACACACTGACCATAACGTATAACACAATGGCGATAACATATAACACAATAAGTATCAGACTAAATAAAAACACAATTGATGACAACAGATAAAAGACACAATTAATGACAGCAGATAAAAGACACAATGGAGAGCAGATGAAGACATAATAGAAAACAAACTAAAAACACAATACACAACAAACTAAAACACAATGAACAAAGCTAATAAAAAAAAATTGAACAAATTATTAAAACACAATGGACAACATATTAAAACACAATGAATAACATATTAAACACAATGACCTGAACTAATAACACAATTTATTGAAAATCCAGATATAACAACATCTTCATTGTGTCATTTATTGTGTTATAGGTTCTTATAAAAACGCAATGGATAGAACCCAAATTAACATTGTGTTATAGGATTTGATAATAACACAATGTATAGAAACTCTACTGACCAAAACCCAGTTAAAAGACACAATGACCTGAACCTTTAACACAATGCAAAAAAAAAAAAAAAAACCCAGTAAAAATGAAATTTTTTATTTTATTTTTATATGATAATATGGTACTCATATTAAAGATAAAAAAACGCTCATTATTATGGTGATTTTTTTTAAATGTCGTATGAAAAAGTTATGGACGTTTTAAATCGATGGGGGAATTGGCATGTGCCTTGCATGTGGAGAGAGAAAATCCATAAATATAGGATTCCATTTTTGCCCTTCTATTATCTTCTTTTCCCTACAACTAATCTAAACTCTCCAAATTTAAGATCAATGGACTAGAATCCTTCTTACCCTTCTTATTTATTTTATCCTTTGTATTTGATCATAACCCTATGTGTAGGTGTAGATATTTGATAGAATGAAATTATACGATTTCTCATCAAATTTAAACGAGAAAGCGTGCTTTGACAACCATTAACCAACACGTGTTTATACCATTTGCTTTTGATATTTTTGATTTCATTGCGTGAGAAATTGTGGAGGTACTTAGTTGAGTCCAAAGGGTTATAGATACTAATGTTATAACCCCGAGATCTATAAATAGTCTATAGTATACATAATCGGGGGGGGGGGGGGGGGGGAGAGTTAACATAGTACTAGGGATGAGCGTGGTACTGGTAACGTACCGAACCGGTACCGAAAATGCCGATATCAAAATTCGCCTAAACTGGGTACCGGTATTGTTACCGACATATTCGGTACGGTATGGTACCGGTATTTGAAGGTAAAATTCGGTATTTTACCGGTAACGTACCGAACCGGTACCGATACCGAAAGTACCAATACTGAAAATGAAAAAAAGTGGGTGCCGGTGCCGGTACCAAAAAAATTCGGTACGGAAAATTCGATACCGGAACCAGTACGGGACCGATACGATACCAATACCCAATAACAAATGCTCATAGTAGGACGAAATGAGGAATACATGTCAAAACAAGTAAGCCAAACTATACCAGCTCATCGTCATCATATCTTTCTTTTGTTTCTCAAATTGTTACTATATCATTCACATTCCACAACATATTAATTAAACCTCCATATCTTCTTACCTCACTCTCCACACATGTCACCCAAGTTATGGTTACCGGTGATGTTAGTCGCCGTCTTCGCCGGAGCTGCGGATGTTGCCGGTGCATATAACCGGCCACCGCCGCGGGATACCCTCGTAGAATCACTCGCCGGAGATTCTGATCCTACCACTCCACAACAAGTAAGTTGTTATGAATAATTACCAGTTTACCACTCACTTTCCCTTGGTTTCATCGTCTCACATTTTAGATATTTTTTTATTCACATTTTAGATATCTTTTTATTCTAAAAAACAAACATTATTTTTTTTTTTTGAAAATATTTAGTAAAATATAAAACCTAAAAAAATGATAAAAAAAATTATGGTTCTTTTGGGTGGCCAAAGTTTGAAATATAAAGACGTACAATGAAAGCAAAAAATTATAAATATGAACGTCTTAATTTGTCATGCACTAAATTTTTTAACTTAGAATATTTCCCCTCACGTCAACCTATTGCTCACTCACTTTTTAAGACTTGAACGATAAACACGAACCACTTTGGTAGGAATAAGCATCTGATACTAACAAGTTTTGGGACTTGAACAGTAAACACAAATCACTTTGGTCAGGGGCGAAGTATAGATGGGGCCGGGGGGCGCCCGACCCCCCGAACTTTTCGCTCCGTAGTGTTATATATGTTGTTTTCGTATAGAAATTTTTGGGTATATACGTTGACCCCCCCCCCCCCCCCCCCCCCCACTCGTCATTCGGGTCAAGCTTCGTCACTGACTTTGATAGTTAAATTTGCACACTCATAAAGATTGAACCCCTTACCTTCTTGTACTTTAAATTCTGTTTAAGTCATCAACATCGGGTCTATTTGTAAGTGGATGTGTATGTTGTTTGTTGTTAGGGGTTTTAATGTTTTAGTGACTTGTAGTCCCGGTTGTAATTTTTGGTTCAATCTAATAAAATCCTTATAGCCGTGAAAAGAAAAATAATAAAATAAATTTGGGTGCAAAAGTCACACGTATTAACAAACAACCTTAAGGCCTCGTGAAACAAGTTAACGTTGGCTTTTTTCTAAAAGACAAACATGCACACATTAGTCTTGCTATTGTCTTATTCTCATAAATACCAATTTAATATTAAGTTTAACTAAAGAACAAGTCTATTTAATATCAAGTTTAATTAATGATATCAATCTGTATGTTAAAGTGTATTCCTTTTATGAGGAGGGTTTTAATTGCATTGTGAGCAAAATAAAATATTTAAGAGTATCTTACCTTTTATTTCTCATGGCTTTGTAGCCTAGTGGCATCTTAGGGGTGGGATAAGGCTTTGTGACCAATAGGTCCTGTGTTCGATTCCCACAAGGAGGTTTTTCCCATATTTATTGGGTTTTCTCCTGAATTGGTGTATAGGCATTATGCCTAGTGGAGATGGATATGATCTGGTGGCTCTGCTGGTGGCACGATAATACTGCAGTGGTCCGTCAGTGATCCAAATTTGCCGTTCAAAAAAGAGTATCTTACCTTTTATTAATATAAGAAAAGAGATTTTATCGAATAACAAAATGATGCTAAAAATAACAGAAATTGAAAACTTCAATAGGCTAAAAAGTAGACACTTATAAGGTATTTCAATTATCTTGAATTTTTTGAAAGAACAATGTTTTTTTTTTCCTGTAAACATCACCTATGTTTTGTTTACAAATAATCTACACATATTAATATATTAAATATGTTTTAACAAACGGGTCTTTGGTTTAGTGGTATCAAGGTGTTGGAATAAGGTGTTCCTTCCAAAGTGGTAAACAAAAAAAGTGTAATTTAGGAGTAGGATTTAGAGAATGTGTGGGTTGCCATTCTAAAAACATTATGTTTTAACAGGTTCACATATCTTTGGCCGGTGAAAATGGAATCCGAATTTCATGGATTACCAACACCCATACTCTACCGACGGTTTACTACGGTATATCTTCAGGGAAATATGATCATTCTGCTAACGGGACCATTTCTTCTTATGAATACCTAACTTACACGTCAGGTGAAATACATGACGTAGTAATAGGTCCATTAGACCCGAATACCGTATACTATTATTGTTTTGCCCTTGGTACGACTCATGAGTATTCTTTCAAGACTCCTCCGGCCCGTTTTCCAATAAAATTTGTCGTTTCAGGTAACATCAATATTGTAATATTTCCCTTTTTATATTTAAATATCTATAAAGCTAAAATGTCCTAAAAGTTCATTTTTTTTAAAAAGGTGACCTTGGACAAACCGGATGGACCAAATCTACCCTTGAACGCATTTCACAAACAAACTATGATGTGCTTCTACTACCCGGAGATTTGTCATATGCCGATATGTTGCAACCACTTTGGGACTCTTACGGACGCCTCGTTGAGCCGTTAGCGAGCCAACGACCATGGATGGTGACACAAGGCAACCATGAGGTTGAGAGAATCCCGGCCATCCACCCAACCCCATTCACCGCCTACAATGCAAGGTGGCATATGCCGTTTGAAGAGAGTGGTTCAACTTCTAACTTGTACTACTCGTTTGAGGTCTCGGGGGTCCACGTCATCATGTTGGGTTCTTACACCGATTTTGACTCTGGCTCGGACCAATACCAATGGTTAGAGGCAGATTTAAAAAAGGTTGATAGGAACAAAACACCATGGCTTGTGGTGCTTATTCACGCGCCATGGTATAATTCTAACTATGCTCATCAAGGTGAGAAAGAATCCGTCGATATGATGGAATCAATGGAGGGTTTGCTTTACAAAGCTCGTGTAGATATCGTTTTTGCAGGGCATGTTCACGCCTACGAGCGTTTTGTAAGCTCCGATAATTAAACTTTCAATCTATAACAATCACATGATCATTGATAGAAATACTAATGTTTCTCGTATTGTAGAATCGCGTTTACAATCAAGAAATCGACGATTGTGGCCCCGTGCATATCACAATCGGGGATGGAGGTAACCGTGAAGGTCTTGCAAGCAAGTGAGTTGACTCGGGCACAAAACCTTTGTTTTTTTGTATTTTAATTAATGAGTTTGGTTAGTAACAAGTTTAAACACCATGTGTTTAGGTACAAAGAACCACAACCGACAATATCAGCGTTCAGGGAAGCGAGTTTCGGGCATGGGGAATTCGACGTAGTGAATGCAAGTTATGCTCTATGGTCTTGGCATAGAAATGACGATGATGAATCGGTTCAATCTGATTCGATTTGGATTAAGAGTCTTGTTTCTAATCCATCGTGTAATAAGTTAGTAATATGAACTCATTTCTTAGCTAAGCGAGTGATATATGATGAATACAAGAGTTGTGTCATTCTATCTTTTGACAACACAAGTCAACTGCTTCAAAATTACTTAGGAAAACATGATAAGTATTAACTATTAGCATTATATATATATCGTTAACGAGTGTTGATGAATAGTAACTTTATTTTTATAATAATATATAGTTTCTTATTATTTAATATATTATAATAGTTTATTCATCAGCTCTCGTTAACAATATATATATATAATTAATTAGACAATTATATAAAACATGCACACATATAAGAAATTATAGTTATAGTATATGTCACACTAATCGACTGTTTATTTTGTTGTATTAAGTTTTATACGTAGATAACTTTATATACTTTATTATTATTTTTTAGAAAAGAAAACTATTCTTTTTAAACAAAGTATAGATTGTGTAGCGTTACTATATGTTTATGAAAAAACCTTTTTTTATAAGTTGATGCGTGCGTATAATTGTGCGTCAGAAACACATGGTACATCTGAGTTGTCTAAATCGATTTCTAGGTCCACCAATTTACAGGGTGCGTCCAAACCATTACCCAATACATGAGATTTAAGTGTTTTTGATACCAAACACCTTCAACGCGAGGGTGGGCAGCACTACACTACCCAATTGACCGGCCTTCTCTCTCCTCTTCACGAGCAACACTACTCTTTCCTCACCTCTCACATACCTTATCTGCAGTTGTGGATCCATAATATTTTACAAGGGGTTCCTTTTGTTATTTTTTCACTAATTCTCACTAATTTTGTAAGGGGTTCCTTTTGTTATTTTTTTCACTAAGTATTCCATATATAAGTTTGCAAGTTTTTTGTACATCATTACTTGTACCTTATGCTTTGTGAGTTTTTCAAAAAAAAAAAAAAAAAAAAAACTTGATTTTTTTACTTTTAACCCAAAGGTTTTTACCTTTTCAAATTTAACCCTACATAATTTTTTTTAACTTTAACCAAAAACTTTTCATTATTTGCAATTTAGCTTCGCAACTTTTGTCACTTAGGGGGTAGGGGCGGTCATAACTCACCACCAATTTATCACTTACAACTTCCAATCAAGTTCCGCCACGTAATCGAGCTTTATTCCATCACTCACAACCTTTTTAGTGGAAATACCCATCACTCACAACAACCCTCAAAACCCACAAAGCAATTAAATAAAACATGATACTTGTACCTTATGCTTTGGGAGTTTTTCAAAAAAAAAAACTTGATTTTTTTACTTTTAACCCAAAGGTTTTTACCTTTTTCAAATTTAACCCAACATAATTTTTTTTAACTTTAACCCATAACTTTTCATTATTTGCAATTTAGCTTCCAAACTTTTGTCACTTAGGGGGGTAGGGGTGGTCATAACTCACAACCAATTTATCACTCACAACTTCCAATCAAATTCCGTCACGTCATCGAGCATTATTCCATCACTCACAACCTTTTTAGTGGAAATACCCATCACTCACAACAACCCTCAAAACCCACAAAGCAATTAAATAAAACAAGAAACAAGACCCAAATATAACGCGTCAAAAAATTAACGCGTGAAGTTTCAACTAGTGATGAATTGTGGTGGTGGTGGTGTTTTGTAGAACTCCACGCGTGATACATATATATCACGGACAAATTCTTCACCACCCCGGGTGGCATTATTGTAACGCCCGGCTCTTTTGTACTTTCCATTTATAGAAAGTTTTGTTCGTATTTCTATTTTTGGAAACCTCGTGTTCTTGTAATCGTCCTTTCCTTGTGATCATTGTAAAACCGAGACTTGGATCATTAATGAAACTCGTATTTTGTTACAAATATGTTATACACACGTTATGTATGCTCGTATGTTCGATTCGATGAATCAATCGGTGTTTAATCATTATTCTTGGAAACTATGTGCTAAACTTGTAATTAATCTAAACATATGTTTAAAACGTGTCTTGAACGTGAACGACACTTGATTTGATACTCATACGCTTAATTATACTTGGTTTATGCTCCTCATACTTGAAATTACCTCAATCTATGCTTTTGTGACAAATATGGCCCTTAAATACCCTAAAAACATCAAATGCACAACTTTAGGGGCCAAACTGTAATAATGAAACTTTATTTCGAATAAGCAAGCCCGGGCGGCCCGCGTGGACTTACCCTGATATCTTAAGCGGGCCGCGTACGTGTCCCCAGATCAGAAAACATGTGCAGTCGCGACCAGATTCATTCTTGGGCGGGATTTCTTTGTTTGAACCGAGTTTTAGCCTTAATTATCCCCCAAAACAACCCTAATCACTCCCCTATAAGTACCCAAGGTCCTCCAAGCACTTGAACACTTTCAACACTCTCAAACCTCTCCTAAACACTCTCAAGTTCTAGCAAGAATCTGCATTTTCGGACAGATTCATACTCTTGCACTAAAGTGAGTATAACTTGCTCATTTCTTAACGAAATTACTTGATTCTTCTTCCTACTTGCTTGGATAATCATGGGGTTCGATTCCTTGACTTCTCCTGGGAGAAATCAGACCTGGAATTGCCCTGAAATGGTCCATAAACTTTCTGTTTTGTTTTAAGTTCTTCAAAAGTTTGTTTAAACTTATCCAACTTGTGTTTAACACATCTCATACCTATGTCCCAATGCTTACAACCTCTCTTATGGTTGGTTAAGCTTAAAAACAAGGTTGAGACACTTGAAATCAGAGGATTAAACCTCATAAGTTTCTGTTTTGTTTAGGGTATTTCACCCACAAGTCATGTTCAAGCTAGTTCTTGATGTAGAGTGATTATGGAACAACTTGGGTTGTCCAAACATACAATCCTCACATGATTTGATGATTTCTCTTTAGTTAGGTTGTTTATATTATTATACTAAACCTAGTTCGTGACCCTCCTTGGTTGTTTTTACATCAAGAGAAGTGGTGAACATTCAAGGGGTTCCTAAATGGAAGCTTGTCCTCCTACCCCATACATGACATCCATGATAACTCGAGGTGCCTAAATGAAGATTCAATCTTCTACCTCCTACTTGACTTATTGGACTAAATAGTATATAATACTTAACCTAAATATATATACACTCATTCGAACCTTTAATGTTAAACTTGTGTTTATATGTTAAAGTAGTAGAATACCATCTAAGACTTAAAACTCCAAGTATGATTCTAATGGGCATATTACCCATGAAATACAATATAACCCTAGTGGTTACATAGTGTCATATAAGAGTATAAGTTAAAGATGATTATTTTCAATATCGTACTTTATGTTATGTTAAACTCCAAATTATAATCTTCCGTTGAACGCCAAACTCACACACCTATGTTTCCTCGTGTAGAAGGACTAGGTGCTCCAACTTAATCTACTCCAACAACTCGCTCGCGGGAATTCTAAGTAGGAAAGCTTGCAACCACCGTGAGTATACTCGATCCCTTTTTCCCCTTTACACTTTAGGATGTAACATGTATAATTATGCAAACAACTTTTAAACTAAACATACTCAATCCATGAACGAAGCATGAAACTAATGTGACTTACTTGCTATTCTTGTATGCTCTATGAACGATTGGAACGTTATATGCTCATTGACTTGCTCGCCCACCTTAACAATTATAGCGCTGTAGGATTAACGCCCCGCCCGCTATTCTATTGGTTATTGTTAAGTTACCACCCCGCTGAACGAATGGGATTAGGCTATTTTATGCGTTGTATTCTAGGGTTTGATCATATTGTACGCCAAAATTGCATACTAGTAAATCACATATTATGAATCATGTTGGATTTGAGCTTTTATTCTATTATGCTATGTAAACAAACTTGTATACTCGCCATTGCTTTTGCATTAAACTCTATTTTAATACATGTTGCAGGTTGATTATTGAAGTATTGATGAAAGATGAAACAAGCTTAGGGTGGACTAGATACACACCTTTAATCTATTTTATCTTTTGATGTTATGTTGTTATTTGAGACAATGTTGTATTTTGTTTGGATTATTGTATGACAATTTAGCATTTGCAATGAAATTTGGATTTAATTAAATATTGTCACATAGTGTTATGAAGTCTCTTGCAATCTATACACACTTCGTCTCATCCTGATGTTTCCGCCATCGGTTGGGGTGTGACAGATTGGTATCAGAGCCATAACTATAGGGAATTAGGAAAATTGCCATGCTTTTGCCCTAATCTATAGTTTTAGGAATTTTGCCTCTTATGTGTTGTTTAAAACTTTTGTACTCTACCCTGCATGCTTCCCGCATTTTATCAAATCTCGAGGTCGAGATTTCTTTTAAGGGGGTGAGGATGTAACACCTCGAAAATTTACGTCCAATAATGTCTTGACACGTGTCATGGACTTTGAATATGTGAAAACATACTTTAGAGGGACTAAAGTTGACAAACAGTGAAACTAGGCGAATATAAGGGTCCAAAGTGTCAACAATGGATAAATAGGCTCTAAAATAACCCTACATGATGTTTATAATCTTAAACGGATAAATCATGGATCATACGAAGCGAAAAATGAAAGAAAGTGAGGAATTACAAACTACAGGGGCTAAATGTGTCAACATGTTGAAAGTATACCTCTGAGTGATCCTTTGGCAAACCCGAAGCTTTGTAATGATAAAATATACTCACTAGATTATGTGGTATAAATTTCATGAAGTTTCGTTATCGTATGAGAAAGTTATGGCCAAAACCGTACACGAAGGGTTAAATGCGTTAACGTTGAATTTCGAGACTTTTCGGGTAAGCACGAAGTTAACCGAG
This sequence comes from Helianthus tuberosus, assembly GCA_030545235.1. Classification (NCBI taxonomy): domain Eukaryota; kingdom Viridiplantae; phylum Streptophyta; class Magnoliopsida; order Asterales; family Asteraceae; genus Helianthus; species Helianthus tuberosus. The sequence goes on along the minus strand of CM060354.1, from coordinate 17,199,067 downwards.
GACTTTACCATGTTTGTAAAAGTCCCAAGGCCCTTAAAAATCAGGATTTAGGGTCTAATGTGCAAGAAAAGGACCCAAAACAACGTTACAAAGGACCAAGGGCCAAATCGCAATTGTTTAAAAAGTGTATAGCAAGTCAGAAGGGCCAGGCGGCCCGCATGAGGCCTGAAGCGGGCCGCATGACCTGCCCAGATACGCAAAATAGCGACCAGCTGCCAGTTCTTGTCTGTTTGTGAGTTGTTAACAGCTGGATCCAATTCCTGAGCTTCACCAATGAGCTTACATGCATTTAGGGACCTTTGTTCACTTCTTATAACACTCCCAAACCATCTGTAACAGCCTATAATCAGATCAAGAGTGTGATAAAAGGGTCTTGAAGTTGCAAACTTTGAACACTTGCATGATTCAACAATTCACAAGAACATTTCTGGAGCTTTCTGGACGGCAAGGCAACTTCCTAGTGATCTCTAAGCTTTATTAGGATCATTGTAAGTATTCATATCCTTCTCAAATCCGTTCTAGCTTAGTTTATTAACCGAAAGTCAATATATCGTAAACTTGGTTTGACTTTGTGATTAAACGGAATGTGCTCAGTCTTTTCTCAAATTAAAGGTACCTACAAGTTGGTATTTGTGTGGGTAACAAACCCTCAAAAGGGTATTTTCAGATTCCCACTCTAAGCATGTTAATTGTCGAGCCAAAGTTTATTTCAAAAAGTCAACAGAATGTGTTTTTGCAAGTTTAAGCATGATTAGCAAATGTAGGGTACATGCAACCTGTTTGATCATCAAAATAACTTGGTAATTAATGTAAGAATGTGTTTCAACATGATCAACTCGACAATTTTCAGTTTAAACCCGAATCGGAACCGAAAGTCACATAAATTGACTTTTTCTTTGACTATCAGTTCTGATCCGTGCATGCATGTTTGAGATCTGCATTAGAGCATATTTTGGACCAATTTTTATATAAGTTTAACTCTCTGAGATTTTACAACTTGATTCAATGCTTAACCGATTCATATGCATGTTTCCGACTTATGCTTAAAGTTGACTATTTTGCCCTTTTTGCTATAAAACGTGATTTTTGAAAAAGTGAAAGAGTAGAAACATTTGTTACTGATTTATAAACTTGCACCAAAAATTTGATATCAGTTTGAGGTCTAGATTAATAGTTATGCTCATTATCGTAATTTGGAACCGTTATGTTAATTAAATGACATAATTAGCGCATAGCCTATTTAACCCACTTTTAATATCAAACTTTTTACCCACTGATGTTATATAATAATTTGGGATTTTTAAAGATTTTTATTTAATTTTTGGCTGATCATATCATAGGTCTTTAAGCTAAATTCGGTAAATACCGATTTTGCCCTTTTAAGCCATAAAACGAGTTTTACAAATCCTTTTGACCCCAAACCTTTTTCTACTGATTTTATTTGTTAAATAAAGTATTTTGAGCCTTCTGGAATTATAAAAATCTCAGCTTTCTTTTACAAACCCGGAAACGGCTCCAAATCGCCTTTTTAAACATTTTTAACGCATAGTAGGTATTATAACCATATTAAACATATAAGGTTGGTACCTACTGATGTTCTTAGCATATTTTTATAAAATAACAGTAAGTGCAAGTTTATAAACCCAGGTTTCCAATTTTGACATTTTTGGCCCTTGTGAAATTACCAAAATACCCCTAAGGTGCATAGTTTGGTTTTAAATGATAAGTTTCACATATGGGTCTTACCCTACTGTTATAACATGTTAAATTAAGTATACTTACTGTGTAAATCAGACCCATAACTCAGATTTACAAATAAACTCTTTTATAATCTTTAAATGACCAAAATGCCCTTATGAGGCCTAATTTGTGTTTAAATCCGTTTTGGGCATAATGGAAAATAACTTACTGATATTATAACATATTTAGAGCATATTATCTCAGGAAACTTGCATATGACTCTTACGGTTACCCGTAACGCTCTTTTCGCGTTCGGTTCGGTTTATGTAACTAGTTTGCATAAATTAACCGAGACGGGTCAAACATTATCATTTTTGTCTCAAAATCCAGAATGTATTTAGTATACCCATATTATACAAGTATTCAAACTTGTCGGGTCTAAATCACATTCTATCCGGTCTTCGCTTAATCGTGCGTTTGAACCGTATCGTCCTTTAAACTAGCCGGTCTAAGCTTAAGCTTAAATAAAGACCCGTTAGGAATCTAATAGGTTATTAAAAACCTTCGTTCCAGATTTAGGAGCCCAGTAAAAGCTATCTGTACTTGCTGATTTGACATACGGCTGGGATTGAATTTATATTTAGCTCAGGTAAATACTTTTTGACTTATTTTCCCTATACGGGCTTGGGGTACGGTATATAGAATACCGCTTGGTCCGGCATTGAATATTTAATCGAATAGTGGTTAAATCCTTGATATGCTACGTTTTGAATGTGTTTTGTTGCTTAAAGCCTTTGGGGGGTTAATGACCATGTCCCGGATATCCTTGGCATTATCTTACGAGATGGCCACAACCTTAGCACGGGGTGTAGGCGTGCACCCGTCAGTGCCAAACCAATTATGTGGTGTGTCTATTAATCTTTAACCCGGCAAGATCCGGGCTACTGAACGCATAAGTATCATGTAAATCCTTTACAAGTTTATATTACATAATTATCCCAAGTTATAAAAAGGTTTTGTGCCATGTGCATTCAAATCAATTTTTAACTCTTTTCAAAATGAGTCAGTTAAATTGTATTTACCAGTGTAAACTGACGTATTTTCCAAAAAGGTTGAGTGCAGGTACTACACGTAATAGGTTGGCTGTCTTCTAACACCCACACTAAGTCTCGCAAGCTTGGATGCATTAAAGTCTGTTGAACAAATGTTTCTTTTTGTCGATCCGCCTGTGGATCCTATACATTCCGTTTGTAATACTTGATATCACTTTATATCGGTTAGTAAAATATTTATCTTTTGCTTCCGCTGTGCATTTATATATTGTGTTGTTTGACTATGATGATGTCAACTACGTCACGATACTCCCCACCGGGCCCACCGGTGACACGTGGAAAATAGGGGTGTGACAGAGTGAAATCCACAACTTAATGGTAATTTCCATTTCAACTCTAGTGGACCCTTGTCATAGTGTCGAAATTTTATTTTGACCCGGCAGGTACCAACCACATTTAGGGTACGAAATCGTCAAGTTAGGGGTGAAACCCGCATCTCGTCGATTAAGTCCCATTCCTCGATTTTCAATCTCGCCAAAGTCCCGATTGTTTCGATCGATTAGAGATGTGTAGTAACCGGAAGGGTAAGATACCGTTAATCGCTTCTCGACGAGAGTATCTTACCTATAGGCCAAAGCACGTTTTCTCTAATTCGAAAGGACTTTCGACCCACTTTGGAATAGTCGACGTTTCTCTACCCGAAACAATCCAATGTTTTATTGAGCCTCTCTTTTATGTATCTCAATTTATATGTGATTTTATACTTGAACGTTCGTTCATTTCAAATTTTTGTTTTAATCATTTCGCACAGTATCGCAATCACAAACAATAATAATCCCTCGTGAACAAACTAAATTTACAATGCTTTCATTTATCCATGTTATGCTATGTTGAACTCATGACTATGCTATATGCGACATCTAAACTCTTTATGTTATGTGAATCAATTTGAACCTTTTATGCTATGTGACACTTTATGCTATGTGAATCATTTTATGCAAACAATTTTCTTAAACAAACATTATGATCAAGTCTCACCTATTCGTTCTTTTGAATCCTAGATGTCTTCCCGTCTCATCAAAGCATCTAAGAAGTCAAAGTCCCATGCTACGAAGAAGATGATGGCTTTCATGGCCGATCAATTTGCGCGTGTCGTTCCAAAGGTCATCACCGAAATTCGAGCTACTGAAACACCTCCCTCTTCCGTCGACTCTAAGGTCGAATTACGCAAGCCCGCTTCGTTCAACTTCAAGCACTTTTCATCGTGCAATCCCAAACCATTCACTGGCAATGATGGGGTGACCGCCATGCTCGAGTGGTTTGATAGCATAGAGGTCACATTCATCAACAGTGACTGCCCCGATGAGCTCAGAACGCGTAGTGCGACTGGGGTATTCCAAGCCCGAGCTCTTGAGTGGTGGTCGAACGAAAGGAACATCCGCTCGAACGAACTGGCCTATGCGTTGACCTGGGAAGAAGTTAAGGCCCTAATGATGGACGAGTTTTGCCCTCTTCATGAGCAACAAAAGCTAGAGGAAGAATTTTGGGCACTTAAGCAAGTGGGAGATGAGAACCTAGCCTATACCACCCGTTTCAAACAACTTAGCTTCATTGTTCCTCACCTTGTTATGACCACCGATCGTAAAATAAGGAAGTACATCAATGGGTTACCCTCTGCTATGCGTGATACCATCGAGGCAGCCAAACTCGATAATATTGAAGCTGTTTACCGCCTCGCTGCTTCCCTAAACAACAATCGCATTCGCGATAAACAGGTTGCTACCAAGATAGCCAATCAGATTACCACTGACCATGAAGCCCAAGCAAGTGGTGGCGAAGGCAGGAAACGAAAGTTTCAACACACAGAGTCAGTCAACAAAGTACGCGCTTGCTACAAGTGTGGAGACACTACTCATCTTCGCCCACAATGTCCTCTACGGAATCAAGAACGACAGCAAGCCCAAGATGACGACGAAGACAGTGAGGATACGCTTTCTCATTAGCAACCTTGTTACCTCTATTCGCGTAAAACCTTGTGTTGTTAAACTTGAATTTATGTCATTTTCGGTCAAAAAAAAAAAAAAAATTTTTGGCAAGTCCATCACCGTAGAATTTTATTTTCCGTTATTGTTTTCTCGCACTCAACATCCATGTTTTCTCGAACGACGAAGTATCCCTACCTTTTCGTTACATCTTCCTAAATTTCGGGACGAAATTTCCTAAAGGAGGGGAGACTGTAACGCCCGGCTCTTTTGTACTTTCCATTTATAGAAAGTTTTGTTCGTATTTCTATTTTTGGAAACCTCGTGTTCTTGTAATCGTCCTTTCCTTGTGATCATTGTAAAACCGAGACTTGGATCATTAATGAAACTCGTATTTTGTTACAAATATGTTATACACACGTTATGTATGCTCGTATGTTTGATTCGATGAATCAATCGGTGTTTAATCATTATTCTTGGAAACTATGTGCTAAACTTGTAATTAATCTAAACATATGTTTAAAACGTGTCTTGAACGTGAACGACACTTGATTTGATACTCATACGCTTAATTATACTTGGTTTATGCTCCTCATACTTGAAATTACCTCAATCTATGCTTTTGTGACAAATATGGCCCTTAAATACCCTAAAAACATCAAATGCACAACTCTAGGGGCCAAACTGTAATAATGAAACTTTATTTCGAATAAGCAAGCCCGGGCGGCCCGCGTGGACTTACCCTGATATCTTAAGCGGGCCGCGTACGTGTCCCCAGATCAGAAAACATGTGCAGTCGCGACCAGATTCATTCTTGGGCGGGATTTCTTTGTTTGAACCGAGTTTTAGCCTTAATTATCCCCCCAAAACAACCCTAATCACTCCCCTATAAGTACCCAAGGTCCTCCAAGCACTTGAACACTTTCAACACTCTCAAACCTCTCCTAAACACTCTCAAGTTCTAGCAAGAATCTGCATTTTCGGACAGATTCATACTCTTGCACTAAAGTGAGTATAACTTGCTCATTTCTTAACGAAATTACTTGATTCTTCTTCCTACTTGCTTGGATAATCATGGGGTTCGATTCCTTGACTTCTCCTGGGAGAAATCAGACCTGGAATTGCCCTGAAATGGTCCATAAACTTTCTGTTTTGTTTTAAGTTCTTCAAAAGTTTGTTTAAACTTATCCAACTTGTGTTTAACACATCTCATACCTATGTCCCAATGCTTACAACCTCTCTTATGGTTGGTTAAGCTTAAAAACAAGGTTGAGACACTTGAAATCAGAGGATTAAACCTCATAAGTTTCTGTTTTGTTTAGGGTATTTCACCCACAAGTCATGTTCAAGCTAGTTCTTGATGTAGAGTGATTATGGAACAACTTGGGTTGTCCAAACATACAATCCTCACATGATTTGATGATTTCTCTTTAGTTAGGTTGTTTATATTATTATACTAAACCTAGTTCGTGACCCTCCTTGGTTGTTTTTACATCAAGAGAAGTGGTGAACATTCAAGGGGTTCCTAAATGGAAGCTTGTCTTCCTACCCCATACATGACATCCATGATAACTCGAGGTGCCTAAATGAAGATTCAATCTTCTACCTCCTACTTGACTTATTGGACTAAATAGTATATAATACTTAACCTAAATATATATACACTCATTCGAACCTTTAATGTTAAACTTGTGTTTATATGTTAAAGTAGTAGAATACCATCTAAGACTTAAAACTCCAAGTATGATTCTAATGGGCATATTACCCATGAAATACAATATAACCCTAGTGGTTACATAGTGTCATATAAGAGTATAAGTTAAAGATGATTATTTTCAATATCGTACTTTATGTTATGTTAAACTCCAAATTATAATCTTCCGTTGAACGCCAAACTCACACACCTATGTTTCCTCGTGTAGAAGGACTAGGTGCTCCAACTTAATCTACTCCAACAACTCGCTCGCGGGAATTCTAAGTAGGAAAGCTTGCAACCACCGTGAGTATACTCGATCCCTTTTTCCCCTTTACACTTTAGGATGTAACATGTATAATTATGCAAACAACTTTTAAACTAAACATACTCAATCCATGAACGAAGCATGAAACTAATGTGACTTACTTGCTATTCTTGTATGCTCTATGAACGATTGGAACGTTATATGCTCATTGACTTGCTCGCCCACCTTAACAATTATAGCGCTATAGGATTAACGCCCCGCCCGCTATTCTATTGGGTATTGTTAAGTTACCACCCCGCTGAACGAATGGGATTAGGCTATTTTATGCGTTGTATTCTAGGGTTTGATCATATTGTACGCCAAAATTGCATACTAGTAAATCACATATTATGAATCATGTTGGATTTGAGCTTTTATTCTATTATGCTATGTAAACAAACTTGTATACTCGCCATTGCTTTTGCATTAAACTCTATTTTAATACATGTTGCAGGTTGATTATTGAAGTATTGATGAAAGATGAAACAAGCTTAGGGTGGACTAGATACACACCTTTAATCTATTTTATCTTTTGATGTTATGTTGTTATTTGAGACAATGTTGTATTTTGTTTGGATTATTGTATGACAATTCAGCATTTGCAATGAAATTTGGATTTAATTAAATATTGTCACATAGTGTTATGAAGTCTCTTGCAATCTATACACACTTCGTCTCATCCCGATGTTTCCGCCATCGGTTGGGGTGTGACAATTATACTTTTCATTTTTTGCAAATTTTCGTTTTACGTATAGTTCTAAATTTTCGAGTTAATACGACGCAACGTGCATGTGTGGTTCAACATTTTTATCTCTATTTTTCCATGTTTGACTGGTTCGTCGCAACACGCATATCCTAGGTCGAGTCAGTGTTGGTGGTCGATGATGGTTGTGTGACATTAGTACTATTTGACACCGTTTTACGCCCCGCCGCAACGCGGGGTGTGCTTTGGGGGGTTTTCAAAGAAAAATGGTTATGCATATGGTTGTCATAACGTTGACTTTGGGGGTTTTCCAAAAAAATGATTTTTTTTCTTTTCACCCAAAAGTATTTCATAAATTACTTTTAACCCAAAACTATATGTTTTTTTTACTTTTAACCCAAAACTTTTTATCTTTTGCAATCTATCCTCATAACTTTTTTTTTACTTTCAACTTTGGTCCTTTATAGTTTTCATTTTCCGCAAATTTTTCACTTTATGCTTGGTTCTAAATTTTGTGACTTAACACATCGCAGCGTGCGTCTTTGGTTTAACGTTTTTACGTTTCGTTCTAAATTTTGCGACTTAACACGACACAACGTGCGTGTGTGGGTGAACGTTTTTACATTGTCTATTTTTCCCCGTTTGACAGGTTTAACATAATGTGCGGGTCCTAGATCGGCGTAGTTATAACTAAAGAATCCCTACCGCATTGTGGCGGGTCGCAATCCTAGTTCTAACTAATTTGTTCCAAATCATAGAAGGTTTTCACTAATGTTTTTCATTTTTTTCCAAACCGGTAGGGTTTCCGAAAATCTCCTAAAACCCCTGGATCCGACTCTGCGCACCATACTACAGAGAACAAAAGTCGAAAAACATTTATCGAATGATTCGAAACAGAGAACGTCAACCAGTCAAAAAACACTACCCCTCATTCCATCATGGCGGCTTAAATATATACGTGGCTGGAAAATATCAAAGAATAATCATATGCATTCAGCACCAAATCAACAATGAAATTTCACAACTTCTGGTTACTCCTGGTGGCGTCCGCCACCATCTTCACCGTAGCGGTGGCATATAACCGCCCTCCGACGCGTAAAAATCTCGTTCTATCACCGGCCGATGATGCTGACACCACCACTCCACAACAAGTAAGAAATTTCTACCTCTAAGTATACAAACAAACTGTGTTATATACAAACAAATTGCGCGTTAAGCTACTCAGTCGAGTTCAATAGGTCCAGCATATATAAATATAGTTTTTAGAGTTAAATGCCATTTTAGTCCCTATGGTTTGGGCCATTCTGCCAGTTAGTCCAAAGGTTTCATTTTTTGCCTGTGGATCCAAAAAGGTTTCACCGTTGCCGTTTTAGTCCACTAGGTTAACTTCATCCATTATTTCTGTTAACGAGAAGGGCAATTCGATCATTTTATATGGCTAAATTGCCCTTCTAGTTAATAGAATTACATATAAAATGACCAAATTGCCCTTCTCGTTAACAAAAAAAAAATGAATGAAGTTAACCTAGTGGACTAAAATGGCAACGGTGAAACTTTTTTGGACCCACGGGTAAAAAATGAAACCTTTGGACTAAACTGGCAAAATGACTCAAACCACAGAGACTAAAATGGCATTTAACTCTAGTTTTTAAGTGGGGAAATATTATAAAAACCAACATACTTTCTCAGTTTTGTCATAAAAATCCCTCAACATTTTTTTACATAAAAAACCAACATAATTTCTGTGTTGTCTCACAAAATTCTGTCAACAGTTTTTTGAACATTAAAGTCCATTCACATGTTAAATTTAAACAAAATTAGGACAAACATAATTTAAACAACTTGGAACCGTTAGAGATGTCCATTGGTTCTTTTCGGTTTATTCGATTATTTGGTTCCTTTATTCGGTTTTAAATTTTTTTGGTTAAACCAAAGATTGCGCCAAACTAAAAGGAATTAAGTACTTCAAAACTGAATCACAAACCACATTCGAATTTGTTTTGGTTTTCAGTTTCAACCGAATACAACGAATTCATTATAATTGGGTTTATTTGGCTAAATATAAAGTATGGTCTACTTACGTTACTCGATTTATTGGGCTACATATAAACCGAATCCATTTTATTCGGTTTGGGTTTAATTGTTTTTTGTTCGATTTTCGTTTTTAACTGTATTCGGTTGTATAACAATGACCTATGAATTTTCAAACATATCTTAGGTTAAAACATAACTTCACGTTGCCTGTTTGTTTTCTATTTCGATGTATTAGTTTGCTATCCGAAAATACCCATTTATAATTATTATTTTAACAGGTTCATATATCTTTAGTCGGTAAAAACAAAATGCGAATTTCATGGATTACCGACGACCATACTCCGGCCACCGTACACTACGGTACATCATCGGAAAAATACGAATATTCCGTCACCGGAACCGTATCTTCTTATCAACATTTGAATTACACATCAGGTGAAATACATGATGTAACAATAGGCCCATTGGAGCCCAGTACCGAGTATTATTACCGTTTTGCCCCTGGTTCAACTGTCTACTCTTTCAAGACTCCTCCCGCCAAATTTCCTATCAAATTTGCTATTGCAGGTTACAAATTGCAGGATTCTTTTTTTAAATTTAAATATATTTAGGGCTGTAAACGAATCAAACGTTCAACAAACTGTTCGGCAGAAAGTTAGTTCACGTTATTTTTTTAATAAATGAACGAACATGAACAAAAGGTGTGTTTGTTCAATTTCGTTCGTAAACATTAAGTAATATCTTCGTTTACGTCATTTTGTTATGTATATGCTTATTAGGTCATGTCAACTGCTTAACAAGGTGATTATTTATAATGTATGTGATAAAAATGTTAATTTTTTTTACATGGTATATGTTCGTTTGCATTCGTGAACAAGTTCAATTTCTTAATGTACGAACACGAACAAGATTTTTTGTTAGGTTATGCGTTTGTGAACAAGTAGGGATAAGCGTGAAACCGGTACCATATTGAACCGGTATTGAAAATACCGGTACCAAAATCGTCAAAATTGGGTACCGGTACCGAAAATTGTTCGATACAGTATGGTACGGTACCGGTATTTGAAGGTAAAAATCGGTATTTTACCGGTCCCGTATCTAACCGGTACCGAAAATGCCAAAAAGTGGGTACTGAATCGGTACCGAAAAAATTCAGTACGAGAAATTTGGTACCGGTACCGGTAGTACCAAATGTTCATCCCTATGAACAGGTATAATGCTAAAAGAACGAACATGAACAAGGCAACGTTCGGTTCGGTTCGTTTACAACCCTTAGTTATATTTCAGTTGCTGATATGAACTTGAAGGGTAAAATGGGAATTTGGCAGGTGATCTTGGACAAACTGGATGGACACAATCTACACTTGAACATGTTTCGAAATCTAACTATGATGTGTTTTTACTACCCGGGGATTTGTCGTATGCGGATACGGTGCAGCCGTTGTGGGACTCGTTCGGCCGCCTGGTGGAGCCGCAAGCCAGCAGGCGGCCGTGGATGGTCACACAAGGGAACCATGATAGCGAGAACATTACGGCTAACCCGGTTACCTTTATCGCATACAATGCTAGGTGGCGTATGCCGTTTGAGGAAAGTGGTTCGGGTTCTAATCTATACTACTCGTTTGTGGTCGCGGGGTGAAGGGGTATGGTCCCAAAAAGCTGCGCAACCTCCTGCAAGGTCGCGCGGGACCATACTCCTTACTCAGCAATTTCCTTGAATGCCAACCTCGCGCGGACTACAACACATCTGCGTAATACGGCGCGAGGTCTACATAAGAAGAAACTCCAATTAGCAACACTTGGCATTTTGAAAAGAATATCTGAAAGCCCATGCCGCGCGCGAGGTAGTAACGTGCTCAGCAAGAATCGTGCGTGACTACGGCGCAAGGCCTTTTCAGATAGTACACAAGGTACAAGTGGCAGAATAAAAGAGCCAATCAGGGTCTTTCTGATCCTGCGCAATCGTGCTCCACGATCGTCTGACATGTAGGAGACAAAAAGTACTCAAGGACGCCTATGTGGCACCAATCACAGGGCAGAGACAACTGCCCCACGATCTCCACTTACCTGCTGATGGCAGAAGGGCAGCAAGGCCGACAACAGTGACACGTGGCTCCAATCACATTGCGCCAACTCCATAAAGCTCCTAGAGGCCACTAACGGTCGACACCAGTGAGACAAGGAGCATATCCTCCAGGTTGTCGCCTTCTGGCCCAAGGCCCATCAGCCCACACCCTCTTACACCTCTCCGGCTATAAATAGAGACCTCACTTCACAGGTTGAACATTCCATTCCCTCTACTCTCACTTAATACTTAATTATTTCCTCAAAAGCAGTCGCTTATTCTCACGCCGGAGCCCGGTTAAGAGGGAAACCCCCACATTCCCCTCTTAACGAGTAACGGTGTTCTGGTTTGCAGATAACCACGGTCATTAAGGAGCTCAGGAAACTTAAAGAAGATTAACCATCATAGTAGGAACATAAACCAAATTGATTAAACCCTTAATTAGTTCTGTGTTTCTTCATTGGCGCCCACCGGTTTTTTCTACAAACCACTTTCATCTTCTTTCCTGAGTTTTTTCGTTGTTTTTTCTTCCTTCGATCATGGCTGGTCAAGGAATCATTCCTGAGTTTGTTGGTCTTGGAGCAAACCCTGATGCAGCGTTGGGGGTAGATAATCAAAACATCCAACCCCAACACGTCGAAGAAATTGGCGAGATAACCAACATAGGGGGACCGCGCGGGAGCTTCACCCGCATCACTCAAACTACCCCAGGAAACAACGGTGCTGGACCTTCGAACCCAGCTCCACCTCAGAATATCTCAGCGCTATTAGGGCTACCAGAGGGCGAAACCCCAGCCTCATGGTACGCCAAGCAACTCGCCACCATTAACGCGGCATATCAATCCTTGAGCGCGCAACAAGCAGTTTTAACGGCAGAGCCTTCCTTGGTTACACCAACCGGCCCAAGTCACGGGCCGCGCCAGATGCCAGTACCGATGGTTAGTGTCGGATTTGAAAAAGGTTGATAGGAACAAGACACCGTGGCTCGTGGTGCTTATTCACGCGCCATGGTATAATTCTAACTATGCACATCAAGGTGAAATACAATCGGTAGGTATGATGGATGCGATGGAGGGTTTGCTTTACAAAGCGCGTGTAGATGTCGTTTTGGCGGGACATGTTCATGCTTACGAGCGTTTTGTAAGTTACTTTTATGATTAAATCTAAACTAGAATGATCGTTTTAACTTTTTAAAATAACCGTGAGAACCTATCACTAGAAAAGTAAGAGTGTACTACACAGCTTACGCGGGACAGGTACACTTTAAGGGGTTAAAAACAGAAACCAGTGTTGTTTTAACTTTTACGTTTTAACATAACGCAATGAGACGATAAACAAGCTAATTTCTCTTCTATTTTGATAGAACCGGGTTTACAATCACGTAGCTAATCATTGCGGCCCGGTGCATATCACAATCGGGGATGGAGGCAACCTCCATGGTCTAGCTAGCAAGTGAGTTGACTCGATCAAACAACTTCTTTACACTCTAATACACGAGTTTGAACATTAACACTTTAAGGAAATCATGTTCTGTACTACACGGAACCACAACCAACAATATCAGCATTCAGAGAAGCGAGTTTTGGGCATGGGCAATTCGAGGTGGTCAATGCAAGTTACGCTAAGTGGTCGTGGCATAGAAATCAAGACGATGAATCAGTTCAAGCGGATTCGGTGTCTATCACAAACCTTGCTTCCAATCCGACTTGTAATAAGCTAGAAATATGAACTCCTTGTCATATGTTTATTTGCCGTTGTTATCCCAAAATGGGTAAGTATTGAATACAAACCAGCTTCTTTGAGCAGGCAAAACGTGTTGTGTTGTGCTCACCACGACAGGTTTAACACGACTATTGAACCGAAAATGACACGTTTAGTTAAACGGGTCATTTTCTTAAGCACTGACGCATACATATTTGATAAGGGATCAAAGGACATGTAACATTTAACACTATTAAATGTGACTAGTTCAATAACACGAATGACATGGCACATTTAATACGCTTAAAAATAAATAATTCAACATCAATAAACACGAATGACATGGTTAACCCAACTCACTAAACACGCTTAATAAATAATAAGACACAAGTAATACAATAAGTTAAATAAGATGAACTCACTAGCGAAGCTTGAAAATTTCCACCGGGGGGTCGGAAGTCACCGGACCTAAAAGTATATACCTAATTTTTTTTTTATAAAACTGGGGGGTCGAAAACGTATATGTCTAAAAAATTCTATACGAAACGTTCTTACATAACACTACTGAGCGAAAAGTTCGGGGGGTCGGGCGCCCCCCCCCGGCCCCTTCATAGCTTCGCCCCTGCTCACTACCATATGTTTTAACAATCAGTTTCAAACCCAAAAGGGTATTGCGAAATATAACAGTTCTATTGTATTATCTTAATAATGGTTTGTTTAAAAGACAACATGAAGCAAGAAATCGAGTCCAAATATATTTCAAACTAACTTTGGCCAAGTAGAAGTGCTTTTAGGATTGCATCACTGTTCCCATCAGCATAAGGGAACATGTGGCCCGCACCCGTGAGCTCGTGATAGTTTATCCATGGATGTTGTTTGGCTATATAGCGTTGCAATGTCACATCTACAATAATATCTTCATCACCCTGCCATATATGAACAGACCCTTCGTTTTCTGGAAACGGGTTCTCAATTTCTGTTGGGTCAAATTCCCATGTGCCGAATCCAATATTCAAGTCACGGTGGAGAGATTCGTATTCTCCTTGTTGTCTTACTTGTTTCTTTATAACACGAAAAAAGAAACAATACGTCAAATGGGCCAAACAAAAAAATAGCGCATGTCAAACGCAAAGTATAATTAATGCATAATGATAAAACCACCTAAATATTTTTGTTAAAAAGTTAGATTATTGCTGAAATAATATAGTTAATGCATTTATATGTGGAGCACGCACACACGAGTACCCATTTTGACCCGTTACAAAGAAAATAGTAGACATGCCAAATCCAACCCATTATCGTATGAGTGGGTCAATTGTAGTTTATTTATTTCATCTCTACCATGTCAAACGGGTCAAAAGTTACCCATAATGTATTTTTAAAGCTTAAAACCTTGTAAATATTCTTTATTCTAGTTTATAAATAAAAAAAAATATAATTATTTGACACTAGTTTTCCATACGAAATTAAATTTCGTAAGAAAATATGTTTTTGGCCCTCATGGGTACACGCTTTGATCCGCTACCAAACCCACCCATTTTGCCAAAGCGATAAACGCATGGTACATCCAAGAAGTGCATTTTAGTACCTCAACAGCTGCTCTGCGAGCTGTAAATTTCGGCACGAGTTCTATATCTTGGCGGGAAAGAATATCAGGGCTGTGAGCAATAATAGTTAGACTTGGAAACCATTTTTGCGTGTTCCACCAGTAGGTCAATGATGGAAAATAGTGAGCGACCCACAGACTCCATTGATCTTGAAGAAACAGCTTTGAAAACGCTTGTTGAGACAAGTTTGATGGCAAGTGTGGCCACCAAAAATTAACCACTGGAGCTATAAGAGTTGCTCCTGCTAGCCTGTTTTGATATCACATATATATATATATATATATATATATATATATATATATATATATATATATATATATGACTACTATAATTAATAAAAAGAAAACTAAAATTTTAATGTAAGTTGCATGAAACTGGAAATTACATATAAACAAAATTTGTCCAAAATTTTAAATTTAATGGATTAGTAGTATGCTAAATATGATTACATAAGTTATATCACTTTAAGAAGGAAAAACTGCAAAAAACGGCAACCAAATATCCAAAATTAAGCAAAATGGGTCGAAACTATCACCTCTACAATACAATATTCCTCTTGAGTACTTGTAATAACTCTATAAAAAGAGTAACATTTAGGATGATACTTTGGAATGCTAATTTACACACATACCTATGAGGAATGTACTTCAAATAAGACCAAATCGCTTTCCCGCCCATAGAATACCCGACTACATAGAATTTGGATCCAAGTTCCAGTTGATCAGCAAGTTCTTCTGTATCCAAAGCCAAACTCTTCGACGTCTGTTTAGGATCCGGATCACTCTCTCCATAACCCGGGCGATCAAATGAAACAATATAAATCCCCAAATCTTCAATCAGAGCCTGCAAAAAGTCAGCCAAGTGCTTAGTCAACCTTAATACAAAAACTGATAAATGATCAACAAGACATAGAAGAAACCACACGGGAGACGCTGATGTGGCGATAACAGCATAATGCTTGACACAGTCAAAGCCATGAACAAAAATTATTTTGTACTTTGCTGAATCTTTTGGGACACCAAATTCTTTATAGGATAAATATCTTCCGTCACGAAGCTTGATTCTTGGTGTTGTAATGGGAAGCCCGTCTGGAGGCCCGACTTTGTTGGGGGCGGGTGGACAAGCTGCTTGATAAGCCCATGCTAAAAGCGCGGTGAAGAACACCAGTAGAAGTTTCATGAAAATCCCTGAATAAGCCCATGCTAAAAGCGCGGTGAAGAACACCAGTAGAAGTTTCATGAAAATCCCTGAAATGTTTCAAGTGCAGTATATTGAAAAAAAGTGAGATACTCTTAATCATAATATGGTTTAACTCAACACTTGAAACTAACAAGTTAAAGTTTGTTAATAACAATGATTCATATATTATTTTATGGTTTAAAATGGTTAATTTCAATGAACAAGTTTGTTAATAAGTATGATTCATATATAAATATTATTATATTAAGATTTAAGATGGTTAATTTCAATGAACAAGTTTGTTAATAAGTATGATTCATATATAAATATTATATTAAGATTTAAGATGGTTAATTTCAATGAACAAGCTTGTGAATAAGTATGATTAATGTATAAATATTATTTTAAGGTTTAAGATGGTTAATTTCAATGATCAACAAGTTTCTTAGTAAGTATGATTCATATGTATTATTTTAAGGTTTAAGATGGTCAATTTCAATAATCAACAAGTTTGTTAATCAGTATGATTCATATATTATTTTAAGGTTTAAAATGGTTAACTTAATTGATCAACAAGTTTAGAAATTGATGCATACCTGAAGTGAAAGTAGCTGATGATGCTGAAATCTTCCTCTTGACTTCACCAGCCATTGTTATTGTTGTTGGTTCAGTTGGTAGAATTCTGGGGTCAAATGTAGCAGGTTTATATAAATTGAAGTAGGACTATGAGGACAAAATAGAAGGAAACATTTTAAATACATATTTTTTTAATTTCTAGTGTGACTTGAAATTGTGATATTTATAATTTTAAATAGAGTTAATTACTCGGATGATCCTTTGGTCATATTGGGGGTCTCATTAGAAGCAGCCTATCTATTCCTACGGGGTAGAGGTAAGGCTGTCTACATCTTACCCTCCTCAGACTCTACCTTAGTTTTGTATTGATTGGATTTACTGAGTATGATGATGATGATGATCCTTTGGCCATATTGCATGTTTGTGCTTTAAGTTTGAAAACTTACATGTGTGGTCCTTATGGTTAGTCAAACATTATACGAGAGGTCCTAGGAGTGGATAAACGTTAAGTTTTTCTGTTAAATTGGTGTAAAGTAACAAAAATACCCCTCTTCCCTCCTTTTGACCAAGTCTCTCTCTCTCTCTCTCTCTCTCTTTCAAACAAAGAAACATGTCAACAACCCCCTCTCTCTCTCTAAACCAATGGCCGGCAACCCTCTCCCACCCTCATCGGTTTTCCGGCGACAGGTGCAACTGTGAAGAAGGGGAATACATCTGCTACTGTTTCCGGTGATGTTCAGATGGCGAAGATATGGGTATATTGAAAGCATCAAGAGAAGAACAAATGATGGGAGAGTTGTTTCTAGCGAACACACGCCGGCAACCCCTTCCCCCTTGATATTGCACAGGCCCGGCCCGGAGGAGGTGCGGGGTGGGCGACGGCTCAGGGCCCAAACCCTCCGGGGGCCCAAATTTTTATTTTTTAATAAAGTTACACTGTAGAGCTTAGAATATATAAGTACTAAATTGGAAAAAGACAAGATAAGGCCCATGGTCTGGTGGTTCTCATGTCACTTTATTAGCAAATAGGTCTTGGGTTCTAGTCTTGATAGTTTCATTTTTAGTTGATTTTTTTTATTTATGTTTGTTACCTATTCACTAAATGCAAATGACATTAATTGACTAATTTTGTGTTTAAAAAGGGAATCGTAGTTATTTCCCAAATCTAGTTTAAAACTGTTTATTATGTTAATTTCTTAAAATATTATTCTATCTACAATTAGTTTTGTGTGTTTCATTTTTATGAAAAAGGTTATTTTGTTTTTTTTTTCTCTTTTCACTATGTGTATTTTCTAAATAAATATGGATAGGTTACGATGGTTTTACATGATCGTAAATAACGATTTTTAAAGTTACGATGTAACAATTCTACATTTTCTTAATTTACCCTTACAACGTGTTTTCTTTCCATGTTTCGTTTTCCAAATGCGTGTGTGATGTGCTTTTTATCTACGTTTCCACGTAAAAAAGCAGTCCGTCGCAACATGCGGGCGATTCCACAAATTTTTAATTCATTTCATATATTTAAAACTTTTTTGTATATTCTTTTTAAGAAGTTTATATTTTAGGGGCCCGTATTTTATCTTTGCACAGGGCCTACATATTTTCGAAGATTTTCGGAGACGGCCCTGATATTGCAGGCCCGTCACCACGATGAATCCATTCAAGCGGATTTGGTGTCTGTTATAAGCCTTGCTTCTGATCCGGCTTGTAATAGTAAAACGTGTCATGTTAACACGAGTATTGAAACCGGACGTGACACATTTAGTTTAACGGGTCAATTTCTTAAACACTAACACGGACATGTTTGCAAAGGGGATCACACAACATGATATGTTTAACACAGTTACATGTGACCAGTTCAATATCAAGAATTTCATGACACATTTAATATGCTTAAATATAAGTGGCTCAATAACATGAACGAGACGACAATACAACATGTTTCATGATTCACTAAACATGGTTAAGAAATAATAAAACACAGGTAACACGACAAAATAAAAGTCACCAGCATAACGAAAAGTGAAATAATTGATCTACATTTTTCAAACAACAGGTAAAATGGGTCAAACAAAAAATAGTGTGCCAAACGCAAAGTATATTTAATGCATTCGTATTTGGAGCACGCACACACAAGTACCTATTTTGACCCGTTACAAAGAAAATAGAAGACATGCCAAATCCCCCATAAACGTATGAGTGGGTTAATTGCAGTTATTTATTTCATCTATACCATGTCAAACGGGTCAAAAGTTGCTCATGTTGTATTTTTAAAGCTTAAAACCTCGTAAATCATCTTCATTCTAGTTTATCAATAAAAAAATATAATTATTTGACACTAGTTTTCTATATAAAAATTAAAATTTTGATGAATCTGTTTTGGGCCCCCATAGGTACACGTTTTGATCCGCTACCAAACCCGCCCATTTTGCCGAAACCTTAAGCACAATGGTACATCCAAAAAAATGCATTTTTAGTACATCAAATCCTGCTTTACCAACTATAAATATCGGCACGAGTCCTATATCTTGGCGGAGAAGAATATCAGGGTTGTGAGCAATAATTGTTAGACTTGGAACCGGTTTTTGAGTGTTCCATCAGTTGGACAATGATGGAAAATAGTGAGCGAAAACATGTGCCGAAAACGGATGACATGTTGTCGGTACAAGCAGTGGCGAAATTTGAGATTTCCGATGGGGGGTCGAAAAAGTATATACCCAAAATTTCTATAGAACTGGGGGTCGAAAACGTATATACCCAAAAATTTCTATACGAAAGCTACAAACATAACACTACTGAACGAAAAGTTCGGGGCGTCGCCCCCCCCCTAACCTTCGCCCCTGGGTACAAGCTATTTTTTTGTATTTTGTGTAAATAAAAAAACCTTTACATTTTTTCCATCTTTTAAGTTGAAACTATAGCGAGACAAGATAAATTATAATTTTATAGTTATATAAATATAATAAAAACATATACATAAATATTAGAGTTAAATGCCATTTTAGTCCCTGTGATTTGGGCCATTTTACCAGTTTAGTCCAAAGGTTTCATTTTTCGCCTGTGGGTCCAAAAAGGTTCCACCGTTGCCATTTTAGTCCACTGGGATAACTTCATCCATTTTTTCTGTTAATGAGAAGTGCAATTCAGTCATTTTATATGTAATTCTGTTAACTAGAAGGGCAATTCAGCCATATAAAATGACCGAATTGCCCTTCTCGTTAACAAAAAAATGGATAAAGTTAACCCAGTGGACTAAAATGGCAACAGTGAAAAATTTTTGGACCCACAGACGAAAAATGAAACATTTGTACTAAACTTGCAAAATAAAACAAACCACAGGGACTAAAATGGCATTTAACTCTAAATATTATAAATCCTCTGCCATTTGTCAAGAGTTTTGACCACAACATTTCTATCAACTTAATCAATCAACCCATTTTCTACAACAATGGCTACTGAAGTAAAGAAGAAGATTTCAGCTTCTTCAGCTAGGTCTCACACCACACAATCCATATCCAATTCTTCTTCTACTTTCTCCTCAGGTTTGCATCAATGTCCCAATCAATTTCAATGCATTTGTTATCAATTTCATTCTAATTTTGTGTTCTTTGGTCTGTGTTTATTTGTAGCATATGTTTGTATAAATTTAGGAATTTGGAGTTGCTGTGATATGGGTTTTGGTTGCATTTAAGTTTAGATTCTAGGATGTTCATTCTAAAATCTTTATGAATGAAAAAATAAATTGATTTTGACTTTTTTGGTCAAAGGTCTTTTGAATGAAAAAAAATGATTTTGACTTTTTTGGTCAAAGGGTTTGTTATTAAGTGTGACCAATTTGACTGTAAAAGCCTAATTAACATTTATTATTGGGAATTTATGTATTGTAAAAGTCCAAGATTTTTACAGATTTTTCTCAAATTTCTTATTCCAGTCCTTGAACTTCAGAAATTATATTTAGGTTGAGTTTGGTTGTAACTTATAAATTTTAAGTTAGAGTTAATTACTGTTTTCGTGGTTCGTCAAAAATCACTATTTCAGTCCATTAGTTTAAAAGTTGCGATTTCAGTCCCTGTGGTTTCACTTTCGTAACCATTTCAGTCCCTGTAGTTTCACTTTCGTAACCATTTCAATCCATTATTCTGTTAAGTATAGGGACTGAAATGGTTACGAGGTGGACTGAAATGGTTACGAAAGTGAAACCACAGGGACTGAAATTGCAATTTTTAAACTAATAGACTAAAATAGTGATTTTTGACAAACCACAACACTAATTAACTCTTTAAGTTATTAGTTTGAAGTGTTCAGTAAAAGTTTCTTAAAGTTATGTAGTTCTGATTGTGAGTGTTTGACTATGATCATTCACTTTAGTTTCAAAATTTACATCCAAACACTATCTTGATTTTGTTTGCATTCTGCTGTACATGAAACATTTCAGGGATTTTCTTGAAATTTCTACTGGTGTTCTTCACTGGGTTTTTAGCATGGGCTTATCAAGCAGCTTGTCCACCCGCCCCCAACAAAGTCGGGCCTCCAGACGGACTTCTCATTACAACACCAAGAATCAAGCTTCGTGGCGGAAGATATTTATCCTATAAAGAGTTTGGTGTCCCTAAAGAATCAGCAAAGTACAAAATAATTTATGTCCACGGCTTTGACGGTTTCAAGCATTATGCTGTTATTGCCACGTCAGCGTCTCCCGTATGGTTTCTTCTGTAATACTTGGTTGACTTTTGTATCGCCACTAGGGTGCAAATGGGCCGAGTGGCTCGCGAGCAGCTCGAGATCGGCTCAAGAAAAAGCACGAAACAAAACGAGCTGAGCCTTATGAAGCCAAGCTTGAGCCAAAAATAAAGCTTGTTTATGTATGAGCCCCAGCTTGAGCCTGGCATGTAAAGCTCGTCAGGCTCGTTGTTCCTTATCGAGCCTTAGTGTAATATTAGTTTTTATTATTATTTAATAACATCTTCCCCTTATTTAAAGTTGTCTAGTAAACAAGGCGAGCCGAGCTTACTTAACCTTGTTTACGAGCTGAGACTTAAAATAAGCTTGTTTAGTAAACGAGCCCAAGCCTATGAGCTTCACTTATCGAGCTCGCGAGCCTAAACGAGTCTATTATTTATAATTTTTCATTTAATATTTTAATTAATAAATAACAAACAAGCCGAGCTCAAGCTTTGAAAACAAAGCCTGAACTGAGCCGAGCTCGAGCTCACATAAGTTAATCGATCTCGGGTCGCTTGCACCCCTAATCGACACACAAGGTTGACTAAACAATAAACACTTGGTTGACTTTTACAGGCTCTGATTGAGGATTTAGGGATTTATATTGTTTCATTTGATCGACCGGGTTATGGAGAGAGTGATCCGGATCCTAAACGGACGTTAAAGAGTTTGGCTTTAGATACAGAAGAACTTGCCGATCAACTGGAACTCGGATCCAAATTTTATGTGGTTGGGTTTTCCATGGGCGGGCAAGTGATTTGGTCTTATTTGAAGTACATTCCTCACAGGTACGTGTGTAAGTTAGATTAAAAAATAAAGTTTCTTAATGATGATCTAATTATATATTTATGTGTATGTGATGAAAACAGGCTAGCAGGAGCAGCTCTTATAGCTCCAGTAGTTAATTATTGGTGGCCCAAATTGCCATCAAACTTATCTCAACAAGCATTTTCGAAGCAGCTTCTTCAAGATCAATGGAGCCTGCGGGTCGCTCACTATTTTCCATCGTTGACCTACTGGTGGAACACGCAAAAATGGTTTCCTGTTCTAACCTGGATGACTAACAGCCAAGATATTCTATCCCGCCAAGACAGAGAACTTGTGCCGATATTTACAGCTGGCAGATCAGCTTTTGAGGTACCAAAATGCAATTTGTTGATTTACTATTGTGTTTACTGATTATGAAATACGCGGGTCTATTGTTTCTTTTTTTCTTGTGTTATGCAGGGACAAGTAAGACAACAAGGAGAATACGAGTCTATCCACCGTGACTTGAATATTGGGTTCGGTACATGGGAATTTGATCCAACGGAAATTGAGAACCCGTTTCCAGAAAACGAAGGGTCTGTTGATATATGGATGGGTGATGAAGATATGTATGTGCCCGTGACACTGCAACGGCATATAGCGCAACAACTTCCATGGATAAACTATCACGAGCTCACGGGTGCGGGCCACTTGTTCCCTTATGCTGAAGGGAGAAGTGATGCCATCCTAAAAGCACTTCTACTTGCCCAAATATAGTATAAGTGTTTATAGGCACTTAAACACCTGTTAGACATTGTTAGATGGTGAATAAAAAGAATTAATAAAAATATGCACTTAAAATGAATTTTGTAAAATAAAATTCAAAATAAGGATAGGATATTGTTATGGTTACCGTACTCCATTTTCCAATATGATACTAGAGAAAAATTACACTTGTAATAGGGCCTTGGGCACAAGGGTACGGTGGGCCAGTGTCCACCCTCTCCTCACCTGAGTGTATGTGTCACTGGTCGCATGGTGATACTTCAATACTCTCCTCAACTGAGTGTATGTGTCACTGGTCGCATGATGATACTTCAATACTCTAATCCAAAATTACCGTTAAAAAATGTGAATCAACCGAATAGATTGTGTGTTATAGGGTTACAACGAGATCCTTGTTAATTGATAGTCAACGAGTTCATCATTCAAGCATAAGTCAACGGTGGACCAACAAGTGTATACATTTCATAAACTAAATGAAATATGTAGACCATTATGCATTAAATATCTAGTTATGTGATTTTTTTTGAACGGCAAGGAACGACGTGTCAACCACCGTGATATCGGGCGCTGTGGCCAATCTCGACTACTCGACCGCCGCCAGCCCCTTGGCTCTCACAGATGCGGGGAAACCCGACCTCCACCCGCCCGAAGGCACGACAGTGGAATAATCAGTAAAACCTCGCCTCCCATCCAAGACGAACCGGCACCACGTATTAGCCCTTCACCTGGATGCCGCAGAAAATAATAGAAAGAGTGGGAGTCGAACCTAGGTTACAAGAAACACCAAATCTTTCCTAACCACTCCAACACTACCTCATTGACATCTAGTTATGTGAATTAAACTAGACCTATGCGAATCTGAGTCACGTATTCATGCGTGTATTGAATTTTGTTAGGTGTGTGTATGTTATGAAAAGAAAAATACTACATACATGTAAAAGTAAATACACGACCATGACTTCGCATATATTTTTTCAGAAAAAATATTACCCCTTTAAAAAAATAACTACTTTTATTGTTTTCAAAGATAGTTTAATTTATCATTAAAATTAAAGTTGGTACACGTTGTTGTACTCTGTGCTTTTAATATTATGCTAAAATAATACTATAAATTTGTTCATAGTGGTTAGCTAGCTAACATATACCTCACTCACCTAAGGCTATTTAAAAATACTAACATAATAACTTTGGAAGTCACACACTCACACTAACACTAAAAATAAAATTGTGTTCAATGTTTACTCTGTTTTGTCAACCCATTACCCCTAACATAACCACAAAAGATCAAATGCAAATACGAATAATGTGGAAAAATAAAAAAATGTTTTGGTATTTTCGTAATTATTTTATTCGTAGGGTAGTTAAAATTACTTTAAAAATAATCTTGTATGGTAACATAATTTCTCTACAAATGATTTTGTAGGGTAATTTTGATAATTACCCTACAAGTAAAATAATTACGAAAAATACCACCACATTTTTTTTTTACTTTTTTTACGCCATTCATACGTTTTATACGATAACTCTATTTGTATGGATCTTTACTACTAGGATAATAAAGTCACACACTCACGAGTTTTTTGTATAAATAAGTGGTTTAGAAATAAAAAGAGTGCTTTTAGGTGATCCAGGAATTATGTTTCAAATCTAGGTAGGTCGTTGTTTGGTTCAGCGACCTTCTACACCCCCTCTGACAGAAATCTGGAAAAGCTGAATTCTTCAACAAGGTCGCTGTTTCATGCACTAATGTTTAACAAGGTCGTTGTTTGGATCTGCAATGTATATAAGATTGCTGTTTGAGAAAGCAATCTATAAAAAGATTGCTGTTTGAGAAAGCAATGTCTTAAAAGGTTGCTGTTTGAGAGAGCACTGTATGAAAGGTCGCTGTTTTAAACAGAAAT
This sequence comes from Helianthus tuberosus, assembly GCA_030545235.1. NCBI lineage: Eukaryota > Viridiplantae > Streptophyta > Magnoliopsida > Asterales > Asteraceae > Helianthus > Helianthus tuberosus. The sequence continues at coordinate 17,174,329 of CM060354.1, read as the reverse complement.
CTATGAGAAGATAGCTGTTTCAGACATATACATCGCACCCTGAATGAAGATAGCTGTTCCAAATGATGGTATATTTAAGTTTAAAATTATGCAAGGTTACCTTTATTATTATTCAAGTTATTGTTAATTTAAAAATTAACTATTTTTTTTTGCAGTTGGAGACGATGGGTCTAATACACCGATCTCAAGATCTGGACTTCATTCAAGGTACGGCGTATCGGGCCCTTGATATATTGTCACACCCCCAAAATATCACCTAGGGAATGTCCCTGTTAGGCGTGTGACGTACCAACAACGAGCCACTAATTACATTGAACCCATACAAGTTTCAAAACAAAATCCTCAAATATTAATGAATAATATCAATCACGAGTTTAAATGTAAACCAACATGTTCAGCAGAAGCAAATAGTAACCCAAAGTTAAATTGTTCAAAAAAACAATGTGTAATAGCAACAAATGATCACATGAGTCCCTCCAGTCGACCCATGACCACTCCTGCTCCTCCAGATAGCAAGTTTCCAAATCCAAGATACCTAACGACCTGCGAGCATGCAACAAGTGTGTCAGACAAAGCTGGCGAGTTCACAGTTTATAAAAACGTTTGTTACCAAGTGTTTATTCCAGTACATTAACAAATGCAAAAGTAATATTGATAATTTCTCGATACTGAACAAGACGGCTCCTGATGTATGTTTTGCCTGTTCCCCAGTGCTCCTATCAAAACACTGGGCATGACTAGGTCATTAGTTCACACCCGTCCTCTCCGGTACGGGGTGAGGGTGCCAAACCTAAGTAGCGCTACCAACTAATACCCCGTTACCTCCCCGGTAACAAAAGATGGGACTTAAAAGTGATAGAATGAGACAATTATCCAATATTCATGTTTTACCCAAAAGACTTATCCCTCCACGGGATACCCACTGACTGTCCCAACCACCGGGACGCATGCTCAAGAGTAGTGAACTCACCTTTGATTTGCTCGGTAGGATTAATTACTTATTCCCAGTTAGTCAACCAATTCCTAGTATTGTTACCACTAACAATTAGTTTCCGCACTCTTAAATCGCATAATCAACACCTTGCATGATATGCATATAATTCCATAATACATACTAATCATTCAGTGCATGTAGTGATTCATAACATGGATTCAGATTTTCAACTCTCATTTAAGTGTGTCATATCATTCATCGCACATCGTGTTTACAATACTGTTTGGGGTCACGTGTTAGCATATCAACCAAATGTCTTTCGTTCACGTTAGACTAATAACACACCAGAAAACATATGGTTATACGCATCCACATCATCAATACACAGTTAGTCAGGTCTCGTGTGTGTGTTACATAATTAATATTTCTGTCGACGCATAACCCCGAGTTAACATGTTTCATGAATACATAAACAACAAATCAAATGGGTAACCAATATAAGAAGACCCTTAGTGCCTATATGTTGGACCGGCCCAATGTAAAAAGGGGTCGGCCCGAGTTCAGTTTGGTTCGCAGACAGTCCAACCAGCCCAATAACTAGGCGGTTACACACTGTTTCCGAGCCCAATGCGAACCAACCGTGCACCACAGCCCAGAATAGGTATCACTTAATTCAAGCCCAAGTGTTTAAGATCTAATTTAGTGTTAGTGGGTGTAACGCCCCTAACTTATCTTTTTCAAAGGATTTTAACGTGGTTAATAAATGTTAGAAATTTCGGCATGACCCGTACGTAAATAGACCACAAACACCTGTTTTATACGGTAAACCATTTCAACATAAAACATCCTTGACAAAAACCCCAAAACGGAACGTTAAGTTGTTTACAACAAGCTACCACTAATAAGTTTTTTTTAACCAAACCATAACGATATCAAAATACTACACAATTTAGAGTACATAAGACCAAAAGTTTAGACCACGTTATATTAACTTATGACGGAAGCGTGTAATGGGCGTAGATCAAGTGTGCTCATTCCAAATCACCTGTCCGCCTAGATTGAGGATTTACCTACATTCAACATAAACAAATAAGTTAGTATTTCGTTACTACCACAATTAATTAATAAACCGATTCGTCTTTTTCAAGGTTTTACATCATTCAATCACTTTACTAACCGTTAAACGGTTCATTACATGCTTGCCTCGAAGTAGAGACTAAACATACTTTCCTTAACATACCCACTATTGACGGATACTAATATCATTAACATACTTCCATTCGATTCGTTCATGATGAACAAACATATTCTTATCATTCTTACACTCATACTCCAATCCGAGAAAGACGGATCGAGTAGACTTTCATTCGCTACATACTTAACTTTCCATACCCGGTTCAACTAAAAAGAACCGGATATGATGCATTATCTTTCGTAACCTATCCATTCATCACAATCCGTTTATGACGGGTCTTACTTTTACTTACGAATAACCATAGATTTCAAATCCCACAATTTTAATAGAACAACACAATACAATTGAGATTTTTATACATATGACCACATTATAGAAATATGGTGTACACTAACGTACCTCGATCTTGTGAGCCTTCCTTTTTCCCCGTGTTTGAATCTTATTCTTTCATGCCTATATCACCACATTCATTCATTCATTCATTTATTCATTTAGTACACCCGAATTTCATTCCATTATCTTCCAAATTTACACATATTCATTCTTTTAAGCATTTCATCAAACACTTGGCGGGTTTCGCAATTGTGAGACATTATACACCATATTCTAAAAACATGATTGAAATTAATCCTCCTAGCAATTCATCAATAATCAAACTAACCTTATTCCATATTAAATCATTCAGTATTTATACATCATAAACAAGGTTATTCATCAATAATTCACACACATATCAATACTTGATCATCCTACCCATAATAACTTTTCATCAAGCGGGTTTTTTTTTTTGCTATTAAACAATCAAAATGCTAACAATCAACCATTATTCTGATCCTATATCATAACCCTAATTTAATTTCATAAATTTCATGCCATGCACTCAAGATTTGATAAAAACCCATTTCCTACAATTTATCCAATCATGAAATTGAACTTACTCTTTCAATGAACAAGTTAAGAGCTTGCAAATTGCTGATTGTGCTTTCAATTTCCTTGAAATCTCCATTGAATTTTGTGGAAATGGTGAAGCTAGGGTTTCCCCTTGTTCCTGGCTCTTGTTCGATCAACCAGACCCCCACATACATACTGTGTGTGGGTTTTGAACACTTATTCCTTTATTACACTTAGTTTTTGGCAATTACATTTTTAGTCCCTCAAATTCACTCACTTATTTAACTTGAAACACCACCCTTTTATTATTAAATTTTAACTTATGTCTAATAAACATTTTTGGGGTGTTGCAAGTCTACCCCCTTAAAGGAGGTTTCGTCCCCGAAACCTTTCTCATTCCAACTAGACCACTTCTACTCTTACTTTTTCATCTATTCATTCACGATGCTTAATACAACATAGATGCATTCGGGATCTTGGCAAGAGTTTCATTCATGCATAAACGTATTTGTACGCATTGTCCCTCCGTTTTTAAATCAAGTAAATTACTTTCATAATCACATATAATTCAGAATCTGATCCAGAGCTCTTATTAGTGTCGTTTTCACTTTATAATGCTAGTTCCTAGCATACATCATCACTAGCGGTTCGTTCATTGAAATTTATTCCAAATGTATACTATTGGTCGTACAAGCTTATGCTTATGGCTTGTTTCTATCTTTCTAAATAAGCGTAACATATTCATAAATTTATTAATATAAATAAATCAATTTATTTCATTCCGCACACGAATCATGCATGATATACTTCATTATTGTAATCATGAGCAAACCCCATTATCCCATTACTAACGTTCTTCTAATTACTTTCTTGTTCATATGAGGGCTTAGCATAACATTATACGTATACTATAAACATTTAATGACTTAGTGGTACTAATACAAAGCTACCCACTTCCTAATTACTTTTTCATACTTAATACGAGTATAAGGCATCATTCTACGGTTACTACTGTCGCTTAAACAAATTACAAATTTGAGTTTAGCCTTAAATGTAATCCTTCGCACACTTTATTATTAGCTCCTTGCATGAACTACTTATGATAACAACTAGGTATGTTGTGTACGAGCACCATACGAGCGTTTAACCAATTCAGCTCAAACTTTCATTTAAGGCCTTTAGATCTCCCTCTTAATGACATTCATACCTTCTCACTCTGACCGTTACAGGTCGATCATTGTATACCATACCATAATTATTCTACCATTCATTTTGTTCACACTTACAAATAAATCTACGGATTCTTAATCATTAATCAAGAATTAAACATTTTACTAACCTCGCCTTCAATGCATAAGTCAGTTATCCGTGTGCCGGATCGATCCGCTTCTTTATGTGTACCTTCCGTACCAGAATTGGTCTCATTCATTCATGAAATATGCTCCCACTCGCGAGCATCCTTCCACTAGCTTCATTACTATCATCTCACTAAGAATTCCATCATATTTATCTATAAATAATAGTTAGCACAAAACCTTTCATATTTGCGTCCTACAGGGTGTTTGTTCGCCGATTGTCTCTTTCACAATTTTCTTACGTACATGCTAAAACATATCATGCATTCCATTTCTTACATACTATCCTTTCATTTTATTGGTTATTTCGTCAACTTTCGCAGTTTGACCTTTCAAGGTCGGACTAACACCCCCTTACTTATTGTGGTCGCATCGGGGTACACGTTCGTACCTTATACTTGCATAATTGCAAGGACTTCATTTACTTCGTTTGACTTTTCGGAAGTCTAATTGTAAATACATTCTTACATATGGGTATCAGTTATCCTATTCTGACACATCATTCTCTAGTCGAGCCCTAAGCTCCTATTAAAAATATAATCTTTTTATACGTACCTGGCGCGGGTCAAATCCCTTGACTCGTTATTCATACTTTGCGACGGTTAATACTTTCCAAACTGTGACAATGCATGCCCATACATTATGCTCACCTATAAGTAATAAACTTGACAAATCGAACATTAAATGCCGGGTTCAAATGGCGATCGCCATTTGACCCATATGACTTATTTGAGTTTGGTACTTAGTTTTTATTCTTACTTGTTTAATCCGTCTTCACTTACAGATTTGAACTTTTAATTTATTACCTTTCACTCTTACTGGTTTGATCCGTGTTTGCTTATAGATCCATCCTTTCATTCCTTACATGGTTGAATCCATTTCTCAGATTCAAACATTTTCCTCCGTACCTTTCTTTCTTCTGCCGTATCATTTACCCTGTCATTTCTTATGAAACGTTTTCGTATTAATCTTCTACATTCAACTTCAAGTGTTGGGTCCTAACACTTAATTCCATGTCCTAATTCATGTAGCGCGTATCGACACGACACTCTACATCCTATTTCTAGTGGTGTTCCCGCCCTTCTTTCTTAAGTTTGTTTTACATTCAATCGTAGGCTTATACTTTTCATTCTTATCTTTCTTTCTTATATTGATCCGTTCCTTTAAGAATCGTTAGACCCCTTTTTGCTAGCTTGACCGGACATAAGTGAGATGATTCTCGTGTTTTTCTCGAGCTTCGGTCAATACATGACCATCCCTTAATATACCATTTCCATTTGTTCGTTCACTGTTTTGGTGTTAATTCACCTACGTTCTCTAACATGTCTCTTACTAATGAGTATCCTACATTACACGTTGTATTTCTTACGTAATACTTCTAGCATTTGTAAGTAATTATTATTTACTGACTTCTACAATATAACCTTTTAAGGTCAACCACCACCCAATACTTTTTGTATATAAGTATTGTAGTATGTGTTGTACATACCTTCAATTCGAACATACTTACAAAACGTCTTTAGCTAACATCTGAACTAATATCCTTTCCATACCTTTCATTAACATTACCAAGTTCTCATTTATTTATACGTTCCACTAAATTTCAAAATATTCAAACACGTATACATCTTCATGTAAATAAATTCGAAGTGATTGCGAATTCACCTTCCTTTAGGGTCCGTGTTCATGCTTACCTTATTACTTCCTCTCAACCCTTTTTGCCATCCATGCTCAAGTCAATTGACAAGATTTCCATCCTTACATATCATTACGTTCGTATTATCATTAGCTTATGTGAGCATACATACGATTGTTCACTTTCTTTCTATTCATACGTTAATCGACTTTCGTTAGTAGAATTTCATATAAATGAGACATTCATTAATAGTTATCTCATTTCAATTCCATACAACTAAACTATCATCAAGCATAACACGTAATTCATCTAGTACGTAACACATTAACTCTTTACTTTAACAATTGTGTCTAATGGCCATCCCATGATATCCCTATATTGTTGACTTTTAGAAAGTCAACTGTCTCGTTTACACACTTTAAACTTTTAAACATGTATTCATCTAAATATGGTAGGTCATAATAATAATATCCTACGTATTTCATACTCGTATTGTATGACATGTACAATTTACGTGATCCTATAAACAATACACATATACATTCACATACACGTACTTTCACATGCTAATGCTCCATGATTCTACAAATAGCAAATTTCATTCGAAGCAACTATATAACATAATTTCAACATATCCTTTACTAATAAGCTCGTATGATTCACATTTAGCACATATTCGCCTCTTAATCATACTAAAGCAAATCATGATATACACATAAGTATCACACCATTCCAAACACAGGGTACTAGCCTCTAATGCATGATTCTGATCAAAGCATACATTTATCCGAATTCTCATACGAATTCCATCTAACTCACATTCTTCAAATTATTTTCACCACTAATCTCATCATTTTTTTATATATTCATTTATTAACAATTCAGGTTCCTTCACATATTCAAGTACTTTAGTCTACATTTACTTCCTTCATTATTCATTATCATACGTTTCCAACTCCACTTTATACATTCGTCATTCATTTCATGCCATTCCATACGTTACATTCGACTTTTATAAATTTTACTTTATCGCCAATGATCTACGTAACTTTACATAACTTATTATATCTTCTAATAACTTGACAAGAACATAAAATGGGCATTTCTGAGAAGTACGGGAACTTAAATTATAATTCACAAGCTTTCAATATAACACATACTTCAACCTTTGATTACAAAATTTGTAATCATGCATTTCAAGTTTTTAATTCTCTACGTTTCATCATTTATTTCGTGTCGTTCTTTTAACACCATTACATGCCTTTCATTATATCATAGTTCATTAGTCTGCATTTACTTAATTCACATTCTTACATTTCAATTTTTGATCTTTTAAATTTCATAACTCTTATCTTGTCATTCGATTCATCACTTTCGACTCTTACGAATCCATTCCATCGTAACCACTAATTGTGGTTACATACATCTATTAGGCCTTATATGGACCCTACATAATCATTAAATAGGCTTTCGGACAACCCAGTAACTCTAAATGTGAAAAACAAAAATTCTCAGCGGATTGCCTTTACACAACCCGTCGGCGACGCCCAAGGACCCCGTCGGCGACGGGCCCTGTAAAGTGGCGTCGGCCACACTTCTCGTAAGCAGTCAAATAGGGCGTCGACTCAAGATAGGGGGGCGTCGGCGACGGCCAGAAGCCCGTCGGCGACGGCCTCCCGTTTGCTGAATTCGCTGCAGACTTGTTTTAGGCCTTTTTAATCATTTTTCGGGTCGGTTCCAGCCCTACGGTTCCTGGAACTTCCCGTTTCACCTCCCATTATTACTCCTCCACATACTTAACTTAAACATTTACATCGTAAGCACACTATACATATTTACATTTACCGAAACTTAAATTTTTACCTCATTGGCGATCTTGGAGCGAGCACACTTTCGAGCGAGCCGTCAGTTTGAGTTCAAGCACTACTACTTGTGCTCGAATCCCTCAAACCTGGGCTCTGATACCAACTTGTAACGCCCCTAACTTATCTTTTTCAAAGGATTTTAACGTGGTTAATAAATGTTAGAAATTTCGGCATGACCCGTACGTAAATAGACCACAAACACCTGTTTTATACGGTAAACCATTTCAACATAAAACATCCTTGACAAAAACTCCAAAACGGAACGTTAAGTTGTTTACAACAAGCTACCACTAATAAGTTTTTTTTAACCAAACCATAACGACATCAAAATACTACACAATTTAGAGTACATAAGACCAAAAGTTTAGACCACGTTATATTAACTTATGACAGAAGCGTGTAATGGGCGTAGATCAAGTGTGCTCATTCCAAATCACCTGTCCGCCTAGATTGAGGATTTACCTACATTCAACATAAACAAATAAGTTAGTATTTCGTTACTACCACAATTAATTAATAAACCGATTCGTCTTTTTCAAGGTTTTACATCATTCAATCACTTTACTAACCGTTAAACGGTTCATTACATGCTTGCCTCGAAGTAGAGACTAAACATACTTTTCTTAACATACCCACTATTGACGGATACTAATATCATTAACATACTTCCATTCGATTCGTTCATGACGAACAAACATATTCTTATCATTCTTGCACTCATACTCCAATCCGAGAAAGACGGATCGAGTAGACTTTCATTCGCTACATACTTAACTTTCCATACCCGGTTCAACTAAAAAGAACCGGATATGATGCATTATCTTTCGTAACCTATCCATTCATCACAATCCGTTTATGACGGGTCTTACTTTTACTTACGAATAACCATAGATTTCAAATCCCACAATTTTAATAGAACAACACAATACAATTGAGATTTTTATACATATGACAACATTATAGAAATATGGTGTACACTAACGTACCTCGATCTTGTGAGCCTTCCTTTTTCCCCGTGTTTGAATCTTCTTCTTTCATGCCTATATCACCACATTCATTCATTCATTCATTCATTCATTCATTTAGTACACCCGAATTTCATTCCATTATCTTCCAAATTTACACATATTCATTCTTTTAAGCATTTCATCAAACACTTGGCGGGTTTCGCAATTGTGAGACATTATACGCCATATTCTAAAAACATGATTGAAATTAATCCTCCTAGCAATTCATCAATAATCAAACTAACCTTATTCCATATCAAATCATTCAGTATTTATACATCATAAACAAGGTTATTCATCAATAATTCACACACATATCAATACTTGATCATCCTACCCATAATAACTTTTCATCAAGCGGGTTTTTTTTTGCTATTAAACAATCAAAATGCTAACAATCAACCATTATTCTGATCCTATATCATAACCTTAATTTAATTTCATAAATTTCATGCCATGCACTCAAGATTTGATAAAAACCCATTTCCTACAATTTATCCAATCATGAAATTGAACTTACTCTTTCAATGAACAAGTTAAGAGCTTGCAAATTGCTGATTGTGCTTTCAATTTCCTTGAAATCTCCATTGAATTTTGTGGAAATGGTGAAGCTAGGGTTTCCCCTTGTTCCTGGCTCTTGTTCGATCAACCAGACCCCCACATACATACTGTGTGTGGGTTTTGAACACTTATTCCTTTATTACACTTAGTTTTTGGCAATTACATTTTTAGTCCCTCAAATTCACTCACTTATTTAACTTGAAACACCACCCTTTTATTATTAAATTTTAACTTATGTCTAATAAACATTTTTGGGGTGTTGCAGTGGGCTGGTAACTTATGTGTGAACCCATATCCCCCCACCAGCCCATTCCAATTGATGGTCGCTGGATGTGTAACCCATTCCATTCCCCAACCCTTGTTGCAACTGATCTAGCATGATAATTCATATGAATTCAATTTGGTTTGTTCTAATTACTACAACTCATTATTTGATCAACAGTTTCACATGAACTCAATTCAGCAACAACATTTAGTAACATATGTGTTCTTGATTCTCAAACATTAATACGTTGAAATCATTTATAACCCATGTAATGGATAGCATGTGCATACACAATATAAACATATAAATTAGTAATCTACATCACGTATACATCCAATACTCATTAATCATCCTGTCAATTCACGTATAAGCAGCCCCAATACCTTCAGTAATCATCAAGCCTATCCTAGATGGGTCATGCAATTTATTATACAAATAAACTTAGTTTTCATCAACACTCCTATTAACATACTCCCTAATCTATATTTCCATCTCGTGTAACCCACACAACATCAAAACGAGCACGATCAATCATTTTAATCACGTATTAGTACACTAGGCATGCATGACACGAGAAGTTAATTCAAAACATAAAACATTACACTAACCGAATGCTGGTTGCTGCTTCGAAAGGGGGGGGGGGGGTCTTGAGGACTGTTGTCGTCGCACACTTGGTAGGGGAACTAGGGTTTGTTCTAATTTGTGTTCTCAACTATTCACGTATACATGTAGTTATATGGACAAGAAACTGGGTCGGTGATGTTTGCTAATCAAACAGTGAATTAGGTTGGGTTTAGTCACTAACAACAACAATGATTTGGGCCGAGACTATACAATAATGCGAAACCGTTATTTGGGTCCGAGTCTAAAGGCTTATTCATTAGTGTTACCTATCTTGTTCGGGCCAAGTTCAATCAAATATGCCAACGGGTTTCCAATCAAACAACCACACACCCATTGCGGTCCAATTGTACATTATGGCCCAATCGTAAGCCCAACATAGGGATTTTGTGACACCACGTAAAAACGTGTCCAAAGTATATAAAGACATGTGTCCTGAAATTTTTAAACACGTGAAAATTTCGTGAAGGACTTAAAATGTCAACATGCCAATCTTGAGCCTCGATTGACACTACGTGGATAATATATTCTTAATCGAAAGATTAATTGAATATAAAAAGCCATTGTGTGTATATATGAAAAATGATAAGGCTACGGGAATTAAACGTGTCAACATGTTAAGTTTACCTCTGAGTGACCTTTTTGAACAATCCCCGAAAGCTTTATAAATTATATTAGACACATTGATAAATGGCTATTAGGAAAGTTAAGCCCCGGCTATTAGTGATAGTCCATACTCCATACTCCAAATTCAAGAATATGAAGTTCATGTGCTATACCGACAATTTCTTCACATGTTGCCAACTCTTGAAAACTCCAAGGGGACAGATTGCATGGCTTGGTTATTAGAACCCTCTGGAGTTATATTGCATGGTGCCTAGTGGTTTGAATTATATGCACTTAATCGTGATTATGCTTAATAATGCCTTAAACGCCCTTTTTGCATAAAACTGAAATTTTTAGCAATGTGAAAGGACTAAGACCTTTACTAATGATATTTAGGCTTGTCCCAAAAATTTGACATCAGTTCTTGGTCCCAAATAGGAGTTATGTTCGATATCGTAATTAAAAGTTTCTTATTAGTTAATTTGCGATATCTTGCATAATGCATGTTTAAACTTGGATTTTGAACCAAAACTCATTACCCACTGTTAAGATATTATTTTTAGGGAATTTTAAGATTTTTTTGGTCAGATTATTATCAGTTTAATACATAGAGTTCTTGTATGATTCGTTTAATGACGATAATACCCTTTTTAAGCATAAAATGAGATTAACAAAGGATTTGAATGTCAAACCTTTTTCTAATGATTTCATGTATTAAATAAATTATTTTAGACATTCAAAATTGATCAAAACCTCAGATTCACATAAACATCTTGATTATCGTCAATAAGCGAGTTTTACGCTAAATAGGTGCATAGTATGGTTTAAAACCATATTTAACATCTAAGACTTGTTACCTACTGAAATTTTAAACAAATTTAAATATTTTTACAGCAGGTATAAGTTATGAACTCAGGTTTCCAAAAATGCCCTTAAAAGCCTATGTGAAATGACCAAAATGCCCTTTCGGGACATGGTTTGGTCATGAATAGTAAATTTCACATATGTATAATATCTTACTGATGTAATGAGATAAATTAAATATTTTTACTGATTAGAAAGGACCAGAACTTCAGTTTATTATAAAAATCTCTTTTATAAGTATTAAAATTACCAAAATGCCCTTACGGGACTTAAAATGGTTTTAAATGCTTTTTGGGCATATATGTTAACATCCTACTGATGTATTAGCATATTTTAAGCATAATAACAATTAGGACCTGCATATAATTCAATTGGTTACCCGTTACGCATTTATGCGTTCGGATCGGTTACGTGACTAGTTTACGTAAAATAGCCGAAACGGACTTAACCTTATCATTTAATTCTCATTTTCCAGAATTTATTTAGTTTACCCATATTATACAAGTATCCAAGCTTGTCGGGTCTAAATCACATTCTATCTTGGTCTCCGCTTAATCTAGCATTTAGAATCGTAAGGTTTCCTTCTAGCTAGCCGGTCTAAGTCCTTGACTTAATTAAAGACCCGTTAGCATCCTAATAGGTTAATTAAACCTCTTATACAGATTAAATAGCTTCCAGTAAAAGTGTCTTCAAGAACCTTAGGAATTTTACTGCTATCACCAGGTAAATAATTTTAACTTATTTTCCCTATACGGGCTTGGGATACGGTATATTAATACCGCTTGGTCGGGTATGGGATTATTTAGTCGGATTGTGATTTAATAAATCTGCATAACCCGTTTTAATCCGTATTGTTTGATAACATAAACATTTGGGGGTTAACGACCGTGTCCTGGATATCCTTGGCTCATTTAAGTTATCAATGGCCACGACCTATGCACAGGGTGCAGGCATGCCCCCGACAGATGCAAATGCTAAATATTAAATTACCCACAAGTTGGGGATAACTCCTTTGTGGCTTCTATAAGTGGTGAGTCAGTTAATCATGTCCGGCTTACAAACCGGCCCCACATGTACGACAAACATGTAAAACTGTATACAAGATTTTATTAAAATTGTCCCAAGTTATAAATGAATTGTGCCATGTGCACCTAAATCAATTTTCCTAAATGCCTTCAAAACGAGTGAGTTGAATTGTATTTACCAGTGTAAACTGACGTATTTTCGCAGAGGAGTTTTCCCAGATTTATTGGGTTTCCTTCTAAATTGGTGTATAGGCATTATTGCCTAGTGAGGATGGATATGATCGGGTTGTTTTACTGGTCGCATGAGAATACACCAATGGTCTGATCCAAAATTACCGTTAAAAAAATGTGAATCAACCGCATAGATTGAGTGTATGTTATAGGGTCACAACGACATCCTTGTTAATTGATAGTCAACGTGTTCATCATTCAAGCATAAGTCAACGGTGGACCAACAAGTGTATACATTTCATAAACTAAATGAAATATGTAGACCATTATGCTTTAAATATCTAGATATGTGAATTAAACTAGACCTATGTGAATCTGCGTCACTTATTCATGCGCGTATTGAATTTTGTTAGGTGTGTGCGTGTCTTGTAAATAAGATCGGTAAAAAAAAGGCACATAAGTGATTATTTGTGCATGGCGGAATTTTTAGCCGATGTTATGAAAAGAAAAATACTAAAGTAAAAGTAAATACACGACCATGACTTGGCATATATTTTTCCACACGAACCAAAAAACTATTATCCCTTTAAAAAAATAACTACTTTTATTGTTTTCAAAGATAGTTTAATTTATCATTATCCTATATATTAAAAAACAAAGCTAATAAATAGTAGTTGTCACATCATAATAAATAGTAAACTTTTTTTATTGGTTGTTATGAATAGTAAATATGCATAACTTCAAGTCATCTTTTGTTGACTTTTTTCCCCTATACCCTTTTTAAGTGTGTATATATATCCATTTTCTTCAAAGTTAGATAGATTATTCATCATGGTGGAGTGGTTTTGTGGTTGTATATGTTTTAAAGAGACTCAAGTTCAAATCATGGGGTCTTTTTTTTTTTTTTTCCATTTTATGCTTGCTTAACTTCACGTCATCTTCCTCTTTCTCCTCTTTCACACTTTTTTCTGATTGTATTTATACAATTCTTATTCCTTATTTGTTGGGTTAGTGGATGCTTAGACATCGCAATAGTCGCATCGCCAGGAGTTACTAACTCGCTTGCTACCAACGGCTCTGTTGTATGAAAACTCCACTTGTCAACTTAAAAATAAGACACTAAATAGCACAGCTTTAATAACAACCAAGTATTTAGTCACAATAAATAGTTTTACAATGACTTAGTTTTGTCGCGTCGCAACGCGGCGCGCATCATTAAAACCTAGTTATTATTACAAATTCTATCCAATAATTATAATTCTATGTACGAACCAAGGTTTAAAAAACTGGTTGAACCCGTTAAATCGGATGTTGAATGCTTGGTTGGGATAAATCATACCGGTAAATTGAGAAAACGGTAAAAAAATTGTAGCGTCGGTAAACTGAGTTATACCGGTACCGATGTATACTGGGCTAAAGGTTAAAATTTTGAACTTTTAATTTTTATGAGCATAAAAAAGGTGACTATTTACCTTCTTAGTAAAAGTGTAAAACTTAACGCGCAATTGGCAATCCACATCGATCGAACTTTTTTCGCACTCAAAGTTTTTTACCTTCTTTTGACTTTTGTTCAATCACTCATGTTGAAAATTGTTATAGTGTTTGCTAATTGCTATATAATGGGTATTTAATCATGAACTTTTGGATAAATTCTTTATTGGATTAATTTTTGGAATATTTTTTATTATAGAATGATGTAGTTTTGAAATATTTTTTGAGTTGAAGTTATATTTTATGGATTTATAGGGTTCATTAGTCAACACGGTTGAAACGTCCGGTTCAACCGGTTGAACCATTTCTGAGTCTATCCCGATACGATTTAAAAACCGGTTTTTAAAACATTGGTACGAACTACGAAAGTTAAAATCGTCATGTTGTATGAGTTAAACCTATTACTTGATAAATGGAGGCGAACTTCTGTATTGCTTGCATCCATAGCTTGGGGTAGGGATGAGCTTTTGGGATTTGGTATTAGTATCAAACCGGCACCGTATCGGTAACGATTCAATACCCATGCTAACTTTAACGTGTATTAATTAAGGCTCATAAATCTTTGTTTCGTTGGTTGCTATAAGAAGCCATCACGGTTTACTAACACAAGATCTTTTAAATCATAGCATGTTTACCCAAAAATCGACTACAATATAATTGCCAACCACAAAAAAACATGTATTAATATTCAATTACTATTAATTAGCAACATGTTTGCGCGGATGGTAGAATTGCATGTAAATATAATAAGGCTAAGGCATAACACAATTGCGATAAAAATTGTCACGTCATACACTTGTACCATCATAGCCAACAAATCCAATCAATACGAACATTCTTAGGTGAACACAAAGCCATTTTTATCAAAACCTTTGCCCCTGAAAATATATAGCCAAAACTAACCATGCACCAAAATAAAGCCTATCCACAGCTTCAAAATGAAGCCAATCCACAGCTTCCAAATAAAGCAGGTAACAGATGATTCAGACAGAGAATAAGGCTTCAAAATGAAGCCTCAACTACTAAACCCCAATTTATTTAGCAACACAAATTACAACTTGTTGGGTTATATAAGATCTACTGATGATAAAAGCCAATACCTAAGGGAACCATCTTCCATGCCCGATAGAATAAGTCGAAATACAATTACAAGTCCATAAGTGGCAGCAAAAGATGTTCTTTTATCTGACCACGCTGAACCTTGCAAGGTTCTTGACTGAACCTAAACCCCATGTTGATGAATGGGATATGGATGGTCAATCTGTGAGCGCGATGCATGCTTGGAATCATTAGGATTTCCTGTGCCGCAACTTTATTTTGAATGGTTTGGTGGACACATTGTATAATGTGTATTGCAAAGCAAAGACTGCCAAAGAATTGTGGGAGTCTTTGGATCGCAAATACAAAACAGAAGATGCGGGCACTAAGAAATTCGTGGTGGCTAAGTTCTTGGACTTTAAAATGATAGACTCTAAAACGGTCATGAGCCAAGTCCAAGAATTGCAGGTTATCCTTCATGATATTCATACGGAAGGAATGATGCTCAGCGAAACATTCCAAGTTGCTGCAATGATCGAAAAATTGCCACCAAGTTGGGTTGATTTCAAGAACTATCTTAAGCATAAGCGAAAGGAGATGACCATTGAAGATCTTGTTGTTCGTCTTCGGATTGAAGAAGACAACAAAGTGGCCCTAAAAAAGGTTGATGGTCCTGAAACAGTGAAGGCCAATCTTGTTGAACATGGTCAATCTTCAAAGGGAAAAAACAGTGGAAAGGGTGGAAAGAAAAGTCATGGGAAACGCTCCAACCTTGGTCCTAAGGGAGGAGTTGGGAAAAAGAAGTTCCAAGGAACTTGTTATAATTGTCAAAAGCAAGGCCACAAGGCCAGTGAATGCAAGCTTCCCAAGAAGGAAAATGCTCGACACGTGAACATGGTTGATGAAGTCGACAACCTGGTTGCCATGGTCACGGATCTCTCGATTTTGGTGACTGAAGTTAATTTGGTCGGGAAAAATAACAAGGATTGGTGGGTTGATACGGGGGCTACCCATCATTTGTGTTTCGACAAGAGCCTTTTCAACATCTTCAAAGAGGTGACTAATGGCGAAAAGGTTTTTATGGGAAACTCCGCCACGGCCGAAATTAAAGGTGAGGGGAACGTGGTTCTAAAAATGACTTCTGGATAGGAACTCACCTTGTCAAACGTGTTGTATGTTCCAGAAATTCGTAAGAACCTTGTGTCGGGGTGGCAGTTGAACAAATTTGGGTTCAAAATTGTGACAACCCTCGAATTTACATGTAACCGTACAGTTTATTAATAATAATTAATGTGCTTGACGACTGTGTGGAATTACTTAACTGCTTTCTGATATCTGTGTTATGCTTACACGTATTTGTTAATATACTAATAGTGTACAGATAGGTCACTAAATAGTCCGTTATATTTTCCTAAGTGTTAGAAAGTAAAAACGTTACAAAATATATAAATAGGACACTTTACGGATTAATTAAGCACTTTAACGGAACAACACCGAACCGAACAACCGGACTTTACCCGGAACCTAAAAATATTGTCTATGACATTGTTTTCTTTTTCTGAGCCAGTTAGGGTCCCCGAATACCCTAACACCCGTTATAATTCACCACACACTAATATCTAGTCTTAACCTCCTAACTTAACAACTAATGCTTAATCATCTAGTTCAAAACAAACCGAATACCCCCCCCCCCCCTAACGAGTTCGGTTCCCCATAGGGGACACCATCTTACAAACCTTGAATATTTTAATCCTTGTGCCTCATATCAAGAGAACATAAGATCCAATGGGTATTAGTGGAATTGGATTATAAGTTGGACCATAAGGCTTTGTATTCATTCATTCACTTAGCAAAAAAACTTCACTCTTTCTCTCCCTCTTGCCCATATCCTCGGCTGAACCCACACACCCACATCCATCCATTTTCGAGCTTTGATCTTGCCATTCCAAGCAAATACAAGTGTGAAGGATCGCGTACGAGGAAGCCTGGTGCTTGCGGATTGTCAAGGACCTCCCCACGTTGCTTTTAACCACTCGTTTTTCGCCTAGTTTCTCCCCTAGCCTCGAGCTAGTAGTAAGTGACTCTAAACGCCTTCTTGATCTTGTCTAGAGTGGTTAATAAGAGTTTCGTCGGTTAAAAATCACTGACATATAAGATCACCAACTAAAAGTCTACTAAAGTGATGAACAAGGTGGTTAATGGATGAATATGTGTGTAAATCATGTAGATCTTGTGTTGTTATGATTATTGGTTGATTATCTAATGTTTTGCTGATTAATATTGATGTTTAATGTTGTTGTGATTAATTAACTTGTTAACGGAATCGATCGAACGCGATTTAGAAGGTTAAACACTGAAAAACAGAATCTGTCCCGGTTTTACAGCCAACTTCAGTTGGCTGTAAACAGGTCTTAAACTCAACGAAAAACCGATATTTTGAATCTAAAATATGTTATTATGAAATACGGTTCTAATGGCACCGGAATCGTAATTTTTGGACTCCGTTTACTATTTTTAAAGTGTTAATTTGTAACAGCAACTTAAGCTGAATTTTGACAGCAATAAATGGGTGTCATACTTTCAGTCATAACCTGAGTTTTGTGATGAATCGGACCATGAAATTTGTACAGTAGATGAAAACCGATGCATTTATAATTACCCCACTGGAATTTCATAAATCGGACACTCGATGAGTTTTTAATAAACTGTTCCGTGGATTGTGGTTAGAAATACATAAATCTGAGTTCAGTCCGGAATATGAATTTTTATAAAATATTGGTAATGAACAGGACCCCGATATTTTTACACAATAAAATATGGAACGTTTAAGACATCCTGTAAAAATTTGGGAATTTTTGGAATAGTTTAACTATTTTATTAAAATGTCCGAAAACAGCCGGTTTTGAATATTAATGCTGAAATGACATAAGTTGTGATTTGCGCGTCTAAATGTCGAGTATGCTATCTGTGAATGATCTAACATGTTATATGTGTTATATGCATTATTGTATGTTTGCTTATGAGTGGGGAATGGATGGGAAGTATATATGGGCATAAATCGTTAAAGTGTGTGCCTGTTATGTGGTAGAAGTAATGTGCAAATAAACCGTACGTAGGATACGTGTTATGCATGAGAAACTGATTGTTATCCGTACCTTATTAGGACGCGATTGACCGACCTTGACTGTTAGCTATATTTGAGAACCTAACCGAGCAAACCGAGGTGAGTTCACACTTTTCTACAAAGCATGGTAATTCCCGGTGGGAATGGGAATGGGTACAGGAATAAGGATTCCTCGTCCTTTGGGACGCATTCAGGAATGTGAATTCCTCGTCCTTGAGACGTGTTCAGGAATGTAAATTCCTCGTCCTGTTGGGACGTATTAGACTTACTGGACTAGAACTCTATCAGCGAAGTCCCTCCCTTTTTGTATCGACTTAATCGCCGAGGCTATGGCGAGCGGGTCATTAGTTAATAGCGCTATTAGGTTTAACAAACCGCACACCGTGCCAGTTGGACGGGTGTGTACTAATGGACTATGGCACGTCGGTGGTGATAGAACACCGACGCTAGGGCACAATTGATTTCTTTTGTTAGTAGTCGATATGATAAACGAGTCTGGTAGTTTAAAATACTGGGGCAGCTCCCCACGGCCAAAGTGCCGGGCTGGATAGCCAGGGAAGGTGAACATGGGATGGTTAACTAATAAACGTTTTCGAACTATGGGGTAACCCCCACGGCTGGATAGCCGAATGAGATTAAACTATGTTTTTGGAAACAACTCTAAAATGGACAACCAACCGTGAACTCACTCAACTTTGTTGTTGACTCGTTATTACATGCTTTGCAGGTCATTAGATGCTATGGAGCTTGCATATGGAGGTGGTCGTTGTGGGATGCGAACTGATATGTTCCGTACTTAATGAATAAACTTTATGAACTTATTTAACATACGTTCTGGACTTTAAACTTATGAACTATGGACTTATGTTTTGAACTTATGTTTTATGCTTCCGTTGTTAACCTAAAATCGGTTTACTTCCTTTTGGTCACCAATCGTATTGTGTTTGGTTTTATTTACTTAATTATGTTGTTCAATATGATTGGTGGCTCGATCCTGGTCATGTCACGCCTCCAAGCGGCGATACTCCGCATGGTGGATTTTGGGGGTGTGACAGATTGGTATCAGAGCCATTGGTTATAGTGAACTTGGTTTTAATAAGGGAAAAAGTTTTTGTTAAAACCAGACTATAACCTGTACAGTGCTCAACGATCCACAACGACGCCTCGCTCCACGTGCAAGACTCAACACACTAGGTGGTATGATTTAAGTTTATATTTCTTACTTGCTAGATTACTTTTGTCCGGTGTGGTGTCTATGGTGTGTTTATTTAGGGTAGTAGCGTGTTGTCTATTGGCCCTACTGCGTTCTTTATGATATGCAATTGTTTACTTGAAATTTGACAAGTGATGGTCAAATTCTTTTCTGATTTCTCGTCACCCCGCTACGATAACTGTTTATGCATTTTATCTATTTACACGCTTAATTCGACATGACGTAACCATCTGACCCTCCGTACATTCGGTTTGTATGTCAACATTCACAAAGACCAGACCTGGCTCAAACGAACACGGGTTTTGGAGAACTATACCCACGCATCCCTGTTGACGGACCTCACCATATCCACTGGTTGTCGTTACCAGAAACGAAGCAGCCACAGTTACGCGCGTTCGTCGCTTTGCAACTCGCAACCCTACCAACCAAACTCTATTTTGGACAAGCGATATACTTCCGTGATCGTAATGCAATGAACTTCCCTTTTTGGGTCATGCCGCCACACCTCACTACTAGAATTGCTTCTAAGCGACATATTACCTGGTCGAATTCTTCCGTTATTGGTGGACCCCTGTTTTCGCTCGATTCTTCGCATGAACCTCATTAATTCCCTGTTTCTTCGATTGGAAATTGATTTAATGAAACGCCAACAACCACACCACTATTCCCACCGATCACAAGATTTCCCCCATTACCTTATTGGATGGTTAATGCTTCTTCTACTTGATTTACCCCCTACGTAAACCCAACCTAGCGAATGGATGCCCTTACTGATGAGATAGTCTTCAGAACGTTCGAGATCGGAGATATGGATCACTCAACCTACAGGCGAACATGATAATCTATAAGCTTACCTGATCCACCCTACACTATAAGAAATCGTATTATTCCATGACAGTCTTCTTAAATACGCAGAATCTTTACACTAGCTTTTGTACCTACACATGATTATTGGTTTATGTTATGTCTAATTTCTACCATTTGCTTAGACCAAACCGTCATTCTCTTACCACAGTGACATTTCGCTCTCGCTCCACCATGCAAAGACACTGAAATGAACACCCTCTAGCATAGAAAGTTTGGAAGGCTCGACTCTCAATCCTCGGTGATCACTCCTTGAAACCTTCAGAGTGATGCAAAGAACGATCCCAACGCAGTAATGGGTAAGTTCCTTCTGGACGACTTCTTTGTTACTGTTTTATTCGATTCAGGTGCCGATACTGGTTATGTGTCCGTAAAAGTTAGCCAAATGCTTAAACGCACTCCAACACTTCTGAACACCAAACACACGGTAGAACTAGCCAATGGTAAAAGTTTTGAAGCCACACATGTAGCTAAAGGTTGTAACCTCGTCTTAGCTGGTCAGACTTTCTCTATCGATCTCATTCCTATCACCCTGGGTAGTTTCGATGTCGTTATTGGGATGGATTGGCTATCTCATCATCAAGCGGAGATTGTTTGCAAGGAGAAAATCATCCGCATTCCTCGTTCTGGTGAAGAACCTCTCATGATTCGTGGTGACAAGAGTGGTGCTGTCGAAGGCATCATCTCTTTCCTTAAGGCCCAGAAGTGTTTGCGAAAGGGCCACACTGCCATTTTAGCACTCGTTACTGACACATCAGCGGAAGAGAAGAGAATTGAAGACATCCCTATTGTGCGCGATTTTCCCGGGGTATTTCCTGAGGAATTACCTGGTCTTCCGCCTCATCGCCAAGTTGAGTTTCAAATCGAGCTAGCTCCTGGAGCAGCGCCAGTAGCTCGAGCACCATATCGTCTAGCTCCATCAGAACTTGAAGAACTGTCCACACAACTACAAGAACTCTTGGAAAAGGGTTTTATACGTCCTAGCTCTTCCCCCTGGGGAGCTCCAGTACTATTCGTGAAGAAGAAAGACGGTACCTTCAGAATGTGTATTGACTACCGCGAACTTAACAAGGTAACCGTGAAGAATCGTTATCCTCTCCCACGCATTGACGACTTGTTCGACCAGTTGCAAGGGTCGAGCTATTACTCTAAGATTGATTTGAGATCGGGATACCATCAGCTGAGAGTCCGAGATGAGGACGTCTCCAAAACAGCATTCAGAACCCGTTACGGCCATTACGAGTTTCTGGTTATGCCATTCGGGCTGACGAATGCACCAGCGGTCTTCATGGATCTCATGAACCGAGTGTGCAAGCCTTACCTAGATAAGTTCGTTATTGTTTTCATCGATGACATCCTGATCTATTCGAAAAGTCAGGAGGAACATGAGCAACATCTACGACTTAAGCTGGAACTTCTTCGAACAGAGCAGTTGTATGCCAAGTTTTCGAAATGTGACTTCTGGCTTCGCGAAGTCCACTTTCTAGGCCATGTGGTAAACAAGGATGGAATTCATGTGGATCCATCTAAGGTGAATCGATCAAGAATTGGCCTGCACCCCGAACACCAACAGAGATCCGCCAATTCTTGGGTTTGGCAGGATATTACAGAAGGTTTATCAAAGATTTCTCCAAGATTGCGCAACCTCTCACTTCACTGACTCAGAAGGGTGTCGTCTATCGTTGGGGTGATGCACAGGAGTCCGCATTTCAGCACTTGAAGGATAGACTTTGTAGCGCGCCTATCCTCTCATTGCCTGAGGGCACAGACGATTCTGTGGTTTACTGCGATGCTTCCATCCAAGGACTTGGTTGCGTGTTGATGCAACGTGACAAGGTCATTGCCTACGCATCGCGCCAACTTAAAGTTCACGAAAGAAACTACACTACTCATGATCTGGAGCTGGGAGCAGTTGTATTCGCGCTTAAGATATGGAGACATTACCTGTACGGTACCAAGTGCACCATTTACACCGATCACAGGAGTCTCGAGCATATCTTCAAGCAAAAGGAGTTAAACATGCATCAACGCCGATGGGTTGAGCTCTTGAACGATTATGAATGCGCAATCAAGTATCATCCGGGTAAAGCCAATGTTGTGGCCGACGCCCTCAGTCGAAAGGATACCATACCTAGGCGTGTACGTGCTTTACAGCTTACCATCCAATCCAACCTTCCCGCTCAAATTCGAGATGCCCAGGTCGAAGCATTGAAAGCAGAGAACATCAGGGCTGAGTCCCTACGAGGATCGAGGCAACGGCTAGAACAAAAGGAAGACGGCGCCTACTATGTAACAGGGCGTATTTGGGTTCCACTCTATGGCAACTTACACGAGCTTGTGATGGATGAAGTACATAAGTATCGTTATTCAGTACATCCTGGTTCAGATAAGATGTACTACGACTTAAAGACCACATACTGGTGGCCTGGCATGAAAGCCCACATAGCAACCTACGTCAGAAAGTGCTTGACTTGTGCGAGAGTCAAGTCTGAATATCAGAAACCATCAGGCCTACTTCAACAACCGGAGATCCCGAAATGGAAATGGGAGCAAATTTCCATGGATTTCGTTACCGGCCTACCCAGATCTCAACGCGGAAACGATACCATTTGGGTGATCGTAGATCGACTGACCAAGTCTGCACATTTTCTGGCTATCAAAGAAACGGATAAGTTTTCTACTCTTGCAGACATTTACCTAAAGGAAGTGGTATCAAGGCACGGAGTGCCAACCTCTATTATATCTGATCGTGACGCACGTTTTACTTCTGAACTGTGGCAAGCAATGCACAAGTCCTTTGGCTCACGTTTAGATATGAGCACCACTTATCACCCGCAGACGGATGGGTAATCTGAACGCACCATCCAAACCCTTGAAGACATGCTTAGGGCATGTGTAATCGATTTTGGTAATGGCTGGGAAAGGCACCTCCCGCTAGTGGAGATTTCATACAACAACAGCTACCACACCAGCATCCAAGCCGCTCCGTTTGAGGCATTGTACGGACGCAAATGCCGATCACCTCTCTGTTGGGCAAAAGTTGGTGACAGCCAAATCACTGGCCCAGAACTTGTGGTAGATACCACCGAGAAAATTGCTCAGATATGACAGCGAATGGCGGCAGCTCGTGACCGTCAGAAAAGCTATGTTGATAAGGGAAGAAAACCACTCGAGCTCCAGGTTGGGGATCGAGTGCTACTCAAAGTCTCACCTTGGAAAGGTGTAGTCCGCTTTGGCAAACGAGGCAAACTCAATCCGCGTTATGTCGGACCATTAGAAGTCATTGAGAAAATTGGCAAGGTAGCCTACAGGTTGAATCTACCCGAAAAAAAAAACTCAGCGGAGTTCACAACGTATTCCACGTGTCAAATCTGAAGAAGTGTTTGTCAGACGAGACCCTCATAGTTCCTCTCAAGGAACTCACAATCGACGACCAGCTGCGATTCGTCGAGGAACCAGTAGAGATTACTGATCGAGATGTTAAGATTCTCAAGCACACAAGAATACCTCTCGTTCGAGTTCGTTGGATTGCACGTCGTGGCCCAGAGTATACCTGGGAACGAGAAGACCAAATGAAACTCAAGTATCCCCAGCTGTTTAAGAAAAACGCAACCACTACTGAGGCTGAAGCTACTGCAGAATTTCGGGACGAAATTCCAAATCAACGGGGGGATGATGTGACACCCCAGGAAAATCTGGAAAACAACGCAACTTAACTAGCTTCCTCAGTAACCACGCGCTAAATTTCGGGACGAAATTCTCTTAACAGGGGGAGAATGTGACAACCCTCGAATTTACATGTAACCGTACAGTTTATTAATAATAATTAATGTGCTTGACGACTGTGTGGAATTACTTAACTGCTTTCTGATATCTGTGTTATGCTTACACGTATTTGTTAATATACTAATAGTGTACAGATAGGTCACTAAATAGTCCGTTATATTTTCCTAAGTGTTAGAAAGTAAAAACGTTACAAAATATATAAATAGGACACTTTACGGATTAATTAAGCACTTTAACGGAACAACACCGAACCGAACAACCGGACTTTACCCGGAACCTAAAAATATTGTCTATGACATTGTTTTCTTTTTCTGAGCCAGTTAGGGTCCCCGAATACCCTAACACCCGTTATAATTCACCACACACTAATATCTAGTCTTAACCTCCTAACTTAACAACTAATGCTTAATCATCTAGTTCAAAACAAACCGAATACCCCCCCCTCTAACGAGTTCGGTTCCCCATAGGGGACACCATCTTACAAACCTTGAATATTTTAATCCTTGTGCCTCATATCAAGAGAACATAAGATCCAATGGGTATTAGTGGAATTGGATTATAAGTTGGACCATAAGGCTTTGTATTCATTCATTCACTTAGCAAAAAAACTTCACTCTTTCTCTCCCTCTTGCCCATATCCTCGGCTGAACCCACACACCCACATCCATCCATTTTCGAGCTTTGATCTTGCCATTCCAAGCATATACAAGTGTGAAGGATCGCGTACGAGGAAGCCCGGTGCTTGCGGATTGTCAAGGACCTCCCCACGTTGCTTTTAACCACTCGTTTTTCGCCTAGTTTCTCCCCTAGCCTCGAGCTAGTAGTAAGTGACTCTAAACGCCTTCTTGATCTTGTCTAGAGTGGTTAATAAGAGTTTCGTCGGTTAAAAACCACTGACATATAAGATCACCAACTAAAAGTCTACTAAAGTGATGAACAAGGTGGTTAATGGATGAATATGTGTGTAAATCATGTAGATCTTGTGTTGTTATGATTATTGGTTGATTATCTAATGTTTTGCTGATTAATATTGATGTTTAATGTTGTTGTGATTAATTAACTTGTTAACGGAATCGATCGAACGCGATTTAGAAGGTTAAACACTGAAAAACAGAATCTGTCCCGGTTTTACAGCCAACTTCAGTTGGCTGTAAACAGGTCTTAAACTCAACGAAAAACCGATATTTTGAATCTAAAATATGTTATTATGAAATACGGTTCTAATGGCACCGGAATCGTAATTTTTGGACTCCGTTTACTATTTTTAAAGTGTTAATTTGTAACAGCAACTTAAGCTGAATTTTGACAGCAATAAATGGGTGTCATACTTTCAGTCATAACCTGAGTTTTGTGATGAATCGGACCATGAAATTTGTACAGTAGATGAAAACCGATGCATTGATAATTACCCCACTGGAATTTCATAAATCGGACACTCGATGAGTTTTTAATAAACTGTTCCGTGGACTGTGGTCAGAAATACATAAATCTGAGTTCAGTCCGGAATATGAATTTTTATAAAATATTGGTAATGAACAGGACCCCGATATTTTTACACAATAAAATATGGAACGTTTAAGACATCCTGTAAAAATTTGGGAATTTTTGGAATAGTTTAACTATTTTATTAAAATGTCCGAAAACAGCCGGTTTTGAATATTAATGCTGAAATGACATAAGTTGTGATTTGCGCGTCTAAATGTCGAGTATGCTATCTGTGAATGATCTAACATGTTATATGTGTTATATGCATTATTGTATGTTTGCTTATGAGTGGGGAATGGATGGGAAGTATATATGGGCATAAATCGTTAAAGTGTGTGCCTGTTATGTGGTAGAAGTAATGTGCAAATAAACCGTACGTAGGATACGTGTTATGCATGAGAAACTGATTGTTATCCGTACCTTATTAGGACGCGATTGACCGACCTTGACTGTTAGCTATATTTGAGAACCTAACCGAGCAAACCGAGGTGAGTTCACACTTTTCTACAAAGCATGGTAATTCCCGGTGGGAATGGGAATGGGAATGGGTACAGGAATAAGGATTCCTCGTCCTTTGGGACGCATTCAGGAATGTGAATTCCTCGTCCTTGAGACGTGTTCAGGAATGTAAATTCCTCGTCCTGTTGGGACGTATTAGACTTACTGGACTAGAACTCTATCAGCGAAGTCCCTCCTTTTTTGTATCGACTTAATCGCCGAGGCTATGGCGAGCGGGTCAGTAGTTAATAGCGCTATTAGGTTTAACAAACCGCACACCGTGCCAGTTGGACGGGTGTGTACTAATGGACTATGGCATGTCGGTGGTGATAGAACACCGACGCTAGGGCACAATTGATTTCTTTTGTTAGTAGTCGATATGATAAACGAGTCTGGTAGTTTAAAATACTGGGGCAGCTCCCCACGACCAAAGTGCCGGGCTGGATAGCCAGGGAAGGTGAACATGGGATGGTTAACTAATAAACGTTTTCGAACTATGGGGTAACCCCCACGGCTGGATAGCCGAATGAGATTAAACTATGTTTTTGGAAACAACTCTAAAATGGACAACCAACCGTGAACTCACTCAACTTTGTTGTTGACTCGTTATTACATGCTTTGCAGGTCATTAGATGCTATGGAGCTTGCATATGGAGGTGGTCGTTGTGGGATGCGAACTGATATGTCCCGTACTTAATGAATAAATTTATGAACTTATTTAACCTACGTTCTGGACTTTAAACTTATGAACTATGGACTTATGTTTTGAACTTATGTTTTATGCTTCCGCTGTTAACCTAAAATCGGTTTACTTCCTTTTGGTCACCAATCGTATTGTGTTTGGTTTTATTTACTTAATTATGTTGTTCAATATGATTGGTGGCTCGATCCTGGTCATGTCACGCCTCCAAGCGGCGATACTCCGCATGGTGGATTTTGGGGGTGTGACAAAAATGGTGATTGAATCGGACAAGGTCGTGTTGACCAAAAATGGTGTGTATGTTGGTAAGGGCTATGCCCTCAATGGAATGTTTAAACTAAATGTAATTGTCGTGAATGCAATGAAAGAAAACGCTACTAGTTAAAATTAAAGTTGGTACACGTTGTTGTACTCTGTGCTTTTAATATTATGCTAAAATAATATATAAATTTGTTCATAGTGTTTAGCTAGCTAACATATACCTCACTCACCTAAGGCTATTTAAAAATACTAACATAATAGCTTTGGAAGTCACACACTCACACTAACACTAAAATTAAAATTGTGTTCAATGTTTACTCAGTTTTGTCAACCCATTACCCCTAACATAATCACAAAAGATGAAATGTAAATACGTTAATCGTAGAATACGTACGAATAATGTGGAAAAGTAAAAAAATATTGTGTCATTTTCGTAATTATTTTACTTGTAGGGTAATCAAAATTACTCTAAAAATGATCTTGTATAGTAATTTTAATCTTGTATGGTAATTTTGTAAAATGATATTGTATGGTAACATAATTACTCTACAAATGATTTGTAGGGTAATTTTGATAATTACCTTACAAGTAAAATAATTACGAAAAATACCACCATATTTTTTTACTTTTTTACACCATTCACATTCATACGTTTTATACGATAACTCTATTTGTACGGAACTTTGCTACTAGGATAATAACTTTAGAAGTCACACACTCACACTGACATTAAAAATAAAATTGTGTTCAAATGTTGACTCTGTTTTCTCATCCCGAGTCATTTTCCAAGTGTACGTCAATATATAAAAATCTGTTACATTTGTGATTTGTCATGAGTTTGACCCAAAACTCTACCAAGGGGGTGTTTGGGTTAGCTTATTTTGGAGCAACTTATAACTTATTAACTTTTATAAGTTAATAAGTTGTGTTTTAAGTGTTTGGATTAGCTTATTTTAGAGGATTTTGTGTGTGTAAGAAGTCATTTTTGAGAAGTCAGAATTTCTGGCTTCTCACTTAGGGTGAAGGGAGTGGAGCGGTGAAGGGGTCTGCAAACCGGTTTGCCGAGCGGCAACACCGGCGCCGTCCTTCTTTGCCGTGCGGCCTTCTTGTGAAACCGGTGAACCTTTGCCGAGCGGTTGTGAAATCGGTGAAGGGAGTGGGGCTTGGAATATGCAGACAAAAAGGAATCTTGTTTGACTTTAATGACATTTTAGGTTTTTTTTTTTTTTTTTAGTTAAAAAAAAAAGTTTACCACTTTCAAGTGTCTAAACCACTGCCAATACTTTTCACTAAAGTTTAAACTTTTTACCCTCTCTGACGTGGCACACTCTGATTGGTCCATTTTAAAGTTTGCCACTTTCACCTGTTTAACCACTCCCTTCACCCTTATGACTTATATAAGTTAATAATATAAGTTAATAAGTCATTTTGAGAAGGAATGCCAAACACCCACCAACTCAATCAAACCATCTTCTTCCTGAAACCAACAACAATAACAATGGCTGCTGAAGTAAAGAAGAAGATTTCAGCATCATCAGCTAGATCTCACACCAGGCAATCCAAACCCAAATCTTCTTCTACTTTCTCTTCAGGTTTGCATCAATTTCATTCCATTCGTTGTTGATTTCATTCTGATTTTGCTTCTGGGGTTTGTGTTCTTGATCATAACATATTTTTGTAGAAATTTAGGAAATTGGAGTTTCTGTGATATGGGTTTTGGTTGAATTTTAGTTAAGATTGTAGGGTATTCAGTCAAACCTAAAAAAGATTTGATCTTGACTCTTTTTTGTCAAAGGGTTTGTTATTAAATGTGCAGCTTGATTTAGGGTTTGTCTTAAATCTTACATATATATTGATTGAATTTGAATATTAGAATGTCAAGAATGATTTTAAAAGGATGAGCAATTTGACTGTAAAAGTCTAATAAACATTTATTATTAGGAATTTATGTATTGTAAAAGTCCAAGATTTTGTATAAATTTCTCTCCAGTTTTCTGGTGTTTGGATGTAACTTTAACTTATAAGTTTGGAGTTTTCAGTTATGTTTTTTCTTTATGAGTATGTTTTTCTGATTATGACCATCTATCTGACTATGTGATTATTATTTTTATTCAGTTTGGTTTCATAATTCACATCCATTTCAGGGATTTTCTTTCTACTGGTGTTCTTCACCGGGTTTTTAGCATGGGCTTATCAAGCCGCTTGTCCACCCGCCCCGAAGAAAGTCGGGCCTCCAGACGGGCTTCCCATTACAACACCAAGAATCAAGCTTCGTGACGGAAGATATTTATCCTATAAAGAATATGGTGTCCCTAAAGAATCAGCAAAGTACAAACTAATTTTTGCTCATGGGTTCGACTCTGTCAAGCATTATGCTGTCATTGCCACCTCAGCATCCCCCGTATGGTGTCTTCTTCCGTATGTTGTTGATAATTTATTAGTTTCGGTACTACGGTTGACTAAATAGTAAATACTTGGTTGACTTTTGCAGGCTTTAATTGAAGATTTGGGGATTTATATTGTTTCATTTGATCGACCAGGTTATGGAGAGAGTGATCCGTATCCTAAACGGACGTTAAAGAGTTTGGCTTTAGATACAGAAGAGCTTGCTGATCAACTGGAACTCGGATCCAAATTTTATGTGGTCGGGTTTTCTATGGGCGGACGAGTGATTTGGTCTTATTTGAAGTACATTCCTCACAGGTATGTGTGTGAGTTAGCATAGCATTCTAATGTATCATTAATGTTTCTCTTTTATAGTATTATAAGTTTGGATCTTTGGTATCCGTTCTTTGCATCTTTTTTCTTTTTAAAGTTGTATAATTTATGTAAGAATAAAATGCTATTTTCATTCTTGATGTTTGGCCAGTTTTGCGACGTTCGTCCAAAGGTTTGTTTTTCCGCATCTAGATCCAAAAAGTTTAAAATCGTCAGTTTCATCTGGCTCGTTAACTCCATCCATTTTTCTCTGTTACGTTAGGGGTATTTCCGTCTTTTTTGTTAACTTAAAGGGCAATGTGGTCTTTTTCAGGGGTATTCGCCTATTCGGTCTTTTTTAGGGGTATTCGCCTATTCGGTCTTTTTACAGAAAAACAAAACTTTGGACGAAGGTCGCAAAACTGGCCAAAATTCAGGGACTGTAATCATATCTAACACACTACTAATCCATTAATTTTTTTTTTGACAATTTCAATTTATTTGAAATATTCAGTTTGATGCAACTTAGATTAAAATTTGAGTTTACTTTGTGTTTTATGTTTTTCTAGTTATAGTTGTCATATGTATATGTGATGAAAACAGGCTAGCAGGAGCGACTCTTATAGCTCCCGTAGTTAACTATTGGTGGCCCGGCTTGCCATCAAACTTATCTCAACAAGCATTTTCAAAGCAGTTTCTTCGAGATCAATGGAGTCTGCGGGTCGCTCACCATTCTCCATCATTGACCTACTGGTGGAACACGCAAAAATGGTTTCCAAGTTTAACCGTTATTGCTCACAGCCCTTATATTCTATCCCGCCAAGATAGAGAACTCAAACCGATATTTACAGCTGGCAGAGCAGGTGTTGAGGTACTACAAATGCATTTTTTGATGTACCATTGGGTTTATCGTTTTGGCAAAATGGTCGGGTTTGGTAGCGGGTCAAAACGTATAACTAGGGGTGTTCGAAATTCGTCTCA
This sequence comes from Helianthus tuberosus, assembly GCA_030545235.1. Taxonomy (NCBI): domain Eukaryota; kingdom Viridiplantae; phylum Streptophyta; class Magnoliopsida; order Asterales; family Asteraceae; genus Helianthus; species Helianthus tuberosus. Next base: position 17,143,195 of record CM060354.1, on the reverse strand, counting down.
ATTCGAATCAATTATCAAGAATTCGAATTAGATTCAATTCGAATTTGAGTCCAGTAAATCAAATACGAATTGAATACGAATTTTAAATTCGATTCAAAATTCAAGTTCGAATTCAAATTTTACATATTTATTTATTATAATTATATATAACACACATATAACTTAAATTTGGGCTATAGTATAAACTAATCTATAAATTTAATATTTTAAATGAATTTGAATCAAAAAGAGTTTATCCGAATTCGATTCGAATTCAAATTTTTAACTAAAGACAAATTGATTTCGAATTGAAGTTTTAATCCGGATACGAATTCGAATCAAATTGACCAGCTTTTAATCGAATTCGAATTCCAGAAAAAAAAATTATTCGAACAACTCGATTTGAGTAATTCAAAAATTCTTTATTCAATTCGATGAATACCCCTATGTGTAACGAAGGGGGCGCCAAACAAGATTTTCTTCAAAAAAATAATTTTCATATAAAAGTTTGGTATCAGATATAATAATTATATATTTTGATTAATTAACTCAAATAATTATGATTTTTGAGGTCTTAAGCTTTAAAAATACATCATTGGCCACTTTTGACCCGTTTGACATGGTAGAGATAAAATAAATAATTACAACTGACCCACTTGTACGTTAATGGGTACTATCTTTTTTGTAACGGATCAAAATGGGTAATTGTGTGTGCACGCGCCAAATATGAATGCATTAACTATAATAAAAATGTTTACGCGCTATATGTTATTACTTCTGTTATTTTTTTGTTTGACCCGTTTGACCTACTGTTTGAAAAATGTGAATCTATTGTTTCTCTTTTCTTGTTTATGAAGGAACAAGTAAGACAACAAGGAGAATATGAATCTATCCACCGTGACTTAAATATCGGATTCGGTACATGGGAATTTGATCCAACAGAAATTGAGAACCTGTTTACAGAAAACGAAGGGTCCGTTCATATATGGCAGGGTGATGAAGATATTCTTGTGCCCGTGACACTGCAACGGTATATAGCCCAACAACTTCCATGGATAAACTATCACGAGCTCACGGGTGCGGGCCACATGTTCCCTTATGCTGAAGGGAACAGTGATGCAATCCTAAAAGCACTTCTTCTTGGCCAAAGTTAGTTAAAACATTGTTAACATAATACAATAGAACTGTTATATTTAGCATTATCCTTTAGGGTTTGAAATTAATATTAATAATTAAAACAAATGGTAATGCGTTCATGTTATTTTATCGTGTTACTTGTGTTTCATTATTTCTTAACCACGGTTAGCGATTTATGAAACATGTCGTCTCATTCCTGTTATTGAATCATTTATATTAAGCGTATTAAATGTTACATGTCATGTGATCCTCTTAGTAAACATGTATGTGTTAGTGTTTAAGAAAGTGGCATGTCAAGCTATATGTGTCTCATTCATGTTCAATACCCGTGTTAACATGGCATGTTTTACGATCTTCGTGGGGATGGGGGTCACATCTTCCCCATGAATTTGCGAAATGAGGGCGGCAAGCGGTGTTCCGTGTGACCCCGCTCCACGTCAGCACTCCGCAATGCCTCACCGCATGTTAATGACATACTTTTATTAAGATCGGAGAATTTTTTTTGGACACTTATATCCCTGGAAAGTAACAAAGAGATCGTATTCATAAACAACTCCAAATTAAAGTCTAAATAACATTTCATAACACAATTCAATAATATCAAACGTTTTAAAAATAAACAACAATATCCAAATTAATGTCTAAATACTTTTAGATGATAAAAAATGAAGTAAAATACTAACGTCCGAAATTGCTTACGGATACCACGTCTTCAATCCATTGTATTGATCAACAAATCACATCATCCATATTTGATCCTGTAATGATAAGTAATAACTAATAAATAAATTTAAGTGAATGAAGACAAACATAAACAAACACATAAATTGTGAACGCAAATGGACAAACACAACAAAAGTCCACGAACAAACGAAACATGTGTTCATGTCTTTCTGTTTAACTGAATGAGCAAAAGATTTAAACTTTGTTCATGGAACATGTTGAAAGAAAAAAATATGTAGACTATAATCTAATAGATGATGAGATGATCATGTTCAAAGAAAAGTAAAATAAAACATGAAATGCACGCATTAAGGTTACCTTATGTATAGAGTGCCAAGTGTAGTCACCAATCATCATTCGTCAATCTCATTGTCGTCGTCATCATCGCCATCCTCATCCTCGTCCTCGTCCTCGTCCTCGTCATCATCGCCATCCTCATCCTCGTCCTCGTCCTCGTCATCGTCATCGTCATCGCCATTGTCATCGTCAACAGATACTTCCCAAGAGCTAAATTGAAAAAAAATAGATTTCACGAACTTTTGTTAGCTATATTAATTGAAACAAAATTTAGTTTGCTAGCAAATCGCATGCATAATGAAACAAATAGTGAAGTTTTGTATGTGTAATTTTTATATATCTTTCTAAAATATTATATGGAACATAGCAAAGGTCATTGTATTGTTTAAAATTTTCTTCCATTGTAATGATATTAAGAAAATAATAAAAAAATACTGAAATTTAAAAAAAAAAATTCTTCCACTGTAATGATATTTAAGAAAATAATAAAAATATACTCAAATCAAAAGCAACGTACAAGCAAAATCAAATACTTTAATTATTTGTTTTCTAAGTAAGAAAATTTCACTATTGTTTTTTTAAAGAACGCGAGACTTATGTAGTAAAAAGGTTAGGAAAAAAAAAAGAATAAAGGAGATAAATCTTACAATGGAGGAAGACCATCATCATCAATACTTAGATCGGGAATGTGAGAAATTTTATGCCAATCTTCACCCTTCTCTCTTTTACACCTTTTACTTAGATGTTTACAACTGATTATCTCAAGTTTGTTTAGATCCTTGAAACTCTGAATCTCATCCGGTAGAGAAAGTAATCCATTACAATCTTCAAATTTCATCTTTCTGATGCTTGGAAGGTTACACGGTAAAGAAATCAATTTGTCACAATCTTCTAATTCTAAATCCTCCAGTTTTGGAAGATTATCTGGTAAAGAAATTAATTTCTTACATTTATATAATTCTAATCTTTGTAAACAAATAAACATATCGGTGTTGTCTGCTGACATGTTTATATCGTCATCATGAAAACACTTCAAAGAATCCATGAACCGCAACTCAATAACCCTAAGACTGGGGAGTCTCCCAAGTGGTGGAATATGCTCACATTTCCTACACTCAACGAAAACAATTTCAACCAAATTCCTTAAATTGTCCATCCAAGTTGGAGAAATGGTCTTTCCCATGTAATTAAAGATTGACAATATCTCTAAAGATGGACTTGGCTCTAATCCCTCAAGAACCTCTTCTTCGATGTATGGAAACATTTTTGGTGTACTTTCTTCTCTGATACTGATGGTACGTCTGTCCAACCAGTCTAACATCAATATCCACAGATTTGTTTTGCGTATGAGATTGGCACTCTTGGCCTCACTTAAACCTTCAACATTCTTAAGTCCTTCTATCACCAACTCCCCCTCAAGAAGATTTAAATCCCTCAGTTCCCTTATTTTGGCCCCTCTCTCCTTACCGACAGGAAATCGTGAAAGCATTCGAAGACTAGTTAGTTTCCCGATTCCAAACGGCAAATGTTGGAGTGAATCACAATCATTGATGTCCAAATGTTGAAGGCTAATCATGTCTTTTAGGCCGTCAGGTAAAACTTTTATTTCCGAGCCGAATAAGGTCAAGTGTTTCAGATATCTGAGCTTGCAAATCGATTCAGGCAATTTACGCAATCTGCTACAACAACATAAAATCAACACTTGCAAGTTTTGGAGATACATAATCGAATCAGGTAAAACTTCTATATCTGAATATGATAAATTCAAGTATCTCAGATGTTTGAGTTTACAAATTGATTCTGGTAATGTCCTTAACTTAGTAAGAGCCAAGTGCAATACCCTTACATACATGTGGCTGAAAAGTTGACTAATGCAATCTTCATCCCCCTCCCCAAACATGAATATTGACCTTAATGATGTTAACTTTCCTATATCCTCAGATGATAAAATTAACTTTTCATCCGGACATGACGAGCTCAAATGAAGCACCTCATCTGGGATTTTAACATCATTACAAGCAGGCTCTATAACTAAACAATCATGTTTCATTACATGCCGTGCCATGTCATGCACTAGATCATGCATTTTACATCTATTATAATCATCCACCTGGAAGAGGGATTTCCAAACCAAACAATTAAAACTTTCTTCTCCAATCACATACAAGTTGTCTGTTTCTTCTCTGGGCGGAATGAAACCGTTTGCTACCCACAACAAGATCAGTTTATCTTTTATTAGTTCATGGCCTTTAGGAAACAAATAAGTATAAGAAAAACATCTCTTTAAATGTGGAACCAAGTTATCATAACTTAACTTTAAAGCAGGCAAGACATTATTTTCTTGTAAGTTCCATATGTTACTGTCTTTCACACGTTGCCAGTCGTTGCTACTACTTTTTGACCACATTAAGCTGCCCAAAGTCTTCACCGCCAAAGGCAGCCCCTTACATTTCACAACTATTTCCCTTCCAATAGGCTCTAGCTTACGTACGTCATCCCCCACTCTTCCTTGTGCAAATGCATGCTTCTTAAATAATAACCATGAGTTCTCTTCTGATAAACATCCCAATTCATGTCGTAGCTCGCCAACCTTAGCTATCATTCGACAAGTTCTCTCTGACCGTGTTGTCATCACAACAATACTTCCTTCTGCCCCACAACTTAATGTTCCACTTATAATTTCCCACTTTTCCTTTTCATTCTCTTCAGCCCAAACGTCATCTAGTACAATTAAAAATTTCTTTTCCCTTAACTTGCTTTGAAGGGATTCTTGCAATACATCCAGATGTGTAAGTGTACACTCACTTTTATCTATGGATGTGATGATTCCTTTTATTATCTCTTTAACTTGGAAGTTTTCAGAGACATACGCCCAACATTTTAAGTCGAAATATTGATCAACCCTCTCATGGTTATAGACTAATTGAGCTAGAGTAGTCTTTCCTAGACCTCCCATACCCCAAATACCATACACCCGAATGTCACCATTGTCATATTTTCCTATATCTTTGTTGCATATCGTTTTTGTAACCATCTCCACCTCTTCATCTCTTCCTAAAATTTTTGAAGAATCAAGTATAAGCGAGCTCGTTTCCCTACTCGGCATCTCACCTTCAACTCCCACATCTACATGACTTGTGTCACCAGCGGTCTGTAAGATTAAATATATTACGTACTAATATTTAATCTGTAGCCATTATAATCATTTACATTATATAGATCAAAATATATAACAATCCTATTAAATAATTAGTTGGTAATTGTTGATGGACCATATTACCCTTATTAACTAATTAGGGTTTCCTCCTGGGTGCTTATATAAGGAGAATTATGTGGAGGTTAAGGGGTTAGACAGTTACACATTAGAAACACCCCATTAGTCATAACATCAATTCGACCTCCTCTCCTATACCGATTCCCTTATCGGTTTCTCTTAGCCACCATCATCAGTCAGCACCCTAAGGAGGAACCAGACCAAGATGACAATCATGTCAAACCTTAATGGCTGCGTCTCCATGCTGGATTCTCTGCTAACCTGTGCTGATGCAACCAAAGGTATGTTTTCATGTTTTCCTTTATGTTCAAACAGAACTGAACCAACATGTGGTATCAGAGCATATGTTGATTAGTCAGTTCTGTTTTGTATCCGTAAATCTGGATTAAAACTGGAAAACAGGATTTGAAAACCATAATTGAATTCGATTTCTATCATCTGAAATCATAATTGAATTCGTTTTTTTTTATTTATCATCCGAGATGCCCTCTCGGATCTGTTTAATTAATTTCGGATCATATATTGATTCGTAATAACTGTTCCGAAATCATCAGTTTGAGAAACATGTTTAAATTTGTAATTATTTTCCAGATTTCGGATATAAGATTAAGGATATTTAATTTTAGGGTTCATCTTATGTTCTTATGTTCTTATGAGAAATTCGAAAAATTCCCTAAGTTTTGGAATTCGGATCAAATATTGGCTGTTTTTCCTAGTTTTGATCTAAAATTTATCTATTAGAATTTCGAAATATGTTGTAAAACTTAAATGGATAATATTTCGAAATATTTTGATAATATTGGATCATCTTAAAACAGGAAACATATCTCATAATCCCTTAGATTTCGAATTTTCGGTTATGATATCACAATTAACAGCTGTTAGCGAGGTTGCTACTCGCAACCATGAGGTTGCTACTCGCAACCATTACGTCATCACTCGAGACCATGAGGTTGCTACTCGCAACCATGAGGTTGCTACTCGCAACCATTACGTCATCACTCGCAACCATGAGGTTGCTACTCGCAACCATGAGGTTGCTACACGCAACCATAACATTACAACTCGAGACCATTAGATTGCGACTCGCAACCATAACGTTGCGACTCGAGATCAGGAGATTGCGACTCGCAACCATAACATTACAACTCGAGATCAGGAGGTTGCGACTCGCAACCATAACATTACAACTCGAGACTAAGGTTGCGACTCGAAACCATAATCATCACGACTCGAGACTAAGGTTGCGACTCGAGACTAAGGTTGCGACTCGATCCGCGCTAACTGGTGGTTTGCTATTAAATACTTGGTTTTGTTTACACTTACTTACTTAATTAATAAGGATCAAATAATGTTTTACAAAACCAAAATGGCTTAACTTGAATAAGCTTCTGATGTATCACTTCTGGCCAAAGCTGATTTGATGCATCTATTTATTGTTCAAGTATTATAAAAAGCTATGTTAAGTATGCATTACAAACGTGAAATGTCTTAATTCTGGCCAAAGCTGATTTAATTCATTTATGTTTAGCATGCTTGACAAGTGCATAACTAAAGTGATTGTCTCATTTCTGGCCAAAGCTGATTTGTCACAATTACTTTGCACACATACTTAAATGATTACACTTCTGGCCAAAGCTGATTTGTCTTTGTTTAAGTAGAATTTTTGCTAAGTCTATTATTTTGATGTTAGTAATAGACATATCACAATCTCTTCACATAATGATCCTTAGATTAATGATCCTTAATTAGTTTTTTATGATCATTTCGTCTGCCTTATTCTTAGTGCCCATAATGTCACTCACTATAATTTTCTTCTTTATGTCAATATCTCATCCACTCTAAATTTTTAAACCTAAAATGTTTGCTTTATTTAAAGTTTCTATTAGAATTAGCTCTTAAATTAAATTCTTGTATAAGACACGATAATCCTATTGCTCTCTTCTGATAAAGATTATAAAGAAGAAAGTTAGAGCATGATAAATAGGACAAATCGAATATGATGTCTATTATGATAATCAATAACTCTCTAACGTAAATGCTATCACTAAAGTTATTCCAGATTAAGTCTTTCCTGAGACTAATCTATAATTGTGGAATAATCATACGAATTCCTAAGATGCATGCTTTAATTTGAAACTCTAAACTATAAAGTTAAGTGGTATATGTGAATACATTATAATGTACAAAACCATGACCCATAAAGTTAAGGGCTTACGCATGGAAATAAGTACATTTTTTCCAGTACATTACATACTAAGATTTTCACTTGTACAATTTGATGCATTATAAATCAACTACAACACTCTAAAGTACCAAAGTACAATGAGTGTGTTGATAAGCAACATATGTACAAAGAAATACATGTTTAAAGCTGGAAAATAAGTTGTTATTCACCTTACAACCACTAATAATTTAAAAGAGGATTGTTCTAAGGTCCATAGACAAATTACAAGTGCTAATTCCAACTTTAAGGTTCTTCAAGGGAAAATCTCACTGCATAATTATGTCATTAGGCTAGACATAAGCAACGAGACTATCCATTATTCTAAAGAACAGTTGGGTAAATTAATTAGATAGTCACTTACTAATGATATTTAAGTCTGGTAATTTCAATATTCCAATTAACACATGATTAGTTGACTCTAGTTCCATACGTTTTCCTTACCAGAACTTGACAAATAATTAACACGAGAGTTAGTGACAAAATTAAATGTTAAGGCTATAAGAACCATAATAAGCAGTCTTCTAACAAAGCTTTTCGATACATTACATATTCTGATTATTAATCAGAGTACAGTATCACTACTTAGGCTATGTCATGAAGGTTGTGAGGTTTGCATAGTCAACATAACGTCACACTTATCTTCAACTCTCATCTTATTTGTTCTAACTATCTGAATTGAAACATTATTAAAATGAAACTAGATGATACCTTACATTTTCACAACTTTTGTTATCATGCAAATGAGAACTTGACAAAAGGAAAATGAGAATTATAAATTTTCATCCATTATAACCGAAATTCATGAGACATTATGACTTTCTTAATGAGGATGATTTTTCAACTAATCTCATTCTAAGTGATTTTAAATCATGACGTTAAAGCCCTAAATATGACTTGGCTTAAGGAATAAGTATGGGTCCATCATAAGTCATTCTTTGACATTCGTGGAACTTATTCCAAATGGAATATTCAGACATAATTCATTTATCATTTAAAAGACTATCAACTTGTATCTAAATTTTGTCGCATATGGCTCACGTTCTTAGAAGAAATCTATTCATATATATATACTTAATTAGATTTCTATTAGATATGTCCCTAAAGTTTCTTATGATATTTGGACATTAAAGAAATCAAATAAAGTCTAACGTATATGTGATAGGTTCCCACGTCACGTACCTCATTGAAATTTCTCTTGTAGCATTCTAGAGATATTAAAGATCAGTGGGAGCATTAAGTGTCTTAATAATAACTTGCAATAGTTGCAAGAGGTGGGGGAGTGAAAATTTTACATTACCTCTATTTGCACCTCTTGTACAAGACACCGCTCCATCACGACACTGTTCTATCAATATTTGTCTCCTTAAAATCTAATGCTACTCTTACAAAGTTTCATTGTTGCTTAATTGTGGACACACTTAGATTTCTTACCTAAACTAACATAATCCTCAACAAGAGAAACTACAACGACTAACGTCATTAACTTGTTTCTCTATTAGAATTTGTTGGTCGTTAAGCTTTGACCCTAAGCATGCTGAGTTCCTAAAGATTCTTAAGGTCAGTGGGAGCAGTAAAAGTCCTTATTATGATTTGCAAGGAATACAAGAGGCGGGGGGAAGAATGTCATTAAATTTCATTTCGAATTTAACTCCAATTACACCTCTTGTACACCATACTGCACCAACTCTTACAAACTTAGAATCCTGAAAATGATAGCAACCTAACCAAGAGCTAATCCATAAAACTGAAACTTCTTATGAACCCAATAATCAACTCAGGAGGCCATCTAGGTTTAAAAGCCTACTAATTTTGATGTCATCTAGGTTTAAAAGCCTACTAATTTTGATGATTACATAACCTCCCTAACTGAAGTTGAAATGGATTTTGGAAATGTTCACTGATCCTATCTCTTAAAATTAAGCCATTAGTGTCAATCAATATTCTTAATGGAATAAAACAGTTTTCTAGTAAAACTGATTTTATGTGTTCGTATAACGTTTGAGATTTGATTGAATTACCTAAGAGTATTCATAACTAAATCAAATCCTAATATAAACGTTAAGACACTAAGAAGCATGTTTGATTGTCAAAGGTTATACTCAGGAAGAAAAAAATTATGAAAGAGTCTTTCTTACCTATCTTACAAAAGATTTCTTTAAGGATCATCACTGTTCTAGTAGCTTATAATAATTTTGAGCTACATTAGATGAACATTATAAACAATTTTCCATAACAAATGGCTGACACATTTACATGTTCATAAGACAACCTGAAAGTTTTAAACTTATGGTTAAAGAACAGTTTGTTTATAAGTCAATAAACTCCATGTATGGGTTAATGCAAACATCATAATGTGATGAAATCTTAACGTAATTATTTTCATCAACAATCAAGTGGATTAATGTACCTACCTCAAGATGAGTGGGAGCAACTAAGATAGACTTGTCTATATAGATGACATTCTTTTGACAAGTATGTGTTACATAAGTCAAAGTATTGTTAACACAAACTTTGATATAATAAATCTCAGAGATATCTCTTACGTAATTGATATCATAACATACTGAGATAGACCCAATGGGATATTAGTTATGTTCCATAAGTTTAACCTTAAATGGGTCCTTACATATGTAACTAAACACTGCTCTCCTTTAGAGGATAATAGGATAAGTGAGATTATTTATTTACGCTTCATTAATTAGAAGCCTTATGTAAGTTTAAGTCTATACTCGTTTAGATATTACTCACATTGCAACACACTAGATATGTCTAGATTATTGTGAAGCATCTAATGGAGTATTACAATATCTTTAAAAGGAAACGAGAGACTATAATTTAAAGAATAAGTGAGAATTAAAACCGGTTTATTACTATAACTTTGTGATATCCAAAGATGATAAAAATGTTATTTCGGGTATATCTTTATGTTAGCAGACAAAACATATTTCATGGAGGAGTCATAATGCACTGATATTAACAACCTAAGTTATAACGACATAATATAGTCACTAAATGTTGTTGGAAGTTTATCAGTGGACTCATAAGTTTATTAACTCCATATAATTAATGTTTTGAAGACTTAGTGTGATAAAGTCAGCTACCATGATTCCTTGAACAGTAACAGTTCAAGAGGTGCTGCATTAAATTCTCGATACGCAATTAATTATTCGTTTATGAACGAATTGAGGAAACTAAGTTTGTATCGAATACATTCATGATATGCTTAAGGATCCTATAATTGAAGGGCTATTACCCATAAGTCTTATTAAGAGAGCTCAGAGAAGGGTATTAGTTAATGGCCATGCGCAACTGCATATCGTACTATGAATGACTAAGTATTAGTTAATTTTTCCTCATCAGTTTGATTTTGTACGTCTCTAAGAATATGTCAAGTCGACATAATGGCATATAAGACAAATAAAGTTACAAATCAAACAAAGGGCTTATGCGTATTTTGATCATGACGATTAGGTTTTAAATTAAGGCTATAGTATGATTAATGGGGGTCCTGAGTCGCATAATGATTCAACGGCTGTATTTTTCTGCTATAGTACTTGTTTAAGGCTAAAATGAGTGTTAACTCCTGATCAGGCTTAGCTAATACTCATAGTAAATGATTACTCGGCTAAGTGGGAGAATGTAAGATTAAATATATTACGTACTAATATTTAATCTGTAGCCATTATAATCATTTACATTATATAGATCAAAATATATAACAATCCTATTAAATAATTAGTTGGTAATTGTTGATGGACCATATTACCCTTATTAACTAATTAGGGTTTCCTCCTGGGTGCTTATATAAGGAGAATTATGTGGAGGTTAAGGGGTTAGACAGTTACACATTAGAAACACCCCATTAGTCATAACATCAATTCGACCTCCTCTCCTATACCGATTCCCTTATCGGTTTCTCTTAGCCACCATCATCAGTCAGCACCCTAAGGAGGAACCAGACCAAGATGACAATCATGTCAAACCTTAATGGCTGCGTCTCCATGCTGGATTCTCTGCTAACCTGTGCTGATGCAACCAAAGGTATGTTTTCATGTTTTCCTTTATGTTCAAACAGAACTGAACCAACACGGTCAAGTTAAACTTAAGTCTCTTAGATGCAATATCATCCAGTTTTGTTCTTATGGCTTTAACTTTGTGAGCAGCCCTGACACGAAACTTAAATTTGGAGAATGAAGCTCTTACCTTGTATTTGATGCCTATTTTGATTCCTCTTTCGATGTCTATCTCTTTGTGTAGACGACGTAGCAAAGCTTCAGTTTTGACCTCGTCCAGCACATCTTCAACCTTCAAGGATGCAGATCTGAGACGTCGAAGCCATAACTCTACAGCCTTTTCCTTGACTTGTTTCTCTTGTGCATCTTCAAGAACAGCTTGGATCTGCTCGAAATCTTCCTTGAGAGCCAAAATATCGCCCTTGAACCCCCGAAAGAGAGCAAACTCTTCCTTAGCAGCATCACTAAGTGCCCGCACCACCTCGCTCACAAGGGCCGAAACAAATGCATCTGCCATGATTAATATTAGAACTGATCGTAATTCAAGAAGTGAATGTTTGAAAGCCAAAGCAAGAAAGTGAAGAAGCTGGAATGAATTATTGCAATCCAACAGCCATATGTTTCTTATCCACTTCTACTGTGTAGATAAAGCTGAACATGCATGTGGTCTATGTTTTTTTTTAAAGATCCTTTTTTTCTAATATATATATTTTTAAATATTTTAAATACGTACATTGACGCACTTGTATGATGGAATGATGGAAATGGAATGAACTTGTAGAAAATGGGTTAGGATTGGGTTGGTTGTAGGGTCAAAATGGGTTTGGGTCAGGATAGAAAAATAAAAAATGGGTTAGGATGCATTTGGATCAGGTTGGATTAAAAAAAAAAAAAAAGGACAAGGAATAATGACTATGGGTGTGAATTTCTGACACAACTCGAAAACACACAACATAAACCTAACACGAAATTCATGGGTTTGAGTTTAGTCTAATTGGGTCGGGTCAATTTCAGGTTGAACCCGTGAACCTGTTTAGCTTAGTTGGTTGTGTTCGGGTCAACCCGCGAATATTCGGGTCGTGTTCGGATTCATGTGTTTGACATGATTTTGGGGCAGGTTTTTGTAAAATTTTCAGATTCAGATCGGGCCAGACCCGTTAACCCACAAATACAACCCGTTTAGAACCCCTAATAGTGATGGTGATAAAGATCTGCTATTATCACACACATTGTGTTACACAATTATCTAGTGGTGTTCTTTTTTTTCATTTTGTGAGTCCATTTTATTCTAAGTACTAGGTTTGTATATTGTGTGTTTGCTGGTCCCTGGCTTCTATCTGGTTTAATTTTTTTTTATTTTTTTTGGTACGGCTAAAATCACACGTTAAAATAATGGCCCATGTTAACCCAAAACTAGGTATGTGGGTTGGCTTTGCCACTTGCCAGTCCTACTAAAATGGATTGGACGGTTTTTATTTTAAACATTTTGTAATGATTCTGCCGTTCTAATTTTTTTTCTTTTCTTTTTGAAGTGATACAGGTAGCATGCCATCAATGTATGTGTTTAAAATATTTAAAAAAGTATATATTAGAAAAAAGGATCTTTAAAAAAAAAAACATAGACCACATGTTCAGCTTTATCTACACAGTAGAAGTGGGTTGTATAAAGGAAGTGTTAAATAGTTAGTAATGAAGATTCAATTGATGCAGGGACGTTTGGTCGTGAACAATACGTTTAATGAAAAATATGTTAGTGTCTACATAGAAATGTAGTTAAACCAATAATTTTAATTTTAGTTACAACAAAGGAAGGTTATCGTTTAAATAGTATGTTATGAAATGTTTAGTAGTACCTAGAGGTGTACAAAAAAACCGGTTTTACAACTGAAACCAGAAAAAAAAACGGAAACCGGTTTTTTTTTATAACCGGACCGGTTTTATAACCGAACCGCCGGTTTGTGACCGGTTACTAATCTTGATCTGAAAAACCGGTTAATAACCGAAACCGGTTTTTAAAAAACCGGTTAAAACCAGTTAAAAACCGTTTTTTTTTTTTTTTTTTTTTTTTTTTACAAAAACCGGTTACACCGGTTATTGTTTTGGACTTAAAAAACCGGTTAGTAACCGAAACCGGTTATAAAAAAAAAACGGTTTTTAAAAAAAACCAATTTGTACACCTCCAATAGCATGCTACCATTCTACACCTCCAACCAACATCTTATATAGATATCAACAATACTACATATACAACCACAAAAATAAATTACATTAAATTTTTTTGTTGTGACCATGATTTTGAAAAAAAATATGTTACGTTTACATATTTATTCTGATTTCAGCACTAAAAAAATATGTTACGTTTACATTTAATATTTAATATTAATTTAACATGCACAAAATAAAATAATTCGAGCTGGTTTACGAGCTCACGACCCAGGGTTCGTCGTCATTATAAATCGAATTAAGTCGGCTGGTTTACAATCGAGCTCATTTTGTATCCAGTCTTTTTTCGAGTGGATTATGAGCAGCGATTTTTTTGAACACCCCTAGTCGGGCTTTGGTTTTTGGTGCCTAAGGGTGAACAGAGTGGGGGCGGTAAACCCACTCGGTACCGACCCCCCTCCACTGCCAACCTGTTTCCTGAACAAACTTTACTGAAATGGGGGACGAAATTGGTGAGCCTTCACCGACTCGGTGATGGGAGTGAAAGGGGGAGGGAAAGGCTGTGTGGTGGGGTCCATTTCTTCTCAACCAATCACACATTTTTTTTAAATAGTTTACTTAAACCATATTAGGTAAATCACCGTTAATGTTTTTTAGCATTAGGTAAATAATTGAAATGACGCTATATGATTAGGTGAATCGGGAGTTTACTTATTCCATTTAGGGCTGGCAATTGGGTACCTGTTAAGACACGATTAGACCTGTTTGACTGAAAAATACACCCTTTGAATTTTTTAATTTTTAAAATAATTAAAATTACAATGTTAGGATCTATCATTTATTCATCTTTGTACATAAAACATAAAACTGTTTTATAAACATGAGGTAGAAAGTAGTTAAACGAGTCGTAATCATGTTTGAAACTTATGTTGTGCGCGCCGTCAGACACCTGTTAAACCTGTTAAGACACGATTTGCCAGCCTTAATTCCATTAGCCAACCACCCCCTTCACCGTAAGGGTGGAACAAAAAGTGTAGAAATAATTTGAGTCGTAGAACTGTATTTGACTCGAGAAGGAAACGACGCCGGTTAGCCTTTTTCCAAGTCAACAACAAAAAACCCACCATCTCAAAACCCCGGATTCCGTCGACAATGGAGTCAAACGGCGGCACCGGTGTAGTTCCGGCACCAGCAGCAATCGTAGCTTTATTTGCGCCGGTATCTCCACCATGGTTTCGCTTCTTGTGTGCGCCTTTATTCTTCCTGTAAGTTTGTTTATACAATTCACTGTTTATTCTCTATGTTTACAATTTTGATTGTTGGTAGTTGAAATTAGTTACTAGGGTTTTGACTGTTTGTGATTTGGGGTTTTGGGTATTATGTGTTTGTGACTTTTTAGTTCATTTAGTGATTGAAAATGGTGTAAGATCCTGCAAAAAGTTTGTCTCTTGATTCTATAACGTAGGTTAGAAACCTGGGTGTTACCCAAGGCAGTGTTAAATAGTTAGTGCTGAAGATTTGGGAATTATGAAACCATGTTTTGATATGAGATATGATTGAAAATGTGTATAAATAAATACTTTAATTAACTAAAATCAGTAACAAAGGTTTTGTTATTTATAATTTGGGATTTTAGGTAACCTATATTAAGTCATGACCAGTTAGTTGATTTGTTTCTGTAATATTGAGGGAGTGTTGTATGCCTTAATAGTCCACTTTCTTTAACTGGTGGATAAGTGAGCCTCAAAATACAATGATTTGTTTGAAAGCTAATCCTAATTTAGTTCGAATGTGAAATAATGATGAAAGTTATAGGGGCTGAACTGTTGAAGTTCAACAGTAAAAGGGTCAAAAGATAGGATTAGTTTATTTAGTATGTTTTATCAGCTGCATAATGGTGTGTTTAATTGCATGTTCATCGACTTGTTTAGATTCGTAGGTGTTAGGAGTTTGAGTCAAAGACGTTATAAATTGTTAGTGTCTATGTAATTTTTCTGCAAGTTTATTAAATAGAAGAAAAGTCGTGATCTTTGTTTTGATTAAAAAAAATTCGATTGTTTGAGCGTGGTTGTTTGAATCTGGGTCAACATGATTCAGTGATTGCAAATAATAAACTAGATTATGTGAAATAATAAATCTTGAAAAATCCTGCAAAAAAAAAAAAAAAAAAAAAAAACTATGTTCTTGATTCTATAATTTTCTTTTTGAGAAGCTGACATGTCACCATATTTCTTGATGCATGCAGATAAAGAGGTGGAACATGTCATACTTGCTTAGTGCCTATGGCATCCGTCTACACCATACTGTGAGTTTCAGTCTTTTACAGCTCACTTGAACCATTTGTTGGAATACTACATGCAACAAAATTCGTGCTTGCTGAAAGCTTCCATGGTTGTAGGTACGTGTTCGCTTATGCGTTTACTGTATTGAGGTTTGACCATGAAAACATAAATGTATTGACTTCTGGCTCACCAAACATTTCTACAATATTTGTCAGGTTTTCAGCTTGGGTACACTGTGCTAATTGGGTCATATGCATCATTTTTCTTTGTCCGCATTGGTTTGTGATCATTCTCTTATTTTTCTTTATCTTATTCACAAGTTTTTCCACTACGCAAAGCATGTTTATTATGTCTCATGTGAAACTTGAATTTATTCCCATTAAAGTGAACATGAATTTGTTCAGTTAAAAATAAATAACCCCAACTTTTATGCAATGTTAGATGCCACATCAGCTGCCACGTCCATGGCTTTAAAAAACGTTTGAGGCGTGCGCCTTGAGGCGAAACGGCCAAAAAACTAGTCTGAGGCGCGCCTCATGGTGTTTTTAATGTATAGGCCCCTCAGAGGGACTAAGGCGCTAAGAAAGTTGTTCCTCAGGTGCGCATCAGGGGATTTTGATAGTTGTTTTTTATGTTGTTGACTTTTTGTGTCAATTTCAAGCATTTCATGTCTTTTTTAAGTGTGTTTTTGATGAATCTGATGACTAAATTAGTTAGTATTATTATTTTTATAATATATATATAATTTTTATGTTTATTTATTAATACCGCCTCTGCCTTACGTCTCGAGACTTACGCCTCGTGAGGCGAAGGGAAAACGTCTCGAAACTCGTTTCCGTTCTTTTAAACCTTGGCCACGTCAACAAAAATGGCCACATCGGATGCCACATCAGCAAAAACTAACTGGGTTTGGGTTCAGTTAGTTAGGGAGTGTTATCGGCCAATAAGTTGAAAGTTGGGAGTGCTGGTGTACAAATCGAAAGTTGGGAGTGTTATCGGCCAATTGATAAAAGTTGGGGTTATTTAAAACCAATATCCCTAAAAATAATTAGGTTTGAACATGGGCCTTTTTTGACCCATAACCAAATTTTTGCTCATGGGCTACAAATTGTTTGTTTTATTCGGCTAACTTTTTGGCTATATTAGTTAAAATATTTGAACATCTGTTAATCAAATGGGTCGGTTATTTTGGTTTCAGCTCACGTGTAATTTTCTTATTAATTGCAGGACAGATAGCAGCACCACTTGTGTCTACTATTAAAGGATGGTGTTGACTTTAACCGTTGTGTAACAGCTGCTGAGTTTAAATGTCACGATGAATTTAATTACTTTAGCGCTACTGGTAACTGTTAGTTCTGGTTTACAACATAAGGCTATGCACAATGGATCAGTGGGAATAGTTTTGATTTTTGAAGTGTACTGGTGGGTGCTTAGTAGGGCAAGTCTTAAGTTCGTTGCTGCAATCAAAGAAGATGATATGCATTTGATAATGGGAAATCCGATATTGATATGATCAGCTGCAAGTGTAAATTTGGAACTTAACTGAAAGTTTGCATTGGTACAAGAAAAGGGAAACCGGAAGGTGGATATTGGTCACTGAAAATTTTGGGTCAACAATCAGAAAGTCAAAGGTATAAAAGTCAATGCTTGACATATAGTCAAAATTGTCAAAAAATCAGTCAATTATGTTCAGATGGCTAAAGATTGGATGCTGGTCAACGGTGGTCAAAATTCAGAAAGTCAAAGTTGATTTTAGTAAAAGATGGACAACTGTACAAACTGTTCAGGAGTTAAAAAACGACAATGTCAAGATCAAGCAGTTATTAACGACTACAGTCAAGGCTCTTAAAAGTCCAAATGGGTTGATTTGGATCGAACAAAAGTGGGAAGATTTGTTAAAGGTTGATTGGAAGATGAAGATTTATGGTATTCATGTTTGTGTGTATTTCATTGTCTATTGGGGTTGTATTGTTTTCAAGTATTATGGTTGAAATAAGGATAGGAATAAGGTGTATAGAATGGATAGGTATATTGATTGGGCCAAGTGTGGCTTCAAGAATGTCATTGTGTTCAATTGGGCCATGTTTAGGCCCAGTTGGAGTTAAGCTATTGTTGTGTTAGTTCATTTGGGCTAATTTGTGATATAAATGGGCTTTAGACTTGCTTGGGCTTGGGCATTTGTGTAAAGCTTAGTTAGATTTTTGTTAGTTTGTTGATTTAATATGGATGTATTCCGTGAGGATCTCTAACCTGTTTTAGTAATTTTTATTTTTTCTACTCCTTTGGCTCCTCGTGATTTGGCACCCCCTCCCATTTGGAGGGTTCTCATTGGCCTATGGGCTGACACATGGGTCAAGACACTCACCTCCACTCTCGCGCCCGTTACACCGCTCCCAAGAGAGCCTTTGGCGTCCGCAGTGTGGTGCTTGTGGCCCCATAAAGATGATGTGGTGTGGGGCGTTAACCCACGTGAAGCCTTATTCTTTACGATATGAATCAATTTAGTATCAATAAGTGTCTTCAGCACTTTGTATCATCAGTTTCCGAAAGATTTATACATCTTACTATTATATGATATTGTAGCAAAAAATCATTCAATTTTAACTATTTTCTTTTACTGTGATGATATTAAAGAAAATTTAACCGCAAACAAAAGCAATATTGGTTTTTTGAAAAGCAAATATGTAATCATTCATTTTCTGAATAAAGAAAATTAAACTTCAGTATTTTTTAACAAAAAGGAAATAAGAAGAAAAAAAAAGAGATTAATCTTACCTTGGAAATCAAATTTAACTTGGAGCTTAATATCCGTGACATTATAGCCTAGTGGAGATGGATATGATCGGGTGGTTCCGCAGGTGGCATGATGATACTTCAGTGGTCCGTCATGATCCCAAGTTGCCGTCAATAGACCATACCAAATGCGCGAGGCTGCAGGTAACTAACAAATGATGGGTTGTTTCAGTTGCTTCATTACAAAAAACACACATGGCCGATGGTAATGGTATCCGTCTTGACAGCAATGCATCCCTTGTCGGGATAGGATCCAATTGAGGTGTTTCCTAACATGTTCGTGTCATGTTGGTAATTACACTTGATTAATATTTATCTTGACTAGATTGATTTAATTTTCTTAATATGATTAGGTCCTGTCAGGTTAAGTGATTGTTAGATAATTTAATTTCCCGCTAATAAACTGTTAGATAACACTTTGTACAGGGACTGTTGTGTCAATAGTTGAAAGTGTATGGGGGATACTTGTGTAATATGTCTATACTTGTGTATGGGGGATACTTGTTTTGATTTTTGAAGTGTACTGGTGGGTGTTTAGTAGGGCGAAGGGTGTTCCCCGGGATCCCTGACATCCACATCAGTTGCCTTCCCCGCATCATCTGCAAATCCTTCATTATTTGGCGTGACAAGCAGGATGAGGGTCACATCTTCCCCATGAATTTGCGGAATGAGGGGGCAAGCGGTGTTCCGCGTGAACCCACTCCACATCAGCACTCTGCAAGGCCTCACTGCAAGTATTACACATAGCCTTAGTGAGCATGTTAATGACATACTTTTATTAAGACCGGATCATTCTTTGTGGACCATTCTATCACCAGAAAGTAACAAAGGCATCTCAAATTCATAAACAACTCCAAATTAAAGTCTAAATAACATTTCATAACGCAATTCAACAATATCCAACATTTTAAAAATAAACAACAATATCCAACTTAATGTCTAAATACTTTTAGATGAGAAAAAATAAAGTAAAATACTAACTTCCGAAATTGTATACGGATACCACGTCTTCAATCCATTATATTGATCAACAAATCACATCATCCATATTTGATCCTGAAATGATAAGTAATAAATTTAAATGAATATGTAGACAAACTTAAACAAACACATAAATTGTGAACGCAAATGGACAAACACAACAAAAGTTCACGAACAAACGAGACATATGTTCATGTCCATTTGTTTAATTGAATGAGCAAAAGATTTAAATTTTGTTCATGGAACATGTACAAATGCACCATCTAACTCTCCAATGGTCGGTTCCTTTACACACCTAATGATGCAAATCTCCCTCTGTTACAAATCTCAAACCACACTTTGAGATTTAAACAGTGACATCAAACCTAATTCGTAAACCATCAGAATCTTGATTCCATGACGACATACATGAACACCTACATCATTATATTTGTATTATTTAGATAAAACGAAGAATCAACCTAAAGTTTTTTTCTGGAGGAGACGGTGTAATAATCTAATTCAAATGTAGAAATGATAGAAGAACTTAGAAATTTATAATTAACAGATAGGAAAACTCTAGTCTAATTGATGATCATGTTGCAAGAAACGTAAACAAACACATGCAATACACGCACCAATCATCATTGTCAATCTCTTCAATCTTCATCACCATCATCATCAGCAGCATGTAGTCAATGCAATTCCCAAGGGCTAAATTGAAAAAAAAAAAATCACGAACTTTTGTTAGCTATATTCAAACAAAATTTAGTTTGCCAGCAAATATTGCACGCATAATGAAAAAAAAAAATAGTGAAGTTATGTATGCATGTCAGATGAAACTAAGGTTCATAATATTTCTGTAATTTTTAATATACCTTTTTAAAATGTTATATTGAACGTAGCAAAGGTCATTGTACTTTTTAACATTTTCTTCCATTGTAACGATTTTTCAGAAAAAAAAAAAATACTAAAAACAAAAGCAACGTCCAAGCAAAATCAAATACTTTAATTATTTGTTTTCTAAATTAAGAAAATTTCACTATTTTTTTTTTCTAAAGAACTTGAGACTTATGTAGTAAAAAGGTTATGAAAAAAATAAGAATAAAGGAGATAAATCTTACAGTGGACCAACAATACTTAGATCGGGAATGTGAGAAATTTTAGGCCAATCTTCACCCGTGTTTCTTTTACACCTTTTACTTAGATGTTTACATCTTATTATCTCAAGTTTGTTTAGATCCTTGAAACTCTGAATCTCATCCGGTAGAGAAAGTAATCCATCACAATTTTCAAATTTCAACTTTCTGATGCTTGGAAGATTACACGGTAAAGAAATTAATTTCTTACATTGATATAATTCTAAATCCTCCAGTTTTGGAAGATTATCTGGTAAAGAAATTAATTCCTCACACCAGCTGATCTTTAATCTTTGTAAACAAATAAACACATCGCTGTTGTCTACTGACATGTTTATATCATCATCGTGAAAACACTTCAAAGAACACATGAGCGACAACTCAATAACCCTAAGACTGGGGAGTCTCCCAAGTGGTGGAATATGCTCACAGTTAATACACGTAAAGAAACCAATTTCAACCAAATTCCTTAAATTGTCCATCCAACTTGGAGAAATGGTCTTTCCCATGTACTTACGCATTTTCAATATCTCTAAAGATGGATTTGGCTCTAATCCCTCAAGAACCTCTTCCATGTATGGAAACATTTCTGGTCTCCTTTCTTCCCAGATAAAGTTACCCTTGTCCGACCAGTCTAACACCAACATCGACAGATTTGTTTTGCATATGAGATTGGCACTCTTGGCCTCACTTAATCCTCCAACATTCTTAAGTCCTTCTATCTCCAACCCCCCCTCAAGAAGATTTAAATCCCCCAATTCACTTATTTTGGCCCCTCTCTCCTTAACAACAGGAAACCATGGAAGCATTCGAAGACTAGTTAGTTTCCCGATTCCAAACGGAAAATGTAGGAGCCAATCACAATAATTGATGTCCAAACGTTGAAGGCTAATCATGTCTTTTAGGCCGTTAGGTAAAACTTCTATACCCGAGCCTCGTAAGGTCAAGTATTTCAGACATCTGAGCTTGCAAATCGATTCAGGCAACTTATACAGATTCGTACAATAAGTTAAATTCAACACTTGCAAGTTTTGGAGATACATAATCGAATCAGGTAAAACTTCTATCCTTGAATTTGATAAATTCAAGTATCTCAGATGTTTGAGTTTACAAATTGATTCTGGTAATGTCCTTAACTCCGTAAGAGCCAGGTGTAATACCCTAACATACATGTGGTTGAAAAGTTGAATAATGCAACCTTCATCCCCCACCCCGAACATGAATATTGACCTTAACGATGTTAATTTTCCTAAATCCTCAGATGATAAAATTAACTTTTCATCCGGACATGACGAGCTCAAATGAAGCACCTCATCTGGGATTTTAACCTCGTTACAAGCAGGCTCTATAACTAAACAATCATGTTTCATTACATGCCATGCCATGTCATGCACTAGATCATGCATTTTACATCTATCAATACCATCCACATATTCGCTACCCTTCTCAACCTGGAAGAGGGATTTCCAAATCAAACAATTAAAAATTTCTTCCCCTATCGCATACAAGTTGTCTGTTTCTTCTCTGGGCGGAATGAAACCGTTTGCTACCCACAACAAAATCAGTTCTTCTTTTCTTAGTTTATGGCCTTTAGGAAACAAACAAAAATAAGAAAAACATCTCTTTAAATGTGGAACCAAGTTATCATAACTTAATTTTAAAACAGGCAAGACATTCTTTTCTTGCAAGTTCCATATGTTACTGTCTTTCACACGTTGCCAGTCGTTGCTACTACTTTTTGACCACATTAAGCTGCCCAAAGTCTTCACTGCTAAAGGCAGCCCCTTACATTTCACAACTATTTCTCTTCCAATAGGCTCTAGCTTACGTACGTCATCCCCCACTCTTCCTTGTGCAAATGCATGCTTCTTGAATAATAACCATGAGTCCTCTTCTGATAAACATCCCAGTTCATGTTGTAACTCGCCAACCTTAGCCATCATTCGACAAGTTCTCTCTGACCGTGTTGTCATCACAACAATACTTCCTTCTGCCCCACAACTTAATGTTCCACTTAAGGTTTTCCATTTTCCCTCTTCGTTCTCTTCAGCCCAAACGTCATCTAGTACGATTAAGAATTTCCTTTCCATTAACTTGTTTTGGAGGGAAGCTTGCAACGTATCCAGCTGTGTAAGTGTACACCCAGATTTATCTACAGACTCGATGATTTTCTTTATAATCTCGTTAACTTGGAAGTTTTCAGAGACATACACCCAACAGCGTAAGTCGAAATATTGATTAACACTCGTATGGTTATAGACTAATTGAGCTAGAGTAGTCTTTCCTAGGCCTCCCATACCCCATATACCATACACCCGAATCTCACCATTCTCATATTTTCCTATATCTTTGTTGCATATCGTTCTAGTTACCATCTCCACCTCTTCATCTCTTCCTAAAATATTTGAAGAATCAAGTATAAGCGAGCTCGTTTCCCTATTCGGCATCTCACCTTCAACTCCCACGTCTACATGACTTGTGTCACTAGAGGTCAAGTTAAACTTAAGTCTCTTAGATGCAATATCATCCAGTTTTGTTCTTATGGCTTTAACTTTATGAGCAGCCCTAACACGAAACTTAAATTTGGAGAATAAGGCTGTTACCTTGTATTTAATGCCTCTTTCGATGTTTATTTCTTTGTGTAGACGACATAGCAAAGCTTCAGTTTTGACCTCGTCCAGCACATCTTCAACCTTCAAGGATGCAGATCTGAGACGTCGAAGCCATAACTCTACAGCCTTTTCCTTGACTTGTTTCTCTTCTGCATCTTCAAGAACAGCTTGGATCTGCTCGAAATCTTCTTTGAGAGCCAAAATATCGCCCTTGAACCCCCGAAATAGAGCAAACTCTTCCATAGCTGCAGCAGTCAATGTCCGCACCACCTCGTTCACAAGGGCCGAAACAAGTGCATCTCCCATGATTAATTAATGTTTCAAAATCAAAGATCAATTGTAATTCAAGAAGTGTGTGGAGAAATTGAAGAGGTAAGTCAGCTTAAATAAGTGTGATTAACTCATTACTCATTATTTTATGCACGGGTACATTTCCAGGCCAGCTAATTGCTTACGTGATTAGATAGTTTAATATTATTATCATGTACATGGCCTGCTAGCTATATTATTGCAACCGCACCAATTCTTTGAAAAAATAAATAAATAAATAAATAAAATAGTTATTTTTTTAGTGTCAGTAACGATCAAGTTAATTAACAAGTTGTAGTGGTTGTACATATTTGTGGTTTAATAAAATGCAGCAGCCCGTTGAAAAAAAAAATTAACATGTTGTAATTCACTATGATTGTGGGGTGGTTGTTTTTTGTAATTAACATGGTCGTCTGCAGGCCAGTTCATTGCTTATCTCATTGGACAGTTTAATTTATTAGCTACTAGTGGAAATACCCGCGCGGTACTTATGCTTTTTAGCGCACATTGCGTAACTTACTTTTAATACCAATTTGCTAAGACAACTATTAATTCACAAGGAGAGTATAAACCAAAGCACAAGTAAATATATACCCAGCACCTGCTTATAAAATCTTGATATGGATTTTTATCGGGATGAACTTGGTGTTCCTGTTTCTTAAACAACTGATTAGAAAGGAAATGGGTCACATAAGGCAAAACCAATACTGATCATATTTCTGAAACCAAAATTCAATTTGGTTCGGTTTGAGGCCAAACCGAACCATGCAAACCCCCTACTAAAAATCATGATCCTTTATTTATTTAATTAATGAATAAGTTGTTTTGAGTCTCGATCATGAAAACATCCGAAACGTCATATGTGAGTACAAAAAGGATGTGATTCTTTTAACAAGACAATAGCATTTAAGTAAAAAGTCTTTACACGAACCAACCTCATATAGAACAAACCATTTGAGCTGAAGACTGAACATGTTTCTAGTAATCATTTCAATAAGTTAACAGGGGCAGAGGCGGGGAAAGTAGCTAAACACGAAAAAGCTTGTATCGAGAATCAGCACGTGTTCGTTCCGTTCGCTTTCGATACATTTGGCGCTCTCGCTCCTGACGCGGTGCGGTTCCTAAAGCGGGTTCAACAGGTGGTAAGCAGTAACACCACACATGTTAAGGGGCATAATTTTGTGTTTAGCAGGGTAGGGTTTGCCATTCAGAAAGGGGTAGCGGCGCAGCTTGTTGCTCGTCTACCTGTCATTGCTTTGTAATCGTATAAAAAATGAAGTTTACTTTTCAAAAAAAAAATGCATAAAAAAAAAATAAGTTAACTACACCAACTAATCCCGAATTTAACAGCTCTTAGTAAATTTCCAATGCATAAGCGTAAAACAACTAAACAACTTATAACGTATGGGTAGGGCTGTTCATGAGCCGAGCCGAGCCGAGCCAGGCCAAGCTCGGGCTCGGCTCGCTTATAAACCGAGCTGGCTTGGCTCGGCTCGGATTTGAAACCGAGCTGAAAATCTAAGCTCGGGCTCGGCTTGGTTTTAAACCGAGCTAGCTCGGCTCGGCTTGGTTTGGCTCGATTTTATAAAAAAAAAAAACTAATATATACCTCTTAAAATTTAATAGCCTAAAATATTATTCAATAATTTAAAAGAATATATTCAAAATAAGTTCAACCTAATACAATTCAAACCAAAATCAAGTTTAACAACGCAAAATAAGTTTTAATTTCAATAAAATACAATATTAGTTCATTAGTATGGTAATCAATCTTCAAATATGCCATAAATATCAAATTACAAACCTATATACATGTAAATAATAATCAGTTTTTTTGTAATATATTATAATGTATATAAAATTAAAACTTATTATAAGTAAAATAATTCGAGCTAAACCGAGCCGAGCTACAAAGCGAGCCAAACCGAGCCAGCTCGGCTCGTTACGAGCCGAGCCGAGCCGAGCTAGGCTCACTTTCTAACCGAGCCGAGCCGGCTCGGCTCACTTTTAAACCGAGCCAAATCGAGCGAGCTTTTTCCGAGCTAAATCCGAGCGAGCTTCGAGCGAGCTCCGAGCCGCGAGCTTTTTGAACAGCCCTACGTATGGGTATATAACGAAACTAAATCACTGGGAAAATGTTACCAAACGCTCAGAGGCTTTCTTCACCATCATCTCTCTTTTCTTCCGGGTTTTTTCATCCTCTTCAACTCCCTTTTTAATCCTCTTAAACTCCCTGTTAATCGGTATAAACCAGGTAAAACCATGTTACACCAATCCAGTTTCGTAATTGGTTCATGTGGGTTGGGTATGGGGTCAAAATAGGTATAGTGGTATACTGTACACGGGTCAAAACTGAGGCTGCTTCAAATGGAACTATGCATGGGAGGCTTTGATGGTGTGTGGGGAGGACCTCCGCACAAGGCCCATGATTTCGAGGGGCATGCGATTTAAAAAAAATCCGATACGTATATATTATTTTTTTAAATAGTAAATACATACCACTTTCAAAATAGGCCCATTTACAAATCACTTTTTATGGTTTATAATTTAGCCCACTTGGAATTATGTTTATTAAGCCCAATACTGATTTGATCTTTTTTAAAATAATAACAAAACATAACAGAAGGGCACATTTTTTCAATCTCGAACAGGATACGTGAATTCTCAGAGACGCCTCTGGAACTATGGTAGGCATTTAAACTATAAAACATGATGATGATTTCTGTTTTATTTTTTAAATTTGACATAGAATACCAATATATTTAAGTTAACACTTAAAACATATATTTCTTTAAAAAAAATTAAAATATATGTATGTGTTAAACGGATCAATCTGTGAACTTGCCAAGTCGAGTTAGAACAAAGTAATTTTGTATTATTGAATTGAATAAATAATGAATACAATAATAACCTCTATATATAGAGTTTGATATTACAATTCAATACCCTATACAATGATTAATATTAAATACCATCTAATATTTATAAACTGTCTAATATTCCCCCGCAAGTTGAGGGCGGGGAACGACCTACAACTTGGACCGTAGAGACAAGAAGCGTTGAGAAGACAGCGGCTTGGTAAACACATAAGCATTTTGATCATTAGTAGAGATGAACTTAACACTTAGATCCCCATGAGCCACCAGTTCATGAACAAAGTGAAAATCAACTTCAACATGTTTTGTGCGGGCATGAAAAACCGGATTTGCCGAAAGATAGGTGGCTCCCAAATTGTCACACCAAAGTGTAGGTGAGGATTTTGTAGTAACACCAAGTTCATGAAGAAGGGCCTTTAACCAGATTAATTCCGCCACGGTATCCGCAAGGGCTTTATACTCGGATTCGGTAGATGAACGAGACACAGTGCGTTGTTTTCGGGCTGACCATGAAACAAGATTACATCCAATATAGACAGCGAATCCCCCCGTGGATCGACGATCGACATGACACCCAGCCCAATCAGAGTCAGAATAGGCCTGGACAGAGTCGGTCCAGTGAGCACCGGTAAAAGCATGAAGAACCGAGTCCGAATGATGGCGGATCAGAAGGCCCAAGTCAGCCGTACCTTTAAATACAGCAAAATACGCTTAACGGCTATCCAATGATTTTCGGATGGATCTTGCATAAATTGACAAACTTTATTGACCGAGAAGGCAATATCAGGACGTGTTAACGTAGCATATTGCAAGGCACCAACAACTTGACGGTATTTGGTTGAATCAGAGAATAACGGACCGTCATTAGGTAAAAGAACCTGAGAAGAGCTCATCGAAGAAGAAACCAGTTTACAGTCAGACAGGCCAGAGCGATGCAAGAGATCCGAAATATACTTCTTTTGAGACAGAATAAGGTCAAGCCCGCTACGTACAACTTTAATGCCCAAAAAGTAGTGCAAGGGGCCGAAATCTTTGATGGCAAACATTGAGCTGAGACGGGTGATAATATGATCAATGGCTTGGTTGTTGTTCCCGGTAATAATAATATCATCAACATAGACCAGAATATACACAAGTAAGCCCCATGAGTTGAGAATGAACAAAGAGGGATCAGTTTTAGAACCATGAAAACCAAGTTGTTGAAGTGCCGTGGATAACCGGGTAAACCAGGCCCGCGGTGCTTGTTTAAGCCCGTAGAGAGACTTGTGTAAGAGACAAACATGGTTCGGCTGCTGTGGATCAACAAAGCCCGGGGGTTGTTACATGTAAACCGTTTCTTGCAAGGTGCCATGTAAAAAGGCATTCTGCACGTCTAATTGTCGCATACACCATTTTTGAGAAACCGCAAGAGATAATACCACCCGAATAGTAGTAGGCTTCATCACCGGACTAAAAGTATCATGGTAATCAACACCATGTTGTTGATGGAACCCCTTGGCGACAAGACGAGCTTTATAGCGAGTTACGTTTCCCTGTGCATCTCGTTTTAACCTGTATACCCACTTACAATCAACCAAGTTAGTATTATTGACACAAGGGACCAAGGACCATGTCCCGTTTTTATGAAGTGCCTGAAACTCCTCGTTCATGGCAAGACGCCACTCCGGTGACTGGTTAGCAACGGTAAAAGAAGTAGGTTCGATAAGTGGATCAGTGGAAGTGTGAGAATAATAGGCCGAAGGGCTGAAGCGATCAGTAGGTTTCGGGTTAGGGCGTAGATTAGAGGGGCGGGACCGAGGTGGAGGAGGGGGTATAGGCTGAGGGTCAGCAGTGGTTTGAGGCTGAGGTGGGATAGGCGATGGGGCAGCCTCGGGTTGAGGCTGTGGAGGCTGCTCAGGTTGCGGAACAGCCGGAGTGGGGTTTTGAAAGGTGGCAGCGGGCTGTGAAGGGTCGAGTGGGGGTGGTGGTTGGGGAAAAATTAAGGTATAGATGGGTGGAGGAGGTGCTGGTTGTGGAGAGTCACGATACGGAAGAACATGTTCATTGAAGCGAACATGACGTGCCACATAGACACGTTCGGTGACCGGGTCGAAGCACCGGTAACCGTGATGAAAAGGACTATAACCAAGGAAAATGCAAGGAGTTGAGCGGAAGTCGATTTTGTGACGGGTGTAGGGACGAAGATAAGGGAAGCATTGACAACCAAAGACACGGAGAAAGGAATAATCGGGTTTACTATGAAAAATATGAAGAAAAGGAGATGTGTTGGAAGAGGTGCGAGAAGGTAAATGGTTGATAAGATACGTAGCGGTTTCAAAAGCAAAAGACCAAAAACGTTGAGGAAGATTAGAGTGGGCTAGGAGAGCAAGGCCGGTTTTGACAACATGCCGATGACGGCGTTCGACAATGCCATTTTATTCACTAGTGTGAGGGCAAGATCGCCGATGAATGATGCCAAGGGAAGTAACGTAGGGTGTTAGGTTGCGAAATTCACCACCCCAATCTGTTTGAATAGTTTTTAATTTAGTGTTAAATTGACGTTCAACAATAGTTATGAAGTTTTTAAGAGTGGAATAGACATCTGATTTTTGTGCTAAAGGGTAAAACCACGTGTAACGAGAATGATGATCAACACATAATAAAAAATAGCGATAACCATCAAGAGATAAAGTAGAAGAAGGGCCCAAACATCACAATAAACCAAATCCAAGATATTAGAACTATGAAAATTAGAAAGTTTTAAAGGTAGTTTAGATGATTTTCCCAACTGACAAGAAGTACATAAACAAGAAGAAAGTTTTGTAGAAACAGGTAAAGAATACCTAGAAATAATAGACTGCAGAACACGCCGGTGGGGATGACCAAGATGTAACGCCCGTCTCAATTAATCAAGATTTTAATAATAAGATACACATTTTAATGCTAAAATGTGACTTTACAAAAGCTTGTCATACCCACATTCCCATATGTTTACAACATTTCAAAGATATATTTGTAAGTGTTTACATAATTCACTTATAACAAAACAAATCAAGATTTGATGCGGAAGCTTCATTTAACGTGTGTTCGGTTCTTGCTCGTCGCTCGATCTTCATCCGGGGCTCTCGACATTCACCTAGGATCAAAACCAACTTAGAAGTCAGTTTTGATAGTTAAATAACAAGTACAACAAGGTAATTGGGTCAAATAATCGAAATAAACAAAATAAACATAATTTTCAGCATTTTAGGCCGTCGCCGCGTGCGACGGCAGAAGGCCTTGGCCGTGGCGCGACACCACGGTCCCAATTGGACAGAAAGTGTGTTGCTAGTGCTGCATATTCCCAGCATAACCCGATTTCACGGAAACGAGCATAACTCTCTCGTTTTTAATCCGTTTTACCCGATTCTTTTTCCTACGCGCTCGTAATTTAATTCTCCATCTTATGGAGTTAAAATCCAACATCCTGATTAACAAAATTTCAGACTTTTAAGTCTTTGACTTATTACCTTTTTTACCAAATTTTGACCCGTTCGTGATTTTATCAAACAAACATGTTTATTTGATCTATAAACTCATGAGATTCATAATTTCAATATCTCCTATCATATTAATCATAAATCACGGGTTTCTTACTTAATTAAAACCCGTTTACGCTCAAATGCTTATTTTGACCCATTAAGGGTATTTAAGCACTTTAAAGCTTAAAATCGCTTTCACTCATTTCTAGCATCATATTCCTACATTTCTTATCAAGTAATCTTCCACCACAACTATATGTGTGGTGGATTTAATGTGGATATCTATATGTTCATAGTTTTACCCCTCGGATTATCGTTTTACGTTAAAGACTCATA
This sequence comes from Helianthus tuberosus, assembly GCA_030545235.1. Taxonomy (NCBI): domain Eukaryota; kingdom Viridiplantae; phylum Streptophyta; class Magnoliopsida; order Asterales; family Asteraceae; genus Helianthus; species Helianthus tuberosus. Next base: position 17,112,575 of record CM060354.1, on the reverse strand, counting down.
TAAAGTCATTCGACCCAAGAATCTACATCTTTCACTTTCTATACTTATTCTGAGTATTTATTTAATCATAAAACTTGTTTCTGACTCACCTTTAAGGGTCGTTCGTTCGAATTAGCTTACAAGGGCAATTTGGTCAATTTTCATCCTTATTTTACTACGAAGGACCTTTAAATACTTGTTTGACCCAAAAATCCGACCTTTTAACTATAATCTTGTTTAGAAACCAATATGCTTCTAAAACACCATAATCATAACTCAATGTATTCGGTTTACCTAAAAGATAACCGAATATCTATATTTTAACCTTGTCTAGTTCTTATAGAACCTCAAGTTCTACATGATGAGTTGGATCATTATACATACCTGGCTCGGATCAATATATTGACCCATTTCGATACATTGCCTTAGTAGTCGCTAAGCAATAGCAATGTACATATCCATCTGATATTTATTCCTATAATCATATAGCTCAACAAACCATTAGTCGATATTGTCAAAAAGTGATAATTTCACCTTTTGACCCGTTTGGCCTATATGCCGAACGTTACCTATTTAATAAAAACATGGTTTTTGATTTCCAATTCATGCATCCATTCCATCCCGGATTTTACTACCAATTCCTTTTTCTCTTAAATCCTTTTCTCACAATTCAACCCATTTCGGCTTACGCCATGGGTATCCTTTTAACTTCGATTTATATTAGTCAACACCTAACTAATTTCCATTTTTACCCGTTTCCTCATTATTAGATTACACTACAAGATATTCATAATGGAAATCCGTATTCTATATAAGTGTGTAAGTTTCACTTACCTTGCATCCATGCCATGCTTTTCTTTCCATACTCGCTCCGTTTGACCCGCTTCATCCACAAGCTTCCACCTAGCTTGTTAAGCACCAAACTATTATCCAATGTTCACAAGGTGGTTAGATTAACCATAATTTAATATGATCTTCCACCTTACACATTTCTATGCATTCATCCGAACACTTAATATAATCAAATTTTACATACTAACTAGTAGGCCGCGATTTCATTTAGGCATTTCATATCACTGAAAATGGACTATTTTTGGTGACTTGTTTGACCTGTTTACAAGTCTTCAAAAAATATGATTTTTTTATGTGGCGTACCTCTCGGAGGGTTAGGCCTTGTGTTAAAATTTCAAGATCTAACTCTTTACCAAAAATTCGTAAGAATTCATTTACTAAGCTGCAATCAGATTCGTCACTTCTGACTGCAGCTTACGGAAAATTCATTAAAAATTCCTTTTTTATCCGATTGACGAAATTCCAATTGGCGATTCTTTTAATCGCTTAAAACTATTTACAGTAAAAATTTGAGATCATAACTAAATTTCTAAATTGAGTTATGACATTCGTAATAGGCTGCAAATTCTGCTAGAAAACGCAGCTTGAACCTTTGATACGGAAAAATTCATAAAACGTTCAATTTTCGTCGAAAAAATGCGATTCCAGTGGGATTTTAAAGATATTTCCTGGAATTACATTTTAGACTCAAGAAACACATATTTTTGTCACGTTTTGTTCAGGTTACAGGCAATACAAGTCTGCTGTAAATTCTGATCAGGAGCTATTTGAATTCAGCTTTCGATTTAAGCATGTTCTTGACATCATAACACGAATTTTTAGCAATCAAAACCCTAAAAACATCTCATACATGAATTTAGCATAAAAAAAATCTGAATTTACTTGAGCTAGGCGTGATTTCAATATATTCTTGTCTAGGGTTTACTCCTAAACACAATTTCACTTCAATATCATCCATACCACAATCATGCAACATCAATTTCGAATTTCTTATGTACATCAAGAATTCTCAACTTCATAAATATCAAAAATTCGACATACCTTACGATCCTCACGACTAGGTGATCGTTTCTATGTATACAAATCCGAGTTTGGTCTTCAATTGTACCTTCAATTGGAAGATTTTGTGGAGTTTAGGGGTTTACCCCTTTTCTTCCTGCTCTGGTCGTTCCCCATGCACACACACACATTCTATGTGTGTGTTGTGTTTTAATTATTTGTTTTAATAAAAATTAGTTTCCTACTTGACGACATTAGTACCTATAGTTTCAAGAATTTATAATTGAAACTAGAACCCATGGTTTATCATTTCATTACCCATTACTAACTAGGTTAGGTCTACCGAGTTAACTTAATGGGTTCGGGGAGCCATAACCCGTTTTATTTTAGGTCCTGTTAACTCGGGCCTTTTATATACTTTGTTTTCTCAAAGTATTTATCCTTCTTTTTAATTAGTATTAGATTATTTATTTAAATCCTTATATTCATCGGGTTAATTTTACCACAAACGGTATTTTACCCATTCATTATTATTAACGTGGTTTGATTACCAAACCTGTTTTTGGGGTGTTACAAGTCTACCCCCCTTAAAGAGGTTTCGTCCCCGAAACCTTTCTCACAAACTTTATCAGTTTAGATCATCCGAACCTTAGTTTCGGTGATCACTTGGGCACTATTCGAACATAATAATCTTACCAAAAAGTATGGTAATGTGTTTTTGGTTTTAAGGCGTATGCGCCTTTCACGTGTAAGGCCTCGTATGCCATTACTTTCAGCTTGTGTTTCTTATTCTAGTCACTTATTTGACGGAGTTGTCATCTGATTACTCGGTCGTATTTATTATTCAACACGTTTACTTCTAGCAAATTTTTATATTGACCAGCGCCTTGCATAAGTCGTAACAGTATTTCGACTCTGAATGGTTTTTACCAGCTAGACTAATTTCTCGCCGTCACTTTATACCCCGTCACTCGGGTACATCATATTGCCATCCCGGCCTTTTACGTGTTTCTGATTTCTTGTCTCGTAACTCACGTTACAACATGGTTACATTCTACGTCACTTTTAGTGACCGTAATCCCATCACATCTTGTTTAAGTTTATGTCGACTTTTCATTGTCGAAAATCTTTCTTTCGAATGTATCGTTTTACACCTATTGGTGTTAAAACCTATATCCTTTAATATTAACCATTTCTGAGTTCGTCTCATAATATTCATATTTGTTAAAACGTTGTTTCTTACTAAAACTGAATTTTAGTTTAACGTTTTTTCCTTTTAACTAAGTCAATTACTTATATCAAGGAAATTGACAACCCATAATTTATTCTTTTCTGTTCTCGTTTTACGCGAGGAATCGTAGCAAGTTCCCTCGCTTTCCTCTATTGACCCGTAGGTTCTTTCACTTAGCCTTGTAGGCTATTTCCTTAGGTCTTCACCCCCTTTTAACGGGGACCCTAAGGTTTATTTCCCTTTTTATTTGTGACCCAAGAGTCATTCTGGTCCCGTAGACCTTAACACTGCTCGCATTCCTGAAGGTTACGATGATCCCGCAGATTCATCTTTTATTTGTGTCTATATTCAAATGTGTATATACATATATAGCTTCAAAGCATCTCTTGTTATGTTTGGAGTCGTTTATTTTCGCTTTGGAACTTTAGTTGACCTTGACCATAGTCTAAGGCTTCATTTGTTTACTTTTGGACTAATTTTCCGACTTTACGTCTTCTTACGTCATTCATACGTCGGTTTATTCTATGCTTGCCATTATTTGGTTTGCATATATTCTTATTTGGTTATGTCCCATTATCGGGTTCATTATTCTTTTGCTTTTAACGCTACCTTTATTTGGCTAGCGCTTATTTGTGCCATCTGGCATTATATTGTATTCAACCTGTTTGGCTTGTTAATGTGAAATACATCACTTATAAACGATCAACTTTATTCTTTATTCAACCCGTTCAACCTCAAATGGTTGAACATGTTTATTCAAAATTTCTATTTACGAAATTTTATAGTCATAACTCATAATCCAAATCTTTTGATTTTCAACCTGCGTTCACGTCTCATGGTTTACACATGTGCTTAAATTCCTACCCATCAACCAGGTGTTTTACCGAAGTCGTTATTATTGCAACCCTCCCGGTATGCATTAAGACCTCGCTTCATTTTTATATTCCGACTTTGTCCTCAAGTTTGACGTTTTACAAAAACGGCCCGTTAAGAGGCATATTTGCATTTTCCGGGTTCGAGTGTAAGTACACTCCCTCCCAATGCATATACTAATCGTTTTACATTTTTGCATTCTCCAGGTTCGAGTGTAAGTACACCCCCTCCCAGTGTGTACTTTAATTATTTTACATGTTTGCATTCTCCGGGTTCGAGTGTAAGTACACCCCCTCCCAGTGCATACCTTAATCATTTTACATGTTTGCATTCTCCAAGTTCGAGTGTAAGTACACCCCCTCCCAGTGCATACCTTAATCATTTTACATGTTTCTTTGTCCCTTCACTCGGGCTCATTATCCTAATGTAATACGCTTCCGTCACCAGGCTGTGCGTTTACATTATTATCAAATATTTTGCTCATTTGATTCGTTTGGGTACTTTTTAATTTGTCCCACTCACCCCTGTCCTTACTACATCGGATGTAAGCATGTCCATCATAAAAAGTTCATGGTATCACGTGCTCACCACTTACTTGGCCAGAGTAAGCGATCAATACCTGGTATACATGACCTTTTTTATAATTTTCACATTACACCCCATGTAAGTAATGCCTCTATTTGTTTCTCTTGGAAACAATATCCCGGATAGATTTTCTATTCGGGTTTTTCCAAGTTTTTAATCTACATATGCAACTTTCAATTTCTACGTATTTGTTGCATATTACTATTCACGTAATAATTTAAAATACGCACCTGTAAATGCTTGCCCTAACGGGCTTTTTATGTCGTTAACCTTGTTCTCGATCGTCACGCGATTTAGGTCCTTGATGAGTATGCTCTGCTTGTCATACCTCGGACCGTTCCACCGTCATATCCGCAATTTGCTAAACTCTCGCTATCTTCAGATGCGAGTGTCCTGCAATTAAAACATTTACAACATTTAGTAATTTCGACATTAATGGATGCCCGTATTATAATACAAGGCTTTTCTACTATACGCATCAACGCGTGTAATTTCGTTGACTATATCTACTCTATTTCGATGTTATTGGTGTAACGTGTATTACACGATAACCATATGTGTTGTTCTCAACACTTTAATCATACTAAACCATTGATATACATGTACTTACCGGATTTGCGATCAAGCCTCGAACCGAACACACTTTATTCTTTAACCATGAGCTCTGATACCAACTTGTAACGCCCGTCTCAATTAATCAAGATTTTAATAATAAGATACACATTTTAATACTAAAATGTGACTTTACAAAAGCTTGTCATACCCACATTCCCATATGTTTACAACATTTCAAAGATATATTTGTAAGTGTTTACATAATTCACTTATAACAAAACAAATCAAGATTTGACGCGGAAGCTTCATTTAACGTGTGTTCGGTTCTTGCTCGTCGCTCGATCTTCATCCGGGGCTCTCGACATTCACCTATGATCAAAACCAACTTAGAAGTCAGTTTTGATAGTTAAATAACAAGTACAACAAGGTAATTGGGTCAAATAATCGAAATAAACAAAATAAACATAATTTTCAGCATTTTAGGCCGTCGCAGCGCGCGACGGCAGAAGGCCTTGGCAGTGGCGCGACGCCACGGTCCCAATTTGACAGAAAGTGTGTTGATGGTGGTGCATATTCCCAACATAACCCGATTTCACGAAAACGAACACAACTCTCTCGTTTTTAATCCGTTTTACCCGATTCTATTTCCTACGCGCTCGTAATTTAATTCTCCATCTTATGGAGTTAAAATCCAACATCCGGATTAACAAAATTTCAGACTTTTAAGTCTTCGACTACTTACCCTTTTTACCAAATTTTGACCCGTTCGTGATTTTATCAAACAAACATGTTTATTTGATTTATAAACTGTAACACCCCGAAAACAGGTTTGGTAATTAAACCCCGTTAATACTAAGAACGGGTAAAATACCGTTAGTGGTAAAATTAACCAGGTGAAAATTAGGATTTAAATAAATAATTTTATGTTAAAAAAAGAGAGAGAATAAACGCTTTGAGAAAACAAAGCGTATATAAAGCCCGAGTTAACGGGACTTAAAAAAAATACTACGGGTTATGACTTCCCAGACCAATTAAGTAACTAGGGATATCAACCTAGTTGGTTAAGTGTTGTTAAAACAATAAAAGAAACAAGAAATAGATAACCCTTTAAATAACTTGGGTAAATTTGAGGGACTAAACCTGGGCAAATGAGATAAAGTTTTATTAAAACAAAATAAATAAATAAAACACACACACACACACATACGTATATGTGTCTGCGATTTTAACCAGAGCCAGGAAAGGCTCTCTTGCTCAAAACCCTAAATTGCAAGAACTGATCAAATCAAAGAGGCAATCAAACCCAAATTGAAAATCCAAGCACAAATTGGTGATCACCTCAGTGAAGTGATCACAAGGTATGTTTAATTTAATTATTTGGTTCCATCTTGAATTCTTGATGAACTTATGAAATCGAAATTCGAGCTTGCATGATCGATGTTTAGATGAAACTAGGATGAATCCATGTCTAGGAACAAACCCTAGGTGAGAACTTGACGATTTAGTGTCATAAATTAGAGATTGAATGATTACCCATATATGTGTTAAGTGGGTTTTTATGATATTATGATGAACACTTGAAAAGTGATGGTAAATCTGAGAAAAATTGATGTTATGATGCAAGATTTGATATTGTTCATGAGTGCTAGACATAAGGGTTTGATTTAATAATTGAATCTTGGTTAAAAATATTAGCCATGAACTAAATAGAAGAGGTATAAAAATCATGCCCATAAGGTGCTCGTTAAAATGTCCAAGTGAATCGTGTTGTCTACTAGTTTGTCTGTAGAGCTTGATTTGATGATTTCTTGAGTAGTGGGTTTATGACAAATCTTTGATTTGTATGAAATTAAACATGATGGTGTATGAGAATCACCAAATAGGACTTGAATATATGTTAATTTTAGTTCTAGTTCTTAAATTGACAAAGATGAAGTTGAGAAGATGGTAAAATTAGAATTCATATGATGACTTCTTGAAATAGATGATGTTTTTGACATCTCTTAGCCTACTATCATTGTGTTATAGGTTTCTAACCATTACCAAGAGTTTAATAAGGGTTTTAGCCATGGAAATGGGTTGCATTTAATGGCTTGGGTCGAATTTGAAAGGACCCAAAACATGATTTCCGTAGCTTTTTATATGTATTTTGACTAATCTTAAAAAAATCATATAAAATCAACCGTTTATCCGATTTGGGTGTTCTATACCTTTTCGGAAAGCTTATGAAGTAAATTTTTACTGTTTTCAATCATAAGAAACAAATGTGGTTGTTAAATAGGCCAAATAGGCGAATTAAAACAGCTGTTCAGACATTGAAAGCTGTTGAAAAATGAAAATATAGTTGCTGAGCTGATTTTATAAAAATCATAGAAAATTCGTTAGAAGGTGTACCTTATATGCTTGCGAAGGTATTGGAGCGTTCTACGATCCATCTTTGAACATGTTGATCTAACTCAGATTTTAAACGGGTCAAAATGGTCAATTACAGCAGCTGAATAGAAAATCGCTGCACATAAATAATGTTCTTATTAACCAAGAAAAAGGCATAGGATTGTATATACTTGCTTTAGGCATGAAGTATTGATTGTTGGGAACAAATAGCACTTTATGTGACATGCTTAAAGTGTTTAAAATCACTTACTAACTAGTTGTATAAGTAACTTCACTAACGGGTCAAACGGTTAGTGAATGAAAAGAATTATGGTATGAAACTAGTTATTGAATATATTGCATGCTTTGATGATAAGTGTGTAAAAAAAGGGGTCCATAGGGTGATGGCCATTATATAGAATGACCAATCTAACCATTTTATGGATGTTATGATATAGTTGACTCTAAACAAGCTAGGTGGGAGCTTGGAAAGGAACGGGTCAAACGGATCATGGATGCGAAGAATGTTTGCGCGGACCCGAGGTAAGTAAAGCTTGCACCCAATTTAAGTGTACGTATTTATTTTATAGGTGATAAATATGACAACAGATTGTATCCGAATATCGGTTCCGATACGAAAAAATATGAGTCGGAACGAATAAAATGATAAAAAAAACCATGTTTAATGGCAAAAAGGGGCGAAATGGGTTAAATAATGAAATGGTAAATAAATACCATTCAAATATAAGTGCAAAATGTTTGGTCATTTAGACGAAACGGGTCAAATGGTAATGTTAACACCATTTGACGAATAACGACTAACAATTGCTTGTCGAGTTCGATGCTCACAGGGTAAAACGGCTTATGGAATTTGCGTTGCTATGAATCAGCAAATTATTAAGGCAATGTATTAAAATGGGTCAATACTTTGACCCGAGCCAGGTACGCGTAAATTGGCGGAGTATAAGAGACATTTTAATGTGGAAATGTGATGTGTGGAAATAGAAGAGCGAGATTTGAACTTAAATGTTTAAATCTCCTAAACGGGTCAAAATGAATTATGTGCATAGCTTGGGTATTGGTCGCATAATTCATAAAAGTTATGTTCACGAGTTAAAGACTTTTGAGTTAACAAGTAGTCCAAGGTTTTATGATGATTTAAAATGATTTAGAAACAAGTCGTTTAATAGATTATGAAACGGGTCGAATAATTGTATAAGAGATTTATAAGCCGTTAACTTATAAGTCAACATCGTTACAAACCTTAGTGTTGATTACATAGGAGACTGCATTACAGTCAATATGAAACAAGAATCGCGTAAAACTGATGTGTAGTTTGAAAGTTATGCATATTTATGTTAAACATAGGAAAAACACATAGCTGGGCAAAAAAAAAATGCAGGTTGCAGAAACAAACCTACTGGAAAATGGTGACCCTCGCGCCACGCGAAGGACCAAGATAGTTGGGGCGCGACACGCGACCACGGTCGTGGCACGCGACAGAATTAGGAAACCCTGTCGCGGCACGCGACAGGGTACAACTTGCAGATTTTGTTTGTTTCGCTTATTTGGCTCAAAGTACTTGAAGAAACATGTTATATAATTATCAAAACTAACGTTTGTGTTGGTTTTGATTATAGGTAAATGATATCAGCTATCTGGATGAAGATCAAGCGCCTAACAAGAACCGAACACACGATAAATGAAGCTTCCGCATTTGAGTTTAAACCTTGTTATCAAAAGTGAACTATGTAAACACTTATAACATGGTTGTTGGAACGTTTTAAACATGTCTGAATATTTTTGATGTAAAATGCGTACTTTAATGATATAAAATAACGTTAAATTAGAATGGGTCTTACATAAACTCATGAGATTCATAATTTCAATATCTCCTATCATATTAATCATAAATCACGGGTTTCTTAATTAAAATCCGTTTACGCTCAAATGCTTATTTTGACCCATTAAGGGTATTTAAGCACTTTAAAGCTTAAAATCGCTTTCACTCATTTCTAGCATCATATTCCTACATTTCTTATCAAGTAATCTTCCACCACAACTATATGTGTGGTGGATTTAATGTGGATATCTATATGTTCCTAGTTTTACCCCTCGGATTATCGTTTTACGTCAAAGACTCATATAAAGTCATTCGACCCAAAGAATCTACATCTTTCACTTTCTATACTTATTCCGAGTATTTATTTAATCATAAAACTTGTTTCCGACCCACCTTTAAGGGTCGTTCGTTCGAATTAGCTTACAAGGGCAATTTGGTCAATTTTCATCCTTCTTTTACTACGAAGGACCTTTAAATACTTGTTTGACCCAAAAATCCGACCTTTTAACTATAATCTTGTTTAGAAACCAATATGCTTCTAAAACACCATAATCATAACTCAATTTATTCGGTTTACCTAAAAGATAACCGAATATCTATATTTTAACCTTGTCTAGTTCTTATAGAACCTCAAGTTCTACATGATGAGTTGGATCATTATACATACCTGGCTCGGATCAATATATTGACCCGTTTTGATACCTTGCCTTAGTAGCCGCTAAGCAATAGCAATGTACATATCCATCTGATATTTATTCCTATAATTATATAGCTCAACAAACCATTAGTCGATATTGTCAAAGGGTGATAATATCACCTTTTGACCCGTTTGGCCTATATGCCGAACGTTACCTATTTAATAAAAAATGGTTTTTGATTTCCAATTCATGCATCCATCCCATCCCGGATTTTACTACCAATTCCTTTTTCTCTTAAATCCTTTTCTCATAATTCAACCCATTTCGGCTTACGCCATGGGTATCCTTTTAACTTCGATTTATATTAGTCAACACTTGACTAATTTCCATTTTTACCCTTTTCCTCATTATTAGATTACACTACAAGATATTCATAATGGAAATCCGTATTCTACATAAGTTTGTAAGTTTCACTTACCTTGCATCTATGCCATGCTTTTCTTTCCATACTCGCTCCGTTTGACCCGTTTCATCCACAAGCTTCCACCTAGCTTGTTAAGCGCCAAACTATTATCCAATGTTCACAAGGTGGTTAGATTAACCATAATTTAATATGATCTTCCACCTTACACATTTCTATGGATTCATCCGAACACTTAATATAATCGCGATTTCATTTAGGCATTTCATATCTTTGAAAATTGGCTGTTTTTTGTGACTTGTTTAACCTGTTTACAAGTCTTCAAAAATTATGACTTTTTTATGTGGCGTACCTTTCGGAGGGGTAGGCCTTGTGTTAAAATTTCAAGATCTAACTCTTTACAAAAAATTCGTAAGAATTCATTTACTAAGCTGCAATCAGATTCGTCACTTCTGACTGCAGCCTACGGAAAAAATCATTAAAAATACCTCGTTTATCCTATTGACGAAATTCCAATTGGAGATTCTTTTAATCGCTTAAAAATATCTACAGTAAAAATTTGAGATCATAACTAATTTCCTAAATTGAGTTATGACATTCGTAATAGGCTGCAAATTATGCTAGAAAACGCAGCTTGAACCTTTGATACGGAAAAATTCATAAAACGCTCAATTTTCGTCGAAAAAATTCGATTCCAGTGGGTTTTTAAAGATATTTCCTGGAATTACATTTTAGACTCAAGAAACACATGTTTTTGTCGCGTTTTGTTCAGGTTACAGCCAATACAAATCGGCTGTAAATTCTGATCAGGAGCTGTTTGAATTCAGCTTTCAATTTAAGCATGTTCTTGACATCATAACACTAATTTTTAGCAATCAAAACCCTAAAAACATCTCATACATGAATTTAGCATCAAAAAAAAAATCTGAATTTACTTGAGCTAGGCATGATTTCAATATATTCTTGTCTAGGGTTTACTCCTAAACACTATTTCACTTCAATATCATCCATACCACAATCATGCAACATCAATTTCGAATTTCTTATGTACATCAAGAATTCTCAACTTCACAAATATCAAAAATTTGACATACCTTACGATCCTCATGACTAGGTGATCGTTTCTATGTATACAAATCCGAGTTTGGTCTTCAATTGCACATTCAATTGGAAGATTTTATGGAGTTTAGGGTTTTACCCCTTTACTTCCTGATCGTTCCCCACGCACACACACACACATTCTATGTGTGTGTTGTGTTTTAATTATTTCTTTTAATAAAAATTAGTTTCCTACTTGACGACATTAGTACCTATAGTTTCAAGAATTTACAATTGAAACTAGAACCCATGGTTTATCATTTCATTACCTATTACTAACTAGGTTAGTTCTACCTAGTTAACTTAATGGGTTCGGGGAGCCATAACCCGTTTTATTTTAGGTCCCGTTAACTCTGGCCTTTTATATACTTTGTTTTCTCAAAGTATTTATCCTTCTTTTTAATTAATATTAGATTATTTATTTAAATCCTTATATTCACCGGGTTAATTTTACCACTAACGGTATTTTACCCATTCATTATTATTAACGTGGTTTGATTACCAAACCCGTTTTCGGGGTGTTACACAAGTGAATGATGCCAGATGGTGGAAGATTCTTTGACAGCAGTGAAAGCAACTTTGGGAAGTGATTTGAGGTGAGGTAGGCGGATGGTGTAGAGACCCTGTTCACTTGGCCCCGTTAGGAGGGTAGTGCGTGTAGGCTCGTACTTCACAACAAAAAAGGAAGAGTGAAATTCAAAGAAAACGTCATTATCAGAACAGAATTTTTCACAGAAAGTAGGTTTTGTTTAAGGGCAAGAACATGCAAAATATTAGAAAGGTTAAACGTTTTATGAGGTGTAAAGAAGGTTTTGGAACCGATGTGAAAAATGGGTAAAGGAGTACCGTCACCAACATGGAGAGAATCATTACCGTGATACGCCTCAGAGTTGTCAAGACTTGATAAATCCGGAGAAGCATGACCATTAGCCCCAGTATCAGGTTTCCGAGCTTCATATGCCGAGTCGCCATCTGAAAAAGTAGCAAAATTTGCCTGATTTGAAAAGCGAGATGAGCCTGATTTGTCACACCCCAACCGATGGCGGAAACAACGGGATGAGACGAAGTGTGTATAGATTGCAAGAGACTTCATAACACTATGTGACAATATTTAATTAAATCCGAATTTCATTGCAAATGCTAAATTGTCATACAATGATCCAAACAAAATACAACATTATCTCAAATAACAACATAACATCAAAAGATAAATAGATTAAAGGTGTGTATCTAGTCCACCCTAAACTTGTTTCATCTTTCATCAATACTTCAATAATCAACCTGCAACATGTATTAAAATAGAGTTTCAATGCAAAAGCAATGGCGAGTATACAAGTTTGTTTACATAGCATGATAGAATAAAAACTCAAATCCAACATGATTCATAATATGTGATTACTAGTATGCAATTTTTGGCGTACAATATGATCAAACCCTAGAATACAACGCATAAAATAGCCTAATCCCAATAGTTTAGCGGGGTGGTAATGTTTAACTTAACAATACCCAAAAGTATAACGGGCGGGGCGTTAATCCTATAGCGCTATAATTGTTAAGGTGGACGAGCAAAGTTAATGAGCATATAACGTTCCAAATCGTTCACATAGCATACGAGAATAACAAGAAAGTCACATTAGTTTCATGCTTGATCAAGGGTTGAGTATGTTTAGTTTAAAGGTTGTTTGCATAATTATACATGTTGCATCCCAAAGTGTAAAGGGGAAAAAGGGATCGAGTATACTCACGGTGGTTGCAAGCTTTCCTACTTGAAATCCCGCGAGTGAGTTGGTGAATGGATTAGTTTAGAGCACCTAGTCCTTCTACACGAGGAAACATAGGTGTCACGACCCCCGACCCACCCTGGACGGAATCGGGAGTCGCGAACAGCCCAGTGGTACCGGTGATTATTTTGAAAATGTTGCAGCGGAAATTTCATCAGGACCGAGAGTTAGGAAAAATATCAGAGTTTAGAAAACACCGGATTTTATTTATTAAATAGATGGGATAAACCCATGTTTTACAAAGGTAGCTTTGATAAAGATAAATTTGATTTACATACAACAATATTTCTTAATTTTATTTAATAAAATAAGCCACTTCTTGATGCCTTTCAGTGTCGTGTCCATCTCTTACTCCAATCTACTGTAATTACCTGAAACGCGTTTTAAAAAGGTTTTGTCAGCAGGAAATACTGAGTGAATCATTCTATTTAATAAAACGACCAGTTTGTTATAATTTACAGTATTAAGGGAGATTACAATGTTTCTGATATCAATCAACTACCCACAGTATTTTGTCACTCGACCCATTGGCCCATTCGTCCAACGGTGTCTGTGACTATGGGTCATATCACCCCTTGGCTGCCCCAATGGTGAAGATTATCAAGTAATGTATACAAAACCCCACATACCGGCTGTAACTTGGTGATTACATAAACTTAATCACTGTAATTATAACTTTAAAATAACATGCTTTTGAAATTAATATTTGATAAAAAGAGAATGACTCACTTATAAGCATGCAGATTCATACGGCCAAAGTTTAGTCTACAGATAAGCCTTGATATATTGCAGATTTATACAGGCAGAGCTTAGCCTATTGATTTAGCCTTGTAACCTAGTGCACACGAACTAGGTAAGTAACTAATACAGCATTTACGATAACTCACGAGATTAAAACCCTAACAACGAATGACAAAGTGCAATCACTTAAACATCCATCGGATTCACAACGAATGACAGAGTATTCCCCGAGTTCAAGTGGTACTCAAACATCCTGTCGGAATCACGACTAATGACAAAGGATAGTACTTAAACATCCATTGGATATTTTCAATCGATCGGACATTGAATCGTAGCAGCGATCAAGTTAATACCCGGTATCGTAGCAGCATTTCGTGCTATGTGTGTGTTTCTGTAGTATTTAAACAATAACTCAGCGTAGATTTGGAGTTTCTACGTCATTTCAGTGCCAAAATTCGATTGCCAAACCCTGCTATTTATACACGAAATTTGACCCCGCTTACGGACCGTAAGCCTCATCCCTTACGGTCCGTAAGGGACACCTATTCACTATAGGGTAGCCACGTGTGGGTGTAGGCTTGCTGAGTCGATGATTCTTGAAAATTCGATTTAGACATCAATTTGTGAAGATAATCGTCAAGTAGGGAGCACCCCCCCTGAGTTTTAGGGGCCCTGATCCTGATTCTGATTGTTCTGAAAATTTTATGGTTTATGTAGAAGTACTTGGGTGTCTCAATTAGAGTTTCCTAATGTACAAAATATAATAAGAAATAATAGTTTTGTGGAGAGTTGTTATGGTTTGAGACAAAAAGGAAATAAAACGGTGAGAAAAGAAAATGGACCCACTTTGTAACTTTAGGGTTCAACCAGAAAACCTTATGGTAGAAATTTTGGGTATAACTTCTGAACTATTTAAAATATATATTGCACTCATGTTAAATATAGTACCCCTAATTCAACCTTGTCCCGATGTCCCGAGACAGAATCCCAATAACTTAGTCGGGCAGAGCCCTGACATGCGTTATGGAACTCAGATCAATCGGAAAGGGTAGCGATGATCGGGAGTTAAAACACTTAAACAGAGCATGGTTTTATTATTACTAAAAATAGAAATTAAAGTTATATATTTGAAAGGAGATGGTCGACAGAAATGATCTTCGAAAAAATGAAAATGGTGACTTATTTATAGCAAATGTACATTGATCACTCAAAGGAAGAAATGAATCTCTATGCTACACGTATACAATGAAATGATGAGTTATCTTTTCTTTTCTTTCTTTGATGCCACAAATACATGCATCCATTCACTTTTGAACATATACTATGATTTATTTATATTTTATTTTGGATACTTATCTCGAAATGCATATAGAGAATTTTAAATTGTTAATTTCGATTTATTATTATTATTATTTATATATTATAATTAATTTAACTGCTTTACTTATTTGGCGCTTATAATTTATAAAATATAACGTTTTAGAAAATAATATATATGTCTTTAGAACGAGTATATTTTTTTGTCTATATTTTGAACCATGTTTCATTAAAAATAGAGTAGGTTCAAATATAATGTATTTTTATAGTTTAATTAGTATACGGTCACTAGGCCCGTCTAGGAACTTCATATTTCTAATAGTCAACTTACCCGTAGACTACCCGTCTAATAATATAAGTTTTTATATACTTTTATTTTATTAGAAATGTCAACCATATACAGGCCAATTGATTATATTATTTTAACCAACTATATAAAATAGTGTTTAAAACTATTTGGGTTGAATAAAAATAAACTAGTTACTAGTTACTAGTGGTTAACAAATTTAACCAGACTCATAATTCTTATATAGAAATAGGAATGTTACATTCTCCCCACCTTGTTTTAAATCTCGTCCTCGAGATTTGGGTTACGATATTTCTTTTAGACTTATGTCATATTTTAGTCAATAAGAACAATATTAAGGTAGATGACACAGAATTAAAATATCAAATTTTGTGAATACGAGTTATTCAATAAGTAGGATTCAATGGTTCAACTGAATTAGTTCAAGAATTTGATGTCAAATGAATGAGATGAAATGATATGATTTTCACAGTGACTGGGTTCAAGTTAAAAGATATATGATTAATAGATATTTAAAATGAATGTGAAGGATTTTTAGAATCAATAAGATTCTTTATCAAAAGAAAGCTTACTTTGATTGGCAACTGAGAAAGACTTAGAATTGACAGGTTCTAAATGAAATAAAAACATGAAAAATGATTTGTCAATTATGATATGAGAAAATCAATGTGTTGAGATGAGTGAATTGCAAAGATATACCAAAAGACAATAGAGTTAGTGTATCATTGTTTAGAGTTCCAAGTTGTTTTAATTGTGAAACAATGTGATAGTACACTATTAGTGACCATATTTTTCATACTATGTCCTAGAGATCGAAATATAATAAGATAAGTTGTTTTGGCATGACCAACCATTATATTATATTTGTAAAGCAAATATATTATATATTATTTGTGTCCCTGCCTGTATCTTACATATCAAATATAAATATTATGTAATATATATTATTTGTTACGCATTTTTACTATATGTAAATGGTCACCACTTTTAAATAAATATTATTTTAGTATTTTACTATACTATGTAAAATAACTTATATTTACTATGTAATATATATTACAAAACACCGCAATGAAGTTATTATATTACAAAATATTTTAGTATTATTATTTTGTAAAAGAAATCACTATTATTTATAACGTTAAATGAAAGTTGTAAAATAAAGGTGTAAAAATATTTATTGTACCAAAGTATTTGTAAAATATTTTGTAAATATATAACACTTAATGGGTCGATTCTATGTGATTACTTATTTTTATTTTGAAACCATATAACGTTGTAAATGTATTTACAAATGTTGTAAATAAGTGAAAACGGAGACTATTTATATAGTATAATGTTCCCCTAACCCAACGTAGTTGATGACTACCATATTATTTTTATATGGTCATTTTCTTGCTAGAGCGTTATAGTACATAGTTACCACAAAACACGTAATAGACAATTATTTATATAATTTTATTTGTCCCTCTAATTCTGATATTGTTTTATGAAAATATGTCTTCTCTTTACAGTACAAAGTATATATTTATATATATATATATAATATTAAAATTTACTAAATAAATATGATGACTTTATATATATTAACTAGTTATTATCATGGTTGGATATTGGTTAGTGCTGCCTTGTTTAAGCATAGGTGATCAGTCCATGCCTAACTAAGGCTAGGCTATTTAATATCTATTTCTGATAATAACCCTAGTATTTTAAAAATAATAATAACACTATTACTATAAACTAATATTAATTACCAAAAAGAAATCACTAATTATAATTTTAAATGAGAGTATACCTTAAACATAATTTTATACATATATATAAAAATATAAATTCTTCACCTCAATGGTATTAAGAATTTTAAATATTGTAATACTATATTGTAAATTACTTATGTAAGTTTCCATATATAATTAATTAAAAGAAAGTTCGGACATGGTCACAACAAAACCATGTATGCCAAAGAAAATTGAGTTTTTCAAGAAATTCATCGATTCGATATCAAAGAGTTATTATTTTTCAAAATACGATTTACAATGTAAAGATCAAGTATAGCAAAACGAGATTTGAACTTTTGATAAAACAATAAATTAGAATGAAGTCCTCCAATGATCTTCATAATTCAAACGAATCACATGCACAACAATCA
Source organism: Helianthus tuberosus (assembly GCA_030545235.1). Taxonomy (NCBI): domain Eukaryota; kingdom Viridiplantae; phylum Streptophyta; class Magnoliopsida; order Asterales; family Asteraceae; genus Helianthus; species Helianthus tuberosus. The sequence continues at coordinate 17,094,833 of CM060354.1, read as the reverse complement.
GTGCTTGTGTAATGTATGAATTTACCAAGAAATGAAATAAATCAATATTCACTACTATGAAAGAAATCCTTATGGTATGATGACCGTTAGGAAAAGTAGAAATGCGAAAGTCAACTTATTATATGCAGAAGTTAGAATTTCAATGAAAGAAATATAAGAACTTTATCCGGAATTTAGTGTGATAATCGTTGTTAAATGATATTACCAGGGAATGTCGAATAAAATGAAATACGGAATTTGCAAAGGTAGGTGACTTCTTTTGCAGTGATAATAATTATGACTCTGATTAGACTGTGCACCGATGGTTGTGAAATCTGGTTACAACGTACCTCAGCGAGATTTATGTCGGTTGTAGGATCGTGTGGCAAAGTGCTTCTTTTTGATTAGTAGTTCTTTTACTGACGGAATTAGCATTGGTGTCATCGTGCCTAATTTATATTTTCCAAAGGTCTGGCCTTGGAAGTCGTGTGTGATATACTTCAACGTCTGTGGACGTATAATTTAAGTTTCATGTGTTTTCTTGTGCACTAGCACAATTTTATATGCTTCTTACTTTTGTTAATAGTTTATGGTAACTCATTTGGAAATTTTTATACTTTTGATGGTATCCCAACTTAATGGGTTTCTATAGTTATTAGTGTCACTCGAGTTACGAGGTAGATGATCAAACGAAATAATGTTTAATATCGATATATGTAAAAGATTCTTGATAAAGAGATCTAGACACATACGCTTGTGTTTTATTCCAAATTGTCAATTCTTATACCGTATAGATATACATATCTATATAATCATATTTTTTCACATGCTGTAATATACATACCCTTTATAAGGTCAATGTATTTAACAGATTCATATTTCCAAAAACAAGTCAGATATCAGGTCATGATACTATTTAGGGAAAATCTTGTCACTTGTTTGACATATTATACTCCTTCTTACCCGGTTCTCGCCGGAGAGGTAACCCCAGTATATCCAGACAAGCTGGAGAGTCTGCTACACCATACCCAGTCTTGTCGGAGAAAATTTTATATTTCCCATAAATAGTATTTTTAAAAGTGCCTCTTTTATTTAGGCTTTTATTCAGAATTAGGGAAATTTATATTCCCGTAACATATCTTATTCTAGACCAAGTAATATCAATAAGCAAGAATTAATAGCAATTAAGTGCTATTGCCTGCAATGTTCTAATCGTCATTCTTACGGCATACCAAAATCCATCATACTTTATTTACATAAGTACTTAGCTTATCTCGAAGCTGATACTAAGGCATCTTTTCTTAAGTTCAAGTCTATATGCTATCATGTGTGCTACCAATTAAAAGCAATCTCCTAACTCTTTTATATAAACTTTAGGTATTATTATCACAACACCTATAGGCTTTAATCAGTGGCTCTGATACCACCTTCTGTCACGACCCCCGACCCACCCTGGACGGAATCGGTAGTCGCGAACACCCCAGTGGTACCGGTGATTAATTTGAAAATGTTGCAGCGGAAATTTCATCAGGACCGAGAGTTAGGAAAAATATCAGAGTTTAGAAAACACCAGATTTTATTTATTAAATAGATGGGATAAACCCATGTTTTACAAAGGTAGCTTTGATAAAGATAAATTTGATTTACATACAACAATATTTCTTAATTTGATTTAATAAAATAAGCCACTTCTTGATGCCTTTCAGTGTTGTGTCCATCTCTTACTCCAATCTACTGTAATTACCTGAAATTCGTTTTAAAAAGGTTTTGTCAGCAGGAAATACTGAGTGAATCATTCTATTTAATAAAACGACCTTTTTGTTATAATTTACAGTATTAAGGGAGATTACAATGTTTCTGATATCAATCAACTACCCACAGTATTTTGTCACTCGACCCATTGGCCCATTCGTCCAATGGTGTCTGTGACTATGGTCATATCACCCCTTGGCTGCCCCAATGGTGAAGATTATCAAGTAATGTATACAAAACCCCACATACTGGCTGTAACTTGGTGATTACATAAACTTAATCACTGTAATTATAACTTTAAAATAACATGCTTTTGAAATCAATATTTGATAAAAAGAGAATGACTCACTTATAAGCATGCAGATTCATACGGCCAAAGTTTAGTCTACAGATAAGCCTTGATATATTGCAGATTTATACAGGCAGAGCTTAGCCTATTGATTTAGCCTTGTAACCTAGTGCACACGAACTAGGTAAGTAACTAATACAGCATTTACGATAACTCACGAGATTAAAACCCTAACAACGAATGACAAAGTGCAATCACTTAAACATCCATCAGATTCACAACGAATGACAGAGTATTCCCCGAGTTCAGGTGGTACTCAAACATCCTGTCGGAATCACGACTAATGACAAAGGATAGTACTTAAACATCCATTGGATATTTTCAATCGATCGGACATTGAATCGTAGCAGCGATCAAGTTAATACCCGGTATCGTAGCAGCATTTCGTGCTATGTGTGTGTTTCTGTAGTATTTAAACAATAACTCAGCGTAGATTTGGAGTTTCTACGTCATTTCAGTGCCAAAATTCGATTGCCAAACCCTGCTATTTATACACGAAATTTGACCCCGCTTACGGACCGTAAGCCTCATCCCTTACGGTCCGTAAGGGACACCTATTCACTATAGGGTAGCCACGTGTGGGTGTAGGCTTGCTGAGTCGATGATTCTTGAAAATTCGATTTAGACATCAATTTGTGAAGATAATCGTCAAGTAGGGAGCACCCCCCCTGAGTTTTAGGGGCCCTGATCCTGATTCTGATTTGTTGGTGCACTACATTTGTCGACTTCGTCTTGTATCGAGTCTTACACTAGTTAGAATAGTTCAGGGCACGTAGAATGAGAAAATGTGTTAGAGATGAGAAGATTTCGCTTGAACATATATATGTTGAAGGGTTTTCGCTTGAAGCATCTCAAGCGAAATCATTACATCAGATTTCGCTTGAGACATGCTGATGTCCATCCCAAGCGAAATCCTTATAGTCTATATATAGGAGTTCAAGTTCAAGCGAAATAAGAGAGTTCATAGTTGTGATTTCCATACCGAGGTGCTGCCGGTGTGAGAACTGATTGTAATTGCATTCATATCAATACAAATCAGTGTTAAAGTGAAGATTCAGCTGTTTATAGGTCAAATACTTGTTTTCCGCACCTGTATTTGATGGAATTCCTCTGAACCGACTCGTTTAGGTCGCGTACACGGTCCTTACAATTGGTATCAGAGCTCAGGAGGAGGAGTTCTGTAGATATCAGCTGAAATTGATCACGTTCTCTTACTTCTACACTTTCTTTCATCAGTTCAGAAATTTTTCACGGTAAAAAACTGTTCAATTTCTCACGGATTGTTTAAAAGTACAAGATAACAAACCCTTGAAAGTTTCATAGCAAAATTCGACCTAAACGTGATCAAAATTGACATCCGAATGGATTTCGCGTGAACGGATCAGACTTCAGACGTTTTCGCTTGAATTACTTCGCTTCAGAGATTATCTAGTTTCGCTTCAAAGTTTTCGCTTCAGGGTTCTCTATTCAGAAAGTTTCGCTTGAACGATTTCGCTTCAAAGATTTGTTAGTTTCGCTTCAACCAGTTTGACAGATAATTTCGCTTGAAGAAAGTTCAGTTGACCAGTTCGCTTGAAAGACAAAAAGTGATTATTTCGCTTGAAAGAATCTGTTATTGAAAATCGTGCTATTGAAACATGGATAACGATTTTCACAATGCGTTTGCAACATCGTCTAGTTCATCTTCCATTGCTCAGAACATGAATTCAGAAAACGAAACGGGGACTACTCAGAAACCCCCGAAGCTAATGAGCATTGAGGAATACTACGGATGGAAAGATCGTTTCGAAAACTGGGTGCAAGCAAATCATCTAAGATCATGGGAATGTATTCTGAAAAAGTATATGCTACCACGTACTGAAATGGAGACAGTAAAACAACTTTCAGAGTTTGGTAATGAAGAACGGGAAATGTATCGAGCTGAAAAAATGATGATCAGTTTGCTTCAACAAGCTATCAAAGAAGACATCTTTATACTACTTCAACATGACAAAACATCAAAGTCAATCTGGGATGCTTTGAAAGTCAAGGTTGAAGGTAGTGCAAATATGATTAAAAGCAAAAAGGCGTTGCTTAAAAAGGAGTTTGACTTGTTCACAAGTTTGCCCGGAGAAGATACGAAGAAACTCATTGAACGATATTGTCACTTAGTTCGAACAATGTCGATGATGAACATCAACAAAGAAAATGAGGAATGGGTGGATAAGCTAGCTGATGCGTTACCTCAGAAAGAGTGGGGAACTTATTTGATGATACTGAAGAATACCGGAGTTTATGATGGGTTGTCAATCTATCAGTTCATTGAAAAAATTGAAAGTCAGGATTTGGAACACAAAAAGATCGCAAGGATGAATAATCCAAGTGGTCAACAAGATGTAAAGATGTATTACAAGGGTAGTGTTCCGACTCCAGAAGCTGAGAGAAGTCCGAAAATCCAGACTGCTTATAGTGTTGGAGATTCTACAGAAAAGACTGATCAAAACTCAAACAAAAACAACAGTGGTTTCTCATTGTATCCAAGTGTAAATCCGAAAAGCTCATCAGAAAGCTTTCAGTCTCAAAGCACAAAGATGGGAAATGGTTGTGTGATTCAATGCAATATAGCTCTAAATCTTCCAGAAGGTCAAAGTTTTTCTGAAGACATTGCGAAAGATCATATGGCATTACTTGGTTCCGTGCTTATCTCATATGAAGGTTTAGTGGCTGGTCGAATTGGAAATCCTATGCTTACCAAAGAGGATTATGACCAAATAGATGCTGAAGAGATGGAACTAATGGATATCAAATGGTGTCTTGCAAGTGTTCTTAGACGTGCTGAGAAGTTCAAAACAATCACTGGGAGAAATGACTTTCTTGATGCTTGTGTTTCTACTTTAGGTTTTGATAAATCTAAAGTTACTTGTTTCAGGTGTAGGGGAAAAGGTCATTTTAAGCGGGAGTGCAAGAACAGAGAAGTTAGTGGTGCTCAGAATCCATTTGGAAAAGATGACTACTACCGGAAAGCCATTTATCAGCAAGTTGGTCAGACACAAGACTCACAGACGGCTCATGGTAGAAAGATTGAAGATTCAAAGAAAGGATGTTTGATAGATTTCAACTGGAGCAATTACATTTCTTCTAATAGCACAGCATGTTTAGTGGACCAAAATGATGAACAACTACCTGAAGGTTTCAGCTGGGATATGTTTGTTGATGAAAAGGGGGATTTCAAAGCTTTCATTGCAAAGATTGTTAGAGAACCAGATTTGTTTGCTACTTGGATGAGATCAATTGGTGAAACAGTGAAAGAACAATCGATTACATCTGAAGAAAGTTCAGAAAGTGCTGATGCTGAATCATTAAGTACAGACGAGAGTGTGCAAAATGAGGATACTTCAGAAAAAGAAGTTGTTTTTGATCAAACACCATCTGATTCTGGTATTTCAGATGCTGATTCTGAAAAATCTGTAGAGTTTGATCAAACACCGATTGAAAGTAGCAGTGATGATGAGGAAAAGAAACATATTAATATTGCTAAAAGTCATCTTTCTCCTGAAAGTTTTCATTTCTATTTTGCAGATTGCATGGAGAAACTGAAGGAGAAACAAGCTGTAAAAGAACAACAACAAGACATGAAGGTTGAAACTGTTGTTCAAACTGAAGAAGTTAAAATTGTGGATGAAGAAAAGGTGACTGAAACTGAGAAGGTAACTGGTGAAGAAAAAGTAATTGAAGTGGTAAAAACAATCGAGATTGAGAAGATTGTTGAAGTTGAAAAGTCTTGCAAGAAATGTTTGGAAATTTGCAAGAGTTGTGAAGAAAAAGATGTGATTCTGTTTGATAGAGAAAGACTGATAGAAAAGTTACTATCTGACATCAGTTATGTGAAAGAATCTTATAGCGTGTTGAACAGAATAGTGACAGGTCTTCAAACAACGAACTCTGAAAGAGAAAAGGCTTTAACGATGACGAATTCTACGTTGATGACAAAGCAAAAGGCAATTAATCATTACATCGAAGAAAATGCTAATCTAAAGCAAGAGTTGGAGAAAGAAAAAATCGAGAATGAAAGGATCAGAAGGTTATCGGCATCTTTCTTGAAAATTGTTTTTGTGATTGAATTTTTGAAAAATTGTTTGTTCATAGGATAAGTGTGACTTGCCGGAGCTTCCAGGTTGGTAAGTGCGAAGCAGGAATCGGCATTCTGATTGGTAAATTGGTAATGTAGACGTAACATTCCTACAAGTGGTAATGTTTGTGGTAATTCTGATCCTACATGTGATAATTTTTAAAATTGGTATAGAAAGTGCATATGTGCAAGTGGTAAATCAGGGACATTAATTTGTACTTGATCTGCTACAATTGGTTAAAAGTAGACAATGTGATGAACCACACCCCGAATCTACAAATGTTTATATCATCAAAACTTATTTTCCGGAAAAATCATTTTGATTAAAACAAACTTAAGTGTTTTGAAATCTAAATGAGAAAATAGTTTTGTGATAGGGGGAGTTCTGATTGTTTATGCCAAGTGAATGGCGATTTGATGCGATTCGATATCAGTTTGTCAAGTTTTTTTACAGTTTGTTTTCAAATTTCCTAAAATATGTTTGCATTTTAGGGGGAGTAAATTTTCAGAAAATCCAAAAACATTTGAAAATTTGAAAAAGACAAAAACATGATAAAATTCAAAAATGAGTTTTTGTTGCATATAGAGGAAATGATAGTACATCAGTGGACTGTCACAACATGCTAAAGAAATGTAAAGAAAAAATGTGATAAACAATCTTACTGTGGATATGTCAGTAGGTTTTTGCACATTTAGTAGATTGTGACGAGATATAAATCTAAAATTTCAAACTTGCTTGTTCTGTGGGTTAACACAAACTTGGATATATAGGTAACCCCTGAAATCTTGTTTGAAAGGTCCCTTATTCTGAGATACTAGGTCTTTATGCTCAGTGATATCTGGGGTATTATCCCGGGACTTCTGATTTTGCGGAAGCAATGGCCTAGTCCTCGGAGAATACTTTACATTTGCTTGAAATACAGCTCACCCTCAGCTAAAAAATGATGAAACATTGAAAAATGCTAATCATGGCTGTTGAAACAAAAGATCCTCTAAAGGGGACACACCAAAAGTCGAAGCCGTCATCTCTCTGCGTATCGAAAGATCGACCTGAGCTCTCACGGCCCTCGTACTATAATTTATTCCCCAGACAGATATCATCTGTGGTATATTCACCTGTAAGACTGAATATTGGGATCTGGATACGGGAGTATATTCAAGTAGTGGGACACACGGATAAGTTTAAGTTGCTTAAAACATTAACATCGTATCTCGGATCAATTGAACTTTGTGTGAGAATTTAAGTGGACAAATATACTGACAATCTAAGTAAATTGTTTAGAACTTAAAATGAAATGAAGCTTAATGGTGTTGGTGATTTGTCTCATAAACTGATATGATTCTCTTGCACAAACTCACAAAAATATTGTTTGTAAATATTTCTTTATTGCATTCCTTTTCAATCAAAAATTACAAAAAGATTTTAGTGTGTTTTAGCATAAATTTTTAAAAAAATCAAAAAGATTTTAGACAACTGATATTGGAAAGCTGATTGTCAAAATTTCAAGTGCTAAACATGATGACTTGATTGTGAAGGGGAGTGAATCTTAAAATGTCAAAAGGTTTGTGAAAATCCTACAATTGGTATTTTTTTAACACCTACATTTGGTTCATCATTGGTTTGTGATATGAGAGAGAGTTATCTGATTATATCAGATTGTTGGTGCATTTAAATTGTTAAATTTAGAAAATTTATTTCTGGGTTAAGATTGTTACAGGTGAGCCAGATTAATTCATTCAAAGCTTATGAAAGTCAGAATCTAATCATGAATCTAAAGTTCGCTAGCTGCTGATGCTGATGAACTTAAGGAATCAAGAGATCTGATCAAGAGAATTAGATGAGATCCAGGCAATGATCTTGTAGACAAAATTTGATTCAGGCATCGATCCTAAAGCAGATGTTGCTGAAGAACAAATGAATGCCAGCAAATCGTGAGGGAGAGTCTGAAGATTTTTGAGAAGAAGATAGAGAGAGAAAAGCCCTGAGACTGATCAAGACTGAAGATGTGAAGACACAGCATTGTTGTGACTCGATAGTCGACTCGTCAACATCTGAGGGGGAGTCTGTTGGTGCACTACATCTGTCGACTTCGTCTTGTATCGAGTCTTACACTAGTTAGAATAGTTCAGGGCACGTAGAATGAGAAAATGTGTTAGAGATGAGAAGATTTCGCTTGAACATATATATGTTGAAGGGTTTTCGCTTGAAGCATCTCAAGCGAAATCATTACATCAGATTTCGCTTGAGACATGCTGATGTCCATCCCAAGCGAAATCCTTATAGTCTATATATAGGAGTTCAAGTTCAAGCGAAATAAGAGAGTTCATAGTTGTGATTTCCATACCGAGGTGCTGCCAGTGTGAGAACTGATTGTAATTGCATTCATATCAATACAAATCAGTGTTAAAATGAAGATTCAGCTGTTTATAGGTCAAATACTTGTTTTCCGCACTTGTATTTGATGAAATTCCTCTGAACCGACTCGTTTAGGTCGCGTACACGGTCCTTACATGATTGTTCTGAAAATTTTATGGTTTATGTAGAAGTACTTGGGTGTCTCAATTAGAGTTCCCTAATGTACAAAATATAATAAGAAATAATAGTTTTGGGGAGAGTTGTTATGGTTTGGGACAAAAAGGAAATAAAACGGTGAGAAAAGAAAATGGACCCACTTTGTAACTTTAGGGTTCAACCAGAAAACCTTATGGTAGAAATTTTGGGTATAACTTCTGAACTATTTAAAATATATATTGCACTCATGTTAAATATAGTACCCCTAATTCAACCTTGTCCCGATGTCCCGAGACAGAATCCCAATAACTTAGTCGGGCAGAGCCCTGACATGCGTTATGGAACTCAGATCAATCGGAAAAGGTAGCGATGATCGGGAGTTAAAACACTTAAACAGAGCATGGTTTTATTATTACTAAAAATAGAAATTAAAGTTATATATTTGAAAGGAGATGGTCGACATAAATGATCTTCGAAAAAATGAAAATTGTGACTTATTTATAGAAAATGTATATTGATCACTCAAAGGAAGAAATGAATCTCTATGCTACACGTATACAATGAAATGATGAGTTATCTTTTCTTTTCTTTCTTTGATGCCACAAATACATGCATCCATTCACTTTTGAACATATACTATGATTTATTTATATTTTATTTTGGATACTTATCTCGAAATGCATATAGAGAATTTTAAATTGTTAATTTTGATTTATTATTATTATTATTATTATTTATATATTATAATTAATTTAACTGCTTTACTTATTTGGCGCTTATAATTTATAAAATATAAAGTTTTAGAAAATAATATATATGTCTTTAGAACGAGTATATTTTTTTGTCTATATTTTGAACCAAGTTTCATTAAAAATAGAGTAGGTTCAAATATAATGTATTTTTATAGTTTAATTAGTATACGGTCACTAGGCCCGTCTAGGAACTTCATATTTCTAATAGTCAACTTACCCGTAGACTACCCGTCTAATAATATAAGTTTTTATACACTTTTATTTTATTAGAAATGTCAACCATATACAGGCCAATTGATTATATTATTTTAACCAACTATATAAAATAGTGTTTAAAACTATTGGGGTTGAATAAAAATAAACTAGTTACTAGTTACTAGTGGTTAACAAATTTAACCAGACTCATAATTCTTATATAGAAATAGGAATGTTACAATAGGTGTGTGAGTTTGGCGTTCATCGGAAGATTAATAATTCGGAGTTTAACATAACATAAAGTATGATATTGAAAATAATCATCTTTAACTTATAACCCTTGTATGACACCATGTAACCAATATGGTTAGAATGTTTTCATGGGTAGTACACCCATTAGAATCATACTTAGAGTTTTTAGGTCTTAGATGATATCCTACTACTTTAACATATAAACACAAGTTCAATATTAAAGGTTCGAATGAGTATACATATATATCTAAGTTACATATTATTTAGTCCAATAATTCATGTAGGAGGTAGAAGATTAGAATCCTCATTTAGGCACCTCGAGTTATCATGGAAGTCATGTATGGGGTAGGAAGAACAAGCTTCCGTTTAGGAACCCCTTGTGTGTTCACCACTTCACTTGATGTAAGAACAACCAAGGAGGGTCACGAACTATGATTAGTATAAGTATGTAAATAATCTAATCTAAGAGAAATCATCAAATCATGTGAGGATTTTATGTTGGAACAACCCATGTTGTTCCATAATCACTCTACATCAAGACCTAAGCTTGAACATGACTTGTGGGTGAAATACCCTAAACAAAACAGAAAGTATTTGAGGTTTTAACCTCTGATTTAACATGTCTCAACCTTGTTTTTAAGCTTAACTAACCATAGATGAGGTTATAAGCATTAGGACATAGGCTTGAGTGTGTTAGACACAAGAATGATAAGTATAAACAAGTTTTTGAGTAACATCAAACAAAACAGAAAGTTTTGGTCCTTTTTAGGGCAATTCCAAGCATGATTTCTCCAAGGAATCAAACCCAAGGATATAACAAAGCAATAGAAGAAAGAATCAAGTGATTTGGAGTGAAAACAAGCAAGTTACACTCACTTTTGTTAAGATGGATGAATATGTCCAAAACTCTGATTTGCAACAGATTTGAGAGTGAATTTGTGAGGTGTAGAGAGTTGTGAAAGCGTAAAATGGGTTGGATAAGGGTTGTATTTATAATGGAAGAGATTGGAGGTGTTTAGAGGTGGATTGAAGGTGATTTGGTGAGGTTGGAACTTGGGATTTCGTGCAAAAATTGAAAGAAACACAAAGTCTGTCGAAATAGGGGCCTAGCGTGATGCGAGGGGGCTTGGCGTCACGCGGCGCCTCATGTTTGACAACTTTGATTTTGTTGCATTTTAGTCCCTGTAGTTTATGTTTGATCCTTTTAGGTGCATTTTTGATAGATTAGGGACTTGTTTCGATATAAAAGCATAGTATAAGGTATAATCAAACATGGCGATCATAATCAAAGCATAATTGAGTGTATAAGTATCAAAATCAAGTGTCGTTTACGTTCAAAACACGTTTTAGGCATAAGTTTAGATTAATTACAAGTTTAGCACATAGTTTCCAAGAATAATGATTAAACATCAATTGATTCACTAAATCGTACATACGAGCATATATAAAGTGTGTATAAAATATTTGTAACAAAATACGAGTTTCATTAATGATCCAAGTCTCAGTTTTACAACGATTACAAAGAAAGAACGATTACAAGAATACAAAGTTTCCAAAAATAGAAATACGAACAAAACTTTCTATAAATGGAAAGTACAAAAGAGCCGGGCGTTACAGTCTCCCCTCCTTTAGGAAATTTCGTCCCGAAATTTAGGAAGATGTAACGAAAAGAAACGTGTACTTCATATAGCATAAAGTGTCACATAGCATAAAGAGTTCAAATTGTTTTACATAGCATAAAAAGTTTAAACGTCTCATAAAGCATAGTCATGAGTCCAACATAGCATATCATGGATAAATGAAAGCATTGTAAATTTAGTTTGTTCACGAGGGATTATTATTGTTTGTGATTGCGATAACATGCGAAACTATTAAAACGAAATTTTGAAATGAACGAACGTTCAAGTATAAAATCACATATAAATTGAGATACATAAAAGAGAGGCTCAATAAAACATTGGATTGTTTCGGGTAGAGAAACGTCGACTATTCCAAAGTGGGTCGAAAGTCCTCTCGAATTAGAGAAAACGTGCTTTGGCCTATAGGTAAGATACTCTCGTCGAGAAGCGATTAACGGTATCTTACCCTTCCAGTTACTACACATCTCTAATCGATTGAAACAATCGGGACCTTGGCGAGATTGAAAATCGAGGAATGGGACTTAATCGACGAGATGCGGGTTTCACCCCTAACTTGACGATTTCGTACCCTAAATGTGGTTAGTACTTGTCGGGTCAAAATAAAATTTCGACACTTTGACGAGGGTCCACTTGAGTTGAAATGGAAATTACCATTAAGTTGTGGATTTCACTCCTAGCTTAATGGTGTAATTTAGTGCAAAAATAGTTTAAGGTAGAATGAGAGTCGTTTACCAAATTGTGGGTTTCACGCCTATTTTGGTAAAGTTGTCTCGTTTGCGTTACAAGAGTAAATAAACAAAAGTGTATTCATGTTAACCTTAGGAAAGGCATATAAATTTAATCAACAAGAAGTATAGCTAGGAAACATGCATGGTAGAGTACAAAAGTTTTAAACAACACATAAGAGGCAAAATTCCTAAAACTATAGATTAGGGCAAAAGCATGGCAATTTTTCCTAATTCCCTATAGTTATGGCTCTGATACCAATCTGTCACACCCCAACCGATGGCGGAAACATCGGGATGAGACGAAGTGTGTATAGATTGCAAAAGACTTCATAACACTATGTGACAATATTTAATTAAATCCGAATTTCATTGCAAATGCTAAATTGTCATACAATGATCCAAACAAAATACAACATTGTCTCAAATAACAACATAACATCAAAAGATAAATAGATTAAAGGTGTGTATCTAGTCCACCCTAAACTTGTTTCATCTTTCATCAATACTTCAATAATCAACCTGCAACATGTATTAAAATAGAGTTTCAATGCAAAAGCAATGGCGAGCATACAAGTTTGTTTACATAGCATAATAGAATAAAAACTCAAATTCAACATGATTCATAATATGTGATTACTAGTATGCAATTTTTGGCATACAATATGATCAAACCCTAGAATACAACGCATAAAATGGCCTAATCCCAATAGTTTAGCGGGGTGGTAATGTTTAACTTAACAATACCCAAAAGTATAACGGGCGGGGCGTTAATCCTATAGCGCTATAATTGTTAAGGTGGGCGAGAAAAGTTAATGAGCATATAACGTTCCAAATCGTTCACATAGCATACGAGAATAACAAGTAAGTCACATTAGTTTCATGCTTGATCAGGGATTGAGTATGTTTAGTTTAATGGTTGTTTGCATAATTATACATGTTGCATCCCAAAGTGTAAAGGGGAAAAAGGGATCGAGTATACTCACGGTGGTTGCAAGCTTTCCTACTTGAAATCCCGCGAGTGAGTTGGTGAATGGATTAGTTTGGAGCACCTAGTCCTTCTACACGAGGAAACATAGGTGTGTGAGTTTGGCGTTCAACGGAAGATTAATAATTCAGAGTTGAACATAACATAAAGTATGATATTGAAAATAATCATCTTTAACTTATAACCCTTGTATGACACTATGTAACCAATATGGTTAGAATGTTTTCATGGGTAGTACACCCATTAGAATCATACTTAGAGTTTTTAGGTCTTAGATGATATCCTACTACTTTAACATATAAACACAGGTTCAATATTAAAGGTTCGAATGAGTATACATATATATCTAAGTTACATATTATGTAGTCCAATAATTCATGTAGGAGGTAGAAGATTAGAATCCTCATTTAGGCACCTCGAGTTATCATGGAAGTCATGTATGGGGTAGGAAGAACAAGCTTCCGTTTAGGAACCCCTTGTGTGTTCACCACTTCACTTGATGTAAGAACAACCAAGGAGGGTCACGAACTATGATTAGTATAAGTATGTAAATAATCTAATCTAAGAGAAATCATCAAATCATGTGAGGATTTTATGTTGGAACAACCCAAGTTGTTCCATAATCACTCTACATCAAGACCTAAGCTTGAACATGACTTGTGGGTGAAATACCCTAAACAAAACAGAAAGTATTTGAGGTTTTAACCTCTGATTTAACATGTCTCAACCTTGTTTTTAAGCTTAACTAACCATAGATGAGGTTATAAGCATTAGGACATAGGCTTGAGTGTGTTAGACACAAGAATGATAAGTATAAACAAGTTTTTGAGTAACATCAAACAAAACAGAAAGTTTTGGTCCTTTTTAGGGCAATTCCAAGCATGATTTCTCCAAGGAAAACCAAGGAATCAAACCCAAGGATATAACAAAGCAATAGAAGAAAGAATCAAGTGATTTGGAGTGAAAACAAGCAAGTTACACTCACTTTTGTTAAGATGGATGAATCTGTCCAAAACTCTGATTTGCAACAGATTTGAGAGTGAATTTGTGAGGTGTAGAGAGTTGTGAAAGTGTAAAATGGATTGGAGAAGGGTTGTATTTATAATGGAAGAGATTGGAGGTGATTGGAGGTGTTTAGAGGTGGATTGAAGGTGATTGGGTGAGGTTGGAACTTGGGATTTCGTGCAAAAACTGAAAGAAACACAAAGTCTGTCGAAACAGGGGCCTAGCGAGACACGAGGGGGCTTGGCGTCACGCGACGCCTCATGTTTGACAACTTTGATTTTGTTGCATTTTAGTCCCTGTAGTTTATGTTTGATCCTTTTAGGTGCATTTTTGATAGATTAGGGACTTGTTTCAATATAAAAGCATAGTATAAGGTATAATCAAACATGGCGATCATAATCAAAGCATAATTGAGTGTATAAGTATCAAAATCAAGTGTCGTTTACGTTCAAAACACGTTTAGGCATAAGTTTAGATTAATTACAAGTTTAGCACATAGTTTCCAAGAATAATGATCAAACATCAATTGATTCACTAAATCGTACATACGAGCATATATAAAGTGTGTATAAAATATTTGTAACAAAATACGAGTTTCATTAATGATCCAAGTCTCGGTTTTACAACGATTACAAAGAAAGAACGATTACAAGAATACAAAGTTTCCAAAAATAGAAATACGAACAAAACTTTCTATAAATGGAAAGTACAAAAGAGCCGGGCGTTACAGTCTCCCCTTCTTTAGGAAATTTCGTCACGAAATTTAGGAAGATGTAACGAAAAAAACGGGTACTTCATATAGCATAAAGTGTCACATAGCATAAAGAGTTCAAATTGTTTTACATAGCATAAAAAGTTTAAACGTCTCATAAAGCATAGTCATGAGTCCAACATAGCATATCATGGATAAATGAAAGCATTGTAAATTTAGTTTGTTCACGAGGGATTATTATTGTTTGTGATTGCGATAACGTGCAAAACGATTAAAACGAAATTTTGAAATGAACGAACGTTCAAGTATAAAATCACATATAAATTGAGATACATAAAAGAGAGGCTCAATAAAACATTGGATTGTTTCGGGTAGAGAAACGTCGACTATTCCAAAGTGGGTCGAAAGTCCTCTCGAATTAGAGAAAACGTGATTTGGCCTATAGGTAAGATACTCTCGTCGAGAAGCGATTAACGGTATCTTACCCTTCCAGTTACTACACATCTCTAATCGATTGAAACAATCGGGACCTTGGCGAGATTGAAAATCGAGGAATGGGACTTAATCGACGAGATGCGGGTTTCACCCCTAACTTGACGATTTCGTACCCTAAATGTGGTTGGTACTTGTCGGGTCAAAATAAAATTTCGACACTTTGACGAGGGTCCACTTGAGTTGAAATGGAAATTACCATTAAGTTGTGGATTTCATCCCTAGCTTAATGGTGTAATTTCGTGCAAAAATAGTTTAAGGTAGAATGAGAGTCGTTTACCAAATTGTGGGTTTCACGCCTATTTTGGTAAAGTTGTCTCGTTTGCGTTACAAGAGTAAATAAACAAAAGTGTATTCATGTTAACCTTAGGAAAGGCATATAAATTTAATCAACAAGAAGTATAGCTAGGAAGCATGCATGGTAGAGTACAAAAGTTTTAAACAACACATAAGAGGCAAAATTCCTAAAAATGTAGATTAGGGCAAAAGCATGGCAATTTTTCCTAATTCCCTATAGTTATGGCTCTGATACCAATCTGTCACACCCCAACCGATGGCGGAAACATCGGGATGAGACGAAGTGTGTATAGATTGCAAGAGACTTCATAACACTATGTGACAATATTTAATTAATTCCAAATTTCATTGCAAATGCTAAATTGTCATACAATGATCCAAACAAAATACAACATTGTCTCAAATAACAACATAACATCAAAAGATAAATAGATTAAAGGTGTGTATCTAGTCCACCCTAAACTTGTTTCATCTTTCATCAATACTTCAATAATCAACCTGCAACATGTATTAAAATAGAGTTTCAATGCAAAAGCAATGGCAAGTATACAAGTTTGTTTACATAGCATAATAGAATAAAAACTCAAATCCAACATGATTCATAATATGTGATTACTAGTATGCAATTTTTGGCGTACAATATGATCAAACCCTAGAATACAACGCATAAAATTGCCTAATCCCAATAGTTTAGCGGGGTGGTAGTGTTTAACTTAACAATACCCAAAAGTATAATGGGCGGGGCGTTAATCCTATAGCGCTATAATTGTTAAGGTAGGCGAGCAAAGTTAATGAGCATATAACGTTCCAAATCGGTTCACATAGCATACGAGAATAACAAGTAAGTCACATTAGTTTCATGCTTGATCAAGGATTGAGTATGTTTAGTTTAAAGGTTGTTTGCATAATTATACATGTTGCTTCCCAAAGTGTAAAGGGGAAAAAGGGATCGAGTATACTCACGGTGGTTGCAAGCTTTCCTACTTGAAATCCTGCGAGTGAGTTGGTGAATGGATTAGTTTGGAGCACCTAGTCCTTCTACACGAGGAAACATAGGTGTGTGAGTTTGGCGTTCAACGGAAGATTAATAATTCGGAGTTTAACATAACATAAAGTATGATATTGAAAATAATCATCTTTAACTTATAACCCTTGTATGACACTATGTAACCAATATGGTTAGAATGTTTTCATGGGTAGTACACCCATTAGAATCATACTTAGAGTTTTTAGGTCTTAGATGATATCCTACTACTTTAACATATAAACACAGGTTCAATATTAAAGGTTCGAATGAGTATACATATATATCTAAGTTACATATTATTTAGTCCAATAATTCATGTAGGAGGTAGAAGATTAGAATCCTCATTTAGGCACCTCGAGTTATCATGGAAGTCAAGTATGGGGTAGGAAGAACAAGCTTCCGTTTAGGAACCCCTTGTGTGTTCACCACTTCACTTGATGTAAGAACAACCAAGGAGGGTCACGAACTATGATTAGTATAAGTATGTAAATAATCTAATCTAAGAGATATCATCAAATCATGTGAGGATTTTATGTTGGAACAACCCAAGTTGTTCCATAATCACTCTACATCAAGACCTAAGCTTGAACATGACTTGTGGGTGAAATACCCTAAACAAAACAGAAAGTATTTGAGGTTTTAACCTCTGATTTAACATGTCTCAACCTTGTTTTTAAGCTTAACTAACCATAGATGAGGTTATAAGCATTAGGACATAGGCTTGAGTGTGTTAGACACAAGAATGATAAGTATAAACAAGTTTTTGAGTAACATCAAACAAAACAGAAAGTTTTGGTCCTTTTTAGGGCAATTCCAAGCATGATTTGTAAGGACTCTCAAAATTATCCTAAAAATACCCATAAGTGAAAACCCGGACCCCTGAAACCCTAAACCATATTAAAAATCAAGAAAAAAATAAAATAATGGGTCTCAGGCGGCCCGCGTAAAAGACAAGGTATGTCTTAGGCGGGCCGCGTCAACTTGAGTTGACCGGATAAGCGTAACCGCGCCACGTGTCGTCCACTTGGCTACCCTACTCGTGACTGGTCAAAGCTACGCGTAGACTGGGCGGCAACGCGGCCCGCGTAAGATTAGGTTAAACTTCACGCGGGCCGCGTGAGACCTCAATTTTAGCTATAAATAGCCCTTCACTTGCACGATTCACTGGTGTTGAAATCAATTCGTAAAAACGAATTCTGGGTCCTCTGAAGTCGAAAATACTTCAAATAGTAGTATAGTGCTGCTCCAATACCGGGTATTAACTCGATCGCTGCTACGATTCAATATTCGATCGATTAAACTATCCAAGGGATGTTTAAGTGCTGCCCACATTAGGGTATATGCTTTGTCATTAGTCGTGATTCCGATGGATGTTTAAGTGATTACACTTTGTCATTCGTTGTGAATCCGATGGATGTTTAAGTATCGCACTTTGTCATTCGTTGTGAAGGTTTAATCTCGTGAGTTATCGTAAATGCTTTATTGATTACTAACCCAGTTTTGTGTGCATTGTTATTTAAATTAGGTTAACAAGGCTAACTACGTAGACTAGACTCGGTCCGTGTTCAATCTGCAATGTGAGTCATTCTCTTTTTATTAAATTTGTTTACACGAGCATGTTATTTTCAAAGTTATAATTACGGGGATTAAGTCTTTGTAATCACCAAATGTACAGCCGGTATGTGGGGTTTTGTATACATTACTTGATAATCGTCACCATTGGGGCAGCCAATGGGGGATATGACCATAGTCACAGATCCGGTCGAGTGACAAATACCGTGGGTAGTTGGTTTGATATCAGAAACATTGTAATCGCTCTTAATACTGTAAATTATAACAAATGTGTCATTTTAGTAAATAGAATGATTCACTCAGTATTTCCCGCTGACAAAACCTTTTTCAAACATGTTTTAGGTGATCTGTTGTGATCCAGGAAAAGTGCCGTAAAGCACTACAAGCTTAAGGAAGTGGCTCATTATAAAATAAAGAAATATGTTTTGTAAAACAAAAGATTTCTCCGTGAAATCTTATGATTGTAAATTATCGGGTTTTATCCCGAGTTGTGAAATAAAATAATCGGGAAAAATTTTAGCTTTAAAAAGATCCTGATGATAAACTTCCGCTGTTAAACTCAATTAAATAAATACCACGGGAATTTCTGTCCCGCGGCTCCTGAAACGGGTCAAACCGGGTCGGGAGCCGTGACAGAAATAAGGTGGTATCAGAGCCATCAAATCAGAGCCACTGATTTAAGCCAATTAAGTATTTAGAAAATACTTAATTTTATTAAATTACCAATTATGTGATTATGTGTTTTATTATTTGATTATTTGTTTACAGTATGGGTAAGCAAAAGTTGTCAAACATCTATCTTAAACTAGATAGGTCATCCAACAAGAAGGGAAGTTCATCCCAAACCAAACCCTCAAATCAGGCGGTAATTCCTGATGAAGGAATATTTGTGCGGAAAGCACAATATGAGGAACCACTTTCTCCTAGTAAAAGAAGTCTGATTATTAGGAAAAGTAAGGAGAAAATAAAGAAATCTCGAGAAAAGAAAGTTAAACAGGAAACCCAGGAATTAATCAATAAATCACCTTGGGAAAACAAGCTAAATGAGAAATGGGCAGATCTGTATATGCTAGCCACAGTAGCAGAAAATGCAAATCTTTAAATATCTTAACTCAAGTTTTAGCACCTTATCCCCTACAATCTAGAAACTTTATTCAGTAAATAAATAAAACCTAGTGTGTTTTAATTTTCAGTTGTTTTGTAGTTACCCAGTTGAAATAATATTTAAAGGTTTTCTATAAAATCTTGTCATAATTAGTAAATGGGGTGTATTTTGCATAACAGCATGAATGAGTTATCTAAAGCCCTTCAGAACCTCAATCTTTACCCGGTGAACATAGAAGTTTCTAAAGAATTTACTGGATACTTTCCTGATGTGGAACAACCTGTAGAATTCAAAGCTCTACCTCTGGAAAAGCCAAAACCAAAGAAAAGAAGGAGATACGTGTGGGGAGTCGTATACGTAGGAAAAAACCAGCTAAGAGACTTCCTAAAATAAACAATCCCTTAGAAAAAGGAAAAGAAATTGAACCCGGGGAAAGTTCTAGACAACAAGAAATGAAGACTGAAGTCAAGGAAGAATCTAGGCAAATGGGAATACAGTTTGAGGAATATTCTAAGGACATAGAAATGGAATGTTGAGAAGGTTCTAGGCAAACTCAGAAGGAAATTGGGGAAAGCTCTAGACAGGCTGGGAAGTTACCCTTTCAGGAAGAATTAGATCGTATTTTGGTAAACTGTGATGTTATCCGGCCTATCCATAATAATTTCTATTCAAATCCTGTCAACAATCAACTCCCTATAAACTTAGAACCAGCAATTCCAGATCCAATAATCCACACCCAAACCTTAGGTATGGATGAGTGGTGGACCAATGACTGGCAATTCCAAAACATTATCAACAGTCCTTATTCCTTTCTTCCCTAGTTTGATCCAGAACCCCTACCAAATCCACCAATGAGCAACGAGAATATGGCGGAACTTCGCCATTTTGGCGAAGAGTTAATGGATGCGGGAAATAGAATCCGGGTGATAGGGGGACAAATTGCCTGGAAATATGATGAAAGGGAGCTCCGTTTTTAGAAGAAAAATAAATAACAAAAGATAGTAGGGTATGAAACTGTGATTGTGTAATAGTAATAATAGAAATCAGTATGTGTAAAATAACCAATAAAACGGTTGTATATAGAAGCATAATATAATATATAAAATGGAATCGAGAAATCGATAGTTTTGGCTATATGTGTATTATGAATAGTCATTTTGTGTATAATTGTTATATTGGATTATTTCTCATGATATACTTAAATTATCAGATGGAAAACGCTAATAACGAACCAGTTAATGAGGTTAATCAATCTGAGCAACACCCGGGGGATCAATATATGACTAGGCAGGATATAGAAAATATTGTTGCTCAAGGAATAACTAGTGCTATTCCAGCAATAGTTGTTGCTGTTAGAAATCCGATCGAGCCTCAACAAATCGTTCCAAGCAAACGTATTTCTGAAGATAACTTCAGTAATAGCATAAACGGAGGCGGTAACCATACTAATCATAATAATGAACCACTGCAAGCTCCGCTCCCTAAGAAAATGAAAACTGCAACGCCTGGTTGCACTTACAAGGAATTTCTTGCTTGTAAACCCACTGAATTTGTAGGCAATGAAGGGGCGACTGCAGCACTGCGTTGGTTCGAGAAAACCGAGGCAGTGATTATAATCAGTAAATGTGCCGAAAGCGACAAAGTTATGTATGCGTCGAATCTTTTCAAAGAAGGGGCGCTAGAATGGTGGAACACAGTGTTGCAAGCCAAAGGAAGGGCAGTGGCGTATGCCATGAACTGGGAAGAATTTAAGAGTCTGATCAAAAGAAAATTCTGTCCCGAATACGAAAAAGAACAAATGACAAATAAGTTCTTAAATCATCGGATGACGGGAGTAGATTGTCGTG
This sequence comes from Helianthus tuberosus, assembly GCA_030545235.1. Lineage (NCBI taxonomy): Eukaryota > Viridiplantae > Streptophyta > Magnoliopsida > Asterales > Asteraceae > Helianthus > Helianthus tuberosus. The sequence continues at coordinate 17,073,524 of CM060354.1, read as the reverse complement.
GTTATACTTCGACATTCTTTGAATATGCTAGAATGGTACCAACGTTGGCTTCGCCAGAACCGGTACTCATTTCTCGTTATATTTGGGGATTGATTAGTGAAATCCGTAACATCGTTAAAGCTGTTAGACCTCGCACTATTGACGATGCAGTGGAATTAGCTAACACCCTAACTGACGAATTGGTACGTACGCAAGATGAAAACCGGAAGAAGGAACTAGCTCAGAAAATTACCCAAGGATTTCGTACGGGTAATAATAACATCTTCAAGAGAAGAGGAACAGGGCAATATTCAAACCCATCATTCTGCAGGAAATGCAAAAAGAAACATTATGGAAGATGCGATATAACCTGCAATTTTTGCAAAACTATAGGGCATCGTGAAGAAAACTGCAGAAAGAAAACCATAATTTGCTTTAACTGTGGAGAAGCGGGGCATTTCAAAACAGAATGTCCTAAGTTGGCTAAACCAGTAGACAACAAAGCCAAGCCAACCGACGGAGCTACTAAGAAGAATGTCAGAGCATTCTAGCTGACCACTCAAGAAGCAGAACTCATTCCAGATGTGATAGCTGGTACGTTCTTAGTTCACAATGTTTACGCAAAAGTATTATTTGACTCTGGTGCAAACCAAAGTTTTATTAATACTTCATTCTGCCAAGCTCTTAACTTACCTTTAACCAGCATTAGGCAAATTTTTACAGTAGAAACGGCAGATGGAAATTCAGTCAAAATAGATAAGGTTTTGCAACAAGAAAACATAGAACTTTTAGGTCATAAATTCTCTGCAAACCTATTACCTATGAAACTAGCGGAATTTGATATTGTGTTAGGAATGGATTGGCTGGTAGCCAACCATGCTCGAATTCTTTGTGATAAGAATTCCATAGAAATTCAGGCACCTACTGGAGAAGTAATTACGATCACAGGAGATAAACCCCGTAAGCCCATGAAGTTCATATCAGTAATGAAAATTGCTAGCTATGAACGAAAGCAAGGAATAGTGTATATGATTTCAATAATCATTAACACTAAGAGTAAAGAACTTAAGGAGATTCCTGTAGTCTCAGAATATCCAGATATATTTCCGGAAGAATTTCCGGGATTACCACCTGATAGGGAGGTAGAATTTAGGATTCATCTAATTCCTGGAACTACACCGATAGCTAAGGCACCTTATCGGTTAGCTCCTACCGAAATGTTAGAACTGAAAACACAATTAAATGAATTACTAAGTAAAGGATTTATACAACCTAGCTCATCCCCTTGGGGAGCTCCAGTGTTGTTTGTTAAGAAAAAGGATGGTTCGATGAGAATGTGTATCGATTATAGAGAATTGAATAAGGTTACAATTAAGAATCGATACCCATTACCTAGGATTGATGATCTTTTTGATCAACTTCAAGGAGCTAGATATTTTTCTAAAATCGATTTACGCTCCGGATATCATCAATTAAAGGTACAAGAAGAAGACATACCTAAAACTGCTTTCAGAACTAGGTATGGTCATTACAAGTTTACAGTCATGCCCTTCGGATTAACGAATGCACCTGCAGCATTCATGGACATGATGAATAGGATCTGTAAACCGTATTTGGATAAATTTGTAATTGTTTTCATAGACGATATACTTATTTATTCAAAAAGTCAGGATGAACATTGCCAGCAATTGCATGCACTTTTAACCTTATTAAGAAAAGAAAAGCTGTACGCCAAATTCTCAAAATGTGAATTTTGACTACAAGAAGTGCAATTCTTAGGCCACATGGTGAATCACGAAGGTATTCACGTAGATCCTGCTAAGGTAAATGCAATTACCAATTGGAAGGTTCCACAATCAACAATAGAAATTAGAAGTTTTATAGGATTAGCTGGGTATTATAGATGGTTTATTAAGGATTTTTCCAAGATAGTCGTACCATTAACTAAGCTAACCTGTAAAGCAGTTAAGTTTGAATGGGGATCTAAACAAGAAGAAGCTTTTAGGATTTTAAAACAAAAGTTAACAAATGCTCCAATCTTAGCCTTACCAGAAGGAACTGAAGATTTTGAAGTTTACTGTGATGCTTCAAAACTAGGATTTGGATGTGTGTTAATGCAACGCAAGAAGGTGATTGCGTATGCATCAAGGCAATTGAAAAAGCACGAAGAAAATTATACAACTCATGACTTAGAATTAGGATCGATAATTTTTGCCCTGAAAATTTGGAGACATTATCTGTACGGAAGTAAATTTACTATCTATACAGGTCATAAAAGTTTAAGGTATATATTTGGGCAAAAAGAATTAAACATGAGACAGAGAAGATGGATGGAAATTCTAAGTGACTACGACTGTGATATTCAGTATCACGAAGGAAAGGCCAATGTAGCTGCAGATGCCTTAAGTCGTAAATATCATGAAAAGCAAAAACGAGTTCGTGCTCTCAGATTAAATCTATAGTTAGATTTAATGGAACAAATAAAGAATGTCCAGGAAACAGCAATTAAGGATGATACTGAAGGAATGAAAGGACGAATCAAAGAATTAGAACAGGGAGATGATGGGATTTGGAGATTCCATAAGAACAGGATTTGGGTACCAAAGCAAGGAGAATTAAGAAATAAGATTTTAGAAGAAGCTCATAAATCTAGGTATACAATACACCCTGGAAACAATAAGATGTACCAAGATTTAAGAAATAACTTTTGGTGGATAGGAATGAAAAGGAATATAGCTCGATACGTTTCTAAATGTCTTACTTGTTCACAAGTAAAGGCTGAACATCAGAAACCTTCAGGTTTACTACAACAACTGGAAATGCCTGTATGGAAATGGGAACTCATAACAATGGATTTTGTTACTAAGTTACCCAAAACCAGAAAAGGTAATGACGCAATTTGGGTAGTTGTGGACCAATTAACCAAATCAGCTCACTTTCTACCTATGAAAGAAACCTTTAGCATGGAAAGACTGGCAAAGTTATATGTAGATGAGATAGTATCTCTACATGGAGTTCCACTCTCCATTGTTTCGGATAGAGATAGTCGTTTCACTTCCCATTTTTGGAAAAGTTTCCAACAAGCAATGGGAACTCGACTAAATCTAAGTACTGCATATCATCCTCAAACAGACGGACAAAGTGAAAGAACAATCCAAACCTTGGAAGACATGCTTCGAGCATGTGTAATAGATTTTGGTGGAAATTGGGACGACCATTTACCATTAATTGAATTCTCCTATAACAATAGTTATCATTCAAGTATTGAAACTGCCCCATTTGAAGCACTGTATGGAAGAAAGTGCAGAACTCCAGTTTGTTGGGCAGAAATAGGAGAAAGTCAATTATCAGGTCCTGAGATTGTGCAAGAAACGACAGATAAGATTACTCAAATCAAGGAAAGACTGAAGACGGCTCGAGATCGCCAGAAGAGTTATGCAGACAATAGATGCAAGCCGTTAGAATTCCAAGTTGGAGACAAAGTATTGTTGAAAGTTTCTCCCTGGAAAGGAGTAGTTAGATTCGGTAAGAAAGGAAAGCTAAGTCCCAGATACGTAGGACCATTTCCAGTGATCCAACGTATAGGACCGGTTGCTTATCGTTTACAACTACCAGAGGAATTAGCTGGAGTACATGATGTATTTCATGTATCCAACCTCAAGAAATGTCTATCAGACGAATCAATGATCGTACCTTTCCAAGACATAGAGGTAAATGAGAAATTAAAGTTTGTTGAAAAACCACTTCAAATCGAAGACTGAAAGATCAAGTTTCTCAAGCATAAAACATTGGTGCTAGTAAAAGTCAAGTGGTATTCCAGAAGAGGACCCGAATACACTTGGGAGCTGGAATCAGAAATGAAGCGAAAGTATCCTCACTTATTCCAATAAATCTCGAGGACGAGATTTTAAATAAGGTGGGGAGAATGTAAGGACTCTCAAAATTATCCTAAAAATACCCGTAAGTGAAAACCCGGACCCCTGAAACCCTAAACCATATTAAAAATCAAGAAAAAATAAAATAATGGGTCTCAGGCCGCCCGCGTAAAAGACAAGGTATGTCTTAGGCGGGCCGCGTCAACCTTGAGTTGACCGGATAAGCGTAACCGCGCCACGTGTCGTCCACTTGGCTACCCTACTCGTGACTGGTCAAAGCTAGGCGTAGACTGGGCGGCAACGCGGCCCGCGTAAGATTAGGTTAAACTTCATGCGGGCCGTGTGAGACCTCAATTTTAGCTATAAATAGCCCTTCACTTGCACGATTCACTGGTGTCGAAATCAATTCGTAAAAACGAATTCTGAGTCCTCTGAAGTCGAAAATACTTCAAATAGTAGTATAGTGCTGCTCCAATACCGGGTATTAACTCGATCGCTGCTACGATTCAATATTCGATCGATTAAACTATCCAAGGGATGTTTAAGTGCTGCCCATATTAGGGTTTATGCTTTGTCATTAGTCGTGATTCCGATGGATGTTTAAGTGATTACACTTTGTCATTCGTTGTGAATCCGATGGATGTTTAAGTATCGCACTTTGTCATTCGTTGTGAAGGTTTAATCTCGTGAGTTATCGTAAATGCTGTATTGATTACTAACCTAGTTTTGTGTGCATTGTTATTTAAATTAGGTTAACAAGGCTAACTACGTAGACTAGACTCGGTCCGTGTTCAATCTGCAATGTGAGTCATTCTCTTTTTAATAAATTTGTTTACACGAGCATGTTATTTTCAAAGTTATAATTACGAGGATTAAGTCTTTGTAATCACCAAATGTACAGCCGGTATGTGGGGTTTTGTATACATTACTTGATAATCGTCATCATTGGGGCAGCCAATGGGGGATATGACCATAGTCACAGATCCGGTTGAGTGACAAATACCGTGGGTAGTTGGTTTGATATCAGAAACATTGTAATCGCTCTTAATACTATAAATTATAACAAATGTGTCATTTTAGTAAATAGAATGATTCACTCAGTATTTCCCGCTGACAAAACCTTTTTCAAACATGTTTCAGGTGATCTGTTGTGATCCAGGAAAAGTGCCGTAAAGCACTACAAGCTTAAGGAAGTGGCTCATTATAAAATAAAGAAATATGTTTTGTAAAACAAAAGATTTCTCCGTGAAATCTTATGATTGTAAATTATCGGGTTTTATCCCGAGTTGTGAAATAAAATAATCGGGAAAAATTTTAGCTTTAAAAAGATCCTGATGATAAACTTCCGCTGTTAAACTCAATTAAATAAATACCACGGGAATTTCTGTCCTACGGCTCCTGAAACGGGTCAAACCGGGTCGGGAGCCATGACATGATTTCTCCAAGGAAAACCAAGGAATCAAACCCAAGGATATAACAAAGCAATAGAAGAAAGAATCAAGTGATTTGGAGTGAAAATGAGCAAGTTACACTCACTTTTGTTAAGATGGATGAATCTGTCCAAAACTCTGATTTGCAAAAGATTTGAGAGTGAATTTGTGAGGTGTAGAGAGTTGTGAAAGTGTAAAATGGGTTGGAGAAGGGTTGTATTTATAAGGGAAGAGATTGGAGGTGATTGGAGGTGTTTAGAGGTGGATTGAAGGTGATTGGGTGAGGTTGGAACTTGGGATTTCGTGCAAAAACTGAAAGAAACACAAAGTCTGTCGAAACAGGGGCCTAGCGAGACACGAGGGGGCTTGGCGTCACGCGACGCCTCATGTTTGACAACTTTGATTTTGTTGCATTTTAGTCCCTGTAGTTTATGTTTGATCCTTTTAGGTGCATTTTTGATAGATTAGGGACTTGTTTCAATATAAAAGCATAGTATAAGGTATAATCAAACATGGCGATCATAATCAAAGCATAATTGAGTGTATAAGTATCAAAATCAAGTGTCGTTTACGTTCAAAACACGTTTAGGCATAAGTTTAGATTAATTACAAGTTTAGCACATAGTTTCCAAGAATAATGATCAAACATCAATTGATTCACTAAATCGTACATACGAGCATATATAAAGTGTGTATAAAATATTTGTAACAAAATACGAGTTTCATTAATGATCCAAGTCTCGGTTTTACAACGATTACAAAGAAAGAACGATTACAAGAATACAAAGTTTCCAAAAATAGAAATACGAACAAAACTTTCTATAAATGGAAAGTACAAAAGAGCCGGGCGTTACAGTCTCCCCTTCTTTAGGAAATTTCGTCACGAAATTTAGGAAGATGTAACGAAAAAAACGGGTACTTCATATAGCATAAAGTGTCACATAGCATAAAGAGTTCAAATTGTTTTACATAGCATAAAAAGTTTAAACGTCTCATAAAGCATAGTCATGAGTCCAACATAGCATATCATGGATAAATGAAAGCATTGTAAATTTAGTTTGTTCACGAGGGATTATTATTGTTTGTGATTGCGATAACGTGCGAAACGATTAAAACGAAATTTTGAGATGAACGAACGTTCAAGTATAAAATCACATATAAATTGAGATACATAAAAGAGAGGCTCAATAAAACCTTGGATTGTTTCGGTTAGAGAAACGTCGACTATTCCAAAGTGGGTCGAATGTCCTCTCGAATTAGAGAAAACGTGATTTGGCCTATAGGTAAGATACTCTCGTCGAGAAGCGATTAACGGTATCTTACCCTTCCAGTTACTACACATCTCTAATCGATTGAAACAATCGGGACCTTGGCGAAATTGAAAATCGAGGAATGGGACTTAATCGACGAGATGCGGGTTTCACCCCTAACTTGACGATTTCGTACCCTAAATGTGGTTGGTACTTGTCGGGTCAAAATAAAATTCCGACACTTTGACGAGGGTCCACTTGAGTTGAAATGGAAATTACCATTAAGTTGTGGATTTCACTCCTAGCTTAATGGTGTAATTTCGTGCAAAAATAGTTTAAGGTAGAATGAGAGTCGTTTACCAAATTTTGGGTTTCACGCCTATTTTGGTAAAGTTGTCTCGTTTGCGTTACAAGAGTAAATAAACAAAAGTGTATTCATGTTAACCTTAGGAAAGGCATATAAATTTAATCAACAAGAAGTATAGCTAGGAAGCATGCATGGTAGAGTACAAAAGTTTTAAACAACACATAAGAGGCAAAATTCCTAAAACTATATATTAGGGCAAAAGCATGTCCATTTTTCCTAATTCCCTATAGTTATGGCTCTGATACCAATCTGTCACACCCCAACCGATGGCGGAAACATCGGGATGAGACGAAGTGTGTATAGATTGCAAGAGACTTCATAACACTATGTGACAATATTTAATTAAATCCGAATTTCATTGCAAATGCTAAATTGTCATACAATGATCCAAACAAAATACAACATTGTCTCAAATAACAACATAACATCAAAAGATAAATAGATTAAAGGTGTGTATCTAGTCCACCCTAAACTTGTTTCATCTTTCATCAATACTTCAATAATCAACCTGCAACATGTATTAAAATAGAGTTTCAATGCAAAAGCAATGGCGAGTATACAAGTTTGTTTACATAGCATAATAGAATAAAAACTCAAATCCAACATGATTCATAATATGTGATTACTAGTATGCAATTTTTGGCTTACAATATAATCAAACCCTAGAATACAACGCATAAAATAGCCTAATCCCAATAGTTTAGCGGGGTGGTAATGTTTAACTTAACAATACCCAAAAGTATAACGGGCGGGGCGTTAATCCTATAGCGCTATAATTGTTAAGGTGGGCGAGCAAAGTTAATGAGCATATAACGTTCCAAATCGTTCGCATAGCATACGAGAATAACAAGTAAGTCACATTAGTTTCATGCTTGATCAAGGATTGAGTATGTTTAGTTTAAAGGTTGTTTGCATAATTATACATGTTGCATCCCAAAGTGTAAAGGGGAAAAAGAGATCGAGTATACTCACGGTGGTTGCAAGCTTTCCTACTTGAAATCCCGCGAGTGAGTTGGTGAATGGATTAGTTTGGAGCACCTAGTCCTTCTACACGAGGAAACATAGGTGTGTGAGTTTGGCGTTCAACGAAAGATTAATAATACGGAGTTTAACATAACATAAAGTATGATATTGAAAATAATCATCTTTAACTTATAACCCTTGTATGACACTATGTAACCAATATGGTTAGAATGTTTTCATGGGTAGTACACCCATTAGAATCATACTTAGAGTTTTTAGGTCTTAGATGATATCCTACTACTTTAACATATAAACACAAGTTCAATATTAAAGGTTCGAATGAGTATACATATATATCTAAGTTACATATTATTTAGTCCAATAATTCATGTAGGAGGTAGAAGATTAGAATCCTCATTTAGGCACCTCAAGTTATCATGGAAGTCATGTATGGGGTAGGAAGAACAAGCTTCCGTTTAGGAACCCCTTGTGTGTTCACCACTTCACTTGATGTAAGAACAACCAAGGAGGGTCACGAACTATGATTAGTATAAGTATGTAAATAATCTAATCTAAGAGAAATCATCAAATCATGTGAGGATTTTATGTTGGAACAACCCAAGTTGTTCCATAATCACTCTACATCAAGACCTAAGCTTGAACATGACTTGTGGGTGAAATACCCTAAACAAAACAGAATGTATTTGAGGTTTTAACCTCTGATTTAACATGTCTCAACCTTGTTTTTAAGCTTAACTAACCATAGATGAGGTTATAAGCATTAGGACATAGGCTTGAGTGTGTTAGACACAAGAATGATAAGTATAAACAAGTTTTTGAGTAACATCAAACAAAACATAAAGTTTTGGTCCTTTTTAGGGCAATTCTAAGCATGATTTCTCCAAGGAAAAACCAAGGAATCAAACCCAAGGATATAACAAAGCAATAGAAGAAAGAATCAAGTGATTTGGAGTGAAAACAAGCAAGTTACACTCACTTTTGTTAAGATGGATGAATCTGTCCAAAACTCTGATTTGCAACAGATTTGAGAGTGAATTTGTGAGGTGTAGAGAGTTGTGAAAGTGTAAAATGGGTTGGAGAAGGGTTGTATTTATAATGGAAGAGATTGGAGATGATTGGAGGTGTTTAGAGGTGGATTGAAGGTGATTGGGTGAGGTTGGAACTTGGGATTTCGTGCAAAAACTAAAAGAAACACAAAGTCTGTCGAAACAGGGGCCTAGCGTGACGCGAGGGGGCTTGGCGTCACGCGGCGCCTCATGTTTGACAACTTTGATTTTGTTGCATTTTAGTCCCTGTAGTTTATGTTTGATCCTTTTAGGTGCATTTTTGATAGATTAGGGACTTGTTTCGATATAAAAGCATAGTATAAGGTATAATCAAACATGGGGATCATAATCAAAGCATAATTGAGTGTATAAGTATCAAAATCAAGTGTCGTTTACGTTCAAAACACGTTTTAGGCATAAGTTTAGATTAATTACAAGTTTAGCACATAGTTTCCAAGAATAATGATTAAACATCAATTGATTCACTAAATCGTACATACGAGCATATATAAAGTGTGTATAAAATATTTGTAACAAAATACGAGTTTCATTAATGATCCAAGTCTCGGTTTTACAACGATTACAAGAATACAAAGTTTCCAAAAATAGAAATACGAACAAAACTTTCTATAAATGGAAAGTACAAAAGAGCCGGCCGTTACATGATTGGGTGGGGCATTGGGTTGGTAGATGACCAATACCACACCGATTGCAATGACAATAAATAGTGTTCTGAGTAGAAGCCCAACCAAACTGCCGGTTCTGAGATGCATTGTCACGCCCCCGAGAATTATTAGATTGGCCACGAGAATTACCACGGAAGTTGCCACGCCGAGAACCGCGGTTATTGTTGAAGGAACGCGGGGAAAAATATGCTTGAGGAGGGGGTTGGCCAAGAACAGAGGTGGGCGGAGCCGGGGGGTTAACCGGAGGGGAGGTGGGGTCATGGGTCTTGTTTAGCATGTAATCATGGTCGGTGAGAAGACCATGTAATTCTTGAAACTGGACCGGAGGGGAGCGAGCCAAAAGATTATCTTTCAAAACATTATATTCTTCGCGAAGACCCGAGATAGCAAACATGACCAGATCCTTGTCCTTTATCGGTTCACCAATATTGGCAAGGGCCGTAGCATACTCCTGAGCACGACTTAGATAATCAACCGGTTTTTCATTGCCCTTCATGGTAAGTTTAAGAAGCTGGGATTTTAGAGTGTATTCATGGGAAGCTGTTTGCGGGGCATAGGCACGTTCAAGAGAGAGCCAAACCTCGCGGGAAGTATTGCCTTGAACATGCTGGAAGGTGGATTCAGAAACAGTGGAGATAATTAGCATGCGAACATGGGCATCGTTCGCAACCTAGCGAGCATGGTTAGGGTTATCGGTGGAAGAAGATTCGGATGTTTTAGCCGCCAGACAGGGAATAGTGCCATCAACATACCCAAACAGAGAGTTTGAGATGAGAAACGGTTCAACCATAGCCTTCCAATACCCATCGTTAGTATGGGTAAGAGTGAAGGCATACTTGTGGGAGTTGTGGTTAGTTTTCTCTTGAGTAGTAAATAGAGGGAGGGTGGCCATGGTGTAACACCTCGAAAATTCACATCCTATAATGTGTTGACACGTGTCATATGTTTAAAACGTGTGAAAGAATATTATAGAAGGACTAAAGTTGACAAACATGGAAAGTATGTGAATATACGTAATCTAAATGTCAACAGTGAATAAATATATTGTATATTAACCCTACATGATGCTCATACCTTCAAACCAATAAATCATGGATCATACGGAGCTAAAAGTGAGAGATTACAAACTACAGGGGCTAAATATGTCAACATGTTTAAGTTATACCTCTGAGTGACCTTTTGACAAACCCGAAGCTTTATAACGGTTAATTATGCTCACTAGAATGCACGATTTAAATTTCATAAAGTTTCGTTATCGTATGAGAAAGTTATGATCAAATTCGTGTGCGAAGGGTTAAAGCGTAAACGTTGAAAGTTAGGACTTTTCGGGTGACAACAAAGTTAACCGGGGACCTAACAAAGTGGGTATAAGTTTTAAATACCTTATAGTTCAATTATGGGGGTTCATAATGCAAGAAACAAGTGCCTATTCGAATTTTGAAGAGCCAAGGATCAAATCGCAAAAATCTAAAAATGTTGATTTTGTGCAGAAGGGGGTAGCGCGACGCGAGGCCCTGGGGGGGGGGGGCTTAGCCTCACGCGAGGGGTCCCCAGCTCCGATTTCTTTGGGCTGTTGTCTGCCATGGCCTTTATGCGCGACTTTAACCGATTTTTCACATCTTGTGCGACCCCTAGGCACCCCCTAAACACTTAGGGACATGTGTTAATCAGTTGTGGTGGGTTGTAGACTCATGTGTCAAAGATTTGTGGTGATTAATTCACTATAAAAGGCCATGATATGCAACATTTGTTCTTCACACCTTCCTCTTGCAATCTGATCATTTCTGGAGCTCCAAGGCACTCCCAAGTGATCACTAATCAAGCTTAGGACATTTGTAAGTTTACTAATCCTTCTTTAATTGAGTTTAGCTTAGTTATTTAGCTAAAAGTCAAACCGTCGTAATTACGGTTTGACTTCGAGATTAATTAATAATGGCTCAGTCAAATCTCGAATTAAAAGTAGTTATAAGTTGGTAATTATGTGGGTAATAAACCCTCAAAAGGGTTCCCCCTGATTCCCACTCTAACTAGGTCAAATGTCGGGTCAAACTTGTTAAGAAAAAGTCAACAGAATGTTTAAATTTCAATTTATGCATAATTAGCAATGTAGAACATATACAACCTGTTTGATCATTAATATAACTTGGTAATTAGTGTAAGAACATGTCTAAACATGTTCAACCCGACAATCTCCTGTTTAGACCCGGTTCGGAACCGAAAGTCGCATAGTTTGACTTTGCTTTGACTTTCAGTTCTGACCCGTTTTGGTATGATTTAGAAATACCTAGGAGCTTCATTTGGACCAGGTAACATGCTAGTATAACCCTCTGTGATTATACACCATGGTTTGATAGTTAACCAATTAATTCGCATGATTCCGATAATTGCTCATATGTTGACCATTATGCCCTTTACACCTTAAAACGTGATTTATGAAAATGTAAAAGTGTAGAAACCTTAGTTACTGATATATGAACTTGTATACAAAGTTTGACATCAGTTTGAGGTATAGATTGAGAGTTATGCTAATTATCGCAAATTTAAAGCTTTATGTTAATTAAACGGCATAATTAGCGTATAGCCTAGTTAAGCCTACTTTTTGATATCAAATCTTTTACCCACTGATGTAATATATTATTTTGGGATTTTTAATTAATTTTAGGCTGAGCATAACTTATAGTCGTAGGCTTAATCCGGTAATTGTCGGTTTTGCCCTAAAGGGCCATCAAACGAGTTTTACATATCTAAACGACTCCAAACCTTTTGCTACTGATCATATATGATAAATAAATTATTTTAAGCCTTCTGAAAATATAAAATATCAGATTTATGTATCAAACCCGGAAATGGCCTCTAATCGCCTTTTTAAGCGTTTTTAACGCATAGTATGTACTAAAACTATTTTTAACATACAAGGGTTGATACCTACTGATATTTGAGGCAAATTATAATATTTTAACAGTAAGCAAAGGTTGATAAACTCAGACTTCATTTTAACAGTAAGCAAAGGATGCACGTGGCACAAAATATCTTTTATAATTTGATTAAAATGCACAGAGGCAAAATTAATCTTTTTAACTTGGGAGAATTATTTAATATTATAATCTTGTGAACGAATTACATGTTACTTATGCGTTCAGTAGCCCGGATCTTGTCCGGGTTAAAGATCAATAGACACACCACAATAATGAGTTATACACTGACAGGTGTACGCCTACACCCCGTGCTCAGGTCGTGGCCAATCTCGTAAGATGATGCCAAGGATATCCGGGACATGGTCATTAACCCCCCAAAGGCAATTAAGTAAACAAGACTGTTTAAACGAGCCGATCAAATTATTCAACTACCCACTCAAATGATGGAGATTTGATGCTCGATCAAGCGGTACACTATGTACCGTAACCCAAGCCCGTATAGGGAAAATAAGTTAAAAGTATTTACCTGAGCTAAATATAAATTCAATCCCAGCCGTATATCAAATCAGCAAGTACAGATATCTTTTACTGGGCTCCTAATATGGAACGAAGGTTTTTAATAACCTATTAGAATCCTAACGGGTCTTTGATTAAGCTTAAGCTTAGACCGGCTAGTTTCAAAGATATGGTTCGTACGCACGATTAAGCGAAGACCGGATAGAATGTGATTTAGACCCGAAAAGTTTGAAGACTTGTTTAATATGGGTTTCTTATTCACATTCTGGATTTTGAGGTAAAACCGTTAAGGTTTGACCCGTTTCGGCTATTTTATGTAAACTTGTTACATAAACCGAACCGAACGCGAAATAAGCGTAACGGGTCTCCGCAAGAGCCATATACAGGTTTCCTAAGTTAATATGCTTCAAATATGTTGTGACATCAGTAGGATGTCTTTCGTTATGCCCGAAATGAATTTAAACACAAACTATGCCCCTTAGGGGTAGTTTGGTCATTTTAAAGTTTGTAAAAGAGTTTAAACGTTTAACTGAGTTACAGGTCTGATGTAAACAGAAAACATACTCAATTTGATGAGTTATAACAGTAGGCTAAAGCTTATATATGAAATTTATCCTCTATAACCAAACTATGCCCCGTAGGGGTATTTTGGTAATTTCACATAAGCCGAAAAGCTCAAAAACGAAGTCTGAGTTAATCCACCTTTGCTTACTGTTAAAATATCATAATTTGCCTCATATATCAGTAGGTATCAACCCGGGTATGTCCAATATGATTTTAAGACATACTATGCGTTAAAAACGCTAATTATGGCGATTAAAGGCCATTTCCGGGTTCGATACTTAAATCTGATATTTTTATATTTCCAGAAGGCTTAAAATAATTTATTTAACATATGAGATCAGTAGCAAAAGGTTTGGAGTCGCTTAGATAAGTAAAACTCATTTTATGGCCCGTAAGGGCAAAACCGACAATTACCGGATTAAGCCTACGACTACTAGTTATGCTCAGCCTAAAATTAATTAAAAATCTTTAAAAATCCCTAAATAATATATTACATCAGTGGGTATTAAGTTTGATACCAAAAAGTCGGCTTAACTAGGCTATACGCTAATTACGCTGTTTTATTAACATAAAGCATTAATTTTGCGATATTGAGCATAACTCTTAATCTATAAGTCAAACTGATGTCAAACTTTTCATACAAGTTTATATATCAGTAACTAAGGTTTCTACACTTTTACATTTTCATAAATCACGTTTTAAGGTAATAAGGGCATAACGGTCAACATATGAGCAATTAACGGAAATATGCATATTAATTGGATAACTAGTGAACCAAGGTGTATAATCACAGAGGGTTGTTCTAACATGTATCCTAATCCAATTAAAGCTCTGAGGCATTTCTTAAACATGCCTAAACGGGTCAGAACTGAAAGTCAAAGTGAAAGTCAAACTATGTGACTTTCGGTTCCGAACCGGGTCTAAACAGGAAATAGTCGGGTTGAACATGTTTGGACATGTTCTTACACTTATTACTAAGTTATAACAATGATCAAACAGGTTATATATGTTCTAGATAGCTAATTATGCATAAATGACATTTTAAGCATTATGTTGACTTTTTAATCCTATGTTTGACCCGACATTTGACCTGGTTAGGGTGGTGATCAGGGGAAACCCTTTTGGGGTTTTATTACCCACATAAATACCAACCTATAACTACTTTCAATTCGAGATATGACTGAGCCATTTATAACTAATCTTGAAGTCAAACGTTAATTACGATATATTGACTTTTAAGCTAAATACTAGGCTAAACATAATTAAGAAAGGTTAGGCAACTTACAAAGTGATTAATGGATGATTAGGAAGGAGTTGGGTCAGCTTGGAAGTTCCACAAATGATCAGAAGTGAATTGAGGAGTGAATGATCAAACTTGCACTTGTGTGAGCTTTATATAGTGAACTTAGACACCACAAGGCATTGACATCCAAGTCTAGCACTAACCACAACAATTCCACAAGTGTCCTACATGTTTAGGGGTGCCTAGGGGTCGTCCACATGCAAGAAAAACCGGCCAAATGGGTCAAAATTGCATAAAACAGGCAACAGCCTGTTTTCTGGTCGCTGGTGACTGGTAGCGCACCGTTACATGTTTTTGGTAGCGGTGCGCTAGGACTCCTCAGAGGCTATTCTTCCATTTTTCAGTTTGCATCCCTGGCTCTTGGTACTCCGAAAGGTCAACTAAGCTTAATTCTTGCATTTTGACCCCTTATTATTTATATATAAGGGCTTTAGGCCTTATACCCACTTTGTCAAGTCCCTGAACACTTCCGGTTAACCCGAAAAGTCTTAACTTTCAATGTTAACACTTTAACCCCTCGCGCACGAATTTGATCATAACTTTCTCATACGATAACGAAACTTTATGAAATTTATATCGTGCATTCTAGTGAGCATAATTAACATTTTCAAAGCTTCGAGTTTGTCAAAAGATCACTCAGAGGTATATCTTTAACATGTTGACACATTTAACCCCTGTAGTTTGTAATCTCTCACTTTTAGCTTCGTATGATTCATGATTTATTCGTTTGATGTTATAAACATCATGTAGGGTTATTATGAAGTATATTTATTCACTGTTGACACTTAGAACCCGTATAATTACATACTTTCCATGTTTGTCAACTTTAGTCCTTTTATAGCATTCTTTCACACGTTCAAACTTTATGACACGTGTCAACACATTATAGGACGTGAATTTTCGAGGTGTTACATCCTCACCCCCTTAAAATAAATCTCGACCCGAGATTTACTGAAATAAGTACGGGTACTTTTCTTTCATCGTGGATTCAACCTCCCACGTGAATTCGGGACTACTACGGGCATCCCATTTGACCTTAACAATAGGTACATGCTTCCTTAGAAGCTTCTTAACCCGTCGATCCTCAATCGACAAGGGTTTTTTTCCACAAACTCCAAGCTCTCATCTATATGCACATCTGTATGCCGTATAACCAGTGATTCATCAGCGAAGCACTTCTTCAGATTGCAGATGTGGAACACATTGTGAATTCCACTGAGCTCTTCAGGTAAGTTTAACTTATAGGAAACTGACCCGACACGTTCGATAACCTCGAAAGGTCCTATGTATCTCGGGCTTAGCTTGCCTTTCTTACCAAACCGCATCACTCCTTTCCAGGGTGACACTTCCAGTAGGACTTTGTCACTTACTTCGAAGTGAAAATCCTTACGCTTTGGATCAGCGTATCTCTTCTGCCTATCTCGGCAACTTTGAGACGGTCACGAATCTGGACATTCTTGTCCGTCGTTTCGAACACGATCTCCGGTCCTGATAACTGGACATCTCCAACTTCCGCCCAACAAACGGGCGATATACACTTTCTACCATATAATGCCTCGCAAGGCGCGGCCTTAATGCTGGTATGGTAGCTATTGTTGTAGGAGAATTCGACTAATGGTAGGTTCTTATCCCAACTACCACCCAAATCGATCGCACATGCACGTAGCATTTCTTCCAACGTTTGAATAGTACGCTCACTCTGACCGTCAGTCTGAGGATGATAAGACGTACTAAAATTCAAACGTGTGCCCAAAGATTGTTGGAAACTCTTCCAAAAATGTGACGTGTACCTAGTATCTTTATCAGAGATAATAGTCACAGGTATGCCATGCAAGGCTACAATCTTATCCACTTATAACTGGGCTAACATATCGGAGCTATAAGTCTCCTTGATGGGTAAGAAATGAGCTGACTTAGTCAGTCTGTCAACTATAACCCATATTTTATCATTTCCTTTCCTTGTCTTGGGTAACTTGGTAATAAAATCCATAGTTACCATTTCCCACTTCCACGTAGGAAGTTCAAGCTGTTGTAGCAACCTGAAGGTTTCTGATGCTCAGCTTTGACTTGCGCACAAGTCAAGCATTTAGCTACATGGGTGGCTACGGACTTTTTCAAGCCTATCCACCAATAATTTGCCCTTAGATCCTGGTAATTGAACTTACCAATCTATTGCCCCTACAGTAGATGTTTATCATTCTATCTTTATAGGGTCTCCAAGGGAGCAGCCTTGATGCTTACATAGCAAATATCATAGGCAAGCTTATCTTAAGGTGAGATGGTTATTCCAACCACTACTTAACAAATTTTAAGGATTTGTTGATCCTTGTAGTTAGTTGAACAAATCAACGATTCAGAGCAGCTGATGGCAAACTCGTAATTGTTACCTAATTAGGGTTGCGGTAAATAATGCATAAGCAAAATGAACCGTCTTCCTTATCAAGCTCTCGGAATATCAAGTTTGGCTATATGAATCTCTTATCCTAAAGTTTACTTAATCAGGATTCGATTATTCCACGATCAACACGGAGTTCTTACAACACTCCAACCCTAAGCGGGATGTTAATCTTAACTCTACTAGCCTCAGGAGGTAAACAGAGAAAACTTTTGAGAAGATAATTAAGATACAAGGAGGCTACAGAGATTTTCCATATCTCAGGCTCCAGTTCATCCATCATTGTTCGTGTCAAATGAGTGACACCTTTATGTTATAAGTCCACGAATTCCTTAATCGGGAACATTTACTTGGGAAAAAAATTTCCATTTTTGGATATCTTCTTTGAATACTACTAGTCGACTTTAGTACAATATGATTATTGGGATATCTTAGGGGTTCCATGTATTAAACCTCCATGTTGATCAGACATGGAAATAATCTATGGGACACACTAGGATACGCCAATCCTCATATGACACTTTTATCAAACATAGTTTGGCATTCGCAGGCGATAGAAAACAATGAGAAAAATAATTAAAATAACATATGTTGTCGTACTCTATGCAAAGAAAGAGTGCTCTTAGATTTTCGGAAGGATTCCTTGCCGATCTATAAGAATCGGTTACTATGGTTTCCTTGGTAGTTATACCTTGTGGATGATAAAAAAAAATTGCTAAGTTTATGGTTCATGAAGATTTATTATTGCCTGTATTAAAAACAGGACACTTAGCAGAAATTATCATTGATAAATGATAAGGAAGTTTATTGTACAAGTGCTTATATTTAATCAATAATGGAAGTTTCACAAACTAGGCACCTAGCTCAGTTGGCTAGGCGCGCGAAAGGGTGCGGCCTAGACCCAGGTTCGATTCCGGGGACGGCCAATTCCACCATTTTTTTTATGTTTAATATTTATTAATCGCACGGATACATGTAATTATGAGGGTTGTCTCATAAGGAGTCTTGATAATTAATTGCTTCTTATCACCCACAATATGGGTTTGATTTCTAAGGCAACCATCGATTTTTTATCACTATAAGGAGTCCTTATATTTAACGGAACTAGGACATCGGAAAAATGATTCCTTATGGATATAAAACATCCATCTAATAATGCTGAAGCAGTCTCAGAGGTATACAGGCTTCTTACCGAACTTTCGTTGCTTTTTTATTAAGCCTGTACTCGCTCTCTTTCTCATATTTCTGGGAGTTATCCTCCTTCTTTGGTTCATCCTTCATATTTGAAGTGCGAACATAGCTCTCCTCATGAGTAATTTAACATGGTTTTGAATGAGATTTAGAGCGAGAGGTATTCAGCTCTTTGTATTGTCTCATGACCTTTTCCATGGTCCTTCCAACTGCTGCGTCAACCACAGTCTGGAGATTAACTCTATTAATTTTGAGGTTTACGTTTGTAGTTTTATTAACTTTCGTTGTCTTAACAGTGTTGAGACTGTCGTCTACCTCATCCGAGTTTTCCATACTCGAAACTTGGTACCAATCACCAAGATTTAACCATTATTAATCACCATCCTGATGACCTGACTTAAATTAGTCATGGCATTCATAAACCGTATGGGCTATTCTGTACCGAACATTCACAGTGAATGTTATTTTGAACGTATTCCATTATATTTAGCCTAGGTCACAACAGGACCATCAATGGCATTCAAAGTTTGGAGCGAGTCCAATACTTGCTTGACAGGGGACCATAATGTCACAACTGTCTTTGTCACAAGGACGATCATGAATAGCTCAAAGGCTAGCCTTACAAGACTTTTATTATATATATACATATATGGCATAGAAGCCCAGTCATGAAGGACATAAATGATTATACGGCACGAAGGCCTTGTCACAAAGGATATTTAAATATGGCACAAACGGCCTTGTTATAAGGACATTCATCAAATCTGGTACAAAGGCATGTCACCAGGAATGTTAACATTTAATATGTTAACTTGTCACGAATGACCAATTATAGCACATAGGCTTGTCATGAATGACTTTAAAACACAACTTGATGGTCTATCACCAAGGACCTTAATTTATAAGCCGCAATCTTATTGGATTAGGGCTTCAAGGTTTGAACGTGGTTCTTCACCTTTGGACAGGGATATAGACTACAACTGTCATCGTCTTGAAAGACGATTCTTTTGGTAGAAAAATAAGCAAATCAATCATCACTAATGGATGTTTATATATAACCATCGTATCTAATGATATTAGTCATGATCACATCGATCATATTGACTATTAGGTTTGGGTATAATCACACCATTTTGAACAGGGGATCATAAAGATCACAACTATCTTTGTCTTACCGACTCTAGAATAAAGTATAGCCCGTAGGCATTTCATCACGAGGGACGTTAATATTATGATTATCATACTGAGGATACTAGTCAGGATCGCAGTGATAGTATAGACTATGGGAATTGAGTATAGCTCACCCCCTTGGCAAAGAATCACAAAAGATTACAATTGCCTTGTCTCAGTTGGACGATATAATATAGCCCTTAGGCAAAACATCATTACGGATGTTAAAATTTTTAATCATCGTATTGATGATTTTTGTCATGATCGTATTGATCATATAGACTATTATGTTTGGACATAGTCCAACATTTTAGATAGGAGGTCCAAGACCACCACTGTCGTTGTCTTATCGGACAACAAGTTTAGTCCGTAGGAACTTCATCACTAACGGATGTTTATAATATGATCATCTTATAGGATGATATAAGCCATGATTCCTAGATCACTAGGCTAGATTTGAGAATTGGAAGGATCCAATATAAGGATGACTGTTGTGATTTTCTCGAATTACATTTGTCAAGAGTGCTAACACATTCCTAGGTGTTAACAAGGATCCGAATCCCTTGAGTAGGTTTCACCATCTTGGCCGCGTAGGCTAGGTTTCACCTTTAAGATTCCCTTTTAATTGCATACTGACAGAGAAGGAAGGATATTTATTTTATTCAGGATTTTTATCATAAATCCTAATTCATAAGTTAATAATAGCACCAATGGCCTAGTCGCGTAGACAAGTTAAATTTATAAGCCATGATTTCAGAGAATCGTGGCATTAAGGTTTGAATCCAAGTTCATTACCTTTTCCTGACAGGGAGCTGTAGGCTACCACTGTCTTTAGTCTCAGAGGACATTAACTATAGCCCGTAGGCACTTCCCTTATAAGAGATGTTTATTACGGAATTGCCCCTTAGGGAAATTCATTAACCATGGTAAACAGAGACCATATTTGGTTAATTTATTAATCATATTTATTTAGGATTTCTATTATAATTTATCCTAATTATAAAACATTAACAGTTTTATTAGTGGCACCCAATGGCCTGGTCACATGGACATTTATAAATTATAAGCTTATGATTTCAGAGAATCAAAGCAACAATAACAGTTTTATTTAATAGCACAAAAGGCCTAGTCACAAGGACAATTTTTAAATTATAATTCCATGATTTCAGAAAATCAAGGTCTTTAAGTATATTAGCACAACTGGCTTAGTCACAAGGACATATATAATTTATAAGCTATGATTTCAGAGAATCAAAGCATGAAGGTATATTGGCACAATAGGCCTAGTCACAAGGACAATTTTAAATTATATGCTAGGATTTCAGAGAATCAAAGCATTTGAGGTTTGAACCTAGTTCATTACCTTTATCTGACAGGGAGTCATAGCTACCACTGTATTTTGGCTCATGTAGAAATGAGCAAGGCCCGTAGGCACTATATTACCACGTATGGTTAAAATATGATCATCTTAATTGATGATGTAAACCCAGGATTCAGGGATCATTAAACTGGGTTAGGAATCTTTTGGAGAATCCTATATAAAAATGACGTGTGTGATTTTAAATGAATCACATCTGCCAGGAGTGTTAACATGTTTTAAGATGTTAACAGGGAATTGAATCTTTTAAACAGGTCTTACCATCTTGGCCCGGTCTTATAATTGACCCGAGGCTAGGTTTCACACTTAAGATTCTTAATTAATGATTTGAATCTTTTTAACAGGTCTTACCATCTTGGCCCGGTCTTATAATTGACCCGAGGCTAGGTTTCACACTTAAGATTCTTAATTTATAATTAACGCAGAACAATTTTAAATTGAGGTGTAAATATGGATCTGAATCTAAATTGCGGAACTGCCATCTTGGCCGGTCTTAACATGACCCGAAGCTAGGTCTTGCCCTTTTAGATTTTGCCATTTTATTATAATGGTAGATCTTGCAAAAAGGAAATATCATTTTTCCATTTATTTAATATTTCTTATTTAGAATGAAAGTTTAAACTTAATCATTCCATTATATAAAAATAAAAGTATAAAGTTGCCCTAAGCGGGACTTAAAAGGAATAATGTGTCCTCGGAGGGACTGAAAGATAATTATGTCCTTATAAGGACTATTAAGGAAACGATCTTCAGTAAAAGGAGTTTCTTCTTCATTTTATTTCTGAATGTTTTCTCCTTGGATGCTCGTTTCATTCTAGTCGCGGTACAAAGCTCAGCATCTCAGGGCTCCAGGTGTGGAGAACTCCTATTACGGCTTCTTTGCTTGGCGACGTATCCAATAAAAATTTGGAAGTAAAATTTCAAGATTAGGATTGAGAATATTCCTAAGTTAAGTCTAGACTCAGAAGGTTTAGATATGTGCAATTGTGTAACTGAGATTAAACACTAAGGCTAGTGTTTAATTCACTCAGTGTTGGCTCTGATACCAACCTGTCACACCCCGAATTTCCACGTGTCACCGGTGGGCCCGGTGGGGAGTATCGTGACGTCATGGTTGGCAACATAATAGTCAAACAACACAATATTAATATGCACAGCGGAAGCAAAAGAAAAATAATACAACCGAATTTATTATTGTAATATCAACTGTCACAATATTCGGAAGTTTATCCACAGAAGGATCGAACATAAAATGGAAACAATAGTTCAACATACTTTTAGGCATCTTAAGCTTGCGAGACTTCTATTGATGCTAAGGAGAAATATCCAGCCAATTTCGTATAGTACCTGCATTTAGCCTTTTTGGAAAATACGTCAGTTTACACTGGTAAATACATTCAACTGACTCATTTTGAAAATGGTTTTAAGAAAATTGATTTGGATGCACGTGGCACAAAATATCTTTTATAATTTGATTAAAATGCACAGAGGCAAAATTAATCTTTTTAACTTGGGAGAATTATTTAATATTATAATCTTGTGAACGAATTACATGTTACTTATGCGTTCAGTAGCCCGGATCTTGTCCGGGTTAAAGATCAATAGACACACCACAATAATGAGTTATACACTGACAGGTGTACGCCTACACCCCGTGCTCAGGTCGTGGCCAATCTCGTAAGATGATGCCAAGGATATCCGGGACATGGTCATTAACCCCCCAAAGGCAATTAAGTAAACAAGACTGTTTAAACGAGCCGATCAAATTATTCAACTACCCACTCAAATGATGGAGATTTGATGCTCGATCAAGCGGTACACTATGTACCGTAACCCAAGCCCGTATAGGGAAAATAAGTTAAAAGTATTTACCTGAGCTAAATATAAATTCAATCCCAGCCGTATATCAAATCAGCAAGTACAGATAGCTTTTACTGGGCTCCTAATATGGAACGAAGGTTTTTAATAACCTATTAGAATCCTAACGGGTCTTTGATTAAGCTTAAGCTTAGACCGGCTAGTTTCAAAGAAATGGTTCGTACGCACGATTAAGCGAAGACCGGATAGAATGTGATTTAGACCCGACAAGTTTGAAGACTTTCTTAATATGGGTTTCTTATTCACATTCTGGATTTTGAGGTAAAACCGTTAAGGTTTGACCCGTTTCGGCTATTTTATGTAAACTTGTTACATAAACCGAACCGAACGCGAAATAAGCGTAACGGGTATCCGCAAGAGCCATATACAGGTTTCCTAAGTTAATATGCTTCAAATATGTTGTGACATCAGTAGGATGTCTTTCGTTATGCCCGAAATGAATTTAAACACAAACTATGCCCCTTAGGGGTAGTTTGGTCATTTTAAAGTTTGTAAAAGAGTTTAAACGTTTAACTGAGTTACAGGTCTGATGTAAACAGAAAACATACTCAATTTGATGAGTTATAACAGTAGGCTAAAGCTTATATATGAAATTTATCCTCTATAACCAAACTATGCCCCGTAGGGGTATTTTGGTAATTTCACATAAGCCGAAAAGCTCAAAAACGAAGTCTGAGTTAATCCACCTTTGCTTACTGTTAAAATATCATAATTTGCCTCATATATCAGTAGGTATCAACCCGGGTATGTCCAATATGATTTTAAGACATACTATGCGTTAAAAACGCTAATTATGGCGATTAAAGGCCATTTCCGGGTTCGATACTTAAATCTGATATTTTTATATTTCCAGAAGCCTTAAAATAATTTATTTAACATATGAGATCAGTAGCAAAAGGTTTGGAGTCGCTTAGATAAGTAAAACTCATTTTATGGCCCGTAAGGGCAAAACCGACAATTACCGGATTAAGCCTACGACTACTAGTTATGCTCAGCCTAAAATTAATTAAAAATATTTAAAAATCCCTAAATAATATATTACATCAGTGGGTATTAAGTTTGATACCAAAAAGTCGGCTTAACTAGGCTATACGCTAATTACGCCGTTTTATTAACATAAAGCATTAATTTTGCGATATTGAGCATAACTCTTAATCTATAAGTCAAACTGATGTCAAACTTTGCATACAAGTTTATATATCAGTAACTAAGGTTTCTACACTTTTACATTTTCATAAATCACGTTTTAAGGTAATAAGGGCATAACGGTCAACATATGAGCAATTAACGGAAATATGCATATTAATTGGATAACTAGTGAACCAAGGTGTATAATCACAGAGGGTTGTTCTAACATGTATCCTAATCCAATTAAAGCTCTGAGGCATTTCTTAAACATGCCTAAACGGGTCAGAACTGAAAGTCAAAGTGAAAGTCAAACTATGTGACTTTCGGTTCCGAACCGGGTCTAAACAGGAAATAGTCGGGTTGAACATGTTTGGACATGTTCTTACACTTATTACTAAGTTATAACAATGATCAAACAGGTTATATATGTTCTAGATAGCTAATTATGCATAAATGACATTTTAAGCATTATGTTGACTTTTTAATCCTATGCTTGACCCGACATTTGACCTGGTTAGGGTGGTGATCAGGGGAAACCCTTTTGGGGTTTTATTACCCACATAAATACCAACCTATAACTACTTTCAATTCGAGATATGACTGAGCCATTTATAACTAATCTTGAAGTCAAACGTCAATTACGATATATTGACTTTTAAGCTAAATACTAGGCTAAACATAATTAAGAAAGGTTAGGCAACTTACAAAGTGATTAATGGATGATTAGGAAGGAGTTGGGTCAGCTTGGAAGTTCCACAAATGATCAGAAGTGAATTGAGGAGTGAATGATCAAACTTGCACTTGTGTGAGCTTTATATAGTGAACTTAGACACCACAAGGCATTGACATCCAAGTCTAGCACTAACCACAACAATTCCACAAGTGTCCTACATGTTTAGGGGTGCCTAGGGGTCGTCCACATGCAAGAAAAACCGGCCAAATGGGTCAAAATTGCATAAAACAGGCAACAGCCTGTTTTCTGGTCGCTGGTGACTGGTAGCGCACCGTTACATGTTTTTGGTAGCGGTGCGCTAGGACTCCTCAGAGGCTATTCTTCCATTTTTCAGTTTGCATCCCTGGCTCTTGGTACTCCGAAAGGTCAACTAAGCTTAATTCTTGCATTTTGACCCCTTATTATTTATATATAAGGGCTTTAGGCCTTATACCCACTTTGTCAAGTCCCTGAACACTTCCGGTTAACCCGAAAAGTCTTAACTTTCAATGTTAACACTTTAACCCCTCGCACACGAATTTGATCATAACTATCTCATACGATAACGAAACTTTATGAAATTTATATCGTGCATTCTAGTGAGCATAATTAACATTTACAAAGTTTCGGGTTTGTCAAAAGATCACTCAGAGGTATATCTTTAACATGTTGACACATTTAACCCCTGTAGTTTGTAATCTCTCACTTTTAGCTTCGTATGATTCATGATTTATTCGTTTGATGTTATAAACATCATGTAGGGTTATTATGAAGTATATATATTTATCCTCAGACAGACGGTCAGAGTGAGCGTACTATCCAAACGTTGGAAGACATGCTACGTGCATGTGCGATCGATTTAGGTGGAAGTTGGGATAAGAACTTGCCACTAATCGAATTCTCCTACAACAATAGCTACCACACCAGCATCAAGGCTGCGCCTTTTGAAGCATTATACGGTAGAAAGTGTAGATCGCCCGTTTGTTGGGCGGAAGTTGGGGATGTCCAGTTATCTGGACCGGAGATAGTGTTCGAGACGACAGACAAGATTGTCCAGATTCGTGACCGTCTCAAGGCTGCCCGTGATAGGCAGAAAAGCTACGCTGATCCTAAGCGAAAAGCTTTTAACTTTGAAGTAGGTGACAAAGTCCTACTTAAAGTATCACCCTGGAAAGGAGTGATGCGATTTGGTAAGAAAGGCAAGCTAAGCCCGAGGTACATAGGACCTTTCGAGGTTATCGAACGTGTCGGGTCAGTTGCCTATAAACTAAACTTACCGGAAGAGCTAAGTGGAATTCACAATGTGTTCCACATCTGCAATCTGAAGAAGTGTTTCGCTGACGAATCACTAATTATACCACATACAGATGTGCATATTGACGAAAGCTTAAAATTTGTGGAAAAACCTGTGTCGATTGAAGATCGACAGGTGAGGAAGCTTCGAAGAAAGCATATACCTTTTGTTAAGGTCAAATGGGATGCCCGTAGAGGACTCGATTTCACATGGGAGGTTGAATCCACGATGAAAGAAAAGTACCCTTACTTGTTTCAGTAAATCTCGGGTCGAGATTTATTTTAAGGGGGTGAGGATGTAACACCTCGAAATTTTGTGTCCAATAATGTGTTGACACGTGTCTTGAGTTTACACGTGGCATTTAATATTAAATAAAGGACAAATGTTGACAAACCTTGAAAGTATGTAAATTCGAGTGTTATAAATATCAACATAGGGTAAATATACTGTATAGTAACCCTAAACGATGCTCGTACTTCGAACGAATAAATCATGGATCGTACGGAAGCGAAACGCGGAAGAAAGTGAGAGATTACAAGCTACAGGGGGTTAACTGTGTCAACATGTTTAATTATACCTCTGAGTGACCCTTTGACGTACCCAAGGCTTTGTAACAGTAAAATACGCTCACTAGAATGTACTATATAAATTCCGCGAAGTTCCGTTTTAAAACGAGAAAGTTATGATCAAATTCGTACGAGAGGGGTTAAAAGCGTCGACGATGAAAGTTAAGGCTTTCCGAATAATTAACAAACTAACCGGGGACTTAACAATGCGGGTAAATAACACGAGGCCCTTATTCGTAAATAATCGAGGGCCAAATCGCAAAGTTACCCCTTCAAACCCGAAAGGTCAGGTTAATAATTACCGAAGATTTCGTATTAATTACCAAGATTCTGGCAATGATTATAAAAGATATGAGAATCTTGGAAATTTGGCCTAAAGCGGCCCGCATTCACTTAACGAGTGATCTAAAGCGGGCCGCGCGCGAGTTGTATATACGGTTGCTGACTTTTGGTCAAAAGCGGCCCGCTTTCGAGTTAAGCCTAAGCCTTAATGCGGGCCGCATTAGACCCCCAGATGCAGAAAACTTGGACAGACTTGTTGTTTGAAGTTTTGAACGATCACAAGTGCAATAAATGAAGCATGGGCGCCCCCTACATGTCCCCTAGAGCACTAGGGCATGTGCCAATCTGTAGTGGAGGGTCCTAGGCCTTGTTGTCAAGTTTTTGTGGTGCCTTGAGCACTATAAAAGGGACCATAGTTGCAACCATTCTTCACACACTCAAACCTGCTCTCTTGATCATCTCTGGAGCTCTAAATCAGCCTACTAACATCTCTAGTCGTGCACCAAGCTTCTGTAAGTTTGCCAAACCTTCTATGGTCTTGTTTTTGCTTAGTTTAGCCTAAAAGTCAATCCGTCGTAACTAACGATTGACTTTGCGATAAATCACGAATGGTCCAGTGTATTGTCGAATCAAAAGTGGTTATGTGTTGGTATTTAGGTGGGTAATAAACCCCTACGAGGGTTCCCCCTGATCACCACTCTAACTAGTTCATATGTCGAGTCAAACGTATACTTAAAAAGTCAACAGAAATGCTATTTTTCGATTTAATGCATAATCAGTGATATAGATGATATGAAACCTGTTTGAACACTCATAAAACATGATAATAAGTATACTAACTTGTCTAAACTCGTTTGATTCGGCCATTTGATATATTGACCCGGTTCGGAGCCGAAAGTCACATAGTTTGACTTTCACTTTGACTTTCAGTTCTGACCCGTTAAGGCATGTTTTAGAAATGCCTCAGAGCTTAAATTGGATTAGGTTACTTGTTATAACAACCCTCTGTGATTACACACCTTGATTCATTAGTTATCCAATTAATATGCATATTTCCGTTAATTGCTCATATGTTGACCGTTATGCCCTTTTCACCTTAAAACGTGATTTATGAAAATGTAAAAGTGTAGAAACCTTAATTACTGATATATAAACTTGTATGCAAAGTTTGACATCAGTTTGATTTATAGATTAAGAGTTATGCTCAATATCGCAAAATTAATACTTTATGTTAATAAAACGGCGTAATTAGCGTATAGCCTAGTTAAGCCGACTTTTTGGTATCAAACTTAATACCCAGTGATGTAATATATTATTTTGGGATTTTTAAAGATTTTTAATTAATTTTAGGCTGAGCATAACTAGTAGTCGTAGGCTTAATCCGGAAATTGTCGGTTTTGCCCTTACGGGCCATAAAATGAGTTTTACTTATCTAAACGAGTCAAAACCTTTTTCTACTGATCACATATGTTAAATAAATTATTTTAAGCCTTCTGGAAATATAAAAATATCAGAATTAAGTATAGAACCCGGAAATGGCCTTTAATCGCCATAATTAGCGTTTTTAACGCATAGTATGTCTTAAAATCATATTGGACATACCCGGGTTGATACCTACTGATATATGAGGCAAATTATGATATTTTAACAGTAAGCAAAGGTTGACTAACTCAGACTTCGTTTTTGAGCTTTTCGGCTTATGTGAAATTACCAAAATACCCCTACGGGGCATAGTTTGGTTAAAGATGATAAATTTCACATATATGCTTTAGCCTACTGTTATAACTCATCAAATTGAGTATGTTTGCTGATTACATCAGACCTGTAACTCAGTTAAACATCTAAATCCTTTTACAACCTTTAAAATGACCAAACTACCCCTACGGGGCATAGTTTGTGTTTAAACCCATTTCGAGCATAACGAAAGACATCCTACTGATGTCACAACATATTTGAAGCATATTAACTTAGGAAACCTGTATATGGCTCTTACGGATACCCATTACGCTTAGTACGCGTTCGGTTTGGTTTATGTAACAAGTTTACATAAATTAGCCGAAACGGGTCAAACCTTATCGGTTTTATCTCAAAATCCAGAATGTGAATAATAAACCCATATTAAACAAGTCTTCAAACTTGTCGGGTCTAAATCACATTCTATCCGGTCTTCGCTTAATCGTGCGTACGTACCGTATCTTTAAAACTAACCGGTCTAAGCTTAAGCTTAATTAAAGACCCGTTAGGATTCTAATAGGTTATTTTAAAACCATTGTTCCAGATTAGGAGAACCAGTAAAAGCTATCTACAATTTATTCAATTAAGGATTATACTTTGCAAAGGTAAATACTTTTAACTTATTTTCCCTATACGGGCTTGGGTTACGGTATATAGCATACCGCTTGATCGAGCATCAAATCTTCCATCGTAGAATGGCTAATTGATAATTTTATCGGCTCGTTTAAACAGTCTTGTTTGCTTAAAAGCCTTTGGGGGGTTAATGACCATGTCCCGGATATCCTTGGCATCATCTTACGAGATGGCCACGACCAGAGCACGGGGTGTAGGCGTACACCCGTGTATAACTCTATAATGTGGTGTGTTTATTGATCTTTAACCCGGCATGATCCGGGCTACTGAACGCACAAGTAACATGTAATTCGTTCGCATGATTATAATATTAAATAATTCTCCCAAGTTAAAATAAAATGTTTATGCCATGTGCATCCAAACCTATTTTCAATCATTTTACAAAATGAGTCAGTTGAATGTATTTACCAGTGTAAACTGACGTATTTTCCCAAAAAGATTAAATGCAGGTACTATGCGTAATTGGCTGGGATTGTCTCCTAAGCATCAATAAAAAGTCTCGCAAGCTTAGGATGCCTGAAGTCTGTTGAACCATTAATGTTATTTTATTTCGATCCGTACTGTGGATAAACTTCCGGATATTGTTACATTGATAAACAATATTAAATTCGGTTGTATCATATTTTAATTCTGCTTCTGCTGTGCATTATTATATTGTGTTGTTTGACTATTACGTTGCCAACCATGACGTCACGATACTCCCCCACCGGGCCCACCGGTGACACGTGGAAATCGGGGTGTGACAGGTTGGTATCAGAGCCAACAACTGAGTGAATTAAACACTAGCCTTTTGTGTTTAATCTCAGTTACACAATTGCACATTTCTAAACTTTCGAGTCTAGACATATAACATAGGACAAATTCCACTATTATTGTGTTGTCCTTTATTATTGCAATTTATATTGTTATTGTTATCTCATGATATGTTGACAGGTATAACAAAGATGCCTCCAAGATTTTTACGTATGCGAGGACGAGGAGGAAGGGGGCCGACCACCGCTCCCAACGACCATGAAGCTGGGCCGTCAAATACACGAGCTTCTACTCCAGCCGAGAGTGATGGTACTCGGCGGAGCCAGAGGGGTCTCTTTCAACCAGCTAAACACACGGTTTCGAACAGCTCGGCAACTCCCGCCCAGGACTCCTTCGGGCCACACTTAGAAAACGAACAGCGATCTATGTCGCACCGTTTCTCTGATGACCCCACTCCTTACTTCCAAGGCCAGTTTAATCCGGCGGACTACATTCAAGAACCAGTGGGTTTCAACCCATTGGGACCGGAGGACCATTTCTCTGGGGGCAACAACAACGACGAAGACGACGATCCCGTCGAACCAGCAACCGGAACCCCAAACTATCCCATCGAAGTTTCGGATAGTTCAATCTATCGCGGACCACCCTATGATGGTCCAGACAGCTTCCAGGCTATATTCACTAGGCACGAATGGTATTACACTCCTTCTCACCATTCATCGCCTCATGAGCAGCAGCAGCAGCCTCACCATTCATCGCCTCATGAGCAGCAGCAGCCTCACCATTCATCGCCGCATGAGCAGCCACAGCCGCATCATCAAGAATCCTCTGAGGATCACCGCTTTGTGGCAGTTACGCCACCGCCTCCACCGCCGCCAGTTCAGCCGGCGCCTCCGCAACCGCAAAGGCATAGGAGAACCGGAGCACGGATGACAGCACGAAGAGAAGAGTTTCATTTTAGCTCTCCTCTACAATCAAGTGGCAGAAATTACCCGCCACAGCAGGAGGACCCACAAATGGGTGGACCTTCTCAACCAGCTATACCACAGCCACCGCCTACGGGTTTTGGCAACCCTATCCCTGCGTATACTGCTCCCTCTTACAATCCTTTTGGACCGTCTGCATACCCTCCTTATAACTATCCCGAGGTCGATCCATACCAAGTGGCGGTAGATTACAACGCCCTTCACCCTGAGGGACCGTATGGAGGTCCTTGGGGAGTAGGGTACCCAGCTCAGGGGTACCAGATGCCTTTACAACCCCCGTACTACCAACAACCCCCGCCGTCTCTACAAATGTCGCCACCACAGCATCAGGAGATACTGCAAAGTATTAGAGAGGTGCGACATGAAGCACGGGAAGACCGACGACGTAACCAAGGGATGTTCAAGACCTTGACGAACTTGATCAAGGGAAAGAGCAAGAAGGATCAGTAAATCCTTTATCTGTATGTTTACTTTAAAATAAGTCCCTGCGTGGACATTTATGAGTGTATGTAGTCCCTGCGTGGACATTCATCTTTGTACCTAGTCCCTGCGTGGACTATTATGTTATTTAGCCCCTGCGCGGGCAAGTACTTGTTTAACCCCTGCGTGGGTAATTGTTATTTGAAAGACCCGTTTAGGGCGAGTGTGTAATGCTAAATAAATTAATGAAATGGTTATTTTATAAATTTCATGTTTGCCTTTATGTGCATATACAAATTATGAATGAGATAATTGAATTAAAATCATTCCTCTTACAAAAATCTGCCTATGTAAAAAAAAAAAATTTATTAAGAATCTTAAAGTGTGAAACCTAGCCTCGTGTCAAATATAAGACCGGGCCAAGATGGTAAGACCTGTTTAAAAGATTCAATTTCCTGTTAACATCTTAAAACATGTTAACACTCCTGGCAGATGTGATTCATTAAAAATCACATGTCATTTTTATATGTATAAGGATCTCTAAAAGATTCCTAACCCAGTCTAATGATCTCTGAATCCTGGGTTTACATCATCAATTAAGATGATCATATTTTAACCATACGTGGTAATATAGTGCCTACGGGCCTTGCTCATTTCTACATGAGCCAAAATACAGTGGTAGCTATGACTCCCTGTCAGAAAAAGGTAATGAACTAGGTTCAAACCTTAAAAGCCTTGATTCTCTGAAATCATAACTTATAATTTAAATTGTCCAAGTGACTAAGCCTTATGTGCTAATATATGTTGTTATTATTTATAATTAGGATAAATTATGATTGAAATCCTAATTTAATACGATTTATAAATTAACCAAATTTGGTCTCCATACCATGGTTAATGAATTGCCAAGAAAGACAATTCCATAAAACTCCCAAATAAATATTGTTCTTGTTTTCTGCAACAGTTCAATTTAAATGGCTAACTCAGACGAGGTTAATAGCCATCCTGTGGAGGTTAACAAAGAC
Source organism: Helianthus tuberosus (assembly GCA_030545235.1). NCBI lineage: Eukaryota > Viridiplantae > Streptophyta > Magnoliopsida > Asterales > Asteraceae > Helianthus > Helianthus tuberosus. The sequence goes on along the minus strand of CM060354.1, from coordinate 17,041,064 downwards.
GCCCAAATCAATCTAACGGGTGCCGAATTACAAGCGATCATAGAAGGCGCTGTTACGCAGGCTCTGGAGCGGCAGTATGATGATTATAGTGGTGCTCAAAGTAGGACCCAATCTGCACCGCATTCAAAGCCCAAGACACACTCTGAATCTCACAGCAAACCACTTCCTAAAGGGGGGATTCCCAAGAAAAATGGTGATGATCGACAGTCCACCAATCATCAGAGTATCCCATCTCAGAAGCTAGTGCTGCATCAAGAACCCCGTAACAAGGGTTGCTCTTATAAGTACTTCGTGTCTTGCAAGCCCCGGGATTTTAATGGGGAGAAAGGAGCCGTCGACTGTATGACTTGGCTAGATGAGATGGACACGGTGGTAGATATCAGCGGATGCGCTGAACGGGATGTGGTTAAGTTTGTGTCGCAGTCCTTTAAAGGAGAAGCGTTAGCCTGGTGGAGGTCTCTGATTCAGGCTACTGGAAAGATCCCATTGTACACTCTGTCCTGGGATCAATTTGTCGCTCTTGTCAAAGAGAACTACTGCCCTCAGCACGAGGTTGAGAAGATTGAAGCAGACTTCTTATCATTGGTGATGAAGAACCTGGATTGCCAAGCTTACCTCACTAGCTTCAACACTCTGTCAAGGCTAGTTCCTTATCTGATAACACCGGAACCCAAGCGAATTGCTCGCTTCATTGGGGGTTTGGCCCCGGAGATAAAATCCAGTGTTAAGGCATCCAGACCTGCTACTTTTAGGTCAGCAGCTGATCTAGCACTTTCTCTTACCTTAGATGCGGTCAGGCTTAGATCGCTCAAAAATTCTGAGGAAGGTAAAAGGAAGCGTGAGGACGATAACTCACGGAGGTCTGAGAAGAAGCATAGGGGTAATACGGACCAGAAGAAGAGTTCTGGGTTTAAGAAGGATAATCGCAAGTCGGGTGATAAACCGTATTGTAAGATCTGCAAGAAACAGCACTTCGGGAAGTGCAGATTTGAGCCAAAATCCCAATCTCCGGCTAAGCCTTGTGGGATTTGCAAGTCTTCTGAGCATAAGACCCTGGAATGCAAGAAGCTGAAGGATGCAACCTGTTACGGTTGCAACGAGAAGGGGCATATCAAGACCAACTGCCCTAAGTATAACAAGAAGCCTGAGGAGGCTAAGAAGACAAATGCCAGAGTCTTCAGGATGGACGCGAAAGAAGCTGTGCATGACGATAATGTCATAACAGGTACCTTCCTTGTAAATGATGTATTTGCAAGAGTACTTTTTGATTCAGGCGCAGATAAGTCCTTCGTAGATCATAAGTTTTGTAAATTGTTGAATTTACCTATCAAGACCTTAGGCATAAACTATGAGGTAGAGTTAGCAGATGGCACCATAGAAACCGTCTCAACTGTGTTAGATGGATGCGTTATATCCATTAAGAACCATTCTTTTCCGCTGTCTCTGCTTCCATTCAAGTTAGCTGGTTTTGACATAGTTCTGGGTATGGACTGGTTATCACTTAACCAGGCCCAAATTGTTTGTAACATGAAGCAAGTGGTAATAAAGACTCCGTCTGGTGAACCACTTACCATTCGGGGAGATACTCAGTACGGTCTGCCTGAGCAAGTGACTATGCTCAAGGCTTCCAAGTGTTTGAAAAAGGGATGTGTTATTTACATGGCGCAAGTGATTATTGATGAGCCTAAACCGAAGATAAACGACATCCCTGTTATTTCTGATTACCCAGAAGTGTTTCCTGAAGATCTACCTGGTTTGCCACCGGATAGACAGGTTGAATTCAGGATTGATATCATCCCTGGAGCCGCACCAGTTGCAAGAGCACCCTATAGGTTGGCGCCCACAGAAATGAAAGAATTGAGGTCACAGCTGGATGAATTAGTAGCCAAGGGTTTCATTAAACCTAGCTCTTCGCCTTGGGGAGCGCCAGTCCTATTTGTCAAGAAGAAGGATGGGTCGATGCGTCTGTGCATCGACTATCGCGAACTTAATAAAGTCACGATCAAGAATAGGTATCCTCTGCCCAGAATCGACGATTTGTTCGATCAGCTTCAAGGGGCAAGTTACTTCTCGAAGATTGATTTAAGGTCAGGCTACCATCAGTTGAAGGTCAGAGATGAAGACGTACACAAGACTGCATTTAGGACTCGTTACGGTCACTACGAGTTCCTCGTGATGCCTTTTGGGCTCACTAATGCACCGGCCGCGTTCATGGATCTCATGAATCGCGTCTGCAAGCCTTATCTAGATAAATTCGTCATCGTTTTCATCGACGACATTCTTATCTATTCGAAGAATCAAGCTGACCATGAGAAGCACCTTCGTTGTATTCTCAAACTCCTGCAACAAGAGAAGCTCTACGCCAAATTCTCTAAGTGTGAATTTTGGCTACGAGAAGTCCAATTTCTTGGACATGTGGTCAGTGAGCGTGGTATCCAAGTGGATCCCGCTAAGGTTGAAGCTGTTATGAACTGGCAAGAGCCGAAGACACCAACGGAAATTCGTAGCTTCCTGGGATTAGCAGGATATTACAGGCGTTTCATTGAAAATTTCTCAAGGATTGCTGCACCCCTAACCTCCTTGACCAAGAAGAAAGTAAAGTTCGTTTGGGGCCCTAAGCAGCAAGAGTCCTTCGATGTTTTGAAACAGAAGTTGAGCAACGCTCCTGTGTTGACATTGCCTGAAGGAAGTGAAGAATTTGTGATTTATTGTGATGCATCACACACCGGCATGGGGTGTGTGCTTATGCAGAAAGGCAAGGTTATTGCCTATGCATCGCGACAGTTAAAGGTGCATGAAAAGAATTACACCACCCATGACTTGGAGTTGGGTGCCGTTGTATTCGCACTAAAGCTGTGGAGACATTATCTATATGGAATCAAGTTTGTGATCTATTCTGATCACAAGAGCCTCCAGCACCTCTTTAATCAAAAGGAATTGAACATGAGGCAACGACGTTGGATGGAGACGTTGAATGATTATGATTATGAAATCCGATATCATCCAGGCAAAGCAAACGTGGTTGCTGATGCCTTGAGTCGGAAGGAAAGGGTTAAACCCATTCGAATCAATGCCAAGCGCATGGAGATAAAGAATAATCTGATAGAAAGGGTGCTAGCTGCACAAAAAGAAGCGGTTTTGGAAGCTAACTACCCCAACGAAAAGCTAGGGGTAACTGAGGAGCAGTTAACTCTTAGCAAGGACCGAATACTAAGATTAAATGGACGAATATGGGTTCCAATTTTTGGAGGACTTCGAGATGTCATCCTCCAGGAAGCCCATAGTTCCAAATACTCCGTTCATCCTGGAGCTGATAAGATGTACCAGGATCTTAAGGCAAATTATTGGTGGATAGGCATGAAAAAGTCTGTAGCCACCCATGTAGCTAAATGCTTGACATGTGCGCAAGTCAAAGCCGAGCATCAAAAGCCGTCAGGCTTGCTACAACAGCCTGAACTTCCTACGTGGAAGTGGGAAATGGTAACTATGGATTTCATTACCAAGTTACCCAAGACGAAGAAAGGAAATGATACAATATGGGTTATAGTTGATAGACTGACCAAGTCAGCACATTTCTTACCCATCAAGGAGACTTATAGCTCCGACATGTTAGCCCAGTTGTACGTTGATAAGATTGTAGCCTTACATGGCATACCTGTGTCTATAATCTCTGACCGAGATACTAGATACACGTCACATTTCTGGAAGAGCTTCCAACAATCTTTGGGCACACGTTTGAACTTTAGTACGGCTTACCATCCTCAGACAGACGGTCAGAGTGAGCGTACTATCCAAACGTTGGAAGACATGCTACGTGCATGTGCGATCGATTTAGGTGGAAGTTGGGATAAGAACTTGCCACTAATCGAATTCTCCTACAACAATAGCTACCACACCAGCATCAAGGCTGCGCCTTTTGAAGCATTATACGGTAGAAAGTGTAGATCGCCCGTTTGTTGGGCGGAAGTTGGGGATGTCCAGTTATCTGGACCGGAGATAGTGTTCGAGACGACAGACAAGATTGTCCAGATTCGTGACCGTCTCAAGGCTGCCCGTGATAGGCAGAAAAGCTACGCTGATCCTAAGCGAAAAGCTTTTAACTTTGAAGTAGGTGACAAAGTCCTACTTAAAGTATCACCCTGGAAAGGAGTGATGCGATTTGGTAAGAAAGGCAAGCTAAGCCCGAGGTACATGGGACCTTTCGAGGTTATCGAACGTGTCGGGTCAGTTGCCTATAAACTAAACTTACCGGAAGAGCTAAGTGGAATTCACAATGTGTTCCACATCTGCAATCTGAAGAAGTGTTTCGCTGACGAATCACTAATTATACCACATACAGATGTGCATATTGATGAAAGCTTAAAATTTGTGGAAAAACCTGTGTCGATTGAAGATCGACAGGTGAGGAAGCTTCGAAGAAAGCATATACCTTTTGTTAAGGTCAAATGGGATGCCCGTAGAGGACTCGATTTCACATGGGAGGTTGAATCCACGATGAAAGAAAAGTACCCTTACTTGTTTCAGTAAATCTCGGGTCGAGATTTATTTTAAGGGGGTGAGGATGTAACACCTCGAAATTTTGTGTCCAATAATGTGTTGACACGTGTCTTGAGTTTACACGTGCCATTTAATATTAAATAAAGGACAAATGTTGACAAACCTTGAAAGTATGTAAATTCGAGTGTTATAAATATCAACATAGGGTAAATATACTGTATAGTAACCCTAAACGATGCTCGTACTTCGAACGAATAAATCATGGATCGTACGGAAGCGAAACGCGGAAGAAAGTGAGAGATTACAAGCTACAGGGGGTTAACTGTGTCAACATGTTTAATTATACCTCTGAGTGACCCTTTGACGTACCCGAGGCTTTGTAACAGTAAAATACGCTCACTAGAATGTACTATATAAATTCCGCGAAGTTCCGTTTTAAAACGAGAAAGTTATGATCAAATTCGTACGAGAGGGGTTAAAAGCGTCGACGATGAAAGTTAAGGCTTTCCGAATAATTAACAAACTAACCGGGGACTTAACAATGCGGGTAAATAACACGAGGCCCTTATTCGTAAATAATCGAGGGCCAAATCGCAAAGTTACCCCTTCAAACCCGAAAGGTCAGGTTAATAATTACCGAAGATTTCGTATTAATTACCAAGATTCTGGCAATGATTATAAAAGATATGAGAATCTTGGAAATTTGGCCTAAAGCGGCCCGCATTCACTTAACGAGTGATCTAAAGCGGGCCGCGCGCGAGTTGTATATACGGTTGCTGACTTTTGGTCAAAAGCGGCCCGCTTTCGAGTTAAGCCTAAGCCTTAATGCGGGCCGCATTAGACCCCCAGATGCAGAAAACTTGGACAGACTTGTTGTTTGAAGTTTTGAACGATCACAAGTGCAATAAATGAAGCATGGGCGCCCCCTACATGTCCCCTAGAGCACTAGGGCATGTGCCAATCTGTAGTGGAGGGTCCTAGGCCTTGTTGTCAAGTTTTTGTGGTGCCTTGAGCACTATAAAAGGGACCATAGTTGCAACCATTCTTCACACACTCAAACCTGCTCTCTTGATCATCTCTGGATCTCTAAAGCAGCCTACTAACATCTCTAGTCGTGCACCAAGCTTCTGTAAGTTTGCCAAACCTTCTATGGTCTTGTTTTTGCTTAGTTTAGCCTAAAAGTCAATCCGTCGTAACTAACGATTGACTTTGCGATAAATCACGAATGGTCCAGTGTATTGTCGAATCAAAAGTGGTTATGTGTTGGTATTTAGGTGGGTAATAAACCCCTACGAGGGTTCCCCCTGATCACCACTCTAACTAGTTCATATGTCGAGTCAAACGTATACTTAAAAAGTCAACAGAAATGCTATTTTTCGATTTAATGCATAATCAGTGATATAGATGATATGAAACCTGTTTGAACACTCATAAAACATGATAATAAGTATACTAACTTGTCTAAACTCGTTTGATTCGGCCATTTGATATATTGACCCGGTTCGGAGCCGAAAGTCACATAGTTTGACTTTCACTTTGACTTTCAGTTCTGACCCGTTAAGGCATGTTTTAGAAATGCCTCAGAGCTTAAATTGGATTAGGTTACTTGTTAGAACAACCCTCTGTGATTACACACCTTGATTCATTAGTTATCCAATTAATATGCATATTTCCGTTAATTGCTCATATGTTGACCGTTATGCCCTTTTCACCTTAAAACGTGATTTATGAAAATGTAAAAGTGTAGAAACCTTAATTACTGATATATAAACTTGTATGCAAAGTTTGACATCAGTTTGATTTATAGATTAAGAGTTATGCTCAATATCGCAAAATTAATACTTTATGTTAATAAAACGGCGTAATTAGCGTATAGCCTAGTTAAGCCGACTTTTTGGTATCAAACTTAATACCCACTGATGTAATATATTATTTTGGGATTTTTAAAGATTTTTAATTAATTTTAGGCTGAGCATAACTAGTAGTCGTAGGCTTAATCCGGAAATTGTCGGTTTTGCCCTTACGGGCCATAAAATGAGTTTTACTTATCTAAACGACTCAAAACCTTTTTCTACTGATCACATATGTTAAATAAATTATTTTAAGCCTTCTGGAAATATAAAAATATCAGAATTAAGTATAGAACCCGGAAATGGCCTTTAATCGCCATAATTAGCGTTTTTAACGCATAGTATGTCTTAAAATCATATTGGACATACCCGGGTTGATACCTACTGATATATGAGGCAAATTACGATATTTTAACAGTAAGCAAAGGTTGACTAACTCAGACTTCGTTTTTGAGCTTTTCGGCTTATGTGAAATTACCAAAATACCCCTACGGGGCATAGTTTGGTTAAAGATGATAAATTTCACATATATGCTTTAGCCTACTGTTATAACTCATCAAATTGAGTATGTTTGCTGATTACATCAGACCTGTAACTCAGTTAAACATCTAAATCCTTTTACAACCTTTAAAATGACCAAACTACCCCTACGGGGCATAGTTTGTGTTTAAACCCATTTCGAGCATAACGAAAGACATCCTACTGATGTCACAACATATTTGAAGCATATTAACTTAGGAAACCTGTATATGGCTCTTACGGATACCCGTTACGCTTAGTACGCGTTCGGTTTGGTTTATGTAACAAGTTTACATAAATTAGCCGAAACGGGTCAAACCTTATCGGTTTTATCTCAAAATCCAGAATGTGAATAATAAACCCATATTAAACAAGTCTTCAAACTTGTCGGGTCTAAATCACATTCTATCCGGTCTTCGCTTAATCGTGCGTACGTACCGTATCTTTAAAACTAACCGGTCTAAGCTTAAGCTTAATTAAAGACCCGTTAGGATTCTAATAGGTTATTTTAAAACCATTGTTCCAGATTAGGAGAACCAGTAAAAGCTATCTACAATTTATTCAATTAAGGATTATACTTTGCAAAGGTAAATACTTTTAACTTATTTTCCCTATACGGGCTTGGGTTACGGTATATAGCATACCGCTTGATCGAGCATCAAATCTTCCATCGTAGAATGGCTAATTGATAATTTTATCGGCTCGTTTAAACAGTCTTGTTTGCTTAAAAGCCTTTGGGGGGTTAATGACCATGTCCCGGATATCCTTGGCATCATCTTACGAGATGGCCACGACCAGAGCACGGGGTGTAGGCGTACACCCGTGTATAACTCTATAATGTGGTGTGTTTATTGATCTTTAACCCGGCATGATCCGGGCTACTGAACGCACAAGTAACATGTAATTCGTTCGCATGATTATAATATTAAATAATTCTCCCAAGTTAAAATAAAATGTTTATGCCATGTGCATCCAAACCTATTTTCAATCATTTTACAAAATGAGTCAGTTGAATGTATTTACCAGTGTAAACTGACGTATTTTCCCAAAAAGATTAAATGCAGGTACTATGCGTAATTGGCTGGGATTGTCTCCTAAGCATCAATAAAAAGTCTCGCAAGCTTAGGATGCCTGAAGTCTGTTGAACCATTAATGTTATTTTATTTCGATCCGTACTGTGGATAAACTTCCGGATATTGTTACATTGATAAACAATATTAAATTCGGTTGTATCATATTTTAATTTTGCTTCCGCTGTGCATTATTATATTGTGTTGTTTGACTATTACGTTGCTAACCATGACGTCACGATACTCCCCCACCGGGCCCACCGGTGACACGTGGAAATCGGGGTGTGACAGGTTGGTATCAGAGCCAACAACTGAGTGAATTAAACACTAGCCTTTTGTGTTTAATCTCAGTTACACAATTGCACATTTCTAAACTTTCGAGTCTAGACATATAACATAGGACAAATTCCACTATTATTGTGTTGTCCTTTATTATTGCAATTTATATTGTTATTGTTATCTCATGATATGTTGACAGGTATAACAAAGATGCCTCCAAGATTATTACGTATGCGAGGACGAGGAGGAAGGGGGCCGACCACCGCTCCCAACGACCATGAAGCTGGGCCGTCAAATACACGAGCTTCTACTCCAGCCGAGAGTGATGGTACTCGGCGGAGCCAGAGGGGTCTCTTTCAACCAGCTAGACACTCGGTTTCGAACAGCTCGGCAACTCCCGCCCAGGACTCCTTCAGGCCACACTCAGAAAACGAACAGCGATCTATGTCGCATCGTTTCTCTGATGACCCCACTCCTTACTTCCAAGGCCAGTTTAATCCGGCGGACTACATTCAAGAACCAGTGGGTTTCAACCCATTGGGACCGGAGGACCATTTCTCTGGGGGCAACAACAACGACGAAGACGACGATCCCGTCGAACCAGCAACCGGAACCCCAAACCATCCCATCGAAGTTTCGGATAGTTCAATCTATCGCGGACCACCCTATGATGGTCCAGACAGCTTCCAGGCTATATTCACTAGGCACGAATGGTATTACACTCCTTCTCACCATTCATCGCCTCATGAGCAGCAGCAGCCTCACCATTCATCGCCTCATGAGCAGCAGCAGCCTCACCATTCATCGCCGCATGAGCAGCCACAGCCGCATCATCAAGAATCCTCTGAGGATCACCGCTTTGTGGCAGTTACGCCACCGCCTCCACCGCCGCCAGTTCAGCCGGCGCCTCCGCAACCGCAAAGGCATAGGAGAACCGGAGCACGGATGACAGCACGAAGAGAAGAGTTTCATTTTAGCTCTCCTCTACAATCAAGTGGCAGAAATTACCCGCCACAGCAGGAGGACCCACAAATGGGTGGACCTTCTCAACCAGCTATACCACAGCCACCGCCTACGGGTTTTGGCAACCCTATCCCTGCGTATACTGCTCCCTCTTACAATCCTTTTGGACCGTCTGCATACCCTCCTTATAACTATCCCGAGGTCGATCCATACCAAGTGGCGGTAGATTACAACGCCCTTCACCCTGAGGGACCGTATGGAGGTCCTTGGGGAGTAGGGTACCCAGCTCATGGGTAACAGATGCCTTTACAACCCCCGTACTACCAACAACCCCCGCCGTCTCTACAAATGTCGCCACCACAGCATCAGGAGATACTGCAAAGTATTAGAGAGGTGCGACATGAAGCACGGGAAGACCGACGACGTAACCAAGGGATGTTCAAGACCTTGACGAACTTGATCAAGGGAAAGAGCAAGAAGGATCAGTAAATCCTTTATCTGTATGTTTACTTTAAAATAAGTCCCTGCGTGGACATTTATGAGTGTATGTAGTCCCTGCGTGGACATTCATCTTTGTACCTAGTCCCAGCGTGGACTATTATGTTATTTAGCCCCTGCGCGGGCAAGTACTTGTTTAACCCCTGCGTGGGTAATTGTTATTTGAAAGACCCGTTTAGGGCGAGTGTGTAATGCTAAATAAATTAATGAAATGGTTATTTTATAAATTTCATGTTTGCCTTTATGTGCATATACAAATTATGAATGAGATAATTGAATTAAAATCATTCCTCTTACAAAAATCTGCCTATGTAAAAATTTTTTTTTTTATTAAGAATCTTAAAGTGTGAAACCTAGCCTCGTGTCAAATATAAGACCGGGCCAAGATGGTAAGACCTGTTTAAAAGATTCAATTTCCTGTTAACATCTTAAAACATGTTAACACTCCTGGCAGATGTGATTCGTTAAAAATCACATGTCATTTTTATATGTATAAGGATCTCTAAAAGATTCCTAACCCAGTCTAATGATCTCTGAATCCTGGGTTTACATCATCAATTAAGATGATCATATTTTAACCATACGTGGTAATATAGTGCCTACGGGCCTTGCTCATTTCTACATGAGCCAAAATACAGTGGTAGCTATGACTCCCTGTCAGAAAAAGGTAATGAACTAGGTTCAAACCTTAAAAGCCTTGATTCTCTGAAATCATAACTTATAATTTAAATTGTCCAAGTGACTAAGCCTTATGTGCTAATATATGTTGTTATTATTTATAATTAGGATAAATTATGATTGAAATCCTAATTTAATACGATTTATAAATTAACCAAATTTGGTCTCCGTACCATGGTTAATGAATTGCCAAGAAAGACAATTCCATAAAACTCCCAAATAAATATTGTTCTTGTTTTCTGCAACAGTTCAATTTAAATGGCTAACTCAGACGAGGTTAATAGCCATCCTGTGGAGGTTAACAAAGACGCCCAAATCAATCTAACGGGTGCCGAATTACAAGCGATCATAGAAGGCGCTGTTACGCAGGCTCTGGAGCGGCAGTATGATGATTATAGTGGTGCTCAAAGTAGGACCCAATCTGCACCGCATTCAAAGCCCAAGACACACTCTGAATCTCACAGCAAACCACTTCCTAAAGGGGGGATTCCCAAGAAAAATGGTGATGATCGACAGTCCACCAATCATCAGAGTATCCCATCTCAGAAGCTAGTGCTGCATCAAGAACCCCGTAACAAGGGTTGCTCTTATAAGTACTTCGTGTCTTGCAAGCCCCGGGATTTTAATGGGGAGAAAGGAGCCGTCGACTGTATGACTTGGCTAGATGAGATGGACACGGTGGTAGATATCAGCGGATGCGCTGAACGGGATGTGGTTAAGTTTGTGTCGCAGTCCTTTAAAGGAGAAGCGTTAGCCTGGTGGAGGTCTCTGATTCAGGCTACTGGAAAGATCCCATTGTACACTCTGTCCTGGGATCAATTTGTCGCTCTTGTCAAAGAGAACTACTGCCCTCAGCACGAGGTTGAGAAGATTGAAGCAGACTTCTTATCATTGGTGATGAAGAACCTGGATTGCCAAGCTTACCTCACTAGCTTCAACACTCTGTCAAGGCTAGTTCCTTATCTGATAACACCGGAACCCAAGCGAATTGCTCGCTTCATTGGGGGTTTGGCCCCGGAGATAAAATCCAGTGTTAAGGCATCCAGACCTGCTACTTTTAGGTCAGCAGCTGATCTAGCACTTTCTCTTACCTTAGATGCGGTCAGGCTTAGATCGCTCAAAAATTCTGAGGAAGGTAAAAGGAAGCGTGAGGACGATAACTCACGGAGGTCTGAGAAGAAGCATAGGGGTAATACGGACCAGAAGAAGAGTTCTGGGTTTAAGAAGGATAATCGCAAGTCGGGTGATAAACCGTATTGTAAGATCTGCAAGAAACAGCACTTCGGGAAGTGCAGATTTGAGCCAAAATCCCAATCTCCGGCTAAGCCTTGTGGGATTTGCAAGTCTTCTGAGCATAAGACCCTGGAATGCAAGAAGCTGAAGGATGCAACCTGTTACGGTTGCAACGAGAAGGGGCATATCAAGACCAACTGCCCTAAGTATAACAAGAAGCCTGAGGAGGCTAAGAAGACAAATGCCAGAGTCTTCAGGATGGACGCGAAAGAAGCTGTGCATGACGATAATGTCATAACAGGTACCTTCCTTGTAAATGATGTATTTGCAAGAGTACTTTTTGATTCAGGCGCAGATAAGTCCTTCGTAGATCATAAGTTTTGTAAATTGTTGAATTTACCTATCAAGACCTTAGGCATAAACTATGAGGTAGAGTTAGCAGATGGCACCATAGAAACCGTCTCAACTGTGTTAGATGGATGCGTTATATCCATTAAGAACCATTCTTTTCCGCTGTCTCTACTTCCATTCAAGTTAGCTGGTTTTGACATAGTTCTGGGTATGGACTGGTTATCACTTAACCAGGCCCAAATTGTTTGTAACATGAAGCAAGTGGTAATAAAGACTCCGTCTGGTGAACCACTTACCATTCGGGGAGATACTCAGTACGGTCTGCCTGAGCAAGTGACTATGCTCAAGGCTTCCAAGTGTTTGAAAAAGGGATGTGTTATTTACATGGCGCAAGTGATTATTGATGAGCCTAAACCGAAGATAAACGACATCCCTGTTATTTCTGATTACCCAGAAGTGTTTCCTGAAGATCTACGTGGTTTGCCACCGGATAGACAGGTTGAATTCAGGATTGATATCATCCCTGGAGCCGCACCAGTTGCAAGAGCACCCTATAGGTTGGCGCCCACAGAAATGAAAGAATTGAGGTCACAGCTGGATGAATTACTAGCCAAGGGTTTCATTAAACCTAGCTCGTCGCCTTGGGGAGCGCCAGTCCTATTTGTCAAGAAGAAGGATGGGTCGATGCGTCTGTGCATCGACTATCGCGAACTTAATAAAGTCACGATCAAGAATAGGTATCCTCTGCCCAGAATCGACGATTTGTTCGATCAGCTTCAAGGGGCAAGTTACTTCTCGAAGATTGATTTAAGGTCAGGCTACCATCAGTTGAAGGTCAGAGATGAAGACGTACACAAGACTGCATTTAGGACTCGTTACGGTCACTACGAGTTCCTCGTGATGCCTTTTGGGCTCACTAATGCACCGGCCGCGTTCATGGATCTCATGAATCGCGTCTGCAAGCCTTATCTAGATAAATTCGTCATCGTTTTCATCGACGACATTCTTATCTATTCGAAGAATCAAGCTGACCATGAGAAGCACCTTCGTTGTATTCTCAAACTCCTGCAACAAGAGAAGCTCTACGCCAAATTCTCTAAGTGTGAATTTTGGCTACGAGAAGTCCAATTTCTTGGACATGTGGTCAGTGAGCGTGGTATCCAAGTGGATCCCGCTAAGGTTGAAGCTGTTATGAACTGGCAAGAGCCGAAGACACCAACGGAAATTCGTAGCTTCCTGGGATTAGCAGGATATTACAGGCGTTTCATCGAAAATTTCTCAAGGATTGCTGCACCCCTAACCTCCTTGACCAAGAAGAAAGTAAAGTTCGTTTGGGGCCCTAAGCAGCAAGAGTCCTTCGATGTTTTGAAACAGAAGTTGAGCAACGCTCCTGTGTTGACATTGCCTGAAGGAAGTGAAGAATTTGTGATTTATTGTGATGCATCACACACCGGCATGGGGTGTGTGCTTATGCAGAAAGGCAAGGTTATTGCCTATGCATCGCGACAGTTAAAGGTGCATGAAAAGAATTACACCACCCATGACTTGGAGTTGGGTGCCGTTGTATTCGCACTAAAGCTGTGGAGACATTATCTATATGGAATCAAGTTTGTGATCTATTCTGATCACAAGAGCCTCCAGCACCTCTTTAATCAAAAGGAATTGAACATGAGGCAACAACGTTGGATGGAGACGTTGAATGATTATGATTGTGAAATCCGATATCATCCAGGCAAAGCAAACGTGGTTGCTGATGCCTTGAGTCGGAAGGAAAGGGTTAAACCCATTCGAATCAATGCCAAGCGCATGGAGATAAAGAATAATCTGATAGAAAGGGTGCTAGCTGCACAAAAAGAAGCGGTTTTGGAAGCTAACTACCCCAACGAAAAGCTAGGGGTAACTGAGGAGCAGTTAACTCTTAGCAAGGACGGAATACTAAGATTAAATGGACGAATATGGGTTCCAATTTTTGGAGGACTTCGAGATGTCATCCTCCAGGAAGCCCATAGTTCCAAATACTCCGTTCATCCTGGAGCTGATAAGATGTACCAGGATCTTAAGGCAAATTATTGGTGGATAGGCATGAAAAAGTCTGTAGCCACCCATGTAGCTAAATGCTTGACATGTGCGCAAGTCAAAGCCGAGCATCAAAAGCCGTCAGGCTTGCTACAACAGCCTGAACTTCCTACGTGGAAGTGGGAAATGGTAACTATGGATTTCATTACCAAGTTACCCAAGACGAAGAAAGGAAATGATACAATATGGGTTATAGTTGATAGACTGACCAAGTCAGCACATTTCTTACACATCAAGGAGACTTATAGCTCCGACATGTTAGCCCAGTTGTACGTTGATAAGATTGTAGCCTTACATGGCATACCTGTGTCTATAATCTCTGACCGAGATACTAGATACACGTCACATTTCTGGAAGAGCTTCCAACAATCTTTGGGCACACGTTTGAACTTTAGTACGGCTTACCATCCTCAGACAGACGGTCAGAGTGAGCGTACTATCCAAACGTTGGAAGACATGCTACGTGCATGTGCGATCGATTTAGGTGGAAGTTGGGATAAGAACTTGCCACTAATCGAATTCTCCTACAACAATAGCTACCACACCAGCATCAAGGCTGCGCCTTTTGAAGCATTATACGGTAGAAAGTGTAGATCGCCCGTTTGTTGGGCGGAAGTTGGGGATGTCCAGTTATCTGGACCGGAGATAGTGTTCGAGACGACAGACAAGATTGTCCAGATTCGTGACCGTCTCAAGGCTGCCCGTGATAGGCAGAAAAGCTACGCTGATCCTAAGCGAAAAGCTTTTAACTTTGAAGTAGGTGACAAAGTCCTACTTAAAGTATCACCCTGGAAAGGAGTGATGCGATTTGGTAAGAAAGGCAAGCTAAGCCCGAGGTACATAGGACCTTTCGAGGTTATCGAACGTGTCGGGTCAGTTGCCTATAAACTAAACTTACCGGAAGAGCTAAGTGGAATTCACAATGTGTTCCACATCTGCAATCTGAAGAAGTGTTTCGCTGACGAATCACTAATTATACCACATACAGATGTGCATATTGACGAAAGCTTAAAATTTGTGGAAAAACTTGTGTCGATTGAAGATCGACAGGTGAGGAAGCTTCGAAGAAAGCATATACCTTTTGTTAAGGTCAAATGGGATGCCCGTAGAGGACTCGATTTCACATGGGAGGTTGAATCCACGATGAAAGAAAAGTACCCTTACTTGTTTCAGTAAATCTCGGGTCGAGATTTATTTTAAGGGGGTGAGGATGTAACACCTCGAAATTTTGTGTCCAATAATGTGTTGACACGTGTCTTGAGTTTACACGTGGCATTTAATATTAAATAAAGGACAAATGTTGACAAACCTTGAAAGTATGTAAATTCGAGTGTTATAAATATCAACATAGGGTAAATATACTGTATAGTAACCCTAAACGATGCTCGTACCTTCGAACGAATAAATCATGGATCGTACGGAAGCGAAACGCGGAAGAAAGTGAGAGATTACAAGCTACAGGGGGTTAACTGTGTCAACATGTTTAATTATACCTCTGAGTGACCCTTTGACGTACCCGAGGCTTTGTAACAGTAAAATACGCTCACTAGAATGTACTATATAAATTCCGCGAAGTTCCGTTTTAAAACGAGAAAGTTATGATCAAATTCGTACGAGAGGGGTTAAAAGCGTCGACGATGAAAGTTAAGGCTTTCCGAATAATTAACAAACTAACCGGGGACTTAACAATGCGGGTAAATAACACAAGGCCCTTATTCGTAAATAATCGAGGGCCAAATCGCAAAGTTACCCCTTCAAACCCGAAAGGTCAGGTTAATAATTACCAAAGATTTCGTATTAATTACCAAGATTCTGGCAATGATTATAAAAGATATGAGAATCTTGGAAATTTGGCCTAAAGCGGCCCGCATTCACTTAACGAGTGATCTAAAGCGGGCCGCGCGCGAGTTGTATATACGGTTGCTGACTTTTGGTCAAAAGCGGCCCGCTTTCGAGTTAAGCCTAAGCCTTAATGCGAGCCGCATTAGACCCCCAGATGCAGAAAACTTGGACAGACTTGCTGTTTGAAGTTTTGAACGATTACAAGTGCAATAAATGAAGCATGGGCGCCCCCTACATGTCCCCTAGAGCACTAGGGCATGTGCCAATCTGTAGTGGAGGGTCCTAGGCCTTGTTGTCAAGTTTTTGTGGTGCCTTGAGCACTATAAAAGGGACCATAGTTGCAACCATTCTTCACACACTCAAACCTGCTCTCTTGATCATCTCAGGAGCTCTAAAGCAGCCTACTAACATCTCTAGTCGTGCACCAAGCTTCTGTAAGTTTGCCAAACCTTCTATGGTCTTGTTTTTGCTTAGTTTAGCCTAAAAGTCAATCCGCCGTAACTAACGATTGACTTTGCGATAAATCACGAATGGTCCAGTGTATTGTCGAATAAAAAGTGGTTATGTGTTGGTATTTAGGTGGGTAATAAACCCCTACGAGGGTTCCCCCTGATCACCACTCTAACTAGTTCATATGTCGAGTCAAACGTATACTTAAAAAGTCAACAGAAATGCTATTTTTCGATTTAATGCATAATCAGTGATATAGATGATATGAAACCTGTTTGAACACTCATAAAACATGATAATAAGTATACTAACTTGTCTAAACTCGTTTGATTCGGCCATTTGATATATTGACCCGGTTCGGAGCCGAAAGTCACATAGTTTGACTTTCACTTTGACTTTCAGTTCTGACCCGTTAAGGCATGTTTTAGAAATGCCTCAGAGCTTAAATTGGATTAGGTTACTTGTTAGAACAACCCTCTGTGATTACACACCTTGATAATTAAAAAAAAAAAAAAAAACTAATTATAATCAATTTTTTATACCATCATTATTATTATAGAAATACGACACTTCAAAAAAATTTACTCTACAATTAATTAATCTATCATCTTTAAAGTAATCTTAATAACAAATTTTTAACACTTGTTTAAATGGTAATATTTTACAAATGTACAAATCATAAACTTACAAATGTGTAATTGTGTATTTTTTTCTACAAAAAAAGAGTGTAGTAAGGTGTTTCCTCTTAAGTGGTGCGGGTTCTAGTCTGATGAATGATAAACTTACACATGTGTAATTGTGTATTTTTTTTAAAAAAAAAAAAGAGTGTGGTAAGGTGTTTCTTATTAAGGTTTTTTTTTAAATGACAAAGGTTACATAATTACTTTTTATAAATTACACAAGTTTACACCCCATACCAGGAATTAAACCCTGGTCTCTCCCTAAGAGGCACAAAGCCTCTACCACCCGATGGCTATTACTTCTTAAGTGGTGGTGCAGGTTCTAGTTTGGTGGTAGACATTGCTGTAAAATTTTAGAAGTAGATTTAGTGAGGTGAAGTTTCCCGTTCTAAAAATAAACAAGTAGATTTAAAATTTAAATCATAATCAAATGAATTATAATACTCGAATCATAGGATGACATAACCTCATTGTGGCAACATCATCAATGGGTTGAGATCCTGTACAAACAGTGCTAATTATAAGAACCGTAAGAACAGATCTGAACCATTGATAATTTAAATCAAGGGTTGATATTGATTATAAATAAAACTCTTATAATTAAAAATTACTACTAACAAATTATGGGTAATTTTGTAAAATTGCTAGTCATTTGACCATTTTCCATTAAATACAAATTCCACCAAGGTTTTTTAAACTAAAATAACTTTTATATACTTTATTATTTTTTTTAAAAAAATATACCAAAAAATCAAGTATTTTTTTATCTTTAATATGAGTACCACATTGTTATACCTTTTTTGTATTTATAAAAGTGATTTTTAAAAAAGTTAACAAAATGTGTTTTATAATTGTGCTGATAACGTGTTGATTATGTGTTAATTACAAAATAATACAAACAAACATTAAAAGTAGATATAATCAGCACATCTGGTGTGCTGATGATGGAGAACGATTGAGGATGTTGTGCTAACGTCGTTTATGTTGATAATGGAGAACAATTGAGGACGATGTGCTGATAATGAAGAACGATTAAGAATGTTATGCTAATTATATAGTGTTGTGCTGATTATATTTTTTGTAATTATTTTTAATTAGTTATAAATAAATATGGCCAAAAGGTCTAAATTACCCCTAAACTAATTTTTTATTGATGGACACTTGTCAATTATGTGTTGGTTCTTATGGTTCTTACAAACTTAAGTGTTTGTATTTGATCACATTCCCATCATCAATATATATCATATAATTTGTTGTGACTTTGACTAAGTTCAGTTAGATGTCGTGCACGTCAATGAGTTATAAAATACATTAATGTTCAACCATCAAAAAGTGGACGTAATGGACATCAATGTCGTACTATGTGTTCCCATGGTGTATTCGTGTGTGAATACAACTTGAGATTTCCGACTGAGGGTCGGAAGTCACCGTACCTAAAATTATACCTAAAAAATTATAAAACCGGGGGTCGAAAACGTATGTATCTAAAAAATTCTATAGGAAAACTACATACCGGACACTAACGAGCGAAAAGTTCAGCCCGGGCTCCAACTAGGCTACGTCCATGACTGCCCCCAATTTCTTATCATCAAAACAGCATATTCTATGCATCATTCTTCCCAATAATAACTATGATAATAATGTTAAATATTTATTTGTATATCACTTATTTGACTTCTGTTAGGTTATATCTTGAATAAATAAAAGACTTATAAAAATGATTCAAGTGTTTATTGTTACCAATCAATTTGTAAAAATAATTATTGGGATGACCTTTGATTTTATCTAATATTATTATGGCAAATTGGAAAATAATAATCTCATCTTTCTGAAATTGGCTATAATAATCCCAAATCATTTATTAGCCAATAATAAACCGAACATCCAATTTTTTTTGTAAAATAGACCGTCGTTAAAATAAGCTTAACGGAGTTAAGTTTTTTTTCGAATTACAAACTGATGTTTTAGGGCTTTTGATCAGAACGAGGATACGAGTCGATTGATGTAAAAGTTACCTTGAAATTGTGTTCGAAATGGCTTGAATTTTGTTAATTGGAAGTTAAACACCCGAATTGAAGCACCGTTTTCGTGGGTTGGGGGCAATATTTTGAGGTAAGTTTTACATCAATCGACTCGTATCCTTGTTCTGATCAAAAGCCCTAAAACATCGGTTTGTAATTCGGAAAAAAAACTTAACCCCGTTAAGCTATTTTAACGGCGGACTATTTTACAAAACAATTGGACGAGGCCGGATTATTATTGGCTAATAACTTACTTGGGATTATTATCGGTCAATTTCAGAAAGATGGGATTATTATTTTCCAATTTGCCTTTTAGATGATTTCTCATGACATTATACGAGAAATGACAACCATGAATCAATACGTGTTTATCCCATTTGCTTTTGATATTTTTGATTTCCTTGCGTGAGAGGCTGTGGATCTACTTAATCGAGGCAAAAGGTTATGGATACTAATGTTATAACCTCGATATCTATGAATAAAATTTTTAAAAGAAAGACTAGAACATAATTATATTACATAATTTGTGTGTGTATATTGATACTTGATAGGGTGTGTGAGTGGGGGGTGGGGATAACATAGTACGACTAAATGTGGAATAAATGTCAAACCAACTAAGCAAAATTATACCAGCTCATCGTTATCATATCTTTGTTTTGTTTTGAAATTGTTACTATATCATTCACATTCGACAACATATTAAACCTCCATATCTTCTTACCTCACTCTCCACACATGTCACCCAAGTTATGGTTACCGGTGATCTTAGTCGTCGTCTTCACCGGAGCTGCGGAAGTTGCCGGTGCATATAACCGGCCACCGCCACGAGAGACTCTCGTAGAATCACTCGTCGGAGATTCTGATCCTACCACACCCCAACAAGTAAGTTACCGGTTTACCACTCACTTTCCCTTGGTTTCATCGTCTCACATTTTAGATATTTTTTTATTCACATTTTAGATATCTTTTAATTCTAAAAAAACAAATATTATTTTTTTTTGTAAATATTTAGTAAAATATAAAATCCTAAAACGATAAAAATAAATTAAGGTTCTTTTGGGTGGCCAAAGTTTGAAATATAAAGACGTACAATGAAAGCAACAATTTATAAATATAACTTCTTAGAACGTCTTAATTTGTCATGCACTAAATTTTTTAACTTAGAATATTTCCCCTCACATCAACCTATTGCTCACTTTTTCAGACTTGAACGATAAACACGAACCACTTTGGTAGGAATAAGCATCTGATACTAACAAGTTTTGGGACCTGAACAGTAAACACAAATCACTTTGGTCAGGGGCGAAGTATAGAAGGGGCCGGGGGCGCCCGACCCCCCGAACTTTTCGCTCCGTAGTGTTATATATGTAGTTTTCGTATAGAAATTTTTGGATATATACGTTTTTGACCCCCCGGTTCTATAGAAAATTTTGGGTATATACGTTGACCCCCCCCCCCCCCCCCGGTCATTCGGGTCAAGTTTCGCCACTGACTTTGATAGTTAAATTTGCACATTCATAAAGATTGAACCCCTGACCTTCTTGTACTTTAAATTTTGTTTAATTCATCAACATCCGGTCTATTTGTAAAGGGGTTTTACTGTTTTAGTGACTTGCTAGTTCCGGTTGTAGCTTTTGGTTCGATGTAATAAAATCCTTATAGCCGTGAAAAGAAATAATAATAATAAAATAAATTTGGGTGCAAAAGTCACACGTATTAACAAACAACCTTAAGGCCTCGTGACTTGTAACAAGTTACGTTGGTTTTTTCTAAAAGACAAACATGCACACATTAGTCTTGCTATTGTCTTATTCTCATAAATACAATTTAAATATTAAGTTTAACTAAAGAACAAGTCTATTTAATATCAAGTTTAATTAATGATATCAATGTGTTTGTTAAAGTGTATTCCATTTATATCAATGTGTTTGTTAAAGTGTTTTCCATTGTGAGCAAAATATAAGAAAAGAGATTTTAATTAATAACAAAATGATGCTAAAAATAACAGAAATTGAAAACTTCAATAGGCTAAAATGTAGACACTTATAAGGTATTTCATTTCAATTATCTTGAAATTTTAAGAACAATGCTTTTTCTGTAGACGTCACCTATGTTTTGTTTACAAATAATCTACACATATTTATATATTAAATACGTTTTAACAAACGGGTCTTTGGTTTAGTGGTATCAAGGTGTTGAAATAAGGTGTCCCTTCCAAAGTGGTAGACGAAAAAAATGTAATTTAGGAGTAGGATTTAGAGAATGTATGGGTTGCCATTCTAAAAAAATATGTTTTAACAGGTTCACATATCTTTGGCCGGTGAAAATGGAATCCGAATTTCATGGATTACCAACACCCATACTCTACCGACGGTTTACTACGGCATATCTTCAGGGAAATATGATCATTCTGCTAACGGGACCATTTCATCTTATGAATACCTAACTTACACGTCAGGTGAAATACATGACGTAGTAATAGGTCCATTAGACCCGAATACCGTATACTATTATTGTTTTACCCTTGGTACGACTCATGAGTATTCTTTCAAGACTCCTCCGGCCAGTTTTCCAATAAAATTTGTCGTTTCAGGTAACAACAATATATTTTATATTTAAATATAACAAAGCTAAAATGTCTTAAAAGTTCATTTTTTTTTTAAAAGGTGACCTTGGACAAACCGGATGGACCAAATCTACCCTTGACCACATTTCACAAACAAACTATGATGTGCTTCTACTACCCGGAGATTTGTCATATGCCGATATGTTGCAACCACTTTGGGACTCTTACGGACGCCTCGTTGAGCCGTTAGCGAGCCAACGACCATGGATGGTGACACAAGGTAACCACGAGGTTGAGAGAATCCCGGCCATCCACCCAACCCCATTCACCGCCTACAATGCAAGGTGGCATATGCCGTTTGAAGAGAGTGGTTCAACTTCTAACTTGTACTACTCGTTTGAGGTCTCGGGGGTCCACGTCATCATGTTGGGTTCCTACATCGATTTTGACTCTGCCTCGGACCAATACCAATGGTTAGAGGCGGATTTAAAAAAGGTTGATAGGAACAAAACACCATGGCTCGTGGTGCTTGTTCACGCTCCATGGTATAATTCTAACTATGCTCATCAAGGTGAGAAAGAATCGGTCGATATGATGGAATCAATGGAGGGGTTGCTTTACAAAGCTCGTGTAGATACCGTTTTTGCAGGGCATGTTCACGCCTATGAGCGTTTTGTAAGCTCCGATAATTAAACTTTCAATCTATAACAATCACATGATCATTGATAAACATACTAATGTTTCTCGTATTGTAGGATCGCGTTTACAATCAAGAAAGTGACGATTGTGGCCCCGTGCATATCACAATCGGGGACGGAGGTAACCGTGAAGGTCTTGCAACCAAGTGAGTTGACTCGGACATAAAACCTTTGTTTTTGTTTTTAATAATTGAGTTTGATTAGTAACAAGTTTAAACACCATGTGTTTAGGTACAAAGAACCACAACCGACGATATCAGCGTTCAGGGAAGCGAGTTTCGGGCATGGGGAATTCGAGGTTGTGAATGCAAGTTATGCTCTATGGTCTTGGCATAGAAATGACGATGATGAATCGGTTCAATCTGATTTGGTTTGGATTAAAAGTCTTGTTTCTAATCCAGCTTGTAATAAGTTAGTAATATGAACGTATTTCTTAGCTAACTGAGTGATATATATTGAGATAAAATAATCCCTTGCCTTTTATCATTGAACATAAACGAATATATACCGGAACAATGCAATCTCCTATTTTTGGAGATGATTGAAACAATAATAACAAAATACAATTACAATAATAAAGGCATAATTGGCGGTGTCTATTACACCCCCGCAGTCGAAGCGGGAGGCGACCGTATGCTTAGACTGGATCGAAAATCATCGAAGAGAACCCGAGGCAGACCCTTAGTGAAGATGTCTGCAATCTGGAAGCGTGAAGGCATGTGAAGAATACGAACCAGCCCCTTTTGGACATGTTCCCTGACGAAGTGAATGTCGAGCTCGATGTGCTTGGTTCGTTGGTGTTGAACCGGGTTCCCAGACAAGTAAATGGCGTTGACATTATCACAATAGACCAAAGATGCTTTTGTCAACGGACGATGTAGCTCAAGAAGAAGGTTTCGCAGTCAACATATTTCGGCAACTACATTTGCAACGCCGCGGTATTCGGCCTCTGCACTTGAACGGGAAATGGTGGATTGTCTCTTAGAGGACCATGAAATTAGATTGTCTCCGAGGTAGACACAATAGCCGGACGTGGAACGACGAGTGTCGGGGCAACCGGCCCAATCAGCGTCTGTGTAGGCACGAATGGAGAGTGCCGAATAAGAATGAAGGTGAAGACCATAATCAGCAGTGCCTTGTACATATCGAATGATACGCTTAAGAGCGTTCCAGTGAGCTATGCAAGGAGAGTGCATATGCATACATATTTGCTGAACCGCGTATGCTATGTCTGGTCTTGTGAAGGTTAAGTACTGTAATGCACCTGCTAAGCTTCGATAGGTGGTGGGGTCATCAAACAGTGAATCTGGTTCACTGGGCAACTTACTCTGAGTGTCCACCGGTGTCGCAGCAGGTTTGCACGAATCCATACCTGCGCGATGAATGATATCTTTGGCATATGCATGTTGGGACAAGAACAGTGTATCGGCCGTTCTAGTGACTGAAATGCCCAAAAAATAGGATAAGGGCCCCAAATCCTTCATAGCAAATTCTCCTGCTAGGATAGTCATGAGCCGTTGTCTGAGACGGTCGGAGGAGGTGGTGAGAATAATGTCGTCCACATAGATGAGAAGGTAGGCGACGTCATGGCCGTGGTGATGAATAAATAAGGAGTTATCTGTCTTGCACTGAGTGAAGCCGTGCTGAACAACAAAGTCAGTGAACCGTTGATACCAGGCCCTGGGCGCCTGTTTGAGACCATATAGGGACTTTTTGAGGCGGCAAACATAATCTGGGTAATCCCGATGACGAAATCCCATGGGTTGGTGCATGAAGACGGTTTCCTGCAAATTACCATGTAAAAAGGCGTTTGTAACATCCAACTGATGTATGGGCCATGACTGAGAGAGATCCAGAGTGAGAACGGTTCTGATAGTTGTTGGTTTTACCACCGGACTGAATGTGTCACCACAGTCAATGCCAACCTGTTGACTACGACCATCGCATACCAGCCTTGCTTTGTATCGTTCTAAAGAGCCATCTGAACGAAATTTGTGCTTAAATAACTACATACTACGAATGATGTTCATGTCAGAGCGACGTGGCACTAGTTCCCAAGTCTCATTTTTAATAAGTGTACTAAATTCGTTTTGCATGGCATTGTACCATTCTGGTGTGGACAAGGCAAGGTTAGGGTTTTTAGGTATCGGGACAATGGAGGTAGCGTGAAGATTGAACAATTGCTTAGGTTTGGTGATGCCGTCCATCGCTCGAGTGCGCATGGTACGGATCAGATGTTGAGGGGCCGAGGTAGGTGGAGTGGGCTGAGGTGGGGTAGGTTGGTGCAGTTGTGGGGCAAAAGAATGGGTAGGGGATGTAGTTGGGGTTGGTGAAGAAAATTGGGCTGCGGGTGTAGGAGTTGAATGTGGGCCGGAAGAGTGAGATGTAGGTGGGGATTGGTTGGGGTGGTCTGGGCCAGAAGGGGTTGGACCGAGAGGTGTGTGAGGTGGGGCGTTGGGTAGGGTAGTGGGTTGGGGAGTTTGAATATTGTTCCAGTAGAGGGGGTTGAAGGGAGGTGAAAGGAAATTGTAGTCAAGGTTGGTGTGGGAGTGTTGTATTGAGAAGGGATAAATGGACTCCTCAAATTGGACGTGGCGAGAGATAAAAATTTGGTGTGTAGTCATGTCAAAACATTTGTACCCGCGATGGTTAGAGGGGTAACCAAGGAAGACACAAGGCTTAGAGCGGTTGGTGAGTTTATGTATGGTAGTGGAGGGGGTGATGGGGTAGCATAGGCAGCCAAAAACACGGAGATGTCTGTAGGTTGGGAGGACGTTGTATTGGAGTGTAGTAGGGGATAAGAAGTTGTGGGTTTTCTTAGGAAGGATGTTGAGAAGGTATGTGGCGGTCTCAAGAGCATGATGCCAAAAGGAGGGAGGTAAAGAGGCTTGAGATAAAAGAGTGCGAATCATATTGTTAATGGTTCGTATTTTTCTCTCGGCTTTTCCATTTTGGGAGGAGGTGTGGGGACAAGAGAAATGAAATTGCAGTCCATTATTTTGGCAAAATTGTTTAAAATTATTGTTCGTGTATTCGGTACCGTTGTCACATTGGAACTGTTTAATTTTTCGTTCAAACTGTGTATGAATGTGGTTATGAAAATTGGTGAATGTGTTGTAAACTTGAGATTTATTGGTTAGGGGATAGGTCCAAAGAAAGTCCGTGAAATCATCAAGAAACAATACATAATAGCGGTGACCGCCGGTGCTTAATACCGAGGAGGTCCACAAATCACTGTGAATAATGTCAAAAGGTAAATGAGTTTTATTTAATGAATCATAAAATGGAAGTCTGACACTTTTGCCGAAAACACAAGATTGACAAAGTGTATTGTTTGGTTTACTAAAATCAATAAAGGAACTAGACTTTAACGAATGCAATAAAGAGTTGCCCGGGTGCCCAAGGCGTTGGTGCCAACGGTCTTGAGTAATAGCAGCTAAAGCAGTAGGTTTGGTGGGAGGCTTGATGAAGTTGGTTGTCAGAGGGTAGAGGTCTCCCGAGCTATTGCATCGTAGGATAGGTTCCTTGGTCTTGAGATCCTTCACAAGAAAACCAAACGGGTCAAATTCTATGGAAAGTAAGTTGTCCGTCGTTAAACGACGGACAGATATGAGGTTTTTGATTAGGTTAGGGGCATAAAGGATATTATTTAGTTTTAAAGGTGGGAAAGGTGGTGGTAAGGTTTTGTTGCCTTGTCCAACAACAGGAATGGTGGTGCCATTACCAACGATAATTTGTTTATTAGTGCAGGTATTAAAAACAGACGGGGAATTCATACCTGGGTGCTCCATGTGGCCAGTGGCACCGGTGTCCATGTATCCAACGGGGTCTGAAGGCTGACTCATCGAGAGAGTATAGAGTGCATGGGCGATGTCGGTTGGTGTAGGGCTGTAGGTTGCCATATGGGCCTGCGCGGGTCGTGGGCCCAGAATTCCTTGAGAGCCATTGGGCCGTGGGGTGGAAGGATAAGGACATGGTGGGGCAGGAGGAGGTTGTGGGCTGTTGAGGAGAGAGGCCCATTGGTTGGAAGCCCAATTATTTGGAAAGATGATATAAGGATGTGGAGACTGGGTCGAGTAAGTGGGCTGTCCCCTTTGGCGATTGGACTGTGAGAAAGTGGAGCGGCCTCGGCCATGTCCACGGGACCGACCTCGGCCGCGGGAAGGTTCAGTGGCGTGTTGGGAGGTGGTGTGGCTGGGATTGGTGGAAGGCGACCGGGTTTGGGTTTGGACGTGAAGGGCGGTGGCGGCTTGGTTGGCGGAGTGAAGAGCTTGGTTAGCTTTGGTGGTTTCGGTTATGCATAACTGAGAGCGGACTTCAAAGAATGATGGTAAAGGTTTGGTGTTTCGGAGTATGGTGCCCACGGTTTCATACTGTTCGGTGAGACCGGCTATAGTTTGTAAAACAAGATCTTGTTCGTCAACTTTGGCGTCAACATTATTCAGTTGATCGGCCAAGACCTTAATCTCTTGACAGTATTCGTGCATCGATGAGAAGTTTTCGAGGCGAGTGTTTGCGAATTTCTGTTTGAGAAAGAGGGCTCTTGTGGCTTTGTTGTCTTGGAAAAGATTTTCAATGGCTTTCCAAGCATCATAGGCGGTGGTACTCTTTTTGATAACGGTTTTTAGAAGGCCGGTGGATATGGTGCCATAGATCCACTGGAGGACTATGGCATCAAGACGTTCCCAGGAGTCGGCAGTTGGGGCGGCTGGTTGTTTGTCTTTATCGGT
The DNA here is from genome assembly GCA_030545235.1 of Helianthus tuberosus. Lineage (NCBI taxonomy): Eukaryota > Viridiplantae > Streptophyta > Magnoliopsida > Asterales > Asteraceae > Helianthus > Helianthus tuberosus. Next base: position 17,014,063 of record CM060354.1, on the reverse strand, counting down.
AGTGGAGGAGGAGGCAGGGGTACGGGGTTCGAGGTGATCGGCTACGAGGAACGCCGTGCAGTGAATTCGAAACAATTCCGACCAAGTATTGTAGTCGGATGCTTCATTGTCTAGGGTGACAGGGACGGAGGTTCGGATGTTTGAAACGGTAGTAGCAGGGTGTAGTTTATGATCAGCCATGAGGGAAGGTGAATCAAAGATGAGAACAGGCAAAAAAAATAGCAGGGTCAATAGGGCAGCAGGGAGGTGGTCGGAAGAAAAAAAAAAAGATGAAGAGATAGGTTAAGGATCTAGGATGATACCATGTGAGATAAAATAATCCCTTGCCTTTTCTCATTGAACATAAACGAATATATACAGGAACAATGCAATCTCCTATTTTTGGAGATGATTGAAACAATAATAACAAAATACAATTACAATAATAAAGGCATAATTGGCGGTGTCTATTATATATGATGAATACAAGAGTTGTGTCATTCTATCTTTTGACAACACAAGTCAACTGCTTAAAAATTACTTAGGAAAACATGATAAGTATAACTATTAGCATTATTAATAGAAAAATGATGAATAGTTATTATTGTTACAAACAACTAACGGTTTTCAAGCATCACAAGTAAGACTAGGGATGTAAACGAGCTTTGATGCACGCTAGGTACTTCAAATCAGCTCGTTAAATGCTCGAACCTATCCAAACTTAGACCATGCGTAGTGGTTGTGGCGAATAATGCCCCACCCTTGGGCGTTGTCCGCCACATGTCGTCCTAGTCAGCAAAGGAGCGTTTTTCTAAAATGGTTGTAGTGGGGATGTGGGCATTATGTTAAAAGGGGTGTAAATAATTAAATAAATAAAAAAACCATGAAAAAATTGATTGGCCAAAGAAGAGGGTTACATGTGATTGGGCCAACAACATCTTCAAAATGGGGCACGAGCATTGTTTTTAAAACGCTTCTCAAACTTTTTGTTCAAAAACGCCCCTGGGGACGGTTGGGTGGGCGTGGTTGGGTATTGTTTTACAAAAATCGCCAAAAAAAGGCACCACTACGAGTGGTCTTAAAAGGGCTTGAGCATGGCCGGCCCTGGGGGTGGGCGGGGAGGACCACCGGCCAGGGCCCGATATTTCGAGAGGCACGTTTTTTATGAAAAAACCCGATATGTATATGTAAAATATTTTTTTAATCGGGTACATCAATACAAACACCAACATAGGCCCCCTTACAAAACTATTCTTATGGTTTAGATGAGTTATTAACCCCTTTGGCATTAGGTTTAGACCTTTAGTGAGCCAAGTACCCAATTTCGTTAAGGCCTAAGGGCACATTTTTCCAAGCTCGAACAGGGTACACAAATTCTCAGGGCCGGCCCTGGGCTTGAGCCTATATTTGGAGCACATTTAATAATTTAGTTGAAACCCGAGCTTCACGTATAATTAATGATAATTATAGTATGTCACAAAAATCGACCATTTATTTTGTTCTATTAAAAAAATATCTTAAAAAAAAAAAATCATACGTAGATAACTTTCATATACTTTATTAGTTTCTTAGAAAAGAAAACCATTCTTTTTAAATCAAGTATAAATTGTATAGCGTTACTATATTTCTAAAAAAAGACTTTTTTCATAAGTTGATGCATTATGCGTATAATTGTGTGTGAGAAACACACACAATGCATCTAAGTTGTCTAAATCGATTTTTAGGTCCGCCAATTTACATGGTGCGTCCAAACCATTACCTAACACATGAGGTTTAGTGTTTTTGATGCCTAAGATCTTCTCCAACACGAGGGTAGGGCTGTTCAAAAAGCCCGTGGCTCGGGGCTCGCTTGAAGTTCGATCAGAAAAAGTTCGAAAAAAGCTTGGTTCAAAGTCAGCTCGGTTTTAAACGAGCTGACACGACTCGGCTCGTTTACAGCCCTACGCCGAGGGGGGCGGACACCTCCACCTTAGCACTACACTACTCCATTACCGGCTTTCTCCCTCCGCTTCAGGACAGTGGCGGACCCAAGAATTTTTTCATGGGGGTGCGGAAATTTTTTTTTAAAATTTTAGCCGTCTAGATATATACATAAAAAAAACCGGTTTGGGTCGGGTCGGGTCATGTAAAAAAAGAACATCAAACTTAAATTTATATAATCATCAAAAACGCGTCAAATATTGTTACAAACATATTTAAAAAGTCGCCCTACGGGTTTTCATTTTTTGAAATCTATCCAAAACATCATCTAGAGGTACTTTCTTAAGCAAGTCTTTCTCTATATAACATATACAACTATCACTTAAATTCTCATCGCCAATCCGATTACGCAAGTCGGTCTTCACATTCTTCATTGCCGAAAAACATCTTTCAACGGTTGCGGTTGCGACGGGTAATACGACTTGCCGACTTGCCGACTGCCGTAACTTTACAACAGCAACTTTATCAATTATCAACATTCAACAAGACAACAACCCTATCAAAATTCAAAAACCTTATCAAAACTCTTGAAGAATAAAATCAAGGAGTGGTACCTGGTCGATCGAAGCCTGTCTGCAGGTAACAGGTTGATCCTTCTTCTTTCTTGGTCGCTGCAGCAGAGAGGGGAGGGCGGGAGAGATGAAAGGTCGATTGGCCGATTGGGTTTATTTGGGTAATTGGGTTATGTTTTGTTAATTGATTTTGTTATTTGGGTTGGGTTTTACCATAAACTTATTCAATTGGGCTTGATGTTGGGTTATAGGAATACAAATTTTATTTAAAGAGATTTGTTTACATAATTGGGTCGGGTTTAAATCCGTGTTCACAAATTTTTTTTATATAAATTTCTAACATTTTTTTTCTAAGGGGTGCGGTCAGAATTTTCCAAGGGGTGCGGTCGAAACTTTTCAAGGGGTGCGGTCGGGATTTTTCGCGAAAAATAACACTAAATTTTTTTTTTTCAAGGGGTGCGGCCGCCCACCCACGGACATATGTAGGTCCGCCCCTGCTTCAGGAGCAACACTCCTCTTTCCTCACCTCTCGCATACCTTGTCTACAGTGGTGGATTCATAATTTTTTTTATAGGAAGTTCGTTTTGTAGATTTTTACTAATTCTTACCAATTTTTTTATAAATCATAGAAGGTTTTCACAATTTTTTTTCCATTTTTTTAAACCGAGGGGTTTTCGAATCCCCCGAAACCCCCTAAATCCGCCCCAGCTTCTCTGAGCGCACCCTGCTACATAGAACATTAGTCCAAAAAAAAAAAAACATTTATCTAATGTTCCAAAACACAAAACAACAGTCAACAAGTCACCCCCTCATTCCATCATGGCGGCTGAAATATATATATGTGGCTTGATAATGTCAAACTGAAGCACATACTATCATTATTTCTGTTCATCTTTTCTTTCGACTTTTGTACCCTCAATTATATAATAATCATATGCATTCAGCACCATATCAACAATGAAATTCCACAACTTCTGGCTACTCCTGGTGGCCTCCGCCACCATCTTCGCCGGAGCAGCCGCTTATAACCGCCCTCCTCCGCGTAAAAATCTCGTTTTCGCACCGGCTGACGACGCTGACCCCACCACTCCACAACAAGTAAGAAATTTCAACTTCTAAACATACAAACAAACTTTGATATACAAACAAATTGTGCATGAAGCCGCTTAGTCGAGGACTCGAGTCCAACAGATTTTACACAGTAATATTATGATACACGATAGTTTTTAAATGCATAAGAGTGTGCTGCTTGTTGCTATTGGGAAAATACCCATTTATAATTTTATTTTAACAGATTTTTATATATCGAGCAGCTTGTTGCCTGTTTGTCTTATGTTTCAATGTATTAGTTTGCTATAGGGCTGTTCATGAGTTGAGCCAGGCCAAGCTCGGGTTCGGCTTGGTTATAAACCGAGCTAGCTCAGCTCGGCTTGGTTTGGGTCGATTTTAAAAAGAAAAATTAATACATAGCTCTTAAAATTTAGTAGTCTGAAATATTATTCAATAGTTCAAAAGAACATATCAAAAATAAGTTCAACCTAATACGGAGTACATTACAAGCCAAAATCAAGCTCAACAACATAAAATAAGTTTTAAAGTTCAACGAAATACAATATTAACATGGTAATCAACCTTCAAATATGGCATAGATATCAAATTATATTCCTAAATACATGTAAATAATAAACAGTTTTTTGTAATATATTATAATGTATATAAAAATAAAAATATATAACAAGTAAAACAATATGAGCTAAGTTGAGCCAAGCGAGGCAAATCGAGCCAATCTAGCTCGTTGCGGGCCGGGCCGGGCCGATCTAGACTCACTTTTTAACCAAGCTGAGCCGGCTCGGCTTAGTTTCAAACCGACCCATATCAAGCGAGCATTTTCCGAGCTACATCCGAGGGAGCTCCGAGCCCGGAGCTTTTTGAAGAACCCTAGTTTGCTATTGGTAATATAGTGGGGAACCCGCGCGTTGCGGCGGAGTTGATAATATGGGTGTGAATATAATTCAAACCTTAACGCGCTTCGCGCCTAGGTAAGTTTTCAATGGCTGCAGGAGATGGTTAAATTAGGGCATACTGTGTTCTGTACATAGTTTGGCACAACAAAATGTTTAGAGGGGTCTTAAGTTTACATTAACCATAGAAGCAACAATTGTTATAAAGAAATGGGCAGTCTCCTTAGATTTAGAAACATTCGTTAGAAATGCTGCTTTCCAAAAAAAACTTAGGCTTGTTTTCAAAGACTATAAAATTAAAATGTTAATATGAATTCAGAAAAGATAGAGAAAGCACAACATATTAGATCAATGTACACGCATTGTGGATACTTAAAAAGTGAATAAAGTGAGGTTTCTTGATGCTTCTAAATAAAAATAAAAATAATTAACAAAACTTAAAAGAAACTTGCATGTGCTTCCCCGATTCATTACTATAAATTGGAACCTCAGCTGAGTGTTCCTGTAAATACAGAGGAAAAGATGATATATTAGATTAATTACTCGTATATCAACATAGAAATATCTTGATATACAAACAAATTGTGCATGAAGCCGCTTAGTCGAGGACTCGAGTCCAACAGATTTTACACAGTAATATTATGATACACGATAGTTTTTAAATGCATAAGAGTGTGCTGCTTGTTGCTATTGGGAAAATACCCATTTATAATTTCATTCTAACAGATGTTTATATATCGCGCAGCTTGTTGCCTGTTTGTGTTATGTTTCAATGTATCAGTTTGCTATAGGTCTGTTCATCGGGTTCGGCTCGATTAAGAATCTAAGCTCGGCTTGGTTTGAGTCGATTTTAAAAAGAAAAATTAATACGCAGCTTTTAAAATTTAGTAGTATGAAATATTATTCAATAGTTCAAAAGAATATATCCAAAATAAGTTCAACCAAATCCATTAAGCCAAAATCAAGTTCCACAACATAAAATAAGTTTTAAATTTAAAAAAAATACAATATTAGCTCATTACCATGGTAATCATAGATATCAAATTATATTCCTAAATACATGTAAATAATAAGCAGTTTTTTTGTAATATATTATACTGTATATAAAAATAAAAATATATAACAAGTAAAACAATCTGAGCCAAGCTACCAAGCGAGGCAAATCAAGCCAATCTAGCTCGTTGCAGGCTGGCCGAGCTAGTCTCACATTTTAACCAAGCTGAGCCGTCTCGGCTTAGCTTCAAACCGACCCATATCAAACGAGCATTTTCCGAGCTACATCCGAGGGAAAATACCCATTTATAATTTTATTTTAACAGGTTCATATATCTTTAGTCGGTAAAAACAAAATGCGAATTTCATGGATTACCGACGACCATACTCCGGCCACCGTACACTACGGTACATCATCGGAAAAATACGAATATTCCGTCACCGGAACCGTATCTTCTTATCAACATTTGAATTACACATCAGGTCAAATACATGACGTAACAACAGGCCCATTGGAGCCCAGTACCAAGTATTATTACCGTTTTGCCCCTGGGTCAACCGTCTACTCTTTCAAGACTCCTCCAGCCAAATTTCCAATAAAATTTGCTATTTCAGGTTACAAATTTGCAGGATTTTTCTTTTTTTAAATTTAATTATATTTAGGGCTGTAAACAAATCAGACGTTCAGCAAACTGTTCGGCAGAAAGTTGGTTCACGTTGTTTTTTTAATAAATGAACGAACATGAATAAAAGGTGTGTTCGTTCAATTGCGTTCGTGAACATTCGGTAATATCTTCGTTAACGTCATTTTGTTATGTATATGCTTATTATGTCAAACTTGTGAGCTTGTTTTGGGATAATTATGTTTATGATTATTATGTAAACTGCTTAATAAGGTGATTATTTATAATGTATGGGATAAAAATGTTATTTTTTAAAAAAAAATTTAAATGGTATATGTTCGTTTGCATTTGTGAACAAGTTCAATTTCTTAATGTACGAACACGAACAATATTTTTTGTTAGGTTATGCGTTTGTGAATCGTTTGTGAACAAGTAGAGATGAGCGTGGTACCGGTACCCTACCGAACCGGTACCGAAATTGTCAAAATTGGGTACCGGTACCGAAAATTGTTCGATACGGTACGGTACCGGTATTTGAAGGTAAAAATCAGTATTTTACCGGTACCGTACCGTACCGAACCGGTACCGAAAATGCCAAAAAGTGGGAACCGAATCGGTACCGAAAAAAATCGGTACGGGAAATTCGGCACCGGTACTGGTACTCAGTACCAAATGTTCATCCCTATGAACATGTATAATGCTAAAAGAACGAACATGAACAAAGCAACGTTCGGTTCAGTTACAACCTTAGTTGCTGATATGAACCTGAAGGGTAAAATGGGAATTTGGCAGGTGATCTTGGACAAACTGGATGGACACAATCTACACTTGAACATGTTTCAAAATCTAACTATGATGTGTTTTTACTACCCGGGGATTTATCGTATGCGGATACGGTGCAGCCGTTATGGGACTCATTTGGCCGCCTGGTGGAGCCGCTAGCCAGCAAGCGGCCGTGGATGGTCACACAAGGAAACCATGATAGTGAGAATATTACGGCTAACCCAGTTACCTTTATCGCATACAATGCTAGGTGGCGTATGCCGTTTGAGGAGAGTGGTTCGGGTTCTAATCTATACTACTCGTTTGAGGTCGCAGGGGTTCATGTTATCATGTTGGGTTCTTATACCAACTTTCAGCCGGGCTCGAACCAGTACCGATGGTTAGTGTCGGATTTGAAGAAGGTTGATAGGAACAAGACACCATGGCTCGTGGTGCTTATTCACGCGCCATGGTATAATTCTAACTATGCGCATCAAGGTGAAATACAATCGGTAGGTATGATGGATGCGATGGAGGGTTTGCTTTACAAAGCGCGTGTAGATGTTGTTTTGGCGGGACATGTTCATGCTTACGAGCGTTTTGTAAGTTACTTTTACGGTTAAATCTAAATTAGAATGATCGTTTTAACTTTTTAAAATAACCGTGAGAACCTGTCACTGGAAAAGTAAGAGTGTGCTAAACAGCTTACGCGGGACAGGTGGACTTTAAGGGGTTAAAAACAGAAACCAGTGTTGTTTTAACTTTTACGTTTTAACGTAACGCAATGAGGCAATAAACAAGCTAATTTCTCTTCTGTTTTGATAGAACCGTGTTTACAATCACGTAGCTAATAATTGCGGCCCGGTGCATATCACAATCGGGGATGGAGGCAACCTCCATGGTCTAGCTAGCAAGTGAGTTGACTCGATCAAACAACTTCTTTACACTCTAATACACGAGTTTGAACATTAACACCTTAAGGATATCATGTTCTGTAGCTACACGGAACCACAACCAACAATATCAGCATTCAGAGAAGCGAGTTTTGGGCATGGGCAATTCGAGGTGGTCAATGCAAGTTACGCTAAGTGGTCGTGGCATAGAAATCAAGACGATGAATCAGTTCAAGCGGATTCGGTGTCTATCACAAACCTTGCTTCCAATCCGGCTTGTAATAAGCTAGAAATATGAACTCCTTGTCGTATGTTTATTTGCCATTGTTATCACAAAATGGGCAAGTGTTGAATACAAACCACTACATGATTACATGAATGAAATAAGTTACTTCGTATAACCACGACAAAACGTGTTGTGTTGTGCTCACCACGACAGGTTTAACACGACTATTGAACCGAAAATGACACGTTTAGTTAAACGGGTCATTTTCTTAAGCACTGATGCATACATATTTGATAAGGGATCAAAGGACATGTAACATTTAACACTACTAAATGTGACCAGTTCAATAACACGAATGACATGGCACATTTAATACGCTTAAAAATAAATAATTCAACAACACGAACGACATGGTTAACCCAACTCACTAAACACGCTTAAGAAATAATAAGACACAAGTAATACAATAAGTTAAATAAGATGAACTCACTACTCACTACCAGTGGCGAAGCTTGAAAATTTCCACCGGGGGGTCGGAAGTCACCGGACCTAAAAGTATATACCTAATTTTTTTTTATAAAACGGGGGAGGGGGGGGGGGGGGGGGGGGGGGGGGGGGGCGAAAACGTATATACCTAAAAAATTCTATACGAAACGTACATAAATAACACTACTGAGGGAAAAGTCCCCCCCCCCCCCCCCCCCCCCAAGCTTCGCCCCTGCTCACTACCATATGTTTTAACAATCAATTTCAAACCCTAAAGGGTAATGCTAAATATAACAGTTCTATTGTATTATCTTAATATTCGTTTGTTTAAAAGACAACATGAAGATAGAAATCGAGTCCAAATATATTTCAAACTAACTTTGGTCAAGTAGAAGTGCTTTTAGGATTGCATCACTGTTCCCATCAGCATACGGGAACATATGGCCAGCACCCGCGAGCTCGTGATAGTTTATCCATGGAAGTTGTTGGGCTATATACCGTTGCGGTGTCACATCTACAATAATATCTTCATCACCCTGCCATATATGAACAGACCCATCGTTTTCTGGAAACAGGTTCTCAATTTCTATTGGATCAAATTCCCATGTGCCGAATCCAATATTCAAGTCACGGTGGAGAGATTCGTATTCTCCTTGTTGTCTTACTTGTTTCTTTATAACACGAAAAAAGAAACAATACGTCAAATGGGTCAAACAAAAAAATAGCGCATGTCAAACGCAAAGTATAATTAATGCATAATGATAAAACCACCTAAATATTTTTGTTAAAAAGTTAGATTATTGCTGAAATAATATAGTTAATGCATTTATATCTGGAGCACGCACACACGAGTACCCATTTTGACCCGTTACAAAGAAAATAATAGACATGCCAAATCCACAACCCATTATCGTATGAGTGGGTCAATTGTAGTAAATAATCTTTATTCTAGTTTATTAATAAAAAAATATAATTATTTGACACTAGTTTTCTATACGAAATTAAATTTCTTAAGAAAATCTGTATTTGGCCCTCATGGGTACACGCTTTGATCCGCTACCAAACCCACCCATTTTGCCGAAACGATAAACACAGTGGTACATCCAAGAATTGCATTTTTAGTACCTCAACAGCTGCTCTGCCAGCTGTAAATATCCTCAAGAATGTACTTCAAATAAGACCAAATCGCTTTCCCGCCCATAGAATACCCGTTACTACATAGAATTTGGATCCAAGTTGCAGTTGATCAGCAAGTTCTTCTGTATCCAAAGCCAAACTCTTTGATGTCTGTTTAGGATCCGGATCGCTCTCTCCATAACCAGGTCGATCAAATGAAACAATATAAATCCCCAAATCTTCAATCAGAGCCTGCAAAAGTCAGCCAAGTGCTTAGTCAACCTTAATACAAAGACTGATAAATGATCAACATGACACAGAAGAAACCACACGGGTGACGCTGACGTGGCGATAACAGCATAATGCTTGATACAGTCAAAGCCATGAACAAAAATTATTTTGTACTTTGCTGAATCTTTTGGGACACCAAATTCTTTAGGCTGGACGGTATGGGCCGTCCTCAGCCCCAGCGACGCCACGTCCCCATCGTCCCTCCACGCCGCCCCCCTCCGTCCCGTCCCCATCGTCCACATTTAGACGTTCACGACGGAGCAAACAGGTGGGCCCCCTTCCTTTCTTCTCGACGACGCCCGGCACACACCATCCCCCGTCTTCATCCCCCCTCCGTCACCATACCGTTCAGCCTTATAGGATAAATATCTTCCGTCACGAAGCTTGATTCTTGGTGTTGTGATGGGAAGTCCGTCTGGAGGCCCGACTTTGTTGGGGGCGGGTGGACAAGCTGCTTGATAAGCCCATGCTAAAAGCGCGATGAAGAACACCAGTAGAAATTTCATGAAAATCCCTGAAATGTTTCAAGTGCAGTATATTGAAAAAAAGTGAGATACTCATAATCAAAATATGGTTTAACTCAACACTTGAAACTAACAAGTTAAAGTTTGTTAATAACAATGATACATATATTATTTTAAGGTTATTTCAATGGACAAGTTTGTTAATAAGTATGATTCATATATAAATATTATATTAAGGTTTAAGATGGTTAATTTCAATGAACAAGTTTGTGAATAAGTATGATTAATATATAAATATTATTTTAAGGTTATTTCAATGGACAAGTTTGTTAATAAGTATGATTCATATATAAATATTATATTAAGGTTTAAGATGGTTAATTTCAATGAACAAGTTTGTGAATAAGTATGATTAATATATAAATATTATTTTAAGGTTTAAGATGGTTAATTTCAATGATCAACAAGTTTAGAAATTGATGCAAACCTGAAGTGAAAGTAGAAGAAGAATTGGGTTTGGATTGTCTGGTGTGAGACCTAGCTGATGATGCTGAAATCTTCCTCTTGACTTCACCAGCCATTGTTATTGTTGTTGGTTCAGTTGGTAGAATTCTGGGGTCAAATGTAGCAGGTTTATATAAATTGAAGAAGGATTATGAGGACAAAATAGAAGGAAACATTTTAAATACATTTTTTTTTTTAATTTTTAGTCATCATCATTATACTCAATAAATCCCACCAAATAGAGAGCCTTACCTCTACCCCGTAGAAATAGAGACGCTGCCTCCAGTGAGACCCCTGGCTCGATAGTAGTTTTGCATCAACCCTTGGACATAAGGCACATAACACTCAGCAATCGGGACAAAGACCGATTAGTGCGTGTACCCTTTTGTCTTTCAGCTATCAACGCCACCACATGATGCATGATTAACCGTCCTCAGCTTTTAATGTAATTTTCACGAAATTAGTAAAATAACGTTACACTTTCACTTTTGCCCCCCGATGGCCCACACATATATAGATTATATGCGCATACCGCAAACGAGACATATTTTTTTTTAGTGTGAGTTGAAATTGTGATGTTAATAATTTTAAATAGAGTTAATTACTCGGATGATCCTTTGGCCATATTGCATGTTTGTGCTTTAAGTTTGAAAACTTACATGTTTGGTCCTTATGGTTACTCAAATATTATACGAGTGGTCCTTGGAGTGGATAAACGTTAAGTTTTTCGGTTAAATTGGTGTAAAGTAACAAAAATACCCCTCTTCCCTCCTTTTGACCAAGTCTCCATGTCTCTTTCAAACAAAGAAACATGTCAACAACCCCCTCTCTCATCGGTTTTCCTGCGACAGGTGCAACTGTGAAGAAGGGGAATACATCTGCTACTGTTTCCGGTGATGTTCAGATGGCGAAGATATGGGTATATTGAAAGCATCAAGAGAAGAAGAAATGACGGGAGAGTTGTTTCTAGCAAACACACGCCGGCAGCCCCTTCCCCCTTGATATTACAGGTCCGTCACCACGATGACTCCATTCATGTGGATTTGGTGTCTGTTATAAGCCTTGCTTCTGATCCGGCTTGAATAAGCTAGTAAAACGTGTCATGTTAACACGAGTATTGAACCCGGACGTGACACATTTAGTTTAACGGGTCAATTTCTTAAACACTAACACGGACATGTTTGCGAAGGGGATCACAAAACATGATATGTTTAACACAGTTACATGTGACCAGTTCAATATCAAGAATTTCATGACACATTTAATACGCTTAAATTTAAGTGGCTCAATAACACGAACGAGACAACAATACAACATGTTTCATGACTCACTAAACATGGTTAAGAAATAATAAAACGCCGGTAACACGACAAAATAAAAGTCACCAACATAATAACATGAACTCATTACCATATGTCTTAACTATCAATTTCAAACCAAAGGGTAATGTTAACTATAACAGTTCTACTGTATTATCTTAATAATGGTTTGTTCAAGACAATAGGAAGCTAAAAATCGAGTCCAAAAACAATATTATGAACTAACTTTGGCCAAGAAGAAGTGCTTTAAGGATTGCATCACTGTTCCCTTCAGCATAAGGGAACATGTGACCCGCACCCCTGAGCTCGTAATACTTTATCCATGGAAGCTGTTGGGATATGTACCGTTGCAGTGTCACGGGCACAAGAATATCCTCATCACCCTGCCATATATGAACGGACCCTTCATTTTCTGGGAACGGGTTCTCAATTTCTGTTGGATCAAATTCCCATGTACCGAATCCAATATTCAAGTCACGGTGGATAGATTCGTATTCTCCTTGTTGTCTTACTTGTTCCTGCATAACACATAAAAAGAGAAACAATAGATTCACAATTTTGATCAAACAATACGTCAAACGGGTCAAACAGAGCATGTCAAACGCGAAGTATATTTAATGCATACAACCACCTAATTTTATCCTATATACTAGAACCAAAGTTGATAGTGAATGCACCTCCCGGCTTTGGTCGTTCTAGCTAACAGTACAAATCTTGAAGCATGAGGTGCAAACAGTTTTAGCAGGTTTTGGAAGTTAAACATCATACCCCTCCAAAAATTACAAAATGACCCCACCACTTTCCCATATATTTTTTCTTTTAATTTTATTAACCAACCACACATTAACATCTGACATACTCATAACCTTTTCTCTTTTTGGTTGTTTGTTCATAAGTTTTATAAAATGCTGTAATGAATAATTGAATATACCGCTGCAAAGTGCTTATTTTTATATACGACTCGATATAGGTTTCGTTCAAAACTAAGTTTTGTGTGATAATGTACAAGTTAGCAAAGCACAAATGTACAAGTAGTCGTTAATTTTTTTTAAATGCTATTTTTTTTTCTTTTTTTTTTACACCTACACTTTTACATTTTATGGGTGTGTTTTTTCTTCTTATTTGTCGGTAGTAGACCGAACGTTGGGTGGGGTTGCTATAGTAATGTGGGGGTTTACATATATAATACGCTATAATTCAACATTATGAACTTGAAAACTTTCACGTATTAACCACCTATTTAAATTACTTAAAATTTGCATTACACCCCGCGTGCACACACTTTTACTTGTATGGGTGTGTTTTTTTTCTTCTTGTTTGTCGGTAGCAAAGCGAACATTATGACGAGGTCGACTTAGATTTCGGCTTCTATGTGAATGTCATGGTTCTGACCATCTTTTTAGATTACTTAATAATATATGCTAACACCGCCGGAATGCGTGGTGCAAAAATTCCTAGTTATTACTGAAATAATATAGTTAATGCATTCATATTTGGAGCGCGCACACTCAAGTTGCCCATGTGTTTTTGAAAAAAAATCTGTTTTGGGCCCCTCATGGGTACACGTTTTGATCCGCTACCAAAGCCGCCCATTTTGCCAAAACGTTACAATGGTAATAATGGTACATCCAAAAAAATGCATTTTAAGTACCTCAACACCTGCTCTGCCAGCTGTGAATATCGGCACGAGTTCTTTATCTTGGCGGGAAAGAATATCAGGGCTGTGAGCAATAACGGTTAGGCTTGGAAACCATTTTTGCGTGTTCCACCAGTAGGTCAATGATGGGGAATGGTGAGCGACCCGTAGACTCCATTGATCTTGAAGAAACTGCTTCGAAAATTCTTGTTGAGATAAGTTTGATGGTAATTTGGGCCACCAATAATTAACTACCGGAGCTATAAGAGTCGCTCCAGCTAGCCTGTTTTGATCACATATATATATGACAACTATAATAGAAAAACCTAAAATAAACTCAAATTTTAATCGAAGTTGCATGAAATTGGGAATTTCAAGTAAACTCAAATTAGTAGTGTGTTAGATATGATTACATATAGAGTAAAATGCCATTTTTGTCCCTGAATATTGGCCAGTTTTGCGACTTTCGTCCAAAGGTTTGTTTTTCTGCATCTGGATCCAAAAGATTTAAAATCTTGCCATTTTCATCCGGCTCGTTAACTCCGTCCATTTTTCTCCGTTAAGTCAGGGGTATTTCTGTCTTTTTTGCTAAATTGGCAATTCGCTCTTTTTCACTTTATGTAAAAAATACCAAATACCCCTCAAAAGACTAAATTGCCCTTTAAGTTAACAAAAAAGACGGAAATACCCCTGACTTAACGAAGAAAAATGAATGGAGTTAACGAGTCAGATGAAAATCGCAAGATTTTAACCTTTTTGGATCCAGATGCGTAAAAACAAACCTTTGGAAGAAAGTCGCAAAACTGGCCAAACATCAAAGACGAAAATGGCATTTTACTCTTACATAAATTATACAACTTTAAGAAGAAAAAAGATGCAAAGAACGGATACCAAAGATCCAAACTTATAATACTATAAAAAAGAAACATTAATGATACATTAGAAAGCTAACTTACACAAATACCTGTGAGGAATGTACTTCAAATAAGACCAAAGCACTTGCCCGCCCATAGAAAACCCGACCACATAAAATTTGGATCCAAGTTCCAGTTGATCCGCAAGCTCTTCTGTATCTAAAGCCAAACTCTTTAACGTCCGTTTAGGATCCGGATCACTCTCTCCATAACCCGGTCGATCAAATGAAACAATATATATCCCCAACTCTTCAATTAAAGCCTGCAAAAGTCAACCAAGTATTTACTATTTAGTTAACTTTACACCGAAACTAATAAATTATCAACACGACACAGAAGAAAAAACCATACGGGAGACGCTGACGTGGCAATGACAGCGTAATGCTTGACAGAGTCGAACCCATGGGCATAAATTATTTTGTACTTTGCTGATTCTTTTGAGACACCGTATTCTTTATAGGATAAATATCTTCCGTCACGAAGCTTGATTCTTGGTGTTGTGATGGGAAGCCCGTCTGGAGGCCCGACTTTGTTGGGGGCGGGTGGACAAGCTGCTTGATAAGCCCATGCTAAAAACCCGGTGAAAAACACCAGTAGAAAGAAAATCCCTGAAACGTTTCAGGTACAACAGGTTGCAAACAAAGTCAAGATGTGTGACTATAGGGAGTGTTTGGATGTGAATTATGATACCAAACTGAATACATAATGATCATAGGAAAAATTTTAGGGATGAACATTTGGTACTGGGTACGGGTACCGAATTTCCCGTACCGAACTTTTTCGGTACCGTCACCCACTTTTTGGCATTTTCGGTATCGGTACTTTCGGTAGCGGTACCCAGTTTTAGCGAATTTCGGTATCGGTATTTTCGGTACCGGTTCGGTACCGGTACCGCGCTCATCCCTAAAAAAATTAACTGAACACTTCAAACTAATAAGTTAAACTTACATCCAAACACTAGAAAACTGGAGAGAAATTTATACAAAATTTTGGACTTTGACAATACATAAATTCCTAATAATAAATGTTAATTAGACTTTTTACAGTCAAATTGGTCATTTATATAAAATCATTCTTGACACTCCAACTTTCAATGTCAATAAATTATATGCAAGATTTAAGATACTACTCACATAACTAAATCCAAAACCCTAAATCAAGCTGCACATTTAACAACAACCCCTTTGACCAAAAAAGGTCAAGATCAAATCTTTTTTAGGTTTGACTGAATACCCTACAATCTTAACTCAAATTCAACCAAAACCCATATCACAGAAATTCCCATTTCCTAAATTTCTACAAACATATGTTATGATCAAGAACACAAACCCTAGAAGCAAAATCAGAATGAAATCAACAACGAATGGATTGAAATTGATGCAAACCTGAAGAGAAAGTAGAAGAAGATTTGGGTTTGGATTGTCTGGTGTGAGACCTAGCCGATGCTGCTGAAATCTTCTTCTTTACTTCAGCAGCCATTGTTATTGTTGTGGGTTCAGGAAGAAGATGAAGGGTGTGAAGATGGGTTGATTTAGTTGGTAGAGTTTTGGGTCAAACTCATGGCAAATCACAAATGTGGCAGAACTAGTTGATGCCCCGCCCGCGTTGCGGGGCGATGGTCGAATAATTCTCAATCAATTAAAAAGAAGACTGGTATATTTTTGCTAGAAAAAAAAAACAAAAACAATGATAAGACCGTAATTTTGGGCTAATGGCAAAACTATAATTTTTCAGGACTAATGAGTCAGTGTTATGCAGCTCCTTGACACGAAAAAATATTAAATCGAGTAAACCAATTAAAACAAAAAAACCTTTTGAACCGGGGGCAAAATTGAAATATTTAGCTAGAAGCAAAAGCGTAAATTTATTTTTAAGTGGAGGCAAAAACATAATTTTGAACTGATGGCAAAATCGTAATTTTAAAGCGGGATAAAATCGTAAATTTGTTGGGCCAATAGGAGAGTGTCAGGCAGCTGCCTGGCACTATTCCTCCTTGTCACCCATTTAGCCCAATAGAAGGCAGGGACTGTTCCCGCCGACTTTCATGTTTGTAGTTGTTGAAAATTTTATATGAGTTAAATGCTCGGATAGTCCCTGTGGTTTGGGTTTTTTCACCTTGAGTTCCTACCTTTCTAAAATTACAGTTATAGTCCCCAACTTTTGCAGTTTCGTTCCCGGATAATCCCTGGCGCGGATGATGGTTAGTTTTTTCAGTTAAGCTGATGTGAAATGACTATAATGTCCTTACTATTAAGAAAATAACAAATAAAACATTAAAAGATTAAAAAATACTTATGAGCCCCACCTATCCACTTACCCACCCCACCTTTTCTCCCCTTTTCATCTCACTCAACTCATCACCGCTGCTACCATGAACCACCCATCCCTAACGAGGGAACAACTGAAAACGACTCCGTAATGATCAACATCGCCGGAGCGCCCAAAATCCCGACCATTCAAGATCTTCGGGCCCAAATCACAATCGGGTCAACCCCCAGTCACCAAAAGGTAAACACACCCTCATTAGAACTAGATAGATCTTTAGACAATACTAGAATCGGGGTTTCAACAGAAGACTTTTTTTTTTGTTACATACATTATCCAAACACACTTAGATTTTGTACTAAAAGAAAGTTATATGTTACCAATAAAAAATATTAAAAAATATTAAAATGGTAGATAGGCCCTATGATCAAACAAACAAGTGGAACAAAAAACAAAAAAGTGCTTGAAAAAAAGAAAGGTTTTGACAGTAACAATGGCGGGAGATATTTACAGTATTGACTCAGTGACTACGTGGCTCCGATCGGTGTATCCACTTTTAACGAATTCCCTTTCTCTCATCAATCTTTTCACACGGTGTTACGGTGGTGGCAGCGGGGCGGAGGTGTTACGGTGGTGGGTTTTCCGACGATTTCGGGGTGAGGTGGTGGCGACGTGGTGGAGATGTTATGATGGGGCGTTTTCAGGCGATGATGGGGTGGATCTGTTGTGGCGGTGGATCTATCGCGGTGATGGAAGGTGATTGTTATTACCGAAGGTTTCCGATGTATTTTTGCAAAACGGGGAAAAAGACGAGTTTCCGGGAGTGTATATCACTCGGGCGATCGGAAAAGAAGGTCCGACCAGTAGTTTAGATATTGAATGAATCGATCTGTGTTGGAACCGAAAGTTGCAGAATATTGGGCAAAGAGGAAGACAAGTAGAGTTAAAATGGTAATTTGGTTTTAATTGTTACTAGTATATTTTAATATGAAGGGCATTTAGGTAATTTCACAGTCACTTAACTAAGAAAACTATCCGCTATCCACACCAGGGACTATCCGAGAACGAATTTGCCAAAGTTTGGGACTATAGCTGTAATTTTGAAAACGTAGGGACTAAAAGTGAAATCGGAGCAAACCACAGAAACTATCCGAGCACTTTTCTCTTTATATATTGAAGAACAGTTGGAAAATGACTCACGGTTTGACAGAAAAGTCATATATGATGACAAAATAGAGCAACATTTGATTATAGTTTTTAACTTTTTTTTCTAGTGCGAGCGTGTGACCAATGTTTTCAGAACCAGATCGGACGTCGATCCAGTTTGGTCACTCGTCCGCTGGTCCGACCGATTCAATCGGATGTAAGAACCGGCAGGTGTCTTAAAATTAATAGGGTGAAATTTGAAAAAAAAAACAAAACAAAAAAAAACAAAATTCGATTCAATCCCTTAATAACCCAGTTCAACCGGCTGATTTTTCGGTCCAACAGCCGGTTCAACCCCGGTTCAATGTAAATCCGGTCCAATATACTGAACTAAACCGGTCAGACCTTCGATTCCTGATTCAACTGGTCTGGTTAACATTGTGTGTGACTTCCAAGTTATGATGGTTGTATTTTTTAAATACCTTTAAAGACGAGTGAGGTATTTGTAGGTAACCACTACAAGAAATTTATATATATTATTTAAGTATACGAAGTATAAGATTAGTGGCACAAAGTATAACAAGATAATATCCAATCTTCTAAATCCAGAAAAGGTGCGGATTCAGGAAATAATTTTTGTGGCTGCGGACAAGAGGTTTAACCAAATTTTCAAGAGGCGCGATCGAGATTTTGCCCTATAAAATACACTAATTTTTTTTTCAAGAGGTGCGTCCGCCCACCCAGCCCTTTACCTAAGTCCGCCCTAAGCACAAAGACACAATGGATCATAAAATATAATAAAATGTAAAGAAATATAACACGATGCCAATGAAAAAGACACAGTGACGAAAAACGCACAGTGGCAAATAAAAAGACACAATGATCTAAACAAAAATTCCTAAATCTACAAGCTAAAAATGCAAAACAGAAAACCTAAATCTAAGATCGTAGAGTTTGACGAGACGGTTTTAATACCGATAGAATGAGTTCGGTCGGATATTTAATGCATGAGAGCTTTCGTACTTCATTTAGTGTATGAAATGTATACACTTGTTGGTCGACGTTTTACTTTTGTTTGAATGACGAACTCGTTGACTGTCATTTAACAAGGATTCCGTTGAAACCCAAAAACATACTCTTCATTTATTTATTTATTTATTTATTATTATTATTATTATTATTATTTTGAACAGCTAACTTCTAGATGCCTCTAATGAAGGAATTATTCTCATCCAGGTAAGGGACCGGAATCGAACCTGCTACCACCCGGGTAGGGAACCTCACGGAGTGAGTAAACCCTCCCACCTCCACCACTGGGTTGTATACTCTCCATCTATTTAGTTGATTCACGTAACACAAACTTTGAGCTTGAAGATATTAGATATCCTCACTAAACCTCTCTTTAAAACAATAACAGATGTGTTTATAACAAGTTAGGCATGATTCACATCCATACTCCAACTTCAAGAATAATTGTATTTGAATGCACGGCCGGCCCAGAGCAAGTGCCGGGTGGGCGACTGCTCTGGGCCCTAATAGAAACAGGGCCCAAAAAATTTTCTAAGTTTATATATATATTGCAAAAACCGTGAGAAAACCAACCAAATCCAAATTTTTTTAATACAAACCTCATTGTAATTGAAATACATCAAAAAAGGAATTTACAACATCAAATAATTCATTTCTCCTCTCAAAATTACTCTTATTATATTTTTTACACATGTGTAAATATAACAAATTTACACGTGTAAATGGCAAACTTACACATGTGTAAATTTTCTTTATTTACGAATTCACGTAAAGTTAATCGCGTAAATTAAATTTCTAACATTGTATTCGAATAATAATGATAAGTGTAAAAAGAAATTTTGAGTTTGAATTGTTTTTTACTAAGTTCTCAAGGTTTTTTTTTTTCATTCGTTTTCACGGTTCTCTCAATATTTAGCGTTCTTATTTAAACATTTCCCTATACACACACACAAACTTAAAAAAATATGTATGTTGTTAAAGAAAAAAACTTAAAGGGTCTCGATTAATGAACGAAAAAACATTAAAGCCCAATTGTTTAGAAGCCCAGCTGTTTCGAAGCCCAATTGTTTTGCCAATCAAATTCAGAAGTCCAACTGTTTTAGTGTGTAACGAAGTAATGACTTGATCCAAATCAATAAACAAACATAATGGATTAATGAATAGGGCCCAATATTTTTTATCTTGCACGGGCCAATTTCTTTTTTTTTTTCGATTTTCGAAGACGACCCTAGTATCTCACATTGTAAGTATTAGTCTATTACTTTATTAGTTGGTTTAAGTTCAATGGCCCGAAATAGGCTTTTCTATGATTTTATGTTGTATATTAAAAACCAATGAGAAAAAGTGATAGGCATCGACGTCAGGTACAAAAGTGTGACTATTGAGTGAACTTGTGTATAGCAATAGCAGGGAGTAGGGACCATAAGGACAAAATATAAAATTTTGACATACTACATGGGGATCTTTTACACTTACCTCTTTTTTTTCATCCAAAACTCCTTCGTCCGAGCCAATTTTAAGAGTCAAACTATAAGAAAACGACATCAGATACCCATATTAACAAAAAAAAAAATGGTGCGACGGAAGTTCAACTATCAATTACAAACCCCAAAAGGGTAATACTAACTATAAACAGTTCTACTATATTAGCTTGATAATGGTTCAAGACATTAGGAAGCTACATAACGGGTCAATAAAAAAAACATATTTTAAACTAAGTTTGGCCAAGTAGAAGTGCTTTTAGGATGGCATCACTTCTCCCATCTGCATAAGGGAACAAATGGCCCGCACCAGCGAGCTCGTGGTAGTTTATCCATGGAAGTTGTTGGGCTGTATATCGTTGCAGTGTGACGGGCACATACAGATCTTCATCACCCATCCATATATCAACAGACCCTTCGTTTTCTGGAAACGGGTTCTCAATTTCTGTTGGATCAAATTCCCATGTACCAAACCCAATATTCAAGTCACGGTGTATAGACGCGTATTCTCCTTGTTGTCTTACTTGTCCCTGCATAACACACGAAAAACAAACGATAGGTCCACGTATTTCATACTCAGTAAACACAATAGTAAATCCACAAATTGCATTTTAGTACCTCAACAGCTGATTTGCCAGCTGTAAATATCTGCACGAGTTCTCTATCTTGGCGGGATAGAATATTATGGCTGTTAGTCATCCACCTTAGAATAGGAAAGCATTTTTGAGTGTTCCACCAGTAGGTCAATGACGGAAGATAGTGAGCGACCCGCAGGCTCCATTGATCTTGAAGAAGCTGTTTTGAAAATGCTTGTTGAGATAAGTTTGATGGCAATTTGGGCCACCAATAATTAACTACTGGAGCTATAAGAGCTGCTCCTGCTAGCCTGTTTTCATCACATACACATAAATATATAAATAAGTCAATAAAACTAATGGATTAGTAGTGTGTTAGATATGATTACAGTCCCTGAATGTTGGCCAGTTTTGCGACTTTCGTCCAAAGGTTTGTTTTTCTGCATCGGGATCCAAAAGATTTGAAATCTTGCTATTTTCACCTGGCTCATTAACTCCGTCCAATCGTCCATTTTTCTCCGTTAAGTGTAACAACCCTCGGTAAAACCGACACCCTCATAATATATCTGACACTCTCATATAGTTTAGAATGTCCCAATATGTCTTATATTACAACCCGTATGTGAAAACCAAGCCCGAATTATGTTATAGTTTATTAAATAAATCAAAAACATGAAATATAAGGTTGAGGCGGGCCGCGTAGACCCACCCCAACATCTCACGCGGGCGGTATCAAGACTGGAATTGACTCCGCTGGGTCTACTTGGTGACCGGGCTAAGCTATATGTTGACCACATGTTGACGCGGGCCGCGTAAGGCTTAGCCTTACCTTACGCGGGCCGCCTGAAAGACAGGTTTTGCAACTATAAATAGCAGGCATCAGTTTTCGTTTTCCGTCGCTCATTCTCAATTCTCAATCTTGAATTCTGAAGTATTAGGCATAATATTTGGGTAGTATACCCCTAATTAGCGAGGTTCTGCTCCGTTGTAAGTATTATAACCCTAGTTTCGTAACAGTTACGCTGCCCGATTGATTTAGGGTTCCGTAACAACTGTCGTGGTTCTGCCCGACGTAGTTGTTGGAATGCCGTCTCGGGGAGGGTATCATTAATATTTTCAAAGGGTTATGGTACTAACCAATGTACATTTGTATAAATTATAGATTATATCCAGGAAACCCTTACGAAAAGCCTAAGACAACAATGTGAGTTTATCATCTTTTTGTTAACCTTTTTGGAATGTTTTACAAAACCACAATTGTTTACAATGGGATTAAGCGGTGATTGAGTCTTTGTAGTTCTTCAATTACTGCCGGTATTATGGGGTTTTGTATACAAAATTTATTACTACGAGTAGTAGTAAGTCGGAATGACAATACATTACCATTGGACGACGAGTTAGCCAATGGGTAATTTGACCATAGCCATAGATCCGGTCAAGTGGCAAATACTGAATGAGTAATTGTGTAGAAATAAACAATGTGATCGCTCTCAATATTGTTTTAATTGATAAAATATTTCTTGATTAAACTGGGATTCACTCACCAGTATTTCCGACTGACAAATGTTTTTAAAACGCGTTACAGGTAACACAATGTGAACAGCCAATTAATGAAAAGCCAGCTGGAGAGCACTGAAGGCTTGGAAGAAATGTGGCTATAAAAGTTACCTAATAAACGATGTTTTAAATTCAATAAAACAGGGTTCGTCCCTATAAATGTACTGTAATAAGAAACTTGAGTTTTGCCCATGTGTTTATTAATATCAATTATGGTGGTTTTACTCTGATAAACATTTCCTAACTACGGTCCTGATGTAAATTCCGCTGCGAGATTTAAATAAGCTGATACCACCACCACTGAGTTCGCGTCCGCCTGTTCCCGGGACAGATAAGGGATCGGGGGTTGCGACAGAAGGTGGTATCAGAGCCTAGCACTGGTCTGAGCCAAAGAAGTGTTCTGCTGACACTTAAAATTATAAAATTTTGTGTTAGGAAATAAATTATGGAAATACATGCATAACTGTATTTATTTGTTATGTGTTATTTGACTATTTGTTAGTTTACAGTATGAGTGATCAAGGACCCTCAGACATAAATCTTCAATTGTCTGAATCACCTAGGAGTGAAGGTACTTCTTCACAGCCTGCCCTTTCGGGGTATTCTGCTGATCAGGAAGAAGGAGTGTTTGCTTTTAGAGCTCAGTCAGAAGAGCCATTCCCTAATAAGAAACGAGGATGGTTCAGTAAGGAAGCTTTTGCTCGTAGGAAGAGAATGCGAAAGTTGCAACTGCAAAGAGTTCTAGCAGCTACTAAGCGAGAGACAGATGCCCATACACAGGATATGCTTAATTGAAGCTTAGTCAATTTCCATATCCTAGCTACAACTGCTGCTGACCCAAGTCTGGAACAACTAGTAGCCCCACAACCACAAAACCCAGATCAACCCATGGAGATAGAAAACCAGGAAAACCAAGTGGAGATGCATGACTTTAACCCAGACGAAATCCCTAGGGTACCTGCACCAAACCCTCTCGACCCAAATTACGACCCCTGGTGGGATGATAATAGGGATTTTGTGCAACGTTACCCTATCCAGGAATACGCACCCATACAGAACATAGAAGCCTATCCAGGTATGGACCCTTTAGATCCCTATTACCATGATAACTATATTAGGGAAATTTTATGGGATCCTTACCAATTTTAGGAACTGTCACCCCCATATCAGGAAACCGCACCCCAGATCCCAAACCCAGTCCGAGAACCTGCACCCCCAATGAGTGCAGAAAACGTGCAAGAACTTAGGAATTTTGGGGAGGAAATTTTAGAAAGCAGTGAGAGAATGCGTCAGGTAGGAGAGCGTCTCGTATGGAAATACGATGAGCGCAATATGGATTTTTGGATAAATCCATATCCGTGATGAGATGGCAGGAGATGGTAGTATTAATAATATAATAAAATAAAAATAAAATAAAACATATGGCTGACGAAGGAAATCAAGGAAATCTGAATAATGATAACCAGAGTAACATTAACGTGGTTAATGAGAATCCAAGCATCAATAACAATAGCAATCAAGTGGACAATAGTGTTATCCAACACATAGTAGCACAGGGAATTATAGATGCAATGCCTTTTATTCTTCAAACTGTTAAGGATGCTGATAATAAAAGTAAGCATAGCAGTAAGCGACCAAGTGAACCAGAAAACAGCGTGAACAATGGACCTATACTTCAAATGCCCATTCCCAAAAGAAGAAGAACCATGCCTTATGGTTGTTCTTACAAGGAATTTTGGTCTTGTAAACCAATGGAATTCTCGGGCAACGAAGGGGCCATTGCAACCCTACGCTGGATAGAAAAGACTGAGGCAGTCTTAAGGATAAGCAAGTGTGCTGAAGAAGATAAAATACTGTTTGCTTCTAATCTGTTTAAGAATGCAGCACTAGAATGGTGGAACACTATCTTTCAATCAAGAGGAAGTGATAGAACCTATAATATGGAATGGGAAGAATTTAAGAACAAGGTAGAAAGGAAATTCTGCCCACCTAATGAAAAAGAACAGATAGCAAACAAATTCCTAAACCTTAGGATGACTGGTGTGGATAGCAAGGGGTACACTAAGTTATTCTTTGAATATGCTAGGATAGTGCCAACTCTTGCCTCACCAGAACCCGTGTTAATCTCCCGTTATATTTGGGGATTAATTGGAGAAATAAGACACCTAGTCAAGGCAGCTAGACCTCAAACCATAGAAGAAGCTGTAGAACTATCCAATACCTTGACTGATGAATTAGTTCGTACCCGAGAAGAGGATCAAAGGAGGAACCTAACCCAGAAATTGACCCAAGAATTTCGTTCTGGAAATTCTAACCGTGGAAAAAATTTAGATTCTACCTCTGCACCTTACTGTAGGTATTGCAAAAGAAAGCATTCCAGAAGATGCTCCATATATTGTAACTTTTGCAAAATATCGGGACATAAGGAAGAAAACTGCAGGAAGAAAGCTAACAGCAGGGTATGTTACAATTGCGGAGAACAAGGTCATATCAAGCTAAACTGTCCGAAATTAGCTCCAGCTCCAGACAACAAGAATATAAAAAATGCTAGAGCATTTGTTCTGACTGCAGATGAGGCCAAGATGATTCCAGATGTCATAGCTGGTACGTTTTTAGTTAATGATGTTTTTGCTAAAGTATTATTTGACTCTGGTGCAAACCAAAGTTTTATTAATACATCGTTTTGCAAATTTCTAAATCAGTCATTAACTAAACTACCACAAGAATGCGTAGTAGAGACAGCTAATAGGGAAACTGTTAGAATTTCTGAAATCTTGCAGGGAGCAAGCATAGAAATTTTAAATCAGAAATTTATTGCAAATCTTTATCCTATGAACCTGGCAGGATTTGATGTTGTTTTAGGAATGGATTGGTTAATAGCCAATAAAGCCAGTATTTTATGTGATCAAAAGTCAATACAAGTAAATTCACCAAAAGGTAAAACGATCACAATTAAAGGAGATAAACCTTCTAGGTCCACTAAATTTATCTCTGTGATGAAAACTGCAAGTTGTATGAGAAAAGGTTCTATAGTGTATTTGATTTCCATAATCACTAACACTAAAGGAAAGGATTTAAAAGATATTCCAGTAGTATCTCAGTTTTCAGATGTATTTCCAGAAGAATTGCCAGGACAACCTCCAGATAGAGAAGTTGAATTCAGAATCCATTTGATACCAGGAACTTCACCAATTGCCAAAACACCCTGCCGTTTGGCACCCGCAGAAATGCAGGAATTAAAGAAACAATTAGACGAATTGTTGGAAAAAGGATTTATACAGCCAAGTTCGTCGCCATGGGGAGCGCCGATACTGTTCGTTAAAAAGGACGGATCAATGCGTATGTGCATTGACTACCGTGAATTAAACAAGGTTACGATTAAGAATCGGTACCCATTACCGAGAATCGATGATCTGTTTGATCAGCTACAAGGAGCTCGATTTTTTTCTAAAATCGATTTAAGGTCAGGATATCATCAATTAAAGGTACAGGAAAAGGACATTCCTAAAACCGCATTTAGAACAAGGTATGGCCATTATGAATTTACTGTCATGCCATTTGGTTTAACCAATGCCCCAGCTGCATTTATGGACATGATGAACCGAATATGTAAGCCATATTTGGATAAATTCATAATTGTTTTTATAGATGATATTCTAATTTACTCTAAGAGTAAAGAGGATCATGCAAAGCATTTGCACGCACTTTTAAGTTTGTTAAGAAAGGAAAAGCTTTATGCTAAATTTTTAAAGTGCGAATTTTGGTTAGAACAGGTACAATTCCTTGGACATTTAGTTAATCATGAAGGAATTCATATAGATCCAACAAAGATTGAGGCAATTACTAAATGGAAAACCCCTGAATCACCAACCGAGGTTAGAAGTTTCTTAGGATTGGCCGGTTATTATAGAAGATTTATTCAAGATTTTTCTAGAATAGCCATTCCCTTAACTAAGCTAACCTGTAAATCTGTTAAGTTTGAATGGGGATTAAAACAAGAAAAAGCCTTTAGAATCCTTAAGCAAAGATTAACCCATACACCCATACTAGCATTACCAGAAGGAGCTGAAGACTTTGTAGTCTATTGTGATGCTTCTAGATTAGGTTATGGATGTGTGTTGATGCAACGCCAAAAGGTTATAGCTTACACATCTAGACAACTTAAGAATCATGAAGAGAATTATTCAACCCATGATTTAGAATTAGGAGCCATAATTTTTGCTCTTAAAATTTGGAGACATTACCTTTATGGTAGTAAGTTTATCATATTCACTGATCATAAGAGTTTAAGGTATGTTTTCGGGCAGAAAGAGTTGAATATGAGACAAAGACGTTGGATGGAATTTCTTAGTGACTATGATTGTGATATCCAGTATCATGAAGGAAAAACAAATGTAGTGGCAGATGCTTTAAGCCGAAAGTATCACGAAAATCCAAAAAGGGTACGTTCTCTTAAATTAAATCTGCAAGTAGATTTAAATGATCAAATAAGAGAAGCACAAGAATCAGTAATCAAGGATGATTCTGAAAAATTAAAAGGTATGCTAAAAGAATTGGAACAAGGAATAGATGGAATTTGGAGATTCCATAAAAAGAGAATGTGGATACCTAAATTAGGAAACCTGCGTAATCGTATATTAGAAGAAGCACATAAGTCTAAATATACGATGCATCCAGGAAGTGATAAAATGTACCAGGATTTAAGGAAAAATTTCTGGTGGATAGGAATGAAAAAGGACATAGCAGCCTATGTTTCTAAATGCTTAACATGTTTACAAGTCAAAGCTGAACACCAGAAACCCTCAGGTTTGTTACAGCAATTAGAAATGCCAGTGTGGAAATGGGAATTAATAACAATGGATTTTGTTACTAAATTACCCAACACAAGGAAAGGTATTGATACAATCTGGGTGATTGTAGACAAGCTAACTAAGTCAGCTCATTTTCTACCAATGAAGGAAACAATTAGTATGGAACAATTATCTAAGTTGTATGTAAATGAAATTGTTTCTTTACATGACATTCCTTTATCAATTGTTTCTGATAGAGATAGCCGCCTTACCTCTCATTTTTGGTCAAGTTTCCAAAAGGCAATGGGAACAAAGTTAAAGTTAAGCACGGCTTATCACCCATAAACGGATGGACAAAGCGAAAGGACAATTC
The DNA here is from genome assembly GCA_030545235.1 of Helianthus tuberosus. Classification (NCBI taxonomy): domain Eukaryota; kingdom Viridiplantae; phylum Streptophyta; class Magnoliopsida; order Asterales; family Asteraceae; genus Helianthus; species Helianthus tuberosus. Next base: position 16,986,188 of record CM060354.1, on the reverse strand, counting down.
AGACAATGGAGGACATGCTTAGAGCTTGTGTAAATAATTTTGGAGGTAATTGGGACGATTACTTACCTTTAATAGAATATTCATATAATAATAGTTATCATACAAGTATAAATGCTGCACCATTCGAAGCACTTTATGGACGAAAGTGCCGAACCCCAGTCTGTTGGGCAGAAATTGGGGGAAAGCAACTATCTGGACCTGAGATAGTACAGGAAACAACCGATAAGATTATACAAGTCAAGGAACGACTGAAAGTAGCACGTGATCGACAGAAGAGTTATGCTAATAACCGACGCAAACCGTTGGAATTTCAAGTAGGAGATAAAGTATTGTTGAAAGTCTCTCCTTGGAAAGGAGTGGTAAGATTCATCAAACGGGGAAAGCTAAGTCCCAGGTATGTTGGACCTTTTAAGATTATTAGAAGAATAGGACCTGTAGCCTATCAGCTACAACTGCCAGAGGAAATGGCAGGAATACATGATGTGTTTCATGTATCTAATCTCAAAAAGTGTTTAGCTGATGAATCATTAATAGTACCTCTTAAGGATATAGAGGTAAATGAACAACTCAAGTTTGTAGAAAGACCTCTACAAATTGAAGACAGGAAAGTCAAGAATCTCAAACATAAGAGACTAGTTCTAGTCAAAGTGAAGTAGGACTCCAAAAGAGGACCTGAGTATACATGGGAACTCGAGTCAGAAATGCAAAAGAAATATCCGCACTTGTTTCAGTAGATCTCGAGGACGAGCTCTAAAACAAGGTGGGGAGAATGTAACAACCCTCGGTAAAACCGACACCCTCATAAAATATCTAACACTCTCATATAGTTTAGAATGTCCCAATATGTCTTATATTACAACCCGTATGTGAAAACCGAGCCCGAATTATGTTATAGTTTATTAAATACATCAAAAACATGAAATATAAGGTTGAGGCGGGCCGCGTAGACCCACCCCAACATCTCACGCGGGCGGTATCAAGACTGGAATTGACTCTGCTGATTTCTTTAGTTAAAGCGGGCCGCGTAAAAGTCCATGTTTAGTCGACGCGGGCCGCGAGAGACCATCACACGCGGATATATCCTGAGCCAACACGTGTCGACATCGTGGCGGGTCTACTTGGTGACCGGGCTAAGCTATATGTTGACCACATGTTGACGCGGGCCGCGTAAGGCTTAGCCTTACCTTACGCGGGCAACTTGAAAGACAGGTTTTGCAACTATAAATAGCAGGCATCAGTTTTCGTTTTCCGTCGCTCATTCTCAATTCTCAATCTCGAATTCTGAAGTATTAGGCATAATATTTGGGGTAGTATACCCCTAATTAGCGAGGTTCTACTCCGTTGTAAGTATTATAACCCTAGTTTCGTAACAGTTACGCTGCCCGATTGATTTAGGGTTCCGTAACAACTGTCGTGGTTCTGCCCGACGTAGTTGTTGGAATGCCGTCTCGGGGAGGGTATCATTAATATTTTCAAAGGGTTATGGTACTAACCAATGTACATTTGTATAAATTATAGATTATATCCAGGAAACCCTTACGAAAAGCCTAAGACAACAATGTGAGTTTATCCTCTTTTTGTTAACCTTTTTAGAATGTTTTACAAAACCACAATTGTTTACAATGGGATTAAGCGGTGATTGAGTCTTTGTAGTTCTTCAATTACTGCCGGTATTATGGGGTTTTGTATACAAAATTTATTACTACGAGTAGTAGTAAGTCGGAATGACAGTACATTACCATTGGATGACGAGTTAGCCAATGGGTAATTTGACCATAGCCATAGATCCGGTCAAGTGGCAAATACTGAATGAGTAATTGTGTAGAAATAAACAATGTGATCGCTCTCAATACTGTTTTAATTGATAAAATATTTCTTAATTAAACTGGGATTCACTCACCAGTATTTCCGACTGACAAATGTTTTTAAAACGCGTTACAGGTAACACAATGTGAACAGCCAATTAATGAAAAGCCAACTGGAGAGCACTGAAGGCTTGGAAGAAATGTGGCTATAAAAGTTACCTAATAAACGATGTTTTAAATTCAATAAAACAGGGTTCGTCCCTATAAATGTACTGTAATAAGAAACTTGGGTTTTGCCCATGTGTTTATTAATATCAATTATGGTGGTTTTACTCTGATAAACATTTCCTAACTACGGTCCTGATGTAAATTCTGCTGCAAGATTTAAATAAGCTGATACCACCACCACTGAGTTCGCGTCTGCCCGTTCCCGGGACAGATAAGGGATCGGGGGTTGCGACATTAAGGCAGGGGTATTTCTGTCTGTTTTGCTAACTTAAAGGAAATTCGGTCTTTCTCACTTTATGAAAAAATACCAAATACCCCTGTTAAAGACCAAATTGCCCTTTAAGTTAACAAAAAAGATGGAAATACTCCTGACTTAACGGAAAAAATGGATGAAGTTAACGAGCCAGATGAAAATGACAAGATTTTAAAATTTTTGGATCCTAATGCGGAAAAACAAACCTTTAGACGAAATTCGCAAAACTGAAAAAGACGGAAATACCCCTGACTTAACGGAAAAAAATGGATGGACTTAACGAGCCAGATAAAAATGACAAGATTTTAAAATTTTTGGATCCTAATGCGGAAAAACAAACCTTTGGACGAAAGTCGCAAAACTAACCAAACATCAAGGACGAAAATGGTACTGTAGAACGCTAACTTACACACATACCTGTGAGGAATGTACTTCAAGTAAGACCAAATCACTTGCCCGCCCATAGAAAACCCGACCACTTAAGATTTGGATCCGAGTTCCAGTTGATCGGCAAGTTCTTCTGTATCTAACGCCAAACTCTTTAACGTCCGTTTAGGATTCGGATCACTCTCTCCATAACCCGGTCGATCAAATGAAACAATATATATCCCCAAATCTTCAATTAGAGCCTGCAAAAGTCAACCTAGTATTTATATTTAGTCAACCTTAATACCAAAACTAATAAGTGCTTAGCAAGACACTGAGGTTAATACCAAAACTAATAAGTGATTAACAAGACACTGAAGGAAAAACCATACAGGAGACGCTGACGTGGCGATGACCGCGTAATGCTTGAAAGAGTCAAAGCCATGGACAAAAATTATTTTGTACTTTGCTTATTCGTTTGGGACACCAAATTCTTTATAGGATAAATATCTTCTGTCACGAATCTTGATTCTTGGTGCTGTGATGGGAAGCCCGTCTGGAGGCCCGACTTTCTACGGGGCGGGTGGACAGGCTGCTTGATAAGCCCATGCTAAAAGCGCGGTAAAGAACACCAGTAGAAATTTCAAGAAAAACCCTGAAATGTTTGAAAACAAAATCATAATGTGCGACAATAGAGAGTATTTGGATGTGAGTGCAGAGGGTCGTGCACAACAATTTCTCGACGCCAAAGAACCAAAGTTTTATTTTCAGTATAATTGGATTTGCTATTCAAAAGAGGGTTGCGGCGCAACGCCCGTTTACCTGCCACATTTTTCAATCATTAATGAAATTTGGAAGATATTCATTATCAAAAAAAAAAAAAAAAACCGAAACTGAATACTCATAAACACTTAGACTGAGTAAATCACATAAATTGTCATTTATTTATATACTAAATTGCACTATTTGTCCTTTGTCTTTAAAAATTATGCATAATATCCTTTATTTTGTATATTTTGCACACTCTTTGTCCTTTAAGGTAACTCACGTTAACTTTCAGTTAACTTTAAAGTAAAAAGACCATTTTGTCCAAATGACATAATCTAAAGTTTATTTATAAAGTTAAATTCTTTTATTTTATTTCTTTTCTTTTTATTATATTAAATTTATCACTATTGTTTTATTGATTACTTTAAAAAATTGTAATTCATTAATTAACATATTTTTATAAAAAATATATGTTTTTATAATTTAATTATTTTTATTTGTTTGATTAAATTGTTTACTTTTATATTTTACAAATAATATAAATTTGTATACTATGTTTTACATAAACCCTTGGTGTAACCGAGTTATTTTTTATCACTTTTACAATTATTATATGTTGTACAAATGAAATTTACACCAAAATATGGAGAAAATAAGCACGTCGGTTGCTGCGCGTTACGACATGTCAGTTTAAACTATGATTTTTTATATAAAATTGAAATTTTGTAATGTCATTTTTAAAACAACTAGTTATTTTAGACGTGTTATAAAATGTCCGACGTACGCTCATCTCAAAATACAACATTGCGGCATGTTTTTTATCCATGTTTAAACCGACTCGTCGTAACATACAACCGACGTGCTTATTTTTCTCCGTATTTTGTTGTAAAATTCGATTAAATAACATATAATAATTATAAAAGTGATAAATAATAACTCGACCACACCAACAATTCAAATAAATAAATATATATTTTATAAAAAAATTGTTAATTGATAAATTAAGAAAATTGTAAGGAAATCGATAAAGCAATAGTGACATTTTTAACAAAATAAATAGAAAGAAAACAAAGAAAAGAAATAAAATAAAAGAGCTTAAATAAATTACAAGATATGTCTTTTATAAATAAAATGCAGATTATGTCCTTGGGTAAAATGGTCTTTTTACCTTAAAGTTAACATTAGTTAGCTTAAAGGACAAAGAGTGTACAAAATTAACAAAATAAAGGACGTTTTACGTGATTTTTAAAGACAAAGGATAAAGATTGCAATTTAGCATATAAATAAAGGACAATTTGAATAATTTAGTCTGAAACATGAACTCCCAATAACAAAACAAAAAAATTGGGCATGAACTCGCAATTAGGACTGGCAAACGGGTTGGGTTGGGTCATAACGGGTCATGGGTCGGAACTGGTTAGGGTCAAAATGGGTCAAATTAAAAAAGAGTTGCTTTGGGTCGAGTCAGAATGGGTTCGGGTTGGAACGGGTTCGGGTTAGATCGGGTCTAGTTCAAAATGGGTTTCGGGTCGCAACGGGTTGGTTTTTTTTTCCATTTCTAAACGAACATGATTTCATCATTAGTATACCTTTTGTTCGAGTCAGGACAGAGACCGAAAAACCCGACCAAAACGATAAAAAAACTAGAAAAGTTGACACCGAACCAAAACGAAACAAAAAAAACTAACCAAAATGAAACAATACAACCGAAATGAAACCGACTAAAACGAAACAAAAAAACTGAAAAAAAAAACGAAACCAAACTAAAAAGATCGAAACCGATCCAAAACGAAACCGAAAAAACGAGCAAAGCAAACAAAAATCAAAACCAAACCGAAACATAACCGACCAAACCGAAAAAAATCGAAATCAAACCGAAACGAAACAAAACAAAACAACTGAAAAAGATCGAAATCGACCCGAAACGAAACCGAAAAACCGTTCAAAACGAAACAAAAAGTCAAACCGAACTGAAATGAAACCGACTAAACCGAAACAAAAAAAAAGCGAAATCAAACCAAAACGAAACAAAAAAAACTGAAATGATCGAAAATGATCCGAAACAAAACCGAAAAAACCCGATTATAACGAAAAAATCAAACCGAAACCAACCAAACCATAACAAAAGAAAACCGAAACCGAATCGAAACCAAAAAAAGCTGAAAGATCGAAACCGATCCGAAACGAAACCGAAAAAAATCCCGATAAAAACGAAACAAAAATTAAAACCGAACCGAAACTGAATAAACCGACCAAACGGAAACAAGAAACCGAAACAAAACAAAAATAACTAAAAAAAACTAAACCGATTCGAAACGAAACCAAAAAACCGATCAAAACGAAACAAAAAAATCAAAACCTAACTGAAACGAAACCGAAAAAACCGACCAACCCGAAACTAAACCGAAACGAAACCCGTCCCGACCTGAAACTCGTCTCGTCCGGAAACTCGTGTCGGCCCAAAAGTTGTTGCTATCCAAAACCCGTCCCGTGCGGAAACCCGTGTCGGTCCGAAACGCGATTCGAACGGACCCCATTCCGAACCAAAACCTGCGTCGTGCCGAAACCCATCTCGGCCCGAAACTCAATTCGGACCGAACCCGTTCCGATCCAAAACCTATTTCGTGCCATAAGCCGTCTCGTGCGGATAGTTGTGCCGTCTCGAAACCCATTCTGATCCGAAACTTGTCTCGTTTCTTTAAGACACTAACCCACATCGACCCATTTCTTTAAAGTTGTCGATCCGCTTTGACCCGAAAATAACAAGACGGAATTTCAACTGACCATTATGACCCATTTAGTTAAAATATCATACCCAAACCAACCCGTATAATTTTAAAAACAACCCAAACTAACTCACTTAAAAGGCTTTGAGTCAAGACTGCCTCCTCTACTCGCAATAATAAATGTGCATTAGAACACTTGCTGGTAGTGGAACACACTTGGACTTTTAACAGTCAAATTGGGCATTCTTATATTATTTAAGATTTAAGATGATGCTATCAATACATGAATCCAAAAAGCTAAATATTTTAACACTTTCAGAGTTTTAGTAAAGAAACCTTTGACCAAATAAATTATATATCAAATTCAAATATTGTTAATTTTAGTGATCAACAAGTAAGTTTGTTAACAAGTTTAGGAATTGATGCATACCTGAGGAGAAAGTAGAAGAAGATTTGGATTTGGATTTGGATTGTGTGGTGTGAGACCTATCTGATGATGCTGAATCTTTCTCTTTACTTCACCAGCCATTGTTATTGTTGTTGTTGGTTGTTGGTAGAGTGTTGTGGTGTCAAAATAAATGGCAAAAAATACCATCCACATATTTAAAGGGTCGTATTATTGGCACACCTTGGGGGTTAAATCGACACCCTCAATATACGATGCGTATTGAAGTGGGTTCAAACTTCTATGCCTGCCAAAGGCTGCCATTGTCACCCACCAAAAAGTAATACGCAGCGTATAGGACTATACGATGCGTATTGAGGGTGTCGATTTAATTTTTTAATTTTTGCAAGGTAGCTTCCTGTCATGCGGTAGCTTTCCGTCACGCGATCGAAGAAGCAGCACTTTGGACATTTGTTGGTCTTCAAACATCTAGGAAACATTATTTGAGAATACCCCTTAAATTAACAAGGCGGTCTCTTTGCTTCGTCCACTAGAACTATTTGTGTATGCCTTCTTAGGGTTTTTATTATTTGATCAATGGAAGTTGAAATCGGCTTTGTATTTAGCACACGAAAGTACTGAACAACCAAGATAACAGCTCCGGTTTCATTTGCTTCGTCCACTAGAACTATTTGGGTATGCATTCTGTTGCTACTGAACAACAGAATCAGGTTCTCAAAAACAAGGATCATTCTAATAGATTAAAGAGAACTATTTCAATTATTTATGTTGATCCACAAATTACAACAAATTGTGTCTAATGCAAGGATCTTCGAATGCGGTGTGTACGTTAAATACCGTTCACCGCTTTTTAGTTGCTTCTCCTGTTAAGTTTCTGAACCAACCGAAATCCACAAATTCAAACAGTTTCTCCGTCGCTAATTTCTCCACTCGCCGTGAAATCGAACAGTTTCTTCGTAGATTCCGTCCGGTTCAAAGCCGGTTGAGGATTACGAGTGTTCTAGACTCGTTCAAGGCGTGCAATGTTTCCTCTCAATTGAATAGACCGACACTTGCTTCATAGGACTCACTTGAATCGTCTCGGAAGTGGATTTCGGTTGGTTCAGATCTCTTTGGGTATATTCGAAACCAACTAAAATATGTTGAAGTACTGAATCAACAGAAATAACTGAAATAACTTGAATCGTCTCGGAATTTCTGAACAACAGAAGGATGAGATATCGGCGGTTAGCTCGAAGGAGTTTATCTCAATCAGGTGTTCCATTAGACATCCCCTTTTATCATGTGCCATACGTTACGAGATTCTTCGAGAATTAGAAAAGGAGAAAATACGGAACGATAAGGGTAGTATGAGTCTGAGTCCATTGTGGTTCGTGTCAGGTTTGTATTTCCCATAGCCACCATTTCCGTAGTAAAAAACGGTTGCGGTTTTCATCTTGAGATGCAAGGATCTTCGAATGCGGTGTGTACGTTAAATACCGTTCACCGCTTTTTTAGTTTCTTCTCTTGTTAAGTTTCTGACCCAACCAAAATCCACAAATACAAACAGTTTCTCCGTCGCTAATTTCTCCACTCAATGTGAAATCGAACAGTTTCTTCGTAGATTCCAACAAAGTTAATATTCACTGTAGTGGATGCAAGCATAAAGTTAGAAACTGGTGGTATTGAACCAACATTTCCTTCAAACATTCTAAACAAGGATCGTTCTAATAGATTAAAGAGAATAAACGAAGTACAAAATCATCTGCTTTCTGAATCTGAATGTTAACTTTGACTCATAAACCCTTGAATCCCAACGCTTCTATGATGATATCAGCGTTGTTTATCACCCTGTGTGAGCATTGGCAGCCCGACCACTAGCAGAAGAACCCGACATGTCTCCTATGATGATTCAGAGGTTGGTCTCGGGTGAGCATAAGATCCGTGGGCCCTATTGTCGGATATGTGGCTCAAGGACAAGCCTTCGGTTTACTTTGTGTAATAGAACTTCCGAGCTAACATCTGGCGTAGCAAGTACAAGGAAAAACATGGACATGAATGATTTACACCAAGTTTTGTTGCTGCGCCAGGGTCCAATACACAAGCTCACCCTTGTTATGGATGATTACTAGGAAGATTACAATTTTTTTGAGTTTTGTCAGATAATACTTCATTTGTCGAGAAACCATACTGTCAAGAAACTAACATCTTTTAATACTTCATTTATCGAGAAACCATACTGTAAAGATCTCTACACAAACTCTTCTACATCTTTTAACCAATTGTCCATCACTTAAGACCTTGAAAGATTTGTTGAAATCGAATTTGTGTATCTGAATCAGGTTCTCTGCCTTAGATCGGTCATTCCTTGTGATACATGAACGTTTGATTTGAATTTTGAAAGTGACAAATTGATATATCTGGTGGGGGTGAAAAACATTAGCAACCATTTTTCCTTTTCCTTCAATTTCGAGAACATTCTCCCTGTGTACGCAAATCTTTCAGTAATCAGTACGCAACAAAGATACCGCCTTGTTAATTTTAGAGTATTTTTATCTTTTGTTGATGGATAACGCAAACAAGTTCTCCACAGTTTGTTATTCATATCTCTATTCGGTCATCTTTCCAAACTGCAACACACGATAAGTTTAAACTTTATAGTGTGTGATTTGACCAGGAATACGTTAAAATACGTTACAATACGTTAAAATATGCAAAACTACGTCAAAGTACGCAACTAACGATATTTCCACACAGGTATACATATAATACGGCACTATGGAGTTCAAGTGGATTTCAACAAAACTGTACGTAATCATAGAATAAGATATTCGCACGCAACCGAACGGCACCGAAACGACTTATGTTGAATGTATACGTAATAAATCGACAAAATATGCGAAAGTTCGGCAAAAAACGAGACGTATACGCGTCGAACCGAGGGAAACACGATAACACTAAATTTGAAATAATGCCATATACGATCGTATAGGCCTATGTTGTATCGTATATCAGCTTAATACGAATCGTATAGGCCTATACTATTCGTATTAAACTTTGAATTTTCTCAAAAATACCCCTGAATTTATCAGAAAACCAGGGGTATTTCAGTAAAATCGTCGATTAATACGCATCGTATAGGCCTATACGATGCGTATTGAACTATAAATTTCTCAAAAATGTTTTTTCAAATCAAGGGTTCCATCATTACAACCACTTGTTTTCAACGGAGATGTAATGCAATGATTTCTCTCAATTGAATAGACCGACACTTGCTTTATAGGATTCACTTGAATCGTCTCGGATGTAATAACAGTATCAGGTTCTCAAAACAAGGATCGTTCTAATAGATTAAAGAACGCTGATATCTTGGAATTTGATCTTGGAAGTTTGAACCCACCTCAATACTCTTGTTACCATCAATAATCTTTGGAATTGATCTTGGAACAACATACTTTTGTTAACAAGGCGGTCTCTTTGCTTCGTTTACTAGAACTATTTGTGTATGCATTCTTAGGGTTTTTATTATTTGATCAATGGAAGTTGAAATCGGCTTTGTATTTAGCACACGAAAGTACTGAACAACAGAATCAGGTTCTCTTTGCTTCGTCCACTAGAACTATTTGTGTATGCATTCTTTTGGTAGTTGACAACGCTAATTAGAAAAAAATCTGTAAAATTAATCATATCGATTGCTATAACAGGATGGATGTGACACACATAGATAGATAAGCTGTCACAGTTGTCAAGACTGTTTGTCGGGTTTCCAATGCCCACACAGGGTGATAAACAACGTTGATACGAACACATGTGTTTCGAAATAGGGTTTGTTCTTGGTTTAATGAAGTTACACGTACATCCATCAAGCTCAAAAAGAAACTCGGAAGTGGATTTCAGTTGGTTCAGATCTCTTTGGGTATATTCGAAACCAACTAAAATACGTTGAAGTACTGAATCAACAGAAATAACTGAAATAACTTGAATCGTCTAAGAAGTATTGAACAACAGAAGGATGAGATATCGGCGGTTAGCTCGAAGAAGTTTCTCTCAATCAGGGATCTTCGAATGCGGTGTGTACGTTAAATACCGTTCACCGCTTTTTTAGTTGCTTCTCTTGTTAAGTTTCTGAACCAACCAAATTCCACAAATACAAACAGTTTCTCCGTCGCTAATTTCTCCACTCACCGTGAAATCGAACAGTTTCTTCGTAGATTCCAACAAAGTTAATATTCACTGTGGTGGATGCAAGCATAAAGTTAGAAACCGGTGGTATTGAACCAACATTTCCTTCAAACATTCTAAACACTACAAGGATGTTGGGAATTAAACGCATGTACGTGACAAAACAAGGATCGTTCTAATAGATAAAAGAGAATAAACGAAGTACAAAATCATCTGCTTTCTGAATCTGAATGAACTTTGACTCATAAACCCTTGAATCCCAACGCTTCTATGATGATATCAGCGTTGTTTATCACCCTGTGTGAGCATTGGAAGCCCGACTGTAAATGCACTTTGGGTGATAAGTGCAGGCTCTCAAACTCAAGGGTCCTTTATTGTAATTGTTAAAACTTTATGTTATGGTCCGAATTATGTTGAAGTTAATGGTCAGGACTTTGTTCCTTTTCTATAGTCCAAATTTAGGCATTTGTTAGTCAGGGTTTCTATTGTATTGGGCTTTGGGCCTTTCTATGTCCTGACTTTAGTAGTCAGGACTTTCCTTTGTATATATACTCTCAGTGATATGTTATACATAACGATTCTTTTGTGGAAATCTGTGCCCTAATCATTGTGTGTGTGTTTTGTCTGGCGGCTACTGTGTGTGTGACGTCACTCATCTCCTACATCAAGAATACTCTGTGTATTCTTGATTTATCTCACAAATCTTGCATTCTAGTTCTTCATCCTACAGTGGTTAATCATCAGGTGGATTCCGCACACCTGTTGGTTGTCTTTGTTGAGTGAGATCCTGGACTAGGTGACCTTACAAGTGGTATCAGAGCAGTGTGCTAATACTACTGTAGGTTTGGGTTTAGAGGTTTAGTTGAGAAAGATCACATTTTGATTGGGTTCTTGTGTTGTTTGCTGTGTTTTGAGTGTTTTTCATCAATCATTCTTGTGTTTATTCATTCTGGATGATGGTTTGTGATTAGAAAAGAGCTATTTAGGATATACATTCATCTGGGTTTTTACAGAGCTTGAAGATCTTCATCAGGGGCTTTTGAAGGGTTTTTGAAGGTTAGTAAAGACGTGTTTGATCCATTTTATTTTGTTCAGAGTTTTCCTTTAGTGTTTTCCCTTCAGAGTTTTCCTTCAGAGTTTTCATTCAGTGTTTGTGCTTCAGGGTTATTGATGAACTAGTGTGAAGTCACACTTGTGAGATAACCTGAAGCAATTTCCACTTGTCCGACTAACAATTCAGGATAAAGAAGTCAGGACTTTGTGGTCAGGGCTTTTGGAGATCAGAGTTTTTCCTTTTAAGAGGTCAGGTCAGAGTTTGTTTCTTTTCAGAGTTTAAAGTTTCAGGGTTTTTCATCAGAGTTTCAAGTTTAGTGTCCAAGTTTAGTGTCCAAGTTTAGGTGTCCAAGTTTAGGTGTCCAAGTTTAGTGTCCAAGTTTAGGTGTCCAAGTTTAGTGTCCAAGTTAGGTGTCCAAGTTAGGTGTCCAAGTTAGGTGTCCAAGTTTAGGTGTCCAAGTTTAGTGTCCAAGTTTAGTGTCCAAGTTTAGGTGTCCAAGTTTAGGTGTCTAAGTTTAGTGTCCAAGTTTAGTGTCCAAGTTTAGGTGTCCAAGTTTAGGTGTCCAAGTTTAGTGTCCAAGTTTAGGTGTCCAAGTTTAGGTGTCCAAGTTTAGGTGTCCAAGTTTAGTGTCCAAGTTTAGGTGTCCAAGTTTAGTGTCCAAGTTTAGGTGTCCAAGTTTAGTATTTAAGTGAGTCCGAGTTTTTATTAAAAAAAAAAATTTAATTACTAGGATCCGAGTTTGAGCTATTCAAAATTTGTTAGAGTTTATTTTCAAAGTCCATTCAGAGTTTAGTGTTTAAGGATTTTCATAGTCTAATTTCAGAGTTTAGAGTGTTGTCAGAGTTTTTATATCAGGTTTGATCCGGGTTATACCACTCTGATTGTCTCCGAGTTTTCACTCAGTATTTCCAAGTTTCGCTTGTGTCTACGGTTTTTGTCAACTTAGAAACTTTTTCAAAGTAAACTTTCTATTTCAACTCTCTGTTTCTTTCACAATTTATTCGAAATGGCAAACAACAATCTGACTGCAATGGTGCAAAACCTCAAGCACAATGCTGAGGTAGGGAGTAACGACAAACCTCCTTTGTTGATAAACGAGCTTGATTTTCCTGAGTGGAAGGAACGTTTCGAAAGGTATGTAAGAGCGAAAGACATCAAAATCTGGTTGTGTATCGTTAAAGGATGTGGAGCTACTCCAGTACGTACGTTAACGATTGATACTTATTTGGCACTCACTGACGACCAGAAGAAATTTTATGATTGTGAAGAGAAAGCTATGTCAATGATTACGATGGCTATGACACAATCTATACTTCACACTTTCCGTAAGCGAAGTAGCTCGAAGGAGTTGTGGGATAGCATGATCGAGCGCTATGAAGGAAATGTAATATACAAGAAACGACGACTCGAACGTTTGAAGACTCAATTCGTTGTGTTTAAAGCTTTAAGAAATGAATCATTTGATGATACAGTGAACCGGTTTTATCATTTGTTGAGCGAACTTGATAGAAGTCAAGAGGGTATCTACACTGAATTTGAGAAGGTTGAGAAGTTTCTGAATTGCCTTTCCAGAGAATGGAATATGTACACCGCTTTGATTAGAGAAGGTGTTCTCTATGAGGAGCTCTCATTGGAAGAAGTTGTACAAAAACTGAAGGGTTATGCTTGGAATATGGAAGATCAAGCATCTGATTTCGAGAAGATTCAAGATCCTCAGTTATATAAAGCCTCAAAACCGACGGATAAGGGTAGTAATGGAGTAAACGGTGTTGCCCTATATTCAGAGAATGAAGTTCCTGCAAGTGAACACGCCTTTATGAGCAACAATGTCAGTTCAAGTGGAACAACAAATTCCAATCAAGGAATGTACTCTTCTAGTGGAGCTCAGAAATCTCAAGCAACAAACTTGAACATTCCAAAGTTAGATGCAAGCGGCTTAAAGTTGATAGAAGAAAACATGAGCCTTTTGGCGTCCTTCATGACTGCATACGAGAACTTCTGTCTTGGAAAGCTCGTTGAACCGTCAAGTCTCGATGAGGACTTTGACCAGATAGACCAAGACGAAATGGAAGAACTTGATCTACAACTCAATATGGCACTCTTAGTCCGTAGAGCGAAGAAGTTTCTGTTGAGAACGGGTAGGAAGTTCATAGGAGGTCAGACAAAGACTCGAATGGGAGTCGACATGTCAAAGGTGAAATGTCACAACTGCGGCATCTACGGGCATTTCGCACGTGATTGTCGGAAGCCGAAGATGGAAAGATCGAACAGAGAAAACTACTCTCAAGGAAACAACTCAAGACCTCACAACAACTCAGCAACTACTTCAAACTCAAGTGCTCGTACAAGTGGTTCTGAAAATCTTACACCTTCAACAAACAATGCTATGGTGGCTCAATCTTTACAAAAAGTGACTGAGCCTTACGACTGGGGTTGTGCATTGGAAGACATTTCAGGAGCTATTGTGTCACAAGCCTTTATAGCTGAAATTGTCAATGAAGAAGTGTGTGAAGAGATTGTCGAAGAGACTAGCATTGAGGAATTTGTGGTTGTAGCTGAAGAAGTGTGTGAAGAGATTGTCGAAGAGACTAGCATTGAGGAACTTGCAGTTGTAGCTGAGGTTCTTGGGGAAGAGTTGGATTCGGGAAATGTTTCTGAGAATGAAGATTACCCGAATGAAGAGTCTGTTGCAAAGGCTAACAAAACGGAAGATGGAGAAAAAGGAGAATGCTTTGAGTTCAACATCTCCACAGCTGAAATGCAGCAATTTGTGGATGCAGAAGCTAAACGGTTGGAAGAAAAATCCGGAGAAAACGAAGCATGTGCATTCATGGCTGGCATTGAGGTAAAATCATCTTCTGTAGATAAGCGATGTGCTAGATGTGTTGAGTTTGTCACTAAGATTGATAGATATGCACTTCATAACACAAACTTAATTGCAGATTTAGAAAAATCCAGAGAACTCATTGCTGTGTTGTCTAATTCGGATAAAGAACACCGAATTAAGATAAAAGCGCTGAAAAATGATATCTCTGAATTTGAGAGACTTGTGGCTCAGGGAACTGTTAAAAATCAGGAATTAAGATCTGAACTTGAAATGAACCAAAATTGTGTTTTGGAAAAGAACAAAATCATTTTGGAAAAAGATAATCTGATTTTAGATTTGCAACAAAAAATTGAAAAGTTCGGGGATTCATCTAAAGTGATGAATTTCTGTATTAACAGCCAACGTCTCAAAGAATCTGAGGAAGAAATGTTCGGCATCGGTTATAAGAAAGTGCCTCCTCCGGTAAACCATAATTATACATCGATGCCAAGCATTGATCCTGAATTGGCAAATTTTGTGCCAAAGACCCCTCTGACGGTTGAACCGCAAAGTGAGTCAGAATCTGAGCCTGATGAGGCTTCTGACTCAGAACAGTCGAAGGTGAGTGAAGTTACAAAGAAAAATGAGCTAACTTTTGATAACATTGAGAATTTGATAAGCAATAAAATTTTGGAAATTTTTAATCAAGTTCAAAATGCGAAGTCAAAACCAAAGTCACGTGGGAAACCCAAAAAGAATTTGAATAATATCCCTAAAACTGAGTTTGTTAAAGGGGAAGATTTTATCAAAGAAGAAGAGAAAATCGAAACAGGTTCAAACTCTCAGTTTGTCAACCAAATTTTGAAAAATCCCACTAACACCTCATCATCTTCGACCAGTCATGAGGAACGTCCAAAGAATGCTGCGAAAGTTCGCAAATGTTATAAGTGTCGTGGGAAAGGACACTTAGCAGCAGATTGTCCAGATGACAAGGGTAAATCTCTTGTTGATCCTGATCAAAAGAAACCTTTTGTTGAAAAACCACAAAATGAAGCAGTTAATGTTGAAAAGAAAAACGGTAAAAATCAGAAGGTTGAGAAAAACAAAGTGATTAAACAAGAAGTAAAACCAGCTGTCAAAACAAATGTTAAATCACAACAAAATCAGGATCATGGGGAGAAACCAGTTGTTATAAATCGTGGTAAAGGACCGGAAAGTTCATCTCAAAAACATGATACTCGTGAGAAAACCCCTCACAGACGACAAAATCATGTTACTTTCCAAACACATGAGAAAGACCAATGTTCTGGAGGTTCGAACAACGACTATGTTAGACCTCATGCACAAAACAGATTTGTGAATGACCGAAATGCGTCACCCCCTCGATTTCCAAATCAAAGACAGCATTCGGATAATCATCCACGATCATTCTCAAGACACGATGATGTTCCTAGATTTGGTAGGAATTTTGAGCCACCCAGGAATCAAAATTACGGTTACCAAAACTATGGAAGCCGAGATTATGGAAACTCTGGTTATACCAACAGATCGTCAACTCCGTATAATCCATGATTTACGGGGAGTCATTCCAACAATTTCCGAAATGGAAATGGAGGACAAAGAGGCGATGATGGTTATTTCAAAGAGTTTTCTTATGTTGATGAATCGGGACGACCCAAGACCATCATGGCTTGGGTCCCACACTCTAACTAAATTTTCTTGTTGGGGAGTGTAGGAGCAGCTGAAAAGAGCTATCTATATTTGGTATATCGATAGTGGCTGTTCCAGACACATGGCAGGAAATAAAGAGTTATTGAACAATTTTAAACAAATTCGTGGTGGTTATGTGAACTTTGCCGGTGAGAAGGGTGGTTACATCACCGGTGAAGGTTCTGTGTCAAATGGAAAAATTACGCTGCATAAAGTGAACTACGTTGAAGAACTAAAGCATAACTTGATGTCGGTTTCTCAAATCTGTGATAACAAGTACACAATGTTATTCACTGATAAAGCTTGCTTCGTCTTGCATCCGGGATTTGTTGTTCCTGAAGATTGGATCGTTACGAGGGCTCCAAGGGTGATCAACACATATGTCATGGACATGCGCCCGTTGGTTAACTCGTCTGCTCCAGCGACTTGTCTACTTTCAAAGGCGACTGAAGATCAATCGTACCTCTGGCATAGGAGAATGGGTCATGTGCATCTGCGAAAAATGAACCACTTAGTGAAAAACAACTTAGTGTTGGGGGTTCCTTTACGTAGTTTCAATATGCACAACAAATGTGAATCATGTGAAAAAGGAAAAATCAAACGAAAGCCTCACAAACCGAAAACAGTTAACTCAATCCAAAAACCACTTGAATTGCTTCACATGGATCTTTTCGGCCCGATCCATGTTGCTAGCATTGGTGGGATGTCTTACTGCTTAGTTGTCACTGACGATTTCTCACGTTATTCATGGGTATTTTTCTTAAAAACAAAGGATCAAACTGCTAGTATTTTAAGAGACTTATTCAAACAACTAGAGAAAAATTATTCACTTCCTGTTAAGAAAATTCGAAGTGACAACGGCACTGAGTTTAAAAATCATTATATGGATGAGTTATGTCGGGAAATGGGAATAATTCATCAGTTCAGCGCTCCATATGTTCCTCAACAGAACGGAGTTGCGGAATGGAAAAATCGTACCCTGATTGAGGCGGCCCGCACTATGCTTTCTGAATCAAAATTGCCAATTTTCTTCTGGGCCGAGGCTGTAAACACTGCATGTTATGTGTTAAATCATGTGCTTACGGTCAAAAGAGAAGATAAAACGTGCTATGAATTGCTTGAAAACAAGAAACCGAACTTATTTGGGTTTCAACCTTTTGGGATCAAGTGTGTTATCAAACGCACCAAAGATACTCCTAAAATGGGGGAAGTTGGTGAAGTTGGGTTCTTTTTGGGTTATGCCAATGGAACTCCCAACAAACGCGTTTATAACGTTAAGAAGCGTACAGTGGAGATCGTGTTTGATATAACTCCTTTGAGTTACGATCCTCCACCGTCCGAATTCGGTCCTAAAAGCGGTTACGAGTATGATAAACTATTTGATTCATTTGATCTTCCTGATGTTTCAGAAGAAGATTCGGAGGTTGTCTACACACATCTTGTGAACAAAGATGAAGTGGATGCAAGCTGGAGAGCAAGTATTCCTACTAATGTGTCTTCGAATGTTCACTCAGGAGATCCAGTCGCTGATTCTTCGATTCTAAACGAAGTTGTTGCTGAGCAGATCCCCAATGCAGCTGCTCAAACTACAAGTGGTGATCTTTACGTTGACTTTTCAGTATATCCAAATGTTAATGCGTCTTCTGGAAATGATCAAGCTTCTAGTAGTAATGCAAATGTTGAGGGGGAGATTCAATCAAATTTGGGAAACAATCTTCAAGCTCCGGCAATCCCAGTTCCAAGAACAAATATTCATCATCCTGTTGATAATATTATAGGGAATCCAAATGCGGGAGTGCAAACGCGAAGGAGTATTTCAGAGATGCAATGTCTGTTCTCTGCTATCAAGAAAGAAGAAATCTACAATCTTAGCCTGCATGAATGTTTTATCTCTCAGATAGAGCCGAAGAACTATCAAATGGCTCTAAAGGATAATTCTTGGTGTGAGGCGATGCAAGAAGAGTTAGCTCAGTTCGACAAGTTAAAGGTGTGGAATTTGGTCGATCTTCCAAAGGGCCAACATGCAATCAACACGAAGTGGGTTTTCAAGTGCAAGAAAGACGATAAGGGTGTTGTCGTCAGAAACAAAGCACGGTTGGTTGTTCAAGGCTTCAATCAAGAGGAAGGGATTGATTATACAGAAGTTTATGCACCGGTGGCAAGACTGGAAGCTATTCGTTTGATTCTAGCCTTTGCTGCACATATGCGTATCAAAGTCTATCAGTTGGATGTGAAAAGCGCCTTCCTTTACGGGAAATTGCATGAAACTGTGTATGTGTCCCAACCACCGGGTTTCGAAGCTCCAGGGTTAGACAACATGGTCTATCTGTTGGACAAGGCTCTCTACGGTCTCCATCAGGCCCCTCGAGCATGGTACGAGACGTTGTCAAAGCATCTTTCGGAGCATGGGTTCTCGCGTGGCGCGATTGACTCCACACTGTTCATATTGAAGAAAGGGGGAGATTTTCTGATCGTGCAAATTTACATTGATGACATAATTTTTGGTTCTTCAAATGAAGAATTGTGTCGTGAGTTCGAAGCGGTGATGAAGTCCAAATTTGAAATGAGCGCGATGGGCGAGTTATCTTTCTTTTTAGGTCTTCAAGTGAGTCAAGGGAAAACCGGGACGTACGTGCATCAGACAAAGTATGTCCATGAGATTCTCAAAAGATTTGGATTGGAAGATAGCTTACCCTATGACACGCCTCTCCCGACAAATATCAAGCTTTCATCCGATGATGTGAAAGATCCTGATGTGGATCCGACTCTATATCGAGCAATGATAGGTTCATTGATGTATCTTACTGCTTCACGACCAGATATTATGTTCTCTGTTTGTTTGTGTGCTAGGTACCAATCAACTCCGAAGGAGTCTCACTTGAAAGCAGTCAAGCGTATAGTCAGATATATGAAAGGGACGCCTAAGCTTGGATTGTGGTATCCAGCTGAAGGTGGTCTGGATTTGATGGCGTATGCTGACGCAGATTTCGGAGGGTGCCGGATGAACAGAAAGTCAACCTCTGGCGGCGCACAACTTCTTGGGAACCGTCTTGTCTCTTGGCAATGCAAAAAGCAAGTTGCCGTTTCTCTATCCACGTGCGAGGCCGAGTACATTGCTGCATCAAGCTGTTGTGCTCAGGTCTTGTGGATTCAACAGCAAATGAGGGACTACGGTTTGAATTTTACTCGAACTCCTATTCTTGTCGATAACAACTCTGCCATTTCCATAACTAACAATCCTGTTAATCACTCACGCACTAAGCACATAGATGTTAGGCATCATTTCATTCGCGACTGTGCTGAGAAGGGTTTAATAGAAGTGGTTAGGGTAGACACCTTGGATAATCTTGCCGACCTGTTTACGAAGACATTTGATCGGGCTAGATTTGAAAATCTGGTCCGAATGATTGGCATGATCAACCCCGAGTAAAATGCTTTTCAAAACTCACATAGAAACTTTATTTTATGTTACTGTACAGTTCTTACCGCTTTCGAAAAATTGAAAAAACTCCAAAAATATTTTACTTAGTTGTAGGATAATTTTTAAAGAAAAATACAAAAAACTTTTGAAAAATATAAAATGAAGTCGTGTTGAGATATAAGGGAAATGATAGTACATCGGTTAGTCGTATCTGGTGCAGGATTATAGTAATATATAAAACTAACCGTTAACTGTAACAGCTTCATTATACGTTGCTTCGGTAGGTTTTACGCGTCAATAAGAACCTGTTTTTGGTATATAAACATAATGAACTGCGTAACTTGTGTGGTACATCTCTCGGATATATGGTCTTGGTACCGTAATTTCGTTTGATAGATTGCCGAGGTTCTGAGATACGTGGTCTTTATGCTGTTTATCATCTGGGTATCATGGTTGTTTCTTTTACCGAAAACAACGGGGACGCAAGTCTAGATCTTCCATGATACCATACATACGTGTAAATATCTTTAATACATGATGCATTCGACCCAAATAAGTGATAAACAATCACATGTCCCACAAAATCATGCGGGAGTCAAGTTCGTCTCTTTGTCTGTACGATGGTACTAACCTGTTCACGGACTTGCTCCTGTGCCCTTTGCATCTGAAATTCAAGTTCCTCCTCAATAAGTGATTCTATCACAAAGGACTTGTTTTCAATCCCAAATAAGTGAGTATCTCACATTAGCTTATACGTCAAAACAGATGATAAATGGTATACTCACCAGTAAGATGATCTCTCGTGCATACCTTGATACGGGAGTATATTCTGAGGTGGGTAAACATAGTTACAGTCAGCTATTAAAACACTTAATCGCATATCTCGAAAACAGTGTTCGAAAGCGTGCTAAAGCTTAAGTGGACCACAATACCGTTGAACGTCTTGAACTGTTAATATCATTCTAAGAGCTTAAACTGATAAACTATGTTCTTGTGTTCGATATTGACAGATAAACCGATATGATCCCTTTGCTCCGATTTCACAAAAAGATAATTAGTGTAAATACGTTCGTAGGTTTAATTTCTTTATTCAGTCAAAAAATTCAAAAAAATAAATCAAAAATAAATCAAAAAGATTTTGCTTTCTTGTTTCTATGTGCGAGTTATCATTTTGAAAATTCTCTAAGGGTTGTGAACATTCTTTAATAAGGTGTTAAACATCAAGTTAGGTAATCTTAAAATAAGTCTTTTTGTATAAAAATCGGTCGTGCAAGATCCATCTAAGTGTGTGGGTAATCACGTCATTTTAAGGTGTTTCGGTAAATCTGCTTCCAAGTTGTGATATTTTTCCAAAAGTATAAGTTTTGAAGTAACTTGTTCTGAATGATCGTGTTTTGAAATACAAATTATTAAATGTTGGTTGTTTAATATTTCAATTGTTGATTCTGGGGGTATTGGAATTTAGTTTTGGGATCCAGGTTTGGGACGAGTGTCTCGGGGTTAAGATTCTTAATCCGGTGTTAAGTGTTTCAGGTCTGGATCGTTCATCCCAAGATGGAAGATTTGAAGAAGCTGTGTGCGTCTGGATCGTTCATCTCAAGATGGAAGATTTGAAGAAGCTGTGTGCGTCTGGATCGTTCATCTCAAGATGGTAGATTTGAAGAAGCTAAGACGTCTGCCGTTGCATTCCTTTGAAGAAGATCAATTGTTAGCTGATCAATCATCAAGGTCGTGCAGTTCTGTGTGAAAAAAAAAACTAGGCAGCATGTACTCGAAGAGTTAATGAAGAGAAGACCTTGAGCTTTACATCGAAGATCCCGCACTGATCAAGGGGGAGTCTGTAAATGAAGAGAAGACCTTGAGCTTTACATCGAAGATCCCGCACTGATCAAGGGGGAGTCTGTAAATGCACTTTGGGTGATAAGTGCAGGCTCTCAAACTCAAGGGTCCTTTATTGTAATTGTTAAAACTTTATGTTATGGTCCGAATTATGTTGAAGTTAATGGTCAGGACTTTGTTCCTTTTCTATAGTCCAAATTTAGGCATTTGTTAGTCAGGGTTTCTATTGTATTGGGCTTTGGGCCTTTCTATGTCCTGACTTTAGTAGTCAGGACTTTCCTTTGTATATATACTCTCAGTGATATGTTATACATAACGATTCTTTTGTGGAAATCTGTGCCCTAATCATTGTGTGTGTGTTTTGTCTGGCGGCTACTGTGTGTGTGACGTCACTCATCTCCTACATCAAGAATACTCTGTGTATTCTTGATTTATCTCACAAATCTTGCATTCTAGTTCTTCATCCTACAGTGGTTAATCATCAGGTGGATTCCGCACACCTGTTGGTTGTCTTTGTTGAGTGAGATCCTGGACTAGGTGACCTTACACCGACCACTAGCAGAAGAACCCGACACGTCTTCTATGTGTAACACTCTACTTTTAAGAATATAAATTCTTACCGAAAAGATAAGACCATTCATTTTAAACATCAAGACAATCAATTACATAGCTTAGTTTAGCAATTACTAGATTTAACCAACGTTCAAAAGCAACAATAGGACACATAAGTGTTCATTCATTTACATAAATCCTACTAATAACTAATAATAACAAAAGTTGCGGAACTAGATCTTGAATGTGTTCGGTTCGGAAGCATTGACTTGATCATTATCCATGTACTTGCATTACCTAAAAGCTGGAAATTTTGACAAACATTAGTATTAGAGTCTTTAGAAATTGGCATAATCGAAACTACGTTAAAAAACGGATTCGAGTAACTAAGATATGCAAAATTCAGAAAATATAACTGGGCACTACCGTAACTGTAGCCACTGGGCAACACTGGTCTGCCGTAAGGCAGTAGAAAACTACCGTAACATTTTACTCGCTACCGTAAGTTACAGTAGCTACCGTAACTTACGGTAGCTGCTGCATATTCTTCTTGTTTTGCTGTTTTGACCCGTTTGTTCCAGTTTCGCACTTTTAAAACATCAAAACACAATACGGGATATTACTTCGTAACAAAGAGACCCATCTTTGGGTTCTTTATGTTCAACACTCACGCTCCCATTACCGGTTTGCGTGTTTAATACGTTACTACCCGTCACCCGGGCTTATAGATTACGGATAAGATACTCCCGTTACCCGGTTTGTACCTACCCTTAATAACCCGTTTGATTTGCCATTATGAAGTCCATCATTCAAGCAAACCAAACCACTTAAATCTTCACATTCTAACTTACCAACAAATATCAATGACAAAACTAATTTACAATAGTAATGAGGCGTTAGCCACATACCTTATTGCTTTTCCTTCAACCTTGCTTTTGCCCCGGCTTGACTCCCCGAAGCTTCACCCAAGTTGCCTATAACGTGCAACCCTATCGTTAATATTCCATTTCATCAAATTCATAATATGCACATTTGTCCATATCTTACTCACAAATTCACATCAACATCATTTGGGGAATTATAAAACTTAATATTTCATTCAAGTGTTTCGTCAAACACTTTATGTGCGTATTTTATCATTAGCCATGTCCCTCAAGTTATTGAAGATTTTAGCTAACAAAACTCCTACTTAACAAGTAGATATATATATTATACCCTTTTCTATCAAATTTCTGATTGTTATGAATTCAAACATCATCATAAACTTCCAGATTTCATGAGTTCCGATCTTACACATCAAAACTCATTTGTTCATACTCATTCATTCAACTAAATACCTAATCATGGCATTTGTTCTACTTATGTTTATCAAACTTGTTTAGAATCATTTAGAATTCACTATATTTATCATAATTTCAACATAATTTTACCCTATTTGAGCATCATAGATTTCATCAAGAACTCAATACATAATCATACATCAAATTCTCAACATATCTTATGAAGAGAAGATGTTATAGACTCCAATTCACTAAACATGCATTAAATCCGTCTTGATTTGTGGCTGATTTTGATGAATTTAGAGGACAAGAACATGAACTAGGGCTTGGTCCCTGTTTCCCCCTTCTGGTCGCGCACACCCACACACACATATGTGTGTGTGGTTTTAATTAAATTGATTTTATTAAAAAATCAAGTTTTCATTCTTACAAAATCAATCCCTCTAGTTTTCTTTATTAGACTAGTGTCAATTTAAACTAACTTCTTTCCATTTAATACTTGGTATTTTAACTATTAATTATTTTGGGGTGTTACACTATGATGATTTAGAGGTCGGTCTCGGGTGGGCATAAGATCCGTGGGCCCTATTGTCGTATATGTGACTCAAGAAAGTCATTAGACTGCCGCCGATGAAGTCAAATGTGATCAAACTTGGACATCAGGCGTAAATCTTGAAGAAACAGAACATAATCCCAGATTGTCTAAAGAAGCGCTTTTATCATGTGTGATCCAAAGAAGACGTATCGGGTGAGTTATGGTTGATTTATAGGAGGAGGTTATGAAACGAATATATGTTTATGCGAATTTAAAGGACAATACTGACAGAGGTGCTGGTCTTTTCTCTCACTGTGCAAACTTAAAAAATCCCACCATAACACATCTAATATGACACATGATAAAAACGCTTCTTTTATCAATCATACCACCGACCAACTGCTCGAAATCCCTTTCGTTTCTCGGGTTCGCATTCGACACAAAACAACAAAAAATAAATTCAAAAAACAGCGGCTTGATACTCATCGTATAGGCCTATACGATGCGTATCAGGCCCCCGCCAGTCATAATCTGCACCTGTCAGTCTGCCATGTTTTTTTACTTTAATTCAATACGCATCGTATAGGCCTATACGATGCGTATTGAATTGAAAAAGTGTGTAGATAGACAGGGGGATGTGCCATTAGAAAACCCCTATTTAAAATACATTCATAGAATATATATAGTTATTATTGTTTTTTGGGTATTTTGTTTTTTAGTGATTAAGAGTTTTCCTATCGAGTAAATTCTTATTTTAGTCCTTTGACACAAATATATATTTCAATCTAAAAACATTTTTTTTGTCTTTGTAGTCCAAAAAATTGATTTTCTTATCACTTACAGACCTTGAACGCAACGTGACGGGCTTCCATCTAGTATGATTATAAATTTATAATGCTATTTGAGTGAAAAAAAATATCTCGTGGACATCAGGTAGGTTAAATTATTTGTTGTTGTGAAATTAGCCTAATAGCAAAAGAATACGAGAGAAAGATAGGGAGAAGGAGATTGATATTATTGATTGAGAGATTTTACATTGAGATACAATAGGGGTATATATATTAGTACAAAACTTGGAGAATAAGCAAATCTATTTTTGGTGTTGATAACCATAATAACAATATATTTATAACACTCCCCCTTGGTTATCAACTTGATACGCTTGGAGATGCTGCCTCGTTAAAAACCTTGCCAGGAAAACCCAGTGGGACAAAACCTTAGCTAAGGGAAAAAGAGTGCAGCGCGTATCCTCTCCCCCTGATATTCTGGATCATGTACGTTGCCTCGTTAAAAACCTTACTAAGAAAACCCAATGGGATAAAACTTAGTGAAGGGAAAAAGAGTGCAACTTGTGTAAAACTCCCCCTCATTATGATATGTATCATTTAAGTAACAGGTGCCAATCTTCTATGAAAGTTGTTGAAAACTTTTGTAGTAAGTAATTTGTCGCTTGATCTCTTGATACATTGATGTATGATCTTCATGTGAAAGTTTAATTGTCTCCTTTTGTTATAATCCCTGCATTTACAAAACTAACCAAACTTGTTGATGGGTTAGTAAAATATGAACCCCTATCTTTCGTACCTTAAGGGTATAGAAAATATATGTTTTACTCATTACGATACCTCCTCACTGTACACGAGTTATATCTTGCAATGAATTTAATGATATATGTTCTTGTATAACTAGCAAGATATAGTAATACAATTTGTATTGAACTATGGTACTTCAGGACCAAAGATCTTTGCTTCTTTGATAGAAGATGATAAAATTCACTTTTTATGTATCGAATATTTGGATATCATTAAATGTACTTACACCATAAGCTTGGTCCATATGAAAATGTCCACCATTTTCTAGATGTATTATGATTGATGGAAAATTATACAAATACTTGTTCTACATATCAAGCCATATATTTGCAATACCATCTTTAATTTGCAAATTCTTCCTTTAATAATTGAGCTCCTTTTTATCTTTTCAAGAGATTCAATGATATCATCAACATATATTAGAATAATCAGAAACCTCATATTGTTCTTTTAATGAAAACAAATGGATTCACTACAACGTATGTATTTCTCTCTTTGCTGAGCTCATTAGTAAGTCGATTATACCACATTTGAATCGACTATTTTAGTCCATACTATCTTTTAACTTTATAAATATACATTTCCGTACTCCTTTCCACTTTGACCAACAATGTATGTGCATACACTCTTTAGGAGTGTTGATACATAAACCTCCTTATTGATTTAGGATGTCTTAAACACTTGCTTCATTTATAAAATCCATATTGTACCATGTTTGTACACTGTGTACATTGAGATGCCATTCTAACCAGGTACATATTTTCTATGTATGTTTATTGGAGTATTGGTGCACGATAATTACATCCATAAGGTATTTCAATTAACCTTTTAAGCATAAATGCTTTAGGATACTCATGGGGAGTTACAGTTATATTCAATTCAATAACATATACAACATGTATACGTATTCAGATCCGAATTTATATAATAATCATAATATTCTCGAGAACTTACTTTATATGACTTAGTATCAAGTGATACATAACTTTCATAAGACGCATGTCAATTCTCTTTTATATATTACCAGACTAATAAGATATTGGAAAGTCAAAACATCCACCACAGGAGAATACGTCTCCTCATAATCAGTCATAAGTCTTTTCAAAACTTCTTGTGTCACCAATTTTGACTTATATCACTTAATTTGATTTTCACATGATTCGCATAAAAGACACATTTGTATCCAACATATTTTACAGCTTCAGTTGTATGGACTGTTGGTCCAGAAACTTTCCATTTCATTAAAGAACTGAACTCTGCCTTATTTGCGTCTTTCTATTTTGGCCAATCATTTCTTAATATTCATTCATAGGCAGATCTTAAATCTTGATCCTCATCATTTAATCATTTTAAGCGCTACATTATATACAAAAGTATAACGACGTCGATTTCAATTCGATTCCATATATATTTAGACATGATACAAATCAACGAGATCTCTTTAATTTCAGGTACCTGAGGTTCTTCTGAACCATCATGTCTAGTGTCTCTTCATGAGACCTTTTTTCTATAACCTCGACTTGACCATCTTAATTGATTGCTCCTTTTTTCCGAGGATTTTTCTTTTTTGGAATCGACTAATCTACCACGCTTCAGGCGTGCCATAGACTCATTACTAATATATGACTTGATTGGAGCATTAGCAGTTGGCATATATGACTTAACTAGTCATTTTTATGTCAGTGAATACGTCTGGTAATTATTTTTCTAATATTTGTGAATGAGTTATCCTTTGAACTTCTGGTTCACATTGTTTAGTATGAGGATCAATGATAATTCATACCATCTCATTTCTTTTCCAGCTGCCTTTTATCTCCCCCTGATGTTGGGAATGTTAATCCATTGAGATGGATATCAATTAATTGAGCCGTAAATAAATATATCGTGAAAGGCTCTATTCATTATCATATATTCCCAACCACCTTTTAAGGTCCTATCTTTGTGCGTAGTGGTGGATCAATTTCAATATATACCGCACAACCAAAATCTTAGAAGGGGCATCTTTGGTTTCTTACAAAAAAAAACCAACTTTAATGGGGAGAAACTATTACAACATGTTGGCTTGATGTGAGTTAATGTTATTGCATGTAAAATTACATGTACTCATATATAAACATGAACTTGCTCTCATGATTATTGGCTTTGCTATCAATCATAGACGTTCAATGATCGTCTTAAGAAAAGCAATTCGTGTATGAACATAATCTACATGAAGTTCAACACTTATTCCACTGATCATTAATAGCTAGGGAAATAAACTTATCGTTACTACTAATAAATACATGCAATCTGGAATATTGTGCTTGCTATCTTATTAGCTAAGCCATAAATTATGCAAACATCAAGTTATGAATTTGATAACCATTTAGACGATGCATCGATTTAAAACACTAAATGGTATCATGTTGGGATATGTATATCCCTTAATCACTTCCGTAATATTCAGAGATACACACCCTTAATTGGCAAATACTTAATTTCACTTAAGAGCAAACAATACATGCTAGTAGCTAGAAGAATCTTCAAGTTCTTCATTATGTTTCACATCATCATTGACTCGGCGTGGTCTAACCGATCATGCCAACTAATTAAAAAAATTATCATCTATAAACTTCTGGTTTATCATCGAATATGTATTACTTGACGTATGTAATGCAAAACATAAGACATGAGAAAATGTATTATAACTTCAAAGTTCAAACCACCATATTATATAACCGCTCATTAGTTCACCACTTTTGGTGACCGATCTCATTATGACTATCATTATAATATTGATAGTCGATCACATTATTAACTTGGTTGTCTTATAATTTCTGATAGTTTGATCTCATTATTAACATGATCATCATCACAAGTTTCTCAATTACATCCATGTCACGATGTTTTCAATGATTTTTATATAATCACATACTCACTTCTAGGAATGGCGTAGAACCAACCAAGTTTAATGGTTTATCATTACTTTCTCAGATAAACAGATATGAAATCACTGTAATACTCGTTCCATAATATTGCTACTTTAGCATATTTGAGATTCACAAATGAAAACTGTTTTATTCGATTTTTCTTTCTAAATAATTTTCTCTTTGCATAACACCATAGAGAAATAATTAAATGTCTGAGGCATATAAGATTTATCAATTTAACATTTTACGACCTTTTATAACTTGATAACGAGGTTCAGGGAGTACGACACATAAGGTGTCATGCTTTAACATATTTATACTCTTCCAAGACAGTGATAATAAACCATAACTTTGGTTTAGTTGTTCTCACAATTCTATCTTCATAATAGCATACAAAATATAAGACATGCCATAAAATCATATTATACAATACATTATGTTATAACATGTCACCATGTAAGACAAAGAACTTGATGAAATAAGATATCCTTTTTCATCAATAATAACCAAACACATATAATTTATGAATAACCAATCATAAGTATTTCCCACGTACATATATTTGTCACTTTGAAACTTAAACAAATATTGCTTTCAAGTTCTCAACATTTAATAATTTATTTACAAACATTCATTTGTCACACAGCTAGTTTATAGGTAACTAAAATACGTTTAGGAAAATAGTGACTTATATAGTTGTGTAGTAAACCTTTAAAATATGTTTAGGAAAATAGTAACTTATATAGTTGTATAATATTACATGGAAGCTCATTAGTGGCTAGGTGGCATATGCCATAAATTAGGTATAATATTGAGGCCAACTAACAACTCAACAAAATAACTGAATTACTCTTCCCTTTTTATATTCTTTGACAACCTTTCCCTTTTCCTTTACATTTTTTTTGAGACTTCATTAACACTATTTCAAACCTTTAAAGTTCTTCGAATTTATTCCTAAACAAAGTTCAAATCTACTAACCATGTATCTTGATCATACTAACCTGTTCCCTTCAATTTAATTCATCCAAAAGAATACATTTTATATATGATCAAGACTATGATAGCAATAACAATAAATATATGGTTAGTATAGGTATGATTAGAAAAAGATGCCATTGTTCAACACATTATCTTTCGAACAAATTAGTCTATAACTAACAGTGCATCACAAATAAGCTATTTAATATCGTATGAATATTACAACGAGTTTTCATTATCATGCGTATAATAACAAACGTTAATTCCTACACAATTAATACAAATTCACATGAAAACTTTTACACACTTAATTTTATAAACCAAACCATTAAAAAAATCATTATATAATTTATCAACATCAATTAAGTGACTTTCAAAATATTGTTGTGCCACAAAGAAAACTAATATATGATGCATCATGCCGTGAAGTAATATATCTTGAATAGTATATTAAAGCTATATATAATTTTTTTTCTACACAAATCATGTCAAAGTGAATCTAATCAAATCTATACCGGTAACTAACTGACCTAAAGTTCTAACATTGTTTAGAAGTTAATAACAAACAAAAGGATGTAAGTGCTATTATCTAAAGAGTAAAAGCAAAACTTAAAACATATATATTAGAATACAACTTTATTTATAAATCAGTCAACTTTGTAAAATAAAACTTGTCACCACTCCATCATATATGTAGTTCTTTTAAGAAAGGTATAATAACTATTAACAATAATCTAGACTTTTCATGAATAATGATAAGTAAATATCATAATCATAATTATGGAATATATATATGTAACATTGAATTTGAAATTTACGTAAATAAAATAAGATGTTACAAAACGTGGGGTTTAAATAAACCCCATTAATTTGTAATCTTATACTATTAAATATAAATCGAATAACGTATATATATATATATATATATATATATATATATATATATATATATATTTAGTGGATTGGAATTGGCTGAACAAATATAAAATTGATATGAAACCTACCAGTTTGCTTAAATATAATTGTCATATAAAATTAGGTTTGCGATGTATAAAAACTGTAGACACGGGTTTATATAAAATTATCGGTTGCTCAGATTCAGTCATCTTAATTTTTTTTCATCAATGGACTTGAATGATGTGCATCGATAAAATACAAACTATAAAAGTAGATAGTTTACCTTGATTCTATTTGAATTCTTTATATTCTGAACTGAGAGTCCATCCTCCATTAGTTCTGATTCGGAACCAAATTAATGAGTCCATCTCATCCAGGCGGCCAACATCCGGAATCCTCAATAGATGAAACCAAAAAGTGTAGAGGGAGGGGTTGAAGGTGTCGGCTCGTTATCATAGAAGAGCACTTTCGTGCTGATAACGTGTTGTGAAACTAGCCTAATAGCAAAAGAATACGAGAGAAAGATAGGGAGAAGGAGATTGATATTATTGATTGAGAGATTTTACATTGAGATACAATAGGGGTATATATATTAGTACAAAACTTGGAGAATAAGCAAATCTATTTTTGGTGTTGATAACTATAATAACAATATATTTATAACATTTGTGAATATTTTGTAAGTATAATAACTTTGACATGTAAGTGTTGTCCAATAATTTAATAATACTGATTCTAAATTTCTAATGCTGAAACAATGAAGAGTAAACTTCCGTTTTACTTCATGTGGTTCGGTCGTTTTAATGGATTTTGTCCCAATCCTTTAAAAATAGTTATTTTATTCCAATAATTTACCATATTTTTTTATTTTGTTTTCCGACTCTTAATTCAGTTAAATCATTCGGGTAAGAGTATTTCAGTAATTTTATATAAAAGTAATTAATTATATATTATTAATTCTTCCCTTCTTCCATTCTCCCCCATTCACATGAAGCAAAACCATTAAAACGACCCTCTCCCTACCCACCCCACCCCTTTTTCCCTTCTCCCCATAACTCTTCTCCATCTTTTGTCTTCATTCTTGAACAACAATCAACTCCAACCACCATAATAGCACCCACCATCATAACAACTCCACCACGCTGTCACCAGCTCACCCCGACATCACCGGAAAACTCACCACCGTAACACCTCCACCCCGCTGCCACCACTTGCAAATCTCCACCTGTTTCCTCTAATTTCACGAATTAGGGCTCGGTAACAGGAACAATTTATCAATGTCGAACAACAGGTGGAACTGGGAGGTCAGTGGCTTCGAACCGAGGAAATCTCCGGCAGAGCAACCGCCGTCAGCTCCACTCCTCCGGCGGTACTTTATCTCTACTCCGTCGATTGTTCCGCATTCGGAAGCTGTTTATAAACAGAATACTTCTAATAAGCTTCATAATTTGAAGGATAAGCTCAAGGTATAGTATTGTTAACAACTATTTTAGTGTTTACTTATTGGTAGTT
This sequence comes from Helianthus tuberosus, assembly GCA_030545235.1. Taxonomy (NCBI): domain Eukaryota; kingdom Viridiplantae; phylum Streptophyta; class Magnoliopsida; order Asterales; family Asteraceae; genus Helianthus; species Helianthus tuberosus. The sequence goes on along the minus strand of CM060354.1, from coordinate 16,954,390 downwards.
TTTAGAATTTTAGAATATATATGATTTGGTATACTAAATTTGGTACCGATACGATACTGGTTTGATTACAGGATTAGATACCATTTGCTCATCAATAATTTAAATATCCAAGTTAATTTTACATGTTATAATTCAGAAAAAAGACAAAAAAGAAAACAAAAGAAGTTGTTTATATAAAACCTCATTCAAACGAAATACAATTTACTTACCACGTGTATGAAAAGCAATCTAAACGGTGCAATTACTTGCGTTGCTACGTGTCATGAGCTCAAATGTGATGTTAGGGATGAGCTCGGTACCAAAAACCCCCAAAAGTGGGTACCGGTACCGAATATACCTGGTACGGCACCGGTACCAAAAATGTCAAAAGTCGGTAGCTAATCTGTACCGAAAATGTACCCGGTTTGGTAAATTTGGTACCGGTACCGGTACCATTTGCTTATCCCTATGTGGTGTTACTATTCATTTGGTTCTGTATTTAATATATAGGTAATATATAGGTAATAGGTAATAAAATATGGATGAGCTCGGTACCGGTAATGGCACCGAAAGTACCGATCCTGAAAATCATCGAAATTAGGTACCGGCACCGAAAACGCTCGGTACTATACGGTATGGTATTTGAAGGTAAAAATAAGTAAATACAGGTATGGTGCTAGACCGGTCTCAAACCAAAAGTAACGATTCTGAAAACGCCAAAATGGCGCCTTTATACTTCCTGTAAGTTTGTACTATTCACTGTTTATTCTCTGTGTTTACATTTTGATTGTTGGATGGATGCTGGTTGTTGGAGTTAGTAACTAGGGTTTAGTTGTTTGTGATTTGGGGATTTCGTAGTTAATTCGTTTATGTAATATTGAGTGTGTTGTAGAAAAGTGATCTTTAAAAAGTTTATATCTTGATTCTATAATAACTAGGTTAGTAAACAAACATGTGTATCTCACGGGGGTTGAATAAAGGGAATGTTAAAAAGTTTGTGAATTGATAAGTATTGTAAGATCCAGCAAAAAGTTTGTATCTTTATGCTATAACTAGGTTAGAAACATGGTTATTAGGTTACGCTACCTGGGGTGAATAAAGGAAATGCTAAATAGTTGGTGTTAGAGATTTGGAATTATGAAACAGTGTTATGAGATATGGAATGATAATTATGTACAAGTAAATACTTTAGTTAACTAAAATCATTAACTAGGGTTTTGTTATTTATAATTTCGTATTTTAGGTATTCTGCATTCATGACCAGTTAGTTGATTTGTTTCTGTATCCAGAGTGCTGTACTTCTTAATTAATAGTTTACTTTCTTTAACTGGTAGAATGACTTATCTGAAAGTTAATTACAATTCGTTCGAACGTGAAAGAATGAAGAAAGTTAAAGGGTAGGGTTAGTTTATATAGTATGTTAATGTTAATTGGATGAATGGTTTGTTAAATTGCAAGTTTATCCAGCTATTTAAACTCATAGGGTTTACGAGTTTGACTCAAACAAGTTTGGAAGTCATTGATATAAATAAATTGTTAGGGTCTGTGTGCACGTTTACTGAATGAAAGAAAAATCTTGATCTTTGTTTTGATCACAAAAGTTCGATTATTTCATTCACAGGCTCCTCTTACGAAAGAGTTAGTATTTAGAGGTTGTATGATATCTTTGCTTGTATGTGGAGGATTTAAACCATATACAATAATACTTTTCTTTCCTCTTCTTTTTAGCCTTGGTGAGTCCTACATTTTTAAAACATTTTTTTGGCAATTTCAGTTTATTTGAAATTCCCAATTTCATGCCACTTATATTAAAATTTGAATATTCTTTATGTTTTGTAATTATAGTTATCATATGTATATGTGATGAAAACAGGCTAGCAGGAGCGACTCTTATAGCTCCAGTAGTTAACTATAGGTGGCCCCGCTTGCCATAAACTTATCTCAACATGCATTTTCGAAGCAGTTTCTTCAAGATCAATTGAGTCTACGGGTCGCTCACCATTCTCCATCATTGACCTACTGGTGGAACACGCAAAAATGGTTTCCAAGTCTAGCCGTTATCGCTCACAGCCCTGATATACTTGGTGTTGAGGTACTAAATATACTTCGTGTTTGACATGCACTGTTTTTTTTGTTTGAAAAAATGTGGATCTATGGTCTCTCTTTCTTGGTTTTAAAAAGCGTGCCTCAGGCGCGCTTAAGCGCGAGGCGCAACAAGGCTCACACCCTGGGGCTTTCTCGCTCAACGCCTAGAGTAATTACAAGAAGCCTCAAAAAGGCGCGCTTTTTTGGGATTTTTCTGGGCTTTTTTGCCTGAGGCGCGCGCTTCTTGTACCCAAGGCGTTTTTATGCATCTAACTGTTGTACCTTGGGTTTTTTGGCTTGTACATGCAGCTAAAATCATACAAAAACCTTACTTGTAGCTATATTCTGGGTAGGGAAAGCTAAAAACGTATGGGATATATAAAAAATACGTATATAAAGGGTATATGGCAGGGTAATAAGGATATTCTTGTGCCTGTGACACTGCAAATGTATATAGCCCAACAACTTCCATGGATAAACTATCACGAACTCACGGCTGCTGGTAGTTGCCAAAATTAGTCCCTCCCGGCCAACGTTAGGCACATTTGGGAGTATGGACACGTGCCAGTACATTACCGGACACCGAATTTATGAGGTGCTACATGTTGTGACCATGATTTTGAAACAATACACGACATTATATCCACGTATGATACAATGTAATTCATGCAGGAAATAACATTCCTATCAATACTGAACACAAGTATATCAATATTGAACACAAGTATAACTCATCCAAATAAACACCTCATTTCGCTAAGTACATCTCATCCAAACTTCACTATGATACAGTGGCGGATATAGCCCAAAAAGTTTAGGGGTATCCCAAAATTTTGGGATCTGGGGTATCTTTTGTATAAAACCAAAAAAAAAGAATAATAATTTTTCACTACCTAGACGGAGTTGAAGGGTATTTTTATACTACGAATACGGGATTGAGCTGTAGCCTGTACGACCCCTGCTATGACACTACCTCCGTCACTGCTGTGAAAGATAATTTAAAATATGCCCGGGTGATTCGGATTTCGAGTATTCCAGTCAAGCTTAGGGCTAATCAACCCTAGCTAGCCGAGCCAAGCAAAGTTGGCCTCTGGCTCCAGCTCAAACTTAAATGAGCCATCTTGGCTTGGTTCGTTTATTTTATTGAGCTGAAAAGTCAAGCTTGAACTCGGCTCGTAAAATGTTCGAGCCAACTCAAGCCTAATTGAGCGGGCTCGTTATTTTTTTAATCATTATCATATTTTTGTTAATTTTATACAAGACCCGATAACATAAAAAAACAAAAAAAAAAAAAAATACAAAATTAACATAATTTTGTTTGTTTAAAAAAAACTGGCGAATGAAACGACGCTGGTTAGTCTTTTTCAAGTCAACAACCTAACAACTCAAAACACACCATCTCAAAACCCCCAATCGAACCACCAATTCCGTCAACAATGGAGTCGTACTCCGGCGCCGGTGGAGTTCCGGCACCAGTAGTCAACAATGGCGCCTTTATACTTCCTGTAAGTTTGTACTATTCACTGTTTATTCTCTGTGTTTACATTTTGATTGTTGGATGGTTGGTTGCTGGTAGTTGGAGTTAGTAACTAGGGTTTAGTTGTTTGTGATTTGGGGATTTTGTATTTGTGACTAGTTAGTTAATTCCTTTATGTAATATTGAGAGTGTTGTAGAAAAGTGATCTTTAAAAAGTTTATATCTTGATTCTATAACTAGGTTAGTAAACAAACATGTGTATCTCACGAGGTTGAATAAAGGAAATGTTAGATAGTTGGTGATGGAGATTTGTGAATTGATAAGTGTTGTAAGATCCTGCAAAAAGTTTGTATCTTGATTCTATAACTAGGTTAGAAAGTAGAAACCGGCCGGTTGAATAAAAGAAATTTTAAATAGGTAGTAATGAAGATTTAGGAATTGTAAAACTATATTTGTAATTTGGGGTAATTAGTTAATTTGTTTATGTAAAGGATCTTGTAATCATATCTAAGGCTATAGGGTGTGGTCATGACCCTCATGACCACCATGGCCCTCCATGTTAGTGTCTAGCCCCTTGTTTATTTTAATTTATCTTTGTCTAAAGAAAAAGGAAATAATTTGTTGAAAAATGGAAAGAAGGACCATGGTTGCCATGGTTTAATCCATGCAAACCATGGTGGATCAATCAAGGGGGTGGTGTAGCCTTCTATTCATGTTCCTAGGTGGCAAATCATGTCCCAACCATGACCCCCACACCCTATAGCCTAACACACTAATTCCCAATTTCATGCTAGTTAGATTAAAATTTGAATTTTCTATATGTTTTTTCTAACTATAGTTGTGATGGAAACAGGCTAGCAGGAGCGACTCTTATAGCTCCAGTAGTTAACTATTGGTGGCCCCGCTTGCCATCAAACTTATCTCAACAAGCATTTGAAAGCAGTTTCTTCAAGATCAACGGAGTCTGCGGCTCGCTCACCATTCCCCATAATTGACCTACTGGTGGAACACGCAAAAATGGTTTCCAAGTTTAACCGTTATCGCTCACAGCCCTAATATTCTTTCTCGCCAGGATAGAGAACTCAAGCTGATATTTACTGCAGGCAGAGCCAACAGAAATTGAGAACCCGTTTCCAGAATACGAATCTCTTGTAGGTCCCTAGAGGAGGATCTAGAACACCTTCTCCTTGTTACAGAACACACCCGCAAGTGCGGAATCCAAGCGGGTATGCAACCAAGACAAAGAACACACACAAGAGAAAGATTCAACGTTAAAGCTCAAATGTATTAACTTTCAGCAGAGTTTGGTTACAAAGATTAGTACAAGAAAATGCTCTCTCAAACTCACTGGTGTGCTCTCTTTCTCTTCTGTGTCTGCAAGCTGCCTTTTATAACCATCCTTATTCACATGGCCAACGAACAATCAACAGGTCCAACGAACCCTTCATATCCACGAAGATTGAGATTCTTCGTCACCAGAGTCTTCGTGGCATGGACTTCACGAACCTTCAGTCTTCGTCGTTTGAAGTGTCCGTCGCAAGGAGTGGACGAACCTTGAGTCTTCGTCGTTTGGAGTGTTCATCACAAGCAGAGAGTGTTCGTGACTATGGAGTCTTCGTGCATGGCAGTGTTCGTGACATGTACTCTTCATGCATTCTTTGTGACATTCAAATATTAGCTATGCACATGACATCATCATGGTGATGTCATGGTGATGTTATATCGTGGCTCTTCGTGCTTCGTGTGTCGATCTCTGGGGCGCACGACGGTGGAATGCCGTGACATCGGTCTTGAGCCGAACCTAACCGAGTCGCATCCACAAACTGCATCAACATCTCTCCACCGTGACTTGAACATTGGATTCGGTACATAGGAATTTGATCCAACATAAATTGAGAACCCGTTTCCAGAAAATGAAGGGTATATGGCAGGGTGATGAGGATATTCTTGTGCCTGTGACACTGCAACGGTATATAGCCCAACTACTTCCATGGATAAACTATCACGAGCTCACGGGTGCGAGCCACATGTTCCTGTATGCTGATGCGAACAGTGATGCCATCCTAAAAGCACTTCTACTTGGCCAAAGTTAGTTCATAATGTTGTTCTTGGACTTGATTTCTAGATTCCTATTGTCTTGAACAAACCATTGTTAAGATAATACAATAGAACTGTTATATTTAGCATTATGCTTTAGGGTTTGAAGTTGATAGTTAAAACATATGATAATGCGTTCATGTTATTTTATCGTGTTACTTGTGTTTCATTATTTCATAACTGTGGTTAGTGATTTATGAAACATGTCGTCTCATTCCTGTTATTGAATCACTTATATTTAAGCGTATTAAATGTGTCGTGTAATTCGTGCTATTGAACTCGTCACATTTAATTGTGTTCAATGTTACATGTCATGTGATCCTCTTAGCAAACATGTATGTATTAGCGTTTAAGAAATTGACATGTTAAACTATGTCTCATCTGGGTTCGATCCCCGTGTTAACATGGCGCGTTTTACCATCTTCGTGGGGATGGGGGTCACATCTTCCTCACGAATTTGCGGAATGAGGTCGGCAAGCGATGTTTCGCGTGACCCCGCTCCACGCCAGCACTCCGCAAGGCCTCACCGCAAGTATTACACATAGCCTCAGTGAGCATGTTAATGACATACTTTTATGATAATTCTTTGTGGACACTTCTATCTATCCCCGGAAAGTAACAAAAACATCTCAAATTCATAAACAACTCCAAATTAAAGTCTAAATAACATTTCATAACACAATTCAACAATATCCAACGTTTTAAAATAAACAACAATATCCAAATTAATGTCTAAATCATAAAAAAAAATGAAGTAAAATACTAACTTCCGAAATTGCATACGGATACCACGTCTTCAATCCATTATATTGATCAACAAATCACATCATCTATATTTGATTCTGAAATGATAAGTAATAAATTTAAATGAATATGTAGACAAACATAAACAAACACATAAATTGTGTACGCAAATGGACAAACACAACAAAAGTCCACCAACAAACAAAACCTGTGTTCATGTCTTTCTGTTTAATTGAATGAGCAAAAGATTTAAACTTTGTTCATGGAACATGTACAAATGACCAGTCGAACTGTTCAATGATCGGTTCGTTTACACACCTAAGTGAATTACAATAATGCAAAAAGGCTTAAATTTGTAGACTATAATCTAATAAATGATAAGATGATCGTGTTGAAAGAAAAGTAAAATAAAACATGAAATACACGCATTAAGGTTACCTTGTGTATAGAGTGCCAAGTGCAGTCACCAATCATCATTCGTCAATCTCTTCTTCTTCTTCATCATCACTATCATCATCATCATGTCTAGATACTTCCCAAGGGCTAAATTGAAAAAAATAGATTTCACGAACTTTTGTTAGCTATATAAATTCAAACAAAATTTAGTTTGCTAGCAAATCGCATGTATAATAAAACAAATAGTGAAGTTTTGTATGTGTAATTTTTATATATCTTTCTATAATATTATATGGAACGTAGCAAAGGTCATTCTATTGTTTAAAATTTTCTTCCATTGTAATGATATTTAAGAAAATAATAAAAAAATACTGAATTTTTTATAAATTTTCTTCCACTGTAATGATATTTAAGAAAATAATAAAAAAAATAATGAAATCAAAAGCAACGTCCAAGCAAAATTAAATACTTTAATTATTGGTTTTCTAAATAAGAAAATTTCACTATTGTTTTTTTTTTAAACGTGAAACTTATGTAGTAAAAAGGTTAGGAAAAAAAAAAGAATAAAGGAGATAAATCTTACTGTGGAGCTTCAATACTTAGATCTGGAATGCGAGAAATTTTAGGCCAATCTTCACCCGTGTTTCTTTTACACCTTTTACTTAGATGTTCACAACCTTTTATCTCAAGTTTGTTTAGATCCTTGAAACTCTGAATCTCATCCGGTAGAGAAAGTAATCCATCACAATATATAAATTCCATCTTTCTGATGCTTGGAAGATTACACGGTAAAGAAATTAATTTCTTACACTTAAATAATTCTAAATCCTCCAGTTTTGGAAGATTATCTGGTAAAGAAATTAATTCGTCACACCAGCTGATCTTTAATCTTTGTAAACAAATAAACATATCAGTGTTATCTGCTGACATGTTTATATCATCATCGTGAAAATACTTCAAAGAATCCATGGAGAACAACTCAATAACCCTAAGACTGGGGAGTCTCCCAAGTGGTGGAAGACGCTCACAGTTCTTACACCAAAAGAAAACAATTTCAACCAAATTCCTTAAATTGTCCATCCAACTTGGAGAAATGGTCTTTCCCATGTATCTAATCATTTTCAATATCTCTAAAGATGGATTTGGCTCTAATCCCTCAAGAACCTCTTCGATGTATGGAAACATTTCTGGTGTACTTTCTTCTCTGTTGGTACCACTGTCCGACCATGTTAACACCAACATCGACAGATTTGTTTTGCATATGAGATTGGCACTCTTGGCCTCACTTAAACCTTCAACATTCTTAAGTCCTTCTATCGTCAACTTCCCCTCAAGAAGATTTAAATTCCCCAATTCACTTATTTTGGCCCCTCTCTCCTTACCGAGAGGAAATCGTGGAAGCATTCGAAGACAAGTTAGTTTCCCGATTCCAAACGGCAAATGTCGGAGTGAATCACAATCATTGATGTCCAAACGTTGAAGGCTAATCATGTCTTTTAGGCCGTCAGGTAAAACTTTTATTCCCGAGCGTAGTAAGGTCAAGTATTTCAGATATCTGAGCTTGCAAATCGATTCAGGCAATTTACGCAATCTGCTACACCAACATAAAATCAACACTTGCAAGTTTTGGAGATACATAATCGACTCAGGTAAAGCTTCTATATATGAATTTGATAGATTCAAGTATCTCAGATGTTTGAGTTTACAAATTGATTCAGGTAATGTCCATAAGTTAGTAAGAGCCAAGTGTAATATAATACCCTTACATACATGTGGTTGAAAAGTTGACTAATGCAACCTTCATCCCCCTCCCCGAACATGAATATTGACCTTAATGATGTTAACTTTCCTGAATCCTCAGATGATAAAATTAACTTTTTATGTGGACATGACGAGCTCCAATGAAGCACCTCATCTGGGATTTTAACCTCGTTACAAGCTGGCTCTATAACTAAACAATCATGTTTCATTACATGTCATGCACTAGATCATGCATTTTACATCTATCAATACCATCCCAACCCTTCTCAACCTGGAAGAGGGATTTCCAAATCAAACAATTAAAAATTTCTTCCCCTATCACATACAAGTTGTCTGTTTCTCCTCTGGGCGGAATGAAACCGTTTGCTACCCACAACAAGATCAGGTCATCGTTTTTTAGTTTATAGCCTTTAGGAAACAAACAAAAATAAGAAAAACATCTCTTTAAATGTGGAACCAAGTTATCATAACTTAACTTTAAAGTAGGCAAGACATTATTTTCTTGTAAGTTCCATATGTTACTGTCTTTCACACGTTGCCAGTCGTTGCTACTACTTTTTGACCACATTAAGCTGCCCAAAGTCTTCACCGCCAAAGGCAGCCCCTTACATTTCACAACTATTTCCCTTCCAATAGGCTTTAGCTTACGTACGTCATCCCCCACTCTTCCTTGTGCAAATGCATGCTTCTTGAATAATAACCATGAGTCCTCTTCTGATAAACATCCCAGTTCATGTTGTAACTCGCCAACCTTAGCCATCATTCGACAAGTTTTCTCTGACCGTGTTGTCATCACAACAATACTTCCTTCTGCCCCACAACTTAATGTTCCACTTAAGGTTTTCCATTTTCCCTCTTCGTTCTCTTCAGCCCAAACATCATCTAGTACGATTAAGAATTTCCTTCCCATTAACTTGTTTTGGAGGGACTCTTGCAACGTATCCAGCTGTGTAAGTGTACACCCAGATTTATCTACGGACTCGATGATTTTCTTTATAATCTCGTTAACTTGGAAGTTTTCAGAGACATACGCCCAACATTTTAAGTCGAAATATTGATCAACCATCTCATGGTTATAGACTAATTGAGCTAGAGTAGTCTTTCCCATGCCTCCCATACCCCATATACCATACACCCGAATCTCACCACTGTCATATTTTCCTATATCTTTGTTGCATATCGTTCTTATAACCATCTCCACCTCTTCATCTCTTCCTAAAAGTTTTGAAGAATCAAGTATAAGCGAGCTAGTTTCCCTATTAGGCATCTCACCTTCAACTCCCACATCTACATCTACATGACTTGTGTGACTAGCGGTCAAGTTAAACTTAAGTCTCTTAGATGCAATATCATCCAGTTTTGTTCTTATGGCTTTAACTTTGTGAGCAGCCCTAACACGAAACTTAAATTTGGTGAATGAGGCTCTTACTTTGTATTTGATGCCTATTTTGATTCCTCTTTGGATGTCTATCGCTTTGTTTAGACGTTGTAGCAAAGCTTCAGTTTTGACCTCGTCCAGCACATCTTCAACATTCAAGGATGCAGATCTGAGACGTCGAAGCCATAACTCTACCGCCTTTTCCTTGACTTGTTTCTCTTCTGCATCTTCAAGAACAGCCTGGATCTGCTCGAAATCTTCCTTGAGAGCCAAAATATCACCCTTGAACCCCCGAAAAAGAGCAAACTCTTCCATAGCTGCAGCAGTCAATGGCCGCACCACCTCGCTCACAAGAGCCGAAACAAGTGCATCTCCCATGATTGATTAATGTTTCAAGATCAAAGATCAATTGTAATTCAAGAAGTATGTGGAGAAATTGAAGAGGCAAGTCATCTTAAATCAGTAGGATTTATTGAAGTACGTGGCCAGCTATATATTATTTAAACATGTTGCGCAACTGGGCACCAATATATTCGTAAAACAAATAAACAAATAAAAAATAATTATTTTAATGTGATAACGTATTAACATGTTGTAATTAAATATGATTGTGAGATGCTTGGATTAGGCAAATGTAAATTAACTGGTTCACATCTCCAGGCGGCCAGCTCATTGCTTATGTGATTAGATAGTTTAATATCATTATCATGTACGTGGCCAGCTATATATTATTGCAACTTGCTGCGCAACAGATCTGTGCACCAATATATTTGTAAAACAAATAAACAAATATAAAATAATTATTTTAATGTGATAACGTATTAGCATGTTGTAATTAAATATGATTGTGAGGTTGTTGGACAAGGTGAATGTAAATTAACTGCACATCTCCATGCCAGCTCATTGCTTTTGTGATTAGATAGTATAATATTATTACTATTATGTACGATGCCAGCTATATTATTGCTATAGTTTAATAACGTTAATTAGTAGTTGTAATCAACCACCTCAAAGCCATATATTATACAACATATCTTAAGGCAATTTGGTCTTGATGTAAATCACAGTCACATAAAACAGTCGTTGGCAATAAATTACCAATAGAGTAAATTGCCACATCAGCTGCCACGTCATTAAAAAATGCCATGTCAGCTCCCACATCAGATGTCATGTCATCAAAAAATGTCACATCAGCGCCACATCCATGGTTTTAAAAAACGTATGAGGCGTGCACCTCCAGGCGAAACGGTCAAAAAACGAGCCTGAGGCGCGCCTCATGGTGTTTTTAATGTTTATGCGCCACAGAGGGGCTGAGGCGCTAAGAAAGCTGCGCCTAAGGGGATTTTGATAGTTGTTTTTGATGTTTTTGACTTTTTGTCTCAGTTTCAAGCATTTCATGTCTTTTTTTAAGTGTGTTTTTGATGAATCTGATGATGAAATTAGTTAGTATTACTATTTTTATAATATATATAATTTTTATATTTATTTATTAATACCGCCTCGGCCTTACGCCTCGTTTCGCCTCGAGGCTTACGCCTCGTGAGGCGAAGGGAAAACGCCTCGAAACTAGTTTCTGTTCTTTTAAACCTTGGCCATGTCATATGCCACGTCAACAAAAATGGCCACATCGGATGCCACATCAGCAAAAACTAACGGGTTAGGGTTGAGTTAGTTAGGGAGTGTTATCGGCCAATAAGTTGAAAGTTGGGAGTGCTGGTGTACAAATCGAAAGTTGGGAGTGTTATCGGCCAATTAATAAAAGTTGGGGTTATTTAAAACCAATATCCTTAAAAATAATTAGGTTTGAACATGGGCCTTTTTTGACCCATAACCAAATGGGCTACAAATGGTTTGTTTCATAGTTGTTAATAACGAATAGCGACAAATAGCGACAAGGGACCTATATGCTACATAGCGAATAGCAACAAATAGTGACTGCTATTTTATATATAACAATACACTAGAAAAAGAATTTTGAATTTTTTTATATGTATATTATATCAAAATACCTTGGTATATATGCTATTTTACATGTATATTTAACAAAAAAACTAAAAATCCAGCTATTTTATAGCTATATCTAATTGCTATTTAAATAAAAAAAAAAAACAACTGTCGCTATTCACGCTATTCGTCGCTATGACCCAAATAGCGACACTTGTTCGCTTCGCTACATAGTGCGCTATAGCGGTCGCTATAGCCGCTATTGACAACTATGGTTTGTTTTTTTCGGTTAACTTTTTGGCTATATTAGTTAAAATATTTGAACATCTGTTAATCAAATGGGTCGGTTATTTTGGTTTCAGCTCACGTGTAATTTTCTTATTAATTGCAGGACACATAGCAGCACCAGTTGTGTCTACTATTAAAGGATGGTGTTGACTTGAACCATTGTGTAACAGCTGCTGAGTTTAAATGTCATGATGAATTTTAATTACTTTAGCGCTACTGGTAACTGTTAGTTCTGGTTTACAACATAAGGGGGGTTTTGGTGTTGCGTTTTCAAAATAGATTACGCGTTTTCAAAACTGCGTTTTGAAAAAGCATGTAGGAACATGCTTCTCCAAAACTGCGTTTTGGAGGCAGATAATCACTTTTTCATCCAAACACTTTTTTAGATTATTGATGTTTTACAAACGCAATAATCAAATAATCACTTCAAAACGTAATCCCAAACACCCTCTAAGTCATTGTATAGCTGATAATTTTGCCACAATGGATCAGCGGTAATAGTTTTGATTTTTGAAGTGTACTGGTGGGTGCTTAGTAGGGCAAGTCTTAAGTTCGTTGCTGCAATCAAAGAAGATGATATGCAATTGATAACGGGAAATCCGATATTGATCAGCTGCAAGTGTAAATTTGGAACTTAACTGAAAGTTTGCATTGGTACAAGAAAAGGGAAACCGGAAGGTAGATATCGATCACTGAAAATTTAGGGTCACCAATCAGAAAGTCAATGCTTGAAATATAGTCAAAATTGTCAAAAAATCAGTCAATTATGCTCAGATGGCTAAAGATTGGATGCTGGTCAACGGTGGTCAAAATTCAGAAAGTCAAAGTTGATTTTAGTAAAAGATGGACAACTGTACAAAATGTTCAGGAGTTAAAAAACGACAATGTCAGATCAAGCAGTTATTAACGACTAAAGTCAAGGCTCTTAAAAGTCCAAATGGGTTGATTTGGATCGAACAAAAGTGGGAAGATTTGTTAAAGGTTGATTGGAAGATGAAGATTTATGGTATTCATGTTTGTGTGTATTTCATTGTCTATTGGGGTTGTATTGTTTTCAAGTATTATTATTGAAATAAGGATAGGAATAAGGTGTATAGAATGGATAGGTATATTGCTTGGGCCAAGTGTGGCTTCAAGAATGTCATTGTGTTTAATTGGGTCATGTTTAGGCCCAGTTGGAGTTAAACTATTGTTGTGTTGGTTCATTTGGGCGATTTGTGATCTAAATGGGCTTTAGAATTGCTTGGGCTCGGGCATTTGTGTAAAGCTTAGTTAGATTTTTGTTAGGTTGTTGATTTTCATTTGGGATGTATTCCGTGAGGATCTCTAACCTGTTTTTGTACTCCTTTGGCTCCTCGTGGTTTGGCGCCCCCTCCCATTTGGAGGGTTCTCATTGGCCTATGGACTGACAGTGACACATGGGTCAACACACTCACCTCAACTCTCGCGCCCGTTACACCACTCACAAGAGAGCCTTTGGCGTCCACAGTGTGGTGCTTGTGGCCCCATAAAGGTGATGTGGCGTGGGGCGTTAACCCACGTGTAGCCTTATTCTTTACGATATGAATCAATTTAGTATCAATAATTGTCTTCAGCACTTTCTATCATCAGTTCCAGAAAGATTTATATATCTTACTATTATATTATATTGTAGCAAAAAATCATTCAATTTTAACCATTTTCTTTCACTGTGATGATATTAAAGAAAATTTAACCGCAAACAAAAGCAATATTGGTTTTTTGAAAAGAAAATATGTAAACATTCATTTTCTGAATAAAGAAAATTAAACTTCAGTATTTTTTTAACAAAAAGGAAATAAGAAGAAAAAAATTTAACTTAGAGATTAATGCCCGTGACATTATAGCCTAGTGGAGATGGATATGATCGGGTGGTTCTGCAGGTGACACGATGATACTTCAGTGGTCCGTTAGTGATCCCAAGTTGCCGCTAAAAAAAATAAGGACCTTCTATATCAAGTGTATGCAAATCTTTGGTATATTTATCCTCCTGTTGTTAAAAATTACCTCGTTTCCGAATTTCCAGATTGTCCAACACACAGTGGCCACGATCAGATAAACCGCCTTTCTTTTTGTTTGGGATGTTTAGTAGTTCTTGACGAATTCCAGCAGCTCGATGACGCTTCATAAATACCTTGGTTGCGGGATTTTCAGCCATTAGAAGACAATAGACCATACCAAATGCGCGAGGCTGCAGGTAACTAACAAATGATCGGTTGTTTTTTTACAAAAAACACACATGGCCGATGGTAATGGTATCCGTCTTGACAGCAATGCATCCCTTGTCGGGATGGGATCCAATTGAAGTGTCTCCTAACATGTTTGTGTCATGTTGGTAATTACACTTGATTAATATTTATCTTGACTAGTTTGATTTAATTTTCTTAATATGATTAGGTCCTGTCAGGTTAAGTGATTGTTAGATAATTTAATTTCCCGCTAATAAACTGTTAGATAACAATTTGTATAGGGACTGTTGTGTCAATAGTTGAAAGTGTATGGGGGATACTTGTGTAATATGTCTATACTTGTGTATGGGGGATACTTGTTTTGATTTTTGAAGTGTACTGGTGGGTGCTTAGTAGGGCGAAGGGTGTTCCCCGGGATCCCTGACATCCATCAGTTGCCTTCCCCGCATCATCTGCAAATCCTTCATTATTTCGCGTGACAAGCGGGATGAGGGTCACATCTTCCCCATGAATTTGCGGAATGAGGGGGGCAAGCGGTGTTTCACGTGACCCCGCTCCACGTCAGCACTCTGAAAGGCCTCACCGCAAGTATTACACATAGCCTTAGTGAGCATGTTAATGACCTACTTTTATTAAGACCAGATAATTCTTTGTGGACACATCTATCCATGGAAAGTAACAGAGACATCTCAAATTCATAAACAACTCCAAATTAAAGTCTAAATAACATTTCATAACACAATTCAACAATATCCAACATTTTAAAAATAAACAACAATATCCAAATTAATGTCTAAATACTTTAGATGATAAAAAATGAAGTAAAATACTAACTTCCGAAATTGCATACGGATACCACGTCTTCAATCCATTATATTGATCAACAAATCACATCATCCATATTTGATCCTGAAATGATAAGTGATAAATTTAAATGAATATGTAGACAAACATAAACAAACACATAAATTGTGTACGCAAATGGACAAACACAACAAAAGTTCACGAACGAACGAGACATGTTCATGTCCATTTGTTTAATTGAATGAGCAAAAGATTTAAATTTTGTTCGTGGAACATGTACAAATGCCCCGTCTAACTCTCCAATGGTCGGTTCCTTTGCACACCTAATGAAATACAATGATGCAAATCTCCCTCGGTTACAAATCTCAAACCACACATTGAGATTTAAACAGTGACATCAAACCAAATTCGTAAACCATCAGAATCTGGATTCCATGACGACATACATGAACACCAAGGTTTGTATTATTTGGATAAAACGAAGAATCAACCTAAAGTTTTTTTCAGGAGGAGACGGTGTAATAATCTAATTCAAATGTAGAAATGATAGAAGAACTTAGAAATTAATAATAAACAGATAGGAAAACTCTAATCTAATTGATTATCATTTTGCAAGAAACGTAAACAAAAACATGCAATACACGCACCAAGGTTACCTTGTGTATAGAGTGCCAATTTCAGTCACCAATCATCATTCATCAATCTCTTCATCACCATCATCGTCATCATCAGAATCCAGTCTAGCAAATCACACATAATGAATCAAAGAGTGAGAGTATGTATGCATGTTAGTTGAAGCTAAGGTTAATAATATTCAGTAATTTTTATATGACTATCTAAAATATTATATGGAACGTCGGAAAGGTTATTGGTTTTTTTTTTTACATTTTCTTCCACTATAATGATATTTAAGAAGATAACAAAAATACTGAAATCAAAAGCAAAATCAAATACTTTAATTATTTATTTTTTAAATTAAGAAAATTTCACTATTGTTTTTTTAAGAACATGAGACTTATGTAGTAAAAAGCAAAGGAAAAAAAGAATAAAAGAGATGAATCTTACAAAATACTAAGATCGGGAATGTGAGAAATTTTAGGCCAATCTTCACCCTTCTTTCTTTCACACCTTTTGCTTAGATGTTTACAACTTCTTATCACAAGTTTGTTTAGATCCTTGAAACTCTGAATCCCATTCGGCAGAGAAAGTAATCCATCACAATCTTTAAATTCCATCTCTCTGATGCTTGGAAGATTACATGGTAAAGAAATTAATATGTCACACCTTTTTAGTTTTAAATCCTCCAGATTTGGAAGATTATCTGGTAAAGAAATTAATTCCCAACAGTTTATTACATATAAAACCTTGAGTTTTGGAAGGTTACTTGGCAAGGAAACCAACTTCGGACTAGTGTCGATGACTAATCTTTGTAAACAAATAAACATATCGGTGTTGTCTACTGACATGTTTATATCGTCATCATGAAAACACTTCAAAGAATGCATGAACGACAAGTGAATCTCCCTAAGACTGGGGAGTCTCCCAAGTGGTGGAATATGCTCACAGTTATTACAATGATAGAAACCAATTTCAACCAAATTCCTTAAATTGTCCATCCAACTTGGAGAAATGGTCTTTCCCATGTAATAATGCATTTTCAATATCTCTAAAGATGGATTTGGCTCTAATCCCTCAAGAACCTCTTCAATATATGGAAACATCTCTGGTGTACTTTCTTCCCGGATGGTAACAATGTCCGACCAGTCTAACACCAAAATCGACAGATTTGTTTTGCATATGAGATTGGCACTCTTGGCCTCACTTAATCCTCCAACATGCTTAAGTCCTTTTATCTCCAACTTCCCCTCAAGAAGATTTAAATCCCCCAATTCACTTATTTTGGCTCCTCTCTCCTCACCAATAGGAAACCATGGAAGCATTCGAAGACTAGTTAGTTTCTCGATTCCAAACGGCAAATGTCGAAGGTAATAACAATCACTGATGTCCAAATGTTGAAGGCTAATCATGTCTTTTAGGTCGTTAGGTAAAACTATTATAGGCAAGCATGATAAGGTCAAGTATTTCAAATATCTGAGCTTGCAAATCGATTCAGGCAACTTACACAATTTGCTACAATAACATAAAATCAACACTTGCAAGTTTTGGAGATACATAATTGACTCAGGTAAAACTTCTATCCTTGAATTTGATAGATTCAAGTATCTCAGATGTTTCAGTTTACAAATTGATTCAGGTAATGTCCTTAACTTAGTAAGAGCCAAGTGTAATACCCTTACATACACGAGGTTGAAAAGTTGACTAATGCAACCTTCATCCCCCTCCCCGAACATGAATATTGACCTTAATGATGTTAACTTACCTAAATCCTCAGATGATAAAATTAACTTTTCATCCGGACATGACGAGCTCAAATGAAGCACCTCTAAATCCTCAGATGATAAAATTAACTTTTCATCCGGACATGACGAGCTCAAATGAAGCACCTCATTTGGGATTCCATCCTCGTTACAAGCAGGCTCTATAACTAAACAATCATGTCTCATTACATATTGTGCCATGTCATGCACTAGATCATGCATTTTACATCTAACATCCTGATATTGGATAACCACTTCAACCTGGAAGAGGGATTTCCAAATCAAACAATTAAAAATTTCTTCCCCAATCACATACAAGTCTGTTTCTCCTCTGGGCGGAATGAAACCGTTTGCTACCCACAACAAGATCAGTTCATCTTTTTTTAGTGTATATCCTTTAGGAAACAAAGAAAAATAAGAAAAACATCTCTTTAAATGTGGAACCAAGTTATCGTAGCTTAACTTCAAAGCAGGCAAGACATTATTTTCTTGTAAGTTCCATATGTTACTGTCTTTCACACGTCGCCAATCGTTGCTACTACTTTTTGTCCACATTAAGCTACCCAAAGTCTTCACTGCCAAAGGCAGTCCCTTACATTTCACAACTATTTCCCTTCCAATAGGCTCTAGCATACGTACGTCATCCCCCACTCTTCCTTGTGCAAATGCATGCTTCTTGAATAATAACCATGACTTCTCTTCTGATAAACATCCCAATTCATGTTGTAGCTCGTCAAACTTAGCCATCATTCTACTAGTTCTCTCCGACCGAGTTGTCATCACAACAATACTTCCTTCTGCCCCACAACTTAATGTTCCACTTAATCTTTCCCACTTTTCCTTTTCATTCTCTTCAGCCCAAACATCATCTAGAACAATTAAAAATTTCTTTTCCCTTAACTTGCTTTGAAGGGACTCTTGCAACACATCTAGATGTGTAAGTGTACACTCACGTTTATCTATGGATGTGATGATTCCTTTTATTATCTCCTTAACTTGGAAGTTTTCAGAGACATACGCCCAACATTTTAAGTCGAAATATTGATCAACCCTCTTATGGTTATAGACTAATTGAGCTAGAGTAGTCTTTCCCAGACCTCCCATACCCCAAATACCATACACCCGAATCTCACCATTGTCATATTTTCCTATATCTTTGTTGCATATCGTTCTTGTAACCATCTCCACCTCTTCATCTCTTCCTAAATTTTTTGAAGAATCAAGTATAAGCGAGCTAGTTTCCCTATTAGGCATCTCACCTTCAACTCCCATATCTACATGACTTGTGTCACTAGAGGTCAAGTTAAACTTAAGTCTCTTAGATGCAATATCATCCAGTTTTGTTCTTATGGCTCTAACTTTATGAGCAGCCCTAACACGAAACTTAAATTTGGAGAATAAGGCTGTTACCTTGTATTTAATGCCTCTTTCGATGTTTATTTCTTTGTGTAGACTTCGTAGCAAAGCTTCAGTTTTGACCTCGTCCAGCACATCTTCTACCTTAAAGGATGCAGATCTGAGACGTCGAAGCCATAACTCTACCGCCTTTTCCTTGACTTGTTTCTCTTCTGCATCTTCAAGAACAGCTTGGATCTGCTCGAAATCTTCCTTGAGAGCCAAAATATCACCTTTGAATCGCCGAAGTAGACCAAACTCTTCCATAGCTGCATCACTAAGTGTCCGCACCACCTCGCTCACAAGGGCCGAAAGAAGTGCATCTCCCATGATTAATGTTTCAAAATCAAAGATCAATCGTAGTTCAAGAAGTGTGTGGAGAATTTTTTTTTTTTTTTTTTTTCTAAAGGTGAAGTGTGTGGAGAGATTGAAGAGGCAAGTCGGCTTAAATCAGTGTTCAATTAATTAACTGATTATTTTATGAACCGGTAGTTAAAGCGTTGACATTTCCAGCCAGCTCATTGCTTATGTGATTGGATAACAAATATTATTATATCACCAGCCAGCTCATTGCTTATGTGATTTGATAACTAATATTATTATATCACCAGCCAGCATGTACGTGGCCTCGCTATGTTATTTCACCACACTCGTTAGCAAGCTATATTTACGTTAAAACGTAAACTAACTTGAATTTATACCGAAATGTACTTAAATAAAGAATGTAAGACACTTGTATTTTTTAGCTTTAAAAATGGTATCACGCATTACAGATGTGTTGAAACGTAAAGCAACTCGAATTTATACCGTCTTGTGAAAACGTATTATATAGAGTAAAGTACAGTTTTAGTCCCTGGGGTTCACAGGTTCATCCCTCATTTGAAAAAATGCAACAGTACAGTCCCTGTGGTTGTCGATTGCTAGCAATCAAGTCCCTATTAACATTTTCTGTTAGTCAAAGGTTAGTTGGCCGGGGCAAAGTTGTCTTTTACCTTCTAATTTGATTGGCAATTTGGTCAACTTGATTTATGTTGGGAAAATTCGAAATTGCTTGGATAAATCTGAAGTCGTGTAATCACTTTCAGATCAAACAATTGGAGTGGCTACCAATCTTTGATCGGATAAAATCAGATTGATTCTAGATTTCTGTATGAATTTGATTGAGAGAATTTTGAGGGATTTTTGACGAACTGCAAATTCGTCTAGGGTTTTCCAAAAAACCGTTTGAGAGCGTATATGCAGTTTCCACAACTGCTTGCAGTTTTCAATTTTGAACAAAAAACACCTTTAGTCCCTCATGTTTCAAAAATGCATATTTAGCCCGAAATTTAATTTCTGATGCATTTTCGATAAAGGACTTTTGTCCAAAATAAAAAAATTTCCAGCTCGACCCCAGCCAGGGGCTCTGCCCCTTGGACCCCGCCAGGGGCTGCCGCCCCTTGGACCCCGCTTCTCTCGGGGGCGCTGCCCCCGAACCCCCGCCAAGGGGGCGCTGCCCCCTTGGATCCCCCGTTAGTCCCGATGACATTCAAATAAGCGTGCACTCTTATTTGTATGTCACGCGCAATCTCAAATTACACTAAAATATCCAACATACCTCCCCCATTTTAGTGTAATCAAAGATTAACTAACTTGTTCACAGCAACCAAAACAAACTAATGCATAAATGAAATGTCGTGACGATTGAATTTCATATTAGTATATTACACATTCCAAATATTCGAATTTAAGGGTGTCACTAAGGATTGAACCCTTAATATCCATAATGAATACATGAAGATAATATACACATTAGTTTACATACATAGATCTAACTTGACACTATCTTTTACTAGCCTATGTCCCTATCCTTCATAAGCATATCAAAGCCAAGTCCAAGCTTCTTGAAGCAGCTAAACTTCATGCTCATATAGGTAGCTCTTTTACTCTTGCACCTGCAAATGCAATTTTTCAAAAGAGCTATTAAGAAGATATACCTCAACCTTCCTTAACTTGCAGATCTAAACACATACCTTTTGGGACAATTTAATGTTGTGTTCCAAACTCTAGATGTTAAGCTTTCCACATTGAATTCTGCACCTAACGTCATATTAAGTGGGAATTGGGTATCTTAACATGAGAGTTTTCAGATGGACTTTAACCCTGATCCCACAACTGATACTTTCACGAGATCTCTAGTTAACCCTTTGGTTAAATGATCAGCTAAGTTATGTTGAGTTCTGACATACTCAACCGAAATCACACCATGCATGATGAGCTCACGAACCATGCTGTGTCTTACACCTAAGTGTCTTGACTTGCCATTATACACTTGACTATATGCCTTAGCCAATGTAGCTTCACTATCACACCTTATAGAAATGGGAGATATTGGTTTGGGCCACAATGGAATCTCATAAATCAAGTTTCTTAGCCAATCAGCTTCCTTACCAGCTGCCGCTAAGGCTACAAACTCAGATTCCATAGTTGAGTCAGTTATGCAAGTCTGTTTCTTTGAAGCCCAAGAAATAGCACCTCCCCCAAGTAGGAATACCCAACCACTTGTGGAAGAATGATCTTCCTTATTGTTTATCCAACTTGCATCTGAATATCCTTCAATCACTGAAGGAAATCCAATGTAAGTCAGACCATAATCAATGGTTCCTTTCAAGTATTTGAATACTCGACCTAATGCTTGCCAGTGATGAGTACTAGGATTGCTAGTAAATCTACTAAGCTTTCCAACAGCATACGCTATATCTGGTCTGGTACTGATCATAGCGTACATAAGTGATCCAATTGCTCTTGAGTACTCAAGTGGAGATACTGCAATACCTTTATTAGGTAATAGCTTCAAACTAGGATCAACAGGAGTACCTGCGGGAGAACAATCCTTGAAATTAAACTTGTTCAGGATCTTCTCAATATAGTGGGATTGAGAGATTGAAATGCCCCTGTTCTCACGTTTGATTTTAATACCTAAAATCACCTCAGCCTCCCCCATATCCTTCATAGCAAACTTAGATGATAAAAATTCTTTTGTTCTATCAACTTGATCTTGGTTAGTACCAAAAATCAACATATCATCTACGTACAAACAGATCATGACTCCGTTTCCAGAAGCATCAAACTTGCTATAAACACATTTATCTGCTTGGTTTAAAACAAAACCATTAGACAACACAATCTCATCAAACTTTTGATGCCACTGTTTAGGTGCTTGCTTCAAGCCATAAAGAGATTTAATTAATTTACACACCTTGTTTTCACTTCCAGGCATAACAAACCCTTCTGGTTGTTTCATGTAAATCTCCTCATCTAATTCACCATTTAAAAATGCAGGTTTCACATCCATTTGGTGAATTTTAAGATTATGTATAGCAGCAAGTGCTAATAATAATCTAATGGTAGATATCCTTGCTACAGGAGCATATGTATCAAAGAAGTCAATACCCTCCTTTTGTCTAAACCCTTGGATTACTAATCTGGCTTTGAACTTATCAATAGTACCATCCACCTTCATCTTCCTCTTGAAGATCCATTTACTTCCCAATGGTTTACAACCAGGAGGTAAATCCACCAATTTCCAAGTGTTATTTTGCAAGATAGAATCCATTTCATCTTGGATGGCTTCTTTCCAAAAGGAAACATCCCTTGAAGCCATTGCTTCATTATATGTCTTTGGATCCTCATCGACATTGAAACAATATTGATATTGAAAATTAATATCAACCCTCGAACCTTCAACTAAGTACAATTGAAAGTCGTCACCATAAGACTTGGCCTTTCTTTCTCTCGAACTCCTTCTTGGTTCAGTGCTAGTTGAAGGCATAATTTCTTTTCCACTAGAAATCTTTAAAGAAGGATTCATATCCTTTGGCCTAGGTATAGATGTGAATCTCTCTTCATCGTATTCTACATTTCCACTTCTTGCCTCAATGACCGTATGTACTGACACGTGGTCATTTGGTTCTATTACATAGAACCTGTGAGCAAATGAATGCTCCGCATATCCAATGAAAATGCATTCTATACCTCTTTCCCCTAAGTTTCTTATCTTAGGATCATTGAGCCTTACCACGGCTCTACAACCCCAAACTCTTAGTTTTTGCAACTCGGGTGGATTTTTATACCAAAGCTCAAAAGGGGTTGTTTTGTTCCTTTTATTAGGAACCCGGTTTAACAAATAGCAAGCCGTCAACATCGCCTCTCCCCAAAACCCATTATTTAGACCCGAATGGGACAACATGGTATTAACCATCTCTTTTAGTGTCCTATTCTTCCTTTCTGCCACACCATTTTGTTCCGGTGTGTAAGGAGCTGTGGTATGGTGTATTATTCCAGTTGATTGGAAATACACCGGATCAAAATACTCACCACCTCTATCGGTATGTAGAGTTTTGATCAATTCACTTTGATGAAGCTCTACTTCTTGTTTATAGATTTTAAACTTTTCCAGAGCTTCGTCTTTTGCATGTAACAAGTAAACGTAACAAAATCTAGTAGCATCATCTATAAAGGTTACAACATACTTCTTGTTACCTAATGACGGTGTACCATGAAAATCACATAAATCACTATGTATCAAATCTAACAGTTTACTTTCCCTAGTAACATGTTGCATAAAGGGTTTTCTAGTTATTTTATTCAACTTGCAGATATGGCATTTTTCATTTGTTAAAGTTACTGCCGGAATTAAGCTCATTTTAGACATTTCCATAAGTCGTTTATAATGTACATGTCCTAATCTAGCATGCCATAATTCAGATTTAGACGAATTTACACTAGAAACAGAATCAATCATACAAACAGAATCATCACTAAACGGCACTTCTAAATTTAACATAATCATACCATTACATAGATAACCAAATCCGATAAAAGAACCATGTCTTGACAAGATATACTTGTCACATTCTAACACTTGTTTGTACCCGCAATTATTTAATACGATACCGGATAACAAGTTTTTCCGAATGCCAGGTACATACAATACATTACTTAAACTTAGAGTTTTTCCAGAAGTAAATACTAGTACTACACTTCCAATTCCGTGGATTGGCTCGGTTGCAACATTTCCCATCTTTAAAACAGATCCATCTTCAATTAATGTAAGGTCCTTGAACCATCTTCGATCCTTACATACGTGACTTGTTGCTCCCGAGTCATACCACCAAGCAACAGAATCATCCTGCACATAAAATGCTTCAGAAATTAGTGAAACATAATTCACATCCGAATTATAATTAAAGTCTAATTTCTGACCTTGTTGCTTTGGATCCTTAGAGGATCCACTAGTACCAGCTTCGTTCTTGCCTTTAACAACACGACAATCTCTCTTGAAGTGTCCTGGTTTACCACACTTCCAACAGCCTTCATCCTTAGTCTGTTTTGAATGTTTCACAGCCTTGTTCTTCTTGTTAGGCCCACTTTGAAACTTCCTTTTGTTGTTTCCCTTGTTAGAATTTTTAAAACTAGGACCACTTTCTTCCACCATGTTAACAGAAGACCCACCAACGTGTTTATCTTTGTTAACCTTTTCCATGGCCCGACAAGACTCCTCAATTCGAAAACAACTTCCTAGTTCAACCAGATTCATTTCCTCCTTCTTATGTTTTAAAGTATGTTTAAAATCTTTCCAAGAAGGGGGAAGTTTATCAATGATAGATGGAACAAAAATTGCTTCATCCATCTTTAAACCATGTAGTTCGAATTGACCCAGAATTCTTAGACATTCATTATATTGTTCCATGACGGATCTATCATCAACCATTTTATAATTCATAAAATCACTGACTAAGAATTTCTTACTAGATGTGTCTTCAGCCATGTATTTGGCCTCTAGTAATTCCCACAGTTCTTTTGCAGATTCAACATTTTGATATATATCAAAAAGAGAGTCACACATACCATTCAGAATATGCCCACGACAGATGTAATCAGCATTCAGCCACTTTCCACACTTCCTAGTTAGTTCCAGCGGTTCATTCGTCACTTCCTCGGGCATCGGGGTACTCAGAACGTACACCACTTTCAAATCCGTCAATAGGAAATGCATCTTCTTTTGCCAGCGACGGAAGTCTTGCCCTTCAAACTTGTCCAATTTCGCAAATTTGTTCATCATAGCCTTCGCAGATTCACCACCGCTTGTCATCTTCACTAAATTGTTTGATCTTTGTTGGGAAAATTCGAAATTGCTTGGATAAATCTGAAGTCGTCTAATCACTTTCAGATCAAACAATTGGAGTGGCTACCAATCTTTGATCGGATAAAATCAGATTGATTCTAGATTTCTGTATGAATTTGATTGAGAGAATTTTGAGGGATTTTTGACGAACTGCAAATTCGTCTAGGGTTTTCCAAAAAACCGTTTGAGAGCGTATATGCAGTTTCCACAACTGCTTGCAGTTTTCAATTTTGAACAAAAAACACCTTTAGTCCCTCATGTTTCAAAAATGCATATTTAGCCCGAAATTTAATTTCTGATGCATTTTCGATAAAGGACTTTTGTCCAAAATAAAAAAATTTCCAGCTCGACCCCAGCCAGGGGCTCTGCCCCTTGGACCCCGCCAGGGGCTGCCGCCCCTTGGACCCCGCTTCTCTCGGGGGCGCTGCCCCCGAACCCCTGCCAAGGGGCGCTGCCCCCTTGGATCCCCCGTTAGTCCCGATGACATTCAAATAAGCGTGCACTCTTATTTGTATGTCACGCGCAATCTCAAATTACACTAAAATATCCAACAATTTATATACCCACAAATACAGAAATCATCCTCTGTATAAACCCGTTTTGAAATCATCTTTCATCTTCACCAGATGTTTATCATCTTCATCAACAACACATACATACACTCACCCCATAACTACAACCACCACGACCACGACCACCACTACCTCTGCCGCCCCTCTCCGAACATTTCTGCACCCGTCTTCATCCAGATCTCCTAACATCATATGGGTCTTCCAACATTTCTACAACCCGTCTTAATCGAAGGCATAAAAGGATTCTCGACCACACAGAAGAACTGAGAATTGAAAGGGTTGTTTTTTTGTTGTCCGTGTTAGAAACAAATTATTATGTTTTGGTTCAACAATGGGTCTTCTTATTATTAAGTGTTGGATATCGGAAAACAATGGTGGGTTAACCAAAGTTGATCTTAGTGCTCATAGCCTCATACAGTATTGCATTTCAATTGACCGATTCATACTAAGTGCCACAACAAAGGGGAAAAAATTAACTAATCGGTGCATTTTAAGTACACCTTATTGAATATTAATTTTGATAAACTTAAGTACACCTTATTGAATATGGGGGAAAACTATAAGGGCAATTCATCTACGCACACATTCATCATCCTATCTACCAATTAGAGAAGGAATTACGGGCACATGGAGCAATATCGTGGGTTGGGAGGGATCTTGATAATTACAATTTAAACTTTGGATCTTTGATGAAAAGTGAAGTGGGAAATGGAAGAGAGACTCGTTTTTGGTTGGATTGGTAGATTGGGGACGGTCCGCTAAAAGACTGCTTCCCGGATCTCTTTGGGCTAGAAAGTTGCAAACAAGTCAATGTTAAAGATAGACTGGAAGCATGGGATTGGAGATTAAATCCAAACTCGAGTGGACTTTCAAGTCGATTACAACAATTAACAAACCTGCTACAAAGTACTTATTTGGGAAATCATTCAGACAAGTGGAAATGGACGTTCAGCGGGGATGGGATATTTTCAGTAAACTCTACAAGGGCAGTATTATGCCGGTTTGCGGTGCCATATTGCCCATACGACTGGGTGAAATGGGCACAAAAAAAAGTAAATATTTTCAGTTGGAGGGGAATGCAAGATTGGCTAGCAACAATGAAGGGTTTAAAGAGTAGAGGTATACTATCAAGCTCTCCGATATGCAAAGTGTGTGGAGACTGTGAAGAGAATGCAGATCATTTATTTACCGGATGTTATGTGGCAGCTATCATTTGGCATAAGGTAAGTCTTTGGTGCAAAGTTCAACCGATCTATGCATACTCTATGAAGGAACTTCTGGAACTACACAAAAACCTAGCGATCGACAAAATCAAAAGCATATATATTCAAACGGTAATTTTGGCATCTTGTTGGACCATATGGAAAGCAAGAAACGAGTCAGTTTTTAACGGGAAAAAAGTAAACATCGAGGGGATCTTCGGCGAGATACAAGCTAATTCTTTCCTATGGATAAAAAGTCGGGCGAAGAAACATAATTTGGATTGGAGCAATTGGGTGAATTTCGAAAATTTATCTTGAATTCTTTATAAAAATGTTTAAATTGTAATAGGTGATTAAAATTTTGAGGTGGTTGGCTTAGTTACTTACTAACCAGTTTGTATTAACAAAATTTTTGGGTGTTCAATAAAATGTCGTTTGCTGTTCAAAAAAAAAAAAAGAAGGCCCATGAGGAAGGAGGGTTGAGGTTATTAAAAAGGAATGGAAGACAACTTTTGAGGGGAGTTCGCAAGTTAACTGGAGGGTGGAGAAGACGACGGAATTTGAAGAAAATAGTGGGACGCAAGACAGAGGCAGTTTGCATCCGGCTTTGAACGCGATGACTATGAGCGGCTAGGCTTTTTGTGGCTTCCTCCAGGTGGACGGTTCGTATTGGTGTTACACTTTGTTTGGATAGTTATGTTTTGGATTTGATCTTGTTCTGACAAAACTTTATGAATCATATTGATGTATTAGTTAATTGAAACAATTTATCTATGTTTTGAGTTCTTTCTTTACAATTACGTTTGGTTGATGACAAAACCTAGAAACGGGTTGGGTGACTAAAGAGGGTTGACTTGATATAGGTAGATTGGGTAATTGAATTATATGGTTTGATGACAAAAACTATTTTGATTGCCACATTAACTGATTTTCCAACACTATGTCCATGTGATGTCCAAATAACTAATTAATCTTGTGTAAACCTAGAACCTGAAACTTGGAGGAGGTTACGTTTTCCAAAATGAGATAACTTTTCTTGTTATTATTTTTATAATTTTCAAACAATCATTAAAACCCCCGAATTTAGAATAGATTAGATCATAAGGGTGGAGATACAATAGGAAGTTAATTTGGCTAGAAAGGCTAGGAAGTGATCTTGACCATCCATTTAGTTAATCAAGGGCTAAGATTAAATCAGGGAAATTGAAAAGAAGATAAGAGACACGTGAGTTTGTTCAAGGGCATTCTAGTCAATCCAAGCCACTAGTTTCTCTTTCCTCCAATTCCCCTCCATTTTTTAAACGTTAATAACTCTTTCATACGACATTATTTTTTTTATAAAAATTGCACCAAAAAAACGAGCGTTTTTTATCTTTAAAACGAGTATACTATTGCTATATTTAAAAAAAAAAATTTAAACCCAGTTGTGTAAAACGCAATAGAAAAACCACCAGTTACGTAAAACGCAATGAAAAAAAAAAACCTAAAAAATGACATTTTTCTAAAACGCAATGCACAAAAAACACAAAGAAATGACTTATTTGTAAAATGCAATGGCCAGAAAACACAAAGAAATGTCTTATTTCTAAAACGCAATAGACTGAAAACACATAAAAAAGTGTTTTACCTAAAACGCAATGCACAAAAAACACAAAGAAATGTCTTATTTGTAAAACGCAATGGCCAGAAAACACAAAGAAATGTTTTATTTGTAAAACGCAATGGCCAGAAAACACTTAAAAATGTCTCATTTCTAAAACGCAATGACCTAAAAAAACAAAAGAAAGTGTTCTCTGTAAAACACAATGGACTGAAAACACCTAAAAATGTGTTTTACCTAAAACGCAATGACTAAAAACACTTCAAAAATGTGTTTAACCTAAAACGCAATAACTAAAGATACTTAAAAATGTGTTTTCTCTAAAACGCAATAGCCAGAAAACACATAAAACTCTCTTATTTCTAAAACGCAATGGACACATAAAACTGTTTCTGAACTGTTTGTGAATTATCTGTGAACTGTCTGAATTTTCCGAGCTGACCTGGCAGCTCAACCCCAGCCAGGGGCTCTGCCCCTTGGACCCCGCCAGGGGCTGCCGCCCCCGGACCCCCGCCAAGATCGGAAAACGCAATGACTAAATAAAAACTCAGATCGTGAAAATGAAATTAAAGAATTTCTTACATGGATCGAAGCCGGTTTCTTCATCAATTGACGAAATTTGAAATGATAGAAACACTTATCAGCGATTGAATCGAACAAATCGAGTGATTATCTTCAAAATCACCGGAAAAAACGAGATTTTGTATGAAATTAAACTGGGTTTTCTTCAAAAAAACTGAAGAACACGTTGATCGGGGGTTTGAATCATTGATTGGTGATGAAAATCGCACTATAATGTAGTGATTATTGAGATAGAAAGTGAAGAAATGGTTGAAGATGGTGGGTTTTGAAAATGGTGGGTTTTGAAGTTACTGGGTTTTGAAAAAGGAAGAAGAAAGGGTTGGATTGACTAAAATACCCTTTTGCTTTATTTTAAATGTTGCCACATGTCATCCTCTTATTGCTTCCTATCCTTCCTAGCGAAATTAATCTTCCTATTTGATCTTTTCCCTAGATCATAATTAAAACTTAAAACTGAACATTAACCACAAATTCCCCGTAGATACGATACCCTACTTACACTAGTTACATAGTTTTTTAGGTTTTTAATTGACCCTAACGATATTCATCATTAACCAAGGAAAAGGAAAAAAAAAGTAAGAAAGTTCCACCGATAATTTTTAGTTTAATATTGTAATTTATTCATTAAAAAAAATTGGGAACACATTGGTTTACTTTTAAAAAAAGTTGCGAACACTTGATTATGCTATCAAGTCACCAGATAAACCAAAATATGAGTTTTGTTCCATCAAACAGGGCACTAAATTTGTGCTCATTATAAAGAAGAAAAACTGAAAAAAAAAAAAAAAAAAAAAAACGCAGGTTTTGAATGGATATGCTCCCAATCAACTTTACTAAGAAAATAACTCATGATTAATGTTTCAAAATCAAAGATCAATTGTAATTCAAGAAGTATGTGGAGAAATTGAAGAGGCAAGCCATCTTAAATCAGTAGGATTTACTGATTATTTTATGCACCGTAGTTAAAGCGATGACATTTCCAGGCCAGCTGATCATTGCTTATGTTATTGGATGATTTAATATTATTAACATGTACGTGGCCAGCTATATATTATTGCAACTTGTTGCGCAACAGGTCTGAGCACCAATTTATTTGAAAAACAAATAAACAAATATAAAATAATTATTTTAATGTGATAACGTATTAACATGTAGTAATTAAATATGATTGTGAGGTGGTTGGATTAGGTGAAAGTAAATTAACTGGTTGACATCTCCAGGCCAGCTCATTGCTTATGTGATTAGATAGTTTAATATTATTATCATGTACGTGGCCAGCTATATATTATTGCAACTTGTTGCGCAACTGGGCACCAATTTATATGTAAAACAAATAAACAAATATAAAATAATTATTTTAACGTGATAACATTTTAACATGTTGTAATTAAATATGATTGTGAGGTGGTTGGATTAGGTAAATGTAAATTGACATCTCCAGGCCAGCTCATTGCTTATGTGATTAGATAGTTTAATATTATTGCAACTTTAATAACGTTAATAGTTGTAATCAACCACCTCAAAGCCATATATTATACAATATATCTTAAGGCAATTTGGTCTTGATGTAAATCAACAATCACACAAAACAGTCGTTGGCAATATTCATCCCCTACTTTATGATCCTCCTTGACACACAAAACAAACTGGAAACAAAAAGTAAAATTCGCTAGATGATGATCTTATTTCATCTTTGAGAACTAGCAAAAGAAGAAAATACGGAACGAGATTATTCGAGAACTATCCATTATCCCCTAGATTTCATTAGGGTATAGTTATAATTCTCCTAATATCAGACCCATCGTTTACCGTGGAATGTATCCTTAAACTTGATAGCAGCAATATGGTGATATTAGAACACTATACACTGCATGTAAATACATGGGCTTTGTGATGATATGTTACAAATTGGGAACCACATATTCGTGTGTTGCAGTTTAGAAGAAAGATGACCGAATAGAGATCTGAATAACCGATACACCCCATTTGTAACCCAACTAAAATCTCGTAACAGTGAATCTCTTCCCTCCAAAACCACCACCTTGTCGTGTATGGTCTTCTTGAGTCTAGATTCTTGCTTAAACGATGTTCTGATATCGAGAATGTTTGTTTGGGGAAAATGTTCTGGAAATTGAAGGAAAAGGAAGGTTGAAACTGTACAATAATAATGATTCAACACCAAATTTCATTTGTCCACACGAAAAGATGGTGGACCACAACTCCGCAGTAAAACCACTTTCGTCGGCCGACGCAACGCGGTTTACTACAGCAAGGACAACTGGTTTCAGTGTTCTTTTTACTTTGAAACAAATCTCATTTATTCAAAGAGAAAGAACATTCAGACTCTTGATAATCATTGTGAACTTGAGAATAGGAAGCTCAACAATGGTGGTAAGAAGTCTGTTGATGATAGATGACTTGCACTATCAGAAGATGATAGATGACTTACACTATTAGAAGAAAACTCAAACAAACCAACAAACTAGGACATCAACATCAATTGATGTCCAATTGACGAACATGAATCTGTGAAATGAGATTTATTTAAAAGTAAAAAAGAAAACTGAAACCAGTTTATCTGAGTTTACTTTCTCATTGATGAAATGGGATTTGTTTCAAAGTAAAAAGAAAACTAAAACCCGTTTTCCTTGATATCAGAAGCAGTTCGATTTGATGGTTCTGAACACTATAGAGACTGCCAGACCGAATGGTCGTTTATCTGAGTTTTCTTTCTCTTTTTAGTGAAATGGGATTTGTTTCAAAGTAAAAAAGAAAACTAAAACACGTTTTCCTTGATAGCAGAAGCCAGTTCGATTTGATGGTTCTGAACACTATATAAACTGCCAGATCGAAACCTAATGTGTGAATATTAACTCATAAAAAAAGAAATCCTATCTATACGGGTCGTATACCATTATACGCATGTATAAAGATATCGTATACGTTGTATACGACCAATGTTTGTTTAAACATAGTGTATACGTATACATGTTATACGGCCCGTATAGAATAAGATAAACTGACAAATGCTGCATCCATAGACTTTGTCAGTTCATTTTATTCTATACAATCATGTTAAAACAAGATTTTACCATGTGTTAATATTAACACCCTTTCTTTAATATATATATATAGTGGAGGGTTCAAATGAGAAGAATTTTTTTGTAAGAAGAAAAAAGAATAAGTTTCAACCAATAAGAAGGCTTTATTTTACTTCATTTAATATTTGTATTTAATTTTAATAAAAGGGTATATTGGTAAACTTACATAAATCATTAATTTGTATTCTTCCACTTTAATAACTAGCTAAATTAAATTTGTAACTCTTCTTCAAAATATATACTTTTCCAAATTAAAAAAAAATAACTTAATTTAAAGTGTAGAATAAATTACTAGTTGTGTAGGATAAATTACGAGTTGTGTAGTATATATTTCGATGTGTGTAGGATATATTTCGACTGTGTAGGATAAAATTCTATAATGTGTAGGGTATATGTAGGAAAATTTTGCTATGTGTAGGTTTTGTAGATTATATGTAGGATAATTAATGATTTGTTAACTAATTAATTAAAGAGAGAAAAATTAATGATATGAGTTATAAATGAAATAGCATTTTACTAATATGCCCTTTCTTCTTTTTCTTCTCACATTAAATTTCTTCTCAAATGAACCTTCCCCTATATATATATATATTTTGTTTTTTTGTAACTTTAAAACTTAACTTTGTAGAATTTAAGGTTTTTAAGAACCTTTTAAATTTTTAAGAATTATTAAAGATTTCAAACACTCAAATTTTCTTCATTTTTTTAAAGAGAAAAGGGCACGGATAGTCCATGTGGTTTGCCCATTTTTCACCTTTAGTCCCTAACTTTCTAAAATTACACCTATAGTCCCCAACTTTTTCAATTTCGTTCCCGGATATTTTCTGACGCATAACTGGGTTAGTTTTTGGTGGTAGGTGTGTGTGAAATAACAAAAATACCCTTACTGTCAAATTAATAGCTAAAAAGTTAAAAGAAATATAATTATTAGAGGAAAATGCAATTTGCGTCCCTGTGGTATGTCCCAAACATCAACTTGAGCCCCTAAATTAAATTTTTTGCATTTTGAGCCCCTGAACTTATAATTTCATAACAGTATGAGTCCTTCTGTCAAGCTGCCGTTTGTTTGACTGTTTGACCCAGGGGTAAGACCGTCTTTTTGCATATATTCATAACACTTTGCGTCCCTGTGGTATGAGTGAAAAATCAACCTGAGCCCCTAATTCAAATTGATTTAATAATTCAAATTAACTCTTTTTAAATAAATGCAATCTAATAATTAAATGGTTTCATTTTGAATCACATTATTGCTTAGAATCCAGACAACATAGTACTTTCACTACATTAAATTGCCATTTAACATATACAATGATCATGAAAAGCAGATCTACAAACTTTAAAAAAGAAATGCATCACACATAGGTAAGAAATATAATAAGTAAATGATTGTTGATGTCATTATTCCAAATAACCCACCAGCAATAACCTGCAAATAAACAATGATCACTACATTATTCAAGAATTTTTGTAATGTGCTCAACCACTCCTTCCTCCAATCAGTTTGTAAATCAAAGAGCAATCAGAAAAAAATATTAATTCAATAAAAGTTTAATCATTGAATGAAACAAACAAGAGCTTGTATTCACTCTGTACCTTTTTAACTGTATTCAACCCATATGACATGTTCCCCTTGTAGCTAGGTTTCTTTTGTAAGATTCATTTGTGATGTTTAACATAAATAACTACTCAAATCGACACAATAATGAAAACACACCTGAGGAGGGGTGTTAAAACAAAGTTATTAACAACCAGTGCACAGTTACAGTTACCTATCTTAAAATCATTGGTGATGAGATCAACAATATAAATACAAATCAAATCAAATCAAAGTCATAACAGAGTCTTTAGAATTATAAGCATTACAGTAAAGATCTCCATTGTACAAATCTAAACTAGGATCTGAAAGTTAAGAAACTGCGAAGTTACAGTAAAGATCTCCATTGTACAATATAAGAACAATGTTGGTGCACTACATCTGTCGACTTCGTCTTGTATCGAGTCTTACATTGTATTGTATAGATTAGGGCACGTTTTACGAGAAAACAGGAAGTGTATAGTGTCTAGTGTTGAGGTTTCGCTCATAGGGCACTAAGGTGGAGGTTTCGCTTATTTGTACATGATAGGTTTCGCTTATATGGACATCATGTCCATATGAGCGAAAGTCCCTGCCCTATAAATAGGTTACATGAGCGAAACTACAGAGAGTTGTTCTTGTTATCCATACCGAAGTGCTGCCGGTGTGAGATTTGGCTGTAAACGTTGTTATATCAATCAGAAAGGTGATTTAAGTGAAGATCTAGCTGTTTCTACATTGATTACTTGTTTTCCGCACCTGTAATTGACCAAAACTCCTCTGATAGACTCGTTCGGGTCAGAATACGATCCTACAAACAAAGTAATGATCTAGTATATATTAATGTCTGAAATATAAACCTAACAAACAGTGAATAGTTTGAGTCAATTATCTAAAAGTGCAAACAATCAAAATCAAAATCAGAATCAGAATCTAACAATCAAACATGAAGTAAAATAGGTATACCAGATGAGAAGAAAGGATGACTCTAGCGCCATGAGACATCAAGTACTTGATGGTAGGAACAGCAGCACGGATGCGAGTATCATCGGTGATTTTGAAGGTATCATCCAACGGTACGTTCAGATCAACCCTAACGAACACTCGTTTCCCCTTCAGATCCTCTTTTGTTAAGCTACTCACACTCTTTTTGGTGGCCATTTTGATCTCAGATTCACTGTAAACACAAATTAAGATCAGATACAGAAACAGTTGAAGTTATTTTACTTGAAGATTGATTGAACTTACGATGATGATAATTGAAGCGGAAAGATCGAGAAGGAAACCAGACCCAATAAGTTTGTTTTGGTGAAATTAGGGCTAATGACAGGGGTGAATGTGTTTGAAAGATGTTTTGATATGGATTTTGGATTGTGGGGAGGGGGAGATTTGGGTTTTAAGTTTCTTAGGTATATGTTGGAAGATGAAGATGAAGATGATGAAGATCTGGGATGATGAAGATGAAGATGAAGATGAAGATCTGGGTTTTGGGACTCGAGAGAAGATTTTAATGATTTTATTGAGAATATATGCCAAAAGACGGTCTTACCCCTGGGTCAAACAGTCAAACAAACGGCAGTGTGACAGAAGGACTCAAAGTGTTATGAAATTATAAGTTCAGGGGCTCAAAATGCAAAAAATTTAATTTAGGGGCTCAAGTTGATGTTTGGGACATACCACAGGGACGCAAATTGCATTTTTCTCTAATTATTATTTTACAATTTATGTGGGACCTACCACCCACCCCACCCTACCCACTTCATTTTCCCCACTCCACACCACCATCTACCCCCCCTACTTCACAGTAACCACCACTACCACAACCACCACCGTCGCCATCATCTCCTCTGCCTCAACCACACTCACCGAATTCCTCCCCCATCAATCCCCTGCATTAAATCACCCCCTATTCATCTACTTTTGTATACATTCATTTACTCAAGGGATCATCTGACTTATGTTACTCAAGGCAAGTTATAACTTTTATCCAAATATCATTTCACCACTTTTAATTTTTCCCTTAAAACCATATGGTTTGTTCGACACTTCTTGTTTCACTGTAATATATCTAGAATAGTATAATGCACCTACCAATGTGGTAAAAATAGTTTATGAAGTTTGTTTCGATTCAGTTGTACGTATAGTCACTGTTGCAGAAATCGGATTAGGCGGCGGCCGGCGGTAATCGGAGGTCTACCGCCCGGATTTTGCCAAGTCGGTCAACTTAGGCGGTAAAAGTCAAAATCGGTCAAAATAAGTCAAAATCGGTCAAAAATCGGCTGAAATCGGACTAGTCGGTCAAAAAAACAAGTCGAAATTGAATCATATTAGGTCAAAATCGGACCAAATCTGTCAAAAGGAATGAGTTCTTACCTCGATTCGAACCTTAATCGGACCTGCGCATCTGTATCCAGCGTTCAAAATCGAACCCAATTGAACAAATAATTGTTTACATGAAGCGAATTTGGGAATTAGGGTTTGTGTTTTGTTTCTCTATCTGATGAACGATGAAGAGTGGGTAAGAGCGGCTTATGATGAACGTGGGTAAGAGTTTAGGTTTTGTTATGTTTGGGTTTTCTAACATTTAACACCCCGTTATCTTTCACTAATTTACATATGGTTCCCAAAGTTGTATATTTATATATAAAATATATAAAATTAACTCTATATTTATATAAATTTCTAAACTTATACATAAAAAGTCCATTCTGATTAATCCCTATTATTCCCGATTAATCCCTAGGCGGTACCTCACCGCCCGACTAGCGCCTAGCGCCTTCTACAACATTGCGTATAGTCTTTTAGAGTGATGACAACGGTGAAATGCATGTTGTTATATAACTAAAAGCTTTACCTCAATAAAGTTACTTTCATTTAATATAGAATAAAGTGCCCGGATTGATGGAGGAGGAATTTTGGTAAGTGTGGTTGAGGCAGCGGTGATGATGGCCACGGTGGTGGTTGTGGTAGTGGTGGTTACGGTGAAGTGGGGGGGGGGGGGGTAGATGGTGGTGGTGGTGTGGAGTGGGGAAGATGAAGTGGAAGGGGGGTCCCACATAAATTGTAAAATATTAATTATATTTCTTTTAACTTTTTAGCTATTAATTTGACAGTAAGAATATTTTTGTCATTTCACACGCACCTAACACCAAAAACTAATCCAGTTACGTGTCAGGGACTATTCGGGAACGAAATTGAAAAAGTTGGGAACTATAGGTGTAATTTTAGAAAGTTAGGAACTAAAGGTGAAAAATGGGCAAACCACAGGAACTACCCGGGCACTTTTCTCTTTTTTAAATTTCAAATTTCAAACCACTTACTTCCTTTCCTCCTAAAAAATATTTATATAATCCTCCTTCATTCATTTTTCTTCACACGTTCAACTTTTCTTAACCTTCATTTTTCAACTATGTTTTACCAAGGCTGAAACTATTTGCACACCAAGACTGCCTATTTGTACACTTAGGGTTTATATACGCTGCATATAGGTTGCATGAAATTCAGCGCCTGGCCCAACAATCATAGGCATAGACAACTAGGGTTTATATACGTTGCATATAGCTTTACACGCAGCGTATATAACCCATCAAAAGTTTGTTTGGTTATTTTGGTGTATTTGCGTTTAAATTCTCACCCGATTCCAACATTAAATCGCTTAAAATATATAACCGTTAATATTATATATCGTCAAAATTTTTGGAAAAACATATATACGATTCGAATATATTATATTGTTATCGTTTAAATTAAATTATTATACCACGTCTAGTGCGGTTCGAATACTATAAACATTTAAGTATCATACCGTTAATTATTTTTAAATACTCGTGTACGGTTCGAATATATCCGTTTAAATTAAAATACTATACCAAGTATGGGTGCGGTTCGAATACTATAACGTTAAAATATTATAACATTAAATATTTTGAAATATTCGGGTACGGTTTGAATATATTATACCGTTTCAATACTATTCCGTTTAAATTAAATTATTATGCCAAGTCTCGGTGCAGTTCAAATATTATACCGTTTAAGATTTTTATACGGTTAATTTATTAAATTACTCGGGTACGGTTCAAATATATTCTACCGTGTTTCCATACTATGCGGTTTAAATTAAAATATTATACCAGTTTTAAATTTTTATAACATTAATTATTTTGAAATACTCTAAGATTTTTATACGGTTAATTTATTAAATTACTCGGGTACGGTTCAAATATATTCTATGGTAAATTACACTTTTCATCCTTTATGTTTGTATCGAATTGCAATAGATGCCCTTTAACTTCAATAATTACAGTCACAATCCTTTATTTGTAAAACTCATTACACTCTACGTCCTTTAACACTAACCAAGTTAAAATTTTAAGTTAAATCTGATCAAATGAGGGTAGATTGGTAATTTTAATAAGTCTTTCTAAATAATATATAAACAAAAACAATCATCTCTCTCCCTCCCTAAACAGATCCTTCTCTTTCTCTCTCTCTCTCTCTTACTCTAAACAGATCCTTCCCTGGTATGTGCAAGAAGCCAACGTGAACACTTCAAAGTTCTTTCATAGGTTTCAATAAGCATTGAGCTATTACTCCGGTGTTTGAGACTGTTGGCTACGGTGATGGTAGTGAGCTCCGACCATAGCCCCCGAGCGCACGAATTCAAGGTAATTCTTGGATTAACATACTCATCTTCATCTTATGATCAAAAGACCCAACATCTTAACGTCTAACTATGACAACATAAATCGAATTTTGGAATTGTTATAAGATAGCGGTTCTAGGGTTCTTAAATGGGGAAGAAGACAAAGCAAACAATTTGTTCAAATATTTTTTAGTTTCAGCTTTAAAACAAAAAATACAATCCAGGCCTACTTGTTGCGATGTTGCTTCTTCCTAGAGACGACCCGTCGACCCTGTTCGAGTCCCCCATGGTCACTTGTTTTATGTTATGAATCTGGGTGGTAAATGGGATCCAAGTCTGAACCACAGACCTTATTTTCAAATACAATAAAGTAAGTATGCGTGTATATTATTGAAAAATATATATCATGGAATATAAAATTGCCATAAATAACACCATCAAAATCTTCTAAATGTTTAGTCATCATCATTTTTTTCCCAGATCGTTCAACAATCATCCTTCACACTAACCCTCAAACAGTTGGCAGTGGTGGTTTGTCGGAGATGAAGGTTGTGGTGCTTTTGGAGATGGTGGTGTTGGTTGCTGAAGGTTGAAGGCGGTGGCCACACGATGACAGTGGGATAAAGAGAGGGGTGAGATATGGTGGTGTTGGTTATTAAAGGGTTTTAAAGGGAGATAGAAGAAGAAGGATAAATGACACTTTTTCCCTCACATTGGATGCAAGTGACCTCACTTAACGTTTAAAAATAAC
The DNA here is from genome assembly GCA_030545235.1 of Helianthus tuberosus. NCBI lineage: Eukaryota > Viridiplantae > Streptophyta > Magnoliopsida > Asterales > Asteraceae > Helianthus > Helianthus tuberosus. Next base: position 16,915,268 of record CM060354.1, on the reverse strand, counting down.
CTGGTTAGTGTTAAAGGATGAATGATGTAATGGTTTTTACAAAAAAAAGGACGGTGACTGTAATTATTGAAGTTAAAGGGCATCTATTGCAATCCAATACTAACATAAAGGACGAAAAGTGTAATTTACCCTATATTCTACCTGTTTCCATACTATACCGTTTAAATTAAAATATTATACCAGTTTTAAATTTTTATAACATTAATTATTTTGAAAAACTCGGGTAAGGTTCGAAGCCTAGTCCAAAACAGGATGACCGCCACCACCACCGGACTAAAATTCGGACCGAGCCGCCGTTTTCCGACGTGGCTCCGGGGTCATTGACGCCGTCGTCGGCCACATCTACAGATCATCATCGTTAACAGCAACAACCTCGTCTTCACCTGAAAACACCCACATCGGTCGGAGAAAACGGTTCAAGCGAAACTTTTGAAAGAGAGAAGAGTGTGTTGAACAATTTACCCGATGTCACGGCTGCCAGACTCCACTGCCGTCGTTGATTACCGTCGATAATAGCAACATCATCCTCATTGATTACCTTCAACTGTAATCATCATCATCAGTCATCTTGTCATCGGCTCCTCCCATGACGGTGCCGCCATCACCCATTGCCGGAGACAGGAACAAGGGAGCTGGGTGGGTTTTGGGGGTTCACAGGGTGCGTGTGGAGCGTGGCTCACCGGAGAGGAAGGGGGTGTGGGTGTCGACCGACCGGAGAAGAGGGGGGTTGTGTTGGTGATGTTGATATGGTTTTCAGAAGAGACATCAACCATATATTATGTCTGTGCTTTACGTATGATCAGGCGAGAGATATAACAAGGTTGATGTTGCGTGTGTCTTGTAGAAAATGAGAAAGACGGGGTTTCATTTCTATTGGTATGTGTTTGAAGTAAATTGCAAAGAGAAATAGGGGGTGTTTGGGTTAGCTTATTTTGGAGCAACTTATGACTTATTGACTTATAAAAGTTAATAAGTTGAAGAAACACAGAACTAATTATGGGACTAATCAGTTTGGTTTATGTTCCTGCCATAATGGTTAATCTTCTAATGGCTTTCTGAGCTTCGTAATGATCGTCTGAGTCCTGCAAAACAGAACACCGTTACTCGTTAAGAGGGGAATGTGGGGGTTTCCCTCTTAACCGGGCTCCGGCATGAGAATAAGCGACTGCTTTGGGGGAGATAATTAAGTATTAAGAGTGAGAGTAGAGTGAATGGAATGTTTAACCTGTGAAGTGAGGTCCCTATTTATAGCCGGAGAGGTGTAAGAGGATGTGGGCTGATGGGCCTTGGGCCGGAAGGCGACAACATGGAGGATATGCTCCTTGTCTCACTGGTGGCGACCGTTAGTGGCTTCTAGGAGCTTTCTAGAGCTGGCGTAATGTGATTGGAGCCACGTGTCACTGTTGTCGGCCTGGCCGCCCTTCTGCCATCAGCAGGTAAGTAGAGATCGTGGGCAGTTGTCTCTGCCTTATGATTGGTGCCATGTAGGCGTCCTTAAGTACTTGTTGTCTCCTGCATGTCAGATGATCGTGGAGCGCGATTGAGCAGGGCCAGAAGGACGTTGATTGGATCTTTTCGTCTGCCGCTTGTACCTTGTGTACTATCTGGAACAGCCTTGCGCTGCTGACCTGTGCGATTCTTGCTGGGCACGCAACGAACTCGCGCAGGGTATGGGTGACTGAGAGCTCCTTCAGAATGCTAAGTGTCATGATTGAAGTTTCTTATTGTCCAAGACTCGCGCCTGGTTAAAATAGATTGTGCTATAACCCGCGCGAGGTTACCAATAAGAAATTTGTTGGATAAGGAGTATGGTCTCGCGCGCGATCCTGACGGAGGCTTGCGCGGCTTTTTGGGACCATACCCCTTCAAGTCCCCCCAGTCCAGTGCTACACCATGCGCGGGGCAAGTGGTTGGAGCTCTGGACTTAAAATAAAAATTGTAGAAAAATGCTTGTTTTTTGGTTGGTAGGCGCGCGCGTGCAAATGTTTGACATATGTTACGGCGCGACTACATATCTGGCGGGTGGTGATTCTTTGCTTTGTGTTGCTATGGCACCTGCCCTTGGTAACTTCTTCATTAAGTTTGTAGTAATTTTGGGCGGGAAAACCTTTGAAATTTGAAATCTGACTAGTTGGTGAGAAACGTCGTTGATGGTGACGGTTGTGTTGACCACTTACACGGCTGTCATCAAGTTGTCTCTGACGGTTGGTCATTCCATCAGGAGAGTGAGTTCCACGCGCGCGTGGTAACCGTCACTACGGGATTCTCGCCTTACGTATCGTCTTCTGATTGGTCACGTGCGCGGCGACTTCGGCACGTTTACCCATCGCATTAAATGCGATGGGTATATATATCCGAAGAGATGTGGGAAGTCATCACTCTCTTCTACTATTGTTATATTTCTCTCTATTCATCTCCTTTATATCTTCAAATCTTCAAGTTTCGTAGCAGATCTTCGAGATCTTTCAGAAAACTTGAAGCTTATTCACTATGGCTGAAGAACATCAAGAGGATATCCCTGTTGAAGAAGGCCCTGTTCCCGTTCTCCGGTGGGACTTAGGACTTTTCGAACAAATCGTACGTGGTTTTCGGTTCCCACCGGAATGGGATGCCAAGTACCCCGGCCAGAATCAGACGGCTGCCGACGCACCGCCGGGGTATATCACGTTATTTGAAGACTTCTTTCATCAAGGCAATTTCCAATTGCCGGCGACGAACTTCATGGCCCACATTCTTCAGTTTTATGGGTTCCATATTTCACAGATGAGTCCACCGGGTATGGTGAGAGTTCGACATTTCGAGTTCCTATGCCGATCTCATGGCATGGAGCCAACTGTGGAAAGATTTAGAGTCTTTTATCAGTTGATCAGAAACATGGGGTTCTACTCCTTTGCTAGTCGAGGCGCTGCAAAGAAGATACTTCTTAACCCTCCCAAGAGTTTCCACAACTGGAAACCAAAATTCTTTTATATTCGCGAGGAGGTGATCCCGATCGCCATGACGTTTCGCGCCTGGTCTGAGCCGATTATGAAAGAAGATCTGGCGATCCCCAAGACTGGGGCTTGGTATCGGGATCTTACTTCCACTTCGAACCGCGTGTTTGGTGAGAACGTCTTGGTAGCGGCGCGGATGAGCGATCAATGGCTGCCTGACAGCAAGGAAGTTCCCATTCTGATGATTGACGATAGAGGTTAGTAATTTCCTTTGTTTTGTTAATTTCTTGTTTCGTAACTTTGTGTTTATTTATATAATTTGTCATGTAGAGGCGCGTCTGTATCAAGCTGCCTTTCCCACCTTTGGTGGTTCCATGGGCGTGCGCCCGCTCCAAGCTGGGGAAGAGTATTGGTATGAACAGATTAAGGGTAATTTCATGTACCCAGTTGCTGATGCATTTGCCGCTCCGCCTACTACGACTGAAGGTGCGCACGTACCTAAACCTCGTCCTTTGCGCTCTGTGACTTCTGATGGGAAAGAGATTGTCTATCTTTCCAGCGAGGAGTCTGTAGGGTCTTCGAATGGGGAGCTAAGTTCGTGGTCTAACGTCTTTGCAGGTGTGTTGCGCGACCTGGTATCGACCCCGAAGAGAAGAAGAAACCCTCTAGGAAGAAGAAGGTGATCAACCTTGAGCCTGAGGTGATAAGCAAAAAGGGCGGGAGTAGCCGCGCAGCTTCTGGTGTTGCTGATAAAGGTACTCCTCGGCTTCGTCAGAGTGACTTGAAAGATTATGTGATAATTAGTGACTCACTTGAAGGCTTGTCGCGTATAGGCGAGAAGAAGACTGGAGCAGGCGGCTCAAAAAGTTCCGGTAGTGCGGGTTCTCGCAACCCAGATGCTGGTGCTACTCCTTCCTCTGTTGCGCATGAGGAAGAGGAAGAAGAAGAAGAAGAAGAAGAAGAAGAGGAGGAGGAGGCTGCTGAAAAGTTGATCAGCAGAAAAAGAAATAGAAGCGAGACCACGGCTGGTGTGGTTGCTGCTCCGGAAGCTGGTGCGGTTCCTTTGATCGGGAAAACGAGCAACTTGCGCTCTCTTTATAAGTTTTCTCCTGGTAAGTTTTTTCTTAGTTCTTCCTTTTTTGTTGCTTTCTTTTCTTAATCCCTTAGCTTCTGCAGAGGCCAAGAAGACCCCTGAGAAGAAGGGTGTCGTACTCACAGAGCCCATTGAGCCGGCGCAAAAAAGGCCTAAGGTTACCATCAAACCTTTCCAGGCTGCTGGGGCTGAGTCTGCAAAGGATAAACAAGCTGCTGAGCTGGAGAAGGCGAAAACTGCTGAGCTGGAGAAGGCGAAAGCTGAGGAAAAGAAGAAAGTTGAGGAAGACAAGCGCCAAGCTGATGAGGCGCGCAAGAAGAAGGCTGATGAAGAGAAACGGAAGAAGGCCGACGAAGAGAGGAAGAAGAAAACCGATGATGAGAAGCGGAAAAAAGCTGACGCGGAGAGAAGAAGGAAAGCCGAGCAGGAGCGAGAAAAGAGGGTTGCAGAAAGGCCTAGTGCTGATGTTGAGAAGGAGAAGGAAAAGAAAAAGGCTCCTGAAGAGCCTATTGATGATGCTCTAAAGTACACCGGTGCTGCTTCTGTCACTGCTCATGAAGAGACGAGGAAGGAACCTGGGGTGGATAAGCCTACCCACCCTGTGCGGCCTGATGCCTCCCGTCGGTTCAAGGGAACTACTGAGGGACCAGGTCCATACGTTCCTGGTGGCGCGAGCTCTGGTGGCGCTGGGGGTTACAACCCACAAGTTATCGGGGCGACGGAAACCCTTGGTGACATCTATTATAAAACTTATACTGAAGAGGAACGTGGTAATGCCCCCCACCAAGCTCCCTGGGGTTTGAAGCAGAAAGACACCTTTCAAGAGTTCGGCCCTTGCCGCGATAGGTTCTTAAATTCCTTCCCTCCTGGTGAGGTTAATCGGCAGAGGGCGAAGACTCATGATGGGCTGTATCGCACTTATGTGATTGGGGAGGCCAATACTCGCGCCGCCAACCACCAAATCGTTCGCGAATGGCGAACGATGGTTAGGGAGCGGGCCGATTGGGAGAAATACTGCGAGCGCCTGGTGCGGCAAGTTAAGGAGTTTGAGAAGGCTAATGCCAAGTTTGAGGAAGAGAAATCCAAGTTTGAGGCTGATAGGAAAGCGGAGGAATGGGGGCGCGAGGGCCTGAAGGGCAAGCTTCGAGCTGCCGAGGATCTGTTGGCAAAGGAGAAGGCTGAATGGAAGAAGATCTGTGAGAAAGACAACCAGCGCGCTTATGCTGCTCGCACTAAAATTACTGAGCTCGAGGGCAAGGTTGCTGAGTTGACAACGCGAGTCGAGGATGCGCAGGCTGTTCGTGCTGCTAAGGAGCAAGCTGAGGTTCGAAAGACTTCTCTTTTCAATTTATGCTTTTGTTAGCAGAGTTAAGTGAGTCTTTTATCCCTTGCAGGTTGAGCTGGCTGAGGTGAAGGTGCAGCTGTCAAGCAAAGACAAGGATCTGACGGCCAAGGATGTCGAGATTGCTGAACTGAAACGCCGCCTGAACGAGCAGGTTGACAAATGCGAATCCTTGGAAATCGATCTTGAGGCGGAGAAAGTTAAGGCCGCAACTGCTGAGGAGGCTAAGCAGAGAGCTGAAGAAGCGCGTGATGTTAGTACCGCGGCTCTCAATGTAGCGCAGACTAACTATTCTGAAGCTCAGGGCATCGTTGATACTCTTGTCTCTGAGGTCGAGTGGATGCGCGGCCGCGGAGTAGTGCTGGTATGCTATTCTTTTCCCTTAGAAGTTTTATTCGCTAAAAGCTGTTTTTAATACACAGTCTTCGATGTAGGTTGCCAACTCTGTCCTTAACGCTGGAGAACTGGATCGCGTTGTTGCTGCTCTGACAGATGCCGCGCGCGCAGTTGGTCATCGTGGAGGCTATCTGGAATGTGCGCAGCACGTTGAAGAGGTATTCGGACAGGAGTTTGACACTAGTCATTGCTCAGTGACTGACCAGGCTAGTGCCGAGTTGACACGTGCTGAAAATGCTTATGATCATTTATCACTGCCCGTGATGGACTTGGTCGCGAAGGCTCTAGAGCATGATGACTGGTATCAGCGCCTTAAGGCCATTCTTGACCCACCGATAACTGTTGACTTGACTGATGCGGAAGAAATGGCGGGCAATGATGGCGATGAGGAAGGCGATGGTGTTGGCGATAAACGCGACGATGATGATGGTGATGGCCTTGAATAGACTAGTGCTTTTAGGCTTTGTGCCTTGTAATTTTTCTTGAAGTTTTGAATGTAAACCTTTGCGTGGTCGCGCTTGTTTTAGACTACATGCATGCTATTTATTTTCTATATAACTGTTGCGCGGTTACGCTTGTTTAGATATGATGGTTGTTTTTCCTTTCCCGTTACTATGGATGAGATTTTTTACCGAAATACCGGTACCTTACCGGTACCATACCGGTTCCGTACAGGTACCGTACCGAATAATTATAAATGGTACCGGTATCGGTATTAGAATTTTCAAAATTCGGTATCGGTAAATAACGGTATCGGTATCGGTAATTTTTCGGTAAAAAGCGGTATTAATACCGAATTTTACTAAGGTATTTTTTGACAAATATAATTAATTTATCATAATCTTGTACTAATAATAAACATAGCCTAAACCTAAAATATCTTATTTTCCATTCCAAAGTAATCTACGTCTTATGATTAATTAAAGATCCAAAGCCATCTTAACTATTCAAACTTCAAAGAACTACTACAATACTATTAATTATCATTGTTCTCCTTTATATTTTCTATTAATTATCATTGTTGTCCTTTATATTTTCATGACTTTGAACTCATATGAGCAAGTATATTCGTTAATCAACAGAAGGGGTCAATATATTGCTTACGTGGCATAGGAATTCGTCATATACTCTTTGTAAAATCACAGTTTTTGTAAAGAAAAACATGATTAAAAGCTCTTAGCTGTAGTAAATTGAAACTAGAAAATAGGACTTTATGAATACAGTATAATAAGTTACAGTTTTGCCACCAATAAATTAAAGTTATATTTTATTCTAAACTTATCTTTAAAATTCGAACCCATGTATGTTTTCCTTTTGATTTTTTAGTTTTTACTACATACGTTTGTCTAGTTTTTCCACTATATATTACGCAAATTCAGTTAATAACGGATGGATGGATTTACATGATATTTTTTTAGGTAACCAATGGAAAACACAAAAGCGGTACCATTGCGGTAAAATACCGAAATACCGGTACCGATACCGGTACCGTACCGTACCGTTACCGAACTGAGAAATTCGGTACGGTATTCGGTATCCACTTTTCCTCAATTTCGGTAACGGTATATGCGGTATCGGTACCGGTACGGTACCGGTATGATACCGATCTCATCCCTACCCGTTACAATTATTGCACTGTTGTTAGAAACTTTGGTTAAGTTAGCGCGAATAAATGTAAGAGTGGCTCTTGTGTGAGTGTAACTGCCCAGTCTCGCGCTATGTTCACGGAGGACCTTGGAGGCATAGCTCAAGAGCTCGTAATTTACTGGAGTGTTTCCGTGCTAATCAAAAGTTTAACATGCATTTGTAACGAAAGGAGTCATCGTAAAAGAAAACATGTCGTATGCTTTCATTGCTTGGGAAACAGGCGCTTAGGCCAACATACATCGCATAAGTAGCAAAAAGGGGCGTTTAGCCAACATAGGTAATTAAAAAAGGCGCATGGCCAACATGAGTGAGTAAAGGAGCAAGGCCTAGAATAGTTACATATAGCACTTGCGCAGTTGTTGCGCATTCCACGTTCGCGGGATGGTGTGATCATCCAGGGTGCGCAATTTGTATGCCCCTTTTCTTAGCACTTCGTGAACCAAGTATGGGCCTTCCCATTTGGGTGCTAGTTTTCCGGGGCGTTCAGCGTTTGAAGCCTCATTGTCCCTGAGGACATACTCTCCTGGAGTGAAGTTACAAATGCGTACTTTGGCGTTGTAATACCTTTCCAATTGCGTCTTGTACTTAGCTTCTTTAATTCGCGTAATTTCGCGCCTTTCCTCTAGCAAATCCAAGTCAAGACGACGCTCTGCCTCATTGTCGATTGCGTTGACTGCTGTCAAACGCGGAGAGGGCAGGCCAACTTCTGCCGGGATAACCGCTTCTGAGCCATAGACTAGGCTAAAAGGGGGTTTCGCCGGTACTTGTCTTCGGCATGGTTCGGTGAGCCCACAAGATACTCGGGAGCTCATCCACCCAGCCTCTTCGCTTTGTGCCCAGTCGGGCCTTTATCCCATCGACGATACTCTTGTTCACACTTTCAACCTGCCCGTTACCTTGGGGATGCGCAACGGAGGAGAAAGTGTGTTCGATTTTCATTTCTTTCATCCACTTCTGGAGGTCCTCAGACGCAAAGTTGGTGCCATTGTCAGTTACAATCTTGAGTGGTAGGCCAAATCTGCAGATGATGTGCTCCCAAATGAACTTACGCACCATCATGGCTGTGGTTGAGGCGAGGGCTTTGGCCTCCACCCATTTCGTAAAGTAGTCGACGGCCACTATTATGAATTTGACGGTGCCAGGAGCCTCTGGGAAAGGTCCCACCATATCAATTCCCCACTGCTGAAAGGGCCAGGCAGTGGATACAGGGATAAGATCGTTTTGAATCTTGGATCTTGGGGGTCCACACAGCGCAGTAGTGGTCCCAAGAAGGATTTTCGGTACAAAATACCACCATTCATCTCGTAATTCAGGGCCTTGTTTTGAATCTTCCTTGCCTCTGCTTTGCTCTCAGGTAGTATTCCTTATTGCAAATATTGAATTATAGGGGTCATCCAGGATGGCTGCCCTATTCCGATCACGTTGACTTGTCGTAGCAGAACTGATGGATTCTTGAGTACTTCAATCCTTACATCTTTTGCTAAATGTTGAAAGGAAGTTGAAGCAAGCTTGCTCAAAGCGTCAGCTGGTTTGTTTTCGGAGCGATTGAAGTGGACTACCTTGTAAGACTTGAACTGTTGAAGTAACTCTTTCGCTTGCTCTAAATATAGGGCCATAACTTTGCCCCTTGCATCGTATATACCGTTAATTTGGCTGGCTATCAAGAGTGAATCAACGTGTGCTTGTAGATTTTTAGCTCCCATCTTTATGGCGAGGCGTAAGCCAGCCAGAAATGCCTCGTACTCCGCGTCGTTGTTGGTGTTTTTAAAATCAAGCTTGATGGCGTAAGTAAATTCATGGTTTTCGGGGCTCACAAGGTGCAATCCTGCTCCCGCGCCATCTTCGTTTGAGGCCCCATCAGTGTATAACATCCATAACCCGTTGGTCGTGTCTTTCAAGGGAGTCTCAACAAGCTCGCAATCTTTGATTTTTTCCTCTGGGACTTCTGTGATAAAGTCTGCAAGGACTTGACCCTTAATGGCTGGGCGTGGCCTGTACAAAATGTTGTGGCCCCCCAGCTCGATCGCCCACTTTGCTAGTCGCCCAGATGTTTCCGGCTTTTGCAGTATCGTGCCAATGTGGAAATTGGTAAGTACGGTGATCACATGCCCTGTAAAGTATCTGCGCAGCCTCCGGGAGGCGTGTAGCAGCGCAAGCACCAATTTCTCCATTGTGGAGTATCTTGTCTCTGGATCGGTAAGCACCCTACTGACGTAATAAATTGGAGTCTGTACTCCGTTTCTCTCCACAAGTAATACCGACCCTACTGCCTTATCCGAAGAAGATAAGTACAGTACGAGTGGCTCTTTTTCGAACGGCGCGGTCAGGGTAGGGAGTTCGATCAAACACTCCTTCATTTGCTGAAAAGCCTTCTCTGCTTCAGGGATCCACCTGAACTCTTGTTTCTTCACACAGTTGCGCAGAGTGCTGATAAAAGGATACGACTTGGCGGCGTGGTTTGACAGAAAACGATTAAGCGCGGCTAGGCGGCCGGCCAACCTTTGCATCTCTTTGATTGTTCTTGGTGATGGCATTCGTTCTATTGCCTGGACTTTTTCTGGATTCACCTTAAAGCCGCCATTTGTGACTATGAAGCCTAAGAATTTCCCTTCTTCCATACCAAAAGAACACTTGGCTGGATTCAATTTCATATTCACGCTGCGCAATGAGTTGAATGTTTTTTTGATATCCTTCAACACTTGGTCCTCTTCAGGACTTTTGATCACCATATCATCGATGTAAACCTTGATATGCTTCCCGATATCTCCAGCGAAGGTCTTATCCATCAGGCGCTGATACGTTGCGCCAGCATTTTTCAGGCCGAAAGGCATCTTTGTGTAGCAGAAGATCCCTAGATCGGTTCGAAAAGCTGTCTTGTCTTCATCTTCTAGCTTCATTTGAACCTGATGGTACCCTTTATAGCAATCCAAGAAGAATTTCCATCTGTATGGCGCGAGAGAGTCTATCTTTTTGTCGATCTCAGGCAAAGAGTAGCAATCTTTAGGGCATGCCTTGTTGAGATTGGTATAATCAACACACATTCGCCATCCTCCACTAGACTTCTCCACCATCACTGGGTTCGCAACCCAACTTTGATAACGTACTTCTCGCAAGATTCCAGCTTTGAGTAGTTCGCATACTTGCTCATTCATTGCTTTCGTTTTGTCTGCCCCTAAGTTGCGCCTTCTTTGGACTTTCGGCTCAACAGAGGGAGGTGTTTAAACAGTGCTCGGTCATGTCGCGCGGGACACCGGTCATGTTGGCCGGAGTCCAGGCAAAGATGTCCATATTCTTGAACAGGAGTTGCTTGAGATGTGTTCTGATGTTTGGTGAGATTGCATGGCCTATCGTCACCGTTTGCTCTGGATACTTGCGGTTTAACACCCATTTCTCTGGCTCGGTTGTTGAAACCTTCGCCGCTTTTGTTGGGCGCATCTCTTCTGTGGACATTACTTCTTTCTTGGCATAGATAATCGCCACCCCTGTCTTGGTTGGGAACCCTATCGCTGAGTGGGGCGTAGAAGTTACCATGTTCAACTCGCCTTGGGTCTCTCTCCCAATCAACACATCATGCCTCGATTTGACAGGCATCACCATGAAGTTTACATTTGTTGTTCTTGAATGCTTCCCGTCAGAGAGCGTGACCGGGAAACTGATTTGGCCTAGCGGGAAGACCATTTCGTTGCAGAATCCAGACAGTGGATAATCAACTGGTTCAAGTCTTGCTTTATCATCCTCGTCAAACTGATTAAAACATTGCTCATAGATGATGTCAGCCGTACTTCCTGGGTCAATGAACACGTACTCCGTTTCATAATGGCCGATAATACCGGTAATGACGACTGGTCGAGTGGCGCGAGGACCGCCGCGCACTACCGGGAAGATGACCTGTTGCTCTTGCCATGAGGGTTCATAAGGGCGCTTGCCTTTCTCTTTTGCGCTGTATCTTGGTCCGTTGACCATATGGGTTTCTAGGCGTCTGACTTTCTTGTGATTCCCCTCATCGTGGCGTTGGAGCTGTCGAGTTTCCTTGCGCATGTTTTTCACCAGGTGACTTAGCTTCCCGCTTTTTAGCGCTCTTTCTATCTCTTGACGTAAACTGTAACAGTCATCTGTCAGGTGTCCGGTATCTTTGTGGAAGTCGCAGTACAGGTTGGGGTCTTGCCCCTTCTTGTTCGTCATAGGCCTTGGAGCCTTGAAATCGTGATTCTCCGTCATCAGTACCTCTTTAGGTGTTTTTATGAGCGGAGTCCAGTGCTTTTCTCGATTGTCATCCCTGACTGCTTTCCGATAACCGACGCGATCAATAGTATCTCGCGCATCTTCTTTGTAGCGGGACCGTTCTTCATAACGAGGTCGTTCACTATAACCGCTAGAGTGATTGGCTTTCCACCCAGGGTTTTTGCCTTAGTTTCGTCTGTTGTTGTCGCGCGAATGACCCCCTTTTGAAAATCGATCTTCAGCATAATGATTCTTGTTTGCGGCGAGTGACTCTTCAGTTTGCGCGACTATCTTCGCGGCTTCCATGAGCTTATCCCACTCTTTGGGTATTCCATCTTTCCCCGTGATAGTTCTGATGAGACTATCACAGCGAATGGCTTTCTTGAAGTGGCAACGCATGAGTTGTTCACTTACGCCACCGATTTCCAAGCACTCTTTGTTAAAGCGAGTGATGAAATCCTCCAAACCCTCGTTATCTCTGCGCCAGATGTCTTCTACCTCTGCTGTGTCGCACTGGTAACGTCTCTGTTGACTGAAGTGGCTTAAAAATTGTGTCCTGAAATCCACCCATGACTTGATCTTTCCTGGAGGAAGGCTGTCAAACCAGGCGCGAGCAGCCCCTGTAAGCGTTTGAATAAACAGATGGCACCACATGGGCATATTCCATCCTCCCATGCAACCCACGCTTGTGAAAACTTTGACGTGATCATCTGGATCAGTCAATCCGTTAAACTTTCCAACTGTCGGGGGTAACTTCTCTCTTTTAAGCGGCGCTAGCGCGATCTTTGGAATGAACTTTGAATGTTCTACGGCTTCAGCTGGTCGATAGGTGAGGTGAAAGTCTTGCTCTGCCTCTTCGGTATACCCAACGTGTTGTCTTGGTTTGTAGTATTCATGGTTTCTCTGTAAACAATTGAAGACTGAAGATCCTTCATCGTCTTGCCAAGTTGGATCATTTGGGTCAGTATCTTCCCATTCATTGTTCATGTTACGCGGCGTAAGCCGGCTATGAACTGGGCCTCTTTGGACGTTTGACGGATAGTTATAATAGCTTTCTGTTTCCCCCCGTGTATCGCGCGTGTCATGCACGCTCAATCTTCTGGTAGGGGGAGGTCTATTAATTCTGCCTTGGATGTTTTGTTGTGGGGGTATCTGGCGCACCCCCTGACTCTGTCCCTGATGAGTAACCAAGGATGGTTCTGCCGTTAAGACTGCTTGCTGTGCGATCAGGGATTGATACGCCGCGTTAATGGTGGCAATATTCTTGGCATACCACGAGGCCGGAGTTTCGCCCTCTGGTAGCCCTAATAGCACCGAAACATTCTGAGGTGGAGCTGGGTTTGAAGGTCCAGCGCCATTGCTTCCTGGGGTTACCGTCTCAGTGATGCGGGTGATGCTCCAGTGCGGTCCCCCAGTGTTGGTTACTTCGATTTCGCCAATTTCTTCAATGTGTTGGGGTTGAACGTTTTGGTTGTCCACCCCCAACGCTGCATTAGAGTTTGCTCCGAAACCAACAAACTCAGGAATGATTCCTTGACCAGCCATGATCGAAGGAAGAAAAAAACCACGAAAACTGAGAAAAAGAAGATGAGAGTGATTTATAGAAAACCGGTGGGCGCCAATGAAGAAACACAGAACTAATTATGGGACTAATCAGTTTGGTTTATGTTCCTGCCATAATGGTTAATCTTCTAATGGCTTTCTGAGCTTCGTAATGATCGTCTGAGTCCTGCAAAACAGAACACCGTTACTCGTTAAGAGGGGAATGTGGGGGTTTCCCTCTTAACCGGGCTCCGGCGTGAGAATAAGCGACTGCTTTGGGGGAGATAATTAAGTATTAAGAGTGAGAGTAGAGTGAATGGAATGTTTAACCTGTGAAGTGAGGTCCCTATTTATAGCCGGAGAGGTGTAAGAGGATGTGGGCTGATGGGCCTTGGGCCGGAAGGCGACAACATGGAGGATATGCTCCTTGTCTCACTGGTGGCGACCGTTAGTGGCTTCTAGGTGCTTTCTGGAGCTGGCGCAATGTGATTGGAGCCACGTGTCACTGTTGTCGGCCTGGCCGCCCTTCTGCCATCAGCAGGTAAGTAGAGATCGTGGGCAGTTGTCTCTGCCTTATGATTGGTGCCATGTAGGCGTCCTTAAGTACTTGTTGTCTCCTGCATGTCAGATGATCGTGGAGCACGATTGAGCAGGGCCAGAAGGACGTTGATTGGATCTTTTCGTCTGCCGCTTGTACCTTGTGTACTATCTGGAACAGCCTTGCGCTGCTGACCTGTGCGATTCTTGCTGGGCACGCAACGTACTCGCGCAGGGTATGGGTGACTGAGAGCTCCTTCAGAATGCTAAGTGTCATGATTGAAGTTTCTTATTGTCCAAGACTCGCGCCTGGTTAAAATAGATTGTGCTATAACCCGCGCGAGGTTACCAATAAGAAATTTGTTGGATAAGGAGTATGGTCTCGCGCGCGATCCTGACGGAGGCTTGCGCGGCTTTTTGGGACCATACCCCTTCATAAGTTGTGTTAGGGGTCATTTTCTTAACGTATATATCCTGACCAATATCCTGTCTATGTTTGTTCATTTGTGACCAGGATGCTGGAAGAGGATATTGCTAACATCTTGGGCGATATCCTGAGGCTTATTGAATTAACCACGTGCAGGTTAAGGGCTGAGACTTGCTAACGGTCAAGAGGACTTCTTCTCCTCAAGACTCGGACGAATTTGTTGAGAGAGAGACGTTGAGCCCGAAAGACCAGGTCTACAACGTTCGAAGAAGGAATATTCGGTGGATCCCGCAAGTTTAGGATAGTTTGTTATTTTATCTTAACTATAAATAGATGGGGACGGATCAGCTTAGAACACACAATTTTTCACTAACACTCTCATACACTTACACTCTCTAGCTCATTGCAAACACCACACTTGTATTCAAGTTTCGTTGTAACACTTAGTCGATCCGTACCACATCCTGCACTGTATCCTGATTTTTGAAGCAATTGAAGAACAAGGCAGCTGCGATTGTCAGTTCCCGAGGTTTTATGCCGGCGATCTAGATTGATCAAGGGCTTTCCTCGTACATCTCGTGTCGTTTACTTTATTTTTGCTCATTGTTTGATCATAGATACAGCTCTACATCTTGAGCCGTATCCTGAAACTGTTTTTACAAATCAACTTGATTAACATATTTTCGACACTCATTTCTAGCACACTACCTCACTTAACTAATTTGATCACTTAATTGCTTCGGTAATTTTTGACCAAAACAATTTGGCGCCCACCGTGGGGCAAGTGGTGCTCTCTTTACTAAAAATTTTTGTCAAATCGCTAATCGGTTTTCTATTTTCAAAATTTTTTGCCACATTGTCCATAATGGCCTCAAGATGAAACATGAGTTCCTCTACTGTGTCTGCTATGACTTCTGCTACTACCGGTTTGGTGCTTCCACCACCTCCTCCAAGGATGCCTGTCTCTACACAATCTCAAGATGTTATCCCAACTCGGAGTGTCCAGGGATCTGCTCCCGTTTTAGCTTCTAATGATGAAATTTTAACCTTATTTGGAAGTGTGCAGGAACAAATGAGGCAGCAACAGGAAACAAACCAAATGCTTTTGAGGGAAATACAACTCCTGAAGGCTGCCTCGAGCAGATCTGCGGAGGACAATGTCACTCCGTTACACCCCAGAGCGTTGAACTTTAGTTCAGCTGTATATACCGAGGATAATAGGGGGAATATCGTGCCCAGTCTTCCTCAGAATCATACTCCTGAAATACCCTCCTCGATTAGGATGTCAACCATGAGGAGCTCAGGATATGCTTCAGGATATGGGCAAAATCCTCCAACGGGTAACGTGTCGAATAATAACAATACTCATGCTACTAACAGTGGTGGATCTTTGCAGGATACAGGTGTAACATCAGCACTTACCAGCGAACTTCAGAAGTTAAAGGACATGATATCTAGTGTACCTGGGGTGGTCCAGCCGATCCCGGAAGTGTCTCAAGACAGCCACAAGATATCTCGTTTCGCGTATCCTATCTGTGACGCTGAGATCCCAAAGAGATTCCAAACCCCCAACATGAAGCTTTATGATGGGACTACGGATCCTGAGGAGCATATTGCTCAGTATAGGGAAAGAATGGAGATTAACCCTATCCCTCCGGAGCTCAAGGAAGCGTGCTTGTGCAAGGGATTTGGTTCTACTCTAACAGGATCAGCCTTAAAATGGCTGTTAAACGTTCCTCCTCACTCAATTACTTCATTTGCTCATTTGGTTAATTTATTTAATAGTCAATTTTCTTGTAGTCGGAGTTTTGAGAAACTAACCAGTGATCTTTACAGGATAACTCAAGGGCCTCAGGAATCCTTGAGGGATTATGTGAACAAATTTAGTCGAGAATCCTTGGATATCCCACATCTTGATGTTGCAACAGCTGTGCAAGCTTTTAAGATGGGATTACAAAAGGATTCTCAGTTTTATCAGGATCTTGTAATGAATCCCTGCAGGAATCTCGATGAAGCTCGTAACAGGGCTTTGAGATATATCCGTCTGGAAGATGACAGGAAGATGCAAGAAAGGATGAACTCATCCAACACTTATGAATCAACCAATAGGAAGTCAGAATCCTCGTTCAAGTCATATCGGCCTAAGCCGTATAGTAGAAATGAAAACAAAAGAGTGAACGCTGTTGAAGATGAGGATCCTGAAGAGTATCCTGAGTTGTCCGAATATTGCTTTTCTGTTAATATTCCTGAATTGATGTATGCTATGCAGGGTCTAGGAGACAAGGCTAGGTGGCCTCGAAAGAATCAACAAAAGGCTGACTGGAAAGATAAGTCAAAATGGTGTGCTTTCCACGAAGATTTCGGACACGTGACTGAGGATTGCATTGCTCTAAGGAAAGAAATAAGCTATCTTCTAAGCAAGGGATATCTGAAAGATCTCTTAGGAAAAAAGAAGAATAAGGGTCAGGATACTGAGAAGGATCCTGAACGAGCAGCATCACCCCCCGCGGATGCCAAGATAATCAACTTCATTTCGGGGGGATCCGACATTTGTGGAACTTCGTATTCGGCAGCAAAGAGACATGCAAAGGAAGTCAAGGCCGAAAGGGGAGACAGACCTATCAGGATGACTACCCTCACAACTGACAAAGTGATCACTTTTGATGCGGATGATAGGGATACTGTCCAGGATCCTCACCATGATGCTCTGGTAATAACGTTATATGTGGCTAACCATTTTGTGCGCAGGATACTGGTTGATAATGGCAGCTCCGTCAACATAATCCAACTAGAAACTCTGAAGAGAATGAATGTATCTCCAATGGATATCACTTCAAAGTCTACCGTGCTTGTTGGATTCAGTGGAGAGGCTAGAAACACAGTGGGAGAGATAAAGTTGCCAGTATACGTTGAAGGAGTCAATTCGATACAACGTTTCTGTGTGATGGATTCTCTATCCTGCTATAACATCATACTGGGAAGACCGTGGATTCACGATATGAAGGCCGTGCCATCAACATATCACCAATGCATATAGATACCTACCCCCTAGGGAGTGGTCAAAGTTGATAGTGATCAGCAGGAGGCGAAAGAGTGTTACTCATCCTCGATGAAATCCTCAGCCAAACCTAGTGCAGCATAGCAATTAAAGACGCGGGCCCAGGATATCGTGGAGGATCCGAAGCAGGATGTGAAGAAAGTTATCCTGGACCAGGATAACCCCGATATTTCGGTGCTCGTAGGGACCAATATCCCTCAGGATATTGAAGAGCAGTTAATTAACTTTTTAAAATGCAGGATGTCAACGTTTGCATGGAAGCATGAGGATATGACAGGCATATCCAAAGATATTATCACTCACAAACTTGGAATTGATAAATCGTTTAAGCCTGTGCAACAAAAAAGAAGGAAGTTTGCTCCTGAGCGGAACGCGATTATCCAGGAGGAAGTTGAAAGATTATTAAAGTCCAGAATGATCAGAGAGGTTAAGTTCCCAAGGTGGCTAGCAAACGTGGTGGTAGTACAGAAGAAGAATGGGAAATGGAGAGTTTGTGTGGATTACACAGATTTGAACAAAGCTTGTCCTAAAGACCCATTTCCTCTTCCCCACATTGATGCAATGGTAGATGCCACTGCCGGGCATGAAATGCTGACCTACATAGACGCATCCTCAGGATTTCAACAGATCCAAATGGAGCCTTCTGACCAGGAGGATACCGCTTTCATGACACCAACAGGTATTTATTGTTATACAACTATGCCTTTTGGTTTGAAAAATGCAGGTGCAACATACCAGAGATTGGTAAACATGATGTTCAAAGACAAATTGGGGGACACCATGGAGGTGTACATTGACGATATGGTGGTAAAATCAAAGAAAGCTCAGGATCACCTCCAGGATATTAAAGGAGCATTTGATATCCTGGATCAATATAACATGAAGCTGAATCCTGCTAAATGCCATTTCGGAGTGGGAGCAGGAAAGTTTCTTGGATATATGGTGACAAAAAGGGGGATAGAAGCGAGCCCAGAGCAGATCAAAGCTATCCTGGACATAAAATCACCCTCAAATATGAAGGACGTACAAAGATTGACAGGCCGAGTAGCAGCCCTAAACAGGTTTATCTCAAGATCCTCAGAGAAATGCAAAGACTTTTATGATATCCTGAAGAAGAACAAAAAATTCGAATGGGGAGAGAAGCATGAAGCAGCCCTGCAGGATTTGAAATGATATCTCACAACCGCACCTCTATTGATGAAGCCTGAAAATGGTGAACCACTATCCCTGTACCTTGCTGTATCAGGGAATGCTGTAAGTGCCGTTCTTATAAAAGACCATGAAGGTCAGCAATATCCTGTTTATTATGTTAGTAAAAGTTTGTTAGATGCTGAAACTAGGTACTCTCACTTAGAAAAATTAATACTAGCATTAGTCATGGCATCAACGAAGCTTAGACATTATTTCGAGACACATAGGATACATGTTAAGACAAATTATCCTGTCAAAAATGTGCTTAGGAAACCAGAGATGTCAGGCAGGATGGCCAAGTGGTCAGTAAAGTTAAGTGCTTATGATTTAGTATATGAACCTAGAAATGCTATAAAATCTCAGGCTTTAGCTGACTTTGTGGCTGACTTTAGTAGTGACATTCAGGATGAGGTAGACCTAGAAGTTCAACAGTTAGGAGAATCCTCAGGATCCTGGACATTATATACTGACGGTGCATCTAATGTAAGAGGAGTAGGATTAGGAATACTACTAAAATCGCCACAGGGGGACATATTACCCCAGGCTATTAGGTGTGAATTTCCTGCTACTAATAATGAAGCAGAGTATGAGGCTTTAATTGCAGGATTAGAGTTGGCTAAGAGCATTAGTATCAAAAATTTGCAAGTATATGTGGACTCTTTGTTAATCACTAACCATTTTAATGGATCCTATGCAGTTAAGGGAGAGAAATTAATCGAATATCTCGATATTCTCAAAAAATTAGCAGGACATTTCGATGTTTTTATACTTGAACAGGTACCAAGGGAAGATAATGCTGAAGCAGATGCCTTAGCAAATCTGGGATCATCGATCAGGATACCTGAAGGGACACAAATACCGATATTACATGTCTTATATCCTGCAACGAATCCTCAGGATAAAGAAGTAGCTGGTATTCAGGATCCTGGGGCAGAACATCCTGAAGAGGATCCTAAACCCTGGACGGCTCCAATCTTGGAATATTTCAAAGAAGGACACATCCCTGGAAATGAAAATCCTAAGGCATTTAGGATGAAGGTATCACGATTCACTATTATAGATAATATTTTATACAAGAAATCTCTTGCAGGACCGTATTTGAGGTGCTTGGAGGATCCTGAAGCCAAGGAAGTACTTCAGGATATACATGAAGGGGATTGTGGTAACCATGCTGGGGGCAGGTCGTTATTCTCAAAAGTATTAAGGACAGGATATTATTGGCCAACAATGAGAAAAGATGCCGCAGAATATGCTCGAAAATGTGACTCATGTCAAAGACATAGTAACATACTGCATCAACCTGCTGAACCATTGTATCCTATTGTTTCCCCTTGGCCATTTATGAAGTGGGGTATGGATATAGTGGGAAAGCTACCGAAAGCTCCGGGAGGAAAAGTCTTTATGTTAGCAATGACGGATTATTTCTCTAAGTGGGTTGAAGCTGAAGCATTTGTTCAAGTTAGAGACCAAGAAGTAGTATCCTTCATAAAGAGGAATATCCTGACCAGATTCGGAGTACCAGCCGAGATAATCTGTGACAATGGTTCTCAGTTCATAAGTAAGAGGACTACTGACTTTTGCAAGAGTTGGGGAATCAAAATGATCACATCTACTCCGGTACATCCTCAAGCAAATGGACAAGCAGAATCCTCAAACAAGATAATTGTCAGTAACTTAAAGAAAAGGCTTGGAGCCAAAAAAGGAAGATGGGCGGAAGAATTACCCTTTGTTTTATGGGCTGATAGGACAACGGTAAAGAATGCAACAGGCCAAACCCCATTTTCCTTGGTGTTTGGAGCAGAAGCAATGATTCCAACGGAAATGACAATACCTACTGCAAGATCTATCTTGAGTGATCCTGAGCAGAATCCCAAAGCCTTGAGTCAGGATTTAGACACTATAGATGAAAAGAGAGATGCGGCAAGGCTAAGGATGGCAGCATATCAACAGAGAATATCAAGGGCATATAACAAGAATATTAGAACCAGAAGATTTAAGGTTGGAGATTGGGTGTTAAGAAAGGCTTTCCAAAATACTACTAATCCTGCCGATGGCAAGTTAGCTCCAAAATGGGAAGGACCATATGAAGTTGAATCAGAAGCAGGGAAAGGAGCATATAGACTCAAGAATATGGAGGGGGATATGCTACCGAGATCTTGGAATGCTATACACCTTAAGCTCTATTTCAAGTGAGTCTAGAATTTAATTTCTAACTCAAGATGGTATGAATTCTACTTCTTTTAAATATGTTTGGTTTAATTTGTTCTTTGTAACCTGATACTGACTTAAGCATCGGAGGGGTGTTAGCCAAGCTAACACCCACCTTAGTTTACATTTGTTTTGCAAGATATGTTTCAGGATATAGCTCCAGGATATGCACTCAGGATAACTCAGAAGATTAGAGGATTGGCCCCCTCTCTCACGTTTAAGGGATACTGATCCCTTCACAGGTTTAAAGGTATTCAACTTTCTTCCGAATTGGGTTTAAACACCCCGCCTGGAGCGCAAGTTATTCAGGAATAGTTCAAGGTGGCGGGACCAGTCCATGTAAAAGTGGCTGACAATTTCGTTACCATTGGCTATATCCTGAATCCTAAAGGTATATGAGGATTGATCACCCTCTCTCACGAAAGGGTATTTTCATACTCTCTAAGGTTTAAAGGTTTTCACCTTTCTAAGTCTTGGAGTTTATACACTCCCGCCTGTAGCGCATGAAAAGTTGGGATTTTCCCCAGGATACAAAGGATTTATCTCCAGTACATCCTTGGGTTTTACCCTTGGGACGTAAAAAATTGCTTATGCAATGGGAACTGACATTAAGTAGATTTCTAAGATACTTGAAGACATTGTGCACAGGGGACATCCCTGCCGAGGTGGTGGTGTAAAGCTAAGTGGATGAAGTTTACGACTAATGCACTAAGTACCTTGCACTGGGGACATCTTCATTAGAAGAGTTGCAAAGGGATTGAAGTTTGGTAATAGGTTTATATCCTATTTCTGGTATGATCTTTCCTTTGTAAGCCTCATTTAAGTTTTTAGTGACATTATGTTAAGTATCCTGATATATATCCTCAAAGTCCTTTTAAGGATATTTGATTAGGGTGTTTGAAACCAGTATTACTTTGGAACTATGATCTTTTAAATATTATCAAAACTTGATTTTGAAAAGATAGACTATTTTTTACTTTCTAAAAGAAATTTTTACAAAATTGAAAGAACGTTTGGAAGATCTATCTAATACAAGGCTTTTGCAGTATGTTACTGAGCATACTGATCAGGATATTTTATAAGATACCAATACAAAATCTTTACAAAAATAAGACTCATACTAAGTAATGCAAAGTAATGCAAGGTAACAGAAAATAAGTCAAAAGATGAAATTATTCTTAAAGCGATCAATACTGGTTGATAACCGAAGGTTTCATCCTGAAACCCAGGACCCATCCGCCTTCGGTTATCAAATTGTTTAAAGACAGAAATGAAAATTGTTCATAAAGACATAAAATTGTTCGAATGAAAATAAGCTCTAGGGGGTAGTGCTTTCTTGCTCCATAGCGGTTTCAGCAACATCCATTTTGGGATCCGCCTCAGCATCCTTGTCAGCATCGATTGCCTTTTCAACTGCTTTAGAAGGTTCATCGACAGTTGATTTGGAAGAGGTACCGCCAAGATTCTTCAGCTTGGTCTCCCAAGCACCAACGTCCCAAGAAGGGCATTCGAAGCCTAATGTTTTGGCTTCGTGAGCCATCTTCAACCTAGCCTGGAGAAGAGAAATGACGACGGAACTTTTGAGGCTTTCTCGGTAACTGACCATATCCCGTTCGTACTGCACATGGGCAGCTTCCAGATCGGCCTGGGCTTGAAGAGTAGCTTTGTTAAGAGCAACTTGGTGTTCCTGGGTCATAGCTTTGTATTTCTCCTCGTAATGACGAGACTTGGCGGCCGCGATCATACCTTGGTCAGAGATTGTGATTTCTGCTTCCTTTAGCTTAGATTCAAGTGTTTTGTTAAGCTTGCAGGATTCTTGATAGAAGTGAACCAAACGCTCAAGACCCTACAAAGGTAAGAGGACAGGGATTAATATTATTAAATCTTTGAAAATAGTCTAAATTGCAGGATATGATATAAAGATACTAACCTGGTTGAGAAAAGAAGTCATAAAACCACTGGCTTCAATGAACCCGTGCTTTTCATAAGGAAAGGTGTCAGAAATGACAGGGGAATCGGGTTCTTTCCTTTTGCGGGAACTTGAACTCCGGGGCTTGGTAGCCGGTGAAGGTTTAGGAATGATGATGGCTTTGGAGCTGCTGGGTTTGGATGTAGCAGTGGTCTTGGAGCCAGGTTCCTTCTTGACCTGGATCTGGTCAGAATAGCTATCCAGTCCGTCAAGATCAAAGACTTCAGGGATCTTAGCTGGTGCTGCGTAAAGGGAAAAGTTTTACTCTTTATCATTATATTGTTTTGACTAATTATTTTGAAAGAAATTCTTACCAGACATCTCGGATGATGAGTACTGACTTGAACTCGGAACGTGTGTGGTAAAAGTCCTGTCTATTGCAGGTAACCGGTAAACGGTATTGATTCTCTCTTCTGACTCAGCGGTAGGAGGAGCAACTTCCTTAAAGTTCACTGCATAAAGGTCAAAAAGAAGAATATTAATAAAGGATAACAATCAAATCGTCTATGAGGATATTTATGATCCTACCGGTGGTTAACCACTCCACCGGAAGGTTGGCACCCTCAGCAATGGAATCTCGTTTGACAAAGAAGAATTTGCGTTGCCATCCGTCTTCGTTTTTGGTGGCTTTGAGAATCAGGGGTTTGCTGGAGGTTGAAAAAACCAAGAACCGGCTAGAGCCGTGGGATCGGAGGCGATAAGCAATAGGTAAATCCTCGATGCAGAGGTCAGAGCAATGGAGGTTTTTGATTTGGTTGAGTACAATCAAAACTCTCCAAACCATGGGCATGGTTTGAGCAAAAGAGATGCCAGTAATACGAAAGAATTGCATCATGAATTCAGGAAAAGGGTATCGAAGACCTAGTGAAAAAGGAT
Organism: Helianthus tuberosus; assembly: GCA_030545235.1. Lineage (NCBI taxonomy): Eukaryota > Viridiplantae > Streptophyta > Magnoliopsida > Asterales > Asteraceae > Helianthus > Helianthus tuberosus. Next base: position 16,891,828 of record CM060354.1, on the reverse strand, counting down.
ATGCTGGAAAACAGATCCATTCTGTAGAAGAAACATCCGATCGGATTGACCGATCGAATGGCCTAAAGACTGTGCTGTCAGGGAAAGCGCCGGAGGCTCTTAAAGCTGCAATGTCTGCGTTGTCAAAAGCGCAGATCTCCTTCTCGGGATTTTTGAGAAGATTCTGCTGGGTGAAGGTCTCGGCGGCCATTGCTAGAAAGATGAAGTAAATTGATAGGAAGAAAATCAGAAATGGAGAATTACCTGAAGGGTCTGTTGAAGATATCTGCTTTTCAAACAAGAAAAGAGAAGATATAGGGGCATCGTAGATCTCCATTGAGTAAAAAACGCGTTGGAAGTTACGATGTGATCTTGACCGTCGCTTCGTTTTAAATGCCTTGAGTTGTGGGATAAGATTTTTGAAATATATCCGTTGGATTGGTATCCCAACTGATATATTTGGGGACAATTGTTAGGGGTCATTTTCTTGACGTATATATCCTCACCAATATACTGTCTATGTTTGTTCATTTGTGACCAGGATGCTGGAAGAGGATATTGCTAACATCTTGGGCGATATCCTGAGGCTTATTGAATTAACCACGTGCAGGTTAAGGGCTGAGACTTGCTAACGGTCAAGAGGACTTCTTCTCCTCAAGACTCAGACGAATTTGTTGAGAGAGAGACGTTGAGCCCGAAAGACCAGGTCTACAACGTTCGAAGAAGGAATATTCGGTGGATCCCGCAAGTTTAGGATAGTTTGTTATTTTATCTTAACTATAAATAGATGGGGATGGATCACCTTAGAACACACAATTTTTCACTAACACTCTCATACACTTACACTCTCTAGCTCATTGCAAACACCACACTTGTATTCAAGTTTCGTTGTAACACTTAGTCGATCCGTACCACATCCTGCACTGTATCCTGATTTTTGAAGCAATTGAAGAACAAGGCAGCTGCGATTGTGCTCCCGAGGTTTTATGCCAGCGATCTAGATTGATCAAGGGCTTTCCTCGTACATCTCGTGTCGTTTACTTTATTTTTGCTCATTGTTTGATCATAGATACAGCTCTACATCTTGAGCCGTATGCTAAAACTGTTTTTACAAATCAACTTGATTAACATATTTTCGACACTCATTTCTAGCACACTACCTCACTTAACTAATTTGATCACTTAATTGCTTCGGTAATTTTTGACCAAAACAAGTTGTTTTTTGAGTGTTTGGGTTAGCTTATTTTGGAGGATTTTGTGAGTTGAGAAGTCATTTGTGAGAAGTCAGAATTTCTAACTTCTCACTTATGACTTATATAAGTTAATAAGTCATTTTTCAGAAGGAATCCCAAACACCCACATAGGGGAAGAAGGGTTATGCGGTTGAGAAGAAATGAGTGTTCTTAGGGTTTTGAGATTATAATATGAGCTTTTATACCAGGGTTATTGAGTGGGCTTGGGCCCCAGGCCCACAAGCCCGCTTTTACGCGGCCCGATGCGTTTACGAATCCCGTTTTCAAACCTGATTTTCGTAAATGTCGTAGAATGCAAATTTTCGGATCACAAATATGAAAAATAGCGTCGTATATCGTCGTTAGATGCGTATTTTGTCGGTTGCGTTTTAACGCGTGAAAGGCGTGTTTTGTCATTTTAATCCATTTTTCGATCAGTTTCCAACTACGTACATTAAAATTCGAAAACGAAGCTAAATATATCGTAATATATTAATATCGAGACGAACTTTGAGTCTGGTGCTTCCGTTTCGTCGTTGATTGTCAGTGCGTTACTGTTTTCGCGTTATCCGTTCACGTTTGCGCTTTGTGTCGTTCGAAAGGATAATATTTCACAAAACCACATTTGCAAAACCACATTCATAAGCATAAGTTATACCTATAAACTTTGTATTTGTCGACGTTGTCAGTTCATTATCGCTTAATATTCAGTAGATTTCCCGAAAATCCTCATACGCGCACTGTAACGTCCGATAAGCGTTCCTAGGCATACCAAGAGCCTAATTGAGTTAGTTCGTGCCTTAAAGACTACTTATTATCTCCCTAAACGTTTGTTAATCGCGTAATTAGAAGCCGTTAATTACCGGTAGTCACAGTTACGGTTTCGACGCACGTTACGGACGTACGCTCATTACAGATGACATCGAGTAAAGCATAAAAATATTATATATTTTGGACTCGTTACGGACGACGCGTTACGGACGAAACATTATAGACCCACGCTCGTTACGGACGTACACTTGTTACGGACGACTCAACTAAAAAATAATATTATATATTTTGGACTCGTTACGATTTTGACGCGTTTTGTGGACGTACGCTCGTTACGGTCGACTAAAAATAAAAAGTATTATATATTTTGGAATCGTTATGGACGACGCATTATGGACCACATCAATTAAAAAATAAAAAAAAATTATATATCTTAATCTATTATAGATTCATTTCTTTATTATGATTATTTTGAAACCATCAGTTTTTCAATAAAAATTTCCCTAGATCATGAAGCCCTTTAAAATTCCATAATCTATTTTTGTTGCAAAAAATTTAGAAACACAAGTTCAAAATTTTTATATTTCAAAGAACTCAAATTTTATATAAATCTCAACAAGACATGATAAAATCAACAATCAAAAGAAATTCTCATGATATATAGAAACTCATAAAAATGGTACAATCATAATTAATCATGATGACAACAATATTCTATAATTAAGGGTCCTAATATTAGCACATGGAAAAAACTTATTTTCACATGGTGTATACGGGCCGTATAATGTTATACGGCCCGTATAGAATTTAAAAAACTAACAAAGTCTGTGCCCACAGACTACTTTGTTAGTTTTTTAAATTCCCTACGGGCCGTATAACATTATACGGCCCGTATACACCATGTGAAAATAATTTACCTGGTCGTATACAATGTATACGAACGCTGTATACGGGTCGTATAATGTTATACGGCCCGTATTCTTTGAAATTGGATTTTTCTCAAAGTATTTAAGGGGTTTAAGGTGCCAATCACACGAGACATTTTACAGTCGTGAGGTGGTCAAACCTTTCTAAAAGTAGAAAAAAACAAAACATTAACAAGTAACAAAGATTGAAGAATAAAAGGAAGGGTGAGGCATTTGATGAGAGTTGTAAGGAGAAGCGTTGAGATAACAGACATCCATCAAGCTCAAAAAGAAAACTTGTGTTTCCCATAGTCACAAACGATTTCGTTTCAAATCAAGGGTCCCGTCATTACAACCAGTTGTTTTCAACGGGGATGTAATGTAATGATAATGCAATGATTCCTCTCAATTGAATAGACAGCCACTTGCTTCATAGGACTCACTTGAATCGTCTCAAAAGTACTGAACAACCGAAATAACAGCTTCGGTTTCATCAGCCTGTACCGAAGAAACCAAATTCACAACAATGAGTCTGAGTCCATTGTTTTATGTTGAGTCGTCGGGAAAACTTTTCCTCAGGGGAGGGTGAGTAGTATGAGTCTGAGTCCATTGTGGTTCGTGAATGTTTCGAATCATCATAGAAGACGTGTCGGGTTCTTCTGCTAGTGGCCGGGCTTCCAATGCTTACACAGGGTGATAAACAATGCTGATATGAACACAAACCAACTGCTTTATCTTGAGTCGTCAGGATAACTTTTCCTCAGGGGAGGGTGAGTAGTATGAGTCTGAGTCCATTGTGAATCATCATAGAAGACATGTCGGGTTCTTCTGCTAGTTATTCGGAATGTTTCGAATCATCATTAAAATTAACAATGCGGTCTTGATTGAAGATGTAATTGCAAGACTGTTTGTCGGGCTTCCAATGCTCACACAGGGTGAAAAACAACCCTTGATGTTGAAACCGTTTTTACCTCATGAAAAGGAAAGAAACAATTTTTTTAGAGAAGCAATGGGATTCAAGGGTTTATGAGTCAAAGTTAACATTCAGATTCAGAAAGCAGATGATTTGTACTTGGTTTATTCTCTTTAATCTATTAGAACGATCCTTGTTTTGTCACGTACATGTGTTTAATTCCCAACATCCTTGTTTTGTCACGTACATTTCGTAAGAAACTTTTCATGCACTGAACCTTCAGTTGTGTACGCAAATTCACCACCGGTTTCTACAGCACAAGCACATACACCGGTTTCCAGGTAGGGTTTAGAATGTTTGAAGGAATGTTGGTTCAATACCAACTCATCTTTAGTAGTGTTTGTTTGAGAACCTGATTCAGATAAACAACGGTTCTCCAATTCCAGAGTAAGCAAATACACAACGGTTCTCCAATTCCAGATCAGTAATGAACGTTCAGTTGTGTACACAAATTCATCACCGGTTTCTATAGCACAAGCACATACACAGGGAGAATGTTCTCAAAATTGAAGGAAAAGAAAAAATGGTTGCTGATGTTTTTCACTATCAGGTTTTTGTTGGTTTGTTTCCAGGTAGGGTTTAGAATGTTTGAAGGAATGTTGGTTCAATACCAACTCTTCTTTAGTAGTGTTTGTTTGAGAACCTGATTCAGATACACAACGGTTCTCCAATTCCAGATCATTAATGAACGTTCAGTTGTGTACACAAATTCATCACCGGTTTCTACAGCACAAGCACATACACAGTTAGGGTTTAGAATGTTTGAAGTATTCAGATTTTGTTGGTTTGTCGGGTTCTATAACTACAATCCTTCCTACATTATTGAAAATTACTATATCACCCCCATCAGATTTTGTTGGTTTCTACAGCACAAGCACATTCCGAATAACTTCACAAAGATTTGTTGAAAACCCAAGTCTCTCTATAGATATGACTGAGAGTGAGGGTTACTCTGTTATATACATCAACAAATGATTGGTTTAATACCAATTCATCTTTATTGATCTTCATATTCTTGGTTAAATACCAATTCATCTTTATTGATCTTCGTATTCTTGGTTCAATACCAACTGCTCGAAATCCCTTTCGTTTTTTGGATCGTTCTAATAGATTAAAGAGAATAAACCATTTTTTACCCTAAGAATACGGGCCGTATACTATTATACGGCCCGTATACACCATGTCAAAAAAATTTACAGGATCATTTTTTACAATATGAATACGGGCCGTATACTATTATACGGCCCGTATTGTCACACCCCAATTTTTTTTTTCCACACTTTGCCGGTAGGCCCGGTAGGGGAGTAACGTGACGTGGTTGGCGACATCATAGTCAAACAACACAATATATAAATGCACAGCGGAAGCAAAAGGATAAATAGATTTCAATCCGAAATAATGTAACATCAAAGTAATACAACGGAAGTAAAGGATCCACAGGCGGATCGTAAATAAAATAACACTGTTCAACAGACTTTAGACATCTAAGCTTGCGAGACTCTTTATTGATGCTAGGAGTAGCCAGCCAATTCCGATTAGTACCTGCACTTAGCCTTTTTGGAAAATACGTCAGTTTACACTGGTAAATACAATCAACCGACTCATTTTGAAAAGGTTTTAAAATGATTGCTTTGAATGCACATGGCACAAATAATATTTTATAACTTGGGATACTTATTTAAATATATAAACTTGTATGGATTTACATGTTCCTTATGCGTTCAGTAGCCCGGATCGAGCCGGGTTAAAGATTAATGGACACACCACTTTAATTATGAGACACTGACAGGTGTACGCCTACACCTGGGTGCTAAGGTCGTGGCCATTTCGTAAAATGATGCCAGGGATATCCGGGACAACGGTCATTAACCCCCAAAGGCTTTAAGCAAACAAAACAAATTAAACGGGACATCTCAATACTTTAACCAACATACAATTAAAGATTCAATGCCCGACCAAGCGGTATTTTATATACCGTACCCCAAGCCCGTATAGGGAAAATAAGTTAAAAGTATTTACCTGAGCTAAATATAAATTCAATCCCAGCCGTATCAAATCAACAAGTACAGATAGCTTTTACTGGGCTCCTAAATCTAGAACGAAGGTTTTTAAATAGCCTATTAGAATCCTAACGGGTCTTTTATTAAGCCTTGACTTAGACCGATTAGTTTTCAAAAAGAAGATACGGTTCAAACGCATGATAAAGCGAAGACCGGAAAAGGATGTGATTTAGACCCAACAAGTTCGGAGACTTGTATAATATGGGTATATTATACACATTCTGAATTTTGAGATAAAACCGATAAGGTTTGACCCGTTTCGGCTAATTTATGTAAACTAGTTACATAAACCGAACCGAACGCGTATGAAGCGTAACGGGTAACCATAAGAGTCCTAAACGGGTTTCCTAAGTTAACATGCCTTAAATATGTTGTGATATCAGTAGGATACCTTCCATTATGCCCAAAACGAGTTTAATCTCATATTAAGCCCCTTAGGGGTATTTTGGTCATTTTAGAGATTATAAAAGGGATCAATTAAGCTTCTGTGATCCGGGTCAGAATAAATCAGTAAAATAACTTATTTTAACAGGTTATAACATTTGGCTATAAGTCTTATATGCCAAAATAGTTTTAAACCCTAACTATGCGTTTAATACGCGTATAATGTCGTTTTAAGCGATTTACGGGTTAATATAGGATTCTAAGTTTTCTGATCAGTTCAACAGGTTCAAAATACTCCATTTATTATTTGAAATCAGTAGCAATTGGATTGGTATCAAAAGAATTTGTAAAACTCATTTTATGGCCGAAAAGGGTATATTCGGTATTAACCGAATTACGGCGATAATCCTAGCTTATGATCAGTTTAAAAATAATTAAAAATCTTTAAAAATCTCAAAATATTATATTACATCAGTGGGTAAAAGGTTTGGTGTCAAAAATTGGGTTTAGACAGGCTTTATGCTAATGACGCCGTTTAATTAATAAAAGCGTTCTTAATTACGCCATTGAGCATATCTCCTAATCTAGACCTCCGATTGACGTGAAATTTTAGGGACATGCTTAATAATCAGTAAAAAAGGTTATTGTACTTTCACATTTCCAAAAATCTCGTTTTATGATCATAAGGGCATTATGGTCACTATTTAAGCATTTAACGGAAACGTCGGACAATCGAGGTTTCAAGTGGTATAAACGCAGAGGGTTATACACACATGTAACTAGGTCCTAATGGAACTTTAAGGCATGTATAAACCTATCTAAATCGGGTCAAAACTGAAGTCAAAGCAAAAGTCAAACTTTTGCGTCTTTTGGTTCCGAATCGGTTCAAAACAGAAAGTTGTTGAATCAAACAAGCTTAGACAAGTTTTTATGCTTATTATCAGGTTATATGAATGATAAAATAGGTGATACGCCTTTTACATCGTTAATCATGCGTTAAAACGAATATTACATTTCTGTTGACTTTTTCGGACAACGTTTGACTCGACAAACGACCTAGTTAGGATTGGAATCAGTGGGTGCCCTTTTAAGGGTTTAAAGCCCACATCATTACCAACTTATAACAACTTTTGATTCAACAAAACCCTGGACCATTTGTGTTTTATCGTGAAGTCAAACCGTAGTTACGACGGTTTGATTTCTAGGCTATAAACTAAGCATAACTGAAATAGAGAAGATCAAGGGTACTTACACTTGACTAATGGATGATTTGGAATGCTTGGGATCTGCTTGAATGCTCCAGAAATGACCAGGAAGTGAATGTAAGATGAATGCAAAGAATGTGGGTCTTTTATATGAATTCAAACATCTTAGATCATCAACACATAAGTCTAGGAGTGTTACCAAATCACCAACATGTGTCCTACAAGCTATAAACCACCTTAGGCAGCCCAAGGTATCGAAAAACTTGCATGTAAGTCGGTTAGGAGCTGAAAACAGCCACCTGCCACTCTTTTCTGCATCTGGCAGTCGTAGGCGGCCCGCGTGGGATTTTGTTATATGGGAGGCGGGCCGCGTGGCCCATCTGATCAGGTTAAACATGTTTTTCGTTATTGCATTTTGGTCCTTGGTCCCCCGAAAGGTCGTTTTCGAGTTGTTTCTTGCATTAAAAGGCTTTATATTTGACATATGGGGGCTTTAATACTTATACCCACTTTGTCAAGTCCTCGGGTAACTTTGTGATCACCCGAAAAGCCCTAATTCTCTATGCTGACGATTCTAACCCTCACACACGAATTTTATCATAACTTTCTCATATGATAACGAAACTTGGTGAAATTTTTATGGTGTATTCTAGTGAGCATAATTAATCGTTACAAGGCTTCGGGTTTGCTATAAGGTCACTCAGAGGTATATCTTTAACATGTTGACACATTTAACCCCTGTAGTTTGTAATCTCTCACTTTCTTTCACAATTCGCTTCGTATGATCCATGATCCATTCGTTTAAGGTTATAAACATCATGTAGGGTTATTGTAAAGTATATTTATTCATTGTTGACACTTTGAACCCTTATATTTACACAGTTTCATTGTTTGTCAACTTTAGTCCTTCAAGGACATTCTTTCACACGTTCAAAGGTTATGACACGTGTCAAGACATTATAGGACGTAAATTTTCAAGGTGTTACACGTATACACCATGTGAAAAAAATTTACCAGATCGTATACAATGTATACCATGATTGTATACGGGTCGTATAATATTATACGACCTGTATACTATGGGTAAAAATGGTAAAAAAATGGTTTATTCTCTTTAATATATTAGAACGATCCTTGTTTTGAGAACCTGATTTAGATTTAAACAATGCACGTCATCTCTGTAAAAAAATACAACTGATTACTCGGTCGAATAATGGCCCATAAGAAACAAATCTGTAAAAATACAACTGATCACTTGCCATTCTCTTGCACCTTTTGCAGACATGCACCTTCAACTATGTTGGTTCGGTTTAGTTTTTTTCCGACTGTTTCAGTTATGATTCAATAAATAATATCTGATTGAGAAGCACTAAAACGGTTGCGGTTGTCCAATTCCAGATCAGTAATGTAAGGAGAAGCATTGAGATAACGGACATCCATCGAATACATCTTTCAAACTTTCAAAATTCAAATCAAACTAACACAAAGTATCTCGAAGGTATCGTATTCATATAATCGATATGGTTTGTGTAAAAGCTCACATTTTGACAAATCATCTGCTTCCTGAATCTGAATCTGAAAGTTAACTAGACCCCTCAAGTTGTCATTCATAACAACTAAGCGTCTGGAGAAGAGTATGTTGATATAGGAAAGTTGATGCAATTTTCCAAGCATTTTAGAGAGACCTTTAAGTACGGATCCTACAGCTGCATTTGGAACAAGAAGTCCAACAATCCGTTCATTATCTGTTGTTGTCTAAACAATATGAATGCACACAAGGAATTTGACAACCGGTCAAATCACACACTAAAAAGTGTAAACTTATCGCGTGTTGTAGTTAGGAAAGATGACCGAATAGAGATCTGAATCAGGCGTGCATTGTTTAAATCTGAATCAGGTTGTCAAACAAACACTAGTAAAGATGCTCTGAATCAGGTTGTTAATTTTAATGAAGCAATGAAGATTGAATATGCAAATCGCATCCGTTTTGCATACGGAAACGGTGGCTATGGGAAATACAAACCCGACACGTCTTCTGTGATGATTCGAAACATTCCGAATAACTAGCAGAAGAACCCGACACGTCTTCTGCTAGTTACTCTTTTCTTCGATTTCAACAAATCTTTCAAGACCATTCACCTCTTTCAACCTACCAAAACACCGTAAACCCCTTCTTTTCTTCCCAAAACCAACCCGCAACGAATTTGACAAATGTTTAATATCTTTAATCTATTAGAACGATCCTTGTCTTGTCACGTAACATCTAGTTATATTCCTACATCTATATCTTTTGTCATGACAAACTAGCTAGGGCACCCCTTAAGTTGTCATTCATATCCTTTTGTTCACTGACAAACTATGTGACATGTGTCTGGTCCAGTGGTCCCGGTACTACAGCTGCATTTGGAACAAGAACTCCAACTGATTCAGATTTAAACAATGCACGCCTCAACTGAGACAACGGACATCCATCAAGCTCAAAAAGAAAACTTGTGTTTCCCATAGTCACAAACGATTGCGGTTTGCATTTCGCATAGCCACCGTTTCCGTAGTAAAAAGCGGTTGCGGTTTGCACATTCAATCTTCAATACTTCATTAAAATACCACTAGTAGAAGAACCCGACACGTCTTCATGTTACGGAGAATGTTCTCGAAATTGAAGGAAAAGGAAAAGATTTGTTGAAATCGAAGAAAAGAGTAAAAAAGATGAATTGAGGCGTGCATTAGGAACAAGAAGTCCAACAATCCGTTTATTATCTGTTATTGTCTAAACAATATGAATGCACGCAACGAATTTGACAACTATGACAGCTTATTAAAAGTAGCAATCACCTCCAATCATTTCCTGGTCAAATCACACAATATAAAGTTTAAAGTTATCGTGTGTTGTAGTTTGGAAAGATGACCGAATAGAGATCTGAATAACAAACTGTGGAGAACTTGTTTATGTCGGGTTCTTCTGCTAGTTATTCGGAATGTTTCGGATCATCATAGAAGACGTGTCGGGTTCTTCTGCTAGTGGTTTCTGTAACCAATCCATAATCACCCTTGGTGGTTTCTGTACCCATCCCCGCCGATAACTAGCAGAATCGATAAATAACCAACACGAAGATCTCTGCGATCGCTAAGGTTTCCATCAACGGACTGATCGGTAACGTTACTCTCTGATTTAAGCGGCGTGTTCTGATCAACGTTTATCGAAATTGTTAAAGGTGATGAAGAGTTTAGAAACCCTAAAATGATTGTGTTTTTACTGGAAAAAAATGTGATACTTGAAAAAACATCCTTATATACGGCCCGTATACAGTTATACGGCCCGTATACATTTGGTAACATCAAAAACCACACAAAATAAATCCATTGAGCCGTATACGTTTTACAAATTGTATACACATGTATACGGCTCGTATAACTATATACGGGCCGTATATAGTAAAATCAAAAAAACATTCCCTGCGCATTTTCCTATTAAAAAACATTCTATATGGGCCGTATAACTGTATACGGCCCGTATACAATAGGGAGTGTGAAAATAAGATAATACCAACTTCTGTCACACCCCAAAAACGTCGCAGCGAAATATAAAATGTAATGGTGACGGAAGCTGGTGCCCATTTATATCTTGATGATCGATGCATTAATTTGTTGGACATATTATCTTATTCAAAACCTAAGTTTTAAACATTACGTTTTAAAATATGACACAACCATGACATAGTTAAGTTGTTTTGATCCTCATGGATCTTATTACATTCGTCCCAAAAAATTTTAAAAGTTAGTCCAACAGATTAAGTGACAAAACATACATCAACAACCACAAGATACGCCATGATTCCCGAAGCCGAACTCAAGTACCTGTAGAACACGTTAAAATCAAGTGTTGACACAAAGGAAGGTGAGTTCACATATTCACTTACAAACAATTTTATTCCAAGGAAAACTTTCTGATTAGGTGTTTATTTGAAAACATCCGTATAATTTTAGAAAGTCCATTTTACTTCCTTAATAAAATCCATGGGCCTTCCGTCGCAGTTCAAGAACCCGACAATATAGTTACTACCCAGGTTTTGTATATTAAATTATTGCGTCAATTTTCAGACTCGTATGTTAGCTAGACGATACGAACTATATATTAACTATGCAGGGATAATCAATGCTAAAAAAATAAACAGAATCAAAATTCGTCGCTTGACTTGACACTGGGCAACCGGTCACGATGGGGTTGTCAACCCGATAGATCTACCAACAATTCCTCGCGTATAATACTTAAATGATTAAACGACATCATGGGCGCATGGTTCTTTCTCGAAGAACAATATGATGTCTGCCTCACGTACAATATATATCCTACTAATATGACAATTTAATACACGATGTTGTACGAATCCCCTGATCCCCTCCCTTGAGATCAGGCCGGCATCCGTCCCAACTTTACGGTCTGTTTCTCTTCGGAAACACCGTACCATCCAAATTTCTTCCAAACATTCATTCATCAAAAACGTTTTATCTCGAAACGTATGATTTATCAAACCTCATATATTTTCAACGAAAATATATATTTTATATTAAAAGGTATGTTTTAATCCAAAAACATTATTAAACCCTTTTATTGGCGTATTTTATTTTTAGCAATGTTGCAAGATCAAAAGGAAGCAAAGTACAAGAATTAGGCAAATGAAACGGCAATCTTTTATTTTTAGCAATGTTGCAAGATGAACAAAAAGATGAAATACTAAATTTATTGCAAGAAATCAAATTTTTAGAAGATAAAAACTCCATGACCGGAGTGCCGGGGTGACCGAGCCGATCATGCCAAGGAGTTGCTGAGGTAGAAACCACAAATGCAGATGCTGTTTGAGATTTGGATAATGGATATAGGTGACTGGAGCTATCATGCCTGCTCAGGATCCTCCCATCCTTAAAATCATTCACAGAAAACCGAATGGGTCAAATTCAAAAGAAACCCAATTATCATTAGTAAATTGGTGAACCGAAATTAAATTTTTGATAACTTTGGGTGTCTAATGAATGTTTTTAAGTATAAGGGGTTTGGATGAGTTTGAAAGGATTCTGTCTCTTGATCGAAGAACCGGCATGCGATTGCCGTTACCGACAAATATAGAATTAATAGAAATAATCGAGGAAGGGACCGAAATCATAACTTAGTCTAAAGTCAGATGGTTGGAAGCCCTTGTGTCCATAAACCATAGATTTTCTTCATTGGCATTGTCCATGGTTAAGGCCTGGAATGCATCACTGAATTGAAGAGCGTCATAGTCCATCAAGTGGGCCTGCCCTGAACCTTGAGAAGAAAACAGGGCCTGTCCTGAACTTTGAGAAGAACTGGGTCTATTATTACTGTTGGGCCGAGGAGTCCAGGATGGAGGGGCAGCCCAGCAGGGTGGATTGGGCCAACCAGGTTGAGGATACCACTGTTGTGGGCCGGCCCAATAGGGTTGACCATGCTATGGGCCTCGTGGCTGCAGACTAGAACTGGGCCGATTGGACCTGCACCCGAATTTAGGCCACGAGAGTTCCTGTTATTACCTGGCCCATTTGGGCGGTGAGTGGGCTGACGATTGTTGGAGCCCGTTCTTCCCTTGTTTGGCGAGTCTGGTGGATTATCCTGAACAGCAGCAACAATGGCTGGTGATTGTTCATGCATTTCACGAGCAGATTGTCGTTGGAGCTCTAAATCCAACATAGAGCAAGTGTTTACCAGGAGGAGGAGACACTTTGGTTTATGAATGCTGATGTGACATTGAATTTGGGGCGCAACCCACGAACCAGTTAGAGAACCAAACAATTTTTAGTAACTGGGTTGTCAATATCAGAAAGCTGGTCTGCAAGTTCACGAAGTTGTTCACAGTAGGGTTCGGCATGGACCGTAGGGTGAGGTTGGTGAACTCATGATCCAATGCAGCGGCTCAAGAGCCTTTGTTATTCAGAAAGATATATCGGGGCGGGGTCCATGCCTGATAAGTAGTGGATTCAGTGGTCAAGACACGAACCATAAGCTCGTCTGACACCGTCCCATAGATCCACTGAAGGATGATGGCATCAATTTTGACCATGAATCAAAGAGTGGGCCAGTCTCAGCAGCAGGGGGTCAGTACCGTCAATATGATTCAGCACATCATATTATTTTGCATGAAGCTCGAACAACTTGATCCAAGATAAGTATGACACCTTAGTGCCATCCGGAACTCGGATCTTATGCTGAATGTTGGTTACCGAATAGACAGGATGAAAAGGCTTCTCTTGTTTTTCATTGCTTTGTCACCCATAGTGAAGAATAGAAGCCTGGAGAAAAGAAAACAGGATCGAAAAAATAACTGGTTATTGAGGGCAGTGGCCGGAAAAATAGGGTATAGAGCGTCTGCGCTCTGATACCATGAAATAATTCAAAACTCAAGTTGCAACTGTTATTTCAGTCACATATAAACCTCAACCAGTTGGGAGACAATGAAGGAAATAAAATAGGAAAAAAAATAATTCTCCTAACTATTGATATATACAATAAATATTAATTACTAATTAAAAGGCAAATAATCAGCTATGCAAATAATCGCTACGCTAATATTTTTGAAGGTAATGACTAAAGGCAAGGGCGTAGCTTAAGAGGGGCCGGGAGGGGCGCCCGACCCCCCGAACTTTTCGCTCAGTAGTGTTATATATGTAGTTTTCGTATATAAATTTTTGGGTATATACGTTTTCGACCCCCCCGTTTTCATGGTCAAGTTTCGCCCCTGACTAAAGGAAAAATGTGGTTTTCTATTTGGGGTTTTCTATAGTTTGGGACCAAAAAGAACCACATTAAGGAAATAGTAATAGGTCCGTACATTTTTGACTGAATACACATGATAGGACTTTGAAATTATTAACATCAATGGGCATGATACTAGGCCCAGGTGTTGGTTTTATAAAGAAGCCCATGAATGAAGAGGACCTCACTTGTTTGGATCATCCATCACCTTGCAATCAGTAGTGAACTATTTCCGCCAATTAGTGCGGACCTAGAAATTTTTTCCCGGTGGTGCGAAAACTTTTAGAAATTGTTTATCTATCGATATATAATAATTTTTTCGACCCGATCGGGTCCGGTCGGTTTATATATCATTTATATGTGTAATAATATTTAATATATTTGGGCCGGATTGAATTGGTTGTTGTACACTGGTAGGATCGGTTGAATTGTATGACGTCAAAAACAATATTTAAATAAAAATATATGTATTTTATATTTTGTAGTTGGATATATAATATTTAAATTTTGATATCATATTTGATTTCAATAAACTAAAAAAACTACAAAGTTCAAAATAGAATTAATAATATTAAATCATTACCAAAAAAGAAGGTATGATATTTACGTATTTGAGGTGATAAATATTGGGAGTTAATATTCACACACCCTTTCCATAGAAAACTATCCGTTGAAGCAATCTTTGGATCCTCAAGTTGAAAGCCAGGTTTACAATACATTGCTAACAAGTAGTCAGATTGTAAGGTAACAGGTTGTTAGATTGAAAGGGCCACATCACAGGATCCGTTTCCTTGATTGCATCTCACCCTTCAGCCTAACAAGTGAAACGGCATGTTATATTTCATAGGCAACTATAATTAATGTATGGTAACGGCTTAGATAATAGACAGTATCTTGTTGTTACCACACCAAATATAATCTGATTGCTATATTACAATTACTTATTAGTTATGATAGCATCCTACTTTTAGCTGGTGTCGGTATTGTATCGATACAGTGATAAACCGTATCAATTCCAACCGAATCTCCGCCGCAACAACGCGTGGGAAGAATATCACTAGTTATATAGAAATCAACAATAATACATATAGAGTCACAAAAACAAATTACATTTAAATTTATTTGTTGTAACCATGTTATTAAAAAGAACACATTAGGTTTTACATATTTATTCTCATTTCAGCACCAAAAAATCAATTGATACACGACATTAGATCCACGTATGATATATACAATGTAATTCATGTAGGAAATAACATGCATATCAATCTTGAACACAAGTATAACTCATCAAAACAAATACCTCATTTCGCTTTCGAACGCAAGTAAACTTATCCAAACTTCACTATAAAAGATAAATTTAAATATGTCCGGGTGATTCGAGTTTTGACTTTTGAGTATTCCAGACGGGTTTAGGGCTCTAATCAAGCCTAGGCAAGCCAAGTTGAGCTCGGGCTCAAGCTCGAACTTAAACGACGAGCCATCTCAGCTTGACCAGTTTATATTATTGAACTGTAAAGTCGAGCTCGAGCTTGGCTTGTAAAATGTTCTAGCCAACTTGAGCCCAGTTGTGCCGGCTTGTTAACTTTTTTTTTTTATAAGTATTGATAACATAAAAAACAAAAAAATACAAAATTAACATAGACTTATGTATTATTATTTTTTTTCTTCTAACATTTTAAAGAAATACAGGCATATTAAAAGTATTATATGTATTATTTTTGTTTTTTTTTATATTTTTAACCCTTCCCACATATTTTTAAATTAATCCATTTAAAATCAAATTAATCTATCTTCTCTATAAAAGGAGATTAAGTGCTAACATAAGAAAAGCTTATGTGTCAATCTCTTAGATATGCCAACTAGGATTTTCTTATGTATTTATTACATCATAAATGACTAATTTAAATACTTTTTAAATCTTTTGAAATACAATTAAAATACAAAAGTTGAGGAAGTTCAAAATTCAAAATCAAATCTGCCTCTCATCTTTCAAAGTCCGCCCAAATCAAGACCATCTCTCAAAATTCAAACCATAGCCTCTTTCTCTCTCAGTTCAGTTCCACAACCACAAAACTCAAACAATCACAAACGAGAAACACAATAAACAACCATAATCACAAACCAGAAACACAGCAAAAGACGATGGTCAGCGAATAAACTCAACTCGAGGATGAGAGCGGTGAAGAGTCAGATCTACGAAGAGGTAAGATTGGGTAGTTTTTTTCAGATCCAAAGTTTAACCTACTCGAAATCTTTCAAAACAAACTACAGGTTTCTAATTTATAAGAAAATGTTTGCTTGATTGCTTCCATCCTAATTTTGCACTTACAATTTGCTTTGTAATTTAGGGTTTTTGAAATTGATTTACTGTAGTGTAAAGAGGAGAAGAAAACGGATAATGAGAAGATGAAGGCCTTACAAAAACTGATTCTAGATTCATATGGTTAGGGTTTTGAACATAGAATTAATCCTAGAATTAGTTTATGAATTGCAGCATTTCTTGGTGTAAATTAGGGTTTTCTTTTTTCTTGACTTGTGCTTTATACTGATAAGGCTTCAATGTTGGATGAAGCCATTGAATATCTAAAAAATCTTCAAATTCGACTGCATTTTGCAGGTTCTGATCTGGTTTTTCAGAAAATTAACATTTGTTTGTTTTTATATATTTGTTTTTATATAACTTTGGATATTGATTGATCTATAGGCTGAATATAAAGAGGGTATGTGTTGGTTTTTTGGTTGTAGATTGATGAAAATCTTGCTAAAGAAGTCATAAATCAAAGATCGCTTCGACACCTAACATCATGAGGTTTAGAGAGTATTTTCTTTGGGTAATGATAGTGTGTACAGTTTTGCGAACACCATGAATTTGTCAAACCATAAGTTGCATGAATTTAACTATATAACTTCATTTGTGTAATTGTACATATAAGAAATGGGATGTAAGGAGTGTTCAGATTCCGTTCTAATCAACGCAAATAGAGTCGTTTGAGATTAAAAAAAATGTTTTTTTTTGTGGTTTAGAAGTACAGCAGTCTGCTCCCAGATTGAAAAAAACATTGTTTAACATTTTTAATTAGTTTGTAGTCTTCTAAATATATTGATTATTCTTGCGATTGAATTTTTTTTCCCTTTTATAAATTTTTATGCAGAAGCTGAAGGACAAACAAAAATTTCTGAGGCATATTCAGTTTCCATTGTAGCTTATTTTGCTTATCTTAAGGTATGTGGACACTATTTTCATTCTTTGTTTCACATTATGAAGTTTGTGACACAACTTCTTTGTTTCACAATAGGTCCAATTACTATCGTATCAGGTACGTACGTGTGTTAGAAATTTAATGTATTGTTTTTTACATTATGAAGTTTGTGACACAACTTCTTTGTTTCACAATAGGCAAGCAAAGACGGCTACCGTTTGTTGAGTGCCCAAATGTTATTAATGGGATGATTGATGCTGCTAAATATGCTAATCTTGCACTGTTACTTATTGATGGAAGCTATGGTTTTGAAATGGTGAGTCCATAGTTGTCAATAACGAATAGCGACAAATAGAAAAGAAGAGATAAATATTATGGGTGGTACAAATGGACCTGCATTTACATCTAATTGCTATTTACATAAAAATTAAAAAAATAATTGTCGCTATTTACGCTATCAGTCGCTATAACCAAATGAATCCTCATACATGCTTTTCTTTATCTTTTTATAACTGTTTTACTGAAGTAGTTACCAATTTTGGATGAGAATCGCTGCTGTTATTTTTCATGGATATGCTCATGGAAACAGATTTTTGTGAATATGCTGATGTAATTTTTGGATGATTGATAGAATAATCATTTAAGATGTGTTTGCAGGATATAAGTCACAGTCTGCAGTTGCATTCGTCATTCCTTAGAAGGCTTTCTCTAGAAAGAGAGCTGGAGGTGTGTTTAAATCTTGGTATATCTTGCAAGGGATACTTTTCAGATGGAATTTAAATTTCGATCAACGTGTTTGTTTGTGTTCTTTCAGGGGCATCGGGGATGTGTAAAGACTATTGCATGGAACTCAAATGGCTCACTATTGATATCTGGATCTGATGACACTTGTGTATGCCTTTTCATCTCTATCTTTATATTATTATTACATATTTTGTAATGTCAATTATAGAGACAAATTGCACTGTTCATTATCTATCTATTCTATTCTATCTTCTCTATAAATAGCAATTAGATAATTTTCTTTTTATCACTTCATTTAACAAATTATTACAATATTACAATTAACAATTTAACAAAGCTGAGGGGGAGATTCAAAATTTGAAATTCAAACCTAAATACAGTTTAGTTTTGCTTGGTTTAAGATGTGGACACTAGATAAATTTCTTGTGACATACAATATCTTTCAAGTTTGGGTCAACCGATATTGTGTTTACTGTTTAGAAGCAATGTTAACCAAATGAAACTGAACATGTTGTCTCTGCATGTGTATCTCACAGGTTTACCATATGCTAATTCTCCATTTATAGAAGGAAAGCCAAATGGTTCTCAGCATATGGAGGTACTTTTCTTCTAAACATGCTAAAGGACATAAGGTAATATGACCATATAAAAAGTAAATTTCTTACTTATGTACTGTACAATATTTTGTTTATAGGTCAGGTTTGGTTTTTAAAATACTTATCTGATTGTGACCATCTGCATTGATTTTTTATTTAGTTTGATGTCGGATTTGCCCAAAATTAAAAATCAAAAGACTTGTGCTTCTTCTTTTGTCTACCAGATTATGAAAAAAAATTGTTTAAAAAAACTTTAATGTAGATATGATGTTTGTTTATCTTTTTTATTTCATCTATTATTTATTTTAATAACTGACTTGCTTGGTTTAATAGGGAAGTGGGTATTTGCTACATGGAGCCATGGAGGTTAGATTGCCCACCTGAAACTTTAGCTGAATTTCATCAAAGAAACTGTCCATTTTGAATGGACCAGATTACATCTCGTATTCACGAACTAGGACGAGTAACTTGAGCCCTTATTTGTCATTTATACACAAATAGCATGTAACATGTTTAGTTTGTTGTTTTAATCGTTAGATGTTGTGTATTGATTTGATGATTGAAATTTTGTTTGTGTTAGGGTTGTACGTGGCTAATAGGGCGTCTGATAAGATCACTCAGTTGACGGATAATGTCTACATCTGTCGCTCTGGATCGGTAAATAATTTAATGCTTGAAGTTTTAGTTTTTTGTTATTGTATGTGTATGTGTATGTTGGAGTTTATTGGTTTAGTTGTGAGGATTGCTTGAGAACAAAACCAAAAAAAAATTGAAAAGACGAAAACCATACCTAAAATCAGCATAATGAAACAGAAGTAGGAGGGTCGTAGACAAAGTCAGCGACTGAAGCAAATCAAGATACATACAAGCAAGAATTTAAGAAATATAATCAGAATATATATGTGGATGACTCACAACAACCATGTGTAAGATACTATGATCACCATCAACTGTAACTAACAAAGAATCAATAAAATGCTAATAAAACATTAGAATCAATTGATCAAACAACTACACTTGAATCTGTAAGACTACCATATTGAGTGATGTTGCCCCTAATGGAGCTTTCGACTTTAGCCCTAGAATATATACAAGTACCAAACAATCTTAATTTAATTCAAATTAATGTAAAAAGTTACCCGTGTTTGTTGAAACCGTTTCGCTTCCAAAACTGTTAAAGTCAGCACGTAAATGAACATTAAACAGTTTGATTGAAATGAAGGAACTTGATCCTTAAATCTAAAAGTCTAAAACATAACCTACAATTTTAAATGAAACACAAATGAACAAATCTTCATGTCCTAATTATCCAAATCCATTAACATTTTCCTGTGTTTCATCCAAATCTTTGCTAATTTCACTGCTCTAATTCAGGTATACAGATCATCCATGGTACCAAACAACAATCTTAAAAAAAAAATATTTAGATGAAACATTTTCTAATTTATCAAAAATGGAACACCGTCTCTTTGTCTTCAAACTCATGAAAAGATGTAAATAAACACTGTGATAAAAAAAAATTAATACGATTAAAATATGAAGTATTAAGAAAGTAGCAATTACATATAAAAAGAAAACTAATCAGACACATCTAACTCTAATAGCAAGAATCAAGAAACTTTAACTTCAACTCCATGGAGCACTGAACCTCTCGATGTATCTCATTAATCTTTCTCATAAACTCCAGGTCTCTTTCTCCACATTCTATATTACTCGCAACACACAGGTCACGAACGGAAGTAGTCGGCATCGCCCTCAAGTCCCTCGAAACCTGGTCTCTTGTCAGCAGACCAACTTCCAGTTCGTTAAAACACCTCTTCAACTCTTGAAGAGTAGACCTATCTGCCAAAACTTGCTCTTCGATTTGTTTAATAAAGCGTTGCTTGAAATCGTCAGATTTTGCAGAAGTATATGACTCCATTTTAATATATTTATAAGAACTAAGGCAAAACAATAATAGTTCCTCTTCTGTTTCACTGAATGAATCTGTTTTGATGAAAAAACTTTTTATTGGCAATGCTATTATATAGAATATGTAATAGGCCAAAGGTCAGATTTAAATGCAACCATTAAATAAACATTTATACTTAAAAACCATGTACGTTTAATGATTTAAGAGTCAAAAACGTGTATATGGGAGATGCCTGTTCAGTTACCATATCAACCATTTTAATGCAAAACCTTTGAAAAATGAGTTTTCATGGGAAAACAAGTAAAATTAAATATCTAGAAAACCAAAGAACAAAATTGAAACCTTCAAAAAAAGGTTATCATAATTAGGAGATGTCTCTTCATTTACCCTATCAAACATTTTAAACACTATAAAGGATCATTATTAGTTTACTTGAAAACATCAACACTTCAATTTAAAAAAAACGTTCATCCTAAAACAAACCGTCCAAAAACACTCACATTCTTCCTAAATGGCAAGGAAAACCTTCTACCACTGGTCGGATACTACTGATCTTAAAATTGAATTTTCAACATGGTCACTCCAAGAACAGAGAAACGCTGAAGAACTCAACAAAAAAGTTGCTATGGTTAGTGATAAATATTATAAGCAAACCTGGAGTAGCATTGCACTGCTGGATGAAGTTGCCTGTTCTACTCCAACAGAGTTTAAAGAAAAAGCAGAAGAGTTTATCACAAATTTGCTAAACAGGATCAGAAGACCTGTGATATGCTAGCTTATCTGCAAATTAAAACAAAAAATGAAATTGCATGGAAGAAGGCGAGAGAACGAGATATTCTAGGAAGTGTTAATTGTAATGTTTAATTTTTAATTTTTATTATTTTTCAAAATCATAATTTTGTAATACTATGGTTTAATATTGAATGAATGAAGAAAATTCAAAGTTTCAAAATCAGAATTTTGCAATTTCACTTTTACCAGTTTCAATAATAAGAAAACAACTTCCATTAGTCTTGGCCCAATGAATATTGTTGCAGAAATATCCATTAGTCTTGGTTATTGTTTAAAAAAGTTCAATTAAAAAGATTACAATTTTAAAGTTAAATATAAAATCCTTTTATTGGTTAACAATTTTAATTTTAAATATAAAGATGAGATCATTTTTGCATGAATTGACATCACCGTTTTTAAAATAACTGTCTATGATTGTGGGAGTGCTGTTTTATGACATTATCCTTAATCCCCATTTATTAGATAAGTAGATACTAATAGTAATTAACATTTTAATGAATTTGATCTGTTAAAAGAGCTGCAACCTTGGAGGTGCCCCAGAGTACGCAAAAAGCTGTCATGCAGCTCAAAACTTCAGACTTCAACAGAGGCTGATCATTCTTCCTCGCAAAATCCAGTTGCCAAAATATCTAAAGTCAGAAGTCCAAAAGTAGTTGATCGACGGTCACCTTGCAATCCATCGTCTGAGGTTTAATACTGCTAACCTTAAGCTTGTGGCATATTTAGGGGTATAGATTGAGAGGTAATGAGAACACCCAAAGTAAGCCAAAGGGGCTGAAAAAAGTTTATAGGGTGCGAACGAGCTGAGCAACTCGAGCTTGGTTAATAAAAGACTGAAACAAGGCAATCTTAAACGAGTTTCAGCCCGAGCCTAAAAAGGAGCTCATTTAGTAAACGAGCCTGAGCCTGTGGTTCACTTATCGAGCTCAAGCCGGCTCGCGAAGTTAAATGAGCCCACTGTTTATATAAATTATAATTAATATATTAAATATATTTTTTAAATAATAATATCTACTATTTAAAAAATTATTATGAAAAATAATTTAATTATATTATAATATATAAAATAATAATTATTAAATCTACATATCTAGATATGCCACGTAATCTTTGGGAACATGTCAGTTTTTTTTGTTCAAAATGAATACATTTGTAGATTAAAATTTATAAGGATTTTGTCAATTTTGTTTCTAACTTTTGTATATTTGTAGCTTCAGACATCATTCACAATGGTACCGATACTGAACTGATATATGCAGTATGGTATTCAGTATCTACTTTTTCTCAATTTCGGTATGGGTATTTTCAGTATCGGTACCTGTATGATACTATATTCAATACTCATCTGTATTGGTTATAGCTAAATGTTCTTTCTAATAGGTTGTAGGTTTGACATATAGTTCTATTAAATGGCAATTCGATAGCTAGATATGGGACTAATCATGCTTCCTTTTAGGTGATATGAAATGTCCTTAATACCCTTATCCCTTAATATCTACACATAATACCAACTGTTGGTCGGTTATGTTTGAAATTAATAAAGGTATACAATTGCTTTTTTTATAATCATCATCACACTTCTAAAAAAATCTCGAAATCTCTATCTCAACTCCCAACACCGATCATCATCATCATCATCATCTTCATCTTCATCTTCATCTTCATCCATCTTCATCATCTTCATCCATCTTCATCTTCAAAACAGAGGTTTGGATCATCATCTTATCTATATATGTTTTCGATATTTGTGATGTTTTTGTGAAAAACAGAGGGTTGATTTGGGTATTTTGGTTTCAGTTTTCGATAATCAGTTCTTTGATAATCTGAATGTCGCATGATGATGATGATAATCAGTTATTTGTGAAAAAACAGAGGGTTGATTTCGGTATTTTGGTTTCAGTTTTTGTTAATCAGTTTTTGATAATCTGAATGCCGCATGATGATGATAATCAGTTATTTGTGAATGTTTTTTTGTGAAAAAACATAGGGTTGATTGGGGTATTTTGGTTTCACTTTTTGATAATCAGTTTTTGATAATGTTTTTGATAATCAGTTTTTGATAATCTGAATGCCGCATGATGATGATAATCAGTTATTTGTGAATGTTTTTGTGAAAAAACAGAGGGTTGATTTGGGTATTTTGGTTTCACTTTTTGATAATCTGATTGCCGCATGATGATGATGATAATCAGTTATTTGTGAATCATTTATTTCTGCTCTCGTGTAACTGTTCTCTAACAAAATTTGATATTGTTGGACATTGGCACACCAGGTGTTCGATAAAATGCTTCACATA
Source organism: Helianthus tuberosus (assembly GCA_030545235.1). Lineage (NCBI taxonomy): Eukaryota > Viridiplantae > Streptophyta > Magnoliopsida > Asterales > Asteraceae > Helianthus > Helianthus tuberosus. The sequence continues at coordinate 16,868,010 of CM060354.1, read as the reverse complement.
ATTGTTACACCATGTACTAGTTTTACATCTTATTTTTACACTTTACTAATGTTAGCATTCACCTTTGCAGACGAAATAAGTGAGTGATTTTGTCAAATTTGCTACTTTTATTGGCTCTGCTGAAATGGTTATTATTTTAAAACCGGTGTAAATCGCTTTTTATTAAACGGTTTCGATCACAGTTGATACCGGCCTTCCCTTCTACAAAAATCGTAGAAATTTATACCATAAAATCATAATGTCCGATTGTTAGGGGTCATTTTCTTAACATACGTATCCTGACCAATATCCTGCCTTTGTTTGTTTGTTTGTGATCAGGATGCTGGAAGAGGATATTGCTAACATCTTGGGCGATATCCTGAGTCTTATTGAATTAACCACGTGCAGGTTAAGGGTTGAAGCTTGCTAACGGTCAAGAGGACTTCTTCTCCTCAAGACTCGGACGAATTTGTTGAGAAAGAGACGTTGAGCCCGAAAGACCAGGTCTACAACGTTCCAAGAAGGAATATTCGGTGGATCCCGCAAGTTTAGGGTAGTTAGTTATTTTATCTTTACTATAAATAGATGAGGTCGGATCAGCTTAGAACACAACAATTCACACTTACACTCTAGAACACTTTCACTCTCTAGCTAATTGCAAACACCGCACTTGTATTTCATTTTCATTGTAACACTTAGTCGATCCGTACCACATCTCGCACTGTATCCTGATTTTTGAAGCAATTGAAGAACAAGGCAGCTGCGATTGTCAGCTCCCGAGGTTTTATGCCGGCGATCTAGATTGATCAAGGGCTTTCCTCGTACATCTCGTGTCGTTTACTTTATTTTCGCTCATTGTTTGATCATAGATACAGCTCAATATCCCGAGCCGTATCCTGACTACTGTTTTTCCAAATAACTTAACAAGTATACTTTCAACACACTTTCTAGCACACTACCTCACTTAACTAATTTGATCACTTAATTACTTCGGTAATTTTTGACCAAAACAATTTGGCGCCCACCGTGGGGCAAGTGGTGCTCTCTTTACTAAAATTTTTTGTCAAATCGCTAATCGGTTTTCTATTTTCAAAACTTTTTGCCACATTGTCCATAATGGCCTCAAGATCAAACATGAGTTCCTCTACTGTGTCTGCTATGACTTCTGCCACTACCGGTTCGGTGCTTCCACCACCTCCTCCAAGGATGCCAGCCTCTACACAATCTCAAGATGTTATCCCAACTCGGAGTGTCCAGGGATCTGCTCCCGTTTTAGCTTCTAATGATGAAATTTTAACCTTATTTGGAAGTGTGCAGGAACAAATGAGGCAGCAACAGGAAACAAACCAAATGCTTTTGAGGGAAATACAACTCCTGAAGGCTGGCTCGAGCAGATCTGCGGAGGACAATGTCACTCCGTTGCACCCCAGAGCGTTGACCTTTAGTTCAGCTGTATATACCGAGGATAATAGGGGGAATATCGTGCCCAGTCTTCCTCAGAATCATACTCCTGAAATACCCTCCTCGGTCAGGATGTCAACCATAAGGAGCTCAGGATATGCTTCAGGATATGGGCAGAATCCTCCAACTGGTAACGTGTCTAATAATAATAATACTCATGCTGCTAACAGTGGTGGATCTTTGCAGGATACAGGTGTGACATCAGCACTTACCAGGGAACTTCAGAAGTTAAAGGACATGATATCTAGTGTACCTGGGGTGGTCCAACCGATCCCGGAAGTGTCCCAAGACAGCCACAAGATATCTCGTTTCGCATATCCTATCTGTGATGCTGAGATCCCAAAGAGATTCCAAACCCCCAACATGAAGCTTTATGATGGGACTACGGATCCTGAGGAGCATATTGCCCAGTATAGGGAAAGAATGGAGATTAACCCTATCCCTCCGGAGCTCAAGGAAGCGTGCTTGTGTAAGGGATTTGGTTCTACTCTAACAGGATCAGCCTTAAAATGGCTGTTAAACGTTCATCCTCACTCAATTACTTCATTTGCTCATTTGGTTAATTTATTTAACAGTCAATTTTCTTGTAGTCGGAGTTTTGAGAAACTAACCAGTGATCTTTACAGGATAACTCAAGGGCCTCAGGAATCCTTGAGGGATTATGTGAACAAATTTAGTCGAGAATCCTTGGATATCCCACATCTTGATGTTGCAACAGCTGTGCAAGCTTTTAAGATGGGATTACAAAAGGATTCTCAGTTTTATCAGGATCTTGTAATGAATCCCTGCAGGAATCTCGATGAAGCTCGTAACAGGGCTTTGAGATATATCCGTCTGGAAGATGACAAGAAGATGCAAGAAAGGATGAACTCATCCAACACTTATGAATCAACTAACAGGAAGTCGGAATCCTTATTCAAGTCGTATCGGCCTATGCCGTATGGCAGAAATGAGAACAAGAGAGTGAATGCTGTCGAAGATGAGGATCCTGAAGAGTATCCTGAATTATCTGAATATTGCTTTTCTGTTAATATTCCTGAATTGATGTATGCCATGCAGGGTCTAGGAGACAAGGCTAGATGGCCTCGAAAGAATCAACAAAAGGCTGACTGGAAAGATAAGTCAAAATGGTGTGCTTTCCACGAAGATTTCGGACATATGACTGAGGATTGCATTGCTTTAAGGAAAGAAATAAGCTATCTTCTAAGCAAGGGATATCTGAAAAATCTCTTAGGAAAAAAGAAGAATAAGGGTCAGGATATTGACAAGGATCCTGAACGAGCAGCATCACCTCCCTCGGATGCCAAGATAATCAACTTCATTTCGGGAGGATCCGACATTTGTGGGACCTCGTATTCGGCAGCAAAGAGACATGCAAAGGAAGCTAAGGCCGAAAGGGGAGACAGACCTGTCAGGATGACTACCCTCACCACTGACAAAGTGATCACTTTTGATGCAGATGACAGGGATACTGTCCAGGATCCTCACCATGATGCTCTGGTAATAACGTTATATGTGGCTAACCATTTTGTACGCAGGATATTGGTTGATAATGGCAGCTCCGTCAACATAATCCAACTAGAAACTCTGAAGAGAATGAATGTATCTCCAATGGATATCACTTCAAAGTCTACCGTGCTTGTTGGATTCAGTGGAGAGGCTAGAAACACAGTGGGAGAGATAAAGTTGCCAGTATACGTTGAAGGAGTCAATTCGATACAACGTTTCTGTGTGATGGACTCTCTATCCTGCTATAACATCATATTGGGAAGACCGTGGATTCACGATATGAAGGCCGTGCCATCAACATATCACCAATGCATCAAGATACCTACCCCTTGGGGAGTGGTCAAAGTTGATAGTGATCAGCAGGAGGCGAAGGAATGCTACTCATCCTCGATGAAATCCTCAACCAAACCTAGTGCAGCATAACAATTAAAGACGCGGGCCCAGGATATCGTGGAGGATCCGGAGCAGGATGTGAAGAAAATTATCCTAGACCAGGATAATCCCGATATTTCGGTGCTCGTGGGAACCAATATCCCTCAGGATATTGAAGAGCAGTTAATTAACTTTTTAAAATGCAGGATGTCGACGTTTGCATGGAAGCACGAGGATATGACAGGCATATCCAAAGATATTATTACTCACAAGCTTGGAATTGACAAATCATTCAAGCCGGTGCAACAAAAAAGAAGGAAGTTTGCTCCTGAACGCAATACAATTATTCAAGAGGAAGTTGAAAGATTGTTGAAGTCCAAAATGATTAGAGAAGTCAAGTTCCCAAGGTGGCTAGTAAACGTGGTTGTGGTTCAGAAGAAAAACGGGAAATGGAGAGTCTGTGTAGATTACACAGACTTGAACAAAGCTTGTCCTAAAGACCCATTTCCTCTTCCCCACATTGATGCAATGGTAGATGCCACTGCTGGGCATGAAATGCTGACTTTCATGGATGCATCCTCAGGATTTCAACAAATCCAAATGGAGCCTTCTGACCAGGAGGATACTGCCTTCATGACACCAACAGGTATTTATTGTTATACGGCTATGCCTTTTGGTTTGAAAAATGCAGGTGCAACATACCAAAGATTGGTAAACATGATGTTCAAAGACAAACTGGGGGACACCATGGAGGTGTATATTGACGATATGGTGGTAAAGTCAAAGAAAGCTCGGGATCACCTCCAGGATATTAAAGGAGCATTTGATATCCTGGATCAGTATAATATGAAGCTGAATCCTGCCAAGTGCCATTTTGGAGTAGGAGCAGGAAAATTCCTAGGATATATGGTGACCAAAAGAGGAATAGAAGCAAGCCCGGAGCAGATTAAAGCCATCCTGGATATTAAATCACCCTCAAATATGAAGGATGTTCAACGACTAACAGGGCGAGTGGCAGCATTGAATAGATTTATCTCAAGATCTTCAGAAAAATGCAAGGATTTTTATGATATCCTGAAGAAGAACAGAAAATTCGAGTGGGGTGAGAAGCATGAAGCAGCCCTACAGGATTTGAAACGATATCTCTCAACCGCACCTCTACTGATGAAACCTGAAAATGGTGAACCACTATCCCTGTACCTTGCTGTATCAGGGAATGCTGTAAGTGCCGTTCTTATAAAAGACCATGAAGGTCAGCAATATCCTGTTTATTATGTTAGTAAAAGTTTGTTAGATGCTGAAACTAGGTACTCTCATTTAGAAAAATTAATACTAGCATTAGTTATGGCATCGACAAAACTTAGACACTACTTTGAAACACATAGGATACACGTAAAGACAAACTATCCTGTCAAAAATGTGCTTAGAAAGCCGGAAATGTCAGGCAGGATGGCCAAGTGGTCAGTAAAGTTAAGTGCCTATGATTTAGTATATGAACCTAGGAATGCCATAAAGTCTCAGGCTTTAGCTGACTTTGTGGCTGATTTTAGTAGTGACATTCAGGATGAGGTAGACCTAGAAGTTCAACAGCTAGGAGGATCCTCAGGATCCTGGACATTATATACTGATGGTGCATCTAATGTAAGAGGAGTAGGATTAGGAATACTACTAAAATCGCCACAGGGGGACATATTACCCCAGGCTATTAGGTGTGAATTTCCTGCTACCAATAATGAAGCAGAGTATGAGGCTTTAATTGCAGGATTAGAGTTGGCTAAGAGCATGAGTATCAAAAATTTGCAAGTATATGTTGACTCTTTGTTAATTACTAACCATTTTAATGGATCCTATGCAGTTAAGGGTGAGAAATTAATCGAATATCTCGATATTCTCAAAAAATTAGCAGGATATTTCGATGCTTTTGTACTTAAACAGGTACCAAGGGAGGACAATGCTGAAGCGGATGCCTTAGCAAATTTGGGATCATCGATCAAGATACCTGAAGGGACGCAAATACCAATATTACATGTCCTATATCCTGCAACGAATCCTCAGGATAAAGGAGTAGTTGGTATTCAGGATCCTGGAGTAGAACATCTTGAAGAGGATCCTAAATCCTGGACGGCTCCAATCATGAAATATCTCAAAGAAGGACAAATCCCTGGAAAGGAAAATCCTAAGGCATTTTGGATGAAGGTATCACGATTCACTATTATAGATAATATTTTATACAAAAAATCTCTTGCAGGACCGTATTTGAGGTGCTTGGAGGATCCTGAAGCCAAGGAAGTACTTCAGGATATACATGAAGGGGATTGTGGTAACCATGCTGGGGGCAGGTCGTTATTCTCAAAAGTATTAAGAACAGGATATTATTGGCCAACAATGAGAAAAGATGCCGCAGAATATGCTCGAAGATGTGACTCATGTCAAAGGCATAGTAACATACTGCATCAACCTGCTGAACCATTGTATCCTATTGTTTCCCCTTGGCCATTTATGAAATGGGGTATGGATATAGTGGGAAAGCTACCGAAAGCTCCGGGAGGAAAAGTCTTCATGCTAGCAATGACGGATTATTTCTCTAAGTGGGTTGAAGCTGAAGCGTTTGTTCAAGTTAGAGACCAAGAAGTAGTATCCTTCATAAAGAGGAATATCCTGACCAGATTCGGAGTACCAGCTGAGATAATCTGTGATAATGGTTCTCAGTTCATAAGTAAGAGGACTACTGACTTTTGCAAGAGTTGGGGAATCAAAATGATCACATCTACTCCGGTACATCCTCAAGCAAATGGACAAGCAGAATCCTCAAACAAGATAATTGTCAATAACTTAAAGAAAAGGCTTGGAGCCAAAAAAGGAAGATGGGCAGAAGAATTACCCTTTGTTTTATGGGCTGATAGGACAACGGTAAAGAATGCAACAGGCCAAACCCCATTTTCCTTGGTGTTTGGAGCAGAAGCAATGATTCCAACAGAAATGACGATACCTACTGCAAGATCTGTCTTAAGTGATCCTGAGAAGAATCCTGAAGCCTTGAGTCAGGATTTAGACACTATAGATGAAAAGAGAGATGCGGCAAGGCTAAGGATGGCAGCATATCAACAGAGAATATCCAGGGCATATAACAAGAATATCAGAACCAGAAGATTTAAGGTTGGAGATTGGGTGTTAAGAAAGGCTTTTCAAAATACTACTAATCCTGCCGATGGCAAGTTAGCTCCAAAATGGGAAGGACCATATAAGGTTGAATCAGAAGCAGGGAAAGGAGCATACAGACTCAAGAATATGGAGGGGGATATGCTACCGAGATCTTGGAATGCTATACACCTTAAGCTCTATTTCAAGTGAGTATAGAATTCAATTTCTAACTCAGAATGGTATGAATTCTATCTTTTTTAAATACGTTTTGGTTTAATTTATTTTTTGAAACTCAATACTGACTTAAGCATCGGAGGGGTGTTAGCCAAGCTAACACCCACCTTAGTTTTCAATTGTTTTGCAAGATATGTTTCAGGATATAGCTCCAGGATATGTGCTCAGGATAACTCGAAAGACTAGAGGATTGGCCCCCTCTCTCACGTTTAAGGGATACTGATCCCTTCACAGGTTTAAAGGTATTTACCTTTCTTCCGAATTGGGTTTAAACACCCCGCCTGGAGCGCAAGTTATTCGGGGATAGTTCAAGGTGGCGGGACCAGTCCATGTAAAAGTGGCTGACAATTTCGTCACTATTGGCTATATCCTGAATCCTAACGGTATATGAGGATTGATCACCCTCTCTCACGAAAGGGTATTTTCATACTCTCTAAGGTTTAAAGGTTTTCACCTTTCTAAGTCTTGGAGTTTATACACTCCCGCCTGTAGCGCATGAAAAATTGGGATTTTCCCCAGGATACAAAGGATTTATCTCCAGTACATCCTTGGGTTATACCCTCGGGACGTGAAAAATTGCTTATGCCATGGAAACTGACATTAAGTAGATTTCTAAGATACTTGAAGAAATTGTACACAGGGGACATCCCTGCCAAGATGGTGGTGTAAAGCTAAAAGAATGAAGTTTGCGACTAATGCACTAAGTACCTTGCACTGGGGACATCTTCATTGGAAGAGTTGCAAAGGGATTAAAGTTCGGTAATAGGTTTATATCCTATGTCTGGTATGATCTTCCCTTTGTAAGCCTCATTTAAGTTTTTGGTAACATTATGTTAAGTATCCTGACATATATCCTCAAACTCCTTTTAAGGATATTTGATTAGGATGTTTGAAACTAGTATTGGCCTGGAACTTTGATCATCATCAAAACTTGGTTTTGAAGAGATAAACTATTTTTTACTTTCTAAAGAAATTTTTATAAAGATAAAGGAACGTCTGGAAGATCTATTTAATAAAAGGTTTCTGCAGTATGTTTCTGATCATACTGGTCAGGATATTTTGTAAAATACCAATACAAAATCTTTACAAAAATAAGACTCACACTAAGTAATGCAAGGTAACAGAAAATCAGTCAAAAGATGAAATTATTCTTAAAGCAATCAATACTGGTTGATAACCGAAGGTTTCATCCTGAAACCCAGGACCCATCCGCCTTCGGTTATCAAATTGTTCAGAGACAGAAATGAAAATTGTTCATAAAGACATAAAATTGTTCGAATGAAAATAAGCTCTAGGGGGTAGTGCCTTCTTGGTCCATAGCGGTTTCAGCAACATCCATCTTGGGATCCTCCTCAGCATCCTTGTCAGCATCGATTGCCTTTTCAACTGCTTTAGAAGGTTCATCGGCAGTTGATTTGGAAGAGGTACCGCCAAGATTCTTCAGCTTGGTCTCCCAAGCACCAACGTCCCAAGAAGGGCATTCGAAGCCTAATGTTTTGGCTTCGTGAGCCATCTTCAACCTAGCCTGGAGAAGAGAAATGACGACGGAACTTTTGAGGCTTTCTCGGTAACTGACCATATCCCGTTCGTACTGCACATGGGCAGCTTCCAGATCGGCCTGGGCTTGAAGAGTAGCTTTGTTGAGAGCAACTTGGTGTTCTTGGGTCATAGCTTTGTATTTCTCCTCGTAATGACGAGACTTGGTGGCCGCGATTATACCTTGGTCAGAGATTGTGATTTCTGCTTCCTTTAGCTTAGATTCAAGTGTTTTGTTAAGCTTGCAGGATTCTTGATATAAGTGAACCAAACGCTCAAGACCCTACAAAGGTAAGAGGACAGGGATTAATATTATTAAATCTTTGAAAATAGTCTAAATTGCAGGATATGATATGAAGATACTAACCTGGTTAAGAAAAGAAGTCATAAAACCACTGGCTTCAATGAACCCGTGCTTTTCATAAGGAAAGGTGTCAGAAATGACAGGAGAATCGGGTTCTTTCCTTTTGCGGGAACTTGAACTCCGGGGCTTGGTAGCCGGTGAAGGTTTAGCAATAATAATGGCTTTGGAGCTGCTGGGTTTGGATGTAGCAGTGGTCTTGGAGCCAGGTTCTTTCTTGACTTGGATCTGGTCAGAATAGCTATCCAGTTCATCAAAATCAAAGACTTCAGGGATCTTAGCTGGTGCTGCGTAAAGGGAAAAGTTTTACTCTTTATCATTATATTGTTTTGACTAATTATTTTGAAAGGAATTCTTACCAGACATCTCGGATGATGAGTACTGACTTGAACTCGGGACGTGTGTGGTAAAAGTCCTGTCTATTGCAGGTAACCGGTAAACGGTATTGATTCTCTCTTCTGACTCAGCGGTAGGAGGAGCAACTTCCTTGAAGTTCACTGCATAAAGATCAAAAAGAAGAATATTAATAGAGGATAACAATCAAATCGTCTATGAGGATATTTATGATCCTACCGGTGGTTAACCACTCCACCGGAAGGTTGGCACCCTCAGCAATGGAATCTCGTTTGACAAAGAAGAATTTGCGTTGCCATCCGTCTTCGTTTTTGGTGGCTTTGAGAATCAGGGGTTTGCTAGAGGTTGAAAAAAGCAAGAACCGGCTAGAGCCGTGGGATCGAAGGCGATAAGCAATAGGTAAATCCTCGATGCAGAGGTCAGAGCAATGGAGGTTTTTGATTTGGTTGAGTACAATTAGTACTCTCCAAACCATGGGCATGGTTTGAGCAAAAGAGATGCCAGTAATACGAAAGAATTGCATCATGAATTCAGGAAAAGGGTATCGAAGACCTAGTGAAAATGGATATGCTGGAAAACAGATCCATTCGGTAGAAGAAACGTCCGATCGGATTGACCGATCGAATGGCCTAAAGACTGTGCTGTCGGGGAAAGCGCCGGAGGCTCTTAAAGCTGCAATGACTGCGTTGTCGAAAGCGCAGATCTCCTTCTCGGGATTTTTAAGAAGATTCTGCTGGGTGAAGGTCTCGGCGGCCATTGCTAGAAAGATGAAGTAAATTGACAGGAAGAAAATCAAAAATGGAGATTTACCTGAAGGGTCTGTTGAAGATATCTGCTTTTCAAACAAGAAAAGAGAAGATATAGGGGTATCGTGGATCTCCATGGAGTAAAAAACGCGTTGGAAGTTATGATGTGATCTTGACCGTCGCTTCATTTTAAATGCCTTAAGTTGTGGGATAAGATTTTTGAAATATATCCGTTGGATTGGTATCCCAACTGATATATTTGGGGACAATTGTTAGGGGTCATTTTCTTAACATACGTATCCTGACCAATATCCTGCCTTTGTTTGTTTGTTTGTGATCAGGATGCTGGAAGAGGATATTGCTAACATCTTGGGCGATATCCTGAGTCTTATTGAATTAACCACGTGCAGGTTAAGGGTTGACGCTTGCTAACGGTCAAGAGGACTTCTTCTCCTCAAGACTCGGACGAATTTGTTGAGAAAGAGACGTTGAGCCCGAAAGACCAGGTCTACAACGTTCCAAGAAGGAATATTCGGTGGATCCCGCAAGTTTAGGGTAGTTAGTTATTTTATCTTTACTATAAATAGATGAGGTCGGATCAGTTTAGAACACAACAATTCACACTTACACTCTCGAACACTTTCACTCTCTAGATAATTGCAAACACCGCACTTGTATTTCATTTTCATTGTAACACTTAGTCGATCCGTACCACATCTCGCACTGTATCCTGATTTTTGAAGCAATTGAAGAACAAGGCAGCTGCGATTGTCAGCTCCCGAGGTTTTATGCCGGCGATCTAGATTGATCAAGGGCTTTCCTCGTACATCTCGTGTCGTTTACTTTATTTTCGCTCATTGTTTGATCATAGATACAGCTCAATATCCCGAGCCGTATCCTGACTACTGTTTTTCCAAATAACTTAACAAGTATACTTTCAACACACTTTCTAGCACACTACCTCACTTAACTAATTTGATCACTTAATTACTTCGGTAATTTTTGACCAAAACACCGATCACATACCTTTCGAACTTCAAGTGGATATCATTAAAAGGCTTCCTATAAAATTATTGATTCAGGCCAGATCTGTTTCAAAAGCATGGAAAACTGTTATCGATTCGTCTGATTTCATTGCTGATTACTCCAGTCTGATTTTTACGATCTTTATACGTTTTTTGTATGAAAATTGTGAAGGAATGAGTTTTGGGATGCAAAGAGAGTCCTTTAAATACAACCTAAAATAAGAATAACTGCAATGCTGCGAATGATACCAAATGATTGTTAAATAAATAACATTATATGTTTGCTCTTAAAATATAGCATAAAAACCATGTTTGGGAATTACTAACAATACAAGTAGTTGGGTGCTATAATTAAGAGTTGCAGCAAACAAAGACTTGTGTTATGGGAATCTGAACACATGACCATGGATGTTCTTCCATCCCTTCTGTTCTTGATTATTATTAACTTCAGCCTCTTCAACATCGCGTGTTGTTAAGATCCCTCCTCATTTTGCTGCAAAGACGACAATGACGATTCTTTCTGCGCAAGTTGCAGCAAGTTCCTTCTGTGTATCAGCAAGTTCTTGTTTATCCCTCAAAATCTGCACCGATCGATGAATGTCTTGAACATGTTTCTCAAAAAACTTAAGCTTCACTTCCGACTCCCCTTGATCGCGTGTCAAATCAGACTGCATCTCCCTAATCGACTTATCAAGATTATAACAACACTACTCCAGTTGTGATAACCGCGAACTAAGACCCTCGAGAAACCGCATAACATTATCAGTGTGTTTCTTCATGGATCTCTCCACTGCCATGATTATCACTTCCTGGTTACCAGAATCATCCGGTGGACAGTCAAATTCGGGATGTTCTCGCCATTCTACTTTTGATAAATTCTTGCCAAAAAAATTCACAATTTTATTATCAAGTTTCTAGAGTCAATCATTCACGAAAATCAAACAACAAAAATATTTTCTCTAGATCCAATATTATCATTATATGTGTATCATATACAACTCAATCAAACTATAATTCACAATTTTATTATCAATATTTTCTCTAGAACGGGAAGGAGGGAGATTTTAACATCTTTCAACAAAATCAAAACAAATTAACAAGAATCATGGCATACCCATTTCGAACAAATGAAAACCCAGTTCGATTAACACGCAGAAAACATCAAGTTCAACTCTAATTTGGTACAGAAGAAGCAAAGATTAGGGTTTTAAACCTGTGTCCGATTCGATGTGAAGAAATCGTTGATGCAGACCGAGAGATTAACGAGCGAAGAAGGATTTCTTGAAGGAGAGGTTGAAGATTGAAGATGATGTATAGACGGCGGAGGTCTGTGGCGGAGGAGATGGCGGAGGTCTGTGGCGGAAGAGAAGGCAGAGGACTGGAGGCGTTGATGGAAAGTTACGATTGATTCAATCAGATTGAAGAAGATGACCCATTGTTCACCCGTGCTTTCTTTTTTTTCAACCCTAACTGACCCGCCCGTCCTAATTTCTCAACCCTGTATGACCCGTAAATAAAACTTTTTATTTTTTAAATAACCCACTTTGACCCCCTTGTCTAAACTTCCTCACCCAAATTCACCCAATATAATCTAAAAATGACCCAAACTGACCCATTGTATGCTATTTGGGTCAGAATTGCCCCCTCTAACCGCCCATAACCATGATCAACCGCAACATTTTCTTATCAGGTATGAAAATCTGTACTCTGTGGAAGCATATGTTTCGTTTGTAGATGATGACAGTTTCCCACAAAACAAGTATTCTCCAACTGTTCCCCGGTCTGTTAACCTACTTAGTGATTCAATTATCATCGGTACCTCTCATGGATTGGTTTGTCTGTTCGGTTGTTATTTGAATCCCGGTCATTCTCGAAAGCCGACGGCTGTTATTTGGAATCTTTCGATTAGAAAATCAGTTGCTATCGCTTTGCCTAATCTGGATATGCGTGTGGCTCATGCTTTAGGTTTTGGGGTTTGTCCTGTAACTAGTGACCCTAAGATTGTAAAGATTAGTGGTACGCGTAGTAGGCATATGAAGATGAAAGGTGTAACTTGTAGCAGTCGTTGGCAGGTTGAGGGTTTTTAGTTTAAGGTCAGGGATTTGGAGAAACTCATATGGTAATTTGTCTAATAATTTGGAAAGGCCTCACTCTCAGGTAACTATAGATGGGTCTATTTACTGGTTTGTGTTGGATCGGTTCTGTTCAAACATAAAGGAAAACATGAAAACATACCTGTTACAGCATTCAATTCAGTGGAGAATCCAGTCAGAGAAGATGACATCGAGTTCGACAAAATTGTCAGCGTGATCCGGTTCCTCCTTAGGGTGCTAACTGATGATGGTGACTAAGAAAAACCGACAAGGGAATCGGTATAGTAGAGGAGGTCGATGATGATGATGTTATGCTTATGGGTTTTATGTCTAACTGTGTAACCCTCAACCTCTACATAAGACTCCTTTATATAAGCACACAGGAGGAAACCTAATTAGTTAATAGGGGTAATATGGTCCATCAACAATTACCAACTAATTATTTAATAGGTTATTATATATTTTGATCTATATTATGTAAATGATTATAATGGCTATAGATTAAATATTAAACATAATATATTTAATCTTACATTCTCCCACTTAGCCGAGTAATCATTTACTATGAGTATTAGATAAGCCTGATCAGGAGTTAACACTCATTTTAGCCTTAAACAAGTACTATAGCAGAGAAATACAGCCGTTGAATCATTATGCGACTCAGGACCCCCATTAATCATACTATAGCCTTAATTTAAAACCTAATCGTCATGATCAAAATACGCGTAAGCCCTTTGTTTGATTTGTAACTTTATTTGTCTATATGCCATTATACCGGTTGAACATATTCTAAGAGACATACAAAATCAAACTGAGGAAATTTCATTAATCATAAAACATAAGCTAGTACAATATGCTTAAATAAGGTCTTTACTAAATCCCATATTCCGAACATGTTCTTCGTAAACCTTAGGAGGGAGACCTTTAGTCATCGGATCCGCAACATATCTTTAGTACTAATATACTCGATACAAAGATTATTTTCCTCAACTCGTTCTCGTATGAACAGATATTTTGTATCGAGATATAAACCAGCTCCAGTCGAACTGTTACTGTTCGAGAAACTAACGGCAGCTGAGTTATCACAGTAAAGCTTCAATGGTCTAGAAATGGAATTAACGATTTTGAGTCCAGTGATCAGATTTCTAAGCAACATTCCATGACAGGTTACGTTATAAACAGCAATGTACTCTGCCATCATTGTGGAAGTTGTGGTCAACTGTTGTTTATGACTCTTCCATGAGATAGGGCCGCCTGCTAACATAAAGATATAGCCCGAAGTGGATTTCTTGTTATCTTTGCACTTGGCAAAGTCAGAATTAGAATAGCCCACCACTTCTAAATGATCACTTCTTCTATAAGTCAGTTTATAGTCTTTCGTCCCTTGCAGATATCGAAGTACCTTCTTAGCTGCTTTCCAGTGATCTAGGCCAGGATTGGTCTGATAACGGCCTAGCATTCCAGCAATATAAGCGATATCTGGGCGAGTACAGACTTGAGCATACATCAGGCTCCCGACCACTGACGCATAAGGTATCTGGCTCATTTGCTCCTTCTCAACCTCTGTTGTCGGACATTGGAATGAACCGAAAACATCTCCCTTAACTACTGGAGCGACGGAGGGTTTGCACTGTTGCATGTTATAACGTGTAAGGACACGATCTATGTAAGCCTTTTGGGACAATCCTAAGATCCCTTTGTGCCTATCTCGGTGAATTTCAATGCCAATGACGTAAGAAGCATCTCCGAGATCCTTCATGTCGAAGTTATGCGAGAGTAACCGCTTCGACTCATGCAACATGTCTGAACTATTACTTGCCAATAGAATATCATCTACGTAAAGGACAAGTATAGTAAAGTTGCTCCCACTCATCTTGAGGTAGGTGCATTGATCCACTTGATTCTTCATAAAACCTTGCTTCTTCATGACTTCATCAAACTTGAGGTACCGTTGACGTGATGCTTGTTTTAACCCATAAATGGATTTCTTCAACTTACAGACTAGATGCTCCTGACCTTCAGGTTTAAAGCCTTCAGGTTGTTTCATGTAAACATCTTCGTCCAAATCTCCGTTAAGGAAAGCGGTTTTAACGTCCATCTGATGCAGCTCTAAATCAAAATGAGCTACTAGGGCCATGACGATCCTTAATGAATCTTTACGAGAGACAGGTGAAAACGTCTCTTGATAACCAATTCCCTTTTTCTGAGTGTAGCCCTTGCAACCAATCTCGCTTTGTAACGTTCAACGTTCCCATTCGGATCCAGTTTTGTTTTGAACACCCATTTACATCCTACTGGTTTCACACCGTTGGGTAATTCTACCAAATCCCAAACGTCATTTTTCTTCATGGATTCAAGCTCTTCAATCATTGCTTTATTCCATTCAGAAGACTGATCACTGCTAATGGCTTCATTGTTAGAGATAGGATCATTGAGCTTTCCAGGATCCATTTCAGTCAGGTAGGTAACATAATCATCCCAATTAGTAGGCCTTCTTTGCCTTGATGACCTCCTGAGTGGATTATCGGGTTCAGCGTTGTCTTGGTTATGAGTGTTTGATGTGCCTTCGTCATGAGGTATAATGGGTTCTGATTGTAGATGTGAATTTGCAGTTGGTGCAGTAGCTTCAGGTGCAGTAGTTGCATTGGGTACAAGAGGAGTAATCGGAGTAATGGTAAGCGACGAGTCTCTCCCCCCCGCATCTTATACTTCTTGCAATTCTTCGTAAGGGTTGGTACTGCTCCCACTGAACTTGAAATCCTCCAGGAACGCAGCACGCTTTGTTTCAACAATACAGGTGACATGGGAAGGACAATAGAAACGATAACCCTTTGAATTCTCAGGATACCCGATAAAGAAACATGTAACTGTTTTAGGGTCAAGTTTCCTTAGGAAAGGATTGTAAAGTTTTGCTTCAGCAATGCAGCCCCATACTTTCATATATTTAAGACTCGGTTTCCTTCCTGTCCAAAGTTCATAAGGAGTTTTAGGGACAGACTTAGAAGGAACTCTATTGAGTATATGAACAGCTGCTTTTAACGCTTCAGTCCAGAGAAATAATGGTAAATTAGTGTTGGCTAACATATTGTGCACCATGTTCATAAGGGTACGGTTTCTTCTTTCAGCGACACCGTTCTGCTGAGGTGTACCAGGCATGGTGTATTGGTTCACAATCCCCTGGCCCTTACAAAACTCATAAAATGGACCAGGAGCTTGTCCCACATCAGTATGTCTTCCATAATATTCACCGCCTCTATCTGATCTCACAACTTTAATCTGACGATCTAATTGCTTTTCAACTTCAGCCTTATAATCTTTAAAAGTTGTAAGAGATTCAGACTTCTCCTTAATAAGATACAAGTACATGTAATGAGAATAATCATCAATAAAAGTGATAAATGAAGTATGTCCTGATATGCCAGCGATTTGGTAGGGACCACTAATGTCAGTGTGAATGAGTTCTAATAAATTAGAGCTCCTAGTGGCACCTTTCTTATTCGCTAATGTCATTTTACCTTTAAGACATTTGATACATGTTCCAAAATCAGAGAAATCGAGAGGAGGTAAGACTTCATCCTTTACGAGACGATTTAATCGTTCTCTTGAGATGTGGCCTAAACGTTGATGCCACAACATGGATGAAGTCTCTAAGTCTCGTTTCTCTTTCATCTTTGTGAGTGATTCATTAACGTTATATGACAACAAAGATTTGGAAAAATTATCTTCTAGTTCTAATCTATAGAGACCACCATCCAGAACACCAGTACCATAAAGAACAGAATCATAGAGGATAGAGAGTTTGCGATGACCATGGGAAACAATAAAACCCTCCATGTCTAACTTTGGTCCTGATACAAGGTTCCGAGTTACCTCAGGAACATATAAGGTATCATAAATTTTAATACATAAACCAGTTTTCATAACTAATTGTAATGTTCCAATGGCCTTCACTTCTAATTCTCGATCATCCCCAACCTTAAGCGTTCTTTGGTTTCTTTCCAGCTTCCGGATTGTAAGGAATCCCTGAGTTGAATTGGTAACATGAACCATAGAACCAGAATCAACCCACCAAGAATTAGCAGGAACACTTAAATTATAGGACTCAAGTATCATAAAATAATCGTTACCTTTCTTAGCCAGCCACTCCTTAAAATCAGGGCATTCCTTCTGCATATGTCCTGTCTTTTTACAGAACTTGCAGCGGATATTGCCCAAGAAGTTCTTAGAGCTGGAAGGTGCACTTGTATTAGGATTAGGATCAGGCCTTTGGACTTTTGAAGCATCCTTCCTTTGATGATTGTTCTTCCTCTTCTTAGAGTTGGAGGTAGTGAAGTTTGCAACATCAGTAGTGTGATCCATCCTCATACGCTTTTCCTCCTGTACGCACATAGCGACCAGCTCACTCATCGTCCATTTGTCCTTCTGAGTGTTGTAATTGATCTTGAATGCTTCAAAGGACGAAGAAAGCGAAGTGATGATAAAATGAACAAGGAAACCATCACTGATCTCCATTTCCAGCCCCTTCAGCTTATTGGCCATGTCATTCATCATCATGATGTGCACGCGAATGCCGCTCCTCCCATCATACTTAGTTGTCACCAGCTTGAGGATAAGGGTACTAGCGTGTGCTTTAGACGTCCCTTTGAACTGCGCCTCCACATGTTCCAAGTAGGTTTTAGCATCTTCAGAATCAGGAATGGCTCCTCTGATTGCATTACTGATGGAGTGCTTCATAAACATGAGAGACATGCGGTTACACCTAGTCCACTTTTCATGAGTCAACTGGTCAGCAGCAGTACTTTGTGGAGTAAGGTCCGCTGGCTTCTTCTCTCTTAGAGCATAATCGAAATCCAGCAGCCCAAGAGTAAGCATGAGAGCATCCTTCCATGCAGCAAAGTTATCACCAGTCAAAGGTGGAATCCCGCAATTGGGCGTTGATAGTGGAAATAAGATGAGCAAGTTATGATACTAAGGAAGAAGTCCTAATGTGATCTAAGGGCACGTTAAACTAAGGCATGCATAAATAATGACCATTTTACATTCTGAAGCTGTGATATCGTCTATTACTAACATCAAAATAATAGACTTAGTTAAAATTCTACTTAAACGAAGACAAATCAGCTTTGGCCAGAAGTGTATTCATTTAAGCATATGTGCAAAGTGGTTGTAACAAATCAGCTTTGGCCATAAATTGAGACAATCACTTTAGTTATGCACTTGTTAAGTATGCCATCTATGAAAGAATTAAATCAGCTTTGGCCAGATATTAAGACATTCATGTTTATGATGCACACTTAACATAGCTTTCGTAATACTTGAATGATAAGTAGATGTATCAAATCACCTTTGGCCAGAAATGATACATCAAAAACTCATTCAAGTCAAGCCATTTTGGTTTTGTAAAACATTATCTGATTCTGATTAATTAACTAAGTAATTACAAAACCAATTATTTAGTAGCAAACCACCCGTTAGCGCGGATCGAACTGCCAAATTTTATGAACACTCATGATTTCGGATGAATCATGTCTTGGATTCATCCGAAATGACTAATTTCGAATCATTTCGGATTATCCGAAATGGATGATTTC
Organism: Helianthus tuberosus; assembly: GCA_030545235.1. Taxonomy (NCBI): domain Eukaryota; kingdom Viridiplantae; phylum Streptophyta; class Magnoliopsida; order Asterales; family Asteraceae; genus Helianthus; species Helianthus tuberosus. Next base: position 16,849,608 of record CM060354.1, on the reverse strand, counting down.
GAATGATTTCGGATGTGTCCAAGACGCTTAAGTGAAGTCATTTTGGATGATTTTGGATGATGCTTAGTCCGAGATTTATCCGAAATGGTGATGCTTAGTCCGAAATGATCCGTAATGATCAAACAGATGTCGATAATCAATAACTTATGATGAACCCTAAATCAGAAAATTCAAACATTCATCCGAAATTCATCGGTAATGATCCGAAATCATCCGTAATGATCAGATATGATCCGTAATGATGAAACTCCAGATCCGAAATCATCCGTAATGATCCGAGATGCATTCGAGATGATGAAACCCAGATCCGTGATCATCCGAAATCATCCGTAATAAGGATTTCGGATGGCAAAAACGGAATCTGTTATGAATTTTTCAATTATGTTTTCCAGATTTTCGGATATAAAACAGAACCGACTAATCAACATATGCTCTGATACCACATGTTGGATCGGTTCTGTTCAAACATAAAGGAAAACATGAAAACATACCTGTTACAGCATTCAATGCAGTGGAGAATCCAGTCAGAGAAGATGACATCGAGTTCGACATAATTGTCAGCGTGATCCGGTTCCTCCTTAGGGTGCTAACTGATGATGGTGACTAAGAAAAACCGACAAGGGAATCGGTATAGGAGAGGAGGTCGATGATGATGATGTTATGCTTATGGGTTTTATGTCTAACTGTGTAACCGTCAACCTCTACATAAGACTCCTTTATATAAGCACCCAGGAGGAAACCTAATTAGTTAATAAGGGTAATATGGTCCATCAACAATTACCAACTAATTATTTAATAGGTTATTATATATTTTGATCTATATTATGTAAATGATTATAATGGCTATAGATTAAATATTAAACATAATATATTTAATCTTACAGTTTGGCGTTGGAAACACCGTTGGTAGTGATACTGAATATTGTTTCCTTATTTCATTTGATTTGTTAAGTGAAGAATTTGGAGAGATACACCTCCCTAATGAGTTAGCATTCCGTGATAAAATGGAGTTGCATTTATTCAGCTATTGTGATTCTCTTGCTGTGATTCGGCAGAGGATAATGGACGATATGATTCAAGTGTGGAGGATGGGGAATGGTGATTCGAAATCGTTTACAAAGCTTTTCACCATTAAGAAACCGTATAGGTGGTATATGTCAAGTTTGCCATCGGGATTTAGGATGAATGGTGAGCTTATGATGAGAAAGGCAAATAACGGTGAAGATTCAGAAACACTTATAGATTATGATCCCTTCTCACACCACATCAATGATCTTGGGATTGAAAGCGAGTGTTCTTCATTACTCGTGTGCTCTTATAAAGAATCTTTAATTCTACTTGATCAGCCAGATATTTAGTTGAGGACGATGATGATGAAGAGATGAGTGTTTGTACAGGGAAGAAAGGTATAGAAATCAAAGAGCAATTACTTTTTGATATTTCATACAGATCTCTTTTCATTGTTTAAAAGGTGAACAGTGAACACTCTTTTCTTATATGTGAGTCTGTTTTTTTTTTTTTTTCTTTTTGCACATTACTATATGGAATTATCTTGTTGATAGTAAAGTAGTCTTTAGCAAACTTAATAAAAACAAATAATTATGAGAGCATTATCTTATTTTTGGAAGAAAATATATTGTAGGATGATTGGACCTAGAATATGAGTGGAGCTTTGGGTGACGGGTTGGACCGTTAAACTTTAAAATGCTTTTCACATATTTTAATAAGCGTTGGTGATTTTATAACGATGGTGTGTTGGTTTTGAAGTAAAGTGTTTACGAAGGTTTTAAATGCATTAACTTAAAATATTAGAACTCACTTAGCGTAGCTGACTTTTGCATGTATGTTAGATTGTTTTGCATGTGTGTGATTTGAGTCGGTGTTGCTCTTGGTTAACATATGGGATTACCCGTGATAGGTTGGAAGGCATTCAGTTGTTATTGACTAAATAACATTTTGAGTTTAATTAATCATGTACTGTTTAATCGAAAATTTCCGTTGCATATTTTTGTGAAAAGTCTAAATTTTAAATAGTACACTGTGATGTGACCCGACTGTAGGGTACCCGGTTTGGGGGCCTTACAGATTAACCACCGATTAATTAGTAATTGGTGGTTCACCGATTAATGGTCGATTAATCGCTAGGCGGTCAATAGCGGTCTTATTCTGGCCAAATTTTTACCAAACCTTATAAATTTCTGCCAGTTACTTAGAAAGGGTCAATGAGGGGTTAAAATATCATATTTTATAGATAATTCTGTAAACTAGAAGGACAATTCGACCATATAAAATGATCGAATTGCCCTTCTCGTTAACATAAAAAATGGATGAAGTTAACCTAGTGGACTAAAATGACAATGGGGAAACCTTTTTGGACCTACAGGCGAAAAATGAAACCTTTGGACTAAACTAGCAAAATGGTCCAAACCACATGGACTAAAATTACATTTAACTCTTTTATTTATCTTATATTTGTACTAATTGTACTCGAGTAAAAAAGAAACTAGCATATTGTTGAAATAATGCAATCATATTTTGGCAAATAATAATATCACAAAAAAATATATATCAAACAAAAAGCGTTTCAAGTCGAATAAACCCGAACTCTTCAAAGGGAAGCTATCGTGGTGTCCGCACGGGCCTCCTACTATTTGGTTGAAAGTGATGATTATGGAAAACACACAATATCCTAAGAGAGTGGGGAGTGGTGGCGTTGTGATGTGTATTCAAGTGTTCAAGATTGATTTAACATTGGTTGAACACCATTAACACCTAAAGAATCAAAGATAAGAAAGATTCTTGAAGGTTGGTTAATTTTATTAGCACAAACTGAGAGAGAGAGAGAGTGGAGAAGAAACTTCTGTTATTTATTATTTGATACTTATCACAACTTGTGAGCTTCTATTTATACACACAGTTGACTCTTCACAATTGACTAATATTGACCTTAACAACTTCTAACAGGACTAACAAACTAGACTAACCTAACTAACTATTACACACACTTTTAGTACATATCACGTTGGTTGGGGCGGGGGAAGCCAACCAACGCTAGCTAGCCCACTCCATGGCTGTAACACCCCTCCCCGATTAGGGCTGACGTGTTACACAATTCGGTAATCAGAGATAATTAATAACTTAATTAAAACATAAATTCCACAGGTTTAAAAAAACAAAAATCCCCAAAATGACATAACGGTCTCAACAGAAAAACATAAGTGTCTAAATTTATTGAATATAAGGTTTTATTAAACTCCTTGTTCCAACTCTAGCTTTTTATTATCACTCTTCACACATTTCCCCGATTTCCCTGAGTACCTGTTTAAGACATAATAAAAGAAAACAACAAAAAAGAAACGGTTGAGCCAAAAATTGCCCTGTAACGGAGAAACAATAGCACTAACACATAAATAATAGAAGCAAATACACTAAACACTTTAACGATGCAAACAATACCATACGCTGAATGATCACTGATGAATACCATAAAGGTATATTAGAAATACCCATGTGAGCCACTAATAATAAACACTAACACTTTGTACATTAGCTGCAGTTCCAATGCACCATTATGTAGAGGGGATGTGGGCACTCACACCTATCCCACTACCACTAACACTTACACTCCTAGGATCGATCCATACGCCTCTCAAATATCAATAAGTGCAATCACTTAGCACACAATACAATATAGAGACGCCGTGGGCCTTTCGCACCGCCACGGATGGTGCATGTCAACTGTGCCTATGATGACGCCCTATGTCCCCATAGGTGGATATGCTCGGGTATTGAGGTCAATAAAACGATTCACTCAATTCAAAGCAAATAGACTAACGATACACTAAGGCTATATCACATCTAGCCAATGATCAGTAATAAATAATAAAAAAGTCATGGGAACATGCGACAATGAGTATAAATGTGTAACTTATCGCATGCGTGGCAAGGACAATAACTCAATATGATGCATGTAACGATACTTAGAGAACGTAGAAAAATCAACGGTTCAAGTAGCAATCACGAACGAATACGATATCATGAATTAAACAATTATGCTAAGATCAAGACACCACAAAATCCGTACCTTAAGCAATTAACGATGACCGTAGTAAATCCTAAGCTTGGATCAAACGTCACGAAACCCTACAACATTATTACGTTTAGAAATACTATATATTGAACTGTGTTGTCTTGTTGTTTAAAGAGGACTTCTAAAAAAATATCGAGTGTACTTAGAAAAAAAATAATATTAATTCTTTTCTCTAATATCTTAGTTATAAAACACTTAACTCATAGTTATATGTGTACAAAAATTTCATTTAGTGTTCCAATATACATCACTAGTTTATGTTAATACATTATGACTTTATTAATATATTTCTTAGTTTATGTTCCCTGGTTGGTTTGTTTGGCTTATATATATGTATATATTTTTTATGGTTGTTGACATGAAAGTATTTGGATGATGATCCGACAATTACTTATATCCAATTTCAAAAACAAAACACCAGCTTCCTATTATTATTTATATATATATATATCAGTTTATGCACAATGAAATAATACTAGTATTTCAAATGTAAATATGTCCAGCACATCATCTTTTGGATTTCTACAAAACCTGTTTTCTTTACCCACTTTTTCAAAAGGACAAAATAAACTATCATTAATTAATAAATAAGAATGAAGAAATATGATATGGTAATGAGCTGGTCGCTTACTCCGGTGATCGGAAAACAAAACAAAAAAAACAATGTTTACTTCACAATCTTAATTCTTTTTTTTTTTTTCACCTCCATTGTTTATTTCAAAAATTCCAAGTAATGTGAACAAGTGTGAATCACGAAAACGGGAAGTTATGACCAAATAATTTGCATCATCTACAATCGTTCATGTAATAGGTTCATGAAGTAACGACTTGGTGGTAAAGAGAAGTGGTTTAGTATTGATACCTTAGGTCGAAAATAGACGCGCGGTGAAGCGGGTTCAACGGTGGTCTTTAGACGGCCAGTCCGTGGGTACGCAGCGGTGGCTCAGAATTATCGATATATCACTGGTATAATGGAGACGACTAAAAGAACGCGACAATGGTGGCTAACAAAACAATAACGAGGGCCAATCATGGAGCTACAAAACGAGGAGCAATAGAATGGAAAGATAAGCTTACCGAAAGTTAAATCGATCCTGGTGGTGGTGCTCGGCGATCTTGATTCGACTCCAACTAGACCAACAACATGCGAAACGAATCTGGCGAGATAGGTTAGAACTGGTGGTCGGCGGAGGCGTTTTGTCGGTAGTATCGAAGGCGTGCAGAAAGATTGATTCGAGAGTAAAGGCTAGCATTTTGGAAGGGTTTTAATGGCTTGATTGGGATCGATTTAAAAGGACCATTACCTTGGTTGAAAGGGATACGAAATCCCGTAATCTACGTCAATGAAATTTTGAATAGAAGAGAATGGCGCATCATATTTGATTAGTATTTGGGAATGATGAATATTGATAACTGTGAATTTGATTCTTCCATCTTTAATTCCCTTATTTAATAAGGCTTGGTCTATTCGCACACGGCCTTAGTCTTTTTGCACACTCGAAGCGCCCCGCTATGGCCAAAGCGGGGCGCTTTGAGTGTGCAAAAAGACAAAAAGCATTGGCTGGAATTTGTGTTGATTTTTTTTTGAAATAGGTGAGATGTGGGTTAGTTTGGTAGTGTTTTTTGGAGGAAAAATTGTATTTGAGTTTTATAATCGGTGGCCTTTATAATACGTTGTTTTATAATTACGTTTTTTACGTCATTATTTTTATAGAACGTATATAATATAAGTGCGTCTTTATAAACTGTTAACCTAGTTTATTTTGTTAAATTAAACGAACACGTTAAATAAATTGTACAGAAAACCATAAGAATTAAACGTAAACAATCCAAAACCAACGTGATGTAAATAGAAGATTAACTGCAATATATATATATATATATCAGTTTGTACATACAAAGCAAAAAGGTACAACTGACTGCATAATACATAACAAAACACTATACAAACAAACTAAGATACTAATCCTCGTGCGGTGGGGACGGTGGGAGGGGAAGTGGAGGCAACCCAGCGCGCTCTCGTAGAGAAACGAGCGTCTCGATGATCCAGTCCTGGCGTGCGGCCTGGCGTCTGAGGCGCCGGTCGAAGTCCCGAGCCACCTCACGCGCTACCGGAGGCAGGTCAGCGTAAACGTGCTGCGGGTACTGTGGCGGCTCAGCCGCTGGCTGAACTGGTGGTACCGGGATCTCCTCGATATGCTCCTCCTGAGCCGGATCCTCTAATACAGGCGGCTCAGCCTGAGCCTCAGCCTGAGGCTGGCCCGGGAACACATCGAGTCCCAGAGCCTGTAGCTGAGCCTGCCGAGCGGCCGCCTGCTCAGCAGGAGGGGCCAACACTCCAGGCCTCAACTCAATAACAACCGGGATGACCTCCGGTACCGGCTCCGGCTGCCAAATCAGCCCGTCCATGCCCCTAAACCTCAGACCAACATCAAAGCGACGGGTGATCTGCATGCTAGAAACGGACGCGCGGCCCAACCTGGTAGACGGGACCGGATCGGACAGCAGCGGATCTCCCTCGAGCACGATCCCGAGCGAGCGTGCGATGGCGGTGATGAATGAGCCAGTGTGCACCCACCCGCGGAGCTGCCGGTGGTATGCGGTGGCAAAGTAATCTGCCAGGCAGGCTGCTAGATTGCAGGGCTGGCCCCGCAGTAGGCAGTATAGAAAGAAAAGGTCACTGAGGTTGACCTTCTCCCTGCTGGCACCCCGCGGCACGATAGTTGCCGCGATAACATGCTGCAAGTATCGGAACAAGGGGTCTCTAATGGAGGTGGCCTTTTGCCAGGATCTCCCAAAGGGTCTAATGGAAATGGACCTCCAGAAACTGATAAGCGTCTGCCTGTCCATCATCGTAACCGCCTGCGTATATAAATCAGTATCAAGCTCGGCCTCTGTGTACAAACCTGTATAAACAAATAATATTAAATAAACAAATAACATTAAATCAACAAATGATATTAAATATAAAATAATAAATAATATTATTTAAACAAACCTGTATGGACAACAAACTGCCGCACACTCATCCGAAACTCCTGACCGGCAAGACGGAATGTAACCTCGTAGACTGGAAAATCCGGGTCCTCCACGTAATCCGCCGGATGCGGCGCGTATCTAAACGTGGAAAGAAACTCCCACGTAATCTCAGGGTACGAGTCCTCCATCGCTAACTCAAATAGGCGCGACCAAGGAGTATCTAGTCCAACTATCTCACGCGCCCGCGCGGCCTCTCCCACGGTATCCAACAGGGCCCAGTCTATCCCTACATGCTCCCCAATGGGGATGGCGCGCAACCTCGCGCATCTCCTCCTCGCCCGTGACCCCGGCGGAAACTGCAGGTACGGACATGCCGGCTCTACCTGCTCTCCCTCATCTCTCTCAGCCTCTATATGCTCAATCTCGTCATCGGAAGAATCCATCCCTGCACGTTGATAAGATAATATTAAATATAAAATAATAAACAAATAATATTAAATATAATTTAAATAATAAACAAATAATATTATTTATAAAATTTTAAATAATAAACAAATAATATTATTTATAAAATTTTAATATTATTAAACAAATATTATTAAACAAATAATATTAAACAAATATTATTAAACAAATAATATTTAAAAAATAAATAAAAATGAACCAAAGCGCCGCGCTATGGCCTCGGCGCGGCGCTTTGGTTCTTCGCGATGAAGAACAGCCCCCCCCCCCAATCGATCCAAACGCCCAAATCAAACAAATATCAAACATTTACAGTTAAAGAAAACGATTAAGGGTGTTCGATTTACCTTTTTAGCGGTCGAAAGATTGAAAACGAAGATATCCGGATTGAAGTGTGTGTAATCGCACCTTGTGTGTGTGTTTTGTGTGTTGTGTTGAAGTGGGGGAGAAGCTGCCCCGCTTCAGGTATAGCGAGGGACCAAAGCGCCCCGCTTTGGCCATAGCGGGGCGCTTCAAGGGTAAAGCGCCCCGCTTTGGCCATAGCGGGGCGCTTCAAGGCCTTTTTATTTTTTTTAAATTGTTTTTAATTCACAAACGCGTCGATAATAGTCTAAATTTTACGTTTTTTCCATTATACTTCATTTTTTATTATATATGGACTATACTGCAAGTTCCGGATCAAATCGGTTACGTGTGATGTCTTATTCCGTTATATCGTATTATTTTGGTTTGAAACCACAAGTACTCCTGTGAGAGGTGTTATGTGTATCAGCCGCCTACCGTACATGAACATGACGTATTTTTTCATTAATTGTATTATTATGATGTATATTGTCATTAATTGTAGTATTATGATGTAACGCATATATTGAACAAACACAAACGTGGTTATTATTAAACACATTTAACCTACATCGTGAACATATGGGGTTACATTAAGGTCAGGGGCACGATACGTAAGCATTTCGTACGCGTTGATCTGATCCCTGTATAATGTGTGCCAGGCTGCTGCGCGCTCTGTTCTGTTCGCTGTCCAGAGTGGGTGTGGGGGAGGCATTGGATAACAACCTCCAAGATCTACATGTATGAAATGCCCATGGTCGACGAACACAACCGCAACCACCAGGTGAGGTTGCTCAGCTTCGTTTGGCCCGCCCAGCAGAGGGAAAATTGTACAGCTCCCACGCATGTCGAAGGTGTGAACAATCACACCGTATCGTTGGGCAATAAGAAACCCCGTGTCAGGCACCGTCATGTAATTTTCGATATCTGCTCGTCCCACCCCCTTGAAATTGATCCGTCTAAGCAGCGCATCATAATGTCCTATGTTTTCCGGATCGAAAAACTGCCTCCAAAGCGATTCGTTCGTACGTAACTCCTTTATAAGTTGTTTCCGGATCATCAAATATGAATTTTGTTTCACTCCTAACCCAACAGCCACCGATCGAAACCCACAATGACCATCTGGTTTCACGTCCTTTATTCTAACGATGTATGGATGGATCACTTCGGGAATCTGAGATGCGTAGTTGCGGATCGCTATACCCGTCTTAGGACCGAGCTTGATCATCGGGAAATCAGGGTGCAGGTTGATCGGTTTGGTATTCTTTTGTCTTCTAGAATCTTCGAGTGATATGTACGAGCTGTGACGGGGAAGATCATCTGAGGCCTCGACCCAAGTTTCTTCCGACGGAATGTACGAGCTTTTTCTAGCGGCTTCAACCTTTCTTTCTTCCTGCGTTTTCAATGTTGGGCGACCACGAGTTTTCTTCAGAACAGCAGGAGGTTTTTTGTTATTGTTCCCTGGATTGAGGATTTGCTGAAACTTTTCAAAGAAGCTCCTTTTCACTTGAGGGGGTGTTGGATCGATCTTTTGTTTCAATTTTTCAAATTCCGCGTCTACATCGATATCCTCTATGTTTTTCTTTGCAGGCTTGAAGTTAAGCTTCTTCCAGAACACGTCTATGTGTGTGATCCGGAGTTGCTGACCTGTGGATGAAAACAAATTAGGTGGCAGAATCATAACGAGAAAGGTCAAAGATATTAATTACCTTTATTTTCCAACTTTTCCAAACGACAGGCACATGGCAAACCACAGCTGGTAAAAAGTTGGCAACCACAGCTTGCACCGTAGGCTCTCAACCCGTCTTCCTTACGTTTTAGTTCCCTACTCAAAAGCTCAATCGCATATATTGAAACCTTTCTGAGAATATATGCAAGCATGGGCTGCTTCTTGTGGTGCGTCATCACTTTTCGGAGGCTTGTTTCAAAGCTTGTACTAATCTCGGTGTATTGTCTATCAACAACATGATCAACATACAGTACAAGTTTATCCAGTGTGTTGCGATGACTTGGAAAGTGACTTTTTAGTGTTGCATGCATGCCCTCAACCCTGTTGGTCGTAGTTTGATGAAAGTTGATAGTTTTGTTAATCCAGCATGATACAAACTTTTCACGGTACGGATCCAACCAGGATTTCTTCAAATAATCAAAAACCTCTAAAATTAAAAAAAACGTAAATAGTCAGTTTTTGTTATTATATAAAATTTGAACATAATTATGTAAGAAATACCTACGTTCACGGTCATCTTCTTTCAGCTGTGCTTCAAAGTTTTCCAAGTTATACCTGTATATTTCCTCGGTCGTAGACTCGCACAATAACCAAAAACTACGTGCGAATTCTTTCCATTCCTTGTCAGAGAATTTCTTCTTGCTGTTCTTATTAATATTTTGTTGAATATGGAACCGACAAAGATACTTATGCGCTTTTGGAAAAACTTGTTCACACGCGTTCATCAGCGCAAAATCCCTGTCTGTTAAAATCACGCGCGGTTCCATACATCCTACCAGCATAGACTTGATCCTCTGCAACACCCATAGGTAGTTCTCTGACTTCTCAGCGGAAATTACCGCACAAGCAGCCGTAAACGATTTGTTTGTCGACGTCATGCCTACGACCTGAACAAATGGCAGGTTGTACATGTTCGTTTTGTAGGTGGCGTCAATAATTAGCACATGCGGGAAGGCACACCACATATTGAATGATCTTTCGTGAACAAAGAAGACATCTTCAACTTCGTTTGATATCTCATTCGTGCGCATGTAATAAGTGTAATTTTTTTCGAGAAGAATGCTTTCAAGTTTTTGCATCGGAGACTTACCGACATTTTTTTCGGCGTTGATCTTCTGAACAGCGTTGTGTATATCTTTCGGAATAAGCTTTCTAGCCGGATTGTTTTTTGTCAGCGTTCGCCAGATACTTTGGTTAGGAATGTCTTGCTCTGCCAGCTCCTTAACCAGTTTTGTATCCTTCGAAGAAAGCCTTCTCGCATACGCGTGACCCTCTAAGTTTTCAATAGGAGTGTGGTTATGCTTCGCCTTCGTCACCTCTATCCTCCAAACACTTCCGGATGATTCCGAAAACCCGATCATCTCGAACGGGCAGCCTATTTTCTTGCTACCCGTTTTCCTCTGTGTAGCTATACTCTTATGCTCCCCACCAAAAGTACATTGAAACCAAATCTTGTAATTCTCTCCTCTTTTATTCGACCTCTTAGTCACAATGAGGTAACCGTTGTCTTTTGCCGTGTCTTGTACCCAACGCACCAACTCTTTACGTGACGAAAAGGTCTGCGTCGTATCAAACGAAAACGTAACCGGGTAACAGCCTTCCTCGTCAACAGACACATCCCCCGGCTCACCATCGTCACCGAGGTCCGAATATACTTGATGTTCAAAGTTGTGCTCGCCACCGTAACCGAAATTCGAATAACCTTGTAAGCTCTGTTGACAACCGTAACTGTCGTTTGGACCACACTCCTGCTGTACAAAGCTGTACTCGCCACCGTAACCGAAATTAGAATAACCTTGTTGTGCGTAAGGGTCCTCCACAGGGGTATTCAAATCCAGCGTCACCGTGTTATCACGATAATGAATGCCAGATACAACCTCTGCCTCCCTCAAGTTGGACGAGACCGGTTTCTCATACGAGTCAGAAATAGCGGTCCCCTCGTAAGAATCAGGAACAACTGTCTCGTCAGAATATTGACCGAAAATATAGTTGTTTAACCACGACATCGTTGTTTCAAGAGATGTAACTAATACAGCAAAACCGCGCGTTATTTTGAAGAAACACAACGGATGGGTGAATGTATATCGAAGTGTTTGTGAATGAAAATGTATATGGTCGAAGTGTCTGTCTGAGGTTGCTTTTAAAAGGGGAAAAGGGTGAAATTTGGGGTCGAAGCGCCGCGCTATGGCCAAAGCGCGGCGCTTAGGGTTAACGACAAAACATCATGATTAGCTTTATGTCTGTCAAACAGTATCGAATGTTTCAAACGTCAATCGAAGCACGTGTTGTCGATCGAAGCGCCGCGCTTTGGCCATAGCGCGGCGCTTTGGGGTGTGAAAATAATTTTGGGCGTGTGCAGCTAGCATGACCCTTTAATAATTTATTTATTTTAGTTAATTTTATTTATTTATTTTTTTTCTTCTTTCGACATAACATAAACACAAATGTGTTTTATCAATCTTTAATTCTTAGTATATGCTTTAGTTGCATTTTTTTATAAGATATTATAATTATTATTATTATTTAGTACCTTTGATATTATACCTTGATTATTTTGGGTTAAAAGTTGACCTACGTTCTTGACGTTGAATATCCGACATAATAATATGTCGCACTATTTATGACATTTATTTCATTAGGGTTTTGAAAGTTTCGTATGTTACAGTGGCAGCGTTGGCTTGGCATTGCCCAGCCAGCGTTGCTATGAAGCCAGCCGTTGGGCGGATGGCGGGGTGACCTGGCTAGCTGGGATTAGCCGGGGAAATCAGACCGTTGAGGGTAGTCGTTAGCCAAACGCCTAGTTTAATTAAAAAAATATTTTTACACCCTATAAATACTACCACTTTCTCTACATCTCTACTTCTTCTATCTTTATATTTTTTATAAATTTAACCCACATCCTCTACAATGCATCCTTTTAACCGTGGATGCGACCCGACCAACCCTTTTGGATACCAAGAACCCCCGAACCCTAGCCCGCCACAAAACCGTCAACCAACAAACCGACCTAGCGGCCCTTTCATCTACTCACCGCTTCCCGACCTAGCGGCCGCCGCGTCATATATTGGAAACCGTGTTTACACGAATTTTCCATAAGAAGAATCATCTATTCCCGTCATTAGCCTTTCCCAACCTGATTCGGTTCCCGAAACACAACCGCAAGACGTGAGCGGTTCGTCATCAAAACCCGCGAGAAAAGGAAGTCACCAAAAAAACGGATGAGGAGAAAGCCATAGCGACCGCTCAACGAACTTCATTAAAGTGGACGCAACAAGAAGAAACCGTTTTGGCAAAATGTTATATCAACGAATCGCAAGATCCACTTGAAGGTATTTTTTAGAGTAAATTACAAGTTTTGTCCTTTATGTATGTCCCAAATTGCAGGCGCTGTCCTTTGTCTTTAAAATTGATGAGTTTTGTCCTTAATGTTTGCAAATCTTGCACGTTATGTCCTTTAGGCCAAACCCAGTTAGATTTTTTAGTTAAATCTGGTCATGTGCAATGCACATGAGGGTATTCTTGTCATTTCAACTATACAGGGGTTATTTTGTAAAGAACTTCTATTCAGGGGCCATTTTGTACAAACTTAAAAGTAAAACACTATATATACAAACTCTCTCTCCTCTATCTCTGATAAACTCTCTCTCTCTCTCTCTCTTCTCTCTCTCTCTAACATCTGATAAAGCTGGTGTGTGGCGGTGGTTAGGGGCGGCGGTGGTGGTAACAGATTCAAGCTGGCGGTGGTTCATCTCTTTCCTTCTGTTGATCTCTCTCCTCGTTCCCAGCCACCACAACCACCACCACCATCACCTCCTGCAATTTCCGGCCACCTGAACAAAACCAACCAAACTTCACCCCCTCCTGCAATTTCCGGCCACCTGATGCAATCGATTTGGGACTCGATTAACAAGAACATCATCGATTTAGGGGATGTGACGATAACATATCTTAGCAAAAAGGGCGTTTGGATTATATACAGGGATTTGGATTTCTTTGTTTTTCTAAGGTCTCTGTTGAAGATTAATAGCTATTTGGGTAAGAATTTGGTAGAATGAGTTCTGGTTATTTTGTTTTTGGTGATGGTGGATCGAAGGTTGTGATGGGTGTGACGGTGGTGAAGGACGACAGTCCGATGGGTGGTAGTAGAGGTGCGGGTTTAGGGTGTAAAGTGTTGACCGATTGTTTAAGTGAACGGAGGTGGTGGTTGTGGTGAACAGAGGTGGTGGTGGTGCTGCTGAATTCTTGTTGACCGATTGTTTAGGTGAATGAGCAGGTGGTGGTGGTGGTGCTGAATTCTTGTTTAGGTGAACGGAGGTGGTGTTGACCGATTTTTTAGGTGAATGATGACCTCTGGTCGGCAACCGACCAATTCTTGTTGGCAATCCATTCGAGTGAAACCGCTGCTATTGATTTTTTTCTCTTGATCATCAATTGTTGTTGGGGGTTTTTGATATTTTTGGTTTTGGGGATTTTTGGGGGTTTTGATTTGGTATTTAGGTTTTTGATTTTTGGGGGGTTTTTGATGCAAGTAGCAGTGAGCAGTGGAGGTGGAGGTGGAGGTGGAGGGTGGTGGCGGTGGAGGGTGGTGGTGGTGAAGGGTGGTGGTGATGGAGGTTATATATATATACATAGTTAAAATAATAATAATAATATTTTTAATTATTTTGTTTTATTTTTTAAATACTATTAAATAAATGAGGTAAAAAGACTAAAATGCCCTTGAGTGACCAGATTTAACAAAAAAAATTAACTGAGTTTGGCCTAAAGGACATAACGTGCAAGATTTGCAAACATTAAGGACAAAACTCATCAATTTTAAAGACAAAGGACAGCGCCTGCAATTTGGGACATACATAAAGGACAAAACTTGTAATTTAATATTACTTTTTTAGTTTTAATATATTTTTTTTATAATGCCTATTTTTTTTTTTTTTTTTTTTTTGAAATAGGGAATTCATGACACCGCCAATATTTTTGGGATTCCATTAAGAAATCTTTTCACACGCAAATGAGAAGTGAGGAGGTGTATCGTGAAAATAATAGCCTCTCGTCCAAGTGGGGTGACATAAATACACAAGTCACCGCGTTCAACGGATTTTTCCATAAGGCGAGTATCTCGCCAAGGAGCGGTGAAACGAGGGTGGACTTTATCAAGAACGCCGTTCTAGCATACAGAGATAACAAGAAGCATGAGTTCAAGTACGTGCATTGTTGGGACGTATGTAGGTACGCTTCAAAATGGGCGAGAGTTCCTACTGCTAGCGAATCAACTTCATCCAAAAGAGTACGACCACCCTCGTCCCAAGCTCAATCTGATGCTCGTGATCAAGAGCTTGATATAAATTTAGATGATTTTGATGATTCTCCTCGCCCACCAGGTAGAGAGACACGTCAAAAAAGCGGGTTCAAAAAGGGAGATCTGGTTCGGCCCCTAGCTTGGCCTCGGGTAAAGGGTTGTACACCGACCAGTTGGATGAAATTGGAACGAAAATCGACACATTCAACTTCATCCAACAACAAAGGATGGAGATTAAGAAAAATATGCAAGTCGTGTACGATAAAAAAAATATAACAAAGAAAAACGCGATGACCTGAAATTTCTCGCCATGAACGTCGATCACCTTAGCGGCCCAGAATTGGAATTGACGTTGAAGATGAAATAAGAAATCTTAAAGAAATATGATATGGGCGAATCTTTGAAGTATTTATGTTTCTTTTTTTATTTTATCTACCTTTTTTTATTAATTTTATTTGCAGTTTTTTTTTAAATTATATTTAGTATTCTGGTTTTATATATATATATATATATATATATATCATGAAACATTGTACGCTGCATTTATTTGCTATAATTTACATTGAGATAGTTGGTAAACGGGCAACAAGCTGCGTCGCTACCCCTTTTTGAATAGCGAAACTAAGCCTTAATAAATGACACATGGCTGGCCACGCCATGGCTAGCCACGCCAACCCACACCCAGCCATGTGCCCCGCCACGCCACGCCGCACCAGCCATGTGACCCCACCAGCTTGCCACTTGTCACTCAAAGCCCCAACCCAAGCCCCCCACTCCCCGCACTCTAAGGGGGGACATAGTCGTTTCGGGAAGGGGATGCAGGGAGTGGGGTTGCTGATCGGGGAGGGGCTGTCCGGGTTAAATCGGGGAGCGGGAAGGAGGAGAGAAGTGGTGTGCGCGGTGAGTATTCACCGACTCGGTGAAGAAGAGGGAGAGGTGGGAGAGAGAGGGTGAATGGTGGGCTCTAACCCCTTTCAACCAATCACAATTTTTTTTAAAATTCTTTACCACTCTCTATGTATTTGAACCATTGCCATTGAGTGCAAAACAAGGACTTGACATGCCATGATATTATTAACTAGAGAATAACTCAAACACCCTAAGTGATTGAACCAGTACCTCCACCCTAAAAGAGCACTTTACAATGGTCCAATGCATATTGACAGCATGTGTCAAAGGGTCACATATTTTGAAAGAATAAAAAAGTCACATATTGCGGATTCTATAGTGAGGACTCCATGTCGGCGGCAACATAAACGCAGTTTGCTAGTTTGATTACACGTCATACATGCCATACGCGGTTTGTTTAGTTTTAGGCTAATTTAAAAAAAAATAAAAACGGTAAAAAAAACTAACAGTATATTGTTGTTAGGATAGGAAAACACATTAGTACTGAAAAAAATGTGGCCATAACCCTATTTGCAAAGCTCATCAAGGTTCATAAATCTATTGCAATGCTCAAGATTAGGTTGTTGATTATTTATTTGATATTATATGTTATGGTTATAGAGGATAGAGTTGTAACTTTAAATATTGTGAGAACCATGAAAATTCGTAAAAAAAAAAACTAATTATAATCAATTTTTTATACTATCATTATTATTATAGAAATACAACACTTAAAAAAATTACTCTACAATTAATTAATCTATCATCTTTAAAGAAATCTTAACAAAATTTTAACACTTGTTCAAATGGTAATATTTACAAATGTATAAATGATAAACTTACACATATAATAATTGTGTAATTTTTTTTCTAGAAAAATAGTGTAGTAAGGTGTTTCCTCTTAAGTGGTGCGGGTTCTAGTTTGATGAATGATAAACTTACACATCCGTAATTGTGTATTTAAAAAAAAAAAAAAAGAGTGTGTTAAGGTGCTCCTTATTAAGTTTTTTTTTTTTTTTAAATGACAAAGGTTACATAATTACTTCTCATAAATTACACAGGTTTACACCTCATGCCAAGAATTGAATCCTGGTCTCTTCTCAAGAGGCACAAAGCCTCTACCACCCCACCAAAATGGTGATGACTATTTCTTCTTAAGTGGTGCGGGTTCTAGTTTGATGATAGACATTGCTGTAAAATTTTAGGTGTAGATTTAGTGAGATGAAGTTTCCTGTTCTAAAAATAAACAAGTAGATTTAAAATTTAAATCATAATTAATCAGATGAATTATAATACTCGAATCATATGATGACATAACCTCATTGTGGCAACATCATCAATATATATCATATGATTTGTTGTGACTTTTGACTAAGTTCAGTTAGATGTCGTGCACGTCAATGAGTTATATATAACTGAAGAGGTATGGTCCCAATTTCCCTGCCTACATGGCAGGGACCACACCATCTTTTGAGCACACTTGACGACCACATCAGCAAAACAATCCAGAAGCTTCTAGAAACTTCTGGAAGATCCGCATGTGGCACCAAAGATGCTCTACCAGACATAAAGGACAAAACGTGTCACCAACCGCAGGACGCCACGTAGGCCTGCGGCAGATCAGGGGGCAGCACTGACGACGTCAGTACAAGGTTTCTAGCATGGGCGAATGTAAGCGTGCCACGTGTACCACTACACCAGCTACAACAGAGCAGACCAAGAGGATATTCCCCTTGGTCGGACAGCTGACGCGCACCCACAGCTGGCACAACTGCTCCTCCCTCCTTTACCCTCCGGCTATAAATAGGACTCTTCATCATTCAGGTTCAGGATCTTTTTACACTCTATACTCACTCTATACACACACTGTTTATTTCTCTCAGAACAGTACTTATTCTCACGCCGGAGCCTGGTTAAGAGGGAAACCCCTTTCTCCCCCTCTTAACGAGACTGACGGTGTTTACTGTTTTGCAGGTCTTGAGCCATTGATACGAGTAAGGAAAGAGGTTGAACCCCATAGATGAAACAACCCCATTGATTAACCCTGTGTTAATCGGTGTTTCATCATTGGCGCCATCCGCTTTTTGCAAAACCAATCTCATCTCTTTTCTTTCTTGAAAAACACTCGTCAAAATGGCTGAACAAAATCCCTCACACTCAGTCGACGGAGAAGTTTCTTTCTTTGAACTCGTTTCGGACACAGCACACGTCCCAAGGGGTCAAAGGAACGAAACCATCCAATAGGGACAGCTGAACAACGATTTTCCTCCTATCTTTGGAAGTGCATCCAGGGTTGTTAGCCAAACCACAACTGGACCCACTTTCCAAATACCAGCAAGAATCATCACTCAAACCACAAATGGAGCTGCTTTCCAAACTCCAACGGGGGTGTTGCACCAAACACCTCCACTAATGCAGACACTAAGCCATGGAGCAGGCCCCTCAGCTCCATCGGAACAAGCACAACTCAATTATTCTGCACTTTTAGGGCTATCCGAAGGAAAAACTCTGGCTTCCTGGTATGCCGAACAGATGGCGTCCATAAACCTCGTTTATACGCAGCTCAGCGCACAGCAAGCTCTGCTCCAAGCACAAGCTAACCAGTCAGCATTTGTAACTCCACAACCAAGGTCTCTGAGTACACACACAGCTCAGCAGACTAACGCGTGGAACCTACGTCCGGAGAAAGGACCAGTGCAAAATGTGAGAAGACCCAGCGCGCATGACACGCGCGACACTTATGGCGAAACAAAAGGCAACTTTGTACAAAACTCCAATTTGCAAAGAAGGCCGATCCAAGCTCGTTTGGGCGCGCGCAACATGAATACAGAATGGGATGAAGAAGAAGACGACCCAACATACAAGGGGGAATCCACAGTGTTTAGCAGACTTCATCCAGAGCACGAAGCATACAAGCCAACCAAGCGCGCGGGGTATAACCCAAAAGCAGAGCATGATTACACCTTGAGCTATCGTCCTGAGGACATGGCTGAAAATTCAAAATTCATCAGAGAAATCGCCTACGCCGCCATCGACAAAACGAAATTACCACACAACGTGGGTAAATACAACGGGTTGACAGACCCAGATGATTACCTCCAGGTTTTTAAGGGCGCAGGAGCAACAGGTGGATGGAACTTACCAACTTGGTGCCACCTGTTCGCTCAAACATTCGTCGGCGCAGCGCGCATATGGTTCCACAACCTACCGGCAGGTAAAATCAAGTCATGGGTTGATTTCCGAGAGAAGTTCCTAGCACACTTCTCTCAGCAGCGAAGACAAGCCAGAGATCCCGGCGATTGTTTAAACATATGGAGAAAAGATGACGAAAGCGTGGAAGATTTCATTACAAGGTATAACAAAGAATGTTTAGAAATCGGAGACTTACCAGAGAAGATGATGCGCGCACATTTCATGAGGGCGGTCAAGTGTGACGAAGTGTGACGATCTAGTCAAAAGAATCAAAGGGCGAGACGGAGGACCCAAAGATTGGGAAACCTTCATAGAGGCAGCAAAAACCATTGCGCAGACCGATAGACAGTTGACCGGTGACGATCACCGTCAGCGTGCACATAACCACATCGATCGACATAACAGAAGGGGCAGAAGTCAGCCGTGGAAGGCTTCTGGCCACAGAGAAAGAAGCCCACCAAGGGAAGATGCACGCCACACAATCAACCAAATAGCTCACCGAAAGGAAGTAAAACGAGAAAATAAAGAAAAGCAGTGGACACCATTGACAAAAACCCCCTCTGAAGTCTTAGCCACCGAAAATCACCAGTTCAAACCACCCCTACAGATGCGCAACAAGAGGGGTCAAGACCCAAATCTTTTCTGTGAATTTC
Source organism: Helianthus tuberosus (assembly GCA_030545235.1). NCBI lineage: Eukaryota > Viridiplantae > Streptophyta > Magnoliopsida > Asterales > Asteraceae > Helianthus > Helianthus tuberosus. The sequence continues at coordinate 16,829,977 of CM060354.1, read as the reverse complement.
ACAAGGATACGGGCCACCTAACTGACGATTGTTTCAGCCTAAAACAAGAAATCGAAAGAGCCCTGTGTAACACCCCGAAAACGGGTTCAGTAATTAAACCCCGTTAATACTAAAAGACGGGTAAAGTACCGTTAGTGGTAAAATTTACCCGGTGGAATATTAGGATTTAAATAATTAATCCTAATAATATATAAAAATGAATAAAGTCTTTAAAGAAATAAAATGGACAAAAAGGTCCGAGTTAACGGGGTCTAAAATAAACTTAGTCATAAATATTCCCGAACCCGCTAAGTTAACTAGGAATATTAAACCTAGTTAATAAGCGAGAGTATTGTTGAAAATAATTAGGTTGTGACCTAATTAATAACTAACCAAACACGAGGGACCAAAGCCGGGTAACTTGAAACTACAATTATAAACTTAAAAATATAACACAACACACACACTAGGTGTGTGTGTGTGTGTTCTGGTCGTAACCCACAGGAGCCAAGGGAGCTCAAACCCTAATCCCTCAAGAATCTCTCAAATTGAAGCCCAAATCAAGAGCCAAATCATTGCATGAACACAGATTCGTGATCACCTAGTCATGGGGATTACAAGGTATGTTAAAAATTATGATTTGGTGATACTTTGAGATTATGATGAATAATCATAATCGAAATTCTGGAATGAATATTGATTCTATGAGTGTTATTATGATTATAACATGGTTTAGAAACAAACCCTAGTAGAAAATTTGATGATTTGTTGTCTAAACTAGGGATTTGATAATTACCATATTATATGCTAAGTGGGTTTTGACTTAATAATGAAGATGATGATATGTTAGTGTTAGAAATCATCATAGGTGATAGTTGATGCAAGATACTTGAACAAATTATAAGTTTGAGTGAAAGCTTGTGCATGACTTGAAGTGGGTTTTTGTATGTTATGATGAACACTCGGATTTGAAGTGTTAATTTGATGAATATTGATTGTTATGATATAAGTTCTTGATGTAGTTCATGAACACTAGACATAGAGGGTTGAAATTTGATGTTAATCTTGGTATAAATGACTAATTATGAACTAGTTAGCAAATGTGTAGAGTTATGCCCATTAGGTGTTTGTTAAAATGCCTAAATGAGAAGTAAGGTGTTGAAATTTAAGCGAAACGCGTAATTGACAAGCTTGACTAATTACATAAGACATGGGGATAAAACGGGTTCTAATCATAATGTTGATTTGCCTTAATTGTGCATATTATATGATTAAAAGTAGTTGACTTTAGAAAGTCAAACTAACTAGTGATGAGGTCGAATAAGTGGTTTCGGCTAAGAAAATAAGTAAGGTGGTATAGTCGTGATTGTTAATGACTAATCTAATCACCTTGTAAATGATGAACAATAGTTGGCGCTTAAACAAGCTAGGCGAAGCTTGGAGTGAAAGCGGGTCAAACAAGTCAAGCATAGAAGAAAAACGTAGCTCGGATGCAAGGTAAGTGTAATCTACCCACTTATGTAGAATGCTCGTTATTTCGATACTTGTGAACGTGAAAACAATAATATTGGAAAATTTGGAAATTTGTTAAGTGTCGACTTATGTAAATCATGGTTAAAAAGGATACCCATGGCGTAAGCCGAAATGGGTTGAAACTGCAAGAAAAGAGCGTAAAAGAAAAAGGGTATGCTTATAAAAACCCGGGATGGGATGATGCATGACTTGGAAATCAAAAATGGTGTTTTTGATTTAAATAGATAATGTTGGACATATAGTCCAAACGGGTCGAATGGTGGTGGCAACACCATTTGACAATATCGACTAATGTGGTTGTCAAGTCTTATGTTAACAGGACCGATTAGCAAATCGGATAGTTGCGTCATCATCGATGGTATGATAATAAGAGCGAGGTATAAATCGGATCTATTTGTTGATCCGAGCCAGGTACGCATATTCATGTTGTAGTTAAAAATGCTATTTTGGTCGAAAAATTGGAAAGAGAGTCCTTTGTAGTAAAAAGAACTAAATCGACCAAAACGCCCTTGTTGGCTAATTCGAACAAACAACCTTTAAAAGTTGTTTGGAAACGAGTTTTATGATTAGGTAAATACTTAGAATAAGTATAGAAACTGAAAGAGGTATTATATTTAGTCAAATGGCACTATTTGAGTTTTGTCGTAAAATGATGATTCGAGAGGTGAAATTTGGGTTATATAAGATCACCACGATAAACCCACCTTAAATATAGTCGTGGTGGGATATTATAGGGTAAGAAATGTGGTAATGCAAATGCTAGAAACAATTGACATCGATTTATGATTGAAAGTGCTTAAATACCCTTAACGGGTCAAAATAAGCATACGAGCGAAAACGTGATTAAACGGTGTAATAAACCTATAATTAGAACCTAATATAGTAGGTAACATTAATTTGAAGAAGTGTAGGTGATGTAGGAATCAAACGAATATGTTCGTTTGATAAAATGCATAAACGGGTCAAAAGTGGGAAATAGGGCGATAAGCCGAAGACTTAAAAGTCTGAAATTTTATTATGTAGAATGTTGGATTTTAACTCCACAAGATGGAGAATTAAATTACGGACGCGTAGGAAAAAGAATCGGGTAAAACGGATCAATAACGAAGAAGTTATGGCCGTTTCCGTGAAATCAGGACGTGCTGGGAATCTGCAGCATCAGCAAACGAGTTTCTGTCTAAAACAAGCTCTCGCGTAGCGCGAGCATCAGTGGCGCTACGCGAGCCCCTAAACTCCGAAAATTCTTGAATTTTATCATTTTTAACCCCTGTACTTGTTTGGACTTGATATTTGACTATCGAAACTAACTTTTAAGTTGGTTTTGATCATAGGTGAATGTCAAGAGTGCACGGATGAAGATCAAGCAGCTACGAAGAACCGAACACACGAGATTAAAGCTTCCGCACAACATTACGTCATAACTTTTAAATGGCGAACTTATCTAAATTTTGTTTAAAACTTTTAAGTTGTAAAAGTTTTAAATTACTCGTATTTTTCTAAGGATACTTAATGATAAATTCATGTTTGTTTTCGTTAATTGCACGAAAACCTTGAGATTAATAACATGGGTGTTACAAGTTGGTAATCAGAGCCCAAGGTTAAAGGGTAAGTGTTCGGTTCGAGGCTTGATCGCAAATCCGGTAAGTACATGTATATTAATGGTTTGGTATGTGTTGAAATGTTGTTAACAACACATAGGGTTATCGTGTGATACACGTTACCTCAATTAAATGATAAATATAGTTGACAAAATTGCGCGCGTTGACGCGTATAGTAGAAAAAGCCTTGTATTATAATACGGGCGATTATTGAAGTTGACGTTACTAACTTTTGTGAACGTTTTAATTGAAGGACACTTGCGTTTGAAGACGACGAGAGTCAAACGAAGTGTGGATATGATGATGGAACGGTCCGAAGTATGACAAGAGGAGCATGCTCACCGAGGACTAAATCGCGTAACGACCGCGAACAAGGTTAACGACATAAAAAGCCCGTTAGGGCAAGCACTTACAGGTGCGCATTTTAAGTTATTACGTGAATAGTAATATGCAACAAATACGACGAGGTTGAAAGTTGCATATGTAGATTAAAAACTTGGAAAAGCCCGAATAGAAAATCTATCCGGGATATTGTTTCCAAGAGAAACCAAACAGAGGCGTTATTCACATAGGGCGTAATGTGAAAACTATAAAAAGGTCATGTGTGTCATGTGTTAACCGCTTACTCTGGCCAAGTAAGTAGTGGCATATGATACCAGGAACTTCTTATGGCAGACACGTTTACATCCGATGTAGTAAGGGCGGGATGAATGGGACTAATTAAAAAGTACCCAAATGAAACAGATAAGCGAGATATTTGAAAATAATGTAAACGCACAATCGAGTGACGGAAGCGTGTCACATTAGGATAATGAGCCCGAGTGAAGGGACAAACAAGCATGTAAAATGTTTTAGACAAGAATTGGGAGGGAGTGTACTTACACTCGAACCCAGAAAACACAAGGATGTAAAATGTTTTAGACAAGAATTGGGAGGGAGTGTACTTACACTCGAACCCAGAAAACACAAGCATGTAAAATGTTTTAGACAAGAATTGGGAGGGAGTGTACTTACACTCGAACCCAGAAAACACAAGCATGTAAAATGTTTTAGACAAGAATTGGGAGGGAGTGTACTTACACTCGAACCCAGAAAACGCAAGCATGAAAAATGTTTTAGACAAGTATCGGGAGGGAGTGTACTTACACTCGAACCTGGAACATGCCAATATGTCCCTTAACAGGTCATTTTTGTAAAACATCAAACTTAAGGGCAAAGTCTGAATATAAAAATGAAGCGAGATCTTAATGCATACCGGGAGGGTTGCAATAATAACGACTTCGGTAAAACACCCGGTTAATGGGTAAGAATTAAACACATGCGTAGAAACCAAGAGACGTGAACACGGGTTGAGAAATCAAAGGACTTGGATTACGAGTTATGACTATAAAATCTCGTAAATAGAAATTGTGAGTAAATATGTTCAACTATTCGAAGTCGAATGGGTTGAATAAAGAATAAAGTTGATTATTATAAGTGATGGATTTCACATTAATAGATCAAACAAGTTGAATACAATATAACGCCGAATGGCACTAATGAACGTTAGCCAGATAAAGGTAGCGTTCAATGCAAGAGAATAATAAGCCCGGTAATGGGATATAACCAAATAAGAATATATGCAAATCAAATAACAGTAAGCATAATAACAAACTGACGCGTAAATAACGTCAGAAGTCATAAAGTCGGAAGGAGTAGTCCGGAAGTAAACAAATGAAACCTTAGACTACGGTCAAGGTCAATTGAAGTTCAAGGGTGAAAATAAACGATTCCAAACATACTAAGAAATGCCTGGAAGCTATATGTGTATATATACATTTGAATATAGACAAGAATAAAAGATGATCTACGGGATCATCATAACCTATGGGATTAAACACAGTGTTAAGGTCTACGGACCAAAAAGACCCTCGGGTCATAAAGAGAGGGAAACGAGTTGTTAATATCTCACCTTAAGAAGGTGAAAAACTTAAAGAAATAGCCTATGGGGCTAAGTGAAAGAATCTACGGGTCAATAGTGTAAAGCAAGGGGAAACTAGTTGTGATTCCCCGCATAAGACTAAGACTGTAAAAGAATAAATTATGGACTGTCAATATCCTGGTATGGATAATGAAAAAAAGTTAATGAGAAGATCCTAAAACTAAAACTTTGGTTTTAGTAAGAAATAACGTTTTACAAACGTAAATTCTGATAGTAATTTAAATAATAAGCATGAAAAATACAAGTCTTGACACTGATAGGCGCAAGACGACATATTCGAAAAGTGTTATTTCGAAAATAAAAAGGGTGATGCAAACTAAACGCGATATGACACGATCACGGTTAGGAAATGCAATGTGAGGTAAAATCACATTATAACCAAGCGAGCGATAAAAGTAACTGGACTAATAAGACTAGTTAGTGAGACTGGTTAAGGTCACCTATTTAAATCAAGAAATTTGGTTTGCTTGTAAGCGGTAGATTCGGTATAGCTGAACCGAACAAATAAACTTGAAGACAAAAGAATTTGTTGCTAAAAGTGAAAGATTTCACTAAAGATCTTTAAACGGGTCAAGTAACGGATTCATAAAGAATTCGATAGCATATAAAGCGATGGGAATCGCTAAGTTAACTAAACTAGCAGAAATAACGAGATTACGTTATTTCGAAGTTACATTATGTCGTATGAAATATGTAGACAATTAGTAACCAAAAAAAAAAAAAAAAGAGATGTTACCGTACTTTTCGGAAAATACTAACGTTGGTTAAAAGTATAAGTAATGTTTAAAAGATTTCTCGGCTCAAATACATTGAGTTTAAACTCAATGAATTATGTAAGAAAAGGTTTCGAGGACGAAACCTCTTTAAGGGGGGTAGACTTGTAACACCCCGAAAACGGGTTCAGTAATTAAACCCCGTTAATACTAAAAGACGGGTAAAGTACCGTTAGTGGTAAAATTTACCCGGTGGAATATTAGGATTTAAATAATTAATCCTAATAATATATAAAAATGAAGAAAGTCTTTAAAGAAATAAAATGGACAAAAAGGTCCGAGTTAACGGGGTCTAAAATAAACTTAGTCATAAATATTCCCGAACCCGCTAAGTTAACTAGGAATATTAAACCTAGTTAATAAGCGAGAGTATTGTTGAAAATAATTAGGTTGTGACCTAATTAATAACTAACCAAACACGAGGGACCAAAGCCGGGTAACTTGAAACTACAATTATAAACTTAAAAATATAACACAACACACACACTAGGTGTGTGTGTGTGTGTTCTGGTCGTAACCCACAGGAGCCAAGGGAGCTCAAACCCTAATCCCTCAAGAATCTCTCAAATTGAAGCCCAAATCAAGAGCCAAATCATTGCATGAACACAGATTCGTGATCACCTAGTCATGGGGATTACAAGGTATGTTAAAAATTATGATTTGGTGATACTTTGAGATTATGATGAATAATCATAATCGAAATTCTGGAATGAATATTGATTCTATGAGTGTTATTATGATTATAACATGGTTTAGAAACAAACCCTAGTAGAAAATTTGATGATTTGTTGTCTAAACTAGGGATTTGATAATTACCATATTATATGCTAAGTGGGTTTTGACTTAATAATGAAGATGATGATATGTTAGTGTTAGAAATCATCATAGGTGATAGTTGATGCAAGATACTTGAACAAATTATAAGTTTGAGTGAAAGCTTGTGCATGACTTGAAGTGGGTTTTTGTATGTTATGATGAACACTCGGATTTGAAGTGTTAATTTGATGAATATTGATTGTTATGATATAAGTTCTTGATGTAGTTCATGAACACTAGACATAGAGGGTTGAAATTTGATGTTAATCTTGGTATAAATGACTAATTATGAACTAGTTAGCAAATGTGTAGAGTTATGCCCATTAGGTGTTTGTTAAAATGCCTAAATGAGAAGTAAGGTGTTGAAATTTAAGCGAAACGCGTAATTGACAAGCTTGACTAATTACATAAGACATGGGGATAAAACGGGTTCTAATCATAATGTTGATTTGCCTTAATTGTGCATATTATATGATTAAAAGTAGTTGACTTTAGAAAGTCAAACTAACTAGTGATGAGGTCGAATAAGTGGTTTCGGCTAAGAAAATAAGTAAGGTGGTATAGTCGTGATTGTTAATGACTAATCTAATCACCTTGTAAATGATGAACAATAGTTGGCGCTTAAACAAGCTAGGCGAAGCTTGGAGTGAAAGCGGGTCAAACAAGTCAAGCATAGAAGAAAAACGTAGCTCGGATGCAAGGTAAGTGTAATCTACCCACTTATGTAGAATGCTCGTTATTTCGATACTTGTGAACGTGAAAACAATAATATTGGAAAATTTGGAAATTTGTTAAGTGTCGACTTATGTAAATCATGGTTAAAAAGGATACCCATGGCGTAAGCCGAAATGGGTTGAAACTGCAAGAAAAGAGCGTAAAAGAAAAAGGGTATGCTTATAAAAACCCGGGATGGGATGATGCATGACTTGGAAATCAAAAATGGTGTTTTTGATTTAAATAGATAATGTTGGACATATAGTCCAAACGGGTCGAATGGTGGTGGCAACACCATTTGACAATATCGACTAATGTGGTTGTCAAGTCTTATGTTAACAGGACCGATTAGCAAATCGGATAGTTGCGTCATCATCGATGGTATGATAATAAGAGCGAGGTATAAATCGGATCTATTTGTTGATCCGAGCCAGGTACGCATATTCATGTTGTAGTTAAAAATGCTATTTTGGTCGAAAAATTGGAAAGAGAGTCCTTTGTAGTAAAAAGAACTAAATCGACCAAAACGCCCTTGTTGGCTAATTCGAACAAACAACCTTTAAAAGTTGTTTGGAAACGAGTTTTATGATTAGGTAAATACTTAGAATAAGTATAGAAACTGAAAGAGGTATTATATTTAGTCAAATGGCACTATTTGAGTTTTGTCGTAAAATGATGATTCGAGAGGTGAAATTTGGGTTATATAAGATCACCACGATAAACCCACCTTAAATATAGTCGTGGTGGGATATTATAGGGTAAGAAATGTGGTAATGCAAATGCTAGAAACAATTGACATCGATTTATGATTGAAAGTGCTTAAATACCCTTAACGGGTCAAAATAAGCATACGAGCGAAAACGTGATTAAACGGTGTAATAAACCTATAATTAGAACCTAATATAGTAGGTAACATTAATTTGAAGAAGTGTAGGTGATGTAGGAATCAAACGAATATGTTCGTTTGATAAAATGCATAAACGGGTCAAAAGTGGGAAATAGGGCGATAAGCCGAAGACTTAAAAGTCTGAAATTTTATTATGTAGAATGTTGGATTTTAACTCCACAAGATGGAGAATTAAATTACGGACGCGTAGGAAAAAGAATCGGGTAAAACGGATCAATAACGAAGAAGTTATGGCCGTTTCCGTGAAATCAGGACGTGCTGGGAATCTGCAGCATCAGCAAACGAGTTTCTGTCTAAAACAAGCTCTCGCGTAGCGCGAGCATCAGTGGCGCTACGCGAGCCCCTAAACTCCGAAAATTCTTGAATTTTATCATTTTTAACCCCTGTACTTGTTTGGACTTGATATTTGACTATCGAAACTAACTTTTAAGTTGGTTTTGATCATAGGTGAATGTCAAGAGTGCACGGATGAAGATCAAGCAGCTACGAAGAACCGAACACACGAGATTAAAGCTTCCGCACAACATTACGTCATAACTTTTAAATGGCGAACTTATCTAAATTTTGTTTAAAACTTTTAAGTTGTAAAAGTTTTAAATTACTCGTATTTTTCTAAGGATACTTAATGATAAATTCATGTTTGTTTTCGTTAATTGCACGAAAACCTTGAGATTAATAACATGGGTGTTACACCCTGAGAGATGGAAAGCTCACTCACTTGGTAAAAGGCGAGAAGCGCGACTACCGTCAAATCCAAAGAAGAGATGAAGGGCCAGATAACAAAAAACTCAGGAAGTTGGAAACCCACATGGTGCAGGGAGGTCCACGAAGACCAAGAAAAAACTACAACAAGCGCACGCAGGACGATTCATGGCGCGAGAAGCAAGTTATTTTCCCAGTTGTTAGAGGGGGCCGGAGGGAAAAACGACCAATAGTCATTCCAGGTGTGATTGGCCACTGCCAGACAGACTACATCTTCATTGACCCGGGGAGCACCGCGGATATCATATACGAGCAATGCTTCAATCAATTTGATCAGGAGGACAAGACGCGCTTGGAACCAGTCGACTACTCACTAACTGGTTTCTGCAACGAAGTCTTCTTTCCCCTGGGGCAGACATCATTCCCGGTGCTACTTTCGGATGGAAGAAATTCAAGAACTGAAGAAGTCACATTCATGGTGCTACCAGCACACTCAAGACATGACATCCTCCTAGGAAGAGAATCCCAAGGAGACTTCAGTATGATATGCTTTGCACCACATTCCGCTGTTGGATTTCCCACCGAAACAGGCATTGCGCTGATATACGCGAGCAAAGAAGTTTTAGCAACAGATGAGATCAGGCCCGCAAACACAAGCAAGCCAACACCGCGCACAGAGGCAGAAAAATGGGTACTGAATAGCGCATACCCAGAACAAACAGTCACCCTAGGACCTGCCATGTCTGATTTAATGCGCGCGGCGCTCAAGAAATTGTTGCACGAAAACATGGACGTGTTCGCCTGGACACCTGCTGATATGGTTGGTGTTCCACGGCATATAGCAGAACATCGTTTAAATGTCTCAGAAGAAGCAAAGCCGGTGGTGCACGCCAAGCGCCACTTGGGCGACATAAAGCACGATGCCATGAAAGAACAGGTGCTAGAGTTGCTGAATGCGGGAATCATCAGAGAAGTCAGATACCAAACATGGGTAGCAAGCCCAGTGATGGTAAAGAAACCAAATGGCAGCTGGAGAATGTGCGTCGACTACAAGGATCTAAACAAGGCATGTCCACGCGACTGCTACGCCTTACAAGACATAGATGAAAAAATCGATTCTCTAACAACATTCAGGTGGAAATGCTTTCTTGACTGCTACAAGGGGTATCACCAGGTTCAAATGGCTGTCCAAGATGAGGATAAAACCGCTTTCCGCACGCCAACGGGTTTGTACTGTTATACGAAGATGCCTTTCGGCCTAAAGAATGCAGGCGCGACGTACCAAAGATTAATGAACGAAACGTTCAGTGACGCTATCGGCAAGTACATAGAAGTGTACATGGATGATTTGGTGATCATGAGCAAAGAAGAGAGCACGATGCTGGCGAACATCCAAAAGACTTTCAACACGCTGCGCAGCGTGAGTATCAAGCTGAACCCAGCGAAGTGCTCATTCGGTATGGAAGAGGGAAAGTTCTTAGGCTTCATCGTCACAAAAGATGGTTTTAAGGTGAATCCAGAAAAAGTCCAAGCCATAGAAAGGACGCATTCACCATCGAACATCAAAGACATGCAAAAATTAGCAGGGCGACTAGCCGCGCTCAATCGTTTCCTAGCTAATCATGCTGCAAAATCCTTTCCGTTCATCAAAACCTTGCGCAATTGTATGAAGAAGAGCCAGTTTCAGTGGACTCCGGAAGCAGAGAGTGCGTTCCGCGAGATGAAAGATTGCCTCATCAAACTGCCAACACTAACCGCACCAAACAAGGGAGAACCTTTGGTACTTTACCTATCAGCTTCCGACAGGGCAGTCGGAGCAGTGTTACTTGTCGACCGTCAAGGTGTCCAGACACCAGTCTATTATGTGTCTCGAACCTTGACCGACCCAGAAACTCGATATGCCATAATGGAAAAGCTAGTCCTTGCACTGATTCACGCTTCAAGACGGCTGCGCAGATACTTAGCCAATCACGTCATCCATGTGCTAACAAACTACAACATTGGTAACATCCTTGCAAGGCCAGAAGTATCAGGAAGACTAGCCTAATGGGCGATAGAACTGGGAGGCCATAACGTGGTTTTCAGACCACGACCATCTATCAAAGGCCAAGTCTTGGCAGATTTTGTGACGGAAGTTCCAGATGACAAAGACAGAGAATGCAAAGCAATGGAAAAAGCTGAGAAAAAGCAAACGGAAGAGCCATGGTTGTTATACACCGACGGCGCATCCAACGAAGACGGAGCTGGCGCAGGGCTAAGGCTGGTAAGCCCCAATAAACATGAATTCACGTACGCCATATGCCTGGATTTTAAAAGCACAAACAACGAAGCCGAGTATGAAGCTTTCCTGGCTGGCTTACGGTTGGCGATCAAAATGGGGGTCCGACACATCGAAGCGCATGTGGACTCCATGCTGGTAGCGGGGCAAATCAACGGCCAATACGAAGCCAAGGGAGATATAATGGCACTCTATCTCAGCCAAGCAAAAACATTGCTACAAACCTTCTATTCCTACAAGGTGCACCACATAAACAGAAGCGAGAACAAGGCAGCGGACACACTGAGCAAACTCGCATCAACAAGTTTTCAACACCTAGCAAAGGATGTGCGCATAGAAGTTTTGAGCAACCCATCCGTTCCACTCAGAGAAGTAAGCGTCATCCAAACAGGGACAACTTCTTGGATGACCCCAATAATCATGTACCTTCAATCAGGAATCCTCCCGGAAAACAAAGCAGAGGCAAGAAAAATCCAACACAAGGCTGAGCATTATCAGATGGCAGACGGAATTTTATACAGGAAGTCATACCTAGGTCCGTTGCTAAGATGCGTAGACGCCGAAGATGCAAATTTCTTAATCCGGGAAGTTCATGAAGGAATTTGCGGTATTCATGCCGGGCCTCGAATGGTGGTGGCAAAAGTGATGAACGCCGGGTACTACTGGCCTGGGATGCACCTAGACGCTGTAAAAGAGTTGAGGAATTGCAGCGGATGCCAGAGACACGCGCCCAAGACCATGCGCCCCAAAAACGAACTGGTACCTGTCACAATCGCGTGGCCATTTCAACAATGGGGCATAGACATGGTAGGTCCTTTCCCAGAAGCACCAGGGGCAGTTAAGTTCATCATAGTCGCGGTCGACTATTTCACCAAATGGGTAGTGGCAAAAGCCCTTGCATCAACCACATCAACAGTCGTCAAGCGATTCATATGGGAACAAATCATATGCCGTTTTGGCTTACCCCTCAAAATCATCACCGATAACGGGACGAACTTTACAGCAGACGACCTCGAACGGTGGTTCAAAGAATTGAACATCGAACACACCTTCTCTTCGGTTGCGCACCCGCAAGGGAATGGTCAAGTAGAGGCAGTCAACAAAAGCATCGTCGATGGCGTAAAGGCAAGGCTTGGCGAGAAACGAAGAGGGTGGGTCGATGAACTACCCAGCATATTGTGGGCCCATAGAACAATGCCAAAGACAAGCAACAGAGATGTCACACCCCAACCGATGGCGGAAACATCGGGATGAGACGAACAAATTGCTCAAAACATCATAACACTACATGTGACAATATAATTAAATTCCATTTATTAAAATTTTCAAAGTTTCATACAAAATGTCATAAAGAGAAAATACAAACATCAAACATAGTTTTATTTCAAAGTGGGTTTCTAAGCCATCCTAATCAATTCTTCAATTCTTGACTTCCTCATCCTGCAGTATGCATTTAAAATAAAGTCAACAAAACATGTTGGCGAGTATACAAGTTTGATAATAGTATAATATGTTTGAAATAGTTTAACATGCTCAAATCCACGTGACTACATGAGTTCGTATTAACAGTTATACTCGTAACGATGAAATCTATGTGTTCAAACCAAAGTTTAACGCAATTAACATAGCCTAACCCTAGAAGGGTGGTAACATGAGTAACATAGAATAAACCTAACAATACCCATAATATTATGGGAGGGGCGTTACAACCTACAGCGCTGCCATTGTTAGGGGAGGCTTGCAAAGTTAATGAACACACAGTCATAAATGTTTAACATTAGCATAACATGATTAACATGAGTCAAATAGATTCACATGAAATGTGGATTGATAGTGCAAAAACGTTTAACATAGTGTGTTTTGATATAAAAATGCATACTACACCCAAAAGTGTAAAATAGAAAATGGGTCATGTATACTCACCTTAGGTTGCGTTGCGTATTTCTTGGAAAGGATTAAAATCAGGGATTTCCCAAGAGAACGTGCACAAGAGAATTACCCTATTAATTTTGAGGTTTGTTAATTATTGGGAATTGAGAGATTATTTAATTAACAAGGCAAAAATAATATTTCTAAAACAATAATCATATGTTTCATATTTTTATATTTAATAAAATATATGACAATTTATTTATAAATAAGTAAATAAAAATAAATACTGATTTTACCCAATACATTATAACTACTATTACTAAAATTTGGATTATAGATAATAATTTCTGATTTTTATGCACTTAAAAATAATAATATTATAGATTAATAATTTTGATTTAGAATAATAAATTTGATTATTATATATAAAATAATAATCCTAATCTAAATAAAATAGTAAACCTATTTATATAATAATTCTGATTTAGTTAAAATAAAATAATAAATTCTGGTTTTAAAATATAAATTCTGATTTATTAAACTAATAATTCTAATTTAAATAGTAATTAAATAATAAATCTGATTAATATATATATATATATATTTATGAAATGATAATTCTGATTATAAAATAAATTCTGATTTAAATAATAAATCTGATTATATAAATAATATTTCTGTTTTAAATAAAGTAAAGATAATAATTCTGGTTTATTATTTATATATATAAGAATAATAATTCTGAGTTAATAAAATAATTCTGATTTTAAAAATGAAATAATAAATCTGAATAATTAAAGAATAATAATTCAGATTCAAATAATTAAATAAAAATTCTGTTATTTAATAATTCTGATTTTATATTAATTCTGAAAATAATTCTGATTATTTTGTTATAAAAATTCTGGTTTGTAATTAAATAATAAATCTGATTATTATAATTTAAACAAGGTAATAAATCTGATTATTAACAATAATAATAATAATAGTAATATTAAACATAATAATAATAAAAACAACATCATGGAACCGTAAATATTTAAAAAAAAAAATATAAGAGAAAGACGGGAACGGAATTGGAAAATTCGTACCGGCGGCGAAGGTGGAGGTGCGGTGGTTCTCCGGTGAAACAGTGGTCGGAGGTGGTGGCGGTTCGCAGTTCCGGCGACAGAGGTTTTTCGGTTTCGGTTTTGTTTCGGTTTCGGGAATCGATCGGGTGTAAAGGAAAAACGAAAGGGAAGAATGATGAGTAGTTGGGTCGGGTTTATATAGAAAGTGAAGTCGTCGGTTACAAGTAATGAAAAGTCACGACGGTTTCCGGTCGTCAAAGAGGCCGGAGAAGATGAACAGGTTCTGGGCGGGTAATTGGTTTAAATTCAGCGCATTTATTAAGTTGTTAAATATAATACGAGTCCTTGTTTCACCGGATGTCGCATGCCCGGCCGAGTGGTTAGTTCGTTGTTTGATAAAGCAGAGGTCACGAGTTCGATCCCCGGTTCAGCGGTTCAAACCCCTTTTTTTTTTAAATCAGTTAACTGACTAACTGGGTTAGTCACTAACTGAGTTTTCTGACTCAGTTAGTGCTGCCCTTTAATAAACTTAACCTGGTTAGCTGATTTAACCAGGAATTGGCTAACCAGGTTAGTTTATCTAACCAAACTAACAAAAATCATAAAAATTTAGAAAAAAATATTTATTTATTTAATTTTAATTATTAATTTATTTATTTAAAATATTAATAAAATAATATAAAAATCATTTTAACCCAAATTTTGATATTTTTACCGAATTAACGCATAAATTCCAAATTTTCGTACGGTTTAGGGTAATCTCTTGGCAACGATGAATTTAAGAGCTGAGATTAAGATGTAATTTCACTGTTTTTACGTGTTTAACATAGTTTCAACATGTTATCAATTGCTTCAACAATACATAGCATTCAAACACAAATATGAATAAAATCATGCATTTTCATTATGATTTCAAGTCTCGAGTACAATTTGGGAATAGAATCAAATACCACAAAGGTACAACTTACAAAAATAGAAAGTACAAGCAGACTTGCCAAAAATGGAAAGATTGAAAATACGAGATGTCACAGGAGAAACGCCGTTCAGCTTAGTCTATGGGTCTGAAGCCGTCATTCCAGCAGAAATCGGGTTGCCATCTCCAAGAATGCTCTCCATGAACTTAATCAACAATGACGAAGAAAGGAGGATTGATCTGGACCTCCTAAAAGAACGGAGAGAGATGGCAGCAATCAATGAGGCCAAATACAAAACGAAGCTGGAAAAATATTACAACTCCAGAGTCCGAGTCTGCACTTTTAACCCGGGAGACTACGTCCTAAGAGACAATGAAGCTTCCAACGCAGAGAAGCCCGGAAAACTGGCCCCCAAATGGGAAGGCCCATACGTCATCGATGCAGTACTCGGTAAGGGAGCTTACAAACTGCGCACCATCAACGACAAAGAGGTTCCACGAACCTGGAACGCTCAACAACTTCGAAAGTGCTACATGTAAAACAACTATGTAATCGCAAAGGGCGAACCGCCAACACATTTACCATAATACAAAGAAGTGTTTGGCTACTTTTATTTCATTCAAATTTCTTGTCACAACTGCATTTATTACTTTGGGCGTACACGAAAACATCAATGGCTCGACCATAGGAAACGTTGTAGACCTCCAAGGCTAGTCACAACCAAGTGCACAGCCGGGTCAGAAACACAACCAAAGCCTACAAAACGCCAAAATAAAACTTCGTGCCCACATAAACACGAAAATATCGATAGCAAGGTAACTAAACATTGTAATGCTCCCAAGGCTGAACACAGCTCAGCTCACACAATAACCTGCAACTCGATCACTTCGTAAGTCACAAATACGCGCGCGCACCTAAACGACAGAATAAAACGTTGTAGTAACACAACATCACCTGTCAGCGCCATCATTCATTCGTGACACCTAATCAAAGTAATTACACATGCACATATTATGACGATAACAAAATTCGCATAAACACAAACAAGCGATAAAATATCCATCACACAAGGAAGATCAAGTACGTACACCCACTACTAGTAAACAAAAATAAACTTGTCTGAAATAACCAACATTACAAGGCCGTTCAGGGCCATACGCGGCGCACAGGCCGGAATCCACCCATCAAGGTTGACTGGTGCCAGCACCTCCTGTCGCACCACCGTCGTCTCCAAGAGCCTTCTTTAGTAAGGCAACCCCATCCGCTTTGCGAGCCAACTTCTCTGCAGCTCGAACAACAGCAAACTCAAGGGTTGAAAACTCCTTGCGCTTAGCAGCAAATGCACCATCACAATCTTCCTTATGCAGCTCGAAATGATAATCTTTCTCTTTATTGATAACCGCTGCTTTGCCTTCAGCATACCCAAACTTTCGACCACTATTGTAAGCAGCCCGACCCAACTCAAACATATACGTTGCAAGTTCAGTTGAGTTTAAAATACGATCAGCAAGCTGCGTAAAAAGGGAGATTAAATGAAAAAGAAGTCACAAAAATAAAAGAAAAGGAAAGAACAAGGCAAACACAGAACATTACCAAGGGTACACCACGAGAAAGTAACCACTTGCTGTCAGCAGATGCTTCTTCAGCAAGAAACTCAGAAGCTTGACACTCAGCCGTCTTCTCAACAAGAAGGCGCTGTGCAGCCTCACATTCAGCCGCCTTCTGCTGCGCGAGAACCTCTAACTTATCAATCCGATCAACGTATTCTTTCTCTTTCTTCTCAGCAGCAAGGCGCGCCTGATGAGCTTCATCAGCAAGTTTCAATTTTTCACCAGACAAACGAACAATTGCATCACGCTGAGACTGCATCTCAGCATTGGTACGCTCGCACGCGGCTTCCCAATCTTTTTGCTTCTGAACATTCAACTGTTTTTGCTCCTCAAGCTTCTGTTCAGCATCAGACACCCTCCATTGCAAACCTTTCTTCTCCGCATTAAATTTCTCCATCTCTTCAGCAAACAACTTCCTTGCCTCCTAAAACTCGGCAGTTTCCTCTCCCATCAACCGCCATTCCCGAAGGATTTCCTGAGAAGTGGCAAAGTAATTGACCCCAGCATGAACATGGTCGTCCAACAGGGCAAATCGATTACGGTTCTTCTGGAACATCCTCTCAGCAGGAGGAAGAGACATAGCGAAGAATTCATGGTAGTTGTTCACGTCATTCATCCTGGAACCCTGAGTAAGGTTCCAGCGAGGGGCGTGTGGCAAGTCGTCACAAGCAGGATTCTGGGTGCCCCAAGAATCAGCAGGGTTATGTTCAAATTGCGGGCTGCGCACCACAGCAGAAGTAGCCCCGTCTCCACCAGGAAGACGTTTTGTATAAATGGTCCGGGGTAGGGTAGCTTCACTAAACTCCACTTCAGTCTCGATGCCCTTACCCTTATCATCAACACCCTCACCACCAGCACCCCCAGCACCACCACTACCTCCACCCACGTTCTCAGCAACCCCTTCTCCTCCTTTCTTCTCCACCTCAAGGTCATCACGGGGAGGGGTCAAGCCAACCGTCACTGACGGAGGGGAAGTTCGGGGCGTGATTTGAGAAATATCCACCACCCGAGGCTTCTTGCCAGTCTTGACCACTGTCACAAAACAACAATTAAAAAACAACCCGGTGAAACATGGGGGAAGCATACAACTAAAGGCCAATTACCAGTAGGAGGAGCAGATGCAGCAAATATCTCCTCCAGAAGATTTCCACGACCTCCACTAAAAACACCTAGATCAACCTCAGATTCAGAAGGCGCTGGGGGAGTCTCCTTATGAAGCTTCGCTTTTTTAGCAGCAAGAAGAGCAGCGGACTGCTCATCAAGCTTGCGTTTATGATCCTCAAGGGCTTTTTTCCTCATGTGCTCAGTCAAGGTAGCACTGTCATCAGGATCCGACTCTCGACTTCTCTCACCAACCCCTAGGCCAGACAACGTGTCAGAAACAACCACATAATCTAGACAAGGAAGAGTAGAGGGTTGCTTACGAGAAGAACCAGCAGCTTTGCCCTCAGCCTTTCCCTCTTTCCTCCCAGACTTATTAGTTCTTGCTTTCTTCCTTGGCTCCAACTGAGCAGAAGGATCAACAGACACTTCTGCATCATCATCATCACCGACAATCTCATGCACGGGTTCTGCAGCATCACCCTGTGCGGTACTTGCACGCGCGCAACGAGAGGTTAGACCTTCAAGGTTTTGGTCAGAACTTCCACTTGAAAGAACAATGACTTCCTCTCGACCCGGGTCGACAGGGTCATTCCAAACATCTTCACCTAGAACCTCGTTGGCATATCTACTCAAGCTTTCATCAGTGGGGTGCAAGAAACGACCCCGGATCTGGTCTAACCATGTCGGCTTCCCATCCTCTTGAATAGCTTCAACCATGGCACCCGCCGACCTCGGGTCCAGAACGTTTATCAAGCTGTAACTAACTGCAAAAGGGTAAGAAGATAAGAGAACACACAAAAACATAACGAACATAAGGGAGAGTAACTCAGCAGTAACTTATGAAAGAAACATACATTTGCCCTGATAGCTGTATACGGGTTGACCCAGAGGATTCTTTGGCACCCACAGCAAACTCATCCCGGCACCAACCAAAGCCATCTCCTCTAACTGGGAAATGGCAGTCGCCTTGTGGGTTATCTTCTTGTACCAATCCTGGGCAGCATAATCCCCCATAACATCTACCTTCGGAATCCCTTGGCTCACCTGCCGATAAGGCATATCTATTGGAATGACACCACGACGGATGTAGAAGAATTTCTGCTTCCAGTCATGCAGACTTTTCAACGGCACAGAACACACCGGAGCAACACCGGTCCGTGCTTGAAATGAATAGAAACCACTGGCATAGGTAACATTATAAAACACATTAAACATCTCAAACGTAGGCTCAATACGGTAAGCCCTACAGACATACTCAAAATGAGTAATGCGTGGAAGCCCAATAGCATTTATCTGTGAAATATGAAGTCCATAACCCCTCAAGACGGCAGTAGTAAATTTCGTAATAGGAAGTCTGAAACTACATTCCCGAAAAAATGCAGCATATAAAGTGATATGGCCTGGAGGGGCGTCCAAGGCAGTAGAACCGGTAGGAAGATACTGGGCTCCCCACTCGGGGCGGAAAGCCATCCCCTGCACAAGATTCATGAACTCTTCCTCCTTCCACCCAATGACCGCCTGGTCAGGACCAGGAGGAGCCCTCCCCCTATACTTTCTCTTCTGTTGGGTAGGATTCATACCAGACATGGTGTAAATACAGAGAAGTCGGAAATAAGAACTCAAGAAAACTACTAAAACAACGGAGAATGAAGGGAGAAGATAGAAGGAAAACACACTTGAAATTTGAAAAAGTGGAGAGAAAGGAGTAACCGCCTCCTATTTATACCCATCGCATTTAATGCGATGGGTAGTGGACCGTCAGAATACAGGAAAAGCAACCAGTAAAGGAGTGACACGTCAGAGGAGAGAGAAGACGTCAGCTCTTTTTTTGGGAAGCATGGGCTACAAGGCCGGCTGACGTGACAGAAAGTAACTGATAAAGCAACTGTTCATCTCCGATAAGACAGGGATGTCAGATAGTCACACCAAACACTTCCCCATGACCACCAAGCTTCCATCAGAAGGAAACAACAAAGAGCCAAAACCCATGCGCCATGCGTCCATTTGGCTCACTTTTCACAAGGAGCCAGAACCCATGCGCGGTGCGTCCATTTGGCTCACTTTTCACAAGGAGCCAGAACCCATGCGCGGTGCGTCCATTTGGCTCACTTTTTACAAAGGGTCAAAACCCATGCGCGATGCGTCCATTTGGCTCACTTTTCACAAAGGAGCCAGAACCCATGCGCGGTGCGCCCATTTGGCTCACTTTTCACAAAGGAGCCAGAACCCATGCGCGGGTCGTCCATTTGGCTCACTTTTTACAAAAGGCCAAAACCCATGCGCAATGCGTCCATTTGGCTCACTTTTCACAAAGGAGCCAAAACCCATGCGCGATGCGTCCATTTGGCTCATGTCACACCCCCAAAATCCACCTGCGGAGTATCACCGCTTGGGATGTATAAAGTAAAAGTAATTGCCATTTAATCCCAAACAATCCATATGAAAGGTGTTCCAAAACATAAATATGTTATCACAGTATAGCGGAAGCGTATGATTAAGCCCATCATAATAAAGTATGAAATGTTATAAAGTCTAAACAATTATTCAAAATCCATGCCCACAACGACTGCGCCTCCCGTGCAAGCTCCATAAGTACCTAAGGTCCTGCAAGGCATGTAACAGAGGATCAACAACTAGTTGAGCGAGTTCACAGAGAGTAAATGCGAAATAGTAAGTTCGTATGTAACATGTGGCTCTACTGGGCCGTTAGTACGTTCTAATGGTGGGGGCTTCCCATAATGTATATTTACTAGACTAGTTGTATTCGCAAGTATCCTTCCCAATCCGAGGATAGTAATAAGTATCCTGCCCAACCGAGGATAGTACGTATCAAGTACGTAGGTTTAGCGCTGGTGTTCTTCCCATCCGAGAACATTTGGTACCTAGGATTTTTGTATGTGTTAACACTAGTATCCTTCCCATCCGAGGATAGTACGTAGATTTTTGGCACAGGCATCCTTCCCAATCCGAGGACCGTGGTAAGTAGTCTAGTAGTAATGTGTACAAGCAATCAATCAATCCCATTCCCAACCCACCTGGGGAATCCCATGCCTTGGTAAGAGTGTGAACTCACCTTGGTTTGCTCGGTATGCTAAGTATGTGCTCAAAGTAAATCAATCACGTCCTAGAGTATGCACGTATACATAGTCAGTTTGTAGTCACAGGGTACACGTATAAGCATGTAGTACGTATTCGCAACCCACAAGTCATGTATATCACTTAACAGCAGTCAGATATTCCAGTTAACACTTAACAGGATTAACTCAAGTTACAGCACAGCTCGGCGAAACACATATATGGCGAAACACGTAAGTTGGCGAAACACAATAGTTGGCGAAACACAATATTGACGAAACACATGCTTTGGCGAAACACGTCTGTTTCGTCGAGGTCTCCTTCGGCGAAACAAAACTTCTAATTCGTCGAAGACTCTTGGCGAAACACATTCTGTTTCGCCGAGGGTTCTGTTTCGTCGAAGGTCTGTTTCGCAGACATCAGTTACAGCAGATGCGAATAACACATAAACCCTAATCATTCTAGCAGCCGTCATCAGAAACAGAAATCATACGAAGATTAATGTGCATATCGAATCATCATAAATCAATCATCCAAGAGTCATTGTCTAGCATAAACCCTAGTTTATGTGTATAACATATCAACATACAACATCATATCATTGCACCCTATCCAGATACTAACTTGTAATCAGAATCAGGCCATATAAACAACATTCAGAACCAAGTATTCGATCGTATCAAGTTCCGCATAGCATTTTATATATATTCTACTACATCTTACATATCGAAATCTATATCATCAACATACTTTTATAATCACAGCAGTAACACACCTATATCATATACACAAACATGAATCGAGATTGTACAGAATCAAGAAACCGATTAATGAACACACAACTAACCGAGATAAGAAGAATGGTGGGTTGAAACTAAGGAAGGCTTCGAGAGCTTCAGTGGCCGTCGCCCAGAGAAGAAGGGACTCTAGGGTTTCGATTGTTTTGAGAGCAGATGTAAAACTGATGCTGTTGCACGTTTAAAACCCGAAATAACAAGCTGGGCCCGAACTGGGCTTCCGGCGAAACTGGGCTCGACGAAACTGACCTGTTTCGTCGAGTGGATGGTTGGCGAAACTATCTGTTTCGTCGAGAGTGGTTATGGCGAAACTGATCTGTTTCGTCGAAGTGTACTTGGCGAAACACACTTGTGTTTCGTCGGACTCTTCCTATGTTAAGCAGTTTATGTTTCACGACATGTTATACAATCACACACATAATCAAACAAATACAATACGTTTTATCATATCCCAACTATATAGTCAAAGTCAACGTGCATTAAATGCGAATAAAGAATGTCGGAAATTCGAGTTGTCACATTATCCCCAACTTGAAAGAAATTTCGTCCCGAAATTTAGCATGCAGTTACTGAGGAAGCTATTGGTGTGACGTTGTTTACGTGTATTGTATCGCGGCTCCCCGAGCAGGTTTGCGAAGATTACTGGTTTTCTTGGGGTGTCACATTATCCCCCCGTTGATTTGGAATTTCGTCCCGAAATTCTGTATTTGTAGCTTCAGCCTCAGTAGTAGTTGCATTGGTTCCGAATAACTGGGGATACTTGAGTTTCATTTGATCTTCACGCTCCCAGGTGAACACTGGGCCGCGAAGGGAGTTCCAACGAACTCGTACAAGAGGGATTCTCGTGTTCTTGAGGACCTTAACATCCTGGTCCGTGATTTCAACTGATTCTTCGACGAACTGCAACCGCTCGTCGATGGTGAGTTCCTTCAAAGGAACTATGTGAGTCTCATCTGACAGACACTTTTTCAAATTCGACACGTGAAAGACGTTGTGAACTGCACTGAGTTCAGCTGGTAAGTTCAATCTGTAGGCTACCCTGCCTATCTTTTCAGTAACTTCGAAAGGTCCAACGTATCGTGGATTAAGTTTGCCGCATTTGCCAAAACGAACCACACCCTTCCAGGGTGAAACTTTGAGTAGCGCTCGATCCCCAACCTGGAATTCGAGTAGTTTTCTATCTTTATCAGCGTATGCTTTCTGACGGTCACGAGCTGCCGCCATGCGTTGTCGTATTTTGAGCAATCTTTTCAGTAGTATCAACAACCATTTCTGGACCTGTGATCTGACTATCTCCCACCTCTGCCCAACAGAGAGGTGACCGGCATTTACGCCCGTACAATGCCTCGAATGGAGCAGCTTTAATGCTGGTGTGGTAGCTGTTATTGTATGAAAATTCCACAAGTGGCAGATGTTTTTCCCAACCATTGCCAAAGTCAATTACGCACGCCCGAAGCATGTCTTCTAGAGTTTGAATGGTGCGCTCAGACTGCCCATCCGTCCGAGGGTGATAAGCTGTGCTCATGTCTAAACGAGAGCCAAAAGATTTATGCATTGCTTGCCACAGTTCTGAAGTAAAACGAGCGTCGCGATCAGAGATAATAGAGGTGGGCACACCGTGCCTCGAAACAACTTCCCTAAGATATACGTCTGCTAGTGTGGAGAACTTATCCGTTTCTTTGATTGCCAGGAAGTGAGCAGACTTAGTGAGTCGATCCACGATCACCCAAATAGTGTCATTTCCGCGCTGGGATCTAGGTAAACCGGTAACAAAATCCATGGAAATTTGCTCCCATTTCCATTGTGGTATCTCAGGTTGTTGGAGTGGTCCTGACGGTTTCTGATATTCTGCCTTGACTCTCGCACAAGTCAAGCATTTGCTAACGTATGTGGCTATGTGGTCCTTCATGCTAGGCCACCAGTATGTAGTCTTGATATCGTGGTACATTTTATCCGAACCAGGGTGTACCGAGTAGCGAGACTTGTGAGCTTCATCCATTACCAGCTCGCGTAAGTTGCCGTACAGTGGGACCCAAATGCGTCCTGTAACGTAGTAAGCACCATCTTCCTTCTGTTCTAAACGTTGTCTTGAGCCACGTAGGGCTTCAGCCCTGACATTTTCTGGTTTCAATGCTTCCACCTGAGCATTTCGTATCTGGGAAGGAAGACTAGACTGTATAGTGAGTTGTAGAGCTCGTACGCGCTTAGGCGCGGTGTCCTTTCGACTGAGGGCGTCAGCCACAACATTGGCTTTGCCTGGATGGTACCTGATTGAGCATTCGTAGTCATTTAGCAGTTCGACCCATCGTCGCTGTCGCATATTCAGTTCCTTCTGTTTGAAGATATGCTCCAGGCTTCTGTGATCAGTGTAGATCGCACATTTGGTACCGTACAAGTAGTGTCGCCATATCTTAAGTGCAAAAACAACCGCTCCCAGCTCTAGGTCGTGTGTCGTGTAATTCCGTTCGTGAATCTTAAGTTGGCGCGAAGCATAAGCAATAACTTTATCCCTTTGCATCAATACACATCCAAGACCTTGGATAGATGCGTCGCAGTAGACTACAAAATCGTCCGTGCCTTCAGGCAGTGAGAGGATAGGTGCGCTACAAAGTCTATCCTTTAAGTGCTGAAACGCTGTTTCCTGAGCATTACCCCAACGATAAACAACACCCTTCTGCGTTAGTAGTGTAAGCGGCTGTGCAATCTTTGAGAAGTCTTTAATGAACCGTCTGTAATATCCCGCCAAACCCAAGAATTGGCGTATTTCAGTTGGTGTACGAGGTGCAGGCCAGTTCTTGATCGAATCTACCTTGGATGGATCGACATGAATCCCATCCTTGTTTACCACGTGGCCTAAGAAGTGGACTTCACGAAGCCAGAAGTCGCATTTTGAAAACTTAGCGTATAGCTGTTCAGTTCGAAGAAGTTCCAAAATAAGACGTAAGTGCTGCTCGTGTTCCTCCCGACTCTTCGAATAGATCAGGATGTCGTCGATGAAAACAATGACGAACTTGTCAAGATAAGGTTTGCACACCCTGTTCATAGGGTCCATGAAAACTGCAGGCGCGTTCGTCAACCCGAAAGGCATGACTAGAAACTCGTAGTGGCCGTAGCGTGTTCTGAACGCTGTTTTGGAGACGTCCTCATCCCGGACTCTCAGTTGATGATACCCCGACCTTAGATCAATCTTCGAATAATAGCTCGACCCTTGCAACTGGTCGAATAAGTCGTCAATGCGTGGAAGAGGATAGCGATTCTTCACTGTCACCTTGTTCAATTCGCGGTAGTCTATACGCATGCGGAAGGTACCGTCCTTCTTCTTCACAAAAAGTACTGGAGCTCCCCAAAGCGAAGAGCTAGGACGTATGAAACCCTTTTCCAAGAGTTCTTGCAGTTGCTTGGACAGTTCTTCCAGTTCAGTTGGTGCCAAGCGATAAGGTGCGCGAGCTATAGGTGCTGCTCCTGGAGCGAGCTCGATCTGAAATTCGACCTGACGATGAGGCGGTAACCCAGGTAACTCTTCTGGAAACACTTGAGGAAAATCGCGTACCACAGGAATATCCTCGATCTTTTTCTCTTTCTTCGATGAATCTGTAACGAGAGCTAAAACAGCTGTGTGGCCCTTTCGCAAACACTTCTGAGCCATCAGGAAAGAAATGATGCCACTCACGACACCACTCTTGTCGCCTTGAACTTCGAGAGGTTCCTTACCAGAACGTGGAAGACGAATGATCTTCTCCTTGCATAGGATCTCTGCTTGTTGTTGCTGATTCTTAAAGATCTTGAGTCTGTTGTTATTGGTTCTGGCTTGCAGAACGTGAGTTTCTACCATCTTTGGCTCCATGACCAAGCTTGTCGCATCATTGACAATGATTTCGGTTGCACTGCCCGCTGTGGTGCAAGTTACATCGTTTGCACTTAAGGTGCCTTCCCCTGTAGTCACCCTGCCCTTGACTACTAAAAGGTTGCTGTCCAGGACTTTGGTTGTCATTGATCTTTCGCTGCTGTGCCTGGGACGGAATCATAGTCGAACCCTTGCGAGAGGTTCCATCCCCTTTCCATTCGTTGTCACTGAGGGTAGCAGCCGTAGTTGAAGTAGTAGTGGTAGTAGTAGCGCTGATACGTTGAGGCAACTTGTTCTATTCCACTGCCTGGTCTGTGAGACGATGAGCAAGATAAGTAACATCTTGAATAGTAGCAAGATTAGCCGTCATCACATAGTTTTGAATTCCTGGTACTAAGCCTTTAAGGTACAGCTCAAAGCTCTTTATGGGAGGATCCACCATAGTTGGACACCAAAATTGCTAGTTTGTTGGATCGTTAACGTGTACGCTTCTATCTCTGACCCCGTCATCTTCATGTTAAAGGACTCCACTTCCAACTTGCGGATGGCATCATAACTACTGTATTCACGTTTGATCGGTTCCTTAAAATCATTCCATGGGGTGGCATTAGCAGCCGCCAGCCCCAGCATCGTAACTTGCGCGTTCCACCAAGTTTGCGCAGTGCCTTTGAGAATATCAGTGGCATATTTCACCTTACGAGCCTCAGGTCATTCGCACATCCGAAGACCGATTCGAGTTCCTCGAACTAATGGAGGAGTCCAACAGCTCCTTCAGTGTCGCAGAAAGTAGTAGGACGACAGTCCATAAAAGTCGTGTATGTGCATATAGGTGGCCGAGCGTGTTGACTTGTCGTGTGTGTAAGAGTAATCAAAATTAAGCACAAGTGTTGGGTTACGAGAGTAGGATCTAAAGATCCTAGAGTAAGTGGTGATGGCAGGTTACACCTCCTGCCTGGGCAGCTGCGAGTGCTGCAATGACTTGTTCAGTGATCGAAGCCGCCAACTGGGCTTGAGTTATGTTAACGCGTCCACTCATGATCTTGACATCAAGGAGAACATGTGAGTGGGAGGTTCGCGAATAGTGCGAAGAGAGTGAGCACACAAGTGTTCTCATGCAACAACAATTAGTGAGCAATGTAATCTAAGCATATCACGAGCAAAGTTCTTTGTAATTCTAGTATGTAGGCAATAAACATAAACCTTATTACCTAGAATGTGTGTCTTGCACGTGGAGCGAAGCGTCGTTGTGGATCGTTGAGAGCACTGTTCTGGTTATAGTCTGGTTTTAATAAAAACGTTTTCCCCATATTAAAACCAAGTTCTCTATAACCAATGGCTCTGATACCAATCTGTCACACCCCCAAAATCCACCTGCGGAGTATCACCGCTTGGGAGCGTGACTGACCAGGATCAAGCCACCAATCATATAGAACAATGTATAAAGTAAAAGTAATTGCCATTTAATCCCAAACAATCCATATGAAAGGTGTTCCAAAACATAAATATGTTATCACAGTATAGCGGAAGCGTATGATTAAGCCCATCATAATAAAGTATGAAATGTTATAAAGTCTAAACAATTATTCAAAATCCATGCCCACAACGACTGCGCCTCCCGTGCAAGCTCCATAAGTACCTAAGGTCCTGCAAGGCATGTAACAGAGGATCAACAACTAGTTGAGCGAGTTCACAGAGAGTAAATGCGAAATAGTAAGTTCGTATGTAACATGTGGCTCTACTGGGCCGTTAGTACGTTCTAATGGTGGGGGCTTCCCATAATGTATATTTACTAGACTAGTTGTATTCGCAAGTATCCTTCCCAATCCGAGGATAGTAATAAGTATCCTGCCCAACCGAGGATAGTACGTATCAAGTACGTAGGTTTAGCGCTGGTGTTCTTCCCATCCGAGAACATTTGGTACCTAGGATTTTTGTATGTGTTAACACTAGTATCCTTCCCATCCGAGGATAGTACGTAGATTTTTGGCACAGGCATCCTTCCCAATCCGAGGACCGTGGTAAGTAGTCTAGTAGTAATGTGTACAAGCAATCAATCAATCCCATTCCCAACCCACCTGGGGAATCCCATGCCTTGGTAAGAGTGTGAACTCACCTTGGTTTGCTCGGTATGCTAAGTATGTGCTCAAAGTAAATCAATCACGTCCTAGAGTATGCACGTATACATAGTCAGTTTGTAGTCACAGGGTACACGTATAAGCATGTAGTACGTATTCGCAACCCACAAGTCATGTATATCACTTAACAGCAGTCAGATATTCCAGTTAACACTTAACAGGATTAACTCAAGTTACAGCACAGCTCGGCGAAACACATATATGGCGAAACACGTAAGTTGGCGAAACACAATAGTTGGCGAAACACAATATTGACGAAACACATGCTTTGGCGAAACACGTCTGTTTCGTCGAGGTCTCCTTCGGCGAAACAAAACTTCTAATTCGTCGAAGACTCTTGGCGAAACACATTCTGTTTCGCCGAGGGTTCTGTTTCGTCGAAGGTCTGTTTCGCAGACATCAGTTACAGCAGATGCGAATAACACATAAACCCTAATCATTCTAGCAGCCGTCATCAGAAACAGAAATCATACGAAGATTAATGTGCATATCGAATCATCATAAATCAATCATCCAAGAGTCATTGTCTAGCATAAACCCTAGTTTATGTGTATAACATATCAACATACAACATCATATCATTGCACCCTATCCAGATACTAACTTGTAATCAGAATCAGGCCATATAAACAACATTCAGAACCAAGTATTCGATCGTATCAAGTTCCGCATAGCATTTTATATATATTCTACTACATCTTACATATCGAAATCTATATCATCAACATACTTTTATAATCACAGCAGTAACACACCTATATCATATACACAAACATGAATCGAGATTGTACAGAATCAAGAAACCGATTAATGAACACACAACTAACCGAGATAAGAAGAATGGTGGGTTGAAACTAAGGAAGGCTTCGAGAGCTTCAGTGGCCGTCGCCCAGAGAAGAAGGGACTCTAGGGTTTCGATTGTTTTGAGAGCAGATGTAAAACTGATGCTGTTGCACGTTTAAAACCCGAAATAACAAGCTGGGCCCGAACTGGGCTTCCGGCGAAACTGGGCTCGACGAAACTGACCTGTTTCGTCGAGTGGATGGTTGGCGAAACTATCTGTTTCGTCGAGAGTGGTTATGGCGAAACTGATCTGTTTCGTCGAAGTGTACTTGGCGAAACACACTTGTGTTTCGTCGGACTCTTCCTATGTTAAGCAGTTTATGTTTCACGACATGTTATACAATCACACACATAATCAAACAAATACAATACGTTTTATCATATCCCAACTATATAGTCAAAGTCAACGTGCATTAAATGCGAATAAAGAATGTCGGAAATTCGAGTTGTCACAGCTCACTTTTAACAAGGAGCCAGAACCCATGCGCCATGCGTCCATTTGGCTCATTTTCTATAATGTACCAAACTCCACGCGCTGCATAAAAATCACTACTCTCATAAGTCCAGAATCCATCCTAGACGATCAACTCAACTAGAAGGCACACTGGACTGGGGGGACTTGAAAATGTATGGTCCCAATTTCCCTGCCTACATGGCAGGGACCACACCATCTTTTGAGCACACTTGGCGACCACATCAGCAAAATAATCCAGAAGCTTCTAGAAACTTCTGGAAGATCCGCAGGTGACACCAAAGATGCTCTACCAGACATAAAGGACAAAACGTGTCACCAACCGCAGGACGCCACGTAGGCCTGCGACAGATTAGGGGGCAGCACTGACGACGTCAGTACAATGTTTCTAGCATGGGCGAATGTAAGCGCGCCACGTGTACCACTACACCAGCTACAACAGAGCAGACCAAGAGGATATTCCCCTTGGTCGGACAGCTGGCGCGCACCCACAGCTGGCACAGCTGCTCCTCCCTCCTTTACCCTCCGGCTATAAGTAGGACCCTTCATCATTCAGGTTCAGGATCTTTTTACACTCTATACTCACTCTATACACACACTGTTTATTTCTCTCAGAACAGTACTTATTCTCACGCCGGAGCCTGGTTAAGAGGGAAACCCCCTTTCTCCCCCTCTTAACGAGACTGACGGTGTTTACTGTTTTGCAGGTCTTGAGCCATTGATACGAGTAAGGAAAGAGGTTGAACCCCATAGACGAAACAACCCCATTGATTAACCCTGTGTTAATCGGTGTTTCATCAATAACATACATTAATGTTCAACCATCAAAAAGTGGACGTAATGGACATCAATGTCGTACTATGTGTTCCCATGGTGTATTCGTGTGTGAATACAAACTACTGCCCCCAATTTCTTATCATCAAAACAGCATATCACTACAAGAATTTAGAGTAATAGCGGCGACATTAATAGCGGCGACAGCCAACATGTCGCCGCTATTGGTCCAATCTGCAATCCGGTGTCCCTTGTTGAACGATAGCCATACGATTGTCACCATGATCCAACGGCTGCGGATCTATTACATCAACAGCGGCGACATCATCAATCAATAGCGGCGACAAAGTGTCGCCCCTATTGGTCGATCGAATAAGATCAGATTTCAGCGCCTTTTTTGCTTCCCTCCATCTACTTTCCCCCAAATCTTCAGCGGACTCACGGTTTCCTCTCCAAAATCCGGCGAATCTTTTCATTCCTACTTCAAATCGGTTAGTTTTATGTTGATTTTTTTGTTTATTTTTGTTATATAGGTTGTTAATTTATTGGTTCTTGGTGAATATAGGTTCTCCACCGGCGAAATCTCTTCGTTTTTACCGATTTCTTCTTCTAATCAGTTAGTTTTGTTACTTTTATGTTGAATTTCTTGTTTAATTTGTTATATATGTTGTTAATCGGTTAGTGTATGCTAGATAATATCACCGCCGGCGCCACCTCGTCTCCACGGCCACCACCTAATCTCCACCGTCACCATCTTTTCTCCTCCTTCAAAATCGGTTAGTGCTCCTTCTCTTCGTTATATATGTTGTTAATCGGTTGTACAGTTGCTTAGTTTCTTAAAAGTCTTAGAAATATTATTAGTGTTTCTTGTAGTGAACCGTGAACTAACTTTATCTAACATATCATGTTTCTCAGTTGAATACAAAAAAGTTCTTTTAAAAGTCTTAGAAATATTATTAGTGTTTTCAACCCTTTATAATATTCTGGTTAGTTTTTATTTCAGACTTTGTTGTCTTTAAATTTTATTTTTATCTGAATTCTTAATATGTACTTTTGATTGTTTTACAACCGGTGTCCTTTACGTTTGTACCCTTTTAACTAAAGATATTACAGAGTCGAAGCTGTAAAAAATGGGTTTGAATTGCTGTTAAAAAGGAGGGTTTATATAGGCTGTTAAAAATAGGTTTAATTGTTGTTACAAAATAGGTTTAATTGCTGTTATATAGGCTGCAAATGCTGCCTAAAAGCTGTAAACAAAGGGGGGTTTTTATAGGCTGTTAAAAATAGGTTTAATTGCTGTAAAAAAGGGGGGGGGGGTTTGAATTGCTGTTAGATGCAGTTAAAAATGGGTCAATTTGTTGTCAAAATTAAACTAGTTTAGCACTAAAGGACATAGGGTGTTAAAAACTAATAACATAAAGGACGGAGCCTGTAACATCTTTAGTTAAAGGACACCGGTTGTAATATGGTAGAAACGTAAAGGACACCGGTTGTAATTTACTCTATTTGTATTTATATTTAATCATCTTCGTAAAATACAGCTTAATCTAGAACGCGAGATTATGGGCGGAGAAAGCAGCGGTTCTAACCAGCCGAATGAGGCTGCCGTGTTTCAGAACGTTTTGGGTGATCGACGAGGATGGTTCCGGGGGCTTGGGCCTAAACCTTCGAATAAGCCATCGAACACTTGTAGTGCGCAACCTCAAACCGCACAACCCTTTCGGAGGTAAACTATACAATTTGACTTCAAAAATATAGTAAACCAACTATATGTTTTTGCTAATAATATTGGGTTTGATATGTGTTAATGTAGGAATACGTTTCGACTTTGTTCCAAAGTCCGCCATTTGTAAACCAACTTGAATCCTTTCTTGCGGCGAGGGGAAAGCAAGTCGCACCCGACGATGAGTATGACGATGACGACCTAACTTGAATCCTTGCGGCTATTTTGTACGGATATTTTAGAATGTTATTTTTCGGATTTTTTTAGGATGTTATCTTTCGGATTTTTTAGGATGTTTATTGTACGGAAATGTTTTATGCGATTTTAGTATGTAAAGCATTATGTTTGTTTAGTCTGTTTGTGTTGCGTAAAACTTGGAAATTGGCAGGTTTGTTCATAACGGAAAACACTAGTGAAAACTATTAGTGAAGACATTTTTAGCGAAGAAAAATGTCGCCGCTAAAAGTCCTAATCATTAGCGGTGACAAATACCAATAGCGACGCCATTTAGACCTTTAGCGTCCAAGATTTAGCGGTGACTCAATAGCGGCGATTTATCGCCGCTGTTAGCTTTAGCGGCGACAAAATGGACTAGTCGCCGCTATTGGTCGACTTTCTTGTAGTGTATATTCCATGCATCATTCTTCCCAATAATAACCCAATGGACTATTGGACCATGATAATAATGTTAAATATTTATTTGCAAGTATATCACTTATTTGACTTCTGTTAGGTTATATCTTGAATAAATAAAAGACTTATAAAAATGATTCAAGTGTTTATTGTTACCAATCAATTTGTACAAATAATTATTGGGATGACCTTTGATTTTATCTAATATTATTAATAACTCAAGAAATGTATGATATGTATCGATATTTGATAGAATGAAATTAGATGATTTCTCATAACATTATACGAGAAATGACAACCATGAATCAGTACGTGTTCATCCCATTTGTTTTTGATATTTTTGATTTCCTTGCGCGAGAGACCATGGACCTACTTAGTCGAGCCCAAAAGGTTATGGATACTAATGTTATGAACTCGATATCTATGAATATAAATAAAGTTTTTAAAAGAAAAGACTAGAACATAATTTGTGTGTATATAGATAGGGTGGGGGTGGGGGGATAACATAGTACGACGAAATGTGGAATAAATGTCAAAAAAAAAAAAAAAAAAAAAAAAAAAAAAAAAAAAAAAAAAAACTAAGCAAAAGTATACCAGCTCATCGTCATCATATCTTTGTTTTGTTTCTCAAATTGTTACTATATCATTCACATTCAACAACATATTAATTAAACCTCCATATCTTCTTACCTCACTCTCCAAGCATGTCACCCAAGTTATGGTTACCGGTGATGTTAGTCGCCGTCTTCACCGGAGCTGCGGATGTTGCCGGTGCATATAACCGGCCACCGCCGCGGGATACCCTCATCGAATCACTCGCCGGAGATTCTGATCCTACCCCTCCACAACAAGTAAGTTGTTATTCATAGTTACCAGTTTATCACACACTTTCCCTTGGTTTCATCGTCTCACATTTTAGATATCTTTTTATTCACATTTTAGATATCTTTTTATTCTAAAAAGTAAAAAAAAAAAACATTTTTTTTCTTTTTGTAGTTAGTAAAATATAAAATCCTAAAATGATAAAAATAAATTAAGGTTCTTTTGGGTCGCCAAAGTTTGAAATATAAAGACGTACAATGAAAGCAAAAATTTATAAATATAACTTCTTAGAACGTCTTAATTTGTCATGCAATATATTTTTTTTAGCTTAGAACATTTGCCCTAACATCAACTTTTAAAATCGTTTGCTCAATTTTTGGGACTTGAATAGAAATCACGAACTATTTTGGTAGGGATAAGCACCTAATACTAATAAGTTAAAAGGCTACCGGTTAGTGACCCACAGTCGTGGGTCGGCGGGCGCACCCCTTGAAAAAAATAGTGTATATTTTACGCAAAAAAACTCGACCGCACCCCTTGAAAATATGGTTGAACACCTCATTCGCACCCCCAATAAAAAATTTCTAGGTCCGTCACTGCTACCGGCAAGTGTTTAATAAAACATGTGAATTGTTTGTATTCATGATTAACATGTTTTCCGAATCAAGTGAATAAAATCTTTAAACCGGGTATCAAATAATTTAACTCACCAACATAATTGGTTATTTTCTAAGTGGATGTGTATGTTGTTTGTTGTTAGGGGTTTTGTTTTAGTAACTTGCATTCCCGGTTGTACCTTTTGCTTCAATCTAATAAAATCCTTATAGCCGTGAGAAGAAATAATAATAAAATAAATTTGGGTGCAAAAGTCACACGTATTAACAAACAACCTTAAGGCCTCGTGACTTATAACAAGTTACGTTTGTTTTTCTCTAAAAGAGAAACATGCACATATTAGTCTTGCCATTGTCTTATTCTCATAAATACCATTTAAATATTAAGTTTAACTAAAGAACAAGTATATTTAATATCAAAGTTTGATTAATGATATCAAATGTGTTTGTTAAAGTGTATTCCATTTATATCAATGTGTTTGTTAATGTGTATTCCATTTACGATGAGGGTTTTAATTTCATTGTGAGCAAAATAAAATACTTAGGCTCGAGGGTGTGGGATAAAGTTCCTACGATCTTTATTACGTCACGTTAGCGCCACGTCACACAGTGGGCTTTAAAGCCCCTCCTCTTAACTTGCAGGGTGTGGGATAAAGCCCCATTCAAACTATAGCGTCCCCCCTTTAACCAATCATTCATCGAAAATGCCAATTCTTGCTCGTTACCATGCTGGCGACACATCCATGGCGCCCCGGTTTAACAAGGTGGGTATGGGTGGTGGAGCCCCGGGGGCGCTATCGTTGGTGAGGTGGCGGAGTGGCGCCCTCCCACACCCTCCGGCCTTAAGAGTATCTTACCTTTTATTAAAATAAGAAAAGAGATTTTATCGAATAACAAAATGATGCTAAAAAGAACAGAAATTGAAAATTTCAATAGGCTAAAAAGTAGACACTTATAAGGTATTTCAATTATCTTGAATTTTTTAAAAGAACAGTGCTTTTTTTTTTCCTGTAGACATCACCTATGTTTTATTTACAAATAATCTACACATATTTATATATTAAATATGTTTTAACAAACGGGTCTTTTTCTAGTGGTATCAAGGTGTTGGAATAAGGTGTCCCTTCCAAAGTGGTAGACAAAAAAGTGTAATTTAGGAGTAGGATTTAGAGAACGTATGGGTTGCCATTCTAAAAAAATATGTTTTAACAGGTTCACATATCTTTGGCCGGTGAAAATGGAATCCGAATTTCATGGATTACCAACACCCATACTCTACCGACGGTTTACTACGGTATATCTTCAGGGAAATATGATCATTCTGCTAACGGGACCATTTCTTCTTATGAATACCTAACTTACACGTCAGGTGAAATACATGACGTAGTAATAGGTCCATTAGACCCGAATACCGTGTACTATTACTGTTTTGCCCTTGCTACGACTCATGAGTATTCTTTCAAGACTCCTCCGACCAGTTTTCCAATAAAATTTGTCGTTTCAGGTAACACCAATATTGTAATATTTCCCTTTTTATATTTAAATATAACAAGCTAAAATGTCCTAAAAATTCTTTTTTTTTTAAATAAAAGGTGACCTTGGACAAACCGGATGGACCAAATCTACCCTTGAACACATTTCACAAACAAACTATGATGTGCTTCTACTACACGGAGATTTGTCATATGCCGATATGTTGCAACCACTTTGGGACTCTTATGGACGCCTCATTGAGCCGTTAGCAAGCCAACGACCATGGATGGCGACACAAGGCAACCACGAGGTTGAGAGAATCCCCGCCATCCACCCAACCCCATTCACCGCCTACAATGCAAGGTGGCATATGCCGTTTGAAGAGAGTGGTTCAACTTCTAACTTGTACTACTCGTTTGAGGTCTCGGGTGTCCACGTCATCATGTTGGGTTCCTACACCGATTTTGACTCTGGCTCGGACCAATACCAATGGTTAGAGGCGGATTTAAAAAAGGTTGATAGGAACAAAACACCATGGCTCGTGGTGCTTGTTCACGCGCCATGGTATAATTCTGACTATGCTCATCAAGGTGAGAAAGAATCCGTCGATATGATGGAATCAATGGAGGGTTTGCTTTACAAAGCTCGTGTAGATATCATCTTTGCAGGGCATGTTCACGCCTACGAGCGTTTTGTAAGCTCCGATAATTAAACTTTCACTCTATAACAATCACATGATCATTGATAAACATACTAATGTTTTTTCGTATTGTAGAATCGCGTTTACAATCAAGAAAGCGACGATTGTGGCCCCGTGCATATCACAATCGGGGACGGAGGTAACCGTGAAGGTCTTGCAAGCAAGTGAGTTGACTCGGACATAAAACCTTTGTTTTTATTTTTAATAATTGAGTTTGATTAGTAACAAGTTTGAAAACCATGTGTTTAGGTACAAAGAACCACAACCGACGATATCAGCGTTCAGGGAAGCGAGTTTCGGGCATGGGGAATTCTACGTGGTGAATGCAAGTTATGCTCTATGGTCTTGGCATAGAAATGACGATGATGAATCGGTTCAATCTGATTCGATTTGGATTAAGAGTCTTGTTTCTAATCCATCTTGTAATAAGTTGGTAATATGAACTCATTTCTTAGCTAACTGAGTGATATATGATGAATACAAGAGTTGTGTCATTCTATCTTAGGAAAACATGATAAGTATTAACTATTAGAACAATAGTCAACAAGTCACCCCCTCATTCCATCATGGCGGCTGAAATATATATATATATGTGGCTTGAAAATGTCAAACTGAAGCACATACTATCAGTATTTCTGTTCATCTTTTCTTTCGACTTTTGTACCCTCAGTTATATAATAATCATAAGCATTCAGCACCAAATCAACAATGAAATTCCACAACTTCTGGCTACTCCTGGTGGCCTCCGCCACCATCTTCGCCGGAGCAGCCGCTTATAACCGCCCTCCGCCGCGTAAAAATCTCGTCTTTGAACCCGCTGACCCCACCACTCCACAACAAGTAAGAAATTTCAACTTCTAAACATACAAACAAACTTTGATATACAAACAAATTGTGCATGAAGCTACTTAGTCGAGGACTCGAGTCCAACAGATTATGCACAGTAATATTATGATCCACGATAGTTTTTAAATGCATAAGAGTGTGCTGCTTGTTGCTATTGGGAAAATACCCATTTATAGTTTTATTTTAACAGATTTTTATATATAGCGCAACTTGTTGCTTGTTTGTCTTATGTTTCAATGTATTAGTGTTTGCTATAGGGCTGTTCATGAGCCGAGCCAGGCCAAGCTCGGTTTCGGCTCGATTAAAAATCAAAGCTCGGGTTCGGCTTGGTTATAAACCGAGTTAGCTCAGCTCGGGCTTGGTTTGGGTCGATTTTAAAAAGAAAAATTAATACGTAGCTCTTAAAATTTAGTAGTCTGAAATATCATTCAATTTTTCAAAAGAACATGTCCAAAATAAGTTCAACCTAATACATTACAAGCCAAAATCAAGTTCTAACAACATAAAATAAGTTTTAAATTTCAAGGGAATACAATATTAGCTCATTAGCATGGTAATCAACCTTCAAATATGGCATAGATTATTAAATTATATTCCTAAATACATGTAAATAATAAGCCGTTTTTTGTAATATATTATAATGTATATAAAAATTATATAACAAGTAAAACAATCTGAGCCAATCTACCAAGCGAAGCAAACCGAGTCAATCTAGCTCGTTGCGGGTCGAGCCAAGCTACCAAGTTGAGCATCGCTTATTGTATTTATTTTAACAATGTACCCATTTATTATTTTATTTTAATAGGTTCATATATCGCGCAGCTTGTTTTGTTTTTATCTTATGTTGTCTCTGTGTGGATGTATTAGTTTGCTATTGGAAAATATTCATTTATAATTTTATTTTAACAGGTTCATATATCTTTAGTCGGTAAAAACAAAATGCGAATTTCATGGATTACCGACGACCGTACTTCGGCCACCGTACACTACGGTACATCATCGGAAAAATACGAATATTCCGTTACCGGAACCGTATCTTCTTATCAACATTTAAATTACACATCAGGTCAAATACATGACGTAACAACAGGCCCATTGGAGCCCAGTACCAAGTATTATTACCGTTTTGCCCCTGGGTCAACTGTCTACTCTTTCAAGACTCCTCCCGCCAAATTTCCAATAAAATTTGCTATTTCAGGTTACAAATTTGCAGGATTTTTCTTTTTTTTAATTTAATTATATTTAGGGCTGTAAATAAATCAAACGTTCAGCAAACTGTTCGGGAGAAAGTTAGTTCCCGTTGTTTTTTTAATAAATGAACAAACATGAACAAAAGGTGTGTTCGTTCAATTGCGTTCGTGAACATTCAGTAATATCTTGGTTTACGTCATTTTGTTATGTATATGCTATGTCAACTGTTTAACAAGGTGATTATTTATAATGCACGGGATAAAAATGTTATTTTTTTATTTTTTTTAAATGGTATATGTTCGTTTGCATTCATGAACAAGTTCAATTTTTTAATGTACGAACACGAACAAGATTTTTTGTTAGGTTATGCATTTTTGAACAAGTAGGAATGAGCGTGAAACCGGTACCGTATTGAACCGGTATTGAAAATACAGGTACCAAAATCGTCAAAATTGGGTACCGGTACCGAAAATTGTTCCATACAGTACGGCAACGGTATTTGAAGGTAAAAATCGGTATTTTATCGGTCCCGTATCTAACCGGTACCGAAAATGCCAAAAAGTGGGTACTGAATTGGCACCGAAAAGAAATCGGTACAGGAAATTTGGTACCAGTACCAGTAGTACCAAATGTTCATCCCTATGAACAGGTATAATGCTAAAAGAACGAACATGAACAAAGCAACGTTCGGTTCGGTTCGTTTACACCCCTTGTTATATTTCAGTTGCTGATATGAACTTGAAGGGTAAAATGGGAATTTGGCAGGTGATCTTGGACAAACTGGATGGACACAATCTACACTTGAACATGTTTCAAAATCTAACTATGATGTTTTTTTACTACCCGGGGATTTGTCGTATGCGGATACGGTGCAGCCGTTATGGGACTCGTTCGGCCGCCTGGTGGAGCCGCTAGCCAGCAGGCGGCCATGGATGGTCACACAAGGGAACCATGATAGCGAGAACATTACGGCTAACCCGGTTACCTTTATCGCATACAATTCTAGGTGGCGTATGCCGTTTGAGGAACGTGGTTCGGGTTCTAATCTATACTACTCGTTTGAGGTCGCGGGGGTTCATGTTATCATGTTGGGTTCTTATACCGACTTTCAGCTGGGCTCGAACCAGTACCGATGGTTAGTGTCGGATTTGAAGAAGGTTGATAGGAACAAGACACCGTGGCTCGTGGTGCTTATTCACGCGCCATGGTATAATTCTAACTATGCACATCAAGGTGAAATACAATCGGTAGGTATGATGGATGCGATGGAGGGTTTGCTTTACAAAGCGCGTGTAGATGTCGTTTTGGCGGGACATGTTCATGCTTACGAGCGTTTTGTAAGTTACTTTTACGGTTAAATTAAATTAGAATGATCGTTTTAACTTTTTAAAATAACCGTGAGAACCTGTCATTGGAAAAGTAAAAGTGTACTAAACAGCTTACACGGGACAGGTGGACTTTAAGGGGTTAAAACAGAAGCCAGTGTTGTTTTAACTTTTACGTTTTAACATAACGCAATGAGACGATAAACAAGCTAATTTCTCTTCTATTTTGATAGAACCGTGTTTACAATCACGTAGCTGATAATTGCGGCCCGGTGCATATCACAATCGGGGATGGAGGCAACCTCCATGGTCTAGCTAGCAAGTGAGTTGACTCGATCAAACAACTTCTTTACACTCTAATACACGAGTTTGAACATTAACACTTTAAGGAAATCATGTTCTGTAGCTACACGGAACCACAACCAACAATATCAGCATTCAGAGAAGCGAGTTTTGGGCATGGGCAATTCGAGGTGGTCAATGCAAGTTACGCTAAGTGGTCGTGGCATAGAAATCAAGACGATGAATCAGTTCAAGCGGATTCGGTGTCTATCACAAACCTTGTTTCCAATCCAGCTTGTAATAAGCTAGAAATATGAACTCCTTGTCATATGTTTATTTGTCATTGTCATCCCAAAATGGGCAAGTATTGAATACAAACCACTACATGATTACATGAATGAAATAAGTTACTTCGTATAACCAGCTTCTTTGAGCCGGCAAAACGTGTTGTGTTGTGCTCACCACGATAGGTTTAAAATGACTACTGAACCGAAAATGACACGTTTAGTTAAACGGGTCATTTTCTTAAGCACTGACGCATACATATTTGATAAGGGATCAAAGGACATGTAACATTTAACACTATTAAATGTGACCAGTTCAATAACACGAATATAAGGTTAAGGATGAACTCTAATCAATCTTGGCCCTTAATTTAATTAATCAATAATCAAGATCTGTTTTTACTGTTCTTAGATAATATAAGGTTTGTACCAGATCTTAACTCACTAAATAAAATACAAGTTACAAATAAAATAACATAAACTCCTTACCATATGTTTTAACTATCAATTTCAATTTTCAAACCCAAGGGTAATGCCAACTATAACAATTTTAAATAATGGTTGTTTAAGACAATAGGAAGCTAGAAATCAAGTCCAGAAACAAGGGAACATATGGCCAGCACCCGCGAGTTCGTGATAGTTTATCCATGGATGTTGTTGGGCTATATAGCGTTGTAGTGTCGCATCTACAATAATATCTTCGTCACCCTGCCATATATGAACGGACCCTTCGTTTTCTGGAAACGGGTTCTCAATTTCTGTTGGATCAAATTCCCATGTGCCGAATCCCATATTCAAGTCACGGTGGAGAGATTCGTATTCTCCTTGTTGTCTTACTTGTTCCTTTGTAACACGAAAAAAGAAACAATACGTCAAATGGGTCAAACAAAAAAATAGAGCATGTCAAACGCAAAGTATATTTAATGCATAATGATAAAACCACCTAAATATTTTTTGTTAAAAAGTTAGATTATTGCTGAAATAGTATAGTTAATGCATTTATATGTGGAGCGCGCACACATGAGTACCCATTTTGACCCGTTACAAACAAAATAGTAGACATGCCAAATCCAACCCATTATCGTATGAGTGGGTCAATTGTAGTTTATTTTTTTCATCTCTACCATGTCAAACGGGTCAAAAGTTACCCATAATGTATTTTAAAGATTAAAACCTCGTAAATAATCTTTATTCTAGTTTATTAATAAAAAAAATATAATTATTTGACACTAGTTTTCTATACGAAATTAAATTTCTTAAGAAAATCTGTTTTTGGCCCGGATGGGTACACGCTTTGATCCGCTACCAAACCCACCCGTTTTGCCAAAACGATAAACACAATGGTACATCCAAGAATGGCATTTTAGTACCTCAACAGCTGCTCTGCCAGCTGTAAATATCGGCACGAGTTCTATATCTTGGTGGGAAAGAATATGAGGGCTGTGAGCAATAATGGTTAGACTTGGAAACCATTTTTGCGTGTTCCACCAGTAGGTTAATGATGGAAGATAGTGAGCGACCCGCAGACTCCATTGATCTTGAAGAAACAGCTTTGAAAATGCTTGTTGAGATAAGTTTGATGGCAATTTGGGCCACCAATAATTAACTACTGGAGCTATAAGAGCTGCCCCTGCTAGCCTGTTATGATCACATAGGATGTATTTTTTATATATAAAAAATGATTTAGATAACTGAATCAACCTATCCATAAGCAAAATGGGTCGAAATTGCCACCTCTACTGACACAATATTCCTCCTGGATTCGACAAAAATAAAATGCATAATGGACTCTTTAACTTTTAATACTATGAAAAGAGTAACATTAATGATGATACTTCAAAATGCTAATTTACGCACATACCTGTGAGGAATGTACTTCAAATAAGACCAAATCGCTTTCCCGCCCATAGAATACCCGACTACATAGAATTTGGATCCAAGTTCCAGTTGATCAGCAAGTTCTTCTGTATCCAAAGCCAAACTCTTCGACATCTGTTTAGGATCCGGATCACTCTCTCCATACCCCGGGCGATCAAATGAAACAATATAAATCCCCAAATCTTCAATCAGAGCCTGCAAAAGTCAGCCAAGTGCTTAGTCAACCTTAATACAAAAACTGATAAATGATCAACCAGACACAGAAGAAACCACACGGGAGACGCTGATGTGGCGATAACAGCATAATGCTTGACACAGTCAAAGCCATGAACAAAAATTAATTTGTACTTTGCTGAATCTTTTGGGACACCAAATTCTTTATAGGATAAATATCTTCCGTCACGAAGCTTGATTCTTGGTGTTGTGATGGGAAGCCCGTCTGGAGGCCCGACTTTGTTGGGGGCGGGTGGACAAGCTGCTTGATAAGCCCATGCTAAAAGCACGGTGAAGAACACCAGTAGAAATTTCATGAAAATCCCTGAAATGTTTCAAGTGCAGCATATTGAAAAAAAGTGAGATACTCATAATCATAACATGGTTTAACTCAACACTTGAAACTAACAAGTTAAAGTTAATAAGTATGATTCATATATAAATATTATATTAAGGTTTAAGATGGTTAATTTCAATGAACAAGTTTGTGAATAAGTATGATTAATATATAAATATTATTTTAAGGTTTAAGATGGTTAATTTCAATGATCAACAAGTTTCTTAGTAAGTATGATTCATATGTATTATTTTAAGGTTTAAGATGGTCAATTTCAAAAATCAACAAGTTTGTTAATCAGTATGATTCATATATTGTTTTAAGGTTTAAAATGGTTAACTTATTTGATCAACAAGTTTAGAAATTGATGCATACCTGAAGTGAAAGTAGCTGATGATGCTGAAATCTTCCTCTTGACTTCACCAGCCATTGTTATTGTTTTTGGTTCAGTTGGTAGAATTATGGGGTCAAATGTAGCAGGTTTATATAAATTGAAGGAGGACTATGAGGACAAAAGGGAACATTTTAAATACATATATATATTTTTAGTGTGACTTGAAATTGTGATGTTTATAATTTTAAATAGAGTTACTTACTCGGATGATCCTTTGGGCATATTGCATGTTTGTGCTTTAAGTTTGAAAACTTACATGTGTTGTCCTTATGGTTACTCAAACATTATATGAGTGGTCCTTGGAGTGGATAAACGTTAAGTTTTTCAGTTA
Source organism: Helianthus tuberosus (assembly GCA_030545235.1). Taxonomy (NCBI): domain Eukaryota; kingdom Viridiplantae; phylum Streptophyta; class Magnoliopsida; order Asterales; family Asteraceae; genus Helianthus; species Helianthus tuberosus. Next base: position 16,787,140 of record CM060354.1, on the reverse strand, counting down.
AATTGGTGTAAAGTAACAAAAATACCCCTCTTCCCTCCTTTTGACCAAGTCTCCCTGTCTCTTTCAAACAAATAAGAGTAAATTGTCATTTTAGTCCCCGAGGTTTAGTCCAAATTGTCATTTTAGTCCAAATAGTTTTTTTATCCTCTGGGTCTCTGACTTTTCCATTTTCTTGTCATTTTGATCACATTGCCTAACTCAGTCTAAAAATCTGATTATAATTAGGGGTATTTTTGGCATAACTGTTGTGTAGTGATAACCAGGGGTAGTTTCCAACATAATTTATAAACCTCATAATAATTTAATGCCAAAAATACCCGTAATTATAACCTGGTTTTTAGACTAAATTAGGCAATGTGATCAAAATGACAAGAAAAAGGAAAAGTCAGGGACCCAGAGGAGAAAAAAAACTATTTGGACTAAAATGACAATTTCGACAAAAACTCAGGGACTAAAATGGCAATTTACTCAACAAAGAAACATGTCAACAACCCCCTCTCTCTAAACCAATGGCCGGCAACCCTCTCCCACCCTCATCGGTTTTCCGGTGACAGGTGCAACTGTGAAGAAGGGGAATACGTCTACTACTGTTTCCGGTGATGTTCAGATGGTGAAGATATGGGTATAGCGAACACACGCCGGCAGCCCCTTCCCCATTGATTTTACAGGTCCGTCACCACGATGAATCCATTCAAGCGGATTTGGTGTCTGTTATAAGCCTTGCTTCTGATCCGGCTTGTAATAAGCTAGTAAAATGTGTCATGTTAACACGAGTATTGAACCCGGATGTGACACATTTAGTTTAACGGGTCAATTTCTTAAACACTAACATAGACATGTTTGCAAAGGGGATCACACAACATGATATGTTTAACACAGTTACATGTGACCAGTTCAATATCAAGAATTTCATGACACATTTAATACGCTTAAATTTAAGTGACTCAATAACACGAATGAGACGACAATACATGTTTCATGACTAACTAAACATGGTTAAGAAATAATAAAACGCTGGTAACACGACAAAATAAAAGTCACCAACATAATAACATGAACTCATTACCATATGTTTTAACTATCAATTTCAAACCAAGAGGTAATGTTAACTATAACAGTTCTACTGTATTATCTTAATAATGGTTTGTTCAAGACAATAGGAAGCTAAAAATAGAGTCCAAAAACAATATCATGAACTAACTTTGGCCAAGAAGAAGTGCTTTTAGGATTGCATCACTGTTCCCTTCAGCATAAGGGAACATGTGACCCGCACCCGTGAGCTCGTGATACTTTATCCATGGAAGTTGTTGGGATATGTACCGTTGCAGTGTCACGGGCACAAGAATATCTTCATCACCCTGCCATATATGAACGGACCCTTCATTTTCTGGAAACGGGTTCTCAATTTCTGTTGGATCAAATTCCCATGTACCGAATCCAATATTCAGGTCACGGTGGATAGATTCGTATTCTCCTTGTTGTCTTACTTGTTCCTGCATAACACACAAAAAGAGACAATAGATTCACAATTTTGATCAAACAATACGTCAAACAGGTCAAACAGAGCATGTCAAACGCGAAGTATATTTAATGCATACAACCACCTAATTATCCTATATACTAGAACCAAAGTTGATAGTGAATGCACCTCCCAGCTTTGGTCGTTCTAGCTAACAGTACAAATCTTGAAGCATGAGGTGCAAACAGATTTAGTATGTTTTGGAAGTTAAACATCATACCCCTCCAAAAATTACAAAATGACCCCCCCACTTTCCCATATATTTTTTCTTTCAATTTTATTAACCAACCACACATTAACATGTGGCATACTCATAACCTTTTCTCTTTTCTGGTTGTTTGTTTATAAGTTTTATAAAATTCTGAATATACCGCCGCAACATGCTTATTTTTATATACGACTCGATATAGGTTTCGTTCAAAACTTAATTTTGTGTGATAATGTACAAGTTAGCAAAGCACAAATGTACAAGTCGTTAATTTTGTTTTTAAATGCTATTTTTTTCTTTTTTTTTACACCTACACTTTTACATTTTATGGGTGTGTTTTGTTCTTCTTATTTGTCGGTAGTAGACCGAACATTGGGTGGGGTTGCTATGGTAATGTGGGGGTTTACATATATAAATACGCTATAATTCGACATTATGAACTTGAAAACTTTCACGTATTAACCACCTATTTAAATTACTTAAAATTTGCATTACACCCCGCGTGCACACACTTTTACTTGTATGGGTGTGTTTTTTTCTTCTTATTTGTCGGTAGCAAACCGAACATTATGACAAGGTCGACTTTGATTTCGGCTTCTATGTGAATGTCATGGTTCTGACCATCTCTTTAGATTACTTAATATATGCCAACACCGCCGTAACACGTGGTGCAAAAATTCCTAGTTATTATTGAAATAATATAGTTAATGCATTCATATTTGGAGCGCACACTCAAGTTTTGATCGGCTACCAAAGCCGCCCATTTTGCCAAAACATTACAGTGGTAGTAATGGTACATCCAAAAAATGCATTTTAAGTACCTCAACACCTGCTCTGCCAGCTGTAAATATCGGCACGAGTTCTTTATCTTGGCGGGAAAGAATATCGGGGCTGTGAGCAATAACGGTTAGGCTTGGAAACCATTTCTGCGTGTTCCACCAGTAGGTCAATGATGGGGAATGGTGAGCGACCCGTAAACTCCATTGATCTTGAAGAAACTGCTTCGAAAATTCTTGTTGAGATAAGTTTGATGGTAATTTGGGCCACCAATAGTTAACTACCGGAGCTATAAGAGTCGCTCCTGCTAGCCTGTTTTAATCATATATACATATGACAACTATAATTAGAAAAACCTAAAATAAACTCAAATTTTAAACTAAGTTGCATAAAATTGGGAATTTCAAGTAAACTCAAATTAGTAGTGTGTTAGATATGATTACATATAGAGTAAAATGCCATTTTTGTCCCTGAATTTTGGCCAGTTTTGCGACTTTTGTCCAAAGGTTTGTTTTTCTGCATCTGGATCCAAAAGATTTAAAATCTTGCCATTTTCATCCGGCTCGTTAACTCCATCCATTTTTCTCCGTTAAGTCAGGGTATTTCTGTCTTTTTTGCTAACTTGGCAATTCGCTCTTTTTCACTTTATGTAAAAATACCAAATACCCCTGAAAAAGACCAAATTGCCCTTTAAGTTAACAAAAAGAGGGAAATACCCCTGACTTAATGAAAAAAAATGAATGGAGTTAACGAGTCGGATGAAAATCGCAAGATTTTAAACTTTTTGGATCCAGATGCGTAAAAACAAACCTTTGGACGAAAGTCGCAAAACTGGCCAAAGATCAAAGACGAAAATGGCATTTTACTCTTACATAAATTATACAACTTTAAGAAGAAAAAAGATGCAAAGAACGGATACCAAAGATCCAAACTAATAATGCTATAAAAAAGAAACATTAATGATACATTAGAATGCTAACTTACACACATACCTATGAGGAATGTACTTCAAATAAGACCAAACCACTTGCCCGCCCATAGAAAACCCGACCACATAAAATTTGGATCCAAGTTCCAGTTGATCCGCAAGCTCTTCTGTATCTAAAGCCAAACTCTTTAACGTCCGTTTAGGATCCGGATCACTCTCTCCATAACCCGGTCGATCAAATGAAACAATATATATCCCCAACTCTTCAATTAAAGCCTGCAAAAGTCAACCAAGTATTTACTATTTAGTTAACTTTACACCGAAACTAATAAATTATCAACACGACACAGAAGAAAAAACCATACGGGAGACGCTGACGTGGCAATGACAGCGTAATGCTTGACAGAGTCGAACCCATGGGCATAAATTATTTTGTACTTTGCTGATTCTTTTGAGACACCGTATTCTTTATAGGATAAATATCTTCCGTCACGAAGCTTGATTCTTGGTGTTGTGATGGGAAGCCCGTCTGGAGGCCCGACTTTGTTGGGGGCGGGTGGACAAGCTGCTTGATAAGCCCATGCTAAAAACCCGGTGAAAAACACCAGTAGAAAGAAAATCCCTAAAACGTTTCAAGTACAACAGGTTGCAAACAAAGTCAAGATGTGTGACTATAGGGAGTGTTTGGATGTGAATTATGATACCAAACTGAATACATAATGATCATAGGAAAAATTTTAGGGATGAACATTTGGTCACCGGTGCCGAATTTCCCGTACCGAACTTTTTCGGTACCGTCACCCACTTTTTGGCATTTTCGGTATCGGTACTTTCGGTACCGGTACCCAGTTTTAGCGAATTTCGGTATCGGTATTTTCGGTACCGGTTCGGTACAGTACCGGTACCGCGCTCATCCCTAAAAAAAATAACTGTAACACTTCAAAGTTCAAACTAATAAGTTAAACTTACATCCAAACACTAGAAAACTGGAGAGAAATTTATACAAAATTTTGGACTTTGTCAATACATAAATTCCTAATAATAAATGTTAATTAGACTTTTTACAGTCAAATTGGTCATTTATATAAAATCATTCTTGACACTCCAACATTCAATGTCAATAAATTATATGCAAGATTTAAGATACTAATCTTTTTTTGAAGAAAGGCGGTTATATTATAAAGAAGAAAAAGAACACAGAACCTTAGCAAGGTGCTAAGGCCTAAGTTCAATAAGTTATATTTAAGATACTACTCACATAACTAAATCCAAAACCCTAAATCAAGCTGCACATTCAACAACAACCCCTTTGACCAAAAAAGGTCAAGATCAAATCTTTTTTAGGTTTGACTGAATACCCTACAATCTTAACTCAAATTCAACCAAAACCCATATCACAGAAATTCCCATTTCCTAAATTTCTACAAACATATGTTATGATCAAGAACACAAACCCTAGAAGCAAAATCAGAATGAAATCAACAACGAATGGATTGAAATTGATGCAAACCTGAAGAGAAAGTAGAAGAAGAGTTGGGTTTGGATTGTCTGGTGTGGGACCTAGCCGATGCTGCTGAAATCTTCTTCTTTACTTCAGCAGCCATTGTTATTGTTGTGGGTTCAGGAAGAAGATGAAGGGTGTGAAGATGGGTTGATTTTAGTTGGTAGAGTTTTGGGTCAAACTCAAGGCAAATCACAAATGTAGCAGAACTAGTTGATGCCCCGCTCGCGTTGCGGGGCGATGATCGAATAATTCTCAATCAATTAAAAAAAAGACTACTAGTATATTTTTGCTAGAAAAAAAAAAACAAAAACAATGATAAGACCGTAATTTTGGGCTAATGGCAAAACTGTAATTTTTCAGGACTAATGAGTCAGTGTTATGCAGCTCCTTGACACGAAAAAATATTAAATCGAGTAAACCAATTAAAACAAAAAAACCTTTTGAACCGGGGGCAAAATTGAAATATTTAGCTAGCAGCAAAAGCGTAAATTTATTTTTAAGTGGAGGCAAAAACATAATTTTGAACTGATGGCAAAATCGTAATTTTAAAGCGGGATAAAATCGTAAATTTGTTGGACCAATAGGAGAGTGTCAGGCAGCTGCCTGACACTATCACTACAAGAAATTGGGGTGTTTACCCACACATAATTTACCTACATATGTAAATGTGTGGGTATTTACCTACACATGTTTGTATATGTGTGGGTAATAGTTGATGATATATTTTCATAACGATTAACACTTAATATGTGTTGGTAATACATTTTAGCCACACTTGGTGTTGGTGGGAAAATTTCCCCCCCAAAATTGCCTACACATGTAGCAAATTTTCGTCATGTGTAGCTAAATTATCTACACATATGTAAAAAAACTAATATATATGTAGGTAAATGATTATGTTTACTAACACATAAGAATTTAAAAAAAATATGTAGATAAACTAAGTTGATATATATATATATATATTTTTTGAAAATGACGTGGCAAATTAAATACCTACACATGATTAAAAATGTACAATATGTGTAGATATTACATACCTATAGAGTAACTAAATATATATATTTTTAGATGATGTGACAAAACAAATATCAACACATATTTAAAAATGTACAATATGTGTAGATATTGAATGCGTATAAAATAAATAATTAAATCTTTTTTAAGATGACGTGGCAAAAAATAGCTATACATATTTAGAAATGTACAATATGTGTAGATACTGGACACATAAAAAATAGGGTCATTTATATATATCCCCTTATTAAAATCACTTATTACATATTTACCCAATCCTTAAAATCAATTACATATTTCCCCTCCCTAACCTATATATATTACATATTTCCCATCCTTAATCTATATATATTACATATTTATCCATTTCATTAAAATTACTCTTATTAAATTACTATCATACCCTTAATAAAACTCATTCTAAGTTCTAATATTAATTATTATTATTAATATCTATTAATAGAAGGATGGAAATGAATAGTCTTTTGATCCTGGTCATCCATGTGTATTTACTTGGGTTAATCTGGGTTATTGGCCTATCTTGTGTCATCTCAGTTTCTTTATCCCCACCAGCACACAAAACTCAGTGAATTACCAACCCTAAAAGGGTTATTGGATTTTATCACCCCCAACTATCGGCTTTTGGCCGTTGCCACCCGCAACTAACACTTTGACACCCAGCACCCCCAACTTGACTTTTTGTTTGTAATGGCACCACCTAGTTAAATCTTCACTAACTGAGTTTGTTTTTTGTCCGACGTGTCACAACCAAGCTTACATGAACAGGATTACATGACGATTACGTGGCACTGTATCACTATACGTCTCTCTCTCTCACACACACACACCATCATCATCATTCTCTTTATTCTCTGCAAGAGATCATCCGTCAAACCCAACCACCTCAAGCAATTAAAGAAGGGTGCTACTTTCTACACCCCCCCTAATTACTTTTTACACCCCCCGGGTGCTACTTTCTACACCCCCCTAATTACTTTTTACACTCCCCTCTCTCACATACTTACAGGTGGGGCTCGCGTGGGACCGACAGTTTTCCTCTCAAAAGGGGGTATAATCAGGAGGGGAGGGGGTGTGTATAGAATGAGCCTTAATGAAATCTCACTCAAAAATCATAAAACCCATGTTTATAACAAGACTATAAATCTGTTACATCTCACTCACAAATCACAAACGCCCATCTTTGATCATTCTCGACTGCTTTCGTAAGAGATGATTCCATCTGAAGTTCTACAACATACCCATCTCGATCGCTTCATCTACCAATGAAAATCTCGCATCTGCGCTTCAATTAAGGTCTTCATCTTTAATTCCGGTTGTATCCCTAATTGTACTTTTTTGTTTGATTAATTTATGTTGATTTTGATCTTGATCACAAAGTTACTGATATCATGCTCTGTTTCTTTAATTCCTGTTGTTTTACTTGATGTACATGGTTATAATTTTCTTTTTAGTTTTTTCAGGGAGATTGAAGAGGAATGGGGCCGAATTGGGGGTTAGGGTTTTGGTGTGATTGCTCCACCAATGGGGCTACCATCACCACCCATGCCGCACCATCACCACCGTCGTAAGGCCTATTTACCATATGTCTTTTATGCTTCAATAACTAAACAAGTGTGTTACATTTAGATTACTATAAAAATAAGTTCTTTTTCACTTAATTCTATTTTAACGAAACACTTGAGTGACATTTCTTGATCATTATTCATATATCTTTTGTATTCTATTTTATACTATTCCGATAACATAGAGTTTATCAATTCTCCTTTCCTTCAGGTTGGCATTGGATCAATAACAAGTGAAGGACGTGAACAAGGAAAAAGATTTGGTTATGCTTGGTTTATAATAAAACAGTGGACACGAACATCCTAGGGATTTTGAATGTTCTCAACTGAATTTATTTTGTTTTTATTCAAGTTCCACCAGTTTGGAAACATGCAAACCTTCATCGGAGTCGCCTTAGCGCGCCGCAACGTGCACAGGGGTATAAACGTAGTTTAATTAAAATTAAAATTACCAGTTTTATTATCAAATGAAATCAATCAAACAAAAACAACAAAAAAAATTAACAAGCACAACAGCAGCCTTTTATCAATAAGGAGAGGCGTACAAGTGCCATTCGCTTTGTGTGAGTTGTGTCGAGATGAAGAGGAGTCTACCGAACACGTTTTCTGCACATGCCCGTTCACGCAAAAGGTTTGGGATGGAATTGCGAGGTGGTGCAGACTTCCAGCCATTTTTTTTTGGCCTGGGTGATCTGGTAAATTATCATGTACATGTGCTGGGCTTAAAAGTCTGGAAACAATTGATATACTCGGGTCTTTCAAACGACGATTTGTTGTATTTGGTCGAGCAGAAATAACTTGGTGTTTGAGCGGGGGAAGTGCTCACCTGAAAGGGTGCTGGAAGAAACAAAGACATGGGGTTTTTGTGGATAAAACATCGAGGCAAAGCGACGACATTGACATGGGAAAAGTGGAGGGATTTTGATGTTTCTTGCTTTGGTGTGTAATGTTGTAGTTGTACAGGTGTATGGTACTTAACGTGGTTAACACAATTTTGTTGACCCGTTTTATAATAAAAATTAGTTGGCCGTTTACCCAGACAAATCGTTTGACACCATCATTTTTTATCTCCACATAAATGCGTGCCCCAGACATATTATATAATTACGGCTCGTTGCGGATTCGACGCATGTTACGGACCTACGCTCGTTATGGACGACATCGACTAAATAATAAAAATAATATATATTTACGACTAGTTACGTTTCGACGCTCGTTACGGACATACGATCGTTACGGACGACTCGAACGATAAAATGAAAATATTATATAATTACGGCTCGTTACGGACCTACGCTCGTTACGATCGACATCGACTAAATAATAAAAATATTATACATTTACGACTAGTTACGGATTCCGACGCGCGTTACGGACCAACGCTCGTTACGGACGACCTCTACTAAATAATAAAAATATTATATATTTACGAATAGTTACGTTTCGACGCTCGTTACGGACAACTCGAACGATATTGCAGCCAAAGTGCAGCAATAATGCAGCCAATATTGCAGCCAAAGTGCAGCAATATTGCAGCTAAAGTGGAGCAATAACGCAGCAATATTGCAGCCAATGTGCCTTAAAATCGTGTGTAGTATTGCAGCGAAAGTCCAACCAATATTGCATTACAATGTAATCGATATTTGCAACCAAAGGGCAATAGAATGGTTGCAAAATTGGCGTGTCAAGCGGGTTTGCTAATGGGTCAAAAAATATTTTTGTACAGTTCTGGTTGACCACACTTTTGGCTCAAAGACTATAAAAAATTGTTTTATTTCATTAATGATATAATATTTTGAATATAGTGATTTTGGGATTTTTTTTTTTTGTGCATTTGTTTTCTGATTACAGACTAGTGGAGACTCGGGTGCAAACGTGAAGCGTCTCGAGAAAGAAACAGATGCTAACATCCAACACCTGAAAACCAAGGCTGAAAGAATTTTAGGCGATCTTGTTGGGATGCTTCTGAAGCATGTCACTGCTGTAAGGTATTAGATCCGGTTTTATTCATGCATGTCGGGTTTGTTTGCAGTTTGCTTGTGTTTTTCCTTTTAAAACCCAATATATGTAAACCATAGTGCCTATATAAGTTTAATAACCATAGTGCCTGTATAAGTTTAATAAGAGATGCAGTCTAACGCCAAAAAAGATCAGCTGACTAGTGGTGATGGGTTGTAGCTGTGCATACCTTTTTTTTTTTTTTTTTTTTTTTTTTTATAAACAGGTATATGAAACAGCAATATAAACTCACAAATATATCAAATGTGATGTGTATCTAAGTTAATCTTTTCATCATTTTTATGATTTTCTGCAATATAGAGAATTTTTAACAAATTTCACCCACTAAAACAGTTTCAAAATCGATTTATAATGTTACAAATGTTCGAATAGTCAATCCACTCACAAATGATACATCAAAAATCAATGGAATCAAACCGACGTCGACCGAATTAGTTTGAAATCGATATAAACAGTTTGAAATCTGAAATAAACTGTTCGAAGCATATAAAATTGCACCGAAAATCAATCAATTTAACCAAAAATAAACCGAAATCAGTCCGAAATCGATCGAAAATTAACCGAAACAATCCGAACTCAACCGAAATCAGATTCGATTCCACCAAAACTCGTCCAATTCGAACACGATTACTTACAGAGCTTCCCGAGCTCTGATACCACTTGTGAGTTCAGTACCGTTTCGTACCGAACCGTTTCGACGCGTACCGTTTTGACACGAACCGTTTCGACGCAAACCGTTTCGACCAGTACCGTTTCGACCAGTACCGTTTCGACCAGTACCGTTTCGAACCGAAAAAAATTTCCCCTTGATGTACAATCTCTTTAAAAAACATTTTTAACCAACCCGACCCAAAAACCCGTTCCAACCCGAAACCCGTTCTAACCGTAACCCGTTTCGACCTGAACCCGTTTTGACTCGAACCAAAACAACCCCCTTTTTAATTGACCCATTTTGACCGAACCCGTTTTGACCCATGACCCGACCCGTTTGCCAGGTCTAGTACTTGTCATGCTGTGCAATACGTTCTGAATTTCAACTGCGTCCCTGCGCAACACCTGGGTAACTACGACCCTAGTTATTAATATTCATAAGTTTTTTATTTGGCTTTCTCACTTGTAGCTCCAAAAAATAATTTTGATACAACCTTGTATTTCTTATAAAAAAAAATAAAGAAAGTGAGTAGTTTATTTGAGATGAAGAAAAGCTGAACGGCTAAGTTGTATTTCTCATTCTTCCGCGCGCTCCAACTAGTTTCCCTCTTTCAAATTCATCACGATCTCCTAAAACGGTTTTGTTTCCTCTAAACAAGGATGGGATCTTGAGCAAAAGTGGTTATATATTTTTCCCAGCAGCGATTCTGCCTCTTCTACAACAACAGAAACCTCGACTCAAGAAACCCTCATTTGCTATCATTCACTCGCCCACTTGAATGGAGAGGTTAGTAGCCATCATTTAATTCGAATATTTGTTATGAATTTTAATCTGGGAGCATATGTTTTGGATCGGCTCATTGTAAATAGCCCTAATTCGTGTGTAAAGAAAGTTTAATCTGATTCTGATTTTAATGATTTCGATTATTGCTGCGGGTCTTGTTTTATTCTGATTCTGATGTTAATGATTCCAATTATTCTTGTCGTTCTTGTTTTAATCGGATTCTGATGTTAATGATTCTGATTATTGCTCCTGCTAATGATTCCGATTTTGTTGTTGTTAATAATACTTGCTGTATAATCCTGTATTCTGTATGTTTACTGTATAATACATGCGGTTCCTGTAATCCTATATTCTGTAAGTTGAATTTGCTTCACCAACAACATTAGTCTCTGTCCTTGTAAAATTTTTAATATCTCCAGGTCCTAAAGTAACTGCGAATGAAGGATACTTTAGTCTGAATGAGTTTGGGCCAGTTTCGGGTCGGGCCCGTGAATACGTTTAGCCAAATGGGTCATGTTCGTGTCAACCCGGCAGGTTTGACTCATTTAACCTATTTTTTTTTATTTTTAATGTGTTTCATATAATACCTAAACTATCTGAGTATATTTATTTACAAATATTAATGTTTAAAAATAGTTTGGCATGCTTTAAACCTAAATGCTAAAAAATTATATGTAAACTTAATATTTTAGAGTGCTAATATGTAAAAAATAGTTAAATAACTTTTTTTGGGGTGAAATAGGTCATGGTCGTGTCAACATGCAAATACACCTGTCGTGTTTAGGATCGATCCCCGCCCCATGAACACGGCCCGTTTAGCAGCCGCTTTTATAACATTGTGTCTTTTTTCTGATCATTGTTTTTATTTTCCTACAGGCTAGAAAGACTCCTTCAGTGGAATCTTTTGATTCTTCTGGTGAAGAAGAGTAAGATCATGCACTTTAGAGTTTATCGCATTGTATTTTTTCTGAATTTAATTTTATAAAAGGAATTTTGTTTGTTTGTAGGCTTGCTATTTAGAGGCTTGAGATGATGAAAAATGACTTGAGGCAAAGACTTGCAAATGAGGTCATACTTTTGATTTTCTTTGTGCATGCAGTGAATATATTTTTAAATAATATTAGTATATATATATTTTTTATTTTAGGCGAGAGGAAACACGATACTTCAAGCTAGCTTGGAAAGAAGGAAGCAAGCATTACACGAACGTAGGATGTCACTTGAACAAGATGTAAGCCCTCCTTTCTTCATTTGATGAAATAATGTGTTGGCAGGTTGGCTTAAACCTCACTTGGCTCGTTTTTGGCCAACACTGAACTTGTTTTGACCTGACTTCATTAATATACTGAAATCCGAGTTTTGTATCATATTGGGCTTCTGATTTTACTCATTTATCATGACAGGTTTCAAGATCGCAAGAACAGTTACAAGCTGAGAGAGATCTAAGATCCATATTAGAAGTTGGGTTAAGCATGTCTTCTGCACCGGTTTCTCGATCCCATAACATGGATCCAAAGGTTTTCCTTTTTCCCCTTTTTAAACATTTGACTTGTTGTAGATCATTTCTTTTGAGGTGGCTAGGGTGTTTAAAAACTTTTACCATCCAAACCGAAGCAAGTCAGCCGGTTTGGCAAGTTTAAGATCCAAACGGTTCAATTTTCGTGGTTTTGGCTGGTTTGAGAGCCAAACAGTTCTGTTTGAACTTGGAATCAAGCATTTAAGCTTTATCATATTGAATTTTTTTTATACAAACTAATGATTTTGACCAAAATAAAAAATAAAACCCACCAAACCGGTAAAAGAGCCTGGTCCAGTCGACCCACTCAACCCGCCTAGTTGATTTCTCATTTTTCAAAAATGTATTTAACGGTTCGGCCCATAATTTTCATTCTTCTGGTTGAACCAGACTGTGAACTTAAATCCATATAACCGTAGAACAGACTCGATTTTAACTGTTAGTACTCTTCATTACAAGTTTAATTGCTTAATCTTCATAGTAAAACTTTTAGAAGTTTAATATTTCTATGTTGCAACTGGATTTTCATCAACTAGGTTAAACTTTATGTACTTTTGTTACTTTGTAACAGGATATCCAGTGTGGGCGCATACCCACTGGCATTTTACAAGACATGCCGTTACGGTACGTGAATGGAACTGTTCTTTGTGAGGTGAGTTAATTCTCTTTGCAACACATGCAAAAAATATTAGAAATTATATCAAATGTTATAACTAACATATTGCATGAGTTTGAACAAGAGCAACAGTGACTCTTGATTCTTCACTAGAAGTAGTAGATTTGTCAGAACCTTTCAAATCTTTTTCCTCCTAGCAAGAAGAGCGAAAATCCATAAGTTTGACACATATTCTTGTGCACTATAGATCTATGGGATCTTGTGACACAGTCATTTTAGTCACATAGGTTTTAGAATATATGGACACAATTGTTTAGTCACATAGGGTTTAGTTTATACGGACTGAATTATTTAACTGTCACAAAAGTGTCCCAAAATGCGGCATAATTGTATTGTAGTGTATCATAGAAACTTTATAATCTTTTTCTTACACACAAGACACACAGGGTAGTACTAGAAATAATATACAAATGAAAAGCACATTTTTTGTTAGTAGTTCGCTTATAGTCTAGATTGCAGACTGACCCAACTATGCATACAAAACTAGCTAGACACTAAATTAACAAGGCAATAGACAACTTTTCTGTGAAGCCCTTTTGATCGAATGAGATTTCAGAAAGAGTTAACATTTGATTTTTGAGCAGGTCCGGGACTACCGTTTTTTTATAGACTTCCCTATCAAATTTATGAGAAATTGTTATTTTACATTTCATAGGTTTGACTTTATCATCAAAAGTCAAATTGTGTACTCAGGTTATTCATACATGTGTTATCTTTCTTCAGGGCAGTGATAGTTGGAACGGTAAAAGGTAAATGTGCAATTATGGAACAAGCGTTGACTGAGAATAACATCATGCCTCGTCCATCAAGCACACTAGAACAATCTCAATGTGATACATTAGAGGGTGTTGAAAACATTGATGAGTGAAGGCGATTTAGTAGATTCTCTAACTCGTTAGTAACTTACAAACGCTTTTAGTTTTGTTTGTTTTAGTATTTAAATTTCTATAACTAGTACTTTTATTTGGTTGTTTGTAAGATTAATGTTTATTAGTTTAATTAAGAATGTTAATTTGTTCACGTATGTTTCCATATTGCTTTGGTATTTGTTTGTACATATTGAACATTTTTATCTACATATAGAGTGGTTAATTTCTACACTTTAAAATATATTTACCAACACATCAACGTTTTTTTTTCAACACAAATTAAGATCAATACCTACACATCTTCAACATTTACTTACACATAATATTACTTTTACCTACACATAAGATTACTTTTACCCACACATATATTCATGCCACGTCAACTGCCACGTCGGATGCCACGTCAACTGCCACGTCGAATGCCACGTCGGATGCCATGTCATCTGCCATGTCAGCTGCCACGTCAGATGTCTTCTAAACAAATTATTACTTTTAACCACACATATAAATGGCTTTTAGCCACACATGTATGTGTAGGTATAGCTTGCTATATACCTACATATAACTTATGTGTGGATAATGACCTATATCCACAGTCATGAGCCTACACATCATTACACTTATTTTATGTGTAGGTAAAGAAAACTAACAACACATTATATGCTTTTTCCTACATATACTTTGTGTTGGTAAAGAACCAAATTTCTTGTAGTGTATTCCTCCTTGTCACCCATTTAGCCCAATAGAAGGCATGGACTGTTGCGCCGACTTTCATGTTTGTAGTTGTTGAAAATTTTATATATGAGTTAAATGCTCGGATAGTCCCTGTGGTTTGGGTTTTTTTCACCTTGAGTCCCTACCTTTCTAAAACTACAGTTATAGTCCCCAACTTTTGCAGTTTCGTTCCCGGATAGTCCCTGGCGCGGATGATGGTTAGTTTTTTCAGTTAAGCTGATGTGAAATGACTATAATGTCCTTGCTATTAAGAAAATAACAAATAAAACATTAAAAGATTAAAAAATACTTATGAGCCCCACCTATCCACTTACCCACCCCACCTTTTCTCCCCTTTTCATCTCACTCAACTCATCACCGCTGCCACCATGAACCACCCATCCCTAACGAGGGAACAACTGAAAACGACTCCGTAATGATCAACATCGCCGGAGCGCCCAAAATCCCGACCATTCAAGATCTTCGGGCCCAAATCACAATCGGGTCAACCCACGGTCACCAAAAGGTAAACACACCCTCATTAGAACTAGATAGATCTTTAGACAATACTAGAATCGGGGTTTCAACAGAAGACTTTTTTTTGTTACATACATTATCCAACACACTTAGATTTTGTACTAAAAGAAAGTTATATGTTACCAATAAAAAATATTAAAATGGTAGATAGGCCCTATGATCAAACAAACAGGTGGAACAAAAAACAAAAGAGTGCTTGAAAAAAAGAAAGGTTTTGACAGTAACAATGGCGGGAGATATTTACAGTATTGACTCAGTGACTACGTGGCTCCGATCGGTGTATCCACTTTTAATGAATTCCCTTTCTCTCATCAATCTTTTCACACGGTGTTACGGTGGTGGCAGCGGGGCGGAGGTGTTACGGTGGTGGGTTTTCCGACGATTTCGGGGTGAGGTGGTGGCGACGTGGTGGAGATGTTATGATGGGGCGTTTTCAGGCGATGATGGGGTGGATCTGTTGTGGCGGTGGATCTATCGCGGTGATGGAAGGTGATTGTTATTACCGAAGGTTTCTGATGTATTTTTGCAAAACGGGGAAAAAGACGAGTTTCCGGGAGTGTATATCACTCGGGCGATCGGAAAAGAAGGTCCGACCAGTAGTTTAGATATTGAATGAATCGATCTGTGTTGGAACCGAAAGTTGCAGAATATTGGGCAAAGAGGAAGACAAGTAGAGTTAAAATGGTAATTTGGTTTTAATTGTTATATTTTAATATGAAGGGCATTTAGGTAATTTCACAGTCACTTAACTAAGAAAACTACCCCCATCCACACCAGGGACTATCCGAGAACGAATTTGCCAAAGTTGGGGACTATAGCTGTAATTTTAAAAACGTAGAGACTAAAAGTGAAATCGGAGCAAACCACATGGATTATCCGGGCACTTTTCTCTGTATATATTGAAGAACAGTTGGAAAATGACTCACGGTTTGACAGAAAAGTCATATATGATGACAAAATAGAGCAACATTTGATTATAGTTTTTAACTTTTTTTTCTAGTGCGATCTTGTGACCAATGTTTTCAGAACCAGATCGGACGTCGATCCGGTTTGGTCACTCGTCCACTGGTCCGACCGGTTCAATCGGATGTAAGAACCGGCAGGTGTCTTAAAATTAATAGGGTGAAATTTGAAAAAAAAAAAAAAAAAAAGCCAAAATCCGATTCAATCCCTTAATAACCCGGTTCAACCGGCTGATTTTTCGGTCCAACAGCCGGTTCAACCCCGGTTCGATGTAAATCCGGTCCAATATACTGAACTAAACCGGTCAGACCTCCGATTCCCGGTTCAACCAGTCTGGTTCGGTTTTGAAAACATTGTGTGTGACTTCCAAGTTATGATGGTTGTATTTTTTAAATACCTTTAAAGACGAGTGAGGTATTTGTAGATAACCACTACAAGAAATTTATATATATTATTTAAGTATACGAAGTATAAGATTAGTGGCACAAAGTATAACAAGATAATATCCAATCTTCTAATTCCAGAAAAGGTGCGGATTCAGGAAATAATTTTTGTGGCTGCGGACAAGAGGTTTAACCAAATTTTCAAGAGGCGCGATCGAGATTTTTCCCTATAAAATACACTAATTTTTTTTTCAAGAGGTGCGTCCGCCCACCCAGCCCTTTACCTAAGTCCGCCCTAGGCACAAAGACACAATGGATCATAAAATATAATAAAATGTAAAGAAATATAACACGATGCCAATGAAAAAGACACAGTGACGAAAAACGCACAGTGGCAAATAAAAAGACACAATGATCTAAACAAAAATTCCTAAATCTACAAGCTAAAAATGTAAAATAGAAAACCTAAATCTAAGATCGTAGAGTTTGACGAGACGGTTTTGATACCGATAGAATGAGTTCAGTCGGATATTTAATGCATGAGAGCTTTCGTACTTCATTTAGTGTATGAAATGTATACACTTGTTGGTCGACGTTTTACTTTTGTTTGAATGACGAACTGTAACACCTTGGAAATTCATGTCCAATAAAATAAAGACACGTGTCATGTTATGCAAACGTGTTATAGAAAGGGATCCAGATAAAGATGTGAGGTAGGATTTAAAAAGGTCGACATGTTAATTTATACCTCTGAGCGACCGACTAATAAATTCCTAACCATGATATAACTAATCAACATCTCAAATTGTGTAAATAAATCTGGTTATCCTAAATAATAAAATTATTATAAGCTAAGATATGAATCCTATGAGAATTCTTGGTATCTCCGACATTTTAAAACTTCTCACAAGACCCAAAATGTGTAAGTGCATGCAAAGCATGCAAGGTCTGAGCAAATGGTCCCTCTACTGAAAAGGAAAGCATAAAATTCGGGCTTGTAAGAAAAGCATGGTCAAAGCTTGAAAATTTCAAAATTTCTGTCTTCTGCAGAAGGCTGACGGACCGTAAAGGTCTAAACCTTACGGTCCGTAAGGGAGTAGAGCTGGGCGATGTTTTTGCAGGTCGGTTACGGACCGCAAGGCCAAGAGCTTACGGTCCGTAAGGGAATCTTACGGTCCGTAAGGCTCTAATGCTTACGGTCCTTAAGGCATGCATCTGGGCGAATTTTTGGACAGCTGCCTGTATAACCGGTTCCACCGCCTTAAAAAGGTGGTATTCGCAAATCAGGGGCCATACAACTGGTTTTTAGCAACATAGGGACACCTGGGACCATCCAATAACATTTGTAGGGTCACTTGGCATGATCTTGAGCCATGAGGTTCACTATATAAGGGATTTGAGTTATGATCATTTGGACTTGCTCACTTGCATTTTTGTTCAAGCACCTTGGAGCTTCTCTGGACAGCAACCAAGATTCCTTTAAGTCTCTAATCCTATTTAGGACCATTGTAAGTGATCCTAATCATCCTTAATCCTTTTTAGCTTAGTTAATTAGCTAAAAGTCAAACCGTCGTAATTAAGGTTTGACTTCGAGATTAGTCTATAATTACTCAGTAGTATCTCGAATTAAAAATACCTTTAAGTAGGTAATTATGTGGGTATCAAACCCTTAAAAGGGTATTTCCAGATTCCCACTCTAACCATGTTAATTGTCGAGTCAAAGCATACTTTAAAAAGTCAACAGAATGCTTAAATCCAAATTAACTCATAATTAGCAATGTAGGATACTTGCAACCTGTTTGATCATTAATAAAACTTGGTAAATAATATAAGAACATGTCCCAACATGTTCAACTCGACAATTTTCCGTTTAGACCCGGTTTGGAACCGAAAGTCGCATAGTTTGACTTCTGCTTTGACTTTCAGTTCTGACCCGTTTAGCCTAAGTTAGGATTACCTTAGAGCTTCTTTTGGACCTAATTACATGTTAGTATAACCCTCTGTGATTATACAACATGGTTCATTAGACATCTAATCCATATGCATGTTTCCGTTAAATGCCTATATGTTGACCATTATGCCCTTTTGACCTTAAAATGTGATTTTTGGAAAAGTAAAAGAGTAGAAACCTTAGTTACTCATTTATAAGCTTGCACCTAAAATTTGACATCAGTTTGAGGTCTAGAATAGGAGTTATGCTCATTAGCGTAATTTGAAAGCTTTACGTTAATTAAACGGCGTAATTAGCATATAGCCTAGTTAAACCCACTTTTTAATATCAAACTTTTTACCCACTGATGTAATATAATATTTTGGGATTTTTAAGGATTTTTATTTATTTTTAGGTTGAGCATAACCTAGAGTTTTAAGCTTAATTCGGTTATGACGGTTTTACCCTTTTAAGCCATAAAATGAGTTTTACAAATCCTTTTGACCCCAAACCTTTTTCTACTGATTTTATTTGATAAATAAAGTATTTTGAGCCTTCTGGAATTATAAAAATATCAGCTTTCTTTTAAAAACCCGGAAATGGCTCCAAAACGCCTTTTTAAGCGTTTTCTACACATAGTATGTTTTAGAACCATATTAGATATATAAGACTCAATGCTTACTGATATGTTAAGTAAATTTTGAGGTTCTAACAGTAAGTAAAAGTTTGTAAATTCAGATTCCAGTTTTGACCTTTTAGGCTTATGTAAAATTACCAAAATACCCCTAAGGTGCATAGCTTGGTTTTAAAGGATAAATTTCACATTTATCTAGTACCCTACTGTTATAACTTATTAATTTAAGTTTATTTACTGAATAAACCAGACCTGTAACTCAGATTACTAATTAGATTCTTTTATAATCTTTTAAATGACCAAAATGCCCTTATGAGGCATATTTTGAGTTTAAATCCGTTTTGGGCGTAATAGAAGATACCTTACTGATATCACAACATGTTTAAGGCATATTAACTTAGGAAACTTGCATATGATTCATATGGTTACCCGTTACGCACTTTTCGCGTTCGGATCGGCTTATGTAACTAGTTTACATATATTAGCCGAAACGGGTCAAACCATATTGTTTTTGTCTCAAAATCCAGAATGTGCTTAAGTTACCCATATTAAACAAGCATGCAAGCTTGTCGGGTCAAAACCACATTCTAAACCGGTCTTCGCTTTCCACGCGATAAAACCGTATTTTTCCTTATAACTAACCGGTCTAAGCTTAAGCTTAATAAAAGACCCGTTAGGATTCTAATAGGTTATTATAAACCTTCGTTCCAGATTAGGAGATCCAGTAAAAGATACTTTCATTTGCTGTTGTGAAATATACTTGTAAAGGTAAATACTTTTAACTTATTTTCCCTTATACAGGCTTGGGGTACGGTATATAAAATACCGCTTGGTCGGGCATTCGAGCTTAATCGATTAGTGGTTAAGTACTATTGAGATGACCCGTTTAAAAACTTGTTTTGTTTGTTTAACGCCTTTGGGGGTTTAATGACCATGTCCCGGATATCCTTGGCATCATTCAAAGAATGGCCACGACCTTAGCACACGGGTGTAGGCGTACACCCGTAGTGCATTCAAATCAATAAAGTATAATGGTCGGTACGAGAGAAGTCTCGCGGCAGAACTATACTAAGTGGTGTGTCTATTAATCTTTAACCCGGCACGACCCGGAAAACTGAACGCATAACAAACATGTGATTCTTTACAATGATTATTTACAAATAATTATCCCAAGTTATAAAAGATTTGTGCTATGTGCATTTAAATCCATTTTCTGAAAACATTTTCAAAATGAGTCAGTTAATTGTATTTACCAGTGTAAACTGACGTATTTTCCCAAAAAGGTTAAGTGCAGGTACTACACGTAATAGGCTGGTCTCTCCTAGCATCAAGTAGAAGTCTCGCAAGCTTAGATGCCACTGTTGAACAATAAATTTCCGTTTTATTCGATTCCGCCTGTGGATACGTTTCAACAACTTGTGATACTTAAATATTACAATTTATTAAAGTTGAAATGATATTACATCTTTTGCTTCCGCTGTGCATTATTAATTGTGTTGTTTGACTATGATGATATCAACTACGTCACGATACTCCCCACCGGGCCCACCGGCAATACGTGGAAAGTCGGGGTGTGACAGGTTGGTATCAGAGCCAACGCTGAGTGAATTAAACACTAGCCTTTTTGTGTTTAATCTCAGTTACACATATTGCACATTCCTCGATCCTCGAGTCTAGACAAATAACATAGGACAAATTCTGTTTTATTTTAATGTTTTCTTTTAATTTTATGTATATATATGCTTGTGTTATCTTTACTTATGTTGACAGGTTCAAGATGCCGCCGCGATTCCTTAGAGGTAGAGGAAGAGGAAAGGGGACATTCCGTGCCCCAAATGACGATGAGGCCGGACCTTCCCACCGGCGCACACCATCCGTTAACCTGAGCCCTAGTCCCCAGGAACCCTGGAGGACGTACATTGAACCCGAGAGACGATCCGTCTCCCTAAGCTCATCACCGTCCTATCTAAATTCCTTCGGGCCTCAGTCCAAAAATGAACCTCATAACTCTTTCATACCTCTCCTACGATCAAACTCCCACCATTCATTTAATGACCCCACACCCTATTTCCAGAGTCGGTTCAACCCGGCAAACCAACAAGAAGAACCAGCGGGTCACAACCCGTTAGGGCCTGAAGATCACTTCTCCATGGATATGGAGGAGGATGAAGATCCTGTCGAACCTCAAAGAGGGACCCCTACTCATCCCATAGAGATCTCGGATGGGTCCTTATTTCACGGATCGCCTTACCGCGGTCCGGATAGCTATCAGGAGAGGTTCAACCGGATCGATTGGTATTTTACACCTCCATACCACCACTCACCCCAGCAGCAGCAGCAACAACAGCAACAGCAGGATCCTTCTGAGGATTCTCGCTTTGTGGCAGTTACTCCGCCACCACCACCACCAGTTGTGCAACCGCCTCCGGAGCCAACGAGGCGGAGAAGGTCAAACGCGCGAATATCCGCGCGAGGAGGAGTGCATATCAACACCCCTCAACCCTCGAGTGGCAGCCACTATCCACCACTCTATGAAGACCCGCAGATGGGGGGTCCTTCAAACCCCGTCTCGGAAGTAGATTCTGCGCCTGTAGCGCCACCCTCGGGTTTTGACAACCCAATCCCTGCATACGTCGGTACAGCGGCGTATAACCCATTTGAATTACCAGGTCACACCAACTACAATTATGCCAATGTGGACCCGTACCAGGAGGCATGGAACTACAACACTCTTCACCCAGAAGGACCTTATGGAACTTCTTGGGGCACTGGATACCCACCATACGGGTATCATCAGCAGCCGCCTCCTCAACCTCCACTATATCAGCAACCCCTGCAGATGTCTCCACCACAACATCAGGAGATCCTGCAGAATATTAGAGAGGTACGGCATGAAGTGCGGGAAGACCGAAGGTATAACAGAGGGATGTTCAAGAAAATGGTGGATTTGATCAAGGGAAAAAGCAAGAAGGATCACTAAATCCTTTGTTTGTTTGTTTACTTTAGTGTTGTAATCATGTCCCTGCGTGGACATTTGTTTCAGTATTCTACCCCTGCGTGGGTATATCTTTTATTCCGCCCCTGCGAGGGCATGTCCTTTTGTTGACCCCTGCGTGGGTATGTTTATTTTGTTTCGCCCCTGCGCGGGCATGTTATTTTGTAGAAGTCCCGTTTAGGGCAAAATTTGTACTATTTGGATTTATGTTGGAATGTTTAATTTTAGATTTTATTATTATTGTTAATTATATTAAAATAAATAGAAATAACATTCCTATTTTAAGGATCTACCATTATATTAAAATGGCGAAATCTAAAAAGGGCAAGTCCTAGCCGTTTTTCATCTTAAGACAAGGCCAAGATGGTAGTTCCACAATTAGATTTGGATCCAAATTAACAAACTCAATTTAGGATTGTTCTGTATTAATGATTAAAAGAATCTTAAAGGTAAAACCTAGCCTATATGCCATCACAGACATGGCCAAGACGGTAAAACCTATCTAACAGATTCTAACCCATGTTACCATCTGTAAATATGCTAACATTTTTGGCAAATTGTGGATCGTTAAAGTCACACAGGCCATCTTATAAACAGGGTTAATTTTAATTCCCTTAATTATATAACCATCCCTTAAGGATGAAGTGCCTACGGGCAATAATTAATGTCCTCTGGGACTAAAGACAGTGGTAGCCTATGACTCCCTGTCTGGAAAAGGTAATGAACTATGATTCAAACCTAAATACCTGGATGTTGTAAAATCCTGGGTTATAATCAAATTTAATTTGTCTACGTGACTAAGCCTTATGTGCTATTATTAATTTATAATTAGGATGGTAATAAAGATCCTACATTGTGACAAATTAACCTAAAATGGCAATTTAAAACCATGGTTAATAAAATATAAAATATTATGAAAGCTTCTAAATAAAACCTTGCCCATTATTTTTATATGTAGCAATTGAAGCTACATGGCCGGGTCGGATGAAGTAAACAGTCATCCGGTGGAAAACCACGAGAATGCGAAGATACAGATAACCGCTGCAGAATTGCAAGCACTTGTAGATAATGTTGTTACAAGGGCCATTGAGCGACAGTATAATGAGTCCAGTGGATCTCAAAGTAAGACCTTATCCACACAACATCCTAAGCCTAAAAGCCATTCTGAGGCCCATAGCAAGCCACCACCTACCCCACCTAAGTCTAAGAAGGATGAGTCTAAGAAAGATGATGATAAACATTCCTCCAACCAAAACAGCGTCCCCTTAAAGAAGATTGTGGTTGATGATGCACCACGTGCTAAGTACTGCACATATAAATATTTTGTATCTTGTAAACCCCGAGATTTTACTGGGGAGAAAGGGGCGGTGGATTGCATGACATGGTTGGATGAGATGGACACGGTGGTAGACATAAGTGGTTGTGCGGAAAGGGACGTTGTGAAGTTTGTGTCACAGTCTTTTAAGGGTGAAGCCCTAGCATGGTGGAGATCGTTGATTCAGGCCACCGGAAAAGTCCCATTGTACAATATGTCTTGGGAACAATTTGTTGCCCTTATCAAGGAAAACTACTGCCCTCAGCACGAGGTTGAAAAGATAGAGTCTAATTTTCTGTCGTTGGTGATGAAGAACCTGGATTGCCAGGCTTATCTTACGAGCTTTAATACCCTGTCGAGGTTGGTTCCTTACCTTGTGACCCCGGAACCCAAGAGAATCGCTCGTTACATTGGGGGTTTGGCCTCAGAAATTAAAGCAAGCATGAAGGCCTCTCGGCCCGCGACATTCAGATCCGCAGCTGATATTTCCCTGTCTCTCACTTTGGACGCGATTAGGCAAAGATCGCTGAGAAACACTGATGTTGAAAAGAGAAAGCGTGAGGATGACAACTCACGACGGTCAGATAAGAGGCATAAGGGAAATAACGACCACAGAAAGAGTTCTGGTTTTTAGAAAGATGGTCAACAGTCGGGCGAGAAGCCCAGTAAAACTTGTAAGAGGCACCACTTCGGGAGGTGCAGATTTGAATCAAAATCCCAGTCTCAACCAAAAGTGTGTGGGATTTGTAAATCAAGCGAGCACAAGGCCTTAGACTGCAAGAAAATTAAGGATGCCACGTGCTATAACTACAATGAAAAAGGGCACATAAAGTCAAACTGCCCAAAGTATACAAAGAAAACCGAGGAAGCGAAAAAGACTAATGCAAGGGTCTTCAGGTTGGATGCTAAGGAAGCTGTTAAGGATGACAATGTGATCACAGGTACCTTCCTTATTAATGACATCTATGCTAGAGTACTTTTTGATTCAGGCGCTGATAAGTCATTCGTAGATAACAAGTTTTGTGAACTATTGAAATTGCCTGTTAAAACCTTAAGTGTGAAGTATGAGGTGGAATTGGCCGATGGAACCATAGAAACCTCATCAACTGTGTTAGATGGATGTGTTATGTCCATTAGGAACCACTCTTTTCCTTTATCCTTACTTCCCTTTAAACTAGCCGGTTTTGATATAGTGATAGGTATGGATTGGTTATCACATAACCAAGCCTAGATTGTGTGCAACAAGAAGCAAGTTGTAGTCAAAACCCCATCCGGTGAGCCACTTACCATTCAAGGAGATACTAAGTATGGACTGCCTGAGCAAGTGTCTATACTCAAGGCCTCTAAGTGTTTGCAGAAAGGTTGTGTTATCTACATGGCACAAGTGACTATTGACGAGCCAAAGCCTAAGATTGAGGATATCCCCGTCATTTCTGAATATCCTGAAGTTTTTCCTGAAGAACTACCTGGTTTACCACCAGATAGGCAAGTAGAATTCCGAATTGACATCATCCCCGGAGCAGCACCTGTAGCTAGAGCACCTTATAGGTTGGCACCAACGGAGATGAAGGAGTTAAGGACGCAGTTAGATGATTTGCTAGCCAAAGGTTTCATTAGACCTAGTTCGTCTCCTTGGGGAGCGCCGATCTTGTTTGTCAAAAAGAAGGATGGATCGATGCGTCTGTGCATCGATTACCGCGAGCTTAATAAAGTCACTATCAAGAATAGGTATCCCTTGCCCAGGATCGACGACTTGTTCGATCAACTACAGGGGGCAAGTTATTTCTCTAAGATCGATTTGAGGTCAGGCTATCATCAATTAAAGGTTAAAGATGAAGATGTGCACAAGACTGCATTTAGACTCGTTATGGTCATTACGAGTTCCTAGTGATGCCTTTTGGGCTCACTAATGCTCCTGCCGCATTCATGGATCTCATGAATCGCGTCTGCAAGCCTTACTTGGATAAATTCGTCATCGTCTTCATAGACGATATCCTCATCTACTCAAGGAGTCAAGCTGACCACGAGAAGCATCTTCGATGCATTCTGGAACTACTTCAACAAGAGAAACTCTATGCCAAGTTTTCAAAGTGCGAATTTTGGCTTCGAGAAGTCCAGTTTCTTGGACATGTAGTTAGTGAGCGTGGTATCCAAGTGGATCCCGCTAAGGTTGAAGCTGTCATGAATTGGCAAGAGCCAAAGACGCCTACTGAGATTCGTAGTTTCCTGGGTTTAGCAGGATATTATAGACGATTCATCGAAAACTTCTCAAGGATTGCTGCGCCTCTAACTTCGTTGACACGTAAGAAGGTTAAGTTTGATTGGGGCCCTAAGCAGCAGGAATCCTTTGACATTCTTAAGAAAAAGTTGAGCAATGCACCAGTGTTAACCTTGCCCGATGGAATAGAAGAGTTCGTGGTGTATTGTGATGCATCACACACTGGTATGGGTTGTGTCCTTATGCAGAAAGGCAAAGTCATTGCTTACGCCTCGCGACAGTTAAAAGTGCACGAGAAGAACTACACCACCCATGACTTGGAACTGGGTGCCGTTGTATTCGTATTAAAACTACGGAGGCACTATTTGTATGGAACCAAGTGTGTAATCTATTCAGATCACAAGAGCCTTCAACATTTGTTCAATCAGAAGGACTTGAACATGAGGCAGCGACGATGGATGGAAACTTTAAATGATTATGATTGTGAGATAAGATACCATCCGGGCAAGGCAAATGTAGTTGCTGACGCCCTAAGCAGGAAGGAAAGAGTGAAACCAATAAGAATCAATGCCAAGAGCATTGAGATAAAGAATGGTTTGAACGAGAGATTGTTGGTTGCACAGAAGGAAGCTGTGTTGGAAGCTAACTATCCTGAAGAAAACCTAGGAGTAACTGAGGAGCAGTTATCCTATGACAAGGACGGAATGCTAAGATTAAATGGAAGAATATAGGTTCCAGTTTTTGGAGGACTTCGAGATGTTATCCTCCAGGAAGCCCACAGTTCCAAATACTCCGTTCATCCTGGAGCTGATAAGATGTACCAGGATCTAAAGGCAAACTACTGGTGGATAGGCATGAAAAAGTCTGTAGCTGCCTATGTGGCTAAATGTTTGACATGCGCGCAAGTCAAAGCTGAGCATCAGAAGCCGTCAGGGTTGCTACAGCAGCCTGAACTCCCCACATGGAAGTGGGAGATGGTGACGATGGATTTCATCACCAAATTGCCGAAGACAAGGAAGGGAAATGATACTATATGGGTTATAGTAGATAGACTGACTAAGTCAGCACATTTCCTACCCATTAAGGAAACTTATAGCTCTGACATGTTAGCCCAATTGTACGTAGATAAGATTGTAGCTCTGCATGGCGTACCAGTATCAATTATCTCTGATAGAGATACAAGGTACACCTCTCATTTTTGGAAAAGTTTCCAACAGTCTTTGGGCACACGCTTAAACTTTAGTACGGCTTACCATCCACAGACGGACGGGCAGAGTGAGCGTACCATCCAAACGTTGGAAGACATGCTTCGTGCATGTGTGATTGATTTGGGTGGCAGTTGGGATAACCACCTGCCATTAATCGAATTCTCCTACAACAACAGCTATCATACCAGCATTAAAGCTGCGCCTTTTGAGGCATTATATGGTAGAAAATGCAGAACACCTATCTGTTGGGCGGAAGTAGGAGAAGTTCAATTATCAGGACCAGACTTAGTCTTTGAAACAACGGACAAGATTTTCCAAATTCGCGACCGCCTGAAAGCTGCCAGGGATAGGCAGAAGAGTTACGCCGATCCAAAGCGTAAACCTCGGAAATTCGAGGTTGGTGATAAAGTCTTGCTTAAAGTATCACCCTGGAAAGGAGTGATGCGATTTGGTAAGAAAGGCAAGTTAAGCCCGAGATACATAGGACCTTTCGAGGTTATCGAACGCGTCGGGTCAGTTGCCTATAAGTTAAACTTACCAGAAGAGCTCAGTGGTATTCACAACGTATTCCACATCTGCAATCTGAAGAAGTGTTTCGCTGATGAATCACTGGTCATACCACATACATATGTGCATATAGATGAGAGCTTGAAATTTGTGGAAAAACCATTGTCGATTGAAGATCGACAGATAAAGAAGCTTCGAAGGAAGCATGTGCCTATTGTAAAGGTCAAATGGGATGCCCGCAAAGGTCCCGAATATACTTGGGAGGTAGAGTCTACCATGAAGGAGAAATACCCTCATTTGTTCCAGTAAATCTCGAGGTCGAGATTTCTTTTAAGGGGGTGAGGATGTAACACCTTGGAAATTCATGTCCAATAAAATAAAGACACGTGTCATGTTATGCAAACGTGTTATAGAAAGGGATCCAGATAAAGATGTGAGGTAGGATTTAAAAAGGTCGACATGTTAATTTATACCTCTGAGCGACCGACTAATAAATTCCTAACCATGATATAACTAATCAACATCTCAAATTGTGTAAATAAATCTGGTTATCCTAAATAATAAAATTATTATAAGCTAAGATATGAATCCTATGAGAATTCTTGGTATCTCCGACATTTTAAAACTTCTCACAAGACCCAAAATGTGTAAGTGCATGCAAAGCATGCAAGGTCTGAGCAAATGGTCCCTCTACTGAAAAGGAAAGCATAAAATTCGGGCTTGTAAGAAAAGCATGGTCAAAGCTTGAAAATTTCAAAATTTCTGTCTTCTGCAGAAGGCTGACGGACCGTAAAGGTCTAAACCTTACGGTCCGTAAGGGAGTAGAGCTGGGCGATGTTTTTGCAGGTCGGTTACGGACCGCAAGGCCAAGAGCTTACGGTCCGTAAGGGAATCTTACGGTCCGTAAGGCTCTAATGCTTACGGTCCTTAAGGCATGCATCTGGGCGAATTTTTGGACAGCTGCCTGTATAACCGGTTCCACCGCCTTAAAAAGGTGGTATTCGCAAATCAGGGGCCATACAACTGGTTTTTAGCAACATAGGGACACCTGGGACCATCCAATAACATTTGTAGGGTCACTTGGCATGATCTTGAGCCATGAGGTTCACTATATAAGGGATTTGAGTTATGATCATTTGGACTTGCTCACTTGCATTTTTGTTCAAGCACCTTGGAGCTTCTCTGGACAGCAACCAAGATTCCTTTAAGTCTCTAATCCTATTTAGGACCATTGTAAGTGATCCTAATCATCCTTAATCCTTTTTAGCTTAGTTAATTAGCTAAAAGTCAAACCGTCGTAATTAAGGTTTGACTTCGAGATTAGTCTATAATTACTCAGTAGTATCTCGAATTAAAAATACCTTTAAGTAGGTAATTATGTGGGTATCAAACCCTTAAAAGGGTATTTCCAGATTCCCACTCTAACCATGTTAATTGTCGAGTCAAAGCATACTTTAAAAAGTCAACAGAATGCTTAAATCCAAATTAACTCATAATTAGCAATGTAGGATACTTGCAACCTGTTTGATCATTAATAAAACTTGGTAAATAATATAAGAACATGTCCCAACATGTTCAACTCGACAATTTTCCGTTTAGACCCGGTTTGGAACCGAAAGTCGCATAGTTTGACTTCTGCTTTGACTTTCAGTTCTGACCCGTTTAGCCTAAGTTAGGATTACCTTAGAGCTTCTTTTGGACCTAATTACATGTTAGTATAACCCTCTGTGATTATACAACATGGTTCATTAGACATCTAATCCATATGCATGTTTCCGTTAAATGCCTATATGTTGACCATTATGCCCTTTTGACCT
This sequence comes from Helianthus tuberosus, assembly GCA_030545235.1. Classification (NCBI taxonomy): domain Eukaryota; kingdom Viridiplantae; phylum Streptophyta; class Magnoliopsida; order Asterales; family Asteraceae; genus Helianthus; species Helianthus tuberosus. The sequence continues at coordinate 16,757,868 of CM060354.1, read as the reverse complement.
TAAAATGTGATTTTTGGAAAAGTAAAAGAGTAGAAACCTTAGTTACTCATTTATAAGCTTGCACCTAAAATTTGACATCAGTTTGAGGTCTAGAATAGGAGTTATGCTCATTAGCGTAATTTGAAAGCTTTACGTTAATTAAACGGCGTAATTAGCATATAGCCTAGTTAAACCCACTTTTTAATATCAAACTTTTTACCCACTGATGTAATATAATATTTTGGGATTTTTAAGGATTTTTATTTATTTTTAGGTTGAGCATAACCTAGAGTTTTAAGCTTAATTCGGTTATGACGGTTTTACCCTTTTAAGCCATAAAATGAGTTTTACAAATCCTTTTGACCCCAAACCTTTTTCTACTGATTTTATTTGATAAATAAAGTATTTTGAGCCTTCTGGAATTATAAAAATATCAGCTTTCTTTTAAAAACCCGGAAATGGCTCCAAAACGCCTTTTTAAGCGTTTTCTACACATAGTATGTTTTAGAACCATATTAGATATATAAGACTCAATGCTTACTGATATGTTAAGTAAATTTTGAGGTTCTAACAGTAAGTAAAAGTTTGTAAAGTCAGATTCCAGTTTTGACCTTTTAGGCTTATGTAAAATTACCAAAATACCCCTAAGGTGCATAGCTTGGTTTTAAAGGATAAATTTCACATTTATCTAGTACCCTACTGTTATAACTTATTAATTTAAGTTTATTTACTGAATAAACCAGACCTGTAACTCAGATTACTAACTAAATTCTTTTATAATCTTTTAAATGACCAAAATGCCCTTATGAGGCATATTTTGAGTTTAAATCCGTTTTGGGCGTAATAGAAGATACCTTACTGATATCACAACATGTTTAAGGCATATTAACTTAGGAAACTTGCATATGATTCATATGGTTACCCGTTACGCACTTTTCGCGTTCGGATCGGCTTATGTAACTAGTTTACATATATTAGCCGAAACGGGTCAAACCATATTGTTTTTGTCTCAAGATCCAGAATGTGCTTAAGTTACCCATATTAAACAAGCATGCAAGCTTGTCGGGTCAAAACCACATTCTAAACCGGTCTTCGCTTTCCACGCGATAAAACCGTATTTTTCCTTATAACTAACTGGTCTAAGCTTAAGCTTAATAAAAGACCCGTTAGGATTCTAATAGGTTATTATAAACCTTCGTTCTAGATTAGGAGATCCAGTAAATTATACTTTCATTTGCTGTTGTGAAATATACTTGCAAAGGTAAATACTTTTAACTTATTTTCCCTTATACGGGCTTGGGGTACGGTATATAAAATACCGCTTGGTCGGGCATTCGAGCTTAATCGATTAGTGGTTAAGTACTATTGACATGACCCGTTTAAAAACTTGTTTTGTTTGTTTAACGCCTTTGGGGGTTTAATGACCATGTCCCGGATATCCTTGGCATTATTTAAAGAATGGCCACGACCTTAGCACACGGGTGTAGGCGTACACCCGTAGTGCATTCAAATCAATAAAGTATAATGGTCGGTACGAGAGAAGTCTCGCGACAGAACTATACTAAGTGGTGTGTCTATTAATCTTTAACCCGGCACGACCCGGAAAACTGAACGCATAACAAACATGTGATTCTTTACAATGATTATTTACAAATAATTATCCCAAGTTATAAAAGATTTGTGCTATGTGCATTTAGATCCATTTTCTGAAAACATTTTCAAAATGAGTCAGTTAATTGTATTTACCAGTGTAAACTGACGTATTTTCCCAAAAAGGTTAAGTGCAGGTACTACACGTAATAGGCTGGTCTCTCCTAGCATCAAGTAGAAGTCTCGCAAGCTTAGATGCCACTGTTGAACAATAAATTTCCGTTTCATTCGATTCCGCATGTGGATACGTTTCAACAACTTGTGATACTTAAATATTACAATTTATTAAAGTTGAAATGATATTACATCTTTTGCTTCCGCTGTGCATTATTAATTGTGTTGTTTGACTATGATGATATCAACTACGTCACGATACTCCCCACCGGGCCCACCGGCAATACGTGGAAAGTCGGGGTGTGACACGAACTCGTTGACTGTCATTTAACAAGGATCCCGTTGAAATCCAAAAACATACTCTTCATCTATTTATTTATTTATTATTATTATTATTATTATTATTATTTTGAACAGCTAACCTCTAGATGCCTAGGTCCTAGAGAATGAAGGAATTATTCTCATCCAGGTAAGGGACCAGAATCGAACCTGCTACCACCCAGGTAGGAAACCTCACGGGGTGAGTAAACCCTCCCACCTCCACCACTGGGTTGTATACTCTCCATCTATTTAGTTGATTCACGTAACACAAACTTTGAGCTTGAAGATATTAGATATCCTCACTAAACCTCTCTTTAAAACAATAACAGATGTGTTTATAACAAGTTAGGCATGATTCACATCCATACTCCAACTTCAAGAATAATTGTATTTGAATGCACGGCCGGCCTAGAGCAAGTGCCGGGTGGGCGACTGCTCTAGGCCCTAATAGAAACAGGGCCCAAAAAAATTTCTAAGTTTATATATATATTGTGAAAACCGTGAGAAAACCAACCAAATCCAAATTTTATTTTTATACAAACCTCATTGTAATTGAAATACATCAAAAAAAGAATTTACAACATCAAATAATTCATTTCTCCTCTCAAAATTACTCTTATTATATTTTTTACACATGTGTAAATATAACAAATTTACACGTGTAAATGGCAAACTTACACATGTATAAATTTTCTTTATTTACGAATTCACGTAAAGTTAATCGCGTAAATTAAATTTCTAACATTGTATTCGTATAATAATGATAAGTGTAAAAAGAAATTTTGAGTTTGAATTGTTTTTGACTAAGTTCTCACGGTTTTTTTTCATTCGTTTTCACGGTTCTCTCAATATTTAGCGTTCTTATTTAAACCTTTCCCTATACACACACACACAAACTTAAAAAATATGTATGTTGTTAAAGAAAAATACTTAAAGGGTCTAGATTAATGAACGAAAAAACATTAAAGCCCAATTGTTTAGAAGCCCAGCTGTTTCGAAGCCCAATTGTTTTTGCCAATCAAATTCAGAAGTCCATCTGTTTTAGTGTGTAATGAAGTAATGACTTGATCCAAATCAATAAACAAACATAATAGATTAACGAATAGGGCCCGAGTTTTTTTATCTCGCACAGGGCCAATTTCTTTCTTTTTTTTCGATTTTCAAAGACGACCCTGGTATATCACATTGTATTAGTCTATTACTTTATTAGTTGGTTCAAGTTCAATTGGCCCGAAATAGGCTTTTCTATGATTTTATGTTGTATATTAAAAACCAATGAGAAAAAGTAATAGGCATCGAAGTCAGGTACAAAAGTGTGACTATTGAGTGAACTTGTGTATAGCAGGGACCATAAGGACAAAATATAAAATTTTGACATACTATATGGAGATCTTTTACACTTGCTCTTTTTTTTTCATCCGTTTTCAACTCCTTCGTCCGAGCCAATTTTAAGAGTCAAACTATAAGAAAACGACATCAGATGCCCAATTACAAACCCCAAAAGGGTAATACAACTATAAACAGTTCTACTATATTAGCTTGATAATGATTCAAGACATTAGGAAGCTACATAACGTGTCCAAAAAGCATATTTTAAACTAAGTTTGGCCAAGTAGAAGTGCTTTTAGGATGGCATCACTTCTCCCATCTGCATAAGGGAACAAATGGCCCGCACCAGCGAGCTCGTGGTAGTTTATCCATGGAAGTTGTTGGGCTATATATCGTTGCAGTGTGACGGGCACATACAGATCTTCATCACCCATCCATATATCAACAGACCCTTCCTTTTCTGGAAACGGGTTCTCAATTTCTGTTGGATCAAATTCCAATGTACCAAACCCAATATTCAAGTCACGGTGTATAGACTCGTATTCTCCTTGTTGTCTTACTTGTCCCTGCATAACACACGAAAAACAAACGATAGATCCACGTATTTCATAATCAGGAAACACAATAGTAAATCCACAAATTGCATTTTTAGTACCTCAACAGCTGATCTGCCAGCTGTAAATATCGGCACGAGTTCTCTATCTTGGCGGGATAGAATATTATGGCTGTTAGTCATCCAGGTTAGAATAGGAAACAACTTTTGAGTGTTCCACCAGTAGGTCAATGACGGAAGATAGTGAGCGACCCACAGACTCCATTGATCTTGAAGAAGCTGCTTTGAAAATGCTTGTTGAGATAAGTTTGATGGCAATTTGGGCCACCAATAATTAACTACTAGAGCTATAAGAGCTGCTCCTGCTAGCCTGTTTTCATCACATACACATAAATATATAAATAAGTCAATAACAAGTAGTGTGTTATATATGATTACAGTCCTGAATTTTGGCCAGTTTTGTGACAACTGGCACCAAACCGGTAATTTCCGTACACTTTAATCATTATTTAATGACTGCAATTATGTGCTTAATTGTCAGCAATGTCTGAACACATACTGAACAAGTGAATTCATGCACGTTGTATACTACAAAATATTGCTTTATGCATAAACGAGAGCGTTGCGTCAAAAACACTAAGTAAACTCACCGGTAAGACACTATGTGTCAACGGAACTGCAGAAAGCAGTCAGACAATAAAATTGGAGCCTAGGTGTAGGTCCGACAACAAGAATGCATTAAAACCCAGGAGTACATACAAGGGTTAATATATATACATTGCGAAAGCAAAAATAAGCACTAAAAAGCACCCGAAACGCACTTTAAGTGCATAATTTATATAATTCAGCAATAATTCAGCATTTAAATATATGAATATTTTGCAGAAATGTCGTTTTATTATCCGGAATATTTCCCTATGTGTTGGGAATTGAAAGAGTACAAGAAAGGTACTTAAAAGACACTAAAAAGTGTAATTTAGCACTTTAAAGAATCGGTATCTAACCGAACAACCGGACAATACCCGGAACACCAAAATAATGCTAGAAGCATTGTTTTTATTTTTCTAAGCTAGTTAGGGTCCCCGAACACCCTAACACACTATATATTACTTAACATACTTAAACACCTAAACCTAATGCTTAGCTTGTAACTAGATTGTGAACTTGGAGTTGAAATGTAACCAAGACCCCCCCCCCCCCTCATATGTTGGACGGTTGGGAGACATAATCCCACATGGGATTTAAGTTTCATATTTTATTAGTTCATGTTATGTCCTTTTGAAACATAAAAACCTTGGGGTAAAGTCTTGAAATGGATTATAAGATTACACACATGATCATCACTTCATTCATACACACACTAGCAAAACACACAAATTCTCTACTCCCCTTGGGAGCTCTCGGCCGAACCCAGACCCCCATACACCCACCATTTTCGATCAAGCCTTGTACATTCCAAGCTCACACAAGTGTGTTAGAAGGCGCATAGTGAAGCTAGGAGCTTTCGGAAGTTGAAGAACCTCCACCATTTGCTTTTATCCACCTCTTTTGCACTCTTGAACTTCCCTAGCCTTGTGCTAGTAGTAAGTGCTTCAAATCTTCATCTTGTTCTTGTTTATGATGGTTAATAGATGATTTAATGGCTAAAAATCATGAAACACTAAAGAACATACATTAAAGTCTTGAACATAAGGTGTATAGGGTGGATAAAGAGAAGATATGTGTGTAAATCTTGTGAAACTTGTCTAGTTATGATTATTTGATGTTGTTGTTAGTAAAAGCAAGATGGATCATCATCTAGACATACTAGTCCATGTTAGAAAGCATGAACTAGTAGGATGTAAAAGTTAGAAAGTTAAAAGATGATGGATCCATCCATTCATAAGACATGAACTTGAGTAAAAGTAATTTCTTGTAAAATAAGACTCTAAACATGTAGATCTAAAGATCTACAAGTGGTTTTTCGGAAGAACCAAGCAAAAATATTAGTTTTGTTAAAACCCGGATCTTATCCGAAATAAAAGCATTTTTAGTAAATGAACAAGTGTGTAGACACTTGTGTCACAAGAAAAATTTAACAAAGAAATATTTTTGCGAATCTTGACTAGAAGTTGTGAAACTTTATATTCTTTAAAAATAAAGTTTTTAAGAAATTAAACTTATTTTTAAAGATAACAAGACTTACTAAATGGGTTAGTAAGTTACTACACATTTTTGTAAATATTCAAGTTCATGAAATGGAGAAATTAATGATTATTGTTGATAATTGTTGTTGATGATTGTTGACAATTTTAAAGAAAATAAACACATGTTTTGAAAACATGGGAAACCTCCATTTTAGGGGAAACTCTGTCAAAATTTTTATAAATTTTGACACTTAGAAAAATATAAGTTTTTGAGAAACTTATTCCCTAAAAATGTATTTAAGAGTATTACCAAGGTTTTCCTAATTTTTGGTGATAAGAAATGAGGATTTCTTCAAGAATAAAAAATGGATATAAGTATGTATATTTTTTTGAGAAAAATATATATTATTTTATCACCAACTTTTGTGCTAAGTGTGTACAGTATGTGTTATACGTGCTAGTGTATTAAGACTTAAAAATACACCAAATACTCATGAGGAGTATAAACATAAAAATACACAAACAACATACAAGATACATAATTCGGGTGCAAAGTGCAAAACACAAAAGACTTATATTTATTTTTGAGGAAATAATATAAGTAAAACACTTAGTTAAAAATATAAAATATTTTTAACACAAGAATATATACACCAAAGAGAGTGACTGTACTTGTGCGACGCAAGTCTAGTAACTAACGTTAAGAAAACGCGTATAGGTTACGACGTTAATTAAGCAAATCCGGTGAAGTTTACGACGCAAGGAACGCAAAGTTGTGAGTTCATGCTCCCCCTTTTCTCTTTAACTGTTTTCAGTTTTTATAACTTCGGGGGTGAAATACATGTACAAATGTACAATATTTTTAATTGGTATGATATAAATACAAGAAGTACACTTGGTGAGAACGAGAACCAAGTGTGACGAAATATAAGAGTACAAGAAGTACACTTGGTGAGAACGAGAACCAAGTGTGACGAAATATAAGAATATGAGAAATGATAATAAGAAACGCACTTGGTGAGGACGAGAACCAAGTAGGATGCGTTATGAGAAATGATAACAAGAAACGCGTTTGGTGAGGACGAGAACCAAGTAGGATGCGTTATGAGAAATAGTGTCACGAATAGGGTACAGAAGCACCATTAATCAACAATATACCTAGACAGCAGAACAAAAGGTTAGATCTAACGGGTGCCTGGCAGCCACACTCTCGGTGAGGGCGAGAATCGAGTAGTGCTTTTGTGTCTCAGAATATACCAATTAAATGCCTTAGGTTTGGTGACTTCCTATGTCGTGTCACATGTTAATGGCTTTGCAACCCATTAACAATCCTGATACATACAGGAATACTTTATTTACATAAAATTCATACCATACTAAAACTTGATTAATACTTGAAGTACGTGGGGTACTCAAGAAAAACTTGATTTATAACTTGAAGTACGTGGGGTACTCAAGAAAACGGGAATTATACTTGAGTACGTAGGGTACTCAAGAAAAACCTGAATTATACATAAGTACGTGGTGTACACATGAATACTTGATTTATATATGAAAACTTGATTTATACACAAACTATGTTTTCATACAAAGTATACAAACGTGAAATACAAAAACTGCATGAATTCACACCAACATTATGTTGACGTTTTTCCAAAACTCACATGTATTTCAGGTAACTAGGATGGATGTGCGCGCGGTCTCGCTTATGCTCGTGGATGTCGCTTGTGTTTAACTTTAAATAAAGTTATAAAATTTTAAGACAATGTTTTTATGCTGTCTAGCGATGTAAACGCTAAACTTATGTTTTCAAATTATGGTATTTGAAGTATTTTTACGAGCATGTAGCATGTTTACCTTTCGTATGCAATGAGAACCTTTCATGATCACACCTCGTGCTTCCGCCGCAGAAAGGGGTGTGACAGATTGGTATCAGAGCTGCGATTGTAGTGAACCAGGATTCCTTCTCGAGTCTAGTCTACAATTTTCAAAGAGTTTTCATTGCATCACACCTCTAGGATCCTTTCACGAAAACAATTTTCAAAGAGTTTTCATTGCATAAAACGTCCCGCGACATCCACTACCTGAAACTGTCTACATGAGTCTAGAAAAGACACTACGAGACTTAGAGTGCACTTGAGTAGCACTTGTCGTTGACTAGAAATTACTTGCAATTATGTGTGATAATTAGCATGTACTAGAAGTAGAATGTCACAAGTATACGTGACTTTATCTGAAAGCGATGGCCCATCTGAAGGAAGAAATACGAGGATGAAACGAACTGTGCGGACTGTGCAAGGAGTTACGTAATTATGGATGCATACATAATTATGGAATTCAGTGCACAGAAACCACAGCAAGTCTTGTCACGTATAGATTCCCTCAGTGCAAGCCTACTAAGTACTCTGCTAGAGTAATAATTGTTTGATGTCACTTATGTGGTATATACCTGTGAATATATATACTACTAATGTCTAGTAGGACGATATCAAACAAATGTCTAACCCTGTTGTGTTATGTTCTGTCAGAACATGGCACCCAGGAAAGCTGTGAATGCTCGCAATGACGATCAACCTCCTCCTCCCCCACTGCCAAGAACTGCTGAAGAGCTGAACGCTCTACTGGAGGAAAGGATCTCCGCTGCTATCGCCCAATACGAGGCGAACCGTACTCAAGACAGTGGAGGACCAAGCAATGCTAGGCGTAACGGGCATGGAGATTCGTCTGGAGGAAACGCAGCTCAAGGTAACCTTAAAACAATTTACTAAGCATGAAGAAATTTATGAACGGTCCTTGTTTCATTATTTCTTCGATTGCTCATAAGTGAATTGGTTGGGTTAATTCCAGGCTGCACTTTCAAGCAGTTCCTCGACTGCAAGCCGATGAACTATGATGGCACAGGAGGTGCAGTAGCATTTGTGCGCTGGACGGAGAAGACTGAAGCTACTATCCGCATGAGCAAGTGTACCGCGGATCAGCAAGTCACCCTTGCTACTGGGTTATTCTTCGATGAAGCTCTGACTTGGTGGAACCTGCAAGCCCAAACCTTGGGTGATGATGCCGCTTATGGCTTAACTTGGGAGGAACTGAAGGAAAGAATGAGAGAGAAGTATTGCTCTCGCGCTGAACTCCAAAGGCTGGAAACGGAGTTCTGGCACTTGACCATGGTAGGTGCTGACATTAATGGTTATACTCGAAGGTTCCATGATCTGTCAAGAGTGCTTCCCTACATGGTGACTCCCGAATTCAAGCGCGTTGAACGCTACATTTGGGGACTGGCCCCAGAGTTTCGTGGCATGGTGACGTCGGCCAAACCATAAACAATCACTGAGGCTGTAACTCTGGCTGTCAGCCTGACCGAAGATTGTGTTTGTATGAAGAAATTATCACTGAACCCAACAGAGAAGACCGAGACGCATGCTGAGTCGTCCGGTGACAAGAAAAGGAAACATGCAAACCTGAACCAAGCAACTCGCAACAACAAGGGTTTCAGAAAGAAGCGCGACACTAACCCGCCTCAGGAGACGAAGACCCTTGCAACCAAAGCATACCAAGGCTCCATGCCTAGATGCCGAAAATGTAAGTATCATCATGATGGAGCTTGTCGCATTCCTGTAACACCTCGAAAATTTACGTCCAATAATGTATCGACACGTGTCATAAGCTTAGAACGTGTGCAAGAATACTTTAGAGGGACTAAAGTTGACAAACAAAGAAACTATGTGAGTATAAGGGTTCAAAAGGTCAACAATGGATAAATATACTTTACAATAACACTACATGATGTTTATAACCTTAAACGAATGGATCATAGATCATACGAAGAGAATTGTGAAAGAAAGTGAGAGATTACAAACTACAGGAGTTAAATGTGTCAACATGTTAAAGATATACCTCTGAGTGACCTTTTAGCAAACCCGAAGCTTTGTAACAATTAATTATGCTCACAAGAATGCACCATAAAAATTTCACTAAGTTTCGTTACAGTATGAGAAAGTTATGATAAAATTCGTGTGTGAGGGTTAGAATCGTCAATATTGAAAATTAGGGTTTTACGGGTGATCACAAAGTTACCCGGGGACTTGACAAAGAGGGTATAAGTCTTAAAGCCCCTAAATGTCAATTTTAAAGGTTTAAAATGCAAGAATGAAAGTGAAAGCGACGTTTAGGAGGACCGGGGACTAAAAGTGCAATATTGAAAAGTTCAAAACCTGATAACAAGTCTCAGGCGGCCCGCCTGAGGTTTAACAACATCTAAAGCGGGCCGCTTCAGGACCCCAGATGCAGAAAACAACCAGAAACATCACAGCTGCCCGTTTTCAGCCCCCTAACCGACTCAATGTGACTTGTTATGATACCATGGGCTCCTATACTGGTATTTAGACTATAGTGGACACTTGTATTCATCCATGATCATGTATAGACCCATTTGGCAACAATCTATGATGATTGAAATCACTATAAAAGTCACAAAGTTGCAACATGCAACCACACTTCATTTCTGGACATTTTGAGGAGCTCAAGAACTGATACAAGGCTTCCTAATCATCTATTAGACACATGTAAGTATGTCTAACCCTTCTAATTTGAGTTATGCTTAGTTTATAGCCTAGAAGTCAAACCGTCGTAATTACGGTTTGACTTAGCGATAAATCATAAACGGTTCAGAGATTTGTCGAAACGAAAGTTGTTACAATTTGGTAATTACATGGACAATTAACCCTTAAAAGGGCACCCACTGATTCAAATCCTAAATATGTCGTTTGTCAAGTCAAACTTCTTCCGAAAAAGTCAACATAACCATTAAACATGTAATTAGCGTTACAGAGGGCGTGTAATCTGTTTTAACATTCATATAACCTGAAAATAAGTATAATAACATGTCTAAACTTGTTTGGTTCGACAACTTTCTGTTTTGAACCGATTCGGAGCCGAAAGTCGCGTAGTTTGACTTTCTGCTTTGACTTTGATTCTGACCCGTTTTTGATAGGTTTAGACATGCCTTAAAGTTTCATTAGGGCCTAGTTACATGTTAGTATAACCCTCTGCATTTATACTACTCGAATCCCTAATTGTCCGATGTTTCCGTTAAATTGCCAAATGTTGACCATATTGCCCTTATGATCATAAGACGAGATTTTTGAAGATGTAAAAGTGCAAAAGTCTTAGTTACTGATTATTGAACATGTCTGTAAATTTTCACGTCAATCGGAAGTCTAGATTAGGAGTTATGCTTGATGACGTAATTATAAACGCTTTTATTAATTAAACGGCGTCATTAGCGTAAAGCCTATCTAAACCCAATTTTTGACACAAAACTTTTACCTACTGAAGTAACATAATATTTTAGTATTTTTGAAGATTTTTAATTATTTTTAAACTGATCATAAACTAGGTTTAGTGCCTTAGTTCGGTAAATATCGATTTTACCCTTTTCGGGTATAAAATGAGTTTTTCAAATCCTTTTAACGCCAATCCAATTGCTACTGATTTTAAATAATAAATGAAGTGTTTTGAACCTGATTAACTGATCAGAAAACTCTGAATCCTATTTTAACCCGTACGTCGCTTAAAACGGCTTTCTACGCGTATTATACGCATAGTTTGGGTTTAAAATTATTTTGACATATAAGACTTATAACCAAATGTTATAACCTGTTAAAATAAACTATTTTACTGATGTATTCAGACCCGGTTCACAGAAACTTAATTAATTCCTTTTATAATTTTTAAAATGACCAAAATACCCCTACTGGGCTTAATATAAGATTAAACTCGTTTTGGGCATTATGGAAGGTATCCTACTGATATCACAACATATTTAAGGCATGTTAACTTAGGAAACCTGTTTAGGACTCTTATGGTTACCCGTTACGCTTATTTGCGTTCGGTCCGGTTTATGTAACTAGTTTACATAAATTAGCCGAAACGGGTCAAACCTTATCGGTTTTATCTCGAAATCCAGAATGTGTATGAAACCCCCATATTATACAAGTATTCAAACTTGTCGGGTCTAAATCACATTCTATTCCGGTCTTCGCTTTATCATGCGATTGAACCGTACCTTCCTTTTGAAAACTAATCGGTCTAAGTCAAGACTTAATTAAAGAACCGTTAGGATTCTAATAGGTTATTAAAAACCTTCATTCCATATTTAGGAGCCCAGTAAAAGCTACCTGTACTTGCTGATTTGATACGGCTGGGATTGAATTTATATTTAGCTCAGGTAAATACTTTTAACTTATTTTCCCTATACGGGCTTGGGGTACGGTATATAAAATACCGCTTGGTCGGACATTGAATCTTTAATCGTATGATGGTTAAAGTATTGAGATGTTTCGTTTAATTTGTTTTGTTTGCTTAAAGCCTTTGGGGGTTAATGACCGTTGTCCCGGATATCCCTGGCATCATTTTACGAAATGGCCACGACCTTAGCACACAGGTGTAGGCGTACACCTGTCAGTGTCTCATAATTAAAGTGGTGTGTCCATTAATCTTTAACCCGGCTCGATCCGGGCTACTGAACGCATAAGTAACATGTAAATCCTTTACAAGTATTATATTTAAATAATTATCCCAAGTTATGAAATATTATTTGTGCCATGTGCATTCAAATCAATCATTTTAAAACCTTTTCAAAATGAGTCGGTTGATTGTATTTACCAGTGTAAACTGACGTATTTTCCCAAAAAGGCTAAGCGCAGGTACTAATCGGAATTGGCTGGCTACTCCAGGCATCATTACTTAAGTCTCGCAAGCTCTAGATGTCAAAGTCTGTTGAACAGATTTCATTTTATTTTGATCCGCCTGTGGATCCTTTATTTCCGTTGTAATACTTGGATGTTACATTATTTCGGATTGTAATATATTTATCCTTTTGCTTCCGCTGTGCATTTATATATTGTGTTGTTTGACTATGATGTTGCCAACCACGTCACGTTACTCCCCTATCGGGCCCACCGGCAAAGTGTGGAAATATTGGGGTGTGGCAATTCCAAGGTGCGACAAATGTGGTAAATTGGGTCATCAAACAGAAGACTGTTGGGGAAAAGGAAAGAACCGAAATGGAAACGGTGCTGGTAACAAGAATGGTAACGGGAAAGGGCAAAACCAAGGATGCTTCAAGTGTGGAAGCAATGATCATTTCATGAAGAACTGCCCAGAGAGAAACAATGCTCAGGCTAGAGCATTTGTGATTGAAGCAAAGAACGCACGCGAGGACCCTAACGTGGTCACCGGTACGTTTCTCATTAACAACCACTTTGCATCCATATTATTTGACACTGGCGCCGATTATAGCTTCATGTCTGTGGAATTTAAACGCATACTCGGAATAGAATCTAGTAGATTAGAAATTCCTTATTCCATAGAACTAGCCAATGGTAAACTTGTTGAATTGAGTGAAGTTGTTAGAGGCTGCACACTAGAACTTGGCGAACGAAATTTTAGCATCGATCTCTTACCTATTCAATTGGGTAGCTTCGATGTAGTAGTCGGAATGGACTGGTTGTCCAAGAACAAAGCTGAAGTTATTTGTCATGAGAAAATCATTCGCATCCCTTTAGCGAATGGTGAAACTCTCATTGTGCATGGAGAAAAACGAGACGCACCTCTTCGAATCATCAGTTGCATGAAGGCACGGAAGTGCTTAAGGAAAGGATGTGTCACTTTCCTAGCACACGTTATAGACAAGAAGGCTGTGGAGCCAAAACTCGAAGACATTCCTGTGGTGAAGGAATTTCCTGATGTGTTCCCTGAAGATCTGCCAGGACTACCTCCGCAACGACAAGTCGAATTCCGTATAGACTTGGTTCCGGGAGCTGCTCCTGTAGCCAAGGCACCCTATCGACTTGCACCATCCGAAATGCAAGAATTATCTACACAACTCCAGGAGTTGTTGGATAAAGGATTTATAAGGCCAAGCTTCTCACCCTAGGGAGCTCCAGTGTTATTCGTGAAGAAGAAGGATGGAACTCTGCGGATGTGTATTGATTACAGGGAACTGAACAAGCTCACTATCAAGAATCGGTACCCGCTACCGAGGATTGATGACTTATTTGATCAACTGCAAGGATCAAGCTACTATTCCAAGATCGACCTTCGATCTGGATATCATCAGCTGAGAATCCAAGAGGAAAGCGTACCAAAGACTGCATTCAGAACGCGATATGGGCACTACGAATTTCTTGTGATGCCGTTTGGGCTGACGAATGCACCAGCGGTCTTTATGGATCTAATGAACCGCGTATGCAAACCATATCTCGATAAATTCGTGATTGTATTTATCGATGATATCCTAATTTACTCGCGAACGAAAGAAGAGCACGAGCAACATCTCAGAACCATCTTGGAACTACTGAAGACAGAGAAACTGTATGCAAAGTTCTCGAAGTGCGAATTCTGGATTCGCGAAGTACAATTTCTTGGTCACGTGGTGAATGAGAAGGGCATTCATGTAGACCCGTCCAAGGTAGAAGCAATAAAGAACTGGGAAGCTCCCAAGACCCCAACTGAAGTTCGACAATTTTTGGGCTTAGCGGGCTACTATCGGCGATTCATTGAGAATTTCTCAAAGATAGCTCAACCGCTAACAACCCTTACACAGAAAGACAAGAAATACGACTGGGGTCACAAACAGGAAGAAGCCTTTCAGCTACTTAAGAACAAGCTCTGCGATGCACCGATACTATCATTACCCGAAGGCACTGAAGACTTCGTGGTATACTGCGACGCCTCATGACAAGGCTTGGGTTGCGTGCTCATGCAACGCCAAAAAGTCATCGCTTACGCTTCAAGACAACTGAAGGTACATGAAAGAAACTATACCACTCATGACCTGGAGCTGGGCGCAGTGGTATTCGCCCTGAAGATCTGGCGACATTATTTATATGGTACTCGATGTACAATCTTCACAGATCACAAAAGCTTACAACACATATTTGATCAGAAGGAATTGAATATGCGCCAGCGACGTTGGGTCGAGCTGCTGAACGATTATGACTGTGAGATTAAGTACCAACCTGGAAAGGCAAACGTTGTAGCGGACGCGTTGAGCCGAAAAGAAAGGGTTAAGACCCTAAGGGTTCGAGCATTGGAAATGACGATTCGAACGAACCTCACTGCACGCATTCGGGATGCACAACAAGAAGCTCTTAAAGAAGAGAACCGTAAAGCTGAATACCTACGGGGTATGCTGAAATACATGGTGCCAAATGAAGAGGGAGCCTTATACTTCAAGAAGCGTATTTGGGTTCCACTCTATGGTGGCATACGAGAAGTCATCCTTGATGAAGCCCACAAATCGAGATATTCGATCCATCCAGGGTCGGACAAAATGTATCAAGACTTGAAAGAATATTATTGGTGGCCGAGACTCAAGAGCGACATTGCTGTCTATGTTGGAAAATGCCTAACCTGTGCTAAGGTTATGGCCGAATATCAGAAACCGTCCGGCCTACTACAACAACCAGAGATTCCCGTGTGGAAGTGGGAACAAATCTCGATGGACTTCATAACGAAATTACCCAGGACCCCGAGAGGGCACGATATGATATGGGTAATAGTTGATCGATTAACGAAGTCTGCGCACTTCCTACCGATCCGAGAAAAAGACAGCACTGGAAAGCTTGCTGAAATATACTTAAGAGAAATTGTGGCACGTCATGGAGTGCCAATCTCAATAATTTCAGACAGAGATGGACGCTTTGTCTCAAGAATCTGGCAATCATTTCAGGAAGCCTTTGGATCTCAGTTAGATCTAAGCACGGCATTCCATCCATAAACAGACGGCCAGAGCGAACGGACTATACAAACGTTAGAAGATATGCTTCGCGCATGTGTCATGGATCTAGGCGGCAGCTGGGATACTCATCTACCTTTAGTTGAGTTTTCCTACAATAACAGTTATCATACGAGCATAAAAGCCGCGCCGTTCGAAGCTCTGTATGGCCGCAAATGCCGATCGCCCTTATGTTGGGCAGACGCTGGAGATAAACGTATGGTTGGTCCTGAACTTGTACAAGAGACAACCGACAAGATTGCGCAGATCCGAGAGCGCATTAAGGCGGCTCGAGATCGACAAAAGATCTACGCTGATCCAAAAAGAAAATCAGTAGAATTCAAGGTGGGAGACAAAGTGTTGTTAAAAGTCTCACCATGGAAAGGCGTAGTCAGATTTGGAAAGCGTGGAAAGCTGAATCCACGATACATCGGACCATTCAGAATATTGAAAAGAATTGGTACCGTGGCATACAAGTTGGAGTTACCAGAAGAACTTAATGGAGTACATGATACATTTCATGTATCCAACCTGAAGAAGAGTCCAACACAAGAAAACGTGATCCTCCCGATGGATGAAGTGCATATTGACGAAGCCCTCCGATTTACAGAACAACCCGTTGAGGTTACCGATTGGAAAGTCAACAAGACCAGGAGGAGCAGTGTGAAACTTGTCAAAGTACGTTGCAGCTCTAAGCACGGACCCGAGTACACATGGGAACGTGAAGACCAGTTCAAAGAAAAGTATCCCCACCTATTCAAGAAGACTCCTCCGAGAGTTAGTTCAACCTGAATTTCGGGACGAAATTCTTTTAACGGGGGGAGACTGTAACAACTGGCACCAAACCGGTAATTTCCGTACACTTTAATCATTATTTAATGACTGCAATTATGTGCTTAATTGTCAGCAATGTCTGAACACATACTGAACAAGTGAATTCATGCACGTTGTATACTACAAAATATTGCTTTATGCATAAACGAGAACGTTGCGTCAAAAACACTAAGTAAACTCACCGGTAAGACACTATGTGTCAACGGAACTGCAGAAAGCAGTCAGACAATAAAATTGGAGCCTAGGTGTAGGTCCGACAACAAGAATGCATTAAAACCCAAGAGTACATACAAGGGTTAATATATATACATTGCGAAAGCAAAAATAAGCACTAAAAAGCACCCGAAACGCACTTTAAGTGCAGAATTTATATAATTCAGCAATAATTCAGCATTTAAATATATGAATATTTTGCAGAAATGTCGTTTTATTATCCAGAATATTTCCCTAAGTGTTGGGAATTGAAAGAGTACAAGAAAGGTACTTAAAAGACACTAAAAAGTGTAATTTAGCACTTTAACGAATCGGTATCTAACCGAACAACCGGACAATACCCGGAACACCAAAATAATGCTAGAAGCATTGTTTTTATTTTTCTAAGCTAGTTAGGGTCCCCGAACACCCTAACACACTATAAACTCCCTCCGTCCCACTAAAAATGTCCTATTTTGAATTTTCAAAGTCTTTATTTATAAACTTTGACCTTAAATAATTTTGTTTGTGTTAGATAATACTTGATGAAAGTTATATGATTAGAGTGTGTTTTACAAATGTTTTTATCGGGTTAGTTTTCATCAAATTTTATATAACACAAAAATATATAATTAAAGTCAAAGTTTATAAATAAAGACTTTGAAAATTCAAAACATGACACTTTTAATGGGACGGAGGTAGTATTACTTAACATACTTAAACACCTAAACCTAATGCTTAGCTTGTAACTAGATTGTGAACTTGGAGTTGAAATGTAACCAAGACCCCCCCCCCCCCCATATGTTGGATGGTTGGGAGACATAATCCCACATGGGATTTAAGTTTCATATTTTATTAGTTCATGTTATGTCCTTTTGAAACATAAAAACCTTGGGGTAAAGTCTTGAAATGGATTATAAGATTACACACATGATCATCACTTCATTCATACACACACTAGCAAAACACACAAATTCTCTACTCCCCTTGGGAGCTCTCGGCCGAACCCAAACCCCCATACACCCACCATTTTCGATCAAGCCTTGTACATTCCAAGTTCACACAAGTGTGTTAGAAGGCGCATAGTGAAGCTAGGAGCTTTCGGAAGTTGAAGAACCTCCACCATTTGCTTTTATCCACCTCTTTTGCACTCTTGAACTTCCCTAGCCTTGTGCTAGTAGTAAGTGCTTCAAATCTTCATCTTGTTCTTGTTTATGATGGTTAATAGATGATTTAATGGCTAAAAATCATGAAACACTAAAGAACATACATTAAAGTCTTGAACATAAGGTTTATAGGGTGGATAAAGAGAAGATATGTGTGTAAATCTTGTGAAACTTGTCTAGTTATGATTATTTGATGTTGTTGTTAGTAAAAGCAAGATGGATCATCATCTAGACATACTAGTCCATGTTAGAAAGCATGAACTAGTAGGATGTAAAAGTTAGAAAGTTAAAAGATGATGGATCCATCCATTCATAAGACATGAACTTGAGTAAAAGTAATTTTCTTGTAAAATAAGACTCTAAACATGTAGATCTAAAGATCTACAAGTGGTTTTTCGGAAGAACCAAGAAAAAATATTAGTTTTGTTAAAACCCGGATCTTATCCGAAATAAAAGCATTTTTAGTAAATGAACAAGTGTGTAGACACTTGTGTCACAAGAAAAATTTAACAAAGAAATATTTTTGCGAATCTTGACTAGAAGTTGTGAAACTTCATATTCTTTAAAAATAAAGTTTTTAAGAAATTAAACTTATTTTTAAAGATAACAAGACTTACTAAATGTGTTAGTAAGTTACTACACATTTTTGTAAATATTCAAGTTCATGAAATGGAGAAATTAATGATTATTGTTGATAATTGTTGTTGATGATTGTTGACAATTTTAAAGAAAATAAACACATGTTTTGAAAACATGGGAAACCTCCATTTTTAGGGGAAACTCTGTCAAAATTTTTATAAATTTTGACAGTTAGAAAAATATAAGTTTTTGAGAAACTTATTCCCTAAAAATGTATTTAAGAGTATTACCAAGGTTTCCCTAATTTTTGGTGATAAGAAATGAGGATTTCTTCAAGAATAAAAAATGGATATAAGTATGTATATTTTTTTGAGAAAAATATATATTATTTTATCACCAACTTTTGTGCTAAGTGTGTACAGTATGTGTTATACGTGCTAGTGTATTAAGACTTAAAAATACACCAAATACTCATGAGGAGTATAAACATAAAAATACACATACAACATACAAGATACATAATTCGGGTGCAAAGTGCAAAACACAAAAGACTTATATTTATTTTTGAGGAAATAATATAAGTAAAACACTTAGTTAAAAATATAAAATATTTTTAACACAAGAATATATACACCAAAGAGAGTGACTGTACTTGTGCGACGCAAGTCTAGTAACTAACGTTAAGAAAACGCGTATAGGTTACGACGTTAATTAAGCAAATCCGGTGAAGTTTACGACGCAAGGAACGCAAAGTTGTGAGTTCATGCTCCCCCTTTTCTCTTTAACTGTTTTCAGTTTTTATAACTTCGGGGGTGAAATACATGTACAAATGTACAATATTTTTAATTGGTATGATATAAATACAAGAAGTACACTTGGTGAGAACGAGAACCAAGTGTGATGAAATATAAGTGTACAAGAAGTACACTTGGTGAGAACGAGAACCAAGTGTGACGAAATATAAGAATATGAGAAATGATAATAAGAAACGCACTTGGTGAGGACGAGAACCAAGTAGGATGCGTTATGAGAAATAGTGTCACGAATAGGGTACAGAAGCACCATTAATCAACAATATACCTAGACCGCAGAACAAAAGGTTAGATCTAACGGGTGCCTGGCAGCCACACTCTCGGTGAGGGCGAGAATCGAGTAGTGCTTTTGTGTCTCAGAATATACCAATTAAATGCCTTAGGTTTGGTGACTTCCTATGTCGTGTCACATGTTAATGACTTTGCAACCCATTAACAATCCTGATACATACAGGAATACTTTATTTACATAAAATTCATACCATACTAAAACTTGATTAATACTTGAAGTACGTGGAGTACTCAAGAAAATCTTGATTTATAACTTGAAGTACGTGGGGTACTCAAGAAAACGGGAATTATACTTGAGTACGTGGGGTACTCAAGAAAAACCTGAATTATACATAAGTACGTGGTGTACACATGAATGCTTGATTTATATATGAAAACTTGATTTATACACAAACTATGTTTTCATACGAAGTATACAAACGTGAAATACAAAAACTGCATGAATTCACACCAACATTATGTTGACGTTTTTCCAAAACTCACATGTATTTCAGGTAACTAGGATGGATGTGCGCGCGGTCTCGCTTATGCTCGTGGATGTCGCTTGTGTTTAACTTTAAATAAAGTTATAAAATTTTAAGACAATGTTTTTATGCTGTCTAGCGATGTAAACGCTAAACTTATGTTTTCAAATTATGGTATTTGAAGTATTTTTACGAGCATGTAGCATGTTTACCTTTCGTATGCAATGAGAACCTTTCATGATCACACCTCGTGCTTCCGCCGCAGAAAGGGGTGTGACAAGTTTTGTGACTTTCGTCCAAAGGTTTGTTTTTCTGCATCGGGATCCAAAAGATTTGAAATCTTGCCATTTTCACCTGGCTTGTTAACTCCGTCCATTTTTCTCCATTAAGTAAGGGGTATTTCTGTCTTTTTTTGCTAAATTAAAGGGCAATTCGGTCTTTTTTCACTTTATGTAAAAAGACAGAATATCCGTGAAAAAGAACGAATTGCCTTGTAAGTTAACAAAATAGACGGAAATATCCCTGACTTAACGGAAAAAATGGATGGAGTTAACGAGCTGGATGAAAATGACAAGATTTTAAAAGTTTTGGATCCTAATGCGGAAAAACAAACCTTTAAGTCGCAAAACTGACCAATCATCAGGGATGAAAATGGTACTGTAGAACGCTAACTTACACACATACCTGTGAGGAATGTACTTCAAGTAAGACCAAATCACTTGCCTGCCTATAGAAAACCTGACCACATAAAATTTGGATCCGAGTTTCAGTTGATCGGCAAGTTCTTCTGTATCTAACGCCAAACTCTTTAACGTCCGCTTAGGATCCGGATCACTCTCTCCATAACCCGGTCGATCAAATGAAACGATATATATCCCCAAATCTTCAATTAGAGCCTATAAAAGTCAAACTAGTATTTACTATTTAGTCAACCTTAATACCAAAACTAATAAGTGCTTAACAAGACACTGAAGGTTAATACCAAAACTAATAAGTGATTAACAAGACACTGAAGGAAGAAAAACCATACAGGAGACGCTGACGTGGCGATGACCACGTAATGCTTGAAAGAGTCAAAGCCATGGACAAAAATTATTTTGTACTCTGCTGATTCTTTTGGGACACAAATTCTTTATAGGATAAATATCTTTCGTGACGAAGCTTGATTCTTGGTGTTGTGATGGGAAGCCCGTCTGGAGGCCCGGCTTTCTTCGGGGCGGGTGGACAGGCTGCTTGATAAGCCCATGCTAAAAGCGCGGTAAAGAACACAAGTAGAAATTTCAAGAAAAACCCTGAAATGTTTGAAAACAAAATCATAATGTGTGACAATAGAGAGTATTTGGATGTGAAAGCAGATGGTCGTGCACAGCAATTTCTCGACGCCGAAGAACCAAAGTTTTATTTTTGTTAGAATTGGATTTGCTATTCAAAAGAGGGTTGCGGCGCAATGCCCGTTTACCTGCCATCCTTATGTAATTTTTCAATCATTAATGAAATCTGGAAGATATTCATTATCAAAAAAAAAAAAAAAAAAAAAAAAAAACAAAACTGAATACTCATAAACACTTAAAACTAAGAGTAAATTACATAAATTGTCATTAATTATATACTAAATTGCACTCTTTGTCATTTGTCTTTAAAAATTATGTAAAATGTCTTATTTTGTATATTTTACACACTCTTTGTCCTTTAAGGTAACTAATGTTAACTTTCAGTTAACTTTAAAGTAAAAAGACCATTTTGTCCAAATGACATAATCTAAAGTTTATTTATAAAGGACATAACTTGTAATTTACTTAAATTCTATTATTTTATTTCTTATCTTTTTATTATATTAAATTTATCACTATTGTTTTATTGATTACTTTAAAAAATGTAATTCAATAATTAACCTATTTTTATAAAAATATATGTTTTTATAATTTTATTATTTTTATTTCTTTGATTAAATTGTTTACTTTTATATTTTACAAAAAATATAAATTTTTACATTATGTTTTACATAAACCCTTGGTGTAACTGTGTTAATTTTTTTATCACTTTTACAATTATTATATGTTATACAAACGAAATTTACACCAAAATATGGAGAAAATAAGCACGTCGGTCGCGCGTTACGACATGTTAGTTTAAACTATGATTTTCTATAAAAATTTGAATTTTTGTAATATCATTTTTAAAACAACTAGTTATTTTAGACATGTTACAAAATGTCCGACGTACGCTCATCTCAAAATACAACATTGCGGCAAGTTTTTTTATCTATGTTTAAACCGACTCGTCGTAACACACAACCGATGTGCTTATTTTTCTCCATATTTTGCTGTAAATTTCGATTAAATAACATATAATAATTATAAAAGTGATAAAATAATAACTCGATAACACCAACATTTCATATAAAAACATATATATTTTATAAAAAAATTGTTAATTGATATATTAAGAAAATTGTAAGGAAATCGATAAAACACTAGGGGTAATTTTAATAAAATAAATAGAAAGAAAACAACGAAAAGAAATAAAATAAAAGAACTTAAATAAATTACATGTTATGTCTTTTATAAATAAAATGCAGATTATGTCCTTGGGTAAAATGGTCTTTTTACCTTAAAATTAACTGAAAAGTTAACATTAGTTAGTTTAAAGGACAAAGAGTGTACAAAATTAACAAAATAAAGGACATTTTGCGTGATTTTTAAAAACAAAGAACAAAGAGTAAAATTTAGTATATAAATAAAGGACAATTTGTGCAATTTAGTCTAAAACTAAAAATTTTAACTTAAATTAACTGAAAACTTACAACTAATATTTTTTAATTTACAAAACATGAACTCACAATAATAAAACAAAAAAATGGGCATGAACTCGCAATAATAAATGTGCATTAGAACACTTGCTGGTAGTGGAACACACTAGGACTTTTAACAGTCAAATTGGGCATTCTTATATTATTTAAGACTAGTGGGGTGCCCGCGCGATGCGGCGGGAAATACAACACTCAAGTTGATTGTGCTAAGCCAGAATCGATTAATGGATATTATGGTTAGGTTATAGTTATGGTGTATGGCGTAACCAAACCAATTATACATAATATATATAGATTTTAACTATAAATTCATACACATATTCAAGAGATTTCTTTTCCATTATATCATAAAAAAAATTAAGAACTATGTTACAACATTTCCATTTAAAACAAAATATATTAAATTAAAAAAAGTTAGAAAACTATATTACAAATTTAACAATGTGTATTTTCTCCTCCAGCATGTTCTAATTAAGTTCAGAAGTTGTTCTTATGGTTTGTGGTGTGGTAAAGTCACCAACCTCATACATCACAACCTCTATTCCTAAACTCGAGAAATGCCTCCACCTTGGTACTCATCGGGCACGCATAGGAGTTTGCCTGGTCCGTCCCACACATGGGTCACGCTCATCAACAACTTGTCCTAAATTGTTACCATGAAATTTTCTTTTTAATTTTGATGATTTGTAGTTTCTCACGAAAGGTTTGGCGTATTAGATCAAAAAAAACGAAGCCATATTACAATTTTGTCATAAATCATATACGCATTCCTGTCCAAATGTCAATAAAAAAACAAATTTATTATATATTCTTATATAAAGTCTAGAAGAATTCATATCAAGAAGTCTCAAAACCCAAAAACGTTACCTACCCTTATGTTTGGTGAGTGACTACATGTATTCAGCATATGACAGGCAACTAATTCATATTTATAATACACTAAAATTTCATCTTCTAACATACATGCATATACCAAGAACATATAATCAGCATGTTGGACTTTTAAGGAAGTATACAAGGTATTTTCACTTACCTTAGCAAGAAATAAGAATCCAAAACACCATAAAAATTGAGTGTTATCCAGAAGATGTAGACATTTTACAATTTTTGAAACTGGACAGATTTTAGAAAGACTTACCCCCCTCTGTTTTGTTGCTTCGATTGTACCCCAAAACCATATTCCATTGCATTTTCTTCTTATTATTCCAGTTAAACCCCCGCCAAACCACTAAGTTTAGGTTTGCATTTTAGCCAAACAAAAAGGGTTGATATAATGCAATAAAACCTGATAATTTGCTAGCTCAGTAGGAAAAAAATGCAACAAATCCTGATAAATGCTAGCTCCATTAGGATCCCGCATGACTGGTTCATAGAGAAAATCGTACTCATGATTTCAATCACAAATAATTTCAATTTTACAACACAATTTATTGTTGCTATTAAACACTGAAACCTGAGTGCCGAATCTTGTTTTTAGTTCCAGCTGATGACTCGCACTGTTTGGCTATAATAAAGTCGCCATCATAGGTGACAAATTCAAAAGTAAAGATGGTAAAGTGAGTGTTGTTGCTGATCATACAAACCACAATCTGAACCTTTGCAAGATCTCCACCTGGTACAACCATTGGTGCTTGATAATTGATTGCACTTTTGAAACCAGTCAGGCGCCTATTTTAAACCACAATATGAATATCGGTTACCAAATTAAACACCCAAAACAGATAAAAACGTTATGTTTATCTCTAATGGGTCACACTAAATTTTGGACAAGTCCCGACTTGACCGTATAAAAATACCCATTTGACCCGTACCCAGACCACCGTACCCACCCATTTTATCAGTTCTACAAGGTTGGTTCCTTACCAATCAGCAAACTGCACGGTGCGGTGGGTTTGGATTGTAGCAACACCAGCATTGATATCTTTGGGAACGACGTCTCCACGGAACATCAAACAACAAGCCATATGCTTTCCATGCCTAGGATCGCATTTAGCCATCATGCTTGCAGGCTCTAAAACTGAACTTGTGATTTTAGGAACGGAAAGGTGCTGATGGTAAGCTTTCTCAACTGAGATCACAGGTGCATATGAAGAAAGCATGAAATGGGTACGAGGGTATGGCACAAAATAGTCTGGACATCTGTAATTTCATCGTTAATGGCTCCATTGAAACGCAGGGATGTAAAGTCTAGCACGTTAGTTGGTACCTGAGTCCGGAGATCATCACCGATCACAATGTTGCCAACAGTTCGAAGTGCACGAATGAGTATTGAAGGAGACGGGTTCCTGGAATATTATATAAACAGTTAATAACATCAATATTTCTAACCAAGACTATATATATGAACCGCGGGTAGAGAGAGAAATTCGTCGAAAGACGAAACGATGACGGTTCTTCCGAAATGTAGTTCCCGAACTTTGACGCGAAACGAATCAGCTTCTTATCGAACCATCTCACCACCTCCCGAGGGAAATTCTTCCCGGTTTCGTGAACTGCGAGTCTAGCCATCACTGCACCGGCAGTTTCTTGGTCAAAACCGGCAGCGATTTAATACATGTTCTGGCACACATGCACTTGCCTTGTTCTCATTTAATACATGTTCTGGCATACATGCACTTGCCTTGTTCTCATCACGACAGTTACTCAGTTGCTGATCACTTCAGCTTGACACACCTGCAAAACTCAGGTTGTGTCTCGTCAGTCTTAAAATAAGAGAATTTCTAATTAGATTCTAAAAAATATCAGATGAAATAAAAAAAATGCTACCTACGAGTCAGCGGGTTTCTCGTGAGTGACTTTGATAGAAAATAGAAGAACTTCTAATGACACTGATAGAAAATGCCAAACTGATAATAGACATAAATAGTAGTTCAGAAGATAACCTCTGCGAGTCTGCGGGTTTCTCGTGAGATTCAGTATAAGCTTTTTAGAACCTACAGAAGTAGATTTGATGCTTTTGCAAGTTCCATAAAACCTACAAATTAAAAAAAAAATCACACAGCTGAGTCAAGTCGGTGGGCATTTTGCCTATATTCAACTGAGCCATGAGATCATTAAATAGTCAGCCCCCAAAATATATTCAAACGATTAGGATAGTATACATGTTTGTAACACACAAGTTCATACGTATTTGCATACACAAAACATCTTTGCCATATAAACACATGTGATGTGAAAAAGAACTTACATCGTATCTTGTCTAAATTGTCGTGCAAGGTCCATATTAAGCGAAGCATGGAGACCTTTAGACTTCTGCAAAACGTGTTGTTGTGGTATACCAGACAATGAAGTCCCAACTTGATTGGTAAACTGCCACAGCTACTGTCCTTGCATTCGAGCCTGTAGATTCATTTTTATCCCTAGCAAAAAAATGTTATATAACAAAATGTGACTACTTATACACTCCAAAATCCAAATGTATGACAATCCATCTTTCGATTTCGTTAGTAATAATAAACAGATTCACATCAAACTAACAATAATCAAACAAAAGTTGGGCAAAATCAGAGATACGCACTTTTATAATCTGCGAAAAGTGTACTCTAATTGGCTTTATACTACTTACAGATGATGATGATGATGATAAGTGATTACGTAATCAAAGTTAACTGATGACCGAAGCAAACACAAGGGCTTTTTGCCCTCCTGATCCTATTTTATAAATTTGGGGTTAAACAAACAAACAAACAAAACTGAAATTAATCAAAAGAAACCTAGAATTATATCATAAAAAACCGACGCCTTAACCTCGAAACCATCCAATTCACGCTCCGGCATCGGCAGCGGAGTTGAAATCAGTGACCTAGGTTTAACGAACAACAGGTTGAAGGAAAATTTAGGAACCTTGCTTCTATAAATTGACAAATCAGCAGTAAAGGGATAAAACTGATCGATTGCTCAAGGGTCTTGAATGAATTTAAGATATCCTCTTACACCCTACGGCATCGGCAGAGAGAGTAGGAGGAAGCCCCAGATATAGGTGGGAGGGAACAAGGGAAGGTGGAGAGACAAAACTGAAAGCGCATTATAGAATTGAATCTCATTACTTATTATAAATACCTTTTAACTCTTAAGTTTCTTTGGATTAAATAGGGTGTTTAAAGACAAATTTGCCCTCAAAAAATTGTTAACATATGCATTGTGTGTTGTATGATAAGTAATTATACTTGTACCTCTTAATTTTTAAGAAGTCCCTAAAGAAATGTTTTATAATATAGTATAGATGATGCTATCATAAATGAATCCAAAAAGCTAAATATTTTAACACTTTTAGTAAAGAAACGTTTCAAATCCAAATAAATCCAAATTTTGTTAATTTTAGTGATCAACAAGTAAGTTTGTTAATAAGTATGATTCATATATTATTGTAAGGTTTAAGATGGTTAGTTTAACAAGTTTAGGAATTGGTGCATACCTGAGGTCTGAGGAGAAAGTAGATGAAGAATTGGATTTGGATTGTGTGGTGTGAGACCTAGCTGATGATGCTGAAATCTTCCTCTTTACTTCACCAGCCATTGTTATTGTTGTTGTTGGTAGGTGGTAGAGTGTTGTGGTGTCAAAATAATGGCAAAAAATACCATCCACATATTTGAAATACATTCATAGAATATATAGTTATTATTGTTTTTTTTTGGGTATTTTGCTTTTTAGTGATTAACAGTTTTCCTATCGAGTAAATTCTTATTTTAGTCCATGAAGTTTGACACAAATATCATTTCAGTCTAAAAAACATTTTTTTTGTCTTTGTAGTACAAAAAATTGATTCCATCTAGTATGATTATAAATTTATAATGCTATTTGAATTAGTAAAAAAAATATCTCGTTGACACCAAGTAGGTTAAATTATTTGTTATTTTTTTGCAAGTATAATAACGTTTACATGTAAGTGTTGTCACAATAATTTAATAATATTGATTCTAAATTTCTAATGCTGAAACAATGAAGAGTAAATTTCCGTTTTACTCCATGTGGTTTGGTCGTTTTAATGGATTTTGTTCTAATTCTTTAAAAATAGTCATTTTACTTCAATAGTTTACCATATTTTTTCCATTTTGCTTCCCGGCTCTTAACTCGGTTAAATCATTCAACTAAAGATAAAAGTATTTCAGTAATTATATATAAAAATAATTAATTATATATTATTAATTCTTCCATTCTCCCCCTAAGACCACCCGTAGTGGGGCGTGGTTTTAAAAAAAAAACTCAAAAAAAACGCCGGATAACGCCCCCCCCCCATTACACCCGGCGTTTCCGGACGTTATTTTCGAAAAAAAATGAGTTTGGCGTTTTATTTAAAACGCTGAAATTGTATAGGGGGGCGAGAATGGACCGTTGCCAACGGTCAAATGCGTTTATTTTATTTTTTTTTAATTTAAAAATTTACCCACTATATATATATATCAACTCACTTTCTCTTATTTTTTATAAAAAAACTCTTACTTTCTCTCCTACTTTCTCCTATTTTTTTATAAAAAAACCCACTTTCTCCTATTTTTTATACAATCATGCATCCATTCCGACCCCCTTTCCCCGCAAGACCCACGAACCCGAACACAACCCAACCGCAACACCCGTATAACCTTCAAGACATGGACCCGAGCTTTTTAACGTACGCGGCTTACTTGAGTGGTGCCACTCCGTTCGTGCCTCCCACCTTCGGCTATGGTCAAGCCGGCGGGTCGCAACCGTCACAACAACAAGCCGAATCCGAACCCGATGTCGATGTCGTGCCGGAGACGCAACCCGAACCGGTGCAAGAGAAATCGAAACGCGGCAGAAGGTCGCATAAGAAGAAGGAAAAGGACGAACCTCGACGTACAAAAACTACCATTAAATGGACGAAGGACGAGGAATTCACGTTGACTCGGGCGTGGCTCAACATTTCGGAGGACCACGAAACTGGTAACTTTTATATTTTTTTTAGTTATTTTTTACTTATATTTTTACTTTTATTTTTAACATACAACTTATATTTTTACTTTTTTTTTAATTTGTAGCAAACTTTCAAACGGGCCCCGTTTTTTGGGATAGGGTTCGTGCACTCTTTTTTAGCACGTGGGGTCAAGGCGAACATCGGGACAAAGATTCCATTTCTAGCAAATGGACCGACATCAACAACAAGTGTCATGCGTTCCAAGAAGTGTACCAACGTAACTTCGATAATCACGGGAGCAGTGAAGGTGACGTCGGGGTTTTAACGAAGACTTTGGACGAGTTCGAGAGAACGAAATGCCCTTTCCCGTACTATAAGTGTTGGGATCTGCTACGAAAAAGTCCAAAGTGGGCGCTAGTTAATCCAATGACGTCTAGTAGTAGACGTCGAGCTAAAAGGTCAAAAACATCATCCTCCGTTGACCCTGAAACACCGACATCGGATGCCCGCAATGTCGATCTAAATGAGGTGGTGGACGTTGACGAGGAACTTGAAGAAGAGTTGACCCAACCGCCCGGTAAAAGAAAGGATAAGCGAACCGGGAAAAAAACGGTCGAGTCGTCTTCCGATCTCGAGTTAAAGGAAGATTTCGAGGAGATGAACCGTCGTCTCCAAGACATTCGCGACCTCGGCCACCAACGTTATGAGATTATGAAAGAACGAGTGGCCGAAACCAAAAAGTTTAACGAGATGCAAGAGGCGAGGCAATTGGAAAAGGACATTGAGTTTTTGTCCAAACCTATCAACCACCTCCAAGGCGATGCGTTGATCCTTGCGCAAATGCGTCGCCAAAAAATTTGAGAAAACTATGGACTCTTCTAGATCATTTTCTTTTTTTTAACTTTATTTTTTTTTCGGTATTTTTATTTTCTGTTTTTTCAAGTAGTGTAATTTTTATTTTATATTAATGAAGTTTTTTATGTTTTAAATTAAAAAAAATAATTATGAAATGATTGCATGGGCGTTATTGGAATAATGCCCCACTACGCCACTTTTGGAATAATGACCCATGCTAACTAGGATGACACGTGTCGAATAATGCCCCATGATGGGGGCATTATTTTCTTTCACCACTACACATGGTCTAATCACAGGAGAAAAACCATTAAAACTACCCTCACCCTACCCACCCCACCCCTTCTTCCCTTGTTCACATAAGGGCTGTTTGGTAGCATCTGAATGACATTAAGAGGGTACCTCTTAATGAAATCATTTAAGAGTTTAACAAAGATAATGTAGAAGAATGTGACATGTGATGGTTTACCATTTAGATGTTATCTCTTATCCAGTCAGACATAAGATTACCTCTTATTTATTCAGAGACAAAGACATAAGGGGCACAAATGATTTCATTAAGAAAGAGCCTCTACCAAACAGCCCCCTAACTCTTCTCCATCCTTTGTCTGCGTTCTTGAACAACAATCAACTTCCACCACCATCATAACAGTTCCATCCCACCATTTCCAGAAAAACGCCCCACCATAAAAACTCCACCACGCTGCCACCACCTCACCCCGACATCACCGGAAAACTCACCACCGTAACACCTCCACCCCGCTGCCACCATCTGCAAATCTCCACCTGTTTCCTTTAATTTCACGAATTAGGGCTCGGTAACAGGAACAATTAATCAATGTCGAACAACAGGTGGAACTGGGAGGTCAGTGGCTTCGAACCGAGGAAATCTCCGGCAGAGCAACCGCCTTCAGCTCCGGCTCGGGCTCCACTCCTCCGGCGGTACTTTATCTCTACTTCGTCAATTGTTCCGCATTCGGAAGCTGTTTATAAAAAGAATACTGCTAATAAGCTTCATAATTTGAAGGATAAGCTCAAGGTATAGTATTGTTAACAACTATTTTAGTGTTTACTTATTGGTAGTTTTTAGAATTTTAGAATATATATGATTTGGTACCAAAAATGATTTGGTATACTAAATTTGGTACCGATATGATACCGGTTTGATTACAAGATTTGATACCATTTGCTCATCAATAATTTAAATATCCAAGTTAATTTTACATGTTATAATTCATTAAAAAAAGACGAAAAAGAAAAAAAAAAGTTGTGTATATAAAACCTCATTCAAACGAAATACAATTTACTTACCACGTGTATGAAAAGCAATCTAAACGGTGCAATTACTTGCGTTGCTACGTTGCATGAGCTCAAAGGTGATGTTAGGGATGAGCTCGGTACCGAAAACCCCCAAAAGTGGGTACCGGTACCGAATATACCTGGTACGGCACCGGTACGGTACCAAGATTTGAGGGTAAAAAGCGGTACCAAAAATGTCAAAAGTCGGTACCTAATCGGTACCGAAAATGTACCCGGTTTGGTAAATTTGGTACCGGTACCATTTGCTTATCCCTATGTGGTGTTACTATTCATTTGGTTCTGTGTTTAATATATAGGTAAAGGTAATAGATAATAAAATATGGATGAGCTCGGTACCAGTAATGGCACCGAAAGTACCGATCCTGAAAATCATCGAAATTAGGTACCGGCACCGAAAATGCTCGGTACTATACGGTATGGTATTTGAAGGTAAAAATAAGTAAATACGGGTATGGTGCTAGACCGGTGTCAAACCAAAAGTAACGATTCTGAAAACGCCAAAATGGCGCCTTTATACTTCCTGTAAGTTTGTACTATTCACTGTTTATTCTCCGTGTTTACATTTTGATTGTTGGATGGTTAGTTGTTGCTTGTTGGAGTTAGTAACTAGGGTTTAGTTGTTTGTGATTTGGGGATTTTGTAGTTAATTCGTTTATGTAATATTGAGAGTGTTGTAGAAAAGTGATCTTTAAAAAGTTTATGTCTTGATTCTATAACTAGGTTAGTAAACAAACATGTGTATCTCACTGGTTGAATAAAGGGAATGTTAAAAAGTTTGTGAATTGATAAGTGTTGTAATATCCTGCAAGAAGTTTGTATCTTGATGCTATAACTAGGTTAGAAACATGGGTGTTACATTACGCTACGCGGGGTAAATAAAGGAAATGTTAAATAGTTGGTGTTGGAGATTTGGAATTATGAAACAGTGTTATGGGATATGTAGTGATAATTATGTATAAGTAAATACTTTAATTAACTAAAATCATTAACTAGGGTTTTGTTATTTATAATTTCGTATTTTAGGTATTCTGCATTCATGACCATTTAGTTGACATGCTCTGTTTTTTTGTTTGACCTGCTGTTTGAAAAAATGTGGATCTATGGTCTCTCTTTCTTGGTTTTAAAAGCATGCATCAGGCGCGCTTAAGCGCGAGGCGCAACTAGGCTCACACCCTGGGGCTTTTTCGCTCAGCGCCTAGAGTAATTACAAGAAGCCCCAAAAAGGCGCGCTTTTTTTTTGGATTTTTCTGGGCTTTTTTGCCTGAGGCGCGCCTCTTGTACCCGAGGCGTTTTTATGCATCTAACTGTTGTACCTTGGGTTTTTTAGCTTGTACATGCAGCTAAAATCATACAAAAACCTTACCTGTAGCTATATTCTGGGTAGGGAAAGCTAAAAACGTATGGGATATATAAAAAATTTATATATATAATTAGCTTGCGCCTCGGGTACGAAAAGTTTGCCGCTTTTGCGCTTTACGCTTCGCGCCTCGGTTTTAGACCTGGTCGCTTTTGTGCGCCTCTAGCTTTTTAAAACCAAGCTCTCTTTTCATGTTAGGAACAAGTAAGACAACAAGGAGAATACGAATCTCTCCACCGTGACTTGAACATTGGATTCGGTACATGGGAATTTGATCCAACAGAAATTGAAAACCCGTTTCCAGAAAACGAAGGGTATATGGCAGGGTGATGAGGATATTCTTGTGCCCGTGACACTGCAACTGTATATAGCCCAACAACTTCCATGGATAAACTATCACGAACTCACGGCTGCTGGTAGTTAGAGTTAGTAACTAGGGTTTTGTTGTTTGTGATTTGGGGATTTGTATTTGTGACTAGTTAGTTAATTCGTTTATTAATATTCAGAGTGTTGTAGAAAAGTGATCTTTAAAAAGTTTATATCTTGATTCTATAATTCTATAATAACTAGGTTAGTAAACATAATGTGTATCTCACTGGTTGAATAAAGGAAATGTTAGATAGTTGGTGATGGAGATTTGTGAATTGATAAGTGTTGTAAGATCCTGCAAAAAGTTTGTATCTTGATTCTATAACTAGGTTAGAAAGTAGAAACCGGCCGGTTGAATAAAGGAAATTTTAAATAGGTAGTAATGAAGATTTAGGAATTGTAAAACTATATTTGTAATTTGGGGTCATAAGTAAGTTACATTTATGGCCAATTAGTTAATTTGTTTATGTAAAGGATCTTGTAATCATATCTTGAATTTTCTATATGTTTTTCTAACTATTGTTGTCATATGTATCTGTGATGAAAACAGGCTAGCAGGAGCGACACTTATAGCTCCAGTAGTTAACTATTGGTGGCCCCGCTTGCCATAAACTTATTTCAACAGGCATTTTCGAAGCAGTTTCTTCAAGATCAATGGAGTCTACGGGTCGCTCACCATTCCCCATCATTGACTTACTGGTGGAACACGCAAAAATGGTTTCCAAGTTTAACCGTTATTGCTCACAGCCCTGATATTCTATCCCGCCAAGATAGAGAACTCAAGCCGATATTTACAGCTGGCAGAGCAGGTGTTGAGGTACTAAAAATGCATTTTTTGATGTACCATTGTGTTTATCGTTTTGGCAAAATGGTCGGGTTTGGTAGCGGGTCAAAACTTGTAACTAGGGGTGTTCGAAATTCGTCTCAATTCGATTCAATTACCAAGAATTCGAATTCGATTCAATTTGAATTTGAGTCCAGTAAATCAAATACGAATAATTTCAAATTCGATTCAAAATTCAAGTTCGAATTCAAATTTTACATATTTATTTATTATATTTATATATAACACACATATAACTTAAATTTGGGCTATAGTATAAACTAATCTATAAATTTAATATTTTAAATGAATTTGAAATTTTGAATCAAAAAGAATTTATCCGAATTCGAATAATTCGGATTCGAATTTTTAACTGAAGACGAATTGATTTTGAATTGAAGTTTTAATCCGAATACGAATTCGAATCAAATTGACCAGCTTTTAATCGAATTCGAATTCCAGGAAAAAAAATTATTCGAACAATTCGATTCGAGTAATTCGAAAATTCGTTATTCAATTCGATGAATACCCCTATGTGTAACCAAGGGGGCGCCAAACCAGATTTTCTTCAAAAAGTTAATTTTCATAAAAAATTTGGTATCAGATATAATAATAATATATTTTGATTAATTAACTCAAATAAATATAATTTTTGAGGTCTTGAGCTTTAAAAATACATCATTGGCCACTTTTGACCCGTTTGACATACAATTGATCCACTTGTACGTTAATGGGTTGAGTTTGGCATGTCTACTATCTTTTTTTTTGTAACGGATCAAAATGGGTACTTGTGTGTGCACGCGCCAAATATGAATGCGTTAACTATATTACTTCAGTAATAAAAATGTTTACGCGATGTACGTTATTACTTCTGTTATTTTTTTGTTTGACCCGTTTGACCTACTGTTTGAAAAATGTGAATCTATTGTTTCTCTTTTCCTGTGTTTATGAAGGAACAAGTAAGACAACAAGGAGAATATGAATCTCTCCACCGTGACTTAAATATTGGATTCGGTACATAGGAATTTGATCCAACATAAATTGAGAACCCGTTTCCAGAAAACGAAGGGTCTGTTCATATCTGGCAGGGTGATGAAGATATTCTTGTGCCCGTGTCACTGCAACAGTATATAGCCCAACAACTTCCATGGATAAAGTATCACGAGCTCACGGGTGCGGGTCACATGTTCCCTTATGCTGAAGGGAACAGTGATGCAATCCTAAAAGCACTTCTTCTTGGCCAAAGTTAGTTTATATATTGTTTTTGGACTTGATTTCTAGCTTCCTATTGTCTTAAACAAACCATTGTTAAGATAATACAATAGAACTGTTATATTTAGCATTAACCTTTAGGGTTTGAAATTAATAGTTAGAACATATGGTAATGCGTTCATGTTATTTTATCGTGTTACTTGTGTTTCATTATTTCTTAGCCATGGTTAGTGATTTATAAAACGTGTCGTCTCATTCCTGTTATCGAAACACTTATATTTAAGCGTATTAAATGTGTCATGTAATTCGTGCTATTGAACTTGTCACATTTAACTGCATGTTGCATGTCATGTGATCCTCTTAGCAAACATCTATGTACTAGTGTTCAAGAAATTGGCATGTTAAACTATGTCTCATCTGATCTGGGTTCAATCCCCATGTTAACATGGCACGTTTTACCATCTTAGTGGGGATGGGGATCACATCTTCCCCACGAATTTGCGGAATGAGGTCGGCAAGCGGTGTTTCGTGTGACCCCGCTCCACGTCAGCACTCTGCAAGGCCTCACCGCAAGTATTACTCATAGCCTTAGTGAGCATGTTAATGACATACTTTTATTAAGACCGGATCATTCTTTGTGGACACTTCTATCCCCGGAAAGTAACGAAGACATCTCAAATTCATAAACAACTCCAAATTAAAGTCTAAATAACATTTCATAACACAATTCAATAATATCCAACATATTAAAAATAAACAACAATATCCAAATTAATGTCTAAATACTTTTAGATGAAAAAAAAGTAAAATACAAACTTCCGAAATTGCATACGGATACCGCGTCTTCAATCCACTATATTGATCTACAAATCACATCATCCATATTTGATCCTGTAATGATAAGTAATAACTAACAAATAAATTTAAATGAATGTGAAGACAAACATAAACAAACACATAAATTGTGAACGCAAATGGACAAACACAACAAAAGTCCACGAACAAACGAAACACGTGTTCATGTCTTTCTGTTTAATTAAATGTGCAAAAGATTTAAACTTTGTTCATGGAACATGTACAAATGTCCAGTCGAACTGTTCAATGATCGGTCCGTTTACACACCTAAGTGAATTACAAAAATGCAAAAGGCTGAAACTAAACATAATAAGTAGTAAAACATCGCAAATCTCCCCTTGTTACAAATCTCGAACCACACTTTGATATTTAAATAGTGACATCAAACATAATTCGTAAACAATCAAAATTTGGATTCCATGACATACATTAACATCTAGTAATGTTATGACCCCGAGATCTATAGACGTAGTTTTTAAAAGGCTTAGTTTTGCTATTAAAAAAGGTGTAGCGGTGCAGCTTGTTGCCCGTTTACCAAGTATATCGATGTAAATTCGAACTATATGTAAATGAGTATTATATTATCAAACAATATGAAGAATCAACGTAACGTTTTTACAGGTGACTGTGTAATGTTCTAATCTAAATGGAGAAATGATTGAAGAACTTAGAAATTAATAATAAAAAAAAATATGTAGACTATAATCTAATAGATGATAAGATGATCATGTTGAAAGAAAAGTAATATAAAACATGAAATACACGCATTACCTTGTGTATAGAGTGCCAAGTGCCGTCACCAATCATCATTCGTCAATCTCATCATCATCGTCGTCATCATCGTCATCGTCATCGCCATCGCCATTCTCGTCCTCGTGTCTAGATACTTCCCAAAAGCTAAATTGAAAAAAAAAGATAGATTTCACGAACTTTTGTTAGCTATATTAATTCAAACGAAATTTAGTTTGCTAGCAAATCGCATGCATAATGAAACAAATAGTGAAGTTTTTGTATGTGTAATTTTTATATATCTTTCTAAAATATTATATGGAACGTAGCAAAGGTCATTGTATTGTTTAAAATTTTCTTCCATTGTAATGATATTTAAGAAAATAATAAAAAAATACTTATTTTTTTTTAAAATTTTCTTCCACTGTAATGATATTTAAGAAAATAATAAAAAATACGGAAATCAAAAGCAACGTCCAAGCAAAATCAAATATTTTAATTATTTGTTTTCTAAATCAAGAAAAGTTCACTATTGTTTTTTTAAAAGGAGGTGAAACTTATGTTGTAAAAAGGTTGGAAAATAAAAAGAATAAATGAGATAAATCTTACAATGGAGCATCAATACTTAGAAGGGTAGAAAAAAAAAGAATAAAGGAGATAAATCTTACAATGGAGCATCAATACTTAGATTGGGAATGTGAGAAATTTTAGGCCAATCTTCACCCGTGTTTCTTTTACACCTTTTAATTAGATGTTCACATCTTCTTATCACAAGTTTGTTTAGATCCTTGAAACTCTGAATCTCATCCGGTAGAGAAAGTAATCCATCACAATATTCAAATTTCATCTTTCTGATGCTTGGAAGATTACACGGTAAAGAAATTAATTTCTTACATTGATATAATTCTAAATCCTCCAGTTTTGGAAGATTGTCTGGTAAAGATATTAATTCCCCACACGAGCTGATCTTTAATCTTTGTAAACAAATAAACATATCGGTGTTATCTATTGACATGTTTATATCATCATCGTGAAAATACTTCAAAGAATCCATGTCCCACAACTGAATAACCCTAAGACTGGGGAGTCTCCCAAGTGGTGGAAGACGCTCACAGTTCTTACATCCAACGAAAACAATTTCAACCAAATTCCTTAAATTGTCCATCCAACTTGGAGAAATGGTCTTTCCTATGTAATTAAAGATTGCCAATATCTCTAAAGATGGATTTGGCTCTAATCCCTCAAGAACCTCTTCTTCAATGTATGGGAACATTTCTGGTGTACTTTTTTCTCTGATGGTAACTCTGTCCAACCACTTTAACACCAACATTGACAGTTTTGTTTTGCATATGAGATTGGCACTCTTGGCCTCACTTAAACCTCCAA
Organism: Helianthus tuberosus; assembly: GCA_030545235.1. Classification (NCBI taxonomy): domain Eukaryota; kingdom Viridiplantae; phylum Streptophyta; class Magnoliopsida; order Asterales; family Asteraceae; genus Helianthus; species Helianthus tuberosus. The sequence continues at coordinate 16,720,093 of CM060354.1, read as the reverse complement.
CATTCTGAAGTCCTTCTATCATCAACTTCCCCTCAAGAAGATTTAAATCCCCCAATTCACTTATTTTGGCCCCTCTCTCCTTACCGACAGGAAATCGTTGAAGCATTCGAAGACTAGTTAGTTTCTCGATTCCAAACGGCAAATGTCGGAGTAAATCACAACCATTGATGTCCAAACGTTGAAGTCTAATCATGTCTTTTAGGCCGTCAGGTAAAACTTCTATTCCCGAGCCTAGTAAGGTCAAGTATTTCAGATATCTGAGCTTGCAAATCGATTCAGGCAATTTACGCAATCTCCTACAATAACGTAAAATCAACACTTGCAAGTTTTGGAGATACATAATCGAATCAGGTAAAACTTCTATATCTGAATTTGATAAATTCAAGTATCTCAGATGTTTGAGTTTACAAATTGATTCTGGTAATGTCCATAAGTTAGTAAGAGCCAAGTGTAATACCCTTACATACATGTGGTTGAAAAGTTGACTAATGTAATCTTCATCCCCCTCCCCGAACATGAATATTGACCTTAATGATGTTAACTTTCCTAAATCCTCAGATGATAAAATTAACTTTTCATCCGGACATGACGAGCTCAAATGAAGCACCTCATCTGGGATTTTAACCTCGTTACAAGCAGGCTCTATAACTAAACAATCATGTTTCATTACATGCCGTGCCATGTCATGCACTAGATCATGCATTTTACATCTATCAATACCATCCCCATATATGCTACCCTTCTCAACCTGGAAGAGGGATTTCCAAATCAAACAATTAAAACTTTCTTCTCCAATCACATACAAGTTGTCTGTTTCTTCTCTGGGCAGAATGAAACCGTTTGCTACCCACAACAAGATCAGTTCATCTTTTTTTAGTTCATGGCCTTTCGGAAACAAACAAAAATAAGAAAAACATCTCTTTAAATGTGGAACCAAGTTATCGTAGCTTAACTTCAAAGCAGGCAAGACATTATTTTCTTGTAAGTTCCATATGCTACTGTCTTTCACACGTTGCCAGTCGTTGCTACTACTTTTTGACCACATTAAGCTGCCCAAAGTCTTCACCGCCAAAGGCAGCCCCTTACATTTCACAACTATTTCCCTTCCAATAGGCTCTAGCTTATGTACTTCATCCCCCACTCTTCCTTGTGCAAATGCATGTTTCTTGAATAATAACCACGAGTCCTCTTCTGATAAACATCCCAGTTCATGTTGTAACTCACCAACCTTAGCCATCATTCGACAAGTTCTCTCTGATCGTGTTGTCATCACAACAATACTTCCTTCTGCCCCACAACTTAATGTTCCACTTAATCTTTCCCACTCTTCCTTTTCGTTATCTTCAGCCCAAATGTCATCTAGTACAATTAAAAATTTCTTTTCCCTTAACTTGCTTTGAAGGGAAGCTTGCAACGTTTCCAGCTGTGTAGGTGTATGCCCAGATTTATCTACGGACTCGGTGATTTTCTTTATAATCTCGTTGACTTGGAAGTTTTCAGAGACATATACCCAACATCGTAAGTCGAAATATTGATTAACACTCGTATGGTTATAGACTAATTGAGCTAGAGTAGTCTTTCCCATGCCTCCCATACCCCATATACCATACACCCGAATCTCACCATTCTCATACTTTCCTATATCTTTGTTGCATATCGTTCTTGTAACCATCTCCACCTCTTCATCTCTTCCTAAAAGTTTTGAAGAATCAAGTATAAGCGAGCTCGTTTCCCTATTTGGCATCTCACCTTCAACTCCCACATCTACATGACTTGTGTCACTAGCGGTCAAGTTAAACTTAAGTCTCTTAGATGCAATATCATCCAGTTTTGTTCTTATGGCTTTAACTTTGTGAGCAGCCTTAACTCGAAACTCAAATTTGGAGATTAAGGCTCTTACCTTGTATTTGATGCCGTTTTCTTTGTAAAGTCGTTGTAGCAAAGCTTCAGTTTTGACCTCGTCCAGCACATCTTCAACCTTCAAGGATGCAGATCTGAGACGTCGAAGCCATAACTCTACAGCCTTTTCCTTGACTTGTTTCTCTTCTGCATCTTCAAGAACAGCCTGGATCTGCTCGAAATCTTCCTTAAGAGCCAAAATATCACCTTTGAATCGCCGAAGTAGACCAAACTCTTTGATAAGTTCAGAAGTCAGTATCCCCAACACTTCCTTCACAAGAGCCGAAACAGCTGCATCTCCCATGATTAATACTTCAGAATATTAGAATCAAAGAAAGATCGATGGTGATCCAAGAAGTGTAAAAGCTTGAAAACCAAAGCAAGAAAGTGAAGGCAATTCAACAACTGCAGTCCATATAATTGATAGCTTTTTATAAACACATGCCAACCCACAATCTATATCTCTAATAAAGCAAACCATTGGGGGACACATGTCACCCAATGGAGCAAGCCAACTAGGATTCCACATAAGCAATGACATGGCAAAAGCCTAATAATGTGACAAGTGGCATACCTCACTGATTGGGATTAAATTGTACGCGGGATCCGTTTGAGTTCGGGTTATCCTATACCTTGAATTCGGATCTATATAAAAGGCACTCTCATCTCTCTCTCATTATCCCAAACCGTTTCAAAGAAACCCTAATAGGCGATTTGGTTCCTGCGTTCTCAATCGATCCTTTGCAACGAGGTTTAATCAATATTCAAATATTCAACTGTCATCATCATCGACGGTAATGATTCCGATATCTTCTTCATCATCTTATTGATCGAATCTGTTATAATGGTTTGTTTTACTTTGATTTGTGATGTAACGATTCTGTTTGAATGCTTTGTTTTACTTTGATTTGCGATCTCAACAATGATCAGAAGTTGAGTATGTCTGTTACTTTGATCGATTAGCTTATTCCTTTTTTCTTAGGGTTTTAAAACCCGATATAATTTTGTTTGTTTATGTAATTTGAATATCGATTTCTTATACGGATTTGCTGGTCTGTTAGGTTTTATAATCCCCGATTTTTAAGTACGTGTATGTATGTTTTGTGTATTAGGTTTTTTCATTTGAATATGTTTATTTTTCAATTCTGTTCCTCATATTACCAATATTTTATATTATGTTAATTAGTATTGTCTGTTATGTGATGGTGTATGAATTTATTGTACATGATTTGAAGAACAGACATTTGATAAGTTGTCTGTTAGTTCTTCCAATGTATGAAATGTAATTATTCCGATATCTTCTTTATCATTTTATTGATTGAACAATTGGTGTATATATGTTTTTTTATTGGGGTTTTTCAATCGAATATTTTGGTTTTTAAAATCTGTTCGTTAGATTAAGAAGAGTTTATATTATGTTAAATAGTAACCGTGTTTTATGTTTGAAGTTTTATTCGATGCATTCACTGAATTGGATATAATTTTACAGGAAATCAAATCCTTGATGGTTTTGTTATGTATTGATTTACTGATTGAATGTTATGTGAATATCGATTTTCGATTCTCTGTTTATATAAACCCTGATATCATGTTGTTTGTTTATATGATTTTCAGTTTCAGTTTAAAATGATGAATAGAAAAGGGTATGGTCTGCAACTGATATGATACGGACAAGATTACTGTGGTTTGATTACCCTTGTGTCATTCCTTCTTTGTTTCTTCTGTTCCCCCATTTCTATTTTATAGTTTTCGTCGAGGCTATGATGAGTTTGAATTTATGATTAAATATTGTTGAATATGGAACCTTGGCTTGGCAGGGTTGAAGGATGGTAGACATTCATATGCAACCTCCCTTGCAGCCATGTTGCTTTAAATTTTTTTAAATATCTGAGCCTGAATGAATGATGATTTGTGATGTATTGTCTGTTATGTGATGATATATGAATTTATTGTACATGATTTGAAGATCGATTAGCTTATTCCTTTTTTCTTAGGGTTTTAAAACCCGATATCATGTTGTTTGTTTATGTGATTTGAATATCGATTTCTTATACGGATAACCTGGTCTGTTAGGTTATGATGAGTTTGAAGTTCTGATTAAATATTGTTGAATATGGAACCTTGGCTTGGCAGGGTTGAAGGATGGTAGACATTCATATGCAACCTCCCTTGCAGCCATGGTGCTTTAATTTTTTTTAATATCTGAGCCTGACTGAATCAAATTCTTTATGATATGATTTTTCTAATCTGATTGTTAAATCTGTGATTTGATTATTATAGTTCACATTCTATTTTATATATTTGTGATTTGTTATTTACTTTTCATACGTTGAGAGGCGATATGGTTGACGGATTCTCTGCCCGTGTATTGAAGAATGACAAAAATTCGTTGGTGAGTTTTTTATTTTTTTGATGTTGTTTACGGAATTTCGGATGTTGTTTTTAAATTTTTTGAATATAATGATTATTTTTTTTTAAATTGGTATACGTGCCTAAATATTTTATGCTTTTTTGGAATTTGTTAAATGTCTAAAAGAATCAAATGTTGGTGTTTATATTTGTTTTTTTTTGGAAGTAATTGAATTTTCTTTAACTATGTGTATTAAACGGGTTTCTTAAATTAAAGTATCATTTTGTAATATATAAATAGTCCTTTTGATATAAATTTAAAAAAAATCAAATTTATTATGGAAGTGTTTTTAAAACCGTAAAGATTTGTAAGTTTTTTTATATTTAATTCCATTTCTTAAAATAGATTAGCATAATTTCGGTAATAATTTTTTCTAATAATAAACTGATTTTTAGACTTTACAAAAATAATTTCCCGAAATCTGTATATATATTTACTAAGTAGATTCATTTTAAGTCAATTAGTAACCATTTTCTAATATCAATCACCTATTCTCAGATCGTATTTCATCGAAATGGATGAAAACAATATTACTTTTCTAAACAATCTTGATTGGAGATCCAAGTTGTTTACCATAAAGGTGAAGGTGTTAAGACTTTGGATTCGCATGAATCCAAAGAGAGAAGGAGAAACCCTTGGTATTGAAATGGTGGTTATGGATGAGCAGGTTTGTTTTAATGTCATATGTTTTAAAAATTTTAGTTTAATTTTTATATTGTTCTTTATACTAACCAATTTTAATTTTTTTTATTAGGGGACTAGGATGCAGGCAACTGTTTGGAGCAAGTTTATGAAAAAACAAGAAATTTTGCTTAATGAAAATGAAATTTATTACATTTATAAATCTCAACTTTCTGTCATTAAGTCAACTTTCAAACACTTTGAAAAAGAACATGCTATTAGTTTAAACTTTGATACATCTGTTAAAAAGTGTGAGAACTTTGATGGAAGTGTATATGGTATTCGGTTAGCATCATTTGAATCCATTAAAGCTGGTGAAGTCGATGTCAAGTATCGAGTTGGTTTGTATTTTATCATATCTATGACAACAACATGCTAAATTAAAAACTTATATAAGTATTGAATTTTATTATAAATTTTTTTTTCTGATTACATTTCTTATTAATCAATTTTTTTCAGATTTTATTGGATATGTAGATGAGTGGTCTGAACCAGAAATGACCAAAACGAAGATGGGAAAAGATAGCAAATTCATGAATTTGCAATTGCTGGATGAAGAGTATGTTTATTAAATTTCATTTTTATTTTGATTGCATCTTTTGTATTATATATTTTTTACATGATTTCCTTTGATGTGTTTAATTTATATTTATGTAGGGGTATTAAGTTAAACTGCACTTTATGGGATGAGTACTGCGATGAGATGTTTGGTTATATTCAGATGCATAAAGAAGAAGTTCATGTTGTTTTGCTTGTGCAGTTTGGTAGTTTCAACAAGTATAAAGGTTTTTACTGTTTATAAACTTTGTTAATATTATTTATATTTTTATACTATTTACGAAATTCAATATCATAATCTATGATATTAATTTTTTTGCCCAGGGAAGACAACGCTATCTAATGCTTTCCATATAACAAGGCTGTTTATCAATTCTGACATAGAGGAGATTCGTTCATTCAGAACCAAGTAAACAGTTTATAAAACAATATGAAATACTTATTGATGTTTTTAATTTATTTTTTATTTTTTTTATTGTAAACAGGTTTGTTGAGAAGATATGTAAAACATCCTCTAATGGTCAGAAGTCAATTGGTTCATCTGGAAGCACAAGTCTTGCGGATGACTTTTTAGTGAAGCATCAGTTTACCAATTTCCGTGATATTACGCTATTTGATCAGGTTTGTGTCAACTTTTTTATATTTTAAGTAAATACATTAAACAAAATTTTTGAAACAAATTTATATGTATAACTCTATTTTGTTTCATTTTATTTCAGCCTTGTGAGGTGATAGTTCTTGGTACGATCATGGGTGTGGATGATAAAGATGATTGGTATTACCTTGGTTGTGAAGAGTGCAATCGGAAGGTGGAGACAACTATGGTCATCGAGGAAGCTGAAGACGGTTCTGAGGAACCGAAGTTTAAACAAGTTTTACTTTGCTCAAATCCTGAATGTCCTAAGGAGGTTGTGAATGCCACACCGATGTAAGTTATTTAAATGGGAATGTATTTTTATAATATTTATGCTTATGTTATTCTACTTTACAATACTAAGTTGTATTTATTTTCTAAAATTATTTTTGTGCATTTAGTTTTAGGATTCCGATTAGAGTACAAGATCATGCAGCTATTGCGTCCTTGACTTTGTTTGACCGTGAATCTAGAAAAATGTTGGGTATGACTGCAATTCAATTGCTTGAGAAGTCAAGAGTGGATCAGGTAGAGTGTTTCATATCATTATTTACTTAAGTTGTTATTTATGGTGCATATTAATAATGTCTAAATCGGATTATTATGTTTGTTTAAATAATTTTTTATTCACTTTTATTAGGCATCTTTGGTAGAGAAAACCATTCCCTATCAGTTTAGAGCATTCAATGATAAAAAGTATGCTTTCAAGATTCAATTTAGTCAATTTAATATTGACAACCATATTGATGGTTATGCTGTTCATAAGTTGGTGAATGATCCAGCAATAATTGAATCGTTGGAGAGCCGAATTCCAGTTGATCAGGTTAGTTAAATACAAACCTTTTAATTAAATATATGTTAGAAATTTAAACATTTTTGTTGTGTCTAGCCTTATTATTTTTTGAATTGCAGGGTGTGGACGAGGCTGCTGCTGATGTTTCACTTAGTGATATATCGAATCAAAACCCTTTTGCTCTAAAGGTATGTATCTTAAGTTAATGTTATGAAATACCAAATGCTTTAAACATGTTATATAGTTTCTAATTTTGAATATATATCATACAGGATGCTGTGGATTCTATTGGTGATAGCTTCACACCCGATTGCACATCTAAAGATTGTTCCAAGACTTCGTCCGCGGAACTGAAGCGCAATCTGGCTGACGTGTATGAAGTTGAAGAAAGCACCTCTCTGTCATCAACAAAGGTTAAAAAGGCTGGTGTGTCGGATGTCCAAACTGATGAGGAAACGATTCTGTTGGTTCCGAAGATAGAGAAATAGTTCATGGTTGAAGTATTTTTACCAAAAACAATTTCTTTCTTTCGTAATATTGCTGGTTTTGTTTTGGTTTGTTTCATACATTGGTTTGGATTGATTTGTGATGTTTGGTTGAATTGGTTTTTTTAAACATATGGTTGTTTGTTTTTTTATTTGAAATATATCGTTTATTTGTTTTAATGGTTTTATTAGGCTTACCTATACTCCTTCAACATTTATCTTTTCTTACTTTATCTTTGTTTTATTTTGTTGCATGTATAAAATGTTCCTAAAAACATTTGTTTATGTTTTTGAAATTAGAAATTTTTAAACCTTTATCACAAGGCCATAAAGGTTTTGTATCATTATTATATACGAATTATAAGTATACTAGGCGAGAACCCCGTGTATTACACGGGCTGAATAAATGTATAGAGGCTGAGATTATATCTGGCGGAAACATAGGGACCAGAACGTTTATTCCACGAATCAGTTTGACACCGTCGGATAAAAGAATTCCTATCAAGTTTCAACGACGACAATTCCCGATAAATGTATGTTTTGCAATGACTATAAATAAAAGTCAAGGACAATCTCTATCAAAGGTTGGATTGTATTTGAAATATCCAGTTTTCTCACATGGTCAACTTTATGTTGCGTTATCAAGAGTTAAAAGCAGAGCCGGTGTGAAGTTGCTTATACTAGACAAAGATGGGAATGTAACGAGTAAAACAACTAATGTAGTCTACAAGGAAGTTTTTTCCGGCATTTGAATATTTTTATGTTTTTTTCTTCCAATGTATGTATTTGTACACAACATTTGTATTCAAAGTAAATAATATGGTTTTGGTGGAAGCCCGCGTATTACGCGGGCATTAACCTAGTTATATTATAAAAGGAGAGAATCTTTTTCCCACTAGCCAATTCTACAATTGTTAAATCCATTTGCATACCGTTAACTATTTCTTATTATTTTCCTTTGTTTTATTATGCTGCAATTATAGGTGATAGAAAGAATATTATATCACAAATCAGATAATGGTCCCTTGCTCCACTTTGCATACCTCATTCCACTATCACAATTTCATTATTATACTTTTAACACCTACCACACCATCACACCACCACAATCATTAACCCACACCTAATCTTAACCCTTGAATCAAGTTCCACGACCGTGATTTACATCATGGTATTTCTCTTCACCATCGTGAAATGCCCACTTGCGGCGGTGTTTCACATTCATCACACCCGTGATGGGGTGTTTCGCGGGGTTGCCCTGATCACCCTTAGAAAAAACCATATACGTATCTTAATAGCCATGATTGCTCTTTACAGAACATATTTTATAGTAATGTAGATAAATAAAAATAAATAGAATTTATGGTATGTTGTGTGTTCAATTAACAGTTTGGAAGAAAGAAAACTTATGGTTCTCAGTATTTCGTCTGTAACTAAATAACTGAATCAAACTAGAGCTGAACTTTGAAATCTGCATTCAGTTTTCGGTTCAGGTTTGACCCAACCTTGGTCATCTTATATTTCACGAAATATAATTATGGGGTGTTCATGGTTCGGGTTTGACCCAAACCGCTAACTGCGATTTCAGGGAACACCAAACCAAATCGGCCAGCCCAGCCGAATTGGCAGTTTAACGGTTATGTTTTGACAATTTAAACCCATTTTTTCTTTTAAAAATCATTAACTTGTATTAAAAACTTTGACATGATAAAAGATGGTTCACGTTTAAAATACATATACTTAACGTAACTCCATCATCGTCATCATCATCATCATACTAAGTAAATCACACCAATAGCAAAGCTAAGGTGGGTCTAAGGAGGGTAAGATGTAGATAGCCTTACCTCTACCCGTTAGGAATAGAGAGGCTGCTTTCAGTGAGACCCCCAGCTCGATAGTAGTTTTGCATCAAGCCTTGGACATAAGGCACATAACACTCAGCAATTAAGACAAAGGCCGATTAGTGCATGTACTCCCTTGTCTTTCGACTATCAACGCCACCACTATGCATGATTAACCATCCCCCTCCTTTAACGTTATTTCACAAAATTAGTAAAATAACGTTAAAATTAGTGCACTTTCACTTTTGCCCCCCGAGCGCTCACACATATATACATTATATGCGCATACCGCCAGCGGAGCGTTTATATACTTAACGTAACTATGTATTTCAAAAACTAATAAAATACAAATAATAAAGGTTAAACTGCCAGTGGTTGCATGCCCCGTTCCAAATTCCAAACCGGACCAAATCGTTAAACCGCCATGGCCGATTCGGTTTCACGGCTGCCCGGACCGGATCGTTAAACCGCCAAACCGTCAAAACCGAACTGTGAACTACACCTTTCGGATCTCAAACCAGCCAAACTAGTTGACTTGTTTTGGGTTGGGAATGACAGCCGGTTTCAACGGTATACTGTTGCCTGAAGTATAATAGATATAATACCAGATCCATTATATTATCCCTTTAGTTAATGCAAAATGCAACTTTGGCAACACAAATAACTAATTAAACGCCACACATTGTACTGATGTAGCCTAAGATGACTTGTACTTTGTACAATATAAGTTGTTCATTTTGAAATCGTTGAATTCAGACTAAAATGTTGATACACGCAGATAAACAAATAACTGATCTGCATGGCAAGCAAGAAGATCCTTTCTGGACAAAAAACCTGACTGAAAACTATCTTGAATCCAGTTGAAGGATATATCCTCTGTAGCCACCTGAGATCATTAACCATGTTAAAACCAGCTGACGAAAACAACATATAAAAAGTATTAAAAATTGGTTTTGACGTTTATCAGGTTTACATTTGGTGATCGCGGATAAGTAAATTCATAGTCTCTTAAGTCCAATAACAGTAAGTGTGCCAACATTCGCAATTGTCGGTTCTATCATTGTACAACGCTGGAGAAGTAAGCGGAAACAAAAGATATACAAAGCTTATAGCCCCTGCTACAAATCCTACGCTCACCAACCCTGAAATTTCCACTCAAAAAAGTTGTCAATTTAATAAAATATTTAGCGATAAATAAACCAAGAAAATAACTGTGTATATGAGTATGCGTTTCGTTACATGTTCTTCGTGAAAAGAAGGCAGGAAGCCCAATGATGTTGCAGAAAATATGTGACACGAGCGGCGCTGCTATATGTCCTGCAATTAACAAGAAAACTACACGTGAGCTGAAACCGAAAAACCGACCCATTTGATTAACCGATTGTTCAATTTTGATTTTTTAATAACCGAAAAATTATGTTTGGTTTCAGATTTATATAGTAAACCAAACCATCCAGTTTTACTTTTATGTAGATTTATGTAAATTTTACATGAGACATAAACATGTTTCACCTGGTGAAAATAAGATAATAAAAAATAACACAATTATCACCAACCAGTTCGAACAAAGAGAAATGATGCATATGACCCAAATATCACTGTGTAGCCAAGCTGGAAACCTGAGAAATATTACAAAAATATTTTACGAGTCAGCAATCAACGCATGATGTTTTCAACTTTTCATGGCCAATATAATTAAAACCCTGAAAAGCAAGAAGTGGCAATTTCGACCCACTTACGTTTGAATGGGTCAATTTGTGTAATGTTTTTATCTCTAACGGGTCAAACTAGTAAAAAATAAAATAGCTAAAAGGGGTCAAATGGGTCGAACATACCTACAACCATGGAAGCTTTCAGCAAGCTGGTATTTTGTTGCATGTAGTACTCCAGTAAATGGTTCAAGTGAGCTGTAAATATAAAGTTTACCAAATAATGAAAATTTACTTATAACTAAACAAATATAGAAAATTTATCAAAGAAACAGAAATGTTATCTCATAACTGAAAAAAGAAGAAAAAATGTTTAAAAAAATAACCTTTATTAAAGACTATAAATAGTAATTACTATATCCTTTACATGAGTTATGTTTTTTAAAATGCTAGAAAAAATGTAGTACTTACCTAGGCTAAAAAGAACAGGAGAGAGAAGTATTACTGTATATGCTTTAAATCCTCCACATAGAAGTAAAGATATCATACAAGCTCTGAAAACTAACTCTTCCGTAAGGGGAGCCTGTGAATTATATAATACAAGAAAATCACTTGGATGATAAAAAGTAATTACAACTTTAAAAACAACTGAAATAGCAAACTGACCACAATATACATTCTCCAAACTGAAATATCGTAAACAGCTGAAACCATCCAGTTAATGAGGTTTTGAAGACCACACTTTAAGCCATGAAATGATATATCTATCTGACGGTCCCCATGTTCGGCCCATGAGCTCCAAATTGATAAAATTTTGAGGATAAACGAGCCGATATACATTAAAGAAGTCAGGCAAAGAGGAAAAACCACAGCTTCCCACTGTTTCATACATAAAATTCCATTTTCAGCAGAAAATTTAAGCAACTCACTAACCCTTTTTAATCTGCAAATTATGAAAAATGAATAAGTTGATGAAAACCATCAACCGCGCGCGTTATCTATACAAACAAATTGAATACTCACCGTGTGGTGTAGACGGATACCATAAGCACTAAGCAAGTAGGACATGTTCCACCTCTTTATCTGAATGTATCAAGAAATATGGTGACATGTCAGCTTCTCAAAAAGGAAAATATAGAATTAAGAATATATTTTATTGCAGGATTTTGCTTGACATGAACCCCAGTTCTAGACTCACACACACTGCTTGGTAAGGTATTTCAACTCTAGAGTTCAGGTCAAACGTCTTATAATGACTTCTTGACAATGAGTTACTTTCTGACAGGTTAATGGGTCTGGTGGGTTGAGTCGAGTAATGCTTCAAATGAAAATCCTATTTAATATTGTTCAAATGGGAACAAGATGTAAATTAGTGGTTTTGCGTAGTTTGACACTTTGACTTATTAAAGTCAAAGATATGAATTGATGATCAATTGACCAACAACTATGTTGGAAAATTTCCAATTGGGTATGAAATGGTTTAAGAAGCTAAAATACCTTTACTTGGTGAATAGGACCCTGGAAATTGGTGTTAAAAAGTATCAATGGGCCAAACGAGTCGACAAGTGGAAAAGTATCAAAACGTGATTTTTAAACATTGAAATATTTGAGATATACGATTTAGGAAGGTGTACTTTAATTGGAATTAGAAGAACTGGTACTAAAATGGTGAAATGGATGTTTTACATTAATAATCTAGATATTTAAACCAATTTTTTTCCCATTTGTGAGACAATGATGGTTTATTTGAAACAAAAAGTTAAGTAAAGTGGTTCAAAAGGTCACCTACTTATTATAACATAAGGTTCATAGACACTAATAGTGCACGTGGATGAAGTAACTCGAGGTGAGATTATTTTCAAATCATTTGAATTATATGTTTTTCTTATGCTTATAATATGTTTTTCTTATGTTTTTATTGCATTTTTGAAGGTGTATGGCCTCTTTGTTAGTAAGAAACGGCTTTTTAGGGGTTTTATAATCCAAGGATACGGTTGTTAACTTGTTATCAACAAAGATGTGTAAACAATACATTGGAAGCCTGTTTTTAAGCATGGTTTAAACTTTCTACTTGGATAACGGGTCAAACAAGTACAAGATAAAACTTAACTAAAACAACAAGTGTTAGATGGTAACGGGTCAAATAAATAAAGTACTAAGAGATCAATTTAGGTACTTTTATGGTAACGGGTCAAACAAATAAAGTACTAAGAGATCAGCTAAAATAAACAGGTCAGACACGTTAGATGAATGATCAATCAGAATTCACCATTATGCCAACTTCCTAAAACTTTCAAAATCAGGATTAACTTTTAAACAAATCACTCTATTTTGAGGATCACTTATCTACCATTTAATATAAGTGAACTATTAAGGACTAGATCAATAGAACAATCCTCAATATTACAGAAACAGATCAACTAACTGGTCATGAATGTAGTAGGTTACCTAAAATACCAAATTATATCATAGTTGCAATACTAATAGCGGTCGCTATAGCGAATAGCGTATAGGTTGAAGGTCGCTGCAGGGTATGCAGCCATAAATAGCGGGATTTCAGTTATCTATTTTTTTAATATAAATATTGATTAAATATTGCTATAAAATAGCTGGATTTTAGGTTTTTGTTAAATATTCATGTCAAATAGTGTATATACCAAGGTATTTTGATATAATATACATATAAATAAAACTTTAAATTTTTTTTCTAGTGTATCGCTATTTATAAAATAGTGACCACTATTTATCTCTATTCGCTATGTAGCAAGTTATCGCTATTCGCCATTAACAACTATGAAGTATACATAAAAAAACCCTAGTTATTGATTTTGGTTAAATTGAAGTATTAACTTATACGTATTTTGTTTAGCCTCTTGCCCGTTTGGGTCGGGGGTTGGTTCTAATGAAGTTTTCTTGTCAAAAAAAAAAAACTTATCTCAAAACATTTTTCACAATTCCCGAATCTTCATTACTAACTATTTAACACTTCCTTTATTCAACCCTTACACGTGCTTTCCAACTTAGTTATAGAATGAAGATATAAACTTTTTAAAGATCACCTTCCTACTATGTAGTTAATATCCCGATATATCACCAATATATCAGTGATATATCGGTTATCAGTCCCCTGCCGAGACGTCGGTGCAAAATATCGGTCCAAATATCAGTACCGATAATATCGACGATATTGACCGATATTTGACAAATATTTGACCCATATATCACCAATTTTCCCGATATCAGTACCTTCCTTATTAGTTCTACCATTCGTCTTTTCTTCTTATTGTTGCTATTAGTGTTTTAAGTCTTAATTTTTAGTTGTTAGTGTTATATGTTAGCGTTTTAAGTCTTAGTCAGTTTCTAGTTGCTATAATTGTTAGTGTTTCGCAAGTTGTAAAAGGTTAATTTGTTAATGGTAGGAGAGTATACTGAATTGTTAGTGTTAAGTTGCTATATATATAAATTTAGCATGATATTAAAATTACCGATATCCCACCGCGATAACCAATATCTCAAATATCGGTTCTTGTCCGATATCCGATATTTTACCGCATTAACTACTTAGCTTCCCCTACAACACTCTGAATATTACATTATTACATGAACAAATTTAATTAACTGGTCATAAATACAAAATACCCAAAACCCCAAATCACAAATAACAAATAACAAATAACAAAACCCTAGTAACTAATTCCAACAACCAGCAACCAACCATCCAACAATCAAAATGTAAACACAGAGAATAAACAAACAAACAGTGAATTGAATAAGAAAACTTACAGGAAGAATAAAGGCGCAGACAACAAGTGAAACGACGGTGGAGATACCGGCGCAAATGAACCGTCGGATCATGAAGGTTTTGAAAGATGAAGGGGGCGGGAGACGGAGGATTAATGTGGGGGAGTAGAGGATTGCGACGTACAAGATAGTCATGCCGATACATGCTACGATTGCTAGCGGTGCAGGAACACCACCGGCGCCGGAGTATGACTCCATTGGTGGGTCGATGTGGTTCTCCTCCAGATTGGGGGTTTTGAAATGGTGTTGACTGTTGACTTCCAAAAGACTAAACCGGCGTCGTTTCCTTCTCGAGTCGAAGTAAACCCGTTTTTAAATCATACCAGGCTGGGCTCTAAAATGGTTCAATCGGGTTTAACCGGGTTACTAGTAACCCTATTGTATAATTTCATAAAATAAAAATAAAAAAATAATCTAATTTCAATTAAGATTTGTGTAACTGATCATGACTTTATCTAAAAGAACAATTATTTTCTTGTAAAATATTAAGTATTCTAAAAGAATTTTTATTATTTATAAACAATATTATATTGGATGAGGTGGGTAAATGGCTTCAACAGTGATGAAATATTGAAATGGAATGCACTATGTTAATTACTGGAAGGTCAATATTACCTTAATATCGTATTATATAAAATAAAAAAAATCCAAATTTTAAGATAGTGCAAACCGGTTCGTCGGTTTGAACCAGATTAACCGCTGGTATATAATACATATCGTATTTGGGTTTTACCAGCCTTTTTTTTTATTCCGAGCCCTTGTCCGATATCCAGTATAACCAACCGATTCATACCGGTATTTAAAACATTGGTTATACCACTAATTGTAAATCTGTTTTATTTTAGGGTATATGGAATATTGGAAACTAGTAAGCATAATTTATTGTTTTTGTTGTAATTGGAACTTCGTGTTTAATTAAGGGGAAAATATCATAGCAATGTAATCAAATTTGAGAGTCTAATATTTTTTCTTATTAAAATAACTAAACTTTGGTGTAATGTTATAATATTGTGTAATTACCATGTTATCGGTCATCACGTAACATTTTTTCTCTTATTATTTTACTTTTTATATGCCTAGGTGGATATTATATTAAACGTAAAAAGGCCTTTTATCAACTTATATAAATATAATTAATTGATAATTGGGGTTTCTAATAATAAAAATAGGTTTTCTAATGAAATTTATCACTAATTTATATAATCTTAACACAATGTTGGTGCACCGACGGGAAATTACTATTTTGACCTTCTTCTAAATTAAGGCATTGTCCTTTTATTTTCCGTTGTTTTTTTGTCACGAGCATGTGGTACAATCACTGACACGAATGTTCATTCATGGTTGATCGGTGGTTTTTCAGTCCATCTACGGTGGTAACAACCGCACAAGATTGCGTCGAGGGTTGACAAGTCTGCGACAGGTCAAACTAGGCAATCTAGGACTTTTACCAGCTACGACAAAACTATTCCGACCAAGGGAGAGAGAGAGGGTGCAAAGGTGACAGGGGTGGGAAGAAGCCGGAGTGCTGACCGACAACAATGGAAAGCGAGGGAGAGGCCTAGGTGGTTGTGTTGTGTTGGCAATGGCAGTGGCGGTAGAAGGACGCAAGGGTCTTGCCGGAGAAACAAATACCGACTACATGGATCTTGCCGGAGAAACAGATATCGGCTACATGGATCTTGCCGAAGAAACCCCTACATGCCCCCTCTCTCACAACTCTCTCTTACTCTCTCTAAGTTGAAATCACTTCTGTGTAAAATGGGGCTCAAGGAGATTTTTTCTTTGTTTAAGTTATTAGGGTTTTAATTCAAAAGTAGTTGTACTCATTATAGGCCAGCCACTAGGGGTGTGCATGGGTCGGTTTGGGTCGTTTTGACCAAAAACCATAAGCATAACCGCGATGTCGGTTATTGGATAACCATAACCAATCGGTTATTGGATAACCATAACCAATCGGTTATGGTGGTTATGGTTATTCGGTTTTGATGGTTATAGTGGGTCGGTTATGGGTGGTTGACCGTGTATTTAGCTTAGCTAAAAATAGCTTAATTTTTTTAACATGGAATAAATTGTTATTGCATATTTGTATATATTAGTATATTACATAGTATTAAAAAATACATATAATCTATAATATTAATACCAATTATTATCGAATCTTCAAATAAAGTGATATGATACATTCCATAAATTCAAAAAAACATTCAACCAAAACCACAAAATGATATGAAAAATCCATAAGTACTAAAAATCTCCAGTAAAAAACATCAAATATTAAAAATATGGTAAAAAGTCCTAAATCCCACAAAGATTTATCACATGTCGGTTCGGTTTGGTTATGATGGGTATGGAAAAAACTGATAACCATAACCGACCCGCTAAGTTTCGGTTTTCAAAAAAACCATTAACCGACCCACCAGTTTTTTCTTTGGTTAGTATTAGGCAATCCATAATTATTGCCTCAAAATATTCATGGAGATATTATTATTCAGTTGTACATTTATGTGTAGATTTCTTAATTTTGTCAAGGAGTAATTCTCTCCTTTAACATTGTATAATCTCTTGTATTTATAGAGACATAATACTCAATAACAAATCGTTCAAGAGTTATCACAATCTCATGGTATCAGCCTGAGATCCCTGCCCTTCTTCTTTTTCTTTTTTCCCTAACTGTCATTCCTCTCTTCTGCCTTCTTCCATCACACACATGGCCTCCTCATCTTCTCGGGGTCGAGGACGTTCCAATTCCTCAAGGGGCCGTGGTAGTCACTACACCAAACGCGTCCCTCATTGCCAGCTTTGTCGCAAAGAGGGTCACTATGCTAGTGCTTGTCCTGCACTAGCCTCTTATGCTCAAAAAGCCGTCACGCTAGATGCAAATCTAGCCCACACCTTCCATACTCAATGTAACATTGCATCCGAAACTCCGGATTGGATGGCCGACTGATGCGTGTGAAGTGTTACTTATATTAGGTGTATATTTTAAGCCCTTTTTAACACTTATTTTAGCCAAGTTTTAAATTTATAAAACACGATATTTCACTAACACTAAACACACATATGGGCAAGTGCACCCATCGTTGAGTGTAGTATAGCGTTGGTAAGATACCGAGGTCGTCCAAGGACACAAGAGCTTTTAGTACCGGTTTATCCTCAACGTCTAATCAAAATAAAAAGTTTAGAAAAATGTTTTAAACTAAGAAAAATAAAAACTAACTAAAATGCTGAAAATAAAAATAAAATAAAAACAGATAGACAAGATGAATCACTTGGTTCCGACTCGTATCTAGTATAACCTTTGGTTATTCCCGCACTTTTGCACATAATTAAGAGATTATCTTAGTTATTGTAGTAGGCCCCTCTTTTGAAGGTGACGTTACCCTCACCCCAGTAGTTTGAGTCAGCAAGGATACAATCCTAAAAGGGTGGATTATTGGAAGATAATGAATTAAGTTATTAATGCAGTATTGTGGTAGGCCCCGCTTTTGGCGGTGACGTTACCCTCGGCTAAGTAGTCTGAGTCAGCAGGGATACAGTCCTAAATAGCCGGGTTATAGTATTAATAGTAGTTAACTTATGAGGGGGTCAAAGAGTTTGGACCCCCGCCATCCAATACCGTGAAGTATTGAAGGAGGTCCTACTAAATTTGACCCAGGTCCATTGCAGGACCTCTAAACGCTGAACAATGGCAAGACCTTTACCAAACCGTTCCCTTAACCCCCGACCAGGTAGCCAACATACCTCCATATAGACCGTGGAGATATGAATGGTGAAAATCCTTTATTTTATATAGACAGTAAAATAATGCCAAGACACCACGGACAAACGATAAGGAAAGATCACCTTCAACATAAGTAACTAGTTATTAAAGTCATTAATACAAAACCAAATAAAAAGTGCAAAAGATTAGAAATAAAAAGTATTATACTAGACACTTTGTCTTCACCAAGTGATGTAAGAGACTTAGGCAAACATGGCCTTGATTGTCAAGAACTCTTACGATCAATCTTGGATCCCGAGACGACTCACACACTCTACGATGGACAATGGATGATGGTGGTGGATGATGGTGGTGGGTGGTGGATGAAGTGTGAGAGAGGTGGTGTGCCAAGGGATGAGATGAAATGAATCCAAGCACTCCTATTTATAGGCTGAACAGAGAGCTGGACACGGCCCCGTGTCCGCTGGACACGGCCCCGTGCCTGTCTGACACTCTCTCTCCTCATTAATTGTAATTCGCAATTACAATAAATGCGCCTGCTGTACTTTCGACACGCCCCCGTGTCCGCTGAGCACGGCCCGTGGTGGGCAATAGAAGCTTCTATGGATTTGTCTTTTCTGCTGCTTCTTGGGCACGCACCCGTGCTGGCTGAGCACGGGGCGTGTTCAGCCTTCTGCCTTCTCCATTTTGCTTTGGAAGGTGCCGTTGAGGGGTCGGGCAGTCCACTAATGTTCCTTTCCTAGTATTTATGTTGGATTTAGCTGTCTTTTTGCTTCTTTTGTGTTTTTGAGCTCATTTAATCCTGAAAATACAAAAGGAAGACAAAAACACTCTTTTTCCAATATTAGTACTTAAAAAGGGTTAGTTTTATGCCTTGTTTGATGTAATTTATATGTTGCATTTTGCACACATCACCGACTCAGGTGCAACCACACATATGCTTAATAATACTCATGGTTTAAATAAATCTAAACCACACACGGGTAACATGCATGTTACTTTTGGTAATGGTCAAACATTGCCCGTTACTCACATCGGGAACACATCTCTAACTAACTCCATATCTTTAAAAAATGTTATTGTTGTTCCAAATCTCACAAAGAATCTACTATCAATTAGTAGACTCACAAATGATTCTCCCGTAGATGGTTTATTCTCTAACAATTATTTTCATATTCAGGACCGAAAAACGGGGGAAGTTCTTGCTAGAGGCATTTGCGAAAATGGTTTCTATTTTCTTACTCAAAGTCACAAGTCTCTTGTTGCCGCTCTTTCCGCTTCACATCTTCGTGCTTCGTTCGATAAATGGCATAGTCGCCTAGGACATGTTTCTTTTGATACTATCACTACATTAAATAAACTTGGTCATGTATTTGTTACATCCCTCTTGCCCAAACCAGGTTTATGTAATTCTTGTGAACTATCAAAAGCTAAACATTTACCTTTTGTTGAAAATAACAAACGTGCGCAACAAGTTTTAGACTTAATTCATTGTGATCTTTGGGACCCGCACCCATTGCCTCAACCGATGGCTACTTGTATTATGCAATATTTGTAGACGATTATTCTCGGTTTACATGGTTTTATCCTCTAAAGGCTAAATCCGATTTTTATAATATTCTCACCATCTTTTTAAACTTTGTCCAAAACCAATTTTCCAAAAGTGTCAAAGTTTTTCAAAGTGATGGTGGAACCGAATTTACAAACCACCGTGTTCAAAATTGTTTTCAAGAGCATGGCATACATCATCGATAATCTTGCCCTCACACACCGGAACAAAATGGATGGGCCGAACGAAAACACCGTTATATCACCGAAACCGGATTAGCAATGATGTTTAATGCTCATGCTCCACCAAAGTTATGGCTTGATGCTTTCACTTCCGCTACATATGGATTTTTTGTGAGATTAGGAACTACTAAAACATTTTTTAAAGTTATAGATTCATTTAAATTAGTGTTCCCAATGTGAGTAACGGGTGATGATTTTCCGTTCCCAAAGGTTACACGAATGCTACCATTGTGGGATTTAGAGTTATTTAAACCGTGTTTTGAATGTAACATATGTGTTGTAGCACCTGAGTCTGCGGTCCAATCAGGAGAGTCGGAGGCTACATTACATTGAGCATTAAACACCTCGGCGAGATTGGCATCAAGGGAGACGGATTTTTGGGCATAAGAGGCGAGTTGAGGACATGTACTCGCATAATGCCCAGTTTGGCGACAAAGTTGGCAATGTGGAGGTCGCTTGGTGTGGGAAAGACCATGGCCACGAGAGGAAGAAGAGGAATGACCTCTTCCGCGAGAGGAATAGGGACTGTTGTGAGAGGTTTTGTTCGGGTGGGCATAGAAGGCGGCTTGGGGTGGTTGAGAGCCATGTAGTTGTTTAACAAACATTTCTTGATTCTCCGCGTTTGCCAAGAGATCTCGAAATGAGGGAGCCGGGTGGATGGTACTTTGAAAGGTGGAAAAGTTTTCAAAGGAAATGGCCACAAAGGAACCAATGACGCTTGTCCTCGTCACTTATGGGATGTCCTATAGCCGCGAGTTGGTCGGCTAAGGCCTTAAATTTTCGACCAAATTCCGAAACAGAAGAGGTTCCTTTTTGTAGGGTTCGAAGAGAGTCTTTGAGATTGTGAATTCTTTCGATAGAGGAGTGGATATAGGCATCGACTAGTGCTTTCCAAACGGCTTTAGCCGTGGTATGACCAATAGTTTCAGCCATGGCTTCTTCGATTAGGGTAGAGTTGATTAGAAGAATGACTTTTTGATCGTTTAGTTGCCAAGCCAGAAATTTGGGATTGACAATGGTTTTGTCGTCGGTAATAATAGTTTCGGGAGGGGGGTGTGGTGCCGGTGACATGTCCACAGAGTTTAAGGTAAGAGAGGAGCGGAGTAATTTGTTTCTCCCATGGGAGATAGTTTGTGGAGGTTAATTTGATGTTAATGAGGTGGCTAAGAGAGTGGAGAGGGATGGAGGAGAGATCGGCAGCCATGGGAAAGGGTTGGGAAGTGACCGAAGGTAAGAAGGAAGAAGAAGATAGGGTAGAAAAGAGGATCTTGCAATGTATTAGGCTGATACCATATGAAATCACAATGGTCAACTTGAGTTTATTGCATACTTTACAATCTTTTAAATACAAGAAGAGAGACAAATGATAAGGAGAGAATTTCTCCTCTATACAAAGGTTACAATTGACTACATAAATACAATTAATGAATTTAAGAGGTAGGAGGATATTGCTCCAAGAGATTGTTATTTCCTAATAACATAATACTCAATAACAAATCATTCAAGAGTTATCACAATCTCAGTTAGGTTTTTTCGGTTCGATTTTGTCGGTTAATTCGGTTATGGTCGGTTAATTCGGTTTTTTGCATACCCCTACCAGCCACATATAGAACCAGCTCATAGGTGGTGATTTCAATTTGAATGAAACTATGGGCCAACATATTAGTTGTGTAAAGAATAATATATAATAGATTAAGCGGCTCTTTGACAGCTTTTAAATAGTTAAATGCTTAATCGATAAAAGGTTTGAACCATTAAGTGTTGAACCAGTAAAAAGTCTGATCCATTAAGAACCAGTGTAATGCTTAACCATTTAGAGGCAAATGTCTGACCAATTCAGATTAGAGGTCTTAACCATTTAGACTCAGTATAATGCTTAACCATTCAGAGGCAAATGTCTGAACCATTCAGACATCTGCTCGCGAAACAAACAATATGAATCATTAAATGTTGAACCAGTGAGAGGTCTGAACCACTAAAATCTAATTAAAAGCTAACAACCCGTCCTTAACTGATGTTGACATTACTTTACTATATGTCTTAGAATACTGCTCGGTGAGTTTCCACTATGCCTTTCTCTGATTTTGGAATTAGTTCTACACCTCAAGATGGTTAACTAGAACACTTGGCAAACAACAATTGGTAGTGATCAACACATGGACACAAACCATTGGCTCAACATTCTTACATCCAACTATATTATAATAACATGAGCTAGGATCCATTCTATATCTTAAATCATTTCAATGTAAAAAAATGAAAGAAAAAACATTTGTTATATAATAAGAAATAGTGAAATAAAAAACAAAAAACAAATTTACATCGCAACGTGTAACATATCCAACATTAGAGATTTAATACATTAAACATTTATCCTTTGGTAACTAATACATTGACTCTTAACTTTTGGTGATTGACAACTTTAAGCCCTATATTTTTCTACTTAAAAACTTCACAATTCGTCTTCTCCAACATTTCAATTCTTTTGTTTATATTTTTTTTACAAATTTACACCATAACATGCAAGACATTCTATTTTTTTTAATCTTTGACTAACCATATTAATGCCATGAACGTAACATGTGTACTAAAGTCATAGGCATGTCAACTTGCACACGGACACCACATGTTAATGACATCATCAAACGTGTGTAACGAAGTCGCAAACACAACCCTGCCGCTGCAACGCGCGACATGGCTAAATATCTAGTTTATATGAAAGTTTATGTTATCTTCGTTTATGTTTAGTAAATCATGTTCATTTATGCTTCTTCAATTATGTTTATTTTTGTTGTTTATTATTTGTTAAATTATGTTCGTTTGAGTTCGTTTATTTATGTTTGTTTACGTTCGTGAACTGTTTGTTTAGGTTTTAAACAAACACGAATATGCCCTTTTTTCTTAATAAACGAACATGAGCAAAAAAAAATTGTTTGATTATATGTTCTTTTTCGTGTTCGATTAAAGTTAAATGAGCAACCACAAACATGTTTGTGTTCGTGTTCTTTCGGTTCATTTACAGGCGTAGCTGCTATTTAAGTCGGAAACTGTTGTTGTCACCATTATGTAGAACCACTATCATTGTGTTATGTTTGTGTCACATCGCGCGGACACCCTTCTATAGTCTATAATATTCATTATTAATGGTTCCAACGCTCCTAATCCCGGAGAGTGGCATTGTGGGATTGTCCTCCGGAATCGAGGTCTAGGATTCCAGATATAACACAAACGATGAGGTGGACCAATTAAAAAAGTAATAAGAGCTTCCCCAATGTCGAAACCAACAAACCTTTACTTCAGCATGTCACATCATATTTTCCATTTTTTGTAACTTTTTATTTTGATGAAGCTTTTATTCAAACAAGGTTATTTTTGATAAACTTGTTTGTTTACTTTCTTTTTGCTTCATCAATAACACACATTTTTTTTTATCATACTAAAAACCGAACTTGTTACTAAAACAAAGGGTTAAAACTGAAAAAGGTTTTGGTGGGTAAAAGGGTTTTTGGTTTGGGTGATGAAATGAAAAGGTTTAGGCTCAAAGGGGTTAACTAGGGGGATTTTTGGGTAGGTGGTCAAAGAAAAAGAAAAATAATGGTGTAGAAATAAAAAAAGGGTTAGTCCTAATGCCTCCATCATTTACTTACTCGGGTTTAAGTTGATAAGGACCGGGAATGCATCGTCATGGCAAGTTCTAGAGTCGTAAGAACCAAGCGGCTATTCACACAAGAAACGAAAAATGAGCATTTAGTTTTAATGATATGTAATTGTATGCTCAGAAAATGCTCAAAACTCACTTTTTGTGGGAATGGGTTTTTATGTGATCAAGTATATATAATCAAATTTTAACTAAGTTTGCCATGCCTTTTCATAATTTTCTTATGTTGGTTCTTTTTATCACTACGCTATCGGTTGTAAATTCTTAAAAATATAACCTTTTTGAGAACTTGAATTTCCCGAGTTAAACCTAGACAATTAAAAAATGAAATTTTTGAAAAAAATTTGGGGTGATTAGCGGTTCCAATAGAGTTTTGTGTAAGGCTTGTATTTAGGACTTGCAAAATTCAAGGTTTTAGCATTCCCCCCACACTTAAATTACACATTGTCCTCAATGTGTCCCAAAAATAAAATTTTAGGTTGATTAGATGTGTAAAATAGTGTTTAAAAAGCAAAAATTTGTGTTACTGGTAGTCTGGGCACGGCCCCGTGTCCACTGGACACGACCCCGTGACGAACTACCAGTAACAAGAACTTACAGAAGGTGGACACGGCCCCGTGTCCACTGGACACGGCCACGTGTCTGACAAAAAATCTGCAGGACAGAAGCCAAACAGCAGGTCAGAGAGGTGAGCACGGGGGCGTGTTGGCTGGACACGTCCCCGTGTGGACAGTCTGAAAGCCTGAAAAACAGGTTTCTTCCTCCGGTTTTTCCATCCTGGCCCTATAAGTGCTGAGGCTTAGCACCCCAAGCCTTGGTTTGTACCTGTTTCATCACTTAATACCACACCAAGCAACACAAACATCCTAATTTACCATAGTTAATTGTTCCAAGCATAAAGTAAAAGAAAAATAAAACGGAAAATAAAAGTGTTGCAAGGAAAGTAAATTGTTCAACTTCTGGCACGCAGGCCACCAATTGTTCGATAGATAAAGGGACTTAAACCTGTGGGCTCACCATCAACCCGCTCCTGCTCCTCCAAACCCTCTACTCCATATCCTCATCGCTATCATCACCTCCATCCCCATGCCCCGCCATGTACTCCCGGATGCTGCCGATATCGTCTTGTATATCGTTGATGTTGCGTTCAATAGCTCCGACCCGGTGGTAAGTATTGGTGGCGAGGTTGTAGGCGTTCCTGGTACACATGAGGTTTTCCTGCATAAGATCATATAAGCTTTGAAAATTAGGAAAACCGCCTCCTTGTGAGGAGGATTGACCCGGATCACCATGGGGTGGATACTGGTGGTGGGGAGGTGGTGCGTGAAGAACTAGGGCCTCCTGTGGGTTCCATGCATAGCCTTGCGTTCTTTGGAAACTCACTGTTCCGTCTTCCGCCTCATAAAGTAAGTTCATGGCTCGGCAAATGTGGTAATCAACTCGTCCCGACCATGGGCTTCTTTCAAAGGCTCTTGGAATTTGCGTGTAATGCTTGAAAAGACGGTACACCCATCCTCCGAAGAAGATAGGCGTTGGAGCTCGAGCAAGGCGGTTGAGATGCATGTTTCTTAACAGGAGATACGGAACATCGAGAGGCTTTTGGTTGTGGATACAGTGGAGGACAACCAAATCTTTCAACCCTACAACACCGCTACTGTCGTGACGTTGGTTTAGAGAGTAGGTGAGGATCCTGTGAATGTAGCGATAGAGCGGATCCCTTAGCTTCGTACTCTTGGTGCTGCGAGGGTCGTAGATTCCTTCACCGATTTGAGCCCATGCGGCTTGTCTTTCATTTCCCTCCAAGTCTCGTAATCCCCCGGTATTCTCTTCATTTCCCGATTCCTCTTCTTGGTATAGCCCTATTATGGCTCCAAACTGTGCCATGGAGATCGAGTACATTGTCCCTCCACACCGAAATACAACCCCTTCATTGTCGAATGGGTCACACCTTGAATTGAAGTTGAAGGTACTGTAGAACTCCATGGTGCATTGATGCACCGACCGAAGCCTAGTGTTTAATGCAACAGCTAGTGGTCCCGTAACGATGTTGTTGAATCGGTTCAGCTGGTTTACCAAGGTTAACAGGTCCGTGCAAGCTCTCCTGGGGTACTCCTCGGGTCTTGTTTGAAGAATCTCGTACCTTGCCCTTGCATCGAGCTCACTTGCATTGAACCTTGTGAACTTTGCCATCTGAAAGAATACACCAAAAATTTTACGAAACGATGAGATTTTTAAAGAAACTGCAAACAGCCGGCTGGACACGACCACGTGTCCAGCGGACACGGCCCCGTGTCCAGAGGTCTGTTACTCAAAAACTTCATTTTTCGACCCGGTTTTGAAAACTTGAAAATTTTTGGTCCAATAGGTGCGGTTTCCCCCGAAAATGAAACCCTAAACACCGTTTTTCCCAAAATATCCCGTTTACCCCATCAATTTTATCTTTTTCGGTTCAAGAACAAGGGTTTTGGGGTTTTTGTAAGAAATCGGGTGAATCTATGAACAATCTAAGTGTATTTACTTTCTTTAACACTAATCTAACTAAATGCAAACAGATTTAGGCAAAAATTTTAGGTTCGATCCGGATGAACATCAAGAACCCTAGATTTTTCCCAAATTTGTGGTGTTTTAACTACATGCAAGTAACTAATCTAACTACTAAGAGTGATAGAATCATACCTTGACGTTGTTAGATCGGTAAGAGACGTCGAAATTTTGCGAAAAATCGCCTGGAACCAGAGCTTTTGTGGGGAAACGAGGCGTGTGGAATGAAGAAACTGTTTTGAAAAAGGGGTTTTATCCCGTCTGCAGCGCGGACACGGCCCCGTGTCCAGTGGACACGGCCTCGTGCCGAGCAGTTTTTTTTTTTTGATCATATGTGCGCGTGTGAGTGCCCCTTTTTCCCATAAGCTATGGTTTAGAAAAACTTACCGCTTTATTTTGTCGTCTCAATCGTTCGTAACTTACCAGGCATGATGTTTTTATTCTTCCATGGTTTGAAGCGAGATCTCTTCTTCCTCATCCTCAATAAATCCTTGGTAGAGTTTCAGCCGTTGGCCATTGACTTTAAATGGTGGCCCATTAATTTCTACTGCACCGTGTGGAAAAATGTGGGTGACGGAAAAAGGTCCTGACCACCTAGACTTTAATTTACCAGGAAACAATCAAAGTTGTGAATTAAACAAAAGAACTAGATCCCCTACCCGAAATTCATTAGGTTTGATATGTTTGTCATGCAAATTTTTCATTCTTTCCTTATAAATTTCAGAGTTTGAGTATGCATAATTCCTAAGCTCGTCTAATTCATTTATTTGACAAAATCGATTTTTACCAGCAAATTCTAGATCTAAGTTTACATTTTTGATTGCCCGGTAGGCTTTGTGTGCAATTTCTACTGGCAAATGACAACTTTTTCCATAAACTAGCTTATATGGGGTTGTACCTATTGTTGTTTTATAAGCAGTTCGAAAAGCCCATAAAGCATCGTCTAATTTATCAGCCCATTCCTTTTTATTTAACCCTACGGTTTTTTCGAGTATTCGTTTTAAACCTCTATTAGTCACTTCGGCTTGTCCGTTTGTTTGAGGGTGATAAGCTGTCGAAACCCGGTGATAGACCCCATATCTTGTTAAAATTTTTTCAAGTTGATGGTTGCAAAAATGGGTACCTCTATCACTTATTAAAGCTTTAGGTGTGCCAAAACGAGAGAATAATTTTTTCAGAAATCTTACCACGACTCTTCCATCATTTGTTGGAAGTGCCTCAGCCTCGGCCCATTTAGACAAGTAATCTACTGCCACAAGTATATATTTGTTTCCTTTCGATGGTGGGAAAGGTCCCATAAAGTCGAGTCCCCACACATCAAAAATTTCACAAACAAGAATGCCATTTTGTGGCATTTCGTTTTTGGAAGAAATATTACCTGTTCTTTGGCAAGCATCACATGTCTTTACAAGACTTTGAGCGTCTTTGTAAATGGTTGGCCAATAAAATCCTGAATCGAATACCTTTCGAGCGGTACTGGTAGCACCATGATGTCCTCCGTATGGACCTTCATGACAATGGCGGAGAATTCTTCGTGCTTCACTACCATGTACGCATCGTCTGACGAGTTGGTCGGCACACATTTTGAAAAGATATGGATCTTCCCAAAAGTAGTGTTTCACATTAGCAAAGAATTTTTTTCTTTGATGATGTGGCCATCCTTTTGCGACTATACCGCTAGCTAGGTAGTTAGCATAGTCGGCGTACCATGGTTCTTCCTTGTATTCCACCATTTCCAGGGACTCAGTTGGAAATTTTTTGTTGATTTGCTCGTCCCTGGTTGCCTCTAAAGCTGGGTCTTCTAAGCGTGAAAGATGATCTGCTGCGGTATTTTCTGCTCCTCTTTTGTCCTTGATTTCAATGTCAAATTCTTGGAGGAGTAGAATCCACCTAATCAAACGTGGTTTTGCGTCTTGCTTCTTGAAGAGATATCGAATGGCTGCATGGTCTGTATAGACTATAGTTTTAGAAAGAACAAGATAAGAACGAAATTTATCAAAAGCAAATACCACAGCTAGTAACTCTTTTTCAGTTGTTGTGTAATTTTCTTGTGCATCATTGAGTGTTTTACTAGCATAATAGATTGGGTGGAAATGCTTTTCTTTTCTCTGTCCCAAGACAGCTCCAACTGCAAAGTCACTAGCATCACACATGATTTCGAAAGGAAATTTCCAATCAGGCGCTATCATGATAGGTGCATTGACTAGCATTTCCTTTAGGGTTAGAAATGCTTGATTGCAATCCTTGTCAAAGATGAAAGGAGCATCTTTTTCAAGTAATTTTGTTAAAGGCCTTGAGATCTTTGAAAAGTCTTTGATAAACCGCCTATAAAATCCGGCATGCCCTAGGAAACTTCTGATAGCTCTTACGGAGGATGGAGGTGGTAATCTAGAAATGGTATCTATTTTGGCTCGATCCACCTCCATTCCTTCGCTTGAGATTTTGTGACCGAGTACTATTCCCTCCGTTACCATGAAATGGCATTTTTCCCAATTAAGGGCGAGGTTAGTTTCCTCACATCGGGATATCATTCGTTCAAGGTTATCGAGGCATTGGTCATATGAATCCCCAAAGATAGAAAAATCGTCCATGAAGACTTCCATTGTCTTTTCTATCATGTCATGGAAAATGGCCACCATGCAACGTTGGAATGTTGCTGGGGCATTACATAGACCAAACGGCATGCGTCGATAAGCAAAAGTTCCATAGGGACATGTGAAAGTTGTCTTTTCTTGGTCTTCGGGTGCTATCGGGATTTGAAAGTAACCTGAAAAACCATCCAAGAAACAGTAAAATTTATGACCGGATAATCTTTCTAACATTTGATCAATGAAGGGTAAAGGAAAATGATCCTTTCTTGTTGCTTCATTTAATCGTCTATAATCTATACATACTCTCCATCCTGTGACGGTTCTCGTTGGTATTAGTTCATTCTTTTCGTTAGTAATTACCGTCATACCTCCTTTCTTTGGAACTACTTGGACGGGACTCACCCAAGGACTATCGGAGATAGGATAGATAAGTCCGGCGTCAAGTAACTTGATGACTTCGTTTTTAACCACTTCTTGAACATTTGGATTTACTCGACGTTGTGGTTGTATGACCGATTTGTAGTCATCATTCATCAAAATTTTGTGTGTGCACATAGAAGGACTAATTCCTTTTATGTCCACAAGTTTCCAAGCTATTGCGTTTTTGTGTTTTTTCAAAAGATTAATCAATTTTTCTTTTTCTAAGTTATCTAATTTAGATGAAATAATTACAGGTAACTTACCATCTTTGTCTAGAAAAGCATATTCCAAACCTTTTGGAAGTTCTTTGAGCTCAAGTGGTGGGTCTTTAGGATACTCCTTATTTGGTTGCTCGTTTCGATCAAGAACTTTAAAAGTTTGTTCTATGGCGACCTCTTCTTCGACAAAGTGGTCAATCTCTTCACTTGTATCGGGTGGTTCATCTTCATCTTCAATTAGGGGGTCATTATTGCCGAATGGATATTTCATTGATCGTTCGAGATCGACACTTCTTTTAAATGCCCCTAATTGAAGAGGTAGATTATTGAACTTCCGGTTTTTCAAAGCTTCGTGAGTTTTCACAAATGGTCGTCCCAACACTAGAGGAGCGTCATCGAGGATGACAAAGTCAGTTGGGATTACCATTTGATTTGTTTGAACCAAAACATCTTCAACTATACCGATTGATTTTATTACTTTCCGATTGGATAGAAAAATGGGTATTTGAAGTGGAGAAAAATCACTAATACTTAATTTTTCGAAAATGTAGTTAGGCATTATGTTAACACAAAGATCTTTATCGATTGTGACATTACTAATAAACGAATTTTGAAAGAAACATGGAACCGGTGTGATGTTAATTTCAAATGGGTCTTCTTTTATTAGTGAAGTTTGATCATTAGTTAACTTAACACTAACTGTTTCGTCAATTTTAGTGTTAGTGTTTAACTCTTTTAAAAACTTAGCATGAGTGGGTACTAAACAATGATTTTCAAAAGAAGGTGTCAAGAGATTAATTTCTTCAAAATTAGACTCTTCTTGGATTTTAACGTTGTCGGACTCACCTTTTTCGTTGTTTAACTCATGTGTCGGTTTTTCACTTATTTGTTCTTCCATTTTTACATTTTTAGTTATCTCTTCCTTTTTTAATTCTTCTCTTGCGCGAGACTCCTCTTCCCTTGCGCGAGCTTCTTTTATACATCGATCGATAACTCTAATGTGTTCTAATATCCTATCGGTCACTTCGGTTATAGAAAAAGAATCGTTATTTTCTAAGCTTGAATCCGGTTGTTCGACCCTTTGTTCCTCATAATACCCATATGAAGTCGATGGTTCGCACCATTGTTCTTCATTGTAAGCATATGATGGATAAGGTTCGTAATTTTGTTCTTCATAATACTCATATGAGGTGGGTTGTTCACGCCATGGTTCCTCATAATAAGCATATGAAGGTGGTGGCTCATATCTTGGTTCCTCAAAGTATGAGTAAGGAGGCTCATACCTTGGTTCATCAAAATATGAGTATGAGGGAGGAGGTTCATACCTTTGGTCTTCATAGGATGTGTATGAAGTTGATGGCTCGTACCTGGGCTCCTCATAGTAGGTGTATGAATTGGATGGTTGATATGAGTGATTATTTTGAATCGAGCGTGCATTACGACAATTAGTGCAATAATTACCCCTATAATCATCCTCATCATAGGTGTAGTTGTAACCTCCTGAGTATTGATCCATAAGAATCACTCAGCAGACCACAACCGAGTCTCGAGATCAGAAAACAAAAATAAAAACGGAAACAGAGGCTGGACACGGCCCCGTGTTCAGTGAGCACGGCCCCGTGTTCAGGATCTGTATCTGGGCGTTTTAATTAAATTTACTGATTTCGTTGAGCACGGGGCGTGTTCAGTGAGCACGGCCCCGTGTTCAAGCTTCTGTTACTGGGTGTTTTTATGAAAATGTGCAGCACGGCCCCGTGTTCAGTGAACACGGCCCCGTGTACAGGCTACAGTAAATGCAAATCTAAACTAAAATGCAGAAAAATGTGCGCGCTTTTAAAAAGGTTTTGAAAAACTGATTAGGCCGTCGATTTTAAGCTTTCTTAAAATCCTTGTGTCCCCGGCAACGGCGCCAAAAACTTGATGCGTGTGAAGTGTTACTTATATTAGGTGTATATTTTAAGCCCTTTTTAACACTTATTTTAGCCAAGTTTTAAATTTATAAAACACGATATTTCACTAACACTAAACACACATATGGGCAAGTGCACCCATCGTTGAGTGTAGTATAGCGTTGGTAAGATACCGAGGTCGTCCAAGGACACAAGAGCTTTTAGTACCGGTTTATCCTCAACGTCTAATCAAAATAAAAAGTTTAGAAAAATGTTTTAAACTAAGAAAAATAAAAACTAACTAAAATGCTGAAAATAAAAATAAAATAAAAACAGATAGACAAGATGAATCACTTGGTTCCGACTCGTATCTAGTATAACCTTTGGTTATTCCCTCACTTTTGCACATAATTAAGAGATTATCTTAGTTATTGTAGTAGGCCCCTCTTTTGAAGGTGACGTTACCCTCACCCCAGTAGTTTGAGTCAGCAAGGATACAATCCTAAAAGGGTGGATTATTGGAAGATAATGAATTAAGTTATTAATGCAGTATTGTGGTAGGCCCCGCTTTTGGCGGTGACGTTACCCTCGGCTAAGTAGTCTGAGTCAGCAGTGATACAGTCCTAAATAGCCGGGTTATAGTATTAATAGTAGTTAACTTATGAGGGGGTCAAACAGTTTGGACCCCCGCCATCCAATACCGTGAAGTATTGAAGGATGTCCTACTAAATTTGACCCAGGTCCATTGCAGGACCTCTAAACGCTGAACAATGGCAAGACCTTTACCAAACCGTTCCCTTAACCCCCGACCAGGTAGCCAACATACCTCCATATAGACCGTGGAGATATGAATGGTGAAAATCCTTTATTTTATATAGACAGTAAAATAATGCCAAGACACCACGGACAAACGATAAGGAAAGATCACCTTCAACATAAGTAACTTGTTATTAAAGTCATTAATACAAAACCAAATAAAAAGTGCAAAAGATTAGAAATAAAAAGTATTATACTAGACACTTTGTCTTCACCAAGTGATGTAAGAGACTTAGGCAAACATGGCCTTGATTGTCAAGAACTCTTACGATCAATCTTGGATCCCGAGACGACTCACACACTCTACGATGGACAATGGATGATGGTGGTGGATGATGGTGGTGGGTGGTGGATGAAGTGTGAGAGAGGTGGTGTGCCAAGGGATGAGATGAAATGAATCCAAGCACTCCTATTTATAGGCTGAACAGAGAGCTGGACACGGCCCCGTGTCTGCTG
Organism: Helianthus tuberosus; assembly: GCA_030545235.1. Classification (NCBI taxonomy): domain Eukaryota; kingdom Viridiplantae; phylum Streptophyta; class Magnoliopsida; order Asterales; family Asteraceae; genus Helianthus; species Helianthus tuberosus. The sequence continues at coordinate 16,687,241 of CM060354.1, read as the reverse complement.
GACACGGCCCCGTGCCTGTCTGACACTCTCTCTCCTCATTAATTGTAATTCGCAATTACAATAAATGCGCCTGCTGTACTTTCGACACGCCCCAGTGTCCGCTGAGCACGGCCCGTGGTGGGCAATAGAAGCTTCTATGGATTTGTCTTTTCTGCTGCTTCTTGGGCACGCCCCCGTGCTGGCTGAGCACGGGGCGTGTTCAGCCTTCTGCCTTCTCCATTTTGCTTTGGAAGGTGCCGTTGAGGGGTCGGGCAGTCCACTAATGTTCCTTTCCTTGTATTTATGTTGGATTTAGCTGTCTTTTTGCTTCTTTTGTGTTTTTGAGCTCATTTAATCATGAAAATACAAAAGGAAGACAAAAACACTCTTTTTCCAATATTAGTACTTAAAAAGGGTTAGTTTTATGCCTTGTTTGATGTAATTTATATGTTGCATTTTGCACACATCACCGACTCAGGTGCAACCACACATATGCTTAATAATACTCATGGTTTAAATAAATCTAAACCACACACGGGTAACATGCATGTTACTTTTGGTAATGGTCAAACATTGCCCGTTACTCACATCGGGAACACATCTCTAACTAACTCCATATCTTTAAAAAATGTTATTGTTGTTCCAAATCTCACAAAGAATCTACTATCAATTAGTAGACTCACAAATGATTCTCCCGTAGATGGTTTATTCTCTAACAATTATTTTCATATTCAGGACCGAAAAACGGGGGAAGTTCTTGCTAGAGGCATTTGCGAAAATGGTTTCTATGTTCTTACTCAAAGTCACAAGTCTCTTGTTGCCGCTCTTTCCGCTTCACATCTTCGTGCTTCGTTCGATAAATGGCATAGTCGCCTAGGACATGTTTCTTTTGATACTATCACTACATTAAATAAACTTGGTCATGTATTTGTTACATCCCTCTTGCCCAAACCAGGTTTATGTAATTCTTGTGAACTATCAAAAGCTAAACATTTACCTTTTGTTGAAAATAACAAACGTGCGCAACAAGTTTTAGACTTAATTCATTGTGATCTTTGGGACCCGCACCCATTGCCTCAACCGATGGCTACTTGTATTATGCAATATTTGTAGACGATTATTCTCGGTTTACATGGTTTTATCCTCTAAAGGCTAAATCCGATTTTTATAATATTCTCACCATCTTTTTAAACTTTGTCCAAAACCAATTTTCCAAAAGTGTCAAAGTTTTTCAAAGTGATGGTGGAACCGAATTTACAAACCACCGTGTTCAAAATTGTTTTCAAGAGCATGGCATACATCATCGATAATCTTGCCCTCACACACCGGAACAAAATGGATGGGCCGAACGAAAACACCGTCATATCACCGAAACCGGATTAGCAATGATGTTTAATGCTCATGCTCCACCAAAGTTATGGCTTGATGCTTTCACTTCCGCTACATATGGATTTTTTGTGAGATTAGGAACTACTAAAACATTTTTTAAAGTTATAGATTCATTTAAATTAGTGTTCCCAATGTGAGTAACGGGTGATGATTTTCCGTTCCCAAAGGTTACACGAATGCTACCGTTGTAGGATTTAGAGTTATTTAAACCGTGTTTTGAATGTAACATATGTGTTGTAGCACCTGAGTCTGCGGTCCAATCAGGAGAGTCGGAGGCTACATTACATTGAGCATTAAACGCCTCGGCGAGATTGGCATCAAGGGAGACGGATTTTTGGGCATAAGAGGCGAGTTGAGGACATGTACTCGCATAATGCCCAGTTTGGCGACAAAGTTGGCAATGTGGAGGTCGCTTGGTGTGGGAAAGACCATGGCCACGAGAGGAAGAAGAGGAATGACCTCTTCCGCGAGAGGAATAGGGACTGTTGTGAGAGGTTTTGTTCGGGTGGGCATAGAAGGCGGCTTGGGGTGGTTGAGAGCCATGTAGTTGTTTAACAAACATTTCTTGATTCTCCGCGTTTGCCAAGAGATCTCGAAATGAGGGAGCCGGGTGGATGGTTCTTTGAAAGGTGGAAAAGTTTTCAAAGGAAATGGCCACAAAGGAACCAATGGCGCTTGTCCTCGTCACTTATGGGATGTCCTATAGCCGCGAGTTGGTCGGCCAAGGCCTTAAATTTTCGACCAAATTCCGAAACAGAAGAGGTTCCTTTTTGTAGGGTTCGAAGAGAGTCTTTGAGATTGTGAATTCTTTCGATAGAGGAGTGGCTATAGGCATCGACTAGTGCTTTCCAAACGGCTTTAGCCGTGGTATGACCAATAGTTTCAGCCATGGCTTCTTCGATTAGGGTAGAGTTGATTAGAAGAATGACTTTTTGATCGTTTAGTTGCCAAGCCAGAAATTTGGGATTGACAATGGTTTTGTCGTCGGTAATAATAGTTTCGGGAGGGGGGGTGTGGTGCCGGTGACATGTCCACAGAGTTTAAGGTAAGAGAGGAGCGGAGTAATTTGTTTCTCCCAAGGGAGATAGTTTGTGGAGGTTAATTTGATGTTAATGAGGTGGCTAAGAGAGTGGAGAGGGATGGAGGAGAGATCGGCAACCATGGGAAAGGGTTGGGAAGTGACCGAAGGTAAGAAGGAAGAAGAAGATAGGGTAGAAAAGAGGATCTTGCAATGTATTAGGCTGATACCATATGAAATCACAATGGTCAACTTGAGTTTATTGCATACTTTACAATCTTTTAAATACAAGAAGAGAGACAAATGATAAGGAGAGAATTTCTCCTCTATACAAAGGTTACAATTGACTACATAAATACAATTAATGAATTTAAGAGGTAGGAGGATATTGCTCCAAGAGATTGTTATTTCCTAATAACATAATACTCAATAACAAATCATTCAAGAGTTATCACAATCTCAGTTAGGTTTTTTCGGTTCGATTTTGTCGGTTAATTCGGTTATGGTCGGTTAATTCGGTTTTTTGCATACCCCTACCAGCCACATATAGAACCAGCTCATAGGTGGTGATTTCAATTTGAATGAAACTATGGGCCAACATATTAGTTGTGTAAAGAATAATATATAATAGATTAAGCGGCTCTTTGACAGCTTTTAAATAGTTAAATGCTTAATCGATAAAAGGTTTGAACCATTAAGTGTTGAACCAGTAAAAAGTCTGATCCATTAAGAACCAGTGTAATGCTTAACCATTCAGAGGCAAATGTCTGACCAATTCAGATTAGAGGTCTTAACCATTTAGACTCAGTATAATGCTTAACCATTCAGAGGCAAATGTCTGAACCATTCAGACATCTGCTCGCGAAACAAACAATATGAATCATTAAATGTTGAACCAGTGAGAGGTCTGAACCACTAAAATCTAATTAAAAGCTAACAACCCGTCCTTAACTGATGTTGACATTACTTTACTATATGTCTTAGAATACTGCTCGGTGAGTTTCCACTATGCCTTTCTCTGATTTTGGAATTAGTTCTACACCTCAAGATGGTTAACTAGAACACTTGGCAAACAACAATTGGTAGTGATCAACACATGGACACAAACCATTGGCTCAACATTCTTACATCCAACTATATTATAATAACATGAGCTAGGATCCATTCTATATCTTAAATCATTTCAATGTAAAAAAATGAAAGAAAAAACATTTGTTATATAATAAGAAATAGTGAAATAAAAAACAAAAAACAAATTTACATCGCAACGTGTAACATATCCAACATTAGAGATTTAATACATTAAACATTTATCCTTTGGTAACTAATACATTGACTCTTAACTTTTGGTGATTGACAACTTTAAGCCCTATATTTTTCTACTTAAAAACTTCACAATTCGTCTTCTCCAACATTTCAATTCTTTTGTTTATATTTTTTTTACAAATTTACACCATAACATGCAAGACATTCTATTTTTTTTAATCTTTGACTAACCATATTAATGCCATGAACGTAACATGTGTACTAAAGTCATAGGCATGTCAACTTGCACACGGACACCACATGTTAATGACATCATCAAACGTGTGTAACGAAGTCGCAAACACAACCCTGCCGCTGCAACGCGCGACATGGCTAAATATCTAGTTTATATGAAAGTTTATGTTATCTTCGTTTATGTTTAGTAAATCATGTTCATTTATGCTTCTTCAATTATGTTTATTTTTGTTGTTTATTATTTGTTAAATTATGTTCGTTTGAGTTCGTTTATTTATGTTTGTTTACGTTCGTGAACTGTTTGTTTAGGTTTTAAACAAACACGAATATGCCCTTTTTTCTTAATAAACGAACATGAGCAAAAAAAAATTGTTTGATTATATGTTCTTTTTCGTGTTCGATTAAAGTTAAATGAGCAACCACAAACATGTTTGTGTTCGTGTTCTTTCGGTTCATTTACAGGCGTAGCTGCTATTTAAGTCGGAAACTGTTGTTGTCACCATTATGTAGAACCACTATCATTGTGTTATGTTTGTGTCACATCGCGCGGACACCCTTCTATAGTCTATAATATTCATTATTAATGGTTCCAACGCTCCTAATCCCGGAGAGTGGCATTGTGGGATTGTCCTCCGGAATCGAGGTCTAGGATTCCAGATATAACACAAACGATGAGGTGGACCAATTAAAAAAGTAATAAGAGCTTCCCCAATGTCGAAACCAACAAACCTTTACTTCAGCATGTCACATCATATTTAAAATCTTCCTTAAAAACTACTGTTTTTCCACAACACCAAACCTCTACGAACCTCACCTCACACTCCACTTTGTATTTAAAAAAATATAATTAAACATTGTTTTGTGTGTGCGGAGCTCACGAATTATTTTGGATGTGGTTCGCATCCACGAACTTCTCCCCCGTTCCAAGCTCACCAAGGGGTGATGAACTGTGTGGGTTGGTTTGCATTTTCAAACACACCCACATCATCAAGGTATATGGATGGTCCAATTATAAATGCACTAATGACCTTTCATTGGGGTAATGCAAATACCTAATTAACCTAGGTAGCTAGGGTAAGCTAGGTATCATATCCATGAGGAGCATGTGGTCAACACTACATGTTTTGTTCAATTATTTATTTTAAAACTTAATTTTAAAACCGATATTTTTATGGTTGGTTTGATTAATTAAAAACTACTATAAACTGAAATTGATTGAATTGGGAAACAAGAATTAAAAAGGTGATCACACCGGGTTTTAGGTTTTAGATGCACAACGTATGACATAGCTAATTAATGGTTAGATACTATTGAACTTGGTAAAGATGTAATTGTTATTTCTCAAGTTACAATTCTCATTACATACAAATCAATATACAGAGGTACAAGAATAATTATACCTCTTATACAAAAAGCAACGGAGAGGCGCGTTGCATCTTTTACGGAACCGTCGTGTCTATTCCGGTAATATCCTCCTGTGAGTAAAGTGTGGAACCGTCCTTTAACACCCGGATAGGTATAATCACACCATCCCAATAACCGACGCATAACTTCGGAGTATGGCACAAAGAATTACACCGTTTCTAAAGGGTGCCTATATTTTCTATTGTTTGCGTTGTCTCAACAAAATAACTGCCACCATCACCAAACCAAATCACCAATCCTTTCATCCCTCAAATTCTATTTTCAATTCTTCAGATTTCATGCGTAATTAAAAGCACTCCATCAGTCACATTGATATTAACGGTAATATTAATAAACTCTCTTCAATGTTTGTTTCTTTTCCCCTCTTTTAATCGTAATTAGGTTTATAATTCGGATTTAGTTCCAAATTTGATGATTAATTTGTAATTTCGATGTTTAAGTGCACGTGTAATATGTTTACACGATTATGTATGTTCAAACTATTTGTTACGTGTTTAAGGGTTTGATGATATACTATGTGCCATTTTATAATTCTAATTATGGTCAGATTTCGATGCTTAGTTGTGTAATTTAGATGTTTGCTATGTGCCTATGTAATATGTGTACACGATTATGTATTTTTAAACAATTTGTTGTGTGTTTAAGGAATAAAAAACTTATTTTAGTATTTTGGTGATGCAATTTCACCAAATAAATTTAAGGAATAAAAAACTTATTTTCGTATCTTGGTGATGCCGGTTTGTTTTGTTTAAGTAAAAAAAAATCATTTCTTTTGCAAAAACAGATCAAGGATTGCATATTTGATTCAAAAGTTAAGTGATTTGAATTTAAAATTACTTCATCAGAATTTCCGTATGGACAATTTAAACTGGATAGTCAAAATCAATTTTTAGGAAGTAAAAATTGGATATAAATATTGACATCTGTTGAAATGTGTACCGTATGGGCGGGAGGGGTTGGCACAAGTGTGAGTCTTGGTGTGCGTGCTTTCAGGGCTTAGTAGGTGTATTAATGCGGGTAGCTTTGTACCAGTGATATACGGTTCTACATATTTCATTTCGTGTTATTAGTTTGACATTATGTTGCTTCATTTCTTGGAGGTTTAAAAATTGACAGGTGCTCTTATGGTTTGGAAAAGAGGAATTGGTCGACAGAAGTTAACCACGGGTATTATATGTATTATGAGCAACAAATTATAAGGTGGATGGATGTTGATATTTCCATCCATTTACACAACTATGTTGTGCAGCCAAGATTCAAGCGCGACCGAGAGAGTGCGATCAAAACAACAAACTTATGGTGAAGTTGGGTAAAGAAGCACAGAACCAAAAGATCAAGAGAGCTTTGGAATATATGATGTAATCACATGAAAAGTGACAGTTTTATGCTTGGTCATTGCATGAGAAATCTACCCCTCCTTAAACATCTAACTGTACGATCCCTTTCGAGGCCCGTTTGCAAGCGGGCTGAACATAACTAGCAATACTTCAAGCACAATCCATTACACATAAACAAATTGGAGAGTCTCAATAGTGTTGCCCTAAGTCTTCAAATTTCAATTTTTTTTATGCTTTTGTGTGTTGTAATGGTTGTTCTCTAACGCATCTGGCATAATTTCGCCAGGACATTTGGGCATGTTGTTTTCTGTTTGTTATTAGGTCCCTCTTAGCAGCTTGCTAAGGCCTAAGAGTGGGAAGTTTATGGTTGAATAAAGTGGCTTCCCTTTTCATTCAAAAAAGGATCTATTAAAAAAAGGTCAATTAGAAATATTTTATTAACTATGTGACAAAGGAAAATTCACATGTAATGTGTTCTTAGATATGCCAACGTGTGGTATCACCAACATAATTTTATTGTAAAGAGTTAGATTTTCATTATAACCCACTGAGTCATTGACCCATCTATTTTACTACCAATTTTATTTACAAATCTTTCCCCTTTACGAGTTGGTAGTTTCATGCCCCCTTAGTTTCTTCCATGCACTAATTTCATTTACCAGGGCCAAATTTATTGGATAAACTTGACCCGTTTAATCATATGTTTGTTTCTACTTTTGACCCCTTCAATCCAAATCCCGCTGCAACGCGCGGGTTGACGCCAACTTGTTACATACAAATGGAAATACAATAAATTACATACAAATGTAAACACAATAAATTACATACTAATTAATGCAATAATGAATGAGAATAAAGATACGTGAATCCTTGATGTGAATGCAATTAATGTGTGGTGTTAATACGCCCCCGCAAGATGGAGGATCCATTGGAGACTCCAATCTTGGACCGAAAAGAGATGAAAGGCGCTCGTGCAAGTGGTTTGGTGAGTTGATCCTTGTGATGACTCGTGTTGAAGCTTTGGTTGTTGAGGAAGATGTGAAAATCGGAAATTTTGTTCGTTATTGTTTCTTGACATCTGTTGAGGTAGTGATGTGATAGGTGTTTGTGAGGGCATTTCCGTCGTTTGACTGGTTGAAATTGTTGGGTTAATCGGGTTTGTTTACGGGTCAAGTTTGAACCGAGTACGGGTCAAGTTGGTTACCGGGTTTATCCGATACGGGTCAGGAGCTGCATGGGCTGCAAGAGATGACCGTTGAGAAGAAGTATCCGTTGGGTGTTGAGCTTGTTCCTGTGCATGTGACCGTTGGAGTGGAATTGAAGTGGGTCTTGCATGTTTGTTTACGTTGTTGTTTCTGGTTGGAACAGTTGGTTGTTGTTCGCGGTGTTGTTGGACGCACCGGTGTCCCACATCCAAGATGGGGTTGTAGGTGGATTCGGGTTTGTTGTTGGTGGTTTGGGATGATAAGACCTCCCATAATAAGTTCTTCATAAACACGACTGGAGTGATGGCAACTCATGATGAAGAGACAAGGAAGTTCTTCAAGCATTCTTCTGTGACGTGTGTGCTATCTCATCAATATGGAAATAGCAAACCTTTTTTTTTTTTTTTTTTTATTTTAATCCTCTTTGGTCAAAAAGAGCATGCCCCACCACAAACCTTTTTTTTCTCTTTTCCACCGATTCTTCCTTTTTTTTTATATATACCTCATAAATCTCACACTTTCTCTTTCTATCTTGGGGGTGAGAGCCAAAAAGAAAGGTGTCGGCTGAAATTTGAAAGAAGAATTTGTTGGTGGTATTCCAACTATTCTGGACAGAAGTTTGGGCGGCGGCGGTGGCGGTAGATCCACACGACGACGGCGGCGTTGAAGGTGAAGACCCCTCAAGAAATCTTTGGGTGTTTCGGGTTTTGTTTTGGTTCGGTTTAAGAACGGTTCGGGTCACCATTTTCCGGCAGCCGACGACAGTGGTGTGGCTGGTGGTTTTTTAGTTTTGGGTTGCAGCGGAAGGCTTTTCAGTGGCGGCGGCTGGATCTTGAGCCTATGTTGCCGCGGGTTGATGGTGGTTTGTGGTGTTTGGTGACCGGCGGTGACGGCAGGAAGAAGCTGAAGACTGAGTTTTCTGAAGCTTTTGAACTGGTACGTTTTTTTTTTTTTTTTTTTGAAAAAAAAAATAGTAGCGGCTGGCTGGGAGTTTATTGATATGGTTCAGACTTTCAGATCAAATGGCCAGAAAAGAGATTAGGAACTTGAGAGAAAATAGAATAGAATTTAGACTCTTAATTCATCTGCATATTTCATTTCAACGAGAATATCTCTTTTAAAGGATTACAAAACATAACAAAATAGAAAACATGGGGATCATGGGATAAACCACTTCCTCCTTCTTCGACCCACTACCTAGTACCTACCTACCGACATAAGTGGAATTCAACATAACTGGAAGATGACGTAGACTTAGTAAATAACATGCAACCTAATAAACATGCAACAAAATAATTAATATGCAGACTTTGAAACGTGGGTAGTGAACATATCATTCCACCCCGCTTGAATTCGCCTTGTCCTCAAGGTGAAGGTCGGGGTCGTCCGTGGAGTCGACAATCATCATGAGTTGCGGTTTAGAACATCGGTGGCCCGGCTTATACGTTTCGTCACAATAGTAACATAATCCTTTGGCATGGCGGTCGCGTATTTCAGCACTAGTGAGGCGACGGACCGGATTAGGAGCCGGTAGTGCTAATTGATGAGTAGGTTTCGGACCTAAGAGGCCCGTAGCAGGCTGGGTAACGACCCGGTCAAGGGTGGGATCCAGCTTCAACTTCTCTTCCACCAATCTCGCCACACCAATAGCGTCCGAAAGAGATCGAGGGCTCTGCAATTTAACCTCCAACCGGATTTCATCCTTTAGTCCTCCGACAAAACCACCAATGAGGAAGGGTTCCGGAAGACCATCAACACGGTGAGAGAGCCGTTCAAATTCATCTTGGTATGCTACCACGGTGGTCTGCTGTTTCAGACGGGCTAAGGCCTCCGCGGGGTCTTCGTAATCAGTTGGGCCAAAACGGGCTTGAACCGCCCGGGAGAATTCGACCCAGGACATCGGGCCTTTAGCCTTGGTAAGCCAACGATGCCACTGTAATGCTATCCCATCCAAATGAAACGAGGCGAGGTGAACCTTGTCGTTATCATCGACACGTTGGAACTCGAAGTATTGCTCGGCTTGATAGAGCCAACCGGCCGGCTCGCCCCTACTGAAACGGGGAAATTGCAGCTTCAAGTAAGGTTTTTGATCAGATTTAGCTTTCAAGCCGGTGTCATCTGAGGAACTGGAGGACTTTTGATCACGCAGGGATTGCATAGAGACATTGAGAGTTTGCAACTCGGTCAGAATCCGCTTGATCAAGGCGTCATGTCGGGCGAAACAATCATCAGTTTCTTGTTGGAACTCTGCATTGGTACGCTTGCGGGTATCCATAGGATCGATGCTCTGATACCAAATGATATGGTTCAGACTTTCAGATCAAATGGCTAGAAAAGAGATTAGGAACTTGAGAGAAAATAGAATAGAATTTAGACTCTTAATTCATCTGCATATTTCATTTCAACGAGAATATCCCTTTTAAAGGATTACAAAACATAACAAATAGAAAACATGGGGATCATGGGATAAACTACTTCCTCCTTCTTCGACCCACTACCTAGTACCTACCTACCGACATAAGTGGAATTCAACATAACTGGAAGATGACGTAGACTTAGTAAATAACATGCAACCTAATAAACATGCAACAAAATAATTAATATGCAGACTTTGAAACGTGGGTAGTGAACATATCATTTATGTGGCCGGAATAGTGGCGGCTTGCGACGGCGAAGAGAGGCAGCGTCGGCGGTTAGAATCGGCAGCGGTGGCGGCGGTTTGTCGAGCAGCGGCGGCGGCGATGAACCCAGCAGCGATGGTGGAACGGGAACCCGCCGTTGCGGCGGTGATATGGACAGTTGGTTTGGCCATTGGATGATGGAGGGTAATTGGCCGCCGTTGCGGCGGCGGTGGTGCGGCTGAGCCGCCGTTGGTCTCCGCCATGTGGGTTATGGTGGATTGATTGGCTCAGAGGAGCAGAGAGGCTTTTCTTCGTGACTCTCCTTTCCATCGCATTGGATATTAATTGCACTCATACTCTCCTTTCAATTAGATTGTAATTAATTGCATTCACATAGATTGTTTCTGTATATATATTATTGCTTGTGATAAATCAAATGTAACTTGAGAAATAACAATTACATCTTTACCAAGTTCAATAGATACAAGTGTAATTATAAAACTAAGTAATCCAGTCGTGTTGACCTAACGATTCATAATCAAATAGGAACATTTTCCGGATGGGTTCACCTCCATCCGTCCGGATGGACTTTGTGACAACCCGAACAACTGTGATTCTATATTTGTCATCAGCCCACTTATTTGTATAACAAACAGCTGCCCGATAATAAGGGCGGCCCATTTAAAGCTGAGATTCTGAATTCACTGGTTCAAAAAATACTCGGACCAATTAGATTTTGTATAACACACTCAAATAAGTAAAAATATTTTGTTAAGAAAATCATCATTATCAGATACTCATCGGCCAATAGAATTTGGATTAGTGTATAAGTAGTTGGCATTTTTCATAAGGTTCTTTGTGCACTTGGCTCATTTAATAATTCTTGAGAATATTGTCAGACATATGTGCCGGCTCATGTGGTTCTATAATGAGCATTTAACATTGATTGTTTGATTCCGGCCCACTATTATGACTTAATCCAAAACTCGTGGGCCCACACTATGTTTTGAGATTTCGAAATTGTATATTAGAGAATTGGGGGTTACGTAAACTAGAATTAGATAATATAAGAAAAACCCTAACCACCTACCTCCTACTTCTCCTTAACCCGACGGCAGTAAGCCTCTTCGACGTCTCTTTCTTCTCGGAACTGATATAATACATCGTCGGGTAAGTGTAATCCTAATGACTGAAACTTTGTTTGACTAGTATCGATTGTATGTGAAGAGTTATTGTTACGTGAATACATGTCGAGTTGCATGAGTATGAGTAGGATTAAATCATGGTTTGAGTCTTGATTATAACTGAGTTGTTAAAGTCGAACATCAGCATGTAATGAATGATTAATGTGAACCAATAATAATGATTCTTGGTGATTGTTTGCTGGAATTATGAGCCATAAATGAATTAGGATGAATTGATCTAGATTATATTATTCTAGGGTCATAATAATAGTAATTATGATTTAGTTTCATTTAAGCAATTGAAACTGTTGTTTGATAAGGATGATGGACCGAAGGTGGTACATGAAGTTTAAATCACAATTACGAGTGCATGGAGATGGATGTTCGATAGACTGATTTAATCACTAGGGGATAATCTTGTTTTGTTAACCGGAATGAGGGATGGGTGGTATTATACATTCATGATGCCCACTATGAGATAAAGTGAAATTGTTTTGATAATTGAATACCTGGTACATGCTTAGCAAATTCATAACTGATATAGGTTGACCCTAGTTTGTTAAATTGAATTGATATAATCTAGTGATTTATCTTGTTGGGTTCTACTAAATGGGTCGTCCACGTTTGGATGAGGATTGGGCCACACGGTTGAAAGAGGTTACGTGTTGGACCTGGAAAATACATACGACCCGAATATGCGTTATAACTTGCAATGTGAATATGTGTTGGTATGAATACTTGCTATAACTTGTGTGATAGTACGAACTATACTTGTTACGATTTGTACAATGTGCACGTAAGATTGTAATTTACGTGAATGTAAAACTGATTATCACTGGTGATCCTAATAGGATTTGATTGATCAATTGTAAACAAGAAATTAGTCTTACCGAGCAAATCCGAGGTGAGTTCATTCCTCTTGAGCATGCGTCCCGGTGGTTGGGACAGTCTTTGGGTATCCCTGAGAGGGATTGGCTTTGGGTAAATCATGGGTATTCCTGCGAGGAATATGTCTTTTGGGTAAATCTGGAATGTTGGATAATATACTCATCCTATCACCATTTAAAGTCCCTCCGTGTTGTTTGGTTACCTGAGAGGTAACAAGGTATTAGTTGGTAGCGCTACTTAGGTTTGACACCCTCACCCCGTACCGGAGAGGACGGGTGTGAACTAATTACCTAGTCATGACCAATGCTTTGATAGGAGCATTGGGGAAAGGGCAAAATAAATCAGGAGCCATCTTGTATCCGAGGTATTATCAACATTGAAATCAATGAACGTAACAACACACTTGGTAACTAACGTTTTCGTAAAACTATGAACTCACCAGCGTTGTCTGATACACGTGTGTGCATGCTCGCAGGTTATTGATAGGTGTGGATGTGGAACTTGTTGTCTAGGATGCTGGAGTGGTCATGGGTCGAGGAACATGGAAACTTGCAACGCGACTAAATGATTTCATACACTTGGGTTTTAGTTAAACATGTATTATGCTTCCGCTGAACACGATGTATTACATTTAATGTTTTTGTAACACTTTATGCTAATGAAAGCTTTTATTTCAAATCATGTTATGAAACACTGGTCGTACCGTTTCAAGAGCTGAAGATCGACGACAAGTTGCAGTTTGTCGAGGAACCAACAGAAATTATGGACTGGGAGGTCAAGGTCCGTAAGCACAGCCGTATTCCAATCGTGAGAGTTCGTTGGAACTCAAGACGTGGACCGGAGTTCACGTGGGAACGCGAGGATCAGATGAAGCTTAAGTACCCACATTTATTCCCAAAGGACAAGTCCAAGCCTTGCAAATCTAAATCTAATGCAACTAGTGAATTTCGGGACGAAATTCCCATTCAAGTTGGGGATGAAGTGGTACCCACGGAAAATCCACAGTCATCCTGAGTTAACGTATTGCTGTTCTGTATTACTTATCAAATTTCGGGACGAAATTTCTTTCAAGTTGGGGATGATGTGACAACCCGAGTTTTCAAGGTCTTTACTCGACATGTTATTCGTTTGATATATGTGTTTTCATAATCCATATGCATTATACCTTGGTTGATATATGTGATATATGTTTGGTATTTGGCATCATTGTTTGGTTAATTAATGAGAGTTATGAACTGTTAATAATTGCATAGACTTATCATATATATCCTCTCTTAGACGAAACTCTAGGACGAAACTCTAGGCTTTCGCCACTATCTCCTCTTGACGAAACTCTTGGCAAAACACTTGAGTTTCGTCACACATTGGGCCGACGAAACCTTGGAGATTCGTCAAGTGAGACCTTTCGCCGTGAAGGGGCTTCATGTCACACCCCAACCGATGGCGGAAACATCGGGGCGTGGCACTGAGCAAAACAAATTATCCAGAAGTTTCCATAATAACTATATTTACCAAATATTTAAAGCAACACGTCCCATACCATGTCATAAATGATAATACAATTATTACAAAAAAGTTATAGTCAAATTGTTCTGTTCCGACAACTCAGATTTTTATTACAGACAATTGTTTATTGTTGACCTAGGTCTTTCCTAGCCTCGATTTCACACCACAGAAAGCAAATAAGCATCCTAAGCACCTGTCACATACGTTAAAGTAAAAGTCAATACACATAGTGTAAAGGTGAGCATACAAGTTTGATAATAGCATATAGAGTTCGAAAGCGTTACGCATAACCAGCACGTACACAGTGTAAAATGAGGCATGTTAGTTATCGACATGAACCTATCGATACCAATGACTGCGGGTTGACTGCCCAAGGCAGTTCGCGATACACACTTACCACTGTGAACCATGTAGGTAATTGTCCTTAACAACCCCCGAGTGAACGGGTGCTGAGTCCAAACTAATAGTAATATCGTTGCTAAGGCAGGTAGACAGCATTCCATGTGTAAACATAACAAACAAGCATTCATTAAGTCACGTATCACATGCGGTAACGGTTAGCGTTTAAAGTATTGCGTAGTGTGTTCGATGTGATTTAGTATAAGTAACGTATGCAACACCCAAAAGTGCGTAAAGCAAAAAAGGGATCGAGTATACTCACATCGATTGATGGATTGAAGGGAGCGCTAGAGAGTAGGGTTAGCCTGAACAGATTGATAGCATAACGATAAGCGACGCGTAAATCGATGCAAAGTGCAAGTGGGTCGGACAGCAGTTCGATCGGACGGTAGTCCTCTCGAATGGTTATCCGGTCAGGTGACCTTTTGAGTGGATTGTTTCTTCCTTTGGGGAAGGATATATTTACGTTTGATGGCTTGACTTTTGAAGTTTTCGTTGTAGCATTTGAAAACATTGAAGTATCTTTACCTTTCAGGTCGGTCGATCTCGTTCGATCGGACGGAAACCCGATTGGTTGGGCACTTCAGTGTGAACAAGTTCGCAGCAGGTTGTCACGCGATCGGACGGTCGTTTGATCGGGTGGCATCCTTTGCGCATTGAGCATGTTGAAAATTGTTTAAGTGTTGAAGTTTCAAAACATCACATAGTCGGATGGTCGGTCGATCGAGTGGTAGCTCGATCGGACGGCAATCCGTTTGGTGTTCTAAAACTCTTGAAGTTTGATTTGAAAACTAATGGTGGAACCAAGATACAAGTCGTTCGGCTGATCGATCGTTCGGATGGCTGTCCGTTCGGACGACACTCCATCCTGGTCAACCTGTTCGTCTTAGGGGCTGTTTGGTAGCATCTGAATGACATTAAGAGGCTACCTCTTAATGAAATCATTTAAGAGTTTAACAAAGATAATGTAGAAGAATGTGACATGTGATGGTTTACCATTCAGATGTTACCTCTTATCCAGTCAGACATAAGATTACCTCTTATTCATTCAGACATAAGGGCCACAAATGATTTCATTAAGAGGCAGCCTCTGAATGGATTAAGAGGCTACCAAACAGGGCCTTACACTTGGTTGTTTTGATTGTTTTGTCGTTTTATCGAGACGTTTTGATATCGTGCTAAGCAACAGAAACCTCGTCAATACTTGGTACTCCTGATCGGACAGGAATCACCCAAATCCGACTAGTTAACTGTTCGAGACAGTGTTCCATGTTTAACCCGAAATCGTTAGTTTTGTGGATAGAATCCGGATCTTGCATCAACACAACCACAAGAATGAGTAGTAAGTCGGCACAAGCTCCGATTCTATCGGTTTTGCATGCATTGAGTGTAAAAGAGTTGAAAGAAAGTTGGAAAACCATCTTTCGATCCTTTTTGTAGTGAATATGTTTAGATCTATAAATGATCCTTGTTTGTTTATGTGGAAATCGGTTAGATCTAAGTTATTCTTGGTGGATTGAGGCCAAAACATGAAGTTTTTCAAGAACACATGATTACGTCATCCTAGAATACCTTGAATCTTGATTATTTCATGGTTAAAAGTTAAGATTCAAAAGATAGAAAGGTGTAGGAGTGCGTATAGATTAAGGAAGTACAATATTTAGGACGAGATCTTACCGGAATTGCGAGAAATCGAAGAAAAAGCAAGGTTAAAGCGCTGGTCGGACAGAGAGTTCCAAAAGTAGAAATGTGTGATGGTGACATGGGGTAATTATATGATTACCCAAAGTGGAAAGGAGTGGATCGATCGGTTGGCAGGCCGGCCGACTGGCTGGTCGATCGGTTAGTTGCCTAGTCGATCAGTCTCCTGGTTTGACGAGTTTTTCCGTTTCGATTGCGATTGCGAGCAGTGCGAAAGTGATAGAGTTTCCTATTCAAATTACTTTTAATCCCAACTACTATATCTAACATACAATCATCCTATTTCACTTGCGTTTAGCGTTTGCGATTTAACTGCGATTGAGTTTATGCGTTTCGATTGATCACCATAACATAACAAAATTAAACATGCGCAAGTAACACATAAAAGGCATACACACACGTATATAATTATCCAAAATGCGTAATTCGAGTTGCGAGCACGATTGCGATAAAGTGATGACATATGCGATAAATAGCGGTAAATTTCGATTAAATCTCGATTATTAATAGATACTCCACATAATACAACTAATGTTAAGCATAAATTAGACAAACTACGAGTCAAAGAAGTCAAAACAGGAATTGAGCAAGGAGTGACATATCGCAATTAGCAATCTTTTCTTCCTTTGACTTCAATCTTGACTTTGACTTTGACTTTCAAAACACGGGGTGTTACAACCTCCCCTAGTTGAGGGACTTTCGTCCCGAAATTAGGCCGAAGCCGTAACAAACAACTATGCCTCCCCTAGTTGAGGGAATTTCGTCCCGAAATTAGGCCGAAGCCGTAACAAACAACCGTGGGTACCTCGCCTTCATGTCGCTTTCGAGTTCCCAAGTGAACTCTGCGCCTCGTTTGCCTTCCCATCGGACTTTCACAATAGGAATACGCGAGCGTCTGAGCTGCTTGGTTTGGCGGTCCATGATTTCGACAGGCTTCTCCACGAAGTGTAGTGTTTCGTTTATTTGAAGGTCATCGAGAGGTACAATTAGATCATGCTCAGCCAGGCACTTTCGGAGGTTTGACACATGGAAAGTCGGGTGGACACTACTAAGTTCCTCCGGTAGTTCGAGTCTGTAGGCGACTTTTCCGATCCTTTCCAGAATCTTAAAAGGTCCAACATATCGAGGCGCTAGTTTCCCTTTCTTGCCGAATCTGACCACACCCTTCCAAGGAGATACCTTTAGGAGTACGTAGTCGCCAACGTCAAATTCAAGGGGCTTGCGTCATCTATCGGCGTAACTTTTCTGACGACTCCGAGCTTTCAGCAAGTTGTCTCTTATTTGGAGGATTTTATCAGTTGTTTCTTGCAATAGCTCGGGACCGGTTAGTTGCAAGTGACCGATCTCGTGCCATACAATTGGCGATCGACATCTTCTTTCGTATAAAGCCTCGAATGGTGCCATCTGAATGCTGGAATGATAACTGTTGTTGTACGAAAATTCGACTAACGGCAGGTATGCGTCCCAATTACCACCGAAATCTATGACACATGAACGGAGCATGTCTTCAAGAGTACATATCGTTCTCTCAGTCTGGCCGTCGATTTGAGGATTGAATGTGGTACTCAGATTAAGCGTAGTACCGAGAGCCGCTTGAAACGTTTCCCACAATCGTGAGGTAAACCGAGCATCATGGTCAGAGATGATGTCGCGAGGCGTCCCATGAATACAAATGATCTCATCGGTGTAGATTCGGGCTAATCGTTCTACCTTGTAGTCTTCTCGTATGGGTAGAAAGTGAGCAGATTTGGTCAAACGGTCAATGACAACCCAGATGCTATCATGACCTGATGGCGTACGCGGGAGTTTGGTTATGAAGTCCATAGCTATACTCTCCCACTTCCATATAGGAATCGGCGGTTGTTCGAGTAAGCCAGAGGGTCTTTGGTGCTCGGCCTTAACCTTCGAGCAGGTCAGGCACTTTCCAACGTAGAGGGCGATATCCCTTTACATGCCCGGCCACCAGTACTTGTAGCGAAGGTCCTGGTACATTTTATCGGCACCGGGATGAATAGAATATCGGGATTTGTGGGCTTCGTCCATCAAAATCTGTCGCAAATCGTTCCGCTTAGGAATCCAAATTCGGTCCAGATAGTAGAATATCCCATTCGACTTATTAACAAGCTGAACTCCATCGTGGTGAATCCTTTCTTTCTTCAAAGTGCGTTCGTTAAAACACGCATGCTGGGATTCGCGGATGAGGGTTTCGAGATGGTGCTGGGCTGGAATATTGGGAATACTGTGTAGATAGCTTCGCCGGCTTAAAGCGTCGGCAACGACATTTGCTTTGCCTGGGTGATAACGAATCTCACAGTCATAATCGTTGAGAAGTTCTACCCATCGGCGTTGACGCATATTAAGTTCTTTCTGATCAAAGATATGTTGTAGGCTCCTATGATCGGTGAAGATCGTATACTTGGTACCATAAAGGTAGTGTCGCTAAATCTTTAACGCAAAAACAACTGCGCCTAGCTCGAGGTCATGGGTTGTATAGTTCTTCTCGTGGATTTTGAGCTGACAAGACGCGTAAGCGATAACCTTGTCTCGTTGCACGAGAACACATCCAAGACCAAGGTTTGAGGCATCGCAATAGACGATAAAGTCATCGTTTCCGTCGGGCAGTGCGACTACGGGAGCATTGCAAAGCATGTGCTTGAGGGTTTGGAAAGCAGACTCTTGTTCAGTTCCCCAAACAAAAGGCTTGTCTTTATGCGTGAGAGCGGTAAGCGGCACAGCGATCTTTGAGAATCCTTCGATAAATCGTCGATAATAGCCCGCTAATCCGAGAAAATAACGGACTTCAGACGGGTTCTTAGGTGTAATCCAACTCTTAACGGCTTCAATCTTCGCGGGATCGACGTGTATACCTTGACTATTAACAATGTGACCGAGGAATTGAACCTCCTCCAGCCAGAATTCGCACTTGGAGAACTTGGCATAGAGTCGATTCCCTTGGAGTAGCTCGAGAACCAAACATGGATGCTGCGCATGTTCGGCTTTCTATTTGGAATAGATCAAGACATCGTCGATGAACACGATGACGAAACGGTCGAGATAAGGTTTACACATGCGATTCATCAGATCCATGAAGACCGCGGGTACGTTGGTTAAACCAAAAGGCATAACAACGAACTCATAGTGGCCGTATCGAGTGCGAAACGCGGTTTTGGGTATATCCTCCCCTTGAATGCGTAGTTGGTGGTAGCCTGAACGTAGATCGATATTTGAGAAACACGTAGCACCTTGTAGCTGATCAAACAAATCATCAATGCGAGGCAGGGGATAGCGGTTCTTGATAGTCAACTTATTCAGTTCCCGATATTCGATGCACATTCGGAACGACCCATCCTTCTTTTTGACGAAAAGGACTGGCGCGCCCCAAGGAGAGGTGCTCGGGCGAATGAAGCCTTTCTCAAGTAATTCCTGAAGCTGACTCGAGAGTTCATGCATTTCGGACGGTGCGAGTAGGTAAGGAGCTTTGGCAACAGGGTTGGCTCCAGGAATGAGGTCGATACGAAAGTCGATATCACGACTTGGCGGAAGTCCGGGAAGATCCTCAGGAAAAACGTTAGGAAATTCTCGAACTACTGGAACGTCGTTTACACCAGGTCTTCCTTTCTTTTCCTTCTCCGCTACTACAATGTTAGCCAAGAAAGCTCTGTATTCCTTGCGGAGATACTTGCTAGCTTGGACACACGACATGAGCTTGAGACCCTTCGAAGCAGTTTCACCGTAAACACACAAGATATCACTGTTAGCGAGCGCGAATCGAATCATCTTATCGAAGCACACAACTTCAGCATGGTTTTCGCGAAGAAAGTCCATGCCTACTATGACGTCAAAACTTCCGAGTTGCATCGGAATGAGGTCAATTGGGAAGATGTGATTGTTGAGCTCAAGAGTACAATCACGAAGAACAGAATTGACGGCAACAGTTCTTCCGGTGGCGACTTCAACATCGAACGACAAGGGGAGATGGGAGCGCTTACGACTAAGAAGCTTCTCGAATTCAAACGACACAAAGCAGTTATCGGCTCCAGTATCAAACAAACACGATGCATAAACACCATTCACAAGGAACGTACCATTGACCACGTTGTTGTCAGTCTGGGCTTGGCGCACATTAATGTTGAAAGTTCTGGCGTGTGCGGCTTGCTGTTGCTGCTGCGGCTGTTGCTGCTGTTGAGGCTGCTGCTGCTGGGGCTCTTGTTTGACCACCCTGTTCGGGCACATGTTCGCAAAATAGTTGGGATCACCACACGCGAAGCAGACTCGGGCGTTGACCGCGGGTGCCTGAGCCGCTTGTTGGCCTTGCGGGGCTGGGAGCAGAGCTTGATGAGCAGTGTCTTGAGCTGGCGCTTGACAGGGACCAGTACGGCAGTTAGCAGTGAAGTGGCCGTACATATTGCAGTGAGCGCAGAATCGACAGGCGAGACCCACCGAGTGATGATAAGAACATGTTGGGCAGGCAGGGTGGGGGCCTGTGTATGCACGCTTTTCAAGCGGTGCATAAGTAACTGGTGCTGGGCGGTGGTGAGGCTGCTGCTGAGCCGGTACAGCTTGAAGTGGAGCAACAGTGGTAGTGACAGCACAGTTCTTGTTGCTGGAGCTGTTGTTGTTCTTCTTCTTGCGGCGTGAGGACTTTGACGGTTGAGCGGCGGCGGTTTCGACAGTTGGTGCGGCGGTGACTTGATGCTGGTTCTTTGAAGTCTTATCCCAAAAACCAGCTTTTACTCGCTTGTCGTTGATTTCAGCGGCAAGCAAGTAAGTTTCTTCAATCGTTGATGGCTTTGCGGTATGCACAAAATCTGCAACACAGTCGGGTAGAGCTCGAATGTACTTCTTGATGGTCATGTCGGGCGTCTTCACTTGATCGGGACAGATGATGCTGAGCTGCTTAAAGTGAGCAGTCAGGGCAGCGTTGTCACCTTCTTTCTGCTTAATGTGCCAGAATTCATCCTCCAGCTTCTGGCGCTCATGGGGAGGGCGGAACTCTTCGAGCATAACGTTCTTCAACTCGTCCCATGACAGACCATAGGCTGCATCATTTCCGCGCTTGTTTCTTTCAGCCGTCCACCAGTCTAGAGCGCGAAACTGGAAGACGCCGGTAGCGTTCAATGTGCGGAGATTATCAGGGCATCCATTCTGACGCAAAGTGACTTCGATCGAGTCGAACCATTGAAACAAAGCCGTAGGGCCTTCTTCTCTGGTTAACTCTTTCCGTCCGCATGCCTTGAACTGTTTGAAGCTGAAAGCAGCTTTGGGAGTCTCAGTTCAGGATTCCTCAGATGATTTGCTCATGTTCTCGTATAGCTCACTGACAACTTGGGGAACAACTTTAGCCATTTGCTTGGTAATCATAGCAGCGAGGCGTTTGTCAGCTTGCTTTCGGCGAGCGTCTCAGGTAGCGCGAGATCCAGATAATACATTGTCTGCAACAGACATCGCCACAAGACTCAACACAACATAATCGAATCTCACCTCACAATCCTAGTACTACTAGAGCTCAGGAACACATTTACGTAATACACAACACATAGACACATAGACACATATTCACATAAGCACAGAAACACATAAGCACGTATAGCACAGAAGCACAGAAACACGCTATATTTTGCACGTATTCACCTTCTCCTATTGCACATAAGTGTATAAGACAGTCAGATTACAGAAACCTATCATTCAAAACTCGCGGGCGTTTGAGTATAACGATCAACGTGCAGTGTAGCGTAAGGTCGTACCCCATGTAGTAGTGATTTGTCAGCGTTTTGAGATGGATAAGCAATGCGAGTCGTTCGTGTCGATCAAAGTGAAATCGAAAATCGAATAATTCTCCAAAAATTAAAACACATAAGCAGGTAAATACACATATAAACACATAAAATCAACGAATCATCAGAGTCAGCAGTTGCGGGCTCAGAATCGGAACACATAAAATCGAGAAATAGATCGTCTGCGGCTATTAGACATTGACTATCCAAAGTGATTCGACTATTCTCAAGGACTTGTTGTACACATTTTAACCTTCAGGACTGTGCTTTTGCCTCGATTCTTTGGCGTTTGGCACGCATCCCTTTAGTCATACCGTGACTTCAGGTCGTTGGAGTCCGTTGAGACTTTGGCGAGAGTTTTGTAAAACCAAGTAAAGGTCGGAACAAGTCGTCAAGGTTGGGGTTTCACCCCTGGCTTAACAACTTCGTTCCTATTTTGATAAAAAAAAATGAAAGAGAACTATGCGTCAAAGTATGGATTTCACTCCTATTTCAACGCAATTTTCTCGTGTTTATCGATAAAATGTGAGATGAACAAGCAATATAGCCGAGAGTTTGCGATTTTCACACCTAATCTCGACTTAATCGCTCATTCATAGTTTGAGAATTCAAGTGCAGCGATAGTGTAGCGTGAGCGAGAATAGCGAGAAATGGCACGTAAGCTTGTACAAAACCCTACAGGGTATGCACAAGTCGGTCTGTTGGTACCTAACTATAGACTAGGTCATTTCTAAGACATCGACCCGGATTAGGTCGAGTCTTGCCTAATTCCCTATAATTATGGCTCTGATACCAATCTGTGACACCCCAACCGATGGCGGAAACATCGGGCCGTGGCACTGAGCAAAACAAATTGTCCAGAAGTTTCCATAACAACTATATTTACCAAATATTTAAAGCAACACGTCCCATACCATGTCATAAATGATAATACAATTATTACAGAAAAGATCTAGTCAAATTGTTCTATTCCGACAACTCAGATTTTTATTACAGACAATTGTTTATTGTTGACCTAGGTCTTTCCTAGCCTCGATTTCACACCACAGAAAGCAAATAAGCATCCTAAGCACCTGTCACATACGTTAAAGTAAAAGTCAATACACATAGTGTAAAGGTAAGCATACAAGATTGATAATAGCATATAGAGTTTGAAAGAG
The DNA here is from genome assembly GCA_030545235.1 of Helianthus tuberosus. Taxonomy (NCBI): domain Eukaryota; kingdom Viridiplantae; phylum Streptophyta; class Magnoliopsida; order Asterales; family Asteraceae; genus Helianthus; species Helianthus tuberosus. Next base: position 16,664,155 of record CM060354.1, on the reverse strand, counting down.
TTACGCATAACCAGCACGTACACAGTGTAAAATGAGGCATGTTAGTTATCGACATGAACCTATCGATACCAATGACTGCGGGTTGACTGCCCAAGGCAGTTCGCAATACACACTCACCACTGTGAGCCATGTAGGTAATTGTCCTTAACAACCCCCGAGTGAACGGGTGCTGAGTCTAAACTAATAGTACTATCGTTGCTAAGGCAGGTAGACATCATTCCATGTGTAAACATAACAAACAAGCATTCATTAAGTCACGTATAACATGCGGTAACGGTTAGCGTTTAAAGTATTGCGTAGTATGTTCGATGTGATTTAGTATAAGTAATGTAAGCAACACCCAAAAGTGCGTAAAGCAAAAAGGGATCGAGTATACTCACAGCGATTGATGGATTGAAGGGAGCGCTAGAGAGTAGGGTTAGCCTGAACAGATTCATAGCATAACGATAAGCGACGCGTAAATCGATGCAGAGTGCAAGTGGGTCGGACAGCAGTTCAATCGGACGGTAGTCCGATTGGACAGGCGATCGTTCGGTTTGTAGTCCGCTCAGATGGTCATCCGGTCGGGTGACCTTTCGAGTGGATTGTTTCTTCCTTTGGGGAAGGATGTGTTTGTGTTTGATGGCTTAACTTTTGAAGTTTTTGTTGTAGCATTTGAAAACATTGAAGTATCTCTACCTTTCAGGTCGGTCGATCGAACGGTCGTTCGATCAGACGGCAACCCGATTGGTTGGGCACTTCAGTGTGAACAAGTTCGCAGCAGGTTGTCATGCGATCGGACGGTCGTTCGATCGGGTGCGATCCTTTGCGCATTGAGCATGTTGAAAATTGTTTAAGTGTTGAAGTTTCGAAACATCACATAGTCGGATGGTCGGTCGATCGAGTGGTAGCTCGATCGGACGGCAATCCATTGGGTGTTCCAAAACTCTTGAAGTTTGATTTGAAAACTAATGGTGGAACCAAGATACAAGTCGTTCGGCTGACCGATCGTTCGGATGGCTGTCCGTTCAGACAGTAGTCCATTCGGACGGCGCTCCGTCCTGGTCAACCTGTTCGTCTTACACTTGGTTGTTTTGATTGTTTTGCCGTTTTATCGAGACGTTTTGATATCGTGCTAAGTAACAGAAACCTCGTCAATACTTGGTACTCCTGATCGGACAGGAATTACCCAAATCCGACTAGTTAACTGTTCGAGACGGTGTTCCATGTTTAACCCGAAATCGGTAGCCTCGTGGATAGAATCCGGATCTTGCATCAACACAACCACAAGAATGAGTAGTAAGTCGGCACAAGCTCCGATTCTATCGGTTTTGCATGCATTGAGTGTAAAAGAGTTGAAAGAAAGTTGGAAAACCATCTTTCGATCCTTTTTGTAGTGAATATGTTTAGATCTATGAAAGATCCTTGTTTGTTTATGTGGAAATCGGTTAGATCTAAGTTATTCTTGGTGGATTGAGGCCAAAACATGAAGTTCTTCAAGAACACATGATGACGTCATCCTAGAATACCTTGAATATTGATGATTTCACGGTTAAAAGTTAAGATTCAAAAGATAGAAAGGTGTAGGAGTGCTTGTAGATTAAGGAAGTACAAGATTTAGGACGAGATCTTACCGGAATTGCGAGAAATCGAAGAAAAAGCAAGGTTAAAGCGCTGGTCGGACAGAGAGTTCCAAAAGTAGAAAGTGTGATGGTGACATGGGGTATTTATAGGATTACCCAAAGTGGAAAGGAGTGGATCGATCGGTTGGCTGGCCGGCCGACTGGCTGGTCGATCGAACTGCAGTTCGATCGGGCTGCTGGTCGATCGGTTAGTTGCCTGGCCGATCAGTCTCTTGGTTTGACGAGTTTTGCCGTTTCGATTGCGATTGCGAGCGGTGCGAAAGTGATAGAGTTTCCTATTCAAATTACTTTTAATCCCAACTACTATATCTAACATACAATCATCTTATTTCACTTGCGTTTAGCGTTTGCGATTTGACTGTGATTGAGTTTTGATTTGCGTTTCGATTGATCACCATAACATAACATAATTAAACATGCGCAAGTAACACATAAAAGACACACACACACGTATATAATTATCCAAAATGCGTAATTCGAGTTGCCAGCGCGATTGGGATAAAGTGATGACATATGCGATAAATAGCGGTAAATTTCGATTAAATCTCGATTATTAATAGATACTCCACATAATACAACTAACGTTAAGCATAAATTAGACTAACTACGAGTCTAAGAAGTCAAAACAGGAATTGAGCACGGAGTGACAGATCGCAATTAGCAATCTTTTCTTCCTTTGACTTAAATCTTGACTTTGACTTTGACTTTCGAAACACGGGGTGTTACACTTCGGCCCAATCCACTTGTGGCCCGAATGTTAAGCTTTATATCATTTTATAACACTGTCACACCCCGATATTTCCACGTTTGACCGGTGGGCCCGGTGGGGGAGTATCGTGACGTAGTTGGTAACATTACAGTCAAACAACACAATATTTAATATGCACAGCGGAAGCAAAGATAGATATATTTCAACTTTAATAATTGTAATATCAAGTATCACAAATAGTTGAAAGTAATCCACAGGTGGATCAAAAATAAATAGGAAACATTGTTCAACAGTTTTGACATCCAAGCTTGCGAGACTTATTGTGGACGCTAGGAGAAAGCCAGCCTAGTTCGCGTAGTACCTGCACTTAACCTTTTTGGGAAAATACGTCAGTTTACACTGGTAAATACAATCAACTGACTCATTTGAAAAGGTTTAATAAAATTGATTTGAATGCACGTGGCACAAACTCTTTATAACTTGGGATAATTATTTATATATATAATTTTGTAAAAGAATTACATGTTTCTTATGCGTTCAGTAGCCCGATCCGTAGACCGGGTTAAAGATCAATAGACACACCACTTTATTTATTTTGGTACTGACGGGTGTACGCCTACACCCCGTACTTAGGTCGTGGCCATCTCGTAAGATGATGCCAAGGATATCCGGGACATGGTCATTAACCCCCCAAAGGCTTTAAGCAAACAAAACATTTCAAAATGGAGCATATCAATGATTTAACCACTATTCGATTAAAGATTCAATGTCCGACCAAGCGGTATTTTATATACCATACCCCAAGCCCGTATAAGGGAAATAAGTTAAAGGTATTTACCTTTGCAAGTATTAATCACAAATAGCAAGTGCGTGTAGCTTTTACCGGGGCTCCTATTCTGGAACGAAGGTTTATAATAACCTATTAGAATCCTAACGGGTATTTAATTAAGCCTAAACTTAGACCGGTTAGTTTTAATGAAAGATACGGTTCGAACGCGTGATTAAGCGAAGACCGGAACAGAATGTGATTTAGACCCGACAGGTTTGAAGACTTGTATAATATGGGAAATCTAACCACATTCTGGATTTTGAGATAAAACCGATAAGGTTTGACCCGTTTCGGCTAATTTATGCAAACTAGTTACATAAACCGAACCGAACGCGCAAGAGGCGTTACGGGTAACCATGAGAGTCATTTACAGATTCCCTAAGTTAATATGCCTTAAATATGTTGTGATATCAGTAGGATCCCAAAACGAGTTTAATCTTAATTTAAGCCCCGTAGGGGTATTTTGGTCATTTTAAAGATTATAAAAGAGATTAAATGAGATTCTGAGATTCGGGTCTGAATACATCAGTAAAATAATTTAATTTATCAGTTCATATCAGTTGGTGATAAGTCTTATATGACAAAATGGTTTTAAACCCAAACTATGCGTTTAATACGCTTAAAAAGCCATTTTAAGCGATTTCCGGGTTATACAGGAAATCTGAGTTTTCTGATCAGGTTATAAAGTTCAAAATACTTTATTTATTAAATAAAATCAGTAGCAATTGGATTGGTGTCAAAATACTATGTAGAACTCATTTTATAACCAAAAAGGGTATAATCGGTATTTACCGAATCAACGCCATAACCTTAGGTTATGAGCAGGTTAAAAATAATTAAAAATCTTTAAAATCCCAAAATATTATATTACATTAGTGGGTAAAAGGTTTGGTGTCTAAAATTGGGTTTAGATAGGCTTTATGCTAATGACGCCGTTTAATTAACAAAAAGCTTCTTAAATGCGCTATTTAGCATAACTCCTATTCTGGACCTCGAACTGATATGAAACTTTAGGGACATGTTTATAAATCAGTAATAAAGATTATTGTCCTTTCATATTTCTAAAATTCTCGTTTTATGATAAAAAGGGCATATTGGTCAACATTAGGCAATTAACGGAGATATGTAAACGAGTCCTACAATCAACGAACCAACCACAGAGGGTTATACCATCATGTAGCCTGGTCCTAAGGAAGTTCTAAGGTATTTCCAAATCATACTAAATCGAGTCAGAACTGAAGTCAAAGCAAAAGTCAAAGTTTTGCGACTTTCGGTTCCGAACCGGGTCTAAACAGAAAATTGTCGGGTCGAACGTGCTTAGACATGTTCTTATACTTATTACTGAGTTATATGAGTGATAAATTAGGTTATATGCCACTGTAGGACCGAGTTTCGTGACCGAAACCGTGATTCGTGTGAGATCGGTTCAAGACGGGAGAGATTAGATATAAACAAACAACTTCTTTGTATTAATCCGGTAGTATAACATTACAAATCGGCCCGATTACAAGATAACCGAACTAATACCAAAGGAGTACACATCCGGGGAGAGACCAAGTGGTGATCTCTCCCGGTGAGGTCTCAAACCTCCTAAAATCTCCAAGTGTTGCAAATGACAAGGGTTTTCTATTTATAGTCACACCCCTTGTCTTGCAAACACACACGGTCAACCGAATAACCCTCTCGTTTGACCACTTCAAACGAGCGGGTCTATACACGTTCGATGGACCGTTTCACTAACTATTACAAATTCAGCGTAAAATAAAACTAATCTATTCGACAAGCATCGGACACAAAATCTGCATCAACAAATTCCCCCTTGTCCGTTGCTGTCGAATGCTGAAAATGCAACTGCAATCGATCTTCAGTCAAGTATTCATCTTCTCTGTGTTAACAAATTCCCCCTTGACCGATGATCCAGGTAAGTAGTATCTTGACGCTCCTTGTAAAATATTTCCCCCTTAAAGTACGCGTATCCGTGTTGGGTGTTGTGCAATTTCCTCAATTGACCGATCTTCCGCTGATCTTCCAATACTCCAACCGGCATTTGATAAGGGTTCCAATCTTTAAGAACTGCATCAAGTCTTGATCTTGTCATAAGAACTCTATTTCATACAAGCATACTACATTGATAGAGATTTCTGGTGAACTGTCTTCTGTAAACCGTCTTTGTGGAATCGACCAAGTAATGCACTTTAATCTTCAGCATCAACACTCAGGAAAGTCAGCTAGACCAAGTGTATCCCTTGCAAGCTCAACCAGCATGCTTAGTTGAACTACATCCAGATCTCATTGTCTCGCCTTTGTGAAGTTGACCACGTAATGCACTACGGATCTTCAGCATCAGTACTCAGGAAGTCAGCTTGACCAAGTACATCGTTTGCAAACTCAACGAATTGAGTTACCCCCAGATCCCTGTAAAATCCCAAGGAAACATCAAACCCAAAACCGAATCCTGCAGGTCTTCAGTCTTGAATTATCAGCTTTCATAAAGATTCCCCAGGTCTTCAGTGAACAGCGCTTTTGTAACTACTGTAGACTTTAGAAACCTGTATTTTTCCGTGCAAAACCCTTCACGCTGGCTGGAGAATTAATTAAAATCCTCAAATATGTGTCTGTGCAAAACATTCCACGCCGAACCGTTAGTATCACCAGAAAATCACAAACTCTACCACCTGTGATTACGTTTAGAAATTTACCGAAGAAATTCAACATACGAAATTTTTATTCCCCCTATTTCTTTGGTAAGATCTCTAAACCTTAACAGATTCTCTCCACTTCAAAGAAACTGTCGTCAAATGTTCACCAGTTCCCTCCACTAAGCGGAACTGTCATCAATCTCCGTTGAATGTTCTTGGTTTTTCAAAAAATCACGAAAACGAATTTCTTCTTTGCATATGCTAGTTGAATAAGAACGTCCCCTAGTACCCCGTTGGATCCGACTTGTATCCCTCCAAAGACTTTGTGAACTCGTTAGGACCGGTATTGACATTCTAGGTTCATGCATTCGTTACCAAATGCGAGAATATGACAATAAACAAAAACAAATTTCTTCGTTGCATATTCTAGTTGATAAGGAAATATCGCCTAGTACCCCGTAGGATCCGACTTGTATCCCTCCAAAGACTTTGTGAACTCGTTAGGACCGGTATTGACGTTCTAGGTTCATACGTTCGTCTTCAAATGCGAGAATATGACAAATAACAAAATGCTTTCGAACATTTTCGAATAACCGATAACAATCATAAACATTGACGTGCGGAAGTGAACATACCGTTTTGTTTTTGGCCCATAGTAGTCAAGTCACCAAAATTTGACGTTTGCGTCGGTAACCGTGACTACCCCACATTTTTCAAAAATCAAGTTTTCATCATCTCTTGTTTTCATCATGCCGCGCGCTCCCGAACCCGTACGAATTTGGCGTTGAAGTTTGGAAGCGCGGTTCAAATCAACTCCGCGAATACCCGACCCAATTAAAATCTCATGTGACCCCAAAAAGCAATAAAAATACCACATGTAAAATGCCAAGCTTACTAATACTATCTCATGGCAATATCCATAACGTGCATGGCCATAACAATGAGATAATGTGTATCACATGGTGGGGCCCAATACCCATATAGCCAATATTTAATCAAAATTAATTATATAACTTGGCCAATTTAATGAATCATACCATAACAACTGCCATTCCCGTTATCATGGTGGGGCCCAAATGTAGCAAAGCACATGGATGAGAATTATGCATGGCCCAAAAGAAAATCATTCATTCGTTATCCAACCATTAGTGGAGCCCAGCCCATTTGCAAAAATAAAACCTAGCTGTCCACCCACATTTAGTATCAGCTGACAATAACATTTGTCTGACCTTCTTCTCCTTCTTCGATACACAACAACTCCAGCAGCTCTTTCTCTCTCTCTTCCATGTACAACATCTATCCAAACAGATAAACCACATAAACAGCCGCTAATATCATCTCCATCTTCAATACAACCTCAGTCGCTACCCCTAATGTGTGAAGCGGCTATCAGACATCTTTGTCATCCTCTTCATTCGATACCCAGCAACAAACTTCAGCCGACATCTACCAGACTTCATCTTCCTCAAACTCTTCTGTTCGATACCCAAACTCCAAACCTCTTCAACCTCTTCGATTCGATACACAGACCCTTCTTCTTCTTCGATACATCTGGAATCTCTCGAGGATCATCTTTCGAAGGATCGAAGGATCATCTTTCGAAGGATCATCTTTCGAAACACACATCTAGACTTTCGAAGGATCATCTTTCGAAACACACATCCACACTTTCGAAGGATCATCTTTCGAAACACACATCCAGACTTTCGAAGGATCAGCTACGAAGGATTATCTTTCGAAGTTGTTGAAGGTTCCCACAAAATATCTGGTATCTTTCGATCCAGATCTGAATCCTTCGACCCAAAGAACATCCTTCGACCCAGATCTGGATTAAGCAGCCGCCAAGAACATCTCAAGAACACAGCGACTGTTCTTATGCAGATTTGACAAAAACTTTGTATATTTGATTTTTGATGATGAAAACTTGATTATAATGGTGAAAAACATAAAACCGAACACTTGTTTCAGCACAGATCTGAATATTCGGGTCCAGATCTGAGTTTTTCTCATTTGCACCCAACTTTTCTTCTTGAACAAAAATCACAAAAATCACAGATCTAGAGCACATGTGACTTAGTAAACGGTTAGATTTACTAAATCGGGCACCATGGCTCTGATACCAATTGTAGGACCGAGTTTCGTGACCGAAACCGTGATTCGTGTGAGATCGGTTCAAGACGGGAGAGATTAGATATAAACAAACAACTTCTTTGTATTAATCCGGTAGTATAACATTACAAATCGGCCCGATTACAAGATAACCGAACTAATACCAAAGGAGTACACATCCGGGGAGAGACCAAGTGGTGATCTCTCCCGGTGAGGTCTCAAACCTCCTAAAATCTCCAAGTGTTGCAAATGACAAGGGTTTTCTATTTATAGTCACACCCCTTGTCTTGCAAACACACACGGTCAACCGAATAACCCTCTCGTTTGACCACTTCAAACGAGCGGGTCTATACACGTTCGATGGACCGTTTCACTAACTATTACAAATTCAGCGTAAAATAAAACTAATCTATTCGACAAGCATCGGACACAAAATCTGCATCAACATCCACACATGTCCCTAAGGTCTAAAAAGGATGTAGGGGTCGCCCATGTTGTGAAAATATCTGATTTGAGTCGGTTATGGGGCTGAACAGGCTGCTGTCCCATTTTTCTGTATCTGGGCGTCTGACGCGGCCCGCGTAAGGTATTGTTCAGCTTTACGCGGCCCGCCTGAATCCTTCTGTCAGATTTCAAATCTCTCCATTATTACATGTTGGCTCTTGGTTCTTCGAAAGGCCATCCCATCTTATTTCTTGCATTTTTAGCCCTTCATATTTACCTATAAGGGCCTCAAGACTTATACCTACTTTGTTAAGTCCTTGGTCACCTTATGTTTACCCGAAAAGTCATCATTTTCAACGTTGACGCTTTAACCCCTCGCATACGAATTTGATCATAACTTTCTCATACGATAACGAAACTTTATGAAATTTTTATCATGTATTCTTGTGAGCATAATTAACCATCACAAAGCTTCGGGTTTGTTAAAAGGTCACTCAGAGGTATATCTTAAACATGTTAACACAATTAACCCCTGTAGTTTGTAATCTCTCACTTTCTTTCATATTTAGCTTCGTATGATCCATGATTTATTCGTTTGAAGGTATAAACATCTTGTAGGGTTGTTTTTAAAGTATATTTATCCATTGTTGACATCTTGGACCCTTACATTCACATATTTTCCATGTTTGTCAACTTTAGTCCTTCTAGAACATTCTTTCACACGTTCAAAACTTATGACACGTGTCAACACATTATAGGACGTGGATTTTCGAGGTGTTACATCCTCACCCCCTTAAAAGAAATCTTGACCTCAAGATTTACTGAAACAAATGAGGGTATTTTTCTTTCATTGTGGATTCAACCTCCCAAGTGTATTCGGGACCTCTACAGGCATCCCATTTAACCTTTACGATCGGTACATGCTTCCTTCGAACTTCAAGCTCTCTTCTATGTGCACATCCGTATGTGGTATGACTAGTGATTCATCAGCGAAACACTTTTTCAGATTGCAGATGTGGAATACATTGTGAATACCACTGAGCTCTTCAGGTAAGTTTAACTTATAGGAAACTGATCCGACACATTCGATGACCTCGAATGGTCCTATGTATCTCGGGCTTAACTTGCCTTTCTTACCAAATCGCATCACTCCCTTCCAGGGTGATACTTTAAGCAGTACTTTGTCACCTACCTCGAAGTTAAAAGGTTTACGCTTTAAATCTGCGTAGCTTTTCTGCCTATCCCTGGCAGCTTTCAGGCGATCACGAATCTGGACAATCTTGTCCTTCGTTTCAAAGACTATCTCTGGTCCTGTCAGTTGGACATCTCCAACTTCCGCCCAACAAACGGGTGTTCTGCACTTTCTACCGTATAAGGCCTCGAAAGGCGCAGCCTTAATGCTGGTATGGTAGCTATTGTTATACGAGAACTCGATTAATGGTAGGTGGTTATCCCAACTACCACCTAAGTCAATTACACATGCACGAAGCATGTCTTCCAACGTTTGGATTGTACGCTCACTCTGTCCGTCCGTCTGAGGATGGTAAGCCGTACTGAAATTTAAGCGCGTGCCCAAAGATTGTTGGAAACTTTTCCAAAAATGTGACGTGTATCTAGTATCTCTGTCAGAGATAATAGCTACTGGTACGCCGTGTAGAGATACAATCTTATCCACGTACAATTGGGCTAACATGTCGGAGCTATAGGTTTCCTTGATGGATAGGAAATGTGCTAACTTGTCAGTCTGTCTACGATCACCCATATCGTATCATTCCCTTTCCTTGTCTTTGGTAACTTGGTGATGAAATCCATTGTCACCATTTCCCACTTCCACGTGGGAAGTTCAGGCTGTTGTAGCAAACCTGACGGCTTTTGATGTTCTGCTTTGACTTGCGCACACGTCAAACATTTAGCTACATAGGCAGCTACAGACTTCTTCAAGCCTATCCACCAATAGTTTCCTATAGATCCTGGTACATCTTATCAGCTCCAGGATGAACGGAGTATTTAGAACTGTGGGCTTCCTGGAGGATAACATCTCGAAGTCCTCCATAAACTAGAACCCATATTCGTCCATTCAGTCTCAGAATTCCGTCCTTGCCCTGAGATAGCTGTTCTTCGGTTACTCCTAGCTTTTCATTAGGATAGTTAGCTTCCAACAAAGTTTCCTTTTGTGCAGCTAACAACCTTTCGTTCAAACCATTATTTATCTCAATGCTCTTGGCATTGATTCGGATGGGTTTCACCCTTTCCTTTTGACTCAAGGCATCGGCGACTACATTTGCCTTGCCCAGATGGTATCTTATCTCACAATCATAATCATTTAAGGTTTCCATCCAACGTCGTTGCCTCATGTTCAAATCCTTTTGGTTAAACAGGTGCTGGAGGCTCTTGTGATCAGAATAGATCACACACTTGATTCCATATAAGTAGTGTCTCCATAGTTTTAGTGCAAATACAACGGCACCCAACTCCAAGTCATGGGTGGTGTAATTCTTTTCATGCACCTTTAACTATCGTGAAGCATAGGCAATAACCTTGCCATTCTGCATAAGCACACATCCCATCCCGGTGTGCGATGCATCACAATATACCACAAACTCTTCTATTCCATCAGGCAATGTCAACACAGGAGCATTGCTCAACTTCTGCTTGAGAATATCAAAGGATTCTTGCTGTTTAGGACCCCAATCAAACTTTACTTTCTTCTTAGTCAAAGAAGTTAGGGGTGCAGCAATCCTTGAAAAATTTTCAAGGAAACGCCTATAATATCCTGCCAATCCCAATAAACTGCGAATTTCTGTGGGCGTCTTCGGCTCTTGCCAATTCATGACAGCTTCAACCTTAGCGGGATCCACTTGGATACCACGCTCACTGACAACATGTCCAAGGAATTGGACTTCACGAAGCCAAAATTCACACTTAGAGAATTTTGCGTAGAGCTTCTCCTGCTGAAGTAGTGAAAGAATACATCGAAGATGTTTCTTGTGGTCAGCCTGACTCTTGGAGTAAATGAGAATGTCATCGATGAAGACGATGACGAATTTGTCTAAGTAAGGTTTGCAGACACGATTCATGAGATCCATGAATGCGGCTGGTGCATTTGTGAGCCCAAAAGGCATCACTAGGAACTCGTAGTGACCGTAACGAGTCCTAAATGCCGTCTTGTGTACGTCTTCATCTTTAACCTTCAGTTGGTGATAACCTGACCTTAAGTCGATCTTAGAAAAGTAACTTGCCCCTTGCAATTGATCGAACAGATCGTCGATCCTGGGTAATGGATACCTATTCTTGATAGTGACCTTATTAAGCTCACAGTAATCGATGCACAGACGCATCGATCCGTCCTTCTTATTGACAAATAAGATTGGTGCTCCCCAAGGAGACGAACTAGGTCTAATGAAACCCTTGGCTAGCAATTCATCTAATTGCGTTCTCAATTCCTTCATCTCTGTTGGTGCCAACCTATAAGGCGCCCTTGCTACTGGTGCTGCTCCAGGGATGATGTCAATTCTGAATTCCACTTGTCTATCTGGTGGTAAACCAGGTAGTTCTTCAGGAAAAACTTCAGTGTATTCAGAAATGACGGGGATGCCTTCCATCTTGGGTTTCTGCTCGTCAATAGTCACTTGTGCCATATAGACAACACACCCCTTCTTTAAACACCTAGAGGCCTTGAGCATAGACACTTGCTCAGGTAGTCCATACCGGGTATCTCCCTGAATGGTAAGTGATTCACCGGACGGAGTCTTGATCACCACTTGCTTCTTATTGCAGACAATCTGGGCCTGATTATGAGATAACCAGTCCATTCCCAAAACTATGTCGAAACCGGCTAACTTCAAAGGAAGTAGGGACAAAGGAAAAGAGTGGTTCTTAATGGATATGAAACATCCATCTAATATGGTTGAGGCGGTTTCTAAGGTGCCATCTGCTAATTCCACCTCATACTTCACACTTAAGGTCTTAACAGGTAAATTCAGCAATTTGCAAAACTTATTCTCTACAAATGATTTATCAGCTCCTGAATCAAATAGCACTCTTGTATAAACATCATTTATAAGGAAGGTACCTGTGATCACATTATCGTCCTGCACAGCTTCCTTTGCATCCATCCTGAAGACCCTAGCATTGGTCTTCTTTCCTTCATCAGCTTTCTTTGCATATTTTGGGCAATTTGTCTTAATGTGCCCTTTTTTGTTGCAACTGTACCACGTTGCATCTTTCAGCTTCTTACACTCTAAGGTCTTATGCTCTGAAGATTTGCAAATTCCACATGGCCTCAGCTGAGACTGGGATTTTGAGTCAAGTCTGCACCTCCCAAAGTGGTGCTTCTGACAAATCTTACACTTGGGCTTATCTCCAGATTGATGCCCATCCTTCTTAGAACCAAATCCCTTCTTGTGGTCATTGTTTCCCCTGTGCTTCTTGTCTGACCGTCGTGAATTGTCATCTTCACGCTTCCTTTTCTCGGTATCCGTGTTCCTCAGCGATCTCTGTCTGACCGCGTCCAGTGTGAGGGACAAGGATATATCAGCTACAGACCTGAAGGTAGCTGGCCGAGAGGCTTTTACACTTGCCTTTATCTCTGGGGCTAAACCCCCAATGAAACGAGCTATTCTTTTGGGTTCCGGGGTCACCAGATAAGGAACCAACCTTGACATTGTATTAAAGCTCGTGAGGTAAGCTTGGCAATCCAGATTTCTCATTACCAACGACAGAAAATCCGACTCAATCTTTTCTACCTCATGCTGAGGACAGTAGTTCTCCCGGATGAGGGCAACGAATTGTTCCCATGTCATATTGTACAGTGGAATCTTCCCTGTAGCTTGAATCAATGATCTCCACCAGGCTAAGGCCTCACCTTTGAACTATTGAGACACAAACTTTACCACATCCTTTTCAGCGCACCCGCTGATATCAACCACGGTGTCCATCTCGTCCAACCATGTCATGCAGTCTATAGCCCCCTTTTCCCCAGTGAAATCCCTGGGTTTGCATAAAACAAAGTATTTGTAGGAGTAACCCTTATCACGGGGTCCTTGATTCAGCACTATCCTCTGAGATGGGACACTTTGCTGATTAGAAGAGTGACGATCGTCATCATTTTTCTTTGGTTCTTCCTTCTTGGAGGGTGGCTTGCTGTGAGCCTCAGAATGAGTCTTAGGTTTTGAGTGCGGTGCAGATAGGGTCCTACTTAGAGTCCCGCTATATTCATTGTACTGCCGCTCTATTGCTTTTGTAACAGCGTTGTCTATTAACGCTTGTAGTTCAGCACCCGCTATATTAATCCGGGCATCATTTTGATTCTCCCTTGGGTGACTATTAATTTCATCTGAGTCAGCCATTGTATCTTGAACTGTTGCATAAGATATGACAATAATTTATTTGGGAGTTTATTATGGAATTGTCTTTTATGGCAATTCATTAACCATGGTAAACACAGAACATATTTGGTTAATTTATTAATCGTGTTTATTTAGGATTTTATTATAACTTATCCTAATTATAATACAATAACAGTATTTGTTAGCACAAAAGGCCTAGTCACAGGGACACTTTTAAATTATCAGCCATGATTTCAGAGAATCAAGGCATGAAGGTTTGAACATAGTTCTTTACCTTTTTCTGACATGGAGTTGTAAACTACTACTGTCTTTTGTCTTATATGACAATGAGTATGGCCCGTAGGCACTACATCACCAATGGATGTTTAATATATGATCATCTTAATTGATGATTTAAACCCATGATTTATAGATCATTAAGTTAAGTTAGGAATCCTTTGAAGAATCCTAATGACGTGTGTGATTTTAACGAATCACTTCTTCCAGGAGCGTTAACATGTTTTCAGATGTTAACAGGGATCCGAATCTTTTAAACAGGTTTTACCATCTTGGCCAGGTCTTTACATTGACACTCAGGCTAGGTTATACCTTTAAGATTCTTAGTTAATATATAATAGGCAGATTATTTTTAAAAGGAATGATTTTGATTTATTTATTTCATATTTAATCTATTTATGCATATAATGACAAAAATGAAAATTATAAACTTTACATTCCATTAATACCAAAAGAGTATACATCGCCCTAAACGGGACTTTTAATAGACAAATTACCCATGCAGGGGTTAAACTAAAATACCAGTCCACGTAGGGACCAAATACTAGAATAGATGTCCACACAGGGACTAAAAGACAAGTCCACGCAGGGACTAAAAAGACAAGTCCACGCAGGGACTAAAAAGACAAGCCCACGCAGGGACTAAATACACAGATAAGTGTCCACGCAGGGACTTGATAAACAGACACATGTCCACGCAGGGACTTAATTGAAACAGGAAATACAACAATACATATAGGGATTTAATGATCCCTCTTCTTCTTCCCCTTTAGCAAGCTTGCTAGGCCTTTGAGGAATCCTCTGTTGTTCCTACGTTCTTCTTCAAAATCTCTTTCCACCCGGTTTAACCTGTGGAGGATTTCTTCCTGTTCCGGTGGGGAAAATCGTGGTGGCTGCGACTGCTGCCGAATCGGAGGTCGGGCAGGTATTTGATACCCATGAGATGGATATCCCACTCCCCAAGGAGCTCCATACGGTCCTTCCGGATGTAGGGCGTTGTAGTTTGCCACGACCAGGTACGGGTCGGCTTCAGCATAATTATAATGAGTGTGAGCCGGCTGCTCAAATGGATTATACGCCGTGGAACCGGCGTATGTAGGTATCGGATTACCGAATCCCATTGGTGGCGGTGGTGGTGCAGCTGGTGCAGAATTCACCTCTGCAGCTGGGTTTGAAGGCCCGCCCATTTGTGGGTCTTCATGCAGTGGCGGATAGTGACTGCCACTCGAGTGATGAGGGGTGCTAAAGTGGAAATCCCCTGCTCGCGCAGATATACGTGCACCTGTTCTCCTACGCCTTGGTGGTTCTGGAGGTGCTTGATGAACTGGCGGTGGTGGTGGCGGTGGCGTGACTGCCACGAATCGCGAATCCTCGGAGGGATCCTGCTGCTGCTGCTGCGGGTTATGAGAGGGTGTGAAATACCACTCATATTGGTTAAACCTCGCTTGGTAACTGTCTGGACCACCGTAGGGTGATCCGTGGAAGGATGAATCATCAGAAACCTCGATAGGGTGATTGGGGGTACCGCTTGCAGGTTCGACGGGATCTGTGTCCTCGTCCATGTCCATTGCATTGTATTCTGAGAAGTGGTCCTCTGGTCCTAACGGGTTAAAACCCACTGGTTCTTGAATATAGTTCGCCGGGTTGAACCGGCCCTGATAGACAGGAGTAGGGTCGCCAAAGGAACGGTGCGAAACGGAACGGAACGTTGGAGAGGTATGTATGAAGGTTGTGGGTTATCGGGCTCGTTTTCCGATTGTGGCCCAAAGGAGTGACGGTAAGAAGGTGTTGAACTGTGCGTGACAGACCGTCTAGCGGGCTCAAAAAGGTTTCTCCTGTTTCTCTGAGGATCGGCACTCATTGTAGTGGAAGGAGTTCGCAGGTGCGAAGGCCCGGCTTCGTGATCGTTGGGGGCGGTGATTGGCCCCTTACCTCGTCCTCCTCTTCTAATTCTTGGCGGCATATTCCCTGTCAAAACAATAAAGGATACAACAAGAATATAAAGGACAAAGCTAGAATTAAAAAGAATTTGGATTATTCCTATGTTCTTTGTCTAGACTCAAAAATTTAGGAATGTGCAATTGTGTCATTGAGATTAAACACAAAAGGCTAGTGTTTAATTCCCTCAATGTTGGCTCTGATACTAACCTGTCACACCCCGATATTTCCACGTTTGACCGGTGGGCCCGGTGGGGGAGTATCGTGACGTAGTTGGTAACATTACAGTCAAACAACACAATATTTAATATGCACAGCGGAAGCAAAGATAGATATATTTCAACTTTAATAATTGTAATATCAAGTATCACAAATAGTTGAAAGTAATCCACAGGTGGATAAAAAATAAATAGGAAACATTGTTCAACAGTTTTGACATCCAAGCTTGCGAGACTTATTGTGGACGCTAGGAGAAAGCCAGCCTAGTTCGCGTAGTACCTGCACTTAACCTTTTTGGGAAAATACGTCAGTTTACACTGGTAAATACAATCAACTGACTCATTTGAAAAGGTTTAATAAAATTGATTTGAATGCACGTGGCACAAACTCTTTATAACTTGGGATAATTATTTATATATATAATTTTGTAAAAGAATTACATGTTTCTTATGCGTTCAGTAGCCCGATCCGTATACCGGGATAAAGATCAATAGACACACCACTTTATTTATTTTGGTACTGACAGGTGTACGCCTACACCCCGTACTTAGGTCGTGGCCATCTCGTAAGATGATGCCAAGGATATCCGGGACATGGTCATTAACCCCCCAAAGGCTTTAAGCAAACAAAACATTTCAAAACGGAGCATATCAATGATTTAACCACTATTCGATTAAAGATTCATTGTCCGACCAAACGGTATTTTATATACCATACCCCAAGCCCGTATAAGGGAAATAAGTTAAAAGTATTTACCTTTGCAAGTATTAATCACAAATAGCAAGTGCGTGTAGCTTTTACCGGGTCTCCTATTCTGGAACGAATGTTTATAATAACCTATTAGAATCCTAACGGGTCTTTAATTAAGCCTAAACTTAGACCGGTTAGTTTTAATGAAAGATACGGTTCGAACGCGTGATTAAGCGAAGACCGGAACAGAATGTGATTTAGACCCGACAGGTTTGAAGACTTGTATAATATGGGAAATCTAACCACATTCTGGATTTTGAGATAAAACCGATAAGGTTTGACCCGTTTCGGCTAATTTATGCAAACTAGTTACATAAACCGAACCGAACGCGCAAGAGGCGTTACGGGTAACCATGAGAGTCATTTACAGATTCCCTAAGTTAATATGCCTTAAATATGTTGTGATATCAGTAGGATACCTTTCATTATGCCCAAAACGAGTTTAATCTTAATTTAAGCCCCGTAGGGGTATTTTGGTCATTTTAAAGATTATAAAAGAGATTAAATGAGATTATGAGATTCGGGTCTGAATACATCAGTAAAATAATTTAATTTATCAGTTCATATCACTTGGTGATAAGTCTTATATGACAAAATGGTTTTAAACCCAAACTATGCGTTTAATACGCTTAAAAAGCCATTTTAAGCGATTTCCGGGTTATACAGGAAATCTGAGTTTTCTGATCAGGTTATAAAGTTCAAAATACTTTATTTATTAAATACAATCAGTAGCAATTAGATTGGTGTCAAAATACTATGTAGAACTCATTTTATAACCAAAAAGGGTATAATCGGTATTTACCGAATCAACGCCATAACCTTAGGTTATGAGCAGGTTAAAAATAATTAAAAATCTTTAAAAATCCCAAAATATTATATTACATTAGTGGGTAAAAGGTTTGGTGTCTAAAATTGGGTTTAGATAGGCTTTATGCTAATGACGTCGTTTAATTAACAAAAAGCTTCTTAAATGCGCTATTTAGCATAACTCCTATTCTGGACCTCGAACTGATATGAAACTTTAGGGAAATGTTTATAAATTAGTAATAAAGATTATTGTCCTTTCATATTTCCAAAATTCTCGTTTTATGATAAAAAGGGCATATTGGTCAACATTAGGCAATTAACGGAGATATGTAAACGAGTCCTACAATCAACGAACCAACCACAGAGGGTTATACCATCATGTAGCCTGGTCCTAAGGAAGTTATAAGGTATTTCCAAATCATACTAAATCGGGTCAGAACTGAAGTCAAAGCAAAAGTCAAAGTTTTGCGACTTTCGGTTCCGAACCGGGTCTAAACAGAAAATTGTCGGGTCGAACGTGCTTAGACATGTTCTTATACTTATTACTGAGTTATATGAGTGATAAAATAGGTTATATGCCATATACATTGCTAATTACATGTTAAATCACAATTTAAGCTTCTGTTGACTTTTTATAAACAACTTTGACCCGACATTTGATCTAGTTAGAGCGGGAATCAGAGGGTGCCCTTTTAAGGGTTTAATGCCCACATAATTACCAACTTATAACTACCTTTGATTCGACTAAACACTGAACCATAAATGATTAATCGCTAAGTCAAACGTTAATTACGACGGTTTGACTTTTAAGCTAAAAACTAAGTAAAACTCGACTAAGGAAGGTCAACGGTACTTACCAAAGTCTAATGCACGACTAGGAATGACTTGGGTCTGCTTTGGAGCTCCAGAAGTCTTCAAGAATGCAGATGGAAGGTGTGATCATATTGTTGCAACATAAGGGCCTTTTATAGTGCTTTTGATCTCATTAGATCATAACAACTAAGGGTACAACTGATCATGGATCAACCACACATGTCCCTAAGGTCTAAAAAGCATGCAGGGGTCGCCCATGTTGTGAAAATATCTGATTTGAGTCGCTTATGGGGCTGAACATGCTGCTGTCCCATTTTTCTGTATCTGGACGTCTGACGCGGCCCGCGTAAGGTATTGTTAAGCTTTACGCGGCCCGCCTGAATCCTTCTGTCAGATTTCAAATCTCTCCATTATTACATGTTGGCTCTTGGTTCTTCGAAAGGCCATCCCATCTTATTTCTTGCATTTTTAGCCCTTCATATTTACCTATAAGGGCCTCAAGACTTATACCTACTTTGTTAAGTCCTTGGCCACCTTATGTTTACCCGAAAAGTCATCATTTTCAACGTTGACGCTTTAACCCCTCGCATACGAATTTGATCATAACTTTCTCATACGATAATGAAACTTTATGAAATTTTTATCATGTATTCTTGTGAGCATAATTAACCGTCACAAAGCTTCGGGTTTGTTAAAAGGTCACTCAGAGGTATATCTTAAACATGTTGACACAATTAACCCCTGTAGTTTGTAATCTCTCACTTTCTTTCATATTTAGCTTCGTATGATCCATGATTTATTCGTTTGAAGGTATAAACATCTTGTAGGGTTGTTTTTAAAGTATATTTATCCATTGTTGACATCTTGGACTCTTACATTCACATATTTTCCATGTTTGTCAACTTTAGTCCTTCTACAACATTCTTTCACACGTTCAAAACTTATGACACGTGTCAATACATTATAGGACGTGGATTTTCGAGGTGTTACAGTAACGTAAGCAAAACCCTGGAGTCTTTTCTCCCTATTCTGTGTGCGAAGGTAACAACAGGAAGTCTCAAAGCATTCTTTCTGTCCTGATTCGTATAAACTCTTCGATACTCGGTTAGTGTCTCGGTCTCGTTTGTTGTATTGATTCTTATATGCGATCTGTGTAAGACTAGAGTTCTGTTAATAGATTCATAAACTTAGAACTTACTTGATGAAATTGTGATAACTTGCATATGTTTAGAATTGTGGGGTTGTGGCTTGATAGTTTTGTTAGATGAATCTGTATTGTGAAAGCCGAGTAGTCTGTTTTGGTGGAGTCATCGAATGTTTGGGATCAATGATGGTTTAGTGTGATATGAATTGTTAATGCTCTTGTTGGATGTTACAGATAATTAGCAGTTAGATGATTAATCGATGATTATGTGGAATCGTTGTGGATGAATTAGAGATCTAGAAGTTGTGAAACTGAAACCACGTAAATCCGTAACTGTTACGTCAATTGATACGGGGCGACAAAACATGATATGTTTCACCATATTACTACTCGACGAAACATGTTATGTTTCGCCATGTTATGTCTCGACGAAACTTGAAGAGTTTCGCCGTAACCCTTGCTTGACGAAACTTGATGAGTTTCGTCACACCTTAATTCGACAAAACCCGGTCTTACGCCGGCTAAGAATATAAATGAAACAGTGGACAAGGTTGGGTGAACTGAAGAGGTATTATACTAATGAAAACATATTAAAGCAAGTTAATGTTGATTAGCACTGATTGGTGAAACATAAGTGGGTTTCCATAAGTGACACGCGTAACTGTATTATACTGTTATGAAACATGCATGTGAACTGTGGATCTGAACGAGTGCATATATATGTAATTGCTATATGCTATTTGGGAATTATTGCTTGATAATGTACTATATGACTGTTATCTATACGTGAACTTTGAGATTGTGAAACTGATTACGCATACATGAATGCCGCAGGCTTTGACTGATTAGTGTGTGTGCGAGTAATTAATCTTACCGAGCAAACCAAGGTGAGTTCACTGCTCTTTTTCAAGCATGCATCCCGGGGAGGGATATCGGGTAACGTTCCGGGGAGGAATGTCAGGTTATTGGGATGTTTGTTATTACACTCATTTTCTATCATATAAGACCCCTTACATCTACCGACAGTTGCCGGGGAGGCAACGAGGTTATTAGTTGATAGCGCTATTTGGATTGGCACCCTCACACCGTACCAGGGAGGACGGGCGTGAACTAATTACCTTAAAGCATGACCAATGTTTTGATAGAGACATTGGGGTTGGGCAAATACATCTTGTAGCCATTGCGGTAATCGAGTTAATAACAACCATCAAATCAAATCGTAGAACTGTTTTGTACACATATCTGGTAACTAAACTCGTTAGCAAAACCTTGAACTCACCAGCGTCGTCTGACACACTTGTCTGCATGCTTGCAAGTCGTTAGATTTCTGATTATGGACTTGCTATCTGGGAGTGCTGGAGTGGTCATGGATCAAGACTCTTGGATATTTGATACATTGGTTTTGAACACTCATTTTGCAACAGTTGTTTAACAATTTACTATATGCTTCCGCTGAAAGTTTTTCCTTGGTTTTAACTTATGACTTGGATTTATCTTATGCAATGAATCAAATGTTTTATTTAAATATTTATTATTGGTTCAATGTGATTGGTGGCTTGGATCCTGGTACGTCACACGTCCCGCGGTGTTTCCACATGTGGTATTTTGGGGGTGTGACAGTTGAGAGGTAACAAGGTATTAGTTGGTAGCGCTACTTAGGTTTGACACCCTCACCCCGTACCGGAGAGGACGGGTGTGAACTAATGACCTAGTCATGACCAATGCTTTGATAGGAGCATTGGGGAAAGGGCAAAATAAATCAGGAGCCGTCTTGTATCCGAGGTATTATCAACATTGTAATCAATGAACGTAACAACACACTTGGTAACTAACGTTTTCGTAAAACTATGAACTCACCAGCATTGTCTGATACACGTGTGTGCATGCTCGCAGGTTATTGATACGTGTGGATGTGGAACTTGCTGTCTGGGATGCTGGAGTGGTCATGGGTCGAGGAACATGGAAACTTGCAACGCGACTAAATGATTTCATACACTTGGGTTTTAGTTAAACATGTATTATGCTTCCGCTGAACATGATGTATTACATTTAATGTTTTTATAACACTTTATGCTAATGAAAGCTTTTATTTCAAATCATGTTATGAGTTCAATGTGATTGGTGGCTAGATCCTGGTACGTCACACGCCTCGCGGGGGTTTCCATATGTGGTATTTTGGGGGTGTGACAGTTTGGTATCAGAGCCACTGGTTATAGTGAACTTGGTTTTAATTTTTTTTTTATAAAACCAGACTACAACCGAATAGTTCTGAATACGTGAATGCGACCATGACACTCAGCTCCAGATTGCAAGGTTCGTCTTTTTACCTCTTGTATACATTACATGATTAGTGCACACTTGTTTATGATGTAGCATACGGACACACACTCGTCACTAATCGCATAATTACATGAATTGCTTGTTTACTCTATGATGCGTAGTTGGTGTGTCGTAGTCATTAGATCTTTGTGATCTTATCGTTTGAAAACCTCCGTTTGGCATTCGAGTTTGAGGAACCATTTGACATGAGTTAGGAGGAACTGAGATGAGCATGCAAATCGCAATATTATTGTGGGTGCACACATAATAATAATATGGGGTGCATGCGAGTCCCAGTGAGCCTTAGCAAGTGAGAAAGGGGTTCTGTTCTGTAATTTAATCAATGTGAAACGTAACAAATTTATAGGAGTCACAGCAGTGATTGTCTCCTACTCGAGCGTGGTCTTTTCACTCCTCTCTGAATCCTTACGAATCTCGATGCTATCGAGTATCGCCTGAATGTTCCTCTGAATGCCTAGCGAACTGTGTAACCGATTGATGGCAAGTCAATGGAAACCTCCTATGTTCGTTGGGTTGCAAACTCGACCTTGTGGGACAAGTGTTCGACGTCTACCCTTAATAGTTTTGTTGTAATAGTTAGTGTGGATTGGGTATCCAGATAGCGCGCGGATATACCTTGTGAGGAGAAAATTTTGAGTATCCCTCTCCCTTGTGGCGAATCGTCATCTGTCCTAGAGCATCAGTGTGGTGTAAAGGTTAGTATCATTTCAGCAATGAAAGCCAGAAGTGTCTACGGAGGGATTACCCCGCTGTGTTGGCAACCGTTGCTAATGTTATGGCTAAGGAAAAGAGGATCAAGGATCCACCAATTGTTCGTGATTCCTCTCAGTGTGCTACTCGAGGAACTTTCGGGTTTACTTCCACAACTAATTAGGTAGAATCTCAGTTTGATCTCACGCTAGAGGCAGCCCTGATTACTCGCACCTCTTACCGTCTTGCACCAGTAGGGTTGCAAGAACTGTCTAATCAGCTCCAGGAAACTACAGGATGGGAGTTTTATAGATCTAGCTCCTCGTTTTGGGGAAACGTGCTCTATTGCGGAAACGAAGGACGAGTCCTTTCGCACATGTACAGACTACTACAAGGTGGCTTTCATAGACTGTCACCCCTGTCTCGCATCGACGACCTGCTTGACCCGTTGCAATAATCAAGAATCTATCCAGAAACTGACTTAAGACCGGACTGTCATCTTATGGAAGACCCAGGGGAGGAGCAACTCCATGCGAAGTCTACCTAAGTGTGACTCCAGGGTTTGAGAAGTACACCTTCCTGGCCACGTAGTCAACGAAGTGGGGATACATGCAGATCTTGCTAAAGATCCATTTCATTAGATATTGATCGGCACCAAATAGTCCATCGGGGATACAGTAATTTCTTGGTCCAGCTAGATACTATCGTAGATTCATCACAGGATTTTCGAGGATTCCGCAGCTTTAATCTCTTTAGCACAACAGGGTGCTGTGTATTCGTGGGAGACAAACAGGAGAACGTCTTTTCAGCTTTTCAAAACCCAACACTACAATGCATTGAGCATCGTCTTTACCCGAGGGTACGGGTGATCTAGTGATATACCATGATGTTTCGAATCAGAGTCCCAGTTACACGCCGATGCAACACGAGAAAGTGATGGTTTACGTAGTGGATTTACAAGAAGGATTGCACGAGTCACAACCTGCGGTGGAAACCATGGTCTTTGGATTTAAGTTGGAGGTATTACTTGGACGGTACCAAATGCACTACTTAGACCGATCACAAGGGCCTCCCGTGTACCCTTGTTTCGAAAGAGCTAAACATGTGAGGGCATCGCTGGATGGAACTATCGAGCGATTACGACTACGGAACCTAAACACGTTTGAGCATGCAGGTCACCATCGACTCTTGCCTACCCGATCAGATTCGCCCTGTTCAAACCGAAGCACTAAAGGAAGGGAATTTTCAAGTTGGGTCCATGCGGGGCATGGAGGAGCAACTTTTGGCAAGCTGGACGATATTCGCTACTTCATGGAACGAATATGGATTCCACTGTTATGCGCGCGCCACCAGCCTCCTTTGGCTTGGGCGCTCACCTAGCTTGCCCGGGCATGGGCTGCTCAACTTTAGACTTAATTTAGTTGCACTTGATTATTAACGGGTTTAGTGTTACGTGGCATAGGTGCCGATAACTATCAACGTCACAATGAACAGACATATACGGTAACCGTATGGAACTTGTGTTGAGCAAAGCACACCGGCCTCGATGTTCTAGTCGTCTGGGTTTTGATAGGAGATATTAGGATTTATCAATCTTGTACTGGTGACCGGGCATGAAGGCCCACATAGCCGAGTATGTGAATGATGTTTGACTTGTGCGAAAATCAAGGTGGAATATCAGAAACCTTCTGCTTTGTGCCAGCAACCGGAAACACCCATATGGAAATGGGAACAGACTACCATGGATTTTTTTACCGTCCTACTTGAAACCCGAAACGGAAACAATATCACCTGGGGGATCGTTAATTGTCTCATGTAACCGGTACACTTTCTTGCAAACAAGGAAAATTGACAAAGTCTTCGTATCATGTGAGTAATTACCTGTGAAGGGCGGTCTCTAGGCATGGGGTGCCAACTCCTGTTACCTTTGGTTTTGATCTATACCCGATTTATGACAGGCACTACACAACACTCTTGGCTCACGTCTAGGCATGAGCATCACTTATCACCATAGGACAAATGGCCAGAGTAAACGAACCCCTCCTGACACTCGAAGACATGTTGCGAGCATGTGTGTGATGGACTCAGTAAAAATTGGAAGGACACCTACCTTTGGTTGAGTTTTACTGCAACAGTTACCCTTCTAGTATTCAGACAACTCTGTTTGAGGCATCGCATGGACAGTAACGCTAATATCCTCGTTGGATTAAGTTAGGTGACAACCTAATCACAGGTCCAGGACTTGTACTCGAAACTCTTGGAAAGATTGCTTAGATCAAAATCGTTTGGCGGCAATGCGTGGCCGTTAGGAAAGTTGATAAGCTTAGGAAACACTGGGAGTTCGCTGTAGGCGATCGTATCATGTTGAAAGTCTCACCCTGGGAGGGTGTGGTACGCTTGGGGAGCGTGGCAAGCTTAATTTACGTTACGTTGGGTCACTCAGAGTTCTGGAAAGAATCGGTCGCGTGGCCTACAAACTCGAGTTACCCGACGAATTGGGTAACGTACACAATGCCATTTATGTCTGGAATCTAAGGCAGTGTTTGTCCGATGAAACGCTTGTGATACCCTCATTAGAGTCTGAGGGTAAATGACAAGTTGCAGTTGTTGAGGAACTTATTGAAATTTTGACCAGGAAGTTAAGGTTTGTTAACCTAGTCGAATCCCAATCGTGAGAGTTCGTTGGAACTCAAGACGTGGACCGAAGTTCACATGAGAACGTACAGATCAGATGAAGCCCTATTATCCTCTATTGTTCAAACAGTTGAGTCAACTTCTGATGTCATTGGCGAATTTCGGGATGAAATTCCCTTTCAAGTTGGGGATGATGTGGCACCTGCGGAAAATCCACCGCCATCTTGATTTAACATCATCTTGATTTAACATCTTGCCGCTTTGGATTACTTGTCAAATTTCGGGATGAAATTTCTTTCAAGTTGGGGATGATGTGACAAACCGAACAACTGTGATTCTATATTTGTCATCGGCCCACTTATTTGTATAACAAACAGCTGTCGAATAATAAGGGCGGCCCATTTAAAGCTGAGATCCTGAATTCACTGGTTCAAAAAATACTCGGTCCAATTAGATTTTGTATAACATTACCTTTGTCGGCCACACTCAAATAAGTAAAAATATTTTGTTAAGAAAATCATCATTATCAGATACTCATCGGCCCAATAGAATTTGGATTAGTGTATAAGTAGTTGGCATTTTTCATAAGGTTCTTTGTGCATTTGGCTCATTTAATAATTCTTGAGAATATTGTCAGACATATGTGCCGGCTCATGTGGTTCTATAATGAGCATTTAACATTGATTGTTTGATTCCGGCCCACTATTATGACTTAATCCAAAACTCATGGGCCCACACTATGTTTTGAGATTTCGAAATTGTATATTAGAGAATTGGGGGTTACGTAAACTAGAATTAGATAATATAAGAAAACCCTAACTACCTACCTCCTACTTATCCTTAACCCGACGGCAGTAGGCCTCTTCGACGTCTCTTTCTTCTCGGAACTGATATAATACATCGTCGGGTAAGTGTAATCCTAATGACTGAAACTTTGTTTGACTAGTATCGATTGTATGTGAAGAGTTATTGTTACGTGAATACATGTCGAGTCGCATGAGTATGAGTAGGATTAAATCATGGTTTGAGTCTTGTTTATAACTGAGTTGTTAAAGTCGAACATCAGCATGTAATGAATGATTAATGTGAACGAATAATAATGATTCTTGGTGATTGTTTGCTGGAATTATGAGCCATAAATGAATTTGGATGAATTGATCTAGATTATATTATGCTAGGGTCATAATAATAGTAATTATGATTTAGTTTCATTTAAGCAATTGAAACTGTTGTTTGATAAGGATGATGGACCGAAGGTGGTACATGAAGTTTAAATCACAATTACGAGTGCATGGAGATGGATGTTCGATAGACTGATTTAGTCACTAGGGGATAATCTTGTTTTGTTAACCGGAATGAGGGATGGGTGGTATTATACATTCATGATGCCCACTATGTGATAAAGTGAAATTGTTTTGATAATTGAATACCTGGTACATGCTTAGCAAATTCATAACTGATATAGGTTGACCCTAGTTTGTTAAATTGAATTGATATAATCTAGTGATTTATCTTGTTGGGTTCTACTAAATGGGCCGTCCACGTTTGGATGAGGATTGGGCCACACGGTTGAAAGAGGTTACGTGTTGGACCTGGAAAATACATACGACCCGAATATGCGTTATAACTTGCAATGTGAATATGTGTTGGTATGAATACTTGCTATAACTTGTGTGATAGTACGAACTATACTTGTTACGACTTGTACAATGTGCACGTAAGATTGTGATTTACGTGAATGTAAAACTAATTATCACTGGTGATCCTAATAGGATTTGATTGATCAATTGTAAACAAGAAATTAGTCTTACCGAGCAAATCCGAGGTGAGTTCATTCCTCTTGACCATGCGTCCCGGTGGTTGGGACAGTCTTTGGGTATCCCTGAGAGGGATTGGCTTTGGGTAAATCATGGGTATTCCTGCGAGGAATATGTCTTTTGGGTAAATCTTGAATGTTGGATAATATACTCATCCTATCACCATTTAAAGTCCCTCCGTGTTGTTTGGTTACCTGAGAGGTAACAAGGTATTAGTTGGTAGCGCTACTTAGGTTTGGCACCCTCACCCCGTACCGGAGAGGACGGGTGTGAACTAATGACCTAGTCATGACCAATGCTTTGATAGGAGCATTGGGGAAAGGGAAAAATAAATCAGGAGCCATCTTGTATCCGAGGTATTATCAACATTGTAATCAATGAACGTAACAACACACTTGGTAACTAACGTTTTCCTAAAACTATGAACTCACCAGCGTTGTCTGATACACGTGTGTGCATGCTCGCAGGTTATTGATACGTGTGGATGTGGAACTTGCTGTCTGGAATGCTGGAGTGGTCATGGTCGAGGAACATGGAAACTTGCAACGCGACTAAATGATTTCATACACTTGGGTTTTAGTTAAACATGTATTATGCTTCCGCTGAATGGAAACTTGCAACGCGACTAATGAAAGCTTTTATTTCAAAATGGAAACTTGCAACGCGACTAATGAAAGCTTTTATTTCAAATCATGTTATGAGTTCAATGATTTTGGTGGCTAGATCCTGGTACGTCACACGCCTAGCGGGGGTTTCCGCATGTGGTATTTTGGGGGTGTGACAGACTTCTCCCTATAATCTTTAGTCGTTAAACGTGTCTTGTTCCATTTCTGCTACGATACACGATTGACGGAGGTGATAGACATTAATGCACTCACAGAACCGACTATTGCAAATGATGGCACGTATATTGTGACTGGACTTACAGACAATGACACTTCTTAGCAGTTCCCGAGATTTTTTAAGGATAGGAGGAGGTGAAGGAAAAGAGAGGAAAATATGAAAAAACTATGTTCCCGAGATTTTTTAAGGATAGGAGGAGAGGGAAAAGGATGGAAAAAGAAAGAAAATTTGTCCATATATTCATCCTCCCAAATTGGAGAGATTAGGAGAGAAAATTCTATCAATTACTAAATTACCCTCCGATCTAATAAATCTCAAGTAGAGTTATTTTAGATAAATTTGGCGCAAACTTCTTCATTCCCTATCACTCTCTGACTTCTGAAAGGAGAAACTAGATTCGAACGTCTTCTTCACATTTCCAGTTACATCAATCTGGTGCGTGGAATCTCCAGTTAATCTCCCTCCGTAGAATAATCAGCATGATATTTGCTTCCGATTAACACCATGATTATTTGATTCGCTAGTTTTACCTTTTATTTAGGTTAATTTTTACTCAAGTTTTTCCCCTAATTCGGGTGAATCTAAACAGAATAGTTAGTTTTAGTTAGCGCATTGAGTTAAAGATTACAATCGGATATGTAATTTCCGGTCATCGTCTTTGGTTCAATCGACAGCAGTGGCGGACTCAGTAATTATTTCCTGGGGTGCGGATGAGGCGTTTCAACCATATTTTCAAGGGGTGCGGTCAGGTTTTTTTCCTAAAATATACACTAATATTTTTTTCAAGGGGTCCGACCACCCACCCATAACTATGGGTAGGTCCGCCCCTGATCGACAGGTAAAATATTGTTCTTTAATCGATTAAGCAGACAAGAATGTGAGTTTGTACTGATCTGGCTGACTGGTTGACTCAGATGATCGTCAACGTTTGTGTTGATTACCTAAAATACTGATTTGTGATGATATCTGCTTGATTTTAAGTTTAATATAATAACTTTTGAGTTGTTATTTGAGATGAGATATGTAAATTGTAGTGTTGCCTGTGAAGTGTTTGATAATTTTACTGATCATGGAGATAAGTCTGACGTTTCGGTTTGAATTCTAATTTTAATCACTAGAACAGTGAATTTGTACCCTAGTCTGTGAACGTTATCCGTCTATGATCATTAGTTTTATAAAAGTTGATTAAAATTGTATTTGTTGTCTAGTGATATATATATATATATATATGGAAATGCTCCATAGAAAACCTTGAATTTTGAGAAAACCTTGCAAACTCAACATGTGGCCTACATCCTTCCACGTATCCATAGTCAACCTGATTATCCTTTTTGCTTCTAAGGGTATATATGTAATTATACATCTATCCACCCAACCCAAGATCTCTTCCCCATTTGATTTGACACTATCATTAATGCCCATCACATCATTGTACAAATCACCAAACCCCCATTTCTTTTAGATTATTTCAATTTTAAAAGGAAAATTTTCAATTTCGAATTCATCTTCCTCAACAAGAACTTTAATTCGCCATCCTCCATTAACGTACAACGGAGCGTCCACCAACTTTAATTCGTCTGATCCAAAGAAAGAACTTTACTATGTGTTCCTCCATTAACGAGGTTGACATCCAAAATGAAGAAAATGTTCCAGGTTTGTTTTTAATGTTTATTAATGGTTATGTTTTTCTCTTGCTTGTATCTTCAGCCGTTTATAGAATATGGTTTGTGTAACACAAACAACAAATATAATAGTTATGTTCGAATTTACACCGTTAATGTGTCCAACATGTGTTTTTTTTATACAGAAACAACGCCACCATCCTCTGTTATTAAGACGCATCAGGGTACCCGGTACTGGATTATTTTTGCATATGAACTGATTTCTGGCTATGTTGTGATGTTATTTGAGAAAAATATTGTATTTAGCTAAAAAGTTTCGATTTTTTTAAAATCTTGTTAATCTTTGAGTCATATGCATGTTTAGGGGGGAGAAGTTTAGAATGTACAGGGTGCAAATTTGTGTTTTTGGCATAAATTTTAAGTGTGATTTTGGGGATTTAATTTGGAAAATTATTTTGCATATGAACTAATTTTTGGCTGTGTTGTGATGTTATTTGAAAAAAAAGATTGCAATTTAGCTAAAAAGTTGTGATGTTGTTTGAGAAAAAGATTTTCTGGCTATGAATGTGTTAATAGTTATGTCTGGTTAACAACTTAACGGTTATCTTATCTTTTTATTATTAGGATGGTGATGGATACAAGGGAAACAAGATCCAATTCTTGGGACCGTTGGTTTCGTCAAACGCGGATCAGATGCTCAAGGATGATGACCATGTTTATGTTACAGAACAACACAAGGTAACACGTGTTATAGTTTGAACTTCTGGACATGCATGTGTTACATGTGACATGAAACCCATGTACAACGTAAAACGTGTTACGTGTGACATGAAAACACATTTTTATAACTTCCCTGGCATACGCACACCCACATGTTTACAAACTGTTTCAAGACCGACCCAAACAATAAAGCAAGGGTAGCCGCTGAAAAGCTAAGGCAGCAAAGGTAGCCACTGAAAAGCTAAGGCAGACTGTCAAAGGAAGCTCCACCATTTTCTTAGTGCTATGTATTTTCGTTTACTAGTAATATGTAATGTGAGACTCTTATTGCTTTGTCTAGTACATGATGTTAAAACGGTATGGACTTAACACATTTTGTGTTGAAGTCACTCGTGTTTGTACTTCTGTTGTTACTAAGTTACTACTGGAGTTTATGCATCCATTCTGAAGTCTTAACACACGTTATAATAGAGGCTTAACACACGTTATATCAGGTTTACTCTGTTGTTATTAAGTTACTATTGGAGTTTATTCATCCATTATGGACGTCTTTACACACGTTATAATAGATGCTTAACACACGTTATACATTTCAGTCGCTTAACACATGTTACAGTATGTATATACACATCATGGTGTTTTGGAAACCACTAGCTTATACATGACACCATGTTAGTTTAAACCAAGATTATAACAGAGGCTTAACACATTTTATCCCATGTATACGGTGTTACGATATTAACTTGTATGTTCCATATTAACTTGTTCACGTGTTACGATTAGTATATGCACATCATAGTGTTTTGCAAACCACTTTCATATACATGAATACAAGTCGGGTTACAACAAGATTATAATGGATGCTTAACACATGTTATCATATGTATACAAGTGGGGTTATAACAACATTACAATATTACTAAACTCACCATTAAACCCATCGCCTCCGTCAACTGTTTTCACCCTTATCACATGTTAAGCAACTACATGTTCCAAACAGACAGATTGTAACACATGTTAGATCAGTATATACACATCATGGTGTTTTGTAAACCACTAGCTTATACATGAATACATGTCAAGTTACAAAAAGATTATAACAGAGGCTTAACACATGTTATAAATTCCAAAATGTGCACAACAAATGACCCGTTTCATATTATATATTCCAAAATTACCGGTACATGAGTTACCATAAATGGCTCATTTCATATTACACGTTACATACTAACTTGACATTTATTACTTGTACAAGTGTTATGCTCAGTATCCACACTATCGGATATTTTAAACATCAACAAAAATAAATAGATATTACTTGTTTTTTTTTAAATTAACAAAGGTTAACACACGTTATATGTCATTCTAACGGGGCTTAACACATGTTATAAATGAACACATGTCAGGTTACATCATGGTGTTCTGTTACAGCATGAACCACTAACACATGTTATAAATGAACGAGAGTTCTTTCCAAAAAAATGTGACTTATTCAAGGTCCCCGCATTAACGTTGCCTACATCCATCCAGCTTGTCAATTGAATATCTTTATGGGGACCGTTTCTGTAAATCAAGCAACCCATTCGGTGATATAGACATTCTTTCGATGTCTCCAACAAAGCAACTTTCTTTTGCTTGAAACACATCCCAAATAATTACAAACCCAAAAAAAAAATGATAAACATATAATGATTTTAACAATTAAATTTTCAAGATCCCAAAAGAAAACATACATAAAAAGCGGTGACAACTCCGGCAGAATCACCTCCGACCAACTTAAGCTTCATACTAAACCACCCGAATCTGTACTTTTGTTTTGTCTTAAACCCACAACCTATTCAGTTTCATAAGTCAAACTTTGACCACTCCACCCGGTGCCGGCTGAAACGGCGGCGTTTCATCCATGTTCTCTGGTCGGTGTGTGTAGAATTAGACCGAGATGAGAGAGAGGGCCGGAGAAGAAGTCCGGTGAGTTTTGCTGGAAAAGGTGATTGGATGATTATAAATATAAGAATTCAATGGGGAATTAAACGAAGATGAAAAGGACAAGAAAGTATACCGATCACGTAACGACTCGAGACCTACGTAAACTTTAGACACTTCCAGCGATTTCTCTTGCTCCGGCGAGTTTACGTGATTTCGATGATGTCTCCGGTGAGTTGTTGAACAGAGAGAGTGAGGTTCTGATTAAGGTTAAATGAAGATTTTGGTTCAGCGGAATAGCTGGTTGTAGCCATTGCCAAATACACAAGCATGCACCAGATCACCATTGAAGGATCACCATTGAAGACCATGAAGCTTTTCTCTTTCACATGATGAAGAAAGAGGAGAGAGATAATAGTGTTTTGAAAGATCTGACTAGAAGAAAGAGGAGAGAGATGATGATACTAGTACTACACAAGTGGGGTTTGTCATTTCCAATGCCAAAAAGTCTTTTTGTTCTACCAGAAATGCCCTTCTTTGATTATATTTAAATCTAATATACACATAAAATAGGAGAGCCATAGATCTTCTTGGATGAAAGACAATCAATAGATGAGAATGGGTTTTTAGGGTTTTCTCAAAAAGATGAAGGGGCTGTTTGGTAGCCTCTTAATGACCATTCAGATGCTACCTCTTAATGTTTTAAAACCTCTGAATGAATAAGAGGTAACCTCAAGTCTGAATGGTTAAGAGGTAACCCCTGAATGGTAAATCATCAAATGTCACATTCTTCGACCTTTTCATTGGTAAAATTCTTAATGGTTCCATTAAGAGGTAGCCTCTTAATGACCATTCAGAGGCTACCAAACAGCCCCGAAGTTTTCCATATAACCCAACCCTATATATATATATATATATATATATATATATAGGGGTAAGATCAAATAAAAAGTTAATTTTCCCTAAGTATGATGAGAAGGAATCTTAACCATTTATTTTTCAAATCAATGGTTAAGATGAAAGGGTAGGAGAAAGAAGGAGTGTAAGGGTATCTTGGGAAAATCCTATTTATGGACTTTCTCTCTCCACATGCAAGGCACATGCATATTCCACCCCCATTTTTCAAACGTTCATAACTTTTTTATACGACATTATTTTTTCATAAAAATTTCACCGTAAAATCGAGCGTCTTTTTATCTTTAATTTGAGTACCATATTGCTATATAAAATATGAAGACTAAAAAACCCCACTTAAATGTGTTGTATTTCTATGTTGTATAACATTTTTTTGTGCTGAATTTTTATACTATATTTTTGTGCTAATTTTTTTGTGTTGAATTTTTTTGTCTTAAATTTTTTTTTCCTCAATTTTTTTGTGCTGGATTTTTTGTACTACATTTTTTTGCTGAATTTTTTCGTGCTATATTTTTTTGTACTAGCTTTTTTTGTGCTATATTTTTTTGTACTACATTTTTTGTACTAGATTTTTTGTGCTAGATTTTTGTACTAGTTTTTTTGTGCTAGATTTTTTTGTACTAGATTTTTTTGTACTAGATTTTTTTTTGTATTTTTAAAAAATAAAAGGGGTGCCACATGTCATTTTCACTCCTATTAATAAGGACCAAAATGCCCTTCATTCCTACTTATTAGGAGTGCCACATGTCATCATCACAATCCTTCTTAGGCTACTTAGGCAAAATCCACTTTTTAGTAGATCCTTCCCCTATTATATATATATATATATATATGGAACTGCAACCTTCATTAGAACAAAACAAAGGCCAACCAACCTAACCTACTAGCAAGGAACTAGCAGGCAGTGGCTCAATAAAACAGAAACAGAAACAAGCATATGGAAAACATTACTAATCAAAATTCCTCCACCGATGCAATAGCAGCAAGTCGTTCTTCGATAGTTTATGAAGTCTTATCATGCTACATTTAAACCACAAAAAGGATTAATTACCTGCAACTTGCCAAGTAAAAAATTCTAGTAAAAAAGAACCTGGCCATAACAGTGGACTTGATACTCAGAAGAAAAGGTAACTCCTATTACACAAATAACTGAAATTGAAGTGAAGAAATAACCTAATCCGTTTGACATGGCGGATCTGACTTGTTCCCACTAACATTTCTTGATGACTAAAATGTTTAAAATTATCATGATTTAATCAGTTTAATATGTTAATTAAACAGCAATAATTAAAAAAGAATAGATAAATCAAGCCTATAGAATATAAGTGGGATTTTGGAATCAAGCCTATAGAATATAAACTGAGTGGATTAACATCATTGGTGGAGGTTTGTAATCTTTTTTGAGGTATATTTAGTACCCAAAATCATATGTAGAAGCAGGTCAAATGTAGAAACTTAGCTAAAAATGAAATGGGTCAATGAGTTGAACATGTTAAATGGGTCAAAGTCGTCTAACATGCGTACGAAAATCATGTGTTTTGTGCAGATTTTGGTTGGAGAGTCGATTGTGAAGCAAAAAGATCCAATGACAGGGATTACTGAACTTTTTGGAAAAGATATATGATATATCCGCATAACCTCGGTTGTTAAAACGTGTGCAACAAGAAGGTTCGTTGGAGATTGACAATTTTTATGGAAAAAGGGCAATCTGATACATGACGCCAACAAAAATAAAAGTAACAGAATGTTAATTAAAATGTTTTATGTTTAAAGGGTATAATTGTAAAATTGTTCTTTTCTTTTCTTTTCTTTTCTTTTCCTCCTAACTCGGGAACACATAAAATGCTTGATTTCTTTTCTTTTCCTTTACATTTCATTAAACTCGGGAACACGAAAAAATCACATCTTTTCCCTCCTTTTCTCTCTTAATTCATTTTCTTTCCCCTCCCCCTGTTAAATGAGACTCGGGAATTGGCCATGCAAACCAAACCAAATCAAATCAATCTCTTAATCTCCGTTATTTATATATATATTTTTAAAATATGTAGTTATGTATATGTATTAAATCTTGAACCATCTTTTATCATTTCCAAAATTTTAAATTTAAAGCAATGGTTTTCAAAAAAAAAAAAAAAAAATCTGTTCAAACCATCAAACTGCCAAAACCGAACCATTAAAGTTAATATTGCCACCCGGCCGGCTAAGCGACCCTATCCAGCTTATGTAGTTTGTCGTTCCCTGAAACAATAGTTAGTCGAACCCTCTACCGGTAGTTGTATTTTCTTAAAAGAGATAACCAAGTTCGGGTCAAACCCGGACCTCAAATTTGAAACTTCATTTTTAGCCAGATTCAGTTTTTCGGGTACAAACAGTTTGATTACATATATAGTATTCCACCTGACAACTATCAAGGATTAGGACAATTAAGCTCCTTGTTTTCATCATTTTGATACTTGTACATCCAAGAGCACACCAAAAAATATACAAAGTTAACCAACCCAACAATAGTTAACACCCAATAAACATTATCCATCCTCCCATCATTGATACCATCAGGCAACCACCTTGTTCTTTTCCTGGTCAAATCAACAGTCACGGTCCCTAAATAAAACGCAATCCCGATAATCACTGCCACCATCGCTGCTGCTGTGCTCTTAATCGACTTTGGAAACTTTTGGTAATAAAACATCACTTGACCCGGGAACATAAACGCCTCTCCAACTCCCACAACTAATAGTTGTGGTACCATCCAAAACACGGACATTGGCACGATAGAGTTGCCGGTTAGGTTGTGGGTTCTAGCTGTTGCGATCCGTTTTGACTCGACAAGTGCTGAGAGGGCCATGCTTGCAATAGTGAGAATGTGACCGATCCCAATTCGTTTCAGAAGTGTCGGTGAGGTGTGGGTTATTTTATGGAATGTGAGAAGGAAACGGTCGATTAGTGCTAAGGAGATAGCGGTTGAGATCGTAACGAAGACCATCATGGTCCCAGCTGAGATTTGGAACTGTTGTCCGAGATGGCGGTCCATGGCTAGAGCTTGGAGGACAACTAGACTCATTTGGATGGCTAATGTGGTGTGCAAGAGTATACCAGTTGACCAGATTGGGGAGATTCTGAATATGGTTTGTAAGATTAAATATATTATGTTTAATATTTAATCTATAGCCATTATAATCATTTACATAATATAGATCAAAATATATAATAACCTATTAAATAATTAGTTGGTAATTGTTGATGGACCATATTACCCTTATTAACTAATTAGGTTTCCTCCTGGGTGCTTATATAAGGAGAATTATGTAGAGGTCAAAAGGTTACACAGTTACATAACCTAATCATAACATCATCATCACAATCGACCTCCCTCTCCCATAACTGATTCCCTTGTCGGTTTTCTTAGTTACCATCATCAGTCAGCACCCTAAGGAGGAACCAGATCACACTGACAATTATGTCTAACGGGATGTCATCTTCTCTGACTGGATTCTCTACTGCACTGTCTGCTGTAACAGGTATGTTTTAATGTTTTCCCTCATGTATAAATAGAACTGAACCAACATGTGGTATCAGAGCATATGTTGATTAGTCAGTTCTGTTTTGTATCCGTAAATCTGGATTAAAACTGGAAAACAGGTTTTGAAAACCATAATAAAATTCGGTTTTATTATCCGGGATGTCATCTCGGATCTGTTCCATTCATCTCGGGTCATATACTGATTCGTTATAACTGTTCCGAAATCATTAGTTTGAGAAACATGTTTAAATGTGTAATTATTCCCAGATTTCGGATATAGTATTAAGGTTGTTTTTATTTACGGTTCATCATGTTCTTAGTTAAAATTCGAAATATCCTTTATGTTTTGGAATATGATTTAAATTGTGGAATGTTTTTCCTAATTTTGATCTAATTTTATCTAATAAGGTTTTCGAAATCTGTTAATAGGATAAACAGATTATGATTTTCAAAATTTTCTGATAAAATTAGATCAATGTTAAAATAGGAAACTCTATCACAATTCCTAAGTTTCGAATTTTCTGTTATGATTTCACATTAACAGCTGTAACAGCTTGCAGAACACATTTCAGATGATCATTACGGATGAACATTGTTCGCCCATTACGGATCAGCAACTGTCTGATCATTCCGGATGAACATTGTTCGCCTATTACGGATCAGCAAATAACCATTTCGGACTAAGCATTACGGATGATCAAAAGGACTGACCATTTCGGATGAATCTCGGACTAAGCATTACCATCCGAAATCATCCAAAATGCATCACGGATCATCAAGAACTGACTATTTCGGATGAATCTCGGACTAAGCATCACCATCCGAAATCAACCTAAATGACTCGACTTACACGTCTTGGACACATCCGAAATCATTCGAAATCATCCATTTCGGATAATCCGAAATGATTCGAAATTAGTCATTTCGGATGAATCCAAGACATGATTCATCCGAAATCATGAGTGTTCATAAAATTTGGCAGTTAATGTGAACTAAAGTTTGGCTCGGGGCTCCGCCCCGAACCCCGTGCGGGGGCACGCTGTCCCCCTGCACCCCCAGCGAACTCACCGCGGAGTTCGATCCGCGCTAACGGGTGGTTTGCTATTAAATAATTGGTTTTTGTAATTACTTAATTAGTTAATCAGAATCAGATAATGCTTTACAAAACCAAAATGGCTTAACTTGAATGAGTTTTTTGATGTATCATTTCTGGCCAAAGCTGATTTGATACATCTACTTATCATTCAAGTATTACGAAAGCTATGTTAAGTGTGCATCATAAACATGAATGTCTTAATATCTGGCCAAAGCTGATTTAATTCTTTCATAGATGGCATACTTAACAAGTGCATAACTAAAGTGATTGTCTCAATTTCTGGCCAAAGCTGATTTGTTACAAACACTTTGCACACATGCTTAAATGATTACACTTCTGGCCAAAGCTGATTTGTCTTCGTTTAAGTAGAATTTTAACTAAGTCTATTATTTTGATGTTAGTAATAGACAATATCACAGCTTCATAATGTAAAATGGTCATCATTTATGCCTGCCTTAGTTTAACGTGCCCTTAGATCACATTAGAACTTCTTCCTAAGTATCATAACTTGCTCATCTTATTTCCACTATCAGCACCAAATCAGGGGATTCCACCTTTGACTGGTGATAACTTTGCTTCCTGGAAGGATGCTCTCATGCTTACGCTTGGATTGCTGGACTTCGATTATGCTCTAAGAGAGAATAAGCCAGCGGACCTTACTGCTACAAGTACCGCTGCTGAGCAGATAGTTCATGAAAAATGGACTAGGTGTAACCGCATGTCTCTCATGTTCATGAAGCAGTCCATCAGTAATGCAATCAGAGGAGCCATTCCTGATTCTGAAGATGCTAAAACCTACTTGGAACATGTGGAGGCGCAGTTCAAAGGGACGTCTAAAGCACACGCTAGTACCCTTATCCTCAAGCTGGTGACAACTAAGTATGATGGGAGGAGCGGCATTCGCGAGCACATCATGATGATGAATGACATGGCCAATAAGCTGAATGGGAGCCAAATGGAGATCAGTGATGGTTTCCTTGTTCATTTTATCATCACTTCGCTTCCTTCATCCTTTGAAGCATTCAAGATCAATTACAACACTCAGAAGGACAAATGGACTATGAGTGAGATGGTCGCTATGTGCGTACAGGAGGAAGAGCGTATGAGGATGGATCACCCTATTAATGTTGCAAACTTCACCACCTCCAACTCTAAGAAAAGGAAGAACAATTATCAGAGGAAGGATGCTTCAAAAGTCCAAAGGCCTAATCCTAATACAAGTGCACCCTCCAGCTCTAAGAACTCCTTAGGCAGAATCCGCTGCAAGTTCTGTAAAAAGACAGGACACATGCAGAAGGAATGCCCTGACTTTAAGGAGTGGCTGGCTAAGAAAGGTAACGATTATTTTATGATACTTGAGTCCTATAATTTAAGTGTTCCTGCTAATTCTTGGTGGTCTGATTCTGGTTCTATGGTTCATGTTACCAATTCAACTCAGGGATTCCTTTCAATCCGGAAGCTGGAAAGAAACCAAAGAACGCTTAAGGTTGGGGATGATCGAGAATTAGAAGTGAAGGCCATTGGAACATTACAATTAGTTATGAAAACTGGTTTATGTATTAAACTTTATGATACCTTATATGTTCCTGAGGTAACTCGGAACCTTGTATCAGGACCAAAGTTAGACATGGACGGTTTTATTGTTTCCCATGGTCATCGCAAACTCTCTATCCTCTATGATTCTGTTCTTTATGGTACTGGTATTCTGGATGGTGGTCTCTATAGATTAGAACTAGATGATGGCTTTTCCAAATCTTTGTTGTCATATAACATTAATAAATCACTCACAAAGATGAAAGAGAAACGAGACTTAGAGACTTCATCCATGTTGTGGCATCAACGTTTAGGCCACATTTCAAAAGAACGATTAAATCGTCTCGTAAAGGATGAAGTCTTACCTCCTCTCGATTTCTCTGATTTTGGAACATGTGTCAAATGTCTTAAAGGTAAAATGACATTAGCGAATAAGAAAGGTGCCACTAGGAGCTCTAATTTATTAGAACTCATTCATACTGATATTAGTGGTCCCTACCAAATAGCTAGCATAACAAGACATACTTCATTTATCACTTTTATTGATGATTATTCTCTTTACATGTACTTGTATCTTATTAAGGAGAAATATGAATCTCTTACAACTTTTAAAGATTATAAGGCTGAAGTTGAAAAGCAATTAGATCGTCAGATTAAAGTTGGGAGGTCAGATAGAGGCGGTGAATATTATGGAAGACATACTGATGTGGGTC
This sequence comes from Helianthus tuberosus, assembly GCA_030545235.1. Lineage (NCBI taxonomy): Eukaryota > Viridiplantae > Streptophyta > Magnoliopsida > Asterales > Asteraceae > Helianthus > Helianthus tuberosus. The sequence goes on along the minus strand of CM060354.1, from coordinate 16,624,142 downwards.
AAGCTCCTGGTCCATTTTATGAGTTTTGTAAGGGCCAGGGGATTGTGAACCAATACTGTGACAACTGGCACCAAACCGGTAATTTCCGTACACTTTAATCATTAGTTAATAACTACAATTATGTGCTTAATTGTCAGCAATGTCTGAACACATACTAAACAAGTGAATTCATGCATGTTGTATACTACAAAATATTGCTTTATGCATAAACGAGAGCGTTGCGTCAGAAATAAGAGTAAACTCACCGGTAAGACACACTGTGTCAACAGAACTGCAGAAAGCAGTCAGACAATAAAAGTGAAGCCTAGGTGTAGGTCCAACAACAAGAATACATTAAAACCCAAGAGTACATACAAGGGTTTAATATATATACTCTCCGGAAGCAAAAATAAGCACTAAAAAGCACCCGAAACGCAGTTTAAGTGCAGAATTTTGTATAATTCAGCAATAATTCAGCTTTTAGCACATGAATTTTATGCAGAAAATATAATTTTTCAGTCAGAATATTTCCCCAAGTGTTGGGAATCATAAGTGTTACAAAAGGATACATTAAAGTCACTAAAAAGTGTAATTTAGCACTTTAACGGATTGATATCCAACCGAACAACCGGACTTTACCCAGAACATAAAAATATTGTCAATGACATTGTTTTTCCTTTTCTGAGCTAGTTAGGGTCCCCGAATACCCTAACACCCGTTATAAATTATAACACACAAAGAACTTATTTTAATTCCTAACTAAACTAACCAACACCTAACTAGATGATTGAAATCAAACCCATTACCCTCCCCCTTTTAAACAAACGGTTCCCCAAGGGGACACACCCCCCACAATTTTAATTATTTTATTCCATCATGCCAACTATCTAGTTGACACTTTATACAATGGTTATAAATGAAAAGGGATTATAAGTAAACCTAAGAGATACACACTTTCATTTTCACAATCACCAACAACAACACACTTTTTTCTTTCTCTCTTGGCCTATGTTCGGCCGAAACCACCAACAACCATAGCCCCACCCTCAAGTTTGGTTCTAGCAATATTACTTACATACAAAGGTGAAAGGTCACACACAAGGAAGCTCGGTGCTTACGGAATCTCAAGGACCTCTCTACGACGCTATTAACCACCCATTTTTCGTCTAGTTTCTTCCCTAGCCTCGAGCTAGTAGTAAGTGTCTCTAAACATTCTCTTGTTCATATTTAACGTGGTTAATAAGAGATTTAACGGATAAAAATTATGAACACTAGAGATCAAAGTTTAAAGTCTTGTAAAAAAATGAACTTGGTGGATAAAAAGAAACTAATAGTGTAAAACTTATGAAACTTGTTTTGTTATGATTATTTTATGTTGTTTGACGCTAGTAGTAGAACGGATCGTCATCTAACCAGGCTAGGTCATGTTCATGAAACATGAACTAGTGTTATATTAAATAGAAAAGTTGCAAGATGACGAATCTTTCCACAACATAAACATGAACTTGTGTAAAAATAGTTTTTCTTATAAAATGGAGTTCTAAACTAGTAGTTCTAAAGATCTACAAGTGGTATTTTCGAAGGACCAAGTAAAATATATACAAGTCTTATTTTAAGTCGGATCTTTCATGAACTAGAGGCGTTTTTGTGAACAAACAAGTGTGTGGACACTTGTGTAACAAAAGTTTTAACAAAGAAATAATTTTCGTAAAAACCGACTAGAAGTTGTAAAACTTCATGTTCTTTAAAAATAAGATTTCCAAGAAACCGACTTTATTTTTAGAGATGGAAAAACCTACTAAATGTGTTGAAGAGTTACTACACATTTTTACACAACTTGCAAGTTCATGTGATTGCGATATATGTTTATGTTGGACTAGTTTGATGATGATTGGGAATTGATTGGTTGAATTTTTAAAAGAAAATGATACGCTAGTAAGCGTGGCCACCTCCAGTTACAGAGGAAACTCTGGCGAAATATTTCCAGAAAATAACACTTAGAATATTTTTGGTGACAAGTGTTATGAATATATTTTGACTTGTTTTCCAAACAAACTTCGCCATGATTTTTATTACAAAATTTCCAAATACCGGAGGTGGATTTTCATAAATAAAACTTGTTAAATATATTTAGAATATATATTTATCGCTTGTATGATTATGTGATTATTTTGTGAACTAGGTATATATTATTTTTAGAGTAAAAATAATATGACTTGGAGATACTCGTAACGAGTAAAAATACAAAAATACGCATACAACATACAAGATACATAATTCGGGTGCAAAGTGCAAAATACAAAAAGCTTATATTTATTTTTGAGAAAATAATATAAGTAAGACATTTAGTTAAAAATATAAAATATTTTTAACACAAGAAAATATACACAAAACAGAGTGACTGTACTTGTGCGACGCAAGTCTAGTGACTAACGTTAAGAAAACGCGTATAGGTTACGACGTTAATTAAGCAAATCCGGTGAAGTTTACGACGCACAGGAACGCAAAGTTGTGAGTTCATGCTCCCCCTTTTCTTTAACTGTTTTCAGTTTTTATAACTTCGGGGGTGAAATACATGTACAAATATTATTATGTTTACAAATGGTATGATAACAACAAGCACACTTGGTGAGAACGAGAACCAAGTGTGACGAGATATAGGAATACAAGAAACACACTTGGTGAGGACAAGAACCAAGTATGATGCGTTATGAGAGATGATACGAGAAATCGTGTCACGAATAGGGTACCATAAGCACCATTAATCAACAATATACCTGGACCGCAGAACAAAAGGTTAGATCTAACGGGTGCCGGGCAGCCACACTCTCGGTGAGGGCGAGAATCGAGTAGTGCTTTTGTGTCTCAGAATATACCAATTAAATGCCTAAGGTTTGATGACTTCCTATGTCGTGTCACATGTTAATGGCTTTGCAACCCATTAACAATCCTGATACTTACAGGAATACTTTATTTACATAAAATTCATACCATACTAAAACTTGAATTATACTTGAGTACGTGGGGTACTCAAGAAAACGGGAATTATACTTGAGTACGTGGGGTACTCAAGAGAAACTTAAAATATACATGAGTACGTGGTGTACACATGAAACTTGATTCATATATGAAAACTTGATTTACACATGACACAAACTATGTTTTCATACAAAGTATACAAACGTGAAATACAAAAACTGCATGAATTCACACCAACATTATGTTGACGTTTTTCCAAAACTCACATGTATTTCAGGTAACTAGGATGGATGTGCACGTGGTCTTACTCATGCTCGTGGATGTCGCTTGTGTTTATCTTTAAATAAAGTTGTAAACTTTTAAGACAATGTTTTATGCTGTCTAGCGATGTAAACGCTATCTTATGTTTCAAATTATGGTATTTGGAGTTATTTTCATGAGCATGTAGTATGTTTACTCTTCGTATGCAATGAGAACCTTTCATGATCACACCTCGTGCTTCCGCCGCAGAAAGGGGTGTGACAAATACACCGTGCCTGGTACACCTCAGCAGAATGGTGTTGCTGAAAGAAGAAACCGTACCCTTATGAACATGGTGCGCAGTATGTTAGCCAACACTAATTTACCATTATTTCTCTGGACTGAAGCGTTAAAAGCAGCTGTTCATATACTCAATAGAGTTCCTTCTAAGTCTGTCCCTAAAACTCCTTATGAACTTTGGATAGGAAGGAAACCGAGTCTTAAATATATGAAAGTATGGGGCTGCATTGCTGAAGCAAAACTTTACAATCCTTTCCTAAGGAAACTTGACCCTAAAACAGTTACCTGTTTCTTTATCGGGTATCCTGATAATTCTAAGGGTTATCGTTTCTATTGTCCTTCCCATGTCACCCGTATTGTTGAAACCAAGCGTGCCGCGTTCCTGGAGGATTTCAAGGTCAGTGGGAGCAGTACCAACACTTACGAAGAATTGCAAGAAGTACAAGACGCGGGGGGGAGAGACTCGTCGCTTACCATTACTCCGATTACTCCTCTTGTACCCAATGCAACTACTGTACCTGAAGCTACTGCACCAACTGCAAATTCACCTCTACAATCAGAACCCATTATACCTCATGACGAAGGCACATCAAACGCTCAAAACAAAGACAATACTGAACCCGATAATCCACTCAGGAGGTCATCTAGGCAAAGAAGGCCTACTAATTGGGATGATTATGTTACCTACCTGACTGAAATGGATCCCAGAAAGCTCAATGATCCTATCTCTTACAATGAAGCCATTAGCAGTGATCAGTCTTCTGAATGGAATAAAGCAATGATTGATGAGCTTGAATCCATGAAGAAAAATGACGTTTGGGATTTGGTAGAATTACCCAACGGTGTGAAACCCGTAGGATGTAAATGGGTGTTCAAAACAAAACTGGATCCGAATGGGAACGTTGAACGCTACAAAGCAAGATTGGTTGCAAAGGGCTACACTCAGAAAGAGGGAATTGATTATCAAGAGACGTTTTCACCTGTCTCTCGTAAAGATTCATTAAGGATCGTCATGGCCCTAGTAGCTCATTTTGATTTAGAGTTGCATCAGATGGACGTTAAAACCGCTTTCCTTAACGGAGACTTAGACGAAGATGTTTACATGAAACAACCTGAAGGCTTTAAACCTGAAGGTCAGGAGCATCTAGTCTGTAAGCTGAAGAAATCCATTTACGGGTTAAAACAAGCATCACGTCAATGGTACCTCAAGTTTGATGAAGTCATGAGGAAACAAGGTTTTATGAAGAATCAAGTGGATCAATGCACCTACCTCAAGATGAGTGGGAGTAACTTTACTATACTTGTCCTTTATGTAGATGATATTCTATTGGCAAGTAATAGTTTAGACATGTTGCATGAGTCGAAGCGGTTACTCTCGCATAACTTCGACATGAAGGATCTCGGAGATGCTTCTTACGTCATTGGCATCGAAATCCACCGAGATAGACACAAAGGGATCTTAGGATTGTCTCAGAAGGCTTACATAGATCGTGTCCTTACGCGTTACAACATGCAACAGTGCAAACCCTCCGTCGCTCCAGTAGTTAAGGGAGATGTTTTCGGTTCATTCCAGTGTTCGACAACAGAAGTTGAGAAGGAGCAAATGAGCCAGATACCTTACGCGTCAGTAGTCGGGAGCCTGATGTATACTCAAGTCTGTACTCGCCCAGATATCGCTTATATTGCTGGAATGCTAGGCCGTTATCAGACTAATCCTGGCCTAGATCACTGGAAAGCAGCTAAGAAGGTACTTTGATATCTGCAAGGGACGAAAGACTATAAACTGACTTATAGAAGAAGTGATCATTTAGAAGTGGTGGGCTATTCTGAGTCTGACTTTGGCAAGTGCAAAGATGACAAGAAATCCACTTCGGGCTATATCTTTATGTTAGCAGGCGGCCCTATCTCATGGAAGAGTCATAAACAACAGTTGACCACAACTTCCACAATGATGGCATAGTACATTGCTCTTTATAACGCAACCTGCCATGGAATGTTGCTTAGAAATCTGATCACTGGACTCAAAATCGTTAATTCCATTTCTAGACCATTGAAGCTTTATTGTGATAATTCAGCTGCCGTTAGTTTCTCGAACAGTAACAGTTCGACTGGAGCTGGTTTATATCTCGATACAAAATATCTATTCGTACGAGAACGAGTTGAGGAAAATAATCTTTGTATCGAGTATATTAGTACTAAAGATATGCTTGCGGATCCGATGACTAAAGGTCTCCCTCCTAAGGTTTACGAAGAACGTGTTCGGAATATGGGATTTAGTAAAGACCTTATTTAAGCATATTGTACTAGCTTATGTTTTATGATTAATGAAATTTCCTCAGTTTGATTTTGTATGTCTTAGAATATGTTCAACCGGTATAATGGCATATAGACAAATAAAGTTACAAATCAAACAAAGGGCTTATGCGTATTTTGATCATGACGATTAGGTTTTTAATTAAGGCTATAGTATGACTAATGGGGGTCCTGAGTCGCATAATGATTCAACGACTGTATTTCTCTGCTATAGTACTTGTTTAAGGCTAAAATGAGTGTTAACTCCTGATCAGGCTTATCTAATACTCATGGTAAATGATTACTCGGCTAAGTGGGAGAATGTAAGATTAAATATATTATGTTTAATATTTAATCTATAGCCATTATAATCATTTACATAATATAGATCAAAATATATAATAACCTATTAAATAATTAGTTGGTAATTGTTGATGGACCATATTACCCTTATTAACTAATTAGGTTTCCTCCTGGGTGCTTATATAAGGATAATTATGTAGAGGTCAAAAGGTTACACAGTTACATAACCTAATCATAACATCGTCATCACAATTGACCTCCCTCTCCCATAACCGATTCCCTTTTCGGTTTTCTTAGTTACCATCATCAGTCAGCACCCTAAGGAGGAACCAGATCACACTGACAATTATGTCTAACGGGATGTCATCTTCTCTGACTGGATTCTCTACTGCACTGTCTGCTGTAACAGGTATGTTTTAATGTTTTCCCTCATGTATAAACAGAACTGAACCAACAGGGTTTTGACATCTTCTACTTGTTGCAATGTGCATAGGTTCCATGGTTTCTTGATGGAACCGTCTGGGTTCATGTCGCCTTCGGTCACTAGGGCTGCATGGTTCAGGAATCTGTACCGTATTTAACCGGTTAAGATTTCATTTACAAAATTGTAAAAAACATTCAAAAAATTTATAATCATTAACTACAGATACTTACTTGAAGCTATTTGTTGTATTTATCAACTTTGTTTCTCTAGGCTGTGCTTCTTGGCAGTAATCTTCAGTTTTTGGTGATAATAAAGCTTTTCTTTTACGGAAAGCGGCCACTAAAACAAAAGCCAAACCGGTAAACGGGCTGCCTTGTGGCTTTAGAAGCAGATAATATCGACTACCCATCACAAAAGCGACTAACCCAATTAAGTTAGCCACACCACTTAAACCATAACCCAAACCCCAACCCACGTTGTCTTGGATATAAACGATCCCCACCATACTAACAAGCATCGCTGCGTACATAGTAAAGAAATGCTAGTTTAAGAAAACCCGTTGGTGCTTCGGGTTTGTGAATTGATATGCACCCATCGTGGCTAACGTGAACCTCGTACCTGCCACACCCATGGTCGAAAGAGCCATGCTTAAGTACAAGATTCCAATTTGGGCTTTTGACGGTCCTTCGCAAGGACTCGGGCCATGTTTTCATGGTGTGGGCCTCATTAGATCTAGTATTGATGTTAAGGTTGATGCTAGTATCCCCACAATGGAAACAAGTGATGAAACCGTAATAACTTTGAACGAGCCAAGATACGAGTCGGCTAATATGGCACCAAGAATCGGGGACAAGGCCATGCAACCGTTGACTATGTTCGCGATTTGAGCAGTATCGATGCTTTTGATGTTAAACTCGTTTATTAGATACACAATAATATTATTACTCCATCCTGCGGCCGCTAGTGTCAGCCCCGCCATGGTTGCTACAAATTAAACATGTTTGATTCCCATCAGTTTCAGTTCTTATTGCTCGAAAATAAAACAAAAAAAGGAAGATAACATTTTATTAAAACAACACTTGAATTTAGTGTGCAGAAATACCTATGAGGAAAGGAAAGGTGACCCAGCCACCTTTTTTGGGTGGACCACATGATTGTAGTTCTGCATTCATGGCTACAATATATTGCAGCCCAGCTTCTGTTGATTCAAGAAATCAGGCACTGTGTGTGTGTGACAAATGAGTGTGTATTTTGGTGTAAATATAAGAAATGTGAGAATGGTCAGATTCTCAAAAGGCAGGGCCACAGGAATGATTAAGGGGTGCTTAATTGTTATCTAAACAACTTGACTAGTGCTAACATAATTTATTACAATAGATATGTGTAACATCCCGAAAAATGCAAATTCCTTAAATTGCCATTAGTTTGCAAATAAATTAGTAAGATAAACTAACTAGGATTGACACTAGCCTAGTTAGTTAAAGACATATGAGTAGTTAAGGGTTAAAATAAAATAAAAACAAAAGGCAAGAGACCAAAAGTGCCTAAGTTGAAACTAATAATTGATAAAACAAAAAAATTAAAAACTTAAACACACTTTGGTGTGTTGAAGTCGACCAGACAACAGGGAGGGGCGACCAGAGCTCTCCAAGAACCCTAACTTCCACTAAAACTCTCAATTGAAGGCCTAAATCAAGCTAAAATCGAAATCTGAACATGGAATCGTGATCACCTCGTCAAGGGGATCATAAGGTATGTCAAATTAGGTTATTTGAGTTCAACCCAAATTCTTGCATGTGATTGAAATCGAGTGTTGAGCTTGATTATGTGTTGTAAACGCGAAATTGGAAGGTGATATAAGGTTTAGGGACAAATCCTAGACGATTTCTTGTTAAAATCTTGCATGATAATTGTAAGAGTCAAAATCACCATAGTGGATAGTTAATAAGCTAGTAGAACTTGATAAACACTAGGATTAAGACTCTTGTTCTAGTGTAAACTGAAATTGTGAGATAATCTCTAAAAATTATTGATGTTAAAATATGGGTATATTTTCTTTTTGAAGTTAATTTGGGTGATAAATTCAAGTTGTGAACTTGGTTTAGATCACGTAGAAATTTGACCCGCAAGGTGTTTGATAAAACGCCTAAATGAGGGCTAAAATGTTAAAAGTTGAGTAAAAACGCAGATTTGATCATTGTAGAGAATTATGCGTTAAAGCTTGTGAAAGAGTTCTAAACTTATTGTGAATTGAACTCTTTAGGCGAAGAATCCGGAACGTCAAGCGGACAAACCGGAGGTGATACACGCTTGAAAGGTGTGCTTTAAAGGTACGTAACTTCGGTTTCGTTACAATATACTTAAACGATAGTCTTAGAAATGTTGATGAGATTGTAGTGTCAAATGTGAGTTTGGTATGTCATAGAAGTGACGAAGTTCACTCGACAAATCAAGTGGGTCAAAAGGTTAGTTAGTTATGTTGGTTGACAATATGAATAATTGGTCATTTTGGAAAATAAATAAAGTGATGTAGCTCACTAGATAAAGAAACGGGTTAGAATATTGTGGTAAGAAGTTTGGTATATTGATGAAATGGTGAATTCCATTAGACAACCAAACGGGTTAAATAACGGTCGAAATGTTATTGCTTGAAGTAACTAAAACGTCACTAATTAAGTTGGAATTAATAGAGCGTAAATCATGGAATATTGTGATATGCATAAGGTTGACAAGCCCGGGAATGGGTAATTATGGTTAGAAACCAATTTTGGTAAATTATACAAGTATGCAACTTGATTCGTACATTGAGTAATTTGATAACTAGAGCATATTTAGTTTCGTTGTAGAATAAGGTAGCATTGATTGAATGACAATGTTCGTTAATTGAAATAATAGGTTAAGGATTGGTTAGAAGTCGTTTGGTAGTCATCATAATGGAGGATTCCGTAGATGAGCCAAACGGGTCGAATAATGGTGAAATGGTATTGTTATAGATATTAATAGTTAGCATAGGCGGTTATAATCTTACGAGCATGAAACCATGAGATTGGTAATAAAATGCCGTTGATAATAAGCCCCGGAAGTTGGGTAAAAAGTGCCTATGTTTACTATTAAAAAGTGTAGTAAAATGAGTGTAACTTGAATGGGTCGAATAAATGCATATTGATTTTTAGTCATTCGGTCCGTAAACTAAATTCTCGGTATGGAAATTGAAATAGGCACGTTGGTATTGAATTTACAGACGCATAGGAAAAAGAATCACCAAAAACGGACTTACGAGTCAAAAGTTATGCTCGTTTGAAGTTGAAAATCTGAGTTTCCGGAGCTGGCAGCAAATGCAGGTCAAAAACCTGCACCTGCTGGAAAATTGATTCTCCCGCGCCACGCGACAGGATCTCACGATCCTGCCGCGACACGCGACAGCTGCCGCGCCACGCGACAGGGTGACCGAAACCTGTCGCGACACGCGACAGGAAGACTTTTGAAAATTTGTTTTGTCTCTCATGTTTTGATGCTAGAACTTGTTAGTATGATTTAATTCATTGTCAAAACTAACAATTTAAATGGTTTTGACCTTAGGTGATAATGAGGATCTTATGGATGGCGATCAAGCAAGTCGTGGAAGAACTGAACACACACACTTTTGAAGCTTCCGCAATTATCTAGTTTTGTTTTGCAAAAAGTGGAATATGTAAACATTTTAAACTATGTTTTAGAATGATGTAAACATGTTTAAATACTCAAGATGTAAAAGATTTTGATAAGTGGCATGTTTCTTACAAAATGCTTACTTTAATTATATATTAACGTTAAATTAGTATGGGTGTTACAATATGATTCTGTCATGATATTAATATGATAATGCTATAATACTTTTAAATTTGTTATAATAGATATAATACTTTTCTTGTTGCTAGTTAATATTTGTTAATTTTTTTTATTAATCTATAAGACAAGGATATTTCTGGAAGCAGCCTCTCTATCCACCCTCCCCTGACCCTACTGTTGAAAATTAAATTAATCAACAATGAATTAATATAACTTTATTAATTACCAAGTTATCAGCCAAACCAGTTTGTTCCAACTTGAGCAAACTGATTAAAGAAAGGTAGAAGGAGACTGTCCCGTTGTCGGACGAATTTAAAGAACACGTAAATTAAAAACCAACCTGGCGATTACGGAATAATAATCTTCGAACTGCACGGATGATTCATGCCCTTAAAGGATTTTACGCGCTCGTATTGCTGTGAGCTGCAGCGTAAACTCCCAGGATTTAATGCAGAACTGATTTGGTATTCCAACAGCAAGGGAAACCAGAAAACGCAGAAGCTGGAACGAAAACAGGAACACACAATAGAGAGGGAAGGCTGCGAAAATAGGGGGTTTAATAGGTAGCAGGAAGCCTTTATTTATAGGTTTGGTTATACCAGAGAATGAGAAAAACAGGGAGTGAGATAACAATCCATAACCAATTCGAATAACTTATCATATACGAATTCGGTTGCTGGATGTATATCCCATACGAATTCAGTTCACTAGAGATAATGGGATAACCCCCACTGATTTCGAAAACGGAAGTGTACTGGCCATCGTGTGACGGTCTCAAAGTTCAGGACGGCCTTTTCCCGCGAGGGATAGGTAGACCTGAGAGGGGGGTTAAGCTCCTTGGGGGGGGGGGAGGTTAGCCGAGATTCTGTTTTTATCGGGGAATTAGCAGAGCGGCGGGCATTGACAGCGGTTGACCTTATGAAACTCTTGCCCTGCCTCCAGGACCCCCAGTGCGAGCTTCTTCTTTTAAGGTCATGCATGGGGGTAGCGAAGTTACTGTTAGGGTTGCGGACCTGCCAACCCCACTTGATGGCCAATGCGGTATCCTGTTTTGATGATGGTCTTCGAGAGGCTATCGAAGACATTGTTTTTTTGTGGGGGGTCCTACTTCGGTGACTGATGTGTGGTAAAATATACATATTTGTCCCGTGTAAAGTGTATATTTTTTGTATAGTTTTTATTTATTATTTTTTAGATTTTAGTAGTATATTATATTATTTTGTGTTTTGGCAGATCCTGGTATAATTGGAGCAAAAACGAGTAATATGGCAATGACCAGCCAGTTGGCCAGAGTTGGATGCCAGAGACCGAAGGAAATTCACCGCTATTTTCTTTGAGTGGGCGGAGCCCGCTAGCTCTATTTGGCAATATGAATTAGATAATATACATGTAGAAAAGGACTGCTAATATATTTCTTGGAGGCCATAGAGATCTTGGGCTTTGGGAGGATCACAATCCATATACACACGTGACAAGGAATCATTATATGTACCAAATAAAAGGAACTTGGCAGCTGTGTTGTTGACTTCTTGGACGGCAACAATTAAAAGGAGGTTATTATTGTTTTAACAAAACATTGAATCATCATCACAAGTGGGCCGAAAATTACATAGGACAACTTAAGTGGACTTCTATTTTGGGCTGCTTGTGGGACTTTTGACGGCAACATTAGAGTTTTGTTTGGGGACTCACGATTCGTGAGGCGGCTATTTAGTTTTCGAATGGGCCGAGCCCAAGATACATGACACACGAAACAGAGATATACAACATCAGGTCGCATCAGAAGGGGGGACGGCTGTACATCAGACGGACGAGTAGGGACGAATTTAGAATATTATTTGGCAAGAATTCAAGGCGAGGAATCATTGGAAGCGAACGGGTTTGAAGCTTACGGGTTCTATCTTCTCAGTTTCTTTTGTTTTCTTTGTTCTTTAATTCAATGAACTTAGTTATGAGACTTTGTTTGATTGTTTTTAAGACTATGTTTTCTGGCTAAACCTTTCGTTGCCACCTAGACTTGAAGAATGGATTAATATAAAGTTTTTTCCGGTTTTTGTTATTTGCATGATTGTTATGGGTGATTGTGTTTAGTAAGCGGTTTGATTTAATGGTTTGATGTGCATGCATACTTTGAATTGGTTTATTGTTATTATTTGCTTCGTATGATTCTTAGTGATGGTCTATATCACAACATAGAGTCATATTAGGGTTTAGGGTTTCGGTGAGTGTCTATATCACGTTAGAAAACCTTCACTCTTTAGGGAGAATTGGCCAATAACCCCTAGAAGTAACTGATAATAATTTACTAAGTCTTAGTGTTCTACTAGTCCTAATACCTGGGAAGTGAGGGGCTATTGGTAGGTCTTACCCGGCGAATTGCTTTAGATAGGCCTTGGGAAAGGTTATGTCTTGGTTTACCTGTCGGTTTTATTAGTCTATCAAGTTAAATTGATTACTTCAAACTACCCTAGATCTAGGATTGGGAAAGAATAGGTCAACATTAGGGTACTTACACAATAATTAGACAACTGGGAAGGCGTCTAATAACCGGTAGAATTAACGGCCTAGGTAGCTCCACAGGTTTCTCCTTGAGAAGGGTCGAGGGGCCTCGTTGGTCCTTAATAGGTTTAGTATTTTAAGATCCCGGTTCCGTAACTCGTGCATTTAACTTAATCGGTAATCTCTTAAAAACAATCCAGGATTCTTGTCTAGGTGGTCCCGTTCTCATATAAGAAAAAGTCCTTAGTCTTTATTCGTCTTTAGTATAGTTTTAGTTTATTTAGTAGTTTAATATAGATTTCCTTAGTTTTCCCTAACTCCCCCCCTCCCCAAAAAACAATTAAACAAGTTAAGTCGTGTCTGTCAGTGTCTAGTCAGAGTCTAGTCTACGTGATACATAGAGTCTCGGGGTTCGATACTCGGACTTGCTTAGGCTATACTACATTGACCGGTACACTTGCCGGTTGTGTGGTTTAGGTTTTAGAGAGTCCTAGTCTATAAATTTAAAACTTAGAGTGTCTAGTCTAGCGAGTATAATTTAGTTAATTTTTATAGTCTGTTTAGCACACATCAAGTTTTTGGCGCCGTTGCCGGGGACTCTTGGCGATTGCGTTTATTTGCTTTGATTAGACTTAATTGACATAATCTGTGCTACTTGTCTTTTGTTTTATGTTTTCATGGTGAGTCTTGTGAGTCTATTTGTGTTCTGTATATTGAGTTGTAGGAGTCTAATTTTCCGTGTCTTCTATTTCTTTTGAGTTTTAAATATGTGTGAAATTTGTGGAGGGCCCCACTTTACAGTTAAATGCCCACAATATGAGGGGTCCTCTGTAGATTATTATACTAACTCCTTTGTGCAGCCACAACAATATTCTTCGCAGGGGTATTCCACAAATACTAGTGAGAGGCTTTCCCATTTTTTTAAGTTCATGGAAATAATTATGAGTCTCGTGCAGAAAATGAAAGAATTTCAAGAGTACGGGGATCCAAGGTTTCCAAAACTGGTCGGCATACTTGAGCAAATGATCGGGCTAATAGGCCCAATGAGAGAGTATGTCCTCGGTCAACAAAGGGATCCAAGGTGTGAAGAATGTGGGGGGCCGCACTGGTATGAAGAATGTGCGATCGCTGCTCGGTTGGAAATGGGTTGGGGAAACCGAGAGCAGAAACAACAAATACAGTGGGGCTATGATGATGATGAGTGGATTACAGTTCGAAGCATGAATTACAAGGCGATAGTGATCCCCGAGCTTACTGATGGGGAGACGATATGGGGAAATATGGAGAGTAAAGAAGAAAAAGTGGAGATAGAAAGAAAAGGAGAAGAGGAGGAAGAAGTTGAGCAGCCATCTAGTGAAGATCATATGTCCTGGGAAAATGAGTTTTTAGAGTTAGAATTAGATGGTTTACCGTTCTATGAAGAAGTAGGAGTGTTGGATCCTGATGGGGATATAGCGTACTTTGATGCCCTACTTGAAGGTGAACCGACAGAGATGATTGAACCTACCCCTTACGAAAAGACTGAGTGTGGGGATCATCCTTTGAAAGTGGTGGAAGAAGGAGAACACCACAGCTGGCCCATGGTATTAGTGATAGGTGAAACTGAAAAATCAGAAAAGCCACGAGAGAATGCGAGGAAAGAGAAGAGAAAAGAACGAAAACGGAAGTGGACCGAAGGGTTATACAGGGTGAAGAAGGAGGAGGAGCCTTTGAATTTCAAACATGATCGGTCTTCTCGTTACTTACCGCGCATCCAGTTAATGCCAGGTAAGTTTAAGTTTTGGAGGTCTGACCCGTTTCAAATTTTAAAAATATTTTATTATTCCACCAATAAATTTTTAATTATTTTTAAGGACAGGGTGGAATTAAACGGGTTAGATAGGGTCCAGATAAAAGAAAAGCCTCCTGATTAAATTCAAGTGTAGGGAGGTTTTGTAGAGTTTGTATAGAGTTGTAGTTTTTAAGTCTAATTTAGTTGTGTCGAGTCAGTACTCCTTTGGTTTTTTCTTGTTTTTGATTGTGCAGGTTTGAATAAGTATCACCCGTACTCAATCTTCATTCGGGTGATTTCGGAGCTGTTTATCAAATTTCAAGGAATTTACCAAGTGTACTAGTCAGTGTCAAAGCCGATCGCGAATGAAATGCTATACGATCGAGCTGGATTGGGCAAGAGTTTTAGAGCTTATGCGATAATTAACCAGCTAAGTCATTCCATTTATGCCCTTAGTCTTTTTATTTCTAATTTATTTTAGTCTTTTGAGTCGGTTTCCATCCTACATTGAGGGCAATGTAGAGTTTAAGTGTGGGGATGGGAAACTATCGTTTAGTGTTTAGTTAGTAGAGTCTTGAGTCATAAAAAGTCAAAAAAAATACAAAAAAATTTAAAAAATTTAAAAATTAAAAAAAAATGAAAAATCAGAAAATGTCTTTCGAATAAAAAAAGGAAGTTTGCAATTAAAGCGGAAAGTGATAGAAAAGATGAATTTTTGCTCGGGTTCGAATAATAATAATAATATGAGATTATAATAAATCGAGCTTGTGTCTAGTTTGGGATATGTGGATAGGCCCGGGTTTGGTTTTAAGTCCCTTTGAGTTAATATACCTTAATTGTCGGTCTGCTAGTGGGTTTTCGCCTGGGAAATATGGGAAACTAAAACTGCCAATAAGAGTATAAGGGGCACCGTTATAAGTTAAAACGGTTAGAGTTTGTGATCATGCGAAAAAAAATAGAATAAAAAGTGAGCTAGAAACTAAATGAAAGTAGCACAGGTCTATGTAATCCGAGTTGGGGATAGCGACTCTACAGCCGGAATGCCTCTGGGATGTGGGAAATCGAATTGCCGATTAAAAGTACCGAAACCTACGTAATCTGTGGTTGGGGATCGCGACTCTACAGCCGGAATACCTCTTGGTTAGGGAAAGCATCGTCTAGACTCACGAAAAAAAAAGCAGAGCAAAAATAGAAAAAAAATGGAAAAAGAAAAAAAAATTGATTGTAAACTCTTTTGGTTTTGATATAAGACGGTTAGGAATGGATCCAGTGATCGTTCTTTTAGTCCTATAAGCTTGAGGCGGGAGTAGGTGGACCGTAGATTCTAGTGTGAGGCCCTAGGTGGATTGACCGCACTTAAATTAAAATCACATGATAAGGGCTTAGGAATGGATTTGGGTTTAAGGGGACAAGTATATTCGCAATCGCGGCTAACGCAAGCTTTGGTTTTAATAAGATAACAATAACTTTTGACCCGAGTGATTGTTCGTCTCTGATTCTGTTGCATAATTCTTTTTCGAGGACAAAAAAAGAGTAAGTGTGGGGATATTTGATGTGTGGTAAAATATACATATTTGTCCCGTGTAAAGTGTATATTTTTTGTATAGTTTTTATTTATTATTTTTTAGATTTTAGTAGTATATTATATTATTTTGTGTTTTGGCAGATCCTGGTATAATTGGAGCAAAAACGAGTAATATGGCAATGACCAGCCAGTTGGCCAGAGTTGGATGCCAGAGACCGAAGGAAATTCACCGCTATTTTCTTTGAGTGGGCCGAGCCCGCTAGCTCTATTTGGCAATATGAATTAGATAATATACATGTAGAAAAGGACTGCTAATATATTTCTTGGAGGCCATTGATGTGCGGTAAGTGTCGTATATTTTAGGTGTATATTTTAAGCCCTTTTTAACACTTATTTTAGCCAAGTTTTAAATTTATAAAACACGATATTTCACTGACACTAAACACACATATGGGCAAGTGCACCCATCGTTGAGTGTAGTATAGTGTTAGTAAGATACCGAGGTCGTCCAAGGACACAAGAGCTTTTAGTACCGGTTTATCCTCAACGTCTAACCAAAATAAAAGTTTAGAAAAAAAGTTTGAAACTTAAGAAAATTAAAATCTAACTAAAATGCTGAAAATAAAAATAAAAGAAAAAACAGATAGACAAGATGAATCACTTGGTTCCGACTCGTATCTAGTATAACCTTTGATCATTTCCGCACTTTTGCACATAATTAAGAGATTATCTTAGTTATTGTAGTAGGCCCCTCTTTTGAAGGTGACGTTACCCTCACCCCAGTAGTTTGAGTCAGCAGGGATACAATCCTAAAGGGGTGGATTATTGGAAGATAATGAATTAAGTTATTAATGCAGTATTGTGGTAGGCCCCGCTTTTGGCGGTGACGTTACCCTCGGCTAAGTAGTCTGAGTCAGCAGGGATACAGTCCTAAATAGCCGGGTTATAGTATTAATAGTAGTTAACTTATGAGGGGGTCAAAGAGTTTGGACCCCCGCCATCCAATACCGTGAAGTATTGAAGGAGGTCCTACTAAATTTGACCCAGGTC
Source organism: Helianthus tuberosus (assembly GCA_030545235.1). Classification (NCBI taxonomy): domain Eukaryota; kingdom Viridiplantae; phylum Streptophyta; class Magnoliopsida; order Asterales; family Asteraceae; genus Helianthus; species Helianthus tuberosus. The sequence continues at coordinate 16,606,952 of CM060354.1, read as the reverse complement.
CATTGCAGGACCTCTAAACGCTGAACAATGGCAAGACCTTTACCAAACCGTTCCCTTAACCCCCTACCAGGTAGCCAACATACCTCCATATAGACCGTGGAGATATGAATGGTGAAAATCCTTTATTTTATATAGACAGTAAAATAATGCCAAGACACCACGGACAAACGATAAGGAAAGATCACCTTCAACATAAGTAACTAGTTATTAAAGTCATTAATACAAAACGAAATAAAAAGTGCAAAAGATTAGAAATAAAAAGTATTATACTAGACACTTTGTCTTCACCAAGTGATGTAAGAGACTTAGGCAAACATGGCCTTGATTGTCAAGAACTCTTACGATCAATCTTGGATCCCGAGATGACTCACACACTCTACGATGGACAATGGATGATGGTGGTGGATGATGGTGTTGTGATGGTGGTGGGTGGTGGATGAAGTGTGAGAGGGGTGGTGTGCCAAGGGATGAGATGAAATGAATCCAAGCACTCCTATTTATAGGCTGAACAGAGAGCTGGACACGGCCCCGTGTCCGCTGGGCACGGCCCCGTGTCCGTCTGACAATCTCTCTCCTCATTAATTGTAATTCGCAATTACAATAAATGCGCCTGCTGTACTTTCGACACGCCCCCGTGTCCGCTGAGCACGGCCCGTGATGGGCGATGGAAGCTTCTATAGATTTGTCTTTTCTGCTGCTTCTTGGGCACGGCCCCGTGCTGGCTGAGCACGGGGCGTGTTCAGTCTTCTGATTTCTCTATTTTGCTTTGGAAGGTGCCATTGAGGGGTCGGGCAGTCCACTAATATTCCTTTTCTTGTATTTATGTTGGATTTAGCTGTCTTTTTGCTTCTTTTGCGTTTTTGAGCTCATTTAATCCTGAAAATACAAAAGGAAGACAAAAACACTCTTTTTCCAATATTAGTACTTAAAAAGGGTTAGTTTTATGCCTCATTTGATGTAATTTATATGTTGCATTTTACACACATCACCATAGAGATCTTGGGCTTTGGGAGGATCACAATCCATATACACACGTGACAAGGAATCATTATATGTACCAAATAAAAGGAACTTGGCAGCTGTGTTGTTGACTTCTTGGACGGCAACAATTAAAAGGAGGTTATTATTGTTTTAACAAAACATTGAATCATCATCACAAGTGGGCCGAAAATTACATAGGACAACTTAAGTGGACTTCTATTTTGGGCTGCTTGTGGGACTTTTGACGGCAACATTAGAGTTTTGTTTGGGGACTCACGATTCGTGAGGCGGCTATTTAGTTTTCGAATGGGCCGAGCCCAAGATACATGACACACGAAACAGAGATATACAACATCAGGTCGACATCAGAAGGGGGGACGGTTGTACATCAGACGGACGAGTAGGGACGAATTTAGAATATTATTTGGCAAGAATTCAAGGCGAGGAATCATTGGAAGCGAGCGGGTTTGAAGCTTACGGGTTCTATCTTCTCAGTTTCTTTTGTTTTCTTTGTTCTTTAATTCAATGAACTTAGTTATGAGACTTTGTTTGATTGTTTTTAAGACTATGTTTTCTGGCTAAACCTTTCGTTGCCACCTAGACTTGAAGAATGGATTAATATAAAGTTTTTACCGGTTTTTGTTATTTGCATGATTGTTATGGGTGATTGTGTTTAGTAAGCGGTTTGATTTAATGGTTTGATGTGCATGCAAACTTTGAATTGGTTTATTGTTATTATTTGCTTCGTATGATTCTTAGTGACGGTCTATATCACAACATAGAGTCATATTACGGTTTAGGGTTTCGGTGAGTGTCTATATCACGTTAGAAAACCTTCAGTCTTTAGGGAGAATTGGCCAATAACCCCTAGAAGTAACTGATAATAATTTACTAAGTCTTAGTGTTCTACTAGTCCTAATACCTGGGAAGTGAGGGGCTATTGGTAGGTCTTACCCGGCGAATTTCTTTAGCTAGGCCTTGGGAAAGGTTATGTCTTGGTTTACCTGTCGGTTTTATTAGTCTATCAAGTCAAATTAATTACTTCAAACTACCCTAGATCTAGGATTGGGAAAGAATAGGTCAACATTAGGGTACTTACACAATAATTAGACAACTGGGAAGGCGTCTAATAACCGATAGAATTAACGGCTTAGGTAGCTCCACAGGTTTCTCCTTGAGAAGGGTCGAGGGGCCTCGTTGGTCCTTAATAGGTTTAGTATTTTAAGATCCCGGTTCCGTAACTCGTGCATTTAACTTAATCGGTAATCTCTTAAAAACAATCCAGGATTCTTGTCTAGGTGGTCCCGTTCTCATATAAGAAAAAGTCCTTAGTCTTTATTCATCTTTAGTATAGTTTTAGTTTATTTAGTAGTTTAATATAGATTTCCTTAGTTTTCCGTACCCCCCCCCCCCCAAAAAAAAAAAACAATTAAACAAGTTAAGTCGTGTCTGTCAGTGTCTAGTCAGAGTCTAGTCTACGTGATACATAGAGTCTCAGGGTTCGATACTCGGACTTGCTTAGGCTATACTACATTGACCGGTACACTTGCCGGTTGTGTGGTTTAGGTTTTAGAGAGTCCTAGTCTATAAATTTAAAACTTAGAGTGTCTAGTCTAGCGAGTCTAATTTAGTTAATTTTTATAGTCTGTTTAGCACACATCAGTGACCTTCAGTGGCGATTGACATCTTTGCCGATGCGTCTGGGTGGTTTGGGCCTTCTCTCAGCTCGGGATGTTGGAGTTTATGCTTTTGTGCCGTCTAGAGCTCAGTCGTGTGTATTGCAAGACCATATCCTTCGGAACAGTGGGGTTGTCAAGCTTGACGTAGACTACCAACAGGCCCTTGAGTACTTAAGTATCTCTCTTCCAGACTTTGATATTGGCGGTTTCTCTAATATGGACACCGCCCCCCCCCCCCAAAGCCACAAAAATTTTTGGCGAATGCCCTATTTGACAAAATCGCTCGGAGTCTGGGAGAAGCATTCGATTTGTCTCCCCGCCAGAAAGCGGTGATTGAGTGCTTGAAGGGCCGCCATGCGCAAGTTTTTTTGACTGTTATCCCGATCGAGGGGCTGGGGCAATGCATGTCGGCTGTTGAGTATAGGGCTATCCTCAAATACCAGCTGATGATCCCTATGTATTTAGAAGATGAAACCTGCCCAATTTGTCGTAAAGCCTGCATGGATAAATACGGGGAGCATGCTATTCATTGTAAGGAGCTCCCTGGTTTCAAATATCGGCACGACTGGGTGAGAGATGTTTTGGGGGACATCTTGAGGAGAGCGGGGATTTCTACCAAGAAGGAGGCCCCTGTGAATTTCCTTACAGATCCCATGGAAGGGAGATCTACATTGAGACCAGCGGATCTACTCGTCTTTGGTTGGGCGGGAGGGAAACATGCTTGTGTGGATCTCACAGGAGTCTCCCCCTTAGCTGGTTTAAGGGAAAGCGGGTTTGTAGCAGGACATGCTATAAAGAAAGCGGAATCTAAAAAGGTGGATAAACACGCTAAAGCATGTGCTGATAACCAACATGCATTTGTCCCCTTCGCCTTCGACACCTTTGGCTCCCTAGCTCCAGAAGCTATCCGTTTGTTAACTAGGGTCCAAAAGGTTGTCGACAGCAGTTGCTCATCAACAGGGGGGCAGAGGTTTGTCTTTAATAGGCTAGGGTTTGCTATTCAGAAAGGGGTAACGGCGCAGCTTGTTGCTCGCTTACCTGCGATATTGATGTAACTCGGCCAGTATTTTATAAAAAAAAAATCAGTGTAGTAACCACTTGAGTCCAAAATCAAAAAGTTTAACCCCCCGAGTTCCTAACCGCTCATTTTATAACGTTTTGAGTCTTTGTGTTTTAATGGTTTTAACCACTTGAGTCCAAAATCAAAAGTACAAGTGTTAAAAATTGGACTCAAAACGTTATAAAATGAGTGGTTAGGGACTCAGGGTGTTAAACTTTTTGATTTTAAATTCAAGTGGTTAAAACGTAAAACCACTAAAACACATAAACTCAAAAAATAATTTACTCTTTATCTTATTCTGAAGATTTTTCACCGGCAAAAACATGTTAATAATGTCTCGTGTAAAGCTTGAATTTATTGTTATTAAACGCTTAAAGCGAACATGAATTAGGTCATTTAATAAAATTAGGTTTGAGCATGGGTCCTTTTTGACCCATAACCAAAACTTTGCTTTTGTGGAACTAAAAACATAAGTTTTAGTTAAGGATTAGTTTGGTTAATTTGGACATGGGTTACAAACGGGCTTTTTTTTTTTTTTTGTTAAATGGTTTTGACCAAAGTTTTTGGGCTTGGGCCGACTAGTTGGCAAAGTAGTTTTTGTTCCTAACGCCAATGGGCTTGGTTGTAATGGGCCGGGGTGGCCCACTAAGCTTATTCTCTTGTTTTAGGCTGTTAAGCTCCAAGTTTCAGTATCTAGCTTCTTAGGTTCTGCTTCCTGCTTGTGGCTTCCTAGCTTCGTTGAGTGGTAGCATCCGCGTACCCACGTCATCACTTTTAACCAGATTCAAGATAGTTAATAGAGTTTTCATCCAGAATGGTTCTTCTTGCTTGCCATGCAGGTTAGTTACTTCATTATCTATTTTAGTCTGAATTGCACCATTTTAAAATGAGCAAATAATATTGCACAAATTACAAGTCATCTTTGTCTACATCAGTACATTGTCTGATATGAAATAATGTTTTTGTGTTGCCAATGTTGCATTTTAAATTAACTAAAGGGCCAATGTAATGGATCTGGTAATTATACTACGGGGTGTCTAAAAATCCTTGAAACTCACTGAACCATCTAAAGCGAAGACAGTCGGCGATTTGACATCCAAAAGGTTCGGTTCACAGTTTGCCGGTCTATGATTCGATCCGGTTTTATTTGGATTCGGTATTTTTAGGTACAATTTGGATTCGGTATTTTTAGGTACAAACAGTTTAGTTACACACATAACATACCACCTAGAAACTATTAGAACTAATGTGCTCCTTGTTTTCATCATGTTGATACTTATACATCCATGAGCACACCAAAAAATATCCAAAGTTGACCAACCCAGCAATAGTCAACACCCAATATACATTATCCATCCTCCCATCATTTATACCATCAGGCAACCACCCTGTTGTTTTCCTGATCAAATCAACTATCGCGGTCCCCAAATAAAACGCAATCCCAATAATCACCGCCACCATCGCTGCCGCTGTGCTCTTAATCGACTTTGGAAACTCTTGGTAATAAAACATCACTTGACCCGGGAACATAAACGCCTCTCCAACTCCCACAACTAATAGTTGTGGAACCATCCAAAACACCGACGTTTGAAGGTTAATCTTGAATAATTAGTAAAGTTGAGGGTTTATTTAATATGTTTTATTAAATTTTGGTTTATTTTAGGTAAGTCTTGGAGAGAAAGTTTAGTATTTGTTTTAGGAAAGGTTTAATATCTTGGAGAGCAAGTTTAGTAGTATTATAAATAGGGGTCTAGGTTAATGTTTTTATTTGTCCCTTTTTCCTTGTAAGTTCGTATGTTCGTTTGATTGAATAGAAAGAGTCGTGGGTTTGTCCCCCCAATATCTCGTGTTCGTGTTTGTTGATCGTGTTCGTGTTTGTTGATACGATTGTTTGAACCGTCTGGGCCAACAATTGGTATCAGAGCTAAGGCTCGTTGAACACACGGTTTTCTTCGAAGACATATAAGCACACAAGCAGATCTGTTTGTTGCGACTATGATTTTGCTTTTCATTCGCAACTAGGTTCGAAAGTTTTCTTTTGGTCGATGTCCTGCCGTTAATTACGTGAAGCCTTGGAAGAGTTTGGAACATATATCAAGGAATCAATTCCTTGGTTGTCGTGACTTTCAATTGGCTTTGGAGAAAATTAATTCCTTTATTTGTTGCTAGTTAACAAAAAGGGTGAAAGATATTAAACTCCTTTTATTTTTCTTTGTTGTCGTCATCTGCTAAGTAAATAAAAGAAGCAAGTGATTCCTTGGGAGCCGTGATTCAAATTAATTACTTTGAAGTAAACTGGTTCAAGTTTTGTTTGTACGCAAAAAGAAATCGAAAGTCAGATCATGGCCGGTGATAAAGAAGGAAGCTCAGGAACGGTGAAAGAATCGATGGGTGGTTTTGTTTTGGAGGCACCGAAGTTAACTTCGACCAACTACGCAGCATGGTCGGTTATGGTGAAAGTTGTTTTGGGAGCGAACGGTTTGCAAGATGCGATTGACAAAGAAAAGGGATCGGGAATTGAAGAAAGAAAGAAGTTTATGGCCTTAGGTGTCATCTTCCAGACCCTACCTGAAGACGTGATGCTTCAGATGGCTAAGTATTCAGAACCGAAAAATGTTTGGGAAGCGCTAAGAGTTCGTTATCTTGGTGCAGAAAGAACGCAGAAAGCTCGTATTCAAATGCTAAGAAGCGAGTTAGATGGATTGAAGATGAGTGAGACAGAAAGTATTGATGAATATGCAGCGAAGCTGGGTAGAGTACAGTCAAAGTACAAGAGCTTGGGAGCAACCCTCGAAGAAGAGGTCGTGGTGAGAAAATTCTTGAACTCTATGCCGGATAAATATTTACCTATTGTTTCTTCAATCGAGCAATTCGCCGATATCGAAAAAATGGCGTTTGAAGATGTAGTTGGACGTTTGAAGGCATATGAAGAAAGAAACAAGTTCAAGAATGTGAATGAAAGTTCATCACAAAGTCAACTTATGTTCACCCAGAATGAAAAGAAAGTTGAAAACTACCAAGGACGTGGTAGAGGACGTGGAAGATACAATGGACGTGGAAGAGGGTATCCAAGATGGAATAATGAACGTGAGAATACGAATGATGTACAAGGTGAAGATCAGAAAAAGAAGACTGAAGAATGGCAAGACAGAAGAAAGAACTTGAGGTGCTACAACTGTGATAAGATTGGGCACTACTCGAGCGAATGTAAAGCACCGAGCAAAGGGAAAGAAGAAGCGAATCTGACAAAGACAGAAGATGTACATGATATCGATCCATCTCTGTTCATGGCAGTTTATTCGACAAAGAAAGTAAGTTTGAATGAAGAAAGGGTTATCCCTGGTGTTTTTGAAAAGAATGAAGAAGGAATGTGGTATTTAGACAATGGTGCAAGTCATCACATGTCAGGAAAGAAAGAGTTTTTCACTACCTTGGATGAACAAGTTTCGGGTCAAGTAAAGTTTGGTGATGGATCCGAGATTGAAATCAAAGGTAAAGGGAATGTAACCGTGGTAAGTAAGAATGGCGAAAAGAAAACGTTTTGTGATGTTTTCTACATACCTAAGTTGAAAACCAATCTTCTTAGTTTGGGACAATTGGATGAAGAAGGTTGCAAGATTGAAATAGCCAATGGGATGTTAAGGCTACATGATCAGAAAGGAAGACTGTTGATGAAGGTTCAGAGAAATCTGAATAGAATGTACAACATCAAGCTTCAAGTATGTTGTAATTCTAACAAAATTGAAGATGAAAAGAAAGAAAGTCCTGATGTGAAACCGATTAAGAAAGTGAGGGAAATTCGGTTTGGAACTATCCCAAAGGATATGTTTGGAATTCGTGAAAGTATTGGTGAAGAACGAGTTGAAGAAAATAAGCAAGTCAAGAAAGAAAGTACCGAAGGAACGAATGCAAAGTTTGAAGAACCAGTGAAGCAAGTTTGCTATAGACAATTGAAAAGGAGGAACAAAGGCAAGAAGAAAAACAATTCAAGATTAAGGGGGTGAATGAAGGTTAATCTTGAATAATTAGTAAAGTTGAGGGTTTATTTAATATGTTTTATTAAATTTTGGTTTATTTTAGGTAAGTCTTGGAGAGAAAGTTTAGTATTTGTTTTAGGAAAGGTTTAATATCTTGGAGAGCAAGTTTAGTAGTATTATAAATAGGGGTCTAGGTTAATGTTTTTATTTGTCCCTTTTTCCTTGTAAGTTCGTATGTTCGTTTGATTGAATAGAAAGAGTCGTGGGTTTGTCCCCCCAATATCTCGTGTTCGTGTTTGTTGATCGTGTTCGTGTTTGTTGATACGATTGTTTGAACCGTCTGGGCCAACAACGTTGGCACGATAGAGTTGCCGGTTAGGTTGTGGGTTCGAGCTGCTGCGAGCCGTTTTGACTCGACCAGTGCTAAGAGGGCCATGCTTGCAATAGTGAGAACATGACCGATTCCTATTCGTCTTAGAAGTGTGGGTGAGGTGCGGGTTAGTTTATGGAATGTTGGAATAAGGAAACGGTCGATCGAGGCTAGAGAAAGACAAGTTGAGATTGTAACAAAGATCATTGTGGTCCCGGCTGGGATTTGGTACCGTGGTCCGAGATGGCGGTCCATGGCTAGAGCTTGGAGGACAACTAGGCTCATTTGGGTGGCTATTGGGGTGTGCAAGAGGATACCAGTTGACCAAATTGGGGAGATTCTGATTAGAGTTTTGAGATCTTCCACTTGTTGCAATGTGCATAGGTTCCATGGTTTCTTAATGGAGCCGTCTGGGTTCGTGTCGCCTTGGGTCATAGGGCTGCATGGTTCAGGAACCTGTACCATACATACATAATGAGTGATGTGCATGATAACAAACCCATCCCGAAAAAATACAAGGAATATCAATCCTCTTAACTATCTTTATCAATTTCATTTTCTATTTTACCAAAATTTAAAGTATTTGTTATATTATAAAACATATTAATAGGGACTAATAATCACACATCGTAAATTCTTATTCTCACATTGTGTATACAAATAGGGATGTGAAAATAAGAGAATAGGAGTTTCTTATTCTCACATGGTGTATACGTGCTGTATAATGTTATACGACCCTTATACATTTAGGGATGTGAAAATAAGAAAATAGATGTGTGAAACTAAAAGAACCCATATAATATAATTTTCGGTTATATATATTATCCACATTTACCTACTACTTTCTTTGATATTGTGAACCATTGGGTGCCAGCCCAGTGGCCACCGACCCCCACTTTAATCCGGCTTGAGAACCCTGTGCGGTCACAGGTTCGAAACCTGGTAACCCCAGGCTCTTCAGTTCCCCTCGAGTTGGTAGGGGTTTCTCCGCCAGACAGCGTTGTCGGGTCGTTAGTTTGGGAAGTGGGATCACTTCTGCGGTCGGAGGTACCGTGCATCTACATTTTTTTTTTCTTTCATATTGTGATATATATTTTAACAATTGGAAAATTGGTTGGTGAGTTTTATTTCTTTATTATCAATACAATATTTATTTTGATCATTTTATATTGGTGCAGAAAATATGTATTGACATCATTCAGTCATGTCTGTCCATGATAACAAATCATTGCCTCCAATTATTTCGAAAAACAGCATAATAATTTTTGAAATAATGCCCAAAGATGAAATTCTCACATAAAATAAACCTCGAAGATATCAATGTACTCAAAATGGTATTCTAGTTTATAAATAATAATTCGTATGTCCTAAATTTTATATTTGTTACACCTAACATGTTTACAACGCATATATTATCCCCTCAATTTACACTGTTAGATCATATATTATATTGTAGTAAAAATATCGCTTTTATATTTTAACTTTATAATCTTGTCCTCTCTTAAAAACATTATTTAAAAAAAATGGTAGATGCACGGTACCTCTGACAACGGAAGTGATCCCACTTCCCAAGCTAACGACCCGACAATGCTGTCTGATGGTAAATACCCTGCCAACTCGAGGGGAACGAAGAGCCTGGGGTTACCAGGTTTCGAACCCGCGACCTCAAGGGCTCTCGGGCCGGTTTTAAATGGGTGTCGGTGGCCACTGAGGCACTGAGCCGAGACCCGGTGGTTAAAAAAAACTATCATTACCATCATGTATATGCTATTTTGTCTATATTTTGTCCATATTCTACCATAAATCACCTTTAATTTAATATGACAAAACTTGACTTTTACTGTTATTATATTACAAACAAACACATCAATGTGCTTTTTTTTTTAATTTTATATATAACTTATATAACTAAAAGTCATTAATTCTATAATTCATTGTTTCATCACCATAAACCAATTATATTATTTTTATTTTATTTTTCTAAAATTCTATAATCAAGTATGTATGACAAAACTTGTGTATACTTACTTGAAGTTATTTGTAGTTGTATCCATCAACTTTGTGTTGGAAATTTGGTGAATGGATATTAAATATATTTATAATTGAATGAAATTATAAATATTAATTAGAATATTCATGTGGTAATTAAAAGAGTAACTCTTGAGTATTTAATTAGTTTTATTAGAGTTTTAAGTCTCTAATTAAATGTCTAATTAAGTGAATAATTAAGTGAATCCTTTCACTAGTCTTGTTCAAATAGTAGGCTATGTGCCTTTCTTTTTGTTACAACAAGAATAGGGTATTGCTTGATACATGAAGAATACTAGAAGTAGTATGAACACTTGAACACCAACTAGAGAGATGAGTACTCTCTACTTGTTTCCACCACATGAGTTCAAACACTACAATTACCGGATGTAACCTTGGGCCGGTGAGCCATCTCCGGCAGTACAGACTGCTTCGGCTGTTGTACCCTGGGAGACAGACGTGTCATCTTTAGTAGAGGCGCGAAATCTGTTTTAAGGGAAGCGTGTTGAACACGTGCCTCAACCAAAATCGTCAACGTTTTAGTGTGCTCTTTGTTGCAGTCAAGGGGTAATTTTCAAGACTCAAGATGATGAATAATCGAGTCTAGGATGCTATCAAGTGCGCGTGAAGGACCCACCAGAGATGCGGCTTGAATCAAGATTGGTATATATAATTATATTTATATTCTTTTTATTTAGTTATTGCAACCGGTATTGTACTATGATATTTCCTACGAATAACGAGAGTCTCGTTATGATATATTTTGTAATTATATTTTTCAAAGGTGAACCTATTTCCTACAAACTTAAAACAGATTTCGTGAGATTGTTGGTACAATCTTAAAAACCTTATTTATAAGGATTTTGGGTTTACGAAATGATTTATAATAGAATAAAAAATATTTTTAGAGGTTATGATCTTATAAATATTTTTTGGGAAATATGTATGTAGTACAACTTGTTGTGTTTGGATTTTTTGAGATTGAGATAAAATCTTAAATCCTATACCGTGGTACAAAACGAATTGTTTCGGTTCCAACGTTTGGTTTTTGAAACGATTTTGGGAATCGTTAATTTTTCTAACTTTTGTGTTAGATCGGGTTTATTAGTGTAAACCATACGTTTTTTTTTTGTAAACGTTAAATTCTCTAACATGTGTGTTAGACCAGAATTATTGGTGTAAACCATACGTTTTTTGTAAACGTTAAATTCTCTTCAGTAGAGTTTTTATGTCTTTAAATAAGAGTTTTATGTTACTTAATTAGAGTTTTATGTCTCTAATTAAGTCTCTATTTAAAGTAGACTTTTCATCCACCAATGGATTGATATGAACAAATAAGTCTTATAATGATTTTTGTAATCATTTGTCTTCTAACATGTGTGTTAGAAACGTTCATGAAACGCGTTAGTTTGGAAGCAATTTTTAATTGTTTAGTTTCTAACGTGGGTATTAGAAATGACTTATTTATTTGAACCATATATGTGCTTTTAGCAAGTCGAATTAACATTTTGTGAAAATGTTAATATTTCTAACGTGCGCGTTAGAATTTCTTAAATTTTAACATGATTGTTAAAAATGGTTAAAATACAAATGCTTTGAAATGTTTTATGTAGACATTTTATATAAGCAATTTGTTGTAGCATTGTTTTAATGCTTTGTATGATTTAGAAATAAAATGTCATACATTGAAGTTGATGTTTGATTGGCTTCAAGGAATTAAATCACCATAAAGTGATGGTGTGGTATTTATATGAATTTAATGAAATTAAAATCATTTAGTAGACTCTTCATATGGAAGATAAACTCTTAAGGAGAGTTTCAAGTCAATTTATTAGTTTTTATTAGAGTTTTTTTTTTCTCTAATAAAGTGAGACTTTTAGTAGAGTATTTATGTCAATTTATTAGTTTTTATTAGAGTTTATGTCTCTAATAAAATCTCTAATATGGTGAAACTCTTGAGTAGAGTTTTAATGATGACATTTGATGAGTTTTATTAGAGTTTAAATTTATAATTATTGAGACTCTTAACTCTTCATATGATGAAACTCTTGAGTAGAGTTTTAATGATGACATTTGATGAGTTTTATTAGAGTTTAAGTCTATAATTATTGAGACTCTTAACTCTTCATATGGTGAAACTCTTTAGTAGAGTTTTAATGATGACATTTGATGAGTTTTATTAGAGTTTAAGTACATAATTATTGAGACTTTTAACTCTTCATTTGGTGAAACTCTTGAGTAGAGTTTTAATGATGACATTTGATGAGTTTTATTAGAGTTTAAGTCTATAATTATTGAGACTCTTAACTCTTCATATGGTGAAACTCTTTAGTAGAGTTTTAATGATGACATTTGATGAGTTTTATTAGAGTTTAAGTACATAATTATTGAGACTTTTAACTCTTCATTTGGTGAAACTCTTGAGTAGAGTTTTAATGATGACATTTGATGAGTTTTAATGATGATATTTAATGCTCTAATTTGGTCATGTTTGGTACATATAAAATGACTTAAGTTTTCTAACACGTGTGTTAGAAAATGTGTATCAATAATACGAGGTTAGAGATTGTTCATAATGAACAAAAATGTTTTATGTAAACATTTAATTGCCTATGTGAGCATTAAAGATGATGAGAAATGGTTTATTTTATAAACTATATATTTGGAAAACGTTTTATGTAAACGTTCGATTCTATAATGTGCTTGTTATAACGTTTTTTTAACATGCGTGTTAGAAAATGTTATTTGGTGAAAAACAACTTGGTGTTGTTGTGAACAAATTTAATTGTTCAAGTTTACTACTTAAATGTAGTATTTGTAACAACTTGGTGTTGTTTTGAGCATAATTGTCCAAGTTTAAAGTTTAAACATGAAATAGGAAACTTGTACTTACAAGTGCATGGAGTCTTATTGAGGGAGTACCTCAAGACATGCCATGAGACGATATTGTTGAGAAGATTTCGGTCAGATTTTAAAGTGTTGAAAATAAAAGCACTTTACTATTTGATGTCTACAAATTGTCTATGTTCCGTTTAAATTTCAAAAGTGATTGGCACTTATGATTTAGTTTCCAATGTATTTTATTGTTTTGTGTTCAATATCTTCGGATAACACATGCAATTTTTACAAAGAAATAAATCACTAATGGTTGTGACGTATAAATTATTTTTGTGGAAAATAATTATAACGTCGGTTATACATTGTTTAAAAGAATATGGTTTTAAACGGATAGTACATGAAAATACTTGGACATAAATAACTTGAGAGTTGTTACATTGACTAAAAGTCCAAAACAAAACATCAAATGTATAACCACATCATGAGTGAGTAATGAAAGAACGTAGTGAGTGTATTGAGATGAAATACACTAAGGACATTCATGTCAACATACTTCATTAGAAGTCGTTGAAAAATTCACAAGTGTGAATTCTAACATATGAAAGTAAAGTACTATATGTTATTGTATACCTTTAATAAATCTTGCGAGATTTATAAGTAGATGCGTCTACCACTTGATCATTGTTAGATCCATATGGAGATTTTACCTTCATTTAGGAGAGCATCCTAAATATATATATCTCCTAATGAATAACAATAGATGTGTGCAAATCACTTATGGCAAATTATGAATGTCATGTTGTTGAGTGTCGATCTAGTTGACTCTATCTCATACATAATAGTGATTGTAGACGAGAAACATTCATCTTGTTGGTGATGAATGTGTTTACCAAGTGACTTGGATTAAGACTTATGTTTAAGTACTTATGAGTCAGTGGTAGAATGTTGGAGATCAAAGGTAAACAAGTTATGTTCCTTAAATGAATGATGAAATTTAGCTATGTGCTATATACAATAATTTGTGAGACTTTCCTAAATATTGATGTTTTAGGATTATGAATAAGTCTCATTATTTTGTCTTAACAAGGGATGAATGTTGCAAAGTGATATTATGATATCCTTAGGGCTGTGAAGAATCAGAATGATGCATCTTCTGTTCACATGCTAAAGTATTATAGTCTAAAGCATGCTAGACGAGTACTTGGTTAATTATGGGTCTTGACGGAGACTAATTAACTCTAAACATTCAAATGTGTATGAACACAAAAAGAATTTGTGTATAGACAAAGTTGAGAGAGGATTTTTTCATTCATTATAAGGAAAAGACATGTAACTTTTAAGAGTTTGTTCGAAAAGCTAATGAGGAGAACTCATTTTCTAAGCTTATTCTAGATGTTAAATTAGAATTATTCTAAGTTGGTGACAAACTTATAACAATGGCAAGAGTTTCTTTGGTTAGCTCAGAAGCTTATGTAAGCTAATGCAGTATGAGTTGAATTCACTGATACAATGAGGTTGATCTTGTTCAATCATATGTGTATAAATGTCGTCATAAGTGAAATTACGGAAATGTTAATCAAATGGCAAGAAATGTGGGGGATGATCCATTTAGAAACAACCCTATAAGGGTATGTAGAAATGGTTTTCATTACCCCATCTGGATGATATCCTATAACACTTAAATGTGGGGGTGTCTTGCATTTGTATCATAAAAGTTTGGCAATAAGGATTTTGTAATCCAATCTATCATTGCAAATAGACAACTATGTGGAGGACACAAAGGTCGCAGTGCATAATGGAGATGTGTTTGCCTTAAATGATAAGCATATCTTACAAAGACATATATTATAACCAGATTCAGATGGCCACTGAGGTTATAGTCTTAGAAGTTGACAATAGGCAAAATTAACTTATGAGTTAATAACACATCATGACAACTGATCTCAAATACGCAAAGGTATTTGCTAATGTTATGGATCCAACAACCTGAGGGTTTATTAGAGATCAAGTTGTGGAATGGGACTGAAGCCCTTGAAAAATGAAGTTCATATGATGGAAACCTAACTCAGTAGACTAGACTGGAGATCCCAAGAATTGAGTTCAATAGGAAAACCTAATTGTATGAATAAGCGAGGTCACTGTGGGGGAATAACCCTACGCATTTAATAAGGTAGTTTATTATAAAGATTAATAAACTTCCTAGTCCATTCCTAAAAGTGACACGTGTGAGGCTAAGCATAATATGTGGTAAATGATTTGGATAGATCATGATAACCACAATGCTTTTAATGATCTAAGGATAATCACCTATGTTAGAGAGAAATGGGGTCGCTTCGAATGGAATTGAGGGCACAATTCCTAGAGCTCTCGCAGAACCAGGAAAGTGTTCCACGACCATTATTGGACACGACTATGAGGAGATGACCCGGCTAGGGAGAGTCTTGTGTGAAGTGTATTGTCGTCTACACAAATGGCAGACGAGTTCAAAGACATCGAGATCTACTCAGAGCTAGTGGGCTAAGTGCATTTCATGAGCGAAGGTTCAAAGGGTAACACCTACCTATCGTATGCAAAACTCAACTGTCGAGGTTACATTGGAAATTTTAAGTGTTTTGAATGATCTCCATTCATGTGGGGGATTGTTGGAAATTTGGTGAATGGATATTAAATATATTTATAATTGAATGAAATTATAAATAATAATTAGAATATTCATGTGGTAATTAAAAGAGTAACTCTTGAGTATTTAATTAGTTTTATTAGAGTTTTAAGTCTCTAATTAAATGTCTAATTTAGTGAATAATTAAGTGAATCCTTTCACTAGTCTTGTTCAAATAGTAGGCTACGTGCCTTTCTTTTTGTTACAACAAGAATAGGGTATTGCTTGATACATGAAGAATACTAGAAGTAGTATGAACACTTGAACACCAACTAGAGAGATGAGTACTCTCTATTTGTTTCCACCACATGAGTTCAAACACTACAATTACCGGATGTAACCTTGGGCCGGTGAGCCATCTCCGGCAGTACAGACTGCTTCGGCTGTTGTACCCTGGGAGACAGACGCGTCATCTTTAGTAGAGGCGCGAAATCTGTTTTAAGGGAAGCGTGTTGAACACGTGCCTCAACCAAAATCGTCAACGTTTTAGTGTGCTCTTTGTTGCAGTCAAGGGGTAATTTTCAAGACTCAAGATGATGAATAATCGAGTCTAGGATGCTATCAAGTGCGCGTGAAGGACCCACCAGAGATGCGGCTTGAATCAAGATTGTATATATAATTATATTTATATTCTTTTTATTTAGTTATTGCAACCGGTATTGTACTATGATATTTCCTACGAATAACGAGAGTCTCGTTATGATATATTTTGTAATTATAATTTTCAAAGGTGAACCTATTTCCTACACTTTGTTCCTCCAGATTGTGGTTCTTGGCAATAATCTTCAATCTTTAGAGACAATAAAGCTTTTCTTTTTCGAAAAGCCGCCACCAAAACATAAGCTAGTTGGGTAAACGGGCTGCCTTGTGGCTTTAACAATAGATAATATCGACTGCCCAAAACAAAAGCGGCTAACCCAACTAAGTTAGCCGCACCACTTAGTCCAAACCCTAAACCCCAACTCACGTTGTCTTGGATATAAACAATTCCCACCATACTAACAAACATCGCGGCATACATAGCAAAGAAATGCCAGTTTAAGAAAACTCGTTGGTGCTTCGGGTTTGTGAATTGATCTGCACCCATCGTGGCTAACGTAAACCTTGTACCTGCCACACCCATGGTTGAAAGAGCCAGGCTCGCGTACAAGATTCCAATTTGGGCTTTTGACTGGCCTATACAATTAGGACGCTGGCCGTTTTCACATGGTTTGGGCTTTAATACATCTAGTGTTGATGTTAAGGTTATTACTACTATTCCAATCATGGACACGAGTGATGAAACCGAAATGACTATGAACGAGCCAAGATATGAGTCGGCTAATATGGCACCAATAATTGGCAACAAGGCCATACAACCATTGAGAATGTTCGCGATCTGAGCAGCATCAATGCTTTTGATGTTAAACTCGTTTATTAGATACACAATAATATTATTACTCCATCCTCCGGCCGCTAGTGTTAACCCCGCCATGGTTCCTACAAATTAAACATGTGGATTCCCATGGGTTTAATTCTTGGTGTTCAAAAACCAAACAAAAAATTATGAAAAAATACTTGAATTTACTATGAAGAAATAATACCTATGAGGAAAGGAAAGGTGACCCAACCACCTTTTTTGGGTGCACCAGATGATTGTGGTTCTGCATCCATGGCTACAATGTGAGCCTAGCTTCTATTGATTTAAGAAATTAGACACTGTGTGTGCGTGACAAGTGAGTGTGTATTTTGGTGTAAATATATATGAAATGTGAGAATGGTCAAATGTAGGGCCATATGAATGATTAAGGGGTTGTTCAGTTGTTATCTACACAACTTGATTATTGCAACTTGATTATTGCTAATTAAGTAAGTTTATATAATGCCGATGACCTTGTGGTCTAGCGGTGGAAAGGATTTGGGTTCTCCTTGGAGACTCAGGTTCGATCCCCGTTCGCTGCAAGTGAGGTGAGGGTGGGTTTACACCCCAGTGTGGTTCACATCCTCAGGTCACGGGTTCGATTCCTGGCAGCCCCGAGTTACCTTTGGCCGGGCCTCGGTTTGGTATGCTTGTCGCAGACGCCTACGGCGCCGTCTCGAACCCGGGCCGCTCGCAATACCCGTGTTGAGACAAACCGGTGAGCTGCAGTTCAAAAAAAAAGTAAGTTTATATAATAATATACTAGAATTACCACCCGCCGCAATGCGGCGGGGAATTCATTAGTTATATATCATGTTAGATGAAAGGCAAAATGTTTCTCACATGACCACGAGCCTGTGTGTAAAACCGAGAAAAAAATAACTAAGTCTATCTCTGAGTCGCACGTTGCGACAGACCTATCAAACGGGGAAAAATAGACGCTCTGCGACAGACATGTCAAACAGGAAAGATATAGATGAAAAACGTTGAACCCCACACGCACGTTGCGGCGTGTTAACTCGGAAATTTAGAACGACACGTTAAACGGAAAACTTATGAAAGATGAAAAGTATATAAGAGACTAAAGTTGAAAGTAAAAAAAGTGTTGAGATTAAATTGTAAAAGATGAAAAGCTTTCGGTTGAAAGTAAAAAAAATTAAAGGGGTTAAATTGCAAAAGATGAAAACTTTTGAAATTAGAAGTGAAAAATCAAATTAATCAAAGAGGTTAAAATACTACAAATTGAAACTTTAGACTTAAATTGCCAAAGATTGAAACTTTAGAGTTAAAAAAGAAATCGATTTCAGATTATGAAAACAAAAGAGATAAATAGATTTAGTTAAACTGATTATTATTATTATTATTATTATTATTATTATTATTATTATTATTATTATTTAAAAAAAGAGATAAATAAAAAAATAAGGGTGAGAAATTACCGTTAAACGGAGAACTTATGAAATATGAAAAGTATATAAGAGACTAAAATTGAAAGTAAAAAAAGTGTTGAGATTAAATTGTAAAAGATGAAAAGTTTTCGGTTGAAAGTAAAAAAAATTAAAGAGGTTAAATTGCAAAAGATGAAAACTTTTGAAATTAGAAGTGAACAATCAAATTAATCAAAGAGGTTAAAATACCACAAATTGAAACTTTAGACTTAAATTGCCAAAGATTGAAACTTTATAGTTAAAAAAGAAACCGATTTCAGATTATGAAAACAAAAGAGATAAATAGATTTAGTTAAATTGATATTTATTATTATTATTATTATTATTTAATAAAAGAGATAAATAAAAAAATAAGGGTGAGAAATTACCAGAGAATGACACGTGTCCAAAAATGATTTTTATTTATTAGTATAGAAAGATTATTATTATTTAATAAAAGAGATAAATAAAAAAATAAGGGTGAGAAATTATCAGAGAATGACACGCGTCCAAAAAGGATTTTTATTTATTAGTATAGAAAGATATGAATCTGTCAAGATATTAATATTTTAAATCTTTAGGATTGAAATGATAGAAAATGACTAAACGAGACCTTAGCCTTTGTTATAATTTTTTTAAAAAGACTAGTTCAAGGCCTGATAATAGTAAAATTATTTAATTGGTTTATAAACTATAAAATGATATAATGTTATACAATGAGGCGATTTATCATTAATGATCATTTTATATATACACGACATATTGATACGTTACTTTAAACAAAAAACATGGGGTTCTGGCCATAAGGAGAAAGTCGAAAAGGTTAGGTCACATGTCAAAACATATTTGCACTAAAATGAGTTGTTTTTAGTATGGATCTAGTTGACTTCTAAATAATTTATTTTTAAAGTTTCTGAAATCAACTATTGAACGGTTTTTTATTGGGTGGGTCTATTCGCACACGCTCTTTGTCTTTTTGCACACTCAAAGCGCCCCGCTATGGCCAAAGCGGGACGCTTTGAGTGTGCAAAAAGACAAAGAGCGTGGGCAGGAGTTTGTGTTGTCTTTTTTTTTAAATAGGTGGGATGTGGGTTAGTTTGGTAGTGTTTTTAGGAGGAAAAAATTGTATTTGAGTTTTATTATTATTATAAAATATTAGTTACATATAATTCATAGTTGTTTTATAATTACGTTTTTTTACGTCATTATTTTTATAGAACGTATATAATATAAGTGCGTCTTTATAAACTGTTAACCTAGTTTATTTTGTTAAATTAAACGAACACATTAAATAAAATGTACAGAAAGCCATAAGAATTAAACGTAAACAATCCAAAACCAACGTGATGTAAATAGAAGATTAACTGCAATATATATATTTATATATATCAGTTTGTACATACAAAACAAAAAGGTACAACTAAGTACATAATACATAACAAAACACTATACAAACAAACTAAGGTACTAATCCTCGTGCGGTGGGGACGGTGGGAGGGGAAGTGGAGGCAACCCAGCGAGCTCTCGTAGAGCAACGAGCGTCTCGACGATCCAGTCAATGCGTGCGCCCTGGCGTCTGAGGCGCCGGTCGAAGTCCCGAGCCACCTCACGCGCTACCGAAGGCAGGTCAACGTAAACGTGCTGCGGGTACTGTGGCGGCTCAGGAGCTGGCTGAACTAGTGGTACCGGGATCTCCTCGACATGCTCCTCCTGAGCCGGATCCTCGAATACAGGCTGAGCCTGAGCCTGAGCCTGAGGCTGGCCCGGGTACTGATCGAGGCCCAGAGCCTGTAGCTGAGCCTGCCGAGCGGCCTCCTGAACATCAGGAGGGGCTAACACTCCAGGCCTCAACTCAATAACAACCGGGATGACTTTCCTATCTACTTAGTTATAGATAATTAGTATTAATTAAAAGATAATTATAAAATTAAATTCAATATAAATTTAAATAATTCGGAGATAATATAATATTTTAAAATATTTATTAGTTTTCAGAATTATTTATGTTGAGTGCAATTACCGACTACATTGTTGAAGGGGTATTTCATCTCATCTAGCTGTCAAATTTTACTAAATAATATATTGCCACATCTTAATTTGCGCACATTTAAAGCATTCCATTAGTTCTAGTTATTTCACGTAACTAAAGTTTTGTGTGATATATTTCTGTTTTTAGGTTGGCCTTCCCAATTTCAATCCCATGGTATTATGTATAATTTGTTATCATACATGGTTTAAAAATTATTAATTTGAACATGTTTATATTGGGAGCTTTAACCACTATTTCCATTTTGTTTCTTGATAATGATATATTATATCTGATGTGTTAAATGAAGAAATTAATGTGTTAATTACATTTAATA
Organism: Helianthus tuberosus; assembly: GCA_030545235.1. Classification (NCBI taxonomy): domain Eukaryota; kingdom Viridiplantae; phylum Streptophyta; class Magnoliopsida; order Asterales; family Asteraceae; genus Helianthus; species Helianthus tuberosus. Next base: position 16,586,171 of record CM060354.1, on the reverse strand, counting down.
ACACGCAGGTTAATGTAATATCAGAGGTGGATGACGATATTTCAAATGTTACATACCTATTTTATCTCCTGCCCACTTATGATTTATTTATTTTATTAAACTAAAGTAGTTAAGGGTATAACCTATTTCATAAATGTTTATAAGGGGTAAACAAAAACATTAATCAATGTTTATGGTTCTACTTTTATTTTCGTGTTCAACTCTCAACTCAAATACGGTATTCATTATGTTTACGTGACATTTATAAGAATCATCACCGCAATCATCTCATCCATCATATATCGAGTATATCCCTTAGTTTTTTTAAAGATAATTTTTTATTAGATTCATTCAACCCGTGTAATAAACGAGGTTTTTTAAAGATATAATTTTTTTTATTATTTACTATACAAAATTACATTTATACAACTCGTGTAATATACCGGGTTTTTATAAATATAACTTTTTTTATTTTGTGGTATATAAAATTAGATTTATACACAGGGTTTATAAAGATATAATAAAATATAACCTTTTATTGATCGGTATATAAAATTACATGTGTTCAATCCATAAAATACATGAGTTTCTTAAAAATGTAACTTTTTTCACTATTTAATATATAAAATTAAATTTACTCAACCCGTACAATACACGGGGTTCTTAAAGATATAATTTTTTATTATTTAATATATAAAATTACATTTATTCAACCTATGTAATAACGAGATTTTTAAAGATATATTGTTTTATGATTTGGTATATAAAATTACATTTATTCAACACGTGTAATAAACAAGGTTTTAAAGATGTATTTTATTATTATTTGATATATAAAATTACATTTATTCAACCCGTGTATTACACGGAGTTCTAACCTAGTTCCTTAATATGCAAGCACCCTACTTTGACTCAAATACTACCTAATATTTAATTAATACAATAAATTAATTTATAACAAATTACAAATCCCAATTTGTTACTGGATCCATATCCGATTTGGATTATCCTTATCCTCCCGGTTGCTAATTTAATCCTTTTCACAAATTATTTGTGTTTGGAACTTTAATTACCAATGGTAACATAAAAATCAGATTCGTAAGTACCCAAGTGAACAGTGAAGAAAACTAAGGCATACCGATCAGAGCCGAAGAGAGCTGCAACGGATGGAAGTGGTTCTTTGCAGATTTGAAAAATCAGATTTCACAGATTGTTTACCAATGGTTCTTTGCAGATCTGAAAAGGATGGAAGCGATGGTGGTGGGGATCTGCAGTGGGGGTGAGTGAGTATTGGCCGGAGTGATGGTTGAGAGGCGTTTAGGTGGTAGCTGGTGGCAGGAATGGTGGTGGTATGGAGAGAAGTTAGGTGGTGTGGAGAGAAGTTACAGGTGTTTGAGAGAGAGAGAAAGATATGAGAGTGTGTGAGTGTTGGTTTATAAATATACTAGGTTTTTACCCGGGATTGCTTTCCGGGCTCGGGAAAGTTATTTAGATTAATTACTATTTGTTATTAATACGACCACATTACATCAACCATCTCATTCGATTCAACAACAATGTCTTGAAATCACCGAATTAGATCATGAACCCATATTAGACGTTGTTAGGATCTGACGGCTAAGTACTGTCCACGTCACAACCTCTGATGAATAATGGATGACAGTTGTTAGGAAACCACTGATGAATCAATATCAGTAGTTTACACTGATGAAAATGAAAACAGTAGCTGACTATAACTAACAGTGGATTAAAACACTGAGCTTTAACAACAGTCATTATATAAACAGTGATTCAAAAATCATCCTTCTCCTAAAAAAAAACAATATTTTAACCCATCAGTCATTTCAATCCCCTTCAACCTCCACAAAACACTATGTCGGCATTGTTGAAACAACAGACTTCCTTTGATGGGTTGCGAATAAGGTTTTGACTTATGAGGGCTGAGGCCGGTCGGTCCGATCGGGATTTCGTTCGTGGTGCCATGAAAAGTATTGAGCAAACTAAAAGAGATTCAAGAAAGAAAGATAGAAAGGAAAATACCTGATGTCCGCTTGAAGATAAGGATAACCGTAATAAGGAGTCCCTCGGTTAATATAGGATGAATATAGGGGGTAAAGAGTAAATAATGCATTGGAAGTTGCACCGCTGTCATTTCAAGGGTCTAGTCGTATTAATTGCCTTAAGTTATGAGGTGAAATTTTTGAAATATATCCGTTGGATTAGTATCCCAACCGATATATTTGGGGACAATTGTTATGGCTCATTTTCTAAGCATACATATCCTGACCAATATCCTGCCTTTATTTGTTTATTTGTGACCAGGATGCTGGAAGAGGATATTGCTAACATCTTGGGTGATATCCTGAGGTTTATTGAATTAACCACGTGCAGGTTAAAGGCTGAGACTTGCTAACGGTCAAGTGGACTTCTTCTCCTCAAGACTCGGACGTGTTTGTTGAAGGAGAGACGTTGAACCCGAAAGACCAGGTCTACAACGTTCGATTAAGGAATATTCGGTGGATCCCGGAAGTTTAGGATAGTTTGTTATATTTTCTTTACTATAAATAGATGGGGGCGGATCAGTTTAAGGCACACAATTTTTACACTAACACTCTCGAACACTTTCACTCTCTAGCTCATTGCAAACACCACACTTGTATTCAAATTTCATTGTAACACATAGTCGATCCGCACCACATCCTGCACTGTATCCTGACGTTTGAAGTAATAAGAAGAACAAGGCAGCTGCGATTGTCAGCTCCCGAGGTTTTATGCCGACGATCTAGATTGATCAAGGGCTTTCCTCGTACATCTCGTGTCGTTTACTTTACTTTTGCTCATAGTTTGATCGTAGATACAACTCAATATCCTGAATACTGATTTTCTAAATAACTTAACAAGCAAATTTTTCACATATATTTCTAGCACACTACCTCACTTAACTAATTTGATCACTAAATTGCTTAGGTAATTTTTGACCAAAACAATTTGGCGCCCACCGTGGGGCAAGTGGTGCTCTCTTTACTAAATTTTTTTGTGAAATCGCTAATCGGCTTTCTATTTTCAAAACTTTTTGCCACATTGTCCGTAATGGCCTCAAGATCAAACATGAGCTCCTCCACTGTGTCTGCTATGACTTCTGCTACTACCGGTTCGGTGCTTCCACCACCTCCTCCAAGGATGCCAGCCTCTTCACGACCTCAGGATATTATCCCTACCCGCAGTGTTCAGGAATCTGCTCCTGTTTTAGCTTCTAACGATGAAATTTTAACCTTATTTGGAAGTGTGCAGGAACAAATGAGGCAGCAACAGGAAACGAACCAAATGCTTTTAAGGGAAATACAACTCCTGAAGTCTGGCTCAAGCAGATCTGCTGAGGATATTGTCACTCCATTACATCCCAGAACGTTGAACTTTAGTTCAGCTGTGTATACTGAGGATAACAGGGGGAATATTGTGCCCAGCCTTCCTCAGAATCATACTCCTGAAATACCCTCCTCGGTCAGGATGTCAACCATGAGGAGCTCAGGATATGCTTCAGGATATGGGCAAAATCCTCCAACGGGTAACGTGTCAAATAATAATAATACTCATGCTACTAACAATAGTGGATCTTTGCAGGATACAGGTGTAACATCAGCACTTACTAGGGAACTTCAGAAGTTGAAGGACATGATATCTAGTGTACCTGGGGTGGTCTAGCCGATCCCGGAAGTGCCCCAAGACAGCGACAAGATATCTCGTTTTGCATATCCTATCTGTGATGCTGAGATCCCAAAGAGATTCCAAACCCCCAACATGAAGCTTTATGATGGGACTACGGATCCTGAGGAGCATATTGCTCAGTATAGGGAAAGAATGGAGATTAACCCTATCCCTCCGGAGCTCAAGGAAGCGTGCTTGTGCAAGGGATTTGGTTCTACTCTAACAGGATCAGCCTTAAAATGGCTGTTAAACGTTCCTCCTCACTCAATTACTTCGTTTGCTCATTTGGTTAATTTATTTAACAGTCAATTTTCTTGTAGTCGGAGTTTTGAGAAACTAACCAGTGATCTTTACAGGATAACTCAAGGGCCTCAGGAATCCTTGAGGGATTATGTGAACAAATTCAGTCGAGAATCCTTGGATATCCCACATCTTGATCTTGGAACAGCTGTGCAAGCTTTTAAGATGGGATTACAAAAGGATTCTCAGTTTTATCAGGATCTTGTAATGAATCTCTGCAGGAATCTCGACGAAGCTCGTAACAGGGCTTTGAGATATATCCGTCTGGAAGATGACAGGAAGATGCAAGAAAGGATGAACTCATCTAACACTTATGAGTCAACTAACAGGAAGTCAGAATCCTCATTCAAGTCATATCGGCCTAAGCCATATGGTAGAAATGAAAACAAGAGAGTGAATGCTGTCGAAGTTGAGGATCCTGAAGAGTATCCTGAGTTGTCTGAATATTGCTTTTCTGTTAACATTCCTGAATTGATGTATGCCATGCAGGGTCTAGGAGACAAGGCTAGGTGGCCTCGAAAGAATCAACAAAAGGCTGACTGGAAAGATAAGTCAAAATGGTGTGCTTTCCACGAAGATTTCGGACATGTAACTGAGGATTGCATTGCTCTAAGGAAAGAAATAAGCTATCTTCTAAGCAAGGGATATCTGAAAGATCTCTTAGGAAGAAAGAAGAATAAGGGTCAGGATACTGAGAAGGATCCTGAGCGAGCAGCATCACCTCCCGCGGATGCCAAGATAATCAACTTCATTTCGGGAGGATCCGACATTTGTGGAACGTCGTATTCGGCGGCAAAGAGACATGCAAAGGAAGCTAAGGCCGAAATGGGAGACAAACCTGTCAGGATGACTAACCTCACAACTGACAAAGTGATCACATTTGATGCTGATGACAGGGATACTGTCCAGGATCCTCACCATGATGCTCTGGTAATAACGTTATATGTGGCTAACCATTTTGTACGCAGGATATTGGTTGATAATGGCAGCTCCGTCAACATAATCCAACTAGAAACTCTGAAGAGAATGAATGTATCCCCGATGGATATCACTTCGAAGTCTACCGTGCTTGTTGGGTTCAGTGGAGAGGCTAGAAACACAGTGGGAGAGATAAAGTTGCCAGTATACGTTGAAGGAGTCAACTCGATACAACGTTTCTGTGTGATGGATTCTCTATCCTGCTATAACATCATACTGGGAAGACCGTGGATTCACGATATGAAGGCTGTGCCATCAACATATCACCAATGCATCAAGATACCTACCCCTTGGGGAGTTGTCAAAGTTGATAGTGATCAGCAGGAGCCGAAAGAATGCTACTCATCCTCGATGAAATCCTCAACCAAACCTAGTGCAGCATAGCAATTAAAGACGCGGGCCCAGGATATCGTGGAGGATCCGGAGCAGGATGTGAAGAAAATTATCCTGGACCAGGATAATCCCGATATTTCGGTGCTCGTAGGGACCAATATCCCTCAGGATATTGAAGAACAATTAATTAACTTTTTGAAATGCAGGATGTCAACGTTTGCATGGAAGCATGAGGATATGACAGGCATATCCAAAGATATCATCACTCACAAGCTTGGAATTGATAAATCATTCAAGCCTGTTCAACAAAAAAGAAGGAAGTTTGCTCCTGAGCGGAATACGATTATTCAAGAGGAAGTTGAGAGATTATTGAAGTCCAGGATGATCAGAGAGGTTAAGTTCCCAAGGTGGCTAGCAAACGTGGTTGTGGTACAGAAGAAAAATGGGAAATGGAGAGTTTGTGTAGACTACACAGACTTGAACAAAGCTTGTCCTAAAGACCCATTTCCTCTTCCCCACATTGATGCAATGGTAGATGCCACTGCCGGGCATGAAATGCTGACCTTCATGGACGCATCCTCAGGATTTCAACAGATCCAAATGGAGCCTTCTGACCAGGAGGATACTGCCTTCATGACACCAACAGGTATTTATTGTTATACAGCTATGCCTTTTGGTTTGAAAAATGCAGGTGCAACATACCAAAGATTGGTAAACATGATGTTCAAAGACAAACTGGGGGACACCATGGAGGTATATATCGATGATATGGTGGTGAAATCTAAAAAGGCTGAGGATCACCTCTAGGATATCAAGGGAGCATTTGATATCCTGGATCGATACAACATGAAGCTGAATCCTGCTAAATGCCATTTCGGAGTGGGGGCGGGAAAGTTTCTTGGATATATGGTGACAAAAAGGGGGATAGAAGCAAGCCCAGAGCAGATCAAAGCTATCCTGGATATAAAATCACCCTCAAATATGAAGGACGTACAAAGATTGACAGGCCGAGTAGCAGCTTTAAACAGGTTTATCTCGAGATCCTCAGAGAAGTGCAAAGATTTTTATGATATCCTGAAGAAGAACAAAAGATTCGAATGGGGGGAGAAGCATGAAGCAGCCTTGCAGGATTTGAAACGATATCTCTCAACCGCACCTTTATTGATGAAGCCTGAAAATGGTGAACCACTATCCCTATACCTTGCTGTATCAGGGAATGCTGTAAGTGTCGTTCTTATAAAAGACCATGAAGGTCAGCAATATCCTGTTTATTATGTTAGTAAAAGTTTGTTAGATGCTGAAACTAGGTATTCTCATTTAGAAAAATTAATATTAGCTCTAGTCATGGCATCGACAAAGCTTAGACATTATTTCGAGACACATAGGATACATGTTAAAACAAATTATCCTGTCAAAAATGTGCTTAGGAAACCAGAGATGTCAGGCAGGATGGCCAAGTGGTCAGTAAAGTTAAGTGCTTATGATTTAGTATATGAACCTAGAAATGCCATAAAGTCCCAAGCTTTAGCTGACTTTGTGGCTGATTTCAGTAGTGATATTCAGGATGAGGTAGACCTAGAAGTTCAACAGTTAGGAGAATCCTCAGGACCCTGGACATTATATACTGATGGTGCATTTAATGTAAGAGGAGTAGGATTAGGAATACTACTAAAATCGCCACAGGGGGACATATTACCCCAGGCTATTAGGTGTGAATTTCCTGCTACTAATAATGAGGCAGAATATGAAGCTTTAATTGCAGGATGAGAATTGGCTAAGAGTATGAGTATCAAAAATTTGCAAGTATATGTTGACTCTTTGTTAATTACTAACCATTTTAATGGATCCTATGCAGTTAAGGGTGAGAAATTAATCGAATATCTCGATATTCTCAAAAAATTAGCAGGATATTTCGATGTTTTTATACTTGAACAGGTACCAAGGGAGGATAATGCTGAAGCGGATGCATTAGCAAATTTGGGATCATCGATCAGGATACCCGAAGGGACCCAAATACCAATATTACATGTCTTATATCCTGCAACGAATCCTCAGGATAAAGAAGTAGCGGGTATTCAGGATCCTGAAGCAGAGCATCCTGAAGAGGATCCTAAATCCTGGACAGCTCCAATTATGAGATATCTCAAAGAAGGACACATCCCTGGAAATGAAAATCCTAAGGCATTTAGGATGAAGGTATCACGATTCACTATTATAAATAATATTTTATTCAAGAAATCTCTTGCAGGACCGTATTTGAGGTGCTTGGAGGATCCTGAAGCCAAAGAAGTACTTCAGGATATACATGAAGGGGATTGTGGTAACCATGCTGGGGGCAGGTCGTTATTCTCAAAAGTATTAAGGACAGGATATTATTGGCCAACAATGAGAAAAGATGCCGCAGAATATGCTCGAAGATGTGACGCATGTCAAAGACATAGTAACATACTGCATCAACCTGCTGAACCATTGTATCCTATTGTTTCCCCTTGGCCATTTATGAAGTGGGGTATGGATATAGTGGGAAAGCTACCAAAAGCTCCGGGAGGAAAAGTTTTTATGCTAGCAATGACAGATTATTTCTCTAAGTGGGTTGAAGCTGAAGCATTTGTTCAAGTTAGAGACCAAGAAGTAGTATCCTTCATAAAGAGGAATATCCTGACCAGATTCGGAGTACCAGCCGAGATAATCTGTGACAATGGTTCTCAGTTTATAAGCAAGAGAACTACTGACTTTTGCTAGAGTTGGGGAATCAAAATGATAACATCTACTCCAGTACATCCTCAAGCGAATGGACAAGCAGAATCCTCAAACAAGATAATTGTCAATAACTTAAAGAAAAGGCTTGGAGCCAAAAAAGGGAGATGGGCAGAAGAATTACCCTTTTTTTGTGGGCTGATAGGACAACGGTAAAGAATGCAACAGGCCAAACCCCGTTTTCCTTGGTATTTGGAACAGAAGCAATGATTCCAACGGAAATGACATTACCTACTGCAAGATCTACCCTAAGTGATACTGAGCAGAATCCTGAAGCCTTGAGTCAGGATTTAGACACTATAGATGAGAAGAGACACGCGGCAAGGCTAAGGATGGCAGCATATCAACAGAGAATATCCAGGGCATATAACAAGAATATTAGGACCAGAAGATTTAAGGTTGGAGATTGGGTGTTAAGAAAGGCTTTTCAGAATACTACTAATCCTGCCGATGGCAAGTTAGCTCCAAAATGGGAAGGACCATACGAAGTTGAATCAGAAGCAGGGAAAGGAGCATACAGACTCAAGAATATGGAGGGGGATATGCTACCGAGATCTTGGAATGCTATACACCTTAAGCTCTATTTCAAGTGAGTTTAGAATTTAATTTCTAACTCAGGATGGTATGAATTCTACCTTTTTTAAATATGTTTGGTTTAATTTATTCTTTGTAATCCAATACTGACTTAAGCATCGGAGGGGTGTTAGCCAAGCTAACACCCACCTTAGTTTACAATTGTTTTGCAGGATATGTTTCAGGATATAGCTCCAGGATATGTACTCAGGATAACTCGAAAGATTAGAGGATTGGCCCCCTCTCTCACGTACAAGGGATCCTGATCCCTTCACAGGTTTAAAGGTATTCACCTTTCTTCCGAATTGGGTTTAAACACCCCGCCTGGAGCGCAAGTTATTCAGGGATAGTTCAAGGTGGCGGGACCAGTCCATGTAAAAGTGGCTGACAATTTCGTTACTGTTGGCTATATCCTGAATCCTAAAGGTATATGAGGATTGATCACCCTCTCTCACGAAAGGGTATTTTCATACTCTCTAAGGTTTAAAGGTTTTCTCCTTTCTAAGTCTTGGAGTTTATACACTCCCGCCTGTAGCGCATGAAAATTTAGGATTTTCCCCAGGATACAAGGGATTTATCTCCAGTACATCCTTGGGTTTTACCCTTGGGACGTAAAAAATTGCCTATACAATGGAAACTGACATTCAGTAGATTTCTAAAGTATTTGAAGACATTGTACACAGGGGACATCCCTACCAAGGTGGTGATGTTAAAAGGATAAGGCTCGGAACTAATGTACTAAGTACCTCGCACAGGGGACATCTTCATTGAAGGAGTTGCAAAAAGATTGAGGCTTGGTAATAAGGTTATATACTACTCCGGGTATGATCTTTCCTTTGTAAACATCGTCTAAGTTTTTAGTAACACTATGTTTTATAAAAAGTTAAGTATCCTGATATATTCTCAAAATCTTTTCAGGATATTTGATTAAGGTGTTTGAAACTAGTATTAGTTTAGAACTTTGATCATTTAAGTATTATCAAAACTTGGTTTTGGAAAATAGATTGTTTTTCAAAAGCTTTCTACAAAGTTGAAGGAATGTTTGGAAGTTCTATCTAATAAAAAGTTTTTATAATATATCGCTGAGCATATTGATCAGGATATTTTCATAAGATAATAATACAAAATTTTACAAAGCTAAGAGTTACACTAAGTAATGCAAGGCGACAGCAAATAAGTCAAAAGATAGTTATATTATTAACAAGTCAAAAGTTGTGCTTTTGGTTTCACCTCAAACCGAGGCCCATCCACCAAAAGCACAATTAGTTTCTACCGTACTTGTGTAACGGTTGGAGGATCTATCTCAAAACAGGACCTGTCCACCTACAACCGTTACCACGTTCAAAACAAATTATACTAATCGATGACCAAGGGCTTCATCCTAAAACCTAGGACCCATCCACCTTTGGTCATCATATTGTTCTGATGCAGGAAATGTAAATTGTTCGAAGACAGGAAAAGTAAATTGTTTATGCAACCACAACCATGAAATTTAAAAGTGGGCTCCGGCCTTGGCACGTATATCCATCATCGCCCACTCCGCTGCCTAAGAAGCGGCACCTTCTTGATCAGCAACGTCCTTCCCAGCATTCGCCCCAGCATCAGCCTCAGGATTCTTCTCAGCATCATCATCAGCTTTGGTCACTTCTTCAGCCGCCTTAGAGGGCTCTTCACCAGCATGCTTTGTAGGATGAGCAACGGGATGACCTCCGAGATCCTGAAGTTTCTCCTCCCAAGCCTTTATATTCCAGGAGGGCATTCGAAGCCCAAATCCCTGGCTTCGTAAGCCATCCTTATCCTGGCTTGGAGAAGAGAGACGACCACGGATGCTTTGAGGCTATCCCGATATGAACTCATATTCTGCTGGTATTGGAGAAGGGCGGCATCTAGTTTGGCTTGAGCATCCTCGTTGGCTTTGTGGAGAGTAGCTTGGTGATCCCGGATCATTGCCTTGTATTTGTCTTCATAATGCTGGGATTTAGCAGCTGCAATGGTTCCTTGGTCAGCTATGGTGGCCTCAGCTTTCTCCAGCTTGATCTCCAACATCTTGTTAAGCCCGCAAGCGTCTTCATACAAGTGCATAAGACAATCCAGACCCTATCGATAAAGACACAGGTATTGATGTAAAAAATAAGCAGGATAAGGACTAACATACTTGTGCAGGATATCGAAAAGAAAATTCTACCTGTTTGAGGAATGAGGTGGCTTCGTTGAACCCATGATTCTCGAGAGAGAATGTTTCAGAAACAGCTGGGGAGTCCGTCTCCTTTCTCTTCCGAGAGCTGGATGCCCGGGTCCTGGATGCCGGAGGGCCTTTGGGGGCAGAAACAGTCTTCGAGGAGGTAGGCTTTGGTGTAGCAGACGGCTTTGGCTTGGATTCTTGTTTGATGGGTTCGAAGCTGGAGTAGCAATCCAACTCGTCAAGTTGGAAACCTTCAAGGTTGACAACCGGTACTGCACGAGGGAAGATGTTCTTGAACTCATCATACTTTTGAAAAATAATTGATTTAGAATATATGTAACTACTGAGAATGTTCTTACCAGACATCTCTGAGCTTGATTTCTGGCTTGAATCTGTGAGAGACAGGGAGAAAGTTCTTTCACTGACAGGAAGTCGATAGATTTCTTCGATCTTGGATTCGGATTCTGCGCTGGGAGGTACTAAATCTCTGAAGTTCGCTGCATAAAAATGTCAGGATATAAGTCTGGGATATAGTTTGAAGATATAATTGGGGATATTCCTAAAACCCTAAATCCTACCCTTGGTTAACCATTTAACTGGCAGATCGAAACCCTTATCAATAGAATCTCTTTTTACGAAAAAGAATTTTCGTCGCCATCGATCCTCGTTCTTGGAGGCCTTAAGAACCAAAGGGTTCTTGGAGGTAGAAAACAGAAGAAAACGATGATCGCCATGGGATCTCAACCGGTATGCTATAGGGAGGTCTTCAATAAACAGGTTGGGAAAATGACGAGACTTGATTTGATCCAGCACTATCAAGACTCGCCAGACCATTGGCATAACTTGGGCGTAACTAAGGCCGGTGAGGTCGAAAAAGCTAGAGATAAAGGGTGGAAACGGGTACCGGAGTCCAAGAGAGAAAGGGTAAGCGAAAAAACAAACCCACTCGTCGGATGACGCGTCCGATCGGGCTTCCCGGTCGAAATGGCGAAAGACTGTTCCGGTGGGAAAGGCACCGGAATCTTTAAGAGCAGCGATGTCGGCATTGTTGAAACAACAGACTTCCTTTGATGGGTTGCGAATAAGGTTTTGACTTATGAGGGCTGAGGCCGGTCAGTCCGATCGGGATTTCGTTCGTGGTGCCATGAAAAGTATTGAGCAAACTAAAAGAGATTCAAGAAAGAAAGATAGAAAGGAAAATACCTGATGTCCGCTTGAAGATAAGGATAACCGTAATAAGGAGTCCCTCGGTTAATATAGGATGAATATAGGGGGTAAAGAGTAAATAATGCATTGGAAGTTGCACCGCTGTCATTTCAAGGGTCTAGTCGTATTAATTGCCTTAAGTTATGAGGTGAAATTTTTGAAATATATCCGTTGGATTGGTATCCCAACCGATATATTTGGGGACAATTGTTATGGCTCATTTTCTAAGCATACATATCCTGACCAATATCCTGCCTTTATTTGTTTATTTGTGACCAGGATGCTGGAAGAGGATATTGCTAACATCTTGGGTCATATCCTGAGGTTTATTGAATTAACCACGTGCAGGTTAAAGGCTGAGACTTGCTAACGGTCAAGTGGACTTCTTCTCCTCAAGACTCGGACGTGTTTGTTGAAGGAGAGACGTTGAACCCGAAAGACCAGGTCTACAACATTCGATTAAGGAATATTCGGTGGATCCCGGAAGTTTAGGATAGTTTGTTATATTATCTTTACTATAAATAGATGGGGGCGGATCAGTTTAAGGCACACAATTTTTACACTAACACTCTCGAACACTTTCACTCTCTAGCTCATTGCAAACACCACACTTGTATTCAAATTTCATTGTAACACATAGTCGATCCGCACCACATCCTGCACTGTATCCTGACGTTTGAAGTAATAAGAAGAACAAGGCAGCTGCGATTGTCAGCTCCCGAGGTTTTATGCCGGCGATCTAGATTGATCAAGGGCTTTCCTCGTACATCTCGTGTCGTTTACTTTACTTTTGCTCATAGTTTGATCGTAGATACAACTCAATATCCTGAGCCGTATCCTGAATACTGATTTTCTAAATAACTTAACAAGCAAATTTTTCACACATATTTCTAGCACACTACCTCACTTAACTAATTTGATCACTAAATTGCTTAGGTAATTTTTGACCAAAACAGTTTTAAAGCACCATTTTAACCAAACAACGTTTTCAACCACAGTTTTCTCAACAGTAGTTCCAAACATCTGTTTTCATCAATCTGTTAACCAGAGTCAACAGATGTATCAACCACTGTTTTATTTTCAAACATCTATTCCCAATAACAGAGCTTTGATCATTTAAACATACCTTTGCCAATATTACAAGCTTTTACACTCTCAAACCTAAATATTTATTTACTTAATTTAAATAACAAACATGGTTAATAATTTTAACACAACTAATTATATAAAAACTACAAGTGTAAAACAGAGGTAACTATATAATAAACAAAGTTCAAAAAAGCAAACAACAATCAATAGAATACAACATACTAATTCCAAATCAATGCGCGAAACAACATATAAAGATCTGACGGCTAAGTACTGTCCACGTCACAACCTCTGATGAATAATGGATGACAGTTGTTAGGAAACCACTGATGAATCAATATCAGTAGTTTACAATGATGAAAATGAAACAGTAGCTGACTATAACTATCAGTGGATAACCTATCAGTGGATTAAAACATTGAGCTTTAACAACAGTGATTATATAAAAGTAGTTCAAGCATGTTCCTTCTCCAAAAAAAAAAAACTATATTTTAACCAAACAGTCATTTTAATCCCCTTAAACCTCCACAAAACACTATTTTAACCCAACAGTGGTTTTAAACCACCATTTTAACCAAACAGTAGTTTCAACAACAGTTTTGTTAACAGTAGTTCAAAACATCTGTTTTATTTTCAAACTTCTGTTCCTAATAACAGAGTTTTGATCATTTAAACATACCTTTGCCAATACTACAAGCTTTTACACTCTGAAACCTAAATATTTATTTACTTAATTTAAATAAAAAACATGGTTAGTAATTTTAACACAACTAATTATATAAAAACTACAAGTGTCAAAAAGCATACAAAGTTCATCCATCTGTTGACCCAGGTCAACAGATGTATCAACCACTGTTTAATTTTGAAACATTTGTTCCCAATAACAGAGCTTTAATCATTTAAACAGACGTTTTCCAATATTACAAGCTTTTACACTCTCAAACATCAATATTCATTTACTTAATTTAAATAACAAACATGATTAATAATTTTAACACAACTAATTATATAAAAAATACAATTGTCAAAACAGCAAATATCATTCAATAAAATACAGGATCCTAATTCCTAATCTATTGGTGAAACAGTAGTTTCAACAAGTAAAGCTCCTTTCGGACCATCGTAGTTGTCAACATGTTGGAGGTATTTCAGAAGATCGTTACTCAGATCAACTTCAATCATATCCCCCAGATGCTTGTTATCAGCCACTTGTTGTCTTCAATTATATTAGTACTTCGGCGCGTATCTACATAATCAACTACACGAGGATTATTGAAAACAAACACCTTCATCCAGACTTCTTCTTCATATCTGAGCAAATCAGCAGTTAGCTCAGCAGACTTTCCAATAACAATCAAATGCAACCTCTTTGCGATGGTCAAAAAATGCCCTTGGCAAGGATTGACTACAATACTCTCGGGAAAATGAAGCATTCTAAAAGTCTCAGTAAGAACATCAAAAGCAACGATGTTCCTCTCACCTAGTGGATACCAATAATTTGAAACCATAAAATATATGGTTTTATCTGCATAAACTCCTATAGACCAGGAATAATGACTTGAACCATAATTGTTTACGATACCGAAATTTATTGTTCTCCATGACTCACGACATCGTGAGTAAACACGAGCAGTAGTTACATTACGGTAACATCTGATGTTCAGCACTTTCAGATCATTAAACTGATCAAAATAAATTCCACCAGTATTAGAGTTTCGATGATGATTGTAATTGAAGTAGTCATCACACAAAACCTTATACCGCCTGATAGTTGGATTCCAAAGAATCAACTGACAGCAAACCCCTTCATTGCAAACTAACAACAAACCATTAAATGAAGATAGAATACGTAAGAAGCTAGGGTGGACATTGTTAGGAAAACTTAAGGTTTTGCTTCTAACAACATCCAAATTACCACCAACTACGTTGTCAATGACAATTGACGTGTCTTTAAAGGATAGTAGTTTCTTTTGTACTGAATCTCCACTTCGGAGAGCATGCATCATCTGAAATGCATGAGTTGACAATTCCCTATAAAAATTCTTGGAAAGACATTTGAAACGGCCAATATCTTCTGCAGAGAGCCTTGTGAAAATCTCGTCAACAATCACTTGAAATCCAAATTTTTCCATTCTGCAGAGAGCCTTGTGAAAATCTTGTCAACAAAATTTTTTAAGATGGTTGAGTAGATGGATGAAAACGGTAATGATCAAAACCTCTGCCCAATGTATTTTATATACCCAATGAAGGCGGTTATGACTAAATACATCATCAGACGAAAGAATATGATGCGACACTCGTTAGGCTTTTAATGCATTTACATGGGAAAATATAAAATTAAACACGTTATTATAATTACAATTAACCTATTCATTTACTTATAAGACGCCTTTACCATAAGACAGAAGTGATTGCTTGACGTGCATTAATTGCAAAGTACATATCCCAAGGCATTTTGAATTTGAAATTACCGGCAATTTCAAAACCACTGCTATGGTATATGTTTGCCAAAGGAAACATATACTTTCTTGGCTATGGGCAATAGTTTGCTGATCTGATTTGAAAGCAATTGTCATGATGACTTTTCTAATAGCATTAATTACTGATTTAATTTGCAAAAATAGTCATCAAGATTTTTTTTATTTTTTAATTTAACTTTAAATTTTATCATGAAAACAATGTTGTAGTAACTCTTATCTCATTGGAATGTAACGATTAGGTAAAATGGTAATTTCATTGTAATTCTAGTTTTTATTTGATAATTTCATTGTAATTCTAGTTTTTATTTGATAATTTCAATCTATCAATAATTAACACCGTCAATAACAGAAGTTGTCTTTCAACAGTGGATAACATTTAACAATCAGATGTTTGAACCAAATCAGTGGTTGTAACAGACTTTTAAGGATTAGTGAAAGCTGTCATTTTTAACTATTTTGAGATTGTTTGACCTTAAACATCTGTTTGGACATAAACAGATGTTTGAAATTAAACAAATGTTTGACCTTAAAAAGAAGTTGGCCCATAAACATCTGTTTGCAAAAAAAGACAAATTTCAAGAATACTATTCCCAAACAATCAAAATGAGAAGCTTAATAATCATCCTAGTGTACTTCATCTTTATTTAGTAGTATAAAGATTAAACCACTGTTCAATTTATAGTACAGATCAGTGATATGAAATCTAACAATCAAAATGGGGTGATGTGATAAATAGCGTTACATATAAACATCTCAGTGATATGAATTCTAACAATCTAACAGAGTATAAAACACTGATGTGATAAATACTGTTACATATAAATACTGTTAAGATAAACAAAGATAGAATATCTACTATTGATGCTGAACCACTGCTACACTAAACACTGTTACATAAGAAACACTGATACATAAATACTAAAGTTGAATCTGTTGTAGATGCTGAAACACTGCTGCTACTGAGCAGTGGTTTTCCTTTTGTTGATCAGGCTTTAGGTACATAAGTGCTTGTCTTTAACAGGGCTTTGCCTTCAACAGTGCATAGGCCTCATGAGTCAATAAGCCCATCAGTTTTTATAAGGAGCAGTGGTTAATTATAACAGTCCTTAGCATGATCAGCTGTTATAACAACACCATAACCCTTTGAGAGGAAGCAAGTGTCCGTCTATTCATTTGAGAGGACTCATTGCATTATCTCATTGGAATGTAACGATTAGGAAAAATTGTAATTTAATTTTAATTCTAGTTTTCATTTGATAATTTCATTCTATAATTAATTAACCACATCAACAATAAAAATGTGAGCAGTGGATGTTTTTTAGGAAAACCAATGATTGTCAATATCAGTGGATGTCAACAATAAAAATGTGAGCCGTGACTATTTTTTAACTATCAGTGGATAGCCAACAGTGATTCAAAAACAGATGTTTGGACGGTGAGTGGTCAACATGAAGAATGAAGAAACAGAGGTTGACCATCAAACCAATCCTTGACACTATTAAACCTCTGTTGACTTACCAAACAAATGTTCAGACACAATTCAACATCAACATAATCTAAATATTACTGAAACACTAAATAATAAGTAAAAACAAAACACAACATAGATTCATAAAATTAAATTTATTCATTTATTCATGACCTTAAAACTAAAAGTCCAATAATTACATCACATACTGAACCATATTAAAGTTCAAATCTAAGAATAACAACAAGAATTAAGAAACTTTAGTTTCAACTCCATCGATTGCTGAACCTCTCGATGTATGTTCTTCAGCATCGCCATGAACTGCACGTCTTTATCACCGCACTCTATATTACTGACAACACAAATAAGAAACAAACCTAAAATGCAAAGGTCTCTTCTCAACTATTGTAGCACATCTGAGATTTCACGATATTGGACGAATCTATACTTTCTATAAAAGAAGAAAATCTTCCTGGCGCAAGAAAACCTGAATTTCGATTTAACGAAAATCAAACAATGCAACTCTCCCATCAAAGAAGATAGCACATGCAACTTTTCAAGATAGAAGATACATATCATCCGTTGAAGCTGCAACTCTACCATCAAAGAAGGTAGCACATGCAACTTTTCACGATGTTGCAACAATGATACTGCAGCATCGATATTGAAAGGTTGATGTGGGATGTGAATTTACATTGAAACCACGATGTTGGAACAATGATACTGGAACGATAACATGTAAACATAATCAACAAACATTCGAACAAAAAAGTGTAATCGGAGATTAGCGGCTGAATCACGAGAAAGATGCATCTGAGAGAGAAAGATACGCTCACATATATGAGCGAGCGAGATTTGAATGTGAAACCAGATAATTATATCTTATTTATAGGATAAGAATATATGGTTTGAATTTTGAATTTCAAAATTACTGATACTATCAGTAATTACTGATCTGATTTTAAAGCAACTGTCATGATGTTTATTGGGAACTGATGTTTATTGGGAACTGAAAGGTAAGTAGTGTATATCTTTATATCCTGCTTTATTAAACTAATTAAATATTAGAAATGATATGCAAAGTAGGAAAAAAAAAGAGAACGTCAATTTTAAATTACAATTTTGCATATTTTGAATTTCAAAATTACTGATATTATCAGTGATCTGATTTGAAAGCAATTGTCATGATGGCTTTTATAATTTTTATTTTAACTTTAATTAAGATATAATAACCGTCAGTTTGAAATTCACATTTTGCATATTTTAAATGTCCAAAGCTCAAGAAATTAGCATTAATTACTAATTTGATTTGCAACAAATAGTCATCAAGTATTTTTTTTATTTTTTAATTTAACTTTAAATTTTATCACAAAAACAATGTCTTAGGAACTCTTATCTCATTGGAATGTAACGATTAGGTAAAATGGTAATTTCATTGTAATTCTAGTTTTATTTGATAATTTCAATCTATCAATAATTAACACCATCAATAATAAAAATGTGAGCAGTGGCTGTTTTTTAGGAAAACCGTTGAGGGTCAATATCAATGGATGTCAACAATAAAAAAGTGAGCAGTGGCTATTTTTTCCTATCAGTGGATACCAAACAGTTTTTTAAACACTGATGTTTAGTAAGTCAGTGGTCAACACGAAGATTGAAGAAACAGAGGTTGTATTTCAGCAGTGGATAACTTTTAACAATCAAATGTTTCAACCAACACAATGGTTGTAACAGTGTTTTAAACAGATGTTGGGGCTTAAACATATGTTTCGCCTTATATATCAGTTGTCTGGACTTAAACAAAAGTTTGAACTTAAACAGATGATTGCCCATAAACAGAAAATTGGCCATAAACAGATTTTTGGCCTTAAACAAATCTTCAAGCTTAAACAAATGTTTGCCCATTAACATTTGTTTGCAAAAAAAGACCAATTTCAAGAATACTATACCCAAACAATCAAAATGAGGAGCTTAATAATCATCCAAGTGTACTTTATTTTTATTTATTAGTATAAAAATGAAACAACTGTTCAATTTATAGTACAAATCAAACCAATGAAGTGATGTGATAAAAATGTTACATATAAACACTGTTGGGATAAACACTGTTACATATAAACACTGATGTCATAAAAATTGTTACATATAAAACACTGAGGTGATGACATCTAACAACCTAACATACTATAAAACACTGATGTGAAAAACACTGTTACATATAAACACTGTTAACATAAACAAAGGTATGAGCTTAAACAGATGTTTGCCCATAAACAGAAGTTTGGCCATAAACAAATGTTTGCCCATAAACATCTGTTTGCAAAAAAAGACCAATTTCAAGAATACTATACCCAAACAAACAAAATGAGGAGCTTAATAATAATCCAAGTGTACTTGATTATTATTTATTAGTATTAACATGAAACAACAATGTCTTCAAATCACCGGATTAGATCATGAACCCATATTAGAGGTCAAACAAAACCACAACAGGACCACATGAATAATATCATTTCCACTTTTATTTCAATGCACTTAAATGATAGGGTGATTTGGGATTTTGTACTTGTTTAAAAAATAAGGTGTCGACCAAAATTCAAACAGATGTTGACCAAAAGTCAATCAAATGTTGGCCAATAGTGAAATAGATGTTGACCTTAAAAGATGTTTGGTTTAAGGCCAAACATCTGTTTATGGCCAAATATCTGTTTAAGTTCAAACATCTGTTTAAGTCCAAATATCTGATACAGAAGCCGAAACATCTGTTTAAGGTAAAACATATGTTTAAGGTCAAACATCTGTTTATGGCCAAACATCTGTTTAAGCTCAAACAACTGTTTAAGTCCAAACCTCTGATATAAAAGGCCAAACATCTGTTAAAGGCCAAACATCTGTTTAACCCTGAACAGATGTTTAACTTAATATGATCTACTGTCTTCTAACACTGTTTTCCTCTTAAAAACACTGTTCAACCTAACATGGGTTTCAATTATCTATTGACCAAAATGCAAACAGATGTTCAAACCACTGTTTGTTATTGTACTTTACAAAATTACATAGAATTCAAGAAAAAGAAACTAAGAAATTTACGAATCTAAAAGAAACAATTTAAAATCTAAGAACAACACCAAGAAATTTATGAACCTAACAGCAAAAATTTAGTGCTTTTTAGCTTAAAATTTAGTGCTTTTAGCTTTAAACTCCATCAAAGTATATCTTCGACAATTGCCATGAACTCCACGGAAGTACTCAATGCATCAACAGCAGGATTTATAGAAACCTGATCTCTCGTGAACAGACCAAGATGCAGTACATGAAAACACTTCTTCAGCTGCGGAAGAGTAGCCCTTTCCTCATATACTTAATACTTAACTTTGTTCATAAAGAGCTGCTTCCACTCAAACTTTATGCTTGTTTTAATACAAAAAAGGCAGGAAAGACCATTACTCTAGTAAGATAAAATCTTATCTTACAGCAATAGCAGATGCTTTCTTGCGTTTAGTAGGAACTACTGCGGCTTCTATATCATCATCATCTGCCCAGAGTCACATATAATCATCATTTAGTCACCAGCAAAAATTATTATAAATGTACATTTAAAAATATTTTTTTGTGTTTAATTTAACTTTATGCTTCTTTAATACAAACCTATAATAACCCGCATCAGATTGTATGAATTTCAAACAACTGTGATTAGACTGAAATATAAAGCGAGAATTAGAGTATATCACTTCAAAATAAAAAACTAAAAAATTCAAAACTGGAGTAGCAAAACACACATACTTTAAACGATGTTGGAACAATAATACTGAAAACAACCGTAGAACAATCATCATCATCATCATCATCTGTAGCAGATCATTCACAATCATCATTTAGTCACAACTCAGATAACAAAACTTCAGTAAAAATAAAAAACAAAAACACATACCATTATCAAGGGAAACCACATATCAACAAAAAATTTTCTGAAAATGGGTTAGAGAGAGCTTCAGTTTTCTCTTATCCTTTATGAACAAATGCCGAGTATTGAGAAGAAGAGATACATATCGTCCGTTCAACGTACAACTCTCCCATCAAAGAAGGTAGCACATGCAACTTTTTACGATGTTGCAACAATTATACTGCAACATCGATATTGAAAGGTTGATGTGTGATGGGAAGCTTCATTGAAACGACGATGTTGGAACAATGATACTGGAACGATGATTATATAAGGAGCAATGATTAGTTATAAGAGTCCTTAGCACATGGAACTTTAACGGGGATTTGTATTCAACAGTGGATAGGCCTCATCAGTATTTAAGTCCATCAGACTTTATAAGGAGAAGTGGTTAGTTATAACAGTCCTTAGCATGATCAGCTGTTATAACTGTTCCATAACACTTTGAGAGGAAGCAAGGGTCGGTCTATTTGATTGAGAGGAATAATTGCATTACATCCCTGTTGAAAAATTGAATTGATAAATTTAGGGAAAGTGAGGTTGAAAGATGATAACCCAACAGTAGAGGATCTCATTCTACAACTTCGATAAATTAAGGGTATTCTCATATAATGGTTCCTGGCTGCTTCCAATGAAGCGGCACTTTCATCTGTTGTTCTTCAAAGATCTATTATCTATTATGTATTATCTATTCTATCTATTATATATAATAAATGAAAGTGATTTGGTCCACGTGACCCAAATAACTTTCATTTATTATATATAATAAATAGAATAGATAATCTATAATAGATAATAGATGTTTGAAGACAACAGATGTCCAAAGTGCCGCTTCATTGGAAGCATCTAGGAAGAATTATATGAGAATACCCTTAATTTATCGAAACTTTAGAATGAGATCTCCGCTATTGGGTTAACATCTTTCAACCTCACTTTCCCTAAATTTATCAATTCTATTTTTCAACAGGGATGTAATGCAATTATTACCTTATTTAAGATACCTTCAACTGCATCTTCAGATAAATCAACATTCATTTCACTCAAATGATCCCTTCAACTGCATCTTCAATCATGAACTATCTAAAGAAATGGATGAAATCATCCAAAAATACCCAAAATAAAACTAAGTAAACCATCCAATATTCTTGAGAACTCACCATTAGTGTGATGACCAATATAAAATCAAACCCTAAAAGCATACAAATCATAGTGAAATATGAAAGAAACAAACCAATAATATCAAACAAATCACAATAGCAAACAACATCAAACAATAATAGCAAACAACATCAAACAATAATAGCAAATAACATCAAACAATAATAGCAAACACCTGATGTTGAATCCACTGTGGATGTTGAATCCACTATAGATGCTGAACCACTGCTGTTACAAACAGATAATACCTCGGGAACTGGAAATTTAAGAGGATAGGCTTCAAAGGCTTGAACAATCGGAAGATTCAAATCTCAAGCAAATGAAACCCTAATTTCAAAAAGAATTATTGGTGAACATATTCAAAGATCAATAATCAACAGATGTTGTACTCATATCATCACCGTTAAGGAAAAAACCCTTAGTTTCTGAACATATTCAAACATACCAGTTCATGGCGGAAATCTATCCGCAGGTAAGCGGATTTCAACTTTGATGACCATCGATGACAACAACCCTGGAACCATATGATGAGATTATGAGTAGAAATTAGGGTTTAACTAAAACTTTGTATGAAAATAAGAAGAAATAAACACAGATCTTTAAACATACAAATCAAACCTCAAATGGAAGAACCTTGCGGACGAAGAAGATGAAAGAATCTTCCCAACTATAGCTCGAGATGATAATTACAAAAGCCAGATATTACCTCTTCATTGTATAATCAGACATGAAAATTACAAAGGCTGAATGATTCATGATGAGATGATTTCGTTTGATTTTTGATTAAGAAGGGAGAAGAGTACAGGAGAAGGAGAAGAAGATTCAGATTCAGGGTTTTGAAAAGG
This sequence comes from Helianthus tuberosus, assembly GCA_030545235.1. Taxonomy (NCBI): domain Eukaryota; kingdom Viridiplantae; phylum Streptophyta; class Magnoliopsida; order Asterales; family Asteraceae; genus Helianthus; species Helianthus tuberosus. The sequence continues at coordinate 16,563,175 of CM060354.1, read as the reverse complement.
AAAAAAAGGAGACGGAGGGAGTATAAAAGGGATGGAAGTGTGGTACTGTTGGTCGGGAAAACAGAACTGAGGATGCCCTAATTAAGTGACACGTGGCCCAAATAACTTTCATTTATTATATTTAATAGATTTTCTTTTTTTTTTCTTTTTTTAAATGTATTTTTTAAATAAAAAGGTAAAATGACAAAACTACCCTCATTTGAATAGATTTAACTTAAAATTTTTAATCTGGTTAGTGTTAAAGGACGTATGGTGTAATATGTTTTACAAATAAAGGACTGTGACTGTAATTATTGAAGTTAAAGTGCATTCATTGCAATCTAATACAAACACAAAGGACGAAAAGTGTAATTTACCCTACTTCTTATTTTTGTTTTTTATATCTTTATATGTTATTTATATAATTAAACTTAAAATGTTAAAAGTTTAACCCTTTCCCGTATTTTTAGTTTTAATACATTTAAAATTAAATTAATATACATAAAATACTATAGGTCGAGCTAGTTCACGAGCCGAGCCAAGCCAGGTCTAGCTCGGGTTTGACTCGATTACAAATCAAGGCAAATCGGCTCATTTACAACCGAGCCGATTCTAAACCAAGTTTTTTCGAGCAAATCACGAGTAGTGAATTATTTTTACCACCCCTAGTCGGGCTTGGGTTTTTTTTGGGCCCTATGTCAAAGGGTTGAACTTTAGAAGTAATTTGAGTCGATAATGAAACGACGCCGGTTAGTGTTTTTCAAGTCAACAGCTCAACAACGAAAAAACCCACCATCTCCGTCAACAATGGAGGCACACGGCGGCGCCGGTGGAGTTCCGGCACCAGCAGCAATCGTAGCATGTATCAGCTTGACTATCTTGTACTCCCCCACATTAATCCTCCGTCTCCCGCCCCCTTCATCTTTCAAAACCTTCAGCATCTGACGGTTTATTTGCGCCATTATCTCCACCGTCGTTTCACTTGTTGTCTGGGCCTTTGTTCTTCCTGTAAGTTTGCTTATTCAATTCACTGTCTTTACACTTTGATTGTTCGATGGTTGGTTGCTGGTAGTATCTAGGGTTTTGTTGTTTTTATAATTTGGGTATTTTGTATTTATGACCAATTCAGTGATTGCAAATAAACTAGATTGTGTGAAATAATAAATTATGCAAAAACTTATGTTCTTGATTCATTATCTGCAGATTATAAAGGGTTAGCGAGTTGCTAAAATTTTTTGCTGAAAATGGAATTTGATGTACGAAACAATGGGAAGCGGTGGTTTTTTCTCTTTGCCTGATTTCCCTAATGTATATCGGGTCGTTTATACTTAAAATTGTTTCAATTCGGAGCTCGTGGGCCGAACATGAGGACCGTCAGATAGATATATCATTTCATGGCTTAAAGAGTGGCTTCAAAACCTCATCAACTGGATGGTTTCAGCTGTTTACAATATTTCAGTTTGGAGAATGTATATTGTGGTCAGTTTGCTATTTTAGTTATCTTTAAAGTTTCAATTATTTTGATCATCTAGGCGGTTTCACATTATATGTGAAAAAAGGTATTTTTCTTTTTTAATATTGAGCAAGCATTTATACTCATTGTGGCTGATGCCATTATGAGTAAAATTTATCCCTAATCTTGCAAATTGTCATTGTAGAATGACATCATTATTTGATTTACGTTTCACCATTAATCTAATACAGGCAGTTCTATATCTAAGAAAGTCGGCCCGTTTACTTATGGGTTGATTCAGGTTAAGTTTTATCTCAAAGAAGTCAAACTAGCAAAATTTGGGTCCCATGACTTTACGCCCCCTCGAAACTTTTGGGCAAGCTCAGTCACTGTGGTTGTTACACATTGATACTTTTGAAAAATAACACTTTGGTACAAAATGTCATACAACACATTGATACTTTCGAAAACATAACACTTTGGTACAAAATGTCATACAATATAAAGTAATAAATTTGTTTGTTTTCATACAAAAAAAAGACTATTACAACTATAAGCATACTGCTTGTACGTAAATAAGAAACTCATCCGAGTTTTTGTGTACTACAAAAGCACGAGTATCATGGTCATGTGGCGGTGTCTTCTTTCCACCACTAGTTCCATCCGGTTGTAGGAACATCACAAAACAAGGCTTAATTGGTGGTTATGCTGGCTATCTTGAAATTGTGTGTGCCAGGTGACCTAAAAAAAATAATTAATTATCCGGTAACATAACCAAAGACATGTAATAAATAAAACGATAAATAGCACGTTTACCATGATGTGATAACTCCAAGAAACACATCCTAGCCCGACATGTGAATCTGAAATACGCACCCAACTAGGCAGACAATAAGGAAATATCGATTCAAAGAACCAAACACTGTATAACTGATCCGGAAAAAAATCTCGCATGACATTTACAATGTAGTTCACGTAGGAAATAACAAGCATATCAATTATGTTTGTAGAGAGAGAGAGGGGGGGAGGGAGAGTCTGAGGAGAGAGAAAGAGGACGTCGGCGGTGGCATTGCAGCTCCGGCAGAGCTCCGATCTCCTTAAGAACATCGGAATAGTATCGGTATGTTGGAGAATGTTTAGGGTTTGGGAGTGATTTCGATTTGGGAGAATGAGGTATCGATTTGGGAGATAAATGTCTGGAAATGGGGGATACGAATATTATAATAAGTGTAGTTAGGGTTTTAAGTTGGAATTTTAAAGACAGGGTTGGGAAAAGACATAATTGCCCCTCAGGTGATTTGCACGTGACATGCTTTAACTGCTTAAATGGATGAGGTTAAGGGACGGGGAGCAAAATCATGAAGGCCTTCAAAGATGAGGGAGTAAAATGACTATTTTGAAAGGTTTGGGGTAAAACCGTTAAAGTGACCAAACTGTTGATGCAGATTTTGTGTCCGATGCTTGTCGAATAGATTAGTTTTATTTTACGCTGAATTTGTAATAGTTAGTGAAACGGTCCATCGAACGTGTATAGACCCGCTCGTTTGAAGTGGTCAAACGAGAGGGTTATTCGGTTGACCGTGTGTGTTTGCAAGACAAGGGGTGTGACTATAAATAGAAAACCCTTGTCATTTGCAACACAAGGAGAGTTTAGGAGGTTTGAGACCTCACCGGGAGAGATCACCACTTGGTCTCTCCCCGGATGTGTACTCCTTTGGTATTAGTTCGGTTATCTTGTAATCGGGCCGATTTGTAATGTTATACTACCGGATTAATACAAAGAAGTTGTTTGTTTATATCTAATCTCTCCCGTCTTGAACCGATCTCACAAGAATCACGGTTTCGGTCACGAAACTCGGTCCTACAATTGGTATCAGAGCCATGGTGCCTGATTTAGTAAATCTAACCGTTTACTAAGTCACATGTGCTCTAGATCTGTGATTTTCGTGATTTTTGTTCAAGATCTAAAAATGGTGAAATGAAGAAAAACTCAGATCTGGACCCGAATATTCAGATCTGTGCTGAAACGAGTGTTGGGTTTTATGTTTTTCACCTATATAATCAAGTTATCATCATCAAAAATCAAAAATACAATGTTTTCGTCAAAGATCTGCGGTATGAACAGTAGCTGTGTTCTTGATGTTCTTGGCAGCTTCATATTTCGAAAGATGTAAGGGTGCTCGAAAGATCAAACAGATTTCGAAGGATCATCTTTACCCTCAACAACTTCGAAAGATCCAGCATATTTCGAAAGATCAGACAGTTTCGAAGGATCCAGAATCGAAAGATCAGACAGTTTCGAAGGATCCAGAATCGAAAGATCAGATTTTGAAGGATCACCCTCATCCTCAACAACTTCGAAAGTCTGGATGTGTGTTTCGAAAGATGATCCTTCGATCCTTCGAAAGATGTCCCTCGAGAGATACCAGATGAACAGAAGAAGAAGAAGTCGAACATGAAGATGTTTGCTGATTTCGGATTTTAATGGATTCTGTTCTGCTGTTTGATGTGTGTATCGCAGATGTATGTTGTATCGATGAAGATGACACTGTTCATTTCTGAATCGGTTGATGCTGTGTACCGATGAAGAGATTTGGTGTTAGATTATGTATTCTGCATTTTGGGATTTGATTGAGGAAATAGGAATGAGATTGATTGTTGCTGGTACCCATCTTCTGATTGAATGATGTCGGCTGTTTGGTTGTTGCTGCTGATTGTTCGATTGAACAAGAAGAAGGAGACGGCTGGGATTTTTATTTGGGGTGTGATTGTCGGCTGCTAACAACTAGAATAGGGTTGTTGACTTCTTGGATTGGGCCGTGAGTGATGTAGAAAAGTGGGTTTGGAAAAAAAAAAAGGGGAATACAATAAACAGATGGTTGTCGGCTAAGAGGGTTTGCAAAAGTGAAAAGGTGGTTTGGTCAAAATTGTCAAACTGATCCTTTATGTGTATTAATTTTTTTTTTGGGGCCACTAAAATCAAGATATTAGAGGGCTTTGCTTTAATGGATTTTCAAGACTATTGGGCATTTGGGCTTGTCTTATGGGTCTTGGATTTCTAATGGACCCTCAAGTATCTTAGATGGGCTCTAGTGAATGTGTGATGACAATTTTTTTTGGGGGCCAAATTCAAAGTAGCTTGGATTTATTTTCCAAGAGTACAAGACTATTTTAGTGGGCCAAGAATTTTAAGTTTTGGGTACGAGTTCGAGAGCGCGCCAAACCAGTTCAGGATCATTTTAGCATGATGAAAACAAAAGATGATGATTTTTGAAGAAATGTGGGGTAGTCACGGTTACCGATGCAAATGTCAAAAATGGTGACGCGACTATTATGGGCCAAAAACCAAAAACAAAACGGTATGTTCACTTCCGCACGTCAATGTTTATGATTGTTATCGGTTATTCGAAAATGTTCGAAAGCATTTTGTTATTTGTCATATTCTCGCATTTGAAGACGAACGTATGAACCTAGAACGTCAATACCGGTCCTAACGAGTTCACAAAGTCTTTGGAGGGATACAAGTCGGATCCTACGGGGTACTAGGCGATATTTCCTTATCAACTAGAATATGCAACGAAGAAATTTGTTTTTGTTTATTGTCATATTCTCGCATTTGGTAACGAATGCATGAACCTAGAATGTCAATACCGGTCCTAACGAGTTCACAAAGTCTTTGGAGGGATACAAGTCGGATCCAACGGGGTACTAGGGGACGTTCTTATTCAACTAGCATATGCAAAGAAGAAATTCGTTTTCGTGATTTTTCGAAAAACCAAGAACATTCAACGGAGATTGATGACAGTTCCGCTTAGTGGAGGGAACTGGTGAACATTTGACGACAGTTTCTTTGAAGTGGAGAGAATCTGTTAAGGTTTAGAGATCTTACCAAAGAAATAGGGGGAATAAAAATTTTCATATGTTGAATTTCTTCGGTAAATTTCTAAACGCAATCACAGGTGGTAGAGTTTGTGATTTTCTGGTGATACCAACGGTTCGGCGTGGAATGTTTTGCACATACACATATTTGAGGATTTTAATTAATTCTCCAGCCAGCGTGAAGGGTTTTGCACGGAAAAATACAGGTTTCTAAAGTCTACAGTAGTTACAAAAGCGCTGTTCACTGAAGACCTGGGGAATCTTTCTGAAAGCTGATAGTTCAAGACTGAAGACCTGCAGGATTCGGTTTTGGGTTTGATGTTTCTTTGGGATTTTAAAGGGATCTGGGGGTAACTCAATTCGTTGAGTTTGCAAACGATGTACTTGGTCAAGCTGACTTCCTGAGTACTGATGCTGAAGATCCGTAGTGCATTACGTGGTCAACTTCACAAAGGCGAGACAATGAGATCTGGATGTAGTTCAACTAAGCATGCTGGTTGAGCTTGCAAGGGATACACTTGGTCTAGCTGACTTTCCTGAGTGTTGATGCTGAAGATTAAAGTGCATTACTTGGTCGATTCCACAAAGACGGTTTACAGAAGACAGTTCACCAGAAATCCCTATCAATGTAGTATGCTTGTATGAAATAGAGTTCTTATGACAAGATCAAGACTTGATGCAGTTCTTAAAGATTGGAACCCTTATCAAATGCCGGTTGGAGTATTGGAAGATCAGCGGAAGATCGGTCAATTGAGGAAATTGCACAACACCCAACACGGATACGCGTACTTTAAGGGGGAAATATTTTACAAGGAGCGTCAAGATACTACTTACCTGGATCATCGGTCAAGGGGGAATTTGTTAACACAGAGAAGATGAATACTTGACTGAAGATCGATTGCAGTTGCATTTTCAGCATTCGACAGCAACGGACAAGGGGGAATTTGTTGATGCAGATTTTGTGTCCGATGCTTGTCGAATAGATTAGTTTTATTTTACGCTGAATTTGTAATAGTTAGTGAAACGGTCCATCGAACGTGTATAGACCCGCTCGTTTGAAGTGGTCAAACGAGAGGGTTATTCGGTTGACCGTGTGTGTTTGCAAGACAAGGGGTGTGACTATAAATAGAAAACCCTTGTCATTTGCAACACAAGGAGAGTTTAGGAGGTTTGAGACCTCACCGGGAGAGATCACCACTTGGTCTCTCCCCGGATGTGTACTCCTTTGGTATTAGTTCGGTTATCTTGTAATCGGGCCGATTTGTAATGTTATACTACCGGATTAATACAAAGAAGTTGTTTGTTTATATCTAATCTCTCCCGTCTTGAACCGATCTCACAAGAATCACGGTTTCGGTCACGAAACTCGGTCCTACACAAACCACAGGAAGCAAAACAGAAGTTTACTCTAATTTAAATTATGCATGGGTGATTCAGGTTTTGGGTATTCCAGTTGGGCTTAGGGCTATAATTGAGTCAAGCCAAGCAAAGCCAAGTTGGTCATGGGCTCCAGCTTGAACTTAAATGACGAGCCATCCCGGCCTAGCTCGTTCATTTATTGAGCTTGGTTCGTAAAATGTTTAAACCGCCTTAAGCCCAATTGAGCTGAGAGGGGTTTTATTGGATACCATAAAAAAACAAAACAAATAAATACAAAACTAAAATAGACTTATGTATTAATTTTTTTTGTAACATTTTAAAAACATAAAGGCATATGAAAATATTATACTTATCATTTTTGTTTTTTATATCTTTATATGTTATTTATATAAGTAAACTTAAAATGTTAAACTTTTAACCCTTCCCCGTATTTTTAATTTTAGAGTAAACTGCAATTTTACACCCTGAGGTTAGGGGTGATTGGCACTCCTACCCCCCCTAAGGAAATAATTGCAAAATTACACCCCACTGTTAACCCTTATGTCGCACTTCTACCCCCCGCCGTCAAATTGAGTTAACAGTCAACTGAGTAACATAAAAGTCAAAGGGTATAATTGTCCTTTCACTCTTATCTAAAGCTTCTTGGATAAACTAAACCCTATAAGTAACATGTCCACGCACAAATACCCCCCCACCTTCCCACCATCGAGCTCTCACCTTCTTCTCCGATCACAACCACAGGCGATCACAAATTCACAACCACCATCTTCTCCGATCACAACCACCATCGATCCACCATACACCGGCGACTTCATCTTCTCCGATCACAACCACCATCTTCTCCGATCACAACCACAGGCGATCCACCATCTTCTCCGATCACAACCACCATCGATCAGTCGAAATGCCGGTCTTCTTTTGGCTACTCCGCTATATCATCCGCCACACGAAAGGTATAATATGCCAATGTTAGTTAATCAGGGTCAGATTTAGTCATTATCATGTTATACACAGGGGTTAGGGTCTGATTTGGTTAATGTTGGTTTTTTTACAGTTGACCTGACGATGAGCTTATCAAGCTCATCTATGGTGTTCCACCTGGTGGTCTCTGTGTTTGGGAGGCCTGTCCTCAACTTCCATCTACCACCGGAGAGTTGAGCGGATGTTTAGTCTAGTAGTTATTAGGCTTTTGTGTAATATGTAGGTTAACTTAACTTAATCTAAGCTTTTGTGTAATATGTAGGTTAACCTAAGGTAACTTATTTAGCTTTTGTCTAAAAGCTTTTGGGTATTTTGTTTGATCAAAATTAGGTTGTTGACATTATGTTTGATTATGTTTGATCAAAAAAGCTTTTGGGTAATGCATACAATCTCCTATATCCTCTGTGTTAAAATGCATACATTCAGGTTGATTATGCATTTGCAGCTTGTTTAGTAACCTGAATGTTCTAAAATGACAGTTTCCTTGGTTGATCACACTGAATTTTCTGAAAGTTGGGCATGAAATCTGTTTGAACAATGCATTTGCAGGTTGATTATGCATTTGCAGCCTGCAATGAGGCCTTTGCAGTTTGGGCATAATCATGTTTGATTATGTTTGATCATGTATTATGTTTGATCATGTTTGATCACACAGTAACTGAACAGCATATTATTCAATCAAATTGCAATCTACCTCCTGTGGCATTCCATTTAAGATTAACATAAAATACTACTCGTATCCACCCAGATGGTCACAGCATTAAGAACGCCCAGATGGTCAGCAAATTGAGCAGGAACTCATAGCCTTAGGGTGTAAGCCAAGTGTCCCAGCTGTTTTTATAGGACAGGAGCTCGTTGGTGGATCCAATGAGATCATGAGTCTGCATCTCAAAGGAATGCTTGTCCTTCAGTTGTATGCAATGAGTCCTTCAGTTTGGGCATGATCATGTATACACTCATGTGCATACACTTATGGTCACAGTTTGGGCTTAATCAGATTCTGGATACATTCATGTGCATACACTCATGTGCATACACTTATGATCATGTATACACTCATGTGCATACACTCATGTGCATACACTTATGGTCACAGTTCACATTAGCAGCACACTTATGTGCTCCAAATTGTGCAGCACACTCAACAGTGGCTTAATCAGATTCTGGATGTATACACTTATGTACTGCAACTATGATTCTGGATGTATACACTCATTATGTTGACATTGCAGGTATGATTGTATGCATTCCCACTGGTTGAACAGGTATTTGCTTGTTGGTGTGAACACCTTATAGAAATAGGTATGATTGTTACGTTTCAGATTTTTTAACAGGTATGATTGTTACGTTTCAGGTATTTGCTTGTTAGGTTTTTGATCAAAGAACAGCTATTTGATTTAGGCGGGAAGGGTTTTGTAAATTTCAGGGGGTAATGTTGTGTGTTATCACAAAGTGCAGGGGGTAATAGAAAAGGACAAATTAGTAATTTACCAGTGGGGGGTAATTGTGCGACTTAACAGGAATGTTGGGGGGTAAAATGGAAGGGTAATATAGTCATTTCAACTTAGACTTAACAGTTCTGTTACTCAATTTGACGGCGGGGGGTAGAAGTGCGACATAAGGGTTAACAGTGGGGTGTAATTTTGCAATTATTTCCTTAGGGGGGGTAGGAGTGCCAATCACCCCTAACCTCAGGGTGTAAAATTGCAGTTTACTCTTAATTTTAATACACTTAAAATTAAATTAATATACATAAAATACTATAGATCGAGCTAGTTCACGAGCCAAGTCAGGTCTAGCTCGTGTTTGGCTTGATTACAAATCAAGTCAAATCGGCTCATTTACAACCGAGCCGATTCTAAACCAAGTTTTTTCGAGCAAATCACGAGTAGTGAGTTTTTTTACCACCCCTAGTCGGGCTTGGGTTTTTTTTGGGCCCTATGTCAAAGGGTTGAACTTTAGAAGTAATTTGAGTCGATAATGAAACGACGCCGGTTAGTGTTTTTCAAGTCAACAGCTCAACAACGAAAAACCCACCATCTCCGTCAACAATGGAGGCACACGGCGGAGCCGGTGGAGTTCCGGTACCAGCAGCAATCGTAGCATGTATCGGCTTGACTATCTTGTACTCCCCCACATTAATCCTCCGTCTCCCGCCCCCTTCATCTTTCAAAACGTTCATCATCTGACGGTTTATTTGCGCCGTTATCTCCACCGTCGTTTCACTTGTTGTCTGGGCCTTTGTTCTTCCTGTAAGTTTGCCTATTCAATTCACTTTCTTTACACTTTGATTGTTCGATGGTTGGTTGCTGGTAGTATCTAGGGTTTTGTTGTTTTTATAATTTGGGTATTTTGTATTTATGACCAATTAGTTCATTTAGTGATTGTTAATTGAGAAATGGTGTAAGATTGTGCAAAAAGTTTGTATCTTGATTATATAACTAGGTTAGAAAGTAGAAACAGGTTGAGTAAAGGACACGTTACATAGTTGGTGATGAGGTTTCAAGAATTGTAAAGATATTCTGAGATAAGATGTGATTGAAATTTTGTATGAGTAAATACTTTAATTAACTCAATTCAGTAACTTGGTCTTTGTTATATATAATTGGAGAATTGGACGGTAATACTCCCAACTAGACGTCATTGCCCATTGCCAGTCCCATCTTTGAATAATCCCCATGCCAGTCCCACATTTCACCTATTTTTCCTCCACCGGTCCTCAGTTAAAAAAACTTAACTGTTAAGTTTTTTTTTCTGAATTACAAACTGATGTATTAGGGCTTTTGATCAGAACGAGGATACGAGTCTGTTGATGTAAACTTACCTCGAAACGGTGCTCCAAATGACTTGATTTTTGTTAATTGGAAGTTTAAACATCCGAATTGAAACACCGTTTTCATCGTTTGGAGCACAATTTCAAGGTAAGTTTACAATGTTCGACTCGTATCCTCGTTCTGATCAAAAGCCCTAAAACGTCAGCTTGTAATTCAGGAAAAAAAATTTTAGCTCCGTTAAGTTTTTTTAACTGGGGACCAGTGGAGGAAAACTAAGTGAAAGGTGGGACTGACATGTGGAATATTCAAAGGTGGGACTGGCAATGGCCAATGACGTCTAGTTTGGATTATTACTGGCCAATTCCCGTATATAATTTGTGATTTTAGGTAATATACATTCTTGACCAGTTAGTTAATTTCTTTATGCATTGATCCTGTTGTAGTTCTTAATAGTTTACTTTCAGTGACTTGTTTGAAAGTTAATTCTAATTAGTTCGAATGTGAAAGAATGAAGAAAGTTAAATTGGTTGAACCGTAAGAGAGTCAAAAGATAGGATTAGTTTATTTAGTATGTTAATTGGTTGAATGGTTTGTTTAATTGCATGTTAGTCTAGCTGTTTAAATTAGTAGGTATTAGGAGTTTTAGTCAAAGAAGTTAGGAAGTCTTTGATATAAATAAATTGTTATGTAATTTGTATACAAGTTTGTTGAATGGAAAGAAAAAGTCGTGATCTTTGTTTTGATCACAAAAATTTGATTGTTTGAGTGGGGTTGTTTGAATCTGGTCCATCATAATTCAATGGTTGCAAATAAACTAGATTGTGTGAAATAATAAATTATGCAAAAACTTATGTTCTTGATTCTATAATTGTCTTTTTGAGAAGCTGACATGTCACCATATTTCTTGATATATGCAGATAAAGGGGTGGAACATGTCATACTTGCCTAGTGCATATGGTATCCGTCTACACCACATGGTGAGTATTCAATTTTCTTGTATACATGATGCGCGCGGTTGATGGTTTTCATCAACTTATGTAGTTTTCATTATCTGCAGATTATAAAGGGTTAGCGAGTTGCTAAATTTTTTTGCTAAAAATGGAATTTGATGTACGAAACAGTGGGAAGCGGTGGTTTTTTCTCTTTGCCTGATTTCCCTAATGTATATCGGATCGTTTATACTCAAAATTGTTTCAATTCGGAGCTCGTGGGCCGAACATGGGGACCGTCAGATAGATATATCATTTCATGGCTTAAAGAGTGGCTTCAAAACCTCATCAACTGGATGGTTTCAGGTGTTTACGATATTTCAGTTTGGAGAATGTATATTGTGGTCAGTTTGCTATTTTAGTTATCTTTAAAGTTTCAATTACTTTTGATCATCTAAGCAGTTTCACATTATATGTGAAAAAAGGTATTTTTCTTTTTCTTGTTTAATATTGAGTAAGCATTTGTATATACTCATCCTGGCTGATGCCATTATGAGTAAAATTTAGCCCTAATCTTGCAAATTGTCAATGTAGAATGACATCATTATTTGATTTACGTTTCACCATTAATCTAATACAGGCAGTTCTATATCTAAGAAAGTCGGCCCGTTTACTTACGGGTTGATTCAGGTTAAGTTTTATCTCAAAGAAGTCAAACTAGCAAAATCCAATAAATTAGCTTTAATGGGACAGCGGGTCCTATGTTGTCCAATGCATATATTATTTTTTGCATAAACATCCTAAATATCTTTAAAAATAGCTGTATTTTATGTCGTCATACTCGTCTAAAAGGCTATCTGTTTTGACCCGTTATGCAACCTACCCATTTTGTCACCTCTAGTCAGGTCTGTTTTGGAAGTTCAATAGTTAATTAAGTAAAGGGTAAATTACACTTTTCATCCTTTATATTTGTACTGGATTGCAACGGATAACCTTTAACTTTAATAATTACAATCACAATTCTTTATTTGCAAAACCCGTTACACTCTACATCCTTTAGTACTAACCAGGTTAAAATTTTCAGTTAAGTTTATTTAATTAAGGGGATTTTGGTCAATTCATATTTTTATTTAAATGTTTAATAAATAAAACCAATTCATCTTCCCCAATTTCCCCTTCTCTCTCAACTATCACCTCTCTCTAACTTGACTGCCACCGGTAGCCACCAAAGCCAACCATCACAACCTGTGACCGCCACCACTAGCCACCAAACCCCAACCGTTTCTCTATCTCTACTCGAATCTCGCACCCTCTATTCACCGCCATGTTTCAGTTCGGATCTAAAAACCAAAGAAATAGTTCATCGGACTTTCACCTGTAGATTGGCGAACCATATGGTTTCGACGCCGGAATAACCCCAACCGTAGTTTAAAACATCGCCTAAATTATTGATGTATTGTAAAATACATCTTTATTCGCGTCCGTTTTAGTCATTAGATTTTTGTATTTTGTTCGTTTTTAGAGTAGAATGTACATACTTTTGATATTTTGTGTTTTCCAGGTCTTAGCAGAAAATAGGAGCTGAAACGAGTTACATTCTGGAAAGGCGAAAGACTGGAACGGAAATCGAGGAGCTCGGGAGTGGAACGAAGCGAAAAATGCAGTTCTGAAGGTCCCAGGCGGGCCGCCTTAACTTAACATCACTTTTGATGCGGACCGCATGAACTTAAAGATGGTTTCCAGATGATCATACGCGCGCGGCCCGCATCATCTTAATCTAATCCTTAAGCGGGCCGCGTAGAGGTCATGTTCGCGAAAACCGACTTAGCAGCTACGGATTGTAGGGTTTTGGGGGTTATTTAAGATAATTATCATCAACAGCCGTGAGGGAGAACAACATTACGAATTTGGACATCTTTTGAACATCTTGGAGGCTGATTGAAGTGTTTTGAAGGTTCGGGAAGTCAAGGAATCATCGGGGAACATTCGGGAGCACTCGGGATCGAAGTTTACGGGTTCTAATATCTTGTTACTTCGTTTTTCGTTTGTTTTTATTTGTTCCATGATGAATTCAGATTTGATTATGATTTGTGCTTTATCTTTGAATATGATTATTGGCTAGAAACCTTTACTACCTAGGCTATGATGAATGTTTAACAAAGATTGGATTTTTATTGGATTTTTGTCGTGGTTATGGATTTTTCTTGTACTGTAAAAGCTATGGGAATTTAACTTGGTACGTATGCGTGCTTGCGATTATTTTATTATTGTTTATTGCTTCGTTTGATTCTTGGTGACGGTCTTTATCACGGAATAGAGTCGGGCTAGGGTTTTAGGTTTTGGTGAGTGTCTATATCACATAATAAATCTTTGATCCTTTAGGGTGAAATTACGTAACTAACCTTAGAAGTAATAATCGGTAATTTAATAAAATCAAGTGTTCTGCTAGACTCGTCGCGGAAAGGCTCGAGGATATTAATAGGTCTCGGTTTGGTTATAAGGACTTAACATTCCATTGTCTATTAAGTCAAGATTAAAACCCGTAGTTGCTTTAGACGTTCGCGCTGAAAGGTAGAGCGTTTTAGATAGGCACTTTCAAGAAACTAGAGGACGGAAAAGAAATCTAGAAAACCGGTGAGCGTAACAACCTAGGTAGTGCCATAAGAATCGCCTTGAGAGTGTTTGAGGGGCTTAGTGGTGTCTTAATAGATTCAGTATCCAAAGATCCCGGTTCCATACCACAAAACTATCAATTAGGAATCCAATCCAAGTTAAATAGGAGTCTAGCCTAGGTAGCCTTCATCATCTCTTGAGTTCAGTCGTCGTTCGAGTTCGTGTTAGTTCTTTAGCTAATCTAGATTTTCATTACTTGCATTCTTAGGATTTTTAGAAACCCCCCCAATCAATAAACAAATAGTTTGAGTCGTGTCAGTCTAAGTTTAGATAGAGTCATTAGCGTAATCAGTAGAGTCTCTTGGGTTCGATACTCGGACTTCCTTAGGCTATACTGCATCGATCGGTACACTTGCCGGTCGTGTGGTTTAGGGTTTAGAGAGTCTTAGTTTTATAAATTTAAAACTTAGAGAGTCTAGTTTAGGGTAATTTTAGTTGTTTTTAATTAACCCATCTTTAGCACATCAAGTTTTTGGCGCCGTTGCCGGGGATTCTTTGGCGATTGCGTTGATTTCTTTGTTTGGACTTACTTGACATATTACGTGCTATTTGTGTGTTCGTTGAGTCGTAGGAGTCTAAAAATTTTAAAAATTAAAAAAAATCAAAAAAAAAATAATATTTGCTTTAGTGTCTTTTCTAGGTTAGCGAGTCGGTGTTAGAGTCTTTTCGTTGTTCGTCTTTGGTGGATGCCCCATACACGCTCGCAGGGACCGCCGCCACTTCTGTTTACAGTCAAGTCGTCCGTTTCGTCTTCTGCGTCAGAGGTTAGTGCTTCTAGCTCTTCTTCGGTTGCGCAGTCCACCCCCGCGTTCGATTTCACACCGAAGTCATCACCACACGTTTCACCACACGTTTCCCCACCACCCTCCCGTTCTCGTACACCTAGTCCTCCACCCGCCATGGAGAACCGCACCGTTTACCAGCAGGCTACCACCGGTTTCACCGGTGCTACTTCACCCATCACCCTTCCCGCCATTGCAAATGATAGGTCTTGGCAGATTCCTTCGTACGTCATGACCGCCATTACCAATTCTTGCCAGTTCCATGGTCGTGACGACGAGGATGCTCCCGCTCACATAAATCGCATCACTCGTCTTTGTGGCACCTATTCCATAGAGGGTGTCAATCTAGATGCTAGGTACCTACAAGTCTTCCCCTTTTCTCTAGCTGGACGTGCGGCCGTCTGGTTCGATTCTCAGCCCGCAGGCACTTTCACTACTTGGGCTGGTCTTCGCGATGCTTTCATAGCAAAATACTTCCCGCCAGCCAAGGCATCTCGCCTTCGTGATCAGATTCATTCCTTTCGTATGGAGCCTGATGAGCCGTACCACTTAGCTTGGGAGCGTTTTCAGACGCTTCTTTCCCGTTGTTCGCAGCATGGTTTGTCTGATTGGGCGTTAGTTGAGAAGTTCTACAATGGTCTTACTCCTGAGATTAGAGCTCGTTTCGATACTTCAGCAGGAGGTCAGCTTATGGGAAAGAAGACGGTGACTGAGTGTAATGATTTGTTTGAGAGTTTCGCACATTCTGATATGGATTACAGCCCTACCAGCAGGACTTCCATTCCTGTTACTACATCCTCGGCCGGTCGAGGGGTAAACCAAGTTAGCTTGGATCCATCGGTAGCTACTGTAGTCGAGAGTGTGAGGAAAGATTTGAGGCAAGAGATGAGGAGAGAGTTGGATGAGATTAAGAAGAAAGTTGATAGGTGTGAGGTTTGTAGGGGAGGTCACGATACACTCGATTGTCCCACACTTACGTTAGAGCAGGTAGAGTACATAGCAGGACAGTCTAGGGGTCAGTTTAGTAGTAATAATAGTTTTAACCCCAGCTGGCAGGGTAGTAGTAGTTTTCGCCCTTCTGGCAATCCCCCTGGTTTCCCATCTGGTCAGTATCAAAATAGGGGGCCGGGTCTTTATACGAGTAGTGGTTCGGGTCAGAGTGGTCAGTATAGTGGTTCAGGAGGTCATTTTGCTAGTGGGGGGTCGAATCAAGAGGGTCAAGGTAGTGGCAAGGCTCCAGAGGGTAGTATGAGTAGGATGGAGGAGATGTTCGCTCAGATGATGACACAAAATCAGGCGATGATGACACAAAATCAGGCGACCCAGAAATCCTTAACTGAATTTATTCAAACTCAGGATCAAATTAATAAGAGTCACGATCTGCAGCTTAAAAATCAAGAGTCCACTCTTTTAGATCTTAAGAGAACAGTAGGGGATATATCTAGGCAGTTGAGAGAATACCCTTCGGGTCAGTTTTCAGGTACCACTCACCCTGTTAACCATTCTGTGAAAGCTATTACGACTCGTAGTGGGATGAGTCTAGGAGAGGTTCTGAGAGAGAGAGTTGAAGAAGAGAGTGATGCTGAGGTAGATGAGGAGATTGAGATGGAGGCTCCAGGCAAGGTGCAACATAGGCTAGACCCAGCAAGTACCGCACACGCCGAGGAGTCGCCAGTAGAGAAGAAAGTGGAGAAGCAGTCGAAGAATGTTCGGCTACCACCAGTGATTGATATTTCCCGTCGTGCTAGGCAGCAGTTATATGCTAGGGAATATGAGAAATTTCTTGAGATGTTCACCCAGTTGAAGGTGAATCTTCCGTTTATAGAGGCTTTGAGATCCATGCCAAAATACGCCAAGTTCCTTAAGGATTTTCTCAAGCGTAAGGATAGGGTAGGAGAGTGTTCGAGTAATTCATTGAATGGCGAGTGTTCGGCAGTGATCTTAAATAAACTTCCTGAGAAACTTACCGATCCAGGCATATTCACGATCCCATGTTTGTTTGGTGGTGATGTTAAAAACCACGCGTTGGCAGACCTTGGTGCTAGTATTAATTTGATGCCATATTCATTTTACGAAAAACTAGGCCTTGGTGATTTGAAGCCAACTCGTATTACCCTCTCGTTAGCCGATAAGACAGTTAAGTATCCTAGAGGGGTTGTAGAGAATTTGTTGGTGAAAGTTGATAAGTTTGTTTTTCCGGCTGATTTTGTCGTGCTAGATATGGATGCCGATGATAAAGTTCGGTTGATTTTAGGGCGCCCGTTTTTTAATACTGCTAAAGCGCTTATAGATGTCTTCTTAGGCACAATTACACTTAGAGCGGGCGATGAGTCGGTAGTTTTTGAGGTGAATAATGCGAGAGGGTCGAGTGAGAAAGTCGAGGCGATAGCGTCGGTGGATGAGGGTGAGAAGAATGAGAAAGACGAGAAAGAGGTGTTAAGTGAGCCGAGTCTTGAAAAGGTGTTAAAACCCAAGTGTGGGGATCCACCTGATAGGAGAGTCGACGAGTTGGAAGAAAGAATGATTAGGTTAGAGTCTAAGTTTGAGATACTGAGCAAGGCTCAGTGTGGGGATAGGTATGAAGATGATACATTTAGGTTCAAACCGTTTGATGACGAGTTGAGGGAGTATGAGAGATTTAGGAGAGATGTGGGTGATTTTACGGATGGTAGTGCTACGGCCCGTACGAGTTGGTTTGGAGGGGAGCGCCGCTTATTTGATCCTCCGTAAGTGCGTGAACAGTTGTGAATTACTTGTAGAGTTTGTATCTTGAGTCGTAGTTCGTGTCGTGTCGTGTCGTTAGTTAGGTTGTTAGTGTCGTTTACGTCGTTTCGTATTTTTGCGTTTTTTGTGTGTCGTAAAAGTTTTTGCAGGTACATGTCCTTTCACGAAAGCCGAATGCAGCTGACGAAAAGTTCCCAGGTACGTTTACTGTTCAAAACGATGAAATACGGGGCTGGGGGCATTTTGGGTATTAATTAAAAGCTTAAATCAGCAATCTGCTGTTGCTGTTAACAAAATCGCTGCTGTTTGCTGTCCAGGCGGCCCGCATCAACTTAACATACATACTTAAGCGGGCCGCTTTGACTTAATGAGAATTTTGAAACCCTTGGACACTCGCGGCCCGCGTCGACTTAGCTTTAATCCCTAAGCGGGCCGCGTGGGTCTTGTTTTTCGATGAACAGCAGTTTTAGGCCCAAATTTGTTTCACAAATCACCATCCATTCATCCATTAACCATTAACCCACCATTTATATCATCATCACCATTGTTCGTTTTCACAATATCACTATCGCTGGTTCGAGTCGTCGTACACGGGGTATGTGTTTGCATTATACTTTTATATTTTGTACCATGAGTCTAATTTAGTTGTTTTTGAGTCGTTTGTGTCGAGTCGGTATTGCTTTGGTATTTTGTGTGACAACCCGTGATTTACGGCTCTTAATTACGTGATTAACAGGTGTTTAACGCAATAATGAATAGTGATTACAACGCAAATTAACCTTTTTAGGCCTTTGGAGTGCCCAGGAACGATTATCCGACTTTACAATGCGTGAACGGTGGTTTACAGAGAAACCTGTGAAACGTTAAACGGCAACGGATTGAAACCGAACAGATTACTGATAACGCCGTCAAATATTAAATTTTTACGATATATTTTAGCTTCGTAATTAAATTTTATTGACTACAGTCGAAACCGGATCGAAAAACAGATTAAAGACGGCAACGATACAATTTTTTTTTTTCGCGATTATTACCGTGACCGACGAACGGGCGTGCAAACAACGTCTACCGACCGTATTTTTGTGTATTTTAATTTTTGACGTTAAAACGGAGTTCAGGATTTGACAACGGGTCTCGTAGGAATTACGGGCCACTTACACATAGGATTGAGCTTGTGGGCCCCGGGCCCAAGCCCCAAACCCACAAGCCTAAACCTACACATAATATACTAGATCTAATAAGATCTCTAAAGATCTAAAAATCTGCACAAAATCTCAATAAAATCTGTCAAAAATCCATATTAGATTCACAAGATCCTAATAAATCTCTACATAAGATTTATGTCTCTAAGTTTTGAAACACAAAATCCTCATGGGATCTCTATACACAGGACATAAGGGTAGCACTTTAGTCATTAACCACACAAGTGGGGATAAAACCCCTTCCCCTCTCGTTCATGAAGGCAGGCAACAAACAAATCAAACCAAACACATGAAACCCTTGCCTGCTTTATCTACTCTCTCTCCCTCGATCCCTCACTGCAGACACAAACAAACCCACAACACCCTCTCTCTCGATTTCAAATACACAGGCAACATGAGATCCCATCTCCAAACATCATCCCTTCAAATACCCCCTCCCCTTCTCGGTTCCGATCACAAAACAGAAGACCACCACCACCGTCCGGTGGTGGTGCGGCGGAGGGATCAGCGAAACGAGAGCAGAGAGGAGGAGAAACAGGTAGAGCCGGCGACGGCGGAGCACGTCGGCTGAGCTGGTCGTACTTCCGGCGACCCGACAGAGACGATACGATGAAGATGATGATGGTGGCGAGGTTTCTGTTCACCGGCGAAGAGAGAGAGACCGAGTAGAGAGAGAAAGAAGAGACGAAGAGGAGAGAGAAGGAACCGGTGGTGGTGATGGTGAGCGGCGGTGGCGTATCGGACCAGCGGTCCCTGTGTCGGACCGGTGGTCCTTGCCTTGGTCCGACGGGTTTCTTCGGTGAAGTCCCTGTTCGAGTCAGGTCAGAATGGTTTCGGCCCAGGTAACTTTTAAGAGATTCGGGTTTCTATTTTTACGGGGCTCCGCTCGGTTATCGGTTCGGTTCATATGCCGTTCTAATTTGGTTCAGTCATGGTATGGTTCAGATTCGAGTTTTATGCGGTTGTTTCAGCTAAGTTTTGGTCAAAGGATGGTTCAACTCGGTTTGACTCGGTCAAACCGAGTCAACTCAGACAGTGCGGGTCAGGCGGTTCGGGTCGGACGGTTCGAAGCAGCTTATGAAACGGATCGGGTCGACTCAGTCAAACTCGGTCAACCGAGTCAACGCAGCGAGTCAACTCAGCAGGTCAACCCAGTTGACTCGGTCAACTCAGCCAACCCTTTTTGGCGTTTCGACATTAGAAACTTGGTAAAAATTAACGTCACGTTTATTTTGTTATTTTATTAATATTATTACTCACATGACAAACGAGCTCGAACCGATAACGTCTAGTTTATACTTTGTCGTCTCATAAAATTATATATATATTGAGTATATGATTGAATCTTGTTGAACATTGATTGAATTTTGTAAAATAACGACAACTTGGTTGTCCGGGGCGTCCAAAAAAAACAGAGGAAACTCTGCCCGTTTTTCGAGAAAATCCGTAAAATAATTGCGTTTTATTATAAAACGAAGCATTACCTATCGACTACAAACGATTTTTATAACATCAAATACAAGTGTATAACATTTCGGATAACACTTTACAACATCACGACAACGACGACTTGGATATCATTTTCGACAATTCTTTTACTAAAATAAATATAGTTATATATATTTATTTCAAATGTCGTACAACGCGAACTCTTTTACAAAAATAAATATTGTTATATATTTATTTTCAAACATGACAACTCGATGATTCTCTTATAAAATAAATATAACTTATGGTATTTATTTCAAGCGCCGGAACGGCATATACGTATATTTTTGGCATATATATACAAGACGCTATATATAATACAAGTTTATTATATATTACTTTCGTACGAATATTCCTATATACACAAACGACTTCTCGGAACTTAACAAGTTTAACTTAATCATTTTTATTAAGTTAACAATTTACCGTTGAATCGTTCGATTAACGATTCGGTAGAGCTCGATGACACGTAGTTTAGATACTGCGTTTATTTAGAAACTTATTAGATATTCCGTGTTAGGAATATTGTAGAATGCACGCTAGCGAGTCTCACTTTGGAAACGACATCAAGGAGTCGTAATTAGCTAGCTTTGCACAGGAATATTCAGGCGAGTTCATAACCCCCACTTTTTACTATTTTACATTTTTATAAATGTTTTCGGGGTGGAAAGACATGCACGTTTTTAAAAAACATACAAAGTTTAGAACAAACGCAAAACTCGTATTTCTAAATCATATTACGAAGGGATTTCGAGAAACACAAATGAATTACGAAAGGTTTATACTAAACATACCGGTTTTTACATAAACAAATGCTTATTTTTCGAAATGTGAATGATATTCGGCCAGGGTGACCGGGAATCTGGTCAGGGTGACCAGGAATCTGGTCAGGGTGACCAGGGATTCGGTCAGGGTGACCGGGGATTTATTTTATACATGGTATGGTTAGCGTAAGGAGGTTTACTACTTAGATCATGTGAGTGGGTAGGAGCAACATGAGGCCATTAGTCCTCATGGTAGGACCGAGGGACAGGAGCGGTAGATCTATCTGGGTGTAGCGAGCCCAGCCCCAGGCCAAACTAGAAACGGACCTCGGGGTGACTTCGTGCCCGACGCATAAATCTGCTAGGTTTGAGTCTCCCTACTTGCACTTCACACATATCAATGGCCTTGCAAACCATTGGTGATTTTTTTTTCCTTATTTGCTACATACGAGGGACATATATACTTACGAAACTACTTGTTCATACAAATTAAAATACCATGTTTTATATAAAATTCAAAGCACATGATTTTACGGGTAAGGAGTCAAAGTCAGGGTGGGCATTGACGGTTATGCGAACATTACAAATACAAGGCTTTACAAATACATGGTTTTATGAACATAACGTGTTACAAACACAACGTTTCCATATAACTTGGCAAGAAAATGATTTTTAAATTCATTTTCTCAATACTATTTCAAAAACCGGTTACTCCAAAGATTTATTTCAAATCTTTCACAATACCAAAGATTTATTTCAAACCTTTCACAACTCAAAAGATTTATCTCAAATCTTTTACAAACAAACTATGAACTCGCTCAACATTATGTTGATGTTTCTCGCATGTTCTTTCTCAGGTTACAGTTCTAAGACAAGGCACGGTTGGAATAGGAGAACCATGTGGAGTCGAGTACTTAGTGGGCGTTCATTTTCTAAAAGACTTAGCTTATTTGCTTCCGCTGTGCAATGAAGATACCAGTCCAGTCACGCCAATGCTCTGATAATTTCGGGGTGTGACATTTTGCTTGTTTTTGTTGATGCAGGTTCGAATATGTACCACCCGTACTCAATCTCCATTCGGGTGAGTTTGGAGCTGTTTACTCAAATTTCGGGCATTTATCAAGCATACCAGTTAGAGTCAAAGCCGACCGCGAACGAAATGCTATACGGTCGAGCTGGATTGGACGAGAGTTTTGGAGCATCCGCGCGAATTAAACCAGCTAAGTCCTTTCCAATTTGCCTTTAGTCTTTTATTTCTTCTTTATTTTTAGTCTTTTAAGTCGGTTTCCATCCTACATTGAGGGCAATGTAGAGTTTAAGTGTGGGGATGGGAAACTATCGTTTAGTGTCGTTAGTTTAGTGTGTCTTGAGTAAAAAAAAAATTAAAAAATTAAAAAAATCAGAAAATGTCTTTCGAATAAAAAAAGAAGTTTGCAATTAAAACGGAAAATGATAGAAAAGTTGGGTTTTTGTTCGGGTTCAAATAATAATAATATGAGATAAAATAATTGAGCTTGTGTCTAGTTTGGGATGCGCGGGTAGGCTCGGTTCGGTTCTAGGTTCCTTTGATTTTAAATATACCTAATTGTCGGTCTACTAGTGGGTTCTCATCTAGGGAAAGTGGGGAAACTGAAACCGCCAAAAATAGTATAATGGATGCCGTTATAAGCTAAGATCGTTAGAGTTTTTGGTTATTATCTCGTTGGAAAAGAAAAAAATAGAAAAAAAAAGAAAAAAATGAGCTAGAAACTAAATGAAAGTAGCACAGGTCTATGTAATCCGAGTTGGGGATAGCGACTCTACAGCCGGAATGCCTCTGGGATGTGTGAAATCGAATTGCCGATTAAAAGTACCGAAACCTAAGTAATCTGTGGTTGGGGATCGCGACTCTACAGCCGGAATACCTCTTGGTTAGGGAAAGCATCGTCTAGACTCACGCGAAAGAAAAAAAAGAGAGCAAAAAGCAAAGTCTAAGCTCGTATGGAAAAAATAAATAAATAGATTTGATTTTAAACTCTCTTGATCTTGGTATAAAACGGTTAGGAAATAACCCAGTGGTTGTTCCTTTTGTCCTATAAGCTTGAGGGGGGATTAGGTGGACTTGCAATTCTTAGTGTGAGACCCTAGGTAGATTGACCGAACTTGAACTAAATTGCATGATAAGGGCTTGGAACCGGGTTGGGTTTAAGAGGATCGATATACTTGCAATCGCGGCTAACACGAGTTTCGGTTTTAATAAAAATAACTTAAGCTTTTGGTCCGTTGGATTATTCCGACTATGATTCCGTTTGCATAATTCTTTTTCGGGGACGAAAAAAAGAGTAAGTGTGGGGATATTTGATGTATTGTAAAATACATCTTTATTCGCGTCCGTTTTAGTCATTAGATTTTTGTATTTTGTCCGTTTTTAGAGTAGAATGTACATACTTTTGATATTTTGTGTTTTCCAGGTCTTAGCAGAAAATAGGAGCTGAAACGAGTTACATTCTGGAAAGGCGAAAGACTGGAACGGAAATCAAGGAGCTCGGGAGTGGAACGAAGCGAAAAATGCAGTTCTGAAGGTCCCAGGCGGGCCGCCTTAACTTAACATCACTTTTGATGCAGACCGCATGAACTTAAAGATGGTTTCCGGATGATCATACGCGCGCGGCCCGCATCATCTTAATCTAATCCTTAAGCGGGCCGCGTAGAGGTCATGTTCGCGAAAACCGACTTAGCAGCTACGGATTGTAGGGTTTTGGGGGTTATTTAAGATAATTATCATCAACAGCCGTGAGGGAGAACAACATTACGAATTATTACGAATTTGGACATCTTTTGAACATCTTGGAGGCTGATTGAAGTGTTTTGAAGGTTCAGGAAGTCAAGGAATCATCGGGGAACATTCGGGAGCACTCGGGATCGAAGTTTACGGGTTCTAATATCTTGTTACTTCGTTTTTCGTTTGTTTTTATTTGTTCCATGATGAATTCAGATTTGATTATGATTTGTGCTTTATCTTTGAATATGATTATCGGCTAGAAACCTTTACTACCTAGGCTATGATGAATGTTTAACAAAGATTGGATTTTTATTGGATTTTTGTCGTGGTTATGGATTTTTCTTGTACTGTAAAAGCTATGGGAATTTAACTTGGTGCGTATGCGTGCTTGTGATTATTTTATTATTGTTTATTGCTTCGTTTGATTCTTGGTGACGGTCTTTATCACGGAATAGAGTCGGGCTAGGGTTATATCACATAATAAATCTTTGATCCTTTAGGGTGAAATTACGTAACTAACCTTAGAAGTAATAATCGGTAATTTAATAAAATCAAGTGTTCTGCTAGACTCGTCGCGGAAAGGCTCGAGGATATTAATAGGTCTCGGTTTGGTTATAAGGACTTAACATTCCATTGTCTATTAAGTCAAGATTAAAACCCGTAGTTGCTTTAGACGTTCGCGCTGAAAGGTAGAGCGTTTTAGATAGGCACTTTCAAGAAACTAGAGGACGGAAAAGAAATCTAGAAAACCGGTGAGCGTAACAACCTAGGTAGTGCCATAAGAATCGCCTTGAGAGTGTTTGAGGGGCTTAGTGTTAGTGCATGGAATGTCTGTTGACTTCGTCTGCATTAAGTCTTGTGTCTAGGATTGTTTGAATGATCACACATTAGGGTTTAAATTAGGGTTTTTATGTTTAAACACATGATTTCGCTTGAAGAGGGTTTGTATTTGCTTGAAGCGAAATCAACATCACATGATTTCGCTTCAGACAACCTCAAGCGAAATCGTATGTCCTATAAATAGGTGTGTTGGTCATTTGAAGGGTAAGAGTTGTGATTGTACGTGTGACGAAGTGCTGACGGATCTGTATCAGAAAACCTTGTACAAGCACTCAAATTAATCAGAAAAGAAAGATTAAAAGGATTAGAGCTGTTATGACTTAGTTTACTTTGATTCCGCCTCTGTAAACTGAGATGAATTGCCTTGACTGACATTTTAGGGTCATACAACGGTCCAACAAGTGGTATCAGAGCTCAGGACGAGGAGTTCATACCATAGCAGCTTGATTCTACTGGATTTTCTTATTTCTACTCATTCTATCTCTTACTTTTCTGATCTGAACAAGTTCCAATGGACAAAATGGTCTGATTTCAGACTATAACGTGTAAAACCGAGTTTTAACAAAGCCTACAAAGTTTCAGATTAAAATTTAGCTTAAAACTCATTAAAATTAACCTAGAACTAGATTTCGCTTGAAGGTGTTTGATATTAGAGGTTGATTTCGCTTCAGATCTGGTTGTTTGGACTGGTTCGCTTGAAGATCTGCTGAAGCGAAATAGATTGTATTGGATTTCGCTTGAAGCTGAAGCGAAATTATTCTCTTAGATTTCGCTTGTGAGGTTTCGCTTAAAGGACTGCTTAACTGAAGCGAAATAGTATTGCTTGATTTCGCTTGAAGGTTCTGTTTCTGCTGAAGCGAAATTGTTGATTTCGCTTGAAACTTATTGGTTTAAAACTTGCATTGTTGAAGCGAAATTGAGGATTTCGTTTGAATAGATTTGTTAGCTTATTTTGCTTGAAGCTGTTTACTTCAAGTATTTCGCTTGAACTGTTAATTTTTCAAAACCTAAAAAATTTTTCTAAGTGTTTGATAATCTTGCAGGTACGATCAAGATGGATGATATTTTCATGAATTCATTCGGTAATAGTTACGCATTCATGGAAAATGATGAACCTAAGCCATGGAAAGATGATCGTACTGAAGAACAGAAATATCACTACCGGAAGATGGTTGCTGAAACAAAGATTATCAGACTTTCTCGTATCTATCTGAATGCAAGGAGAGCAAATAGATGGGATCCAAAAAGAGAGTGTTATCTTGATGAGTATGGAAATATTGCAATTGATGATAGTACACTTGATATCGAAGCCATCATCAAGGAGTACAAAGAAGAGGATGAATATTGGCAGCACAAGTGGTGGGGAACACCAACATCAAAGATGATTGAAGAAGCGAAAGAGAAAGAGAGAAAGGATGAAGAAGAGAAAAAGAAAAAGAAAGAGTTACTAGATGAAATTGAAAGAAACTCGGAAAATATGGGTTTGGATGAGTTTAGTGAATTAATCAAAAAGATTAAAGAAGGAATGACAATGAATGAAGAATCAAAGAAGGATGAAACGTCAAAAAGTGAAGTTGTGTGCTCACAATGCGAAAAATCAGAAGCTAAAAATTTAAATTTCCTGAAAGATAGGGAGAATTTGACAGTGGAAATCAAAAGCTTGAAGGATGAGAAAGAATCTGATAATAAACAGATTCTTGAAATGAGAGAAAAGTGTGAGAAATTGACATCAGAAAATGACAAACTGTTGAGTAGTTTGGACAGTTTGACATTGGAAATTAACGATTTGAAAGAAAAAGAAAAAGATTTTCAAAATCAAATCAAGATTTTAGAAGATGAGAGAGATATTTTTGGAAAAGATAATCTTCAAAAACAAATTGAAATCAATTCTCATCTTGCTAAAATCATTCAGCTTGAAAAAGAAGCTGAAAAAGCTCGGATGAAAATCAAAGAGCTTGAAGAGAAATTGAAAGGTTTTGTGAATTCTGCATCACAGGTTTGTCCAAAACCTATCAATTCTGTTCCTATGAGTGAAAATATCAAAAATTTTGACAAAGTCAAAGTCAAAATTGAAGATTGTGATGAAATATCTGATGATGAAAAAGAAAAGAATAGAAAAACATTTTTGAAATTAACTGAAATGTTTAAAAATACTGTTTTACATTCTACTGAGAAAGGTGAATGCTCAACGCAAAAACCTGTAAAGAAGAATGCAGAACAGAAACAATCAGATAAATCATCCAATCGTTATGAAAAATTACAAAAATCTAAAAATCAAAACTCAAAAATAGTTGGTAATTCGTGGTGCAGGTTTGACCACAGTTCTCAAAAGCCAAATTCAACTTATAGGAGAAGATGGGATGAAGATTCTTCAAGGACAAATCATTACAATGATAGAAAACAAAGAAATGGTGATTACCACAAGGCAAATCAATGCTTTGATCTAAGTGTGTGGTATGAAAATAGTGAAAGGCATGATAACAGAGTGTGTTACACTTGTGGCTTTCAAGGACACATTGCTGTTAGCTGCAGAAAACAGAGAATTGAAACAAGAAGATGTTATGAATGCCATATCAGAGGACACATTGCTAGAGATTGCCCGAGGAGATCGATGGGAAGATCGAGGGTTGAATCTCAAAGAATGGCAAAGAAGACAGTAAATGTCAAGCCCAAAGAACAGAAGGTTCTAAAACCTAAAGTTCAGGATCAGACAATTCAAGAAAAGAAAGTTAAACTTTCACAGGGGCAGAAAGACAGACTGCGAAAGAAAAGGAAGAAGGTGAGAGAGTACCTTGAGAAAGTTTTGTCCTCGGATAAAACTGGTAATCCGAGTAAAAGTTCTGATGAATCAACTCACTCGACTGCAAAGCCAAGTAAATTGAATTCTTCAGATGCAAATCTGAGGACAAAGGAGAAAAAGGAGAAGAAGAAAATGGTCGGCGATGAATCTGATGCGTTAAAGTCAGACAAGCCACCATCAGGCGATGAATTTGACTTGTCAAAGTCAAAAGAGCCACAATCTGGCAATGATTCTGGTTTGTCAAAACCAGAAGAGCCATCTATTGAGGTAAAAGTTGTTAAACCCAAGGCTGGTCAGGCTTGGGTAGATCTTTTCAAATGAAAAACCTGACTTGCCGGAGCTTCCAGGTTGGTAAGTGTGAAGCAGGTATCGGCATCTTTCTTGAGAAATTCACAGGATGGTAACTGTGATATTTCGATTTACAAGTGGTAAATCAGGGACATTAAGTTGTACTTGATTTTCTACTAGTGTTTGTTGTTGACAAGGGTCTTAATTGTTATTTCTTTAAAATGGTTGAAAAAGAACAATGTGATGAAACCCCGAGTTTGTGAAAAGACAAACAAAACTAATTTTCGGAAAAACCATTTGATTAAAACAAACTTAAGTGTTTTGAAATCTAAATGGGAAAATAGTTTGTTGTCAGGGGGAGTTCTGATTGTTTATGCCGAGTGAATGGCGAATTGAAGCGATTTGATATCTGATTGTTTATGCCGAGTGAATGGCGAATTGAAGCGATTTGATATCAGTTTGTCAAGTTTCTTGTATAGTTTGTTTTCAAATTTTCCAGAAAATCAAAATTGAAACATATTTTGATTTTAGGGGGAGAAAAATTTTTGAAAAAAAAATAGAAAATTTGAAAATGACAAAAACATTGAAAAATGAAAATGAGTTTTGTTGTAAAAAAGAGGAAATGATAGTAAATCAGTGAACTATCACAGCATGCTAAGGATATGAAATGTCAAATGTGATAAACGGTCTCACTGATGATGTGCCAGTAGGTTTTTGCACATTTAGTAGATTGTGACGAGATATAAACATAAATTTCAAACTTGCTTGTTCTGTGGGTTAACACAAACTTGGATATATAGGTAACCCCTGAAATCTCGTTTGAAAGGTCCCATATTCTGAGATACTAGGTCTTTATACTCTATGATATCTGGGGTATTATTCCTGGACTTCTGCTGAAAGGAATTTCTGACCTAGTCCTTGAATAATACTTTCTGCAAAATGCTTGAAACATAGCATCGCCCTCAGTAAGCTGATGAAACAATAAAATTGATAGTCGCTGCTGTTGTAATGCAAAAGATCCTCTAAAGGGGACACACTTAAAAGACAACTAGGCTCTCTGCTGAACGGAAGTTCTGACCTGAGCTATCACGGTTGCATAATTTATTCCCCTGACAGATATCATTTGTGGTATACTCACCTGTAAGACTGAATATTGGGATCTGGATACGGGAGTATATTCAAGTAGTGGGACACACGGATAAGTTCAAGTGCTTAAAATATTAATATCGTATCTCGGATCAATTGAACTTTGTGTGAAAATTTAAGTGGACCAGTATACTGACAATCAAGGTGAATCGTTTAGAACTGTAAATGATTAAAGCTTAATGGTGCTTGTGATTTGTTTCAAGAACTGATATGATCCTCTTACACAAACTCACAAAAATATTGTTTGTATATATTTCTTTACTGTATTTTTTTTTTTTAAAACTTCAAAAAGATTTTCGACAACTGATGTTGAAGAGCTGATTTTCAAAATTCCAAGTGCTAAACTTGATGAACAGGGTTGGGAAAATATGTTGAAAACTTTGAATGTCATATAAAATATTTTTGAAAGTTTGAGTGGTTAGTTAATCAAGGTCATTTATTTGAACTTGATGTAACTTTACAAATTGATGAATGAATATTGTCTACCAGTAAGTTTTTAAATTCAATGGTTATAAATTTGTGAAACTTATGTTGTGGTAGAGATTATACAGGTTTGGACTTCATTATTCCCAACGGAAGTTAAATGACAAAGATTGAACTAGACATCTCAAATTATAGCATATTGAGAGGGGGAGTCAATGAAAGGGAGAGTCTGGATCAACATTCAAAGGGAAGAAAGGAGTTAGAGCCAGGAGGACAAGATACTGAAACCTGTTAATCTAGAGTGTTTTTGTGGAAAAGACAGAGTTGGAGAAAAGACCAAGACTGAAGACTCAGGAGCTGAAGACTTCGTCAACATCCAAGGGGGAGTCTGTTAGTGCATGGAATGTCTGTTGACTTCGTCTGCATTAAGTCTTGTGTCTAGGATTGTTTGAATGATCACACATTAGGGTTTAAATTAGGGTTTTTATGTTTAAACACATGATTTCGCTTGAAGAGGGTTTGTATTTGCTTGAAGCGAAATCAACATCACATGATTTCGCTTCAGACAACCTCAAGCGAAATCGTATGTCCTATAAATAGGTGTGTTGGTCATTTGAAGGGTAAGAGTTGTGATTGTACGTGTGACGAAGTGCTGACGGATCTGTATCAGAAAACCTTGTACAAGCACTCAAATTAATCAGAAAAGAAAGATTAAAAGGATTAGAGCTGTTATGACTTAGTTTACTTTGATTCCGCCTCTGTAAACTGAGATGAATTGCCTTGACTGACATTTTAGGGTCATACAACGGTCCAACACTTAGTGGTGTCTTAATAGGTTCAGTATCCAAAGATCCCGGTTCCATACCACAAAACTATCAATTAGGAATCCAATCCAAGTTAAACAGGAGTCTAGCCTAGGTAGCCTTCATCATCTCTTGAGTTCAGTCGTCGTTCGAGTTCGTGTTAGTTCTTTAGCTAATCTAGATTTTCATTACTTGCATTCTTAGGATTTTTAGAAACCCCCCAATCAATAAACAAATAGTTTGAGTCGTGTCAGTCTAAGTTTAGATAGAGTCATTAGCGTAATCAGTAGAGTCTCTTGGGTTCGATACTCGGACTTCCTTAGGCTATACTGCATCGATCGGTACACTTGCCGGTCGTGTGGTTTAGGGTTTAGAGAGTCTTAGTTTTATAAATTTAAAACTTAGAGAGTCTAGTGTAGGGTAATTTTAGTTGTTTTTAATTAACCCATCTTTAGCACATCAATTATCTCTCCTCTACAAGAACATTACAGGTAATCAACACTCTCGCAACACATTAATTCAATCTGCAACTGAAATCAACAATTGTAGTTTAATACTGTTTACACCTTTAATTTTGTTTACTTCCTGATTTACTGTATATGTGATCTATCAGTTACTGTTGATTCGTGCAAATATGAGTTTTGCTAAAGAGTACGAGGTCTTGACGGAGATCGGTATCGAAACTCGGAACTCCGGAAGTTTTGTAAACGGCGTCTGGAATGGAAGTGGTTTCGTTGTATCGTCTGTTAATCCTGCTAACAACCAGGTAGTATAATTTTTGTTGTATATTAATGTTTAGGTTAATTTGTTTTTGATTTTTAATATATTGTAACTTTTGGATGATTCGACTAAATTTGGATACTAAAATTGGGATTGTTATTTGCAGATGAGATATTAAAAGATTTTTCTATGATAGTTTGTACAAATTTGAATGATAACTATTTTTTCTCTGATTCACAATCTGGTGGTACTTGTTGAAGATGGTGGTGGTTTGGTTGTGATGGGGGGATTAAAGAGAAAATGTTTATTTTAGTTTTTTGTTCAAAAAGTTTAACTTAATTACACAAACAGTCCCTAAGATAGTAAAAGACGAATTTACCCTCATATACAATGCACATGACTGGATCTAACTGAAAAGGTTAACTAGGTTAGAGTCAAAGGACCTAGGGTGTAATGGTTTTAACAAAGAAAGTATTATGATTGTAATTATTGAAGTTAAAGGTCATCCATTGCAATCTGATACAAACATAAAGGACGAAAAGTGTAATTTTCATGATGAAATTGTCTCTAACAAGATTTGTATTATATAATTCACAGGCTCCCCTTACGGAAGAGTTAGTTTTTAGAGCTTGTATGATATCTTTACTTGTATGTGGAGGGTTTAAAGCATATACAGTAATACTTCTCCTCTTCTTCTTAGCCTAGGTGAGTCCAACATTTTTCCACCATTTTAAAAACATAACTCTTCTAAAGGTTAATATTTTTTTTAGAACTCTTTTTCTTTTTCTTTCAGTTATGATTTATGAGCACTTCTATTTCTCTAATAAATTTTCTATATTCGTTTAAGTGCAAGTAATTTTTTGTTATTTTTTAAACTCTTTTTACAGCTCACTTGAACCATTTATTGGAATACTTCATGCAAGAAAATACCAGGTTGCTGAAAGCTTCCATGGTTGTAGGTATGTTCGACCCATTTGATCCTTTTTAGCTATTTTTTAGTTTTACTCGTTTGACCCGTTAGAGATAGAAACATTACACAAATCGACCCATTCAAACGTAAATGGGTTGAAATTGCCACTTCTTGCTTTTCAGATGCCTAATTTGAAAGTCTTTAATTATATTGACCATGAAAAGTTGAAAACATCATTCGATGATTGCTGACTCGAAAAATATTTCTCTAATATTTCTCAGGTTTTCAGCTTGGATACAGAATGATATTTGGGTCATATGCATCATTTCTCTTTGTTCGAACTGGTTGGGGATAATTGTGTTATTTTTTTATTATCATACTCAAAACACGTTAATTATGTCTCATGTAAAATTTACATAAAATTAAAACAGGACGGTGTGGTTTTACTATATAAAACTGAAACCGAACATAATTTTTGGGTTATTAAAAAAAACAAAATTGAACAGTCCGTTAATCAAATGGGTCGGTTATTTCGGTTTCAGCTCATGTGTAGTGTTTTCTTGTTAATTGCAGGACATACAGCAGCACCACTCGTGTCACATATGCTTTGCAACATCATGGGTCTTCCCGCCTTCTTTTCACCAAGGACATGTAACAAAACACATACTCTTGAACAAAATCATTTATTGGTTTTTTATCGCCTAATATTTTATAAAATTTACAACTTTTTTGAGTGGAAATATCAGGGTTGGTGAGTGGGATTTGTAGCAGGAGCGATAAGCTTTGTATATCTCTTGTTTCCGCTCACTTCTCCAGCAATGTACCATCCAGACCCGGCTATTGGGCCGGCCAAGCTGGGCAGGCACCCAAGGCCCAAAGTTTTAAGGGCCCGATAGATGTGTGTAGGTTTAGTATTATGTGTATACATAACAGGCCCAAAAAAATTGATTATTGCTGAATCTCGCCTAATCCCTGTGGCACAAAATACAGGCCCAAAGTCCCAAACTCTGAATATAAGGCCCAATACAAGATCCCTGTTGTAGAATTTTTGAAACCCAGTAGAGTAACATTCCACCTGTGTGTGCGTACTCAATAGCGCTCAAAAAAGACCTGCGACGTTTCATTTTCATCATCAACCTCGGATCATCACTCTTTGTTTCATGGATTAAAAGAATGCACAGTTTTGATTTTTAGATTTAGAATTAGTCAATTAGATGAAACCTTGAATCTGGATGCTTAGATTTACTGATTTAGAATTTAATGAAACTTTTGAGTCTTTGATGTTTGAATCTTTGAGACTTTGATGATTAGTTAAAACTTTGACATGTAAAACTATATGTGTCTCATCCGGGTTCAATACCCGTGTTAACATGTGATAGAGACTGAATGATGAAAGCAAAGCTGTAACTATATGGTTTAATTGAAGAAGAAGAAGACAATACAAAATAATAACCACCAAAGTGGCCAGGGCTATGCCCTTCTCAATGCATAAGCATGAGCCTAACAACTTACTAATTTCCTTTCTATCCTTCACTAATGACTAATGCCTTATTTATAGAAGTATTAGTTACACTAACCCCCCTTACACTATTACAATATACTAATACGTATGTAATTTCTATCAATACTCCCTCCATAAGGCAAGACTTGTCCTCAAGGCTTGTGAATAGAGCCCCCAACTTTAAGAACACCCTCATCCGAATGCAAAATCAGCTCGTCCCTTTCATCCCATTCATCATCCCCAAGTAGTAAGACACAAAGACTACCCGCCGGACACTTGTGGCTAGTACTGTAAACCTGTCCACATTTAAAACACAAGCCCTTCTTCTTCCGATCCTCCCACTCGACACGAGATAAGGAACGAATGCCTCGATCATTGACACCCCCTTGCATATTTGCAGCCCCATCATTTCCAACACTTTTAGATCCCGTGGTCCCCCATACACAATGGTTGATCCCCGAATCCATAGAAGGCAGACCGGTATGTGACAAATACCGAAAACGAGATATCAACGAACCGGATTTGGATGGCCGAAGCATCAACTCCACATCTTTAGCCAAGTACATGGCATCCATACAAGTAAAAGGGCGATGTAAACGGACTTGTTGCTTGACATCCTCTTTCAAACCCGCAATGAAATAGCCAATAGTTTGCGACTCCGGCAAACGAGGGACCAAGGATAACACATACTCAAAATCATCAATATAATCAAAGATGGAATCCGATTGCTTAATAGTAGCTAACTGTTCATACGGATTCTGAATTGAGAGACCAGTGAAACGTTGCAACAATTCGGACTGAAATTGGAGCCAAGTCAAAGACGGATGAACCTGATTGATGATTGTGAACCAATGTTGAGCAGCACCAATCATACTCAGCTGAGCAAGCTGTAAACGAGAAGCCTCAGGAGTCTGATTGAGATAGAAGAACAGGTTCGCCTTCCGGATCCAGCCTTGTGGATCAAAACCAGAGAATTCAGGCAAGTGCACCTTCTTCACAGCCCATGGTAAGCCAGACGGAGGATCAGAAGAGCCAGGTTTGGGACCGAGCGTCGAGAACACGATACCTGAAGATCTAGAACCCGAAGAAGCATCCTCATGTTTCTTCTCCTGCGATTTCATCCAAGCTAACACAGCCTTACGAAACTCAGAGGATTCCACACGATCCTCTTCCAAAACCTGCAAGGAGGCCTTAATTTCAGTAACATCGGCTTGTAACTGCTGAATCTGTTGATCATGAGCATCCAAACGAGCATTATGATTCACCATAATTGAATCGGAAAGTGAAGTGACAATGAAAACGGACAATAGATCAGAAGGTGAATCGGAAATCGAACAGGAACAGATCTGAATCTGAATTAAAATCCGAGACTGAATCGGAAATCGGAAACGGAAATTGAAGTGAGATCTGAGAATTAGAACTTCGAACAAGAACAGAGATATGAAACCAGCGATTGAGTGGAAATCGGAACTGAAATCCGAGAATTCAGAAATTAGATTCCGAATTCAACGATGTTGCAGCGGAAATTGAAGATTGGAAACGAATTGGATCTGATGGAAGGCAGAAGATCTGAGACGAACTGGATCTGAGATCCGATTGTGACAAGGAACCGAAAATTGAAGATAGATCTGATGGAATATGAGATTGAGCAGTAGGAGAGCAGTGGCAGGTCGGACCAATGATAGAGACTGAATGATGAAAGCAAAGCTGTAACTATATGGTTTAATTGAAGAAGAAGACAATACAAAATAATAACCACCAAAGTGGCCAGGGCTATGCCCTTCTCAATGCATAAGCATGAGCCTAACAACTTACTAATTTCCTTTCTATCCTTCACTAATGACTAATGCCTTATTTATAGAAGTATTAGTTACACTAACCCCCCTTACACTATTACAATATACTAATACGTATGTAATTTCTATCAACATGGCATGCTTTACCATCTTCATGGGGATGGGGTCACATATTCCCCACATAGTTGTTAAAAGCCATCGCCTCTTACGTCTATGCCCATTTTTCAGGCGAGGCGAGTCAGTTGCGCTTTAAGTCGAAGAAATTGCGCCTTAATTCTCCTGGTGATGGTTTAGGCGCACATTCCGGCGAGATTCCTAGATTCCGGAGAGTTTCCGGCAAAATTCTCTAAATTCCCACAAGATTCTAGCCAGATTTCTTCTTTTATCTAAGGAAAACTACTTTTCTACACAAATACACTAATAATTGAAGACTTTTTGTATTAAATAGATGATATAAAGTGTTATATAATAGATTTTGGTTATTTTATTTAAAGAATAGTATCATTTTTCTAATACATAATATATTTTAAATTCTTTTCATTATGCGCTTTATTTTTCTCAGGCCCTCGTTTTTTTTTTTTTTTGCGCTTTGAGCCTAGGCCGCAGGCAAGACCTATGCGCCTTGAGTGTGCCTAGCGCCTTTAATAACTATGATTCCCCATGAGGGGGGACAAGCAGTGTTCCGCGTGACCCCCACTCCACGTCAGCACTACGCAAGGCCTCAACGCAGGTATAACATATAGCCTTAGTGAGCATGTTAATCATGTACTTTTATTAAAACACTTCTATCCCCGAAAAGTAACAAATACATCTCAAATTCATAAACAACTCCAATTTAAAGTCAACATTTCATAACACAATTAAATACTATCCAACATTACAAAAATAAACAATAATATCCAAATTAATGTCTAAATGGTTCAATAGTCGAAATGCCATGATACAAAAAGCCTAAAAATGAACATAATAAGCAGTAAAACATCGCACATCTCCCTCCTTTACAAATCTTGAACCACACTTGGATTTCATGACACCTAGAAATTAATAATAAAGAAATATGAAGAATCAACGTAGAGATTTTACAGGAGACTATGTAATGTTCTAATCCAAATGGAGAAACGTATAAGAACTTTGAAATTAATAATAAACAAATATGAAGACTATAATCTAACAGAGATCATTTCGAAAGAAAAGTAAACTAAAACTCGCATTAAGGTTACCTTGTGTTTAGAGTGCCAAAGTTAAGTCACCAGCCATCATTTGTCAATCTCTTCACCACCAAAAGCTAAATTGAAAAAAAAAAGATTGAATGAACTTTTGTCAACTATATTCAAACGAAATTCAGTTTGCTAGAAAATTTCATGCATAAGGGGGGAGGGGGTGGTCACTAGTGATAGAATTTCATCACTCACAATATCCAATCATGTTCCGCCATGTCAGCAACCATTTTTCCATCACTCACAACCTTTTTTGGTGTGGCAATGGTCATCACTCACCACCACACCCAAAAATTTCCCCCCAACCAACAATTACCCTCACAAAAAAAACCATCACGCCGTTAAAAAAATAACGAAATCGGGAAACCGTGATTGTATCACGCGTTATACTTGGAGTGGCGGTGGGAATTTTGGTTTTTCCACGCGTTAAAAATTCCTATAACGCATTATAGTTCACCCGCCCCCAGCATTATAGTTCACCCGCCCCCAGTGGCCTAATGAAACAAATAGTGAAGTTATGTATGCATGCCAGTTGAAACTAAGGTTAATAATATTCAGTACTTTTTATGTCTTTCTAAAATACTATATGGTACATATCAAAAGTCAATGTAATTTTTAACATTTTCTTACACTGTACTGATATTTAAGAAAATAAAATAAATAATGATATCAAAAGCAACGTCCAAGCAAAATCAAATACTTTAATTATTCGTTTTCTAAATAAGAAAATTTCAGTATTGTTTATAAAAAAACGTGAGACTTATGTAGTAAAAAGGTTAGAAAAAAAAAAAAGAATAAAGGAGATAAATCTTACAATGGACCATCAATAAATAATTAGATCGGGAATGTGAGAAATTTTAGGCCAATCTTCACCCTTCTCTCTTTTACACCTTTTACTTAGATGTTCACAACGGATTATCTCAAGTTTGTTTAGATCCTTGAAACTCTGAATCTCATCCGGTAGAGAAAGTAATCCATCACATTCTTCAAATTTCATCTTTCTGATGCTTGGAAGGTTACACGGTAAAGAAATTAATTTCTTACAACTTATTAATTCTAAATCCTCCAGTTTTGGAAGATTATCTGGTAAAGAAATTAATTCCCCACACCAGCTGATCTTTAATCTTTGTAAACAAATAAACATATCGGTGTTATCTATTGATATGTTTATATCATCATCGTGAAAATACTTCAAAGAATCCATGCGCCACAACTCAATAACCCTAAGACTGGGGAGTCTCCCAAGTGGTGGAATATGCTCACAGTAGTTACACTCATAGAAAAGAATTTCAACCAAATTACTTAAATTGTCCATCCAACTTGGAGAAATGGTCTTTCCCATGTAATTATACATTTTCAATATCTCTAAAGATGGATTTGGCTCTAATCCCTCAAGAACCTCGTCTTCGGTGTATGGAAACCTTTCTCGTTTACTTTCTTCCCAGGTAAGGGTACCCCTGTCCGACCAGTCTAACACCAAAATTGACAGTTTTGTTTTGTATATGAGATTGGCACTCTTGGCCTCACTTAAACCTCCAACATTTTCAAGTCCTTCTATCTCCAACTTCCCCTCAAGAAGATTTAAATCCCCCAATTCACTTATTTTGGCCCCTCTCTCCTTACCAACAGGAAATCGTGGAAGCATTCGAAGACTAGTTAGTTTCTCGATTCCAAACGGCAAATGTCGGAGAAAATAACATCCATTGATGTCCAAGTATTTCAGATATCTGAGCTTGCAAATCGATTCAGGCAACTTACACAATGATCTACAATAACATAAAATCAACACTTGCAAGTTTTGGAGATACATAATCGACTCAGGTAAAGTTTCTATACTTGACTTTGATAAATTCAAGTATCTCACATGTTTGAGTTTACAAATTGATTCAGGTAACGTCCTTAACTTAGTAAGAGCCAGGTGTAATACCCTTACATACATGTGGTTGAAAAGTTGACTAATGCAATCTTCATCCCCCTCCCCGAACATGAATATTGACCTTAATGATGTTAACTTTCCTAAATCCTCAGATGATAAAATTAACTTTTCATCCGGACATGACCAGCTCAAATGAAGCACCTCATCTGGGATTTTAACCTCGTTACAAGCAGGCTCTATAACTAAACAATCATGTTTCATTACATGCCGTGCCATGTCATGCACTAGATCATGCATTTTACATCTATCAATACCATCCAAATATTTGCTACCCTTCTCAACCTGGAAGAGGGATTTCCAAATCAAACAATTAAAAATCTCTTCCCCTATCACATACAAGTTATCTGTTTCTTCTCTGGGCGGAATGAAACCGTTTGCTACCCACAACAAGATCAGTTCATCTTTTTTTAGTTCATGGCCTTTAGGAAACAAACAAAAATAAGAAAAACATCTCTTTAAATGCGGAACCAAGTTATCATAACTTAACTTTAAAGCAGGCAAGACATTATTTTCTTGTAAGTTCCATATGTTACTGTCTTTCACACGTTGCCAGTCGTTGCTACTACTTTTTGACCACATTAAGCTGCCCAAAGTCTTTACCGCCAAAGGCAGCCCCTTACATTTCACAACTATTTCCCTTCCAATAGGCTCTAGCTTACGTACGTCATCCCCCACTCTTCCTTGTGCAAATGCATGCTTCTTGAATAATAACCATGAGTCCTCTTCTGATAAACATCCCAGTTCATGTTGTAACTCGCCAACCTTAGCCATCATTCGACACGTTCTCTCTGATCGTGTTGTCATCACAACAAGACTTCCTTCTGCCCCACAGCTTAATGTTCCACTTAATCTTTCCCACTCTTCCTTTTCGTTCTCTTCAGCCCAAACGTCATCTAGTACAATTAAAAATTTCTTTTCCCTTAACTTGCTTTGAAGGGAAGCTTGCAACGTATCCAGCTGTGTAAGTGTACGCCCAGATTTATCCACGGACTCATCTACGGACTCGATGATTTTCGTTATAATCTCGTTAACTTGGAAGTTTTCAGAGACATACACCCAACATTGTAAGTCGAAATATTGATTAACACTCGTATGGTTATAGACTAATTGAGCTAGAGTAGTCTTTCCCATGCCTCCCATACCCCAAATACCATACACCCGAATCTCACCATTGTCAAATTTTCCTTTATCTTTGTTGCATATCGTTCTTGTAACCATCTCCACCTCTTCATCTCTTCCTAAAAGTTTTGAAGAATCAAGTATAAGGGAGCTCGTTTCCCTATTAGGCATCTCACCTTCAACTCCCACATCTACATGACTTGTGTCACTAGAGGTCAAGTTAAACTTAAGTCTCTTAGATGCAATATCATCCAGTTTTGTTCTTATGGCTTTAACTTTGTGAGCAGCCCTAACTCGAAACTTAAATTTGGAGATTAAGGCTCTTACCTTGTATTTGATGCCGTTTTCTTTGTAAAGTCGTTGTAGCAAAGCTTCAGTTTTGACCTCGTCCAGCACATCTTCAACCTTCAAGGATGCAGATCTGAGACGTCGAAGCCATAACTCTACAGGCTTTTCCTTGACTTGTTTCTCTTCTGCATCTTCAAGAACAGCCTGGATCTGCTCGAAATCTTCCTTGAGAGCCAAAATATCACCTTTGAATCGCCGAAGTAGACCAAACTCTTTGATAAGTTCAGAAGTCAATCTCCGCACCATCTCGTTCACAAGGGCTGAAACACCTGCATCTCCCATGATTAATATTAGAACTGATCGTAATTCAAGAACTGAATGGTTGTAAGCCAAAGCAAGAAAGTGAAGAAGCTGGAATTATTGCAATCCAACAACCGTATGTTTCTTATCCACTTCTACTGTGTAGATAAAGCTGAATATGTGGTCTATGTTTTTTTAAAATGATCCTTTTTTTTCTAATATATATATTTTTAAATATTTTAAATACATACATTGAGGGCATGCTACCTGTATCACTTCAAAAAGAACAAAAAAAATAGAACGGCAGAATCATTACAAAATGTTTAACAAGATAGTCTGAGATTTTCAACCAAAAACACAAATATTGTGATGTCTACATGTGTGTTTATGTTGTGTGCAATTTGCCCACGTTGCCATGATCATATGCATTAACTAAAATCAACAGAATGTATACGTGAGGAATTGCAATTTATTTTAATTATGCATAGTGTTAGTTTTTTATTTTCCTACAAATTAGTAGTAGTGGGTATATTAGTGGGTTAGTTATTTTCGTTGTAATGTTATAAATAGCAAAGTGTGTTTAGTATTTGAGGATATGAATGAAAAATATTAAAAGAGAGTCATCTCAAAGTCTTGCTTCTTTGCTATTTTCTTTTGAGCTTAATCCACTCAACGGATTATTTATCTATCAACCGATTGGTACATATCAGTTTACAGGAGTCGTGATTAATTAATTTTGTTTACATTCTAAAAGACCTACTTTGACGTATACAATGTTGTCCCGTTTGGATCCCTATTTAATTACAAATTTGTTAATGTTGTGTGAAGATATACCATTACGAGAAGTGTGCATGGGCAGGTCGGTTCGGTTTTAATCCCTTACCAAACCGAATAAAAAGTTATATTAATAATTGGTTTTTGGTTAATCAGCTTTCAATATGGCTTTGGTTATAGGTTTGTTAATTGATGCTATTGATTGATTTATAGATGCACATAAAATGGTAAGATCTTATTAGTAATACTGTAGCTGCGTCTCCAAAACGAAGATCAATGTGTGTGATAGGACGGCACAGTTAAACAAGTAGGTGAAGGGTCTCTCTCGCTCTGACGTCTTGTGTGAACTCCTTTCCGCCCATTATTTGATCTTCACTCTAAGTGAGCAGGTCAAGGCAATTGAGGTGATAGCAAGAGTAAGTAGAGAACCTAAAGAAATTTTGTGTAATAAGCTTCATGGTCTTGTTTCATTGGTCTCTAAGACTTTGCTCGCTTAATTTTCCATCGATCTTTTTCTGTAAGGCCCCGGGCCACACGAATTCTAATTTTTTCACCATAGCTGTATGAATTCATGATAGCCGGGGCTTGTTGAGTTTGGTACTTGTTCAAATGGTTGTATTATCCATCTTCAAACGTGTAGAACATATATTTTGTAGAAATGTTAAAAATAAAAACCGTCCAATACATTTTAGTAGGCCGAAGCCGACCCACATACCTAGTTTTGGGTTAACATGGGCCATTATTTTAACGTGTTGATTTTAGCCGTTCAGGGACCAGCAAACACACAATATACAAACCTAGTACTTAGAATAAAATGGACTCACAAAATGAAAAAAAGAACACCACTAGATAATCGTTGCGGGGCGATGGCCGAATAATTCTCAACCAATAAAAAAAACAGTACTATAGTTTTGCTAAAAAGAAAAAGTAAAACGATGACAAGATCGCAATTTTGAGCTCAGAGCAAAACAATAATTTGTAAGGACTAATAAGCGAGTGTTAGGCAGCTCCTTGACACAATTTTTAGCTGGGGGCAAAGTCATATTTTTTTTAGTAAAATCGTAATTTTTAGCTAGGGGAAAACAATATTTTTATTTTGCACCGGTGGCAAAAACGTTTTTTTTTTTTTTGAATTGAGGGTGATATCGTAATTTTGAACCGAGGGGAAAATCGTAAATTTTAGCTGAGGGCAAAAGCATAATTATATTTTGAACTGTGGGCAAAGACGTAATTTTAACCTGGGGCAAAACCGTAATTTTAAAGTGGGTATAAAATAATAAACTGGTATAAAATCGTAATTTTGAGCCAGGGGAAAAACAAAATTTTATTTTGAACTGGGGCGAAAACGTAATTTTGGCTGAGGGTAAAAGCGTATTTTTTTACCGAGGGCGAAATCGTATTTTTTAGCTCGGGGCAAAAGGGTAAATGTATTTTGAAGTTTGGGCAAAAAAGTATTTTTTAACGGGGGGCAAAACCGTAATTTTAAAGTGGGTATAAAATAATAAACTGGTTGGTCCAATAGGTATTGCTCGCCGCCCATTTGAACCAATGGCGGAGAAACACTATTCCGGGGCAAAAATGTAATTTCAAAGCATGTATAAAATAATAAACTGGTTGGTCCAATAGGGGAGGGCCGGACGCCCATTTCAGCCAATGGCTGACAACCACTATTCCCGCCATGTGAAATGTATATGTTGAAAATGTGTGTGACAATAGCAGATCTTTATCACCGTCACTATTAGGGGTTCTAAACGGGTTGTATTTGCGGGTTAACGGGTCTGGCCTGATCTGAATCCGAAAAATTTACACAAACCTGACCCGAACTCGAAAATCGTGTCAAACACATGAACCCGAACATGACCCGAATATTCGCGAGTTGACCCGAACATGACCAACTAAGCTAAACGGGTTCACGGGTTCAACCTGAAATTGACCCGACCCTTCTTTGTTGGAAAACACATGTGTTACACAGGTTGTATAAAGGAAGTGTTAAATAGTTAGTAATGAAGATTTAATTAATGCAGGGACGTTTGGTCGTGAACAATACGTTTAATGAAAAATATTGTTAGTGTCTCCTTATATACAATGTACTTTATGTCGGAAATAACATTCATATCAATATGGAATACTAGTATAAGTGTATAACTCATCCAAATAAACACCTCATTTCGCTCTCGAACATAAATACAACTAATCTAAACTTCACTATGAAAGATAATTTAAAATATGCCCGGGTGATTCGGGTTTTGAGTATTCCAGTCGGGCTTAGGGCTATAATCGAGCCTAGATAGCCGAGCCAAGCCAAGTTGGTTTCTGGTTCCAGCTCGAACTTAAACGAGCCATATCGACTTGGCTCATTTATTTTATTGAGCTGAAAAGTCGAGCTCAAACTCGGCTCGTAAAATGTTTCAGCCAACTTTAGCCTAATTGAGCCGTCTCATCATTTTTTTTTTCATTATCATATTTTTTGTTAATTTTATACAAGATTCGATAACATAAAAAAAATACAAAATTAATATATTTTTCTTTTTTTCGATATTTTTATATGTTATATAGTTAACTAAATTTAAACTGTTAAAACTTTAACCTCTTCCATATTTTTTTAAGGATTAGGATCAAATATAAAGGATCCTAATCGTAAGAAGGGTACAAAGAATTCTAAAAAAACTCACTACACAAAAAAAAAAAAAAAAAAAAAAAACCCTTAAACATCCACCACCACCAAAAACATAAACCCCCACCCACCCCCTCCCCCATCACCCACCCAAAAAAATATATATATATATATATTTTTTGACAAGTTTGGAATAAATTTTCTAGCATAGTTTACCAGACCCAAAAAGGCTTGTATCTGTTTCAAATTTTCAAATTTTTCTGGAAAATTTAGAATTTTTGTAGAAATATGTGACTGCAATTCTATCTTTCCATTTCCAATTTCTAACCCTAAAAAGGAAATAAATATATATATATATATATATATGTATATATATATATATATATATATTTGCTGAGGGGGTGGGGGATGGGGGTTTAGGTTTTTGGGTGGTGGTGGTGGTGGGGGTGGGGGGTTAGTTTTTTTTAGGTTTTTTGGGGGTTTTTTTTTTGTGAGGTATAGTTTTTTTTTTTTTTTGCCGGGGGTGGGGGGGGGGGGGGGGGGTTAGGTTTTTGGGTGGTGGGGGTGGGGGTTTAGGTTTTTGGGTGGTGGTGGGGTGGGTGTTTAGGTTTTGGGTGGGGATGTAGTGGGTTTAATTTTAGGTTATTGGACACTTGTCACTCTATAAATCCTTCTTACACTTCTTACAATTAGGAGCCTTTGTAGAATAACTTGACCATTTCTTTTAATATTGATACATTTAATATTTAATATTAATTTAACATGCATAAAATAAAATAGTTCGAGCTGGTTTACGAGCTCACGACCCAGGGTTTGTCTTCATTACAAATCGAGTCAAGTCGGCTGGTTTTCAACCGAGCTCATTTTGAATCAAGTCTTTTTTCAAGTGGATTATGAGCATCGATTTTTTTTAACACCCCTAGTCGGGCTTTGATTTTCGGTGCCTAAGGGGGTGTTTGGCTAAGCTTTTCCACACCTCCTTATAACTTATTGACTTTTACAAAAAGTTAATAAGGAGAAAAGGTGTTTGGCAAACCCAAAAGTACTTTTTAAAATGACTTTTTATATAAGAAGAAAAAGTCAGTTTTGAGAAGCCAGGGTATTGTGAGTTTGTGACTTCTTGAGCAATGCTTATAACCTTTCAAAAACAAAATTACCAAATTACCCCACATAATGCCCTACACTTCTTAAAAGAATGTCTCTTTTAGTCATTTTACATGAATAAGTTAAGCCAAACACTTTTTAAAAAACCAATTTATTGACTTATTGGCTTTTCTCACCTTATAAGCTAATCCAAATACTTTTTTAAAATCTTATTTTCACAAAGTTATAAGTCAATAAATACTGACGACGGGCCAATGGGTTGTCCCATTTACCCGTCTTGGGCTATTATCGTGTAGGCCTAACAAATAGGAGCCCAAGTGCTGAAACTTGCCCATTAAGGGACTTTCTCATAAAACGGGCGGGAAAAAGAGATATTTCACAAAGAAAAGGAAGCGTTAAATGCATGATAAGAATGGGATCTCCGGTTGGCACTGTACTATCAAGCCGGCATCATTAAATGAGGATACGATCCTACCGTTGGGACTCAGACACGTGTCTGAGTCCCCCAAAGTCTGGTGGAACCCGTTAGATCGTCTCGGTACGATCCCATTTGAAAGATA
Organism: Helianthus tuberosus; assembly: GCA_030545235.1. Taxonomy (NCBI): domain Eukaryota; kingdom Viridiplantae; phylum Streptophyta; class Magnoliopsida; order Asterales; family Asteraceae; genus Helianthus; species Helianthus tuberosus. The sequence continues at coordinate 16,518,267 of CM060354.1, read as the reverse complement.
AGGGTTTCCGGCTATATAAGGAGGGTAAAGGATGATCCTAAAGGGCAAGTCCAAGGTATCTCACTTAATGCTCTCATTTATTCCGACCACAATTCCGTTATATTAAATACACACACATTTATATCAGATTCACACCATAGAGGCTATTCCGGTGATCACACTCATCGGAATAAGCTACCCTCTTACTCTCCGGCAAGTTTACTTATTCTCACGCCGGAGCTTGGTCGCGGATCCCCCCTCCGGGGCCCTCCGTGACGAGGCTAACGGTTTCCTTTTTTGTATCAAACGAAGGCTGGGATATTCCGACGTCAGCGAAGACCCTTTGAACGTCATCAGGGACTTGGGGATTCGACATTGGCGCCATCCGTGGGACATTCAGTCTAGCTGATATTCTCACTCTAAAACACCGACGTTGTAATAGCCCATTCAAAAAGAAGCAACATTGCGACACCACCAAGTGCACGAACCATACAAACGGTACAGGACCACCCTGACAGAGTCATGGTGGAAGACATCACTCATGAATAAGAAAATGAGAACCAGGTGAAAACCCTGGAAAAAGAAGAAGCCATCACCCCAGATTTCGTCGCCATGCATAGAGAGAAGCTAAAAAAGCATCTCGAGGACTTAGAAAGACAGGAGAGGCTCGACGGCCTCAGGGCAAGGCTGTCCTTTGACACACCACCCAACCAGGAAGGGGTAGGACCCCAAAGCAAAAACGGTGACGCTGACCCTCTAGAAACCTTCATGACAGCCCTCAGGCAGATGTCCTCAGAGGAAAGAGAGGACCTCATTACAGGGAAGAAGTAGAAAGGGAAAGAAAAGGAGAAGGAGAATCAAAGTGACGACGGTCTGGATCAGCCTTACCTCCCTCGAGATTTGGCCGAGATTTCAAAATTCACCAGGAAAATCGCTGAAGCACCCATGCCCCCCAAGATCAAACTACTTCCAAACTTTGACAGGTACGATGGGACGAGTGATCCAGAGGATCATCTCCATGCTTTCAAAGGTGCGGGGCAACTGGGGCGATGGCCCATGCCTGTTTGGTGTCACATGTTTGTGCAAAACCTAACGGAGGGAGCTAGGCTTTGGTTCGACAGCCTCCCCCCGGGGGAATCGACAGCTACGAGGAGCTAAGTGAGAAATTCCTAAGGAACTTTGGTCAACAAAGAAAGGTAATCAAAAACCCAAACGAGATCATGCATATAAGGCAACGAGATAACGAACGTATAGATCAGTATATGGAGAGCTTTGTCAAGGAAAGTATGAACATCAAAGACGTTCCGGAGGTCATGAAAATCAGCAGCTTCATCAACGGACTGAAGCATGCACAACTGTGTGAAAAGCTGGGGGAGGAATTCCCGCACTCATTTCACAATCTCATGGATAGGGTCAGGGCCTTTGTCAGGGACAAGGACACAGTTACCAAAGCTAAGGAGATGGAGACCCCGGTCCGAAGGAACAACCCAGCTACAAAACCTCCAGAAAAAGGTACGCCCTACTCACGAAAACCGGCTTTTGACAAAATGTTGCATGACAGAATGAGGCCCACGTACTCCCCGTACAGACCTCGAGGAAGGGGGTCACTCCTAGCTTCACTCCTCTCACTAAGACTCCAAGTGAAATACTGGCCACTGAGAGGGTGAAGAATTCCTTTCCAAGACCACCCCCCATAAAGCCAGGACCGAAGGCACAACCGAACGAGTACTGTGACTTCCACAGGGGCTTCGGTCACAAAACTGATGATTGTATGTATCTAAAGAGGGAAATAGAGGCCACGGTAAAAACAGGTAAACTGGCTCATTTGGTCAAAGAGATTAAGGAAGGAGGAGGGGACCGCAAATGGAAGGACGTAAGGGAGCCTGGAAGGGCAGAAGTAGACATGATTAGGAGAAGGGACGAATCTGATACTACCAGGAGTGTAAAAGCTAGAGTTCTGGGCCCCCCCCAGACCGTATCTGGAGGAAAACGAGGTACAGAGACTCCCCTCAACATTTCAGCCATAATAGCCGGACACAAGGTAGCCAGGATACACGTGGACGGGGGAAGTGGAGTAGAGGTAATATACGAGCACTGTTTCCTAAGGTTTGACAGGGATGTGAGGGATCGACTCGAGGAGGATTCTATCCTCCTAGTGGGTTTCAACAACAGTGTATCGCACCCCTTGGGAAAAATCATACTCCCATTTACAGTCGGGGTAGGGGATCGTGTCCGAACATAAATTTAACTTTCACAGTGGTCCGAGCACCCTCAAAATACAATGCAATCCTAGGAATACCCGGGATTGGTGATTTGCAAGCACAGGCCTCAACCCCGCATGGAGCCCTGGTATTCCAGACGCCAAAAGGCTTGGCCTGGGTAAAATCTGCATATGAAGTTGTGTCTTCCGTCTCTGAGGGGGAAGTGTCCGAGAAGCCCCACAAAGAAGGAGTAGAAGAATGGGTCCTTTGCGACAGGTTCCCGAAGCAGACAGTTAATGTGGGAAGCCACCTGAGTGACAAATGCAAGAGTGCTCTCAAAGAGCTCCTTCTCTTCAACATAGACGTGTTTGCATTTCAGCATGGAGACATGGCAGGAATTCCAAGAAGTCTGACCGAACATCGACTCAATACATACAACTGGGCAAGGCCGGTAAAGCAAAAGAAATGAAGCATGGGTCCTAACAAGAGAAGGGCAGCCTGTAAAGAGACCAGGAAGCTGCTCAGAGCGGGGATAGTAAGAGAGGTGAAGTATCCATCCTGGGTTGCTAACCCGGTCATGGTCAAGAAAAAAGACGGGGGGTGGAGAATGTGCATTAACTTTCAAGATCTGAATAAAGCATGCCCAAGGACTGCTATCCCCTCCCGGAGATAGACGTCCAAGTGGACTCCTTGTCTCAATACCCCCTAAAGTGCTTCTTGGATGCTTATAAAGGATATCATCAAATACAAATGTCAATGGAAGACGAGGAGAAGACTGCCTTCATTACAGACGAGGGAACCTTCTGCTACACCAAAATGCCCTTCGGGCTAAAAAAATGTTGGGGCCACTTACCAAAGGTTTATGAACACCCTCTTCAGAGAGCAGAGGGGGCGAAACTTGGAGGTATACGTCGATGACATCGTCATAAAAAGCCTTACTGAGATGGCCATGATAGAAGATATAGCCGAAACTATCTGAGCTATGCAAGACGTAAATATGAAGCTGAACCCTGGGAAGTGTTGCTTCGGGGTAGAAGAAGGGAAATTCCTAGGAGTAGTGGTCACCAAGGGAGGGATCAAAGCTAATCTGGAGAAAACCCAAGCTGTAGCCGAAATGCGATCCCCCCGGTCCCTAAAGGATATCCAACAACTGAATGGGAGGTTAATTGCCTTGAATCATTTTCTCTCGAAGATAGCTGATAGGACCCTTCCCTTCATGAAAGTGCTGAAGGACTGTCTTCAGACAGACAAGTTCAGGTGGACCCTAGAAGTTGAGGCCGCTTGTCACACCCCAACCGATAGCGGAAACATTGGGGTGCGAGCACTAAGCGTTCAGATTGCTCATGAGAATTCCATAACACTAAATATTTCGATAGATATTAATAAATTTCGTTGTAATTGTCTAAAACAACCATCACAAATGTCAAGCATCAAACATAACAACATTGTTTCAAATATTCCAAAATGTCTAAATTAACTAGGCGACGTTTCTAAGCATCTCCTAGCTTGATTTCCATGCATTCCAAGGCAACCTATTAGCCTGCAACAAGTATTAAAATATCAATACAAAAGTATTGGCGAGTATACAAGTTTGATAATAGAATAATAGATTAAAAACAACTCATATCCACAATGTAAGCAATAAAAATAGTTTCAGTCGTGCTAGTGTCGCAGTCCACGCAGTGATAGCCCAAGTATCCCGATGCTTTGGTGTTTACCCAAGACTCAAGGTAAACTAGAATCCTCCTAACAATACCCCCTGAGAATAATGGGAGAGGTGCACCCCCTATAGCGCTACTATTGTTAAGGCGGAATTACACACTCTGGACTAAACGTCACATAGCACAAAATAGAATACTAGAATGCACAAGTTTTCACATACACATAGGATAGAGTTTAGACTTCAAAAAGATTCAAGTTTATATAGAATACATGTTACACCCCAAAGTTTAAAAGTAAAAAGGGGATCGAGTATACTCACAGTGATTCCTTAACAGTTGCAACTGTTATTGGATCAAAGGGAGCTCTTTTAGAATAAGCCTGATTAGATTACAACGGGATAAGAGTCAGGCAGAATAACGAGATTACGCAAGGTGTTGGAAACTGTCATTGGATCGGATGGTTGTCCGATAGGGCGGTCATCCGATAGGGTGGTCATCCTATAGGGTGGCCATCCGATAGGGTGGCACTACGATAGGGTGGTCATCCGATAGGGTGGCCATCCGACAGGGTGGCATTCCGATAGGGTGGCCATCCGACAGGGTGGCATTCCGATAGGGTGGCCATCCGATAGGGTGGTCATCCGATAGGGTGGCCATCCTAAGTTTAACGATGACGGCATGGTACGTGTTGTGACAATGGTAAACTCATCGTCGCACAGCCGTTCTGGTCGGGTGGGAACCACCGCAGTCCGATCAGTTACTGTCCGTGATGACGTTTATGTCCAACTCCGTTTTCCGGCCATCATTCTCCGGTGGAAATCCATCATTAAGCCGACTCTAGACTAATAATCAAGTCTATAGTCCGTTCAGGACCGGATCTCACCATTTAGAGCAAAAGTTGAAGAAGAAAATGAAGAAACTTAAGTTTTATCATGAAAAATACTTAGATTTAGGTTAGATTTAGTGATAAATACATGGAATCCCTTAGATCTTAGCTAGATCTCACCAAGAATGACCTCATATGACAGTTTGTACAAACCACCATGATGACATCATCCTTAAGATCTCAGATCTGAGAGATTTCACGGTGAAAAGTGTGATTTCAAAGGTGAATCACGTAGAGAATGAGGTGTAGATCGAGAAAGTACAAGAATCTAGCTTGAAACGTACCGAAATCGCCAAGGAAATGGAGAAAATGTAGTGTGCGTGCGTTTGGTCGAACAGGGCTGTCACATCAGGGAATAAAGTGATGTGACAGGCCTATTTATAGTGTGGAAGGGACTTGAGGCGGTTTGGCTTGGATAGGGTGGTGGCCCAATAGGGTGGCCATCTGATAGGGTGGCACTCCGATAGGGTGGCCATCCGATAGGGTGGTCATCCGATAGGGTGGCCAGCCGATAGGGTGGCATCCGATAGGGTGGCATCCGATAGGGTGGCCATCCGATAGGGTGGCAATCCGATCGGATTGCCACTCTGGCCAATCCAATCTTTCCGTGTTCCCGTCTTTGATTCATTTTGCGAGTTAGACTAAGCGTTTGCGTATTAAAGAATAACTAGATTACATCATAAACATCAAAAGTTCCAAAGAGTAATAGATTCCGCCAGTGACAAGGCTCCAGTCTCTCGTTCAACCAAGAATCAAGTTTCACGAGTCTAAAGAGTCAAGCACCAAATAGATTTAGACATTACAATAATAGATTTAGGCATTCCATCATAGATTTAGACATTCCAACATAGATTTAGACATTCCAATATAGATTTAGACATTTCAAATATAGAGTTAGGCATTCCAAGTATATACACATAGGTATTCAGAAATATAGGCATTCCACACGTAGATTTAGGCATTTCAAGTATATAACATAGACTTCCACATAGATCAGCGGTTAAAATGACAAATAGACAAACTTTAGGGACTAATCTTGACAAAATCCTAAAGTTTAGGGACGCTGGGCGTTACACCGCTTTCCAAGAAATGAAAGATTACATCTGTAAGCTCCCAACCTTAGCCACTCCGTTCTCCAGGGAGGACTTGCTTTTGTATTTGTCCGCCTAAAAAACAACCATAAGTGCAATAATGATGGTGGAAAGGGAAGGAAATCAGATACCAATATACTTCATTAGCAGAACCCTCAAAGGTCCTGAGGAACGCTATATGCCTCTGGAAAAGTTAGCTCTGTCTCTTATCTTTGCATCCCGAAGGCTTAGAAGATACTTTCAAGCACACAAGGTCACCCTAATGACGGATCAGCCCCTCCAAAAAGTGCTCAGGAGACCAGAACTATCAGGCCGATTGGCTAAGTGGGCAGTTGAGTTAGGAGAGCACTCCTTGGATTACAAAGCCAGAACTGCCATGAAGGGACAAATACTGGCTGACTTCTTGGTGGAGGTCCCGGAGGACGAAGAGAAAAATCTCCTAAAGTGGGAAGCCCTGGGGAAGGAAGAAAAAGAGAAGGAGGATGAGGCAATATGGAAACTACTCACAGATGGGGCCTCGAGCGAAGAGGGAAGCGGAGCAGGCATTACGTTGATCAGTCCTGAGGGAATTGAGCTAACTTATGCCATCAGACTGGACTTCGAGAATACCAACAACACGGCAGAATACGAAGCCCTTCTGGCAGGGTTGAGACTAGCCAAAAAGATGAAAGAAAGGCATGTGGAAGCCAGTACTGACTCACAGCTAATGGTCAAGCAGTACCACGGGGAGTACGAGGCTAAGGAGAGTATAATGGCTCGGTATGTGGCTAAAGTGAAAGAAACAACCAAGGTTTTCAAGACCTTCAGACTAGAGTACATCCCCAGAGGGAGAAACAGGAAATCTGATGCCCTTAGCAAGCTGGCTTCCGTGGCATTCGACCACCTAGCAAGAGAAGTCAAGGTGGAGATCTTAACCTCCCCTTCCCTTGGCACAGAAGAAGTAGCTACGATCGAAAACGCCCAAGAGACGTGGATGACATCGATTGTAAGATTCCTCAAAGATGGAATACTACCTGAAGGTGACTGGGCAGCCCGGAAGATAAGAGTCAAAGCTTTGCAATACGAGTTAATCGACGGAGAACTTTACCGAAGGTTATACCTGGGCCCATCCTTGAAATGCGTCGATAGCGAAGAAGCTAAATATGTGATCAGAGAAATACACAAAGGTATTTGCGGCATGCATTCTGGGCCAAGGACAGTGGTGGTAAAGGCAATGAATGCGGGACTTTATTGGCCTAGAATGTATGAGACAGCATCAGAGGAGATCAAGAAATGTGACAACTGCCAGGTCCATGCACCCATGACACACCGTCACAAGCACCCAATGATACCTGTGTCAACATCTTGGCCCTTCCAGAAGTGGGCCATTGACATTGTCGGGCCATTTCCATAGGGCCCAGGAGGGGTTAAGTATGTGGTGGTCGCTATCGACTACTTTACAAAATGGGTAGAGGCAAGGCCCCTGGCAAAGATAACCGGGGAGCAAATGAGGCGGTTCGTACTGGACAACATCATATGCAGATACGGGGTCCCAAAGGAGCTAGTGAGTGACAACGGTGTCCAATTTGCTGGAAAGCCCTTCAGACCATGGTGCGAACAAATGCACATACACCAGGTATTTACCTCCGTCACCCACGCCCAGAGCAATGGGTTGGTAGAAAGAGCAAATCAAAGTGTTATCAAGGGGATGAAGGGAAGGCTTGGCAGGAAGCAGAAGGGGTGGTTAGAAGAACTACCTTTTGTTCTATGGGCCTATAGAACCACCCCCAAAGACTGTAACGGGGAAACTTCTTTCAGCTTGACCTACGGGACTACGGCTGTCATCCTAGCTGAGATAGGATCCCCAACTGCAAGAATGAAACTAAAAGAAGCTGAGAACGAGCAGGATCTTCGAATGAACTTAAATTTGCTCGAGGAAAGAAGAGAAATAGCAGCAGTAAAGGAAGCCAAGTATAAAAAGCAGCTTGAAAGCTACTATAATGCAAAGATGAAGAAGCTCAACCTCGTCCCTGGAGACTTGGTCCTGAGGGCGAATGAAGCTAGCTTGCAAGAGAGCACCGGAAAACTAGGGCCTAACTGGGAGGGGCCCTACCGGGTTACTTGGGCAAATGGTAAGGGAAGTTGCAAGCTGGAAACATTGCAGGGCAAGGAAATCCCAAGAACCTGGAACCTTATGCAACTCAGGAAATACCATATGTGAAAGATGAAGATGCCTTCAAGAAAAAATGGCCAAGGAGCTACTTTTGTAAAAATTAACCACCAGTTAGGGGGTTACCCCAAGAAAAACATTTTGTAAAAATCTTGTACTGGAGGACAGAGTCTCCAAGAAACGTATGGTAATGAACAATCCACTTGTTCCTTTCGAGTACAGGTATTGTATTAGGGCAAACGTGCCTAAAAATTACAAACCTAATAACAAACAACACACGTGTAAAAGGTATGCAACATACTAAACACCCGACTGTGGGGCAAAACAGGGCTTAGCTAACCCAAAAATAACGGAAAAACAAGTTAGAAAACACAATCTGCAGTTATAGACTTGTCCAAAGATTGTCCTCGAACAGACAATCTTGGTTTACAAAGCAAAACCACAAAAAGAAAAAACAACAACAAACTTTTGTAAGCAAACTACAAAAAGAAATGACGTATACACATTGAAAAGGAAACCTTTTATGTATAAACTTCAAAGTAAACATACATAAATACCACAGGTAATCTTGCTAACTCTAAAAGAAAAGCAAGTAAGCAAACAACAAACTAGGAAACCTAGTAAACAGACTAACGGAATTTTTGCAATCATACTACAAATAACCAAAGGTCTTAAGGTAGACACTGGGTCGGCTCTCGGTAAGAACACCTGCAAAAAAGAGCAACGCACCAAAAGCACCAAAAGCAAATCAACAATATACAGTCAAAAGATGACTAGCAAGCCATACGTTAGATACTGGGAGGACCCCGACACAAGGCCCTCCCCATACATCAAAAGTTAACAGTGTTTTAGGGTGCATCATTGTTTAAGTTACAACCACATCGAAATAGTTAATGTTCAGAAATTACTAGGAATCATTCCCAGATAAGGACTTCGGAGAGGAAGTACCAGCGGGAGTCAGCAAGGCTTTCAGCTCATCAATGGACATCATGGGGCGCTCAAGGATCTTTTCAAGAAGGGCAGGGGTCTTACCCCCGAACTCTTTATCCAGTTTAGACAGCCGCTTCTTAGCCTTGGAATTGTAAAGAGGGGTCTCCTTCCTGCCCAAGCCTTGAGCAGATTAGGCATACCCATCCTTTAAGCCTGCTTGATATCCCACGTCCCGGTAAGCCCTGTAAACCTGTTCAAGACTGCTTTTAAATTCCTCCGACTGGGAGACAGCAGTAAGGAAGACCCCGAAACCTTCAGTGATCAGCCAATACTTCTCCTTAACCAACTTCTGGTTATCATCGGATGTCATCCCATACTCAGCATACATAGCATCCAAATCCTTTTGAGACACGGAGTCAAGCTCCCTCTGATGCTTCAACTCGGCGGCCAACTCCTCCTTTTCTTCAACCAAAGCCACCATCTCACTCGCCCAGGCATGTTCCTTCTACTCCAGAATGACACCAGCCCCCTGAGAGGAAATGTTGTAGAAAGATCCAAAAGGGGATTAAATAAATAAAAAAAAGAGGGAAGGGAGAGAAGGATCATGCACCTTCTCCTCTTGCAATTTACGCTCAGCATCAACCACCTGACACCGAAGCTCAGCAGCGACGGTTTGAGAAGTCTTAAGGGAACTTTTGAGCCCCTCATTCTCCCTCCTCAGATCATCAACTCGTTGTAGCATACCAACACCCCTGAAAAGCCCTTCGCAAAGCGACATGCTATACTGATCGTTAAAGAGATCATCACTCAGAGCAGAATTCATAAATCTATGGGAGGGAGGAACAGCATGAGTCAGGAAGTCCCGGACAGTTTCAGGGGTCCCCACCACTGAAGACTGAGTAATTTTCCACTTGGGGATCTATGGACCCGGAAGGGCGTCAACAAATAAAGGAGCCAGGGGGGATCGGGAGGCAAAACCCTCAAAATGAGAAGGTTTGCTGGTTCCAGTAGCATGATGAGGAGAAATCTCAAAAGCTGGGGCAATACGAGCAGCACTGACCTCAGGAGTTTTATCTCGGACACGGGAGGTGGAGGGAGCGGTAGGAATCTCAATCGGAGCATGAGAGCTCCCCTGTTACAAGTACACAAAAACAAAATCACCAGAAATCCTCCAAAAACAGGTCCAACCAACAAAATGCAAGACAAAAGTAAAAAGGTTGTCACTTAAAGCAAAACAAAAATGTAGGAAGGAAACTTACCAACAAAGGCTCGCTCACAAAGCTGGAGGATCGCAGATGCTTAGACAAAGAGCCTTTAACCCCGGTAGGAGGAAGTTTAGAAGCAGCTTTTGCCACATGAGGGACCTTTTGGCCACTGGCGCTCCGGAGCCTCAGCCGGATACCACGTGGGGCCGGGACTTGCTTGGGACTAACAGCTTTTCGCTTGCGAGCCAAACGGCTCTCCAGGTCTTCCTCATCATCATGGCTAGAATTCTTCACTTGAAGGGAATCGGGGGAGCTCTCCTCTCCATAAGAAGAAGCCCCCTCATCTCCCTCCACGGCAGTAGAGCCCCCTGCCTGAACGGATCCCCCGGTAACCTTCATCTCAACACCCCGGTTCAAACCCGGTTCAACCTTATCATCAACCACAAATTTAACATCTCTGGAATCCCCTTAAAGCAACCTCCACAAGGTTATCTCTACACAAAAGAAATACTAAAGATGGCTACACAAACCCCCCAAAAAAATAAAAATAGACACAATAAGCCAAGAACAAGAGAATACCTTTCTTGCCAAAAAAGGCCTTGGGTCGGACCGAGTAGAAGGGGCTTAGTCTTCCCATAGCCAGGATCCCTTCGGAGAAAGTAAAAGCTCTCGTCGGATTTTCGTACATACGCTTCCATTGGACGATTTCATCTGCAGACAAGATAGGAACGCTGTCTTCAATGGAAGCCTTGGCATCCCTCAATGGTGGAGACTCTGGTATCATAGCAGCAGAAACAAAGATAAACCTGCTCTTCCATTCTTTAGGGTAGGTAGAGGTCGGCATGAAGGAATAACAAGGCTGAGACACACTGTCCTTCCGTTTGGCGAAGGTGAACCAGTCCCCATCTGAAATTAACTTATAAAACATGCAAAACAGGGGAATCAACGACTCACCGGAAACCGCCACGCAGGATAACTCAAAATGCACAACCCTCATAAACCCTAGAGGGTGCAATTGGGAGAAATGAACTCTGAAATGGCATAACAAGTATATCTTGAAAGAAGAAAGGGGATACGGGACACCACAGGAAGAAAACGCCAAAGTATAAAGAACGATCCGATCTGGTGTGCACTCAGCCGAGTCATCAGGGCCCGGTAAAGTAGGAGAAAAACGCTCGGGTATCTTGTAGGTCTCAACAAAGGATTCCAAATCCTTCGCTGTCAGAACAGACCGAATCATGGAACGGCCGGTACGGCTCATGGCAAAGGGAAAAGCAGTGATCGGAAAATTATCAGTGAAAGAGAAATGTGGAAGAAAAGTGGTGGAAGTGAAGAGAAATTCAAAAGGTAATGAGGGTTTTAAAGAGGGTAACTGACAGGAGGGGGAAACCGTCACATCACAATCTCTTCAAATTTAAAACTATTGTGCACGTGTATTAAGGGGATTAAACCCCCACCGTTGATATTTGGCGATTAATAAGCCTCGAAGAAAGAAGGGGCGCGTGATGATTAGCTAGGGATGGGCCCACCTCCTTAGCCCAAGAAAACTACTCCCTTAGACAGATATGACTCAGTCCCGGCTCATGAGATTTGAATCTCAGAACCAGGGACTAAAGATGACTTGACGACGGGCCAATGGGTTGTCCCATTGACCCGTCTTGGGCTATTATCGCGTACGCCCAACAAATAGGAGCCCAAGTGCTGAAACTTGCCCATTAAGGGACTTTCTCATAAAACGGGCGGGAAAAAGAGATATTTCACAAAAAAAAGGAAGCATTAAATGCATGATAAGAATGGGATCTCCGGTTGGCACTGTACTATCAAGCCGGCATCATTAAACGAGGATACGATCCTACCGTTGGGACTCAGACACGTGTTTGAGTCCCCCAAAGTCTGGTGGAACCCGTTAGATCGTCTCGGTACGATCCCATTTGAAAGATAAGGGCTTCCGACTATATAAGGAAGGTAAAGGATGATCCTAAAGGGCAAGTCCAAGGTATCTCACTTAATGCTCTCATTTATTCCGACCACAATTCCGTTATATTAAATACACACATATTTATATCAGATTCACACCATAGAGGCTATTCCGGTGATCACACTCATCGGAATAAGCTACCCTCTTACTCTCCGGCAAGTTTACTTATTCTCACGCCGGAGCTTGGTCGCGGATCCCCCCTCCGGGGCCCTCCGTGACGAGGCTAACGGTTTCCTTTTTTGTAGCAAACGAAGGCTGGGATATTCCGACGTCAGCGAAGACCCTTTGAACGTCATCAGGGACTTGGGGATTCGACAAATACCTTTTGAGTTTTAATCTTAGCCAAGCAAGTCTTTTAAGGGTAGAACACTAGACGTGTAGAAATAATTTGAGTCGTAGAACTGTATTTGACTCGAGAAGGAAACGACGCCGGTTAGTCTTTTCCAAGTCAACAACAAAAAACCCACCATCTCAAAACCCCGGATTCCGTCGACAATGGAGTCAAACGGCGGCGCCGGTGTAGTTCCGGCACCAGCAGCAATCGTAGCTTTATTTGCGCCGACTGTGGTTTCGCTTCTTGTCTGCGCCTTTATTCTTCCTGTAAGTTTGTTTATACAATTCACTGTTTATTCTCTATGTTTACAATTTTGATTGTTGGGTAGTTGAAATTAGTTACTAGGGTTTTGATTGTTTGTGATTTGGGGTTTTGGGTATTCTGTATTTTGTGACTTTTGAGTTCATTTAGTGATTGAAAATGGTGTAAGATCCTGCAAAAAGTTTGTCTCTTGATTCTATAACGTAGGTTAGAAACCTGGGTGTTACGCAAGGAAGTGTTAAATAGTTAGTGCTGAAGATTTGGGAATTATGAAACCATATTTTGATATGAGATATGATTGAAATTGCGTATAAATAAATACTTTAATTAACTAAAATCAGTAACTAATTAAGGTTTTGTTATCTATAATTTTCTTTTTGAGAAGCTGACATGTCACCATATTTCTTCATGCATGCAGATAAGGAGGTGGAACATGTCTTACTTGCTTAGTGCGTATGGCATCCATCTACACCATACTGTGAGTATTCAATTTGGTGGAGTACTACATGCAACAAAATTCGTGCTTGCTGAAAGCTTCCATGGTTGTAGGTACGTGTTCGCTTATGCGTTTACTATATTGAGGTTTAAATAACCCCAACTTTTATCAATTTGCCGATAACACTCCCAACTTTCTATTTGTACACCAGCACTCCAACTTTCAACTTATTGGCCGATAACACTCCCAACTTTCGATTTGTACACCAGCACTCCAACTTTCAACTTATTGGCCGATAACACTCCCTAATTAACAGTAACTAAGGTTTTGTTATTTATAACTTGGGATTTTAGGTAACCTTACATTAATTCATGACCAGTTAGTTGATTTGTTTCTGTAATATTGAGGGAGTGTTCTATGCCTTAATAGTCCACTCCACTTTCTTTAACTGGTGGATAAGTGAGCCTCAAAATACAATGATTTGTTTGAAAGTTAATCCTAATTTAGTTCGAATGTGAAATAATGATGAAAGTTAAAGGGGCTGAACTGTTGAAGTTCAACAGTAAAAGGGTCAAAAGATAGGATTAGTTTATTTAGTATGTTCTATCAGTTGAATAATGGTGTGTTTAATTGCATGTTCATCAACTTGTTTAGATTCGTAGGTGTGAGGAGTTTGAGTCAAAGACGTTAGGAAGTCTTGGATATAAATAAATTGTTAGTGTCTATGTAATTTGTCAGCAAGTTTATTAAATAGAAGAAAAGTCGTGATCTTTGTTTTGATTAAAAAAAATTCGATTGTTTGAGCGTGGTTGTTTGAATCTGGGTCAACATGATTCAGTGATTGCAAATAATAAACTACATTATGTGAAATAATAAATCTTGCAAAATCCTGCAAAAAAAAAAAACTATGTTCTTGATTCTATAATTTTCTTTTTGGGAAGCTGACATGTCACCATATTTCTTGATGCATGCAGATAAAGAGGTGGAACATGTCATACTTGCTTAGTGCGTATGGCATCCGTCTACACCATACTGTGAGTATTCAATTTTTTACAGCTCACTTGAACCATTTGTTGGAGTACTACATGCAACAAAATTCGTGCTTGCTGAAAGCTTCCATGTTTGTAGGTACGTGTTCACTTATGCGTTTACTACATTGAGGTTTGACAATGAAAACATAATGTGTTGACTTCTGGCTCACCAAACATTTCTACAATATTTGTCAGGTTTTCAGCTTGGGTACACTGTGATATTTGGGTCATATGCATCATTTTTCTTTGTCCGCACTGGTTCGTGAGCATTCTCTTATTTTTCTTTATCTTATTCACAAGTTTTTTCCACTACGCAAAGCATGTTTATTATGTCTCATGTGAAACTTGAATTTATTCCCATTAAAGCGAACATGAATTCGTTCAGTTAAAAATAGTTAGGTTTGAACATGGGCCTTTTTTTGACCCATAACCAAATTTTTGCTCATGGGCTACAAATGGTTTGTTTTATTCGGTTAATTTTTTGGCTATTAGTTAAAATATTTGAACATCTGTTAATCAAATGGGTCGGTTATTTTGGTTTCAGCTCACGTGTAATTTTCTTATTAATTGCAGGACAGATAGCAGCACCACTTGTGTCTACTATTAAAGGATGGTGTTGACTTGAACCATTGTGTAACAGCTGTTGAGTTTAAATGTCATGGTGAATTTAATTAATTTAGCGCTACTGGTAACTGTTAGTTCTGGTTTACAACATAAAAAGTCCTATGGAAAGTCAAAGGTATAAAAAGTCCATACTTGACATATAGTAAAAATTGTCAAAAATCGGTCAATTATGCTCAGATGGCTGAAGATTGGATGCTGGTCAACAGTCGTCAAAATTCAGAAAGTCAAAATTGATTATAATCAAAGATGGTCAACTGTACAAACTGTTTCAGGAGTTGAAAATTCGAAAATGTCACGATCAAGCAATTATTAACAACTAAAGTCAAGGGTTTGAAGTCAAGGCTCTCAAAAGTCCAAATGGGTTAATTTGGATCTAACAAAAGTGGGAAGATTTGTTAAAGGTGAATTTGAAGCCACCCGAACCCGAATAACCTAAACCCGACCAACCCGAACCTTAAATGGGTCGGTTATCGGGTCATTTTTTCCAACCAAAAACCCGAACAACCCGACCTGAAAAACCCAAAACCGGAAACAAGGTCTCCACCTAGCAAGGATCTGGGCAGAGAGCATACACCAAACAAAATACAATATTACACACGCACAAACATTGCCCTAGCCAAACCATATACATCAGCAAATAAAACACTAGATTATCCAAAATCCAAACCGGAAAAAGCAGACCGGTGTATAACAGTTATCCTCGAAACTGTTATATATTGTGATTAGACTTAGAGACTATGACGCTCCTTATCACCAAATGTAAACCTTAAAGGCCTCAAAACTAATCTTTTATATATGTGTCAAATGTTGTTTTCATTTGCTGATTCGGACATGGTTAATGATCTCAGGTGGCTACAGAGGTTGTATCCTCCAACCGGATTCAAGACAGTTTTGTTCATTAGAGCTAGGGAGATAGAAGTCGAGATCATAACGAAGACTATCATGGTCCCAGCTGGGATTTCGAACTGTGGTCCGAGGTGATGGTCCATGGCTAGATCTGGGATGGCTAATGGGGTATGCAAGAGTATACAAGGGCTGCCTGGTTCAGAAATCTGTACCATATTTACGAACTTGGAAAAATATTTAAATTTTTAGAGTAAACTGCAATTTTACCCCCTTGGGTTTAGGCCAATTGGCATTCTGACCCCCTCTAATGAAATAATTGCAATTTTACCCCCCAACATTGGTGTTATGTCGCACATTTACCCCCTGGCGTCAATTATGTTAACAGAACTGTTAACTTTAATGTGAAATGACTATCTTACCCTTTAATATTACCCCCAACGTTCTTGTTATGTCGCATAATTACCCCCATTGGTAAATTACTAAATTGTCCTTTCTTATTACCCCCTATACTTTGTTGTAAGAAACAATATTACCCCCTGCAACTTCCAAAACCCTTCCCGCCAAAAAAGTTTGACCAGCCAAAGTCAACTACACATGGTAATTAACAAGAAATCTGATTTAAACTTGATAAACACTTGTATTCAAACCTGTTCTATGTTTATATACTCAAAATCAGAAACCTATAAGCATTACAATGTATTATAAACATTATAAACACTTAGATTCAAACTTGTATTCAAACCTGTTCATGTATAACCACCTATAGCTGAATCAGAAACCTATAAGCATTATCAACACTTGTATTCAAACCTGTTCATGTATAACCACCTATAACTACCAACTATCATTTGTTATACCTGGCTGCAGCATTCAGAACATGTTTGGCTGATTAAACACTTCACAAAATCAAAATCAGAACATGGTAATTAACAAGAAATCTGATTAAACACTTCACAAAAACAAAATCAGAAACATTACAAGAAATCTGCAGCATTCAGACATTTGGCTGCACACTCAAAATCAAAATCAAAATCAAACCTGTTCTATGTTTCCATGTATTCAGTTTAAACACATACCTGCTGATCAAGCATATATAACTAACTCACAATCAAGCATACATGTTCTATGTTTCCATGTATTCAATTTCCATGTATGGTCAAAATAAGTTTAAACACCTATCAGTCCCTTCTCTTATGGCTGATGCTGTTAGCTTGGGGCTGTTATGAGTATTACAATTATACCCCTCAACTAATTCCTTATGCTAACAATCAGTTTCATACCTGCTGATCATTTATAACCACCTATCAGTCCCTTCTCTTATAACTATTACAATCTGTCCAAACAAGTTGTATTTTTCAATTCCTTGCACTCTAATGTCTTATGACCCTTTGTTTTTCAAATCCCATAAAGTTTGGCATGCGTGTCAATCTTGCACTTTCCGGAATGGCGTTTTCTGCAATTCTTGCATACGGGTCTGTCACCCGACTGATTTGAGCTTTTCCTAAACTCAGAACCTTTCTTCAACCCAAAATCACCTTTCTTTTTCTTATTAAAACGCCTCGCGTTATCGTCATCTCGCTTTCTCTTCCCATCCTCAGTATTCCTCGCAGCTCTACTCCTGATGATATCCAAGGTTATAGACAAAGACAAATCTACTGCTGATCTGTATGTTGCAGGTCTTGAAGCTTTCACATGACCTTTCACTTCTGGAGCCAATCCACCAATAAAGCGTGTAATTCGTTTTGGCCCTGGTGTAACCAAGTATGGTACCATTCGGGACATGGAGTTAAAGCTGGTGACATAAGATGGGCAATCTAGCTTTTTCATAACCAGAGTTAGGAAATCAGCCTCGACCTTCTCTATTTCATGTTGGGGACAAAAAGTATCTCTTATCAGATCAACAAACCTATTCCAAGACATACTGTAGAGTGGGATCCTTCCTGACGCCTGTAACAACACCTTCCACCAGACCAACGCATCTCCTTTAAAGGATTGAGAAACGAACTTCACAATATCCCGCTCAGCACACCCACTGATGTGAACCACAGTCTCCATTTCTTCTAACCACTCCATACAGTCTATAGCACCTTTCTCACCAGTGAAGTTTCTGGGTTTGCATGAGACAAAATATTTGTAGGAATAAGTTTTAAGACGTATACAATTTGTTTGGATGGTTGATCCTTCTGATTCAACGAATGATGAGAATCGTCCTTGTTTGACCCATGTACTTTTGAAGGGGGCTTGCTGTGAGCCACAGATTGAGTCTTCGTGCGGGTATGACTTGGTTCCTTGAATTTCCTGTCGATGGCCCTGGTGATGGCATTATCAATCATTGTTTGCAACTCCATAGCAGTTATGTTTATTCTGGTGTTATCGTTTCTTGCCCTGGGTTGACTGTTAACCTCGTCTGATTCAGCCATACTGAAGCTTGATTGCTATAAAATAATTGACAATAGTTTGTTCAGGGGTTTATTATGGAATCATCATTTTTGATGATTCATTAACCATGGTAAAATAAACCACAATTGGTTAATTTGATAATCAAGCTTTTTGTTTTAAAAAAAAAATATTATGATTAATCCCTGTTATTATTATGAAGAATTTTAGAGTGGCACAAAAGGCCTAATCTCAGGGATAGTTTTAATTTTTATAATCCATGATCTTATAGGATCAAGGTATTAAGGTTTGAACGTAGTTCATCACCTTTTCTTGACAGGGAGTCATAGACTACAACTGCTATTTGTCTTATAGGACAAAAGCGTGGCCCGCAGGCACTTTATTATTAATGGATGTTTAATATATGATCATCTTTATTGATGATTTGAACCCATGATTTCTAAATCATTAGGCTAGTTAAGGGATTGGAAGAATCCAATATAAAGATGACAAGTGTGTCTTTATCGTATCACTGTTGTCAGGAGTGTTAACATGTTTTTAGATGTTAACAAGGAATTGAATCTTTTTGATAGGTTTTATCATCATGGCCATGTCTAAAAAGACATATAGGCTAAGTTATACCTCTTGAGATTCTTTTTAATATATACTTGCAGATCAATTCCAAAAAGAATAATATTTTGATTATTTCATATAATATATTTATACATATGATGACAAATGAAATTTTAAATAAAACATTCCATTAAATTTAAATGAAGTACATAGATACCCTAAACGGGACTTTTTAATAAATAAATTGTCCACATAGGGACTAAGAGAAGAATTACAAGTCCTCGCAGGGACTGAATACATAAATAAATGTCCACGCAGGGACTTAAATTGAAATTTGAAAATTACAAAACAATTAATTAAGGAATTTCAATAATCCCTTTTCTTCTTTCCCTTTATTAAGTTTGCCAAACCCTTGAGAAATCCCCGGTGGTTTCTACGCTCCTCTTGAACCTCCCGCTCCAACTGGTTCAACCTATGAAGAATCTCCTCCTGCTGTGGCGGTTGGATCTGTGGCGGCTGCTGCTGCGGAGGTTGAGGAGGTGGCGGGTATTGATACCCATATAGTGGGTACCCGGTTTGGTATGAGGCTGCGTAGGGTCCTTCAGGATGAAGAGCATTGTAGTTGGTCACCTCGAGGTACGGGTGGACGGCAGGGGCATTGTAGTAGTTGTAGCCAGGGTAAGCTGGCTGCTCAAAAGGGTTATACGCCGCTGCACCGGCGTAAGAAGGAATTGGGTTATCATAACCCATGTGTGGTGGTGGTGCGACTGGAACCGAGTCGACTTCAGAAACTGGGTTTGAAGGCCCACCCAGTTGCGGGTCTTCATGCAGTGGCGGGTAGTAGCTGCCACTGGAGTGTTGAGGGGTGCTGAAATGGAAATCCCATCCTCGCACGGACATCCGTGCGCCTGTTCTTCTTCGCCTCGGTGGCTCTGGAGGCGGTTGTTGCACTTGCGGCGGCGGTGCCGGTGGTGTGACCGCCTCAAAATGCGGGTCCTCGGAAGGGACCTGTTGCTGTGATGCTGGGTTGTGGGGAGGTGTAAACTCCCATTTAAAAGTACTCCACCTTAGGGCCCATGGGTCGGGGCCTCGATACGGCGAACCATGATAAGATGATCCGTCAGAAATCTCAATGGGATGCGTCGGCGTCCCAGTTGGTGGCTCGGCAGGATCGGTATCCTCATCCATTTCCATATCCTGAGCTTCAGGAAAATGGTCTTCGGGTCCCAATGGGTTATAGCCCATTGGTTCTTCATTTTGGTTTGCCGGGTTGAACCGGCTTTGGAAGTATGGGGTAGGGTCATTGAAAGAATGGTGTGAGTTGGAGCGTTGTTGGGGGATGTAGGAATGATGTGAGTTGTGGGGCTCCTTCTCTGATTGTGGCCCGAAAGAGTTGTGGTATGAAGGCGAAGAGCTAAGCGAGACAGAACGCCTCGCTGGCTCAAGGTAAGTTCACCAATCCTCATGGGGACTAGAGATATGGGTCACTGAAGGAGTACGCCGGTGTGAAGGCCCGGCCTCGTGATCATTTCTTGCTGTCATTGGGGCTTTTCCCCTTCACCTCTTCCTCTGATTCTTGGGGGCATTTTGTCTTTGGTTCTGTCAAAACAAACAAAAGAAACCAACAAAAGAAACAATAAGATTAGGATTAGTCCTAAGTTCCTTGCCTAGACTCGGAAGTCAAGGAATGTGCAACTGTGTCATTGAGATTAAACACAAAAAGGCTAGTGTTTAATTCACTCAATGTTGGCTCTGATACCAACCTGTCACACCCCGATATTTCCACGTATTACCGGTGGCCCCGGTGGGGAGTATCGTGACGTAGTTGATATCGTCATAGTCGAATATATATACAGTTTAATACACAGCGGAAGTCTTGGATGAAAAATAATATTACAAACCGAAATTTAAAGTATAATTAAACATTATGATAGCGGTTGTATTTGGATCCACAGGCGGATCTTAAAACAAAATAAAATATTGTTCAACAGACTTTAGACGTAAGAACTTGTAAGATTCCCTTATTAACGCCCCGAGCTTCCATCCGATTACATATGGTACCTGTCACTTAGTCTTTTGGGAAATTACGTCAGTTTTCACTGGTAAATACAATTAACCGACTCTTTTGAAAAGTATTTGTAAAAATTTGATTTAATGCACTAGGCACAAATATTTTATAACTTGGAATAATTATATTAATAAAAATCTTGTATCAGATTTACATGTCTGTCCAACATTTAGGGCCGGTATTAGATAAACCGAACAAGATTAAACAACACGCCACAAGTATAAACTCACGGCGGGTTTTCCCAGCAAATGAGTGTATTTTTTTTTATATGCAACGGGCAGGTGTTATGCCAACACCCCGTGCTTAAGTCGTGACCATTTACAATTATTAAATGAGTCGAGGATATCCAGGACACGGTCGTTAATCCCTAATGTCATTTGTTATCAAGCAATACTGATTTAAACGGGATTATACAATTTAACCATTTCCGATTAAAAGGTTTCTACACCCGACCAAGCGGTAATAATTTACCGTATCCCAAGCCCGTATAAGGGAAAATAAGTTAAAAGTATTTACCTGAGCTAAAAGTAATTTATTCCCAACCGTATAATCAATTCAGCAAGTGTAAGTACTCTACCGGGGGCTCTTCATCTGGAACGAAGGTTTTAATAACCTATTAGATTCCTAACGGGTCTTATTTAAGTTCTAACTTAGACTGGTTAGTTTGAAAGAAAGGTTTACGGTTCAAAACGCGAGATTTAGCGATGACCGGATTGGAATGTGATTTAGACCCGACAAGTATGAAGACTTGTATATAATGGGTAAACTAAACATATTCTGGATTTTGAAACAAAAATGATAAGATTTGACCCGTTTCAGTTAATTTATGCAAACTAGTTACATAAATCATTCCGAACGTGAATATGCATAACGGGTAACCAAAATGAATCATATACAGGTTCTCCAAGTTAATATGCTTTAAATATGTTGTGATATCAGTAGGATACCTTCCATTATTCCCAAAACGAATTAAAAACCAAATTAAGCCTCGTAAGGGTATTTTGGTCATTTTAAAGTTTATAAAAGAGGTTAAATAATAATCTGAGTTTCTGGTCTAAAATAATCAGTAAAAATATTTATTTTAATAAGTTATATCAGTGAGATATCATACATATGTGAAATTTATTATTCATGGCGAAACTATGCACCGTAGGGGCATTTTGGTCATTTCATATAAGCTATAAAGGTCAAATTTGGAAATCTGAGTTCAAAACTTTAACTTAATGTAAAGGTATAAAAATTTATTCATAACATCAGTAGGTAATGAGTCTTAGGTGCCAAATATGGTTTTAAACCATACTATGCGCCTTAATTGCATAAAAGTCGGTATTTGACGATGTTCGGGTCAATTAAGGAAATATGAGATTTTGATCAGCCTTTACTGTTTTAAATAACTTATTTAATATATAAAATCAGTAGAAAAAGGTTTGATATGTAAAGGATGTGTAAAACTCATTTTATTAGCAAAAAGGGCATTATCGTCAATTACCGAGTCATGCAAGAACTCTATGTTATGATCAGTTTAAAATTTAATAAAAATCTTCAAAAATCCCTAAATATTATATTATATCAGTGGGTAAAAGATTTGGTGTCAAAATTTGGGTTTAAATAGGATTCATGTCAAAAATGCTATTTAATTAACAAAAAGGCTTTTATTTACGATATCGCGCATAACTTCTATTTTAGACCATGAACTGATGTCAAACTTTTAGAACATGCTTAAATATCAGTAATAAAGGTTTTTGTCCACTCACATTTTAAAAAATCTCGTTTTAATAATAAAAGGGCATAATGGTCCATTTTAAGCATTTAACGGAAACATGCATATGAATCAGATTTCTAAGGAACCATATAGTATAATCTCAGAGAGGTATACTAACATGTAATATGGTCCTAAAGGAACCCTAAGTCATATCTAAAATAAGCTAAATCGGGTCAGAACTGAAAGTCAAAGCAAAAGTCTACTTTTGCGACTTTCGGTTGCGAACCGAGCCTAATCTCAGAATTGTCGGGTTGAACATGCCTAAACATGTTCTTATATTATTTACTGAGTTATTTTAGTGTTTAAACATGTTCCATAACCTCTGCATTACTAGTTATGAATTTATTTGCAAAAATAGATTATGTTGACTTTTTATTAATAAGTTTGACCCGACAATTGACCAAGTTAGAGTGAAAATCAGTAGGTGCCCTTTTAAGGGTTTATTACCTACATAATTACCAACTCATAGCCACTTTCAATTCGAACAATGGCTGGACCGTTAGTGATTAATCACAAAGTCAAAGTAGAATTACGTCAACTTTGACTTTCGGTCATTACACTAATAAAAACTTAATCACAGAGGCTAAGCACACTTACAAGAGTCCTTAGCACGAAAATTAAGACTAAGAGAGCTTCCTTCCAAAGTAGGATGCTCCAGAGAATGAAATTGAGAGCTCCAAAGTTGAGAGTAAGTTTGAAAGTATGAGAAATTGAATTTGCAAGTTATGAGCTCCAAATTCTGTCCCTTTATATAGGTTTTTGGATGGATCTTGGATTGCTACAGGTGTCCCTAAGTTTAATATGAAGCATACATGTGTTTAGGGGGTTTTACAATACCAACAACAGTCCATAGATTCGGTTTAAGCATGCAATGGTGAAGAGAAGGGCAGAACCTGCACCTGCGCATGGATTGTGCCCAGGTCTTGCCGTCGCGCTGCACCATGGTAGAAGAGGGACCCTGTGGCACAACGCCACCACCTGGCTTACCAGCTTTACAAGTTTCAAACTTGCCATTTTCACCCCTTGAACCTTTTAAAACGTGATTTCTTTCATTTCAAGCACATTTAACCCATATATTCTATATTTTTGTGATCCATGAGATATAACCAAACACCATTAGGTCCGGTTTCGTTAAACGATAACCGAAAATACAATTTTTGCCTTGTTGACGCTTTTAACCCCTTAATTACGAAAGTTAACGTATTTATCTCAAACGATATCGAAACCTTGTGAAATTTTTATCACTTATTCTAGGGAGCATAATAAATCGTTACAAGGCTTCGGGTTCGTTAAAAGGTCACTCAGAGGTATAACTTAAACATGTTGACACATTTAACCCTCGCGTCTTGTAAACTTTCACTTTCTTCCACAAACGGTTTCATACAATTCACGATTTATTCGTTTAAGGGTATAAACATCGTGTAGGGTCGTTGAAAGGCAAAATTTTCATATGTTGACACTTTGGATCCTCTTACACACATACTTTCTTATTTTGTAAACTTTAGTCCCTCGTAATCAATTCGATACACGTTTAAAATTCATGACACGTGTCGATACTATATTGGACATGATTTTGCGAGGTGTTACATCCTCACCCCCTTAAAAGAAATCTCGACCTCGAGATTTACTGAAATAAATGAGGGTACTTCTGTTTCATCGTGGATTCAACCTCCCACGTGTATTCTGGGCCTCTACAGGCATCCCATTTTACTTTGACAATTGGCACATGCTTTCTTCGAAGCTTCTTAACCTATCGATCCTCGATCGAAAAAGGTTTTTCAACGAACTTCAAGCTCTCATCAATCTGCACGTCCTTATGGGACAT
Source organism: Helianthus tuberosus (assembly GCA_030545235.1). Classification (NCBI taxonomy): domain Eukaryota; kingdom Viridiplantae; phylum Streptophyta; class Magnoliopsida; order Asterales; family Asteraceae; genus Helianthus; species Helianthus tuberosus. The sequence goes on along the minus strand of CM060354.1, from coordinate 16,494,051 downwards.
GGCTAGCGATTCATCGGCTAGACATTTCTTCAAATTGCAGATGTGGAACACATTATGTATCCAACTGAGCTCTTCTGGCAAATTTAGCTTATAAGCTACAGTTCCGACACATTCAATGATCTCGAATGGTCCTATGTATCTTGGGCTTAGCTTGCCCTTTTTGCCAAAACGCATCACCCCTTTCCAGGGTGATACCTTGAGTAGTACTTTATCACCTACCTCGAATTTTAGAGGTTTACGCCTTTTATCTGCGTAGCTCTTCTGCCTATCCCTAGTAGCTTTCAATCGGTCACGGATTTGAACAATCTTATCCGTTGTCTCTAGAACTATATCTGGTCCTGATAGTTGGGTTTCTCCAACTTCCGCCCAACAAACTGGTGTTCTGCACTTCCTTCCATACAAGGCCTCAAAAGGCGCGACTTGGATGCTCGAATGATAACTGTTGTTGTATGAAAATTCAATCAACGGAAGATGGTCATCCCAACTTCCTCCTAAATCAATAACACAAGCTCGTATCATATCCTTAAGCGTTTGAATTGTACGCTCGCTTTGCCCATATGTTTGAGGATGATATGCAGTGCTAAAATTTAATCGAGTGCCTAAAGATTGTCGAAAGCTTTTCCAAAAGTGAGATGTGTATCTCGTATCCCTATCAGAGATAATAGATACTGGCACTCCGTGGAGAGATACTATCTCATCCACGTACAGCTGAGCTAGCTTATCGGAGCTGTGTGTTTCTTTAATAGGCAAGAAGTGAGCCGACTTGGTCAGCCTGTCGACTATAACCCAAATAGTATCATTCCCACGTTTTGTCTTTGGCAACTTGGTAATAAAATCCATAGTTACCATTTCCCATTTCCAAGTGGGAAGTTCAGGCTGTTGTAGCAAGCCTGATGGTTTCTGATGCTCTGCTTTAACTTGTGCACATGTCAGACATTTGGCTATATAAGTGGCTATAGATTTCTTCAAACCTATCCACCAATAATTTGCCTTTAAATCCTGGTACATCTTATCACTGCCAGGATGAACTGAATATTTCAAGCTATGAGCTTCTTGGAGAATCACATCTCTAAGCCCTCCGTAGATTGGAACCCATATTCGACCATTCAATCTTAGGATTCCATCTTTGCCATAAGATAATTGATCGGCAGTCATTCCTAACTTCTCATTCAGGTAGTTAGCTTCTAATACAACTTCTTCTTGAGCAGCTAACAACCTCTCATTCAAGTTGTTCTTCAGTTCAATGCCTTTAGCATTGATTCTAATGGGCTTAACCCTTTCCTTTCTGTTCAACGCGTCAGCGACTACATTCGCCTTGCCTGGATGATATCGGATTTCATAATCATAATCATTCAGTGTCTCCATCCATCGACGCTGTCTCATGTTAAGATCTTTCTGGTTAAACAGATGTTGAAGGCTCTTGTGTTCAGAATAGATCACACACTTGGTTCCATAAAGATAATGCCTCCAAAGCTTTAGTGCAAATACAACGGCACCCAATTCCAAATCATGGGTGGTGTAGTTCTTTTCGTGCACCTTTAATTGACTGGAAGCATAGGCAATAACCTTGCCTCTCTGCATAAGCACACAACCCATACCAGTGTGCGATGCATCATAGTACACAACAAACTCTTCAATCCCTTCTAGCAATGTCAACACAGGAGCATTGCTTAATCTCTGCTTAAGAACATCAAAGGATTCTTGCTGCTTGGGACCCTAGTCAAACTTGACATTCTTGCAGGTCAATGAAGTTAGAGGTGCAGCAATTCTTGAAAATTTTTCAATGAAACGTTTGTAGTATCCCGCTAGACCTAAAAAGCTGCGAATCTCAGTTGGTGTCTTGGGCGCTTGCCAATTCATAATTGCTTCTATCTTTGCGGGATCCACCTGGATACCATGCTCACTTACCACATGTCCAAGGAATTGGACTTCTCGAAGCCAAAACTCACATTTTGAAAACTTGGTGTAGAGCTTCTCTTGTCGAAGAAGTTTAAGGATACACCGAAGGTGTTTCTCATGGTCAGCTTGATTCTTCGAATAAATGAGTATGTCATTGTTATGGGTGAAATTCTGAGCCCATATCCTGGAAAATATCTTGATTTATATCTTGGTTATATAGTATCTGTTTACATCCGGGATGCTGATTCAGGATATTGGTAACATCCTGAATGGTATCCTCAGGATTACTAACGGATTATGTGCAGGTACGTGAGTTAGAAGCTATCAACGTTCACGAAGACTCATTCCGCGGAAGACTCGGCCAAAGTTGTTCGAAGAAAGACGTTAAGCCCGCTTTATTTGGCTCCAAACGACTACTTATGGAATATTCGGGAGCATCCCTTATTTATAGGAATTTTAGTTTCTAATTTGTAACTATAAATAGGTGGGTATACCAGATCGAATAGGACATCACATACACACTCGCTACACTCTAACACTCGCTCTCAAGCAATTCTCATTTTCATACAAAGGCATTATAACACTTAGCGATCTGGTCTATATCCTGCACTATATCCTGACGTTTGAAGTAATAAGAAGAACAAGGCAGCTGCGATTGTCAGCTCCCGAGGTTTTATGCCGGCGATCTAGATTGATCAAGGGCTTTCCTCGTACATCTCGTGTCGTTTACTTTATTTTTGCTCATAGTTTGATCATAGATACAGCTCATTATCCTGAGCCGTATCCTGAATACTGATTTTCTAAATAACTAAACAATCATATTTTCACTACACTTTCTAGCACACTACCTCACTTTACTAATTTGATCACTTAATTGCTTCGGTAATTTTTGACCATAACAATTTGGCGCCCACCGTGGGGCAAGTGGTGCTCTCTTTACTAAATTTTTTTGTGAAATCGCTAATCGGCTTTCTATTTTCAAAACTTTTTGCCACATTGTCCATAATGGCCTCAAGATCAAACATGAGTTCCTCTACTGTGTCTGCTATGACTTCTGCTACTACTGGTTCGGTGCTTCCACCACCTCCTCCAAGGATGCCAGCCTTTTCACGACCTCAGGATATTATCCCTACTCGCAATGTTCAGGAATCTGCTCCTGTTCTAGCTTCTAATGATGAAATTCTTACTTTATTTGGAAGTGTGCAGGAACAAATGAGGCAGCAATAGGAAACAAACCAAATGCTTTTAAGGGAAATACAACTCCTGAAGTCTGGCTCGAGCAGATCTGCTGAGGATAATGTCACTCCATTACATCCCAGAACGTTGAACTTTAGTTCAGCTGTGTATACTGAGGATAACAGGGGGAATATTGTGCCCAGCCTTCCTCAGAATCATACTCCTGAAATACCCTCCTCGGTCAGGATGTCAACCATGAGGAGCTCAGGATATGCTTCAGGATATGGGCAAAATCCTCCAACGGGTAACGTGTCAAATAATAATAATACTCATGCTACTAACAATAGTGGATCTTTGCAGGATACAGGTGTAACATCAGCACTTACTAGGGAACTTCAGAAGTTGAAGGACATGATATCTAGTGTGCCTGGGGTGGTCCAGCCGATCCCGGAAGTGTCCCAAGACAGCCACAAGATATCTCGTTTTGCATATCCTATCTGTGATGCTGAGATCCCAAAGAGATTCCAAACCCCCAACATGAAGCTTTATGATGGGACTACGGATCCTGAAGAGCATATTGCTTAGTATAGGGAAAGAATGGAGATTAACCCTATCCCTCCGGAGCTCAAGGAAGCATGCTTATGCAAGGGATTTGGTTCTACTCTAACAGGATCAGCCTTAAAATGGCTGTTAAACGTTCCTCCTCACTCAATTACTTCGTTTGCTCATTTGGTTAATTTATTTAACAGTCAATTTTCTTGTAGTCGGAGTTTTGAGAAACTAACCAGTGATCTTTACAGGATAACTCAAGGGCCTCAGGAATCCTTGAGGGATTATGTGAACAAATTCAGTCGAGAATCCTTGGATATCCCACATCTTGATGTTGCAACAGCTGTGCAAGCTTTTAAGATGGGATTACAAAAGGATTCTCAGTTTTATCAGGATCTTGTAATGAATCCCTGCAGGAATCTCGACGAAGCTCGTAACAGGGCTTTGAGATATATCCGTCTGGAAGATGACAGGAAGATGCAAGAAAGGATGAACTCGTCTAACACTTATGAGTCAACTAACAGGAAGTCAGAATCCTCATTCAAGTCATATCGGCCTAAGCCATATGGTAGAAATGAAAACAAGAAAGTGAATGCTGTCGAAGATGAGGATCCTGAAGAGTATCCTGAGTTGTCTGAATATTGCTTTTCTGTTAACATTCCTGAATTGATGTATGCTATGCAGGGTCTAGGAGACAAGGCTAGGTGGCCTCGAAAGAATCAACAAAAGGCTGACTGGAAAGATAAGTCAAAATGGTGTGCTTTCCACGAAGATTTCGGACACGTAACTGAGGATTGCATTGCTCTAAGGAAAGAAATAAGCTATCTTCTAAGCAAGGGATATCTGAAAGATCTCTTAGGAAGAAAGAAGAATAAGGGTCAGGATACTGAGAAGGATCCTGAACGAGCAGCATCACCTCCTGCGGATGCCAAGATAATCAACTTCATTTCGGGAGGATCCGACATTTGTGGAACTTCATATTCAGCAGCAAAGAGACATGCAAAAGAAGCTAAGGCCGAAAGGGGAGACAAACCTGTCAGGATGACTACCCTCACAACTGACAAAGTGATCACTTTTGATGCTGATGACAGGGATACTGTCCAGGATCCTCACCATGATGCTCTGGTAATAACGTTATATGTGGCTAACCATTTTGTACGCAGGATATTAGTTGATAATAGCAGCTCCGTCAACATAATCCAACTAGAAACTCTGAAGAGAATGAATGTATCTCCAATGGATATCACTTCAAAGTCTACCGTGCTTGTTGGATTCAGTGGAGAGGCTAGAAACACAGTGGGAGAGATAAAGTTGCCAGTATACGTTGAAGGAGTCAACTCGATACAACGTTTCTGTGTGATGGATTCTCTCTCCTGCTACAACATCATACTGGGAAGACCGTGGATTCACGATATGAAGGCTGTGCCATCAACATATCACCAATGCATCAAGATACCTACACCTTGGGGAGTTGTCAAAGTCGATAGTGATCAGCAGCAGGCGAAAGAATGCTACTCATCCTCGATGAAATCCTCAACCAAACCTAGTGCAGCATAGCAATTAAAGACGCGGGCCCAGGATATCGTGAAGGATCCGGAGCAGGATGTGAAGAAAATTATCCTGGACCAGGATAATCCCGATATTTCGGTGCTCGTAGGGACCAATATCCCTCAGGATATTGAAGAACAATTAATTAACTTTTTGAAATGCAGGATGTCAACGTTTGCATGGAAGCATGAGGATATGACAGGCATATCCAAAGATATTATCAATCACAAGCTTGGAATTGATAAATCATTCAAGCCTGTGCAGCAAAAAAGAAGGAAGTTTGCTCCTGAGCGGAACACGATTATCCAGGAGGAAGTTGAGAGATTATTAAAGTCCAGGATGATCAGAGAGGTTAAGTTCCCAAGGTGGCTAGCAAACGTGGTTGTAGTACAGAAGAAAAATGGGAAATGGAGAGTTTGTGTGGACTACACAGACTTGAACAAAGCTTGTCCTAAAGACCCATTTCCTCTTCCCCACATTGATGCAATGGTAGATGCCACTGCCGGGCATGAAATGCTGACCTTCATGGACGCATCCTCAGGATTTCAACAGATCCAAATGGAGCCTTCTGACCAGGAGGATACTGCCTTCATGACACCAACAGGTATTTATTGTTATACAGCTATGCCTTTTGGTTTGAAAAATGCAGGTGCAACATACCAAAGATTGGTAAACATGATGTTCAAAGACAAACTGGGGGACACCATGGAGGTTTATATCGATGATATGGTGGTGAAATCTAAAAAGGCTGAGGATCACCTCCAGGATATCAAGGGAGCATTTGATATCCTGGATCGATACAACATGAAGCTGAATCCTGCTAAATGCCATTTCGGAGTGGGGGCAGGAAAGTTTCTTGGATATATGGTGACAAAAAGGGGGATAGAAGCAAGCCCAGAGCAGATCAAAGCTATCCTGGATATAAAATCACCCTCAACAGGTTTATCTCGAGATCCTCAGAGAAGTGCAAAGATTTTTATGATATCCTGAAGAAAAACAAAAGATTTGAATGGGGGGAGAAGCATGAAGCAGCCTTGCAGGATTTGAAACGATATCTCTCAACCGCACCTTTATTGATGAAGCCTGAAAATGGTGAACCACTATCCCTATACCTTGCTGTATCAGGGAATGCTGTAAGTGTTGTTCTTATAAAAGACCATGAAGGTCAGCAATATCCTGTTTACTATGTTAGTAAAAGTTTGTTAGATGCTGAAACTAGGTATTCTCATTTAGAAAAATTAATATTAGCTCTAGTTATGGCATCGACAAAGCTTAGACATTATTTCGAGACACATAGGATACATGTTAAAACAAATTATCCTGTCAAAAATGTGCTCAGGAAACCAGAGATGTCAGGTAGGATGGCCAAGTGGTCAGTAAAGTTAAGTGCTTATGATTTAGTATATGAACCTAGGAATGCCATAAAGTCTCAGGCTTTAGCTGACTTTGTGGCTGATTTTAGTAGTGACATTCAGGATGAGGTAGACCTGGAAGTTCAACAGTTAGGAGAATCCTCAGGATCCTGGACATTATATACTGATGGTGCATCTAATGTAAGAGGAGTAGGATTAGGAATACTACTAAAATCGCCACAGGGGGACATATTACCCCAGGCTATTAGGTGTGAATTTCCTGCTACTAACAATGAAGCAGAGTATGAGGCTTTAATTGCAGGATTAGAGTTGGCTAAGAGCATGAGTATAAAAAATTTGCAAGTATATGTTGACTCTTTGTTAATTACTAACCATTTTAATGGATCCTATGCAGTTAAGGGCGAGAAATTAGTTGAATATCTCGATATTCTCAAAAAATTAGCAGGATATTTCGATGTTTTTACACTTGAACAGGTACCAAGGGAGGATAATGCTGAAGCGGATGCCTTAGCAAATTTGGGATCATCAATCAGGATACCTGAAGGGACCCAAATACCAATATTACATGTCTTATATCCTGCAACGAATCCTCAGGATAAGGAAGTAGCGGGTATTCGGGATCATGAAGCGGTATATCCTGAACAGGATCCTAAATCCTGGACGGCTCCAATTGTGAGATATCTCAAAAAAGGACACATCCCCGGAAATGAAAATCCTAAGGCATTTAGGATGAAGGTATCACGATTTACTATTATAAATAATGTTTTATACAAGAAATCTCTTGCAGGACCGTATTTGAGGTGCTTGGAGGATCCTGAAGCCAAAGAAGTACTTCAGGATATACATGAAGGGGATTGTGGTAATCACACCGGGGGCAGATCATTGTTCTCGAAAGTACTAAGGACAGGATATTATTGGCCAACGATGAGGAAAGATGCTGCAGAATATGCTCGAAGATGTGATGCATGCCAAAGGCATAGTAACATACTACATCAACCAGCTGAACCACTATATCCTGTAGTTTCCCCTTGGCCATTCATGAAATGGGGGATGGATATAGTAGGGAAGTTACCAAAGGCTCCGGGAGGAAAAGTCTTTATGTTAGCTATGACGGATTATTTCTCCAAGTGGGTTGAGGCTGAATCATTTGTCCAAGTTAGAGACCAAGAAGTAGTATCCTTCATAAAGAGGAATATCCTGACTAGGTTTGGGGTACCAGCTGAGATCATTTGTGATAATGGGTCCCAGTTTATAAGCAAAAGGACCACTGACTTTTGCAAAAGTTGGGGAATCAAAATGATCACATCTACTCCGGTACATCCTCAAGCAAACGGACAAGCTGAATCTTCAAACAAGATAATAGTCAATAACTTAAAAAAGAGACTTGGAGCCAAAAAAGGAAGATGGGCGGAAGAGTTACCCTTTGTTTTGTGGGCTGATAGGACAACGGTAAAGAATGCAACTGGCCAAACCCCGTTTTTCTTGGTATTTGGAGCAGAAGCAGTGATTCCAACAGAAATGACGATACCTACTGCAAGATCAATTCTACAGGATCCTGAGCAGAATCCTGAAGCCTTATTTCGAGATTTGGATACTATAGACGAAAAAAGAGATGCAGCAAGGCTAAGGATGGCAGCATATCAACAAAGAATATCCAGAGCATATAATAAGAATATAAGGACTAGAAGATTTCGAGTTGGTGATTGGGTGTTAAGAAAGGCTTTTCAAAATACCACTAATCCTGCCGATGGCAAGCTAGCTCCGAAATGGGAAGGACCTTATGAAGTCGAGTCAGAAGCAGGGAAAGGAGCATATCGACTCAAGAATATGGAAGGAGATATGCTACCAAGATCCTGGAATGCAATACATTTAAAGCTTTATTTCAAGTAAGAGCAGTATTTAATTTTTGTCTCAGAATGGTATGTATCCTATCTATTTTAACTATATTTGTTTATTATCTTGAACCCAATACTGACTTAAGCATCGGAGGGGTGTTAGCCAAGCTAACACCCACCTTAGTTCACAATTGTTTTGTAGCATATGTTTCAGGATGTAGTTCCAGGATATGTACTCAGGATGACTTGAAAGATTAGAGGATTGGCCCCCTCTCTCACGTTTAAGGGATCCTGGTCCCTTCAAAGGTTTAAAGGTGTTAGGGCATGAATTTTATGCTAAGGATCATCTATCCTGAGTCTGGGCATGGATCACGGATCCTTAATGGATGATGCAGACAGTCTGAGGATCCAGAGTCTGAGGATCAGGAGTCTGAGGATCACGCGTCTGAGGATCACGAGTCTAAGGATCAGGATCCTTAACAGAACTTATGTTTTGCACGTTTTTAATGTGTAAATGCAGGGAATGGACGTAGTGGACCACTTCTTTGCTGGAATCTCGTGGAATATGCTTTTAGGCACGTGCATATTGAAGAAATAACCGTTGGTGGTGGTCATAGGTTACTTCCACCTTTTTCGGGAAGTTAGTTAGTTGTTTTTTCTTATCTTTTTTAAGGGGAAACAAGCTCATTATAGAAATAGGTCGTGCACACCACAGAAAATACACACAATACACGAATTCTCTGCAAACACTTAGTAAAAAACACACACTTACACTAGAAATTCATGGTATCGAGCTTGTTTTCTTCCGAAGTTGTACAAGGATCACTATTGTTTTTGCAATATAGTTGGTGATCGGTAGTTTCCATCACCCGAGGTTTTTTATGCCGGAGATCTTCTAAAGATCAAGGGCTTTTTCCTCGTATAAATCTCGGTGTTCATCGTTGATTTCATACACTTGTTGTTCATACAATTAACCAAGCATCATTCCTCACAAAATCAGATTTGGTTGCATTATCCTTGTGTGATTTTTGACCAAAACAGTTTGGCGCCCACCGTGGGGCAATTGGTGCTTCAATTCTGAGAAATTTTGTTCATTTCATTCATTTCGGTTCATTACGTTCAACCGCATGGCTTCTCAGGGAAAACTGCTCCAAGTTCTATGTCGGCGGTCACTTTTTCACAGGGCATTCCGCCTTTGGATCATCTCCCCCTTGCATTCTAGAAGAATGCTGAGAATTCTCCAAAGAAGACAACCCCCGTTTTCACAAAACCAACTGTTGTTTCTTCCTCTACACTTACTAACAGTGATTTTTATGCTTTGATTGTGCAGATGAAGGATCACATGCAGCAGTAGGTCAAGACTAATGGCAGGATCCTTCGCGAAATTGATAAAATCAGCAGAGGATCACTCCCCTTTGATGTCGAGGTCGCTGAATTTCGACACTCCGGCCATAACTTCCCAGCACTTTGCAGCTCCACATGTCCAATACCAGGGTGGATCAACAGGAATACGTTCTGGATCATCGGCAATGTCTCAGGCTCAAGGATCCTCTTTTCAGCCTTCAGGATCCTCATTTCAGCATCAGGGATTCTTCACCAGTTTAGGAGAATGCAGGGGGACGCAGCCAATTCAAGGATCCTCTCAGGTTCAAGGATCCTCGCAGGTTCAAGGATCCTCTTAGGTTCAAGGATCCTCGCAGGTTTAAGGATCCTCTCAGGTTTAAGGATCCTCTCAGGTTCAAGGATCCTCGCAGATTCAAGGATCCTCTCAGGTTCAAGGATCCTCGCAGGTTCAAGGATCCTCGCAGGTTCAAGGATCCTCTCAGGTTCAAGGATCCTCGCAGATTCAAGGATCCTCTTAGGTTCAAGGATCCTCGCAGGTTTAAGGATCCTCTCAGGTTCAAGGATCCTCGCAGATTCAAGGATCCTCTTAGGTTCAAGGATCCTCGCAGGTTCAAGGATCCTCGCAGGTTCAAGGATCCTCTCAGGTTCAAGGATCCTCGCAGATTCAAGGATCCTCTCAGGTTCAAGGATCCTCGCAGGTTCAAGGATCCTTTTAGGTTCAAGGATCCTCTCAGGTTCAAGGATCCTCGCAAGTTTAAGGATCCTCGCAGGTTTAAGGATCCTCCCAGGTTCAAGGATCCTCTCAGGTTGAAGGATCCTCCCAGGTTCAAGGATCCTCTCAGGTTCAAGGATCCTCTCAGGTTCAAGGTTCCTCCTTCCAGGTTCAAGGATCTTCATCTCAGGTTTCCGGATCTATGGATTATCCTGCAAGACCTACATTCACAGCACTTCAAGGATCCAACATCTTCCAGGATCAAGGATACTTAAGGAGTGTGCAACCCGGAAGTTCAGATGTTTATCTAGGAGACTTCATACCAATGCAGACCATTGCTTCCTCTGGTCCCTCAGTCATGCCAGAATCCCGCCAACATGGATTCACATCTAGAATTCCAAATTTGAATCATTCAGGAGAGATACCGAAGAGGTTTCAGACATCAAATCTGGTTGCTTGTGCAAGGGCTTTGGATCCACACTTACCGGATCAACGTTAAAATGGCTGCTAAGTCTTTCTCCTTACTCTATTACTTCATTTGCTAATCTAGTTAATTTGTTTAATAGCCAATTCTCATGCAGTAGGAGATTTGAACGATTAACTAGTGATTTATATAGGGTAACTCAAGGTCATAATGAATCACTTAGAGATTACATAATTAAATTCAGTAAAGAATCCTTAGAAATCCCTAACTTAGATATTGCTACAGCTCTAGAAGCCTTTAAAATGGGTTTGCTTAGGGATTCAATGTTCTATGATGATCTTGTCATGACCCCTTGCAGGAACTTAGATGAAAAAAGAAACAGGGCCCTTAGGTTCATCCGTTTAGAGCATGACAAAAGGATCCACGAGAGATTGTCAGGATCCTCAAAGCAAGACAAATAAGGATCCTATCTCAAGGATAACTGATCCAAGCAATACTCCAAGCATGACAACCAGAGTGTGCATGTTGTGGAACAAGAGGAAGATGATCAGGATTATCCTCCTATTTCTGAATATTGTTTTTCTGCTGATAATAATAAACTAATCCTTTCTATGCAGAGTTTAGGTGACAAGGTTAGGTGGCCAAGGAAGAATGACAAACCGCCTACCACCAAAGACGAATAAAAATGGTGTGCTTACTATGGGGATTCTGGTCATCTCACAGATGAGTGCATAGCATTAAGGAAGGAGATAGGTTATCTTTTGAGCAAAGGATACTTGAAGGAATTGCTTGGAAGGAAAAAGTCAAGGATCAAGTATCCTGAGAAAGTTCCTGAAAAAGCTCCTCTTCCACCATCCGATGCTCAAATCATCCATTTCATCTTCGGAGGTTCTCAGCAGCTAAGAGACGTGCAAAGGAAACAAAGATGGAGAATGGGGGCAGACCTGTTCGGACCTCCATCCTTACCCATCAGAAAGTGATATCATATGATGAGGATAACTGTGCGGACATTCAGGATCCTCATCACGACGGTGTAGTTATTACATTATTTATATCTAACCATTTTGTTCGCAGGATTCTCATTGATGGGAAAAGCTCAGTGAACATAATCCAGTTGGATGTCCTCAATAGAATGGACATCCTTGAATCCGATATTGCCCAAAGATCATCTGTCCTTGTGGGATTCAGTGGAGAGACAAAGATTACATTGGGGGATATCAAACTTCCTATCTATATAGAGGGAGTGAATTATGTTAAAAAATCTATGTTATTGATTGCTTGTCTTGCTGTAATGTTATCTTTGACAGGCCATGGATACACGATATGAAGGCAGTCCCCCTCAACATATCATCAATGTGTCAAGCTCCTAACTCTATGAGATATGGTGAAGATAGAAAGTGATCAGCAGGAGGCAAAGAACTATTACACTTCTTCAATGAAGCCGGCCTCTAAGGAGCAAGACGTCATGGAGGCAAAAGAGCAAGACGTCAAGGATATTCTGTTGAACCCAGAGGATCCTGAATCCAAAATTTTTATAGGATCCGGGATCCTAGACAGTATTGAGCAGGATTTAGTATCCTTCTTGGAAAGAAGAAAATCTACCTTTGCTTGGAAACATGAAGATATGACAGGTTCTTAAGGATTATCTATCCTCAGCACCAGCCCTGATGAAACCAGAAAATGGAGAATCGTTATCCTTATACTTAGCTATTTCAGTTAAAGCAGTAAGTGTGATCCTAGTTAAGGACCATGAAGGCTCTCAACATCCGGTATACTATGTAGGTAAAATTCTACTTGATGCTGAGGCCAGGTATTCTCATTTAGAGAAATTAATTCTTGATTTAATTATGGCTTCTGCTAAACATAGACATTATTTAGAAACTCACACTATTATTATAAAAGCTAACTTTCCTATTAAGAATGTTCCCAGAAAAACTGAAATGGCAGGTAGAATGGCAAAGTGGATAGTCAAGCATTGAGTATGAACCCAGGACTGCCATCAAGTCCCAAGCCTTAGCTGACTTTGTGGCTGATTTCAGTAGTGATCTACAAAGGAAAGCTGAATTAGAAGTTCAACAACTTGAGAAGACAAAGGATCCTTGGACACTCTTCACGGATGGAGCTTCAAATGTTAAAGGAACTTGACAAGGCACACTACTAAAATCGCCACAGGGGGACATTATACCCCAATCCATTGCATGTGAATTCCAAACCACTAATCATGAGGCAGAGTAGGAGGCCTTGATAGCATGTTTGCAATTAGCTAACAATATGAGGATCAGGTATCTTCAAGTATTCGTAGATTCCCTATTAATTACTAACTACTTTAATGGTTCTTATGCTATTAAAGGTGAAATACTAATCGAGTACTTAGAAATAGTCAAGAAATTGGCAGATTCTTTTGCATTTTTCAGTCTAACACAGGTATCCAGAGAAGAGAATGTAGAAGCAGACGCTTTAACTAACCTTGGATCATTCCTAAAGATGCCAGAAGATGTGAAAAATACTCATCACCCATGTTTTAACTCCTGCAATTGAGGATCACGTAGCCATGGAGATAGTGGAGGATTCTGCAATCATACCTGGTGATCCTGCACAGTCGAATTCAGGATCCTGGATCCTTCCAATCCTAAGATATATACAACATGGAGAGATCCCTACAGGACAAAATCCTAAAGCTTTCAAAGTCAAGGAGACTGTGGAAACCACACTGGGGGCAGAGCACTATTCTCAAGGATCCTTAGAAAAGGATACTACTGGCCTACCATGAAGATGTATGTTGTGGATTATGCAAAGAAGTGTGATGCTTGTCAAAGACACAGTACTATTCTACACCAACCAACATAACATCTGCATCCTAAGAAGAAGCTTTTACTCAAAGTCAGAAAAAAGGAAATGGCCAGTTATCAACAAAGAATGGCTGGAGCATACAACAAGAATGTCAGGATTAGAAGATTTCAAGTTGGTGATTTTGTGCTAAGAAAAGCATTCCAGAACACTACAAATCCTTCTGATGGCAAGCTAGCACCAAAGTGGGAAGACCCCTATCTAATTGATGCTGAATCAGGAAAGGGGGCATATCACTTGTTAACAATGGATGATGATCTCCTACCAAGAGCTTGGAATGCTGTTCATCTCAAAAAATACTTTAAGTAAGAAGGATCAAGGATCCTCAGCGATACCGGTATTCTGATTAAGGATCCAGGATCCTCAAAGGATACATGATTCTACATTTGGTAACACATTACTTTCATTTTCATTCATTTTATACTTATTACTTATCATAAGTTAAAGATGTTAATAAGTTAACATCTATTTTCACAAAGTTTAAGCTTTTGCAGAGTTGTTATCATTTTACAGAAGATCAAAGTGGTTGGCCAACCCTCCAAAGTTTTGGGCTTGTCCCCAGTTCCGCCTGTAGCGCACGATGATCCTGGTATAGTTCAAGGCATTGGGACCAGTACTCGTTTTAGGGGTTGATAATGCCATTGTACTGGCTATACCCAGGATCCTACGTATAATGGTAGACGTACCATACATCCGTTCCTAAGGTTTCTAACGTTTTCACGTTAGCTAAGGTTTCTAACGTTTTCACGTTAGCTAAGGTTTCGGCATTTTCATGTCGCTCAAGTTTGGATAGTCGCCAGTGAGGGCCATACTCCAGTTTACATCCGTTTATATGGGCTTGACCCCAGTTTACATCCGTTTATATGGGCTTGACCCCAGTTTACATCCGTTTATATGGGCTTGACCCCAGTTTACATCCGTTTATTTGGGCTTGTCCCCAGTTTATTTGGGCTTGTCCCCAGTTTGTTGGGCTTGTCCCCAGTTACTAACTCTTATCTTATATTGGCTTAGTCCCAAGTTGTATCCTATTTCAGGTTTTTGGAGACAAACGACCAAGGATCCTTGATCCTTACCTTCCATTAAGGTTTGTCTTATGGTTATCCTGTTTATAATGATAAAGGTTAGGATCCTAACTTGGATTCTCAGGTATGATCCTTAACTATTTTGATTTTATTCATTATTCATTTGAATAACCCTTATACTTGACAACTGAACTTGTGATTCTTAAACTATATCACTTTTTAGAACTTATCGGTTATGGGATATGTGATTCTTGATCATATCCTAAACTTTTTGGATATCTTTTTTAATTTTTCAAGGCTTGATAAGTATAAACGGAATGAACATTACAACAGTTGGAAAGTAAGATATTAACAAGGATATCAACACAAAATAAGCCAAAAAGTTCAAGTTATTTTATTCACAAAAGGTTAAACCATTTACGGTTGTCAAAATTGCCAACCCACGTTTCTACCAGCAAAACGTGGCCCGTCCACATGGGTTGGCAAAGGGTGTCCATTGTTTACGGGTCTTTGTAATGCAGAAAATAAAAGACGGAAGGATAACGAGTGGCTTCATCTCCCAAACAGAGGATCCATCCACCACCCATTATCCTGCCTATTGTTCAAGGATCCATGATCCTTCATCCTAGAAACTACTGTCTAAAGTTATACAATGCAGGAAGGTTAATAGCAAACTGTGTAGAAGGATTCATTCTCCACGAACGGAAGGATCTTCTGATCTGTAAAGGCACTTGAGGAGTTATCTCTAACTCTATATTCTGCAATGATCATTATAGCAGGTCTTATCAGTGACGACAGGCAGTGTAACAACTAGTTACCAGCAGCAACGGCTAGTCCGCTTCTGACGGAAATATGACAGCTGTGAATCCTTATCACAACTGCCATATTGGGGGCAATTGTTAGGGCATGAATTTTATGCTAAGGATCATCTATCCTGAGTCTGGGCATGGATCACGGATCCTTAATGGATGATGCAGACAGTCTGAGGATCCAGAGTCTGAGGATCACGAGTCTGAGGATCACGCGTCTGAGGATCACGAGTCTGAGGATCACGCGTCTGAGGATCACGAGTCTAAGGATCAGGATCCTTAACAGAACTTATGTTTTGCACGTTTTTAATGTGTAAATGCAGGGAATGGACGTAGTGGACCACTTCTTTGCTGGAATCTCGTGGAATATGCTTTTAGGCACGTGCATATTGAAGAAATAACCGTTGGTGGTGGTCATGGGTTACTTCCACCTTTTTCGGGAAGTTAGTTAGTTGTTTTTTCTTATCTTTTTTAAGGGGAAACAAGCTCATTATAGAAATAGGTCGTGCACACCACAGAAAATACACACAATACACGAATTCTCTGCAAACACTTAGTAAAAAACACACACTTACACTAGAAATTCATGGTATCGAGCTTGTTTTCTTCCGAAGTTGTACAAGGATCACTATTGTTTTTGCAATATAGTTGGTGATCGGTAGTTTCCATCACCCGAGGTTTTTTATGCCGGAGATCTTCTAAAGATCAAGGGCTTTTTCCTCGTATAAATCTCGGTGTTCATCGTTGATTTCATACACTTGTCGTTCATTCAATTAACCAAGCATCATTCCTCACAAAATCAGATTTGGTTGCATTATCCTTGTGTGATTTTTGACCAAAACAAAAGGTATTCACCTTTCTTTCGAATTGGGTTTAAACACCTCGCTTGGAGCGCAAGTTATCTAGGTATAGTTCAAGGTAGCGGGACCAGTTCATGTAAAAGTGGCTGATAATTTCGTTACTGTTGGCTATATCATAGATCCTGAAGGTATATGAGGATTGATCACCCTCTCTCACGAAAGAGTATTTTCATACTCTCTAAGGTTTAAAGGTTTTCACCTTTCTAAGATTTAGAGTTTATACACTCTCGCCTGTAGCGCATGAAATTTAGGGTTTATCCCCAGATATCAGGGTTTATCCCCAAGATATTAAGGGTTTATCCCAAGTATGCTAAGGATTCATTTCAGGATATCAGGGGTTTTGCCCTGGGGTATTCGGAATTCATTCGAGTCAAAATATAAATACATTTGCGTTTTTGTCAAATACAGGGGACATACATTGTATTGTTCAAAGGATGGATCCAAGTTTATAAGTATGCACTGGGGACAAACTTATAATGGAGGATTAAAATTGATTCTCTAAGAATCTCTGGTATGATCTCTCCTTTTTATTTGGACAATTTATAAGTTGTATTTTAATATCCTTATCAAGATATCTTTCAGGATATCTTCCAGGATACATTTATAATATATATTCCTAAAAATGTACGAACCAAACAGTTTTCACAAGTACGATTTTCATATCAATGACAACAATAATAAAGTCAAAAGAGAAGTTATATTATTAACATACCAAAAGATGTGCTCTTAGTTTCACCTCAAAACGAGGCCCATCCACTAAGAGCACTATAGTTCATTACCATATTTACCCAACAGTTGAAGGTTTCATCTCAAACCGAGACCCATCCACCTTCAACTGTTGTATTGTTCAAAAGGCATGCAGGAAATGTAAATTGTTCAGGTGCAGGAAAGTAAAGTGCAGAAAAGTAAATTGTTTAAGGGACTACAGACCAACATTCAAATTTAAAAAGGTGGGCTCTGGCCTTGGCACGTGTATCCGTCATCGCCCACCTAAGTGCCCTCACACAGCGGCATCCTCTCCAACCTTCTCAGACTTCTCAGCACCAGCATCCTGAGCAGCATCCTCACCAGCATCCACCCCAGCATCTGCTCCAACATCCTTCTTGTCTCCAGCCTGGATCACCACTTCTGCTGACTTAGAAGACTCACCAGCTTCAACAGGAAGTGGCACAGCTTTGCCTCCGAGCTCCTTTAGTTTGGCCACCCAAGATTCAACTGGCCAAGATGGACAAACAAGGCCCGTCTCCTTGGCCTCGTAGGCCATGTTGATGCGTGCTTGTAACAGGGAGACGATAGCAGAAGCCTTGATTCCCTCCCGGAAGTTGACCAAGGATTGATCATGATCCATTTGAACGGTGGCGAGTTTGACCTCAGCGTCTTGGGTGACCTTCTTCAGCAGGCTTTCGTAGTGCCGGGTCTTTGCTTCAGCAATGGCACCTTGGTCAGCGACGGTGCTTTCAAGCTGTTTGATCCTGGCTTCATGAAGTGCAACCGTACCACAGGCATCATTATACAAGTGGAGCAAATGCTGGAGGCCCTGCACATCAATTATAGGTATAAAGTTAGAATATATGTATAGACCAGGATATCCTGTCAGGATATCCTATTAGGATATACGTGCAGGATATGAGTCAGGATATTACCTTGTTGAGGAAGGATGTCATTGGCTCTAAGGAATCAGAGAAGCTGAGTTCGTCATAGGAGAACCCTTCTGAACCTGGAGCAGTGACTTCAAGACCTTTCCTCTTTTTTGCTGTGGAAGCACGAGTTCTTGGATTGGCCTTGGGAGCCGGGAGTGGCTTGGAGCTAGTAGCAGCCGGAGTCTCCTTCTTGACTGTGGCTGGAGTGGGGTAGCTGTCGAGTTCGTCAAGGTCTAGATAGACTGGAACTTTGCTGGAATCTGCACACAGGGAGTAAAATTCTAAATCTCTCCTAAAAATATCAAATAAAAACATGTATGTACAGGATATCTTGCAGGATCCTTACCAGACATGTTTGCGCTTGAAAGAGGGCTTGGAGTTGGTGGAGATGGGTTGAAGCTTCTCTCTGCCTCTGAAAGGAGTCTGATGGCGTCTATTCTTTTTTGAGAATCAGCAAGGGGAGGTGCAATCTTCCTGAAATCAGCTGCATACACAACAGAGAAAATAAAATTGGTCAGTTCAGGATATAAAGCAGGATAAGAGGCAGGATCATCTTTAAACCCTAAATCCTACCCTTCTTCAACCATCTCATCGGATAATCCGTTCCACCAGGGATTGAGTCCCTTTTTACAAAGAAAAACTTGGATTGCCAACCATCCTCGTTCCTGGTGGCACGAAGTATCAGTGGGTCACCGGAAGTAGAGTAAAAGAGAAATCTGCATGATCCATGGCATCTAAGTTTGTAAGCTAGGGGCAGATCATGGACAGAAAGATCAGGAATGTGGTTTCTCTTGATTTGGTCAAGAACAGACAAAACACGCCAGAGCATTGGCATGGTTTGGCTGAAAGAGATTTTGGTGATATTAAAGAATTCGGTGATGAAATCCGGAAAGGGGAATTGTAGCCCTAGGGTAAAAGGGAAAGCACTAAAGCATATCCACTCACTGGAAACCATATCCGACCGGATTTCCCGGTCAAAGGGTCTAAATACGGTTCCTGCCGGAAAGATGCCGGAGGATTTCAAGGCCGACAGGTGGGCACTATCGAAGGTACATGTTTCCTTCTCCGGTTCTTGGAGAAGATTCTGTTGGATGAATGTGGGAGCCGAGTCACCTGAACTGGACCTTGTTTGCCTGGGCATTTGGTCGCCTGAATTTTTCGCCGGAGAAAGATGATAACGATGAATATGAAGATGAGGGAGAGAATATTACCTTTTTCCTTGTCGATTATGATTAAAAAAGAGATGAGGATGAGAAGATATAGGGCATGATGAGTAAATATAGGCTGAAAACGGTCACATCATTGGTCTTATCTAATTAATTACCTCGGTCTTCGTAAAAATGTAACCGTTAGTGCAGGATAACAAACGGTAACATTTTTGGGGACAATTGTTATGGGTGAAATTCTGAGCCCATATCCTGGAAAATATCTTGATTTATATCTTGGTTATATAGTATCTGTTTACATCCGGGATGCTGATTCAGGATATTGGTAACATCCTGAATGGTATCCTCAGGATTACTAACGGATTATGTGCAGGTACGTGAGTTAGAAGCTATCAACGTTCACGAAGACTCATTCCGCGGAAGACTCGGTCCAAGTTGTTCGAAGAAAGACGTTAAGCCCGCTTTATTTGGCTCCAAACGGCTACTTATGGAATATTCGGGAGCATCCCTTATTTATAGGAATTTTAGTTTCTAATTTGTAACTATAAATAGGTGGGTATACCAGATCGAATAGGACATCACATACACACTCGCTACACTCTAACACTCGCTCTCAAGCAATTCTCATTTTCATACAAAGGCATTGTAACACTTAGCGATCTGGTCTATATCCTGCACTGTATCCTGACGTTTGAAGTAATAAGAAGAACAAGGCAGCTGCGATTGTCAGCTCCCGAGGTTTTATGCCGGCGATCTAGATTGATCAAGGGCTTTCCTCGTACATCTCGTGTCGTTTACTTTATTTTTGCTCATAGTTTGATCATAGATACAGCTCATTATCCTGAGCCGTATCCTGAATACTGATTTTCTAAATAACTAAACAATCATATTTTCAATACACTTTCTAGCACACTACCTCACTTTACTAATTTGATCACTTAATTGCTTCGGTAATTTTTGACCAAAACAGTCATCGATAAAGACAATGACAAACTTATCTAAATACGGCTTGCAAACGCGATTCATGAGATCCATGAATGCTGCAGGTGCATTAGTGAGCCCAAAAGGCATCACTAAGAACTCATAGTGGCTGTAGCGCGTTCTGAATGCAGTCTTGTGCACGTCTTCGTCTCTGACATTCAATTGGTGATAACCAGACCTTAAATCGATCTTTGAGAAGTAACTTGCTCCTTGAAGCTGATCAAATAAATCATCGATCCTGGGTAACGGATACCTGTTCTTGATTGTAACCTTGTTTAACTCGTGATAGTCAATGCACAGACGCATTGACCCATCCTTCTTCTTCACGAACAAGATCGGTGCTCCCCAAGGGGATGAACTAGGTCGAATAAATCCCTTTTCTAACAAATCATCCAACTGATTCCTTAACTCTTTCATCTCAGTCGGCGCCAATCGATATGGTGCTCTTGCAATAGGTGCTGCTCCAGGAATGATATCGATTCTGAATTCTACTTGCCTATCTGGAGGCAATCCAGGTAGTTCTTCGGGGAAAACGTCTGGATATTCAGAAATAATGGGGATGTCTTCAATCTTAGGCTTTGGTTCGTCAATGGTTATCTGTGCCATATAAATGACACAACCTCTCTTCATACACTTTGATGCCTTAAGCATTGACACTTGCTTAGGCAATCCATACTTAGTGTCTTCTTGAATCGTTAGTGGTTCACCATAAGGAGTCTTGATAATCACTTGCTTCTTATCACACACAATCTGAGCTTGGTTATGAGATAACCAATCCATGCCTATAACTATGTCGAATCCTGCTAATTTCAATGGAAGCAAGGATAGTGGAAAAGAGTGATTCTTAATGGATATAGAACATCCATCTAGAATAGTTGAGGCAGTTTCTAAGGTACCATCAGCCAATTCTACTTCATATTTTATGCTTAGAGTTTTAACAGGCAGATTTAATTATTCACAAAATTTGTTGTCTACGAAAGATTTATCCACACCAGAATCAAACAGAACTCTAGCATAAATATTATTGATGAGGAATGTACATGTTATAACATTGTCAGTTTGTACCGCTTCCTTGGCATTCATTTGGAAAACTCGTGCATTTGTCTTTTTAGCCTCTTCAGGCTTCTTTGCGAACTTTGGGAAATTGGTCTTGATGTACCCTTTCTCGTTACAGTTGTAACAAGTTGCATTTTTCAATTCCTTGCACTCTAATGTCTTATGACCCTTTGTTTTGCAAATCCCACAAAGTTTGGCATGCGGGTCAATCGTGCACTTTCCGGAATGGCATTTTTGCAATTCTTGCATACGGGTCTGTCACCCGACTGATTTGAGCTTTTCCTAAACTCAGAACCTTTCTTCAACCCAAAATCACCTTTCTTTTTCTTATCAAAACGCCTCGCGTTATCATCATCTCGCTTTCTCTTCCCATCCTCAGTATTCTTCGCAGCTCTACTCCTGATGATATCCAAGGTTATAGACAAAGACAAATCTACTGCTGATCTGTATGTTGCAGGTCTTGAAGCTTTCACATGACCTTTCACTTCTGGAGCCAATCCACTAATAAAGCGATTCGTTTTGGCTCTGGTGTAACCAAGTATGGTACCATTCGGGACATGGAGTTAAAGCTGGTGACATAAGATCGGCAATCTAGGTTTTGCATAACCAGAGTTAGGAAATCAGCCTCGACCTTCTCTATTTCATGTTGGGGACAAAAAGTATCTCTTATCAGATCAACAAACCTATTCCAAGACATACTGTAGAGTGGGATCCTTCCTGACGCCTGTAACAGGGCCTTCCACCAGACCAACGTTTCTCCTTTAAAGGATTGAGAAACGAACTTCACAATATCCCGCTCAGCACACCCACTGATGTCAACCACAGTCTCCATTTCTTCTAACCACTCCATACAGTCTATAGCACCTTTCTCACCAGTGAAGTTTCTGGGTTTGCATAAGACAAAATATTTGTAGGAACAAGTTTTAAGACGTGGTTCCTGATCATATACAATCTGTTTGGAAGGTTGATCCTTCTGATTCGACGAATGATGAGAATCGTCCTTGTTTGACCCATGTACTTTTGAAGGGGGCTTGCTGTGAGCCACAGATTGAGTCTTCGTGCGGGTATGACTTGGTTCCTTGAATTGCCTGTCGATGGCCCTGGTGACGGCATTATCAATCATTGTTTGCAACTCCATAGCAGTTATGTTTATTCTGGTGTTATCGTTTCTTGCCCTGGGTTGACTGTTAACCTCGTCTGATTCAGCCATACTGAAGCTTGATTGCTATAAAATAATTGACAATAGTTTGTTTAGGGGTTTATTATGGAATCATCATTTTTGATGATTCATTGACCATGGTAAAATAAACCACAATTGGTTAATTTGATAATCAAGCTTTTTGTTTTTAAAAAAATTTATTATGATTAATCCCTGTTATTATTATGAAGAATTTTAGAGTGGCACAAAAGGCCTAATCTCAGGGATAGTTTTAATTTTTATAATCCATGATCTTATAGGATCGAGGTATTAAGGTTTGAACGTAGTTCATTACCTTTTCTTGACAGGGAGTCATAGACTACAACTGCCATTTGTCTTATAGGACAAAAGCGTGGCCCGCAGGCACTTTATTATTAATGGATGTTTAATATATGATCATCTTTATTGATGATTTGAACCCATGATTTCTAAATCATTAGGCTAGTTAAGGGATTGGAAGAATCCAATATAAAGATGACAAGTGTGACTTTATCGTATCACTGTTGTCAGGAGTGTTAACATGTTTTCAGATGTTAACAAGGAATTGAATCTTTTTGATAGGTTTTATCATCATGGCCATGTCTAAAAAGACATATAGGCTAAGTTATACCTCTTGAGATTCTTTTTAATATATACTGGCAGATCAATTCCAAAAAGAATGATATTTTGATTATTTCATATAATATATTTATACATATGATGACAAATGAAATTTTAAATAAAACATTCCATTAAATTTAAATGAAGTACATAGATGCCCTAACCGGGACTTTTTAATAAATAAATTGTCCACATAGGGACTAAGAGAAGAATTACAAGTCCTCGCAGGGACTGAATACATAAATAAATGTCCACGCAGGGACTTAAATTGAAATTTGAAAATTACAAAAACAATTAATTAAGGAATTTCAATAATCCCTTTTCTTCTTTCCCTTTATTAAGTTTGCCAAACCCTTGAGAAATCCCGGTGGTTTCTACGCTCCTCTTGAACTTCCCGCTCCACCTGGTTCAACCTCTGAAGAATCTCCTCCTGCTGTGGCGGTTGGATCTGTGGCGGCTGCGGCGGCTGCTGCTACGGAGGTTGAGGAGGTGGCGGGTATTGATACCCATATGGTGGGTACCCGGTTTGGTATGAGGCTGCGTAGGGTCCTTCAGGATGAAGAGCGTTGTAGTTGGTCGCCTCGAGGTACGAGTCGACGGCAGGGCCATTGTAGTAGTTGTAGCCAGGGTAAGCTGGCTGCTCAAAAGGGTTATACGCCGCTGCACCGGCGTAAGAAGGAATTGGGTTATCATAACCCATGTGTGGTGGTGGTGCGACTGGAACCGAGTCGACTTCAGAAACTGGGTTTGAAGGCCCACCCAGTTGCTGGTCTTCATGCAGTGGTGGGTAGTGGCTACCATTAGAGTGTTGGGGGTGCTGAAATGGAAATCCCCTCCTCGCACGGACATCCGTGCGCCTGTTCTTCTTCGCCTCGGTGGTTCTAGAGGCGGTTGTTACACTTGCGGCGGCGGTGGCGGTGGTGTAACCGCCTCAAAATGCGGGTCCTCGGAAGAGACCTGTTGCTGTGGTGCTGGGTTGTGGGGAGGTGTTAACTCCCATTTAAAAGTACTCCACCTTAGGGCCCATGGGTCGGGGCCACGATACGGCGAACCATGATAAGATGATCCGTCAGAAATCTCAATAGGATGCGTCGGCGTCCCAGTTGGTGGCTCGGCATGTCACACCCCAACCGATGGCGGAAACATCGGGGTATGGCACTGAGCAAAACAGATTGTCCAGAAGTTTCCATAACAATTATCATTAACAATCAATTTAAAATAACATGTCCCATACCATGTCTCAAAAGGTAAACAAATTATTACAGACAAAAATCCGGGCAATTAGTTCTATTCCAACAACTCAGATTTTCTAATAAAAATAGCCCAATTGTTTATCTGCTTCTAGAGCCCCTTTTTCCCTAGCTTTCGACTCCAAAGCAGAATTCATGAGTACAGACAACTATTTGTTGGCCTCTAGGACCTTATTCTAGCCTCGACTTTATAGCAGGTAAGCATCCTAAGGACCTGTCACATACGTTAAAGTAAAGTCAATACACATAGTTTAAAGGTGAGCACACAAGTTTGATATAGCATACAAGCTCGAAATAGTTTACTAATAACCAGCACGTACGCACGGTAAAATGAGGCACGTTAGTTATTGACACGGGTCTATTGACACCAATGACTGCGGGTTGACTGCCCGAGGCAGTTCGCAATACATGATTACCACCGTAATCCATGCAATTAATTGTCCTTAACAACCCCCATGACCGGGTGCTGAGTCCAAACTATAGTACTATCGTTGCTAAGGCAGGTGAACAGCATTCCATGTGTAAACATAACAAACAAGCATTCATTTAGCCACGTAATACATGCAATAATGGTTAGCGTTCAAATAGTATTGTGTAGTGTTATTGATGTGATTTGACATCTTCTTCCATATAATGCCTCAAATGGTGCCATTTGAATGCTGGAATGATAGCTGTTATTGTACGAGAATTCGACTAACGATAGATATATGTCCCAATTACCACCGAAGTCTATGACACACGAGCGAAGCATGTCTTCAAGTGTACGGATCGTTCTTTCAGTCTGACCGTCGGTTTGGGGATGGAAAGCGGTACTTAGATTAAGAGCAGTACCGAGAGCAGCTTGAAAAGTTTCCCAAAGACGCGAAGTAAACCGAGCATCGCGATCAAAGATGATGTCACAAGGCGTTCCATGTCGACAGATAACCTCGTCGGTGTAGATTCGGGCTAATCGTTCCACCTTATAGTCTTCTCGTATTGGCAAAAAGTGCGCTGATTTAGTCAAACGGTCAACAATAACCCAGATGCTGTCATGACCAGATGACGTGCGCGGAAGTTTCGTTACGAAATCCATAGCTATGCTCTCCCACTTCCACACAGGGATCTTGGGTTGTTCGAGTAAGCCAGAGGGCCTTTGGTGTTCGGCCTTAACCTTTGAGCAAGTCAGGCATTTTCCGACATAGAGAGCGATATCCCTCTTCATACCCGGCCACCAGTACTTGTAGCGAAGGTCCTGGTACATCTTGTCGGCACCGGGATGAATAGAATACCGTGATTTGAATATTCGTAACGTATGTAACACCCGAAAGTGCGTAAAGCAAAAAGGGTTCGAGTATACTCACAGCGATGGATGGATTGAAGGGAGCGCTTAGAGAGTAAGATTAGCCTGAACAGTACGATAAGATAACGATAAGTGACGTTTTACGCGTCAAAATGGAGCAGAGTATAAGTGGGTCGGACAGCTGGTCGATCGGCTGGTAGTCCGATCGGACAGCTGGTCGGGTGAGTGACAATCCGCTCGGACGGCCGTTCGAGTGGATTGTTTCTTCCTTTGAGAAGGATGTGTTTGTGTATGATGGCATGGCTTTTAAAGCTTTCGTTGTAGTATTTTGAAAACATTGAAGTACCTCTACCTTTCAGGTCGGTCGATCGGACGGTTGTCCGATCGAATGGCAACCCGTTAGGTTAGACACTTCAATTTCAAGGCATCCTTTGTGCATTGAACATGTTGAAAATTGTTTAGGTGCTTAAGCCCAAGTATCTCATGATCCGAAGAGTAATCCGATCGGGTGGTAGTCCGATCGGTTATCAATTCGTTCAATACTCAAACTTCAGGTTAGCGTAGTGGTTAAGTGGGGGACTCATAGAGCGAGTCGTTCGGCTGACCGGCCGTTCGGACAGTAGTCCGATCGATGGTATCCCTCCTGGTCGTTCTGTTTGTCTCACACTTGGTTGTGTTGTTTGTTTGTCGTTTTATCGAGACGTTTTGATAGCGTGTTAAACAACTAAAACCTCGTCACTACTTGGTACCCCTGATTGGTCAGGAATCACCCAAATCCAATCAGTTAACTGTTCGGGACGGTGCTTCATGGTTAACCCGAAATCGGTAGTCTAGTGGTTGGAATCCGGATCCTTGAACCATTTCTACCATTGAATGAGTAGTAGGTCAAGCGCAAGTCCTGATTCTATCGTTTGGAAGGCATTGAGTGTAAAAGAGTTGAAAGAAAGTTAGAAAAATTATCTTTCAATCCCTTTTACCGTGATTATGTTCAGATCTATACTAGACCTTTGTTTATTTATGTGGAAATCCTTTAGATCTAAGTTATTCTTGGTGGATTGAAGCCAAAACATGTAGTTCTTCAAGAACACATGATGACATCATCCTAGAACACCTCAAATCTAATGATTTCACGGTTAAAAGTTAAGATTTAAAAGATAGAAAGGTGTAGGAGTGCGTGTAGATCAAGAAAGTACAAGATTTGGGTCGAGATCTTACCGGAATTCGGAAGAAATCTGAGAAAAGATGAAGAACACGAGCTGGTCGGATGTCACTTGCCAAAAGTGATAAGTATTGAGAGTGACAGGGGTATTTATAGAGTTCCAAAAGAGGAAATGGCTAGCCGATCGGCTGGGCAACCTGTGCGGGCAGCCTGTCCGATCGGACAGCAGTCCGGTTAGCCGGCTGGTCGAGCGGTTGATGCCTGGTCGATCAGTAGCCTTGTTCGAGTGTTTGGCGCGACGAATTTTGCTGTTTCGATTACGAGTGCGAGTGATTCGATGTGATAAGGTTTCCTAGTCAAATTACTTTTAATCCCAACTACTATATCTAACATACAAGCATCCTATATTTCCCTCGCTTTTCGTTTGTGATTCGAGTATTCGAGTTAGACTTCGATTCGGTTCGAGTTTCAATTGCATTTCGATTGATCACCACAAAACATAAATAAAACATGCACAAGTAACACATAATTGGCACACACACACGTAAAATAATATCCAGAACGCAAAGTTCGAGGTGCGATTTGATGTCGATTTGATTAACATAGTTGATTATCATTTAGTTAACTTTATCGCATTGTTACTGCCTATAGTTCACAGTCATAAGTCGATTAATAGCGAATGGCGCACATTGATTACTTCGATTATTGACAACTACTCCACATAATAAAACTAAAATAAACACACCAAAAGTATTTACTACAAGTCAAGTCGCGCGATCGGTCGTTGACCTTGACCTTGACTTTGACTTTGACTTTGACTTCTCGAGAACACGGGGTGTTACAGCCTCCCCTTGTTGAGGGAATTTCGTCCCGAAATTAGGATGAAGCCGTAGTAAACAAGTGCGGGTACTTCGCCTTCATGTCACTTTCGAGTTCCCAAGTGAACTCGGCACCGCGTTTGCCTTCCCAACGAACCTTCACGATGGGAATGCGTGAGCGCCTGAGCTGCTTGGTTTGTCGGTCCATGATTTCGACAGGCTTTTCCACCAAGTGTAATGTTTCGTTCACTTGTAGGTCCTCAAGAGGTACGTGTAAGTCATGGTCAGCGAGGCATTTTCTGAGGTTCGAAACATGGAAAGTCGGGTGAACGTTACTAAGTTCCTCCGGTAATTCGAGTCTGTAAGCCACTTTGCCGATTCTTTCCAGAATCTTAAAGGGTCCTACATATCGAGGCGCGAGCTTTCCTTTCTTGCCGAATCTGACCACACCCTTCCAAGGTGATACCTTTAGGAGTACGTGGTCGCCAACGCCAAATTCAAGGGGCTTGCGTCGTTTATTGGTGTAACTTTTCTGACGTTCCCGAGCCTTCACCAGATTTTCTCGTATTTGGAAGATTTTGTCTGTCGTTTCTTGCAATAGCTCAGGACCGGTTAATTGCGAGTGCCCGATCTCGTGCCACACAATAGGCGATCGACATCTTCTTCCATATAATGCCTCAAATGGTGCCATTTGAATGCTGGAATGATAGCTGTTATTGTACGAGAATTCGACTAACGATAGATATATGTCCCAATTACCACCGAAGTCTATGACACACGAGCGAAGCATGTCTTCAAGTGTACGGATCGTTCTTTCAGTCTGACCGTCGGTTTGGGGATGGAAAGCGGTACTTAGATTAAGAGCAGTACCGAGAGCAGCTTGAAAAGTTTCCCAAAGACGCGAAGTAAACCGAGCATCGCGATCAGAGATGATGTCACAAGGCGTTCCATGTCGACAGATAACCTCGTCGGTGTAGATTCGGGCTAATCGTTCCACCTTATAGTCTTCTCGTATTGGCAAAAAGTGCGCTGATTTAGTTAAACGGTCAACAATAACCCAGATGTTGTCGTGACCAGATGACGTGCGCGGAAGTTTCGTTACGAAATCCATAGCTATGCTCTCCCACTTCCACACAGGGATCTTGGGTTGTTCGAGTAAGCCAGAGGGCCTTTGGTGTTCGGCCTTAACCTTTGAGCAAGTCAGGCATTTTCCGACATAGAGAGCGATATCCCTCTTCATACCCGGCCACCAGTACTTGTAGCGAAGGTCCTGGTACATCTTGTCGGCACCGGGATGAATAGAATACCGGGATTTGTGAGCTTCGTCCATCAAAATCTTTCGTAGGTCGGTGCGCTTAGGAATCCAAATTCGGTCCAGATAATGAAATATCCCATTTGATTTGCTCACAAGTTGGGCTCCATCGTGATAGATTCTTTCCTTCTTCAGAGTGCGTTCATTAAAACAGGCATGTTGGGCTTCGCGAATGAGGGTTTCGAGGTCGTATAGGGCCTGAACATTACGAGTGCTAAGCAGATAACTCCGTCTACTGAGTGCGTCGGCAACGACATTTGCTTTGCCAGGATGATAACGTATCTCACAGTCATAGTCGTTAAGAAGTTCTACCCACCGGCGTTGACGCATGTTAAGTTCCTTTTGGTCAAAGATATGTTGTAGGCTCCTATGATCTATGAAGATCGTACACTTGGTACCGTAAAGGTAGTGTCACCAGATCTTTAACGCAAAAACAACCGCGCCCAGCTCGAGATCGTGGGTTGTGTAGTTCTTCTCGTGGACCTTGAGCTGCCGAGATGCGTAAGCGATGACCTTGTCTCGTTGCATAAGAACACAACCGAGGCCAAGGTTCGAGGCATCGCAATAAACTATGAAGTCGTTGTTTCCGTCAGGCAGAGTAAGCACAGGAGCATTGTAAAGCATGTACTTGAGGGTTTGAAAGGCAGTCTCTTGCCCAGTTCCCCAAACAAAAGGCTTATCTTTGTGAGTGAGAGCGGTAAGTGGTACAGCGATTTTAGAGAACCCTTCGATGAATCGTCGATAATAACCCGCTAGTCCGAGAAAAGAACGAACTTCAGACGGATTCTTGGGTGTAACCCAACTCCTGACAGCTTCAATCTTCGCGTGGTCGACGTGTATACCTTTACTATTAACAATGTGACCCAAGAATTGAACTTCCTCAAGCCAAAATTCACACTTGGAGAATTTGGCATAGTGACGGTTTCCCTTGAGTAACTCGAGAACTAAACTGAGATGTTGCACGTGTTCAGTCTTCGATTTGGAATAGATCAGGATATCGTCGATGAACACGATGACGAAACGGTCGAGAAATGGTCTACACACGCGATTCATTAGATCCATGAATACCGCAGGTGCGTTAGTTAAACCAAAAGGCATAACAACGAATTCGTAGTGACCGTAGCGAGTGCAAAAAGCAGTCTTGGGTATATCCTCCTCTTGAATGCACAGTTGGTGGTACCTTGAGCGTAGATCGATCTTGGAAAAGCACGTAGCACCTTGTAGTTGGTCGAACAAATCATCAATACGGGGCAAAGGATAGCGATTCTTGATGGTCAGCTTATTCAATTCCCTGTAGTCGATGCACATCCGAAATGACCCATCCTTCTTTTTAACGAAGAGGACTGGTGCGCCCCAAGGAGAGGTGCTAGGGCGAATAAAGCCTTTGTCAAGCAATTCCTGGAGTTGACTCGCGAGTTCGCGCATTTCTGTCGGTGCGAGTCGGTAAGGAGCTCTGGCAACGAGATTTGCTCCAGGAATGAGGTCGATACGAAAGTCGATATCACGACTAGGAGGTAGTCCAGGAAGATCTTCGGGAAAAACGTCAGGAAAATCTCGAACGACTGGAACATCTTTCACCTCTATCTTTCTTTTCTTTTCCTCCTCCGCTACTACAATGTTAGCCAAGAAAGCTCTATATTCCTTGCGGGGATACTTACTAGCTTGGACACATGACATAAGTTGCAATTTCTTCGAAGCGACTTCTCCATACACACATAACTGGTCTCCATTGGCGAGTGAGAATCGTATCATCTTGTCGAAGCACACAACTTCATCATGGTTTTCATGAAGAAAGTCCATGCCTACTATGACATCGAAACTTCCGAGTTGCATCGGAATAAGGTCGATAGAGAAAACGTGATTGTTGAGCTCGAGGGTACAATCACGGATAACGGAGTTGACGGCGACGGTCCTTCCACTAGCGATTTCAACGTCGAACGTTGAGGGGAGATGAGCGCGCTTACGGTTTAGTAACTTTTCGAACTCAAACGACACAAAGCAATTATCGGCTCCCGTATCAAACAAACACGATGTCACGGCCCCCGACCCACCCTGGACGGAATCGGGAGTCGCGAACAGCCCAGTGGTACCGGTGATTATTTTAAAAACGTTGCAGCGGAAATTTCATCAGAACCGTGAGTTAGGAAAAATATCAGAGTTTAGAAAACACCGGATTTTATTTATTAAATAGATGGGATAAACCCATGTTTTACAATGGTATCTTTAATAAAGATAATTTGATTACAATAAACAATATTTCTTAATTTGATTTAATTAATAAAATAAGCCACTCTTGATGCCTTTCAGTGCCGTATCCATCTCTTACTCCAATCTACTGTAATTACCTGAAACGCGTTTTAAAAAGGTTTTGTCAGCAGGAAATACTGGTTAGTTCATTCAGGTTTTATAAAATGACCAGTTGTTATAGTCTACAGTATTAAGAGCGATTACAATTGCCTCATCTTTTGAATTAACTGATCCAGTTGTCACTTTACCGGACTGTGACTGTGGACATATCACTTGTAGGGTCCTTTCACCCCAAGTGATAAATAATTAGTAGCTATGTGCACATACCCCCACATACTGGCAGTAATTTCAGATAACAAAGACTTAATCCCTGTAGTTATAACTTTACAATTAAAGTTATGTAAAGTAATTTGATAAAAAGAGAATGACTCACATTATAATCATGCAGATTCATACGGCCAAAGTTTAGTTTACAGATAAGCATTGATATATTGCAGATTTATACAGGCAGAGCTTAGCCTATTGATTTAGCCTTGTAACCTAGAGCACATGAACTAGGTAATTAACTTAATACAGCATTTACGATACTCACGAGATCAAACCCTCACAACGAATGACAAAGTGCGATACTTAAACATCCATCGGATTCACGATTAATGACAAAGTGTAATCACTTAAACATCCATCGGAATCTCGACTAATGACAAAGCATAAACCCTAATGTGGGCAGCACTTAAACATCCATTGGATAGTTTAGATCGATCGGACATTGAATCGTAGCAGCGATTGAGTTAATACCCGGCATCGTAGCAGCACCCCCCTATACTAATTAGTGATTCTGTGTGTGTTTTGAGAGTATTTGGACGATGTCTCAGCGTATATTTTGAGTTTCTTCGTCGTTCAATCGCCCAATTTCCAGTCCCAGACTCTGCTATTTATACCCAAAATTTGGTCAGGCTTGCGCACCGTAAGACTCTAACCCTTACGGTGCGTAACAACCCTTGCGCACCGTAACACTAATTTCCTTACGGTGCGTAAGGAACACCTAAGCACTATAGGTTTGCCACGTTTGGAACTAGGCCTGCTAAGTCGACAGATTTTTAATTTTTGAATTTGACAACGAATTGTGATGATAATCGTTACTGGAGAATAACCCCCCTGAGTTTTAGGGGCCCTGATCCTGATTCCGATTGTTCTGAGAATTTTAGGGTTTGTGCAGAATTACTTGGGTGTCTCAAATAGGGTTTCCTTTTGGATAAAATAATAAAATAAATAGGACTTGTAATGATGGTTGTTATATCAGGGGTCCGGGTTTATACTTAGGAACGTTTTTTGGACGTTTTTGTGTGAGTCGTTACATTCTCCCTACCTTGTTTTAAATCTCGTCCTCGAGATTTGGGTTACGATATTTCTTCTAGATTTATGTCATATTTTAGTCAACAAAATGACACAGAATTTAAATATCAAATTTTGTGAATACGAGTTGTATAATAAGTAGAATTTAATGATTCAATTGAATTAGTTCAAGAAATCGATGATAAACGAATGAGATGAAATGATATAATTTCCAAGATGACTAGGTTCAAACCAGAAGATATATAATCAATAGATATTAAAATGAATGTGAAGGACTAATTAGAATTAATAAAAATTCTTTGTCAAAATAAAGCTTACTGGGATTGGCAACCGAGGAAGACTTAGAATTGACAGGTTCGAAAAGCATGAAAAATGATTTGTCAAATATTAAATTATGATATGAGAAAATCAATATGCTGAGATAAGTGAATTGCAAGAAGATACGAAA
Source organism: Helianthus tuberosus (assembly GCA_030545235.1). NCBI lineage: Eukaryota > Viridiplantae > Streptophyta > Magnoliopsida > Asterales > Asteraceae > Helianthus > Helianthus tuberosus. The sequence continues at coordinate 16,461,143 of CM060354.1, read as the reverse complement.
AGATAATAGAGTTATAATTGCAATAATTTTATTTTCCTTGAATAATATATATTTATGTATACCTATGCCCAGTGCTTAGTCGAAAATCAATTATAATATTGATTATTATATTAGAGGTATTGTAAAAAGGAAATACTTATATTTGGAGCCCAGTTCACTTTATTTATAGTAATCTATGTAAAAGGAAACTTAGATCCAAATGTGTACTCGTATATAATATATAGTATTTATATAATGTGAAATTATTACTGTGTTTGAATACAGTATATAACAACTGTTTTGTATAAATTACTATAGTAGATTACTTTAACTATTAACATTATAAAATAATGTTTAATTAATAAATGTATATTATAATAAAATATGTCAAAAATAATATATTCTATTTTTAATATACTAAGATTATAGTTTAAATCTTAGTCACGTCAATTTAAATAATAATAACATGATTATTTAATTTACTATATTTTATTTGTAAAGCAAATGTAATATATATTATTTGCGTCCCTGTCTGAACCGTATCTTACATATCAAATATAAATACTATGTAATATATATTATTTGTTACATATTTTTACTATATGTAAATGATCGCCACTTTTAAATAAATATTATTTTAGTATTTTACTATACTATGTAAAATACTTATATTTACTATGTAATATATATTTTAAAAATATCGTAATGAAGTTATTAAAATATTTTGTAAAGATATAACACATAAAGGGTTGATTCTATGTGATTACTTATTTTCAATTTAAAACCATATAACGTTGTAAATAAGTGAAAACGGAGATTATTCTTATATCTATTATAATGTTCCCCTAACTCAACGTAGTTGATGACTACCATACTATTCTTATATGGTCATTTTCTTGCCGAAGTGTTACGGTACATAGTTACCACAAAACATGTGATAGAAATTTATTTATATAATTTTATTCGTCCCTTTAATTCTTGTATTGTTTTACGAAATATGTCTTCTCCTTACAGTACAAAGTATACATATTTTTATATATATTAAAATTTACTAAATAAGTATGATGACTTAATTTATATATATTAACTAGTCATTATCATGGGTGGATATTGGTTAGTGCTGCCTTGTTTAAGCATAGGTGGCCAGTCCATGCCTAACTAAGGCTAGGCTACTCAATACCAGTCCTTAATAATCCTAGTATTTAAAAACACTATTACTATTAATATATTATTATTAATAATAAAATTATAAATAATAAATAACTAAACAATAATTTTAAATGAGAGGATACCTCAAACATATAATTTCTCCACCGCAATGGTTTAAAATATAGTAATACTATATTTGTACGTTAGGTAATTCCATATATAATCAATTAAATTTATATAATGTTTTTCGATTAACGATGATAGAGCAATAATTACTACGAAAGGCTCGATTGATATTGTAATAACTATTAAGAGATATACCGAAATATGAATTTGAGTATTATTATCTGAGCACATGATTGTTTTAAGATTGCTTGTATAGAATAAATCAACAAAGTGGATTTAATATAAATAATTAAATCCGAGATTAGCGAAATCTTTAGATTTTGTGAAAATGTTACCCCAAGGTGATCGTGATTAAAGAAATGATTCAATGAAGTCGAGGATCACATAAGCATGTTATAGTTCAAAATAATTGAAATGCTTGTTAGGATTATTCCTAATATGATGGTTTTAATTCATCATATGGAACCTTGAATTGAATATGTAATATGAGCAAATTCAAATAATTGAACTGGGTTTAAATAAAATGAGTTTTAATAAGTTCGGACATGGTTACAACAAAAACCATGTAAAGAAATTTGAGTTTTTCAAGAAATTCATTGACTCGATATCAAAGAGTTATCGTTTTGCAATGGTGTGGTTCACCTTGCAAAAGTGGAATGATATTTGAGTTTTGATAAAATACCAAATCGGAATGAAGCTCTCCTGTGGTCTTCATAAAGTACATGCGTAGCAAACAGTGCATGTGTAACGTGTGATTTTACCAAGAAATGAAATAGATCAATATTTGCTACTATGAAATAAATTCTCCTGATATGACGATCGTTAGGAAAAATGCGAAAGTCAACTTATTATATGCAGAAGTCAGAATATCAATGAAAGAAATTTAAGAATCTTATCTGGAATTTTGTGTGATAACCGTTGTTAAGTGGCATTATCAAGGAATGTCGAATAAAATAAAATAGGGAATTTGCAAAGGCATGTGACTCCTTTTTCAGTGCTAATAATTATGACTCAGATTAGACTGTGCACCGATGGTTGTGAAATCTTGTTCCAACGTACCTCAGGGAAATTCATGTCGTTTATTGGATTGCGTGGCAAAGTGCTTCTTTTTGATTTAGTAGTTCTTCTACTGACGGAATTAGCATTGGTGTTATCGTGCCCAATTATATTTTCCAAAGGTCTTGCCTCGAAAGTTGTGTGTGATATACTTCAACGTTTGTGGACTTATAATTAAATTTTCATGTGTTTTCTTGTGCACTAACACAACTTTACATGCTTTTTACTTGCGTTAATAATCTATGGTAACTCATTGGTAATTCTTATATTTTTGATGGTATTCCAACTTAAAGGGTTTCCATTGTTTATATTGTTGCACAAGTTACTAGGCAGATAATCAAATGAAATAATGTTTACTATTGGAAAAGAGATTCCTAATAAAGAAATCTAGACACATATGCTTGTGTTTTATTCCATATTGACTTTTGGAATTTCTTATAGATATACATATCTATATAATCACATATTTCACATGTTGTAATATACATACCCTTTATAAGGTCAATGTATTTAACAGATTCATCTTTCCAAAAACCAATCAGATATCTGGTCATGATACTATTTAGGGAAATCTTTGTCACTTGTTTGACATATTATATACCCCGTCTTATCCGGTTCGCGCCGGAGCGGTAACCTCATCTTACCCGGTTCTCGCCGGAGAGGTAATTCCAGTGTATCCGGACAAACTGGAGAGTCTGCTACACCATACCCAGTCTTGCCGGAGAAAATTTTCTATTTCCCATAAATAGTATTTTTTTTAAAAGTGCCTCTTTTATTAGGCTTTTATCCAGAATCAAGGAAATTTGTATTCCCGTATCATATCTTGCAATATTCTAATTACCATTCTTATTGGTATACCAAAACCCATCATAATTTATTTACATAATTACTGAACTTATCTCGAAGCTGATACTAAGGCATCTTTTCTTAAGTTCAAGTCTAAATGCTATCATGTGTGCTACCAGTTAATAGCAATCTCCTAACTCTTTTAGGTATTATTATCACAACACCTATAGGCTTAAATCAGTGGCTCTGATACCACCTTCTGTCACGGCCCCCGACCCACCCTGGACGGAATCGGGAGTCGCGAACAGCCCAGTGGTACCGGTGATTATTTTAAAAACGTTGCAGCGGAAATTTCATCAGAACCGTGAGTTAGGAAAAATATCAGAGTTTAGAAAACACCGGATTTTATTTATTAAATAGATGGGATAAACCCATGTTTTACAATGGTAGCTTTAATAAAGATAATTTGATTACAATAAACAATATTTCTTAATTTGATTTAATTAATAAAATAAACCACTCTTGATGCCTTTCAGTGTCGTATCCATCTCTTACTCCAATCTACTATAATTACCTAAAACGCGTTTTAAAAAGGTTTTGTCAGCAGGAAATACTGGTGAGTTCATTCAGGTTTTATAAAATGACCAGTTGTTATAGTCTACAGTATTAAGAGCGATTACAATTGCCTCATCTTTTGAATTAACTGATCCAGTTGTCACTTTACCGGACTGTGACTGTGGACATATCACTTGTAGGGTCCTTTCACCCCAAGTGATAAATAATTAGTAGCTATGTGCACATACCCCCACATACTGGCAGTAATTTCAGATAACAAAGACTTAATCCCTGTAGTTATAACTTTACAATTAAAGTTTTGTAAAGTAATTTGATAAAAAGAGAATGACTCACATTATAATCATGCAGATTCATACGGCCAAAGTTTAGTTTACAGATAAGCATTGATATATTGCAGATTTATACAGGCAGAGCTTAGCCTATTGATTTAGCCTTGTAACCTAGTGCACATGAACTAGGTAATTAACTTAATACAGCATTTACGATACTCACGAGATCAAACCCTCACAACGAATGACAAAGTGCGATACTTAAACATCCATCGGAATCTCGACTAATGACAAAGCATAAACCCTAATGTGGGCAGCACTTAAACATCCATTGGATAGTTTAGATCGATCGGACATTGAATCGTAGCAGCGATTGAGTTAATACCCAGCATCGTAGAAGCACCCCCCTATACTAATTAGTGATTCTGTGTGTGTTTTGAGAGTATTTGGACAATATCTCAGCGTATATTTTGAGTTTCTTCATCGTTCAATCGCCCAATTTCCAGTCCCAGACTCTGCTATTTATACCCAAAATTTGGTCAGGCTTGCGCACCGTAAGACTCTAACCCTTACGGTGCGTAACAACCCTTGCGCACCGTAACACTAATTTCCTTACGGTGCGTAAGGAACACCTAAGCACTATAGGTTTGCCACGTTTGGAACTAGGCCTGCTGAGTCGACAGATTTTTAATTTTCGAATTTGACAACGAATTGTGATGATAATCGTTAATGGAGAATAACCCCCCCCCCTGAGTTTTAGGGGCCCTGATCCTGATTCCGATTGTTCTGAGAATTTTAGGGTTTGTGCAGAATTACTTGGGTGTCTCAAATAGGGTTTCCTTTTGGATAAAATAATAAAATAAATAGGACTTGTAATGATGGTTGTTATATCAGGGGTCCGGGTTTATACTTAGGAACGTTTTTAGGACGTTTTTGTGTGAGTCGTTACACACGAAGCATAAATACCATTCACAAGGAACGTACCATTGACGACGTTGTTGTCGGCCTGGGCTTGGCGCACGTTGATGTTGAAAGTTCGGGCACGTGCGGCTTGTTGCTGTTGCTGCTGCTGTTGTTGCTGTTGAGGCTTTTGTTGCTGGGGCTCTTGTTTCACAACCCTCTTTGGGCACATGTTGGCGAAATGGTTCGGGTCGCCACATGCGAAGCAAACTCTGGGGTTGACCGCGGGTGCCGGAGGAGCTTGTTGACCCTGAGGGGCAGGAAGTAGAGCTTGATGAGCAGTGGCTTGAGCTGGAGCTTGACCCAGACGACCACGGCAGTTGTTGGTGTAGTGGCCGTACATATTGCAGTTTGCACAGAAACGGCAAGCAATGGTCGTCGGGTGATGGTAGGTACAAGTAGGGCAGAGTAGATGTGGCCCAGTGTATGCACGCTTGGTAAAAGGTGCATTGGCCACAGGCGCCGCTACTTGTCGCTGTTGCGGAGTAGGTACAGATTGAACTGGTGCAGCAGTGATCGCACAGTTCTTGTTGCTGGAGTTGCTCTTCCTCTTGTTCTTCCTCTTGTTGCTTGACGTGGTGGTGGTGGTTTTAGCAATTGGTGCGGCGGTGATAGCTTGATGCAGATTCTTTGAAGTTTTATCCCAGAAACCAGCTTTAACCCGCTTGTCGTTGATCTCAGCGGCCAGTAGATATGTCTCTTCGATTGTCGTAGTCTTAGCCGCTTGCACGAAATCGGCAACACAGTCAGGCAAAGCACGGATGTACTTCTTGATTGCGATCTCAGGAGTCTTGACTTGATCGGGACAAATGATGTTGAGCTGCTTAAAGCGAGCAGTCAAAGCAGCGTTTTCACCGTCCTTCTGCTTTATGTGCCAAAATTCATCCTCTAGCTTTTGGCGTTCATGAGGAGGACAAAATTCCTCGAGCATAACCTCCTTCAGCTTGTTCCACGATAACCCATAAGCAGCATCGTTCCCTTGCTTGTTCCTCTTGGCCGTCCACCAGTCTAAAGCGCGAGACTGGAAAACGCCGGTAGCATTCAGAGTTCGAAGTTTCTTGGGACAGCCGCTTTGGCGTAACGTGACCTCGATTGAGTCGAACCATTGGAATAAAGCAGTAGGCCCTTCTTCGCCGGTGAATTCCTTCGGTCCGCATGCCTTAAACTGTTTGAAGCTGAAAGCAGTCTTTGGAGCTTTGGTTCTCGATTCTTCAGAGGATTTGCTGGTGTTCTCCTGAATCTTGCTGAAGATCTGCGGAACAACGTCTGCGACTGATTGAGCAATGAGTGCCGCGAGACGTTTGTCCCTTTGTTCTTGGCGAGCATGACGAGCATAACGAGGTCCTGATCCTGACATTGTCTGCAACAGACATTGCCACAGGACTCAACACAACATCGAGTATTCCTAGTGTAGTCTAGCGATTTACCATGAAACTTAAGCACACGTAGGCACAAAGTCACAAATTCACGTAAACACAGAGGCACATAAGCACAGAATCACATAAACATGTAAGCACAAAGAAGAAAATTAGAGCACCTAACATCACTTAGTAGCATTATCGATTACATAGCGGATGGTATAGCATAGCGCGTAGCGATTTATCGGCATGGTGTGAGTCGTGTGTGTTTAGGTAGAGCGAGAAGCGAATACTAAAAATCACTAGTATAGCAGTGCTGTTTATCTCAAAACGCTAAAAAGTAACCATAATTAAAACAAAACTCATGTAAATTTACATAAAATCCGTGTAAAGATGTCGAATATCAGAGTCAGCAGTTGCGGGCTCAGAATCGAAACATGTGAAAATCGAGGATAGATTGTCTGCGGCTACTAGACATCGACTGTGCCTTTGCCTCATTCCTGGGCAGTCAGCACGCGTCCTTCTAGCAATAGTGTGACTGCAACTCGATGGAGTTCGTCGGACTTTGGTGAGAGTTTTGGTAAAAATGACAGAACTGGTCGTCAAGGTTAGGGTTTCACCCCTAGCTTAACAACTTCATCCCTGTTTTGATAAAATAAGAAGAGATTATTCATCAAAATGAGGATCTCACTCCTAATTTGGCATAATTCTCCTCATTTGTAAATAAAGTGCGGGTTGATCAAGAAGTTTAATCGAGAGTTTTGCGGTTTTCACGCCTAATCTCGACTTTTTAGCTCATTCATATTTGAAAATTCGAGTGCGATAATAGTGTAGCGTGTGCGGGAATAGTGAGAAATATTAGTAAACTTATGCATAGTCCCTACTGGATTCGCATAAGTCGGTCTTTTGGTACTTAACTATAGACTAGGTGTCTAAGACATCGACCCGGACTAGGTCGTGTCTTGCCTAATTCCCTATAGTTATGGCTCTGATACCAATCTGTCACACCCCAACCGATGGCGGAAACATCGGGGTATGGCACTGAGCGAAACAGATTGTCCAGAAGTTTCCATAACAATTATCATTACCAATCAATTTAAATTAACATGTCCCATACCATGTCTCAAAAGGTAAACAAATTATTACAGACAAAAATCCGGGCAATTAGTTCTATTCCGACAACTCAGATTTTCTAATAAAAATAGCCCAATTGTTTATCTGCTTCTAGAGCCCCCTTTTCCCTAGCTTTCGACTCCAAAGCAGAATTCATGAGTACAGACAACTATTTGTTGGCCTCTAGGACGTTATTCTAGCCTCGACTTTATAGCAGGTAAGCATCCTAAGGACCTGTCACATACGTTAAAGTAAAGTCAATAAACATAGTGTAAAGGTGAGCACACAAGTTTGATATAGCATATAAGCTCGAAATAGTTTACGAATAACCAGCACGTACGCACGGTAAAATGAGGCACGTTAGTTATCGACACGGGTCTATTGACACCAATGACTGCGGGTTGACTGCCCGAGGCAGTTTGCAATACATGATTACCACCGTAATCCATGCAAGTAATTGTCCTTAACAACCCCCGTGACCGGGTGCTGAGTGTCTAACCGTTCGGTTTGAACATGTTGTTTAATCTTGTTCGGTTTAAACAACACGCCACAAGTATAAACTCACGTCGGGTTTTCCCAGCAAATGAGTGTATTTTTTTTATATGCAACGGGCAGGTGTTATGCCAACACCCCGTGCTTAAGTCGTGACCATTTACAATTCTTAAATGAGTCGAGGATATCCAGGACACGGTCGTTAATCCCCAATGTTATTTGTTATCAAGCAATACTGATTTAAACGGGATTATACAATTTAACCATTTCCGATTAAAAGGTTTCTACACCCGACCAAGCGGTAATAATTTACCGTATCCCAAGCCCGTATAAGGGAAAATAAGTTAAAAGTATTTACCTGAGCTAAAAGTAATTTATTCTCAGCCGTATAATCAATTCAGCAAGTGTAAGTACTCTACCGGGGGCTCTTCATCTGGAACGAAGGTTTTAATAACCTATTAGATTCCTAACGGGTCTTATTTAAGTTCTAACTTAGACCGGTTAGTTTTAAAGAAAGGTTTACGGTTCAAAACGCGAGATTTAGCGATGACCGGATTGGAATGTGATTTAGACCCGACAAGTATGAAGACTTGTATATAATGGGTAAACTAAACATATTCTGGATTTTGAAACAAAAATGATAAGATTTGACCCGTTTCGGTTAATTTATGCAAACTAGTTACATAAATCGTTCCGAACGCGAATATGCATAACGGATAACAAAAATGAATCATATACAGGTTCCCCAAGGTAATATGCTTTAAATATGTTGTGATATCAGTAGGATACCTTCCATTATGCCCAAAAGGAATTAAAAACCAAATTAAGCCTCGTTAGGGTATTTTGGTCATTTTAAAGTTTATAAAAGAGGTTAAATAATAATCTGAGTTTCTGGTCTAAAATAATCAGTAAAAATATTTATTTTAATAAGTTATATCAGTGAGATATCATATATATGTGAAATTTATTATTTATAGCCAAACTATGCACCGTAGGGGCATTTTGGTCATTTCATATAAGCTATAAAGGTCAAATTTGGAAATCTGAGTTCAAAACTTTAACTTACTGTAAAGGTATAAAAATTTATTCATAACATCAGTAGGTAATGAGTCTTAGGTGCCAAATATGGTTTTAAACCATACTATGCGCCTAAATTGCATAAAAGTCAGTATTTGACGATGTTCGGGTCAACTAAGGAAATCTGAGATTTTGATCTGCCTTTACTGTTTTAAATAACTTATTTAATATATAAAATCAGTAGAAAAAGGTTTGATATGTAAAGGATGTGTAAAACTCATTTTATTATCAAAAAGGGCATTATCGTCAATTACCGAGTCATGCAAGAACTCTATGTTATGATCAGTTTAAAATTTAATAAAAATCTTAAAAAATCCCTAAATATTATATTATATCAGTGGGTAAAAGATTTGGTGTCAAAATTTGGGTTTAAATATGATTCATGTCAAAAATGTTATTTAATTAACAAAAAGGCTTTTATTTACGATATCGCGCATAACTTCTCTTTTAGACCATGAACTGATGTCAAACTTTTAGGACATGCTTAAATATCAGTAATAAAGGTTTTTTTTCACTCACATTTTCAAAAATCTCGTTTTAATAATAAAAGGGCATAATGGTCCATTTTAAGCATTTAACGGAAACATGCATATGAATCAGATTTCTAAGGAACCATATAGTATAATCTCAGAGAGGTATACTAACATGTAATATGGTCCTAAAGGAACCCTAAGTCATATCTAAAATAAGCTAAATCGGGTCAGAACTGAAAGTCAAAGGAAAAGTCTACTTTTGCGACTTTCGGTTGCGAACCGAGCCTAATCTCATAATTGTCGGGTTGAACATGCCTAAACATGTTCTTATATTATTTACCGAGTTATTTTAGTGTTTAAACATGTTCCATATCCTCTGCATTACTAGTTATGAATTTATTTGCAAAAACAGATTCTGTTGACTTTTTATTAATAAGTTTGACCCGACAATTGACCAAGTTAGAGTGAAAATCAGTAGGTACCCTTTTAAGGGTTTATTACCTACATAATTACCAACTCATAGCCACTTTAAATTCGAACAATGGCTGGACCGTTAGTGATTAATCACAAAGCCAAAGCAGAATTACGTCAACTTTGACTTTCGGTCATTACACTAATAAAAACTTAATCACAGAGGCTAAGCACACTTACAAGAGTCCTTAGCACGAAAATTAAGACTAAGAGAGCTTCCTTCCAAAGTAGGATGCTCCAGAGAATGAAATTGAGAGCTCCAAAATTGAGAGTAAGTTTGAAAGTATGAGAAATTGAACTTGCAAGTTATGAGCTCCAAATTCTGCCCCTTTATATAGGTTTTTGGATGGATCTTGGATTGCTACAGGTGTCCCTAAGTTTAATCTGAAGCATACATGTGTTTAGGGGGTTTTACAATACCAGCAACAGTCCATAGATTCGATTTAAGCATGCAATGGTGAAGAGAAGGGCAGAACCTGCACCTGTGCATGGATTCTGCCCAGGTCTTGCCGTCACGCTGCACCAAGGCAGAAGAGGGACCCTGTGGCACGACGCCACCACCTGGTTTACCAGCTTTACAAGTTTCAAACTTGCCATTTTCACCCTCTGAACCTTTTAAAACGTGATTTCTTTCATTTCAAGCACATTTAACCCATATATTCTATATTTTTGTGATCCATGAGATATAACCAAACACCGTTAGGTCTGGTTTCGTTAAACGATAACCGAAAATACAAGTTTTGCCTTGTTGACGCTTTTAACCCCTTAATTACGAAAGTTAACGTATTTATCTCAAACGATATCGAAACCTTGTGAAATTTTTATCACTTATTCTAGGGAGCATAATAGATCGTTACAAGGCTCCGGATTCGTTAAAAGGTCACTCAGAGGTATAACTTAAACATGTTGACACATTTAACCCTCGCGTCTTGTAAACTTTCACTTTCTTCCACAAACGGTTTCATACAATTCATGATTTATTCGCTTAAGGGTATAAACATCGTGTAGGGTCGTTGAAAGGCAAAATTTTCATATGTTGACACTTTGGATCCTCTTACACACATACTTTCTTCGTTTGTAAACTTTAGTCCCTCGTAATCAATTCGATACACGTTTAAAATTCATGACACGTGTCGATACTATATTGGACATGATTTTGCGAGGTGTTACAGCTGGTGGAGGTGGAAGCAATGTGTCCTCTGATTGGCTCATTCTCCGGTGGACAAGCTTAGGAAGGATCGCCGGTGGGTGTGGTCGCCGTTAATGAGGAAGAAGGAGTGGGGGGAGTGTGGTCGACAAGCTTAGGGGGTAAGATTGTAGTTGGAAGTAATAGTACAGGGGTAATAGTATTATATAAGGTAATATTAAAGTAAAATTACATTTCTGCCCTTTGACCCCCTTTGACCGTTTAAAGATAACCACAGAATTTGAGCCCAGGGAGTAAATGTGCGACATAACACCAACGTTGGGGGGTAAAATTGCAATTATTTCGTTAGAGGGGGTCAGAGTGCCAATTGGCCTAAACCCCAGGGGGGAAAATTGCAGTTTACTCAAATTTTTATAATCATTAACTACAGATGACAAAACTTGTAGATACTTACTTGAAGCTATTTGTTTTATAACTTTGTTCTTCCACTATGTGGCTCTTAGCAATAATCTTCAATCTTTATAGTGACAGTAAAGCTTTTCTTTTTCGGAAAGCCGCCACTAAAACACAAGCTAGCCTGGTAAACAGGCTGCCATGTGGCTTTAGTAGTAGATAATATCAACTACCCATCACAAAAGCAGCTAACCCAACTATGTTAGCCGCACCAGAGTAATTGATTTGTTGCAAACATTTTCTTTTTTATTTCAGTTGATGGTTTTCATCAATTTTTTCAAGTACTAGAAGCTATAGCAGTTGCAAGTAGCGTACTGACGAGCCAAACCGGTTTTTTTTTCATATGTGTTTTATATCTTTAACATGTCTTTGCAGGTATATTCCACGTTTTTTTTTTCTTTCTGTTTTTCATAGCTTGGACATAGTTGCACAATTGGTCTGAACAAGATTACAGGTAAGATTTGTCTTCTTATGTTTGACGTGTAATAATCTGTTTCTTAAATTGTCAACTCTAATTTAAAATTGACATTGATTACATGTGAGTAGAGTCTGAGATTGTCAACCAATACATACTCTTACGCTACTTTAACAAACTTAGGGTGAGGGTATAGTCAATCACCATAGGGTGTTTGAGTGAAATCCTACCCAATAATATTATGCCATGTCAACTCCCCATTTTACTCCTCATTTTACACTAAATCACTAGGTATAGTCAAACACCCCTCAATTAAAAAAGAAAAAAGAAAAAACTTGATTGGTTGAGATATCATCTCTCCTCTCTCCCAGGGGCGGACCTACCTCTTTGGTAGGGGTAACCCCCGCTACCCCTTGGTCGGGAAAAATTTGGAAAAATTAGTGTAAATTTTGGAAAAATTTGACGTTTTTTCGATTTCGTTAAGGCTTATTTATACCACGTTACCCCTTGGTCGGAATCCTAGATCCGCCACTGCTCTCTCCTCTCCTCTCACTCTCTCTCACCCATTTTCGGTAAACACTCAACGAATTCTCACCCTCTCTCCAACTCAAACACTCACCCACAATCACATGGTATAGTCACCGATTCGGTGACTCTACTCAAACACCCAACTCCCCGCTACTATACCCTCCACCCTTATATTTCACATTACACGGTGGGCTTTCTTTCAGCTAGCGTTTGTACATGTTACGCCTTAGTTTGTAAGCCCCTGGCGACAACGCATAGATAGCATCATCATTACTTAATTCAATAATATCTAAAATTTGAAAGGTAAACAACAATATCCAGCGTATTGTCAAAATACTATTAGATGATTCAAAAAACAAGAAACAATAAAAGCTTCAAAATATCATAGCGATACCACATCTTCAATCCATTATATTGATCAACGCATCATCTCCAAATTTATTCCTGAAATGATACGTGATAACCAAATTTATTTCTGTACGACCCCTCGTCAGAACGCCGTCCTAGAATGCTTGCGGGGCCCCCACGCCCAAGATTTTCTATCGGTCATCCCATCGAGGGCTTAGGCCAAAAGATGTCAGTCGTTGAATATCGTGCTATCTTAAAATATTGGCTCATGATTCCTATGTTCCCTGATGATGAGCAATGCCCGATTTGCCGGAAAGCTTGCTTAGACCAATTTGGGGAGTATGCTCTGCACTGTAAAGAACTGCCAGGTTTTAAGTATAGGCACGACTGGGTGCGGGATGTCTTGGGGGACATCCTCAAACGGGCGGGGGATCTCGGTGAAGAAAGAAGCCCCCGTAAACTTTTTGACAGATCCGAGGGAAGGAAGATCCACATTGCGCCCCGCGGACGTTTTAGTTTTCGGGTGGGATGCAGGTAAACACGCTTGTGTTGATCTTACCGGGGTTTCCCCCCTTGTAGGCTTTCGGGATACAGGTTTTGTCCCTGGTCAGGCGATTGCAAGGGCGGCAGCAAAGAAAATGGACAAACATGCAAAAGCCTGTGAGGATAATCAACATTCCTTTATCCCTTTTGCCTTTGATACCTTTGGCTCGCTAGCCCCAGAAGCCATCAGATTTCTTGAACGGGTCCAACGGGTTGTTCACAGCAACATTTCGTCTCCTAGAGATCGGGGTTTCGTTTTTACTAGGTTAGGTTTCGCTATTCAAAAGGGGGTAGCGGCGCAGCTTGTTGCCCGCTTACCGGCTATCTTGGTGTAATTTGTTTGACCTTATATATAAATTTCATAATAATTAATTGTATATGAAAACGAACATAAACGATAAATTGTGAATGTAAATGAACACCATAAATGAATGTTCACGAACAAACATGTTACGCCACAAAAACAAGGATATAGAGACGAAGAAGAAGGAAACACGGGATAACTCTCAAAATCATTCGGTACCCATTCTGTTCTGGGTTCGTCTATCTAACGAACTGGAATATTACAAACGTTACGCTTAACCCAATAACCCCCTCCTACTTTTACACATTTGACTCTTAGCTCTCTATACTATCTGACACCTAATAAAATGGGACATATGTTCATGTTTGTTTGTGTAATTAAATGAGCTAATATTCTGATCATGGAACATAAAAGATTTCCCTGGTCCGTTCGTATGAAAAGGCTGAAATTAAATGAACAAAATAAGCAGTAAAACACCACAAGTCTCCTTAGTTGCAAAACTCGAACCACACTTTGATAATTAAGTGACATCAAACCTATAACTTTAAAGAACACATTAGGTTTTACATATTTATTAGTTATATAGAAATCAACAATAATACATATACAGTCACAAAAACAAATTACATTTAAATTTATTTGTTGTAACCATGTTATTAAAAAGAACACGTTAGGTTTTACATATTTATTCTCATTTCAGCACCAAAAAATCAATTGATACATGATATTAGATCCACTTATAATATTTACAATGTAATTCATGTAGGAAATAACATACATATCAATATTGAACACAAGTATAACGCATCCAAACAAATAAAGGCATATTAAAAGTAAACTTATCCAAACTTCACTATAAAAGATAATGGGTAAATTACTTTTTGAGTCCCTGTGTTTTATGGGTTTTAACTAGTGGAGTCCAAAAGCAAAAAGTTTAACGACCTGAGTCCTCATAAGCATTATCTTTAACCATTTGAGTCCAAATTTCTAACTCCATCCACCAAGTATGTTAACTATGAGGGTAATTTGGTCATTTACACACAAAGTACAAGTCTTATATGCACATAAGTACAAGGAACAAGTCTTTAATGCATAAACTTTTAACATATAATATATATAAACACCACCGCCCCACTGCCACCACCGCCGCCGCCCCACTGCCACCACCACCGCCACTGCCCTGAGTTGTAGTTAAAACCCCTAAAACACCCAGTTCCATCAAATCAAAATTTTCTTCCATCATCCAATTAGGGCTACAAACTGTTATATTTTCCGAAAATAAACTTACTGGAAGCGTCAATGGCGCATTTACTTCCTCTGTTAACATCTCACACCAGAATCTTACTGGAAGTCGCGTGGGCTTACAGATAGCGATTGTACATTTAACCGCCATTCTTCAGGAGTCTTTGTGTGTAATCTCGGGTATAACCCGTACATGGTTCCCGAATAAAGAAGCTCGTGTGCTCTCTCGTCGAGGTTTCTTTTCCTGCAAATATCGATTAAACAGTTGCAAAACGGCCTTCGCGCTTCGACTTCTGTTTCATTTAGTATCTCCTTGAACTGTCTTTTACTTTCTCAAATGCGGTTTCCTTTCCGTCTAATAATTTCACGAACAAAACCAATCTCGGGTTTGCTTCTTGTAAGCAACTGATTACTTAATCCAAATCGTCACCGCTTATACAATAAGATACAACCGAAAGCAAACAACCGCACAACCGATCATCGGCGCGAATACTCTTTTTAAGAGACGTCTCGAAAACCATTACCAAATCATCTATCCGTTTAGCCCAACCCAAACATTGGATCAAACTATCGGGTTTACAGTTATCGGATACCTTCATATCATCAAACAACATTTCAACTTCTTATTGTAAACCAAGATCAGCACACATACTTTTCCAACTGTCCACCACCACTGTTAAAACCAACCTGCAACCACCACCAGCCGCCCTTTTCTTCAAACCGCCACCGACTGCAACCTTTGGGTCTTCAGCATCAAAGGGAATGTATTTATCGCGAGCGAAAAGACCATGAGATTTTGAAAGGTATCATACCGGTGGGTGAACGGTGCGTGACTCAAAAGCGAATACCAATGTTTGGAAACAGATTTGAAGCAAAGGATGGAGGTAACAGGAAGCCGGAGAAGGATCTCGGTTAAAAGGGTATCGTTTGAACCAACCACTGCTCCAGATTGAGTCGATTGCTGATCCATGGAAGCCTGCTGCTGAGGGGTTTTCTTGATTTTGGCTCTGGTATCCATTTTGGAGTGTGATTTTCAGATTGTTGAAGAAACGGTGTATTCAAGGGTTTCAATCTTTCGTGTAATCAACTAACTCATGAAAAAGGGTTTGGTTGTGGAGATGAAAGGAGGGTTTGAAGACAGTGGAGATAAGGGTAAAGGAGATAAGTGTAACAACCATCGGTAAAACCAACACCCTTATAATATTTCCGACACCCTATTATATTTTAAAATACCCTTATACGTCTCATATTATACCCCGTAGGTGAAAACCGAGCCCGTGATACAATATAGTATGTAAATAAAATATAAAAGTTTAAATATAGGGCTGAGGCGGGCCGTGTGAGCCACCCCAAACCCTTATGCGGGCCGAATTAGGACCAGACTTTGACTCAGCTGATTTCTTAAGTCAAGGCGGGCCGCTTCAACTTAAGCGTAAAGTGACGCGGGCCGCGAGTGCCCTGAATTGTGGCGCAGTCCGGTGCCGCCACGTGTCTCAACACCCGTCAAGCCTACATATGACTCAGCATAGCTATACGTTGACTTTGGGTCAACACGGGCCGCGTAAGACCTGCTCTCATTTGACGCGGGCCGCGAGAGGGTCCAATATCAGCACTATATAAAGGAGCCATCGGGTTTCACTTTCAGATCGTTCACAATTCATTTCTCAATCTCAATTTCTGTAGTAGGCATATTATACTCGGGTATTATACCCCTAATTAGCGAGGTTCTGCTCCGTTGTAAGTATTATAACCCCAATTTCGTAATAGTTACGCTGCCCGATTAATTTAGGGTTCCGTAACAACTGTCGTGGTCCTGCCCGACGTAGTTGTTGGAATGCCGTCCCGGGGAGGGTATTATTAATAATTTCAAAGGGTTATGATACTAACCAATGTAAATTTGTATAAATTATATATTATATCCAGGAAACCCTTACGAAAAGCCTAAGACAGCAATGTGAGTAATCCTTCTTTTTGTAAACCTTTTTGTAGGTTGATCCACTTCTTATAAACCTTTTTATGAACTGTTTTACAAAACCTTACATATCTTTCCCTGCGAATAACCGTATTGAGTATTTGTAAGAATACAATTATAGTGGGTATATTGGGGTTTTGTATACAAAATTTGTTACCACCTGGTCAAGGAGTAACATTTCCACAAGTTGAGTATGACAGTACCACTGATGTTAATTGGTATATCTTGGAAACAAATATAATTGCGGATGTGCTCTAAATACTGTTCACTGTGACTTTTTATGTAAACTTGATTAAACGGGGATTCACTCACCAGTATTTCTTGCTGATAAAATGTTTTAAACACGTGTTTCAGGTAACTTAGTGTGAAGCCAATAAAGGCCAGCTGGACAGCACTGAAGGCTTGGAAAAGTGGCAATAAAGTTACCTAAAATAAAATAGATGTTTTTATTAAATAAAATAGGATTTATTCCTATGAAAACATGTGTACTATGAACTTGGGTTTCATCCCATTTGTTTAATATTATAAAATATGGTGGTTTTACTCTGATAAATATTTCCTAACTACGGTCCTGATGTAAATTCCGCTGCAAGACTAAATAAAACTGATACCACCAAACTCTGTGATCGCGTCCGCCCGTTCCCGGGACAGATAGGGATTGGGGGTTGTGACAGAAGGTGGTATCAGAGCCTAGCCACTGGCTCAAGCCAAAGAAGTGTTCTGCTGACACTTAAATTTTAAATTCTATGTTAGGAAATAACTTATGTGATTATGTGTTTTATATTAATTGACTATTTGTTAGTTTACAGTATGAGTAAGAAAAGAATTTCGGACATCTATCATAAACTAGATAGTTCACCGAAAGAAAAAGGAAGTTCATCTCAAACAAATTCCTCAAGATACTCAGCAGATATTGAGGAGGGAATATTTGTCCGTAAAGCACATTATGAAAATCCACTTACCCCTAGTAAAAGAAGTCGGATTATTAGAAAAAGTCAAGAGAATATGAAAAAGTCCCAGGAAAACCAGAAAATAGGCAGTAACCCACCTTGGGAAGATAAATTAGACGAAAAATGGGCAAATCTCTACATGTTAGCCACTACAGCAGTAAATGTTAATTAATAGTGAACCGCCAAACCAGTGCCAGCACTCATGCCACCTACGAGCTAGAAACTTTAAAAGAACTTCGTTCCTTTGATAATAACCTAGTGAGAAGAAAGAGATAGAATAAACCTTATATAAAGTGTGTTGAGCATAATATTCCTATAACCTAGTTAGACTAAAATAAGTTACGGATGTATAACCAATAATATATTTCGAATTTCAGTTCTAGTTTGTAATAAATATATAAATCGCAATATCTCATTTTAATAAATCTGTTCGTATAATTGTACTAGATATTCGTTTATGATAAATAAACATTCGGATGAACAACAAAGTGAACCAAGAAAACTAGAATAAGATCTAGAAGTACAAGAGAATTTTTAATGCTATGCCTTAATATGAAGCTTTGAGATAAACCAATTACTTGCATAAATAAAGTGTGATGGTTATTGGTATCCTGTGAGGATAATGACTAGAACAGTGCATGTATGATAAATAAGCAATAACACTTGGCCACTGTTATTTCTTGTTTATTGATACTACTCGGTTCTAGAATATGATTCCTCATGAGAATATTAATTTCCTTGTTTCTTGATGTAAACCATAATAAATGATGTTTTTTTAGATCATGATTTGAAATAAGTTTATGGGTGGAAAATACTATGATAATTACCTCTCCGGTAAAACTGGGCATGATGCGGTAGACTCTCCAGTTTGTCCGGGTGAGATAAGGTTACCTCTCCGGCGAGATCGGGTGAGATGGGGTTACCTCTCTGACAAGACTGAGTGAGATAAGATTACCTCTCCGACAAAACCGGGTGAGATGAGGTATATGTTATGATAATGGAATTCCCTAAATAATGCTATGACCTGATGTCTGATTTGTGAATCTGTTGAATACTTTGACCTTATGAATGGTATGTATATTACAATATGTGAATTACCTATACGAGGAAATCCAAAAGATCCTAATAATTGATAATGAGAAATAAAATAAAATATGTGTGTACGGATGCATATTACTATTAGTGTGTTTTTATTTCTGTTGGTATTATAATTTTTATTTCAGTACTAGTGTGTAATAGACGCATAGTATATGAAAAGAGTATAGTAGCAATGATTGACGCTTTTGGCAAAAATGTGTGTCATGTGATTAACTATAGTAAGATATTAATTGTGATATTAATATGGGATCAATGTTTAAAATTCAGATGGCCGACGAAGAAAATCAAGGAAATCTGAATAACAATAACCAGAGTAACATTAACGTGGTTAATGATAATCCGAGTATCAATAACAATGGAAACCAAGTGGATAATAGTGCTATTCAACACATAGTGGCACAGGGAATTATAGATGCTATGCCATTTATTCTTCAAACTGTTAAGGATGCTGATAATAAAAGTAAACATAGCAGTAAGCGACCCGTTGAACCAGAAAATAGTGTAAACAATGGACCAGTATTTCAATTGCCTATTCCCAAAAGAAGAAGAACCATGCCTTATGGTTGTTCTTATAAAGAATTCTGGTCTTGTAAACCAATGGAATTCTCGGGCAATGAAGGGGCTATTGCAACTTTACGCTGGATAGAGAAGACTGAGGCAGTCTTAAGGATAAGTAAGTGTGCTGAAGAAGACAAGATATTGTTTGCTTCTAATCTGTTTAAGAATGCAGCATTAGAATGGTGGAACACTATCCTTCAGACAAGAGGAAGTGATAAAACCTATAGTATGGAATGGGAAGAATTTAAAGAAAAGGTAGAAAGGAAATTCTGCCCACCCAATGAAAAGGAACAGATAGCAAACAACTTCCTCAACCTTAGGATGACTGGTGTAGATAGTAAAGGGTACACTACTACATTCTTTGAATATGCTAGGATAGTGCCAACCCTTGCATCACCAGAAACGGTATTAATCTCCCGTTACATCTGGGGATTAATTGGAGAAATTAGACATGTAGTCAAGGCAACCAGACCCCAAACCATAGAAGAAGCCGTAGAACTAGCCAATACCTTGACCGATGAACTAGTTCGTACTAGAGAAGAAGATCAGAGGAGAAACTTAACCCAAAAGCTTACTCAAGAATTTCGTTCTGGAAATTTCAATCATAAGAACATAGATTCTACCTTTGCACCGTATTGCGAGATCTGCAAAAAGAAGCATTCTGGAAAATGCTCTACCCATTGCCATTTCTGCAAAGCACCAGGACATAATGAAGAGAACTGCAGGAGGAAATCCAGTAATGGATTGTGTTTTAACTGTGGAGAAAAAGGTCATATCAAGCCAAACTGTCCAAAACTGGTTCCAGCTACGAACAACAAGAATACTAAAAATGCTAGAGCATTTGTTCTGACTGCAGATGAAGCCAAGATGATTCCAGATGTCATCGCTGGTACGTTTCTAGTTAATGATGTCTTTGCTAAAGTATTATTTGACTCTGGTGCAAACCAAAGTTTTATTAATACATCGTTTTGCAAATTTCTAAATCAGTCATTAACTAAACTACCACACGAATGCTTAGTAGAGACAGCTAATGGAGAAACCATTAGGATTTCTGAAATCTTGCAGGGAGCAAGAATAGAAATTTTAAACCAAACGTTTAGGGCAAACCTTTATCCAATGAATCTAGCCGGATTTGATATTGTTTTAGGAATGGATTGGTTAATAACCAATAAAGCCAGTATTTTATGTGATCAAAAGTCAATTCAAGTAAATTCATCTAAAGGTAAAACGATCACAATTAAAGGAAATAAGCCATCTAGATCCACAAAATTCATCTCTGTGATGAAAACTGCAAGTCCTATAAGAAAAGGTTCTATAGTGTATTTGATTTCTATAGTCACTAACACTAAAGAAAAAAAAGAACTAAAATACATTCCAGTAGTATCTCAATTTTCAGATGTCTTTCCAGAAGAATTACCAGGACTACCTCCAGACAGAGAAGTTAAATTCAGAATTCACCTGCTACCAGAAACATCACCAATTGCCAAAGCACTCTACCGTTTGGCACCCGCCGAAATGCAGGAATTAAAAGAAGCAATTAGATGAATTGTGGGAGAAAAGATTCATACAACCGAGTTCATTGCCATGGGGAGCGCCGATATTATTCGTTAAAAAGAAGGACGGATCAATGCGTATGTGCATTGACTACCGTGAATTAAATAAAGTCACGATTAAGAATCGGTACCCATTACCGAGAATCGATGATTTGTTTGATCAATTACAAGGAGCTCGATTTTTCTCTAAGATTGATTTAAGGTCAGGATATCATCAATTAAAGGTACAGGAAGAGGACATTCCTAAGACTGCATTTAGAACAAGGTATGGTCATTATGAATTTACTGTCATGCCATTTGGTTTAACCAATGCCCCAGTTGCATTTATGGACATGATGAACCGAATATGTAAGCCATATTTGGATAAATTCATAATTGTATTCATAGAGGATATTCTAATTTACTCTAAGAGTAAAGAAGATCATGCAAGACATTTGCACTCACTTTTAAGTTTATTAAGAAAGAAAATAATACAATCTGGGTGATTATAGATAGGCTAACCAAGTCAGCTCATTTTCTACAAATGAAAAGAAAATATCCTCACTTATTTCAGTAGATCTCGAGGACGAGCTCTAAATTAAGGTGGGGAGAATGTAACAACCATCGGTAAAACCAACACCCTTATAATATTTCCGATACCCTATTATATTTTAAAATACCCTTATATGTCTCATATTATACCCCGTAGGTGAAAACCGAGCCCGTGATACAATATAGTATGTAAATAAAATATAAAAGTTTAAATATAGGGCTGAGGCGGGCCGTGTGAGCCACCCCAAACCCTTACGCGGGCCGAATTAGGACCAGACTTTGACTCAGCTGATTTCTTAAGTCAAGGCGGGCCGCTTCAACTTAAGCGTAAAGTGACGCGGGCCGCGAGTGCCCTGAATTGTGGCGCAGTCCGGTGCCGCCACGTGTCTCAACACCCGTCAAGCCTACATATGACTCAGCATAGCTATACGTTGACTTTGGGTCAACGCGGGCCGCGTAAGACCTGCTCTCATTAGACGCGGGCCGCGAGAGGGTCCAATATCAGCACTATATAAAGGAGCCATCGGGTTTCACTTTCAGATCGTTCACAATTCATTTCTTAATCTCAATTTCTGTAGTAGGCATATTATACTCGGGTATTATACCCCTAATTACCGAGGTTCTGCTCCGTTGTAAGTATTATAACCACAGTTTCGTAATAGTTACGCTGCCCGATTGATTTAGGGTTCCGTAACAACTGTCGTGGTCCTGCCCGACGTAGTTGTTGGAATGCCGTCTCGGGGAGGGTATTATTAATAATTTCAGAGGGTTATGATACTAACCAATGTAAATTTGTATAAATTATAGATTATATCCAGGAAACCCTTATGAAAAGCCTAAGACAGCAATGTGAGTAATCCTTCTTTTTGTAAACCTTTTTGTAGGTTGATCCACTTCTTATAAACCTTTTTATGAACTGTTTTACAAAACCTTACATATCTTTCCCTGCGAATAACCGTATTAAGTATTTGTAAGAATACAATTATAGTGGGTATGTTGGGGTTTTGTATACAAAATTTGTTACCATCTGGTCAAGGAGTAACATTTCCACAAGTTGAGTATGACAGTACCACTGATGTTAATTGGTATATCTTGGAAACAAATATAATTGCGGATGTGCTCTAAATACTGTTCACTGTGACTTTTTATGTAAACTTGATTAAACGGGGATTCACTCACCAGTATTTCTTGCTGATAAAATGTTTTAAACACGTGTTTCAGGTAACTTAGTGTGAAGCCAATAAAGGCCAGCTGGACAGCACTGAAGGCTTGGAAAAGTGGCAATAAAGTTACCTAAAATAAAATAGATGTTTTTATTAAATAAAATAGGATTTATTCCTATGAAAACATGTGTACTATGAACTTGGGTTTCATCCCATTTGTTTAATATTATAAAATATGGTGGTTTTACTCTGATAAATATTTCCTAACTACGGTCCTGATGTAAATTCCGCTGCAAGACTAAATAAAACTGATACCACCAAACTCTGTGATCGCGTCCGCCCGTTCCCGGGACAGATAGGGATCGGGGGTTGTGACAATAAGGTTATTTATTTTTTAGTTATAAGGGTATTTTGGTCATTTAACAATATTTAACCAAAAAATTCTAACAGTGTTAGAAACTTGGACTCAAATGGTTAAAGAAAATGCTTATAGGGACTTAGGTCGTTAAACTTTTTGGTTTTGGACTCAACTAGTTAAAACAACTAAAACACAGGGACTCAAAAAGTAATTTACCCAAAGATAAATTTAAATATGCGAGGGTGATCGTGTTTTGAGTATTCCAGTCGGGCTTAGGGCTATAATCGAGCCTAACCGAGCCAGGCCAAGTTGGGCATGGGCTGGAGCTCGAACTTAAACGAGCCATCTCGGCTCGACTCATTTATTTTATCGAGCTGAAAAGTCAAGCTTGAACTCTGCTCGAAAGTAATGTTCAAGCCAACTCAAGCCCGATTGAGTCGACTTGTTAATTTTTTTAAATCTTTTTACATGTATTGATAACATAAAAAAAAAATATAAATACAAAATTTGCATAGACTTATGTATTTTTTTCTAACATATTAAAGAAATAAAGGCATATTATTATATTATCTATACTATATTATAATACATGAGGGAAGGATTCCCAAAAGTTAAGAACTTCTTCCCCCATTATTTATAAATAAACCCCTAGAATGAGGGTAAAGTGGACTTTTAAACCATAATTATTTTTTAGTCCCTCAATCAATTACATTTAAATCCTTGACATTTAACATAATTATGGGTAATTAGTTACACTTCCCCCCCTCTTTAATTCTTTAATGTATTCTTGCGATATCTTACAACCCGTAATGTTTTAAAAAAATCCGAAGGTACCATGACGATCGGCACATTTTTTTAAACGTTTCGATAGTTGTTTTTTTAGTTTCGCCATGCGTTCATAAAGTACAAATAGCCGATGCGTAAATGTACAATTGATTAAAGCCAACATTTGTTTTTTACCCAAGCCAGCTTTGACCATTACCTAGCTACCGTGCATTAACATTTGTTTTTTACCCAAGTTTTTTTTTGTTTTGAACGGCATTAATAAACTAAAATATTCCCTAATTTTACTTGTACAGAGTCAGTTTGTTGTGGCATTTTTAATATAGTATAGATAAAACTCACAACAAACTTCCTATTAAACATGCCACAACAAACTAAACAGGATATGTGCATCTTATTTTAAAAACTTAAAACTCACAACAAACTTCTTAAATAAATGGATAACCAATCTAAAACTAAACCCTAATGGACTACTATAAATACATAGCAAACACTCACAATTCTACATTTCTATTGCTAAACAGATTTAAAATATGGAGCCAGTTCTGAATTCACTTGATGCGAAAAAACAAGCATGCGATATTGAAAAATCTAAGGTCGGTTCTATGATAAGTTTTGTTATATCGCAATAATGTATAATTGTTTTCTTTTATTTACTTTTATGTGAATACTAACTTATTTGATTTTTCAGATTCAACACACCAATTTAAACACCCCAGTTGTCGAACAAGCTTTTGTTAGTTTTTAAGTAATATTTTCGCTTATAATCTTTCATATTAACAAGTTCGTTATGTTATTATTTGGTGTTTTATTGTAGGATGATGGTGATAATAGTGTTGAAATTATTTCTTATGGTGCAATGTTCAGTCCATACAAGACTAATCTTCAGCGTCAATTTAGTAAAGAGGTAATTTTAAAATTTATTTAATCTTTTTTAAAAAAATTTATTCAATATTTGTTCTTTTTATAAAATTTATTTAATCATTTTTTAACTTTTTTATTAAATTTTTGTTTTTTAAGGATCGGAAGTATGAGAATCAAAAGAAAAGATCTAAGAGACTCTCTGAATGGAAATGGGTCGAGGTTATAAATTTAGATGATTTTGAGGACGATGAGAAAGAAGATGAATTAGATGATACTGCTGATTCGAGCACAAACAAGAAAAACGGATCAAAAAAGAAGAGAAATTAGATGAAATATATCAAGTGTTTTTATGTTTTTTTCATTTTTAGTTGTTTTTGTTTAATCTAGACTATCTCATGTATAATAAAGTTTATTTTATATTTGAAGTTTATGTTTTGTGTTATTTTATTGCACTTATAATTTACATCTAGATTGAACTAATATACTTTAGTACTTAATCATGTTCGTATTATATAATTTACATGTTCGTACTTGATCATTTCCAAAGAGATAAATTCGATTACCAAGAATGACCGAAACATGAAAACTACCTCTTGGTTTGGAGTAAATTCAAGATTGTATTTACAAAGCACACTAAACTTATTCAATTTAACAGTCATGTTCCACGAGGATTTCGTATATATCCATTAGTGCCTTCTATAAAAAAAACTGTTGGACGACACGAGATATGAAAAAATAATTATATAATATTATAGATTTTTCGAATAATTTGTATTTCTTAAATAAAAAGATAAAGTTAATAAAGATATAAACTTTTACATCCTATTTTTTATAAAAATTGTTTTATAAAAATATGATTTTTTAAATATTTATAAAAATGAAATTTAACATTAGTTAAAGGTGTTTAAAACGTACCTACAAGTCACCTACTATTTTTTACTTTTTACTTTTTCAAAAACGAAAATTCTAAAATTAAAGTTTATTGGATGAGTATGATGTGGATATTTAAAAAAGTTATGGACTTTAAATAATAAAATTATAAACTTTATCATTTCACCAACAAAATAAACTTACTTTATAACGATAACAACTTATCTTTTATTTTTTGTCATTTGTTTAGTATTTTTTATTAACAAACGAATCTTTACATGTTTAAAACAGTTTTTCTATACTTTATTTATTTTTAATTTTTATAACAAAACAAAACTTTGATATTTAGTAGATAGAAGATAAACTATGTTCCAAAATTTTAGGAATTATTTAATACTAATTTACGATATTAGTAGATAGATAGTAAACTATATCCCAAAATTTTAGGAATTATTTAATACTAATTTACGATATTTAGTAGATAAATAGTAAACTATGTCCCAAAATTTTAGGAATTATAAGTCAACTAATTAGGTCCTCCAAGTTAATTATATGGGATGAGGCATCGATGGCGAAACGTCAGGCGATAGAGGCAGTTGATCGAACATTGCAAGACATTATAGGTGTTAGGCTCCCATGTGTAACACTTATGACATATATCCACCACAATAATGTTATCATATACAAAAAAGAAAACTACCAGCAACGAGTGCCGCAATCCAAAGTGTCGCCCCCGCCGCATCGCGCGGGCACCCTACTAGTATATATACAATTGAGGTAGATCTTAGCTACAGTACTAAGAAAATCCCTAAAGTAAAATATATTTACAAATATGCCATTGTATACTTTTCATATGATTTGTTGTATTGATGTTTTTTTGTATTTTGTTATATTTGTCTTGTAGTTAAGTTATATTACATTATTAGCCCCACAAGTTTGTATATTTCATTTTTAACCTTTTAAGTTTTGCTTTTTATTTTAGGTCTTGAAGTTAAAGCTTTCTCGGTATGAATTCGAGTTTATCTACGTTTTACATCAGCTCGCGATATAAGTTCGATTTTATCTTTGCGTGGTGTTGCGTTTATGTTTTACGATTTTACCGGTTTTAGTCGTCTAGCATGGTTTTGCGACCCCGCACCCGCAACGCGGGGGTTAAACACTAGTTAAAAATATTATATGTATTATTTTTGTTTTTGAGTTAAATGCTTGGTTGGTCCCTGTGGTTTACGAAAATTGCAGACTTGGTCCCAATGGTTCAATAATTACAGAGTTGATCCTAATAGTTG
Source organism: Helianthus tuberosus (assembly GCA_030545235.1). Taxonomy (NCBI): domain Eukaryota; kingdom Viridiplantae; phylum Streptophyta; class Magnoliopsida; order Asterales; family Asteraceae; genus Helianthus; species Helianthus tuberosus. Next base: position 16,434,292 of record CM060354.1, on the reverse strand, counting down.
TAATTTTTGCACTCGGGTGTTCCTTATCACTAACTTCTGTTAAATTTCTCAGTTAAGTACGTGTTAAATGACTATAATACCCATAAGGCTAAAAAAAACAATTAAAAATAAGTAGGCCCACCCCATCCCACCCTTCTTCCCCACCACACCATCTCCCCAAAACAAGTGGTATTGTGCATCAACATCTGCAACCACCGTCTCCCCAAGGGCTCAATCCACCATCACCATCTCTGTCAAAACAACCATCTCCTTAAACCACCACCTGCATATCAAACGCATGTAGCCACTGCATAACCGTTCCATGAATCAACAAATCGTCATCTCTATCCCGTCTCCAACGAACAAATCGGTCAAACGATCCGCAAGTCCGATTCCATTACCCGTTTCCGCAGTGCCGACGAATCTCCATAAACCGCATCCGTAACATCCTCTCGCACCGATGATGAATCTTCAGTTGATTTGTACTGATCATCGACGTCTCGATCATCAACTGATTGTTGTTTCTCGTGATTGCTCATATTGAAATGATTAATATTAACGATCTTGTAACGAAAATGAAATAAAAAAAATCGGTGATTTAGAAACCCCAGATGTTAAGGGATCTGATTGAGGGGTGTGATTGGATAGATTTGTGTATAATAATAATTGGCAGAGAACCGAAACATGGGAGATAAGGGAGATGGTGACTGGTCGGAGATTAGAGAGACAGAGCTCCGGTGGAGGTGGGTGTTCGCGGTGCTTCACAGTGATGTTCGGAGGTGGGGGTTGTGGTGGAATGATGGCTGGTGATTTTTGGTTTAGTTGGTTAGACTAGTGGGTATGGAGAGCCCCATCCCCAAGGGGATGGGCCGTCACGTCACCGCCACGTAGGCTCGGCTTGGAGGGGATGGACCAAGGGGGGTGGGGGATGAACCCCTTTATATATGTATATGTATGTATGTATAGGTATATGTGAGAGAAGGAGAGAGTAGAATGGCCCGGCGAGTTCGTCTGTGGGCAGCCGAGGACGACGGAACGAGGCGAGGGGGGCGGTGTGGGGGACCGGCGCCGGGCCTCGCCGGGCCTAAGCCGGCCCCCATACCGCTTAGTAAAGCCACACTCCCCACATGACATGAACTTTTAGTTGAACTAAAACACATAGTCAGCAAGTAGATGGAAGGTAATGAATTAATCTCTCATACGTATATGGTACGGTCTGCAAGTAGATATTTAAACCATTGAGAAGAGAGAGGGGGGTGAAGAAAAGATGGTGGGCCATCTCCTTTTGTTTTTTATTTTTACTTTTATTTTTTAAATGTTGACGGTAATTTGGTCATTTAACATCAACTTAACTGATAAATTTAACAGGGGTTAGTGATAAGTACCACCTGAGTGCAAAAATTACAACTATTAGGACCAACTCTGTAATTAGTGAACCATTGGGACCAAGTCTGCAATTTTCGTAAACCACAGAGACCAACCAAGCATTTAACTCTTTGTTTTTTTAATAGTTTTATATGTTATTTAATTAATTAGACTTGAAATGTTACAACTTTAACCCCCTCTCACATATTTTAATACATTTAAAATCAAATTAATATACATAAATTAAATTATTTGAGTTGGTTTACAAGCTCACGAGCTGATCCAGGCCTAGCTCGGGTTTGGCTGGATTACAAATCGAGTCAAGTCGGCTCGTTTACAATCGGGCTGATTTTGAATCAATTCAACTAGGGGTGTTCATCGAATCGAATATCGAATTTTCGAATTATTCGAATAATTTTTATTTTTCCTTGAATTCGAATTCGATTCGTATTCGATTAAAACCTACCCAATTCGATTCGAATTCGTATTCGAATAAAAACCCAATTCGTATTCGATTAAAAATTCGAATCGAATTCGAATAAATTCGATTTGATTCAGTTTCTTTTAAAACATGTAAATAACTATTAAAATGAAACATAAGTTTTAAAGCAACCATAAAACATTCCAAATAAAGTACCATAAGTCAAACATTCAAAACGAGAATTCGGGAATAACCACTACAAGTTAATATTTTTAGGGTTAGAAATCTACTGATAGATTTGCTACTTAGGTTTTTGTTATGGGCCATGTAATGGGGTTGGTAATGAGTAATTTTAATACTTGGAATAAATTTTGAAAATAATTTATAGTATAGCCGAATAAAAGTTATATATATATTATATATAAATATAATAAATAAAAATGTATAATTTTTATTCGAATTTCGAATCGAATCGATTTTAAAATTATAAATTCGTATTCGATTTACTTGACTCGAATTGAATCGAATTCGAATTCTTATAATCGAAACGAATTCCTAATAATCGAATCGAATTTAATCGAATTTCGAATTTTTCGAATTCGAAACGAATTCTGAACAGCCCCCGAATTCAACACCCCCCACCCAAAAAAAAAAAAAACCACCATCTCAAAACCCCCCAAACTGGACACGGACTAACCAATTCCGTCAACAATGGAGTCATACTCGGGCTCCGGTGGTGTTCCGTCACCATTACTCCATTAGCCATCGTGACATGCATCGGCATGACTATCTTGTACGTCGCAATCCTCTACTCTCCCACATTAATCCTCCATCTCCCGCCCCCCTTTCATCTTTCAAAACCCTCACGATCCGACGGTTTATTTACGCCAGTATCTCCACGGTCGTTTCACTTGTTTTCTACGCCTTTATTCTTCCTGTAAGTTTGTTTATTCAATTCACTGTTTGTTTATTCTCTGTGTTTACATTTTAATTGTTGGATGGTTGGTTGCTGGTTGTTGGAGTTAGTAACTAGGGTTTTGTTGTTTGTGATTTGGGGATTTTGTATTTGTGACTAGTTACTTAATTCCTTTATGTAATATTCCGAGTTAGTTGTTTGATAAGTGATCTTTAATAGAATGACTTATTTGAAAGTTAATTCCAATTCGTTCGAACGTGAAAGAATGAAGAAAGTTAAAGGGTAGGGTTAGTTTATTTAGTATGTTCATGTTAATTGGATGAATGGTTTGTTAAATTGCAAGTTTATCCAGCTGTTTAAATTCATAGGGTTTACGAGTTTGAGTCAAACAAGTTTGGAAGTCATTGATATAAATAAATTGTTAGGGTCTGTATGCACGTTTACTGAATGAAAGAAAAGTCTTGATCTTTGTTTTGATCACAAAAGTCCGATTATTTCATTCACAGGCTCCTCTTACGAAAGAGTTAGTATTTAGAGGTTGTATGATATCTTTGCTTGTATGCGGAGGATTTAAACCATATACAGTAATACTTCTCTTTCCTCTTCTTTTTAGCCTTGGTGAGTCCTACATTTTTAAACCATTTTAAAAACGTAACTCATGTAAAGGATCTTACTCATCCATTATTTTAATTTTTTTTGGCAATTTCAGTTTATTTGAAAGTCCCAATTTCATGCCACTTATATTAAAATTTGAATATTCTATATGTTTTTCTAATTATAGTTGTCATCTTTACATCTATATAAAGCATTTCCTATGTCTAGAAATGTAATTTCCCCCACAAACGTGTTTCCCTAATTTTACACCCCCTCTCCCAAATCTGCCCCCATTCAATGCAGTCTCAATGTTTTGATTCAAACAAAACCCTTGTAAATCGAAGAAGCAAATGAACCGGTGGGAGCAATAATCATGGCTATATTGGATTGAATGCTATTGAACCGTTTGCCATCTCCATTTAGCGTTATATTGAATGTCGAATTTTATGAGTTCTTCAATTGCGAAACCGTAGTATAAATCAAGTACTCAAAGCTGAAACATTTCCCGTTGCCGCCACTACCTGCGTCAGCATGCGCGATTGTTTCTCTCTTCCTCCCATCTCGAATCTGTTGGCTGCTTCTTCCCTCACTGTAAGTCTCGATATGTTTTGATGTATTGATTTAATTTTTTTGTCATAGTGTTTAAATATGTAAACTTTGGGCGATCATCAACCCATTCTTGTAAGACAATCTTTCGTACTTGTTGATCTGTTACGGATAAACGGATGCCCAAATCGACCATGACTGGTTGAAATTACCATACGGGTTCTTAATTTATTCTAAAAACACATTTTGTTGTTTTTTCATTTACCCAGATTGTGGAGGTCGTGCAGTCTGCTTTGGTGCTTTTTATCCTCAGAAAACTGCCACCTAAACGTGTATTCGATGATTGTCACCCAATCAAGTAATCACAACTATTGCAGAGCATGTTGTCAGATTGGTGAGCATAACATCTTTCTTACAATGTTAATGCTTTTTATAGGTTATGGTGCAACTGTCTTTGTGTTCCTTTATTTAAGAGAATAAGATCTTATTCATCATATGCATGTTGAGTTTTTGATAATAGTTTTAACTTGTGATTTTGGGAGGGAATGGAACATGAAGACACAAACCGTATAATGTTTGAGTGTATGCCTACCACCTGCTCGATAAAACGCCTATATGAGACTGACACATAGATTACATAATTTTGTTATCACTGTTGCATACATTTTGGTGAACATTTAAAACCTTTGTAGGTACTCACCAGTCACCGAAGATAAATTTTGTGCAAGATCTAAACACGGACCCTAAGCTTGCATCTGAAGATAATAATGTTGATGTTATCACGAATGTGGTGCGTGTTGTGAATAGATATTCACATAACTTTGAACCAGACTAAATTGTATTGCACTGCAGCTTAGTGTAGACTATTTGAGAAACCGATCGTAGTATTTAAGTATAGGCGTCGGGTCCTTGACTCAGGTGGCTGAGGTTTGGTCAAATTTATCGTTTTATACACTTCTTTTTTTGTTGTGAGGTTGCCAAACCTCGCCATTTCAATCCTATTTAATAACTCCGTCTACTTTTTTTTTGCGTTAAAGCCCTATCGTAAATAAATGAAAGAATAAAATGTGTGTGTACATAATTTGCAATTCTGTTCTACTGCTGAAGGCATTGGCGAAGTATAGAAGGGGCGGGGAGGGGCGTCCGACCCCCCGAACTTTTCGCTCAATAGTGTTATGTATGTAGTTTTCGTATATAAATTTTTTGGTATATACGTTTTCGACCCCCCGGTTCTATTGAAATTCTTTGGTATATACGTTTTCGACCCCCCGGTCATTCGGGTCAAGCTTCGCCACTGGCTGAAGGTATACCAAAATAGTTGTTAGGGGTGTTAAGGACCCTCCACTGTATGGGCACCCTACCCAACTACTACTCTTTTCAACTCTCTATGGTTTGTAGTATATGAAAGGGTTTGTTTGATTCTTTATTTTTTAGCCAACTTTGAATAGTTTTGTTGGATGTTACCAAGAGAGTAGTTCAAGTCACTAGCAAAGAAACATAATCACTAAGTGTTGATTATTTATTTATTTATTAATTTGTATTTCCACAGCTGAATAGATCAGTGGCCATAAAACCAGTGTGCTACAAAAAACAGTTTCTTGAAGGGGACATGTTTGGATCATACTCTTTTATACATTGTTGAGCTGCTTGCAAAACTTCATGAAGGTACCGCTTTTCACTATTCTTCTCCTTGGATTAGTTTTAAGTTTTTTGTCATCTTTAAGTTGATACATAAACAAGAATGACGTAAATATTGTCTGTGATCCATCAGCTGTTTATTTCTAATCTAATCATAAACTCCAACTAATATATTCTCTATAATAATATGTATACAGAATCTGAAAAAAACCAAAAGATTAGTGTCGGTTGCATCGCACCGTACAAAGTTCAAGTTACTGCAATACAAAAGAAACTTGGGGACACTTATCAAACTGGAGAAGACTTTTATGTGAAGGTTGGAACTGTTGATGGATTCCAAGGTTGTGAAGAACACATGATAATCATATCAACCTTGCTGGTGTCGGGAGTGATTCGATTGGTTTTCTCGGTACGCGTCAAATAGCAAATGTGGTTCTAACCCGAGCAAGGTAACCTACATAAACATTTCTGATTTTGTATGGTCAGTTCTTTATAACAACGTGATCACATGGATTTTAAAGAAAAAATATATAAAAAGGTAATAAAAGAAACTGAAATCCGATTCAAGTCTAATTAGTTTCTCATTCGACAGCCCTTCCCATCAGTTTCTAAAAAAAGTAGTTTAGTTAATTTTTTCATTTGTTAAGGCATTGTCTGTGGATATTGGGAAATGGAGACCCTTTGAAGTCTAGCAGCGAAGTTTGGGAGCATTTAGCGGCTGTTAATACGAGGCCGACCAGGACGAGTGTTTAGCTCGATTGATCACAAATACATTAGAAAAGCACTAAGATGGGTACGAATTTTCCATTTATTATTTTTTAAGAAATAAAATATTTCGGCTTATTAATTTTGTTCAAAATAACATTGAAGCTAAGTTAAGGGATACCAAAGTTGAATCTGTTTTCGTTTTTTTTTTTTTTGAAGGAATTCAGAAGTTCTAAAGAGTCTAAGGTCAACAAGAATAGGTGTTTATCAAACAAATTGCGGCAATGAGTTTAAGAAAATGGGTAGGATCTTCTTCATCTTCCTCGAGGTTCAGCGAATTTAGACCTGGCAAACAGGTCGGTTCGGTTCGGTTTGGGTCGGGTCATGGGTCAAAACGGGTTCGGGTAAAAACGGGTCAATTACAAAAAAGACTAAATGTAACCTAATGAAAAATAGAGGGGTTAAATGTTAAAATACACAAACCAATTTTACCCACTTTTTTTTGTAAATTTTACAAGTTTTAATGACTAAATGTAACCTAATGAAAAATAGAGGGGTTAAATGTTAAAATCCATAAAGTTATCTAACCCTAGAAAGGCTCAGACACAACAAAAACAAAAAAGGCAGCCGCTCAGCCACTCTCTCTTCTTCTTCTTCTTCATAGTTTCCGGCAGAAATTGCAGGTTTCTGGCCGGAGCAACAAAAAAAAATAAACGCAGCCGCTCCTCTTCTTCTTCATAGTTTCCAGCAAGTTTCCGGCAGATTTCCGGCAAAAATCGCAGGTTTCCGGCAGAAATTGCAGGTTTCCGGCCGCTATTTTCACGCTATTCAGTGCTATACACCATATAGCGACCATGTCTCGCCTCGCCACGCTATTCGCTATAGCGGTCGCTATGGCCGCTATCGATAACTATGGGTCGGGTTGGTTAAAAATTGCTTTCTTTCACGTCTAAGTTAGAAAAATGAATAGATTTGGTTAGCCGAACGCTAATGTTCATTTCAAAGCAAATTTCTTATTGCTAACAAAAATCAATGCAAAACATCATCCTAATTATAACTCCATCCCCAAAATATTAAACCTCTAGTTAATTAAGCCAGCTCGTTTAAATATCAGCTCAAATTTAGCTCATGCTCTACATAATACATTTACTAGTGAATAACAACAATTAGTTACTTACAATACACGGTAAATCTAACTGTTTGAAGCAAAATGGTAAAATAAAAGTTTAATTGTGTGTAGGTAATACCAAGGAATGAGTGAGCTGCGGGAGTTGGAGAGCTGAAAATATTGAAACCGTGTCGGCCTAAAACCCTTTGCAATCCGAAACCCGTCCCATGCGGAAACCACTAATCAACTAAAATCACCACTTGCTTACATCATCAACAGACCTAATTAGAAAACAACAAAAAACTACACGCTAATCACACTCTGCAAATAGAAATTGTTGTAGTGATGAATTCCATGGAGATTGGAAGTTGATTTCAGGCGGAGATGGCGGCGACGGTCATAGATGAAGATCTGAAGATGATGTTCTTCGTCGATGAAGTTCTTCAAGGAATCAGTGTTGACTGTTGAGTGTTCACCCGTGGTTTCTTGTGTTCTAAAACCCTAATCCATATGACCCGTTCTAATTTATTCCACCCTAAAAGACCCGTAAATATGACTTTTATGTTTTTAAAAGACCCGCTTTGACCCCCTTGTTTAAATTCCTTTACCCAAAACAACCCATTGTCTAAATTCTTTTACCCAAACTGACCCATATGATAGTTTTTGGGTCAGGATTGCCCCCTCTAGCGAACACGATAGGCTATGATGATTGTTCTTGTTAAGGATATTATTATTTGTATGATAATATTACTGAGACATGCAACAATTATGTTAAACTGAGCTCATTAGCTGGTACGGTATATATGTCGATTAATTTTTTAACAAGTGAAATTAACTTAAGCCGGGTAATACCAGCAGGGTGAGCGGGAATGCGGGATAACAAGTCAAGCTTGGTCTGGGTTAAAATGAGCCATTTAAAAAAATGTTATTTAATTTGTGTGCACGTGTATTGAATGGAAGAAAAGTCTTGATCTTTGTTTTGATCACAAAAATTCGATTATTTCATTCACAGGCTCCTCTTACGAAAGAGTTGGTATTTAGAGGTTGTATGATATCTTTGCTTGTCTGTGGAGGATTTAAACCATAAACAGTAATACTTCTCTTTCCTTTTCTTTTTAGCCTTGGTGAGTCCTACATTTTTAAAGCATTTTAAAAACGTAACTCATATAAAGGATCTTACTCATCCATTTTTTTTATTAGCAATTTCAGTTTATTTGAAATTCCCAATTCCATGCCACTTATATTAAAATTTGAATATTCTTTATGTTTTTCTAATTCTAGTTGTCATATGTATATGTGATGAAAACAGGCTAGCAGGAGCGACTCTTATAGCTCCAGTAGTTAACTATTGGTGGCCCCGCTTGCCATCAAATTTATCTCAACAAGCATTTTCAAAGCAGTTTCTTCAAGATCAATGGAGTCTGCGGGTCATATGTTCCCTTATGCTGAAGGGAACAGTGATGCAATCCTAAAAGCACTTCTTCTTGGCCAAAGTTAGTTTATAATATTGTTTTTGGACTTGATTTCTAGCTTCCTATTGTCTTAAACAAACCATTATTAAGATACTATATAATAGAACTGTTATAGTTGGCATTACCCTTGGGTTTGAAAATTGAAATTGATAGTTAAAACATATGGTAAGGAGTTTATGTTATTTTATCATGTTACTTGTGTTTCATTATTTCTTAACCATGGTTAGTGATTTATGAAACGTGTCGTCTCATTCCTGTTATTGAATCACTTATATTTAAGCGTATTAAATGTTACATGTCATGTGATCCTCTTAGCAAACATGTATATGTTAGTGTTTAAGAAATTGACATGTCAAACTATGTGTGTCTCATTCATGTTAAATACCCGTGTTAACATGGCAAGTTTTACCATCTTCGTGGGGATGGGGTCACATCTTCCCCATGAATTTGCGAAATGAGGGCGGCAAGTGATGTTCCGCTTGACCCCGCTCCACGTCAGCACTCCGCAATGCCTCACCGCATGTTAACGACATACTTTTATTAAGATCGGAGAAATTTTTTTTTTTTGGACACTTATATCCCCGGAAAGTAACAAAGAGATCGTATTCATAAACAACTCCAAATTAATGTCTAAATAACATTTCATAACACAATTCAATAATATCAAACGTTTTAAAAATAAACAACAATATCCAAATTAATGTCTAAATACTTTTAGATGACAAAAAATGAAGTAAAATACTAACGTCCGAAATTGCATACGGATACCACGTCTTCAATCTATTGCATTGATCAACAAATCACATCATCCATATTTGATCCTGTAATGATAAGTAATAACTAACAAATAAATTTAAATGAATGAAGACAAATATAAACAAACACATAAATTGTGAACGCAAATGGACAAACACACATAACGTGTTCATGTCTTTCTGTTTAACTGAATGAGCAAAAGATTTAAACTTTGTTCATGGAACATGTTGAAAGAAAAAAAATATGTAGACTATAATCTAATAGAAGATAAGATGATCATGTTGAAAGAAAAGTAAAATAAACATGAAATACACGCATTAAGGTTACCTTGTGTATAGAGTGCCAAGTGCAGTCACCAATCATCATTCGTCAATCTCATCATCGCCATCCTCGTCCTCGTCCTCGTCATCATCATCGTCATCAGATACTTCCCAACAGCTAAATTGAAAAAAATAGATTTCACGAACTTTTGTTAGCTATATTAATTCAAACAAAATTTAGTTTGCTAGCAAATCGCATGTATAATGAAACAAATAGTGAAGATTTGTATGTGTAATTTTTATATATCTTTCTAAAATATTATACCGAACGTAGCAAATGTCATTGTATTGTTTAAATTATTCTTCCATTGTAATGATATTTAAGAAAATTATAAAAAAATACTGATTTTTTTTTTTTAAATTTCCTTCCACTGTAATGATATTTAAGAAAATAATAAAAAATACTGAAATCAAAGGCAACGTCCAAGCAAAATCAAATACTTTAATTATTTATTTTCTAAATAAGAAAATTTCACTATTGTTTTTTTCAAAGAATGTGAGACTTATGTAGTAAAAAGGTTAGAAAATAAAAAGAATAAAGGAGATAAATCTTACGATGGAGCTTCAATACTTAGATCGGGAATGTGAGAAATTTTATGCCAATCTTCACCCGTGTTTCTTTTACACCTTTTACTTAGATGTTTACAACATAATATCACAAGTTTGTTTAGATCCTTGAAACTCTGAATCTCATCCGGTAGAGAAAGTAATCCATTACAATATTCAAATTTCATCTTTCTGATGCTTGGAAGATTACACGGTAAAGAAATTAATTTCTTACATTGATATAATTCTAAATCCTCCAGTTTTGGAAGATTGTCTGGTAAAGAAATTAATTCCTCACAGCAGCTGATCTCTAATCTTTGTAAACAAATAAACATATCGGTGTTGTCTGCTGACATGTTTATATCGTCATCATGAAAATACTTCAAAGAATCCATGAACCACAACTCAATAACCCTAAGACTGGGGAGTCTCCCAAGTGGTGGAATATGCTCACACTTCTTACACCCAAAGAAAAAAATTTCAACCAAATTCCTTAAATTGTCCATCCAACTTGGAGAAATGGTCTTTCCCATGTAATAACGTATTTTCAATATCTCTAAAGATGGATTTGGCTCTAATCCCTCAAGAACCTCTTCTTCGATATATGGAAACATTTCTGGTGTACTTTCTTCTCTGATGGTACCTCTGTCCAACCAGTCTAACATCAATATCCACAGATTTGTTTTGCGTATGAGATTGGCACTCTTGGCCTCACTTAAACCTTCAACATTCTTAAGTCCTTCTATTTGCAACTTCCCCTCAAGAAGATTTAAATCCCCCAGTTCCCTTATTTTGGCCCCTCTCTCCTTACCGACAGGAAATCGTGAAAGCATTCGAAGACTAGTTAGTTTCCCGATTCCAAACGGCAAATGTCGGAGTGAATAACAATCATTGATGTCCAAACGTTGAAGGCTAATCATGTCTTTTAGGCCGTTAGGTAAAACTTCTATACCCGAGCGTAATAAGGTCAAGTATTTCAGATATCTGAGCTTGCAAATCGATTCAGGCAACTTATGCAATCTGCTACAATAACATAAAATCAACACTTGCAAGTTTTGGAGATACATAATCGACTCAGGTAAAACTTCTATATCTGAATTTGATAGATTCAAGTATCTCAGATGTTTGAGTTTACAAATTGATTCTGGTAGTCTCCATAACTCCGTAAGAGCCAAGTGTATTACCCTTACATACTTGTGGTTGAAAAGTTGACTAATGCAACCTTCATCCTCCTTCCCGTGCCCGAACATGAATATTGACCTTAATGATGTTAACTTTCCTAAATCCTCAGATGATAAAATTAACTTTTCATCCGGACATGACGAGCTCAAATGAAGCACCTCATCTGGGATTTTAACCTCGTTACAAGCAGGCTCTATAACTAAACAATCATGTTTCATTACATGCCGTGCCATGTCATGCACTAGATCATGCATTTTACATCTATCAATACCATCCCCATATATGCTACCCTTCTCAACCTGGAAGAGGGATTTCCAAATCAAACAATTAAAAATTTCTTCCCCTATCACATACAAGTTGTCTGTTTCTTCTCTGGGCGGAATGAAACCGTTTGCTACCCACAACAAAATCAGTTCATCTTTTCTTAGTTCATGGCCTTTAGGAAACAAACCAAAATAAGAAAAACATCTCTTTAAATGTGGAACCAAGTTATCATAACTTAACTTTAAAGCAGGCAAGACATTATTTTCTTGTAAGTTCCATATGTTACTGTCTTTCACACGTTGCCAGTCGTTGCTACTACTTTTTGACCACATTAAGCTGCCCAAAGTCTTCACCGCCAAAGGCAGCCCCTTACATTTCACAACTATTTCCCTTCCAATAGGCTCTAGCTTATGTACGTCATCCCCCACTCTTCCTTGTGCAAATGCATGCTTCTTGAATAATGACCATGAGTCCTCTTCTGATAAACATCCGAGTTCATGTTGTAACTCGCCAACCTTAGCCATCATTCGACAAGTTTTCTCTGACCGTGTTGTCATCACAACAATACTTCCTTCTGCCCCACAACTTAATGTTCCACTTAAGGTTTTCCATTTTCCCTCTTCGTTCTCTTCAGCCCAAACATCATCTAGTACGATTAAAAATTTCCTTCCCGTTAACTTGTTTTGGAGGGAAGCTTGCAACGTATCCAGCTGTGTAAGTGTACACCCAGATTTATCTACGGACTCGATGATTTTCTTTATAATCCCGTTAACTTGGAAGTTTTCAGAGACATACACCCAACATCGTAAGTCGAAATATTGATCAACCCTCTTATGATTATAGACTAACTGAGCTAGAGTAGTCTTTCCCAGGCCTCCCATACCCCATATACCATACACCCAAATCTCACCATTCTCATACTTTCCTATATCTTAATTTGTTGCATATCGTTCTAGTTACCATCTCCACCTCTTCATCTCTTCCTAAAATTTTTGAAGAATCAAGTATAAGCGAGCTCGTTTCCCTATTCGGCATCTCACCTTTAACTCCCACATCTACATGACTTGTGTCACTAGCGGTCAAGTTAAACTTAAGTCTCTTAGATGCAATATCATCCAGTTTTGTTCTTATGGCTTTAACTTTGTGAGCAGCCCTAACTCGAAACTTAAATTTGGAGATTAAGGCTCTTACCTTGTATTTGATGCCGTTTTCTTTGTAAAGTCGTTGTAGCAAAGCTTCAGTTTTGACCTCGTCCAGCACATCTTCAACCTTCAAGGATGCAGATCTGAGACGTCGAAGCCATAACTCTACCGCCTTTTCCTTGACTTGTTTCTCTTCTGCATCTTCAAGAACAGCCTGGATCTGCTCGAAATCTTCCTTGAGAGCCAAAATATCACCTTTGAATCGCCGAAGTAGACCAAACTCTTCAATAGCTGCAGAAGTCAATCTCCGCACCATCTCGTTCACAAGGGCTGAAATAACCGCATCCCCCATGATTAATTTTAGAACTGATCGTAATTCAAGAAGTGAATGCTTGAAAGCCAAAGTAAGAAAGTGAAGAAGCTGGAATTATTGCAATCCAACAACCGTATGTTTCTTATCCACTTCTACCGTGTAGATAAAGCTGAACATGCATGTGGTCTATGTTTTTTTTAAAAGATCCTTTTTTCTATGTTATATATCATCGTATCCCACCAATATCAAAGCTAAGGTAGAATCTCACTAGGGTAAGATGTTAACAGTCTTACCTCTACCCCGTAGGAATAGAGCGCTTCCGGTGAGACCCCCGGCTCCAGCGGCGGAACTAGCCCAAAAATTTAGGGGTATCCCAATTTTTTATTTTTTTAGACCAGTGGTATCCTTTGTATAACGGAGACGAAGTTGTGGGGTATTTTTACACTACAGAAACGGAGTTAAGGGGTATTTTTACACTACGGAGACGGGGTTGAGGGGTAGCCCGTGCTACCCCTACTAACATTGTAAGTCCGCCACTGCCCGGCTCGATAGTAGTTTTGTATCAAGCCTTGGACATAAAACACATAACACTCAGCAATTGAGACAAACACCGATTAGTGCAAGGACCCCTTGTCTTTCGGCTATCAACGCCACCACATGATGCATGATTAACCATCCCCTCTTTTAACGTTATTTTCACGAAATTAGTAAAATAACATTAAAATTAGAGCACTTTCACTTTTACCCCCAAGCGCCCACACATATATACATTATATGAGTATACCGCAAGCTGGGCGTAACCGTAAAATGTTATATAGATATAAAAAATACTGCATATACAACCACAAAAATAAATTACATTAAATTTTTTTTTGTTGTGACCATGATTTTGAAAAAAAAAATGTTACGTTTACATATTTGTTCACATTTCAGCACCAAAAAATCAATTGATACACGACATCTTAGTAAATTTCCAATGCATAAGCGTAAAACAACTAAATAACTTATAACGTGTGGGTATATAACGAAACTAAATCACTGGGAAAATGTTACCAAACGCTTAGACCATGCGTAGTCGTTTTGGTGAATAATGCCCCACCCTTGGCCGTTGTCCGCCACGTGGCATCCTTGTCAGCAAAGGGGAATTGTGTAGAAATGGGCTTAGTGGTATAATGCCCACCCTTGGGCGTTGTCCGCCACGTGTCACTTCCACACTTTCCTTCTTTTTTATTTTTTAAAATTTTTTAAAACAAATTACATTCTATTAATTAAATAAATATTACATAAATAATAAAACACAATTACATAATATTATTAAAACTAATAATATTTTTTTAATTCTCGTCTTCGCTTTCGCCATTCCCATCATCTTCGTCTTCTTCGTCATCTGACTTTTGCTCGCCCTCGTTTGGAATATAACGAACCGACCACGCGTGTTCGACCAAATCAAGCGCTAACTCATAATGTGCCTCTTCAGACCGCAATTCATGTGCATTCTTCACTCTTTCTTCCATTGTCGCTTGTGGATACTCCTGAACGTCTTCCGGTACATAGTTCTGGCATATTGATTTTCCTTCGTCTTCTAAAATCATATTATGCATTATTATGCAAGCGTACATCGCATCTCTCATTTTTTCTTTGCTCCATGCACGACAAGGATTTCTTAAATAATGCCACCGTTGTTGAAGAACCCCAAAGCATCTCTCAATATCCTTCCGCGAAGACTCTTGAAACTTTTCAAAGTGAGCTCGTTTTTCATTGTACGGGTCCCTGAACGTCTTGACGACAATTGAATACTTCGGATAAATTCCATCGCCATAAATAGTATCCATACGGGTAGTAGTTCCCGTTTGCATAAAAAGATGCTTTGGCAGTTCGACCAGATATGTAGTATTCTACCAATGGAGACTGCTCGAAAACGTTTAAATCATTGTATGACCTTGCAACACCAAAGTAAGCTGACCATACCCAAAGGTCATGTGAGGCATCCGCTTGAAGAATAACAATTGGTCCGTCCTGATCACCTCGTGTGTGTTGGCCTCGCCATGCGGTCGGACAATTATACCACTGCCAATGTCGACAATCCAAGCTTCCGATCATGCCCGGTAAACCATGGAGCTCAGCACGGACCTCGTAAATTTTTTGAAGGTCGTACCAAGTGGGCCTTCTCAGATAACGGGGACCATAAACCTTTATAACACCTTTTAAAAAATATAATGTTAACCTAAGTTAAAAAAGTATGAATGCATGTAAAATATGAGTGCACGTAAAAAATAATATAATGTACCTTTACAAAAATCCTCCAAGGTATCTCGCGTTGTTTTCTCGGCCATTTTTAAATATTCGTCGGTGATGTCAGTGGTGTTTCCGTACCCAAGGACCCGTAGAGCTGAAGTACACTTTTGAATACCGGTGAATCCAAATACCTTTTTCGCATCAGCCTTTTGTTTAAAATAATCATACGTGTTTTCCAAGTCTTCAACGATGCGTAGAAATAAACGTTTACTCATCCGGAAACGACGCCTAAAAACTTCGGGGTTTGGGTAAGTAGGCGCTTCAGCGAAGTAATCTTTTATCAACCGGTCGTTTTCCGTGTGTCGGGCTCGTTGAATATATCCTCTTGATAAACTCTCACGTTGAGGCTCGCTACAATGTTTAGAATAACGAGCCGCTAGTTCGCACGCACTTGTAACCGCCTCTTGTTCGAGCTTCTCATCGGTCGAGTCACCCTCAGCCGCTAAGAAATTTTTGTAGTAATAATTTGCAATGGACGACGAGGAAGTGGGGGAATCCATTTTTTATAAAATGGGTGAAGGTTGTATAAAATTTTGGTTGTGGTTTGAATAAAATGGGTGAGAAATGAGAGTTTTTTATGGTGATTTGTAAAAAATGGATGAGAATGATAGTATTTATATAAAAAAAGGTTGAATAAAAAAATAAATTCAATCAACTAGCCGTTTTATTACCGTTGCTCCTCATCGATTGGTCATCAAATTGCCCCATTTGGCGTGGAAAATTGGACGCCCCATCAAAATTTTGACAAAAAAACGCCTAAGGGGCTAGTTAGTGGGCGTGCTTGTAACGCTCCGCATTTTTCGAACTTTCTTATTTTAGCAAGTCGTGTTGCACTTTCCATATTTAGACGCTTGTACTCTCCTTGTAATCTACTTTCGTTCCGCTTGTAATTCGAGACTATTGATCATAATGAAAACGAAACTATTTTGTGTATTCATGTTATGTGCAACTGTTTATCGGTTTCTGGTTTGAACGAAATATTATTCAAGGATTCTTGATTCTATATTTATCGACACTTGATACTCGTTAAACTAATTGAAACTATGAGATTCGGATTCTCAAAACTCGAAAGCTTTGTGAAATGAATAATCGTTTTGCAAAGATTTTTTATTCGTTATAAATATGGTCATCATTCAAATTATTTAAATTAATTAAATTAATTAATTTTGTTATTTAAAAGTGGTTTTTTATTAATAATCTAGTTAGTTTCATTAGATTATAAAGTTAGTAAATATATACTAACTTGGTTAGTTTAAATACAAAGTTAGTTCTTTTAAAACAATAAAACTAAGCCTATTAAAAAGTTCAGGGACTGATTTGGCTTTTGCTGAAAGTATAAGGTTTAAAACAAAAAAAGAAAAAGAAATAAAAAGATGCAGATCGCGGGACTCGAACCCGGGTCAGCATCTTAACACAAACGCACCTGACCAACTAAGCTGCAGGCTTCTTATTCAACAAACCCAGCACTTAAAAAATATATGCACTCGTTTAAAACGGCTGATCAGCGTGACCAGACCAATTTCAGCGTGTTTTAGCGCGAATTTTGAGTTTGTTTTGATTTTAAACTTGTTTTTAACATTAATTATACAACCACAACCTAACCTAAACCTTCCCTATAAATACCAAGCCATTCCTAAGCTTAAATCACTTTGCAAACTCATCCAAATCACTCTCAAAACATAAAAAACGCAGCTGAGTTTTCAGATTCGAGCAGATTGCTACCTCTTCACTAAAGTGAGCATAACTTCTTCGTTTCTTATCCGTTTTGCCTCATTCTTTTTCCTTTGTGCTTGGATTGACCTTAGCTTCGATTCCATGAGTTTTTCACAGTAAATAAGTCCCTGGAACTCCGGTAAAAAGGCTCCAAAGTTCACTGTTCGTTTTTGTTTTGATTCAAACATTACTATACTTGTTCAAACTTGAGTCTAGCTCACCTCAAACTATGTCCTAATGCTTATAACATCATCTATGGTTAGTTAGGCTTAAAACAAGGTTGAGACATGTTAAATTAGAGGATAAAACCTCACAAACTTTCTGTTTTAGTTAGGGTTTTACCCACAAGAAGTGTTCAAGCTTGAAGCTTGATGAATGTGTGATTGTTAGACTAGTTTGGGCTATCTTTCATAAAAAAATCCACTCACTTCTTGATGTTTTCTCATAGATTAGTTATTGTATTACATTATTATTGTAAGTTCATGACCCTCCTTGTTGTTTATAACAACAAGTGTAGTGGTGAACAATAGAGGTACCTAAATGGAAGCTTGTTCTTCCTACCTCATGTATGAATTCTATGATACTTAGAGGTGCCTAAATGAAGACTTTGATTTTCTACCTCATGCTTGACTTGTATGATATATTATACCTTATATAATACTTATGTAATATTCAAACAAACCAAACCTTTGATGATGAACAAGTGGACATTGTCAAATTAGTAAGTTATCATCTAAACATCATGTGTGATGGATGATTATTTTTCATATTACTATGTTTATGATTATTTAAATTCCGAAATCCATAATCTTCCGTTATTCCCCAAACTCATACATCTATGTTCCTTTGTGTCGAAGGACAAGGTGCTCCAAACTAAACAACCAACACCACTCGCGGGATTCAAGTAGGAAAGCTTGCAAAAACCGTGAGCATACTCGATCCCTTTTTTCCTTTTTATCACTTTGGGTGCAACATGTATACTATACAAACTACACTTCACTTTGAAACTATTTTAAACGAACTCTATCCATTGGTGAAACATGAAACTATGTGTGATGCTTGTTAATCTCGTATGCCATGTATACTATTTGTTTTGATATATGCTCATTAACTTTGTTAGCCTACCTTAACAATTATAGTGCTATAGGATTAACGCACCGCCCACGATACTTGGGGTATTGTTAAGTTAAACATGTTAACCTCCCGCGATACTATGGGATAGGCAAAATTAAACGCGTTGGATACTTGGGTTTGAACATATTGTACACAATCTAGGCATACTAGTAGCTCGCATATTATGATTCATGTGGATATGAGCAACTTTTTAGTCTATATTATGCTACGTAAACAAACTTGTATGCTCGCCAACTTTTTTTTGTTGATATATACATGTTGCAGGTTGATAGTTTAATGATGATGCGATGAAGAACAAAGATTAGGTGGACTTAGATATACACCTAAATTTAAATTATCTTTTGATGTTATGTTTTGTTGAACAATGTTGTATTTCTTTGGAATCTTGTATGACATTTAGTCCATTTATGAAATTTGAATCTTAATTGTATTGTCACATAGTGTTATGATGTCTCTTGCAATCTATTTCGTCTCATCCCGATGTTTCCGCCATCGGTTGGGGTGTGACAGTGCTTAGCAAAAAAAGGCCCAAAAGGCAACGACTACACACGGTCTTAGAGGCTTTCTTCACCATCTTCACTCTTTTCTTTCGGGTTTTCTCATCCTCTTCATCTCCTTTTTTAATCCTCTTCAACTCCCTAGTTAAAACCATGTTACACCAATCCAGTTCGTAAATGGTTCATGTGTGTTGGGTATGGGGTCAAAATAGGTATAGTGGTATACTGTACACGGGTCAAAACTGAGGTTGCTTCAAATGGAACTATGGAACTGAGGCTAAGAAAGATTAACCTTCTTACATGTGGCCTCATGCGTACCTTCCATCTTTTTTTGTGGCATCAGCAGAAGGAGGTGAAGGTGGCTTGGGCGCGGACTTCAAGTGAATAAATCTGAATTTTGATTGCGACGACTCGGTTCTGCACCAAAAAGGTGAGGTTAAGAATACAAAAAAAAGAACAAAAGCCAAGTGCATAATACGACATTATAAATCACTTACCATAAGAAATCTACGACATTAGCGACTCCAGATTCGCCTTTTCCCCAATCAAGGGTTTACAAAAAACGACCTTCTTAGCTGTCGGTGCATGGATCAGTCCCGTTTCCTCACGTCGGCGTTTTGAAGAGATTTTCCTAGTTAATTTCGGCACTAGATCGGCCTCGGTCCCTTCAACACCCGGGGCAGACGTGGGTGTGGCACCGGATAGCTGCTCTTTAGAGCACATGCTTCCAGAACTCCACGCGCCACTCACTCCTCCAACCTTAAACTTTCCACCTATCAAGTATAGGTCCTCCATGGAGTCAGCAACAATCACATAATCATCTAAGCTATGTTGTTGAGGGCAAGCAATACCTGCAAACGTACAAATAAGGATCAGACAACACAGTGCTCGCTTCTAGTTTCTTTGTTCGTGCTTCTTCAACAACGGAAACACCTTTCTTCTTGCTTGCTCTTTGGGGCGTTTTGCCTTCTGGGGCAACGCCCAGGTCACGCAAGCTACCTGCAAACGTACAAATAGGGATTTTTAACCCATGTTCAGAGGAAGCAATAGACTCTTCGCTATAACTTCTTCCCTAGCAGGAGTTATAGCGCTAAATGGTCGAAGGTTCAGTATTCGCGCACCTTCAGTAGTAGTAGGTGGCACGGAAAACGCGTCCGCCGTTGGATACATGAAATTCGTACGAATTTTCTCATACCAGAGCTCCTCACCCACGCACAAGGGCCTCACGCCCATCACCCTAGCACAGGCAGGGAAAGCCCAGTGATATAGATCAATTTCTGGAAACAAGCGTAAGGAACCTCAATAGTTCCTTTTTAGTTAAAAGTTCAAGAAATAAGACATGGCAGTAAAGTGTTAAAGCTTACCAGTGCCTTCTAGGAGGAAGACATGGTCCTCCACACTGTTGCCAGTGCTCATGTCGGCCGCAACTAACACCTGCTCACCAAATGCCAGGTTAGGCAGCGCTTGCAATCCTTCATACCAGGCCACTCCCTTCGGTATAACAAGAGTCTCATTTGGTATAGGCCCCTGATGTGTTATGGTGTCTAATTTTTCATGATTTTGTATGTTTTCACTTGGAATTATGCTTGGAATATGGTCACTTTGTGTGTATTTTGGTTGTGTAGGTTTGCAGCAAAGATGTCATGATTTGTTGGAGCTTTACATGTACACAAGGATGGAAACAAAGCAAAGACAAGCATGGACATAGCCCTACTCCCACTCAAATTTGATATTTGGGTGTATTGCATGGGAATTTTAAAGATTCAGGAAAATGGACTTTAGAGAGGCCGTAGCCCTACTCTCCTGGGCGTAGCCCTACTCCTGCAAACGAACAAAAACGGTTCTGGACGGTTTTTAATGTTTTTCTATGAAGTTTTGACCAAGAAACTCGATATTGAACAGAAGGGGGTGCCAAGGGACGACCAAGGAAGAAGAATCTTGAGTGACAAAGCCTTTCTATCATCCTAATCATGTCTTTCACTTCCGAATTGCATACTTCATCATCATTTCACACCATCATGAGTAGCTAAATCATTCATGGTTGCATCAAGGTCTAGGGTTTGATCTCATTTAGTATTCAATATGAATTGTAAGTACATTTGACATGGATTTGCTTTGATTTGTTAAGTACTTGACATTTTCTTTGTGATTTCATGTGTTTATCATGTTTCAATGTTGAACAATTTACTATTTTGAACACTTCACAACATTGTTTCTTCTATTTGGTGTTTATCATTAGAGAACAAGGTGTTTTGATTGATAGCGTCGGATAGTGTTTTGATAATTGATAATAACCTCATCCTACAACATAAATTATTCGGTCTAGAATCGTTAAAAGAGTTGTTGTTTGATTGAAGAGTCCATTGATTATCCAATGTGTGAATGTGGTAAACTTCACTATGTCTATGTAGTGATTAATGTGCTATTGAATTCGATTGTTTATTGAATGTGCAACCCGATCCTTGGTGTGACCATCTCTTAATCACTTGTGATAAAATCAATCACTTTAGGTTTTACTTTTGCGAATTACTTAATCTAAACAACTCAATCAAAGAATCAAGTTTACATTATGTTCATGAATCAATTGAGTCTAAACACTAACCAAAAGCTCTTCGTGGTTCGGCACCCTACTTGCCCTAACTAAATTAAGGTATTTAGGAAAACAATTCTCTCTATCTTTGATCGGTACATCGACGCTGATCAAATTTTGGCGCCGTTGCCAGGGAGTTTCTGCGCTTGGTGTTTTATTTTAGTTGATTTGTTTTAATTTTCTGTTTAAAAATTCCAAAATCCCAAAACATCATAAAGATTGCTACTTTTTATTCACGGTTACGCGAGGTGTGTTGATTGTGCAGGTAATAGGTTTGATGGATGCATACTAGATTATCTGGAAGATCATCACCATTAGTATTTGAACCAGAGATAGAAAGATTAGCAAGACATAACCGAGTTGTCCATAGAGCAAGCTTGACTTCAAGCCCAATTTCTTCATACATTTCTGATTTGGAAGGAAGTGATACCGAAAGCACAAATATGGCAGGTGGCGAAGGTGACCCACCACTACTCGGAGTAGACACTCATTTCAGGCCGACGATCTTTAGAAACCCATCTCCAATTGTTACACCGGTTTTAAATGGGAGAGTATTTGAAATCCGGCCTCAGTACTTGGCTATTTTACCAACCTTTTGGGGAGTTGCATCAGACGAGCCTTACACACATTTGATTGACTATGCAGCAATATGTAGCACCATTGGGAAAGAAGGCTTTACACCCGAAGAGGTAAAATTACGTCTTTTTCAATTTTCACTCAAAGATAGAGCTAAACAATGGTTTTCAACTTTACCATCCGATAGTATTTGAACATGGGATGAAATGCAAAGAACTTTTCTTGAGGAATACTATCCGATGAGTAAAACTAGTGAAGCTCGAAATGCTATCAAATCTTTTAGTCAACATGTTGGGGAAACATTTCATGAAGCCTTCAAACGTTTTAATGAAATGCTTAGAATGTGTCCTCATCATGACATCCCTAAATGGGATTTGGTCAAAATTTTTTATGATGGTTTAGTTACCGAGGATCAAAAAGTTGTCTTTGCATGTAGTGGTGGAACCTTTTTAACTCACGACGAGAATTATGAATAGAACTTTTTAGAAACTTTAAGTAAAGGTTCAAAAAATCAAGCCTCGGCTGATCGGAGTGTTAAACCACATCAAATTAAAGTTGTAAATAACCAACCTAGTAATGAGAGGTTTGATGCATTAGAAAAGAAAATTGATATGATCTGCCAAAAGATGGGAAGGGATGTTTCTTTTGTTTCGCAGGTACCAGAGTTATGTGAAATATGTGGAGATATGGGGCATGTTGGTTTTGATTGCCCTATGAATTTTGGAAGTAGTGAAGAAGTTATTCAAGTACACGGGGAAAGGAATATGAATTCTAACACGTATCATCCCGGATTGCGGAATCATCCAAATTTCCGATATGGCAACCCCGCTAATCAAATGAATCCTAACTTTCAAGGATCAAGTCAACAAGGTGGACAACCACAATTTCAGCCCCGTCAACAAAACTTTCAAGGTAACTATCAAAGGGGGCAATTCAATCAAGGTGGGTACCAACAAGGAATACCTCAACAACAAGGGTACTCAAGAAATTACCAACAAGGTCAAAATCAAAATCAAGGCCAAGCAAGTTCATCACAAGGAAATGCAAACAATGAAGGTTCAACCAAGTTAGATGAGATTTTAGGAATCCTAAAAGGGGTGGTGCAAGAACAAGAAGTTCAAGGTAAAACCGTAGGATCTCTAACCCAACAAGTTGGTCAACTAGCGGAAGAAGTAGCTATAAGACGACCGGGAAAGCTTCCAAGTGACACAACAATCAATCCACAACATCAAGGATCATCGTCAAAGAGCAACAAAAATGCACACGTCAATGAGGTATGTATCCTTAGAAGTGGTAAGTCTTATAAGAACATCGATGAATTCTCACCACCACTTGTTGAAGGTATAGTGGAGGATGTTAGTGATGAACCTGAAAGTGCTCATGAAATTGATTCAAACTCCACTAATGTCCAATCCAACAAAATTTCTGAAAGGTCAACAAATCAAAATGTTTTGAACAAAGAATCAATTAAGGCAATGGATAAGGGCATGGAGGCTAATACCGATATCCCTCTGCTTTAGTAAATTCATCAAAAGCATCATCTTTGGGGAAAAAGGGGCCCCAAGCTGAAGAAATGTGGGAAACTTTTCGTCAAGTGAAAATAAATTTGCCTTTAATTGATGCAATTCATCAAATCCCATCCTATGCAAAATTTTTGAAAGATTTATTTACTCAGAAAAGACAACATAAATTACCAAAGAAACTTAATTTGACAGCTAATGTAAGTGCAATTTTATCAAATTCTCTCCCACAAAAACTTAAGGATCCCAGGGCACCCCTCATCTCCATCCAAGTGGGTGATGTTGGCATTGAACGAGCACTGTTAGATTTGGGAGCAAGTGTTAGTATTCTCCCGGGGAGTTTATATGACCAACATGACTTTGGTCCACTTAAGCAAACTGACATTACTGTGGTAATGGCTGATTTATCACCTAAACTTCCTAGAGGAATGCTACATGAGGTAATTGTGAAAATTCAAGACTTTTATTATCCCGTCGATTTCTTAGTGCTTGATTCTACATCAAAACACATAGATAAACAAGCTAATGTGATTCTGGGAAGACCTTTCTTGGCTACAGCTAATGCTCAAGTTGGTTGTAGGGATGGGACAGTGGACCTCACTTTTGGGAATAGGAAATTGAGATTAATTGTGTTTGCTAATGTTACTAACCCATCTGTTGAAAGTGATTGTTTTGTAGCGGATGTCATTGATGGTTGTGTCCAAACTTACACTTCATGTGTAGAGGAGGATGACAACACCAAAGAAAAGAATTTTGTTTATGACAAAGATGCTTTGGAAGAAACTAGAAGCATGATGGATGAGGAATGCCCGGAAGCAGTTATGGCAATTGAAGATGGGAGGCCACCATGGACCTTGCAAGTAGAAAGCCTTCCTGAGCATATTGATTCAAAGCTCAAGCCATATCTTGAAGAATCACCAAAGGTAGAGTTAAAAGAGTTGCCTAAACACTTGAAGTATGCATTTTTGGGGGAAGGGCAAACTTTACCGGTGATTATTGCTTCAAACTTGCAACCCGAGCAAGAACATGCATTAGTGGAAGTATTGTCAAAGCACAAATCGGCTATTGGATGGACCATAGCTGATTTGAAAGGAATTTCACCCTCTATAGTGATGCATAAGATCATCACTGATCCAAATGCCAAACCAAGTCGGGATGCTCAAAGGCAACTCAACCCAAATATGCGTGAAGTTGTTAAAAAAGAAGTTCTTAAATGGTTGGATGCGGGTATAATCTACCCAATCTCCAATAGCACGTGGGTCAGTCCAACTCAAACTGTTCCTAAGAAATCAGGTATTCAAGTTGTTAAGAGTGAGGATGGTGAGCAAATCGCCACTCGGCCCGTAACCGGGTGGCGTGTTTGCATTGACTATAGAAAATTGAATGCAACAACATCTAAAGATCACTTTCCACTTCCATTCATTGATCAAATTGTTGAGAAGCTATCTGGTCAGAAATTCTATTGCTTTTTGGATGGCTATTCCGGGTATAACCATATAGCGATTCACCCGGAAGATCAACAAAAGACTACATTCACATGCCCGTACGTCACTTTCGCATTTAGGCGAATGCCGTTTGGTTTATGTAATGCCCCCGCCACATTCCAACGATGTATGATGAGCATATTCTCCGATATGGTGGGGGAGTCTTTAGAGATTTTTATGGATGATTTTTCGATATTTGGTCATACCTTTGAGACTTGTCTTGATGAATTAGAAAAGGTTTTAAAAAGATGCACCGAGACAAACCTTGTGTTGAGTTGGGATAAGAGCCATTTCATGGTTCAAGAGGGAATTGTATTAGGTCATGTGATATCTCAAAGAGGAATTGAGGTAGACCGGGCCAAGATACAAGTCATCTCTACTCTTCCCCCACCAACAAATGTGAAGTGCGTACGATCATTCTTAGGACATGCGGGTTTTTATAGACGATTCATCAAAGACTTTAGTGCAATTTCAAAACCGTTATGTAATTTATTGCAAAAAGATGCACCATTTGTTTTTGATGAAGCATGTCTTAAGTCCTTCAATGCATTAAAACAACACCTAGTTGAAGCTCCCATTTTGCAATCACCCGATTGGTCCTTGCCTTTTGAAATCATGTGTGACGCGAGTGACCATGCAATTGGAGCTGTCCTAGGGCAACGAGTGAACAAAAAGCCCATTGCAATCTATTATGCTAGTAAAACCCTTTCCGATGCCCAACTTAATTACACAACCGCCGAAAAGGAATTACTAGCTGTTGTTTATGCTTTGGATAAGTTCCGATCGTACATTTGGGGTAGCAAGGTGATTATATTTTCTGACCATAGTGCAATTCGTTATCTTATGGAAAAGAAAGATGCCAAACCGAGATTGATTAGGTGGGTGCTATTGTTGCAAGAATTTGACTTTGAAGTCAAGGACAAGAAAGGTTGTGATAATGTTGTTGCTGACCATTTGTCAAGAATCCCTGAAATCAAGGATGAAGATACAAGAGAAATCAATGACAAATTTCCGGATGAACATTTATTTGTTGTTTCTAAAATTCCTTGGTATGCTGATTTTGTGAATTATTTGGCTGCAGGTAAGATTCCCGAGTTTTGGACATCAAGAAGAGCGAGCCGGTTCAAGGCCCAAGCAAAGTACTATATATGGGATGAGCCTGATTTATTTAAAGTTGGTGCAGATCAAATTATCCACAGGTGCATTCCTGAAGAAGAGGTTCCAAGTGTCTTGGCACATGCGCATTCATTTGCATGCGGAGGCCATTTCAGTGGTTGAAAAACAGGTCATAAGGTTTTAGATTGTGGTTTGTATTGGCCTTCAATTTTTCATGATTCCTTTGAATATGCTAAACAATGTCATCGTTGTCAACAAGTTGGTGACATAAAGAAACGAGATGAGATGCCTCTGAACCCCATCTTTGTGGTGGAAATCTTTGATGTTTGGGGCATCGATTTTATGGGTCCCTTCCCAAACTCGTGTGGTTATCTTTACATTCTTGTGGCTGTAGATTATGTCTCTAAATGGATAGAAGCCATAGCCACAAGAACCAACGATCATAAGGTAGTTTGCAATTTTGTTCGTTCAAACATTTTGTCAAGACATGGAATTCCTCGTGC
The DNA here is from genome assembly GCA_030545235.1 of Helianthus tuberosus. Classification (NCBI taxonomy): domain Eukaryota; kingdom Viridiplantae; phylum Streptophyta; class Magnoliopsida; order Asterales; family Asteraceae; genus Helianthus; species Helianthus tuberosus. The sequence continues at coordinate 16,407,597 of CM060354.1, read as the reverse complement.
TATCATAAGCGATGGGGGTTCTCATTTCAAACATTTTCAATTTGGCAAACTACTAAAACATTATGGCATCCACCATCGTGTTGCAACCCCATATCACCCACAAACAAGTGGGTAAGTCGAAGTTTCCAACCGGCAAATTAAAGATATTTTGCAAAAGACGGTACGTCCCGATCGCAAAGATTGGTCTTCACGTTTAAACGATGCTTTATGGGTGTATCGTACCGCTTTTAAAACACCGATTGGCACAACCCCTTATCGACTTGTATATGGGAAGGGTTGTCATTTACCTCTCGAGTTGGCTCACCGTGCCCTATGGGCGGTGAAAGCCGTGAATGTTGATTTTGATGCTGCAGGTAAGGAAAGAAAGTTGCAATTGGCGGAGTTGGAGGAACTAAGAGATGAGGCCTATGATTGTTCAGAAAGTTATAAGGCTAAGATGAAAAAGGTTCATGATGCTAAACTTTCATCAAGACGTTTGAGGTAGGGCAAAAAGTTTGGCTTTACAACTCCAAGCTAAAGTTCTTTCCGGGCAAACTAAAAAGTAAGTGGACGGGCCCATTTATTGTCAAAAGTGTTGGAAAGTATGGAAATATAGAGATTGAAGACGAGAGTGGAGGTCAAAACCAAGTGGTAAATGGACATCGTCTAAAACCTTAAATTATTGCTATTGATCAAGAAGGTGCACCGATTGAAGTGGTGAAGTTCCTTGTGGATTCACCAACTTATGAGGTCGACTAAATGGGCCAGGTAATGTCGTGTTGAGGACATAATACTTAGCGCTACCCGGGAGGCAACCCGTTTGTTTGTTTCTTAGTTTTTTTTGTTGTTTTTGTCCGTTTTCCTCTTGTTTTTCAATCACCACACCAAAGCATTCATCATTCACATGCTTCCGAGAACTTAAGTTGGGAGGGGGTAGTTGGAGAGTCACCAAAAGATTGTCATGTTTTACAAACTTATTTCCTGTTTAGAAAGCATTGAGGACAATGCTAATCTCTAAGTTGGGGAGGGGAGTTATTATTATTTTTTAGACAATCGACAATTCAAAAAAAAAAAAAAAAAGAAACAAATGTGATTTCGATTTTTGAAAGTCAAATTGTTATCGATCTTGGAATTTAAAAGGTAAAAAAAAGAGCAAAAAGGAAATTAAAAAAAAAGTATTTTAAGAAAAAAAAAACAACAAACAGAAGTATGTGAAAAGCTCGATCAAATGTGAGACAAAATTTTGAATGAAAAATTAATGGAATTAATTGTAATATTAAATGCATTCCTTGAATTAAAAGTCTTGCATGAAAACAAAGGCTTATGGGGGTAAAGTTCCTTTTCATTCAACGTATACATATGCTTAGGTGCGTATGACTACGTTTGTTTACAAAAAAGTCTGATATTTTCTTCTGCCTTACGTTTGCTTTACGCTGCCAACTTCTTTTCTAGACATAGTATGCTTACGTTTGGCACCGTACAAATACGTCGGATGCTGCTGAATATAACAAGTTAAAAAAGGGGGGCGGTTATAGAAAAAAAATTCAAATTTCTCTCTCCAAACACCCCATTATCCATCAATTCTCATATCATTAACCCACTTTTTCATCATCTATCTCACTTTTTCTTTCAAAACCTCTCAAGAACCCTAGCCACCATTTTCATAATTTCTTCAAAACTTGATCAAAATTAATGAGTTTGGTGTCAAAACGTTCGTGTTAACGAGTACATCGAAACCCACGGAGTAGTTTTTCACAAGCATTCACGATTTGGACGATTTTGGTAGTCGAAGTTCACGAGTTTTGGGTCCTTTTTGTGTGTTTTTTGGTTTGAGCTTTCATCTTTTCACACATTCATCATCACAGGTCAAGCAAGGTACGAATTTTCTCACTCTTTGTTAGTTATTTGAATTTATGTGGAGAAACTTACATTTTTGTTGTGCTAAATAACTAGAAACGAGTATTAATTCTTATCTTATGCTTCTTTGTTCGTTGTTTGGTTGAAAAAAAAATGGGAAATCTTGGGTTGAACATGCTCCATTGTTAGATATGTGTTACAACATAATAAACTAACAATGTAGTTTGCTGTGAAGTTATGAAAGTGATAAAAAGGGGCAGGTTTTGTTTAATCTAGTTTGATTAAGTCAAAGTTGGTTGTTGACATTGTGTTATGCTAGATGGATGGTACAGTTGAGTTAGGAAGAAAGTTTGTGAAAATTGCCAATTTCAAATGTTAAGTTGTTAAAAAAATGGTTAGACTACTTAGATTGAAAACAAACACACATTTACAATTGATTTTATGAGAAATCGTTATATCATGTGAGCTAAATGGTGGTTATTTTCTTCGTTTTTGCAGAATGGCACCCAAAAGGAAAAGTTCAAAGGAAGTTGTTGAATCGAGCAACAAGAAGCCATCTTGGGGAAGCAAAAAGTTATCGGACATAGAAAAGAATTGGCGACCACAATTATATAGGGAGAAACTGGAAGATGTTAAGCCTGAAGAGATTCTTGTGCGAGAACGGAAAACTGAATTGGATAATTTCCGTCATTTTGGGTTGGTTGAAGGATTTGAACGTTTGGGATGGTTGGCTGCACTAACTTTCAACAACAAGGATAATCCGGAAGTATATCAAGAAGAGATTATCGAGTGGATGTCTACTTTAAGGAAAGTGGAGGGTGATAATCATCCTTGGGACACAAAGTTAATTGGTACAGTGAATAAAACTGAAGTAACAATGTCTATGAAGTCTCTATTGAAGATTGCTTCCTTTGACACTTTACCTCAAGCACAATATGAAACTCATCCGGATAATTACATATGTCTTGATACAAAACAAGCAAAAGGGCCAGAATGGGCTGAAATGCTGGAAACATTGTTTGAAGTTCCATTTGAGCAATTTTCTGAATCAATGCCTTTGAAGGCGAGTGATTTGAAACCATTGCCTCGATTAATCTCAAAAAATTTTACTTGGAACATTATCCCAAGAAGGAGTGACAAAGCTAAGTAAGACATTGTGATGTGAGAGTTCTTTACGCACTTGTGACCGGTAAACCAATATTCCCTTTTCGTCAGTTAATCATGTTAAATGTTTGGGAAGCACATGAAAAATCAAAAAGAGCCATCATCCCACATTGTCGGTTGTTATCGTGTTTATTGAAGAATGCAAATGTTATCTCTAAAAGAAGTACACCAAGGATCGTGCCTTTCACAGATTTTTGCAGATCTCAACTGGGAAAAGGAGAATTTGCTTATAAGGAAACTGTGACCCATTTTGTTCTACATGACATGAGTAATAGGCGGGTGCATGAGATAGCTAAAGACGTAGTTATGGGAGAGAATGATGGGGTCCTAATGGTGAAGAAAGAGAGTATGATCATTTAGGGAGAGTATGATCATTTAGGGAGAAATGAGCCCATAAATCCATATCCAAGTCGGCATCCCGCATATAGAAGCTGGAATTCATTTCAAAGAGCAATGTGGGATCGAAGTACAATGGAGTATGAAGAAGCGAGACAATGGAGGAGCGAGCAACGGGAATTGTTGCAATTGTGTGTGTACCAACAAGAAAGGAACTATCAAAAGCTCTTTGATTATGCTGAACAGGTTCGTCATCATGAGGACTATCGTGCATGTTTGAATTACTTCGAGAATGTTTCAAGGGTGGACTATAGCACTCTACCGCCTTGGGATAAGGATGATGAAAACTTGACATTCCCGTATTACCCACGGATGCCATTTCCTAGTTGGAGATCAATATTTGCACCAGCTCAAGTTTATGATCAAGGAGAGAGTTCAAGCAATGAGCAACATGTGGATCCGTACGCGACTCGGCCTCTTGCGCGTGGTGTTATGGAGTCTTTCTTTGGCCCCCATCACGGGCCAAACTGATCAGAGCACTCTCTGATCTCAATTGATCAGGTCCACGTGCACTTTCTATCCCTTGTACTTTATCGTTGAACGTTTTAGTTTTTTGTGTGTTGGTGTTTGGCGAACTTCTTTGTTTTGGTTTGTCATGTTTTTAAGACTTAGTTATTTTTTTTAGTTTAAGTAACTTCATCAGTTTGGATATCATCGAAGTCCCTTATGCATGATGCAAGTGAATGATTCAAAACCCCATTCGCACATACTTTCTAGCTTACAAAATATACATTGGGGACAATGTATAACTCAAGTGTGGGGATGAGGGGAAATTTAAAAATTTTTGACGAAAAGTCCTTTGAGTAAATCTTAATTGTGCACGAAAACAAAATTTTTCAAATCATCAATTCATTACTTGCCGGTGCACATGTATAGGTCCTTAATCATGGTTAATTCTTTAAGCTACAATCTAAAGTTTCTCAACAAGTTGTTTTCAATATAATAAGAAATGCCTGATTAGGGGTAACATACTAAATGGGGGACAAATCTACATGCTTCACATCGGCAACCCTATTCCACCGTTTCCGTGAGATTTTGAGCCTATTCACATTTATTTGTTCGCTTGGATTCTTTGGTTTGAGTGTTGCCATTATGTATTTCAATTTCAGAACTTGTGTATTTTGATGCATATCAAGATCATGAACCAAATGCTTGCACGAAAATGATAGAGGCACTAGGATTAAACCTTTGTTTGAAAGCCTGTTTCTTTGTTTTATTTTATCCACTACCTTAACATGATTTCTTAGTTGCCACTATGGAGCCCTTACCTATTCGTTTGTTAAACCCATTTACACTACCCATTTAGCCTTTAGACTTTTTTTTAAACCTTGTGTGGTGAAATCCGAGTAAATTTAGGTCTAGTAGTTATGTATTTTTGTGTATTTTGTTTAGTCAAAGAAAAAAAAAGAGTGATATATTGGGTCAAAAAGACCAAAGCAAAAAAAAAAATAAAAGAATAAAAAAAAGAAAGAAAAAAAAGGAAAGAAAAAAAAAAGTAGAGCTACGTGTATGGGTCACATTGATCCAAAGTTTAGTGTTCGTGTGTTTAGATTGTTTATATAGCCTAACTACTTGGATTTTCACCACCTTAGCCATTTTTTTTTCTCTTCCTATATTTCTTTACCATACCCTTAACCTTAGCCAAATTACAACCCAATAAGTCCTCTTGATTCGCGCATTGTGTTTGTGTTATTTGGTGACGATTTGATTGCTATACAAGCTTATGGTAATGATGTGCATATTGGTTTTGAGTGTTCACATATATACTAGTGCATCTTGACTAGTCCAGAAATAAACCGAGTGGTGTGATTAATTGTGAGGGGTGTGAACGCATGTAGACTAGAAACCTGAAGTATGTTAGGCTTGGCCAGGTAGTGTCTTGTTTATATCAATATAAATTGCTTGTTGGGTTATAAATATGTATGTCTTAAGAAGTGGGCATGACTTTGTACCTTAACTCACATATGGTAAAGAGATGTTTTGATGCGTTTGTCAAATTATTGTCATAGTGTTACAAGAGAGTTTGCTTGAGGACAAGCAAAACATAAGTGTGGGGATGTTGATGTGTTATGGTTGGATGGTCTAATTTGTCATGATTTTGTATGTTTTCACTTGGAATTATGCTTGGAATATGGTCACTTTGTGTGTATTTTGGTTGTGTAGGTTTGCAGCAAAGATGTCATGATTTGTTGGAGCTTTACATGTACACAAGGATGGAAACAAAGCAAAGACAAGCATGGACATAGCCCTACTCCCACTCAAATTTGATATTTGGGTGTATTGCATGGGAATTTTAAAGATTCAGGAAAATGGACTTTAGAGAGGCCGTAGCCCTACTCTCCTGGGCGTAGCCCTACTCTCCTGGGCGTAGCCCTACTCCTGCAAACGAACAAAAACGGTTCTGGACGGTTTTTAATGTTTTTCTATGAAGTTTTGAGCAAGAAACTCGATATTGAACAGAAGGGGGTGCCAAGGGACGACCAAGGAAGAAGAATCTTGAGTGACAAAGCCTTTCTATCATCCTAATCATGTCTTTCACTTCCGAATTCCATACTTCATTATTATTTCACACCATCATGAGTAGCTAAATCATTCATGGTTGCATCAAGTTCTAGGGTTTGATCTCATTTAGTATTCAATCTGAATTGTAAGTACATTTGACATGGATTTGCTTTGATTTGTTAAGTACTTGACATTTTCTTTGTGATTTCATGTGTTTATCATGTTTCAATGTTGAACAATTTACTATTTTGAACACTTCACAACATTGTTTCTTCTATTTGGTGTTTATTAGAGAACAAGGTGTTTTGATTGATAGCGTCGGATAGTGTTTTGATAATTGATAATAACCTCATCCTACAACATAAATTATTCGGTCTAGAATCGTTAAAAGAGTTGTTGTTTGATTGAAGAGTCCATTGATTATCCAATGTGTGAATGTGGTAAACTTCACTATGTCTATGTAGTGATTAATGTGCTATTGAATTAGATTGTTTATTGAATGTGCAACTCGATCCTTGGTGTGACCATCTCTTAATTACTTGTGATAAAATCAATCACTTTAGGTTTTACTTTTGCGAATTACTTAATCTAAACAACTCAATCAAAGAATCAAGTTTACATTATGTTCATGAATCAATTGAGTCTAAACACTAACCAAAAGCTCTTCGTGGTTCGACACCCTACTTTCCCTAACTAAATTAAGGTATTTAGGAAAACAATTCTCTCTATCTTTGATCGGTACATCGACGCCGATCAGCCCCGGCACGCAAAACTCCATTGAGATAGGGATCATGTCACACCCCGATATTTCCACGTATTACCGGTGGGCCCGGTGGGGAGTATCGTGACGTAGTTGATATCGTTATAGTCAAATAATCCCAGTTTTATATGCACAACGGAAGTTTAATTTAAAATATTACAAACCGAAGTGAAAGTATCATAAAATAATATACAACGGAATGTAAAGGATCCACAGGCGGATCTAAAATAAAGGAAATATTGTTCAACAGATTTTTAGGTGACAAAGCTTGCAAGACTTCTTTATTTATTCACCTGGAGTAGTCAGCCTATTTCGTTTAGTACCTGCACTTAACCTTTTGGAAAATACGTTAGTTTACACAGGTAAATACAATTAACCGACACATTTGAAAATGTTTTGTGAAAATTGATTTAAATACACAAGGCACAAATAATCTTTTATAACTTCGGATAATTATTTAAAAATAAACTTGTATACAGTTTTACATGTTTGTCGTCCATTTAGGACCCGATTAGAAGAGCCGGTTAAATAAGATTAATAGACACACCACTCGGTATAATACCCACAAGAAGATACCCTTCAAGGTGCTACCTTTTTACATACGCAACTGTCAAGTGTATGCCTGCCTACACCCCGTGCTTAAGTCGTGGCTATTACTAATGAATGAGCAGAGGATATCCAGGACATGGTCATTAACCCCCCAAAGGCATTGCATCAAACAAAACAGATTAAAACGGGTTATGCATCTTTTAATCACAATCCGATTGTACGACTTCATACTCGACCAAGCGGTATTATTATAATACCGTATCCTAAGCCCGTATAGGGAAAATAAGTTAAAAGTATTTACCTGAGCAAGGGTGGACTTTAATCTCAGTCGTATATCAATCAGTAAACACAAGTATCTTTTACTGGACTCCTTAATCTGGAATGAAGGTTTTAATAACCTATTAGATTCCTAACGGGTCTTACTTAAGTTTAAACTTAGACCGGTTAGTTTTAATGAAGGTTTACGGTTCGAAACGCATGATTAAGCGAAGACCGGATTAGAATGTGATTTAGACCCGGCAAGTTTGAGGACTTGTATAATATGGGTAAACAAACACATTCTGGATTTTGAAGTAAAAATGATAAGGTTTGACTAGTTTTGGTCATTTCGTAAACTAGTTACATAAACCGAACCGAACGCGTATAATGCATAACGGGTAACCATATGAGTCATGAGCAGGTTCCGTAAGTTAAATATGCTTAAAATATGTTATGATATCAGTAGGATATCTTCCATTATGCCCAAGATGTATTTAAAACATTCAAGTCCCGAAATGGCATTTTGGTCATTTTAAGATTTATAAATGAGGTTTAAATAAAAGCTAAAGGTCTGGTCCAAAACCTTCTATGAAAACATTTATTTTATGAGGTTATAACAGCAAGATATCATACATATATGTATTTCATCATTTATGACCAAACTATGCACCGTAGGGGCATTTTGGTCATTTCACATATGCTTTAAAGGTTAAATTTGAAAATCTGAGTTCAAAACTTTTACCTACTGTTAAAGTATAAAAATTTACTTAAAACATCAGTAGGTATTAAGTCTTATATGTCAAAAATGGTTTTAACCCATACTATGCGTTTAAAACGCATAAAAGTCGACATTTTGGCGATTTTCGGGTTATTTAAAGAAATCTGAGTTTTTGATCAGTTTATAAAGTTTAAAAAATTTTATTTATCATAAGAAATCAGTAGCAAAAGATTTGGTATCAAAATGTTATGTAAAACTCATTTTATTAGCAAAAAGGGTATAACCGTCAATTACTGAATCAAAGCAAGAACCTCGTGCTATGATCAGTTTAAAAATTATTAAAAATCTCCAAAAATCCCAAAATATTATATTACATCAGTGGGTACAAAGTTTGGTGTTGAAATTTGGGTTTAAATAGGCTTTATGCCGAAAATGCCGTTAAATTAATAAAAAGCCTTTAATTTACGATATCGTGCATAACTCTCATTTTAGACCATATTCTGATGTGAAACTTTTAGGACATCCTTAAATATTAGCAATAAATGTTTTTGTCCACTCACATTGTTAAAAATCTCGTTTTATTCATAAAAGGGCATTATGGTCAATAATTAAGCATTTAACGGAAACATGCAAACGATTCAGATTATTAAGGACCTATGTTGTATACTCACAGAGGGTTATACTAACATGTAATATGGTCCTAAAGGAACCTTAAGGCATATCTAAACTAAGCTTAATCCGGTCAGAACTGAAAGTCAAAGTAAAAGTCAACTTTTGCGACTTTCGGTTGCGAACCGAGTCTAAACTCAGATTTGTCGGGTTAAACATGTCTAAACATGTTCTTACATTAATTACCAAGTTAATTCAATGTTAAAACAGGTTCCATAGCTTCTACATTGTTAATTATGGATTTATTTGCAAAATAGCTTTCTTTTGACTTTTTAATATTAGGTTTGACCCGACATTTGACCAAGTTAGGGTGATAATCAGTAGGTTCCCTCTTAGGGGTTTATTACCTACATAATTACCAACTTATAACTACTTTTAATTTGACTAATGATTGGACCATTAGTGATTAATCACTAAGTCAAACCTTAATTACGATAAGTTTGACTTTTGGTCATTAAACTAATTAAAACTGAAATTAGGAGGCTAAGATCACTTACAATAGTCCTTAGCACGAAAATGAATCTTAAGAAAACTTTATTGAGGACCAGCAAGCTCCAGAGAAAGCCTTGAAGTGAATTGAAGTGAGCAAGAAAAATGGTTGCAACTCATGCTCTATATATAGTCAAAAATAGCTCACAAGATCCTTCCACACAAGTCTACAAGTGTTCCTTGATCATCCCAGGTGTCCCCTATGCATGAAAAACCATTGGTACAGTCCCTGAATTCGAAAACCAGCCTTCAAAGGCGGTGGAACTGGCTGGACTCGCACCTGTCCAAAACTGTCTGTTACTAGCACTTTCTCGCGGCCCGCGTAAAGGTAAGGGGAACCTTTACGAGGCCCGCGTCAACCTTTAAAACCGGGAAAAAGTTTGTCAACATTGCAGTTTCAGTCCCTGGTCCATATAATGTTTATTTAAGTTTCCTTTATTGCACTTTGGACCCCCAAAGTTAACTTCTATAGGCAAGCTTCCGGTTAGTTGTACGATCACCCAAAATGTCTTGTATTCATCGGAACTCCAACGAATTCTTATACGTTATTCTTGATATCAAATTATATAATTGTTACAATGTTTTTGGGTTCGTAAAAGGTCACTCAGAGGTATCTTTCAACATGTTGACACTTTTAACCCCTATGTTTTACAAGATCCTTATTTTTAACACAAACGACTTTCTAAGTTTGTTAAATTATTCGTTAAAGAATACGAACGTCGTGTGAGGTCAATTAGAGGCACAAGAATAGCATGTTGACACTTTGGATCCCTTTTATTAACATATTTACATTGTTTGACAATTTCAGTCCCTCTAGATCAATTCCTTACATGTTTAAGTCCATGACACGTGTCTTCATTATATTGATCGTAATTTTACGAGGTGTTACATCCTCACCCCCTTAAAAGAAATCTCGACCTCGAGATTTACTGAAATAAGTGAGGGTACTTCTGTTTCATTGTGGACTCAACCTCCCACGTATATTCGGGACCTCTACGAGCATCCCACTTGACTTTCACAATTGATACATGCTTCCTTCGAAGCTTCTTAACCTGTCAATCCTTGATCGACAAAGGTTTTTCAATAAACTTTAAGCTCTCGTCTATGTGCACATCCTTATGTGACATAGCTAGCGATTCATCTGCAGACACTTTTTCAAGTTGCAAATGTGAAACACATTATGAATTCCACTGAGTTCTTCAGGCAGATTTAACTTGTAAGCCACAGTTCTGACACATTCGATGATCTCGAATGGTCTGATGTACCTTGGGCTTAACTTGCCTTTCTTGCCAAAGCGCATTACCCCTTTCCAAGGTGATACTTTAAGTAGCACTTTGTCACCTACCTCGAATTTCAGAGGTTTACGCCTTTTATCTGCGTAGCTTTTCTGCCTATCCCTGGCAGCTTTGAGACGATCACGTATCTGTACAATCTTATCTGTCGTCTCTAGGACTATATCAGGTCCTGTTAGTTGGACATCTCCAACTTCTGCCCAGCAAATGGGCGTTCTACACTTCCTTCCGTACAGAGCTTCGAAAGGTGCTGCTTGGATACTTGAGTGATAGTTGTTATTGTATGAAAACTCAATCAAAGGAAGATGGTCATCCCAACTTCCTCCTAAGTCTATAACACAGGCTCGTAGCATATCTTCCAGCGTCTGAATGGTACGTTCACTCTGTCCATCCGTCTGGGGATGATAAGCAGTGCTAAAATTTAATCGTGTGCCTAGCCCGCTGAAAGCTTTTCCAAAAGTGAGATGTGTATCTAGTATCCCTATCGGAGATAATAGATACTGGCACTCCGTGGAGAGATACAATCTCGTCTACATACAATTGTGCTAGCTTATCCGAGCTGTGGGTTTCTTTAATTGGTAAGAAGTGGGCTGATTTGGTTAATCTATCAACTATAACTCAAATAGTATCATTCCCACGCTTCGTCTTCGGTAACTTGGTGATAAAATCCATAGTCACCATTTCCCACTTCCAAGTGGGAAGTTCAGGCTATTGTAGCAAACCTGACGGTTTCTGATGCTCAGCTTTAACTTGCGCGCATGTCAGACATTTAGCTACATAAGTGGCTATAGATTTCTTCAAACCTATCCACCAATAGTTTGTCTTCAAATCCTGGCACATCTTATCACAGCCAGGATGTACCGAATACTTGGAGCTGTGAGCTTCTTGAAGTCCTCCATAAATTGGAACCCATATTCTTCCATTTAGTTTGAGGATTCCATCCTTGCCAGGAGCTAACTGTTCAGCAGTTACACTTAACTTTTCATTTGGAAGGTTAGCTTCCAAAACTGCTTCCTTTTGTGCAGCTAAAGCCTTTCATTCAGGTTATTCTTCAGCTCAATGCTTTTGGCATTTATCCTTATGGGTTTAACTCTTTCCTTTCAGCTTAGAGCATCTGCGACTACATTCGCTTTACCAGGATGGTAACAAATTTCATAATCGTAGTCATTTAGAGTCTCCATCTAGCAGCGTTGTCTCATATTGAGCTCCTTTTGATTGAATAAGTGTTGGAGACTTTTGTGATCTGAATAGATCACACACTTTGTTCCATACAGATAATGCCTCCATAGCTTCGGTGCAAATCAGTGTTGTAAAAGTCGCTAGGCGGTCCCTAGTCTGCCGACTGGGGAGTTGGGAGTAATCGGAGTACTCGGAGAGTACTCGGGGAGTACGCGGACATGGTAAATATAAAGAAAAGTAATTGTTATATATTATTTATGTGTTAAAATAAGCATAATTCATGTCAACTGAGTATAATTTAAAATGAAACATGTTTAAAGTTCAAATATTCTGAATACAAGTCCGACTAGTCTGAGTACAAGGCCGAGTAGTCCGAGTACAAGGCCGAGTAGGCCGATTTTGACCGAGTTTGACCGATTAAAAGTCAACAAACCACGTTGACCGCCTAGACCGACTAGGCCGACTACGTCCGACTAGGCGCCGACTAGGCACCGAGTACTCCCGAGGCCGACTAATTGAGACCACCTAGGAGGAAGTCGCCTCGGAGGGGGTCCGAGGACCGAGTACTCGCCGAGTACTCGGCCGAGTAATCCCACTTTTACAACACTGGTGCAAATACAACGGCACCCAACTCCAAATCGTGGGTGGTGTAGTTCTTTTCATGCACTTTCAATTGTCGGGAAACATAGGTAATGACCTTGTCTTTCTGCATATGCACACATCCCATGCCTGTGTGCGATGCATCGCAGTACACCACAAACTCTTCAATTCCCTCTGGTAATGTCAGCATCGGAGCATTACTTAATTTCTGCTTGAGGATATCAAAAGATTCCTGCTGCTTGGGACCCCAGTTAAACTTAACATTCTTGCGGGTCAACGATGTTAAAGGTGCAGCAATTCTTGAAAAGTTTTCGATGAATCGTCTGTAATATCCTGCTAAACCCAAGAAACTTCGTATCTCAGTAGGAGTCTTGGGCTCTTGCCAATTCATAACTGCTTCGACTTTTGCGGGATCCACCTAGATTCCTTGTTCGCTTACCACATGTCCAAGAAATTGGACTTCTCGAAGCCAAAACTCGCACTTTGAAAACTTAGCGTAGAGTTTCTCTTGGTGCAGGAGTTTAAGGATACACCGAATGTGTTTCTCATTGTCATCTTGATTCTTCGAATATATAAGTAAGTCATCAATAAAGACAACGACAAACTTGTCCAAATAAGGCTTACAAACGCGATTCATGAGGTCCATGAACGCTGCTGGTGCATTGGTGAGCCCGAAAGGCATCACCAAGAACTCATAATGTCCATAACGAGTTCTAAATGCAGTCTTATGTACATCTTCATCTCTAACCTTCAGTTAATGGTAGCCTGATCTTAAATCGATCTTGGAAAAGTAGCTTGCTCCTTGGAGCTGATCGAATAAATCATCGATCCTAGGTAACGGATATCGATTCTTGATTGTAACTTTGTTCAGCTCGTGATAATCAATGCATAAACGCATTGATCCATCCTTTTTCTTCACAAACAGGATCGGTGCTCCCCAAGGGGAAGAGCTAGGCCGAATAAATCCTTTCTCTAACAATTCATCCAACTGAGTCCTCAACTCCTTCATCTCAGTTGGTGCTAACTGGTAAGGTGCTCTTGCAACTGGTGCTGCTACAGGTATGATATCAATTCTGAATTCTACTTGCCTGTCTGGTGGTAGACCAGGCAGTTCTTCAGGAAAAACTTTCGGATATTCAGAGATAACTGGAATGTCTTCGATTCTGGGCTTCGGTTCGTCAATTGTTACTTGTGCCATGTAGATGACACAACCCTTCTTCATACACCTTGACACCTTAAGCATAGACACTTGCTTAGGCAACCCATGCTGGGTATCTCCTTGAATTGTGAGTGGCTCACCATAAGGAGTCTTGACAACTACTTGCTTCTTATCACAAACGATTTGGGCTTGGTTATGAGATAACTAATCCATGCCTATTACTATATCAAAACCGGTTAATTTCATTGGAAGCAAGGATAGAGGAAAAGAATGGTTCCTAATGGATATAAACCATCCATCTAAAATTGTTGAGGTGGTTTTTATGGTACCATCAGCCAATTCTACCTCGTATTTTATACTTAAGGTTCTAACAGGCAGATTTAACAATTTACAAAATTTGTTATCTACAAACGATTTATCTGCACCCGAATCAAATAGTACCCTTGCATAAACATCATTTATAAGAAAGGTACTTGTTATAACGTTGTCATTTTGGATGGCCTCCAGAACATTCATCTGAAAGACCCTTGCATTGGTCTTCTTGGCTTCCTCAGTCTTCTTCACGTATTTGGGGCAATTGGTCTTGATGTGCCCTTTCTCGTTACAATTGTAACAAGTCGCATCCTTTAGTTTCTTGCAATCCAAAGTCTTATGTTCTTTGGACTTGCAGATTCCATATCCAAAAGTCTTTGCTTGGGACTGAGACCTTGATTCTAGCCTGCACTTTCCAAAGTGATGCTTATGGCAGACTTTGCACTTGGGTGTCTCACCCGCTTGTTGATCACCCTTGTTGAATCCTGAACCCTTGTTGTTGTCACGGTTCCCTATATGTTTCTTGTCAGATCGGCGTGAGTTTTAGTCTTCACGCTTCCTTTTTCCCTCATCGGAATTTCTAAGTGACCTCAATCTAACTGCATCAAGCGTAAGGGATAAGGACAAATCGGTTGCTGACCTAAAAGTAGCGGGTCTTGACGCCTTCACACTTGCCTTAATTTCTGGAGCTAATCCTCCAATGAAACGAGCTATTCGCTTTGGTTCTAGTGTGACTAAGTATGGAACCAAACGTGACATAGTGTTGAAGCTCGTAAGATAGGCTTGGCAATCTAAATTCTTCATAGTCAAGCTCAAGAAATCAGCCTCAATCTTCTAAACTTCATGTTGAGGACAGTAATTTTCCTTGATTAGAGCGACAAACTACTCCCAATTCATGTTGTACAATGGGATCTTCCCAGTGGCTTGGATCAATGATCTCCACCATGCCAAAGCTTTTCCCTTGAATGATTGTGAAACATACTTCACAATATCTTGCTCTGCGCAACCACTGATGTCTACTACTGTGTCCATCTCGTCCAGCCATGTCATACAGTCGATGGATCCTTTTTCTCCTGTGAAGTCTCTAGGCTTACAGGAAACGAAATATTTATATGTGCAGGTTTTGACCCGAGGCTCCCGATTGAGCACAACCTGTCGAGACGGTACACTCTTCCGGTTCGAAGAATTATGAGATTCGCTCTTGCGAATTGTATGAGTCTTGGAGGGTGAATCTGAGTGTGGTACAGACTGGCTTCTGCTACGGTTACCACTTGATTCATTATCTCTTCTATCCAGAGCTCGAGTAATGGCATTGTCTATCAATGCCTGCAGTTCTTCACCAGCTAAATTAATTCTGGCATTATTATGATTTTCCCTCGGGTGGCTGTTAACTTTATTAGATCCAGCCATGTAGCTAGATTGCGACATAAAATATTAACAAAGACTCATTTAGGATTTTATTATGGAATTGTCTTTTATGGCAATTCATTAATTATGGAAATTTTAATCCATTTGAGTTAATTTAACTCATTTAAATTTTTATTATATTTTATCCCGGTTATAAACTATTAGGGATAATTGGGTGGCATACAAAAGGCCTAGTCACAAGGACATATTTTTAATTTGTCACACCCCGAATTTCCACGTATTACCGGTGGGCCCGGTAGGGGAGTATCGTGACGTGGTTGGTAACATCATAGTCAAACAACACAATATATAAATGCACAGCGGAAGCAAAAGGATAAATATATTACAATCCGAAATAATGTAACATCAAAGTATTACAACGGAAGTAAAGGATCCACAGGCGGATCGAAAATAAAATAACACTGTTCAACAGACTTTAGGCATCTAAGCTTGCGAGACTCTTTAATGATGCTAGGAGTAGCCAGCCGATTCCGATTAGTACCTGCACTTAGCCTTTTTGGAAAATACGTCAGTGTAAATTACACTGGTAAATACAATCAACTGACTCATTTTGAAAAGGTTTAATAAATAAAGGATTTGAGTGCACATGGCACAAATAATATTTTATAACTTGGAATAATTATTTGAATATAATACTCGTAAAAGATTTACATGTTTCTATGCGTTCGGAAGCCGGATCGAGCCGGGTTAAAGATCAATAGACACACCACATTTGCGTATATGAGACACCGACAGGTGTACGCCTACACCTGGGTGCTAAGGTCGTGGCCATTTCATAAAATGATGCCAGGGATATCCGGGACATGGTCATTAACCTCCCAAAGGCTTTAAGCAAACAAAACAATTTAAACGGTCATCTCGATAATACTTAACCCCCAAAACGATTAAGGTCGAAATGCCCGACCAAGCGGTATTTTATATACCGTACCCCAAGCCCGTATAGGGAAAATAAGTTAAGAGTATTTACCTGAGCTAAATATAAATTCAATCCCAGCCGTATCAAATCAGCAAGTACAGATAGCTTTTACTGGGCTCCTAAATCTGGAACGAAGGTTTTTAAATAACCTATTAGAATCCTAACGGGTCTTTAATTAAGCCTTGACTTAGACCGATTAGTTTTCAAGAGGAAGATACGGTTCAAACGCATGGTAAAGCGAAGACCGGAATAGAATGTGATTTAGACCCGACAAGTTTGAAGACTTGTGTAATATGGGTAATCTAAACACATTCTGGATTTTGAGATTATAACGGTAAGGTTTGACCCGTTTCGGCTAATGTATGCAAACTAGTTACATAAACCGAACCGAACGCGTAATAAGCGTAACGGGTAACCATAAGAGTCCTAAGCAGGTTTCCTAAGTTAACATGCCTTAAATACGTTGTGATATCAGTAGGATATCTTCCATTATGCCCAAAACGAGTTTAATCTCATATTAAGCCCCGTAGGGGTATTTTGGTCATTTTAAAGATTATAAAAGGGATTAATTTATCTTCTGTGATCCGGGTCTGAATAATTCAGTAAAATAACTTATTTTAACAGGTTATAACATTTGGTTATAAGTCTTATATGCCAAAATAGTTTTAAACCCTAACTTTGCGTTTAATACGCGTATAATGTCGTTTTAAGCGATTTACGGGTTAATATAGGATTCTGAGTTTTCTGATCAGTTCAATAGGTTCAAAATACTCCATTTATTATTTGAAATCAGTAGCAATTGGATTGGTGTCAAAAGGATTTGAAAAACTCATTTTATGGCCGAAAAGGGCATATTCGGTATTTACCGAATTAAGGCGATAATCCTAGCTTATGATCAGTTTAAAAATAATTAAAAATCTTCAAAAATCCCAAAATATTATATTACATCAGTGGGTAAAAGGTTTGGTGTCAAAAATGGGGTTTAGATAGGCTTTACGCTAATGACGCCGATTAATTACTAAGAAGCGTTATAATTACATCATTAAGCATAACTCCTAATCTAGACCTCCGACTGATGTGAAAATTTAGGGACATGTTTTATAATCAGTAACCAAGATTATTGTACTTTCACATTTCCAAAATTCTCGTTGTATGGTCATAAGGGCATTATGGTCACTATTTAAGCAATTAACGGAAACGTCGGACAACTAAGGATTTAAGTGGTATAAACGCAGAGGGTTATACCAATATATAACTAGGTCCTAATGGAATTTTAAGGCATGTCTAAACCTATCAAAACCGGGTCAGAACTGAGGTCAAAGCAAAAGTCAAACTTTTGCGTCTTTCGGTTCCGAATCGGTTCAAAACAGAAAGTTGTCGAATCAAACAAGCTTAGACAAGTTCTTATGCTTATTATCAGGTTATATGAATGATAAAATAGGTTACACGCCTTTTACAACATTAATTACGCGTAAAATCGAATATTACATTTCTGTTGACTTTTTCGGACAACGTTTGACTCGACAAACGACCTAGTTAGGATTGGAATCAGTGAGTGCCCTTTTAAGGGTTTTAAGCCCACATAATTACCAACTTATAACAACCTTAACTTTGCCTAATCACTGGACCATTTGTGTTTAATCGATAAGTCAAACCGTAGTTACGACGGTTTGACTTCTAGGCTATAAACTAAGCAAGACTTAATTTAGAAGGGTTAAACATACTTACACGTGTCTAATGGATGATTAGGAAGGTCTTGTGGCTGCTGTTGTGCTCCTCAAATGATCAGAAGTTGAAGTGTGGTTGCATGTTGCAACATAAGCTTTATATAGTGACTTTGATCATCCTAGATTGATGCCAAATGGGTCTACAATTGATCAAGGATGTAAACATATGTCTTCTATAGGCTAAATACCATCATAGGCAGCCCATGGTTTCGAAAATTTGAGTTTTAATTCGGTTACAAGCTGAACAGAAAACTGCCTGTTAGTTTCTGCATCTGTAAGTCGGACGCGGCCCGCGTAAGGTATTGGCAATCCTTACGCGGCCCGCATGAACCTCCGGTTCAGATTCCAAACTTTCCTTTTATTGCATTTCAGTCCCCGGTCCTCCTAAACGTCGCTTTCACTTTCATTCTTGCATTTTAAACCTTTAAAATTGACATTTAGGGGCTTTAAGACTTATACCCTCTTTGTCAAGTCCTCGGGTAACTTTGTGATCACCCGAAAAACCCTAATTTTCAATGTTGACGATTCTAACCCTCACACACGAATTTTATCATAACTTTCTCATACGTTAATGAAACTTTGTGAAATTTTTATGGTGCATTCTAGTGAGCATAATTAATTATTACAAAGCTTCGGGTTTGCTAAAAGGTCACTCAGAGGCATATCTTAACATGTTGACACATTTAACCCCTGTAGTTTGTAATCTCTCACTTTCTTTCACAATTCGCTACGTATGATCCATGATTTATTCGTTTAGGGTTATAAACACCATGTAAGGTTATGGTGAAGTATATTTATTCATTGTTGACATTTTGAACCCTAAAATTCACATAGTTTCTATGTTTGTCAACTTTAGTCCTTCAAGAATATTCTTTCACACGTTCAAACCTATGACACGTGTCAACACATCATAGGACGTAAATTTTCGAGGTGTTACATCCTCATCCCCTTAAAAGAAATCTCGACCTCGAGATTTGCTAAAATGATGGAAGTATAATGGACTTAACTTCTATGACATATCTGGAGTCTTTCCAAGCTCCCAAAGTGACTCTTATATTAGGCGTATGTATCCTTTTGGAGCTTCTTGACCTGTCGATCCTCAATCGATACAGGATGCTCATCACATCATAATTCTGCATATCATTATGTGATAGTGCTTCTTGACTTATTGGCGGAACACATCCTCCAGTCACTAGTGTGCAATGTATTGCGAGCTCCGTCAAACTCCTTAAATAGGTTTTAGCTTACAAGCTACTTGATCTTGATACATTCGATTTCCTTCGAATGATTTCCATATATTCAGAGCTTAACTAGCCTGATATTTTAACAAATTTGACACACCCTTCCTGGGTGATATCTTTTGTTGAACCTTATTCCTCAACAAGAATTTTGAAGGGTTGCCACTCTCATTAATTCTTGATTTTCTGCTGAATACTGGCAACTTAAGGGTGATTAGGGATTTGTACGATCTTATTCGTTGTCTCTAATAAAATTTTCAGATCCTGATAAGTGGACTTCCCAAAGTCTCATCCATCCAACGGATGTTTTGATATTTCATTTATACAAGGTCTCCAAAGGAGCCACCTTGATACTTATATAGCAACAATTATGGAAAAGCTTATCTTTAGGTGAGATGGTTATTCCAACCATTGCTGAAAACTAATCTTAAGGAGTAGCTAATCCCTACAGTTAGTCGAACAAATTTATGATCCTGTGAAGTTGATGGCAAATTCTTAATTGTTGCCTACTTAGGGTTGCGGTAAAAATGCATAAGCAAAATGAACCGTCTTTCATAATTAACTATACCGAATTCTCAGGATATTGAGTTAGACTATATGAACCTTCTATTTTAACTTAGTTAATCACGGTTTCGATTCCTCCAATGATGGTACTAGCCGTTTTGGAGATTTCATAATAACACAGCCTTAAACGGGATTTAAACCTTAACTCTACCTGCCTCTCAGGGGCAAACAGGGTAATATTAGAAGAAGATAATCAAGGTACAAGGAGGTTACAGAGATTTTTACAAATCTCAAGCTCTAATTCATCCACCATTGTTTGTGTCAATTAAGTGACACATTTAGGTTACGAGTCCAAGAACTCCTTAATCGGGAAGATTTACTTGGACAATTCCAACTTGGACATCTCCTTTGAATACCATTAGTTGACTTTAGTACCATATGACCTCTCGGAATATCTTTGTGGTCCCATGCATTAAACCTCCATACTGATCAGGCATGGAAGCAATCTATGGAACTTATTAAGATACACCAATCTTCATATGGCGCTTTTATCATACCATCTGGGATTCGGAATCGATAGAGATTAAAGAGATATCAACTATATATGCTGACGCACTTCCTCTTAGAGAGAGGACATTTCGAGAACTCTATGACTGAAGGTTTCTGATAGGAACAAAAGAAATGATTCTTCCGATTCCGTCTGTAACTTTTACCTTACACTTGATATCTGGGGTTTTTACGGGAAAATTTCTAAAAGTTTGCTAAGTTTATGATCTTGTGAGAGACTTAACAACACCCGAAACCACATGTAATTTATAGCAATACATTCACAAATAAGGGTTTATCTGGTGAAATTCCTAATGTGAGCTGTCTCTAATTATTCAACAGGAGGGTTATACGCCTCCATTATTAATCCTTCTAAACTTAGCTGTAAAATCTTAGATAATTTTAGGGCAGTCTCAGCTTTGACTGATTACTTCTTAATCATTATAACGTGGGTAGCTGAGGTAGATCCATAATGGATTTTTAATGAGTAGGTTTTGAAACCTTAGTGTGCCCTCTTATTGCCAATGCTAATCACTAATAATTATGTGCTTTAATAGGGTACTATCTCAGCCAATGAATTAAAATTTGCGACATACTGTCGACAGTCTAGAACTTTTATGGCGAGAGTCAGAAATTCTTATTCCGTCTTTTTTTTCTTTTCGCGAAACGGATACTAGGTTTTTCTAATAAGGTCCTTAAAACTTGGACCATTCCACAATGTATAAGAGGATTCTTTTTGAGGATTTCATTAATGTCCTTACTAATTAAGAGTATTGTCATCGAATGACTGTGATGTATACCTTACCATGTCCTTTCTAGCATAACCACTGATATACTTAATGGTTTCTACTTCATCCTTTCTAGTGTTTTAGTCAACATAAGCAAGCCAAGAGTAACTAAAACATAGAGGTAAAGTCTTGGATTCTAATACTTAGTCAACATAAGGAGGATAAGTAGGTGACTTATAGTAAGAAGTAAGGAAGTCATTGTACATGTGCTTATATTTAATCAAAATGGATATTTCACAAACTAGGCACCTAGCTCGGTTGGCTAGGCGCGCGAAAGGGTGTGGCCTAGACCCAGGTTCGATTCCGGGGACGGCCGGTTCCACCATTTTTAATGTTTAATATTAATTAACCGCACTGATACATATAATTATGAGGGTTGTCTCATAAGGAGTCTTGACAATTAATTGCTTCTTATCAACCACAATATGGGCTTGATTTTTAAGACAACCAATCGATTTTATAACTATATTGTGTCTTTATATTTTAACGGAAACTAGGACATTGGAAAGATGATTCCTAACGGATATAAAGCATCCATCTAATATTATTGCTGAAGCAGTCTCTGAGGTACTATCGGCCAATTTTACTTCAAACTTAACGCTTAGAGTTTTAACAGGCAGATTTAATGATTTACAACATCTATTGTCTACGGAACACTTATCTGAACCAGAATCAAATAATACTCTAACATGAGCGTTATTGATATAGAAAGTACCTGTTGTGACCTTGTCATCTTGGATAGCCTCTTGAGTATCCATTTGAGAGTTTCCGATTTTGGTCTTCTTAGCCTCGCCAGACTTCTTGGTTTTATTAGGGCAATTAGTTTTGATGTGCCCTATTTCATTGCAACCATAGCAGGTTGCGTCCTCCATCTTCTTGCAGTCCAAGGTCTTATGCCCCTTGGACTTGCATATCCCACATGCAAAAGTTCTCGACTGTGTATGCGAGTTCGATCCATACCTGCACTTCCCGAAGTGCTGTTTCTTGCAGATTTTGCATCTGGGTTTTTCACCTGACTGCTGGTTGTCCTTTAAATCCTTGCCAGACTTAGCTGCTCCTTCCTTGGCAGCCTTAGGGCAATTGGTACTGACGTGGCCTTTTTCGCTGCAACCATGACAGGTCGCATCTTTCAATTCCTTGCAATCCAAGGTCTTGTGACCCTTGGTTTTGCAAATTCCACATAATTTAGCACGTGGGTCGATTATGCATTTTCCAGCATGTTGCTTCCTGCAGTTATTGCATTTGGGCTTTGCCTCCTTTGGCTTGGACGGGTTATGATTTGAACCGGTCTTACCCTTTTTAC
This sequence comes from Helianthus tuberosus, assembly GCA_030545235.1. NCBI lineage: Eukaryota > Viridiplantae > Streptophyta > Magnoliopsida > Asterales > Asteraceae > Helianthus > Helianthus tuberosus. Next base: position 16,385,264 of record CM060354.1, on the reverse strand, counting down.
GACCTTTATTTGGGGCATTATTGCACTTTCGCTTATGATCCCTTAACGCTAGGTTCACGGCCTTGTTTACAGCTGTATCCAACATAGCCTGTAACTCGGCGCTCGTTAAATTTAGTCTTGTATCATCATTCTGGTTAACTAGATGATTGTGAGCTTCAGAGGAGTCAGCCATGGTGAAGCTTTGAAGGCTACTAACCAAGTAGAAACAATTTGTTTAATCATATAGCGAATTGTCGAATTTTGATGAATAAATAGCCATGGTGCAATTAAACCATATAGGCCAATAGATAGTATTTAATTTATTTGATTATGTTTTGCCTAAGTTTTTAAATAAACCATCTTTGGAATTTAAGCGGAATATAATCCTTCATATTTATTAGACAGGGGACATAAGTCACGACTGCCAATGTCATACTAACATCTTTTATATATAGCACAAGGGCTTGTTCCAAAGGACTTATGATGGCTCAGAGGCCTTGTCACTAGGGAAATTTTAAAACATAATCGATGATTCCCTTGGGTCGGAAAATTTCATAGTTCATTGTCTTGACAAGAAGTTATGAAATAAAACTATCTTTTTCATGTATTCATCTTTACACGTATGTATACATCCCAAATGGATGTTTTGATGCGTACATCATTTTCGACGTTTACCAGCCATGATTCCTATTGATCATTTACGCTAAATAAGGGATTTGGAAAAATTCCTAATATAAGGATGACAAGTGTGATTTTTATCGCATCACGGTTGTCGGGAGTGTTAACACATTTTCAGATGTTAACAAGGATCTGAATCTCTTTTTAAACAGGTTTTACCATCTTAGCTAGGTCTTCAATGACATTTAAGCTAGGTCAAACCTTTTAAGATTCTCTTTTAATATCTATTGGCAGGAAAGGAATGATATTTATTTTATTCAGGATTTTATCATGAATCCTAATTTATAAGTTAGTAATAGCACAAATGGCCTAGTCGCGTAGACAAGTTTAATTTATAAGCCATGATTTCAGAGAATCGAGGCATTAAGGTTTTACTGATAGCACAAATGGCCTAGTCACAAGGACAATTATAAATTATAAGCTATGATTTCAGAGAATCAAAGCATGAAGGTTTAAACCTAGTTTATTACCTTTATCTGACAGGGAGTCATTGCTACCACTGTCTTTTGGCTCATATGGAAATGAGCAGGGCCTGTAGGCGCTATATTACCACGTATGGTCAAAATATGATCATCTCAAGTGATGATCTAAACCCATGATTCAAAGATCATTACATTGGGTTAGGAATCTTTTGAAGAATCCAATAATAAGAATGACGTGTGTGATTTTAATGAATCACGTCTGCCATGAGTGTTAACATATTTTCAGATGTTAACTGGGATTTGAATCTTTGAATAGGTCCTACCATCTTGGCCTCGTCATATAGGCTAGGTTTACCTTTAAGATTCATTTTTAATAATAAACGCAGAACAATCCTAACTCAGGATGTTAATTAGGATCTGAATCTAGTTGAGGAACTACCATATTTGCCCTGTCTCAAAATAATGCGTGGCTAGGTCTTGTCCTTTTTAGATTTTTCCATTTTATATAAAGGTAGATCTTATAAAAGGAATGTCTGAATGAAAATTTAAAGTTAATTATTCCACTATAAAATTAAAAATACAGATGTGCCCTAGACGGGACTTGAAAGGAATAATGTTGTCCTCGAAGGAACTGAAAGGTAATTATGTCCTTATAAGGACTATTAAGGAAACGATTTTTAGCAAAAGAAGTTTCTTCTTCATTTTATTTCTGAATGCTTTCTCCTTGGTTGCATGTTTCGTCCTAGCCGCTGTACGAAGGTTAGCAATTCAAGGCTCCGGGTGTGGAGAATTATTATTACGGCTTCTTCGCTTGGCGACGTATCCAAAATAAAAAAATTTGGAAGCAGAATTTCCAGATAAGGATTGAGAATATTCATATGTTAAGTCTAGACTCAGAAGGTCAAGGAATGTGCTAATGTGTCATTGAGATTAAACACAAAAAGCTAGTGCTTAATTCACTCAATGTTGGCTCAGATACCAACCTGTCACACCCCGAATTTCCACGTATTACCGGTGGGTCCGGTAGGGGAGTATCGTGACGTGGTTGGTAACATCATAGTCAAACAACACAATATATAAATGCACAGCGGAAGCAAAAGGATAAATATATTACAATCCGAAATAATGTAACATCAAAGTATTACAACGGAAGTAAAGGATCCACAGGCGGATCGAAAATAAAATAACACTGTTCAACAGACTTTAGGCATCTAAGCTTGCGAGACTCTTTAATGATGCTAGGAGTAGCCAGCCGATTCCGATTAGTACCTGCACTTAGCCTTTTTGGAAAATACGTCAGTGTAAATTACACTGGTAAATACAATCAACTGACTCATTTTGAAAAGGTTTAATAAATAAAGGATTTGAGTGCACATGGCACAAATAATATTTTATAACTTGGAATAATTATTTGAATATAATACTCGTAAAAGATTTACATGTTTCTATGCGTTCGGAAGCCGGATCGAGCCGGGTTAAAGATCAATAGACACACCACATTTGCGTATATGAGACACCGACAGGTGTACGCCTACACCTGGGTGCTAAGGTCGTGGCCATTTCATAAAATGATGCCAGGGATATCCGGGACATGGTCATTAACCTCCCAAAGGCTTTAAGCAAACAAAACAATTTAAACGGTCATCTCGATAATACTTAACCCCCAAAACGATTAAGGTCGAAATGCCCGACCAAGCGGTATTTTATATACCGTACCCCAAGCCCGTATAGGGAAAATAAGTTAAGAGTATTTACCTGAGCTAAATATAAATTCAATCCCAGCCGTATCAAATCAGCAAGTACAGATAGCTTTTACTGGGCTCCTAAATCTGGAACGAAGGTTTTTAAATAACCTATTAGAATCCTAACGGGTCTTTAATTAAGCCTTGACTTAGACCGATTAGTTTTCAAGAGGAAGATACGGGTCAAACGCATGGTAAAGCGAAGACCGGAATAGAATGTGATTTAGACCCGACAAGTTTGAAGACTTGTGTAATATGGGTAATCTAAACACATTCTGGATTTTGAGATTATAACGGTAAGGTTTGACCCGTTTCGGCTAATGTATGCAAACTAGTTACATAAACCGAACCGAACGCGTAATAAGCGTAACGGGTAACCATAAGAGTCCTAAGCAGGTTTCCTAAGTTAACATGCCTTAAATACGTTGTGATATCAGTAGGATATCTTCCATTATGCCCAAAACGAGTTTAATCTCATATTAAGCCCCGTAGGGGTATTTTGGTCATTTTAAAGATTATAAAAGGGATTAATTTATCTTCTGTGATCCGGGTCTGAATAATTCAGTAAAATAACTTATTTTAACAGGTTATAACATTTGGTTATAAGTCTTATATGCCAAAATAGTTTTAAACCCTAACTATGCGTTTAATACGCGTATAATGTCGTTTTAAGCGATTTACGGGTTAATATAGGATTCTGAGTTTTCTGATCCATTCAACAGGTTCAAAATACTCCATTTATTATTTGAAATCAGTAGCAATTGGATTGGTGTCAAAAGGATTTGTAAAACTCATTTTATGGCCGAAAAGGGCATATTCGGTATTTACCGAATTAAGGCGATAATCCTAGCTTATGATCAGTTTAAAAATAATTAAAAATCTTCAAAAATCCCAAAATATTATATTACGTCAGTGGGTAAAAGGTTTGGTGTCAAAAATGGGGTTTATATAGGCTTTACGCTAATGACGCCGATTAATTACTAAGAAGCGTTATAATTACGTCATTAAGCATAACTTCTAATCTAGACCTCCGACTTATGTGAAAATTTAGGGACATGTTTTATAATCAGTAACCAAGATTATTGTACTTTCACATTTCCAAAATTCTCGTTGTATGGTCATAAGGGCATTATGGTCACTATTTAAGCAATTAACGGAAACGTCGGACAACTAAGGATTTAAGTGGTATAAACGCAGAGGGATATACCAATATGTAACTAGGTCCTAATGGAATTTTAAGGCATGTCTAAACCTATCAAAACTGGGTCAGAACTGAGGTCAAAGCAAAAGTCAAACTTTTGCGTCTTTCGGTTCCGAATCGGTTCAAAACAGAAAGTTGTCGAATCAAACAAGCTTAGACAAGTTCTTATGCTTATTATCAGGTTATATGAATGATAAAATAGGTTACACGCCTTTTACAACATTAATTACGCGTTAAATCGAATATTACATTTCTGTTGACTTTTTCGGACAACGTTTGACTCGACAAACGACCTAGTTAGGATTGGAATCAGTGAGTGCCCTTTTAAGGGTTTTAAGCCCACATAATTACCAACTTATAACAACCTTAACTTTTCCTAATCGCTGGACCATTTGTGTTTAATTGATAAGTCAAACCGTAGTTACGACGGTTTGACTTCTAGGCTATAAACTAAGCAAGACTTAATTTAGAAGGGTTAAACATACTTACACGTGTCTAATGGATGATTAGGAAGGTCTTGTGGCTGCTGTTGTGCTCCTCAAATGATCAGAAGTTGAAGTGTGGTTGCATGTTGCAACATAAGCTTTATATAGTGACTTTGATCATCCTAGATTGATGCCAAATGGGTCTACAATTGATCAAGGATGTAAACATGTGTCTTCTATAGGCTAAATACCATCATAGGCAGCCCATGGTTTCGAAAATTTGAGTTTTAAGTCGGTTACAAGCTGAACAGACAGCTGCCTGTTAGTTTCTGCATCTGTAAGTCGGACGCGGCCCGCGTAAGGTATTGGCAATCCTTACGCGGCCCGCATGAACCTCCGGTTCAGATTCCAAACTTTCCTTTTATTGCATTTCAGTCCCCGGTCCTCCTAAACGTCGCTTTCATTTTCATTCTTGCATTTTAAACCTTTAAAATTGACATTTAGGGGCTTTAAGACTTATACCCTCTTTGTCAAGTCCTCGGGTAACTTTGTGATCACCCGAAAAACCCGAATTTTCAATGTTGACGATTCTAACCCTCACACACGAATTTTATCATAACTTTCTCATACGTTAACGAAACTTTGTGAAATTTTTATGGTGCATTCTAGTGAGCATAATTAATCGTTACAAAGCTTCGGGTTTGCTAAAAGGTCACTCAGAGGCATATCTTAACATGTTGACACATTTAACCCATGTAGTTTGTAATCTCTCACTTTCTTTCACAATTCGCTACGTATGATCCATGATTTATTCGTTTAGGGTTATAAACACCATGTAAGGTTATTGTGAAGTATATTTATTCATTGTTGACATTTTGAACCCTCAAATTCACATAGTTTCTATGTTTGTCAACTTTAGTCCTTCAAGAATATTCTTTCACACGTTCAAACCTATGACACGTGTCAACACATCATAGGACGTAAATTTTCGAGGTGTTACATAATTCATAAGCCGTGATTTTATAGAATCAAGGCATTTAGGTTTGAACGTAGTTCGTTACCTTTTCTGACAGGGAGTCATAGACTACCACTGCCTTTTGTCTTATATGACAATTATCATGGCCCGTAGGCACTACATCACTAATGGATGTTTGATTTCATGATCATCTTTATTGATGATTTGAACCCATGATTTTAATTCATTAGGTTATATAAGGAATTGGAAGAATCCAATATAAGGATGACATGTGTGACTTTATCGAGTCACTTCTGCCAGGAGTGCTAACATGTTTACAGATGTTAACAGGGATATGAATCTCTTTTTAATTAGGTTTTACCATCATAGCCAGGTCTTATAATGACATATAAGCTAGGTTATACCTTTTAAGATTCTTTTTAATATATTGGCATATCAATAAAAAGGAATGATATTTTTGATTTATTCCACATACCGTTTCCTATACATAATGACAAATGAAATTTAAATAAAACATTCCATTAAATTTTTAAATAAAGAGTACATAATTGCCCTAAACGGGACTTAAAGAAATAACATTGTCCACGCAGGGACTAAAAGGAAATACAAGTCCTCACATGGACTGCTTACATAAATAAATTTGTCCACGCAGGGACTTGATTAAAATAAATAACAATACAATAATTAAATAAATAAGGATCTCAATGATCCCTCTTCTTCTTCCCATTTATCAAGCTAGCCAAACCCTTAAGAAACCCTCGGTGGTTCCTACGCTCCTCTTCAACTTCTTGTTCCACCCGGTTCAGCCTCTCCAGGATTTCCTGCTGTTGCTGAGGGGGAATTTGTTGCTGTTGCGGGTGAATCGGGGGTTGAGGAGGTATTGGGTATGGATACCCATGCGGTAGGTACCCCGACTGATACGAAGTCCCAAAAGGTCCTTCGGGGTGAAGGGCGTTGTAGTTGGCCGCCTCAACGTATGGGTCGACGGCAGGGGCGTTGTTATAGTTATAGCCAGGATAAGCTGGCTGTTCAAATGGGTTATACGCCGCTGTACAGGCGTAAGAAGGAATCGGGGTTATTATAACCCATGGGTGGCGGAGGTGCGACTGGTGCAGAGTCGACCTCTGAAATTGGGTTTGAAGGCCCACCCATTTGTGGGTCTTCATGGAGTGGCGGGTAGTGACTGCCACTTGAGTGTTAGGGGGTACTGAAATGAAAACCCCCTTCTTGCACGGACATCTGTGCACCTATTCTCCTTCGCCTCGGAGGCTTCGGAGGCTGCTGCTGTACTGGCGGTGGTGGCGGCGGTGGCGTGACTGCCTGAAATCGAAAATCCTCAAAGGGATCCTGATGCTGCTGGGGTTGAGGGTTAAAAGAGGGAGTGAACTCCCAGGGGTGAGTGGCCCACCTCTCGGCAAAACTGTCAGGACCACTATAAGGCGAACCATGAAAGGATGATCCGTCCGAAATCCCTATAGGATGCGTGGGCGTCCCTGTAGGTTGTTAGGCTGGTTCGGGGTCTTCCTCCAAGTCCATGGAGAAATGGTCCTCTGGTCCTAGCGGGTTATGACCCGCGGGTTCTTCAAATTGGTTTGCCGAATTGAACCAGCTTTGAAAATAAGGTGTGGGGTCGTTAAATGAGTGATGGGAGTTGGATCGTTGGAGGGGTATGTAGGAGTTGTGGGAGTGGTAGGACTCGTTGCTCAGAAAGAGTCCTAATGGGTCTTGATATGATGGTGATGAGCTTAGGGAGACTGAGCATCTCGCAGGTTCTAGTTAGGTCCTCCAATCCTCTTGAGGATCGGAGCTGATGCTCACAGACGGTGTACGCCGGTGCGAAGGCCCGACTTCATGATCGTTGCGTGCGGTAATGGGCGCCTTGCCTCTTCCGCCTCTTCCTCGGATTCTTGGTGGCATCTTTTTGTTCCTGCCAAAACAACAAAGGAAATAAAGAAAACAATAAAGGACAAAATGAAAGATTAGGATTAGTCCTACGTCTTTTGCCTAGACTCGGAGGTCAAGGAATATGCAAACCGTATCATTGAGATTAAACACAAAAGGCTAGTGTTTAATTCACTCAATGTTGGCTCTGATACCAACCTGTCACACCCCGATATTTCCACGTATTACCGGTGGGCCCGGTGGGGAGTATCGTGACGTAGTTAATATCGTCATAGTCAAATAATCACAGTTTTTTATGCACAGCGGAAGTCTAATTTAAAATATTACAAACTGAAGTGAAAGTATCATAAAATAATATACAACGGAATGTAAAGGATCCACAGGCGGATCTAAAATAAAGGAAATATTGTTCAACAGATTTTTAGGTGACAAAGCTTGCTATTTCGTTTATTACCTGCACTTAACCTTTTGGAAAATACGTCAGTTTACACTGGTAAATACAATTAACCGACACATTTGAAAATGTTTTGAGAAAATTGATTTAAATGCACAAGGCACAAATAATCTTTTATAACTTGGGATAATTATTTAAAAATAAACTTGTATACAGTTTTACATGTTTGTCGTCCATTTAGGACCCGGTTAGAAGAGCCGGTTTAATAAGATTAATAGACACACCACTCGGTATAATACCCACAAGAAGATACCCTTCAAGGGGCTACCTTTTTACATACGCAACTGTCAGGTGTATGCCTACACCCCGTGTTTAAGTCGTGGCCATTACTAATGAATGAGCAGAGGATATCCAGGACATGGTCATTAACCCCCAAAAGGCATTGCATCAAACAAAATAGATTAAAATGGGTTATGCATCTTTTTAATCACAATCCGATTGTACGACTTCATACCCGACCAAGCGGTATTATTATAATACCGTATCCCAAGCCCGTATAGGGAAAATAAGTTAAAAGTATTTACCTGAGCAAAATTATAAACTTTAATCTCAGCCGTATATCAATCAGTAAACACAGGTATCTTTTACTGGACTCCTTAATCTGGAATGAAGGTTTTAATAACCTATTAGATTCCTAACGGGTCTTACTTAAGTTTAAACTTAGACCGGTTAGTTTTAATGAAGGTTTACGGTTCGAAACTCATGATTAAGCGAAGACCGGATTAGAATGTGATTTAGACCCGGCAAGCTTGAGGACTTGTATAATATGGTTAAACTAAACACATTCTGGATTTTGAAGTAAAAATGATAAGGTTTGACCCGTTTTGGTCAATTTACGTAAACTAGTTACATAAACCGAACCGAACGCGTATAATGCATAACGGGTAACCATATGAGTCATGAGCAGGTTCCGTAAGTTAAATATGCTTAAAATATGTTATGATATCAGTAGGATATCTTCCATTATGCCCAAGATGTATTTAAAACCAATTCAAGTCCCGAAAGGGCATTTTGGTCATTTTAAGATTTATAAATGAGGTTTAAATAAAAACTGAAGGTCTGGTCCAAAACCTTCTGTGAAAACATTTATTTTATGAGGTTATAACAGCAAGATATCATACATATGTGTATTTCATCATTTATGACCAACTATGCACCGCAGGGGCATTTTGGTCATTTCACATATGTTTTAAAGGTTAAATTTGAAAATCTGAGTTCAAAACTTTTACCTACTGTTAAAGTATAAAAATTTACTTAAAACATCATTAGGTATTAAGTCTTATATGTCAAAAATGGTTTTAACCCATACTATGCGTTTAAAACGCATAAAAGTCGACATTTTGGCGATTTTCAGGTTATTTAAAGAAATATGAGTTTTTGATCAGTTTATAAAGTTTAAAATATTTTATTTATCATAAGAAATCAGTAGCAAAAGATTTGGTATCAAAATGTTATGTAAAACTCATTTTATTAGCGGAAAATTGGTTTTTAATAAACCAACATTTGCTCCATTGGTAAATAATAATCTTACCTACGTAATTGGTATACAATAATCCTACCTATCAACATGTTGGTTCTGAATGAACTTCCGTTAATTTTTTTAACTGAAGTTAGTTTTTAAGTTTTATTTATTACACAAACAGTCCCTGTAGTTATAATTTACTAGTTTTAACTACTTTGTAAAACAAAAAAACGTCAAGGGCCATGTAATTAAATTTTATAAAATAGTTAAAACTAGTAAATTACAACTACAAGGACTGTTTGTGTAATAAATAAAACTTAAAAACTAACTTCAGTTAAAAAAAATTAACGAAAGTTCATTGAGTACCAACATGTTGATAAGTAGGATTATTGTATACTAATTACGTAGGTAGGATTATTATTTACCAACGGGGCAAAGGTTGGTTTATTAAAAACCAATTTTCCTTTATTAGCAAAAAGGGTATAACCGTCAATTACGAATCAAAGCAAGAACCTCGTGCTATGATCAGTTTAAAAATTATTAAAAATCTCCAAAAATCCCAAAATATTATATTACATCAGTGGGTAAAAAGTTTGGTGTCGAAATTTGGGTTTAAATAGGCTTTATGCCGAAAATGCCGTTTAATTAATAAAAAGCCTTTAATTTACGATATCGTGCATAACTCTCATTTTAGACCATATTCTGATGTGAAACTTTTAGGACATCCATAAATATTAGTAATAAAGGTTTTTGTCCACTCACATTGTTAAAAATCTCGTTTTATTCATAAAAGGGCATTATGGTCAATAATTAAGCATTTAACGGAAACATGCAAACGATTCAGATTATTAAGGACCTATGTTGTATAATCACAGAGGGTTATACTAACATGTAATATAGTCCTAAAGGAACCTTAAGGCATATCTAAACTAAGCTTAATCGGGTCAGAACTGAAAGTCAAAGCAAAAGTCAACTTTTGCGACTTTCGGTTGCAAACCGAGTCTAAACTCAGATTTGTCAGGTTGAACATGTCTAAACCTGTTCTTACATTAATTACCAAGTTATTTCAATGTTAAAACAGTTTCCATAGCTTCTACATTGTTAATTATGGATTTATTTGCAAAATAGCTTTCTGTTGACTTTTTAATATTAGGTTTGACCCGACATTTGACCAAGTTAGGGTGATAATCAGTAGGTGCCCTCTTAGGGGTTTATTACCTACATAATTACCAACTTATAACTACTTTTAATTTGACTAATGACTGGACCATTAGTGATTAATCACTAAGTCAAACCTTAATTACGATAAGTTTGACTTTTGGTCATTAAACTAATTAAAACTGAAATTAGGAGGCTAAGAGCACTTACAATAGTCCTTAGCACGAAAATGAATCTTAAGAAAACTTGATTGAGGACCAGCAAGCTCCAGAGAAAGCCTTGAAGTGAATTGAAGTGAGCAAGAAAAATGGTTGCAACTCATGCTCTATATATAGTCAAAAATAGCTCACAAGATCCTTCCACACAAGTCTACAAGTGTTCCTTGATCATCCCGGGTGTCCCCTATGCATGAAAAACCATTGGTACAGTCCCTGAATTTGAAAACCAGCCTTAAAAGGCGGTGGAACTGGCTGGACTCGCACCTGTCTAAAACTGTCTGTTACTGGCACTTTCTCGCGGCCCGCGTAAAGGTAAGGGGAACCTTTACGCGGCCCGCGTCAACCTTTAAAACCCGGAAAAAGTTTGTCAACATTGCAGTTTCAGTCCCTGGTCCATATAATGTTTATTTAAGTTTCCTTTATTGCACTTTGGACCCCCAAAGTTAACTTCTAATGGCCTTGAGTTAAAAACTAACTTCGTTAAGCTTCCGGTTAGTTGTACGTTCACCCGAAATGTCTTGTATTCATCAGAACTCCAACGAATTCTTATACGTTATTCTTGATATCAAATTATATAATTGTTACAATGTTTTTGGGTTCGTAAAAGGTCACTCAGAGGTATCTTTCAACATGTTGACATTTTTAACCCCTATGTTTTACAAGATCCTTATTTTTAACACAAACGACCTTCTAAGTTCGTTAAATTATTCGTTAAAGAATACAAACGTCGTGTGAGGTCAATCAGAGGCACAAGAATGGCATGTTGACACTTTGGATCCCTTTTATTAACATATTTACATTGTTTGACAATTTCAGTCCCCCTAGATCAATTCGTTACATGTTTAAGTCCATGACACGTGTCTGCATTATATTGATTGTAATTTTACGAGGTGTTACAGATCACCTCCTCGCGTATGTAGAAAAATCTACCCTTCCAGAAGTGGTAGCTCTTGGGAGGGTTAATAAGTAACTTCTTTGCCAAATGAGAAGAACACTAAGTTGCTCTGCAACTGATAGGAGACCTGAAACCCGTCAACGGTCAGCTTCGGTCCTTGAGATCGGCAGGAAAACTCAAAATGCCAGATCCTCACCATGCCTAAAGGGCTAAGTTGCGACACATGGAAACAGTAGTACAAAAGAACCGTTCCGAAGAAGTTGTGTCACAACCCCCGACCCCTATCCTGGGAGGGGGCCGCCGTGAGCCAGTTTCGGTGGTATCGGTGTTTATTAATTTGGCAGCGGAAAAATTTCATCAGGACCGTAGTTAGGAAATATTTTATCAGAGTAAACCACCATATTTTATAAATACAAATACATGGGGAAAACCCAAGTTTCTTATTACAAACTGTTTATAGAGATAAACTTTATTTTATTTGAAATAAATCATATTCTTTATTTAGGTAACTTTTATAGCCACTTTTCTAAGCCTTCAGTGCTCTCCAGCTGACTTTTATGTGATTCACACTAAGTTACCTGAAACACGTGTTTAAAACATTTTATCAGCAAGAAATACTGGTGAGTGAATCCCAGTTTAATAAAGTTTAAATAAAAACCATTGGACAGTATTGAGGGCGATCTCGCAATTATATTTGTTTCCAAGTTATACCAATTAACATCCATGGTACTGTCGGACCCGACTTGTTGAAATGTTACTCCTTGACCAGGTGGTAACAAATTTTGTATACAAAATTCCAACATACTCATGATAATTGTATCCTTACAAATACTCAATAACTGTTTAATATATATTTAATGGTATGAGGTTTTGTAAAAACAGTTAACAAAAGGTTTACAAAAAGTGGATCAACTCACAAAAAGGTTTACACAAAAAGAAGATTACTCGCATTGCTGTCTTAGATTATCCTTTATGGTTTCCTGGTGACAATCTATAATTTACACAAATGCACACGTGTTAGTATAATAACCCATTTTAACATTAGTAATACCCTCCCTGAGACGGCATTCCAACGACTACGTCGGGCAGAACCACGACAGCCGTTACGGAACCCTAGATCAATCGGGCAGCGTATCTAATACGTATCCAGGGGTTATAATACTTACAACGAAGCAGAACTTCGCTATTTAGGGGTATTATACTCGGGATTTATGCCTATAATGAGAGTAATTCGAGATTCAGAGAAGAATTTGAACGATTTGTGATTGAAGCCTGATGCCTTCTTATATAGGGCCTCACTTCGACTTTTACGCGGCCCGCGTAAAGTTTAACAAAGGGCTACGCGGCCCGCGTCAACTATGGTCAACCGCGAAGCTGATCCGGGTCAGCATATAGGTTCAACAGGTGTTGGGCCACGTGGCGACTCAGGGTTTCGCCACCTTTTACCTTGTCGCGGCCCGCGTAAGGTTTGAGGTGTGGCTTACGCGGCCTGCCTCAAACCCAAATTTCATGGTTTTTATTTATTTTTAATGCTATGTCATAATTTGGGTTCGGTTTTCACATACGGGGTGTCGGAAATATTTTTGGAGGGTTGATATATCTAGGTACAACTCCTGGATTTATTTAATAAAATATATAGCGCACTCACATTAAGTATAGTAACCCAATTTAACTTTATCCCTACGCCACGAGACAGAACCCCAACGAATTTAGGCAGAGCCTTGACATACGTTACGGGGCCCTACGTCAATCAGACAGGGTATCAGTGATCAGGGGTTAAAACACTTAAAACGGGGCAGGACTTTGGAGTATTTAGGGTTAAATTATTTAAATAAAGTGGTTGAAATAAGGATACAGGGAGATAGCGAGATTGAGAAAGAAAAGAAGAATGAAAATGGAATGTTAGAATGCACCAAGCTATTTATACTAAAAATTCAATTACTTAGGATTGAAGGCATTCACCTCCACCACGTGTCTTCACTTGGAGAATTGCTGCATGCATACGTATCCTTTATTTTGAATATGAGAATTGTTTGTGAAGTTATACGTAATATTCATAATTGAATGTTTCAAGTTTCTTTACATTATTTATATATAAATATATATATTATAATTAATTTAACTGCTTCACTCATTTGGTGCGTATAACTTTTAAAATATGACGTTTTATAAAACAATGAATATGTCATTAGAACGAGAATATTTGTATCTATATTTTGAACCAAGTTTCATTAAAAACGGAGTAGGTTCAAATATATTGTATTTTTATAATTTAATTATTAAATAGTTTCTACGTTTGCCAAAATACCTTATATATTTTTATCGGTCAACTTACCCATGACCTACTCGTGTAATAACTTTATTAAAAATAAAATTTTTGGGAATGTTACAAGTTGGTCGCTGGTAACCGGAAGTTACCTTCCCCAAAGAAATCGGCGAAAAGGGTGATACACCCCAGTGAGGCGTCAGTAGCCGACTGGCCCTTAGCCGGGTAACCGGCGTCCCAATCGCCAGAGAACTAGTGACCCCTTGCAGTATGTTCGAAGAGGCCTTCCTCCCACTTCAACAGTTGCATGCCACCACTGGCTTCTTCTACTTCGACGACGTTCTCTTCATGCTTAGCCTTAGAAAGACCTTGTTAATCCTGAGAATTCTGGAAAATATGAAGAACACTTGAAGATCATCAAGATTTCAGTTGAAGATTTGAAGATTCAAAGGGAACAAAGAGAGAATTCAAGGAAACATGAGCTCGAGTTGCCTTCTTATCTTATTTATACCCATCGCATTTAATACGATGAGTAACCGTGCCTGGAATTGCAGTGTGTGTGCAGTAAGAGATCGACACGTTAGGTGGGGAAACCGGAGCAAAAGTTATCACACGCGCGTGGACTCTACTCTCCTGACAGAAGACGAAAAGGCGCGTTTGACATAGTGACGACATGCTGGTCAAAGTGTCAGCGGTCGCATCATCCGTCACTTTTGCCACCAACTAGTTAGAAGATGCTCTTTTCAAATTTCAAAGTTTTTGCCGCGCAAAACGGAATTGAAACGTCCTAGAGAAGCTAGATAGCTGCGTCGCATAGCTGAGAAGCAACACATGCGAGCGCCAAAAAAATAAGGAAAAAATAAGGAAAAATTATATAAAAATTCCCTAGTGTTTACATTATCTGAAATAAACGATAAAAATATTTATTGAATTTATTAAAAATTATCTTGTATTTTTATTCGGTTTATCTAGTGATTAAAATACAATTAATTCACCAAAATTCCAATTGATATCTAAAAATTCTCAAAATTTACAAACAATATACTAGTATGATATATAGTAATTTTATACTTTCAAATTCATCAAAACACTAGTCTAAATCAAAAAGCCCCAAATTCTATGTATGAAGAACCCTAATTTCAACTAAAATTAAATTCGGATAAATTAGCCTTCTATCACAGAAATTGATAGAAGGCTTTTGTAGAGAACGAAAAATTAAGCAAGTTGGGCTTTGGAATCACCTGAAAATGTTGAGAATTGAAGGAGATATTGTCTGCACAAGTTACAAGCCCTAGAATGTTCTTCGATTAAATTCGCGATGTAGAGGTGATGAAATGGAGAAATTTCAGTGGGGTTTTACATGGTTTGAGGAGAGGAATTCAACGGTATAAGCCATGTCGGTTAATTCATGAAAGTGAAAGAAAACCCAATTCGTGTTCATGTTAAACTTTCATGGTAATTATGTTGTTTTAATTGAAACGTTCAAAGGTTTGAAACGTTGTCATTTTAGTCCAAATAGTTTCAAAGGTTGTCATTTTAGTCAACTGAGTTAACTTAATCCATTTTTTCTGTTAACGAGTTGGGCAATTCGGTCATTTTGTATGTAATTCTGTTAACTAGAATGGCAATCCGGCCATATAAAATGACCGAATTGCCCTTCTCGTTAATAGAAAAAAATGGATGAAGTTAACCTAGTGGACTAAAATGGCAATGTCTGAAACTATTTGAACTAAAATGACAACGTTTCAAACCTTTGTACTAAACTCGCAAAATGGCCAAACGACAAGGACTAAAATGGTATTTAACTCTAATTAATATATTTGTTTAATACAATTAAGTATAACTAATCTATACTCCTCACTATCTAATTTATATATTTGTTTAATACAACTAAGTATAACTAAAATAAAACTGAAAATGTAATATAAATTAGAGTAAATTACGTTTTTGGCCCCTGTGGTTATATCACTTTTACTATATTAGTCCAAAATAAGAATTTTTAACATATCTGGCCCCATTGTCTCTATAACTAACCATTTTGGCCCCCATGATCTCTAGACTTAGGGTCCAAAATGGTTAGTTATAGAGACAATGGGGGCATATATGTTAAAAATTCTTATTTTGGGCTAATATAGTAAAAGTGATATAACCACAGGGGCCAAAAACGCAATTTACTCTATAAATTATATAAAACAACATAATATGAAAGAAACTACAAATAAATTTAAAAAAATAATAATTTTACTATGATACATTATACTGGTTCTTATTTAAAATTTTTTTTTTACTATGATACATTATACTGGTTCTTAATGGTGGAGGGAACGGTGGACCTTGAAGTCCTAATTATTGAACTAAGGGGCTGTTTGTTTACCTCTTAATGTGGTTCTTAATAATTCCGACCTCTTATTGGTTCAGCACTTGATGGTTCAGATTGTTTGTTTCACGAGCAGATGTCTGAATGGTTCAGACATTTGCCTTTGAATGGTTAAACATTATACAAAATCTGAATGGTTAAGACCTCTAATCTGGATTGGTCAGAAACTCGCACGAGAAGTCTGAGTTCTCTAAGTTCTCACAAATCGTAGGGGTTTTCCTTTAATCCTAATCCTATATATATTCGTTCAATACGGTTTTTATTACATGCAAAACGAAAACCGAACCAAAACTTTGGTCGTTGCAAAAACATAAAACCAAACCACCGGTTTTCGTTGGGTTTCGGGTTTTATGGGTTTGGTTTTTCCGAATTTTCGGTTTTGGATAGGTTTTTTCGATTTAGATGCATTTGGATGGTGTTAGTCAATTGAATTCAGAAATTGAAAACTAATGTCACGAGGTTATAAAGTACTTTACTTTGTAATCTGATTTTGTAGATAACGGTTTCATTTAGTACAACTATAATAGTACAACTATAGTGCGCAGCCACTCAGAATCTTTTTTGTTAATGATCCACTAAGGGGTTGTTTGGTAGCCTCTGAATGGTTATTAAGAGGCTACCTCTTAATGGAACCATTAAGAATTTTACCAATGAGAAAGTAGAAGAATGTGACATGTGATGATTTACCATTCAGAGGTTACCTCTTAACCATTCAGACTTGAGGTTACCTCTTATTCATTCAGAGGTTTTAAACCATTAAGAGGTAGCATCTGAATGGTCATTAAAAGGCTACCAAACAGCCCCTAAGTGCCTGCATAAATTAGGTTGGTGATGATCAAATAAAGACCACTTGTAGTTATAGCGATTACTCGTTGCATACGTAATTGAATGGATATATTTTACTATTTGATAAGTCTGGAAATAAATATTGGTATACAAATTAAAGACCATGGAACGTGATTATTTTATGTTTACATTTTTAAATAATATAGGAATAATGAAATTTAATAATCTCAACTTTCACCAGTAGGCCGACAATGGACCCAACTTCAAAAATAGCCACTGGCGGTCCCAACTTTTGACATTTTGTAAAACATTGGACCCTTGCTGGGAGAGAGGATGAGAGGGTGGTCCCAACTTCAAACATTGGACCACTGGCGGTCACCACTAACATCCCTTGGATGGTGTTAGCAAGGGTCCAATGTTTTACAAAATGTCAAAAGTTGGGACCGCTGGTGGTTATTTTTGAAGTTGGGATCGTTGTCGGCCAACTGGTGAAAGTTGGGATTATTAAATTCCATTATTCCAATAATATATGATTTAACCCGTGTAATACATGGGGTTTTAACTTAGTAATTTTCTATAAGATATGTCCTAATATGATGAAAGTGTACTCAAATAGTTTGTATTATTATAGTATAGATTCATTTATGTTTACCTGAGTGATGCTAACCATGCATGATTAATGCCTCATCTAAAATATCATCAATGCTTTTTACACGATGATTTTTTTTTTCTACATTTTGCAAGTTAATATCATGTTTATGTAGATGAAAAAAATTTCACTAATTCACTTCCCATGTTACAACTCATTTGTATGATAAGACTCATTTATATTTGATCTACAGAAATGGTTTTAATCAAACATGGACCTGGACCTGATAGTTAATTTTTTTCATAAAAAGACTGGTAAGGAATGTTGCCACTGTTGGTAGCTTGTACGATTCAAAAAGCGTCTTGGTTATTTAGACATCCCCTTAATTTATGTGAACATCCATTTGCCCTATTAATCTCTTATACTAAAGCAAAATAATGTTGACTTTTTGACCTTGATGTGGCAATGCTCTTTGGCAAGAGAATTGGTGTTTGAGCGGCAAAATGCTTTTCCTCCTTTCTCCTCATTTGTGAAACCACCTAATGAAAAATGTTTATATGGAAACCCAATCAATTCTCAATCAATTAGTTGAAATTCCTCTATCTTCCTCTACACGCTTCTCAATCATCCTCTCCTTTTTCTTCTGCTTTTGTGAGTTCTGTATATTTTAATAATTAGGGTTATTTCTTGGATAATATAGTAGATGTTGAAAGAAGATGCAAATGGTAGAGAAGTTTATCCAATTCTTCAGGTATAATTTCGATCGCTTAATGTTTCAGTCAATCTTAATTAGGATTTGTTTATTCAGAATGTCCATCAATCTCTCCTTTTCAACCAATCGCTAATGTTGAGTACAGATGTTTCGTTGAAGGCTCAGTTCATGGTGGTGAGGCGACGCATACGGTGGTGGATGTGATGTAGGAGGTTGATACGGTGCAGCTGCAGCCGCATTTATCACTTCTGCGTGAACCTTCTTCAATCTGAATGAAGAAAGCAACAATAGGTATGTTTAAATCTCGATCTTTATTGTTATTCTACAAATTGATTAAGCATACAAATTGATTCACTAGAACCTGTATCTTTCTCAATCATTTTTCTATTCGTTTTCCCAAAATACTTCAAACAAACCCTAGAGCTCTTCGTCTCCCATCGCAAGCAAGCATCAAGTTCACTTTTCTTCTATCTCTAATGGACTCAGTATTTCAGTGTATGCTTTCTTTCATGATTCGTGTTTATTATGTGTATAATATTGATTTAACATTACTTTCTTCATCAACTTCACTTGATTCTATTTGAAACCGGGTTTTGAAATTCCTCAGGTGTGTGGATCCGGTTTCGTTTGGTTTAATCTTCGTATGTGATATCTATTCTAATATTTTTCTTCGTATTGGATCAATATTTAGATCAATATAGTTATTTATTCTAACTGAAATGTTTGATCAATGGGCTGTTGTGATATGTATTAAAATTTTAACATCTTTATCCTAAAACGCCACTAATGATGTTTTATTTTCTCAATATGAAGATTTGACACATGATATCTATTGAAACTAACAATGTCATGAATTTGTTGCGAAACAGGTAATTATGTTGTCCGCCAAGTGTTCGATTAAATTTTTTTTTTAACGGCAAATTTGGATCACTGACGGACCACTGGAGTATCATCGTGCCACCAGAGGAACCACCCGATCATATCCATCTCCACTAGGGATAATGCCACACCAATTCAGGAGGAAACCCAATAAATATGGGAAAACCCCCCTTGTGGGAATCGAACCCAGGACCTATTGGTCCCAAAGCCTTATCCCACCACCAAGATGCCACTACGCTATAAAGCCATGGGAATGTCTAATTGAATTTGGGTTTTGCCAGCCAGGTGTTTGTTGAAATGTCTAATTGAATTTTGCTTTTGGTTTTTTGGTTTTGTAGATGTTTATTAGAGTGGATTACTTTATTTTTCCGTAAAAAGATGATTGGTTAAGAGTTGCAAGTGTAATGGACTTAGTATTTTAGTGTATGCTTTCTTTCATGATTCGTGTTTATTATGTGTATAATATTGATTTAACATTACATTCTTCATCAACTTCACTTGATTCTGTTTGAAACCGGATTTTGAAATTCCTCAGGTGTGTGGATCCAGTTTCGTTTGGTTTAATCTTAGTATGTGATATCTATTCTAATATTTTTCTTCGTATTGGATCAATATTTAGATCAATATAGTTATTTATTCTAACTGAAATGTTTGATCAATGGGCTATTGTGATATGTAATAAAATTTTAACATCTTTATCCTAAAACGCCACTAATGATGTTTTATTTTCTCAGTATGAAGATTTGACACATGATATCTATTGAAACTAACAATGTCATGAATTTGTTGCAAAACAGGTAATTATGTTGTCCGCCAAGTGTTCGATTAAATGTCTAATTGAATTTGGGTTTTGCCCGCCAGGTGTTTGTTGAAATGTCTAATTGAATTTTGCTTTTGGTTTTTTGGTTTTGTAGATGTTTATTAGAGTGGATTACTTTATTTTTCCATAAAAAGATGATTGGTTAAGAGTTGCAAGTGTATTTATTTTCCAGGTTGCATCGCTATGCTATGTCTCCTTTTCATTTTAAACTACCAACAAAAACCTTAACTGGGAAATTGCATTTGTTTTAGTCCATGGAGTAGCATGCCTCTTCTATTTTTGCAAACTTGATTTTGGTGGTTTTTTGAAAGACTTTTCTACTACAAGCATTTTGTTATGATCAAAAGGATACCTTTTTCACTAGCGATATTCCATCAGTCTTATACTAATTTGCACAGGTATGTAGCTTATTGCTTTATATTGTAGTATTCGTCATTATTATTTGAGAAGCTTGCAATGGTTATGCTTCCTCTTCCAACTACTCTGTAAAGATGAGTTTTAGATGGGAAGTAGAAAGTTGCTCGACATTTTTGTCGGCATTATTGGTTTCTTAACAAATAAGAACGACCAACATGTTAACTTTGAAATTTATGTAACCTTGAGATTAGGAAGTTGGATCACAACCGATTCAGATTGTAAGTTTCTTGAATTGTACAATTTATTATTAAAAATACTTTTAATATTTAAATATCCAGCAATGACCAATTTGAGTTAAAAAAAGGTCAACCACTAATGATGAATTGAGTTTATTATTTGTGTGTTTTTGGTGTTTTGCAACAGTTGTGGTCCTGGAGCTTTGACTCAGTATGATCAACAACTAAAGCTTTTGAAGATTAACTGGCTATATTAAGGATGAAAATGGTTAGTGTTTATTGTTAAACACTTATGTTCAAAACAATGTTAGATTCTAGCTGCATGATCTTAGAATGGTAAATCTTTCAATCTTTTGCTAGTTTCTAGTTGCATGATCTTAGAATTATATGTTAAGATAAGAGCTAATGTGTAGGAATGTTAAGGGATCATTTATTTAATTTAGTTGACGTTTTATGTTAGTGGTCTAATCTACATAAAAATAAAAGAAATAAAATGTCCTGGATCTAAAAGTAGAAGCCAGCGACATTTTGGTTCAATGGTACTAGGTGTGGACCTATGTGTTTATCCACACAAAAGTGGTGTGGGATCACGTCCTCCAAAGTGGCAACACGTGGATTTTAGAGCGTTTGTCATTAAGATAAAGAATCTATAAACAGAAATATAGGTAGAATTAGCAAAATGAAAAAAAAAAAAACAAGGGAACCGACAAATGGCCCAAATGAAATTATTCTTTTGACTGCAGTAGCAATCCATGCAGCTTTTGGCATTTTAAATCTTCACCATGTGGGAATATTATGGGAAAACCTTGAGCAAACATTTGATTTTTACCAGAACCTAATCCTATTGGGTATGTGGCGTTTTCCTTTTCTAGACTATAATTTAATGTATCGTCGTCTTTCTGGTTTATTAAAACTAACCATTATAGGTTGTATATAACCAGGTGTGTGAAGATAAAAGAGGCAAGACCTCATGATAAGCTCCCATATAGGAGATGCATGACTCTGGGTTGATTCTAAGATGATTCACTTGATGGAACTGCCAAATCCTGACCCTCCAACAGGCAAGCCCCAGCATGGAGGGCGAGATCGTCGTGAATTTTTCGAAAGAACACTAAGGTTTGTTGTCTCTTATTTCACAAGTATATTTTGATTATAGACGGAAAATTGGTTTTTAATAAACCAACCTTTGTCCCGTTGGTAAATTATAATCCTACCTACGTAATTGGTATACAATAATCCTACCTATCAACATGTTGGTTCTTAATGAACTTCCGTTAATTATTTTTAACTGAAGTTAGTTTTTAAGTTTTATTTATTACACAAACAGTCCCTGTAGTTATAATTTACTAGTTTTAACTATTTTGTAAAACAAAAAAAAACGTCAAGGGCCATGTAACGAAGTTAGTTTTTTGTTTTATAAAATAGTTAAAACTAGTAAATTACAACTACAAGGACTGTTTGTGTAATAAATAAAACTTAAAAACTAACTTCAATTAAAAAAATTAACGAAAGTTCATTGAGTACCAACATGTTGATAGGTAGAATTATTGTATACCAATTACGTAGGTAAGATTATTATTTGCCAACGGGACAAAGGTTGGTTTATTAAAAACCAATTTTCCATTATAGACGTAGTGATTTTTTTTCAATTAGAGACCCAATTTCACATGTTATTTAAATATTCCAACCATTTGGTATAAATTATTCATCATTCAAGAATGTCGGCATATTTAAATACTCTCCTGACACAAGACGAAACAACGCGCTTGACACAATGACGACATGCTTGTCAAAGTGTCAGCGGTCGCATCATCCGTCACTTTTGCCACCAACCAGTTAGAAGATGCTCTTTTCAAATTTCAAAGTTTTTGTCGCGCAAAACGGAATTGAAACGTCCTAGAGAAACTAGATAGCGGCGTCGCATAGCTGAGAAGCAACAAATGCGCGCGCCAGCTTTCTAGCCCACGCGATGATTTCTAAAACTTCCGAGTTAAAAGCATATATAATTCTTTTATTTTCTAGTCCAGAGCTCCAACCACTTGCTTCGCGCATGGATTAAGGGGACTTGAAGGGGTATGGTCCCTAATCTTGCGACGACTACACAAGATAACCTCAGGTCGCGCGCGAGGCCATACCAAGAATGTCACACCCCGACCCGCAGCGGAATGGTACGGAGTATGATGATTGCCCATAGCTCATGACAACTAATCATTGTTTCAATATTTAAAGCATATCCATTTAAATTGTCACATAACATATAATAATCAATATTGTTCATACATTGTTTAAAAAAAACAAAATAAACATATCATAAGATTTCAATTTACTTTCCTAAGGCCCATGCTACGTGTCCTCATCACTTGTATATCGACTTTGAAAACTTGCAACACGTTAGAAAAATATATTTTTTTGGTCAACAAAATGTTGGTGAATAATTTCCTCCTTTTGATAGAAAACAGTTTTATATTTAATTCTTTAAAAAAATATTTTTAAAATGCACCTCAAGGTTAGTGTGAAAATGGTCTCATATCATCAACATAGACAACATATCCATAAATCCAAATTACCAAACAAGAATACACGATCAAACAACAACACAAACAACCAAAATAAATAGACTCCCGACAATAGCGTGCATTAGATTCAAGCCCCGAGGAGCGAGTCTAATACCGTTGGCGATACTAGGCTACAATCCATGGCCGTGGGGAACCTAATCAGCCATGGATCCACTAGACACAATAGCATGCAATAGACTTGACATCAGATAGCATATAGAATAATAGAATACACATAAGACGTTCACATAATAACACTTGATCATAGCATGTTAAGTAAATCAAAAAGCGTAACATGACGCACCCCAAGATTTGAAAAGTTAAAAAAGGGGAATGTGGGAGAGATTACTCACAGGTTGCGAAGAAACGTTCCACGAGAAGTACCGAACGACAAGAACTAGCTTATATCTAAAATGTAATCACCCTAAAATGAATAACTGAATCCTAAGCAAACGGACAATATATAAATTTTAGAAAATTGGGTTCTCCTATTTGGGGACTTATATGAGTTTTCAAAATAACATATAAATCGGTATTTGTATAAATTGTCGTGATTAATAATAACACCAATTCATTACGTTATCATATTCCATAAATGCTTCAAAGATTCAAATAAATAAGTATAACAAATTAATAAATTTAGACTTCATGATTATCACCGATGTTAATTTAAAATAATAAATTTTATAAAGGAAGTTTTATTTATTTAGCAATTCCATAAATCCTTTAATAAGATAATTATTTAAAATTATGAAAAGACCATATAAAAGCCCCAGTATAACTATATAAATCTATAGAAATCAGTAAAAATACATATAGAATTTATTTGTGGAAACCTTGTATTTTTATATAACTAAAACATGTATAGATCCAAACTAAACTCATGATTTCCCAAAAAAAAAGGAAAAATTATATAAAAATTCCCTAATGTTTACATAATCTGAAATAAACGATAAAAATATTTATTGAATTTATTAAAAATTATCTTGTATTTTTATTCGGTTTATCTAGTGATTAAAATATAATTAATTCACCAAAATTTCAATTGATATCTAAAAATTCTTAAAATTTACATACAATGTACTAGTATGATATATAGCAATATTATTCTTTCAATTTCATCAAAACATTAGTCTAAATCAAAAAGCCCCAAATTCTATGTATGAAGAACCCTAATTTCAACTAAAATTAAATTCGGATAAATTAGCCTTTTATCACAGAAATTGATAGACGGCTTTTGTAGAGAACGAAAAATTAAGCAAGTTGGGCTTTGGAATCACCTGAAAACGTTGATAATTGAAGGAGATATTGTCTGCACAAGTTACAAGCCCTAGAATGTTCTTCGATTAAATTCGCGATGTAGAGGTGATGAAATGGAGAAATTTCAGTGGGGTTTTACCTGGTTTGATGAGAGGAATCCGACGGTATAAGCCATGTCGGTTAATTCATGACAGTTAAAGAAAACCCGATCGTGTTCATGTTAAACTTTCAGGGTAATTATGTTGTTTTAATTGATTTCTCAATTGATTAAGAGAAGTTAATTCAGTCGATAAAAGCATCCGTAACTGATTCCATCATTAAATCCGTAACAATCGACTGAATTTGCCCAATTTGTAGAATTAGGGTTTTGAAGGAGAGTGCGATTGTGTGTGCAAATGAGGCTGATAATCATTTTATACACATGTAAGATGTTAACCAGCCACGTCAGTCCACACATGTTAAGCCACATCAGCAATATTTTAACCTACTTAGTGTTCTTTTTAACGTGGGAGTATTTTACAAACAAAAGCGAATAGTTTGGATTATTATTGGTGATTAAATGAGTTGTGATTATTATTGACCAATACCAGTGAGTTGGGATTATTTATTTCCAATTTGCCTATTTTTAACACGATAATGTTTGATATATAACCATCACAAAAGAAAATAATAATAAATAAATTACAGAAATTCTGTTCTTTTACATTATTTGACAAGTTTCACGGGAATTTATTTATAGTTTAAATGTATATAACCGAGCTTCATTTTATGAGTTACTTTTAGTATACGACGTCAATAATAAAAGAAAATTCACATTCTTTATTTTATTATCGTTTCGATCCGATTTTTAAGATAGTCGGATTTCGGTGATCCGTTTTTTACGGATGTTACAGTCTCCCCAACTTTTGGGAATTTCGTCCCGAAATTAGGAGGAAACTGCTCGTATAGGATTAAGTGTAGGGTCTTCCATAGGCGGAAGCGGTATCAGTTTGATTTTGTAATAGTATTAAAACTTGAATCTTAGGATCAGATTGTTCTTTGAAATGCCAGGTAACAAGTGTTAAACACAAGTCCTAACGTTCTTGAGAATACACTCGATCTAAGGTATATCAAAGGGTGCATATCTGATTATCGCGGTAGCGTTCCTGATAAGGGTTGCATACCCTATTAATGGAATCACTTTTAGATGCCTATCTGTTAAAAACAGAAGGTCGTCAACAGTACTTCTTTCTTAAATATTATCTAGAGAAAATTGCTTGGATAGTCCCTGTGATTTGCTCCGTTTTACCTATAGTCCCTACATTTCTAAAATTACAGCTATAGTCCCCAACTTTTAAACATTCGTTCTTAGATAGTCCTAACCTCCATCTGTTTCAAGGACTACCCGAGAACGAATACGTAAAAGTTAGAGACCGTAGCTGTAATTTTAGAAGTATAAGGACTATAGGTGAAAACGGAGCAAACCACAGGGACTATCCGGACATTTTTCTCTATTATCTGTTTGTCTATTAAAAATAGAAAGTCGTGAACAATACTTCTTTCTTAAATATTATCTGGTATAAAAAATCATTGTGTTTTTTAACATTTTCTTCCACTTTAGTGATATTTAAGAAAAGTAAATATGCTGAAACCAAAAGCAACATTGGTTTTTATTAAATAATCAAATACTTTCATCAATAGACTAGGATTAGGATCAAATACAAAGGATCCTAATTGTAAGAAGTGTAAGAAGGATTTATAGAGTGACAAGTGTCCAATAACCTAAAAAAACCCACTACACAAAAATACCCCATTACAAAAAAAAAAAAAAAAAAAAAAAAAAAAACCCTTAAACATCCACCACTGTAACACCCCGTGTTTTCATAAGTGAAAGTGAAAGTCAAAGTCAAGGTCAAAGTCAACGACCGATTTCGCGCGACTTGACTCGTAGAAATATTTTTATTTTATTTATATTATGTGGAGTAAGTGTCGTTCATTGCAATAATCGAATCGTGTTAACCGTATTCCAATCAACTCACGACTGTGAATTGTAGGAAGTAACAATGCGATAAAGTTAATCAACTAATAATCAAGCTATACGAATCGAATCGACATCGAATCACAACTCGAACTGTGTATTTTATTTATTGTATATACGTGTGTGTGCCTTACGTGTTACCTGTGCATGTTTATTTATATTTTGTTGTGGTAATCAAGCGAACTCAATCGAACTCGAAATCTAACTCGAATGTAAACGAACCCGAACCCGAATTCCGAATCGAACCATGTTATATACGAAGTAGTTGGGACTAAAAGTAATTTGACTAGGAAACCCTATCGAATCGCTCGCAATCGAAACCGAAGCGTCGTCGCACCGAACGCACCATTCAGTCGACATCCGGACGGATGGCCCATCCGCACGGATTGCCCATCCGCACGGATTGCCAATCCGCACGGATAAGCAATCCGGGTGACCTGCAATCCGCACGGATCACCCTTTCCCCTTTTAGCATCCTATAAATACCCGGGTCGTTCTCCAAACTTTCCAATTTTGGCAAGTGACGTCCGACCAGCACGCATTCTTCACCTTTTCTCCGATTTCTCTCAATCCAGGTAAGATCTTGCTCTAAATCTTGTACATTCTTGGTCTATGCACACATCTACACCTTTCTATCTTTCAAATCTCAACTTTCAACCGTGAAACCATCAAGATTTGGGGTATTCTAGGGTGACGCCATCATGAAGTTCTCATGAACTTCAAGTGTGACCTCATTCCACCAAGAATAACTCGGATCGAAACGATTTTCACAACAACTTCACCTAAATCTAAACTTTTCTAAGGATAAAAGAGTTGAAAGAAATAAACTCAAGTTTTCTCCTTCTTTTACCCTCAAAAAACGGTACGAATCGGATCCGTTCTAGTCTCCTACTCAATATTAGTGATGCACTAGTCCCAGATCTGGATTCTACCCACAAGACATTTGATTTCGGGTTAGACTGGAATAACCATTCTAAACCGTCGACAGGCCGAGTTAGGGTAATTCCTGGCCGGCTCAGTCATTCGGGTAAGAATGCAATTCCAAGTGATTGCCACGTAATCAGAACGTCTCGATAAAACGACAACAGGAACCAAGAGTAGACGAACGGAACAACCAGAACGAGAGGCTATCTGCACGGACAAGTTGTCCGCACGAACATGCTAATCCGCACGGACAGGCTATCCGGACGGGTTGTCACCCGGACGAACTACACTTGGGACCCACATTCAAAACGAGGTTTGAGTATCGACGAATGAACAATCCGGACGGACGACCTCTGAATGGAGTACTCTTCGGATCATGAGATACTAAGACCTTAAACAATTTCAAACAATGTTCATCCGCACGGGTAAGTTGTCCGCACGGACAGACTATCCGGACGGATTGTCTTTGTCCGTACGAACAAACTGTCCGGACGGATTACCACTATCCGCACGGATTACCATCCGGACGGATTCCACCAACTTCACCAAGTGACTCGCCTTTAAGGTTGTGTCCGCACGGATTACCATCCGGACGGATTGTTGTCCGCGTGACCGGCTTGAAAGGTAGAGATACTTAAATGTTTTCTAAATTCTACAACGAGAACTTCAAAGCACAAGCCATCATACACAAACACATCCTTAGGAAGAAACAATCCACTCGAATAGTTATCCGTACGAGTAAGTTACCCGCACGAGTAAGTTATCCGCACGAGTAACTTGTCCGCACGGATAACAATCCGCACGAGTGACTAATCCAGACGGATCACCACTCGCACGGAATACTAATCCGCATGGACTGCCAGTCCGCACGGATAGCCACTCCGTACGGATGACCAATCCGCACGGTCAGTCATCCTACCCACTCTCACTATGTATCGTTTTACGTGCCACTTATCGTTACGTTATCGAATCTATTCAGGCTAACCGTACTCGCTGAAAAGCGCTCCCTTCAATCCATAATCGCTGTGAGTATACTCGATCCCTTTTTGCTTTTAGCACTTTTGGGTGTTACATACATTACGAATATTCAAACTACAATTATCACACTACTCAAGCTACTTGAACGCTAACCGTTAATGCATGTTATACGTGGCTTATGAATGCTTGTTTGTTATGTTTACACATGGAATGTTGTCTACCTGCCTTAGCAACGATAGTACTATAGTTTGGACTCAGCACCCGTTCACACGGGGGTTGTTAAGGATCTTTTACTTGCATGGATTACGGTGGTAATCATGTATTGCGAACTGCCTCGGGCAGTCAACCCGCAGTCATTGGTATCGATGGATCTATGTCGATAACTAACGTGCTTCATTTCACTATGTGTACGTGCTGGTTATGCGTAAACGAATTCGAACTCTATTATGCTATTATCAAACTTGTATGCTCACCTTTACATTATATGTATTGACTTTATTTTAACGTATGTGACAGGTGCTTTGGTTGTTTCTGTGCTTAACGTGCTGGTGATGAAATTGAGGCTAGGGAAGGAGTCCTAGAAACCAACAAATAAATTCGTTATGTTTAAATCTGAGTTGTCGGAACAGAATACTTGTCTTGATGTTTGTCTGTAATAATTATTTAACTATTTGAGATACGGTATGGGACGTATTATTTAAATTGAATGGTAATGGTAGTTGTTATGGAAACTTCTGGACAATCTGTTTCGCTCAGTGCCATGCCCCGATGATTCCACCATCGGTTGGGGTGTGACAGATTGGTATCAGAGCCATAACTATAGGGAATTAGGCAAGACTTGACCTAGTCCGGGTCAAAGTCTTAGAGACCTAGACTATAGTTAATAACCAACAGACCAACTCGCGCGTATGCATAAACTCGTCGCTGTTGCTCGCTCTCTTCTATCATTGCACTCGAAATTTTAATTATGAGCAAGCACGGAGGCCGAGAATAGGTGTGAAAACCGCAAACTCTCGGCTAAAGTCGCTTAATCAACTTGCATTTTAACTACAAGCAAGGAGAATTATGCCAAACTAGGAGTGGAATCCCCATTTTGATGAATAATCTCCTCCATTTTATCAAAATAGGGACGAAGTTGTTAAGCCAGGGGTGAAACCCTAACCTTGATAACTTGTTCCGCGCGTTTTACAAACTCTCACCAAGGTCTCAACAGACGATCTGTAGACACCATAAAACTAACGGGATTACCGCCAAACGCCCAAGAATCGAGGCCAAGGCACGATCCTGAAGGTTGAAGGTGCATAACAGATCCCCTGTGAATAATTGAACCACCTTGGTTAGTCGAAGTCTACTAGCCGCAGACAATCTATTCTCGATTTTATGTGTTTCACGTTTTGAGCCAAGACTATTGACTCTGACGATTCGTCGATTTTATGTGAATTACGTGTTTTATGCCTATTTGTTAGCATTTTGAGATACTACTGGTTTCGATCTAATGCCTTTTGCTACCGCTACCCACACAATACACAACACACCATTAACAAATCGCTCGCACTACACTACATTCAAACACTCGCAAACTCTGAATACTAGGTTTCTGTTTTCTGAATGCCTCTAGTGACTAAAAGCGTATGTGTTTTTTCCTTGCTTTTGTGCTCAGTATGTTTAGGGATTACCTGCTTATGTGACTTCGTGCTTTATGTGTTAAGTAGTTACATGAATGAACGTGTTACTGAGCTTTAGTAAGTAGTAGACGTGTGAGGTGAGATTCGAATACATGTGTTGAGTTCCGTGGCGATGTCTATTGCAGAGAATGTCGTCTGGATCCCGTCATGCACTCTCTCGTCAGGAAAAGAGGGACAAACGCCTTGCTTCCATCATCGCGAAAAGTGTAGCTAAGGCCGTGAGTGATGTTTACGAGAATGCCATCAAATCATCCGAGGAATCGAGAACCGAAGCTCCCAAAGCTAACGCAAGGCCTTTCAGTTTCAAACAATTCAAGTCGTGTGGACCGAAAGAATTCACAGGCGAAGGAGGTCCTACTGCACTATTCCACTGGTTTGACTCTATCGAGGTTACTCTGCGACAAAGTGGTTACCCTGATGACCTTCGAACTCTAAACGCTACCGGCGTCTTTCAGTCCCGTGCTCTAGACTGGTGGACGGCCGAGAGGAACAAGCGAGGGAATGATGCAGCCTACGGTCTGTCGTGGGATGAGCTCAAGGAAGTCATGCTAGAGGAATTCTGCCCTCCTCATGAACGTCAAAAGCTTGAAGATGAATTTTGGCACATACATCAGAAGGATGGAGACAATGCTGGTCTCACTGCTCGCTTCAAACAGCTCAGCATTATCTGTCCCGACCAGGTTAAGACTCCCGATATGACCATCAAGAAGTATATCCGAGCTTTGCCCGACTGCGTTGCTGATTTCGTGCAAGCGGCTAAGACTACCACGATCGAGGAAACCTATCTGCTAGCCGCTGAAATCAATGACAAAAGGGTTAAGGCTGGAGTATGGGATAAGACCTCCAAGAATCTGCATCAAGCTACCGCTACTGCACCTACTGTTGAACCCACCTCATCAAGCAACAAGAGAAAGAACAAGAGAAAGAACAGCTCCACCAACAAGAACTGTGCGATTACTGCTGCACCGATCCAAGCTGTACCTGCCCAACAGCGTCAAGTAGCGGCGCCTGTGGCCAATGCACCGCCTGCAAAGCGTGCATACACTGGGCCACACCCGCTCTGCCCTACTTGCACCTACCACCACCCGACAGCTATTCAATGCCGCTTCTGTGCTCACTGCAATGTATACGGCCACTTTACTGCCAATTTCCGTATTCGTCAAACTCCTGCCAATCAAGCTCTACTCATTGCCCCACAGGGTCAACAAGCTCCTCCGGCACCCGTAGTCAAGGCCAGAGCCTGCTTCTCATGTGGCGACCCGAATCATTTTGCCAACATGTGCCCGAACAGGGTAGTGAAACAAGAACCGCAGCAGCAGCAACCACAGCAGCAACAACAACAGCAGCAGCAACAACAGGCCGCACACGCCAGAACTTTCAATCTCAACGTGCGTCAATGGTACGTTCCTTGTGAATGGTATTTATGCTTCATGTTTGTTTGATACTGGAGCCGATAATTGCTTTGTGTCGCTCGAATTTGAGAAACTCCTTAGTCGTAAACGTTCCCGACTCTCCTCTGCATTCGATGTTGAAGTCGCTACCGGAAGAACCGTCGCTGTTAATTCTGTTATCCGTGATTGTACTCTCGAGCTCAACAATCACATCCTCCCAATCGACCTTATTCTGATGCAACTCGGAAGCTTCGACGTCATAGTAGGCATGGACTTTCTTCGAGAAAACCATGCCGAAGTTGTGTGCTTCGATAAGATGATTCGTTTTTCGCTCGCAAACGGTGATTCATTGTGCGTTTATGGTGATACTACTTCGAAGGGTCTCAAGCTTATGTCATGCCTACAAGCTAGCAAGTATCTCCGCAAGGAATACAGGGCTTTCTTGGCTAACGTTGTGGCAGCGGAGAAGGAAAAGAAAGAGAAGAAGGAAGTGAAGGACGTTCCTGTGGTTCGAGAATTTCCTGATATTTTTCCAGAGGATCTTCCCGGACTACCTCCAAGTCGTGATATCGACTTTCGTATTGACCTTATTCCAGGAGCTAATCCTATTGCCAAAGCTCCTTATCGACTCACACCGTCAGAAATGCGCGAACTCTCAACCCAACTCCAAGAGTTACTTGAAAAAGGCTTCATTCGCCCGAGCACCTCTCCTTGGGGCGCACCGGTCCTTTTCGTCAAAAAGAAGGATGGGTCGTTCAGGATGTGCATCGACTATCGGGAATTGAATAAGTTAACTATCAAGAACCACTATCCTCTGCCTCGCATCGACGATTTGTTTGATCAGCTACAAGGCGCTACGTGTTTCTCAAAGATCGATCTACGTTCAGGTTACCATCAGCTACGTATACAAGAGGAGGATATACCCAAAACCGCATTTCGCACTCGATACGGCCATTACGAATTCGTTGTCATGCCTTTTGGCCTAACAAACGTACCAGCGGTTTTCATGGATCTGATGAATCGCGTGTGTAAACCATATCTCGACCGTTTCGTCATCGTATTCATCGACAATGTCTTGATCTATTCCAAGTCGAGAGTCGAACATGCGCAACATCTACGTTTGGTTCTCGAGTTACTCCAGGGGAACCAACTCTACGCCAAGTTCTCCAAGTGCGAATTTTGGTTGGGGGAGGTTCAGTTTCTGGGTCACATTGTAAATAG
Organism: Helianthus tuberosus; assembly: GCA_030545235.1. Classification (NCBI taxonomy): domain Eukaryota; kingdom Viridiplantae; phylum Streptophyta; class Magnoliopsida; order Asterales; family Asteraceae; genus Helianthus; species Helianthus tuberosus. The sequence goes on along the minus strand of CM060354.1, from coordinate 16,352,699 downwards.
TCAGGGTATCCACGTTGATCCTGCAAAGATCGAAGCTGTTAAGAGCTGGGTTACGCCTAAGAACCCGTCTGAAGTCCGCTCCTATCTCAGGCTAGCGGGCTATTATCGACGATTCATCGAAGGATTCTCGAAGATTGTTTTACCACTTACCTCTCTCACACATAAGGATCAGCCTTTCGTCTTGGGAACCAAACAAGAGTCTGCCTTTCGAACCCTCAAACACATGCTTTGCAATGCTCCCGTTCTCACATTGCCCGACGGAAACAATGATTTCATTGTCTACTGTGATGCTTCCAACCTTGGTCTTGGTTGTGTTCTCATGCAACGGGACAAGGTCATAGCTTACGCATCTCGTCAGCTCAAAATCCACGAGAAGAACTACACAACCCATGATCTCGAGCTAGGCGCGGTTGTTTTTGCATTAAAGATTTGGCGACACTACCTGTATGGTACTAAGTGTACGATCTTCACCGATCATAGGAGCCTACAACACATCTTTAATCAGAGGGAACTAAATATGCGTCAACGCCGATGGGTAGAACTTCTCAACGATTACGACTGTGAGATTCGTTATCACCCAGGCAAAGCAAATGTTGTTGCCGACGCACTTAGCAGACGAAGCTATCTGCTTAGCACTCGTAATGTTCAAGCCCAGCACAACCTCGAAGCTCTCATCCGCGACGCCCAGCATACGTGTTTCAACGAACGCACTTTGAAGAAGGAACGAATCTACCACGATGGAGCCCAGCTTGTGAGCAAATCGAACGGGATATTCCACTTTTTAGACCGAATTTGGATTCCCAAGCGAACCGATTTGCGCCAGATTATCATGGACGAAGCCCACAAATCCCGGTATTCTATTCATCCCGGTGCCGACAAAATGTACTAGGATCTTCGTTATAGGTACTGGTGGCCGGGTATGAAACGGGATATCGCCCTCTACGTCGGAAAATGCCTAACCTGTGCTAGAATCAAGGCTGAACATCAAAGACCCTCTGGCTTACTCGAACAACCACCAATTCCCATGTGGAAATGGGAGAGTATAGCTATGGATTTCGTAACCAAGCTTCCAACCACGTCATCAGGTCACGACAGCATTTGGGTTGTTGTTGACCGTTTGACTAAATCAGCTCACTTTCTGCCAATACGAGAAGACTACAAGGTGGAACGATTAGCCCGAATCTACACCGACGAGATCATTTGTAGACATGGGACGCCTCGTGACATCATCTCTGATCGTGATGCTCGGTTTACTTCACGATTGTGGGAAACGTTTCAAACGGCACTCGGTACAACTCTTAATCTAAGTACCGCTTTCCACCCACAAACCGACGGTCAGAATGAAAGAACGATTCGTACTCTTGAAGACATGCTCCGTTCGTGTGTTTTGGACTTCGGTGGTAATTGGGATAAACACCTGCCGTTAGTCGAATTCTCGTATAACAACAGCTACCAGGCTAGCATTCAGATGGCACCTTTCGAGGCATTGTACGGAAGAAGATATTGATCGCCTATTGTGTGGCACGAGATCGGTCACTCGCAACTAACCGGTCCGGAGCTACTACAAGAAACGACAGACAAAATTTTCCAAATTTAAGACAACCTAGCGAAAGCTCGGGATCGACAGAAAGTTTACGCCGATAAAAAGCGCAAGCCCCGTGAATTTGGCGTTGGCGACTACGTACTCCTAAAGGTATCGCCTAGGAAGGGTGTAGTCCGATTCGGCAAGAAAGGGAAACTCGCGCCTCGATATGTTGGACCTTTTAAGATTCTGGAAAGGATCGGAAAAGTCGCCTACAGACTCGAATTACCGGAGGAACTTAGCAATGTCCACCCGACTTTTCACGTGTCAAACCTCCGAAAGTGCATCGCCGACCACGATTTACATGTCTCTCTAGACGATCTACAAGTGAACGAAACATTACACTTCGTGGAGAAGCCTGTCGAAATCATGGATCGCCAAACCAAGCAGCTCAGGCGCTCACGCATTCCTATTGTTAAGGTCCGATGGGAAGGCAAACGCGGCGCAGAGTTCACTTGGGAACTCGAAAGCGACAGGAAGACAACGTATCCACAATTGTTTAATTAGGGAAGCATTAGAGAGAAAATGGCTTTGTGATTCACGGTTCTTGTACGATATCAGATCTTTGAATAGAATCACAGTTATAATTACTGTTCGTGTGTTCGATCTCGATCATGTACGGATTCCGCACGTCGCACGGTAGGTTCGCAATCGAAACGGAGTCAAAACCGGGACCTACACAATCCACGCGCGATCACAGACTCCGCAAGTCGAACGATCGTTACGCAATCGTACGGTGTCAAAACCAAACCTGCAATGGTCACGTTCGTGTACGGATTCCGCACGTTATACGAGTCAAAATCGGTCCAAGCGAAAAGTGCTCACACGTGATTCACGGTTTGTTACGGCTTTCAACTTAATTTCGGGACGAAATTCCCTAAACAAGGGGAGGCTGTAACACCCCGTGTTTTCATAAGTGAAAGTCAAAGTCAAGGTCAAAGTCAACGACCGATTTCGCGCGACTTGACTCGTAGAAATATTTTTATTTTATTTATATTATGTGGAGTAAGTGTCGTTCATTGCAATAATCGAATCGTGTTAACCATATTCCAATCAACTCGCGACTGTGAATTGTAGGAAGTAACAATGCGATAAAGTTAATCAACTAATAATCAGGCTATACGAATCGAATCGACATCGAATCGCAACTCGAACTGTGTATTTTATTTATTGTATATACGTGTGTGTGTGCCTTACGTGTTACCTGTGCATGTTTATTTATATTTTGTTGTGGTAATCAAGCGAACTCAATCGAACTCGAAATCTAACTCGAATGTAAACGAACCCGAACCCGAATTCCGAATCGAACCATGTTATATACGAAGTAGTTGGGACTAAAAGTAATTTGACTAGGAAACCCTATCGAATCGGTCGCAATCGAAACCGAAGCGTCGTCGCACCGAACGCACCATTCAGTCGACATCCGGACGGATGGCCCATCCGCACGGATTGCCCATCCGCACGGATTGCCCATCCGCACGGATAAGCAATCCGGGTGACCTGCAATCCGCACGGATCACCCTTTCCCCTTTTAGCATCCTATAAATACCCGGGTCACTCTCCAAACTTTCCACTTTTGGCAAGTGACGTCCGACCAGCACGCATTCTTCACCTTTTCTCCGATTTCTCTCAATCCAGGTACGATCTTGCTCTAAATCTTGTACATTCTTGGTCTATGCACACATCTACACCTTTCTATCTTTCAAATCTCAACTTTTAACCGTGAAACCATCAAGATTTGGGGTATTCTAGGGTGACGCCATCATGAAGTTCTCATGAACTTCAAGTGTGACCTCATTCCACCAAGAATAACTCGGATCGAAACGATTTTCACAAGATTTCACAACAACTTCACCTAAATCTAAACTTTTCTAAGGATAAAAGAGTTGAAAGAAATAAACTCAAGTTTTCTCCTTCTTTTACCCTCAAAAAACGGTACGAATCGGATCCGTTCTAGTCTCCTACTCAATATTAGTGATGCACTAGTCCCAGATCTGGATTCTACCCACAAGACATTTGATTTCGGGTTAGACCGGAATAACCGTTCTAAACCGTCGACAGGCCGAGTTAGGGTGATTCCTGGCCGGCTCAGTCATTCGGGTAAGAATGCAATTCCAAGTGATTGCCACGTAATCAGAACGTCTCGATAAAACGACAACAGAAACCAAGAGTAGACGAAGGGAACAACCAGAACGTGTTGGTGCACTTGTGTCTGTACTTTGTCTGTATTTTGTGATGATACAAAACGATGTCTTGTGTTAGTCTGGTTTACGTCTTAGGTTTGTTAATATGTGTGTTCGATGTAAGTTTGACCAAGTCAACCATCCTCCTGGTTTGACTTGACCAAACACTTAGAACATGGTTTGTAAGATGTTTGTGTCGAAGGATGAGTCATCGAAGGATTGTTTATATCCTTCGATGAGCTCGAAGGATAAACCTTCGATGGATATAGATGGACCTCGAAGGATATCATCCTTCGAGGTATATGTGGATCCTTCGATAGGTTTCAGATCGATAGATGATCTTTCGATCAGTCTATCTGATCCTTCGACCAGACGAGCTGTGATGGATATATATACTCATGTAATGTGTTCACTTCATAAGTGTGTGTGAGATGTGAGTGAACTTAGTCTTGTAGAGAGCATATTTTCAGTTTGGTCAAGGGCTGTAACCGTGTCCACTGAAATACAAGAGAAAACTTTGATATCTCGTGTGTCTACCCTTCTCTTTGTAGCTTGTGCTCTCATATAAACTACCGGTTTGCATTCTAGCTTGGATTCCGCACTTGCTAGTGTGTTAAACATAACAAGGATAAGGTTTGACCTCATCCTCCGAGGGACCTACAAGTGGTATCAGAGCCGTGGCTCTTTTCCTTGTTAAAAACCGAGTTTATACAAGACTTTGGAGTGTTTGTACAAAACTCACATGGTTTAGCACCCGTTTTTAGTGTTTTTCTCGCATTTCTTGACGTAAAAACGTGTTCTAAACTAACCGGGTGTGTTAAAGGACGGGTTGGGTAACTTAAAAACTTGTTTTTAAGAAGTTTGGTAATTTCCGGCCAAATTCCGGCTTACTCCGGTGACCGGTTTTCTGGATAAGATCTGTCCTTTTTAAGTAATATTTTATTGTTCAAATCTTGGTTTGGTAAAAGGTATGGCCTGAGCATACCTTCTGCTGAAAGCTTTCTACCAACCCATCACCTTTTCACCAACCTGTCACTTTTGTCAACTGTGTCAGTGCAGATCGAAGGATATCCTTCGAAGTCGAAAGATCATCTTTTGATCAAAGGAAGTTCGATAGATAATCATCCTTCGAACATCCTTCGAAGTCTGTGACTTATCCTTCGATCCAAGGAATCTTTTCGAAGGATACATTTTTCGATCTACAGTTCTGGTTCGAAAGATAAGGATCTTTCGTTTGGAGAATCCTTCAAAATCATTGATCTTTCGAACACTGTTGATCCTTCGAACAAGTATTGATCCTTCGATCCTAGTCTGTTTAAGTTTAACAAGTTTGTGTTTTTCTTGTCTTTCGATCAGGGATCCTTCGGCTGGTTGGTTGTTGACAAGGAGAACCCGAGAGAACTAGTGTAACAATTTTTCTTGATCAAAAATGAATTCGATGTGGGGTACTCCGATAAATACAGAAATGTATTATGGTACTCCGGCTCCGGATTCGGGAAAGTATAGAAATACCAGTTTATCTCCTGCATGGGTCGAATCTCCCGCACCGAGTATTCAAAGCCAACGACCTATCAAAGCAACTGATATGTTCGAAAATCCATTACCTGTTCGATCTACCGGACCAACAGACCTGTACGGAAATCCGCTTCAACCAGTTCCTCAACCAGTGCCTCAACAGCAAACCCAAAGACCTCCTGTGACAACAGATTTATATGGCAATCCGATACAAGTTCCAGTAAAGCCAGCTCCAACAACAGACTTGTATGGAAATCCTCTACAACCAGCTCCACAACAGCAAGTCTATCGGCCATCTACTGTAACCGCTTGTTTTGCTGAGGTTGTCAAGATTTTAAATCACGCCAGTGGTGGAGAATCTTCCACCAATGGTGATGAATCTTCTGAAGATGAAAACAGCTCCGGTTACAGTGGAAGCTCAGATGAAGAATCCTCAACTTCAGGCAATGATCATTTGGATGACACGTCAAGTGTGTCAGTTGAAGCAGAGGTTGATGAGGTATTGGGAGACACTGCAGCAGAAAATCATAGGAGATCTATATTGGTGGATCAAGCTGCTTATTCTTCTTCTTCTCTCCATTCAGCCGTTATGGCTAATGTCGACAGTTCATCAAGTCAGGTATGTGTCGATGAACCCACTGCTGTTATTTGTGATAATTGTGATAGATTGCATGTTAAATGTGCTGATTTAGATGCAAACATGTCTGAGTTGCAAGGCAAACATGATGCTTTACAAGCTAGTTTGTTTGATTTGCAAGACAAACATGTTTCATTGAATGATAAGTGGTGTGAGTTGCAAAGCAATCATGAGGCTTTGCAAGACAAGTATGATGTGACATTCATCCACAATCAAAAGTTGACCGTGGATCTTTCTAAGTGCACAGAAGCCAACATGTTTTATGAAAACCATGAAAAGGAATTTAAGTCGATAATCGAAACATTAAAGAAAGATAAAACAGAGCTGACAAAAATGGTTTCCAGAAAACAAACTGACATAAATTTGTATATCACACGTCTTGAGATAATGCAAAAGGAGATGGCTTGTGTTAAAACCGAAAGTGAGGCGATCCGACTCAAGTTAGACAGTTATTTGAGCTCTAGCTACGTGTTGGATCACATCATTGATGTACAGAAAGAGAAACGGGATGTCACATGCATAGGATACAAGAAATGTCCACCACCTGTGAGACACAATTATGATGCCATGCCTGACGAGGAGGATAGAACTTTCTTTGAACCATCTGTTCCTCTAGATGTTAATGAATTTGCAACAGGACTCGGATACAAGAAAGAAGTATCATCAGATTCAGATGTGTCAGCAGATACATTTGTAACTGTTAAACAGAATCAGGATCCTCTAGTTGTGATTGAGGATGCTGATTCTTCTGATGATGAATCTGATGATACTGATTCAGTAAAGTCTGATGCGGTGATCAAAGAAGAGGACATACCTCTTGAGAATCACATTCTTTGTGATCCACCTGCAAAACCGTCTGTGATTGCTACAGCCAAGTCTATTGAATCCTCATCTGGAAGCTGTGAAAGCGTGAACTTGCTTTACACATTGATTGGATCTGATAAAATATATTCAGACAAGGATTTCCCTATAAAAAATGTCAATCAATCTTTGATTGATAAAGTTTTCGAAGATTCTACCAGTAAGTTTTTGGGAAAGTCGAGCCCAGGAGTTGTAGTAACTCAGTGTGCTCCTATCCCAAAATCCGAAGTTAGAAAGAAATATGGGAATCAAAAATTGCAAAAACAAAACAATCAACGAAAGCAAAATCACGCTGCCCAAGGAAATGGAAAAGGTAAACAGAGCCAAAACAAGAAAAAGAACAAGAATGTGAACTTTGTGAAATCAAAGGGAACGGACAAAATTGAAACGTTTGAAAACAAATCTAACTTAGATTTTGTTAAACAAGAAACAGTGTTGAAAAGAAATGAACCAAACTGTTCGAAACCTAGTACCTCGAGATCACAAAGTTCATCATCATCGGCAAGACGATCACATGATACTTCGGGGTTTGTTGAACGAAGATCATGTTTTGAATGTGGTACAATTGGACACATAATTCGAAACTGTCCGTATCTTCATAAGTTGAAAGCAAAAGTTGATGCCCCCCATGGTAACAATTACCATAAAAGATCTGTTTCACCAAAACAGGACCCTCGTCTTGTTAAACAACAAGAAGTGAAACAGAGAAAGAAACAACGGAAAAAAGTTGAAAAGGTTTTAAAACCGGAGGTTGTCCATACAAAATCTGTCGAATCAAATGTTAAACATGAAAAACAAAAACAGATTTGGAAACCAAAATTGGAAACTGTTTCAGGGGGAGCTACATCAATTCCGAATCATCGGGAAATGGATGTCACAATCCTCGATGATGACGGACGACCCAAGTCTGTGAAGGCTTGGGTCCCCCTCTCCAACTAATCTCTGAATGAGTGTGCAGGATGTTCCAGGAGGAACTATTGATAGTCTTAGGATTGTTGATAGTGGAGCGTCCATGCACAAGATTGGCGACATAAGGCTCCGAAATATTGTTACATTTAGGAGAATATTGTTGCCATTGATGGAGAGAAAAGAAAAGGGAAAGAAGACAAAAATGTCTGATGCAAGAATGATGATGAAAGAATTTGACCACTTCGAAAAATGGAGATATGTGCCAAAATGTGGTTGTTATGGTTTTTGATCGGGTCAACATGAAAGATTCAAATGAAAAGTACGCGCCTGTAGCACGTCTGAAGCTTTTCGAAGATTCATGGATTTTTCTTCCACAAGAAGTTCAAAGTCCACAAGATGAACGTGTAGGGTACTTTTCTCTACGGTGTGATTGAAGAAAATGTGTTTGTTGAACAAACCAACCGGGTGTGCGGATGCCTTGGCGTGGATTGAACAACCGCACACTACCTCTCAAAGAAAAAGAGAAAGACAAAGACCTTCGCTGGTGCAATGTGGAAGACCAGCCGGACCCGGAGGTTTACGATCTTGTTGCTGTCAAGAGATTTCTCAGTAGCTACAAAATCGACTTTGAAATCCACACCTGGTGGATATCCAGTTTGGGAGAGCACTCAGATTCCTGGCAATGCACGAAGCAGTTGCAGGATACGGTTTTAAATTTCTAATCTCTCCTATACTTGTCGATTTTTAAGCTGCTTTATGAATTATTATCCTCCTGTGCAGCATTCAAAGACTAAGCACATCGAAATTAAGTATCACTTCATATGTGATTGCTTTGAGAAAAAGCTAATCGATGTTGCTTATGTCCACACCGATGACCAACGTGCCGACATTTTTACCAAAGCATTTGACAAATCAAGATTTGACTATTTATTATTGGTAAACGGCATTAAGGTCAAGCAAGAGTAAAACCAACATCGGAAAATCATTTTTGTAAATACCCTTGTGTTTTAAATTTTGTCTTAGTTTATTGATTTTAGGGGGAGTAAATCCAAAATTTGAAAATCCAAAAAAATCGAAAAATTTAAAAAACACAAAAACAATAGAAAAACAAAAATTAGTTTCCTGGCGAGCAAAAGAGAAAATGATAGTACATCAGTGGTCTGTCCAAACCTCTTTAAACCTAAACTGAAAAACAATAAGCAGCTCTATATAAGATGTATCGGTAGGCTCACAATCATTTTAAAGTGTGCAGGGTGATATAAATCTTAAATCGACTGAAGACCAGGTGGGAACCACTCATTGGCATATGGTCTTAGTACCGAAATTTTGTTTGAGAGATTGCCGAGGTTCTGAGATATTCGGTCTTTATGCTGCTTATCATCTGGGTATCATGGTTGTATCTTTTACCGAAAAATAACGGGGACGCAAGTCTAGATCTTCCATGATACCATACATACGTGTACATATTGCATACGACCTCAATAAGTGATCAACAATCACATGTCCAAACAAAATAAGTGATAATATATCACATTTATCCGGGAGTCAAGTTCGTCTCTCTGCTGTACGAAAGTACTGACCTGTTCACGGACTTGCTCCTGTGCCTTCATGCATCGAAAATCAAGTTCCTCATCAATAAGTGATTCTATCACATAGGGCTTGTTTTCAAATCAAAATAAGTGAGAATCTCTCATCATATACGGTCAAACAGATGATAATCGGTATACTCACCAGTAAGATGAACTCTCGTGCATACCTTGATACGGGAATGTGTCGTGATGTGGATGAACACCGGTCGGTAAGTATAAATCATACCTTAACGTATCCCCTCGCCATGATTACATCTGATAAGTTGAGCTTATGTGGACAACAATACCGATAATCGTTATAGGATGCTTATCTTAATGTTAACTAATTGAACAAAGAGAGCGTTTTGGCATGACCGTACACTGATATGATTCTCTTACCCTCGAAACTCGCAAAAAGAATGTCTGTATATATTTATTTACTGCTTTCTGTCTTTACATTTGAAATATTCAAAAATTCCAAAAAGATTTTAGGTGTGTTTTAATATAAACTTTCTAAAAGCCAAAAAGATTTTATTTCTATCTTATTTTCGATTGTACGATGTTGGATCTCGAGTCTTCGTTACCTGAAACCTGATTGAAAACCGAAACGACTGATTCTTCATAAACGGTCGAAATTTGCAAGTTTTGAAAGTTAAAAACTAAAATTGATAAATTTGTTAAACTTTCAAACTGTCGGACGGTAGTTGATTGAGCAATGGTCACATGTGTGTCGTTTACTTATGATATTCCAAGTAGTTGTTCTCATTACGCGTTTAGATTTCTTGCATGTGCAGATTCTAAAGGCAAGGAGAACATGGTGGATGACAAGCTTTGGAATGAAGACACGACGTGAAGGCACTCAAATGATGAAGATGATCGAGTTGCTACTGGCCATCATCAACACCACAAGGATCTCAAGTTGTAAAGATCAAGACATTCACGAGCATAACCCAAGGGGGAGCTTGTGTTAAGGGGGAGTTTGTCAACACACTTCCTACATGAAACGGGGAGTTTGTTGGTACACTTTCTGCTTTCAAGACATGAAGACTTTAAAGATCCTCCGACATTGAAGACTTGAAAGGACGTCAAAGACTTGAAGACACGAAGATCGAGACAAAGCTACAGCCAAGGGGGAGTTTGTTGGTGCACTTGTGTCTGTACTTTGTCTGTATTTTGTGATGATACAAAACGATGTCTTGTGTTAGTCTGGTTTACGTCTTAGGTTTGTTAATATGTGTGTTCGATGTAAGTTTGACCAAGTCAACCATCCTCCTGGTTTGACTTGACCAAACAGTTAGAACATGGTTTGTAAGATGTTTGTGTCGAAGGATGAGTCATCGAAGGATTGTTTATATCCTTCGATGAGCTCGAAGGATAAACCTTCGATGGATATAGATGGACCTCGAAGGATATCATCCTTCGAGGTATATGTGGATCCTTCGATAGGTTTCAGATCGATAGATGATCTTTCGATCAGTCTATCTGATCCTTCGACCAGACGAGCTGTGATGGATATATATACTCATGTAATGTGTTCACTTCAAGTGTGGGTGAGATGTGAGTGAACTTAGTCTTGTAGAGAGCATATTTTCAGTTTGGTCAAGGGCTGTAACCGTGTCCACTGAAATACAAGAGAAAACTTTGATATCTCGTGTGTCTACCCTTCTCTTTGTAGCTTGTGCTCTCATATAAACTACCGGTTTGCATTCTAGCTTGGATTCCGCACTTGCTAGTGTGTTAAACATAACAAGGATAAGGTTTGACCTCATCCTCCGAGGGACCTACAGAACGAGAGGCTGTCCGCACGGACAAGTTATCCGCACGAACAAGCTAATCCGCACGGACAGGCTATCCGGACGGGTTGTCACCCGGACGAACTACACTTGGGACCCACATTCAAAACGAGGTTTCAGTATCGACGAATGAACAATCCGGACGGACGACCTCTGAATGGATTACTCTTCGGATCATGAGATACTAAGACCTTAAACAATTTCAAACAATGTTCATCCGCACGGGTAAGTTGTCCGCACGGACAGACTATCCGGACGGATTGTCTTTGTCCGTACGAACAAACTGTCTGGACGGATTACCACTATCCGCACGGATTACCATCCGGACGGATTCCACCAACTTCACCAAGTGACTCGCCTTTAAGGTTGTGTCCGCACGGATTACCATCCGGACGGATTGTTGTCCGCGCGACCGGCTTGAAAGGTAGAGATACTTAAATGTTTTCTAAATGCTACAACGAGAACTTCAAAGCACAAGCCATCATACACAAACACATCCTTAGGAAGAAACAATCCACTCGAATAGTTATCCGCACGAGTAAGTTACCCGCACGAGTAAGTTATCCGCACGAGTAACTTGTCCGCATGGATAACAATCCGCACGAGTGACTAATCCGGACGGATCACCACTCGCACGGACTACTAATCCGCGCGGACTGCCAGTCCGCACGGATAGCCACTCCGTACGGATGACCAATCCGCACGGTCAGTCATCCTACCCACTCTCACTATGTATCGTTTTACGTGCCACTTATCGTTACGTTATCGAATCTATTCTGGCTAACCGTACTCGCTGAAAAGTGCTCCCTTCAATCCATAATCGTTGTGAGTATACTCGATCCCTTTTTGCTTTTAGCACTTTTGGGTGTTACATACGTTACGAATATTCAAACTACAATTATCACACTACTCAAGCTACTTGAACGCTAACCGTTAATGCATGTTATACGTGGCTTATGAATGCTTGTTTGTTATGTTTACACATGGAATGCTGTCTACCTGCCTTAGCAACGATAGTACTATAGTTTAGACTCAGCACCCGTTCACACGGGGGTTGTTAAGGATCTTTTACTTGCATGGATTACGGTGGAAATCATGTATTGCGAACTGCCTCGGGCAGTCAACCCGCAGTCATTGGTATCGATGGATCTATGTCGATAACTAACGTGCTTCATTTCACTATGTGTACGTGCTGGTTATGCGTAAACGAATTCGATCTCTATTATGCTATTATTAAACTTGTATGCTCACCTTTACATTATATGTATTGACTTTATTTTAACGTATGTGACAGGTGCTTAGGTTGTTTCTGTGCTTAACGTGCTGGTGATGAAATTGAGGCTAGGGAAGGAGTCCTAGAAACCAACAAATAAATTCGTTATGTTTAAATCTGAGTTGTCGGAACAGAATACTTGTCTTGATGTTTGTCTGTAATAATTATTTAACTATTTGAGATATGGTATGGGACGTATTATTTAAATTGAATGGTAATGGTAGTTGTTATGGAAACTTCTGGACAATCTGTTTCGCTCAGTGTCATACCCCGATGATTCCGCCATCGGTTGGGGTGTGACAACCACCACCAAAAACCTAACCCCCCCCCCCCCACATCACCCACCCAAAAAAAAAAAAAATTTTGTTGCCGAGGGGGTGGGGGGGGGTGGGGGTGGGTGTTTAGTTTTTTTTTAGATTTTTTTTTAGGTTTTTGGGGGTGGGGTTTAGGTTTTTGGGGGTTGGGGGTGGGGGGGGGGGTTGGGTTTTTTTTTAGGTTTTTGGGGGGTGGGGGTGGGGGGTTAGGTTTTTTAGGGGTTTTTTTTGGTGAGGTATAGTTTTTGTTTTGTTTATTATTGCCCCGAGGTGGGGGGGGGTTAGGTTTTTTTTTTTAGGTTTTTGGGGGGTGGGGGGTTAGGTTTTTTGGGGTTTTTTGGGGTTTTTTTTGGTGAGGTATAGTTTTTTTTTTTGTTTTTTTTTTTTGCCAGGGGAGGGGTGGGGTGGGGGGGGTGGGGGGTTTAGGTTTTTGGGTGGTGGTGTGGTGGGTAATTCGGTCATTTTATATGTAATTCTGTTAATTGGAAAGGCAATTCGGCCATATAAAATGACCGAATTGCCCTTCTCGTTAATAAAAAAATAGATGAAGTTAACCAAGTGGACTAAAATGACAACGTTTGAAACTATTTGGACTAAAATGACAACGTTTCAAACCTTTGTACTAAGCTGGCAAAATGGCCAAACCATAAGAACTAAAATGGCATTTAACTCTAATTTATATATTTGTTTAATACAATTAAGTATAACTAATCAATATTCCTCACTATTTAATTTATATATTTGTTTAATACAATTAAGTATAACTAAAATAAAATTGAAACATGTAATATAAATTATATAAAACAACATAATATGAAAGAAACTACATATAAATTTAAAAAAAAAAATTTTTACTATGATACATTATACTGGTTCTCAGGGCCGGCTCTGAGAATTTGTGTACCATGTTTGAGCTCGAAAAAACATACCCTTAGGCCTTAGCGAAATTGGGTATTAGGGTCTTTAAAGGTCTAAATCTAATGCCAATGGGCTAATAACTAATCTAAACCATAAAAATAGTTTTGTAAGTGGGTCTATGTTGGTGTTTTTATGAGTATACCCTATTAATTTATTTATTTTTACATAAACATATCGGATTTTTTTTAAATAACGTGTCCTTTGAAATATTGGCCCTGGCCGGTGGTCCTCCCCGCCCACCCTTAGAGCTGGCCATGCTGGTTCTTATTAAAAAAATAATTTTACTATGAAACATTATACTGGTTCTTAATGGTGAAAGGAACGGTAGACCTTGAAGTCCTATCATTGAACTAAGGGGCTGTTTGTTTACCTCTTAACGAGGCTCTTAATGGTTCAGACCTCTTATTGGTTCAACACTTGATGGTTCAGACTATTTGTTTCACGAGCAGATGTCTGAATGGTTCATACATTTGCATCTAAATGGTTAAGCATTATACAAAGTCTGAATGGTTAAGACCTCTAATCTGAATTGGTCGGACATTTGCCTCTGAACGGTTAAGCATTATACATACTCTTAATGGATCAGACCTCTTACTGATTCAACACTTAATGGTTCTATTCAGATGTTGCCAAACAGCCCCTAAGATTGATAGTATTTTTTTATGTGAATAATGAGAAGGAAAATAGAACTCTGCATAAAAATGTGGAGATATGGTTTCGTATTTTATTTGTTTGAATAATGAGATAAATAAGAATTAAAAAATATAAAAAGTTTAGATAAAATAAATAAATGCTAAAAAATCTTTAATGAACAACATAAACAAACGAACATGAACGAATGTTCACGAACACATTACCGAACATTCGCGAACACAATTGAACGAACGAGACATGTGTTCGTGTTTCTTCGTTTAACTAACCGAACGAAATTTCTTGGTCATGTTCATTCATTTATTAAACGAACAAACGTAAACGAACTTCTCGCCAAGCAGTTCTCAAACTGTTACTGAACCTTTAATTCGTTTACAACCCTCCTCCCATATCATTCATCTTTCTCTCCCTTCATTTTTAACCTCAACCTCCGTTAACGTGCAAAGTGGAAATATAAAAGTGTTAAAAATAAAGAAGAGAGATGAGACATTGAACTTAAGGATGGATGGGATGAGACTCCCATCCACCAAAAAATCATAACACTGAACCTTAAACTATGTTTTGTGATAGGATTTATGTGACAAAAAAGTTTGTTACATAGGCGCTATTTAGTTATTATTTAAATTTGTAATTTAGTATTAAAAATACAATTAGTATTATAAAACAATACAAATAATTTGAAAAAAATGTTTAAATTCATTAATCTTCCTATACTATATAATAAAAGAAACCTGATTTTGGATACATGTCATTCAACGAGGGAATTAATAATTTATAGATAAATTTTAAATTTCAAATTAAAAAGATTTAAATATTATATTAGAATTTTATCTTGATTGTAAATCTAAAGTTTAAAATGTGTTTTAAATCTAATCTATAATTTAAGGATTTAATTTTGATTTGAAATTATTAAAATAAAAACCCATAAAATTAGTAACCATTTAATCAATTAAATGTTTTTTTTAGAAAAAACCCTTATTTTAATATTAATATAAAATTCGTAAGTTTTACTTTCGCTTCTGGAATTAAATTAGATTTTTGTGATAATTAAAGTTTTGTCAAGAATAGAAAAAATCATTATTTAATATTCAATATATTACATCCAATATTTAGTATTAACCCCCACTTCTTTCTACATACTAGGTATGTTATTTTACTCTTTATTGTATTATCTATGTCACATAGAATACATCATGTTTTTTTAGATAAGTTTAGCATGTCAAATAAGTAATAATTTATTCCCCTTTAATCAAATGAGATTTTTTTTAAAATTATTTTAAAAAAATTCTAGATATATGTGTTTTAAAACAAGGTAAACTCTTAACATACATATTTTTTTCCTACTATAACTAAGATGTAGAGGTGTGTGGAAGGTATCTTTACATTCGGAATGTCATAACCTTTTTTTTTTAAATTTAGATTTACTTAGTTGTCGTATAGTGTCTCATGTCTTTATTTTTTCACTTATATATATATATATATATATATATATATATATATATATATATATATGTTTCATTGGTTAAATTGTACATGTAAAGTATTACACTATACATAGTATTTTCTCAACTATAGTTAATTGGTTTTATTGATTCAATTTTCGTCTATTCATTTACATTACTTTTATCTGTCTAGAAGTCCTTTTTCAGACCTTTCAAATGGTATGAGGCATATTACATTATCAATAGTTTTTATTGGTTTCCTTACCAATTGTGATAAAAGTAATTATTTCGTACAATTCATATTGTTTTATAGCTTTGAATACGAGCATATCTTATATTAATGTTGGTGATAGCGAAAGTGTGGAAACTATATTTAGATGGTAGAAAATATAATATTATGCCAACATTAATCCTTCTGAATAATCTATTATCAGATAAAATCAGACACGTTACCTTTGAACAAGAAAATGTCACAACAAATATTAGTAGTGGTACAAAAGTTTAAGTTCCTATGACAAATCCTAAAACAAATAACATATCATATTATTATGAATGGCTATACAAACTCCAATATTTATTTCATATTTGGTCTGCATATTACTCTATATTATATATACTTAGATCATATTATGAACATATTTTTTTTATTTAATATTATAATTATGATTCACCCCGTGTAACACACGGGGTTATAACCTAGTATAATTTAAAATACTACAATATACAAATATATAAACAAAACTATCACGTTACGATGATAAAACTATCACGTTACTATGGCTTCAAATGTGCTCCAGTGAATCTGCATGAAGCTTGTTATGCGTTTCTCTACATTATACAGCCCGACGATTTGCAAGTCCATGTTCATTTCTTATCAGATAGGTTTAGACCGTGGGACTTCACCTTTGAGATTTGAAAAATTGTTTTACCTTCATCTTCCAATATCATGTTATGTAAAATCAAGCTAGCATGCATGCATTATATCCTTTGTTTTTTTTTTTCTTTCACCCACATTCATGTCGTATTGTAGATGATAGCCTAATGCTTCTTACAAGTTTTGTCCTTTATGTTTGTTCCAAATTTCAGGCGTTGTCATTTACCTTTAAAATTGATGAGTTTTGTCCTTAACGTTTAAAAATCCTGCACATTATGTCCTTTAAGGCAAACCCAGTTAATTTTTTTTGTTAAATCTGGTCATGTGTCTTGCACATGAGGGCATTGTTGTCATTTCATCTCATCAGGGACCATTGTGTAAAAGAACTTATCTTCAAGGACTATTGTGTAAGTATAAAAAAGATATTTACTCCAAAAAATATATATAAAAACAAAACCTGCCTTCTCTCTCCCTAACCCACCTCCACATCGTCACTCTCTCTTCTCTCCCCCTCTCTCTCTTACCTGCCGCCACCTCCCACCACCACCACCATCCCGCATAACCTACCTCCACACTGTCTTCTCCTCCGTCGCTCTGTCCTCTCTCACCTGCCGCCACCGCCATCTCTTCCGTTGCTCTGCTCCTCCGTCTTCTTCGGCGACATCACCGTCGCTCTGCTCCTCCATCTTCTCCTGCGACCTCACCGTCGCTCTCTCTCTACACATACCGAAGGTTTCCTCAATTCAACGGTAAATCGCTCTAATCTCTTTGATCTAACAGGTTCTTGGGGTTAGGGTTCTAGTGGGGGTAATGGGTTTAATGGTGTTTGTTGCTGGTTTGGGTTGTTGCAGGTTGGGGTTAGGGTTCCAGTGGGGGTGGTGATGGTGGAGACGGTGGTGGTAGTGTGGTAAAGAGAAAGTAGTTGTGGTGGCGGTGGGTGAAGGTGGTTGTGGTGGTGGTGTGTTGATGGAGGTGGTGAGTGGTGGGAGGTGGCGGCAGGTGAGAGAGAGAAGACAAAGGATTGGAGGGGGTTTTGACAAGGATATTTGGTGGAGGGTGGTGATGATGTCGGTGAATGGTGGAGGGTGGTGGTGACGGTGGAGGGTGGTGGAGATGACGGTGAAGGGTTGTGGTATGGTATATATATACACTTATAACAACAACAACAATAATAATAAGACTAAA
Source organism: Helianthus tuberosus (assembly GCA_030545235.1). Lineage (NCBI taxonomy): Eukaryota > Viridiplantae > Streptophyta > Magnoliopsida > Asterales > Asteraceae > Helianthus > Helianthus tuberosus. The sequence continues at coordinate 16,334,994 of CM060354.1, read as the reverse complement.
ATTATTTTGTTTTATTTTTTAATAATACTAAGTAAACAGGGTAAAAAGACTAAAATACCCCTGGGTGACCAGATTTAACAAAAAAAATTAACTTGGGTTGCCTTAAAGGACATAACGTGTAGGATTTTGAAACGTTAAGGACAAAACTCATCAATTTTAAAGGTAAAGGACAACGTCTGAAATTTGGGACAAACATAAAGGACAAAACTTGTAATTTACTCTATGTTTTATACAAGATTTATAAGCCTATAGTGCAATACATTAATTAATTACAAATTTTGCAACCCACCGTAACACGCAGATTTCACCCACTAGTTCTTATAGATGACCTTATATAGGGCAAAGATCCGTTAGGAACCACCTTTTTTTTTTGCGAGAACCATCAAAATCAATGTAAACATAACCAAAACTACTTAAAAAAGTTTTTTTTTTCATTAAAAATTGTAACATTTTATTCATAATTTTTTTTTTGTAAAAAGTCGCCATTTAACATTTTTAACATTTAGTTTTGAGGATTATCTTTAGGGTTTAGTTTTTAACATTTAGCTTGGGTGGGGTGGGGTGGGTGAGGGGTTTAGGTTTTTTGGGGGTAGGGTGAGGGGTTTAGGCTTTTGTAGGTTTTCGGGCTGTGGTGGGGTGGGGGTGCGTGTTTAGGTTTTTAGGTGATGGTGGGGTGGGTTTATTTTGGTTGTGTTCACATTGTCTCTTGTGGTTCTCTAATGAACCATATCCTATATAGGGGAGAGTTATCTTGAGAACGCTAAATATTGCGAGAACTATGAGAGCGAATAAAAAAACCAATCAAAACAATTTTTTTAATACAAATTTCATTGTAATTAAAATACAACATCAAAAAACGAATTTACAACATCAAATAATTTATTTATTCTCTCAAAATAACTCATATTAGAACTTTTATACGTTTGTACATATAACAAAGAGTAAAATGCATGGATAGTCCCTGTGGTTTGGTGAAATTTCATCTTTAGTCCCCAACTTTTCAAAATTACACTCTTAGTCCCTGTGGTTTGACAAGTTGTTACGCGGATAGTCCCCAAAGCGGATGGAGGTTAGTTTTTCTGGTTAAGTGAGTGTCAAATGACAGGGACTATCCGAGTAACAACTTGTCAAACCACAGAGACTATCCGAGTAACAGCTTGTCAAACCACAGAGACTATCCGAGTAACCTTCATCCGCTTTAGGGACTATCCGAGTAACAACTTGTCAAACCACAGGGACTAAGAGTGTAATTCTAAAAAGTTGGGGACTAAATGTGAAATTTCACCAAACCACAGGGACTATCTGTGCATTTTACTCTATAACAAATTTACACATGTGTAAATGACAAACTTACATATGTGTAAATTTAGACGTGTAAATTAAATTTCTAACATTGTATTCGAAATAATAATGATAAGTGTAATTTTTTTTTGAATTTGCATCGTTTTTTACCAAGTTCTCGTGGTTTTTTCATTCGCTCTCATGGTTTTTATTACATGCAAAACCAAAACCGAACTGAAACTTTGGTCGTTGCAAAAACATAAAACCCAACCACCGGTTTTCGTTTGGTTTCGGGTTTTATCAGTTTGGTTTTTCCGAATTTTTGGTTTTGGATAGGTTTTTCCGATTTAGATGCATTTGGATGGGAAATTGAAAACTATAGTTACTTAAAAGGGTTTGACGATTAAATAGAACTTATTAAAATGAACACATCACGAGGTTATAAAATACTTTACTTTGTAATCTGATTTGTAGATAACGGTTTCATTTAGTGTTATTATAGATTTATAGTACAACTGTTATAGTGCGCAGCCACTTAGAATCTTTTTTGTTAATGATAGTGCATGCATAAATTAGGTTGGTGATGATCAAATAAAGACCACTTGTAGTTAAAGCGATTACTCGTTGCGTACGTAATTGAATGGATATATTTTACTATTTGATAAGTCTGGAAATAAATAATTAAATATTGATATACAAATTAAAGACCACGGAACGTGATACTTTTACGTTTACATGAGAGATACTAACCATGCATAATTAATGCCTCATCTAAAATATCATCAATGCTTTTTACACGATGGAGACGGGAGGTAAAGGACAACAATTTGTGCATCTTCTTCTCACACACATATATATTTTAGGCTCATCTCCAATTTCCTTAGGTCTATCCTCTTTGCCCCATCCTCACACCCATCCTACAGGGCGCTGACGTGGAGGCCCGTCCTCCATCAACCACACAGAATAGCCTTACCACCTCCATGCCACTCTTGACTACCCTCAACCATGCATCGCTTGTCGCCGCTAGTACCACCGCGTCCGCGTGCCACCACCATTGACGTTGATCACCGTCGTCGTCGTGATCAAATCGGCTTGAGCCCAGTGGCGGACCCATGATTTTTGGACAACGGGGTCCCATTTTTCCGGTGTTGAAATTTTTTGGATCGGTTGTTGTTCGGGTCGGGTCGGGTCAAGAAACATAATCGAAAACAATATCATAACTAAATTACAAGTTTCATTTACTACACATTCAGCTAAATATAGGTGAGAAAAAATTGAAATAGGAAGAAAAAAAAATAGAGTGATTAATTTAAAATCAGGTTTAAAAAAAAACACAAAAAAACAAAACAAACAGGTATTGAACCCAGGACCTTTTGTGTGTAAACAAGAGGTTTTACCACTACACCAGGCTCAGTCTCATTGTTATGGTCCAACTAAATTATTTTATGGGTTTCATAGAAAATTTTATATACCGCTTCTACTACTTTTTAAAAAAAGATTGGGGTCCGGGGACCCCGTTCCGCTTAATGTGGGTCCGCCCCTGCTTGAGCCAATTTTCTGTGGAGTAGGAATGAGACAAACCGAACTTGTTCGGGTTTTTGGGTTGTTCGTGCTAATCAGATGGTGTTACCCATTTGGTTGGTTATTTATGTGAAATGTATGTTTTCGATAAACACTTTATGTGAAATGCATCTGGATTCCTGGTGGGCAATCCAAATTTGATTTAAAACACGTGAACAGGTCCCAATACATACAACTAGATCCGTGGGACCGTGCTTTAAATGCACGAAAGGGATTAAACAAGGGGATCCGTTATCGCCGTTTTTGTTTATTTTAGTAATGGAGGCTTTATCCTTAATGATAGAAAGGGCGAAAAATGAAGGAGTTTTGGTTGGGGTTCAAACACCTTCGAACGGTCCGATAGTGTCTCACTTGTTTTATGCGGACGATGCGATAATTATGGGAGAATGGTCTAGGAGGAATGTTACGGATGTGGTCCGTATTCTGCGGGTGTTCCACATGTGTTCTGGATTGAAGATAAATCTGGCTAAGTCTAATTTATTTGGTATTGGTATTAATAATGAGGAATTACATGATATGGCTTCTTTAGTCGGGTGTCAAGCGGAGATGTTCCCATTTCGATATCTAGGTTTGTTGGTTGGAGGTAACATGAATAGGGTTTCAAATTGGAAACCGGTTTACGATATTGTGGATGCGAGACTCGCGAAATGGAAGGCGGTGATGCTTTCTATGGGGGGAAGAATTACGTTGATCAAGGCAGTTTTAGAAAGCTTACCGAACTACTATTTCTCGCTTTATAAAGCTCCTGTTCAGGTTATAAAAGACTTGGAAGCGAAGATAAGGAATTTTTTGTGGGGAGGTTACGATACGATAAAAAAAGTCCATTGGGCGGCTTGGGATCGGGTGGCTATGCCGGTGGATAAAGGCGGATTGGGGTTGTGCAAGTTGAAGAATATTAACATCTCTCTCCTAACTAAATGGGGGTGGAGATATAAGGAAGATAAGGATAAACTTTGGGTGAAAGTTGTTGATGCGGTGCACAAAACAAAAAATAAATGGGAGTGTTTTCCTGTAAGAAAATCGTTGGGGGTGTTTGGTGTAATATAGTGAAGATGATGGATAAGCTTTTTTTGGATAACAAGTCGGTTCTGAATTTGTTTAAAGGGGAGGTCGGCAATGGGAAGTCTCTTCTTTTCCGGACAGACCCTTGGTCTGAAGTAGGCCCGCTCAGTGTTCGGTTTCCAGCTTTGTTTGAATTAGAGGAGAAGAAAGATTGTCGTATTTATGAAAGGATTTTAATAAACAGTTCGGTTTTGAGTTCTAGGTATGGGTGGCAATGGAAGAGATCTCCGGCGGTTGGGCAGGAAATAGACGAGCTGATCGGGCTGTGTAATATCCTCCACGGTTTGGAGTTAAAAGAGGTTGATGATCGTTGGAGTTGGCAGGGTTCGGCGGACAAACATTTCAGTGTGGGTTCGGTTAAACAAGCATTAGTCAGTAACAGTGCGATTCCGGTGGACTATGTTCCGAGTAGTTGTAAATGGACTCCGCGGAAGTGCAACGTGTTTATTTGGAGGCTTGGTCTGAACAAACTGGCTACTATGGAGGCGCTTAAGAAAAGAAACATCGACAGGGGTGATTGCACTTGTGTGCTTTGTGGGGATCATGAAGAGACAGTGGAACATTTATTTACTTCGTGCGGTTTTGCTTCGATGGTTTGGTCGATTGTTAGTTCGTGGTGCAAGATTCCGGTCATCCTTCCTTTTTCGGTCAAGGATTTACTTGAATCTCATGATAATTGCGGTCTAAAAGGAAGAAAAAAAGAAATGATACAAGGAATTATTAGGGTGGGATGTTGGTGTATTTGGAAGGAGAGAAACGAGGTTAAATTCAACAATAAAGAAGTTAAAATGGAAGGAATTATTCGTGAGATCAAGTCGGTTGGTTTTTTCTGGTATAAAAGTAGATCGAAGGATACGGATTTTAGTTGGAAAGAGTGGTGTAATTTTGTAATTATGTAAGTTGTTTTGGGTGCCTTGTTTTGCCGCCTCGTCTTGGGGCTGGTGTTTGTGTTTTAATGAAATTCTCCTTTCAAAAAAAAAAAAAAGATCCGTGGGACCGTGCTTTAACTTTGCAATCTCTAATCCTACCTCCAATAAAGCTTGTTGGTGGTACTTGACCATAATTAAAACCAGTCGTCCTTACTGCTTATAAATACTCCATCGACCCACTCATGAAACATCATTAAAATTTCAACTACAAGATTCAGTTTCAGTTTCCCTCCAATGAAGTTCTTTCTTCTCCTTGTTTTTACACTTCTTTCTGTAAGTGCTTGTGTCTATTAATAAATACATACATAATGGCGGAGCTAGCCCATTAATTTAGTGTATCCCGAAATTTGTTTTTTTACCATGAAATCATACAATAATAAAAAAATGTAGGTCCACCCGGAGGATCGAGTAACCTCTATTCCCTGTTTTCCGACAAACCCGAAAGTGCGGAATCCAAACGGGTAAGTTAAACCAAGTTACGAACACGTAAGACACAATATTCAACGATTAACACTCAATGTATTAATGCTAGAAAACAGTTACAATGCGGTGTTTACAAATGGTCTCTGTAAACTCTCAGTGTGTGTGTTACAATGTGTTCTCTCGCAAATCTATTCAGACTTGTCTAGTTGTTTCTGTTCTGTGTCTGTGCTTATATAGTAACACAGTGACGAAAACAGGTAGCTGACGAAATCTCCCTGACGAACATACAAGGTCTAACGAAATCACATGTGATTTCGTCTCATATGGGATTTCGCCATACAAGGGGATTTCGTCCACACATGTGTTTTCTTCACATCAGGTTGGCCCAATGCAAACAAATGGGGGTTCAGCCCAGTTGAAGTTTCTGGCCCAAATCAAAGTTCTTGGCCCAACATGCACAAACGTGAATTCCATAAACTTCAATTTGTAAGTAATAGTCAAACTTGTGACATCATCATGATGATGTGGCGGCGGGAACCGGCTCGCGGCGCTTCGTGCTTCGCGTGTCAAACTCTGGGGCGCACGACGGAGGAATGTCGTGACGTCGGGCTTGAGCCGAACCTAATCGGGTCAAACTGAGTCGAGTCGAACCGAGCCGAGTCGCGTCCACAAAATATGTATCAACAAACTCCCCCTTGGACGCTACTCGTGATGGTTCGTCTTCCATGTCGTTTGTGTCGGAGGATCTTCAAAGGTCTTCACGTGTCGCAGTCAGGGAGTGTATCAACAAACTCCCCCTTGAATGATGCTCGTGAATCTTTTGGACTTCAAAACTTTAGATCCTTGAGGTGTTGATGAGTGATCAACTGCAACCCGATCATCTTGATCTTCTGATTGCATCAACGCGTGTCTTCACTTTACGGCTAGTCATCTGGCACGTTCTCTTCGCCCTTAGCTGATTCTGATGTCGCATCTGCACATACAAGAAAGCTAAACACGTAAATGAACAACCGTTTAGAATATAGACAAATTAAACAAACGACACATATGAGATCAAATCTCAATCAAACACCGACCGACAACAGTTTGAAAGTTTTAGAAAATGATCAATTTTAATCCTTTAACTTTCAAAACTTGTTAACTTCGACAGTTTATGAAGATGCAATTGTTTTCCGGCTTAGAATCAGGATTTTGGGTAGGATAGACTCGAGTTCCAACATCGGTCAATCAAAAATAAACTAGAAGCAAAATCTTTTTGGCTTTTATAAAGTTTATATTAAAACACACCTAAAATCTTTTTGGAATTTTTCATTTTTCAGATGTAAAGACGGAAAGCAATAAATAAATATATACAAAGACGGCAGAAACTGAAAGCAGTAAACAAATTTTTACAGACATTCTTTTTGCTAGTTTCGAGGGTAAGAGAATCATATCGGTGTACGGTCATGCCAAAACGCTCTTGTTGTTCAATTAGTTAACATTAAGATAAGCATCCTATAACAATTATCGGTATTGTTGTCCACTTAAGCTCAAACTTATCATATGTAATCATGGTGAGGGGATACGTTAAGGAATGATTTATACTTACCGACCGGTGTTCATCCACACACGACACATTCCCGTATCAAGGTATGCACGAGAGTTCATCTTACCGGTGAGTATACTGCTTATCATCCATTTGACCGTATAAAAGATGTGAGAAACTCACTTATTTTGATTGAAAACAAGCCCTATGTGATAAAATCACTTATTGATGAGGAACTTGATTTTCATATGCATGAAGGGCACAGGAGCAAGTCCGTGAACAGGTCAGTACTTTCGTACAGCAGAGAGACGAACTTGACTCCCGGATAAATGTGATATATTATCACTTGTTTGTTGGACATGTGATTGTTGATCACTTATTGAGGTCGAATGCAATATGTACACGTATGTATAGTATCATGGAAGATCTAGACTTCGTCTCCGTTTGTTTCGGTTTGATACAACCATGATACCCAGATGATAAGACAGCATAAAGACCGAATATCTCAGAACCTCGGCAATCAATCAAACGAAATTTCGGTACTAAGACCATATGCCAATGAATGGTTCCCACCTGGTCTTCAGTCGATTTAAGGTTTATATCACCCTGCACACTTTAAAATGATTGTGAGCCTACCGATACATCTTATATAGAGCTGCTAAACAATTTTCATTTTTCATTTCAGTTCGAAGAGGTTTCGACAGACCACTGATTTACTATCATTTTCTCTTTTTCTCGCCAGGAAACTCATTTTTGTTTTTCCAATGTTTTTGGGTTTTGAAATTTTTCACTGTTTTTGAATTTTCAAATTTTGGATTTACTCCCCCTAAAATCAACAAACTAAGATAAATTAAAAAAAACACAAAGGTATTTACAAAAACGATTTTCCGATGTCGGTTAACTCATGTTTTACCTCAATGCCGTTTACCAAAATTAATTTAATCAGAAATGATTTATCGAATTTTGAAAAACCAGTTGGCACGTCGGTAAGCGGTGCGGACCATGACAACATTGATGGGTTTCATATTAAAACGATCACGTGTGAGGTGATATTCGAGTTCAACGTGTCTGGCCCAAGAGTGCTGTACGAGAGGATAACAATTTATAAAGCAGCTTAAATATCGACAAGTAGAGGAGAGATTAGAAATTTAAAACCGTATCCTGCAACTGCTTCGTGCATTGCAAGGAATCTGAGTGCTCTCCCAGACTGGATATCCACCCGGTGTGGATTTCAAAGTCGATTTTGTAGCTACTGAGAAATCTCTTCACAGCAACAAGATCATAAACCTCTGGGTCCGGCTGGTCTTCCACATTGCACCAGCGAAGGTCTTTGTCTTTCTCTTTGAGAAGTAGTGTGCGGTTGTTCAATCCACGCCAAGGCATCCGCACACCCAGTTGGTTTGTTCAACAAACACATTTTCTTCAATTACACCGCGAAGAAATGTACACTGCACGTTCATCTTGTTGATTTTGAACATCAGACGTGCTGCAGGTGCGTACATTTTGATTGAATCTATCCTGGGGACCCGATCTAAGCCTTGAACAATCAAACTTTTGAATGATTTTCATTTTGTCGAAGCTTTTCAATCTCTTTCGGCAGACAATTTTGTCTTCATTTCTTTTTCTCTCCATCAAAGGCAACAATTTCTTTTGCCGCCGATCTTGTGCATGAATATTCCACTATCAATAATCCTATGACTATCGAAAGTTCCTCCCGGAACATCCTGCACACTCACTCAGAGATTAGTTGGAGAGGGGGACCCAAGCCTTAACAGACTTGGGTCGTCCTTCATCATCGAGGATTGTGACTTTGATTTCCTGATGATTCGGAATGGATTGAGCTTCCCCTGAAACAGTTACCGATTTTGGTTTCCAAATTTGTTTTTGTTTTTCATTTTTAATTTCTAACTTAACAGACTTTGTTTGGACAACCTCCGGTTTTAACGCCTTTTCAATCACCTTCACATTTTTACGTCGTTGTTTTGTTTCCTGTTCTTTAACAGTGCGTTTATCATGTTTTGGAGAAACAGGACGACGTTGTGAGTGACCTTGTTCAGAGGGGGCTCTTTCAACAAAATTTGGTTTGGGCGAGTTTGTGCAGTCTTTAATGATGTGCCCAAACTTCCCACATTTGAAACAATTTCTCCTTTCAACAAACTTAGGAGAACCAGTTCTACTTTCACGTGTTGAACCTGTAGACCCAGAGGTACTTGTTCCTTTATCACACCCGTTTTTGTGTTGGGTGTAATTGTTTTGAGCGTTACGTTTTAAAATCTTGACTTGTTGGACAAAATCGGTGTTTGATTTGTTTTCAAAAGTCTCAATTTTATCAGTACCCTTGGATGCTACAAATTTAACATCATTGTTTTTCTTCTTGAAACGAGCTCCTTTGGTCTCAACCTTCGGTTGTGAACCTTTAGAATTTTGAGCTCGCTGCTGTTGTTGTTTACCCTTAAAAGAGACAGGTTGTTGTTTAGTCGGTAATTTTTGGTTTCCAAATTGTTTCCTCACTTCAGCTTTTGGAATAGGATCACACTGAGTTACTGAAACTCTCGGGATCGCTTTTCCCAAAAACTTAGTTGTATTATCTTCAAACACTTTATCAATCAAGGATTGATTGACGTTTTTGATTGGAAAATCTTTGTTTGAATAAATTTTGTCATCACCGACTAAAGTATACAACACGTTATCACTTTTAATGGTAGACACTGTCTCAGTGATAGGATCTATCTCTTGTTTAGCACCAGTTGATTGCACAACAGGAGTAGGAGGATCACACAGAATGTGATTCTTAAAAGGAATTTCTACTCCTTTCATCTTGTCAAGTGATTTATCCTGATCACGCATATCTGATTCTGGTTCATCATCAGACGACTCATAGTCCTCAATGATTGGAGGACTTTGTTTCGTAGATGTTGAAGTTTCTGTTTGCTCAGATGATGTACTTGAAGAACTGTCCGATTTGAACCCTAGGCCAGTAGTAACTTCCTCATAATCAAGAGGCACACTGGGCTCAAACCATGGCATTTCTTCATCATCAGGCATATAGGTATAATTATGTATTAAAGGAGGCAGACACTTCTTATACCCAACACCTTTCTTGTTTCCCTTCAGTTGTTGAACATCAATAATGTGATCGAGCACAAATCGGGAGTTAGAATAACTCTCCAACTTTTGCTTGATTGCATCATGCTCGCATTTGGCAATGGCTAATTCCTTTTTGGTTTCCTCAACAATGTTAATGTAATTGTTAATACTAACTTGTTTATGGTAAACAGTTTTGGTCACTTCGGAAACACTTTTCTTTAAAGTTTCAATTACATATTTAAACTCCTTTTCGTTTCTAACCAGAGCCATATTCGCCTCTTTGCACTTAGACATTTCAACAACCAAACTTTGATTATGACTATGAAGCTTTTCAGATTCAAGCTTCAAATCAGCACAAATATTACAAACACTAGGAGCAGGAGTTTCAGAATTTACCTGACTCGTAGAGGCTGAGACATTTGCCATAAAGGCAGTCTGATGAGAAAAAGATCCGTCTTCAGAAAAGAACTTCTCCATTTCTTTAGATGCTACAACAGCCTTCTTGATCAGAACTGATTTCTGACATTTCAACTCCTCTGCTTCATTCAACAAGTCATCAAGATCAGAACTTGTTTCTTCCTTCACATCAGATTCAGAATGATAATCGTCCGAAGTAGAACCTTCTTCATCAGAACTCCCGGTATAACCCGAACTGTCGTCACTTTCAGAAAATTCTTCCTTGTGAACGTGCTTGATGTGATTGATGATCTTTGCATAACAGGCTTTTCCTCCTTTATCTTGATCACCTTCCCCAAGTTGTAAAGACCAATTGAACCCTTCATCAGCTTGAACGGTCAATGCACGATTGGCGTTTGATGGTCCAGACTGGTTCTGATTGTTGTTCACCGATATCATCCTTCTTTCACGATTGTCTTGATTGTCATTGACATTTAAAGTACTCGTCTGATTTCTGAATGGGTTCTGATTGCCTTGTTTGCTTGGTCGGGTGCACTCACATTTGAAGTGCCCCTTTTCGCCACAATTAAAACATGTAACCGCTTCTTTATCAAATCCGTACTTCGTATCTTGTTTACTTTCCAAAGAGCTTCTCCCTGTTCGAACCATAAAGTCCTTCGCCCTTCTAACAGCACTTGCGAACGCCCACTTTATATCCATCAACTCCATTTCATCACGGTTGATTTGTAGATAATCTTCGTTGGTCAAACTAATGTTTCCAATTTGACCTGCGACCAAACCGCAGTAAGCACTGACCATTGTATTAATGAGTTCCATATGTTCCTTTGCAACTTCAATGCTAACATTTGAGAGGTTTGATGTATCAACTTTGACTGTGTTAGGGTTTGTGGGTGGAGGATTGTTGGTATAATGAGCTTGCTGTTGTTGTGGTAGGGCAGGGCTTGTTGTTGTTGTGGTTGGGCTTGAGGTTGGGGTATAGATTGTGACATGTAAGCCTTTTGATTCCAGTGTTGGTGAGTAGTGGTAACTTGAGGTGGAGGTTGAGATTGTGAAAGATAAGCACTTTGATTCCACTGTGGAAACGGTGATGAGCTTGTATTGGATACAAACGCCGTTTGAAGCTTCGGTTGCTGAATGGAACTAGAACTAGCTGAAGGACCAAAACCAGGCAAATACATTTCCGTGTTTTGAGGAGGTGCAATCATTTTAGCTTTCCGAATTTCCTCTTCGTTCTTGTACTCCAACTTCTGAATGAATTCATAGAGAGTGCCATTGGCTGTATCCATAGCGCCCGTATGCTTTAGAAGTTCAATGAATGAACTCCACTTAGGAGGTAGAGCATCAGCAAACCGTGCAATCATTTCTGGATGAGTTGCAGCAACATTATAAGAACACATTTCACTCGTCAAATGATAAAAGCGAGAAGTCATATCATTTAGAGTTTCATTATCCAAGAATCGAAATGATTCAAACTCTTTCTTCAATAAATCATGACGTGTCTTTCTAGAAGTTGCATTTCCTTCTCCTCTCGCTACCAATGCATCCCATAACCCTTTCGTGTCGTCACAGTAAGCGAATTGATGATAGATTTCTTTGCGAAGCGATTGTGTAAGAATAGCAAACGCCTTTTTCTCTAAGTCATAGGCTTTCTTGTCTTCTTCAAGCATATTAGTAAAACCCGCTGCAGTTGAGGCTGCTTCTTCGAGAGCATTGTTGCGTGGAGTAATGAAACACCTCCAAAGATCGGTGCTTTGCCCTTGAACGTATGTGGTGAAACGACCTTTCCATGTTGGAAATTCATTCATGTGATTCAATTTTGGTAGGCGATTGTTGCTACCCGTTTCACTCTCACTAAGCAAAAGATTTTGAATGCTCTGATTTTGATTCGACACCATTGCCCATTGACTGGCACTAATAGATTGTTGTTGTTGAGGTATGGTACTCCTCATATATTCGGCCATCGACATCTCTTTTTGAGCTGGTTGTGGATCCGTACTCCAATCCCAAGGACTTGTACAACTCATGATTGATGTTAGAACAATTGTACCTGCTTAAAACCTTGAAAACACAAAGTTAGATACCTTTTGCAAGTCCTCTGTTTAAAAATAACACAAGTATGTGACGAAAATAGTGTGTTTTCGTTGCTGTGATGTTTGACGAAAACAAAGGTGTTTTTGTTGCTGAATGATTTCGTCCAGAATAGTGAACAAGTTGGTGTTTTCGTCCAGAAGGTGTTTTCGCTGATAAGGGTGATTTCGGCCAAGACAAGGACAAGCAAACAAGTGATTTCGTTGTATGATATTGTTGACCAGGGTGTTTTTGTTGACTGATGAAGTGGATTTCGTTGTGTGGATGAAAGGGATTTCGTTGAGTGTGAATGAAAGGGATTTCGTTGAGTGTGTGAAAGGGATTTCGTTGAGTGTGAATGAAAGGGATTTCGTTGACTATGATATGGGATTTCGTTTATGTGGATAAGTTAGAGTTCTGGGATTTCGTTGACAAAGTAACAGACAACAAGATATTTCTTCAAAACATAAAATCAAATCTTATCCATTATTCCATTATCTTCTGACACATAAACCTCTTTTTCAAACTATCATGCTCTCAGCCATACTTATCAACCTACCATCATCATGCCTTATGTACACCTTTTTCAAACAATTGTATTATATTAATAACACCACAATAATTTACCAACAAATGGATCAAACTCAGATATATGTCAAGAACAACTCAAGAACACTTTGAATATCTTATGAACTTGATGAGTTTTCCGGTGCCGAAAGGTTTTCCGAACAACAATTTTTGCTAAAATTTCAATAAAAACCCACAATAACATACAAGCATGTAATATAACAAGGTTTTATATGAACTAATAAGCAAAACAACAAGATTTTCAAGACTTTAACGCTTGATTTTCCAGAAAAGATGATATTCAAAGCTCAAAACTTAAGAACAATTTCTGAAAATGCTTCAAAAACACAAGATAAACAAACTTGGTTTTAACAAGGAATCGAGCCAATGCTCTGATACCAATTGTAGGTCCACCCGGAGGATCGAGTAACCTCTATTCCCTGTTTTCCGACAAACCCGAAAGTGCGGAATCCAAACGGGTAAGTTAAACCAAGTTACGAACACGTAAGACACAATATTCAACGATTAACACTCAATGTATTAATGCTAGAAAACGGTTACAATGCGGTGTTTACACATGGTCTCTGTAAACTCTCAGTGTGTGTGTTACAATGTGTTCTCTCGCAAATCTATTCAGACTTGTCTAGTTGTTTCTGTTCTGTGTTTGTGCTTATATAGTAACACAGTGACGAAAACAGGTAGCTGACGAAATCTCCCTGACGAACATACAAGGTCTAACGAAATCACATGTGATTTCGTCTCATATGGGATTTCGCCATACAAGGGGATTTCGTCCCACACATGTGTTTTCGTCACATCAGGTTGGCCCAATGCAAACAAATGGGGGTTCAGCCCAGTTGAAGTTTCTGGCCCAAATCAAAGTTCTCGGCCCAACATGCACAAACGTGAATTCCATAAACTTCAATTTGTAAGTAACTAGTTGTTGAGTAATTTTACTAAACTAGTTGGATGCCCCGCCCGCGTTACGGGGCGTTAAGCCGAATATTTCTTAGTTTAATAACATGTACGCATGTATTTTAGTTACTTGTGCATACTACTCATAACACGATCTAAACAAATTTTATCGACTCAACCAATTAAACCAAAACACTATCATAGTTTTGCTAAAAAAAAGATGGCAAGCCTGAGCTGGGGGCAAAATAGTAAATTGTCATAAACAATGAGCGAGTGTCAGACACCTGCTTGACAAAAAAGTTAGATTGAGTAAACCAAGTAAAATAAAAACTACTATAGTTTTGAGAAAAAAACATTTAAAACGATAGCAAGACTTCAGATTTTAACTGAGGGCAAAATCATAAGTTTTTAAAAGAGGATAAACTCATGATTTTAAACTGAGGGCAAATTCGTAATTTTTAGTTGGGGGCAAAACCAAAAATTTGTTTTGAACGGGGAAAAAATCATAGTTTTGAACTAAGGGCGAAATCGTAATTTTTAGCTGTGGACAAAAGCATAAATTTATTTTGAACTAAGGGCAAAACGTAATTTTGAACTGAGAACGAAATCGTAATTTTTGAAAGAGGCAATTATAATTATATTATATTATACTAACATTAATTAAATTAAACTAAAAAAAGAATTGGGCAGCCGCCCATTTAACCCAATGGACGGCAACAACTGTTACCCCTCATGGGTTTGTAGATGTAGAATAGTCAAACTTGTGACATCATCATGACATCATCATGATGATGTCATGATGATGTGGCGTCGGGAACCGGCTCGCGGCGCTTCGTGTTTCGCGTGTCGAACTCTGGGGCGCACGACGGAGGAATGTCGTGACGTCGGGCTTGAGCCGAACCTAACCGGGTCGAACCGAGTCGAGTCGAACCGAGCCGAGTCACGTCCACAAAATATGTATCAACAAAAAACGATAATAAATAAAGTAAAACAAATACCTAATAGCTTTGTTCATTTCTTTTGTTTTCATAGTTTGAAATCGTGCTATTACATACTCGTCTTTTACTTTATTAAAAGTTTCTTTTTCAACCGCACAAACTATAGCATTGTTCAAATATTTCGAGCCTATTTGATTGTGTACATTCGTCTTGACAAGCTTCAATTAAAAAAAACATTTTACAACGGTTGCGGTTGCAATCAGTAAAATCAAAGCTAGCTTCACTACCCGATAAACCAAAGGAAAAGAACTATGTGTTCTGGTTTCCACCATAAGACGAGCAAAATCACTTATTCAGTTATAATCATGGTTGTAAAAGTCCCGACTAGGCTCCGAGTACTCTTTGAGTACTCGCTCCAAGGTAGTCTGCCGAGGCACGAGTACTGGTCTCTCAGGTCAATTACTCCCCGAGTAATCTCCGCCTAAGCCGAGTACTTCCCGAGTACTCCCGAATCCGACTAGGGAGCGCCTAGCGACTTTTGCAACCATGGTTATAATATTGTTTTGGATCTTAGACTACCTTTATCAATTATATTTAGGACCTCTTTTCAATTCTATTATTGTTAATTTGAGCTTATTTTATCATCCGGTTTTAATTATTCTACAAGTTTTCGGGTTGTAAAATGTTTGAGCTTATAACAAAAATGGGATTTTAGTAAGATCAAGTATCTTATTTTCTGGCTAGGGGTATTCTCGTATCTTTTTAGGGTATCCTTTGTATAAAACCAGAAAAGAAAAACTACGAATAAGGGGTTGAGCCTAACAATATAGTTCCACTTCCGCCCCTGTACATACATACATACATTATTAATGTATGTATGTATCATATATGAATAATTGTTAGTTAATTTCAGTTATATTTGTTTATGGTTTGGTTATCAGGTAGCACTTGTAGGAGTAGGAAGTCATGCCGTGACTCCTGAAGTTTACTGGAAGTCTGTGTTACCAAACAGTCCTATGCCAAAATCAATCAAAGATCTTCTATATTCAGGGGGGGGGGGGGGGGGGTAGTTGCACGGACCTCCCATCCGCCGGAGTATTGCAACTCCGCAAGCTAGCTAGTTCATCTCATTTTGTAATTTCTGAAAGTGTTACATATTATTATGTAATATCATATATTTTAAGGAAATAATTGACAGAATGGAACAATGAGAAGAGCACCGCAGGAAAAAGTGGCGTAGGCGTTCATTCCTACAAAGGGAAGCCACTTTATTTTGAGGTACAAAATGTACCTGGTTTCCACACATCCTTTCTCAACAGGTACACGGAGGCTGCATCCGAGAAGGCTGTATCCTTTCTCAACAGGTACACCGAGGCTGCATCCGAGAAGACTGCATCCTTTCTCAACAGGTACACAGAGGCTGCATCCGAGAAGGCTGCATCTGTATCCTTTCTCAACAGGTACACAGAGGCTACATCCGAGAATCAGCTCAAGGATAATCCAAATGCAGCGTTGTTCTTCTTCGAAAACGACTTGCGTCTAGGCAAAGAAATGAATCCATATTTCACTAAAAACGACCAAAAAGCGACGTTTTTACCACGAGAAATCGCTGATTCAATACCTTTTTCTTCAAACAAGCTTCCCCAAATTTACAACGAGTTCTCAGTTAACCCCGACTCCATGGAAGCCAAAATCATGAAGCAAACGCTTGAAGAATGCGAGAAACCAAGCAACGAAGGTGAAGAGAGGTATTGTGCGACTTCATTGGAATCCATGGTGGATTTTAGCACTACCAGACTTGGTAAAAAGGTGAAAGTGATTTCAACAGAGGTAAACACTAAAGAAAGTACCCTCGTAGGAAAGTACAAAATCGAAGTCGCTAAAAAGTTTCCTGCAAACACAGCCGTGGTTTGCCATAAGCTAAACTACGCACACGCAGTCTTTTATTGCCATAAAACCGTTAGCACTCGAGCCTATGCAGTTTCTATGATCAGTGCTGATGGTAAAAAAATGAATGCGGCTGCGGTTTGCCATACTGATACCTCGAAATGGAACCCGAAACACTTGGCGTTCCAAGTGCTTAAAGTGAAACCAGGTACCGTTCCGATTTGCCATTTCTTGCCTGAAGATCATGTTGCTTGGGTTCCATACTAGTAAACTCCATCAGCAGCAAAAACACAGTACTGTATGTGAATGAATATGTGTGTGTGTATGTCAAGAATCTATAAGTGTTGCTTGGGTTACTGTTGTTGCTCTTTTGTTTAATTATCAGCATCTGTAATGGTAAAGTAATAAATGCTGTTTTCTTAGTACTTAATTATGTGTATGTTTAATTAAAATACAAGGATTTCTATAGCTAGTACCACTTTCTCCTTAAACTTTACAAATCGTCACTCTAAGACCAAGCGGTATGGGGGCCGGCTTAGGCCCGGCGAGGCCCGGCGCCGGTCCCCCACACCGCCCCCCTAGCCCCGTCCCGTCCTTTCCGGCTGCCACCCGACGTTCTTCATGAGCCTCATTTTCAAAAAGTTAGCCGTTACCAACGGCTATAATTATTAAAAAAAAAAAAAAAAAAACTTTTTCACTTTAAATATATACCCTCTTTTCATCCATTTTTTATACCATTTCATCAATACTTCTCCCATTCTTCTCTCATTCTCATCCATTTTTATAAAAAACACTCCCTTTTTTTTATACAATCATGAATCCATTCAACCCAAACAACCCCAACCCGAACAATCCCAACCCGAACCAACCTAACCTTTTTTCGAGTCCCGCTTACACTCCGACTATGGATCCTTCGTGGGCCCCTCCACAATCCCAACCCGAACCAACCTAACCTTTTTTTTATGTTATGAAATGAATTTATTTATGTTGTTTTATGTTGTATTTTTTAATTTTTATAAAGTTTTTATTAAGTTAACAAAAAAAAAAACTTAAAAAATTATAAAAAAGTTAGATGGGGTAGCCCCATCCTCCACCCCCTCAAAAAGCATGGAGGCCCATCCTCCATGAGATGGTGATGTGACGCCTACGTGGCGGCCCATCCTCATGGGGATGAGCCTCCCCATACCCACTAGTCTAAGAGGTAGATACAACAAATCCTTATCCTTAGTTACACTTTGATAAGGATCACCAAATGTTTCTGTTGGTGCACTACATCTGTCGACTTCGTCTTGTATCGAGTCTTAGTCTTAGTTTGTTAGATCAGGGCACGTTATTCGAGAAAATAGGAAGTTTTATGTATTGTAAATGCTGATTTCGCTCCTAGAGGCTGATTCCGCTCCTAAGTGTTATTGTGTCGTTTCGAGTGGAATCACAAGTTGTTAATTCCACTCCAAATGACACCATGTCATTTGGGGTGGAATCAGAAACACTATATATAGGTCATTTGGGGTGGAATCAGCACATAGTTCTAAGTTCCATACCGAAGTGCTGCCGGTGTGACGTTTGCATGTAAACTGTTAAAGATCAATACAAAAGGTGTTTTAAAGTGAATTACTTGCTGATTCGAAGTTAGTTTCTTGTTTTCCGCACCTGAAACTGATTAACACTCCTCTGAACGACTCGTTCGGGTCCGAATACGATCCTACAAGTGGTATCAGAGCCAAGTACGAGGAGTTTTGTTGAATTCAGCTGGATATTATTGTTTTTCTGTCTTCTACACCATTCTTTCATCAGTTCAGAAAGATTTAACGGTCAAAACCAGTTCAAATTTTCACAAATTGTATAAAAGTGACTATTAACAAATCCTTGAAAGTTTCATTGCTAAATTCGACTTAAAAATGGGTAAAAATGATGTCCGAGTTGATTCCGCTCGTAATGGATATTTCTGATTTCGCTCTTGGGATACATTGTTGATTCCACTCCTGAGTACATTGTTGATTCCACTCCTGACTACATTGTTGATTCCACTCCTGAGTACATTCTTGATTCCACTCCTGAGTACATTGTTGATTCCACTCCTGAGTACATTGTTGATTCCACTCCTGAGTACATTGTTGATTCCACTCCTGACTACATTGTTGATTCCACTCCTGAGTACATTGTTGATTCTGCTCCTGATTGTCAAACTTCTGATTCCACTCGTAAAATAGGTCTTGATTCCGCTCCTGATTAGTTCCAAAGTTTTGTGCTGATTCCGCTCCAAAATTACTTTGTGATTCCACTCCAAAGTGTAAGTTTCTGATTCCACTCCAAACTGCAAGTTTCTGATTCCACTCCAAACTGAAAATTTCTGATTCCACTCCAAACTGAAATTTTCTGATTCCACTCCAAATTTCATTTTTCGAAGAAAAATTGGACGAGGAGTTTTACAAGGTGAACCAGTTCGTTTGAAAGCTAGTTTGAAAAATTCTTCGATATCGAATCATGAGTGAAGATTTTTACAACGCATTCGCAACATCTCCGACTACACCGGGTGACATTGCTAAGAACATGAACATGGAGAACGAAACCGGAACAATGCAAAAACCTCCGAAACTTATGGGAATTGAGGATTATCACGGATGGAAGAAACGGTTTAAGAATTGGGTTCAGGCGAATCATCTAAAAGCTTGGGAGAGCATCGAAACTGAATATGAGAGGCCAAAGAATACAATGGGAGCTGATAAAATCATTTCTGAATTTACTGAACAAGAGAGGGAAAGTTATAAAGGAGAGAAAATGATGATCAATTTGTTACAACAAGCGGTAAAAGAAGATATATTTGTGTTGCTTCAACATGATGAAAATTCTTATTCTATCTGGGAAGCTCTTCAAAAGAAGTTTGAGGGAAGCACTGAAATGTTACAAAGTAAAGCAGCTTTGTTGAAAAAAGAGTTTGAATTGTTTACGTGCATGCCTGGTGAAACAACAAAGAGTCTTATTGAAAGATATTGTCATCTTGTATGCACCATGTCACAATTGAAGATTACAAAAACTCCAGCAGAATGGGTTGAAAAGCTTGCTGATGCGTTACCGCAAAAGGAATGGGGTACATATCTGATGATATTGAAGAATTCCGGACAGTTTAAAAGGTTATCAATTGCACAGTTTATCGAGAAGTTGGAGGCACAGGATCTGGAACAGCAGAAAATTGCTAGAATGAACAGTTCAACTCATCAACAAGATATTAAATTGTATTATAAAGGAAATGTTCAAACTGCTGAAGCAAGTCCAAAGATACAAACTGCATTTAGTGCTGGAAATCAATCTACACCAAGCAGTCAAGGATCAGTCAACACTAGTGGGTTTTCAACAGTGAATCCTCCAAATGTTCAAAATGCATCTGCTGGAAATGGGCATTTGATTCAGTGCAATGTAGCTCTACATCTTCAAAACGGTCAAAATTATTCTGAAGAAGTTGTAAAGCATCATATGGGATTATTGGTCACTGCATTAGAGTCTTATGAAGGTTTGATTGCCGGAAGAATTGGTAATCCGATGCTCACAAAGGAAGATTATGACCAAATTGATGCAGAGGAGCTAGAACTGATGGATATTAAATGGGCCTTAGCGAGCGTTTTGAGGAGAGCAGAAAAATTTAGATTGGTTACAGGAAGAACTGATTTCTTGGATGCAAATCTTTCTAATCTTGGATTTGATAAATCTAAAGTTGTTTGTTTTCGTTGCAGGGAGAAAGGCCATTTTAAAAGGGAGTGCAAGAATCAGGAACCGAGAGGAGCAAAGGAGTCTGCTGGGAAAGATGATTATTATCGGAAGACCATTTATCAGCAAATTACTCACCAACCGCATCAACAAAAGGAACCTCAAACGGCACATGGAAGAATGATCGAGGATGCAAACAGGAAAGCTTACTATGGCATCATGGATCAAGATGACGAGAAAGTAGCTGAAGGTTTTAGCTGGGACAAGTACATTCCAGCTGATCCCAATGTGAAAGCTTTTATTGCTCAGATTGTGCAAAAGCCAGAGTTGCTGAAGGAGTGGATGGATGTGATGTCAGATAATGAGAAAAATGAAGATGAAAGATCCGTTTCATCTGAAAATAGTTCATCAGAAACAAGTGATAGTGATGAAGAGATGGAACAGATAAATTTGGGAAAAACTCATTTATCTTCTGACACTTTTGAATTTTATTTTGCAGAAAAATTGAAGAAACTGAAAGAAAGGAAAGCTGCAAAGGAAATGAAAGAGGTCAAAGTGATTGAGAAGATTGTGGAAGTTGAAAAGATAATTGAAGTCGAGAAGATCGTTGAAATCACAAAACCCTGTCTTACTTGTTTAGAGTCATGTAAACAATGTATAGAAAAAGATGAGAGGTTTAGTGAGTTAGAAAAGTTGAAAGAAAAGTTGTTGTTTGATGTAAAAAATTTGAAACAGTCATATGATGTATTGAACAGAACTGTGAATAGTCTGGAAAAGACTAACACTGAAAGAGAGAAAGCTTTGAAGATGTTGAATGCTACCATGATGACAAAGCAGAAAGAGATCAACTTGTACATAGAAGAATGTGCAAAGTGGAAGAAAGAGTTGGATAGTGAAGCAACTGAGAATGAAAGAATCAGAAGATTGCTGCAAAGTTACAAAGGTTGTGACTACATAATCGATAGAATTTATCCAACAGTTGAAGGATTTGAAGTGTTTAAAGGTGAAGAAACAAAGCCAAAGAAGAAAAAGGATACTGGTAAGAAACAGGGTGTCTGTTATAATAAGTGTCCGCCTCCGATTTGGGAAGGGTATTCGTCTAGAAAACCTAACGAGGAAGAATTAAAAAAGGCAGTCAATATAAAGTTGGAGTCTGAGATAACCGATGTTTTACCGGATAGTATTGACGTCACATTCACAGCGTCCGACACAGATCATGAGTCCGACCTGATAAAACGAGTGGTCGATCAGGTGTTGGATAAGGATGAGGAGTCAGAGTCAAAGTCCGAATCCCAAAGTTCGTGTCAGTCAGTCGGGAGTTCGAGTTCGTCCGAAAAGAGTTCAAAATCATCGGGAAAACGGGTTTACAGTAAAGAGTTTTTGTTGTCAAAATCTAATTTGAATGATGAAACATTTGAAGTTGCATATACTTTGAATGATTCTGACAAATTATATTTTGATAAAGAATTTCCAATAAGAGGTGTTAAACCAGAAATGATCAAAAAGGTTTTCAAACTAACAGAAATTAATATTTCTGAAATAAAAGATGAAAATCTTACAAGAAAACCAAGACCTTACACTTCAAGAGCACAACAACGTTTAAACAAGAAAAAGGGTTACAATTCTGGTTCTGGTTTTCAAAAGAAACCTAACCAAAATTGTAGCTACAAAAAGAAAGGCTTAGGTTTTATTCCACCTGAAAACTCTAAAAATGAAAAATATGTTCGGGATTTTAAATCAAAAATGACATATGTTGCAGGAACTAGCCATGAAGAAGAAGCAAAGAGCTCATTCTGGAAACAGTCAAATCAGGAATTTATTGCTGAGAAAAGAAAGAATGGAGCTTATGTGAAGAAAGAGACAAGAACCTGTTTCCGATGCAATGAAGCTGGTCACATTGCATGGAACTGTCCGAAAGCGACAAACACAAAACAGGGAGTTTCTGAAAAACTGAAAGAAGTTATTGTTGATAAACTCGAACCACCAACTGAAAAATTTAAAGTTTTTAAAAATTCAACATTTGAAGTTGGTGAGTGTTCGAAGAGATTTTACAGGCGAAGTGTTAAACTTGACAACCAAAAATGGGTTGTTAAGAAATCAGAAGTAAAATCTGGTGATGAATCTGATTCCACAAAATCAGAGGAGCCACAGTTTGACGAGAGTGATGAAAACACAGTTCCTTCAATGGATGATGAGAACTTTCCACCATTGAGGACTGAAAATTTTAAAAGGAAAACTGGAAAGTCTGAAATCTCAAATCAGGGTTATTCTGAGAAGGATAACTTTGATGTTGAGAAAGCATTTAATGGGAAAGTTAAGAAGATTTTCGGAAAAATGTTCGATGGGAAGGTTAAAGGGGTTAAGGAGTTTTATGCTAAAAAGAAAGCAACTTATACCCCAACTGCTTCTGAATTGAAAACACCCAAGGCTGGTCAGGCTTGGGTGGACATTTTCTTTGCTTGAAAAACCTGACTTGCCGGAGATCCCAAGTTTGTAATTGCGGATCAGGAATCGGCATCATTCTTTATATTTGATTGTGTTTTTTGTACAAGTGGTAAATCAAGGACATTAATTTGTACTTGATTTTCTACAAGTGGTTGAAGGAAATGTGATGAACCAGACCCCAACTTTACAAGTGGTAAAATCAAACTTATTTTCCGGAAAAATCATTTTGATTAAAACAAACTTAAGTGTTTTGAAATCTAAATGAGAAAATAGTTTGTTGTAAGGGGGAGTTCTGATTGTTTATGCCAAGTGAATGGCGAATTGACGCAATTCGATATTGGTTGTCACTTTCTGTATAGTTTGTTTTCAAATTTCCTAATATGTGTTTGCATTTTAGGGGGAGTAGAAAATTTCAGAAAATCCAAAAACATTAGAAATTTTGAAAATGTCAAAAACATTGAAAAATTCAAAATGAGTTTTGTTGTGAAAAAGAGGAAATGATAGTAGATCAGTTGGACTGTCACAGCATGCTAAAGAAATGGAAAGATAAAAATGTGATAAATGATCTCACTAAAGATGTGACGATAGGCTCAGCTAGACTAGTAGATTTGCGATAACGATACAAATCTAAATGAAAAAGCCTAGTTCTAGTGGGAAACATGGTCAAAAGCATAGTACTTAGTTTTGTCCTTCTTGATTGTATGCCTACTCAGTAATTGCTGATTGTCGAAAGACATAAAACTGGTTAAGTTTGTGAAATTTCACAACTTTGCTGAAAAGTCACTGTGATTGTGTATTTCATTTTGCAAAGATTTAAACTTTTTTTATTTCTTTATTTTGTTTAAGCATCGGACATCCTCTGCGTATACGTGAGTATCGACCTGGATGTTGTTGCCTAAACGTTCTGCTTTATTTTCTTTGGTGTTTCGTTTAAGCTTTGGATCACCTCTGCGTATACGGGAGTATCGACCTGGTGGTTAAAGCCTAAACAACTTCAACTTGTTTTATTTTTCTTATTTTGTTTAAACATTGGACTTTCTCTGCGTATACGGAAGTATCGACCTGATTGTTAATGTTTAAACATTCTGCTTTGTTTTCGCACAATTCACAGTCGATAAAAGTTTAAAGGCATTACTTGAGTCAGTGTATTGCATGATGAGGGGATATGTTGAGATCGTGGGGTCCATAAGAATTTAGTGCTATCTAAATATACCCTAACGTATCGGTAAGCATTTCGAAAGTTTTTAGATTGAGTTTATGTGGACAACAATATCGTCAATCAACGTGAATTGTTTAGAGCTGAAAATGTTTAAAGCTTAACGGTGTTGGTGATTGGTTTCAAATACTGATATGATCCTCTTACACAAACTCACAAAAATATTGTTTGTAAATATTTCTTTACTGCATTTCATTTAAATTCAAAAATTCCAAAAAGATTTTCAGTGTGTTTTAGCATAAATTTTGAAAAACTCAAAAAGATTTTCGACAACTGATATTGGAAAGCTGATTGTCAAAATTCCGAGTGCTAAACATGATGACATTGTTGTGAGGGGGAGTGTGTCTTAAAATGTCAAAATATGTTTTTAAATCAACAAGTGGTTCATCATGTATTTGTGATCTGAGGGAGAGTGTTTGTTGATGCATATGAAAATTAGAGATTGATGCACTTAATTTGTTAAATCTAGAAAATTTATTTCTGGGGTAAGAATGTGCAGAACTAGAGCCAAGTTTCGATCCTGGAAATGAATTGCTATGAAAGTCAGACAATGATCCTGAAGCAGACATTGCTGAAGAATAAAGGAATGCCAGCAAATCGAGAGGGGAAGTCTGAAGATATTCAAGCAGATATTATTAAAGAGGAGTTTGTTGATGTACAGAAAGAAAGAGAAAAGCCCAGAGACTGATCAAGACTGAAGATGTGAAGACACAGTATTGTTGTGACTCGATAGTCGACTCGTCAACATCTGAGGGGGAGTCTGTTGGTGCACTACATCTGTCGACTTCGTCTTGTATCGAGTCTTAGTCTTAGTTTGTTAGATCAGGGCACGTTATTCGAGAAAATAGGAAGTTTTATGTATTGTAAATGCTGATTTCGCTCCTAGAGGCTGATTCCGCTCCTAAGTGTTATTGTGTCGTTTCGAGTGGAATCACAAGTTGTTAATTCCACTCCAAATGACACCATGTCATTTGGGGTGGAATCAGAAACACTATATATAGGTCATTTGGGGTGGAATCAGCACATAGTTCTAAGTTCCATACCGAAGTGCTGCCGGTGTGACGTTTGCATGTAAACTGTTAAAGATCAATACAAAAGGTGTTTTAAAGTGAATTACTTGCTGATTCGAAGTTAGTTTCTTGTTTTCCGCACCTGAAACTGATTAACACTCCTCTGAACGACTCGTTCGGGTCCGAATACGATCCTACAGTTTCACTATTCTCAGAAGTGATCACACCTAATTAATTACAAAGAATTTTGAATGTATGGTTACACATAATTATAAAAAAAAAATAAATAAAAAAAAATTCTCACTAGCTCTTCTCTTGTTAATAAATTATCGTTTCAGTTTTGATTTCAGTTCCTTCAAATGAAGTTTTTCTTCTCCACGTTTGGACATTTCTTTTTGTAAGTGTGTTTCTGTACATGTAAGAGAAAATTATGAAAATAGGTTCACCATCATTTTTAGCAAAATAGGCATTGAATTTGAGATTTGTAAAATAAGTAAACCGTAAACATAGGTGACACCTTTTTAGTCCACACTCCGACTTTAGGACACCTTTTTAGCTCATAAAAAAGTACAATTGGGTCCACATGTCACCCAAATAAACAATAAAAAAAAATTTACAAATGTAAATTGCCGATACCATTTTAGCCGACGGGTTAAAGAAGTAGAAACCATTTTTGTCGGCACTGAAAAAGAGGGATTGGCACTTTTGACCCCACTAACACCAACATTCTCAAGTCTTGATATATGCAACCTCCCCTCAAGAAGATTTAGATCCCTAAGTTCCCCATGGCTGATGCTGGCTCAAGTGTGGAAGATCAAACCATATGACATTTCTGAAGGCCCATGATCGAGGTATCGCGGTTGCAAGTAGCGTACCGTGATGAGCCAAACCAATTGTTTTTTTTTCATGTGTCAAATCTTTAACATGTCTATGCAGGTGTATTCGACGTTTTTTTGTTTTTTTGTTTTGCATAGCTTGGACATAGTTGCATAATTGGTCCGACAGGATTAATACAGCCACAATGCGTAGATAGCATCATCATTACTTAATTCAATAATATCTAAACATTTCAAAGCTTCAATTTCATTACATACATTTAACACCAACATCATTCTATTTACAGTTATTTATTAGATGATCCTGATGCAAGAAAAGTAAACTCAAACATAAATACAGGCACCAAAGGTTACCTTGTGTTTAGAACGCTAAGTTATGTCAAAACCATCATTCGTCAATCTCGTCAATCTCTTCATCATCACCACCCCTCATCATCATCGGACCTATATGTATAAAAAAGGGAGATTTAGCGAACTTTTGTTAGTTATAGTAGAAAAAGCATTAAGTTTGCTAGGAAATCATGCATAATGAAACATATAGTGATGTATGCATGTCATTTGAAAATTAAGGCTAATAATATTAGATAATTATTATATATGGATTTATATATCTTTCTAAAATATTATATGGTAGCAAAAGTCATTGTATTTTTAACATTTTCTTCCACTGTAATAGATAAGAAAATGAACAATACTGAAATCAAAAGCAACATATGTTTTCCAAAAGTAGATGCAAAACTAATTACTTCAATCATTCGCTTTTTTGTTTATCATGAAAATTCACAACTGTTTTTCAGAAGAAAGGGTGTATTTTTAATAGAAAAGAGTAAAAATAAGAAGAAAGAAAGAGACGTGAAAAACGTCGTGAATATTACCAAGCTCGTCAGGCAACTTAAGCCGGTAAACAACCTTACCAATTCTTTCCAGAATCTTGAACGTCCCAACATAACGTGGATTGAGCTTGCCGCACTTCCCAAAACGTATCACACCCTTCCAGAGTGAGACTTTCAACAGAACACGTTCGCCCACGGTGAATTCCAAGGGTTTCCTACGCTTGTCGGCGTAGCTTTTCTGGCGATCACGTGTTGCCGCCATACGATTTCTGATTTGAACAATTTTCTCAGAAGTTTCGAGTACGAGTTCTGGACCTGTGATTTGACTGTCACTCACCTCAACCCAACAAAGAGGAGATCGGCATTTCCGGCCGTACAACGCCTCGAACGGAGCTGCCTGTATGCTATATTAAAAGTATTATATGTATTATTTTTGTTTTTTCGATATTTTTAACCCTTCCCACATATTTTTAAATTTAATCCATTTAAAATCAAATTAATATGAGTAAAATGCGCGGATAGTCCCTGTGGTTTTGCAAAATAACACCTATAGTCCCCAACTTTTGGAAATTACACTGGTGGTCCCTGCGGTTTGATAGTTTGTTACTCGGATAGTCCCTGGAGTGGATGGCGGTTAGTTTTCTCCGTTAAGTAGATGTGAAATGACAAATTTACCCTTCATATTCTCCACTCTATAAAAACAAAATAACCCCACCCCAACCCTAACCCCACCCACCCCCCACCTTTCTCTCTGTTTCCCTTAGACCCAAATCAACCCATCAAAGCCATCGTCTTCATGACCCATGGCTACACATCCGACACCAGCGGGATGTTCCAGAACTTCTGCATCGCGTACGCTAATGGGGGTATGCTGTTTTTGCTGCTGATCTTATTGGTCATGGTCGATCAGACGCCCGCCTTGTGATAGATCCTTGGACACTGGAATCTCTTGGATTTGGGTTTGTATCCATGTCCAGTATTAAGGAAGCTGATAGTTGCATCAGGTACCTAGATGGTTTTGTTCTTGATGGTCGTGTCATCACTGTGGAGAAGGTAAATGTCTTTTATTTGCTGATTTTCCATGCATTTTACTTGTTATTCAGTTTGTTGCTGATGAATTATACTTAATTATATCTGAAAGATTATGTTTTTAGTTTTGTTATCAAGTTTGAAAGTTGTTTGCTTTCGTGGGTGAAGTGTTTGTTTTGACAGATGTTGCTTGCTGTATGTTGCGGCTCTTCATCAGAGTCCCAAATTAACAAATCACATCAAAAGCAAATATCAGACTATCAAACAGAGAGAAAGGTGGGGGTGGGTGGGGTTGGGTTGGGGTGGGGTGAGGTGGGGTTGTTTTGTTTTTATAGGGTAGAGAAGATGAAGGGTAAATTTGTAATTTCACATTCACTTAACGGAGAAAACTAACCGTCATCCACTCCAGGGACTATCCGAGTAACAAACTATCAAACCACAGGGAGCACCGGTGTAATTTCCAAAAGTTGGGGACTATAGGTGTTATTTTGCAAAACCACAGGGACTATCCGTGCATTTTACTCAATTAATATACTATAATTCGACTTGGTTCATGAGCTCTCAAGTAGAGCTGGGCCAAGCTCGGGCTTGACTCTATAACAAATTAAGCCAAATCGGCTCGTTTACAGTAAAGCCGACGGTTTTTCAAGCGAATCATAGGCCATGAGCCTTTTGAACATCAGTAATCGTGCTTGGGGCCCTGGTCTTTTCCAATAACAGCCCAACAACGAAAAACCCCCAATCTCACCGATTCCGTCAACAACGGCGGCGCCGGTGGAGTTCCCGCGTCAGCAGCATGTAACGTCGCAATTCTCTACTCTCCCACATTAATCCTCCGTCTTTCTGAGCCTTTATTCTCCCTGTAAGTTTGCTTATTCAATTTTCTTGTCTTTACATTTTGATTGTTGGGTAGTTGGAGTTCGTAGCTAGGGTTTTGATGTTTGTGATTTGGGTGTTTTGTGTTTGCGATAAGTTAATTGCTTTTTTTAAGTGGTGGAGAAGGGGTTCTCAAGATAGAATGATTTATCTACTGTGAATTGATAACTGGTGTAAGGTTGTGTAAAAAGTTTGTATCTTGATTCTATAATTAGGTTAGAAAGTATAAACTGGTTGAATAAACGAAATGTTAAATAGTTAGTAATGAAGATTTCCGGATTGTAAAATGATATTTGTAATTTGGGGTTTTGTTATTTGTAATATGGGGTTTAAGGTAATTTACATATATGGCCAATTAGTTAATTTGTTTATGTAATACTGAGAGTGTGGTAGTTGTTTAATATTTTACTTTTTTTCAACTTGCAGAGAAGTGATCATCAAAATAGAATGATTTAGTGATTGCAAATTGAATATAGGAAGTGTTAAATAGTTAGTAATGAAGATTTGCGAATTATGAAACGATGTTTTGAGATTAGATATGTTTGAAATTGCGTATAAGTAAATACTTTAGTTAACTAAAATCAGTAACTGGATTGTGTTAGTTCTTAACTGATAGAATGATTTGGTTGAAAGTAAATTCTAATTAGTTCGAATGTGAGAGAATGAAGAAAGTTAACGGGGTTGAACCGTAGAAGAGTCAAAAAGACACGATTAGTTTATTTAATATGTTAATTGCTTGAATGGTTTGTTTAATTGCATGTTTACCCCCTTCTTTAAATTCATAGGTTTTAGGAGTTTTGAGTCGAAGAAGTCAGGAAGTCTTGCTGAAAGCTTCCATGATTGTAGGTATGTTCGACCCATTTGACCCTTTGTAGCTATTTTTTTAGTTTTACTCATAGTTGTTAATGGCGAATAGCGACAAATAGCGATAAGGTACCTATATGTTACATAGCAAATAGCGGGTGGCTATTTTATAAATAGCGATACACTAGAAAAGAAATTTAAAAAAAATATATATTTATATTATATAAAAATACCCTGGTATATATGCTATTTTACATGTATATTTAACAAAAACCTAAAATCCAGCTATTTTATAGCTATATTTAATTGCTATTTATATGAAGGAAAACAACAAAAATAAATAAACTATCGCTATCTATCGCTACAACCTTAATAGCGAGCCTAGACCTATACGCTACGTAGTGCGCTATAACGATTGCTACGCTTGCTATTGACAACTATGGTTTTACTCGTTTGACCCGTTAGAGACAGAAACATTACACAGATTGACCCATTCAAATGTAAATGGGTCGAATGGCCACTTCTTGCTTTTCAGATGCATAATATTAAAAGTTTTAATTATTTTGACCATGAAAAGTTGATAACATCATGCGTTGATTGCTGACTCGTAAAATATTTCTGTAATATTTCTCAGGTTTTCAGCTTGCTCCAAGCTTCCATGGTTTTATATGGCTTACCTAATATTTTATTAAATTGACAACTTTTTTGTGTGGAAATATCAGGGTTGGTGAGTGTGGGATTTGTAGCAAGAGCGAAAGCTTTGTATATATTTTGTTTCCGCTCACTTCTCCAGCATTGTACAATCCAGACCCAGCTATTGGGCCGGCCAAGCTGGGCAGGCGCCCAAGGCCCAAAGTTTTTAAGGGCCCGATAGATATATGTAGGTTTAGTATGTATATACACATTACAGGCCCAAAAATATTTGATTATGGCTGAATCTCACCTAATCCCTGTTGACGGCAAAAAATACAGGCCCAAAGTCCCAAACGGTGAATATAAGGCCCAATAAAAGATCCCTGTTGTAGAATTTTTTGAGACCCAGTAGAATAACAATATACCCTGTTCGTGCGTGCTCAGTAGCGCTCAAAAAAAAAAAAAAAAAAAACCTGTGACGTTTCAATTTGATCATCGACCTCAGATCATCATTCATTCATTGTTTCAGCCTTCGGGTATGAATTTGTGAAATTGATTAATAGAATGTAAAGTTTTGATTTTTAGATTTAGAATTAGTCAATTAGATGAAACCTTGAATCTTTGATGTTTGGATTTACTGAATAGAATTTAATGAAACTTTGAGTCTCTGATGTTTAGTTAAAACTTTGATGAAACTTTAAATTTTGATGTTTAGTTATTACTTTGATGAAACTTAGAATATGTGATGTTTAGTTAAGATTTAGAATTAAATAGAACTTTGATGTTTAGATTTAGCATTAGATGAAACTTACATGTTTTAAACTTTGATTTTTTTTGTCTAAAAATTATGCCTCACATTCCTAAATACAAATACCTATCCCGTAGTCAAAAAGGTAAAAAGAAGCTAGAGAAAGAAAGAGCAAAGGCTGACAAAGGGCGTTTACTAGTATTGTTTTGTTAAAAAGAAGCTAGAGGAAGAAAGAGCAAAGGCTGACAAAGGGCGTTTACTAGTATTGTTTTGTTTATTTTATAACAATTAATCAATTATCGTCGTATGGTGGTTTTTGGATATATAAAATGATAAGTTTATATTAACCGTGGTTTGTGAGTTATGAAACATGTCGTCTCATTCCTGTTATTGAACCACTTATATTTGTGCTATTGAACTCGTCATAAGTGATTGTGTTCAATGTAACATGTCATGTGATCCCCTTACCAAACATGTATGTGTTAGTGTTTAAGATATTGACATGTTAGAGTATATGTGTCTCATCCAGCTTCAATACTCGTGTTGACATGGCACGTTTTACCATCTTCGTAGGATTGGGGTCACATCTTCCCCACGAATTTGAGGGATGAGGGGGGCAAGCGGTGTTCCGTGTGACCCCGCTCCACGCCAGCACTCCGCAAGGCCTTACCGCAGGTATAACATATAGCCTTAGTGAGCGTGTTAAGGACATACTTTTACTTTTATTAAGACCGGAGAATTCTTTGTGCACAGTTTTATCTCAAAATTCATTAACAACTCCAAATTGAAATCTAAATAACATTTGATAACACAATTCAATAATATCCAACTTTTTAAAAATAAACTACGATATCCAAATTAATGTCTAAATACTTTTAAATATGAAGTAAAATACTAACTTCCGAAATTGCCTACGGATACCACGTGTCTTCAATCCATTAAACGAAATGCCATGATGCAAAACACTTAAAAATGAACATAATAAGCAGTAAAAAAATTCGCACATCTCCCTCTTTTACAAATCTCCAACCACACTTGATATTTAAATAGTGACATGGAACCTAATTCATATACCATCAAAATTCGGATTCCATGACATACACGAACACCTAGAAATTAAGAATAAACAAATATGAAGAATCAACATAAAGTTTTTAATGTGTAATGTTCTAATCCAAATGGAGAAATGTATAAGAACTAAGAAATTAATAATAAAAAATTATGTAGACTATAATCTAATAGATGATAAGATGATCATGTTGAAAGAAAAGTAAAATAAAACATGAAATACACACATTAAGGTTACCTTATGTATAGAGTGGCAAGTGCAGTCCCCACCAATCATCATTCGTCAATCTCTTCTTCATCATCGTCATCAACAAGAACAACATCGTCATCAATAAAATCATCATCATCATCCCAAGGGCTAAATTAAAAAAAAAAAAAAAAAGATTTCACGAACTTTTGTTAGCTATATTCAAACAAAATTTAGATTGATTGCAAATTGCACGCATAATGAAACAAATAGTGAAGTTATCTATGCGTGTGAGTTGAAACTAAGGTTAATACTATTATCTACATTTTATTTACCTTTCCAAAATATTATATGGAACGTAGCAAAGGTGATTGTAATTTTTAACATTTTCTTACACTGTAATGATATTTAAGAAAATAATAAAAAAAAGGGTATTGGATTTTAATAATCCCAAGTTTCACTAATTGGCCGGTAATAATCTCAACTTCAAAAATTGCCTGTAACAATCCCAACTTTTATGATTTTGGCCCCCAATGATCCTTTGCTAATTGGGTTATAACCCATTTAGTTTTTTGCTGACTGGGTTGCTGACGTGGCAGCATCACCACCTCCACCTCCTCCTCCTCCTCCATTGCCACCACCATCTTCTCCAGCCACCACCATCATCTCCAACCACCACCATCACCCACCACCATCACCTCCGACCACCTCCACCTCCACCTCCACCCACAGTCTTCCAGCACCAGAAAAACATTATCACCTCCGATTCACCATATCCACCGAACACCCCACCCTTCCAACCTCCGGCCACCACCATTAAACTGCCATCCACAACTCCAACCGCCTCACCGGAAAAACGTGATACCTAGATATGGTGGAAATTTTGAAGTTTTGAGCGGTGGAGAAGGTCACTAGAGGTTGGAGATGACAAGTGGTGGTCTCCTTTGGTGGTTTCAGGGGTAAAAAAGGTCGTCGGAATAAGTTGCAGGTCACCGGAGTTGCGTAGATGGTGGAAATTTTAAACTTTTGAGAAGCGGAGAAGATTATAGGAGGTCGGAGATGATTGGTGGTGGTCTCGTTTGGTGGTTTCAGGGGTAAAACGGGTCGTCGGAATAAGTTGCAGGTAGGGCTGTAAACGAACCGAACGAACACGAACAAGGCCTTGTTCGTGTTCGTTCGTTAAGGAAATGAATGTGTTCACGAACGGTTCATGAACACTTACCGAACGAGATTTTATGTTCGTGTTCGTTCATTAAGGAAATGACTGTGTTCGCGAACGGTTCACGAACACAAACGAACACAAATAAATTTGGCAAACGAGATGAAGGATAAAGAAAGATGGCCCAGAGAGTAGCACTCGAACTTGAATCCCTTATTGTGGAATGGAGGTCGGTCGTATTTTCCGATGTAAATAATGAGAAATGAAAGGGAAATGATGCATAAACAAGGTGAAAGTGGGTTTCCTAGTTTAATTGTTAGGGTAATAAAATATATAAAAGTTTAATAATATAAAAAGTACAAATAAAATATAAGTACAAAGATCTTCAATTAAAACACAAACATACGAACAAAAACGAACGCAAATCAACGAATGTTCACGAACACGTTCACAAACACCTTACCGAATGTTCACGAACACAATCGAACGAACGAGACCTCTGTTCATGTTCGTTCATTTAACTAATCGAATGAAATATCTTGTTCATGTTCGTTCGTTTATTAAACGAACGAACATAAACGAACTTCCCGCCGAACGGTTCACGAACTGTTCGCTGAATGTTTGGTTCGTTTACAGCCCTAGTTGCAGGTCACCGGAGTTGGGTAGATGATGGAGGTGGTCGGAGATGATAGTGGTTTCCGGTGGCAGATGATGGAGGTGGTCGGAGATGATGGTGGTGACTGGAGGAGATGGTGGTGGCAGTGGAGGAGGAGGAGGTGGAGGTGGTGATGGTGCCACGTCAGCTGCCACGTCACTTTTAACTAACCCAGTTAGACAAGGATCATTGGTGGCCAAAATCTTACAAGTTGGGACTGTTGTAGGCAATTTTTGAAGTTGGGATTATTAGCGGCCAATTAGTGAAACTTGTGATTATTAAAATCCAATACCCCTAAAAAAATACTGAAATCAAAAGCAACGTCCAAGCAAAATCAAATACTTTAATTATTTGTTTTCTAAATAAGAAAATTTCATTATTGTTTTTGTTTAGAGAACGTGAGACTTATGTACTAAAAAGGTTAGGGAAAAAAAAGAATAAAGGAGATAAATCTTACACTGGACCATCAATATTTAGATAGGGAATGTGAGAAATTTTAGGCCAATCTTCACCCTTCCACCTTTTACTTAGATGTTCACAACCTCTTATCACAAGTTTGTTTAGATCCTTGAAACTTTGAATCTCATCCGGTAGAGAAAGTAATCCATCACAATCTTCAAATTTCATCTTTTTGATGCTTGGAAGGTTACAAGGTAAAGAAATTAATTTCTCACACTTTCTTAATTCTAAATCCTCCAGTTTTGGAAGATTATCTGGTAAAGAAATTAATTCCCCACACATGTAGATCTTTAATCTTTGTAAACAAATAAACATATCGGTGTTGTCTATTGACATGTTTATATCGTCATCGTGAAAATACTTCAAAGAAATCATGAACGACAACTCAATAACCCTAAGACTGGGGAGTCTCCCAAGTGGTGGAATATGCTCACAGTGACGACACCTAGAGAAAACAATTTCAACCAAATTCCTTAAATTGTCCATCCAACTTGGAGAAATGGTCTTTCCCATGTAATCATACATTTTCAATATCTCTAAAGATGGATTTGGCTCTAATCCCTCAAGAACCTCTTCTTCGATGTATGGAAACATTTCTGGTGTACTTTCGTCCCAGAAGTTACCACTGTCCGACCACTTTAACACCAACACCGACAGATTTGTTTTGCATATGAGATTGGCACTCTTGGCCTCACTTAAACCTCCAACATTCTCAAGTCCTCGTATCTCCAACTTCCCATCAAGAAGATTTAAATCCCCCAATTCACTTATTTTGGCCCCTCTCTCCTTACCAACAGGAAACCATGGAAGCATTCGAAGACTAGTTAGTTTCCCGATTCCAAGCGGCAAACGTCGGAGTGAATCACAATCATTGATGTCCAAACGTTGAAGGCTAATCATGTCTTTTAGGCCGGTAGGTAAAACTTCTATACCCGAGCCTAACAAGGTCAAGTATTTCAGATATCTGAGCTTGCAAATCGATTCAGGCAACTGACACAATTCACTACAATAACATAAAATCAACACTTGCAAGTTTTGGAGATATATAATCGAATCAGGTAAAACTCTTATACATGAATCTGATAAATTCAAGTATCTCAGATGTTTGAGTTTACAAATTGATTCTGGTAATGTCCTTAACTTTGTAAGAGCCAGGTGTAATACCCTTACATACGCGTGGTTGAAAAGTTGATTAATGCAACCTTCATCCCCCTCCCCGAACATGAATATTGACCTTAATGATGTTAACTTTTCTAAATCCTTAGATGATAAAATTAACATTTCATCCGGACATGACGAGCTCAAATGAAGCACCTCATTTGGGATTCCATCCTTGTTACAAGGAGGCTCTATAACTAAACAATCATGTCTCGTTACATGTCGTGCCATGTCATGCACTAGATCATGCATTTTACATCTATCAATACCATCCAAATATTTGCTACCCTTCTCAACCTGGAAGAGGGATTTCCAAATCAAACAATTAAAAATCTCTTCCCCTGTCACATACAAGTTATCTGTTTCTTCTCTGGGCGGAATGAAACCGTTTGCTACCCACAACAAGATCATTTCATCTTTTTTTAGTTCATGGCCTTTAGGAAACAAACAAAAATAAGAAAAACATCTCTTTAAATGTGGAACCAAGTTATCATAACTTAACTTTAAAGCAGGCAAGACATTATTTTCTTGTAGGTTCCATATGTTACTGTCTTTCACACGTTGCCAGTCGTTGCTACTACTTTTTGACCACATTAAGCTGCCCAAAGTCTTCACCGCCAAAGGCAGCCTCTTACATTTCACAACTATTTCCCTTCCAATAGGCTCTAGCTTACGTACGTCATCCCCCACTCTTCTTTGTGCAAATGCATGCTTCTTAAATAATAACCATGAGTTCCCTTCTGATAAACATCCCAGTTCATGTTGTAACTCGCGAACCTTAGCCATCATTCGACAAGTTTTCTCTGACCGTGTTGTCATCACAACAATACTTCCTTCTGCCCCACAACTTAATGTTCCACTTATAATTTCCCACTTTTCCTTTTCATTCTCTTCAGCCCAAACATCATCTAGTACGATTAAGAATTTCCTTCCCCTTAACTTGTTTTGGAGGGAAGCTTGCAACGTATCCAGCTGTGTAAGTGTACACCGAGATTTATCTACGGACTCGATGATTTTTTTTATAATCTCATTAACTTGGAAGTTTTCAGAGACATACGCCCAACATCGTAAGTCGAAATATTGATCAACCCTCTCATGGTTATAGACTAATTGAGCTAGAGTAGTCTTTCCCAGGCCTCCCATACCCCATATACCATACACCCGAATCTCACCATTGTCATATTTTCCTATATCTTTGTTGCATATCGTTCTTGTAACCATCTCCACCTCTTCATCTCTTCCTATAATATTTGAAGAATCAAGTATAAGCGAGCTCGTTTCCCTATTCGGCATCTCACCTTTAACTCCCACATCTACATGACTTGTGTCACTAGAGGTCAAGTTAAACTTAAGTCTCTTAGATGCTATGTCATCCAGTTTTGTTCTTATGGCTTTAACTTTGTGAGCAGCCCTAACACGAAACTTAAATTTGGAGAATGAGGCTCTTACCTTGTATTTGATTCCTCTTTCGATGTCTATCTCTTTGTTTAGACGTTGTAGCAAAGCTTCAGTTTTGACCTCGTCCAACACATCTTCAACCTTCAAGGATGCAGATCTGAGACGTCGAAGCCATAACTCTACAGCCTTTTCCTTGACTTGTTTCTCTTCTGCATCTTCAAGAACAGCTTGGATCTGCTCGAAATCTTCCTTGAGAGCCAAAATATCGCCGTTGAATGCCCGAAACAGAGCAAACTCTTCCTTAGCTGCATCACTAAGTGTCCGCACCACCTCGCTCACAAGGGCCGAAACAAGTGCATCTGCCATGATTAATTAATGTTTCAAAATCAAAGATCAATTGTAATTCAAGAAGTGTGTGGAGAAATTGAAGAGGTAAGTCAGCTTAAATAAGTGTGATTAACTCATTACTCATTATTTTATGCACGGGTACATTTCCAGGCCAGCTAATTGCTTACGTGATTAGATAGTTTAATATTATTATCATGTACATGGCCGGCTATATTATTGCAACTGCACCAATTCTTTGAAAAAAATAAATAAATAAAATAGTTATTTTTTTAGTGTCATTAACGATCAAGTTTTTTAACAAGTTGTAGTGGTTGTACATATTTGGGGTTTAATAAAATGCAGCAGCCGTTGAAAAAAAAAATTAACATGTTGTAATTAACTATGATTGTGGGGTGGTTGTTACTTGTAATTAACCTGGTCGTCTGCAGGCCAGTTCATTGCTTAATAATCTCATTGGATAGTTTAATGAGTTAATTACTGTTTTCGTCCCTGAGGTTTGTCAAAAATAACGGTTTCAGTCCATTAGTTTAAAAATTGCGATTTCAGTCCATTAGTTTCATTTTCGTAACCATTTCAGTCCACTAACTTAACTCCATCCATTTATTTTGTTAACTTTGAGTTAACTAACTAATTCAGGGACGGTTTGCGTCAGTTTTAGAAACACAGGGACTTAAGTGTAAACTCTAAAACATTAAAACAAAAAAAATAGTAAATTCCAAAAAATCAAAAAAAAATCCAAAAAACCAAACAAATTCCAAAAAATTCTAAAAAATAATAAAAATTCTAAAAAATCATAAAAATTCTAAAAAATTCTAAAAAATCCAAAAAATCCGTTTCGGCGCGAACTGTTTCGAACCCGAACCGTTTCGAGCTGAACCGTTTCGACGCGAACCGTTTCGACCCGTACTGTTTCGACCCGAACCGTTTCGAGCTGAACCGTCCGTACCGTTTCGACCCAAACCGTTTCGAGCTGAACCGTTTCGACGCGAGCCGTTTCGACCCGTACCCACCCGTACC
Organism: Helianthus tuberosus; assembly: GCA_030545235.1. NCBI lineage: Eukaryota > Viridiplantae > Streptophyta > Magnoliopsida > Asterales > Asteraceae > Helianthus > Helianthus tuberosus. The sequence goes on along the minus strand of CM060354.1, from coordinate 16,296,734 downwards.
GTTTCGAAGCCGAACCGTTTCGAGCTGAACCGTTTCGAACCGAACCGTTTCGACCCGTACCGTTTCGAACCGAAACGGTACATCTTGAAACGGTTCGGTTCGAAACGGTTCAGCTCGAAACGGTTCGGTTCGATACGGCACGGTTCGGTTCGAAACGGTTCAGCTCGAAAGGGTTCGGTTCGAAACGGCACGGTTCGGTTCGAAACGGTACGGCTTGAAACGGTTCGGCTTCGAAACGGTACGGGTCGAAACGGTTCGGTTCGAAACGGTTCAGCTCGAAACGGTTCGGCTTCGAAACGGTACGGGTCGAAACGGTTCGGCTCGAAACGGTTCGGCTCGAAACGGTACGGGTCGAAACGGTTCAGCTCGAAACGGTTCGGGTCGAAACGGTACGGACGGTTCAGCTCGAAACGGTTCGGGTCGAAACGGTACGGGTCGAAACCGTTCGCGTCGAAACGGTTCAGCTCGAAACGGTTCGGGTTCGAAACAGTTCGCGCCGAAACGGATTTTTTGGATTTTTTAGAATTTTTTAGAATTTTTATGATTTTTTAGAATTTTTATTATTTTTTAGAATTTTTTGGAATTTGTTTGGTTTTTTGGAATTTTTTTGATTTTTTAGAATTTACTATTTTTTTTGTTTTAATGTTTTAGAGTTTACACTTAAGTCCCTGTGTTTCTAAAACTGACGCAAACCGTCCCTGAATTAGTTAGTTAACTCAAAGTTAACAAAATAAATGAATGGAGTTAAGTTAGTGGACTGAAATGGTTACGAAAATGAAACTAATGGACTGAAATCGCAATTTTTAAACTAATGGACTGAAACCGTTATTTTTGACAAACCTCAGGGACGAAAACAGTAATTAACTCATAGTTTAATTTATTAGCTACTAGTGGAAATACCTGCGCGTTACTAATTATGCTTTTTAGGGCATGTTGCGTAACTTACTTTTAATACCAATTTGCTAAGACAACTATTAATTCACAAGGAGAGTATAAACGAAAGCACAAGTAGATATATGTTTTTCCACCGCCACCAAATTGTTCATCACGTTGGCATATGGTTTCCGTGAAGCTTTTCACGCGTGACAAGGTTTGAGTGATGGAACATGTGAGGGGTGTAGGGTTTATTGTTGGGTGTTGTGAGTGATGACCATTGCCACTAAAAAAGGTTGTGAGTTACAGAAAAATGGTTGATGATATGGCGGAACTTGAATGGGTGTTGTGAGTGATGAGTGAGTGATAGTGATGACCACCCCCACCCCCGTTATAAAAAAACTTGATAAGGATCTCTGTTCATATGGATTTTTATCGGGATGAACTTGGTGTCCATGTTTCTTAAACAACTAATTAAAAAGGAAATGGGTCACATAAGGCAAAAGTGTGAAAACCAATACCGATCATATTTCTGAAACCAAAATTCAATTTGGTTCGGTTTGAGGCCAAACCGAACCATGCAAAGCCCCTACTAAAAATCATGACCCTTTATTTATTTAATTAATGAAAGTGGGAGACCCGCGCGTTGCGGCGGAGTCGATAGTACGAGGGCGTGAGCGTATCATAAACTTACCCGCAACACTTACCATCTGCTATACCTGTAAGGTAGATTACCGTATTGGTATATTTCTAAAATAATCAAACTTACAAAAAACAAAAGATTTGTCATTCAAACAAATATTACATGTATATTATAAAGGAATGCTTGATACCCATCAACGTTAAGGGTGCCAACCATCAACCATTAACATTTAGCTGTTAATCTAGTAAATCTTGTATAGAATGAACATGAATTCATCAGGTTATGAAATAAAAAGAGTAATATGAGAGTCGTTAGGCCATTGTTTGTGGCATGCCAAGCCATGTTGTATGTTAAGAGAGATAATGAACAAATGAATTTATGAGTCATTAAGTTTACATGTTTTGAAATATTAGACGATTAAAAAACGAACAAACAAAGACATAGCTATACTATATAAAAGGAACTATGTTATAAATTGTCACTACAACTCAAGCATTTCCACGAAATCTTTCTTTACTATCAAATGTAAATCGACATATGTTTTCGTCATGAATGTTTGACCATAATTTGAACTCATGCCCATTGGTCAACCAAAACAACATTTGTTGCTAAGCAGAGACAACTTTTCTTTGTTCTATAGGCTGCAGAAACACCCACTAATTTGGATGAATATCCCTGTATAGACATTGTTTTCGACAACATATAATGTGCCAATTCTAATAATCAATTTCACAGCCTAAACAAATGCCAATAGCAACTTGCTCAAAGTACTAAAGTCAAAAAGTTGAAGCACTATTACTTGACCAGGATCAATTTTATATGAATGGGCTTCTTTTTCTTCAGTTGCAGCTACCAACTATACTTCATTCAACAACTCATCATGTGTATCATCAATTTCAACCAACTGATCTACTAACAGTGAATCCATCACATCCCTTAATATTAAAGCATGACCCTAGTCAACGTCATAAATGATAACCAAAAAAATTATTACAATTTTTAAAATAGAAAATTTTTAGCCAGACCATACCTCATTGAAAATCCTCACATAAGGTATCGCTTAATCCCTTAACAATCTATTCAGTGCCTGCAAACAAGCATCAAATAAACAACTAATAATCAAATATCAATCTGACATGTAAAAAAAATATAAAAATGTAAAAGATGAGTACTCCCTAACCACAACCCAGCCTCGTGAAATACAAAACAAATAAGCAAAATAGAAAAAAAAAGTATACCTGAATGTCGCGGAACGCAAAAACCCCAAACACTAATGGCTACATGAAACTTCAATAATTCACTCATATGCAGATGCATAATGTCTGGTGAACAACTTTTCAGTAATGCATTGCAACCTGTCAGTCTTTTAATGACTTCCAAGGTTAGTGTGCCTAGTATAAGAATGACCAGTTTGACCTTATGAACCGTTCTCTATTTAGCTATTTTTTATTTGACCCGTTTGAGATGAATCACAACTCATATTGGCCTTTTCAACCTATTAAATTTTAACCGGTGGGTAAAAAAACATACCGTATCCTCAATTTCAAGAGCACGTTCAATAGAGAAGTCTAGGCCATTAGTTCCCATCGAGATCATTTTGCATGCTCTAACATCAGGTTGATCCACGTCACCATTGGACATTTTAAATTCGTATTTTGGAAGGCTGCTGATGCGACCTTGACCAATGGACTAAGAAAATGGTCCGATCATGATAACCAAACATAGTGCAAACGTGGCACCTGACAAAACAAAGGAACATGAAAAATTATTATTTAGGATACATTGTCATGGCTCAATAATCACAAAAAATTATTTTGCCAGCATGTTCAAATGAAAAATATGAAGAATAAACGCGCGAGTCCAAATAGTGCAGTTGCCTCTTTCAACAGTTTCTTGATCTTAGCACGCTATTGCAGATCCTTCTGACTCATGGATGCTGACAAAGAACACTTTTTAGATAAAAAACTTAGTGCTTTCATAAATAAACGATCACAGTTACTTAAAATTTCCACATTTCACTCAATTTGATTTTTGACTGTTTCTTTTTAAGCTAAGTTTTTTTTATATTTTCTTTTGACCCATTAGAGATAAAAACATACCCAAATCCTTACTCCGCGCTTTTATGCATTCAAATCATGATACAATGGATGGCCTTCGGTACTGCAGTAATCCAATGCTTCAGCAATACATAAGGCAACCCGTAAACGCATTGCCCATTCGATTGTTTGATTCTCCCCTGTGAAATACAAAATATTCATTGCGTCAATTACTCGGGTGCACTATAAACTGAAGATATTCCAAATTGCGAACCAAATAAGACCTAAAATAGTAACAATCGAAACAATAACAAAGAATAAACACTAACCTTGGAGTGTTCATTCGAAGAAAAAGCTTTTCAATTCATCCAAACAATCGAAACAATAACAAAGAATAAACACTAACCTTGGTGATTATTTCGATTCAGTTCGGTCAATATCATAGAGGATACCGATGAAACATAATCTCCATTTGTCCGTCTTTGATGCTAGCTCCCCCGGTAGCACGGTCAACAAGCACCGATATCTCGGTCTTGTTGTCACTTGTGTATATTCCGAGATTTAAATGCAAAAGTTATCTTATAAGGAATCGGTTTAATTGGTCGAAATTCGCCCAAAGTGCATTTATTAAAATTTTTTAAATCATTTTGATTAAAATAATTAGATTACTATTATGACGATATAATTTTTGTAATCATATTTGACAAACTAACTATTTATTGAAAAATGTTAAGAAGAAAAAGTGCTATAGAGCAAGCCAATGCACTCTGGCCCGTAAAAAGGTGACCCGTTCTGATCTGTTACCTAACCCGCTGAGTTTTCCATAAAATAGAAGCATATACGTACAGTGAACTCGAATTCAGCATGTTCTTTGTCTTTGTAAAGTCTTGTCACCTAAAAAAAACACACGAAATTGAAATAAAGAAAAACCAGATTTAAAACAAAAAAAGTCGGCTGCTTCATCATCTGGAATCAACTAATCAAGATCCTGACCTGGTAGATCCACGGGTTGAATTGCTGATGAACTTAATCTACAAGCGGGCAACGAATGACTTTAATAGGTACCCGAAAATGAAGTGATCATATCACTTAGCCTGACCCGAGGCTTATATATTCGGCTGAAAAGATATAATTGAAAAAAAGAAGTGATCATATCAATTTACAGATTTGTTTTACATTGGGTATTGTTGTGATATATCACAACCGATCAGATTAAGCCTAACCCGCTGAGTTTTAAGCAAATGTACAAATTTGTTTTACATTGGGTATTGTTGTGATATGATTCACAATTTACTGCTGCCTCTAGCTGAAACCCTAAATTTAATATATCATCAAATATCTGCAAAAACTCCGATGCATTAACTTCGAAATCAAACCCTGACTATCGATCATCGGACACTAATTCAATCAGTAATCATTTTGACCACAAAATCAAGCCCTATAAAGACAGATGTCGATCATCAGAAACAAATTTAAAAAGTAACCTGCTTCTGCGAACAATCAGGTTGCCTTTCTATCTCCCATGTGAGACTGATGAGTAGGAACAAACCTACAAATCGGTTAGGGTTTCTTCAAATCGGTGTTCTACATCTCCAGTTATTCGTCATCCAAATGGAGAGGGATAGAGGAGGCTAGGGTTCCAGATCGAGAGAAAAAATGAGATTGGAGAGAACGGGAATTGAACTTTGCTAGGGTTCCAATTTGTATGTTCCAGGCCTGAGTAAAGAGGGGATGGGAGTGGAAACGAAGGGACGGACGTCTTCGGTTTGCTCAAACCATTTAATCATCGGTTCTGGTTTCTATAAGGGTAGAAAAGGAAGAAAAGTGGATAAATATAGGAATTTGTTCTAGCTTTTGGTATGCCATCTTAAAAAAAGGATGAAAATTACATTTGTATACATAGGATATATTATATATATATATATATATATAGGGGAAGGCTCATTTGAGAAGAAAATTTTATTGAGAAGAAAAAGAATAAAATGGTATAATTGTAAAACATTAAATAGTTTTTTTTCTCATCTCATTTATTATTATGTTTGACTAATTAATTAGTCATTAAGACTATAATCCTCCACACTAAATATTTTTGCCTACACACATCAAAAGTTATCCTACACATTTCGAAATTTATCTTACACATATTGAAATTTATCCTACACAACTCGTAATTTATCCTACACGCCTCGTATTTATCCTACACTTTAAATGAATTTTTATTTTTATTTTTTGTGAAAAATATATATCTTAAAAATAAGTTACAAATTTAATATAGTTAGTTATTTAAGATGAAAGTACCAATTAATGATGTATGTAAGTTTACTAATATACCCTTATAGTTACATTAAGTACAAATATTAAATGAAGTCTAATGAAGCATTCCTATTGGTTGAAATTTCTTCTTTTTTCTTCTTACAAAGAATTTCTTCTCATTTGAACCCTCCACTATATATATATATATGGGTCCGCTAAAATGAGAACCACCTCGAGTTGTAAGAACCGTGAGAACTACACCGTACGGGGCGAGGTGGACCAAATTTTTTTTTTCACAAACGTAGATGCGTGTATTATAAACACATTTGTAAAAAAAAAATTCAAAAAAAAAAGTTTTTGAGCACCACAAGTGTGTGTTTACGGGTACCGTAAATTTTCCGGTAGGATTTACGGTACCCGTAAACACAAACTTGTGGTGCTCAAAACTACACACACGACATTTTTTTTTTTGAATTTTTTTTTTACAAATGTGTTTATAATACACGCATCTACGTTTATGAAAAAAAAATTTGGTCCACCTCGCCTCGTACGGTGTAGTTCTCACGGTTCTTACAACTCGAGGTGGTTCTCATTTTAGCGGTCCCATATATATATATATATATATATATATAGATAAGTTGTTTTGAGTCTCGATCACGAAAACATCCGAAACGTCATATGTGAGTACAAAAAGGATGTAATTCTTTTAACAAGACAAAAGCATTTAAGTAGAAAGTCATTACACGAACGGCGAACCAACCTCTTATAGAACAAACCATTTGAGCTGAAGACCGAACATGTTTCTAGTATTCATTTCAATAAGTTAACTACACCAACTAATCCCGAATGAACACTACAAAACTTTAAAAATGAATAGGAGGTGTAAGAATGAACACTGTTTTGAATACTATTATACAGACTCTAGTCATATCAAACTTATATACATACATATTTGTTTGAACATGATATATACACATTATTCAATTAATACAACAAAAATTGACTTAACCAAGAGCAAATAAACTACAAATAGAGTGTCTAGAAACCTCATATTCTCTACAATGAGCTATGAATTGCATCCGGGTCCTCTCAATGATGCCTTGTTGTTTTTTCACAATGACCACCGTGCAAGGGAGGTTTTTAAGCATCCTGAAAATTACCGTGTACCGATAAATATTAAACGATCTCATCGTTCATTTTGGAAGCATCTCAAACAACATCCTATTGGACCAGGTGTGGAAGCATTAATACGTGTAGTAGGATTCGGTGGGATCGTGGATAGATGCTTTAAACAAGCCATAATGCTGGATAATATTTCAGATTTTATCTGTACAAACTCGGCTATCGATACATTGTTCATGAACCAGCTGGTATTGTGTGTTGAAGATCCCATTTTTGGGTTCTTGTAACCGATCAGGGTTCTTCTCACTGCAAAAATTAAACATTGTTACAAATCCATAGATCATATCATTAACAAATATAGTAAAATAAGCCAGTTCAAGTTCGTTTGACCCGAAACACTTCTGCTTCAATATTTATAATTATGGTCTTGGGTTTGATTGTAAAATCCATATTATGAACATGCATCAAAAACAAGTTTTGGTCTATTTTCCTATGTTTTTTTTTTCATATCAGAAAATAAAACACACTAAAAATCAACTCATGTAAAAAAATGGTATAAAATGAAGTGTTTAAAAAAACTTCAAAATACAAACGACTTTAAAAAAGAACAATTTTAAAAAACAAATGGTTTAAAAAGGAACAATTTAAAAAACGATAGATGGTTTAAACAAATGTAAAATTACCCCCGGTGTTAAATGACTACATTACACTTTCTTATTACCCCCTATGGTTTGTTGTACTCTGCAATATTACCCCCGGTGTTAAATATTTCTTGCAAACCTTACCCGCTGCAGAAAAAAAAAACATTTCCCGCCTAAAAATGTTTGACCAGACAGTTATAATACACATAAATCAAAACACCAGGAACAAGTGTTGATGCAGATTTTGTGTCTGATGCTTGTCGAATAGATTAGTTTTATTTTACGCTGAATTTGTAATAGTTAGTGAAACGGTCCATCGAACGTGTATAGACCCGCTCGTTTGAAGTGGTCAAACGAGAGGGTTATTCGGTTGACCGTGTGTGTTTGCAAGACAAGGGGTGTGACTATAAATAGAAAACCCTTGTCATTTGCAACACAAGGAGTTTTTAGGAGGTTCAAGTCCTCACCGGGAGAGATCACCACTTGGTCTCTCCCCGGATGTATACTTCTTTGGTATTAGTTCGGTTATCATGTAATCGGGCCGATTTGTAATGTTTTACTACCGGATTAATACAAAGTTGTTTGTTTATCATGTCTAATCTCTCCCGTCTTGAACCGATCTCACACGAATCACGGTTTCGGTCACGAAACTCGGTCCTACAATTGGTATCAGAGCCATGGTGCCCGATTTAGTAAATCTAACCGTTTACTAAGTCACATGTGCTCTAGATCTGTGATTTTCGTGATTTTTGTTCAAGATCTAAAAATGGTGAAAATGGAGAAAAAGACAGATCTGGACCCGAATATTCAGATCTGTGCTGAAACGAGTGTTCGGTTTTATGTTTTTCACCTATATAATCAAGTTATCATCATCAAAAATCAAAAATACAAAGTTTTTGTCAAATCTGCAAATTAAACCGAGTCTGTGTTCTTGATGTTCTTGGCGGCTTCATATCCCGAAAAGATGAAAAAGGTGCTCGAAAGATGTTCTTTGGGTCGAAGGATCCAGATCTGGATCGAAAGATACCAGATATTTTGTGGGAACCTTCAACAACTTCGAAAGATAATCCTTCGTAGCTGATCCTTCGAAAGTCTGGATGTGTGTTTCGAAAGACGATCCTTCGAAAGTCTGGATGTGTGTTTCGAAAGATGATCCTTCGATCTTTCGAAAGATGATCCTCGAGAGATACCAGATGTATCGAAGAGGAAGAAGATGACGGCTGATGTTGCTGGGTATCGCAGAAACAGAAGAAGAAGAAGTCGGACATGAAGATGTTTGTTGATTTCGGATTTTAATGGATTCTGTTCTGCTGCTTGATGTGTATCGAAGTGAAAGAGAGTAGATACAGATGCTGGTTGCTGTTAACAATCGAAGAAGAAGACCGGATTTTATTTTTGTTGTATCGCAGAAGAAGAGAAAGACAAATAGAGATGATATTATGGCTGTTTATATGTTTGGAGGTTGAAGAAATAGTGGGTGGCAGATGCAATATTTGATTTTGGTTGTTTGAAGTGGAGATGGATGCTGGTTTCGCAGAAAAAGGGAAATGAGAATGTGGTTGTCGGCTGATAAACACGATTAGGGTTGTTTGACTTTTGGGTTTGGGATGATGTGTAAATCGCAGAAGGTAAAAAGATGGGCTGGATAATATGTCGACATAAAGTGTTTATGGCAGCTAGGTCCTTTTAATTTTGGGCTCAATTATAACCAAACCAATATTTTGGGCTCCATTTTTTATTTTTTTGGGGCTAGTGGCTGATGGGAGTGATGGATTAATTATTTGCACTAATTTCACTTTGGGCCAAGGATATCAAGTGAGTTGAAAAGAGGGGTCGGGTATTCGCGGAGTTGATTTGAATCGCGCGGGATGATGCGGCATGTTGTTAAAAAAAAAAAAAATGATGATGATATCTTGAAAAATGTGGGGTAGTCAAATTTTGGTGACGCGACTATTATGGGCCAAAAACAAAACGGTATGTTCACTTCCGCACGTCAATGTTTATGATTGTTATCGGTTATTCGAAAATGTTCGAAAGCATTTTGTTATTTGTCATATTCTCGCATTTGAAGACGAACGTATGAACCTAGAACGTCAATACCGGTCCTAACGAGTTCACAAAGTCTTTGGAGGGATACAAGTCGGATCCTACGGGGTACTAGGCGATATTTCCTTATCAACTAGAATATGCAACGAAGAAATTTGTTTTTGTTTATTGTCATATTCTAGCATTTGGTAACGAATGCATGAACCTAGAATGTCAATACCGGTCCTAACGAGTTCACAAAGTCTTTGGAGGGATACAAGTCGGATCCAACGGGGTACTAGGGGACGTTCTTATTCAACTAGCATATGCAAAGAAGAAATTCGTTTTCGTGATTTTTCGAAAAACCAATAACATTCAACGGAGATTGATGACAGTTCCGCTTAGTGGAGGGAACTGGTGAACATTTGACGACAGTTTCTTTGAAGTGGAGAGAATCTGTTAAGGTTTAGAAATCTTACCAAAAGAAATAGGGGGAATAAAACGTATGTTGAATTTCTTCGGTAAATTTCTAAACGCAATCACAGGTGGTAGAGTTTGTGATTTTCTGGTGATACTAACGTGGAATGTTTTGCACAGACACATATTTGAGGAGTGATACTAACGGTTCGGCGTGGAATGTTTTGCACAGACACATATTTGAGGATTTTAATTAATTCTCCAGCCAGCGTGAAGGGTTTTGCACGGAAAAATACATGTTTCTAAAGTCTACAGTAGTTACAAAAGCGCTGTTCACTGAAGACCTGGGGAATCTTTATGAAAGCTGATAGTTCAAGACTGAAGACCTGCAGGATTCGGTTTTGGGTTTGATGTTTCTTTGGGATTTTACAGGGATCTGGGGGTAACTCAATTCGTTGAGTTTGCAAACGATGTACTTGGTCAAGCTGACTTCCTGAGTACTGATGCTGAAGATCCGTAGTGCATTACGTGGTCAACTTCACAAAGGCGAGACAATGAGATCTGGATGTAGTTCAACTAAGCATGCTGGTTGAGCTTGCAAGGGATACACTTGGTCTAGCTGACTTTCCTGAGTGTTGATGCTGAAGATTAAAGTGCATTACTTGGTCGATTCCACAAAGACGGTTTACAGAAGACAGTTCACCAGAAATCTCTATCAATGTAGTATGCTTGTATGAAATAGAGTTCTTATGACAAGATCAAGACTTGATGCAGTTCTTAAAGATTGGAACCCTTATCAAATGCCGGTTGGAGTATTGGAAGATCAGCGGAAGATCGGTCAATTGAGGAAATTGCACAACACCCAACACGGATACGCGTACTTTAAGGGGGAAATATTTTACAAGGAGCGTCAAGATACTACTTACCTGGATCATCGGTCAAGGGGGAATTTGTTAACACAGAGAAGATGAATACTTGACTGAAGATCGATTGCAGTTGCATTTTCAGCATTCGACAGCAACGGACAAGGGGGAATTTGTTGATGCAGATTTTGTGTCCGATGCTTGTCGAATAGATTAGTTTTATTTTACGCTGAATTTGTAATAGTTAGTGAAACGGTCCATCGAACGTGTATAGACCCGCTCGTTTGAAGTGGTCAAACGAGAGGGTTATTCGGTTGACCGTGTGTGTTTGCAAGACAAGGGGTGTGACTATAAATAGAAAACCCTTGTCATTTGCAACACAAGGAGAGTTTAGGAGGTTTGAGACCTCACCGGGAGAGATCACCACTTGGTCTCTCCCCGGATATGTACTCCTTTGGTATTAGTTCGGTTATCTTGTAATCGGGCCGATTTGTAATGTTTTACTACCGGATTAATACAAAGAAGTTGTTTGTTTATCATGTCTAAATCTCTCCCGTCTTGAACCGATCTCACACGAATCACAGTTTCGGTCACGAAACTCGGTCCTACAACAAGGATCAAGTGTGATAATCTAAAAACAACCTAAAAATGTTTACTCTATGTTTTATTTTAATAGTTCAAGCAGGTAAATCAAACATATTAGCTATACGATTAGCATTGCGCTCATGGGCTTTCTCCCATAAAGCAGCTTTTTCAGAGTCACTCGTCCATTTCTGTCTGTGCTTCAGAGACTTCAATACATATATTCCAGAAGCGTAAGTTTTTTTCTCAGTTAACGTTTATAATACAACCAATTGAAGGAAGCATTAAAAAATACCTTATAATCTAAGTAGATTAGAATCGCCAATGAGAAAACTTTCATACGTCTAACGTAGATGCTCCCCTAAACCATTGAATGAAACTTTGTTACTATGGGTTTGAAGGGATCAAGCTAATATAATTACACAAAAAAGATTAAAAACCATTAATTAGCATCATAATCAATTAACTATAATACATGATTAACAGGACACAAGCATCCAAAATTCAACTAGAGGGTACTTGATAACATATCAATCTTTGTTGAACCTAACCTAGATCTATGAGGGTTTGAGAGAACTGACCACCGAACATTTGCTTCGAAAGCGTCGAATTGCCATCCCGCAACTAGAATTACAAAACTAAACTGTTTGAAAACAAACAAAATTAAGATTCCACTATATGAATGATCGGCTCTTATAGAATAAGGGAAGCCGATTATCATGAACAAGATGATTGAAACTACAACGATTAAGAATTAAAATTTCCTCAAACGGACGGATGAATCGCCACATATGAATGGATACACATAGCACAATCTGTTATAATATTCGTTGCATATGAATCACCAAAATGTAGCAATAGAAACATATGAAAAGGATCCAAGGAATTTACCGGAAAGAAAACAATCGGAAGGCGGGAGACGAACGTCTTCGTTTACAAGAGTAAAATACTTCTTGATGGTCTAGGGTAATTGTAATTTTTAACATATTTTTATAACATGCTAGCTTATAAACAACGAGGGTAATATTGCAGGGTAGAACAAACCATAGGGTGTAATAAGAAAGGGTAATATAGTCATTTAACACCAGAGGGTAATATTGCAGAGTAGAACAAATCATAGGGGGTAATAAGAAAGAGTAACATAGTCATTTAACATACCATTTAACAGAACTGTTAAGTTCTTTGATGACAGGGGGTAATATTGCATGGTTTCTCATTAGTTGGGGGGATATAACCCCAGATTGCAGTTTACTCTAAAAAAACTTGAGTAATTGCATTAATAATCTCTTAAATATTAAAACAACTTTGTAATTATCAAAAACAGCCCCTAAGGTATGTAATGACCTAATTACCCTTACACTTAACTGTAAAAAATTAACCAAGTTAATGTCAAGGGCCAAAACCGTTATAAAATATAACCTCAGAGTCTAACATGTTAAAAGATTTTTTTTTTTAGCTAAAATGGTTAAACTAATAAAACCACAAAGGCAAAAATAGTAATTTACTCTGGATATTATACAATAGTTTCATTTCCAGACTATCAGAAATGACCTCAACTTAATAACCATTTTGGCATTTTACTCTCTCTTTTCTGTTTGTTATCGCCCACCGCCTTTGCACCACCGCTTTCCGACGGGTTTCAGCGGCAACCATCCTGTCTCATCATCTCCGACCTCTCAATTTGGAGGATCTGGTACGCGTTAGTTTCTAACTTCGCTGTTAATTTCGTAACCTGTAAACCCTAAATTATGAGAAAAATTGTTAATATCATGTATGTAAGTGTTAGTTGCTTCGTGCTTGAACCTTTGTATCTATACCTGATTTGGTATTATGTCTTTCTTTCTGCTCTCATGTAACTGTTCTCCAAGAAAATTTGATACTTTTGGACATTGGCATACCAGGTGTTCGATAAAATGCTTCACATAATTGTTACAACATGTACTAGTTTTACATTTTATTAATGTTAGCATTCACCTTTGCAGGTGAAATAAGTGAGTGATTTTGTCAAATTTGCTACTTTTATTGGCTCTGCTGAAATGGTTATTATTATTTTAAGACCGGTATAAATCGCTTTTTATTAAACGGTTTCGATCACAGTTGATACCGGCTTTCCCCTCTACAAAAATCGTAGAAATTTATACCATAAAATCATAATGTCCGATCACATACCTTTCGAACTTCAAGTGGATATCATTAAAAGGCTTCCTATAAAATTATTGATTCAGGCAAGATCTGTTTCAAAAGCATGGAAATCTGTTATCGATTCGTCTGATTTCATTGCTGATTACACCGTCCATAACCATGATCAACCGCAACATTTGCTTATAAGGTATGAAAATCTGTACTCTGTGGAAACATATGTTTCGTTTGTAGATGATGACAGTTTCCCACAAAACAAGTATTCTCCATCTGTTCCCCGGTCCGTTAACCTACTTAGTGATTCAATTATCATCGGTACCTCTCATGGATTGGTTTGTCTGTTCGGTTATTATTTGAATCCCGATCATTCTCGAAAGGCGACGGCTGTTATTTGGAATCCGTATATTAGAAAATCAGTTGCTATCGCTTTGCCTAATCTGGATATGCGTGTGGCTCATGCTTTAGGTTTTGGGGTTTGTCCTGTAACTAGTGACCCTAAGATTGTAAAGATTAGTGGTACGTGTAGTAGGCATATGAAGTTGAAAGGTGTAACTTGTAGCAGTCGTTGGCAGGTTGAGGTTTTTAGTTTAAGGTCAGGGGTTTGGAGAAACTCATATGGTAATTTGTCTAATAATTTGGTTAATTTGGAAAGGCCTCACTCTCAGGTAACTATAGATGGGTCAATTTACTGGTTTGGCGTTGGAAACACCGTTGGTAGTGATACTGAATATTGTTTTCTTATTTCATTTGATTTGTTAAGTGAAGAATTTGGAGAGATACACCTCCCTAATGAGTTAGCATTCCGTGATAAAATGGAGTTGCATTTATTCAACTATTGTGATTCTCTTGCTGTGATTCGGCAGAGGATAATGGAGGATATTCAAGTGTGGAGGAAGGGGAATGGTGATTCGAAATCGTTTACTAAGCTTTTCACCATTAAGAAACCATATAGGTGGCATATGTCAAGTTTGCCATTGGGATTTAGGATGACTGGTGAGCTTATGATGAGAAAGGCAAATAACGGTGAAGATTCAGAAACACTTATAGATTATGATCTCTTCTCACACCACATCAATGATCTTGGGATTGAAAGCGAGTGTTCTTCATCACTCGTGTGCTCGTATAAAGAATCTTTAATTCTACTTGATCAGCCAGATATTTAGTTGAGGATGATGATGATGAAGAGATGAGTGTTTGAACAGGGAAGAAAGGTATAGAGATCAAAGAGCAATTACTTCTTGATATTTCATACAGATCTCTTTTCATTGTTTAAAGGGTTATTGTATTTTAATAATCCTAAATTTCACCAGTTGGCCGATAATAATCCCAACTTTAAAAATTACCTCCAATAATCCCAACTTGTTAAAGTTTGGCCGTCATTGATCCTTTTCTAACATAGGTGCACTTAAATCAATTAAGGAGTCTCTAGGTGTAATTGAATTTATTGAGGAGACCAAATTTTTATATTTAAAAATTACCTCCAATAATCCCAACTTGTTAAAGTTTGGCCGTCATTGATCCTTTTCTAACATAGGTGCACTTAAATCAATTAAGTAGTCTCTAGGTGTAATTGAATTTATTGAGGAGACCAAATTTTTATATGTTTGAAAAGGATCAATGGCGGCCAAACTTTTACAAGTTTGGATTATTGGAGGGAATTTTTAAAGTTGGGATTATTATCGGCCAACTGGTGAAACTTAGGATTATTAAAATCCAATAACCCTTGTTTAAAAGGTGAACACTCTTTTCTTATCTGTGAGTCTGTTTTTTTTTTTTTTTTTTTTTTTGCACATTACTATATGGAATTATCTTGTTGATAGTAAAGATAGTCTTTAGCAAACTTAATAAAAACAAATAATTATGACAGCATTGTCTTATTTTTGGAAGAAAATATATTGTAGGATGATTGGACCTAGAATATGAGTGGAGTTTTGGGTGATGGGTTGGACCATTAAACTTTAAAATGATTTTCACATATTTTACTAAGTGTTGGTGATTTTATAACGACGGTGTTTTGGTTTTGAAGTAAAGTGTTTACGAAGGTTTTAAATGCTTTAACTTAAACTATTAGAACCCACTCAGCGTAGCTGACTTTTGCATATGTGTTAGATTGTTTTGCAGGTGTGTGATTTGAGTCGGTGTTGCTCTTAGCTAACATATGGGATTACTCGTGATAGGTTGGAAGGCATTCGGTTGTTAATGACTAAATAACATTTTGAGTTTAATTAATCATGTACTGTTTAATCGAAAATTTCTGTTGCGTATTTTTGTGAAAAAAATAGTACATTGTGATGTGACCCGACTGTAGGGTACCCATTTTGGGGGTCTTACAGATTAATCAGTAATCGGTGGTTCACCAATTAATAGCCGGTTAATCGCTAGGCGGTCAATAGTGGTCTTATTTTGGCTGAATTTCTACCAAACCTTATAAATTACCGCCAGTTACTTAAAAAAATCAATGAGGGGTTAAAATATGTTACCTTAAATAAACTACATATAAAAATGTGTGTGTATATATAACTAAAATTTACATATAAAAATCTCAATCCGATTAATTCCGATTAAACCCTATTAGTCCCGATTAATTGTTAGTCGATACCCCACTGGCCGACTAGCGCCTAACTATTCCTACAACACTGGACTTTCCTATGATTTTTCTTTTTTAAATTTTAGGGCTTTTCTTATATTTTTTAAGTTTAGGGTTTTACCATGTATTACTGAATTCGCCTTACTTATTTACAAGTTTAGGGAAAAGTATAGGTTTTTTTTTTTTTTTTTAATCTTATATTTGTCCTAATTGTACTCGAGTAAAAAAGAAACTAGCATATTGTTGAAATAATACAATCATATTTTGGCAAATAATAATATCACAAAAAATATATCAAACAAAAAGCGTTTCAAGTCGAATAAACCTGACCTCTTCAAAGGGAAGCCATCGTGGTGTCTGCACGGGCCTCCTACTATTTGGTTGAAGGTGATGATTACGGAAAACACACAATATCCTAAGAGAGCAATAATATTAGAACCAGGATATGTATAATTGATAAACTTACATATGTGTAATTGTGTAATTTTTTTCTACAAAAAAGAGTGTAGTAAGGTGTTTCCTCTTAAGTGGTGCGGGTTCTAGTTTGATAAATGATAAACTTACACATGTGTATTTGTGTATTTTTTTAAAAAGAGTGTGTTCTTATTAAGGTTTTTTTTTTTGAATGACAAATGTTACATAATTACTTCTCATAAATTATACAAGTTTACACCCCATCTCATGAATTAAACCCTGGTCTCTCCCCAAGAGGCACAAAGCCTCTACCAAGTACCACCCCACCAAAGTGGTGATGGCTATTTCTTCTTAAGTGGTGCGTGTTCTAGTTTGGTGGTAGACGTTGCTATAAAATTTTAGAAGTAGATTTAGTAAGGTGAAGTTTCCCGTTCTAAAAACAAACAAATATATTTAAAATTTAAATCATAATCAAATGAATTATAATACTCGAATCATATGATGACATAATCTCATTGTGGCAACATCATCAATATGTATCATATAATTTGTTGTGACTTGTGACTAAGTTCAGTTAGATGTCGTGCACGTCAATGAGTTATGACATACATCAATGTCGTACTATGTGTTCCCATGGTGTATTCGTGTGTGAATACAAACTACTGACCCCAATTTCTTATCATCAAAACAGCATATTCTATGCATCATTCTTCCCAATAATAACCCAATGGACTATTGGACCATGATAATAATGTTAAATATTTATTTGTATATCACTTATTTGACTTCTGTTAGGTTATCTTGAATAAATAAAAGACTTATAAAAATGATTCAAGTGTTTATTGTTACCAATCAATTTGTACAGATAATTATTGGGATGACCTTTGATTTTATCTAATATTATTAATAACTCAAGAAATGTATGATATGTATGGATATTTGATAGCATGAAATTAGATGATTTCTCATGACATTATACGAGAAATGACAACCATGAATCAATACGTATTTATCACATTTGCTTTTGATATTTTTGATTTCCTTGCACGAGAGATTGTGGACCTACTTAGTCGAGGCCAAAAGGTTATGGATACTAATGTTATAACCTCGAGATCTATGAATGAAGTTTTTAAAAGAAGATACTAGAACATAATTATATTACATAATTTGTGTGTGTATATAGATAGGGTGTGTGTGTGGGGGGGGGGGGGGGATAACATAGTACGACGAAATGTGGAATACATGTCAAAACAACTAAGCAAAACTATACCAGCTCATCGTCATCATATCTTTGTTTTGTTTCTCATATTGTTAATATATCATTCACATTCAACAACATATTAACCCTCCATATCTTCTTACCTCACTCTCCACACATGTCACCCAAGTTATGGTTACCGGTGATCTTAGTCGCCGTCTTCGCCGGAGCTGCGGATGTTGCCGGTGCATATAACCGGCCACCGCCGCGGGATACCCTCATCGAATCACTCGCCGGAGATTCTGATCCTACCACTCCACAACAAGTAAGTTGTTATGAATAATTACCGGTTTATCACTCACATTGCCTTGGTTTCATCGTCTCACATTTAGATATCTTTTTATTCACATTTTAGATATCTTTTTATTCTAAAAAAACAAACATTTTTTTTTTTTTTGTAAATATTTAGTAAAATATAAAATCCTAAAATGATAAAAAAAAATTATGGTTCTTTTGGGTGGCCAAAGTTTGAAATATAAAGACGTACAATGAAAGCAAACATTTTTAAATATAACTTCTTAAAACGTCTTAATTTGTCATGCAAGATATTTTTTTTAACTTAGAATATTTCCTCTCACATCAACCTATTGCTCACTTTTTAAGACTTGAACGATAAACACGAACCACTTTGGTAGGAATAAGCAAGTTTTGGGACTTGAACAGTAAACACGAATCACTTTGGTCAGGGGCGAACTGGCGAAGTATAGAAGGGGCCGGGGGCGCCCGACCCCTCGAACTTTTCGCTCCGTAGTGTTATATATGTAGTTTTCATATAGAAATTTTTGGGTATATACGTTTTTGACCCCCCGGTTCTATAGAAATTTTTGAGTATATACATTGACCCCCCCTCCCTCGTCATTCGGGTCAAGCTTCGCCACTGACTTTGGTAGTTAAATTTGCACACTCATAAAGATTGAACCCCTGACTTCTTGTACTTTAAATTCTGTTTAATTCATCAACATCGGGTCTATTTGTAAGTGGATGTGTATGTTGTTTGTTGTTAGGGGTTTTTACTGTTTTAGTGACTTGTAGTCCCGGTTGTAATTTTTGGTTCAATCTAATAAAATCCTTATATCCGTGAAAACAAAAATAATAAAATAAATTTGGGTGCAAAAGTCACACGTATTAACAAACAACCTTAAGGCCTCGTGAAACAAGTTAACGTTGGTTTTTTTCTAAAAGACAAACATGCACACATGAGTTTTGCTATTGTCTTATTCTCATAAATACCAATTTAATATTAAGTTTAACTAAAGAACAAGTCTATTTAATATCAACTTTAATTAATGATATCAATGTGTTTGTTAAAGTGTATTCCATTTATATCAATGTGTTTGTTAAAGTGTTTTCCATTGTGAGCAAAATAAAATATTTTAGAGTATCTTACCTTTTATTAATACTAGTGGGGAACCCGCGCGTTGCGGCGGAGTCGACAATACGCGGTGAAAACATGATACGCATCAAACAATCAAGAGTGAAATGCGGATGTCATGAGACGTCGTTGTACAATCTATTACAAATATTAGATTTAATTATACAAAAAGGTTTATCCGTTTTGACGGTTTTTGGATCAAACTGTGAGCCAAACCATTAGTAACAATTTTTTATTATCGAATCCCGAAACCGAACCATTGTAAGCGGTTTTCTTTGGGCTTTATTGAGCTCTTATATGAAATACACAAAATAAAAATAAAATGAACTATCCAAAAATGCATAATACATGTTTTCATATAAGTGAACATATCTTAATTGGTTCAAGCACTTCAATTTATTGTACTACATGTGTTCATGTGTTCAAAGCTATGCAGTTAATATCATATCGGTCCCTGAGTAAAATATCGGTATCAAATATCGGTACCGATATTATCGGCGATATTGACCGATATAACCGATATATCACCGATATTTGACCGATATAACCGATATATCACTGAATTATTGGTGTTAAATTGCCCGCGCGTTGCGGCGGGTACCCGAGTGTTGCCAAGAATTCTAAAGATATTCGGACAAAAAATCTTGAACGTAATCAGTGGTGTAACAACAATTTATAAAAACAACTTAAAAACAAGATTAAAGTCATATGAGCAAAGTTTTCGAAGTTCAGTTTTAGACTAAAAGTGATTATTATAGAAGGTGAGCTGATGATCATCAAATGCAAATTATGTGCATTACATATATACAACCGGACAAGACATGTGAAGCATTCACACATGATTAACCTCTTAAATTAGTACATAACTACATCTAACATGTTCCACAAAACAGTAAATTTCAACATTAGTCCCTGTGGTTATACAAAAGTTACAAATTAAGACTAAAAGTTTCAATTGCATATATCAAATGAAAATCTCATCTATAAGTTACTGTCCAAACCTTTTCTTTTCAATGTATCTGGCATCATTGAAAATCAGAGCGGGTGAAAGAGTGCAGTTCCAGCAGATGCTTCATTTGCAGCACGATTACTTCCAAAATTCTTGCGGTTTGAGGACACACGCACGCTCACACTCATGCAGTCCTTGGTAGTCCAAGCCTCTTGTGGAAGTCCTCGTCCATTGGGGGAAGTCCATTGGGGGAAGTCCATAGCGTAATTTGAATGTTGGTTCCCAATCAAGCACCTCCTTTGGCTTGGTTATCAATGGCTTTCTTTGTCGAGGATCATCATGCGTGTTTTCCACATGTATTATTTTCACTTTCGGGTTTATCAGCTACCATATGTGGTTTTCATACTCATATTAAACGCCAAATTCAAGGGCATTTTGGACATAACAATAAAATTGTTAAAGAACTTCCAGAACTGACCTCTTTCACACTCTCTGCAATTTCAAGCATGGTGAATTCATCTGAGTGAAGAAGAAATCATAAAATTAGTCATCCAGTACACTACTAAAAACCAGCAATAGATATTCACGTAAAAAGATATGGGCCTGTATTATTGACCTGGATTTCCAAGGTTGATTGGGCCTGTATTGTTTCCTTCCGTAAGCCGAATATGGCCATCGACCTGATGAACAAGTGAGACACACACTAACCAAATAAACTGACTGTCGCCAAATTTGAGGGGACAAAGATGTTTGATGTTGACAAAATAGCCTTTTAATATATATATAATAACAAGTCAAACCTCCTGATTGCTTGATTTAAAAAAAAAATAGAAAGTTTGTATTTATAAATAACATGCTAATTGTTTATAAGAATGTTGAATAAAATAAATACAGACGTGTTTGCAGGATCGCTCAGCCCGGCCCGTTTTAACTTTTCAAACAAAAAACTATATGACCCGTTATGCAACCCACCCTTTTCATCGTTTATAAAAAAAGTAACAAAAGAGCATGCAAGAACTGATATCTTCATCCCATTTCATGGCTGCTTTGAGAGAATACATGGCATGCTCGGTTTTAGGAAGATCCTCTGCGGGGGACCATATTCTCAAGGCAACTTTACGACCCGAACACGTTGTGAACATATCGTCTCGGCTCGCTAACTGGCCCGCAACTAACGCGAATAGATAGCATTGTTTCTTGAACGGGTCCTCCCAAAGCGCAAAATGCTTCCCACCCTATAGTGTTTAGATAAATATAAAAACTATAAAACTAAAACCACTAATGAACTACTGAGCATAAACGAACACGTTATCAAACGTTCACGAACATAAATGAACGAACACGTTCCTGCCGAACTGTTCGCTGAACGTTCGGTTCGGTTCGTTTACAGTCCCAATTACAATAAAGCTAAAATTTTGGGTACATGTTAAATTAAAAAACTACTGCAAGTCTGCAACTAATTATCTTTGTTACAGTAAAACTAAAATTTGTTACAATTAAACAAGAAGCACAATAAAAAACAGATATCGAAACAACCCTTGGACCAATCTTCTAAATTAATATAAAATCTCAAGGTAAAATTATCAAAACAAAAACAATTGAAATTTCAATTAACGCTTAATATAGACAAAAAAAATTTACCTCTACGTCTCCTTGCTCAATAAGGTTTCCGTTGGACAACAATACGGGGTACAGTGACTTATCAGCCTCAATACGACAAGTATATTTCGCCATAATATCGGGACTATCCTGAAACAGTACACATAACAAATTTAAACATTAAGAAAAAAGAGAGAATCATAAACATAAACGATACTATAATACCATTCTGCAATGTATATACGAGCAACATCTTCATCCAAGCAGCCTAAGATACAAATTTTCACAGCAAGTAATAGAATAGAAAAAATGAACCTGGAACAATATGGAAGCATACAGGTTGACAGAAGGGTCTTTTTTGTGTTCCAAAGCAAGCAAGATTCCAATTACAATGAAAGTTAAGAGTTGTAACCACAAACCCCGTGGCTAAATCTAATAAATCACAAAATCATTTAAATCAAATTAGAATATAAAAAAACAAAAAATAAATCAAAAAAATCAACAGAACAAATGAGCACCGATATTAAACACGCATCCAACGGCACCCGCAGACCTCTATGTTTCTCTTGACTGCAGCACAGACTGACTTGCGGCAGAACCCTAAAGCCACCGTTGTTGGGGCTTCGCGTTGTCCACAACCTACCGGGGCTTCGCGTTGTCCACAACCTACCACCGCCATCATCGGAACACCATCATCACTGACTCGACGTCATCTCAGGAGGACTTCTTAATATGTGGGGGTGGCTGGAAACGGACGTGCCTATTGAAGAGGAACAACTGAATTAAAGAATCTATTGATTGCATTGAAAGAGGAACTGTTGAGTTTAAGAAACTGATAATGGCATTGAAGGGGAAGGGAAAGTCGTAGAGAATCAATCAATATTGATAAATGATGGATCCATTTTGTGTGAGGAGGGGCATAAAGGGAACAAAATTGATAAAAAAAATAGACATTTTAACTTGACCTTTTACATGCCATCTTAAAAATTGTGTAGAAAATTACATTTCAATCTGAAATGCTTTATATAGGTTTATAGATATAGATAAGAAAAGAGATTTTAATTAATAACAAAATGATGCTAAAAATAACAGAAATTGAAAACTTCAATAGGCTAAAAAGTAGACACTTATAAGGTATTTCATTTCAATTATCTTGAAATTTTAACAAGAACAATGCTTTTTTCTGTAGACATCACCTATGTTTTGTTTACAAACAATCTACACATTTATATGTTAAATATGTTTTAACAAACGGGTCTTTTTTCTAGTGGTAACAAGGTGTTGGAATAAGGTGTCCCTTCCAAAGTGATAGACGAAAAAAGTGTAATTTAGGAGTAGGATTTAGAGAACGTGTGGGTTGCCAGTCTAAAAAAAAATATGTTTTAACAGGTTCACATATCTTTGGCCGGTGAAAATGGAATCCGAATTTCATGGATTACCAACACCCATACTCTACCGACGGTTTACTACGGCATATCTTCAGGGAAATATGATCATTCTGCTAACGGGACCATTTCTTCTTATGAATACCTAACTTAATCGTCAGGTGAAATACATGACGTAGTAATAGGTCCATTAGACCCGAATACCGTATACTATTACTGTTTTGCCCTTGGTACAACTCATGAGTATTCTTTCAAGACTCCTCCGGCTCATTTTCCAATAAAATTTGTCGTTTCAGGTAACACCAATATTGTAATATTTCCCTTTTTTATATTTAAATATCTATAAAGCTAAAATGCCCTAAAAGCTCATTAAAAAAAAAGGTGACCTTGGACAAACCGGATGGACCAAATCTACCCTTGAACACATTTCACAAACAAACTATGATGTGCTTCTACTACCCGGAGATTTGTCATATGCCGATATGTTGCAACCACTTTGGGACTCTTACGGACGCCTCGTTGAGCCGTTAGCGAGCCAACGACCATGGATGGTGACACAAGGCAACCACGAGGTTGAGAGAATCCCGGCCATCCACCCAACCCCATTCACCGCCTACAAAGCAAGGTGGCATATGCCGTTTGAAGAGAGTGGTTCAACTTCTAACTTGTACTACTCGTTTGAGGTCTCGGGGGTCCACGTCATCATGTTGGGTTCCTACACCGATTTTGACTCTGGCTCGGACCAATACCAATGGTTAGAGGCGGATTTAAAAAAGGTTGATAGGAACAAAACACCATGGCTCGTGGTGCTTGTTCACGCGCCATGGTATAATTCTAACTATGCTCATCAAGGTGAGAAAGAATCCGTCGATATGATGGAATCAATGGAGGGTTTGCTTTACAAAGCTCGTGTAGATATCGTTTTTGCAGGGCATGTTCACGCCTACGAGCGTTTTGTAAGCTCCGATAATTAAACTTCCAATCTATAACAATCACATGATCATTGATAAACATACTAATGTTTCTCGTATTGTAGGATCGCGTTTACAGTCAAGAAAGCGACGTTTGTGGCCCCGTGCATATCACAATCGGGGACGGAGGTAATCGTGAAGGTCTTGCAAGCAAGTGAGTTGACTCGGACACAAAACCTTTGTTTTTGTTTTTAATAATTGTGTTTGATTAGTAACAAGTTTAAACACCATGTGTTTAGGTACAAAGAACCACAACCGACAATATCAGTGTTCAGGGAAGCGAGTTTCGGGCATGGGGAATTCGAGGTTGTGAATGCAAGTTATGCTCTATGGTCTTGGCATAGAAATGACGATATGATGAATCGGTTCAATCTGATTTGGTTTGGATTAAAAGTCTTGTTTCTAATCCTGCTTGTAATAAGTTAGTAATATGAACTCATTTCTTAGCTAACTGAGTGATATATGATGAATACAAGAGTTGTGTCATTCTATATTTTGACAAAACAAGTCAACTGCTTCAAATTACTTAGGAAAACATCATAAGTATCAACTATTAGCATTATTAATAGAAAAATGATGAATAGTCATTATTGTTACTAGGGGTGCAAACGAGCCGAGCGGCTCGCAAGCTACTCGAGATCGGCTCGAGAAAAAGCTCGAAACGAGTCGAGCCTTATCGAGCCCGAGCCGAGCTTGAGCCTAAAATAAAGCTCGTTTGTTTATCGAGCCTGAGCTCGAGCCTCGCATGTGAAGCTCGTTAGGCTCGTCGAGCCTTATCGAGCCTTAGAGTAAACGAACCGAGTCGAGCCGAGCTTATTTAAACTTGTTTACAAGCCGACCTCGAACCTAAAAATAAGCTTATTTAGTAAACGAGCCCGAGCTTCCCTAATCGAGCTCGCGAGCCTAAAAAGTCTATTATTTATATTATTTTTATGTAATATATTAATTAATATATAATAAACGAGCCGAGCCCGAGCCCGAGCCCGAGCTCGAGCTTGAGAAAATACTAACGAGCCGAGCTCGAGCTTTGAAAACAAAGCTCGAATCGAGTCCGGGCTCTCATAAGTAAATCGAGCTCGTGCTCGGCTCGGCTCGTTTGCACCCCTAATTGTTACAAACAACTAACGGTTTTCAAGCATCATAAGTAAGACTAGGGATGTAAACGAGCTTTGATGCACGCTAGCTACTTAAAATCAGCTCGTTAAATGCTCGAACCTATCCAAACTTAAAAGGGCTTGAGCCTATATTGGGGCACGTTTAATAATTTAGTTGGAACCCGAGCTTCACGTATAATTAATGATAATTATAGTATATGTCACAAAAATTGACCATTTATTTTGTTCTATTAATTTTTATACGCAGATAACTTTCATATACTTTATTATTTTCTTAGAAAAGAAAACCATTCTTTTTAAATCAAGTACAAGTATAAATTGTATAGCGTTACTATATTTTTACAAAAAAAGACTTTTTCATAAGTTGATGCATTATGCGTATAATTGTGTGTGAGAAACACACACAATGCATCTAAGTTGTTTAAATTGATTTCTTGGTCCGCCAATTTACATGGTACGTTCAAACCATTACCTAACACATGAGGTTTAAGTGTTTTTGATGCCTAAGAACTTGGCTAACGCGAGGGGGGGGGGGGGGGGGGAGTACACCACCCAATTGACCAGCCTTCTCCCCCCTCTTCACGAGCAACACTCCTCTTTCCTCAGCTCTCACATACCTTGTCTGCAGTGGCGGATCTATGATTTTTTTTTACATAAGGTTCCTTTTGTTTGTTTTTCACTAATTTCACTAATTTTTTCTAAATCATAGAAGTTTTCCCCTACTTTTTTTTTTCATTTTTTCCAAACCAAAAAGTTTCTCGAAAAATTCTCAAAACTCTTCGGACCAGCCCCTACTTCTCTGAGCGCACCCTACTACAGAGAACAAAAGTCAAAAAAACATTTATCGAATGATCCGAAACAGAGAACAATAGTCAACCAGTCAAAAAACACTACCCCTCATTCCATCATGGCGACTTAAATATATATATATGTGGCTGGAAAATGTCAAAGTGAAACACAATACTATCATTATTTCTATTCATCTTTTCTTTCGACTTTTGTACCTCCAATTATACAATAATCATATGCACCAAATCAACAATGAAATTCCACAACTTCTGGTTACTCCTGGTGGCTTCCGCCATCATCTTTGCCGGAGCCGCGGCATATAACCGCCCTCCGCCGCGTAAAAATCTCGTTCTCTCACAACGCTGACCCCACCACTCCACACCAAGTAAGAAATTTCTACTTCTAAATATACAAACAAATTGGGCGTGAAGCTACTTAAACGAGTTCAATACGTCATGCAAAGTAATATTATTACTTCAGGATAGGGTCGTAAACGAACCGAACGTTCAACGGTTCGTAAATTGTTCGATGGGAAGTTCTTTTGTTTAGTTAATGAACGAACACAAACAAGATATTTCATTCGATTAGCTAAACGAACGAACACGAACAAATGTCTCGTTCGTTTAATTGCGTTCGTGAACGTTCGGTAATATGTTTGTTTGTTTATGTTAATTTATTAAATGTTTTTTTTAATATTTTACTTTCCCCCACTTTCCCCTTTTTTTACCTTCCCGCGTAAACATTAGTTAATAATTACATCAAAAAATAGTAAAATGTAAAACTTTATTTAAACATACGGAGAAGTTGGACACTTGATTTATCGTATGGTTAATAGTGTGTGTGTGTTTTTTTTAATTCAAGTTTAATGTTGGTTTGTGTTCATTTGCGTGTGTTTGTGTTTGTTTGAGTTCGTCATGCCATCAGTGTTACGAACTGTTCGTTAACAACTGGAAAACCTTAACAAGCGAACACGAACATAAACTTTTGTTCGACATGTGTTGGCGAACAGTTCACGAACATCTGCATTTTATTAACGAACGAACACGAACATGGTCCCATTCGGGTTCGTTCGGTTCGTTTACAGCCCTACTCCACAATCTATAAATGTAGTTTTTAAATACACGAGACTGTGTGCAGCTTGTTGCCTGTTTGTTTTCTATTTCGATGTATTAGTTTGCTATTGGAAAAATTTTCATTTATAATTTTATTTTAACAGGTTCATATATCTTTAGTCGGTAAAAATAGAATGCGAATTTCATGGATTACCGACGACCATACTCCGGCCACCGTACACTACGGTACATCATCGGAAAAATACGAATATTCCGTTACCGGAACCGTGTCTTCTTATCAACATTTGAATTACACATCAGGTCAAATACATGATGTAACAATAGGCCCATTGGAGCCCAGTACCGAGTATTATTACCGTTTTGCCCCTGGGTCAACTGTCTACTCTTTCAAGACTCCTCCCGCCAAATTTCCAATAAAATTTGCTATTTCAGGTTACAAATTTGCAGGATTTTTTTTTTTTAATTTAATTATATTTAGGGTTGTAAACAAATCAAACGTTCAGCAAACTGTTCGGCACAAAGTTAGTTCCCGTTGTTTTTTTAATAAATAAATGAATGAACATGAACAAAAGGCGTGTTCGTTCAATTGCGTTCATGAACATTCAGTAATATCTTCGTTTACGTCATTTTGTTATGTATATGCTTATTATGTCAAACTTGTGAAGCTTGTTTTGGGATAATTATGTTTATGATTATTATGTAAACTGCTTAATAAGGTGATTATTTATAATGTATGGGATAAAAATGTTATTTTTTTTTTAATTTTTTTAAATGGTATATGTTCGTTTGCGTTCGTGAACAAGTTCAATTTTTTAATGTACGAACACAAACAAGATTTTTTGGTTAGGTTATGCGTTTGTAAACAAGTAGGGATGTGCGTGAAACCGGTACCGTATTGAACCGTTATCGAAAATACCGGTACCAAAATCGTCAAAATTGGGTACCGGTACCGAAAATTGTTCGATACAGTACGGTACCGGTATTTGAAGGTAAAAATCGGTATTTTACCGGTATTGTATCCAACCGGTACCGAAAATGCAAAAAGTGGGTGCTGAATCGGTACCGAAAAAAATCGGTACGGGAAATTTGGTACCGGTACCGGTAGTACCAAATGTTCATCCCTATGAACAGGTATAATGCTAAAAGAACGAACATGAACAAGGCAACATTCGGTTCGGTTCGGTTCGTTTACAACCCTTGTTATATTTCAGTTGCTGATATGGGTAAAATGGGAATTTGGCAGGTGATCTTGGACAAACTGGATGGACACAATCTACACTTGAACATGTTTCAAAATCTAACTATGATGTGTTTTTACTACCTGGGGATTTGTCGTATGCGGATACCGTGCAGCCGTTATGGGACTCGTTTGGCCGCCTGGTGGAGCCGCTAGCCAGCAGGCGGCCGTGGATGGTCACACAAGGGAACCATGATAGCGAGAACATTACGGCTAACCCGGTTACCTTTATCGCATACAATGCTAGGTGGCGTATGCCGTTTGAGGAGAGTGGTTCGGGTTCTAATCTATACTACTCGTTTGAGGTCGCGGGGGTTCATGTTATCATGTTGGGTTCCTATACTGACTTTGGGCAGGGCTCGAACCAGTACCGATGGTTAGTGTCGGATTTGAAGAAGGTTGATAGGAACAAGACACCGTGGCTCGTGGTGCTTATTCACGCGCCATGGTATAATTCTAACTATGCACATCAAGGTGAAATACAATCGGTAGGTATGATGGATGCGATGGAGGGTTTGCTTTACAAAGCGTGTGTAGATGTGGTTTTGGCGGGACATGTTCATGCCTATGAGCGTTTTGTAAGTTACTTTTACGGTTAAATCTAAATTAGAATGATCGTTTTAACTTTTTAAAATAACCGTGAGAACCTGTCACTGGAAAAGTAAGAGTGTACTAAACAGCTTACGCAGGACAGGTGGACTTTAAGGGGTTAAAACAGAAACGAGTGTTGTTTTAAGTTTTACGTTTTAACATAACGCAATGAGACGATAAACAAGCTAATTTCTCTTCTATTTTGATAGAACCGGGTTTACAATCACGTAGCTAATAATTGCGGCCCGGTGCATATCACAATCGGGGATGGAGGCAACCTCCATGGTCTAGCTAGCAAGTGAGTTGACTCGATCAAACAACTTCTTTACACTCTAATACACGAGTTTGAACATTAACACTTTAAGGAAATCATGTTCTGTAGCTACACGGAACCACAACCAACAATATCAGCATTCAGAGAAGCGAGTTTTGGGCATGGGCAATTCGAGGTGGTCAATGCAAGTTACGCTAAGTGGTCGTGGCATAGAAATCAAGACGATGAATCAGTTCAAGCGGATTCGGTGTCTATCACAAACCTTGCTTCCAATCCGACTTGTAATAAGCTAGAAATATGAACTCCTTGTCATATGTTTATTTGCCGTTGTTATCCCAAAATGGGTAAGTATTGAATACAAACCAGCTTCTTTGAGCAGGCAAAACGTGTTGTGCTGTGCTCACCACGACAGGTTTAACACGACTATTGAACCGAAAATGACACGTTTAGTTAAACGGGTCATTTTCTTAAGCACTGACGCATACATATTTGATAAGGGATCAAAGGACATGTAACATTTAACACTATTAAATGTGACAAGTTCAATAACACGAATGACATGGCACATTTAATAAGCTTAAAAATAAATAATTCAACATCAATAAACACGAATGACATGGTTAACCCAACTCACTAAACACGCTTAATAAATAATAAGACACAAGTAATACAATAAGTTAAATAAGATGAACTCACTAGCGAAGCTTGAAAATTTCCACCGGGGGGTCGGAAGTCACCGGACCTAAAAGTATATACCTAATTTTTTTTTATAAAACTGGGGGTCGAAAACGTATATGTCTAAAAAATTCTATACGAAACGTACTTACATAACACTACTGAGCGAAAAGTTCGGGGGGTCGGGCGCCCCCCCCCCCCCGGCCCCTTCATAGCTTCGCCCCTGCTCACTACCATATGTTTTAACAATCAGTTTCAAACCCAAAAGGGTATTGCGAAATATAACACTTCTATTGTATTATCTTAATAATGGTTTGTTTAAAAGACAACATGAAGCAAGAAATCGAGTCCAAATATATTTCAAACTAACTTTGGCCAAGTAGAAGTGCTTTTAGGATTGCATCACTGTTCCCATCAGCATAAGGGAACATGTGGCCCGCACCCGTGAGCTCGTGATAGTTTATCCATGGATGTTGTTGGGCTATATAGCGTTGCAATGTTACATCTACAACAATATCTTCATCACCCTGCCATATATGAACGGACCCTTCGTTTTCTGGAAACGGGTTCTCAATTTCTGTTGGGTCAAATTCCCATGTGCCGAATCCAATATTCAAGTCACGGTGGAGAGATTCGTATTCTCCTTGTTGTCTTACTTGTTCCTTTGTAACACGAAAAAAAAAACAATACGTCAAATGGGTCAAACAAAAAAATAGAGCATGTCAAACGCAAAGTATATTTAATGCATAATGATAAACCACCTAAATATTTTTGTTAAAAAGTTAGATTATTGCTGAAATAATATAGTTAATGCATTCATATGTGGAGCGAGCACACACGAGTACCCATTTTGACCCGTTACAAAGAAAATAGTAGACATGCCAAATCCACAACCCATTATCGTATGAGTGGGTCAATTGTAGTTTATTTATTTCATCTCTACCATGTCAAACGGGTCAAAAGTTACCCATAATGTATTTTTAAAGCTTAAAACCTCGTAAATAATCTTTATTCTAGTTTATTAACAAAAACATATAATTATTTGACACTAGTTTTCCATACGAAATTAAAAAATTTATTTTGATCTGCTACCAAACCCACCCATTTTGCCAAAACGATAAACACAGTTGTACATCCAAGAATTGCATTTTTAGTACCTCAACAGCTGCTCTGCCAGCTGTAAATATCGGCACGAGTTCTATATCTTGGCGGGAAAGAATATCAGGGCTGTGAGCAATAATAGTTAGACTTGGAAACCATTTTTGCGTGTTCCACCAGTAGGTCAATGACGGAAAATAGTGAGCGACCCGCAGACTCCATTGATCTTGAAGAAACAGCTTTGAAAACGCTTGTTGAGACAAGTTTGATGGCAAGTTCGGCCACCAATAATTAACCACTGGAGCTATAAGAGTTGCTCCTGCTAGCCTGTTTTGATATCACATATATATATATATATATATATATGACTACTATAATTAGAAAAAAGAAAACTAAAATTTTAATGTAAGTTGCATGAATACTTTGGAATGCTAATTTACACACATACCTGTGAGGAATGTACTTCAAATAAGACCAAATCGCTTTCCCGCCCATAGAATACCCGACTACATAGAATTTGGATCCAAGTTCCAGTTGATCAGCAAGTTCTTCTGTATCCAAAGCCAAACTCTTCGATGTCTGTTTTGGATCCGGATCGCTCTCTCCATAACCCGGGCGATCAAATGAAACAATATAAATCCCCAAATCTTCAATCAGAGCCTGCAAAAGTCAGCCAAGTGCTTAGTCAACCTTAATACAAAAACTAATAAATGATCAACAAGACACGAAAGAAAAAAACCATACGGGTGACGCTGTCGTGGCAATGACAGCATGATGTTTGACAGAATCAAAGCCATGGACAAAAAATATTTTGTACTTTGCTGATTCTTTCGAGACACCAAATTCTTTGTAAGATAAATATCTTCCATCACGAAGCTTGATTCTTGGTGATGTAATGGGAAGCCCGTTTGGAGGCCCGACTTTGTTGGGGGCGGGTGGACAAGCTGCTTGATAAGCCCATGCTAAAAGTGCGGTAAAGAAGACGAGTAGAAGTTTCATGAAAATCCCTGAAAGGTTTCAAGTGCAACATATTGAAAAAGAAAACTAACAAGTTAAGTTTTAACTCATAATAATAACAATTTTTAACTCAACACTGAAAACTAACAATTTTATAAGTATGATTCATATATAAATATTATATTAAGGTTTAAGATGGTTAATTTCAATGATCAACAAGTTTAGAAATTGATGCATACCTGAAGTGAAAGTAGCTGTTGATGCTGAAATCTTCCTCTTGACTTCATCAGCCATTGTTATTGTTGTTGGTTAATTAGTTGGTATAGTTCTTGGGTTGGGTCAAATGTAGCAGGTTTTTATAACTTGAAGAAGGACTATGAGGACAAAGTAGGAAACATTTGAAAATACATATTTTTTTATGTTTAGTGTGACTTTGAAATTGTGATGTTTATAATTTTAAATAGAGTTAATTACTCGAATGGTCCATGTACTTTAACTATATTACATGTTTGTTTCTTTAGTTTGAAAAATTACATGTGTGGTCTCTATGGTTACTCAAACGTAACATGAGTGGTCATTGGAGTGGATGAACGTTTAATTGGGTGTAAATGGACCGAATTACCTCTCTCTCCTTCTTCTGACCAAGTCTCCCTCTCTTTAAAACAAAAAAAAATAACAAGTAAACAACCCCCCCCCCCCCCCTCCCTCTTTAAACCAATTGCACGCAATGACAGGTGCACGTGTGATCAGGGGCGGACCTACCACAGTTGTGGGTGGGTGACCCCCTGAAAAAAAATTAGTGTATATTTTAGGCAAAAAACCCGACCGCACCCCTTGAAAATATGGTTGAACGCCTCATCCGCACCCCCAACAAGTAATTCCTGGGTCCGCCACTGCCTGTGATGAAGAAGGGGAATGGATATGCTTCTGGTGAACACACAGAGGAGAAAAAAAAAACTATTTGGACTAAGTTAGCCAATTTTGACAATGTGATCAAAATGACAAGAAAAAGGAAAAGGAAAAGTCAGGGAGGGACCCAGAGGAGAAAAAATGACAAGAAAAAAGAAAAGTTAGGGATCAAAATTACCTGGTTTTTAGACTAAGTTAGGCAATGTGATCAAAATAACAAGAAAAAGGAAAATTCAGGGACCCAGAGGAGAAAAAAAACTATTTGGACTAAAATGGCAATTTTGACAAAAACTCAGGGACTAAAATGACAATTTACTCAACAAAGAAACATGTCAACAACCCCCCCTCTCTCTCTAAACCAATGGCTGGCGACCCTCTCCCACCCTCATCAGTTTTCCGACGACAGGTGCAACTGTGAAGAAGGGGAATACATCTGCTACTGTTTCCGGTGAAGTTCAGATGGCGAAGATATGGGTATATTGAAAGCATCAAGAGAAGAAGAAATGACGGGAGAGTTATTTCTAGCGAACACACGCCGGCAGCCCCTTCCCCCTTGATTTTACAGGTCCGTCACCACGATGAATCCATTCAAGCGGATTTGGTGTCTGTTATAAGCCTTGCTTCTGATCCGGCTTGTAATAAGCTAGTAAAACGTGTCATGTTAACACAAGTATTGAACCCGGACGTGACATATTTAGTTTAACGGGTCAATTTCTTAAACACTAACACAGACATGTTTGCAAAGGGGATCACACACCATGATATGTTTAACACAGTTACATGTGACCAGTTCAATCAAGAATTTCATGACACATTTAATACGCTTAAATATAAGTGGCTCAATAACACGAACGAACGAGACGACAATACAACATGTTTCATGACTCACTAAACATCACCAACATAATAACATGAACTCATTACCATATGTTTTAACTATCAATTTCAAACCAAAGGGTAATGTTAACTATAACACTTCTACTGTATTATCTTAATAATGGTTTGTTCAAGACAATTGGAAGCTAAAAATCAAGTCCAAAAGCAATATTATGAACTAACTTTGGCCAAGAAGAAGTGCTTTTAGAATTGCATCACTGTTCCCTTCAGCATAAGGGAACATGTGACCCGCACCCCTGAGCTCGTGATACTTTATCCATGGAAGTTGTTGGGATATGTACCGTTGCAGTGTCACGGGCACAAGAATATCCTCATCACCCTGCCATATATGAACGGACCCTTCATTTTCTGGGAACGGGTTCTCAATTTCTCTTGGATCAAATTCCCATGTACCGAACCCAATATTCAAGTCACGGTGGATAGATTCGTATTCTCCTTGTTGTCTTACTTGTTCCTGCATAACACACAAAAAGAGACAATAGATTAACAATTTTGATCAAACAATACGTCAAACGGGTCAAACAGAGCATGTCAAACGCGAAGTATATTTAATTGCATACAACCACCAAATTATCCTATATACTAGAACCAAAGTTGATAGTGAATGCACCTCCCGGCTTTGGTCGTTCTAGCTAACAGTACAAATCTTGAAGCATGAGGTGCAAACAGTTTTAGCATGTTTTGGAAGTTAAACATCATACCCCTCCAAAAATTACAAAATGACCCCTCCACTTTCCAATATATTTTTTTTTTCTTTTAATTTTATTAACCAACCACACATTAACATGTGACATATAACCTTTTCTCTTTTTTGGTTGTTTGTTTATAGTTTTATAAAATAATGTTTTATAAAATTCTGAATATACCGCTGCAACGTGCTTATTTTTATATACGACTCGATATAGGTTTCGTTCAAAACTGAGTTTTGTGTGATAATGTACAAGTTAGCAAAGCACAAATGTACAAGTCGTTAATTTTTTTTAAATGCTATTTTTTTCTTTTTTTTACACCTACACTTTTACATTTTATGGGTGTGTTTTTTCTTCTTATTTGTCGGTAGTAGACCGAACGTTGGGTGGGGTTGCTATGGTAATGTGGGGGTTTACATATATAAATACACTATAATTCGACATTATGAACTTGAAAACTTTCACGTATTAACCACCTATTTAAATTACTTAAAATTTGCATTACACCCCGCGTGCACACACTTTTACTTGTATGGGTGTGTTTTTTTCTTCTTATTTGTCGGTAGCAAACCGAACATTATGACAAGGTCGACTTTGATTTCGGCTTCTATGTGAATGTCATGGTTCTGACCATCTCTTTAGATTACTTAATATATGCCAACACCGCCGTAACACGTGGTGCAAAAATTCCTAGTTATTATTGAAATAATATAGTTAATGCATTCATATTTGGAGCGCACACTCAAGCTTTGATCCGCTACCAAAGCCGCCCATTTTGCCAAAACATTACAGTGGTAGTAATGGTACATCCAAAAAATGCATTTTAAGTACCTCAACACCTGCTCTGCCAGCTGTGAATATCGGCACGAGTTCTTTATCTTGGCGGGA
Source organism: Helianthus tuberosus (assembly GCA_030545235.1). Classification (NCBI taxonomy): domain Eukaryota; kingdom Viridiplantae; phylum Streptophyta; class Magnoliopsida; order Asterales; family Asteraceae; genus Helianthus; species Helianthus tuberosus. Next base: position 16,261,413 of record CM060354.1, on the reverse strand, counting down.
AAGAATATCGGGGCTGTGAGCAATAACGGTTAGGCTTGGAAACCATTTCTGCGTGTTCCACCAGTAGGTCAATGATGGGGAATGGTGAGCGATCCGTAAACTCCATTGATCTTGAAGAAACTGCTTCGAAAATTCTTGTTGAGATAAGTTTGATGGTAATTTGGGCCACCAATAGTTAACTACCGGAGCTATAAGAGTCGCTCCTGCTAGCCTGTTTTGATCATATATACATATGACAACTATAATTAGAAAAACCTAAAATAAACTCAAATTTTAAACTAAGTTGCATAAAATTGGGAATTTCAAGTAAACTCAAATTAGTAGTGTGTTAGATATGATTACATATAGAGTAAAATGCCATTTTTGTCCCTGAATTTTGGCCAGTTTTGCGACTTTTGTCCGAAGGTTTGTTTTTCTGCATCTGGATCCAAAAGATTTAAAATCTTGCCATTTTCATCCGGCTCGTTAACTCCATCCATTTTTCTCCGTTAAGTCAGGGGTATTTCTGTCTTTTTTGCTAACTTGGCAATTCGCTCTTTTTCACTTTATGTAAAAATACCAAATACCCCTGAAAAAGACCAAATTGCCCTTTAAGTTAACAAAAAGAGGGAAATACCCCTGACTTAATGAAAAAAAATGAATGGAGTTAACGAGTCGGATGAAAATCGCAAGATTTTAACCTTTTTGGATCCAGATGCGTAAAAACAAACCTTTGGACGAAAGTCGCAAAACTGGCCAAAGATCAAAGACGAAAATGGCATTTTACTCTTACATAAATTATACAACTTTAAGAAGAAAAGAGATGCAAAGAACGGATACCAAAGATCCAAACTAATAATGCTATAAAAAAGAAACATTAATGATACATTAGAATGCTAACTTACACACATACCTGTGAGGAATGTACTTCAAATAAGACCAAACCACTTGCCTGCCCATAGAAAACCCGACCACATAAAATTTGGATCCAAGTTCCAGTTGATCCGCAAGCTCTTCTGTATCTAAAGCCAAACTCTTTAATGTCCGTTTAGGATCCGGATCACTCTCTCCATAACCCGGTCGATCAAATGAAACAATATATATCCCCAACTCTTCAATTAAAGCCTGCAAAAGTCAACCACGTATTTCCTATTTAGTCAACTTTACACCGAAACTAATAAATTATCAACACGACACAGAAGAAAAACCCATACGGGAGACGCTGACGTGGCAATGACAGCGTAATGCTTGACAGAGTCGAACCCATGGGCATAAATTATTTTGTACTTTGCTGATTCTTTTGGGACACCGTATTCTTTATAGGATAAATATCTTCCGTCACGAAGCTTGATTCTTGGTGTTGTGATGGGAAGCCCGTCTGGAGGCCCGACTTTGTTGGGGGCGGGTGGACAAGCTGCTTGATAAGCCCATGCTAAAAACCCGGTGAAGAACACCAGTAGAAAGAAAATCCCTGAAATGTTTCAAGTACAACAGGTTGCAAACAAAATCAAGATCTGTGACTATAGGGAGTGTTTGGATGTGAATTATGAACACTTCAAACTAATAAGTTAAACTTACATCCAAACACTAGAAAATTGAAGAGAAATTTATACAACATTTTGGACTTTTACAATACATAAATTCCTAATAATAAATGTTAATTAGACTTTTTACAGTCATTTGGTCATCTATATAAAATCATTCTTGGCATTCCAACATTCAATGTCAATAAATTATATGTAAGATTTAACATACTACTCACATAACTAAATCCAAAACCCTAAATCAAGCTGCACATTTAACAACAACCCCTTTGACCAAAAAAGGTCAAGATCAAATCTTTTTTAGGTTTGACTGAATACCCTACAATCTTAACTCAAATTCAACCAAAACCCATATCACAGAAATTCCCATTGTTAAGTGTGAATCCACTTCAATGCAATGAGCATTTAAAGCTAATCCAATTCAACGGGAGCATTCACTTCAATGGGAGCATTTAAAGCTTATGGATGAGCAGACTTAAATGCGTACAAGCTTTCTCTTTGTATCCAATCTCTATATAAGAGATTGATCTGTATTTGTAATATGTACCTCATCAATAAATGTAAACTCCTGGTTACCCGTGGACGTAGGTCAGTTTAGACCGAACCACGTAAATCCTTGTGTTCTTGAGTGGCAGAGAGTGAGAGTGTGTGGTCCGAGAGTTCAGTTGTTCGTGTGTATTCCGCAATTCGTGTTCAACGGGTGTTGTCGATCCTAACAACTGGTATCAGAGCTCAGGCTCCTGTGTTGAACCGAACAGAAACTGAACAAGAGAAGGAGGTGTACAGGAAAGAGAAGTACTGACCTCTGAGACTAGGTTCCGATTAGAGTTGCAAATCAGAACCAGTGACAGTCTCCGTCACCACCGCCGCCGCCAGAACCGCCACCGCCGCCATCATAACCACCGGCAGAACCGTTGATTGAAGGGGTAAGGTCCCAAAAACCTCATAAAAAGGATTTGGACCGTACCACAAACTGACCTTTCCAGCCTTTTGACCTTGCGCGGCCGCGCACTGGTCCTACTAAAGGAATAAAGAAATCAGTAAATTACAGTTGCGCGCCCAAGGGATAACGTAAGTCCCCGCGCCTTCTCATATTCAACAAAGGATTAAAAAGTCTCCGCCAGATACTTCCGCCACAACATCCAAGACTTGGATATTATTTTACCCAGGCTTGGGGTTTATTTATCCGTGTCCACACAGCGAGGTGCCACACCAGATTACAACAGAAATCTTCTAGAAAGAAATACAATCATGCACTACCCAGACGGTTATAACCGTCTGGACACGTGTCATCACCATAGACAACCCTGAAGTCACAACGAATGCATGCAAATAGAGAGCAATCTCCACTTAGTCACTTTCCACGTGGCAATCCCCCAGCCATCGATCAGACCACGATCCGTGTGCATTCACATCGGATCGAGGTTAATCAACGTCAGATTAAAGAACTCTAACGGAGGAAAAATAACCGCTACGGCGTTAGGCATTTTCCGTTATCTTTTCAATAACGGGTTTTCCCTCCCAAACTCCCGGATATAAATAAGAGAACTGTTCAGGTATAAACTCAGACTACTCTCACTCTTCAAATACTTATCTTCTCCGATACCAATACTTATTCTCACGCCGGAGTCGGGTCAAGGAGAGAACCCTCTTCTCCCCTTGGCGAGGCTAACGGTGTTCTTTTTTGCAGAGCTACCGGAGGAGAAATTCCATTGCAACTGAATCGACCGAGGGAGAGCTAACCTTTTATGCGGATTCAAACCCCCTAACTATCTCGGTTCCGACCATTTAGTTGGTGTTTCTTCATTGGCGCCCACCGTTTTCTCAGTTTTCCTAGCTTCTATCTCGTTTTGATTCAGTTCATTCCGTTTTCTGTTTTTTGCACATGGCAGAAAATTCGTCTTCTCACCGACAGCTTGGTCCTCGACCAAATGTCGGAAACAATTTACCAATAGAAGGGATCGTAGAAGAGGCCTCAGATGATAATGAGGTTCAGTCTCATCGAGCAGGTGATCCTGATATCCCAGGAATGTTACCTACAAATCCTGCACAGTCAATTTTACCACCAGGAGAGACTCCGGAATCATGGTATGTTCGGTCCCAGGGAGCATTAAACGCAGTATATTCACAATTGTGTGCTCAAACCGCTCCCGTAACCCAATCCCGGAGGCCGGGATCAAGAGCTCATGCTTCTCAGCGAGAAGAATCAACTTACGATGATACAAGCAGTTACCGAAGACAACATCACGATGAATTACGCCCTCGTCAAAGGCAATCGGTTCATGATAGGTTGGGTTCCCAACGGGATGCTTACACCGATGAATCCGATCGAACATACCGCTTGAGTGAAAACACCAGCGTATTCAACAGACTACATCCAAACTATAACAAACGCAGGCCTCGAGCGGTTTATAACCCTGAGGCCGAGCATAACTATGATTTAGTTTATCGCCCAGATGAAGCGGCAGAAAACTCGAAGTTCATATTAGAGATAGCTCTGGCACCGTTAGAAAGGGCCAAGTTACCATCTAACGTTGGGAAATTCAATGGGTTAACTGACCCCGACGATCATCTAAGAGTATTCACCAGCGCAGGGTTGGTTGGCGGCTGGACTCTTCCGCTGTGGTGTCATTTATTTGTGCAAACATTAACTGGCCCAGCGCGAATTTGGTTTGATAACCTACCGACAGGACAAATAGAGTCGTGGAAGGATCTACGGAGAAAATTTCTAACACACTTCAGCCAACAAAGGCGCTCAAAACGTGATACATCCGACGTCATGAACATCTGGCGTCGCGATGATGAGAATCTGGAAGATTTTATTACCAGATACAATAAGGAAGTGTTAGAGATCGGAGGTGTCAGTGAACAACTAATCCGCGCACAATTTAAGTACGCGGTTAGGTGTGACGACATGGTCAAAGTGTTATCAGGAACAGAAGGCCTTCCCACGAGTTGGGAAAAAATAATGGCGGCGGCCAAGGTTTATGCGCAGACTGAGAAAAACCTTACTACAAACAGGCCACCCCCACCACACAGTAGGCCAGCAGACTTAAGCGCAAATGGAAAGTACAAAAAGTCATGGCGCGAAGCATCAGGAAGCCGATCCGCGGAAGACACCCGCACAACAGCTAACAAATTCTCTGCGCAAAAAGAGAACAAGTACGAAAATAAGGAGAGGCATTGGACTCCCATAACAAAAACCCCAGCGGAGGTGTTAAGTACTGAGGATCACCAATTCAAACCTCCAATTCCGATGAAGAGTAAACGTGGTCAAGACCCGACGCAGTACTGCGAATATCATAAGGATAACGGGCACACCACGAACAATTGTATATCTCTGCGCATGGAAATCGAAAAGGCTCTCAAGAATGGAGAACTCACACATCTGCTCCAGAATATGCGCAAGGAGATTAAACAGATTACTCGAGGAGAAGAAAGCTCGAGCAAACGGGCTAAGACTTAAAGAACTCTGTATGTTCTCCGCGGAAAAGACATGACCCATCAAAAGCAGCGGAACTGTCAGGGAGTAAGTTAAGTTCCATTTAATTATCCAAAACAACTTTGTAACGCCTCTGAGCATTATCCATGAATAAAATTACAAAGTTTCTATTATTTTTGAATTTACAAAATGCATGCAATTCCTTTTCAGTAAGAGCAAAAACATTATGGTAGTATAACACAAAGCTCCATGCGCGGTCAGTGATCACGTCACAAACGACCATAAACTCATACATGAAGCTTCATACCAACCTTATTCGCCTTACTCAAAACAAAAGAAATTGTACTCATGCAAGATATTGTAAAGACATATTAACAAAATAAATAGAAACATACTATGTTTGGCGTACAAATACGCCCTGAAAGGTTCAAGGCACAGCAGTGTTTAAAACCCACGCGCCACAGCGCACCATCAAAACAAGGATCAAAATCCTACATAGAAAAAATTGTTCAAATACAATTTCACCCTACTCTAAATCTTCTCCCTCATCCGGAAAGATTTCCTTAAGTTGCGCAACGTGATCCTCCGATTGCAGCGCCACGTTTATCAACTCCATCACTGGCAGTTGCAAGTCATTAAACTCTGTCTTCATAGCAGCAAGCGCACTGGAAGTATCCACACCAAAAGTAGCAGACTTACTATCATCCCAGTTAACCTTTAAAGCACTATTCACATGTTGGGAGCATTCCGCATACCCTTGTGCATAACCATCTCGTCGCGCAGCAACCATCAAATTAGCAACAGTCTTATCCAATTCTTCAGAGTTTAATACAGATTCAGCAACCTGTTATATCAGATAAAGATAACATCGAAGCAAACAAAGCGCATATAAAAACAAAAAGAAAGAAGGTACTTACGCAAGCAATTCCGCGATCTTTTAACCAGGCCATATCATTCTTCAAAGGTTCGAGCTCGCTTTCCGCTGAAACCCGTGCCATTTCCGAATTTTCCAGTTTCTCTTCAGCCTCAGATAAACGGCGGGAGGTTTCAGTATTCTCAGAACGCGCAAGCTCCAAATCCTTCTTCAATTTTTCCTGGTCAGAAACCAAAGCGGTAAGTTCCTCTAATTCTTTATCTCTAAGGGCAAGAGTGGCTAAAGCTTGTACCTCCCGTTGCTCACTTCGCTCCCTATGAGATCGCGTTCCCTCCAACAAAGCTTCCATATCAGCTTTTTCTTTTTTCAATCTTTCCACTTCCGCATCTTGATTCTTCAGGTTTTCAACTTCAGCCTTGAGGTTATTTATGATGTTACGAAGGCTTGCCTTCTCGGCATTATCCTTCTCGCAAATCCTCCTCCAATTTTTGCGCTCCTCAGACAAAAGCGCAGCTTCAGCTTCTGCTTTTCTTTTCCAACCAGCAACAGACCATTCTTCAGTCTTGCGCTCCGCTTCAAATTTGGCTTGCTCAGTTTCTAATTTGGCTTTCAATTGAGCCACACGCTTTTCATCTTTAGCAAACTTCCTTTGAGATGCTACAAAAGCTGTCCGCTCCTTACGCATGCTATACCACTCACGAACTATGCGGTGAGTAGTAGAAACATGGGAGGCAGTCTCCGCAAGATAAGACTGATAGGTCTGTTCATAAGGCTGATTCTCTTGAAATTTAACCTCGCCAGGCGGAAGTATCCCCTGCAACCAATCTTGACATACCCGCCAATCCGAGAAAACATCTCCTTTCTTCACATTCCAAACAGGAATATGAGGATCAGCAGCATCTTTTTCCGCATACATCCGGTAGTAATATTCTCCTAAAGATTCTTCCGGACGAATTGGAGATTGTTTCTCAGAGGAGCCTGCCTCCTCGGTAGCAGCCTTTTCAGCATGCTCAGGAACAGTTTCAGAAGGTCTGGGAGGAGAAGATTGAGTTGTCTCAGCAGCCTTCTTTTCCGACATCGGTTGATTATCATCATTTACCACACTTGGCTCAACAATCTGTTCAGTTTCTATGTTAATACCAGCAGGCTCCTCAGCCTCAACAGTTTTCCCAACACCTTCCCCAGCTATCTCTAAAGGCTCTAACGGAGGGGTAACGGTAGCGCGCGGTGGGGAAGGGGGAAGTTCTGTAGCAGCCACAGTTGGTATGTCCACAGAAACAGGTATTTCTGGACAACAAAAGTATATAAAAATCATATCTGCTCAAAGGAAACAAAGAAAAGCAATACTTACCAGGAATGGATTCTGAAACAAAAGCATCAAGGTTTCCTTTTCTGATAATTTTCTTCCTCTGCACTTTCTTGGGAGGCTGATCCTCCGCATCAGCATCAGCTTGTTTTCTCTTACCAGCTTTTCTTTGAACCAAGTGTTCGGGACTGGAATCCAGATCGATAGGCTCATTCGGGTTAGAAGGTGGAATATCAGCAGAATCCTTTGGTTCAGGTTTTGGTTCCCGCATGGTCACTACAGGAGCAAGACCCTCCAAAGAATCAGAGACCACCACATAATCACATCTGGAGACAGAAGAACGGCGCGTACCTTTCTTCTCTTCAGCATTTTTCGCCTTCAAAGGTTGACTCTTAACAGTCTCACTTCTCTTCGGCACGGAAGTAGACGTAGTTGCGCGTTTTTTCTTTTCAGGGCCTACGCCCAAATTCAACAATTCCCCTACAAAAGCGCGAGACAGAAAATTACTCAAAGCAACAAAGAAAGGGAAAATAGATAGACTCACCAGCACCAGCTGCCAGTGGAATAGACAAGTCCGCGTCCTGCGGCAAAGCAAAATTCTTCACAATGCGGTGATACCAGAATTCCTCTTTAGGTTTTTTCTTGATAGTTCCCATTTTTCCGCCTTCCCTCTTGAAGGCAACAACATACAGGGAAACAACTACATTGAAAAGAAAGCAGGTCAAAAAAAAAAAAAAAAAAAGAGAGAAGAACAGTGAAAAAGCCCCAAACTTACTATGACCATCCTCGGTGTACACGGGTTTATCATCACGTTCCATCTTCCAGTTCAGACTCATGCCTGCTCCGACTAGGGCTTTCTCCGGCAAAGCAATATTAGGAACATCCTTCAGATCTTGATACCAATTCTCATCAACAGGGGTCGGAACGGATTCAATCGGAACGTCGTCCTTCCCTCTTAGCTTCATCTTCATCGGAATTACTCCAGCTTTAATGAAGAAAAATTTCTGTTTCCAATCATGAAATGATTTTGGGGGCTGATGAAGAATTTTCTTCGCGGAAGCCCTCTGAACAAATGAATAAAACCCTTGAGTACAGTGCATCTGATGAAAAACCCTAAATCGGGGAACGGTTGGCTCCACATGCATAGTTCGACATACAAATTCGAAATGACGAACCCTAACCATACCAATAGGGTGAAGTTGGGAGATATGCAGATTATAGAATCCAAGAATTTCAAGGAAGAATTTCGTAACAGGCAATCGAAAGTTACCATCGCAGAAAAAATCCCAAAAAAGGGTAATATACCCTGCCGGAGCACTCGCTGCCGTTTGCCCTTCTTCAGGATACAAGGCACCCCAGTTCTCCGGGAATTTAAGATTCTGGATTAAACCCTCAAAAGATGCTCTGGGCCACTTCAATGGTGGAAGCGCAGTCGACATTTCTTCAACAAGATCCTCTTGACGTTCTCCGGTTGACATAAGCAGGGGAATAACGGAAAGTTTCTCTTAAGAACAAGGAAAAGGGAAAAGTTTTCAAACAAAACAATGATTACACAGAAGGGGTTACCCAAACGATTATATACCCATCGCAATAAATAAGCATCGGTAACCGTCGCAGTACTGTTCCGGGTATCACGATTACCCAAGCAACAGAAAAAAGCAGCTGTCAGAACATACACGCGTTTACACGCGCGCGTGTAAGACACGAATGGTAAAAAACAACTGACAATGACAGGTTGCCAAAATCAATTTACTGACACAACGTCAAGTCAAAGATTTTTTACAAAAAATCTTTTACAAACTCAGTAGATTCAAATCCTCTCAGAGAAGATTTCTTTTTTCGCGCCCAAAAAACATTTCCCTCTCATAAGTCCAGTGCTCCACTTACTTGCATAAGTACAACACTAGACTGGGGGGACTTGAAGGGGTAAGGTCCCAAAAACCTCATAAAAAGGATTTGGACCGTACCACAAACTGACCTTTCCAGCCTTTTGACCTTGCGCGGCCGCGCACTGGTCCTACTAAAGGAATAAAGAAATCAGTAAATTACAGTTGCGCGCCCAAGGGATAACGTAAGTCCCCACGCCTTCTCATATTCAACAAAGGATTAAAAAGTCTCCGCCAGATACTTCCGCCACAACATCCAAGACTTGGATATTATTTTACCCAGGCTTGGGGTTTATTTATCCGTGTCCACACAGCAAGGTGCCACACCAGATTACAACATAAATCTTCTAGAAAGAAATACAATCATGCACTACCCAGACGGTTATAACCGTCTGGACACGTGTCATCACCATAGACAACCCTGAAGTCACAACGAATGCATGCAAATAGAGAGCAATCTCCACTTAGTCACTTTCCACGTGGCAATCCCCCAGCCATCGATCAGACCACGATCCGTGTGCATTCACATCGGATCGAGGTTAATCAACGTCAGATTAAAGAACTCTAACGGAGGAAAAATAACCGCTACGGCGTTAGGCATTTTCCGTTATCTTTTCAATAACGGGTTTTCCCTCCCAAACTCCCGGATATAAATAAGAGAACTGTTCAGATATAAACTCAGACTACTCTCACTCTTCAAATACTTATCTTCTCCGATACCAATACTTATTCTCACGCCGGAGTCGGGTCAAGGAGAGAACCCTCTTCTCCCCTTGGCGAGGCTAACGGTGTTCTTTTTTGCAGAGCTACCGGAGGAGAAATTCCATTGCAACTGAATCGACCGAGGGAGAGCTAACCTTTTATGCGGATTCAAACCCCCTAACTATCTCAGTTCCGACCATTTAGTTGGTGTTTCTTCATTGATGTTTCTCCGACCAACCGGCAGCTTAGCCGTTGAACCCAGCCATCGATCAAGGTTGTTTCTTCGTTGTTTGCCTTATGCTTGAATTGGGCAGATTAAGCCATTCAAAGGCTGAAAGGAAACCAAGAAGAAGATGCCGTTCAAACAAACAAAAGAAAAAGGTAGAAGATATATATTTTTTTGTTTGGTTTCTTGTTCAAAAGAAGACAAAAGAAGTGGAAACAAAGAAAAAAAAAGGATGGAAAAGTAAAGGTGAGTCACGTGAAGGAGTGAAGAAAAATTCAAAAAGAGATTCTTTTTGTTTTTTTTATTCCTGTGGTCCAACAAAAAAAAAATAAGGGGGTATTTTTTGTGGGACTAAGTGATCGAGTGGTGATTTAGAGTTTGTGGTTGTCGATTAATTTTTTAGTCGACTAGAGCCGGGTAAACTCTTGGAGATCACCAGATTATTTTTTTTCTTTTTTGCGGACGAGGTGATGGGTGAGAACACGGAGAAAATGGAATCAACATGGTTGTTGATGTTGACACGAGTGAAAAAAAAAAAAAGAGGTGACAAATTTCAAGATCAGTTTTTTTTTACCGGTTGAACCAGCAGTAATTGTCAGAGTATCGTTTCGTTGAAGATCGAAGAAACAGAACCGTAGACCAGACGTGGTTCGGTTGTTTCAGTGTTGTTTTTTGGTTTATATTTCGTTTTAAATTTCGGTCAGTCGTGTTCGTTAACATGGCAGAAGACGGGAAAGTTCAAATCGAAAAGTTTAACGGTACAGATTTTTAGCTGGTGGAAGATGCAGATTGAGGCATTATTGGTTCAAAAAGATCTTGATATTGTGTTATCAGGGGTTAGACCATAAAAGGTGGAACCAGCAGATTGGGAATCAAAAGACAGGAGGTCTTTCTGATTCGAGAGCTGGTGAATACTAGGATGAGGGACAGCAGTTCAGTCACAGAGCACATCAATGAAGTTCAAGCCCTATTGTTATTATCCTCATTACCCGATAGTTAGTCCAGAACCGTAACTGCTGTTACGAGCTCTTCAGATACGAGCAAGTTTACGTTCGTGAAGATGCGGGATCTTATTCTGGGCGAAGATGTCAGAAGAAGAAATTCAGGTGGATCTTCGGGTGATTTAATGCATGTTGGCAGAGGAAGGAAGAATAACAGAAGTAGTGGCAGTAAGAACAGAAAGAGGAGTCAGTCGAGGACTCGAAATGATGTGACTTGTTGGAACTGTAAAAAGGTTGGACACTTCAGGAATCAGTGCCCAAATAATCAGAAAGAAGTTAATGCTGCAGAAGACCACTCAGAAGATGATCTGTAGAGTGGAGAGCAGTGTGGATTCCTGGGTCAAGAATTCTGGTGCTTCATTTTCACGCTACCCACAGCAGTGAAGCACTGCAGAATCTGAAAGTTGGAGACTTTGGAAAGGTAAGACTTGCGAACTAGGAATGTTCGCAGTATATGGTCAGATTACCGTCTGAGGGAGTGACCGTCCCAGTTCAGAAGAGAAACAAAGTCCGGTTCACAGAATCTCGTGACAGAAGAAGGTTTGTTTTGCAGGAGACAAACCCAGAGCCACAGGTCAGATTCAGGTTGAACGTGCTAGGAAAGGTTCAGAGAAACCAGTCAAGGGTATTCGTGACAGTGGGAGCACAGGTGGTGCTTCAGTCAGAGTTACCAGAAGACAGTGGGTTAAGAGAACTAGTATTCTAGCTGTAAAAGTCTCTCCAGTGAAATACCTGCTTATGATGGAGAGTGTTAGTTCTCAGGTTTTCTCAGAGTACGGCAGTTCGTGTCAGTGGGAGCCGGAAGGGATAGAGAACGAGTCACAGGTTGTGACTGATGAGTTGAGGCTCAGTGAGAGCTTTAATGGGCCTTCAGGTTAACTGAAGAGAAGGCCAGGGTAACTAGGAATGAGCTAAGATCAAGGGATCTTATTTACAGAAATACAGATGCACAGTTGAAGCACAGGTGAAGATTGTTCCGTGGCTTCAAGTGGGAGATTGTTAAGTGTGAATCCACTTCAATGCAATGAGCATTTAAAGCTAATCCAATTCAACGGGAGCATTCACTTCAATGGGAGCATTTAAAGCTTATGGATGAGCAGACTTAAATGCGTACAAGCTTTCTCTTTGTATCCAATCTCTATATAAGAGATTGATCTGTATTTGTAATATGTACCTCATCAATAAATGTAAACTCCTGGTTACCCGTGGACGTAGGTCAGTTTAGACCGAACCACGTAAATCCTTGTGTTCTTGAGTGGCAGAGAGTGAGAGTGTGTGGTCCGAGAGTTCAGTTGTTCGTGTGTATTCCGCAATTCGTGTTCAACGGGTGTTGTCGATCCTAACACCCATTTCCTAAATTTCTACAAACATATGTTATGATCAAGAACACAAACCCTAGAAGCAAAATCAGAATGAAACCAACAACGAATGGATTGAAATTGATGGGGAAATTGATGCAAACCTGAAGAGAAAGTAGAAGAAGATTTGGATTGGGATTGTCTGGTGTGAGACCTAGCCGATGCTGCTTATCTTCTTCTTTACTTCAGCAGCCATTGTTATTGTTGTGGGTTCAGGAAGAAGAAGGGTTGATTGAGTTGGTAGAGTTTTGGGTCAAACTCATGACAAATCACAAATGTAGCAGAATTTTATATATTGAAGAACGGTTGGAAAATGACTCACGGTTTGACACAAAAGTCATATATGATGACAAAATAGAGCAACATTTGATTATAATTTTTAATTTTTTTTTACTAGTGTGAGCGTGTGACCAATGTTTTCAGAACTGGATCAGAGGTCGATCCGGTTTGATCACTCGTCCACTGGTCCGACCGGTTCAACCGGATGTAAGAACCGGCAGGTGTCTTAAAATTAATAGGGTGAAATTTGAAAAAAAAAAAAAAAAAAACCAAAACCCGATTCAATCCCTTAATAACCCGGTTCAACCGGCTGTTTTTTCGGTCCGATAGCCGGTTCAACCCCGGTTCGATGTAAATCCGGTCCAATATACTGAACTGAACCGGTCAAACCTCTGGTTCCCGGTTCAACCGGACTGATTCGGTTTTCAAAACATTGTGTGTGACTTCCAAGTTATGATGGTTGTATTTTTTAAATACCTTTAAAGACGAGTGAGGTATTTGTAGGTAACCACTACAAGAAATTTATATATTATTTAAGAAGTATAAGATTAATGGCACAAAGTAGAACAAGATAATATACAATCTTCTAAATCCAGAAAAGGTGGGGATTCAGGAAATAATTTTTGTGACAAAGGTTTAACCAAATTTTCAAAAGGTGTGATCGAGATTTTGCCCTATAAAATACACTATTTTTTTTTCAAGAGGTGCGTCCGCCCACCCAGCCCTTTACCTAAGCCTGCCCTAGGCACAAAGACATAATGGATCATAAAATATAATAAAATGTAAAGAAATATAACATGATGCCAATGAAAAAGACACAGTGACGAAAAAGACACAGTGACGAAAAAGACACAATGATCTAAACAAAAATTCTTAAATCTACAAGCTAAAAATCTAAAAGAGAAAACCTAAAATCAAAGATCATAGAGTTTGACGAGACGGTTTTAATGCCGATAGAATGAGTTCAGTCGGATATTTAATGCATAAGAGCTTTCGTACTTCATTTAGCGTATGAAATGTATACACTTGTTGGTCCATGTTTTACTTTTGTTTGGATCCCGTTGTAACCCACAAACATACCCTCCCTTCATCTATTTAGTTGATTCACATAACACAAACTTTGAGCTTGAAGATATTAGATATCCTCACTAAACCTCTCTTTGAAAAAGTAATAGGCATCGACGTCAGGTACAAAATTGTGACAATTGAGTGAACTTGTGTATAGCAATAGCAGGGACCATAAGGACAAAATATAAAATTTTGACTTACTACATGGAGATCTTTTACACTTGCCTCTTTTTTTCATCCGTTTTCAACTCCTTTGTCCGAGCCAATTTTAAGAGTCAAACTATAAGAAAACGACATCAGATGCACACTTACAAACCCCAAAAGGGTAATACTAACTATAAACAGTTCTACTATATTAGCTTGATAATGGTTCAAGACATTAGGAAGCTACATAACGGGTCAAAAAAAAAATATTTTAAACTAAGTTTGGCCAAGTAGAAGTGCTTTTAGGATGGCATCACTTCTCCCATCTGCATAAGGGAACAAATGGCCCGCACCAGCGAGCTCGTGATAGTTTATCCATGGAAGTTGTTGGGCTATATATCGTTGCAGTGTGACGGGCACATACAGATCTTCATCACCCATCCATATATCAACAGACCCTTCGTTTTCTGGAAACGGGTTCTCAATTTCTGTTGGATCAAATTCCCATGTACAAAACCCAATATTCAAGTCACGGTGTATAGACTCGTATTCTCCTTGTTGTCTTACTTGTCCCTGCATAACACACGAAAAACAAACGATAGATCCACGTATTTCATAATCAGGAAACACAGTAGTAAATCCACAAATTGCATTTTTAGTACCTCAACAGCTGATCTGCCAGCTGTAAATATCGGCACGAGTTCTCTATCTTGGCGGGATAGAATCTTTTGGCTGTTAGTCATCCAGGTTAGAACAGGAAACCATTTTTGAGTGTTCCACCAGTAGGTCAATGACGGAAGATAGTGAGCGACCCGTAGGCTCCATTGATCTTGAAGAAGCTGCTTTGAAAATGCTTGTTGAGATAAGTTTGATGGCAATTTGGGCCACCAATAATTAACTACTGGAGCTATAAGAGCTGCTCCCGCTAGCCTGTATTCATCACATACACATAAATATACAAATAAGTCAATAAAAAGTAGTGTTAGATATGATTACAGTCCCTGAATGTTGGCCAGTTTTGCGACTTTCGTCCAAAGGTTTGTTTTTCTGCATCAGGATCCAAAAAATTTGAAATCTTGCCATTTTCACCTGGCTCGTTAACTCCGTACATTTTTCTTCATTAAATCAGGGGTATTTCTGTCTCTTTTGCTAACTTAAAGGGAAATTCGGTCTTTCTCACTTTATGTAAAAATACCAAATACCCCTGAAAAAGACCAAATTGCCCTTTAAGTTAACAAAAAAGACGGAAATACCCCTGACTTAACGGAAAAAAATGGATGGAGTTAACGAGCCAGATGAAAATGACAAGATTTTAAAATTTTTGGATCCTAATGCGGAAAAACAAACATTTGGACGAAAGTTGCAAAACTGACCAAACATCAGGGACGAAAATGGTACTGTAGAACGCTAACTTACACACATACCTGTGAGGAATGTACTTCAAGTAAGACCAAATCACTTGCCCGCCCATAGAAAACCCGACCACATAAAATTTGGATCCGAGTTTCAGTTGATCGGCAAGTTCTTCTGTATCTAACGCCAAACTCTTTAACGTCCGTTTAGGATCCGGATCACTCTCTCCATAACCCGGTCGATCAAATGAAACAATATATATTCCCAAATCCTCAATTAGAGCCTGCAAAAGTCAACCTAGTATTTACTATTTAGTCAACCTTAATACCAAAACTAATAAGTGATTAACAAGACACTGAAGGAAAAACCATACAGGAGACGCTGATGTGGCGATGACAGCGTAATGCTTGAAAGAGTCAAAGCCATGGACAAAAATTATTTTGTACTCTGGTGATTCTTTTGGGACACCAAATTCTTTATAGGATAAATATCTTCCGTCACGAAGCTTGATTCTTGGTGCTGTGATGGGAAGCCCGTCTGGAGGCCCGACTTTCTTCGGGGCGGGTGGACAGGCTTCTTGATAAGCCCATGCTAAAAGCGCGGTAAAGAACACAAGTAGAAATTTCAAGAAAAACCCTGAAATGTTTGAAAACAAAATCATAATGTGTGACAATAGAGAGTATTTGGATGTGAAAGCAGATGGTCGTACACAGCAATTTCTCGACGCCGAAGAACCAAAGTTTTATTTTTGTTAGAATTGGATTTGCTATTCAAAAGAGGGTTGCGGCGCAATGCCCGTGTACCTGCCATCCTTATGTAATTTTTCAATCATTAATGAAATTTGGAAGATATTCATTATCAAAAAAAAAAAAAAAAAAAAAACAAAACAAAACTGAATACTCATAAACACTTAAAACTAAGAGTAAATTACATAAATTGTCATTAATTATATACTAAATTGCACTCTTTGTCCTTTGTCTTTAAAAATTATGTAAAATGTCTTATTTTGTATATTTTGCACACTCTTTGTCCTTTAAGGTAACTAATGTTAACTTTCCGTTAACTTTAAAGTAAAAAGACCATTTTGTCCAAATGACATAATCTAAAGTTTATTTATAAAGGACATAACTTGTAATTTACTTAAATTCTATTATTTTATTTCTTATATATTAAATTTATCACTATTGTTTTATTGATTACTTTAAAAAATGTAATTCATTAATTAACCTATTTTTATAAAAATATATGTTTTTATAATTTAATTATTTTTATTTCTTTGATTAAATTGTTTACTTTTATATTTTACAAAAAATATAAATTTTTACATTATGTTTTACATAAACCCTTGGTGTAACCGGGTTATTTTTTTATCACTTTTACAATTATTATATGTTATACAAACGAAATTTCCACCAAAATATGGAGAAAATAAGCACGTCGGTCGCGCGTTACGACATGTTAGTTTAAACTATGATTTTCTATAAAAAATTGAAATTTTGTAATATCATTTTTAAAACAACTAGTTATTTTAGACATGTTACAAAATGTCCGACGTACGCTCATCTCAAAATACAACATTGCGGCAAGTTTTTTTATCTATGTTTAAACCGACTCGTCGTAACACACAACCGATGTGCTTATTTTTCTCCATATTTTGCTGTAAATTTCGATTAAATAACATATAATAATTATAAAAGTGATAAAATAATAACTCGATAACACCAACATTTCATATAAAAACATATATATTTTATAAAAAAAATTGTTAATTGGTCTTTTTATAAATAAAATGCAGATTATATCCTTGGGTAAAATGGTCTTTTTACCTTAAAGTTAACTGAAAAGTTAACATTAGTTAGCTTAAAGGACATAGAGTATACAAAATTAACAAAACTAGGTTTATTTAAACGGCGCGTTGCGCCTGGTTCACTCGGGTTATTTTTTATCTTGCAACTGTATTATGCTTGTCCAGGCACCTATAGAGTGATGACCCTAGAATGTGGCCTCTAATACAGTCGTGCTGTTGTCTATATTGTATCTGATTGATTGTTTGTCTGTTGTGTTGTTTGATTCTCTGTTTGTGAATCTATATTGTTTGTCCCATTCATTAGTTAATGGGTCGAGATAACGTCTTATAGTCAAGATAAACTCAACTCAAATGATCAACCGCCTACTTTTTTTCAAAAAAATAAAAATAAAGCCATTAGTTAGAATGGAAGCAGACCTTGGAACACTCCATCGCTTTGCGTTTTTAGGCAAAATATGGTGATCTCTCACGCGTATGTGTCAGCACACACTCGCATCCACAACTTCATCTTGACCGCAAACTCGTTCTTTTAACCGTTCATCAAGTCCCACCAATAGCATTCTTTCATAAACAGTCAACTGCTGAATTGGAATTCCTGACCATAACGAAGCAACTTCTGCTATTTCACCAGCTCCCACTATTGTAGGCCTAAATGTAAAACAACAATTATTTATTATAAAAAAAAATCCAAGATGAATTTGGTGTAATAATTAAGTATAAGCATAAAATAAGCATACTCTTGATCATCAGCTGTTGAAGTCAACGCAGTTTTATTGTCTGTCTCCTGTGGGTCAACAAGATTGCTGTGTTTGCTTGCTAAAACCTGAATTCGGATTACATCTACGAAAATCAATAATGATTAAATGTGAATGTGAATATTTGTAGGAAAAGGAAGGATAAATATACAGGTTTTATTTTACCATATGAAAATCAATAATGCTGGCTGTTGCAACCGGTATGAAAATGTGCGCTACATCACAAGGTAGTTTCAATTAGTTATGGTTGCAAACATTAGTCATATTAATAAGACCTTGTGATTAAGTAATGTAGTGTCCGCTATGGACGCTGTTGACAATATTATCCAAAACACCATCACTAACATCATAAGATGGTAATAACTTAGTGATCTCATATTTGTTTTAAACAGGTATCTAAAACTTTTAACAAGAACAACTATATCCATCATGGCCTTCAAAAACATGTAATCTCATAAGAACGACTATATCCTTAGAGAAGAAGCGTTAATTAAACCACTTCAGTTGCTTTTTCAGTTTCCTAAAGGTCCGTGTCACTAATATAGGTCTACCTATCCATTAAACAATGATGCACATACATTTTTGCACAACAAAAAGTCCGGACAAACATTACAGAAACTTACAGGAAATTTTATCTTCATTAACCCAAAAATTAAAATAAATAGACTAATCGATTATTTAGTATATGCCATCCAACTACCCAAGTCTAATTAGGTTTTCAGTTCCCTATGCACAGAGAAAAACTATCAAGATTTTAACCAATGCAAGAATCTTCTCTAAAAACCCTAACTTAACTTAAGCAATCATCTTAAAGTGTCCTTTAAATAAAACAAAAAACCACAAAATCAAGATAGAAATCATTTAATTTATAAATTTGTAAGTGTAATTTAGACTCTTATATGGGTTTATTTTTATAAATTTCCACCCCAGGTAAAAACTGTAAATATAAATGTAAAAAATAAAATAAAATTGGAGGGTCCAAATTTTTGTTTCGCTTTGGGCCACCAAAACGGTTGAGCCGGCCCTGGCCAGACAATTTCTGGACAATTAAAAGTGAGCTCGCTTAAAATAAGACCAAAACATACCAAGCATATTAGATAACAAATGCCAAAGATATTTAAATCCATAAACATATACCGAATTTGGGGCATAGCAAGTAGCATCAACTGTATATACTACATCAAAGCTAATATTAGAAACCTAAATCTTCATTAAATCAACCTGATCAGAATTGTTACCCTAAAGTCCTAAACACATTTTTTAGGGAGGAGTCTTTATATATATATTCAACAATCATCTCAAGGTTACAAGAGATGTGCTTGTTTTTTAAGCAAGTGTAAGTTTAAAATAATAAAACAACATCAAATTCAGAGCTCTAAATGAAAAGATTTTGGGACTGGGTTAGTGGGTTTGGACCTTTAGTCACATGTATTATTGTTGGTACACTTTATGCGTACGCGACTCGACTCGGTTCGATTCGGTTCGGGTCGACTCGGTTAGGTACGGCTCAAGTCCGACGTCACGACATTCCTCCGTCGTGCGCCCCAGAGGTCGACACGCGAAGCACGGAGCGCCGCAAGCCCATTCCCGTTTACACATCACCATGACATCATCATTGTGATGTCACAACATTTGTCTTATGTTGACTTGGTGAAAGATGTAAACAGATTCATCAAGTTTGGGCCGTAATTCACTCACATGGGGCGAAGACTTGAATTGGATTTGACTTTTATTTGGGCTTGTAGGAGAGCTTGAACATGGAGAGCACAAACAAATTTCCCTGAAAATTCAAGGATGTTTCGGTAGAGGAACTAAGAGATAAGGTAGCGGAATTCGCTAAAGTAAGGAACTGGGACAAATTTGACAGTCCAAGAAATCTACTCTTAGCTTTGGTAATATACTACTTCTGTTAAACAACCTTATCTTTCTATACTAATAAACAAAAATTCTTTTTGGACACGTGTCATTCTCTGGTAATTTCTCAACCTTAGTTTTTTATTTATCTCTGGTAAATTCTGCTACAATGGTTTGGATCTCGCATACGCGAAATCATCCTTTGGCGGATCTTCGCTGGGTTTTTGCCCGCCTTCGCCACCTGGTGGAACTCTTCAACAACGACTTAATTTTTTTCTGCTTGGAGAAGTGCCTTAATAGCCCCCAGTGTAATATTTGTGGCTGTAATTCTCCATTATAGCCTTAAATTTTAATAGAAATTAGCATTATAATCCTATCACTATATGCTAAATACGCCGCTGGTCTTCAGTCCTATGCAGTAAATATGTCTAAAACCCCTACAACCTGCATACTTATACGATGAGCCTCGCTTATAAAACCCCTTGTTTTTAAGCGCCTTGCGCTGAGACCCAAGGCTCACTCTTTACGCCTTGAGTGCGCCTTGCACATTTGACAACTGTGGTTATAGCTTGTTCCCTTGTCCAACAGCATGACTATTGTCAAAGCCTCAAAGGAAAGAAAAGCAAACCTATATTCAATCTATCACATCATATCATTTCCATCATGTCAAGCAACTTAACTAAATCACAATAAATCAAAGCTCACTATCAAAAAAATCATCCAGCATCTCCATTACACGAAAACTATACTCCTAACATAAAAACTAACATCAAGTTATTAACATCTTACAACATTACACACTAACATCAGCAACAAACAATTCTTCAAATCATATACTATATACATCAACCACAGACACAGATAGTATAACTATTGTCAAAACCTCCTCACATATAAATGAAAAACAAACCTATACACAGTCTATCAAATCATATCAATGACACCAATTAACCTCCGATTCTACTGATCTAAGCCCTAATCGCTGCCTTCCGATAAAAAACCCAAATTTCTTGCAACAATACTTAGGACCCAAGACCCTAAACGATGCCTACCAACTGACTCATGTCAAAATCAATAACCCATACCTGTTGGCGCTGTCAATCGTCTCACCACCCCTTGTCCGCCATAACTGATTACCGTCGTAATCGGTGAAGTCCAGCGAAAGCGCTTAAACCCTTCGCCGTCTCTCTCTCTCTCTCTTCTGCTCCTTCTCTCCGATCTCCTTCTCGTTCTACTGCGACGGCGTTTTGCGACTGAGGACGATGATGGAGGGCGGTGGTCGATGTGGTGATGGAGATGGAGATGGAGATAGAGATGGAGATGGAGGTTGATTCGGGAAGGTGGTGGTCGATGTGGTGATGGAGCTGGAGATGGAGGTTGGTTGAGGAAGGTGTCAATCTGGTGAAGAAAGAAGTGAAGAAGAGAGTGTAATTTGGGTATTAGGGTTTACCTGTTTATTGCGTTTGTCACGTGGCTACCTTTAGATGGTGAAGGAACTATTCATAAGGTTGCTCTTTTAATATAGACATAAACATTTTTGCATGATTTTTAAAGACAAAGAGTGTAATTTAATATATAAATAAAGTACAATTTGTGTAATTTAGTCTAAAACTAAAAATTTTAACTTAAATTAACTGAAAACTTACAACTAATATTTTTTAATTTACAAAACATGAACTCACAATAATAAAACAAAAAATTGGGCATGAACTCGCAATAATAAATGTGCATTAGAACACTTGCTGGTAGTGAAACACACTTGGACTTTTAACAGTCAAATTGGGCATTCTTATATTATTTAAGATTTAAGATAATGCTATCATACATGAATCCAAAAAGCTAAATATTTTAACACTTTTAGTAAAGAAACCTTTGACCAAATAAATCATATATCAAATCCAAATTTTGTTAATTTTAGTGATCAACAAGTAAGTTTGTTAATAAGTATGATTCATATATTATTGTAAGGTTTAAGATGGTTAATTTAACAAGTTTAGGAATTGGTGCATACCTGAGGAGAAAGTAGATGAAGAATTGGATTTAGATTGTGTGGTGTGAGACCTAGCTGATGATGCTGAAATCTTTCTCTTTACTTCACCAGCCATTGTTATTCTTGTTGGTAGTTGGTAGAGTGTTGTGGTGTCAAAATAATGGCAAAAAATACCATCCACATATTTGAAATACATTCATAGAATATATATAGTTATTATTGTTTTTTTGGGTATTTTGTTTTTTAGTGATTAAGAGTTTTCCTACAGAGTAAATTCTTGTTTTAGTCCATGAAGTTTGACACAAATATCATTCCAGTCTAAAAAACATTTTTTTTGTCTTTGTAGTCCAAAAAATTGATTTTCTTATCACTTACAGACCTTGACCGCAACGTGACGGGCTTCCATCTAGTATGATTATAAATTTATAATGCTAATTGAATTAGTTTAAAAATATCTTGTGGACACCAAGTAGGTTAAATTATTTGTGAATTTTTTGTAAGTATAATAACTTTGACATGTAAATGTTGTCAGAGTTATTTTAATCATATTTTTTTAACAGCCAACATATCAATCCCGAGCATTCTCAGGGTCTCCTATCACTGCCCACCATTGTCTCACTCTTTTTTTTTACACCAAATAAGAATTGAACTTAAGTCTTTCAAAAAAGAACTCAAGTCCTCCTACCACTTGAGTTAAAGGTCATTGACTCCTACCACTTGAGTTTTACACCAAAAAAGAACTCAAGGCCTCTCAAAACCCCCAAACTGGACAAACGGACTCACCAATTCCGTTACAATGGAGTCACACTCCGGTGGTGTTCCGTCACTATTAGCCATCGTGACATGCATCGGCATGACTATCTTGTACGTCGCAATCCTCTACTCTCCCACATTAATCCTCCATCTCCCGCCCCCCTTTCATCTTTCAAACCCCTCATGATCCGATGGTTTATTTACGCCAGTATCTTCACCGTCGTTTCACTTGTTTTCTGCGCCTTTATTCTTCCTGTAAGTTTTCTTATTCCATTCACTGTTTGTTTGTTTATTCTCTGTGTTTACATTTTGATTGTTGGATGGTTGGTTGCTGGTTGTTGGAGTTAGTAACAACTAGGGTTTTGTTGTTTGTGATTTGGGGATTTTGTATTTGTGACTAGTTACTTAATTCCTTTATCTAATATTCAGAGTTAGTTGTTTGATAAGTGATCTTTAAAAAGTTTATATCTTGATTCTGTAACTAGGTTAGTAAACAAACATGTGTATCTCACGGGGGTTGAATAAAGGGAATGTTAAAAAGTTTGTGAATTGATAAGTGTTGTAAGATCCTGCAAAAAGTTTGTATCTTGATGCTCTAACTAGGTTAGAAACATGGGTGTTACGTTACGCTACGCTAAGCGGGGTGAATAAAGGAAATGTTAAATAGTTGGTGTTGGAGATTTGGAATTATGAAACAGTGTTATGAGATATGTAATGATAATTATGTACAAGTAAATACTTTAATTAACTAAAATCATTAACTAGGGTTTTGTTATTTATAATTTCGTATTTTAGGTATTCTGCTTTCATGACCAGTTAGTTGATTTGTTTCTGTATCCAGAGTGCTGTAGTTCTTAATTAATAGTTTACTTTCTTTAAGTGGTAGAATGACTTATTTGAAAGTTAATTCCAATTCGTTCGAACGTGAAAGAATGAAGAAAGTTAAAGGGTAGGGTTAGTTTATTTAGTATGTTAATGTTAATTGGATGAATGGTTTGTTAAATTGCAAGTTTATCCAGCTGTTTAAATTCATAGGGTTTACGAGTTTGAGTCAAACAAGTTTGGAAGTCATTGATATAAATAAATTGTTAGGGTCGGTGTGCACGTTTATTGAATGAAAGAAAAGTCTTGATCTTTGTTTTGATCACAAAAGTTCGATTATTTCATTCACAGGCTCCTCTTACGAAAGAGTTGGTATTTAGAGGTTGTATGATATCTTTGCTTGTATGTGGAGGATTTAAACCATATACAGTAATACTTCTCTTTCCTCTTCTTTTTAGCCTTGGTGAGTCCTGCATTTTTAAAGCATTTTAAAAACATAACTCATGTAAAGGATCTTACTCATTTTTTTTTTTTTGGGCAATTTCAGTTTATTTGAAATTTACCAATTTCATGCCACTTGTATTAAAATTTGAATATTCTTTATGTTTTTCTAATTATAGTTGTCATATGTATATGTGATGAAAACAGGCTTAGCAGGAGCGACTCTTATTGCTCCAGTAGTTAACTATTGGTGGCTCCGCTTGCCATAAACTTATCTCAACAGGCATTTTCGAAGCAGTTTCTTCAAGATCAATGGAGTCTGTGGGTCGCTCACCATTCCCCATCATTGACCTACTGGTGGAACACGCAAGAATGGTTTCCAAGTCTAACCGTTATCGCTCACAGCCATGATATTCTTTCCTGCCAAGATAGAGAACTCAAGCCGATATTTACAGCTGGCAGAGCAGGTGTTGAGGTACTAAATATACTTCGCATTTGACATGCTCTGTTTTTTTTTTGTTTGACCTGTTGTTTGAAAAAATGTGGATCTATGGTCTCTCTTTCTTGGTTTTAAAAAGCGTGCCTCAGGCGCGCTTAAGCGCGAGGCGCAACAAGGCTCACACCCTGGGGCTTTTTCGCTCAACGCCTAGAGTAATTACAAGAAGCCCCCAAAAGGCGCGCTTTTTTGGGATTTTCTGGGCCTTTTTTGCCTGAGGCGCGCACCTCGTATACCCGAGGTGTTTTTATGCATCTAACTGTTGTACCTTGGGTTTTTTGGCTTGTACATGCAGCCAAAATCATACAAAAACCTTACTTGTAGCTATATTCTCGGTAGGGAAAGCTAAAAACGTATGGGATATATAAATATATATATATATATATAATTAGCTTGCGCCTCGGTTTTAGACCTCATCGCCTTTGTGCGCCTCTAGCTTTTTAAAACCAAGCTCTCTTTTCATGTTAGGAACAAGTAAGACAACAAGGACTGAGAATACGAATCTCTCCACCGTGACTTGAACATTGGATTCGGTAAATGGGAATTTGATCCAACAGAAATTGAAAAACCGTTTCCAGAAAACGAAGGGTATATGGCAGGGTG
Organism: Helianthus tuberosus; assembly: GCA_030545235.1. Lineage (NCBI taxonomy): Eukaryota > Viridiplantae > Streptophyta > Magnoliopsida > Asterales > Asteraceae > Helianthus > Helianthus tuberosus. Next base: position 16,236,730 of record CM060354.1, on the reverse strand, counting down.
ATGAGGATATTCTTGTGCCCGTGACACTGCAACTGTATATAGCCCAACAACTTCCATGGATAAACTATCACGAGCTCACGGGTGCGAGCCACATGTTCCCGTATGCTTGATGCGAACGGGGATGCAATCCTAAAAGCACTTCTACTTGGCCAAAGTTAGTTCATAATGTTGTTTTTGGACTTGATTTCTAGCTTCCTATTGTCTTAAACAAACCATTGTTATATTTAGCATTATGCTTTAGGGTTTGAAGTTGATAGTTAAAACATATGGTAATGCATTCATGTTATTTTATCGTGTTACTTGTGTTTCATTATTTCTTAACTGTGGTTAGTGAGCTAGGAAACATGTCGTCCCATTCATGTCATTCGTGCTATTGAACTCGTCACATTTAATTGTGTTCAGTGTTACATGTCATGTGATCCTCTTAGCAAACATGTATGTATTAGTGCTTAAGAAATTGACATATTAAATTATGTCTCATCTGGGTTCAATCCCTGTGTTAAAATGGCGCGTTTTACCATCTTCGTGGGGATTGGGGTCACATCTTCCCCCCACAAATTTGGGGAATGAGGTCGGCAAGCGGTGTATCACGTGACCCCGCTCCACGTCAACACTCTGCAAGGCCTCACCGCAAGTATTACACATAGCCTTAGTGAGCATGTTAATGACATACTTTTATTAAGACCGGATAATTCTTTGTGGACACTTCTATCCCCGGAAAGTAACAAAGACATCTCAAATTCATAAACAACTCCAAATTAAAGTCTAAATAACATTTCATAACACAATTCAACAATATCCAACGTTTTAAAAATACAACAATATCCAAATTAATGTCTAAAAACTTTTAGATGATTAAAAATGAAGTAAAATACTAACTTCCGAAATTGCATATATGGCCAATTAGTTAATTTGTTTATGCCATTATTTGGTAAACTTTATATTTATAGCTCACTTGAACCACTTATTGGAGTTCTACATTCAACAAAATTCCAGCTTGCTGAAAGCTTCCATGGTTGTAGGTATGTTCGACCCATTTGACCCTTTTTAGCTATTCTTTAGTTTTTTACTCGCTTGACCCGTTAGAGATAGAAACATTACACAGATTGACCCTTAGTGAGCATGTTAATGACATACTTTTACTTTTATTAAGACCAAATAATTCTTTGTGCATACTTCTATCCCCGGAAAGTAACAAAGACATCTTCGAATTCATTAACAACTCCAAATTGAAGTCTAAATAACATTTGATAACACAATTCAATAATATCCAACATTTTAAAAATAAACAACAATATCCAAATTAATGTCTAAATACTTTTAAATATGAAGTAAAATGCTAACTTCCGAAATTGCCTACGAATACCACGCGTCTTCAATCCATTATATTGATCAACAAATCACATCATCCATATTTGATCCTGAAATTATAAGTAATAACTAACAAATATGGACAAACACAACAAAAGTCCACGAACAAACGAAACATGTGTTCATGTCTTTCTGTTTAATTGAATGAGCAAAAGATTTTATCTTTGTTCTTGGAACATGTACAAATGTCCAGTCGAACTGTTCAATGATCGGTTCGTTTACACACCTAAGTGAATTACAAAAGTGCAAAAAGGCTGAAACTAAACATAATAAGTAATAAAACATCGCAAATCTCCCCTTGTTACAAATCTCGAACCACACTTTGATATTTAAATAGTGACATCAAACATAATTCGTGAACCATCAAAATTTGGATTCCATGACATACATTAACACCTAGAAATTAATAATAAACAAATAAGAACCAGCGTAACGTTTTTACAGGAGAAGTAGACCGTGTAATGTTCTAATCCAAATGGAGAAATGATTGAAGAACTTAGAAATTAATAATAAAAAAAAAATATGTAGACTATAATCTAATAGATGATCGACCAGGTTGAAAGAAAAGTAAAATAAAACATGAAATACACGCATTAAGGTTACCTTGTGTATAGAGTGCCAAGTGAAGTCACTAATCATCACCAAAAAAGGTTGTGAGTGATGGAAAAATGGTTGATGACATGGCGGAACTTGATTGGGTGCTTGTGAGTGATAGAATTCTATCACTAGTGACCACCCCCACCCCCCTCAGCTGCGTCTCCAAAAGGGAGATCGATATGTGTGATAGGAGGGCACAATTAAACAAGTAGGTGAAGGGTCTCTCTCACACCGACGTCTTGTGTGAACTCCTTTCCGCACATTATTTGATCTTCACTCTAAGTGAGCAGGTCAAGGCAATTGAGGTGATAGCAAGAGTAAGTAGAGAAGCTAAAGAAATTTTGTGTGATAGGCGTCATGGTCTTGTTTCATTGGTCTCTAAGACTTTGCTTGCTTAATTGTTCATCGATCTTTTTCTGTAAGGCCCCAGGCCACACGAATTCTAATTTTTTCGCCATAGCTGTATGAATTCATGATAGCCGAGGCTTGTTGAGTTTGGTACTTGTTCAAATGATTGTATTATCCATCTTCAAACGTGTAGAACATATATTTTGTAGAAATGTTAAAAATAAAAACCGTCCAATACATTTTAGTAGGCCTGGCAAAGCAAACCCACATACCTAGTTTTGGGTTAACCTGGGCCATTATTTTGATGTGTAAAGATAACGTTTAGGAAGTTCAGGGGGTCATTGTGTAAAATGTAAGTGTGTGTGTGTGAGTATTGTAATAAGGACTGAAAATATAATATAGTCATAGTATAGGGACTTATAGGATAGGCGGGCAATAGTTTGAAAGTTGTTATTGTCTGTTATTTCGGTTGTATAACCGGTGATCAAGAATGAAGGAAGCTAAGCTTGTTTTGGTCTAAACTCTCTCTCTCTTTAGTTTCTCTCTCTAAAACATAGCTCATCAATTGGTATCAGAGCTCATTCGATTCGAGCTCCGGTGACCTAATTCCGATCAAAGTCCGTTTCTGATTCAAATTGATAATTGATCAACTATTCGATCAATTCTTTATCAATTGATTCATTGTCCGTTCATTTCAATTCAGTGAATTGATTATCGTTCGATCAGTTCGCCTTCAATTTTAATTTTTCGTTTTAATTCTGTTCTTGAATCGATTGCTACATTTCAAATTTTGTACTTCAATTCAATGGCAAATACTCGACAGCAAGAAATGGAGAAATTGGAGAAAACCCTAAGGGAACATGCTAATTCAATTCAAAACAATCAGCTTCTGCAAGAAGATAATCGAAATGCTATCGCTCAATTGAATTTGAATCTTCAATCCATGTTTGATACATTGAATCAGCAATTAACGACATTACAAACAAACAATAATCAACAGCCCACTGATCATCAAGATCAAAGAATTGCTAGATTGGGAAGGATAGATTTTCCAAAATTTAATGGAGAAGATGTAGATGGTTGGATCTACAAATGTAATCACTTCTTCTTGGTTGATAAAACTCCTGAAAATGTTAAGGTACAAATTGCTATTATCAATTTAGAAGGAATAGCTTTAAGATGGCATCAAGGGTATATAGCTAGCCAAAATAGACCTATAGAATTGATCACTTGGGATGAGTATGTTAGGTCTATAACAGCAAGATTTTCTGAGAATTTGTGGGAGGATGCTATGGAAGAATTAAAGAATTTGCAACAGAATGGGTCACTAGAGGACTATTGCAATTCTTTCGATTCTTTAATGACCAAAATAACCTTGTCGGAAGAGTATGCAGCCAGTTTATTTGTTGGAGGTCTGAAACCTGAGATAAGATGTCTAGTCAAGGTTTTCAGACCAAGAACATTGAGAGAAGCCATTGCTATGGCTAAGCAGCAAGATAAGGTTCACACAACCTTATTTGGAAGTAAAGAAGTAAGGAAAAACAGTTGGAATTCGTCTGCTTCTTCCAACAGTGGTGGAAAGACAAGTTATGGGAATAGAACAACAACTGTAAGTGCTGCAAATCCTCCCTTACTACCTACACCTAATAATAATAATAATAATAATAATAATAATAATAATAATAATAATAATAATAACAAGTTTGGGCAAAAAAGTGTGAGAAGATTATCCACTAAAGAGGCTGATGAAAAAAGGGCAAGAGGAGAATGTTTCTTTTGTCCAGAGAAATATTCTGCTACACATAAATGTAAAAATAGACAGTTGTTTGTGATCGAGATCGTGGATGATGAGGAAATAGAGGAGGAAGTAGAGAATGAAATCTTGGAACTGGCTGAGATATTGGGACAACCCCAAATTTCTATTCATGCCATGAATGGCATTCCTTCATATTCTACAATGAAGATTGTGGGCTCTTTTGGAACCAGAAGATTGTACATCTTAGTGGATTCTGGTTCCACACACAATTTTATCAGTGAAAGGTTGGCAAGATCATTACAATGTGTTACCTATGATGTACCATCCCTGAAAGTGTCAGTGGCAAATGGAAATCAGATTAGTTGTGCAAAAATGTGTAAGAAATTTCAATGGATGATGCAGGGGATGTGGTTTGAAGCAGACGTGATGGTAATCCCATTGGATAGTTATGATATGGTGTTGGGTATCCAGTGGTTGTCTCCATTGGGTGATATTGTTTGGAACTTTAACCAGTTAACCATGGAATTTATGGTTAATGGTGAGAAGAAAATGTTGAAAGGGATTAATAATAATAACAAGATGAGTCTTTGTTCTATAGAACAAATGGAACATATGTTGAGCCACCCAAATCAGTTAGTAGAATCTCACATGTATGGCATTCAGTTGGTATCATTAGAAGGGCAAAATGGTCAAAGCACAAATGTGTCCAAAGAAGTAAGAAATGATAGACTTGAAGAACTGCTGAATCAGTATCCAGTGGTGTTTGAAGAACCCAAAGGCTTACCACCATCAAGAGAATGTGATCATAAAATTGAACTAAAAAACGAAGAGATGGCTATTAATCTGAAACCTTACAGATACCAATCAATCCAAAAAGATGTTATTGAAAAGATGACTGAAGAGTTATTGGCATCAGGGGTGATAAGAAACAGCAAAAGTTCTTTTGCTGCTCCTGTGGTTCTTGTAAAAAAGAAGGATGGAACATGGAGAATGTGTGTTGATTATAGACAGCTCAACAATGCCACCATCAAGAACAGTTTTCCCATACCCCTTATTGATGAACTTTTAGAAGAATTAAAAGGAGCTGCTGTGTTTTCTAAGCTGGATTTGAGATCTGGCTATCACCAGGTGAGAATGTTCAATGATGACATTCATAAAACTGCATTTAGAACACATCAGGGGCTGTTTGAGTTTTTAGTTATGCCTTTTGGCTTAACTAATGCCCCTGCAACCTTTCAAGCTCTAATGAACCAAACTTTCAAACCTTTTTTGAGAAAATTTGTATTAGTTTTCTTTGATGATATACTGGTTTACAGCCAAGATATTGATCAGCATTTGGTTCATCTTGAGAAGGTTCTAAAAATTTTAAAGGATCAACAGTTATTTGCAAAGAAATCAAAATGTTGTTTTGGTGGACAACAAGTGGAATACTTGGGTCACATAATCAACAAAGATGGGGTGGCCACAGATCCTAAAAAAATTGAGGCAGTTCAGGGATGGCCAACTCCTTTGAATGTTAAGCAGCTTAGAGGGTTCTTGGGGTTGGCTGGGTATTACAGAAAATTCATAAGGTCCTTTGGGGTGATTGCAAAGCCACTGACTGAATTAACAAAGAAAGACTCTTTTAAGTGGAATGACAGGGCCCAACAAGCTTTTGATCAGTTGAAACATGCATTAACTGAGGCTCCTGTCTTAGCACTGCCTGATTTAACTAAACCTTTCATCATAGAGACTGATGCCTCAGGGAAAGGAATTGGGGCAGTCTTAATTCAAGATAACCATCCCCTAGCTTTTTTCAGTAAAGCCTTATGTCCTAGACAAATGGTTTTATCTGTTTATGAAAAAGAGTTACTAGCCATAATAATGGCCATTAAACAATGGCATTATTATCTGGTTGTTAAACCTTTTATTATATGGACAGACCAGAAAAGCTTAAAACATTTACTAACACAAAAAATTACCACACCCTTACAACATTCTTGGCTATCTAAACTGATGGGTTACAACTATGAGATTCAGTATAAAAAAGGGGTTGAAAACGTGGCTGCAGATGCCCTATCAAGAGTTGAGAGTTCCACTGTTTATACTATGGTAATGTCATCCTTTGACCCATTACTATTGAAAGATATAAAGGACAATTGGGAACATGATCCAGTGGTTCAAAATGTTATTCAGATGTTGTTACAAGGGGAAGAGGTCCATCATTATAGTTGGCATGATGGGTTATTAAAAAGAAAGCAGAAATTAGTGATAGGGGCAAATCTGGAATTAAGGAAAAAGCTTATTGAAATATGCCATTCTTCCTCCATGGGTGGACACAGTGGGGTGATTGCCACACACCAAAGGTTAAAGAGTTTGTTTTATTGGAAGGGTCAGACTAAGAACATTAAAGAGTTTATAAGGGCTTGCAATGTCTGTCAACAAGCTAAGTATGACAGTTCTGCATACCCTGGCTTAATACAGCCATTACCTATTCCAACTGAGGTATGGTCTGATATAAGCATGGATTTTATATCTGGTCTTCCAAAATCACAAGGTAAAGAGGTGATCTTTGTGGTAGTTGATAGGCTAACCAAATACAACCATTTTATGGCTTTATCACACCCTTTTACTGCTGCATAAGTGGCTCAGTTATTCCTTGACAATGTCTATAAGCTGCATGAGTGGCCTTCCACTATCACTTCTGACAGAGACCCTATATTCTTAAGCCATTTTTGGAAGGAATTCACTAGGTTACAAGGGGTGTCTTTGGCCTTATCTACAGTATATCACCCTCAGTCTGATGGCCAGACTGAGGTAGTCAATAGATGTGTTGAGACTTATTTGAGATGCATGACAATGGAGAGGCCCAGCTCTTGGATGAAATGGTTATCTTTGGCAGAATTTTGGTACAACACTAACTATCACACAGCCACTCATACAACTCCATTCCAGGCCTTGTATGGCTATGCTCCACCCTTACATGTACCCTATGTGCACAGAGATTCCATGGTTGCTGCTGTGGATGACTTTATGATCAGTAGGGAAGAAACAATCAGGCTGTTGAAACAATCACTTGAAAAGGCTCAAAATAGACTAAGACAGCAGGCAAACAAACACAGGTCTGATAGGGTCTTTGCAGTGGGAGATTGGGTATTTTTGAAGTTACAGAACTATGTTCAGAGTTCTATAAGGGGTCATGCCTATAGCAAGTTATCACCTAAATACTATGGACCTTACTTGGTGGTTCAAAAGGTGGGTGCAGTAGCATACAAGCTTGACTTACCTGATGATGCTAATATACACCCCACATTTCATCTTTCACTACTGAAGAAGGCAACAGGTCCTCCCACTACAGTCATTCCTATTCCAAAGGGCCATAGATTTTCTTTGAAACCTGAAAAAGTTTTGGAATCAAGAGTTGTCAGGAGGGGCAATAGGGCTGCAGGACAAGTATTGATTAAGTGGACCAGCTTGCCAGATTCAGATGCTACATGGGAATTCAGAGATGAATTGCAGCTGAGGTTTCCAGATTTCCAGTTGGATGATCTTTGAGGACAAAGATGTCAACAACAGGGGACTATTGATGTGTAAAGATAACGTTTAGGAAGTTCAGGGGGTCATTGTGTAAAATGTAATAGTGTGTGTGTGTGAGTATTGTAATAAGGACTGAAAATATAATAAAGTCATAGTATAGGGACTTATAGGATAGGCGGGCAATAGTTTGAAAGTTGTTATTGTCTGTTATTTCGGTTATATAAACGGCGATCAAGAATGAAGGAAGCTAAGCTTTTTTTGGTCTAAACTCTCTCTCTCTCTCTTTAGTTTCTCTCTCTAAAACACAACTCATCATATTTTAACGTGTTGATTTTAGCCGTTCAGGGACCAGCAAACACACAATATGCAAACCTAGTACTTAGAATAAAATGGACTCACAAAATGAAAAAAAGAACACCACTAGATAATTGTGTAATACAACTAGGTGATGCCCCGCCCGCGTTGCGGGGCGATAGCCAAATAATTCTCAACTAATAAAAAAAACAGTACTATAGTTTTGCTAGAAAGAAAAAGTAAAACGATGACAAGATCGCAATTTTGAGCTCAGGGCAAAACAGTAATTTGTAAGGACTAAAAAGCGAGTGTTAGGCAGCTTCATGACACGATTTTTAGCTGGGGGCAAAGTCATATTTTTTTTAGTAAAATCGTAATTTTTAGCTAGGGGAAAACAATATTTTTATTTTGCACTGAGGGCAAAAACGTTTTTTTTAATTGAGGGTGATATCGTAATTTTGAACCGAGAGGAAAATTGTAAATTTAGCTGGGGGCAAAAGCATAATTATATTTTGAACTGTGGGCAAAGACGTAATTTTAACCTGGGGGCAAAACCGTAATTTTAAAGTGGGTATAAAATAATAAACTGTTATTAAATAGTAATTTTGAGCCAGAGGAAAAACAAAATTTTATTTTGAACTGGGGCGATAACGTAATTTTGGCTGAGGGTAAAAGTGTATTTTTTTACCTAGGGCGAAATCGTATTTTTTAGCTCGGGGCAAAAGGGTAAATGTATTTTGAAGTTGCGGCAAAAAAGTATTTTTAACGGGGGCAAAAACGTAATTTTAAAGTAGGTATAAAATAATAAACTGGTTGGTCCAATGGGTATTGCTCGCCGCCCATTTGAACCAATGGTGGAGAAACACTATTCCGGGGCAAAAACGTAATTTGAAAGCGCGTATAAAACAATAAACTGGTTGGTCCAATAGGGGAGGGCCGACTGCCCATTTCAGCCAATGGCTGACAACCACTATTCCCGCCATGTGAAATGTATATGTTCAAAATGTGTGTGACAATAGCAGATTTTTATCACCATCACTATTAGGGGTTCTAAACGGGTTGTATTTGCGGGTTAATGGGTCTGGCCCGATCTGAATCCGAAAATTTTACACAAACCTGACCCGAACCCGAAAATCATGTCAAACACATGAACCCGAACATGACCCGAATATTCGTGGGTTGACCCGAACATGACCAACTAAGCTAAACGGATTCACGGGTTCGACCTGAAATTGACCCGACCCTTCTTTGTTGGAAAACACGTGTGTTACACAGGTTGTATAAAGGAAGTGTTAAATAGTTAGTAATGAAGATTTAATTAATGCAGGGACGTTTGGTCGTGAACAATACGTTTAATGAAAAATATTGTTAGTGTCTGCTTATATACAATGTACTTTATGTCATATCAATATGGAATACAAGTATAACTCATCCAAATAAACACCTCATTTCGCTCTCGAACATAAATACAACTAATCCAAACTTCACTATGAAAGATAATTTAAAATATGCTCGGGTGATTCGGGTTTTGAGTATTCCAGTCGGGCTTAGGGCTATAATCGAGCCTAGATAGCTGAGCCAATCCAAGTTGGTCTCTGGTTCCAGCTCGAACTTAAACGAGCCATCTCGACTTGGCTCATTTATTTTATTGAGCTGAAAAATCGAGCTCAAACTCGGCTCGTAAAATGTTTCAGCCAACTTTAGCCTAATTGATCCGTCTCGTCATTTTTTTCATTATCATATTTTTTGTTAATTTTATACGAGATTCGATAACATAAAAAATACAAAATTAACATATTTTTCTTTTTTTCGATATTTTTATATATTATATAGTTAACTAAATTTAAACTGTTAAAACTTTAACCCTCCCACCTCCACCACTGGGCTGTGGCTTTATTGGCATATATTTGATATATGCATTCATTTATTATACATAAAAGTGTTGGTAGTGGATTGGAAAAAATCATCTCAAGTTCATGGCTTGGCTGTACCACCAAGGTCTTGTTTTTTTTTTTAATTCATTTCCTCTTACAAGAATTTTGGGCGTATTTTTTTATTTCGCCCGAGGCCTAAATTATTTTAAGAGTTTTCAGAGACAACCCATCACAAAATATGACAAAGTGGTGTGCTTGGTGTGAAAGTGCTTGCACTCCTTTCTCTCTCTCGACACCCACCACTTTGTTTGATCTTAGAAAAATCCACTACTGTAAGGACTCTCAAAATTTTCCTAAAAATACCCTTAAGTGAAAACCCGGACCCTGAAACCATACCTTACATAAAAATCAAGAAAATCAAGAATAATAGGTTTCAGGCGGGCCGCGTAAGAGACAGAGCATGTCTTACGCGGGCCGCGTCAACATTGGGTGTGACCGGATAAGCATAACCGTGCCACATGTCGCCCATCTGGTACACCTACGTATGACTAGTCAACCCTACTCGTAGACTGGGCGGCCACGCGGGCCGCGTAAGGTTGGGCTGAGGGTTTACGCGGGCCGCGCCAGGTCTTAAATTCACCTATAAATAGCCCGTCACTTGCACAATTCTCTGGTGTCGATTACAACTTTCAAAAACGAATTAATATCACTCTGAGGTCGAAATTTCATATATAATTAGCGAGGCGCTGCTCCGATACCGGGTATTAACTCGATCGCTGCTACGATTCAATGTCCGATCGATTAAACTATCCAATGGATGTTTAAGTGCTGCCCACATTAGGGTTTATGCTTTGTCATTCGTTGTTAATTCAATGGATGTTTAAGTATCGCACTTTGTCATTCGATGTGAGGGTTTAATCTCGTGAGTTATCGTAAATGTTGTATTCAGTTACTAACCGAGTTGTGTGCATATCATTCATTTAGGTTAAAAAGGCTAATCAGTAGGCTAGGCTCTGCTCAAATTAAATTTGCAATGTGAGTCATTCTCTTTTTATCAAAATGCTTTATAAATTCTTAAATATTTTCAAAGTTATAATTACAGTGATTAAGTTTATGTAGTCACCAAATTACAGCCGGTATGTGGGGTATTGTGCACATTACTACTGTTTTATCACTTTAGGTGGGCGAACCTAATTAGTGATACTCTTCACTATTGGGTGACAGGACTCAATAGTGATATGACCACAGTCACCGAAACGAGTCGATGACAAATACTGTGGGCAGTTGGTTGATATCTGAAACATTGTAATCTCTCTTAATACTGTAAATTATAATAAACGAGTCGTTTTAATAAAAAGAATGATTCACCAGTATTTTCCGCTGACAAAACCTTTTTCAAACATGTTTCAGGTGATCTGTTGTGATCCAAGAAAAGTGCAGTGAAGCACTACAAGCTTAAGGAAGTGGCTCAATATAAAATAAGGAAACATGTTTTGTAAACTAAAGATTTCTCTATGAAATCTTGTGATTGTAAATTACCGGGAATTTATCCCAAGTCATGAAATAAAATAAATGGGAAATTTGCATTTTTAAAAAGATCTTGAAGAAAACTTCCGCTGTTAAACTCAACTAAATAAATACCACGGGATTTTCTGTCCCGCGGCTCCTGAAACGGGTCAAACCGGGTCGGGGGCCGTGACAGAAAAAGGTGGTATCAGAGCCACTGATTTAAGCTAATTAAGTATTTAGAAATACTTAATTTTCACTAATTGCTATTTATGTGATTATGTGTTTTATTAATTGAATATTTGTGTACAGTATGGGTAAGCAAAAGCTTTCAAATATCTATCTTAAACTAGATAGGTTATCCAATGAGAAGGGAAGTTCATCCCAAACAAAATCCTCAAATCAGTCAGTAATTCCTGACGAAGGAATATTTGTGCGGAAGGCACAATATGAGGAACCACTTTCACATAGTAAAAGAAGTCTGATTATTAGGAAAAGTAAGGAGAAAATAAAGAAATCCCGAGAGAAGAAAGTTAAACAGGAAACCCAGGAATTAATTAATAAATCACCGTGGGAAGACAAGTTAGATGAAAAATGGGCAGATTTGTATATGCTAGCCACAGTAGCAGTAAATGCAAATTTCTAAATAGTTTAATTCAAGTTTTAGCAACCCTTATTAACTATAAGCCAGAAACTTGATCTAGTAAATAAATAAGTTTACAATAAACCTTAGTGTATTTTAATTTTCAGTTATTTTGTAGTTACCCAGTATAAAATAATATTTAAAGGTTTTTCTATGAAATTTTGTTATAATTTTTAAATTAGTAATTGTGTGTATTTTGCATAACAGCATGAGTGACTTGTCTGAAGCCCTTCAGAATTTAAATCTCTATCCGCTAAAAATAGAGGTTTCCATGGATTTCAATAGGTATATACCCGATATAGAAGAACCTATTGAATTCAATGCTCCACCTCCGGAGAAACCCAAGCCCAAGAAAAGGAGGAGATTTGTGGGATGGAGGCGTGTGCGTAGGAGGAAGCCTGCCACTAGAAAGATTCCCAAAATAGAAAATCCCTTAGACAAAGGAAAAGGAATTAAAGAGAAGGAAGAATCTAGGCAGATGGGAATGCAGTTTGAAGAATATTCTAGGCCTCTGGAAATGGAATATGGAGAGGGTTCTAGGCAAATTCAGAGGGAAATTGGGGAAAGCTCTAGACAGGCCGAGGAGTTACCCTTTCAGGAAGAATTAGATCGTGCTTTGGCAAGCTGTGATATTGTCAGGCCTATCAATAATAATTTCTACTCTAATTCTATCAACAATCAACTCCCTATAAACTTAGAACCAGCAATTCCAGAACCTATAATCCACACCCAACCCTTAGGAATGGATGAGTGGTGGACAAATGATTGGCAATTCCAAAACCTGCTTAACAGTCCTTATTCCTTTCTCCCTCAGTTCGACCCAGAACCTATACCTAACCCACCTATGAGCAACGAGAATTTAGTTGAACTCCGCCACTTTGGCGAAGAACTGGTGGATGCAGGAAATAGAATCAGGGACATAGGAGAACAAATCTCCTGGAAATACGACGAGAGGGAACGTCGTTACTGAAATACCAACTGACGAAGGATAGTGGGTTTGTGAAAACTATGGTTGTGTAATAGTAAAAATAATAGTAAAATCAGTCTGTAAAATACAAATAAAACTTTGTAAGATAAAATGTGTGTATTGATGCATACTATGAAATATAAAAATGGAAATCGAGAAATCGATAGTTTTGGATATATGTGTATTGTGAAATTATATGATGGTTTTATGTATAATTGTTATTTACTCGATACTAATAAATTAATTACCAGATGGCAAACGTGGGTAATGAACCAGTTAACGAAGTTAATCAATCTGAACAACACCAGGAGGATCAATTTCTAAATAGACAAGACATAGAAAATATCGTTGCTCAGGGAATAGCTAATGCTATTCCAGCAATAGTTGCTGCTGTTAGAAATCCAATCGAACCTCAACAAATCGTTCCTAGCAAACGTATTTCTGAAGATAACTTCAGTAATAGCGTAAACGGAGGCGGTAATCATACTAATCATGATAATGAACCACGGCAAGCTCCGCTCCCTAAGAAAATGAAAGCTGCAACGCCTGGTTGCACTTATAAAGAATTTCTTGCTTGTAAACCCGTTGAGTTTGCAGGCAATGAAGGAGCGACTGCAGCACTGTGTTGGTTAGAGAAAACCGAGGCAGTAATTGCAATAAGTAAATGTGACATGGACGATCAGGTCATGTATGCGTCAAATCTGTTCAAAGAAGGGGCGCTAGAATGGTGGAACACGGTGTTACAAGCTAAAGGAAGAAATAGGGCCTATGCTATGAACTTGGAAGAATTTAAGAGTCTTGTAGAAAGAAAATTCTATCCCGAATATGAAAAAGATCAAATGGCAAATAAGTTCTTAAATCATCGTATGACGGGTGTAGATTGTCGCGGTTATACTTCGACATTCTTTGAATATGCTAGAGTGGTACCAACACTGGCTTCGCCAGAACCGGTACTCATTTCTCGCTATATTTGGGGACTAATTAGTGAAATCCGTAACATTGTTAAAGCTGCGAGACCTCGCACTATTGACGATGCTGTGGAATTAGCTAATACCCTAACGGATGAACTGGTACGCACTAGAGATGAAAACAGGAAGAAGGAACTAGCTCAGAAAATTACCCAAGGAGTTCGTATGGGTAATAATAGCAGTTTTAAGAGAAGAGGAACAGGGCGGTCTTCAACCCCGCCGTTTTGCAAGAATTGCAAAAGAAACATTATGGAAGATGCAATATAACCTGCAACTTTTGCAAAACTGTAGGACATCGTGAAGAAAGCTGCAGAAGAAAAACCATAGTCTGCTTTAACTGTGGAGAAGCAGGGTATTTCAAAACAGAATGTCCTAAATTGGTTAAACCAACAGACAACAAGGTCAAGCCAGCTGACGGAGCTACTAAGAAGAATGTTAGAGCCTTCCAATTAACTACTCAGGAAGCAGAACTGATTCCAGATGTGATAGCTGGTACGTTCGTAGTCCACAACATTTACACCAAAGTATTATTTGACTCCGGTGCAAACCAAAGTTTTATCAATACTTCATTCTGCCAAACTCTTAACTTACCTTTAATCAGCATTAGGCAGATTTTTACAGTCAAAACGGCTGACGGGAATTCAGTTAAAATAGATAAGGTTTTGCAAAATGTACAAATAGAACTTTCAGGTCATAAATTCTCTGCAAACCTATTACCTATGAAATTAGCCGAATTCGATTTGTATTAGGAATGGATTGGTTAGTAACCAACCATGCTCGAATCCTTTGTGACCAAAACTCCATAGAAATTAGGGCACCTACTGGAGAAGTAATTATGATTACAGGAGATAAACCACGTAAGCCCATGAAGTTCACATCAGTAATGAAAGTTGCTAGTTATGAACGAAAACAAGGAATAGTATATATGATTTCAGTAATCATTAGTACTAAGGGTAAAGAACTTAAGGAAATTCCTGTAGTCTCAGAATACCCAGAGGTATTTCCCGAAGAATTACCAGGATTACCACCAGATAGAGAGGTAGAATTTAGAATTCATCTAATTCCCGGAACTATACCGATAGCCAAGGCACCTTATCGGTTAGCACCCACAGAAATGTTAGAATTGAAAAAGCAATTAGATGAATTACTAAGTAAAGGTTTCATACAACCTAGTTCATCCCCGTGGGGAGCACCCGTGTTGTTTGTAAAGAAAAAGGATGGTTCAATGAGAATGTGTATTGATTATAGAGAATTGAATAAGGTTACAATTAAGAATCGATACCCATTACCTAGGATTGATGATCTATTTGATCAACTTCAAGGAGCTAAATATTTTTCTAAGATCGATTTACGCTCTGGATATCATCAATTAAAGGTACAAGAAAAGACATACCTAAAACTGCTTTCAGAACTAGGTATGGTCATTACGAGTTTACAGTCATGCCCTTCGGATTAACGAATGCACCTGCAGCATTCATGGACATGATGAATAGGATCTGTAAACCGTATTTGGATAAATTCGTAATTGTATTCATTGACGATATACTTATTTATTCAAAAAGTCAGGATGAACATTGTCAGCATTTGCATACACTCTTAACTTTGTTAAGAAAAGAAAAACTGTATGCCAAATTCTCGAAGTGTGAATTTTGGTTGCAAGAAGTGCAATTTCTAGGACACATGGTGAATCACGAAGGTATTCACGTAGATCCTGCTAAGATAGAAGCAATTGTCAAATGGAAGGTTCCACAAACAGCAATGGAAATTAGAAGTTTTATAGGTTTAGCTGGATATTATAGAAGGTTTATTAAGGATTTTTCCAAAATAGCTGTACCATTAACTAAGCTAACCTGTAAAGCAGTTAAGTTTGAATGGGGACCTAAGCAAGAAGAAGCTTTTTGGATTCTAAAGCAAAAGTTAACAAATGCCCCAATCCTAGCTTTACCAGAGGGAACTGAAGATTTTGAAGTTTACTGTGATGCTTCAAAACTAGGATTTGGATGTGTGCTAATGCAACGCAAGAAGGTAATTGCGTATGCTTCAAGGCAATTGAAAAAGCACGAGGAAAACTATACGACTCATGATTTAGAATTAGGAGCCATAATTTTTGCCCTTAAAATTTGGAGACATTATCTGTATGGAAGTAAATTTACTGTCTATGCAGATCATAAAAGCTTAAGGTATATATTTGGGCAAAAAGAGTTGAACATGAGACAAAGAAGATGGATGGAAATCCTAAGTGACTACGACTGTGATATTCAGTATCACGAGGGAAAGGCAAATGTAGTTGCAGACGCCTTAAGTCGTAAGTATCATGAGAAACAACGACGGGTTCGTGCTCTTAGATTAAATCTACAATTAGATTTAATGGAACAATTGAAGAATGTTCAAGAAGTAGCAATTAAGGATGATACTGAAGGAATGAAAGGATACTTAAAAGAATTAGAACAAGGAGCTGATGGAATATGGAGATTCCACAAAAGTAGAATTTGGGTACCTAAGTATGGGGAATTAAGAAATAAGGTTTTAGAAGAAGCCCATAAATCTAGGTATACTATGCACCCTGGAAACAATAAAATGTACCAAGATTTAAGAAATAACTTTTGGTGGATAGGAATGAAAAAGGATATAGCTCGTTATGTTTCTAAGTGTCTTACTTGTTCGCAAGTAAAGGCAGAACACCAGAAACCTTCAGGACTACTACAACAACTAGAGTTGCCTGTATGGAAATGGGAACTCATAACAATGGATTTTGTTACTAAGTTACCCAAAACAAGAAAAGGTAATGATGCGATTTGGGTAATTGTGGACCGATTAACCAAATCAGCTCATTTTCTACCTATGAAAGAAACCTTTAGCATGGAAAGATTGGCAAAGTTATATGTAGATGAAGTTGTATCCTTACATGGAGTTCCACTCTCCATTGTATGAGATAGAGATAGTCGTTTCACTTCTCATTTTTGGACTAGTTTCCAAGAAGCAATGGGAACTCGACTAAATTTAAGTACTGCATATCATCCACAAACAGACGGGCAAAGTGAAAGGACGATACAAACTCTGGAAGACATGCTCCGAGCATGTGTCATAGATTTTGGTGGAAATTGGGACAACCATTTACCTTTAATTGAATTCTCCTATAACAATAGTTATCATTCAAGTATTGAAACTGCCCCATTCGAGGCACTGTATGGAAGAAAATGCAGAACTCCAGTTTGTTGGGCAGAAATAGGAGAAAGTCAATTGTCCGGTCCTGAAATAGTGCAAGAGACGACCGAAAAGATTACTCAAATCAAGGAAAGATTGAAGACGGCTCGAGATCGTCAAAAGAGTTATGCCGATAATCGACGTAAGCCGTTAGAATTCCAAGTCGGAGACAAAGTGCTATTGAAAGTTTCTCCTTGGAAAGGAGTAGTTCGGTTCGGTAAGAAAGGAAAGCTAAGTCCAAGATACATAGGACCATTTTCAGTGATCCAATGTATAGGACCAGTTGCTTATCGTTTGCAACTACCAGAAGAGTTAGCTGGAGTACATGATGTATTTCATATATCCAACCTCAAGAAATGTCTATCAGACGAATCTTTGGTAGTACCTCTCCAAGATATAGAGGTAAACGAAAAGCTAAAATTTGTTGAAAAACCTCTTCAAATAGAAGACAAAAAGGTGAAGTTTCTCAAACACAAACGGTTAGTACTTGTCAAGGTCAAGTGGGATTCAAAGAGAGGACCTGAATACACTTGGGAGCTGGAATCGGAAATGAAGCGAAAGTATCCTCACTTATTCCAATGAATCTCGAGGACGAGATTTTAAATAAGGTGGGGAGAATGTAAGGACTCTCAAAATTTTCCTAAAAATACCCTTAAGTGGAAACCCGGACCCTGAAACCATACCTTACATAAAAATCAAGAAAATCAAGAATAATAGGTTTCAGGCGGGCCGCGTAAGAGACAAGGCATGTCTTACGCGGGCCGCGTCAACATTGGGTTTGACCGGATAAGCGTAACCGTGCCACATGTCGCCCATCTGGTACACCTACGTATGACTAGTCAACCCTACTCGTAGACTGGGCGGCCACGCGGACCGCGTAAGGTTGGGCTGAGGGTTTACGCGGGCCGCGCCAGGTCTTAAATTCACCTATAAATAGCCCGTCACTTGCACAATTCTCTGGTGTCGATTACAACTTTCAAAAATGAATTAATATCACTCTGAGGTCGAAATTTCATATATAATTAGCGAGGCGCTGCTCCGATACCGGGTATTAACTAGATCGCTGCTACGATTCAATGTCCGATCGATTAAACTATCCAATGGATGTTTAAGTGCTTCCCACATTAGGGTTTATGCTTTGTCATTCGTTGTTAATTCAATGGATGTTTAAGTATCGCACTTTGTCATTCGGTGTGAGGGTTTAATCTCGTGAGTTATCGTAAATGCTGTATTAAGTTACTAACTGAGTTGTGTGCATATTATTCATTTAGCTTAAAAAGGTTAATCAGTAGGCTAGGCTCTGCTCAAATGAAATCTGCAATGTGAGTCATTAACTTTTTATCAAAATGCTTTATAAATTCTTAAATATTTTCAAAGTTATAATTACAGTGATTAAGTTTATGTAGTCACCAAATTACAGCCGGTATGTGGGGTATTGTGCACATTACTACTGTTTTATCACTTTAGGTGGGCGAACCTAATTAGTGATACTCTTCACTATTGGGTGACAGGACTCAATAGTGATATGACCACAGTCACCGAAACGAGTCGATGACAAATACTGTGGGTAGTTGGTTGATATCTGAAACATTGTAATCTCTCTTAATACTGTAAATTATAATAAACGAGTCGTTTTAATAAAAAGAATGATTCACCACTATTTCCCGCTGACAAAACCTTTTTCAAACATGTTTCAGGTGATCTGTTGAGATCCAAGAAAAGTGCAGTGAAGCACTACAAACTTAAGGAAGTGACTCAATATAAAATAAGGAAACATGTTTTGTAAACTAAAGATTTCTCTATGAAATCTTGTGATTGTAAATTACCGGGAATTTATCCCAAGTCATGAAATAAAATAAATGGGAAATTTGCAATTTTAAAAAGATCATGAAGAAAACTTCCGCTGTTAAACTCAACTAAATAAATACCACGTGATTTTCTGTCCCGCGGCTCCTGAAACGGGTCAAACCGGGTCGGGGGCCGTGACAACCACCATTTACTTGAAGAACATGAGTATTTTAGTAATGAACAAAAGCAAAAAAGAATAAAGAAAGAGTTTAGTGTTATCTTGGAGGACGAATGGATAACGAGAATGAGAAATTTTAGACTAATCTATACTATCTTCTTTTCATACTTTTCGATTTTTTTTTTAAACAACTGCAATATCATTCCACACGAAAAGAGCAATTACAAAGCAATGGCAGGTAGTCGGGCAACAAGTTGCGCCGCCACCCCTTTTGAATAGAAAACCCAATTCTACTAAATACATAGTTTGAAACCTTTAGTGACGAAGAATTACTATTAACGACTTTTTGAACCCGATTCAAAAGTCGCACAGCGTCAGGAGCGAGACCACCAAAGGTATCTAACGCAATTTTTCGGTAATTTTAGACTAATCTATACTTATCTCCTTTTCATACTTTTCAGTTAGCCTAGCTGTGTGTTATAGCCATTCTTTTCCCTTCATATGGTGCCGTTTTAGCGTCACATAATGATCTCTTTCCTCTATGTTCCTCACTACTAGTTAAAAATTTAAATGTCGTGCATGTGTTTTGTGTTATTTTGTCAGTTTAGTTCAAAGGTTTAAAACGTTGTCATTTTAGTCCAAATAGTTACAAATGTTGTCATTTTAGTCCACTGGGTTAACTTCATCCATTTTTTCTGTTAACGAGATGAACAATTCGGTCATTTTATATGTAATTTTGTTAACTAGAAGGGCAATTCAGCCATATAAAATGACCGAATTGCGATTCTCGTTAACAGAAAAAATGGATGAAGTTAACCCAGTGGACTAAAATGGCAACATTTGAAACTATTTGATCTAAAATGACAACGTTTCAAACCTTTGTACTAAACTGGCAAAATGTCCAAACCACAAGGACTTAAATGACATTTAACTCTAATTATATATTTGTTTAATACAATTAAGTATAACTAATCAATATTTCTCACTATTTAATTTATATATTTGTTTAATACAATTAAGTATAACTAAAATAAAATTGAAACATGTAATATAAATTATATAAAACAACATAATATGAAAGAAGCTACATATAAATTTTAAAAAAATAATTTTACTATGATACTTTATACTGGTTCTTATTAAAAAATAATTTTACTATGATACATTATACTGGTTCTTAATAGTGAAGGGAACGGTAGACCTTGAAGTCCTAATCATTGAACTAAGTGGCCGTTTGTTTACCTCTTAATGAGGCTTTTAATGGTTTAGACCTCTTATTGGTTCAACATTTGATGGTTCAGACTATTTTGTTTCACGAGCAGATGTCTCAGACATTTGTCTCTGAATGGTTAAGCATTATACAAAGTCTGAATGGTTAAGACCTCTAATCTGATTTGGTCAGACATTTGCCTCTGAACGGTTAAGCATTATACAGGCTCTTAATGGTTCAGACCTCTTACTGGTTCAGCACTTAACCATTCAGATGTTGCCAAACAGCCTCTAAGATTGATAGTATTTTTTTTATGTGAATAATGAGAAGGAAAATAGAACTCTGCATAAAAATGTGGAGATATGGTTTCCTATTTTATTTGTTTGGATAATGAGATAAATAAGAATTAAAAAATATAAAAAGTTTAGATAAAATAAATAAATGCTAAAAAATCTTTAATGAACAACATAAACAAACGAACATGAACGAATGTTCACGAATACATTACCGAACATTCACGAACACAATTGAACGAACGAGACATGTGTTCGTGTTTCTTCGTTTAACTAACGGAATGAAATTTCTTGGTCATGTTCGTTCATTTATTAAATGAACAAACGTAAACAGTGGCGGATCTTGACCTAAAACTCAGCATGGGCTGATGTTTTTTGGAGATAAAATCAGCCTGGACCGAACCAATACACATTTAAAAAAATTCTCGAAAACCGGAAATTTAACACTACTGGGCGAAAAAACCGCACGGGCCGAGGCCCGGTCCGGCCTCCTCTAAGCTCCTCCCCTGAACGTAAACCAACTCTCGCCGAGCAGTTCTCAAACTGTTCACTGAACCTTTGATTGGTTTACAACCCTCCTCCCATATCATTCATCTTTCTCTCCCTTCATTTTTAACCTCAACCTCCGAATACGTACAAAGTGGAAATATAAAAGTGTTCAAAATAAAGAAGAGAGATGAGACATTGAACTTAAGGATGGATAGGATGAGACTCCCATCCACCAAAAAATAATTGGGGATAAAGGAAGGGGCGTAATTTAGTATTAAAAATACAATTTATATACTATTAATTTGAAACATTTATGTGCATATTTGGTTGTAAGTTGGGCTTAAATGGTTGTACCCTAATCAAATATAGGTTGTAAGTTGTGCTTAAGTGGTTGTACCTTAATCAAATAATAATGGTTTCATTACCTTACCAAATTCAATCTGTTTTGTATGCATGTATGGTTGTAAATTTTGTTTAAGTGGTTGTACCCTAATCAAAAAATGGTTTCATTATCTTACTATATTCAATCGGATTGATTCATTCAAAGTTGTGTTGTTTTATTTGTAAATTATTATTATTTATAATAATCTAATTAATTTAGCCAAAATCTTGTATAAATATAATTTGCAACATATTGATGCAATAGTTGTTGTAATGTATGAATTATGGTTTGTATAGTGGAAATGATATATATTATATATAGATTACGATGAACCTGTCAAACGAGAAAAAATTGACGCGGGTTTATCGTAACGCGCGAGTCCTAGATCAACTTAGTTATTTTATTCTATGTTTTACGTTTCGGTTTAATTTCTTCGCATTAACACCGCAACTTCAGTGTCGGTGGTCGCTGACAGTAGTGTGGCATTAGTGCTCGCTCCCGCCGCAACGCGGGGGTGCTTAATACTAGTTAATATTAAAAAACAATACAAATAATTTGAAAAAAATGTTTAAATTCACTAATATAATTTAAAATACTACAATATACAAATATATAAACAAAACTATCACGTTACGATGCCAAAACTATCATGTTACTATGCCTTCAAATGTGCTCCGGTGAATCTGCATGAAGCTTGTTATGCGTTTCTCTACATTATATAGCCCGACGATTTGCAAGTCCATGTTCCTTTCTTATCAAGATAGGTCTAGACCGTGGGACATCACCCTTGAGATTTGAAAAATTGTTTTATCTTCATCTTTCAATATCATGTTATGTAAAATCAAGCTAGCATGCATTATATCCTTTGTTTTTTTTTCTTTCACCCACATTCATGTCGTATTGTAGATGATAGCCTAGTGCTTCTTCTTTTTTTTTGGACGGCGACTTTCACAACAGACGGCAAGGCCGCTACTACCTATAAATCGGTAGCTACCATCGCCCCACTCCCGCAACTAAGACTATGTTGTCTTAACCGGGCCTAGTGCTTCTTAATATATGTTTTATACAAGATTTATAAGCCTATAGTGCAATACTTTAATTAATTACAAATTTTGCAACCCACCGTAACACGCAGATTTCACCCACTAGTTTTTATAGAACCACCATTTATTGCGAGAACCATCAAAAGATGATAGCCTAGTGCTTCTTAATATATGTTTTATACAAGATTTATAAGCCTATAGTGCAATACTTTAATTAATTACAAATTTTGCAACCCACCGTAACACGCAGATTTCACCCACTAGTTTTTATAGAACCACCCTTTATTGCGAGAACCATCAAAACCAATGTAAACACAACCGAAGCTACTTAAAAAAGTTTTTTTTCATTAAAAATTGTAACATTTTATTCATAATTTTTTTTTTGTTTTTTGTAAAAAGTCGCGATTTAACATTTTTAACATTTAGTTTTGAGGTTTAGCTTTAGTGTTTAGTTTTTAATATTTAGCTTGGGTGGGGTGGGGTAGGTCAAGGGTTTAGGTTTTTGGGGGGTAGGGTGAGGGGTTTAGGTTTTTTAGGTTTTCGGGCTGTGGTGGAGTGGGGGTGGGTGTTTAGGTTTTTAGGTGGTGGTGGGGTGGGTTTATTTTGGTTGTGTTCACATTATTTCTCGTGGTTCTCGAATGAACCCTATCCTATATAGGGGAGAGTTATCTTGAGAAAGCTAAATATTGCGAGAACTATGAGAGCGAATAAAAAAACCAATCAAAACAATTTTTTAATACAAATTTCATTTTAATTAAAATACAACATCAAAAAACGAATTTACAACATCAAATAATTTATTTTTTCTCTCAAAATAACTCATATTATAATTTTTATACGTTTGTAAATATAACAAATTTACACATGTGTAAATGACAAACTTACATATGTGTAAATTTAGACGTGTAAATTAAATTTCTAACATTGTATTCGAAATAATAATGATAAGTGTAATTTTTTTTGAATTTGCATCGTTTTTTACCAAGTTCTCGTGGTTTTTTCATTCGCTCTCATGGTTTTTATTACATGCAAAACCAAAACCGAACCGAAACTTTGGTCGTTGCAAAAACATAAAACCCAACCACCGGATTTCGTTTGGTTTCGGGTTTTATCAGTTTGGTTTTTCCGAATTTTCGGTTTTGGATAGATTTTTTGGATTTAGATGCATCTGGATGGTGCTAGTCAATTGAACTCAGAAATTGAAAACTATTGTTACTTAAAAGGGTTTGACGATTAAATTGAACTTACTAAAATGAACACATCACGAGGTTATAAAATACTTTACTCTGTAATCTGATTTGTAGATACCGGTTTCATTTAGTGTTATTATAGTACAACTGTTATAGTGCGCAGCCACTCAGAATCTTTTTTGTTAATGATCCACTAAGTGCATGCATAAATTAGGTTGGTGATGATCAAATAAAGACCACTTGTAGTTAAAGCGATTACTCGTTGCATACGTAATTGAATGGATATATTTTACTATTTGCACTACAAGAAAAAATACTTGTTGGGACAAAACCTATAAGGAGGACAAAAGTTGTCCCTATAGAACTACCTATCGGATGTCGTCCCTATAGGGTTTACATGCATTTCTAACTAGGTTACCATATAGGGACGACATGTTGCTCCGATAGGATGAAAATAATTATCTTTTTGTTTTTCTTAATTTCATTAAAATAAATTAGAAATCCTAAAAACCTCTTCAATTTGTAGAAACGACTTTTCGTCCCTACAGCGTTAAATACTTTTCTTTTTTATTTTCATTGTGGTAGTGTTAAAAATATAAGAAATTAAGAACAAAATATAGTAAAAAAAAGAGTTCGACCTATAGGGACGACTTTTCATCCCTACAAATTGTATCTACAAATTTTGAAAAGTAAATTTTTTTTCATTTAGGTGGTAACATTTCCCACCACAGGCCAAATGTTTCCCACCACTTTATCATCAACCTATATAGAGGATAAGTCCTCCCTATAAGTCAAACTTATATATTAATTTGTTTTATCTTTGTTTGAGAACTATTATTGCTAACAGTTACTAACTAGGATACTAACTAAAGGGCAGGGGTTCGACTCCCACTAATAGCAGCAGGATTGTGAAAGTTTAGCCGTTCAAAAAAAAAAGAAACTTTTTTTTTTTGGAAGGTGACTTTCTATGTGCTGGACCAGTGGTCACCGGGTTCATTTCCAAGACATTCCCCCGTCAGCCCCGCTCTTCCGGACGCGATGTTCGATCGGGCCCCGGCCGTTGCGCAAGCTGACTTCCGCCCGGAAACCATACTGCCCCCACACGAGAGACTCGCTGGGGTAACAGCTGGGTAAAACCGGGTTGCCCTCAAGACCGTTCCATGCCTCGGTAGGAAACGATCCATCATTGGGACAACCCGCCCCACTAGCCGTAAGCGCGGGGAATCGAACCGGGGTGGCCATAAGCAAAACCCCGGCCGACAACCAACTGAGCTAGTAGGTTGGGTCTATTATAGAAAAACTTTATTATTATTATTATTAATAATTATTATTATTATTATTATTACAAATATCATTTATTAATAATATATATAATTTTATAAATAATATAATAACTTTTATTAGATAACAAAAAAATAATAGTTATTATTATTAATATAATTATCATTATTATTAATAATAGTAAGAAAATGTTTTCACTTGTACATGTATATGTCTATATGTATATGTGTATAATTATCGTATAATATAGTATCACATAGTGCCGTTTCGCATCGTGTCGTGTCATATAATATCATGTAGTATACTATTGTATACTATAATGGTAGAGTATAGTGTAGCATCGTGTCGTATACAGTGTCATAAAGTGTCGTATCTTATATATCACATAGTATCGTATAGCCCTATATTAGGCCCTAGTATAGTGTATCATTGTGTTGTATAGTGTCATATCGTATCGAATAACCGTATACTGGCCTTATAGTATCGTATAGTATAGTATCGTATAACACTGTGTCTTATAGTGTCATATACTGGCCTTATAGTATCGCTTGCACGTTTGAAGGCTCTTGCTGAATTTGTCTTTAGTATGGGTTTATCTCAGGTAAGATTGCTTCACACATGTTCCGTAGAAATGACACACCTTGTTTTTATTGACCAACTATTTATCTATGTTCTGTCATAGGGTGTTCCGTGTACTCTTGCTTTCATAGCCTTCGAACTCCCACCTAATGGAGCTATTGGCACTCGGGTTCTGGAGTTCCTATTTCGCTCCACTGATAGGGTGAGAAACTATTTTGATGCTCGTGTTTTTTTATATTGATCAGTAGCAACTAGCAATCCTCTGTGTTTTTACTGTTGTAAATACATTGGTATATTGTTGTCGCATTGTCATCAATGTAATAGTTGGTCAAGGAAGAAAGGCTTGATAGAACACTTGTATATTGAAATTATCATATGTTGTATTCAGTTTTGTTATGTGTGGTTACTGATTATTGGCTTATAAAGATTGCAGGTGATCGATCGTCAGAAGTATTCATGAGGCTATAACAACTGGCACTGCACTCTCGTTGTCATCTTCTATGCTCATAGATGTATTACAATATTAATGAAAGAGCTCATGCATTTCTTTAACGTGTTTGAAAAATTTTGTAATTTGATTTACAGGAATTAAAGTCCCCTTGTAACACTAGTTACGGTAAAATCTTAATCTTTTATCTTTTGCTTGTTGTGTCCCGATAGAATTTGCTTAGGAAATAGCTTAATAAAAGTGCACTCGGGTCATTTTGACCCATTTAACTAAGAATTAGACCCGAACCCATTTTAAACAACTAAAAATTAGCATTTAATTATAGTTTGTTAGTAATGTTGGTATGTTATTTGTGTTTGTAGTTTCGTTTAACATGTTTTAACAAGTTTAAATTTATTTGATTTATGGGATTTTTTGGTTTAAAAACCTGGTAAATTTTTTATTTTTATTTTTATATACCTATAGGGACGACATGTGGTCTCTATAGGTAAAAATGTTTTATTTTTTATTTTTCTTAAACGTACACTTATAGGGACGACATGGTGCCCCTACAGGATTTCTAGTTTTTTTTTTTTCCTTTTTTAGCTTAAGTCTTTAGGGACGACATGTTGTCCCAATAAACATATAACAAAAAAATAAAAAATATATATTTTAAATCTATAGGGACGACATATTGTCCTTACAGGATTTCTAGGTTTTTTTTCTTTTTTTTTATTTGAAGTCTTTAGGGACGACATGTTGTCCCAATAAACATATAACAAAAAAAAAAAAAAATTGTTTTAAATCCATAGGGACGACACAGACTTAAAATAATATTTTTTAAAATAGCTCTATTGTTACGACAAGTAATCTCTAAAAGTTAATCTATAGGGACAACACCTTTAGATACGACCTAGGAGACCTATTGGGAGGGCCCTATAGAGACGAAACTTATGGAGACAATATGTCGTCCCTATAAACTGTTGAGACTTGTAGGGACGACATGTCCTCCCTACAGGCTTAAAAAAATTTGTCCCCACATGTCTAATTTCTTGTAGTGTAATTGATAAGTCTGGAAATAAATATTGATATACAAATTAAAGACCATGGAACGTGATTCTTTTACGTTTACATGAGAGATACTGACCATGCATAATTAACGCCTCATCTAAAATATCATCAATGCTTTTTACACCATGATTTTTTTTCTACATTTTGCAAGTTAATATCATGTTTACGTAGATGGAAAAAAAATTCACCAATTCACTTCCCATGTTACAGCTTATTTGTATGATAAAAAAAATTCACTAATTCACTTCCCATGTTACAGCTTATTTGTATGATAAAACTCATTTATATTTGAACTTTACAGAAATGGTTTTAATCAAATTGGAAATTTCGAATTAAAGGTTCCTTTGCGTGCAAGGCAAGGAAACTAATTAAGGGGTGGATAATTAATTATTATTATCATGTCCTAAAATAGTTACATTTTTAGCAAATCCTAGTTATAATCTAATAGGTGTGTTTAGATTTTAAATACCATGCTTTGGGTATTATGGATTGCATGAGTCAAGTTTTGTGATAGTTTCTTGACATTAATAAAATTTGGGTGCTTAGCCAAGTTCTTGTTATTTCCGATTTCAATTTACTACCGATTCATCTTGAATTGGTATCAGAGCCAAACTATGATTTAAATAACAGAAGTTATAACCTGCGATTGAGCTCAGAATCGTGGTTATTCAAACGGCAGTTTCTTCATCGGATTAATCATCAAGTAGTAGCAGGTTGGACGCAGCTTGATAACGAGAAGGAAGCCGACCAAGAATCTGTTCAGAATTGGTAAGCCAGTCACCGTGCAAAGCCCTTTAAAATCAAAGACAGGAGGCAATCGTGAGAAAGGTTGCTGGTGTTCGATCGGAGTGAAGAAGGGTCGACCGGATAATTGCTAAGAGAACAACACGTGAGCTGGTGGTGTTTTCTTTTGGACGTCAGCAGCGAAACAATTGGTTTTCATTGGATTAGTTTTTTGGGTCAGTTGTTAAAAGGCCCAAATCGAAAACATAAAAGTCCAATTTAATTCCAATTAGCCTTTTGTGGTGCTGTTGTTTTATTCGACAACAATAGAGAAAACAAAAGTTTTTTTTGTTTTGGATTTTTTTAAGTTCAAGACAAATATAGCTTTGTTTTTTCGGGTTCGTGTTTGAAGTGGAACTCAGGAATTAAACGCGTAGACTGGAAGAAACTGAACCAGATACACCGGGTTCGTATAATCTTACGTATAGTCGACGGAAGAAAAATATGGTTGGAAGCGATGGCGGTAGCGGCTCGAATACCGAGAAATCGGTTCCAAATTCAACAGCGCTTCAATGCCCCGATGCTGAATAAGGTTAATTATCAATTTGGGCGTTGCGTATCCGCGCGATTTTTAACGTTCATGGCGTGTGGGAGGCCATTGAACCCGGAACTGAAACCGATGTGAAGAAAAACAATATGGCGATTGCTTTGTTGTTTCAATCCATACCGGAAGAACAGATCTTGCAAGTTGGCAATATGAAGACGGCAAAAGAGATGTGGGATGCACTGAAAACGCGCCATCTGGGAGCCGATCGGGTACGTGAAGCAAGACTACAGACACTCATGTCAGAATTTGAGGCGTTGAAGATGAAGGATTCTAGTACAGTTGATGAGTTTTCTAGCTAGTTAGCAGGAATGTCTTCAAAAGCGGCGTCTCTCGGTTCTATAATAGAGGAACAAAGGATCGTGAAAAAGTTTCTCAGTGGTTTACCAAGGCGGTTCATCCATATGGTAGCCTCAGTTGAGCAACTTGTGGATCTAAAAACAGTTGCATTCGACGATGTTGTTGGTCGAATAAAGGCGTATGAAGAACGCATAAAAGATGAAGAATTGCAGTCGGATAATCAAGGTACTCAAACGGAACTAATGTTTAATAATTCTAATGCCTCTTCAAGTTCTAGACAGACTTCACGCGATTCGAGTAAGGGACGCGGGAAAGGCTCGAACCGTGGACGTGGTGGTGGTGGACGCGGTCGAAACCAATCTGGTCAAAACCGCGGGTCACAAAGCGGGTCCAACGAAGGGGATAAACAACAAGGAAAGAAGGATTATTCGAAGGTTCAATGTTTTCGATGCGACAAGTTCGGCCACTTTGTTTCGAGATGTCCAGAGCGAAAGAAAGAGAAACAAGCAAACTTGATCGATGCGGAAGAAATTGACCCGCCTTTGTTTATGGTGCAAGATGTTCAAGAAATCGTTTACTTGAATGAAGAAAAGGTCATTCCAAAAAATTACGAGAGCGCTTCGGAAGAAAAAGACTTGTGGTATTTGGATAATGGCGCGAGTAACCATATGACGGGTAATGTATCTTTTTTCTCTGAAATTAAATAAGCGTGTTGGTGGCAAAGTTAAATTCGGGGATGGGTCTCAAGTCGAAATATGCGGGAAAGGGTCTATATTACTATTGGGTAAAACGGGGGAGCAAAGGTTAATAACCGATATTTATTATATCCCTAGTTTACGTAGTAATATAATTAGTCTCGGTCAAGCAACGGAGTGTGGATGTGATATTCGTATGAAAGACGATTATTTATTAATGCGTGACGCTCAAGGCAAGGTGTTAATGAATGTTACTCGATCTAAAAATCGTCTTTATACGATTAAATTAGAAGTTGGAAAACCCGTTTGTTTGAAAGCTCGAATTGATAATTAAAACTGGTTATGGCACGCGAGACTTGGTCGCCTAAATTTCGAGTCCATGAAACAAATGGTGAATAAAGATATGGTCATGGGGATGCCAAAAATCAATCATGAAAATCAAATATGTGATTCGTGCTTAGTCGGGAAGCATACGAGACAATCTTTTCCGAAGACGGCGTCATTTCGGGCAACGCGTGCCTTGGAACTTATTCATGGAGACTTATGCGGTCCAATTTCTCCGAGCACAATAGCGGGAAATATGTATGTATTTGTCTTAGTTGATGATTTTTCACGTTTCATGTGGACTTTTCTTTTGAAGGAAAAAAGTGACGCGTTTGAAAACTTCAAAAAGTTTAAAGTCATGGTGGAAGTGGAAGTTAGTAGAAAAATCAAGACGTTTCGAACAGATGGAGGGGGAGAATTTACGTCTCATGAGTTCAATCGGTTCTGTGAAAACGAAGGGATTATTCGACACTTAACCGCTCCATATTCACCTCAACAAAACGGGGTGGTGGAGAGGCGAAACCGTACCTTAATGGAGATGACTCGAAGTATATTAAAAGCGCGACAAGTTCCTAATTTTATGTGGGGGAGGCGGTGAGGCACTCAACCAATTTAATAAATAAAATCCCAACACGAGCGTTACACGAAGACAAAACACCTTACTAGATGTTAAAAGGAAAGAAGCCGGATCTTCAATTTCTTAAGGTTTTCGGATTTGCCGCTTATTTGAAAATTGTTGGCGGACATCTTCCAAAATTAGACGATCGTTCGACTCGTCTAGTTTATCTTGGAAGTGAAAAAGGTTCGGGGGCG
The DNA here is from genome assembly GCA_030545235.1 of Helianthus tuberosus. Classification (NCBI taxonomy): domain Eukaryota; kingdom Viridiplantae; phylum Streptophyta; class Magnoliopsida; order Asterales; family Asteraceae; genus Helianthus; species Helianthus tuberosus. Next base: position 16,206,296 of record CM060354.1, on the reverse strand, counting down.
TATCGTTTATACAACTCGACGACTCGTAGAATTGTTGTGGGTCGAGACGGAGATACGGAGTTTGATGAAACGCGTGGTTGGAATTGGGGAAAAAATAATGTTTTTAATGAAAAAGAGTCTCGCGACACTACTAGAAAATTAGGCAATTGCCACCAAAATTTGCAACCGAAAGAAAATGGTAGCAAAATCAGTTACCATTTTTTAACCAAAACATTATTGGTAGCAAATACATCAATACAGTCGTAAAATGGTGACGAATATGTAAAAATATAAGGTTTTATGGAAGTTGCCACCGTCACATGGTCACAAGAGAAAAATTTTTAGCGGAAATATCAAATTTTTACCCGCTCGCCCAAAATTTAAGCGTGAATATCAATTAAGTTATCAAATTTTGGGTTTTGATTCTGAAGCTCCCAAAATCACTAGAACCATAAACTTCGCTCCACCATCATTGATCGAATCATCCTCCACTCAACAATCACCGATGGAATCATCCTCTGCTCTACCTAACTGTCAACGATTTCCCCTGAATCACATGGCAACGATTGGACTTCAACAACAAGCAAATCATTTTGTTTCTTAACTGCGACCAACGTCTTGATCTTCTTAATATGAGGTGTGGATTTTTCTTTTGTTTCATTTTTTAGATTCTACAACATTGCGGTTAACGATAAAATCATTTCTTAGGGTTTGCTATTGATGAGTATCTTTTTTTGTGTTTATTGTTTGATTAACTGACCTTTCAATTGATTTCTGGTTTGGATTTCTATATTCTACTCATACACAAAGCATATTAACGGTTTTGCTGCCATGCTTGAAGATGTTGAAGCTGTGAAAATAGCTAGTAAGTCGTTAATAGCGATGGCAGTGTCGTTGAATATGTTTTAATTTGTGTGAATAATAAAATAATTATCAAATGCAGAGCACCCCAGGGTGGTCTCAGTGTTCTTGAACAAAGGTAGAAAGTTACACACAACTAGATCATGAGATTTCATTGGGCTCGAAGATAACGGCGTAATACGGTCGAGTTCGATCTGGAAGAAGGCGAGATTTGGTGAAAATACCATCATAGGAAACCTTGATACGGGTCAAGTTATAGTCCGATCTTTATTTGTTTGTCATAAAGAGAATTTTAATTCATTTTTATGTCTGTGATACTTATAATGCAGTTTTATGCAAATGGTCCAAATGTAGTTTAGTTAACTGCATAGTGCATACTTATAATGCAGTTTTATGCAATTTTTTATATAAAGTTATGTTAGTTACTTATTTGTGTTGAAAATTGATGCGAGGGATGGCTGATTTCTTGAGTGAAAATGGCAGATATGAGGAGTCAAAACAAGCCCACTGTAAGTTTCTTGCTCATGATCATTTTGTATATCCTGCATCTATTACATGTTATTAGGACTGGCAAAAGTAACCCATTAAGCTGAGTTAGGGTCCATTTGGGTCATAATAATAAATTTTTGGGTTGTTTTGGGTTTAATATTATTTTTGATGGGTCAAAATGGGTAAAATGAATAGGCTGAAACGGGTCAGCACGGGTCAAGTGAAAAATCGTCTCTTCTCCATCTAGATTCTAGCATATGAAAGAAAGCAATTTTTAACCAATCCGACCCGACCTGAAACCCGTTCTGACCCGGACCTGTTTCAACCCGAACCCGTTCCGACCCGAACCCGTTCCGACCCGAACCCGTTCCGACCCGAACCCGTTCCGACCCGAACCCGTTTCGACTCGAACCAAAACAACCCTTTTTTGTAATTGACCCGTTTTGACTCGAACCCGTTTTGACCAATGACACGACCCGATTCGACTCGAACCGACCCGTTTGCCAGGTATGCTGCATAGGTATCTGAAACACAAACATAAGTCTATTTTTCTTTCTTTGTTTTATTTTTTTTATTTATAGATTGCTGACCAATTCTCCAACATTTTTGTTGAAGACTGTGACATGGGTTACTCACTCTAGACAACTTGCTATTACTTATAGGACTTATATTTTTCCAACAAAGGTTCCTTTTAACTTATTTCGTTTGGGATCGTTGACTTTCGAAAGACTAAGGTGGTTAGCATCTTAAGAACATAACTTCCATAATATTATATGAAAATTGTGGTAACCTGCTAGCAAATGTTGTTTGTTACAGAAATTAAAATTCTCTCTCTCTCTCGAGGTCTTTATCAGGTATAAAGGTGTAGTTACATGTAACATGGAGAACACACTAGAAGATATTGAAATAGTAAGAAAAACAAGATTTGTCATCATAAGAAGATGCTGATTTATAACTACAAACACTATGTATAAATGGAAAATGATAACTTAACTTCTTTTTGTCTTCATTCCCATTGTCGGCTGAACCCTCATTTGCAATTCTGAAGTTTATAGCTTATGTATGTTTTGCCCATAGTACCATTCATTTTGCTTTACACTTGATAACTCCTTTTTATGCACTTACAAATTGTTGGTCGAATGTATACTGCGTCAAGTTTTAATGCTCGCTATGAATTAGGAAGAACATTTTTTTAATTCTCTTGTGAAGATAAAACACTAGGATAATATAGTTGCCAAATAGTTGATACAAAATCAAAAAAGAGGATTACATGATCTAAGAACGAATCCGATACTTAAAACTGCTATTTTATTCTAGTTTTCTCTAAAATCTTGTGTTACAGTGGTGACAGCCATGTTTTTACAACCGGGCTTCTTACTCTGTGCACACCATCTTTCCATATCAGAGCTCCAGACTCCGGTGCTGTTTGTCTAGTCTTCGTTGTGAACGTAATCTTGTACGACAGTTTCTGGTATTTCTTGGTGAAACTAAGGACTGACGGTTCCACTTTCACGTCCACGCCTTTGAACTGTGAAATCGAAACATGGTACTTCGAGGTTGGAGATCCGACATTAGTGACTATTCTGCGAATCGTCACCGTAGAAACCCTTTTGACTTCAGCAAACACAGCTGAGAGAGCTGGGTAGTTCAAATTGCTAGGTCCGGAAAGCGAATGCTGGCAGGTTCTATTGGAGAATTTGGCGAAAACCACCAGCTGAGTGCGCGTCAAACCCTGCGTGCACAAAAAGTCAAAGTAATCCTGTGCTCCAATATCGTAAATTAAAATAGGGTCAATCGCTCTAACGGGGTTAATGTGACCTGCACCGTGGTCATACGGGCTGGACGGACCGCCAGTGGAAGAGTCTTGTAGCGTTTTATAGGTATTGTCGTGGATGTACGCTGTCGTCATCAAAGCGGATTTTATAGTCGCTGGACTCCATTCCGGATGCCGTGCTCTGAGTAACGCAGCAACTCCACTCACATGAGGACACGGCATTGAAGTTCCCGAAAGTATATTGAATCCAACTCTGCGTTTATCCGCCTCGAGGCTCTTCCTCCTTTTTAATCTTCCCAGTAGCCGCTTCATATCCGCGGTAAAACGCTCTCGCACCGACTATCTTCTTATTACAATGATGCTTTTGGAAACCTCAACCGACTTCACACGCGCCTTTCCAGTGGGCTGGGACCGTAGTGAATCCAGTGTCGTTAAAGCTCGGACTCTCCGGCCAGATTCCAGTATCCAGCACACCCACAACAACATCATGGTCTGTTAACTTATCAGGCCAGACACTCGTAACATCCTGTGTCTCAAGTCCTAGAAACATAGGACTTCTTGTAGTATGCAGCTTATATTTCACCTCAGGAAGTACCCCCACAACACCGTTTTGTCCCTCTAGTCTCTCGGCTTCCTCTTCGGTTAACCGTGCCGCCATTCCATGAAAAGCCGATTGGTACGTGTAAATAAGTCTCTGCTCTTCCTCTTCTTCATTAATCCCGTCGGTTGAAACTGCTACTGATTTAACGAGCGATGAATGCAATATATGCGTAAGGATTCCAAGTTAGTGAGTCGTGATTTGGGTGTGAATTTATGACACAACCCGAAACTAACTCAATATCTAAAGGTTTGGGTTTAGTTTAAATGGGTTCGGATCAGTTTCAGGTCAAACCTACAAACATGTTTAGCTAAATGAGTCGTTTTTGGATTAGCATGGTCGGTTTGCGGGTTGAAGAATGGTTTTTTCTATTAAAGATGATATATTGATGGTCAAATGGTTTTTTTAAAGTATGAACTGGATGAATAAACAGGTGGAATTGCTTGGAATGAAGGTAGATGACGATGGCTCAGAGATCAATCTAAAAAACCACAACAAATGCCAAAAGATCCAATTATAAGGTGACTACTTTACTTGTCCATCATTTGCTTCTAATTTTCTTTGACTTATTTACAGGTAATCTGATATTACATTAGATGGTCCTACCTGAGAGAAAGAGATTTTTTTTTCTACAAATTTATATAATTCTTTAAACTGTTGCACATATAATATATATATATATCTACACACACATATATATATATATATATACATAGTTTCAATGTCAAAAGAATCCTTGTAAGTTATTGGTTTGTTTGACCTCAAAAGTCAAAAGTGATCATTTTTAATCTACTGGTATGGTTTAATTTATTTTTGAATAACCAAATGCAACTCTTCGATCATGTATGCAGCTGGTCAACAACTTATTAAGACCTGCTATCAACAACTAACAGATTCTCTTCGAGCCTATTTCATTATCAGTAAGACTCTTTCTTCATTCTTACTTATATAGACAAAAAAGGGTGCGGTTAGTCTTGAGAAATTGAGTCAGGTATGTTTATTCATGTATTTTTCTTTACTTTTTGTTTTTCATTTATTTAATCATATCGAAATTGACCCAACTGACCCGTTTGCAAACACATGTAAACACATAAAAAATGTTGTGATACTATTTCGTTAAGGTACCCGTCCACCGGACGGGTATTAAACTAGTTTCATATTGATTTGATTACACCTTCTTTACGGTTTGTTTCATACAAAAATTGTTTTTAAAATTAGGTATAATTTTCTTCTTAATATGTAAACAAACTGGAACATGCTATTTAGCTTCTAGCACTTGAATTGTAGCTCACAATTGTATTTTGTTTTCTTTGCAACCAACTTGACCCATTATTACTTTTCGTTAATTCTGATTTCTTGATTCTATTCATTGGTTGTTTTGTAGATTGAAAAGTTGAACTTAGTTATCAAGGAGCTCGTTAAGGAAAAAGACGAAGAAAAAGAAAGTTCAATGGAATTATTGCAGGGTGGTTGGCGAAAAAGATAAGGTGGATAAAGATGCTATGCTTGATAGGATGTCACAAATTGAAGTTATGTTAACAGCTACAATTCGAAGATAAGCTATAAACACTTGGTTTTGAATGTTTAGATGTTTATCTTATTAGGATAATTTTAGTTATTTTATGTTTTAGTTGGTATTTTTTACATGCTTTTGAAAACGAGATTTTTATGTAATTTTGGGATTTTATTAGACTTTTTTTATATTATTTGTAGTTTTATTGATATGTAATTTGGATGAAAATAGCAGGGAGAAAAAAAAATCTGAATTAAAAACAATATTCCAAACCAAACCAATATTCCAGTAATAACTAAATGGTAGCAAATGTAAAAAGTAGTGGCTAAATGGTGGCAATATCGGTGGCTAAATGGTATCAAAACTCGCAAATTGTGTAAAAAAGGTGGCTAAATGGTAGCAATATCGGTGGCTAAATGGTATCAAAATGTGCAAAAACCGATGGCTAAATGGTGGCAATATTAGTGGCTAAATGGTATGAAAACTCGTCACAACCCGGTGGCAAACAAGGCGGAGCGTAGCAAACATGAAGCGGTGGCAAATAATTTTGACCAATTTTATGGTGGTAAAAATAACGTAGCAAAATATAAAAATGGTGGCTATTTGGTGGCATTAGGGCAATTGACACGGGTGTTTTTTTCACCGTATTTTCGGTGGCAAACTGGTGACAACAAGGAAATTGCTACCATTTTGTAACCAAAAATTGCATGACAAATACCATGTTTTCTAGTAGTGCGAACCGAGTATGTTTTGGGTCGAGTTTGATGGCGTTATTGACACGGGAGATGGGTCGGTTAATACGGAGTCCAACGAATCTGACAGTGGATCACGAATGCAAACTGAGTCAGATTCAGCCGAGTCAAGTAATAATGAGGGCCCATGTGGTGTTGATAATGTTAAAAATAAAACTTTCCATGGATCAAATAAAACAATATCAAATAGTGATATGTTGGGCACATCATGCCCACATCGTGGACAACATGCCACCACTAAAGATTTTGTGGGCTCCTCAAATTCAAGTCAAAGTGATGATGTTGTTTCTCACGATGAAGATCAGCAAGGCCCAGCAGGGCATGAAGAGGTGCAATCGGCTGGAATAAGAAGTGAATCACATGGCCAAAATATTAGAGGACAGACCCATACGGCTGAGAACAGAGCCGTGAACAGTAGAAATAATGAAAATAATATTTCTGTGACTCCGGAGCCAATTGTTCGTAGATCGAATCGCGCTACGGTTACCCCGATACGTTTTAATGATTATGTTTTAAATTCGAGTTCTATTGATGAAGATTTTTTATTGCTTGCGGATGATGAACCGGTTCGCTTTGACGATGCAAAATCTAAACCGGAGTGGGTGAAAGCAATGCGTGCAGAAATCGAATCAATTAATAAAAATAATACTTGGTCGTTAACCGAGTTACCATGTGGTGCAAAAGCAATTGGGTTAAAGTGGTTTTTCAAGGTTAAACGAAACGCGGATGGCTCACTAAATAAACACAAGGCTAGACTCGTGGCGAAGGGTTATGTTCAGCAACCCGAAGTCGATTTTGACGAAGTGTTCGCGCCAGTTGCTCAACTTGAAACAGTTCGGTTACTTTTATCTCTCACAGCGAATGAAGGTTGGGAATTACATCATCCACATGTTAAATCCGCGTTCCTACATGGCGAATTAAAAGAAGAAGTTTATGTCGTTCAACCGGAAGGGTTCGTTAAAAACAGCGAAGAGCATAAAGTTTATAAATTGTCGAAGGCGTTATACGGGTTAAGGCAAGCTCCACGTGCGTGGAATACGAAACTAAATAATATTTTATTAGATATGAAATTTCATCGGTGCTCGCAAGAACAAGCCGTATACCGAAGAACCGTTGGAACAGACGTCTTATTAATCGGCGTGTACGTGGACGATTTAATTGTGACAGGTTCAAATTTAAAACTTATTATGGAGTTTAAGCGCGGGATGGCTAAAAACTTTGAAATGTCGGATTTGGGAAAGCTTACTTATTATCTTGGAATTGAAGTGTCGCAGAGCAAGGACGGGATAAAAATTAAGCAAGAGGCGTATGCAAAGAAAATACTGACGGAAGCCGGTATGATTAACTGTAATCCTACTAGTGTTCCCATAGACCCGAACGTGGAAGTTTCTAAATTTGAAGACGAAGAAGATTTTGATGCAACGAGATATCGGTGTCTCCGGTACCTTTTACAGACTCGACCAGATTTGGCGTTTTCGGTCGGAGTAGCCAGTCGGTACATGCAATTCCCGAAGCAATCTCATGCAGCTCTCATCAAGCAAATTCTTTGCTATTTAAAAGGTACTTTTAGTTATGGAATTACCTATACTCGAGGAGAAAATATGTTGGTCGGTTACAGTGATAGTAGTCACAACATAAATCCAGACGATGGAAGAAGTACTACGGGACACGTGTTTTATTTTTGGTCTTCCCCAATTACTTGGTGTTCTCAAAAGCAAAGTACAGTTGCGTTATCATCGTGTGAGGCGGAGTATATGGCGGCTAGTGCAGCCGCGTGTCAGGCGGTTTGGCTAAAAGAATTGATTGGTGAATTACTCGACAAGAAAATTCAAGCGGCGGTGTTACGTGTTGATAATACATCGGCGATAGCTCTCGCGAAGAACCCGGTTTTCCATGGAAGAAGCAAACACACAAAATCCCGGTTTCACTACATTCGGGAATGTGTTGACCGTGAAGATATCGTGGTCGAGCATGTTAGTGGCATTGATCAAAAGGCGGATATTTTGACGAAGGCTCTTGGGAAGATCAAGTTCAAAGAGATGACTGAAAAGCTTGGAGTTGAAGACTTGTCAGATACGAGTTTGAAATTCCGGGGGTGATTGTTGGAAATTTCGAATTAAAGGTTCCTTTGCGTGCAAGGCAAGGAAACTAATTAAGGAGTGGATAATTAATTATTATTATCATGTCCTAAAATAGATAGATTTTTAGCAATCCTAGTTATAATCTAATAGGTGTGTTTAGATTATAAATACCATGCTTTGGGTATTAGGGATTGCACGAGTCAAGTTTTGTGATAGTTTCTTGATATTAATAAAATTTGGGTGCTTAGCCAAGTTCTTGTTATTTCCGATTTCAATTTCCTACCGATTCATCTTGATTAATCAAACATGGACTTGGACCTGATAGTTAAATTTTTTCATGAAAAGACTGGTAAGGAATGTTGGCACTGTTGGTGGCTTGTACGATTCAAAAAGGGTTTGGTTATTTAGGGTGTGTTTGTTTTTTTAAAGAAGCTCTTCCTGATCACTTCTGTTTGCGCCAAGAAGACCAAGAGCAGACATAGAGTTCTACAGTGCATTTGTTTTTCGGAAGACATTTTACTAAAAAATGTCTGCGCGTCCTCTTCTTGGAGAAGACATGGACTAGACACTTCAAACCTCTTCAAACCTCTTCTCAAAACCCATCTACACATTTTTATCATTCATCTTCATTCTCAAAACCTAGCCACAAGATCAAACATAACACAAACAAACAAACCTCAGCTCTTTTTCCCTCCCTCACCCTCTCTCTCGACGACTGACCGGCGCCAGAGATGCTAATCCGGCCGGCGGATGGCTTCCGGTGAGACACCCTCTACACCCCTTAACTTCATCCCTCTCTTGTACCACGTTATACACATACCCTGCTAGAGAGAGAGAGAGAGAGAGAGAGATATCTGCAGAGAAATCAGAAGAGAGAGAGAGACCTGGAGAGAGAGAGATGCAGAGAGAGAAAGACGCAGAGAGAGAGACCGGCGACAATGGAGGTGACGATGGTGGTTTACTCTCCGACGCATTTCACCGGATAAAACCCCCGTCTCCTTTTATTTTGCCTTCTTTTCTTTGTTTCTGAAGATTGATGTAGGTGAAAATAGTGTTGTCGATGTTGATGATGATCTGATGTAATGAAGGTGTAGAAGGTTTGCAGTTGCTGTGATGTGATGTGATTGGTTATGGTTATGGTGGGTTGTGATTGGTTATGGTTACGGTGGGTTGTGGTTGGTTATGCTTACGATGGGTTGTGGTGGTTCACGGTGGTTATGGTGGGTGTTGGTGGATTGTGGTGGGTCACGGTGGTTTTGGTGGGTGATGGTTATGGTGGGTTGTGGTTGGTTATGGTTAGGTTATGCTGCAGACATTAACAAACAAACAGTCTTCTTCTTGCAGACTGCAGACCTTTGGTCCACCTCTTCTCCTGCAGATGCCTGCAGATGTGGTTCGCAGACTGCAGACCTTTTACCTCTTCAAAAACAAACACATCCTTAGGCACCCCCTTAATTTATGTGAACATCCCTTTGCCCTAAGGGCCCATTTATTACCAGCCAATCTTTGGAAGTGGCTGGTAACTAATGCACATTGTATCTATATGGTTCGCATAGGGCTATACGTGTCATATATGTATTGGGTATTATTTCCAATTGAAAAACCAAGGTTGTGTGAAAACATGGGACCTATACGACGTGTATAGGGCTATACGTGTCGTATAGGTATTTAAAAAAATATTTTTTTTTATAAAATGTTGTTTTTATGGTTAACCATTATTATAAAATGTCTATTTGGGGAACGACAAAATATGTCACTGTGCCAGTTTGCACTCGCCACCGATATATACCGGGAGTCGGGTACGTTTCAAGAGTATATACCATAGATCAACTGTTTGCTTGGTGGCCCACCATCGGTCCTGATGCGTTCATTGGGAAGGTCTGGGCCTCGATGCTTCTAGACCCACGAGTTTGTTATATACTGTCACACCCCCAAAATACCACATGCGGAAGCACAGCGGGACGTGTGACGTACCAGGATCCAAGCCACCAATCACATTGAACTACGCATAATATTTAGATAAAACAATCCATTCATTTCAAAATATAAATTCAAGTCATAAGTTTAAACCAAAGTAAATATTCAACGGAAGCATAATGTAATCAGTAATTCAATTGTTTCAAAACATGTGTTCATAATCAATGAAGCGAGTATCCAAGAGTCTTGACCCATGACCACTCCAGCACTCCCAGATAGCAAGTCCATATCAAGAATCTAACGACCTGCAAGCATCCAGACAAGTGTGTCAGACGACACTGGTGAGTTTAAAGTTTTGTTAACGCGTTTCGTTACCAGATATGTGTATAAAACAGTTAAACGATTTGATTTGATGTTGTTATTAACTCGATTACCGTAATGGCTACAAGATGTATTTGCCCAACCCCAATGTCTCTATCAAAACATTGGTCATGCTTTAAGGTAATTAGTTCACGCCCGTCCTCCCCGGTACAGTGTGAGGGTGCCAAACCTAATAGCGCTATCAACTAAATACCTCGTTGCCTCCCCGGCAACTATCGGTAGATGTAAGGGGTCTTATATGATAGAAAATGAGTGTAATAACAAACATCCCAATAACTTGACATTCCTCCCCGGAACGTTACCCGATATCCCTCCCTGGGATGCATGCTTGGAAAAAGAGCAGTGAACTCACCTTGGTTTGCTCGGTTTGTTTAGTTACTTGTTCACAAATAAATCAGTCAAAGCCTATGATATGCATGTACAGGAGATCAGTTTCAATCACTTGGTTCACGTATAAATTGTATTCATGGTGTGCATTCAAGCAACAGTTTCCGATTAACACATAAACAGTTATCCAAACTCATACACATCCACAGTTCACATGCGTGTTCCATAACAGTACTTAACAGTTGAATGTGTACTTTAACAGTTAAATATATTATTCGTTTTAAACAAATCATGTTTCCTCAGTCAATGCGTATTTGCTCATCAATAAGATCATGCGTATAACTCAAGTTTCAATCACAGTCTGCCATGAACTAAGTCCTGGGCGGCGAAACTCCTACGGAGAAACACCCCTACGAAACCTCCCATGTTTCACCGGGTTCCATGCATGGCGAAACACTATCAGTTTCATCGAGCTCCATGTACGGCGAAACTCTACAAGTTTCGTCGAGCTCCAGGTATGGCGAAACTCTACAAGTTTCGTCGCCCTCCTCTACAGATGATGAAACAGTTACAGAATCGGACGGTTACAACTTCATGATTTCCAGAACCCTAATCATCATCACAATTTCTACATGATGGTCGGCCAAATAAACAGATTGCTAATTACTAGTAGTATACTACACAGGCATTAATAATTTACAGATTCATATTATTATTACAATCATATAGTCAATCGATCAACCCTTGATTATCATTCTAACAGGACCAAAATCATCAAGACACACAGGAATCCTCGACAATCATCATACAACCCTAGTAACGCATTACAGTTAATGGATAATGAAACCCTAAGCATACAAGATACTACGATACATACGACACCATCATAATACAATTCCACACATCAGAAATATAAATCTAATAAATCATAACCGGATACTAACCAAGGTTCCGGATTGATTGTAACGCCTCGTATTTTTCGTATTATTATTTTCTAAAGTTCATATGTGTATTTTATTTTTCGAGGCGTAAATTATAAAGGGAATACATTTTCAATCACATGATTTTATACGAAACCGAAAAACATTACAAAAGATTTTTCCTTTATAATTTTTAGGATTTTACCGTAAAATCTTACAAAAAGGATTTTTAATAATTTTTAGAATTTTTTCTAGCTTAGGTCCCTTTTGTAAAAAGTACATGTTTTAATCCATAGTATTAAAAAAAAAGGTGAATAGTGCCATACGGATTTTTCTCCCCAATCACCTTTTCCACCTCCATTTTCCATTATTAATTTTTCATTTATTTATTTATTTATTTATTTATTTATTTTTTACCTTTTCTATTTATTTATTTTAATTATCTCCACCAATCACCATTCACCTCATTCACCTATAAATACCAACCTTCTCCTACTATTTTCTTCACACCAAATCTTCTCAATCTCTCTAATTCTAAGAATTCTGAAAGAACACCAAGTGTTCTAACCATTCTCCTCTCTTCGTAGTATTCTATGTGGTTGCCGCTTAGTCTGATCTTCCACATCAGAAACGGGGATTCGGTTGACTGTTTTGTATATGGTAGAATTGTACCGCTCATAGGCTTGAAGTTTCCAACCTTCAACTCATCACTGGATTACCAAAGGAACAACTTTGAGAAACCGTGAGTATACATGACCCTTTTTCTATTATAAATCACTTTGGGTGCAATATGTATTCCTATGCAAAACACATTATCACGTTGAACATTATTTTATGCACCCTCTATCCAAATTGCACGTGGAACATTTGATTCTTGTTAGACATGTTATGCAAATGTAAAACATTCATGACTATATGCTCATTAACTTAGTACAAGCCTACCCTAACAATTATAGCGCTATAGGTTGTAACGCCCCGCCCGTTATCCTTGGGTATTGTTAGGTAAAACATGTTAACCTCCCGCTATCCTTGGGAATGGCACTTTAATTGCGTAACATTGGTTTGGGCATGTAGAGTAACATCGTTTCGAGCATATACTATTAACTAGTAATCATTTTATTCATGTTGGATATGAGCATGTTAATCATTTTAAACATATTATGTTATGTATCAAACTTGTATACTCGCCAACTTTTTGTTGATTGTATTTTAATGCATATTGCAGGTTGATAGTCAAGATGTTGAAGAATCAAGTTAGGATGAATTTAGAAACCCATTTAATAAACTATGTTTGAATTTTCTTTTGTTTAATTTGAACGATGTATTTGAATTTTAGTATTTTATGAAATTTGACTTAAGTTATATTGTCACAATAGTGTTATGATGTTTTGAGCAATTTGTTCGTCTCATCCCGATGTTTCCGCCATCGGTTGGGGTGTGACAGATTGGTATCAGAGCCATAACTATAGGGAATTAGGAAAAGTAGGAATGCTTTGACCTAGTCTATAGTTTTAGAGCTTCATTCTTATGATTTACTTGAAACTACTTGCATGCTACCTTAATTGCTTTTATTCATTCTCTTCCGATCTTTTAAACGTATATGTCACTTATATGTTAACACTTAACATGCTATACTTGTTCTACATGTATCCGTACGATTAATTAATATTAAACAATATATAAATTATACCTTACATACCTCAAGTGTATCAAAAATTTGGTTTAACGTGTTATTGAAAAAATTTCTAAATTTGTATGGTAATAAAAATGGTGAAACCGGCCGTCCCCGGGATCGAACCCGGGTCTAGGCCACACCCTTTCGCGCACCTAGCCAACCGAGCTAGGTGCCTAGTTTGTGAAATTTCCATTTTGGTTAAATATAAGCACATGTACAATAACTTCCTTACTTCTTACTATAAGTCACCTACTTGTCCTCCTTATGTTGTTAATAATTGTTTTATTATCCCATTAATTATGTGCTATGCGTGGCATGTTTATACTTGTTCGAAAAATCTTTAACGTACACTTTCCCTCATGCATTTTCCTCGACTATTCTAATTCCACAAACACCCGTAATACACAAACGAGACGACTTCACCAAAATAGGCGTGAAACCCACAATTTGGTGAACAATTCTCAATCCATCTACTTTTCTTTTATACGAAATTCACCATCAAGTTAGGAGTGAAATCCTCACCTTGATGGAGAAATTCAAATTTCAAATTCTAGTGGACCCTCGTCAAGGTGTCGAAATTAACTTTTGACCCAACGAGTACCAACCACACTTAGGATACTAAATCGCCAAGTCAAGGGTGAAACCCGCACCTTGTCGACTAGTTCCACTCCTCGATTTTCAATCTCGCCAAAGTTTCAAATTTTCGATCAAATGGAAACGTGTAGTAACTGGAAGGGTAAGTACCGGTAGTCAGGACGTCCTGTCTAGGCTGTCAATTCGTACAAATCCAAATTAATGGACCCGTTTGCCTACCCGGGGACTATCGATGAGAGTACAAAATACCTATAGGCCAAAGCACGTTTCCCTAATTCGAAAGGACTTTTGATTTATTTCGGTTTAGTCAAAGTTCCATTTTGGAACAATCCAAGTTTTAATCAAACCTACGTTTTACTATTATCAAGTTTGTAATTTTTCAAACTACAAGTTTAGGGTCCTTTGCATCATTTTTGAAACTTATTTATAAAAGAAATAAATATATTTGATTGTGATTTTAAAGTCCAGGGTTCAAATGGTCGTTTTCTTAAACTTAAACTGTAGGGACCAAAACTGTTATTTTTTTTAAACTTATATAAACTAAAAACCCTAACTGTGTATATATGAATTTAAATTTCAATATCTAACAGCTCTGTACAGAGGATAAAGAGGATAAACTGGTTAAGGCGTTACGGTTCTAAACGAGAGGTCACGAGTTTGAATCCCACAAGGACCGATTCTTTAAAGAAGACCCCCTTTTTGTGCGATTTTTGAATATTTACACTTTAACCTCGTCAGCGTCAGTTAGTAAGTTAAGGGATTCAATTGTAATCACGGAAACTTTAATTTAAAAAATAAAAGGATAAAAAAAAGGCAACGCCCAGAATCGAACTCAGGACAATACTCTCACAAAAATGCACATTAACCACTCAGCCAAGCCTTCCGATCATTCAAACTACTTAACCTTTAATTTTTTAACTAAGCGACAAATTCGTTAAATATTTTAAAATTGCCGCCAAGAACATGACAGCAACAACCATTTTCCTTTTTCAAACATATCGTCGCCGATTTTTTTTTCGGCTCCTAATTTCTCGGTAATTGATTGGAATTCGCGTTTCCACTTCATCAATCAAGATGAACATAAACTATTGGTAGCACGCATGCAGCTCGTCATAAATAATCTCCGTACTTTATGAGATTTGTAAAAGCTATAAAATCCGAACCATTCTACCTTCTCACATCACTATAACACCCTCTTAAACTCCATTCTTTTCGTATCACTCACACACTCGTCGGATAAGCAAGCTCATCGGAGAAACTCCCTACTCGAGCTAATCTACCCAAGAAC
This sequence comes from Helianthus tuberosus, assembly GCA_030545235.1. NCBI lineage: Eukaryota > Viridiplantae > Streptophyta > Magnoliopsida > Asterales > Asteraceae > Helianthus > Helianthus tuberosus. The sequence goes on along the minus strand of CM060354.1, from coordinate 16,191,147 downwards.
TACAACTTCTGATATAACCCAACACATACCCAAAATAACCCATACCCAAACATTTCTTAGTTTAGCAAAACCCAATATTCAAATGGCATATTTCTCAGTAGCATATGCTGAATCTTCAAATGCAGCAGAAATTCATCCATTCCTTCGGTTTGCTGACCTACCCACTCGTGAGAAGTATCAAAAACTCAAGGGTCTTGAAGTTTTTACCATTAGCGGCATTGATTGGCATCGAATAGGAATGGTTGACCCCAGTGGTTCACTGGCAAGATTACTACCACATAATACTCGCTGGCGCCGTTTCTTCGACCTCCTAGAACCATCATATGATGAACTGGTATATGAGTTCTTGTCTACTTTTTATTTCAAGTATAATAGAAGTCTTACCGATGAATCCATTCATTTTCGGCTTTGTGGACAACCTTATAACATGTCATTAACAGAATTCGCAGTTCATCTGGGCATATATATAGATGAAGAAGTTAAATAACCCATTTTTACAGAGGCATGAACCTCTTATTCCTCTGTGGAAATGACAGAATATTGGCGACGCCATTCATCAAAAGAGTGGTGTATCAACAATAATTCTATGAACTTCACAAACCCTCGTTATCGATATATGCACCGTGTTTTAGCCAACACTATCACGGGGCGTAAGTATAATCAACATAGGGTTAGTTCAACCGAACTTTTCCATCTGCATAGTATTTTTGAGCAGGTTCCCTGTAATATTGCCCACGAGCTTGCTGTATATTTTCTTAGTCAACAAACAAATCCTCTGAGAAGTCTCATGGGAGGATCGTACATTACAAAAATAGCAAGATCATTAGGTGTCTTAAGTGATCAGATTATCCGAGGATTATCCCCACCAAAGGGACCTGGGATTGTAAATGTTAACACTATTAGTCTAACCCCTGTTCATAATTACACACCAACTCAACCATTCCAGTCAGAGGAAGCTCCAGTCATCTTAGAAAGTACCTCCACACAAAATTTACAACAATCATTGTTGCAACTTCCTCAACCATCTTTTTATCGATTTGATCTGCAACCACAGCTGCCACTCATACAAGAACATATTTCAACTAACCAATCCCAACCACTAACACCAAACGTCTCACAAGGCTTCTCACCCTTAGTTTTTGAGGAGGATTCAACGATGCAAGAAACTTATGAAAACATGATGCTCCAAGAACAGTTAACATCGGAATCATTTTTGCCACAGTCTTTCCAGTCGCTATTAAACGAAGTAGAACAACTGCCACCAACTGATATAGCAGGCCCAAGTACGATGCCGCCAATGAATCTACCTCTAGATTTAATGGGAGTTGAAGTGACTAGGTTAAATAATCAGGTCCTAAATTTGTCTCAACAAATAAAAGGGCTGACAGAAAGAAATAAATAGTTGGAAGACATGCTAAGACGATTAGCTGCTCGTGTGTAACTGGATCTACCACCTCCACCACCTTATAGTTCTGAGTCCGAATTTGATTCATTGCATAATTTATTTCAAATGTAAATTTGTTCACATCATAATAGACTAGCAATTTTTTTACAATTTTAGTACAACATAGTGATATGCAAAACAATCTCTATACACTCAATGTTGCTCATAAATCCTTCAAAAACTATCAACACCACACGATACTCTAGAAACTAACACCTTGCTCATCTATTCAAAACCTTTCGAATGCTTTTATATGCTTAAATCCTCTATGTCCCAACGTACACTATATACGTAAATTTTATTCTTCGTACCTACAATTATACGAATACGTCTTATGCTTATACTTATACTCGTACTACTCGTACGTTTTATGTTTATACTCATACTTACGTGCATACTCATACTTAAACTTATACTAATGCTCATACTTTCATTCATACTCATGATTCATACATTTGTACCAATACGCGAGCGTAATCCGAGTGATTCGCTTACGTGGGTCCCAAACATACTTAAGCATGGACTTGCTTATATACTACATACTTATACGTACACATTCTTATTTTTAAATTATGTATACCCTAATTCGTACACAACTAGTACAAGCTATGCGGATCATGCGACGATCAAAATAATCGCGGGTGCACACGGGATTATAGTGATAGGCGTATGAAAACCATAGAGTGTACTACTGTGTATGGTAAGACACGGAACGTAACACGACACCGAATACGAAACGAATGTAACATGGTCAAAACATGGTGGATACGCCGCTAGTACTTCCTATATATAAGTGTTTTCACCATGTTACCAAACTTTCGGAAAACGTGCCATGAGAAATTCGATGTTTTGCAGACCTATTTAGACCCGATACAAACTTTAACAACTCACAAACGCATTGCTAAATCCGATTATCCACGACGAGACCCCATTCTTAACACATCGCTTATCTATACACACACATGCATGTTTTACTTAGGCTCAATGCTTCGAATCATTTTAGACAAACGAACCCTTTTACAAATCTATCTTTTCGTTCCTCGAAACTCCATACTCTTCAACACGTATCCAAACATCCAAGTCTCGATTTTAGACAACCATTCTTTTAGCCAAAATGCTTTCCCTCCAAGGTCTTCCTTTTAAATAAATTTCGGGACGAAATTTTCTAAAGTAGGGGAGACTGTAACGCCTCGTATTTTTCGTATTATTATTTTCTAAAGTTCATATGTGTATTTTATTTTTCGAGGCGTAAATTATAATGGAAATACATTTTCAATCACATGATTTTATACGAAACCGAAAAACATTACAAAAGATTTTTCCTTTATAATTTTTAGGATTTTACCGTAAAATCTTACAAAAAGGATTTTTAATAATTTTTAGAAATTTTTCTAGCTTAGGTCCCTTTTGTAAAAAGTACATGTTTTAATCCATAGTATTCAAAAAAAAAAGGTGAATAGTGCCATACGGATTTTTCTCCCCAATCACCTTTTCCACCTCTTTCAATCACCTTTTCCACCTCCATTCTCCATTATTAATTTTTCATTTATTTATTTATTTATTTATTTTTTATCTTTTCTATTTATTTATTTATTTATTTTAGTTATCTCCACCAATCACCATTCACCTCATTCACTTATAAATACCAACCTTCTCCTACCATTTTCTTCACACCAAATCTTCTCAATCTTCTCTCAATCTCTCTAATTCTAAGAATTCTAAGAATTCTAAAAGAACACCAAGTGTTCTAACCATTCTCCTCTCTTTGTAGTATGCTCTGTGGTTGCAGCTTAGTCTGATCTTCCACATCAGAAACGGGGATTCGGTTGACTGTTTTGTATACGGTAGAATTGTACCGCTCATAGGCTTGAAGTTTCCAACCTTCAACTCATCACGGGATTACCAAAGGAACAACTTTGAGAAACCGTGAGTATACATGACCCTTTTTCTATTATAAATCACTTTGGGTGCAATATGTATTCCTATGCAAAACACATGATCACGTTGAACATTATTTTATGCACCCTCTATCGAAATTGCACGTGGAACATTTGATTCTTGTTAGACATGTTATGCTAATGTAAACATTCATGACTATATGCTCATTAACTTTGTACAAGCGTATCCTAACAATTATAGCGCTATAGGTTGTAACTCCCCGCCCGCTATCCTTGGGTATTGTTAGGTAAAACATGTTAACCTCCCGCTATCCTTGGGAAAGGCACTTTAATTGCGTAACATTGGTTTGGGCATGTAGAGTAACATCGTTTCGAGCATATACTGTTAACTGGTAATCATTTTATTCATGTTGGATATAAGCATGTTAATCATTTTAAACATATTATGTTATGTATCAAACTTGTATACTCGCCAACTTTTTGTTGATTGTATTTTAATGCATATTGCAGGTTGATAGTCAAGATGTTGAAGAATCAAGTTAGGATGAATTTAGAAACCCATTTAATAAACTATGTTTGAATTTTCTTTTGTTTTATTTGAACGATGTATTTGAATTTTAGTATTTTATGAAATTTGACTTAAGTTATATTGTCACAATAGTGTTATGATGTTTTGAACAATTTGTTCGTCTCATCCCGCGGTTGGGGTGTGACATTAATGGCTCGAACGAATAAGATAACTCCGAGTTTACAGTTGCCGACACAGGGAAGGAGATGCTCTAGGGTTCTTTGTGTGTTTTCTTACGTAACAGATCTTAAGAATTTATATATATACTTAAAAGATTGGGCCACAAAACTGTACTGGGCCAAGACCCATAGCGACGAAACCCACTGGCGTCCGCTAAAGAATGTGATGAAACTTCACAAGTTTCGTAGAGTTTGTATATGGCGAAACATATAATGTTTCGTCAAGTGGTCATGAGGATGGAAGTGTTGTGTTTATAACCTTAAACAATTTATAAATTTCCAACAATTATCCAAACAATATAACAGTTTATTAATCATCTAGCAAGGTGCACATAATACAACGTAACGGATTATGAAAACACAGATGTGAAATAAGTAACATGTTGGAGAAAGACCTTGGAAAGTCGGGTTGTCACATATACACCATTATGTTGCGACGTCCATCCTTAGATGTGGCAAAAGTAACGAGTTGTTCAGGACGGCCGACGTGTTCTATCTCTATCACGGGTACGTCGTGCACCCTCCAACGCTACCTGGAGGAGCATTTCGCCTCATATATACGTAGGTAGACACGTAGTCGTATGTACGGAGGGGCGTTCATCACTATAATTGCCCCACATTGTGGTCGGTATTTGGTTTCATCGACCACTTTTCACCGCCGGCTCCTCATGCTTTATTGGGTTTGAGGATGATGACAAGGATGCACACAACGGTGAACTTTGATGATATTGGTTATATGTTTGTCGGGGCATACGATCATATTTTTATACCGGATCCGTTGGTACATTATTCAGTGGTGGAGGCTGTGGAGGTTGACATGACTCATGTTGCTGAGATGGACGCCCCACAGGGCGACCAACCTGAGCCAGAGGTCCGGCCTCAGGTTGACCCGACGCATATGCTAGAGCCGCCACAACATCATCGAGAGGCTTGTGGCGGGTCAGACGGAGCAGATTCAGCTCCTGACACAGAAGGTTCAAGAGCTGACACAGCAGGGTCGGTGGATCGACCAGATAGAGGATTGTATGGCGTCGGTGATGGATAGCGAGGCTGAGAGGAGATGCGGGTCTGCCAGTTCGAGACCCGCCACCGTCCGCCAAGCAAGCCAGGACGTCCGACACGTAGGCCGGGACATCCGCTATGTAGGTATCATTGTCAGGTCATGATGCCCATTCTGACGATAGTGATAGCCCTAGCGACATAGCAGGGTATTACTTTTTTTGTTTTTTAGTGTATCTTAAAGTTTTCATTGTACAAACTCATGTTATCTATGATATTTTCAGTTGTTTGTTATGTAATACATATTAGGGTAAATTACATTTTTCGTCCTTTATGTTTTTGTATCAGATTGCAATGGATACCCTTTAACTTTAATAATTATAGTCACAGTCCTTTATTTAGAAAACTCATTACACCTTTCGTCCTTTAGTACTAACCCAGTTTAAATTTCAAGTTAAGTTTGGTCATGTGCACATCATGTGAGAGGGCATATATGTCAAAAAAAAAAAAAAATTAAATATATACTATAAACACCTCCTCTCTAGAACCCTTATGATTTGTGTGGATTCAATCTTTCTCCAGGTCTTGCTAATCCATCAACAAATCAATATGATTGATCCCTTAAACATTAAATTCACACCTCCCTCCATCTAAACAACATAAACATATGGGTTTCCCCCAAATCTGAAATACCTACAAACCAAGAATTGAAAAGAAAAAAAAAAAAGCTTATGGATTTGAACATCTCAGGTCAACTTCAACCACTTATAAAACCAAGCACCCAAGATTAAAACCATATCCTCTGAACTAAAAAAAAAACCATATCCTCTGAACTCATATTCACTTCTTCATTGGAATCTTATCTTTTAACACTTATTTTATATCATTGGACCATTTCTACATCATTTCATCCCCAAGGACCCCAAGATCCACCATGTGTAGCAAGCTGATCACTCGATTTCGGGGAAAGAGGAGGATAATACAGAAAATTCATTTGTAGAACTTACAGGAAACTTACCAATTTTAGTCAATAGTCAACCCTCAATAGAAAGCCCATCATCATATATAGAGTAAGGGCATGTTTGGGTACGCTTTTAGAAACAACTTATTGACTTATTGGCTTCTTGGAAAAGTCAGGATTTTGTGACTTATTGACTTATTGGATTTTTCCCCTCACATACACCCTCTTTGCCAAACATCATTTTAGAGCTTATGACTTTTCAAAAAGCCAATAAGTCATAAGTTGTTTCAAAAAGCTTACCCAAACATGCCCTAAATCAATGTTTTTCAATAATAATATCCCACCAACATTCATCTCAGTCAACCACAATCCGGCAACCAGTTCAATCCAGATTAATCCTCGAACCAACCGACCACAAAGCTCTGGTAACACTCCACAAAGCCCTAAGTATCTCAACTAACTCCACTAGCATCTGTAACATCGCCGGAATATTCTGTGAACGGAGAATCTCCAACACCACCACCGTCCTCAAAGTCACCCGAATCGTCCTCAACCACCGCCGCCTGAGAGGCTCCATCTCTCCATCGCTCGGCAAACTATCGGAGCTCAAAGAACTCCTTCTCTCCAATAACCACCTTGTGAACCAAATTCCAGTTCAAATTTCCAGTTGCCGGAGAAAGAGTGAGAGAGAGGTGAGATGGGAGGTGACAGTAATGGTGGTGATGGGTTTGTGGTGGTGGCTGCCTGGCTGGTAAAGAAGAACAATAGGTAGGGTTTTATCCTTTTATTGTGTTTTTATTTTTGTTATTTTTTAATCTATAAATAAATATTAAAGTATACTTTAAAATAAAATGATAAGGTAAAATGACTGAAATACCCTCATGTGTCTTGCACATGACCACACTTAACTGATAATTTTAGCTGGGTTAGTACAGAAGGACGAATGGTGTAATGAGTTTTCCAAATAAAGGATTGTGACTGTAATAATTAAAGTTAAAGGGTATCCATTGCAATCTGATACAAACATAAAGGATGAAAAATGTAATTTATCCTACATATTAAGTCTGTTTGGTTGGTTTTTTTATAAAAACGTTTGTATTCGACTTGACACGTTTAAATATTTATAAAGATAATTCAATTTAAAACAATGATTCAATTTTTGAATGAGAAAAAAAATCATAAATAATAAGTCAAAGACGATTATCGAGACAAAAGGCACTTATACTATGGGGTGTGGTGGGGCTTAGGTTGGGGGTGTTGCTTGACACGTGCCGAGGGTGGGATCCACAAGCTAATACTAAAAAACTAGGGGTGTGGTAGGGCGTCGCTTAGCTCAGCGTAGCTTTTCTGATGGTCGCGTGCTGCTCCCATCTGATTCCTGATCTGAACAATCTTTTCCGAAGTTTCCAACACGAGTTCGGGGCCTGTAACTTGGCTGTCACCCACCTCAGCCCAACAGAGAGGTGAACGAAATTTCGTCCGTACAATGCTTCGAACGGAGCTGCCTGAATGCTGGTATGGTAACTGTTGTTGTAAGAGAACTCTATCAGCGACAAGTGTTTCTCCCAACCCTTGCCAAAATCAATCACGCATGCTCGTAACATATCTTCAAGTGTCTGGATGGTGCGCTCACTTTGGCCATCCGTCTGCGGGTGATAAGCAGTGCTCATATCAAGACGCGAGCCGAATGATTTGTGCATCGACTGCCACAAATCTGAGATGAAACGTGGGTCATGGTCAGAAATAATAGATATCGGCACCCCGTGCCTAGAAACCACTTCCTTAAGATAGACATCATCTAGTTGTGAGAACTTATCTGTTTCCTTGATTGCAAGAAAGTGTGCTGACTTCGTGAGACGATCAACGATTACCCAAATTGTGTCGTTCCCGTTTTACGTTCTCGGTAACCCAGTAACAAAATCCATTGCAATTTGCTCCCATTTCGACATGGGTATTTCTGGCTGTTGCAACAATCTAGATGGTTTCTGATATTCCACATTAACTTTCGAGCAGGTTAAACATTTACTCACGTAAGTTGCGATGTGAGCCTTCATCTTCGGCCACCAATACATGACTTTGAGGTCCTGATACTTCTTATCCAAACCTGGGTGAACAGAGTATCGAGACTTGTGCGCTTCGTCCATCACAAGTTCTCTAAGGTTACCAAACAACGGAATCCATATCCGCTTCATAAAATAGTAAATGCCATCTGCTCTTGTCATTTCTCCATGCCCCGTAAATACTCAGCTTCATAGTTCTCCTCCTTCAACGCTTCGGTCTGAACCGAACGAATCTGGTCAGGCAGGTTAGAAAGAATGGTAAGCTGCAAAGCGCGAACACGTTTGGGTTTCGATTCCTTTCGACTGAGAGCGTCTGCTACAACGTTGTCCTTACCCGGATGATAATTGATTGCACAATCGTAATCGTTCAAAAGTTCTACCCAACGACGCTGTCGCATATTCAAATCCTTCTGGTCGAAAATGTGCTGAAGGCTCCTGTAGTCGGTATAAATAGTGCATTTAGTACCGTACAGGTAATGCCTCCAAATCTTGAGCGCAAATACTACGGCCCCCAACTCCAAGTCGTGTGTCGTATAATTCCTCTCGTGAACCTTCAACTGTCGAGAGGCGTAAGCTATCACATTGTTGCGTTGCATCAGCACGCAACCAAGACCCTGTATGGAAGCATCACAGTATACTACAAAGTCTTCTGTACCTTCAGGTAGAGACAAGATCGGTGCACTACAGAGTTTCTGTTTCAGCAATTGGAAAGCATCCTCTTGCTTCGTTCCCCAAGAATACACAACACCTTTCTGTGTCAACGAGGTAAGAGTTTAAGCGATCTTCGAAAAGTCTTTAATAAATCTTCGATAATACCCAGCGAGACCAAGAAATTGTCGCACCTTCGAATGATTCTTTGGTGCCGCCCAATTTCTAACGTCATCAACCTTTGCAGGATCCACGTGAATCCCCAATTCATTAACAATGTGCCCAAGAAAATGTACCTCCCGAATCCAGAAGTCACACTTAGAAAACTTCGCAAAGAGTTGCTCCTTCCTCAGAAGCTCCAAAATAAGACGCAGGTGCCGCTCGTGGTCTTCCTTGCTCTTCGAGTAGTTCAAAATGTCGTCGATGAATACTATAACGAAATCGTCGAGATACGGTGTGCATACACGGTTCATGAGATCCATGAAGACTGCCGGCGCATTCGTTAATCCAAACGGCATAACTAAAAACTCATAGTGCCCATAACGCGTTCGAAAGGCCGTTTTTGGAACATCCTCCTCTCGGACTCTCACCTGATGATAGCCCGATATTAAGTCGATCTTCGAATAAAAACTTGACCCTTGCAACTGGTTAAACAAGTCGTCAATGCGTGGCAATGGATAATGGTTCTTGATAGTCACCTTGTTGAGTTCCCGATAATCAATACACATGCGGAAGGACCCGTCTTTCTTCTTTACGAACAGAACTGGGGCTCCCCAAGGCGAAGAACTGGGTCGAATAAAGCCTCTGTCCAATAACTCTTGCAGTTGATTAGACAACTCCTGCAACTCTCCAGGTGCTAAACGATAAGGAGCACGAGCTATCGGGGCTGCTCCTGGCGCAAGATCAATCTGAAATTCCACTTGACGGTGAGGAGGTAAACCAGGAAGTTCCTCAGGAAACACATCGGCAAATTCACGTACAATTGGCAGATCCTCGATCTTTCTTTCTTCAGATGGAGTATCAGTAACTAGTGCTAGTATTGCAGGATACCCCTTTCGTAGATGTTTCTGCGCTTGCATAGCCGAGATGATACCAATCATCGCACCACTGCGATGCCCCTGAACCGATAATGACTCTCCATCAGGGAGAGGGATACGTACAATCTTTTCCTTACACAGAATCTCAGCTTGGTGATTAGACAGCCAATCCATGCCAACCACTATATCGAAACTATCGAGGGTAACAGGAAGGAGATCAATATCAAACACTTGACCCATGAGATCTAGTTTACACCCAAAAAGAACATGCGAAGCTTCTATCGTTTTACCATCGGCTAATTCTACTACATGCTTAACCTCTAGAGGTGTTGGAGTTAACCCTAACCGCTGACTAAACTCTAGAGACACATAACTCCAATCGGCACCAGAATCAAATAACACAGAAGAAATGAGATTGTTCACATAAAACGTACCAGTCACAACATTGCCGTCGTTCCTAGCATCACCAGCACCGATCGTAAACCCCCTTCCACGAGCACCATTGCCCCCATTGTTGTTGTTGTTTCCAGCATTGTTGTTGTTCTGGCGGTTGTTGTTATCATTGGCATTCTGATTCAGCTGAGGGCAATCCCGCTTGATGTGGCCCTCATCCCCACACTGAAAACACCCCTTCTTAAAGCCTTGGTTCTGATGGGGTTGTTGCCTTTGCTGTCGCTGGTACTGCTGATTTTGCTGCTGCTGCTTTGGCTGTGGGGCTCTACAGTCTTTGGCCTCATGGCCCTCCTTCTCGCACCTACGGCAAGTCCGGACACACTGTCCATAATGATGATAGCCACACTTGTTGCACTGTGGCTTCTTCCCCACATAGGAGCCCTGATTCTGATTGCTGCCCTAGCCTTGATTAACTTATGACGACTGACTGAAGCTACGGTTATTGCTGTTGTCAGGCCTTTTCTGAGATTGACTCGCACTGGTTGCTTTGTCGGTATCGTTCCATTTCCGCTTGTTATCACTAGCAAGCGTAGTAGCTGTGGTTGTGGCAGCAGTAGTGGCAGATTTACGTGGCGGCAACGAGCCACGCTTGACCTCTTGGTCAGTAATCTTATGTGCCAAACGGATGATCTGGGGTAGATTGTTGTGGTTTGCAGCAGTGACATACCCCTTTACAGCTGGTGCTAGGCCCTTGAGGTACAACTCAATTCTTCTAGGTGCAGGTCAAGACAGGTTAGGGCACAAAATTGCTAGTTCGTGAGATCGTTTCGTATAAGCTTCTATCTAGGACCCTTCCATCTTCAAATCGTAATACTCATTCTCTAGCTTCTGAATCTCATCACGAGGACAATACTCCTCCCTTATCAACTCCTTAAAATCGTCCAAAGTAGTGGCATTTGCCACCACGACGCCCAACATCTGAACCTGGGCATTCCACCATGTCAGGGCACCATCCTCGAGTGTGCCCGTAGCATACTTCACTCTGTCCCCAACAGGACAGTTGCGCATCCCAAACACTGATTCTGCCTTCTCAAACCATCACAGGAGTCCTACAGCCCCTTCAGTCCCACTGAAGGTCTGTGGCTTACAATCCATGAACATCTTGAACGTACAAGCAGGTGGATTATTTTGGTTTTGCGCTTACTGACCTAATGGACGAAAGAAAACACATTACAGGGGTAAGAGTTGTGTACATGACACAAGATTAAAGAGTGTTTGGCACATTTCGTACCAGCTTGGTAGGCTGCCAAAGCCTCAGCCACACGTGTGTTGATTAAGTTTGTCAACTCATCTTGGGTCATCGCGATGTGACCACGTCCATGACCTCATCCACTCATGATTCTATATAAGGAGAGGGAACAAATTTAAGAGTCGAGATGAGGGAACAAGTATCACGTTGAAGTCTACAAACTACCAAGTTTACACACAATAGGGCAGAACCCTTCTCACACTCGTTAAGCCTCACTGGGACTTAGATGCACCTCACGTTATTATTATGTGTGCACCCATAATAATAAGGCAGTTTGCATGCTCATCTCAGTGCCTCTTAACTTGCGCTAAAAGTTTCCCCTGCATTCAAGTAGCATAACAGAAGGTATTACAGGATTACGAATCACAAGAGTCGAGGAGTGGTGTCACACTATCAAATCACCATAGTATCTAATATATCGTTTCATGCAAGCTGTGAGTGTGTGACTACTAAACAAGTAATGCATAAAGTAAACAGAAGACGAACCTTGCAATCTGGAGCTGAGTGTCATGGTCGATTTTTGAAGTTGTTCGGTTATAGTCTGGTTTTATAAAAACATTTTAAAACCTAGTTCACTATAACCAGTGGCTCTGATACCAAACTGTCACACCCCCAAAATACCACACACGGAAGCACCGCAGGACGTGTGACGTACCAGGATCCAAGCCACCAATCACATTGAACTACGCATAATATTTAGATAAAACAATCCATTCATTTCAAAATATAAATTCAAGTCATAAGTTTAAACCAAAGTAAATATTCAGCGGAAGCATAATGTAATCAGTAATTCAATTGTTTCAAAACATGTGTTCATAATCAATGAAGCGAGTATCCAAGAGTCTTGACCCATGACCACTCCAGCACTCCCAGATAGCAAGTCCATATCAAGAATCTAACGACCTGCAAGCATCCAGACAAGTGTGTCAGACGACGCTGGCGAGTTCAAAGTTTTGTTAACGCGTTTCGTTACCAGATATGTGTATAAAACAGTTAAACGGTTTGATTTGATTTGATGTTGTTATTAACTCTATTACCACAATGGCTACAAGATGTATTTGCCCAACCCCCAATGTCTCTATCAAAACATTGGTCATGCTTTAAGGTAATTAGTTCACGCCCGTCCTCCTCGGTACGGTGTGAGGGTGCCAAACCTAATAGCGCTATCAACTAAATACCTCGTTGCCTCCCCGGCAACTATCGGTAGATGTAAAGGGTCTTATATGATAGAAAATGAGTGTAATAACAAATATCCCAATAACCTGACATTCCTCCCCGGAACGTTACCCGATATCCCTCCCCGGGATGCATGCTTGGAAAAAGAGCAGTGAACTCACCTTGGTTTGCTCGGTTTGTTTAGTTACTTGTTCACAAATAAATCAGTCAAAGCCTATGATATGCATGTACACGAGATCAGTTTGCAATCACTTGGTTCACGTATAAATTGTATTCATGGTGTGCATTCAAGCAACAGTTTCTGATTAACACATAAACAATTATCCAAACTCATACACATCCACAGTTCACATGCGTGTTCCATAACAGTACTTAACAGTTGAATGTGTACTTTAACAGTTAAATGTATTATTCGTTTTAAACAAATCATGTTTCCTCAGTCAATGCGTATTTGCTCATCAATAAGATCATGCGTATAACTCAAGTTTCAATCACGGTCTGCCATGAACTAAGTCCTGGGCGGCGAAACTCCTACGACGAAACACCCCTACGAAACCTCCCATGTTTCGTCGGGTTCCATGCATTGCGAAACACTATCAGTTTTGTCGAGCTCCATGTACGGCGAAACTCTACAAGTTTCGTCGAGCTCCAGGTATGGCGAAACTCTACAAGTTTCGTCACCCTCCTCTACAGATGATGAAACAGTTACAGAATCGGACGGTTACAACTTCATGATTTCCAGAACCCTAATCATCATCAGAATTTCTACATGATGGTCGGCCAAATAAACAGATTGCTAATTACTAGTAGTATACTACCCAGGCATTAATAATTTACAGATTCATATTATTATTAAAATCATATAGTCATTCGATCAACCCTTGATTATCATTCTAAAAGGACCAAAATATTCAAGACACACAAGAATCCTCGACAATCATCATACAACCCTAGTAACACATTACAGTTAATGGATAATGAAACCCTAAGCATACCAGATCCTACGATACATACGACACCATCATAATACAATTCTACACATCAGAAATATAAATCTAATAAATCATAACCGGATACTAACCAAGGTTCCAGATTGATGGCTCGAACGAATAAGATAACTCCGAGTTTACATTTGCCGACACAGGGAAGGAGATGCTCTAGGGTTCTTTGTGTGTTTTCTTACGTAACAGATCTTAAGAGTTTATATATATACTTAAAAGATTGGGCCACAAAACCGTACTGGGCCAAGACCCATAGCGACGAAGCCCACTGGACGAAACCCCCTGGACGAAACCCCCATGTTTCGTCCGCTAAAGAATGTGATGAAACTTCACAAGTTTCGTCGAGTTTGTATATGGCGAAACATATAATGTTTCGTCAAGTGGTCATGAGGATGGAAGTGTTGTGTTTATAACCTTAAACAATTTATAAATTTCCAACAATTATCCAAACAATATAACAGTTTATTAATCATCTAGCAAGGTGCACATAATACAACGTAACGGATTATGACATGTCGGAGAAAGACCTTGGAAAGTCGAGTTGTCACATATACACCATTATGTTGCCACGTCCATCCTTAGATGTGGCAAAAGCAACGAGTTGTTCATGACGGCCGACATGTTCTATCTCTATCACGGGTATGTCGTGCGCCCTCCAACGCTACCTGGAGGAGTATTTCGCCTCATATATACGTAGGTAGACGTGTAGTCGTATGTACGGAGGGGCGTTCATCACTACTATTGCCCAACATTGTGGCCGTTATTTGGTTTCATCGACCACTTTTCACCGCCGGCTCCTCACCCTTTATTGGGTTTGAGGACGATGACAAGGATGCACACAATGGTGAACTTTGATGGTATTGGTTATAGGTTTGTCGGGGCATACGATCATATTTTTATACCGGAGCCGTTGGTACATTATTCAGTGGTGGAGGCTGCGGAGGTTGACATGGCTCATGTTGTTGAGATGGACCCCCCACAGGGCGACCAACCTGAGCCAGAGGTCCGGCATCAGGTTGACCCGACACATCCGCTAGAGCCGCCACAACATCATCGAGAGGCTTGTGGCGGGTCAGACGGAGCAGATTCAGCTCCTGACACAGAAGGTTCAAGAGCTGACACAGCAGGGTCGGTGGATCGACCAGATAGAGGATTGTATGGCGTCGGTGATGGATAGCAAGGCTGAGAGGAGATGCGGGTCTGCAGGTTCGAGACCCGCCACCGTCCGCCAAGCAAGGCAGGACGTCCGACACGTAGGTCGGGACATCCGCTATCTAGGTATCATTGTCAGGTCATGATGCCCATTCTGACGATAGTGATAGCGCTAGCGACATAGCAGGGTATTACTTTTTTTTGTTTTTTAGTGTATCTTAAAGTTATCATTGTACAAACTCATGTTATCTATGATATTTTTAGTTGTTTGTTATGTAATACATATTCAGTTTGTTTGGTTGGTTGTTTTATAAAAATGTTTGTATTCGACTTGACACGTTTAAATATTTATTAAGATAATTCAATTTAAAACAATGATTCAATTTTTGAATGAGAAAAAAAAATCATAAATAATAAGTCAAAGACGATTATCGAGACAAAAGGCACTTATACTATGGGGTATGGAGGGGCTTAGGTTGGGGGTGTTGCTCGACACGTGGCGAGGGTGGGATTCACAAGCTAATACTAAAAAAACTAGGGGTGTGGTAGGGCGTCGCTTAGCTGGGCGTGGCCAGCCATGTGGAATTTTTTTTCGCTTAGCAACGGCTACTTTGAACCTGCCAAACCATAGCCCGCCATGTCACCCCCCCGGGCGCCAGGCAGAACATCCACGCCAAGCCCAATGCCGAGCCGAGGTGGTGTAGCCGACATTAAACCCCCTTCAACGCCGCAACCCACGCCCCATACCCACTAGTCTTTGGCTTGATACGGTTATTGAGACGAACCCACTAACAAAAAAACAACATTTTATAAAAAACAAAAAAATTTTAATAATAGTTAATAGAAACAACATTTTATAATAATAGTTATTTACATTCTATAATAATAGTTAAAAAACAACATTATATAAAAGTCTGACTTTTTTATAAAATTTATCCACATTTAATAACAGTTAGCCAAAAAACAACATTTTATATAAAATCATAAATTTGATAATCATAGTTGAAGAAACACGGAACTAATTTTAGGAATTAGTTTGGTTTATGTTTCGACCATAGAGGTTAATCTTCTTAATCCTTCCCGAGCTGACGCCTAGATCTCCCTGCAAAACACTAAACACACCGTTAAGCTCGTTAAGAGGAGGAGAATAGAGGGTTCTCCTCTTAACCACCCTCCGGCGTGAGAATAAGTATATGTTTTGAGGGAATAAGTGTGTGATTAAAGTGAGAGAGCAGAGAACAGAATAGAAATAACCTGTACACGAAGGTCCCTATTTATAGCCGGAGTAGTGTAGAAGGAGATGGGCTGATGGGTCTTCGGCCTGGAGTCGACAACAAGGAATATCCTTCTTGTCCCTTCTGTCACGACTGTTAGCGTGTCTAGAAGGTTAATGGAGCTTGCCCACCCTGACTGAAGCCACGTGTCCGGGTTGTCGTCCTTGTTGTCTCCCTGACATCAGCAGGTGAGTGGAGATCATGGGGCAGGTGTCTCCGCCCTCTGATTGGTGTCACATTAGCGTCCTTGTGTACCTTCTTGTCTCCTGCACGATTGTTAATCGTGGAGCACGATCGAATACAGCCTGTAGGACACTGATTGACCCATTTCTCTACCACTCGTACCTTTCGTACTTGTCTAGGATGGACCCGCGCTTCTGTCCTCACGCGGTCTCTGGAGAACATCCATATAGCCGACGCAAGGTCCAGGAAGTGAGGGTTTCCATCGAGGATGCTAAGTATGGAATCTGACCTTAAACCTTGCTTGGGCCTTGCGCGCGACCTAGGTTTTGCCTATTTAGTCGGCGCGGGGTCTGTAGGTTTGTCAGATTGCTGTAGTAAAATATGGTCTCGCGCGCGACTTGTCACGGCCCCCGACCCGGTTTGACCCGTTTTAGGAGCCGCGGGACAGAAAATCACGTGGTATTTATTTAATTAAGTTGACAGCGGAAATTTTCTTCAGGATCTTTTTAAAACTGCAATTTCTCGATTATTTTATTTCACAACTCGGGATAAAACCCCGGTATTTTACAATCATATGATTTCACGGAGAAATCCTTTATTTTACAAAACATGTTTCTTTATTTATATTGAGCCACTTCCTTAAGCTTGTAGTGCTACGCGGCACTTTTCCTGGATCACAACAGATCACCTGAAACATGTTTGAAAAAGGTTTTGTCAGCGGGAAATACTGGTGAATCATTCATTTTACTAAAACGACTTGTTTGTTATAATTTACAGTATTAAGAGCGATTACAATGTTTCTGATATCAAACCAACTACCCACGGTATTTTGTCACTCGACCCATTGGCCCTCTCATTGTCCAATGGTGTCTGTGACTATGGTCATATCACCCCTTGGCTGCCCCAATGGTGAAGATTATCAAGTAATGTATACAAAACCCCACATACCGGCTGTAATTTGGTGATTACAAAGACTTAATCCCTGTAACTATAACTTTGAAAGTAAACATGATTTTGAAATCAAATTTGATAAAAAGAGAATGACTCACATTGCAGATTTAATTTGAGCAGAGCCTAGCCTACTGATTAGTCTTTTAACCTAAATTTAATAACATGCACACAATTCGGTTAGTAACTTAATACAACATTTACGATAACTCACGAGATTAAACCCTCACATCTAATGACAAAGTGCGATACTTAAACATCCATTGAATTAATAACGAATGACAAAGCATAAACCTTAATGTGGGCAGCACTTAAACATCCATTAGATAGTTTAATCGATCGGACATTGAATCGTAGCAGCCATCGAGTTATTACCCTGTATTGCGGCAGCTCTTCGTGAATCGTGTGTGTTTTGATAGTAATTCTACGATATCTCAGTGTATATAACGAATTTCTTCGTAGTTTCAGTGCCCAAAATCAAGTCCCAGACTCTACTATTTATAGGTAAATTTTGACCCCCCTCGCGAGACGCGAGGGGTACCCCTCTAGGCGTGGCGTGGCGCGAGGGGTCACCTATTTCCATAGGGTAGCTTCGTGTGTGTGTAGGCTTGCTCAGTCGACAGAATTGTAAAATTCGATTTTGACAGCTTGTTATGTAGATAATCGTAACTAGGGTTTACCCCCCCCCCCTGAGTTTTAGGGGCCCTGATCCTGATTCTGATTATTCTGAAAATTTTAGGGTTTGTGCAGAATTACTTGGGTGTCTTAATTAGGGTTTCCTATTGGACAAATTAATTTAATAAATATGACTTTTGATGAGAGTTGTTACATCCTCCCCACCTTAATAAAAATCTCGTCCTCGAGATTACTGGAATAATTGAGGATACTTTCGCTTCATCTCTGATTCCAGCTCCCAAGTGTATTCAGCTCCTCTCTTTGAATCCCACTTTACTTTAACTAGCACTAGTCGTTTGTGCTTGAGAAACTTTACTTTTCTGTCTTCTATCTGAAGAGGTTTCTCAACAAATTTTAACTTTTCGTTTACCTCTATATCTTGGAAAGGTACTACCAAAGATTCGTCTGTTAGGCATTTCTTGAGATTGGATACATGAAATACATCATGTACTCCAGCTAGTTCTTCTGGTAGTTGTAATTGATAAGCAACTGGTCCTATACGTTGGATCACTGGAAATGGTCCTACGTACCTTGGACTTAACTTTCCTTTCTTACCGAATCGAACTATTCCTTTCCAAGGTGAAACTTTTAATAGTACTTTTTCTCCAACTTGGAATTCTAACGGCTTACGTCGATTGTCGGCATAGCTCTTTTGACAATCTCTAGCTATCTTCAGTCTTTCCTTGATTTGTGTAATCTTGTCGGTCGTCTCTTGCACTATTTCAGGACCTGATAATTGACTTTCTCCTATTTCTGCCCAACAAACTGGAGTTCGGCACTTTCGTCCATACAGTGCTTCGAATGGGGTGGTTTCAATGCTTGAATGATAACTATTGTTATAGGAGAATTCTATCAAAGGTAAGTGATCGTCCCAATTTCCACCAAAATCTATCACACATGCTCTGAGCCTGTCTTCTAGAGTTTGGATTGTCCTTTCACTTTGCCCGTCTGTTTGTGGATGATATGCAGTACTTAGGTTTAGTCGAGTTCCCATTGCTTCTTGGAAACTTTTCCAGAAGTGGGAAGTGAAACGACTATCCCTACCTGATACAATGGAAAGTGGAACTCCATGTAGGGATACAATTTCATCTACATATAACTTAGCCAACCTTTCCATGCTAAAGGTTTCTTTCTGTCACACCCCAACCGATGGCGGAATCATCGGGGCGCGGCACTAGGCGAATCAGATTGCTCAAGAGAATCCATAACAACTATATTGCGATAATATTTAATACATTCGTTATCCCATACTAACAAATAATACAATCACATAAGTTATCACAGATTTATTGTCCTCTCGAACAATGCAAATCCGACAACCTAGGTTTTAGTTGAGTTTCTAGACTCCCTAGCTTGATTTGATATAGTCTGCGATCTAACCTGCAACTTACGTTAAAATAGTTTGTCAATACGAAAGTATTGGCGAGTATACAGGTTTGAATAGTATAGCATAATAGATTAAAAGTGCTGCGAATTTCCACATGCATAAACGTAATACACGACATATATACTCACAAAACTGATACTACCAACTAAGTCCTCGATGCTCGAATGTACGATGGCATAACTAGACCCCGTCGGGCGCAATAGTACTATACTAGTCGTGGTGGGACGTCGCGAGTATAAGCCCTAGCACATATGCAACTAGCATCACGTATATCTATGCATAACAGTTATTCGCAAGTGATAATTCGATTGATTGAATATTTCGCTTGATAAGTTCGATTTGTAGAAACGTATGTTACACCCAAAATTCGATTAAAAAGGGGTCAAGTATACTCACAGTGTGTATTTAGCGAGATCACAATTTGATTGAGTCGGTTACGAGTTGTCTGTAATGATCCTTGAAGAAAATAGAGTAAACGAAATACGGTTAAGCAAGATTGCCTTGAAAAGTTACACATTGGGTTGAATTGGGCCTCATCCGGGCGGATGGCAAGTCATCCGTGCGGTTGATATGGTGGTACGTGCGGATGGGCCTTGCTTGTGCGCGCGGATGAGTGTGCGCACGGTTGACTTGTGCGTGCGGGTGACATGTCATCCGTGCGGATGACATGTTCGTGCGGTGTCATGATCCGTGCGGACATCATGATCCGTGCGGATGGCAGTGGTCCGTGCGGATGGCAGTGGTCCGTGCGGATGGCAGTGGTCCGTGCGGACTGACATGTCATCCGTGCGGACTAGGGTCATCCGTGCGGGCTGACTTGTCTGGTTCGCACTCTGACCACCGTTTCTGAATGTTTAACGGAGGGAATACGTTGTCTTTACTAGGGTTGTGTAATTTCGCACTAGCACTTGAAGTTCCGTCAATTCCGACTCATTCTAACGGCCGGGAATCACCCCGTTCCATCAGATCTGGCCGTTCATGGTGGTACTTCATGGTTAACTCGAAATCGCACATATTTAGGTGTGATTTGTCATTAAAACATGTGGAAATCACCCGGATCTGAGTCGTTTATAGTGAAATGAGACCCCAACTTGAAGTTCATAAGAACTCTTGGTGACATCACCTCAAAACGCCTCAAATCCGCAGATTTCACGGTTAGAATTTGAGTTGTGAAAGATAGAATGATGTAGAATCGAGTGTAGATTGTAGAAGTACAAGTTTTAGGTTGAAATCTTACCGGAATCGCGAGGAAATTGAGAGAAAAGGGTCTTGGTGCGCGTTTGGTTGGACAGGAGCTGTCACATCACTTGAATAGTGGTGTGGCAGGCTATTTATAGGCGAAAGAGGAGAAGAAGAGGGATCAGGCCCGGATAGCCCATCCGTGCGGATGGCCCATGCGTGCGGATGGCTATCCGTGCGCATGTCCATCCGTCCGGATGGTCCATCCGTCCGGATAGACATCCTGACGCTTGGAATTTCCCGTTTTTCATCGTTTTGATAGTTTTCGACGCGTGTATGACCATAATTAGTTTATATTATCAATATATTGTTATTATTGTATTATTATATATATATATATATATATATCACTAGGGGTCGTATTTACGTATCCATAATCCAAAGTCTCGATAATTAACAGTCGGTTTCCGATTCGAGTATGCGATTGTTGTCGACGTTGCACGGCCATCAATGAGGGTAGTATAGGTCCTTTCTTGATGTTATCGTGAACGTTATTTCGTGTAGTGCCACAAAGGCTGACGGGGTACCGTTTACTCGTATTGTCATCATCGTCATGACGACTGGAGCTACAGCACTCACCCGAGGGTCCTTGTTAGCGTTCATTGTTTACGTTCGACACATCACGGCCACCGAGGAGGGTAGAATAGGTCCTCACTCAATGCCTCCGTGAGTGTTAGTGTGATAATAGTGTAGTATCATGATATTGTACATCGAAAATATGCGATTATCCTTCGAATACGATGTATACGATATAGTTACATTATGATCCGAATCTCTGGTGCTAGGCGTAACGAGTATAACGAGTAGTAACAACGCACAAAAGTGCGGGTTGTTACAGTCTCCCCTACTTTAGGAAATTTCGTCCCGAAATTAATCCAATAGGTAGACTTCTAAGAGCTGATTTTGCATAGGTAGCGGTTCAGTGAGTGATTTGACCGTAAGTTGACAGCGGGAAGGTTTCGAATGTGAGAGATCGACTGCAATTAGCGGGAAGACGATGTAAGGATGAAAGTATGAATCCCACGAGTTGGCATTTCAAAGTACCTTGTCTCGTGTAGAGTTCGTTAGTTCGATGCGATTGCAATTTGAAGGGTTTCTCATGACGCAGAGTTAACTGAGTCGCTCGTTAACCAACGTTACGAGAAGTGTTCGTTTCAGATATCGAAAAGGGATTTAGGACGAAGATCTTTTGAAAATTTTCCTTTTTAACGTGCGGTCAACAGAATCGATGTCAACCGATGTTGCAAGGAAGTTTAAGTTTCTAACATTTTAAGGGATTTGAAAATGAAAAATAAGGGTTACGTAAACTCTCCTATGATATGGGTTCTAGTTGAACTCGATGTTGAACCAATATCTCAGGAAAATCTCATTTTTGATCTTTGAAAAAGGTTTTAGGGAAAAATTGAACTCATGAAGCTCCCTTTGAATATGGAGTTAAGCTGATTCGATGTTAACTCCACATTGTGAGGAATTTCACTTGTTCTAGGGTTTTAATAAAAGTTTTATAAAAATCAGTTCTAGCCTTTTGAAAAGGATGTTTTAGCATCAAGCCCCACTTGGCACCTTCTCACGTAAGTTCGTTAATATGTTTAAAACACTTATATATAGGAAGTACCAACGGCGTATCCACCATGCTTTGTCCATATTACTTTCGTTTCGTGAGGCAGTGTCAGGTGTGCCGATATGTCTCAGATAGAATTGCGTTTACTTGGCCCAAATCGTTAGAAAGTCGGACCGAGCATAAGATATGATCGAATAGATTAGTCCAGTGAGTTGGTAAGCGAGAAGCGAATAGCGCGTTTTCGATTAGATTCCACATTACACCCACATGGCACGTTTCCACGGGGGTTGCTAACATGGCGAAACACCATGCTTAACCAGGTTAGCCTTGCCTCGTGAAGCGGTGTCATGTGTACTTAATACCCTACAGACGACAATGAACATCAAGTGAGCGATAAGCGGTAGATTATACACAATAGGCGATCAGCGATTAGATGGTTAAACGAATGATATAAACATAACACTAGCAATGATGGTGATGATAATCGGATTACGATAAGCGGCAGTTGTTGCGTGCAAGCGATGGAGGTTTGCGATTTCGATTTACGCGGTTCGGTTCGATTGATTAACACCACAGAATTTAACTAACATCCGACCCCACATGGCCTGTTTCCACGAAAGGCTGCTGATATAGCTAAAACGCCTTGTTTTAACCATATGAGCTTCCTCTCGTGAGGCGAGGTCATGCGTTCCAACTTAGCTCAGATATCACAGATAACGTTAGGCGATAGCGATAGATTGATACACAGCAAAAGATATAGGATCACGTGATAAGCGATAGGGGTTGCGAGATACACGAGGTAAGCGATTGCGATTAGTCGAGTTCAATTCTTGTTTCGAATAAGCTTAACGTTTCGTTATGACGCATCACAGCTATCAAGGAGGGTAGAATAGGTCCTCACTCAACAATATCGTGAGCGTTTATTTGCTTGATCGAGATTCGTTGCAACAGACTTACGACCAGTCTTGCGTCGATGCAATTTGCCTGCGAGGTAGACTCCCCAGAGTCCATCGATGAGGCGATTGCATTGCGTTTGCAGACTTACGACAGGTCTTGCGATGATACGGTTTGTTACGCCTTGCGATTGAGTGTAGTGTGTTGAAGATAATCACAATAGTATAATAGGTCTAATAACGTTCAACTCCACGTGGCACTTCCTTCACGGAACTTCGGTAGTATGGTAAGGCATTCCTCGCCCGACCCCTACTACTTTCATCCCGTGTTTTGGTGTCACCTTTTGTCAAACGCTCTGGCACTTTTAGAATTCACTACGATCACCGTGCACTGAACCAAATAATCCCGTGTGCACCCGCGATTAATCGTTCCTTGCACGTTTATCGTACCTCGTTCTAGAAGTGTAGTGAGGGTAAAACACATTATTCCGTGATATAGTATATGGTATGTGTGTGAATCTAGTCTAAGTGCGGCGATTAAAGAGTGAGAGAGAAAATGGAGACGAGAGTTAACGTTACGCATAGAGACAATATCGAGTAATAGAGTAGGTTCAAAACATAGAGATTAACGTCGAAAATCGTATCATTACAACTTTATCCTACACTTGCTAGATGTCGGATGCTGAAGACTTTTGCTGGAGCTGTTGTTGTCGTACTCAAGTTCACGGTTCGATGCGACAGTTGCGGGTGAAGTGACCGTAACGGTTGCAGTTATTGCAATAGCGACAGTCAGCCCCAACTGGGTGATGATAGGTACACGAGTAACACTGAGGATGAAATCCAGTGTAGGCTCGTTTTGGAAACATTGGAACTGTTCGAAGAGGTTCCGGTTGCAGCAGTTCGGTTGTTGATGAGTTTGGGCTTGAAGTCTTTCGTTTGCGGCTGGGTTTGTCGGTGTCTTGCGAAGAAGTGTCGTCGTTGGAGGATTTGTCTGAAGACTCGCTTGCGGAGTCTTTAGCTGATTTTTCGGAAGATCCATCAGCGAATTCGTCAAAAGAATCGGCAGCAGATCCGTCCGAGGATTCGTTAGCAGATTCGTCAGAAGAATCGTTAGCTGATTCCTTAGAAGAATCGTCAGCAGATTTGTCAGTAGATTCGTCAGTAGATCCATCAGAAGATTCGTCAACATATTCGCCTGAAGGATTACTGGCGATTGCTTGATGAGCTTTCTTGACAGGATTCTTTGAGAATAATCCTTCCACGAATCGTTTGTTGTTGATTTCTGCGGCTAAGCGGTATGTTTCTTCGATGGTAGTTGGCCTTGCAGCTTCGACAAAATCATCCACACACTCAGGCAAGCCACGAATGTACTTCGCGATGGCCTTCCCTGGAGTGTTGACTTGACTTGGGCAGATTATGCTAAGCTGTTTGAACCTTGCGGTGTAGCCAGCATTGTCACCTTCGGTTTGCTTGATTTCCCAAAATTCGTTTTCTAGCTTCTGAATCTCGTGAGGAGGACAGTACTCTTTCTCCATGAGTTCTTTCAGCTCATTCCAAGAGAGAGCGTAAGCTGCGGAGATCCCACGTTTGTTACGTTCGGCGGTCCACCAGTCGAGTGCTCGCGATTGAAATACTCCGGTGGCGCAAGTAGTACGGAGACTATCGGGACACCCGCTTTGACGAAGGGTAACTTCGATAGAATCGAACCACTGGAGTAGTTGAGTCGCACCTTCTTCACCCGTGAATTCCATCGGGTCACAGGCTTTGAAGTGCTTGTAAAGAAAAGTAGATTGCGGCTCTCCTGTCTTAACGTCTTCCGAAGCTCGAGAATGGTTGAGAGAGTGAACTCGTGTGGCAATCTGAGGAATGACTTTGACCACTTCCCTGGTCACAAGTGAAGCAATCCTCTTTTCGCTCCTTCGTTTGGCTCGTCTCTTTGCTATCATTCTCGAAGTAGAGTTGTTGGAAGGCATCTAGACAGAAGGAGACTTGGAGTGAGATTCGATCATAATGATTTTTGAGTTTTGCGTTGCGATTGAGCACGTTCAAAACTTGGTGCGATAGTATAGTAGTAATACGAATCACATAGGAGCCACATAGGAGACACGAATTTCCTAAGTTCTCACACAATGACTTGTTTGTTTATACGTATATATATATATATATATATTTATATAGATTTTATTTGTAATCATACACATACAGGTCGATTTAAAATAAGCGAGGTCGCGTTGAAGTGAGAAAACGAGAGCGAATGCGATAGATTATGCATTAGTTTTGTTGCGAACATTCGGATTTCGTTTTAGATTGCGATGGCTGTGCGAATCGTGCGTTTATAAAGTAGGGAGTGAAAATCGTTACATCGAGAATTCGATAAAGCGTGAAGTTTCAAAACGTAAATAAGTTCCAATCATTGTAGAATTGGCGGGTCGTATAATAGAGTGCCTTGGGTGTTTAGGCGTTGACTACCCAAGGTAACCCAACTATATCTACAAGTTTGGGCGGGCGCGTTGACCTAGAAGACCCCATGCTTCCACTGGGATGCAGCTCATGGCATTCGCCTTCCTAGTCATCGCGTGGCTCGAGTTGTTACAATAGTCGAGTCCTTGGTGAGAGCTTTTGAAAACCATTTTATAGAGAGTGGAACGACTTATTAAGGTACGGGTTTCACCCCTGGCTTAACAGTTTCGTTCCTAATTGTGGTTATGCTCCTCGAATAAATTCGTGAGTTCCACTAGATTTAGAAATGGAGACTTTTGTCGAGATGTGGATGTCACTCCTAACTCGATGAAAGGTTCTCGTGCTAGAAAAATGCGCTGAGTGAGCAATCCTACCGAGAGTTCTTGGTTTTCACACCTGATCTCGACTGGATCGCTCGGTTTCGTCATGCGAGTATTTTCGAAAACGTGTGTATTGTGTCGGCCTTAGGAAAGGCTAAGTAGCATTTTAGCCTTAGGAAAGGCTTCTTCGTGTGAAGTTGTAGTATGCGGCGTTCACACAAAGTTGTAGCTTTTAGCAATTTCGATCGAGAGTATCAAGTAAGCCCAATACAAACCCCACTGGGTTCGTACGAGTCGGCCTGTTGGTACTTAGACTATAGACTAGGTCAATTTCTAAGACGTCGACCCAGACTAGGTCGAGTCTGACCTAATTCCCTATAGTTATGGCTCTGATACCAATCTGTCACACCCCAACCGATGGCGGAATCATCGGGGCGCGGCACTAGGCGAATCAGATTGCTCAAGAGAATCCATAACAACTATATTGCGATAATATTTAATACATTCGTTATCACATACTAACAAATAATACAATCACATAAGTTATCACAGATTTATTGTCCTCTCGAACAATGCAAATCCGACAACCTAGGTTTTAGTTGAGTTTCTAGACTCCTTAGCTTGATTTGATATAGTCTGCGATCTAACCTGCAACATACGTTAAAATAGTTTGTCAATACGAAAGTATTGGAGAGTATACAGGTTTGAATAGTATAGCATAATAGATTAAAAGTGCTGCGAATTTCCACATGCATAAACGTAATACACGACATATATACTCACAAAACTGATACTACCAACTAAGTCCTCGATGCTCGAATGTACGATGGCATAACTAGACCCCGTCGGGCGCAATAGTACTATACTAGTCGTGGTGGGACGTCGCGAGTATAAGCCCTAGCACATATGCAACTAGCATCACGTATATCTATGCATAACAGTTATTCGCAAGTGATAATTCGATTGATTGAATATTTCGCTTCATAAGTTCGATTTGTAGAAACGTATGTTACACCCAAAATTCGATTAAAAAGGGGTCAAGTATACTCACAGTGCGTATTTAGCGAGATCACAATTTGATTGAGTCGGTTACGAGTTGTCTGTAATGATCCTTGAAGAAAATAGAGTAAACGAAATACGGTTAAGCAAGATTGCCTTGAAAAGTTACACATTGGGTTGAATTGGGCCTCATCCGGGCGGATGGCAAGTCATCCGTGCGGTTGATATGGTGGTACGTGCGGATGGGCCTTGCTTGTGCGCGCGGATGAGTGTGCGCACGGTTGACTTGTGCGTGCGGGTGACATGTCATCCGTGCGGATGACATGTTCGTGCGGTGTCATGATCCGTGCGGACATCATGATCCGTGCGGATGGCAGTGGTCCGTGCGGATGGCAGTGGTCCGTGCGGATGGCAGTGGTCCGTGCGGACTGACATGTCATCCGTGCGGACTAGGGTCATCCGTGCGGGCTGACTTGTCTGGTTCGCACTCTGACCACCGTTTCTGAATGTTTAACGGAGGGAATACGTTGTCTTTACTAGGGTTGTGTAATTTCGCACTAGCACTTGAAGTTCCGTCAATTCCGACTCATTCTAACGGCCGGGAATCACCCCGTTCCATCAGATCTGGCCGTTCATGGTGGTACTTCATGGTTAACTCGAAATCGCACAGATTTAGGTGTGATTTGTCATTAAAACATGTGGAAATCACCCGGATCTGAGTCGTTTATAGTGAAATGAGACCCCAACTTGAAGTTCATAAGAACTCTTGGTGACATCACCTCAAAACGCCTCAAATCCGCAGATTTCACGGTTAGAATTTGAGTTGTGAAAGATAGAATGATGTAGAATCGAGTGTAGATTGTAGAAGTACAAGTTTTAGGTTGAAATCTTACCGGAATCGCGAGGAAATCGAGAGAAAAGGGTCTTGGTGCGCGTTTGGTTGGACAGGAGCTGTCACATCACTTGAATAGTGGTGTGGCAGGCTATTTATAGGCGAAAGAGGAGAAGAAGAGGGATCAGGCCCGGATAGCCCATGCGTGCGGATGGCCCATGCGTGCGGATGGCCATCCGTGCGCATGTCCATCCGTCCGGATGGTCCATCCGTCCGGATAGACATCCTGACGCTTGGAATTTCCCGTTTTTCATCGTTTTGATAGTTTTCGAAGCGTGTATGACCATAATTAGTTTATATTATCAATATATTGTTATTATTGTATTATTATATATATATATATATATATATCACTAGGGGTCGTATTTACGTATCCATAATCCAAAGTCTCGATAATTAACAGTCGGTTTCCGATTCGAGTATGCGATTGTTGTCGACGTTGCACGGCCATCAATGAGGGTAGTATAGGTCCTTTCTTGATGTCATCGTGAACGTTATTTCGTGTAGTGCCACAAAGGCTGACGGGGTACCGTTTACTCGTATTGTCATCATCGTCATGACGACTGGAGCTACAGCACTCACCCGAGGGTCCTTGTTAGCGTTCATTGTTTACGTTCGACACATCACGGCCACCGAGGAGGGTAGAATAGGTCCTCACTCAATGCCTCCGTGAGTGTTAGTGTGATAATAGTGTAGTATCATGATATTGTACATCGAAAATATGCGATTATCCTTCGAATAGCGATGTATACGATATAGTTACATTATGATCCGAATCTCTGGTGCTAGGCGTAACGAGTATAACGAGTAGTAACAACGCACAAAAGTGCGGGTTGTTACACTTTCATTGGCAGAAAGTGAGCTGATTTGGTTAATCGATCCACAATTACCCAAATCGCATCATTACCTTTTCTAGTTTTGGGTAACTTAGTAACAAAATCCATTGTTTTAAGTTCCCATTTCCATACTGGCATCTCTAATTGTTGTAGTAGACCTGAAGGTTTCTGATGTTCTGCCTTAACTTGTGAACAAGTAAGACACTTAGAAACATATCGAGCTATGTCCTTTTTCATTCCTATCCACCAGAAATTATTTCTTAAATCTTGGTACATTTTATTGTTTCCCGGGTGCATAGTATACCTAGATTTATGGGCTTCTTCTAGAATCTTATTTCTTAATTCCCCCTGCTTAGGTACCCAAATCTTTCTTTTGTGGAATCTCCAAATTCCATAAACTCCTTGTTCTAACTCTTTTATTCGTCCTTTCATTCCTTCAGCATCATCTTTGATTGCTGTTTCCTGAACATTCTTTATTTGTTCCATTAAATCTAACTGTAGATTTAATCTGAGAGTACAAACTCGTTTTTGCTTTTCATGATATTTACGACTTAAGGCATCTGCAACTACATTTGCCTTTCCTTCGTGATACTGAATATCACAGTCGTAATCACTTAAAATTTCCATCCATCTCCTTTGCCTCATGTTTAACTCTTTTTGCCCAAATATATATCTTAAACTCTTATGATCTGTATAGACAGTAAATTTACTTCCGTACAGATAATGTCTCCAAATCTTAAGGGCAAAATTACAGCTCCTAATTCTAAGTCATGAGTCGTATAGTTTTCTTCGTGCTTTTTCAATTGTCTTGAAGCATACGCAATCACCTTCTTGCGTTGCATTAGCACACATCTTAATCCTAGTTTTGAAGCATCACAATATACTTCAAAATCTTCAGTTCCTTCTGGTAAAGCTAAGATTGGAGCATTGGTTAATTTATGTTTCAAGATTCTAAAGGCTTCTTCTTGTTTCGGTCCCCATTCAAACTTAACTGCTTTACAGGTTAGCTTAGTTAATGGTACAGCTATTTTGGAAAAATCCTTAATAAACCGTCTATAGTATCCAGCTAAACCTATAAAACTTCTAATTTCCATTGCGGATTGTGGAACCTTCCATTTGGTAATTGCCTCTATCTTAGCAGGATCTACGTGAATACCTTCATGATTCACCCTGTGTCCTAGGAATTGCACTTCTTGTAGCCAAAATTCACACTTCGAGAATTTGGTATAAAGCTTTTCTTTTCATAACAAAGTTAAGAGTGAATGTAAGTGCTGACAATGTTCGTCCTGACTTTTGGAATAAATAAGTATATCGTCTATGAAAACAATTACAAATTTATCCAAATACGGTTTACAGATCCTATTCATCATGTCCATGAATGCGGCAGGTGCATTCGTTAATCCGAAGGGCATGACTGTAAACTCGTAATGACCATACCTAGTTCTGAAAGCAGTTTTAGGTATGTCTTCTTCTTGTACCTTTAATTGATGATATCTGGAGCGTAAGTCTATCTTAGAAAAATATCTAGCCCCTTGAAGTTGATCGAATAAATCATCAATTCTAGGTAACGGGTATCGATTCTTAATTGTAACCTTAGTCAATTCTCTATAATCGATACACATTCTCATGGACCCATCCTTCTTTTTCACAAACAACACTGGTGCTCCCCACGGGGATGAACTAGGTTGTATGAAACCTTTACTTAGTAATTTATCTAATTGTTTTTTTAGTTCTAACATTTCTGTGGGAGCTAACCGATAAGGTGCCTTGGCTACCGGTGTAGTTCCTGGAATTAGATGAATCCTAAATTCTACTTCTCTATCTGGTGGTAATCCGGGTAATTCTTCTGGAAATACATCTGAGTATTCTGAGACTACAGGAATCTCCTTAAGTTCTTTACCCTTAGTACTAATGATTACTGAAATCATATATATTATTCCTTGCTTCCGTTCATAACTAGCAACTTTCATTACTGATATGAACTTCATGGGCTTACGTGGTTTATCTCCTGTAATCATAATTACTTCTCCAGTGGGTGCCTGAATTTCTATGGAATTCTTATCACAAAGAATTCGAGCATGGTTGGCTACTAACCAATCCATTCCTAACACAACATCAAATTCAGCTAATTTCATAGGTAATAGGTTTGCAAAGAATTTATGACCTGAGAGTTCTATATTTTCCTTTTGCAAAACTTTATCTATGCTAACAGAATTTCCGTCTGCCGTTTCGACTGTAAAAATCTGCCTAAGTTTGGTTAAGGGTAAGTTAAGAGCTTGGCAGAATGAAGTATTGATAAAACTTTGGTTTGCACCAGAGTCAAATAATACTTTTGCATACACGTTGTGAACTAGGAATGTACCAGCTATCACATTGGGAATGAGTTCTGCTTCTTGAGTGGTCAGTTGAAATGCTCGGACATTCTTCTTAGTAACTCCGTCGGTCGCCTTAGTTTTCTTATCTGTTGGTTTAGCCAACTTAGGACATTTTGTTTTGAAATGCCCATTTTCTCCACAATTAAAGCAGGTTATGGTTTTCTTTCTGCAGTTTTCTTCACGATGTCCTACAGTTTTGCAAAAGTTGCAGGTTACATTGCATCTTCCAAAATGTTTCCTTTTGCAATTTCTGCAGAATGGCGGGGTTGAAGATTGCCCTGTTCCTCTTCTTTTGAAGCTGTTATTATTACCTGTACGAAATCCTTGGGTAATTTTCTGAGCCTGTTCCTTCTTCCTGTTTTCATCTCTTGTGCGTACCAGTTCATCAGTTAGGGTGTTGGCTAATTCCACTGCATCGTCAATAGTGCGAGGTCTCGCAGCTTTAACGATATTGCGGATTTCACCAATCAATCCTCATATATAGCGAGAAATGAGTACCGGTTCTTGCGAAGCCAGTGTTTGTACCACTCTAGCATATTCAAAGAATGTCGAAGTATAACCGCGACAATCTACACCCATCATTCGATGGTTTAAGAACTTATTCGCCATTTGATCTCTTTCATATTCGTGACAGAATTTTCTTTCTACAAGACTCTTAAATTCTTCCCAAATCATAGCATACGCCATCATCCTTCCTTTTGCTTGTAACACCGTGTTCCACCATTCTAGTGCCCCTTCCTTAAAAAGAATTGACGCGTACATAACTTGATCATCTTTGTCACATTTACTTATTGTGATTACTGCCTCGGTTTTCTCGAACCAACGCAGTGCTGCAGTAGCTCCTTCATTGCCTGCAAACTCAGATGGTTTACAAGCAAGAAATTCTTTGTAAGTGCAACCAGGCGTTGCAGCTTTCATTTTCTTAGGGAGCGGAGCCTGCCGTGGTTCATTATCGTGATTAGTATGATTATCGCCTCCATTTACGCTATTACTGAAGTTATCTTCAGAAATACGTTTGCTAGGAATGATTTGTTGAGGTTCGATTGGATTTCTAACAGAAGCAACTATTGCTGGAATAGCATTGGCTATTCCCTGAGCAACGATATTTTCTATGTCTTGTCTATTTAGAAATTGATCCTCCTGATGTGGTTCAGATTGATTAACTTCGTTAACTGGTTCATTACCAACGTTTTCCATCTGGTAATTAATTTATATAATTTATTAGTATCAAATAAATAACAATTATACACAAAATCATCATATAAATTTCACAATACATATATAGCCAAAACTATCAATTTCTCGATTCCCATTTTTATATTTTATAGTATGCATCAATACACACCATTATCTTACAAAGTTTAATTTGTAGTTATTTTACAGACTATTACTATTACACAACCACAGTTTTATAACCCTATTATCCCTCGTCAATTGCTATTTCAGTAACGGCGTTCCCTCTCATCGTATTTCCAGGAGATCTGTTCTCCTACTTCCCTGATCCTATTTCCAGCATCCACCAGTTCTTCGCCAAAATGGCGGAGTTCAGCTAAATTCTCATTGCTCATGGGTGGATTAGGTATTGGTTCAGGGTCAAATTGAGGGAGAAAGGAATAAGGACTGTTGAGCAGGTTTTGAAACTGCCAATCATTCGTCCACCACTCGTCCATTCCTAAAGGTTGGGTGTGGATTATAGGTTCTGGGATTGCTGGTTCTAAGTTTATTGGTAGTTGAGATTCAATAGGATGAGTAAAAACATTACTATTGACAGACTTAATAGTATCACAGCTTGCCAATATAAAATCCAGCTCTTCCTGCAATGTCATTTCCTGATTTTGCTTAGAGCTTTCTCCCATTTCTATTTGGGTTTGTTTAGATCCTCCTCCAATCTCCATTTCTATTTGCTTAGAATATTCTTCAAACTGTATTCCCATCTGCCTAGACTCTTCCCCGACTTCAATCCCCTTCCCTTTGTCTAATGGATTTTCTATTTTGGGAATCTTTCTAGTGACAGGTTTCTTCCTACGCACACGCCGCCATCCTACAAATCTCCTCCTTTTCTTGGGCTTGGGTTTCTCCGGAGGTGGAGCATTGAATTCAATAGGTTCTTCTATATCCGGTATATACCTATTGAAATCTCTGGAAACCTCTATTTTTACCGGATAGAGATTTAAGTTCTGAAGGGCGTCAGACAAGTCACTCATGCTGTTATGAAAAATACACACAATTACTAATTATAACAAAATTTTATAGAAAAACCTTTAAATATTATTTCTGGGTAACTACAAAACAACTGAAAAATTAAAACACACTAGGTTTTATTGTAAATTTATTTATTTACTGAATAAGGTTTCTGGACTGTAGATGATAAAGGTGCTAAGACTTGGGTCAAATTATTTAAAGATTTGCATTAACTGCTACAGTAGCTAGCATATAAAGATCTGCCCATTTCTCATCTAATTTGTCCTCCCAAGGTGTTTTACTGGTTAATTCTTGGGTTTCCTGTTTAATCTTCTTTTCTCAGAATTTCTTTATTTTCTCCTTACTCTTCATTAAAATTAAACTTCTTTTATTAGGAGAAAGTGGTTCCTCATATTGTGCCTTTCGCACAAATATTCCTTCTTCAGGAATTACAGAGTGATTTGAGGATTTGGTTTGGGATGAACTTCCCTTCTCGTTGGATGACCTATCTAATTTAAGATAGATGTTTGACAACTTTTGCTTACTCATACTGTATACAAATATTTAATTAATAAAACACATAATCACATAATTGGCAATCAGTAAAAATTAAGTATTTCTAAATATTTAATTGGCTTAAATCAGTGGCTCTGATACCACCTTTTTCTGTCACGGCCCCCGACCCGGTTTGACCCGTTTCAGAAGCCGCCCGCGGGACAGAAAATCCCGTGGTATTTATTTAATTAAGTTGACAGCGGAAGTTTTCTTCAGGATCT
This sequence comes from Helianthus tuberosus, assembly GCA_030545235.1. NCBI lineage: Eukaryota > Viridiplantae > Streptophyta > Magnoliopsida > Asterales > Asteraceae > Helianthus > Helianthus tuberosus. The sequence goes on along the minus strand of CM060354.1, from coordinate 16,157,323 downwards.
TTTTAAAACTGCAATTTCCCGATTATTTTATTTCACAACTCGGGATAAAACCCCGGTATTTTACAATCATATGATTTCACGGAGAAATCCTTTATTTTACAAAACATGTTTCTTTATTTATATTGAGCCACTTCCTTAAGCTTGTAGTGCTACGCGGCACTTTTCCTGGATCACAACAGATCACCTGAAACATGTTTGAAAAAGGTTTTGTCAGCGGGAAATACTGGTGAATCATTCATTTTACTAAAACGACCTGTTTGTTATAATTTACAGTATTAAGAGCAATTACAATGTTTCTGTTATCAAACCAACTACCCACGGTACTTTGTCACTCGACCCATTGGCCCTCTCATTGTCCAATGGTGTCTGTGCCTATGGTCATATCACCCCTTGGCTGCCCCAATGGTGAAGATTATCAAGTAATGTATACAAAACCCCACATACCGGCTGTAATTTGGTGATTACAAAGACTTAATCCCTGTAACTATAACTTTGAAAGTAAACATGATTTTGAAATCAAATTTGATAAAAAGAGAATGACTCACATTGCAGATTTAATTTGAGCAGAGCCTAGCCTACTGATTAGTCTTTTAACCTAAATTTAATAACATGCACACAATTCGGTTAGTAACTTAATACAGCATTTACGATAACTCACGAGATTAAACCCTCACATCGAATGACAAAGTGCGATACTTAAACATCCATTGAATTAACAACGAATGACAAAGCATAAACCCTAATGTGGGCAGCACTTAAACATCCATTGGATAGTTTAATCAATCGGACATTGAATCGTAGCAGCGATCGAGTTATTACCCTGTATTGCGGCAGCTCTTCGTGAATCGTGTGTGTTTTGATAGTAATTCTACGATATCTCAGTGTATATAACGAATTTCTTCGTCGTTTCAGTGCCCAAAATCAAGTCCCAGACTCTACTATTTATAGGTAAATTTTGACCCCCTTCGCGTGACGCGAGGGGTACCCCTCTAGGCGTCGCGTGGCGCGAGGGGTTACCTATTTCCATAGGGTAGATTCGTGTGTGTGTAGGCTTGCTGAGTCGACAGAATTGTAAAATTCGATTTTGACAGCTTGTTATTTAGATAATCGTAACTAGGGTTTACCCCCCAGAGTTTTAGTGGCCCTGATCCTAATTCTGATTATTCTGAAAATTTTAGGGTTTGTGCAGAATTACTTGGGTGTCTTAATTAGGGTTTCCTATTGGACAAATTAATTTAATAAATATGACTTTTGATGAGAGTTGTTACACGACTTGATTGGTCTGCGTGGCTTTTTGGGACCGTACCCCTTCAATGATTAATAAAAAAATATTATTTTTATAATAATAGTTATATACATCTATACTATATAATAAAAGAAACCTGGTTTGGGACACATGTCATTCAATGAGGGCATCAATAATTTATAGATAAATTTTAAATTTTAAATTAAAAAGATTTAAATATTATATTAGAATTTTATTTTGATTGAATCTAAAGTCTAAAATGTGTTTTAAATCTAATCTATAATTTATGGATTTAATTTTGATTTGAAATTATTAAACAAAAACCCATAAAATTAGCAAATGATGGGTCTTGCACAGATCCCATTCATCAAATATTGTTTACCAATAAAATAACAAATAAACTAACATAGATAAAAGTCGAAAGTTCTAGAAAAGTACTAAAAACTATAATAATGAGATGTAAATGAAGGAATAAGACATATATTTATTTTTAATCATAAGCTTATTATATTGATCGTACTATTAGATTCTAAATATGTTACAAATTAAAAACGAAAAACACTAAACTTATAACTTTTAAAGTTTCTACCACAAAGATGTGACTTGAACCAAACCACATGAATCAATTATATGGATTAACTCATGAAAGAGTTATAGACTCGTATAGATAAAGAAAAGGTTATGAAATTTATTACAATGTGATGATATTTTATTCGTAAACTTATTTGTTCCTTTAGGTTGAAATAATAGCATCAAAAAATATAAATGTTTTATTCAAGTCAATTTATTTTTAACCATTAAAAACAAACTTTACAGTAAAACAATATTGAAACTTATTGTTGAATTTTTTTTTTTTTTGTAATTAATAAAGTATAAATTAGCAATATTTGTGTGCATAGAGGTATGTACCTCATGCTTTGGGAGGTTTTTCAAAAAAAGAATTATGTTTCACTTCTAACCCAAAACTATTTATTTTTCTACTTTTAACACCAAAGTTCTCATATATTGAAATTTAACCTCACAAATTTTGTACTTTCAACTTTGGTCACCACACTTTTCATATTTCATGGATTTTTCGTTTTAAATGTTGCGAGTTAACACGGCGTTACTTGTGTGTGGTTCAACGGTTTAACATTTCGTTTTACGCTTCGTACTAGATTTTTCGAGTTAACACAGCGCAACATGTGTGTGTGGTTCAACGTTTTTATGTCGTCTATCGTTTCCCCGTTTTACTGGTTCATTACAACGCGTAGGGTCCTAAATCGACTTAATGTACATTGTTAGATAAGTTAGATATATGTGTTTTAAAACAAGGTAACACTAGTACATAAATGGTTTATTGGGGCATTTAAAATTGTTTTTTGACATGGTTTATGAACCGCCCCAACAAATAGGGAGTCAAAAAATAAGGCTATCTTTTAGCACGGTTAAGAAAACGCGTCTTTAAACAGAAATAATAGCGTCAGAAAATAGAAACAACCGTGTCCAAAGCCACTTCAAATAGGGAGTCAAAAATGAGGTTATCTTTTAGCGCGGTTAAGAAACCACGTCAATAAATAAAAACATCCGCGTCATTAAATATAGATAACAAAAAAGTGCTTGTACATAAATAATAATAATAATAATAATAACAATAATAATAATAACAATACAGGTAATTTTTTATATTAGCATAACAAAAGAAAAGTTAAGAGTCGATAGATTCGAAACAAACATATAACATAATACTTTGCTACCAAATGATAATAGTCGAACTCTCACTTCAACACAAAATAAAAAAACTTGGAACTCCTACAGAAACAGATCTCCTACCAAATGTTCAAACACAAAATGAAAAAACTTTAACTCCTAAAGAAACAAAAGTTGCCACCAAAAGTTCAAACGTAAAAAGAAAAACTTCAACTCCAATCCAATTGTTGAACTCCAACTTTTACTTTTTTTTTTTTGCATTGCTCTCTTCTTAGTTTTCATTACCACACCTGACAAAATTAAAATCAAAATCAATCAAGATAAAAAAATATTAATAAACAATATATTCAAGACACAACCAAACTAAAAGATAATAACTAAGCCTTTTCAGAATGTTTCCCAAGTTAAGTCAACACATGAGATATTTGCTCAGTAGATGTCCCAAAACTTTATATAATAGCATTAGTTTTCTAATTATATTCGGTATACTAAGAATAAGACTATTTATGAGAATATTATTCATTTTCTAATAATATTAGGTTTGTTTACTATATTTGACATGTGAAAATACATTTTACCTGTTGTCACGCATGCCTCTGGCCCGTTGGAAACACCCTACTGATAAACTGTGGCGTTAAGTCTAGGATCAGTTTGTCAATTTCTTTTTGCGGAAGACAACCTTTTTCGTTCCAAAGCTAAAACAAATAAATAGAAAACATGTAATTTGTAAATATATAATTTAGTGCAAATACACAAAGTATATAAATATATAGAAAACACTTGCCTTATTGGGAAAGTCATGTTGAATAGTATTGACAAACTCATACATGTTTTTGATAACCATAAAACCACATTCCCAACCATTCTTTTGCTGCTTACACTGCATTGAATTAAGAATTAAGAATCTTAAATGCATGAAAATAAACTGATAATAAAATAGAAAACATACATTCACCATATTCCAAAGAAATGGAAACCCAAAAGCTTCATCAATGACAGACGTAAGAAGGTAATTATGCTGGTCCTTTTCTCTACTTATAGAATCAATAATATACACTACTAGAAAAAACACCTTTCTTGACATGCATTGCGTGTCATAAAAGGGTCTTTATGACACGCAAATGCGAGTCGTTGATTGAGGAGTCATAAAATTAACATGACATGCATTTGTGTGTCATGTTTTTATGACAAACATTTAATGACACGCATTCATGACACACATTTAATGACACGCATTCATGACACACATTCATGACACTCATTTTATGACACCTTTTAATGACACACATTCATGACACTCATTTTATGACACTTTTTAATGACACACGTTCATGACAAGCATTTATGACACATACGTATGACATTCATTTACGCGTGTCATGCTTTTAATTGTATAAATTTTTTTTTATAAAATTACTAATTTGCCCTAGATACATGTATAATAACAAAAACAATAAATCTTTTTTATAAAACAAATACACACACATATATATATATATATATATATATATATATACCAAAACAATCCATTACATAATCATTTGTCAAGTATACTACAAATATTTTAACGTTAACAAAAAAAGAATTGTTTGTCAATACATTATCAACACCTAAAATACGATTTATAACTTAAAAATAGAGTTAACCGCATAAGTCGACCAATCTTCACGAATGCCATCCATATCCGCAGCCGAGTATTCTTCTACTCCTTTCCCAACCTGAGACAACAATTAAATAAAATAAATCTTAAAAATCAGAATTTAATCCTAATATATGAATTTAAGCATTTGTTTGGATATATAACTACATATTTCTCTAATATACAGACTAAAATATGCCTAAACTTACATTATCATTGTTAAGTATTTCAACTCCTTCGTAAGCTATCTCCTTCATGAACTTCATCACATAGTAGCCGCATTCAGTACCTCCTGGCTGACGTGGACACTACCACAATTAAAAATATCAAGAAATGTAAACCATTGCGATTTAAGTTTAAACTAAAGGGTTTCAATATTTACAATATCATTACAACCACAATTTAAATAAGGGATTAAGTGCTTACTCTAGCGTTAAACCAGATGAGTTTAACCCTTATGTTGGCACTACTTCGTGAAGCATACACGGCCATTGCCCTATAAAAAATCAAAATTATATCAAAGTATATTCCAACTCTTTTATCAACCATTATGATAATCCAGATGAGTTTAACCCTTATATTGGCACCCAATGGTTTCTTCAAAATCCAAAATCCAAAATTCAATCAAAATAAATTAAGATAATAGGTCTTTACGAATACTTATTTAAAAGGAAAATCAAACCCGGGATTGTAGGGAAATAGGATGATGTCATTGCCCTTTCTTTTATACAATCGATCTGCAACCACTCTACTTACATCCTCAATGTGTTTGGGTTTGGGTTTGTGTTCAGCCCATAAATATTTTGTTTTGAACTACACAAACACATCATAATAATCCTCAAAAGCTAAAGTAGACTGTACTAACGCATCCAAAATTCAACTACTGAGTAAGTTTACCTTTTCTTTTAAGACCATTCAAAACTATCCGTGTAGACTTTGCGATCATCGAAGTCGTCATCCCGAACTCCTTCGAGCTAAACTTCTTCCATTACGATGCCAATTTTCTGCCTTCGTAAAATCAAAATATCAAATTCATCAGTACATGAATTAAATATTCAAAACAACACAATTAGCAAAACTAGTAAATTTATTATTTTTTAAAATTTTTACTATTTTTATTTTTTTATCATTCTTTATTAATTTTTAAAATTTTTATTATTTTATTTTTTTATATATATATTTTTTAATTATTTAATTATTTTTTCATCTCATCTTTACCCAAACCTATCCTAACCTAAACCCATCTTGACCTATTACCCATCCGACCTTTTCTTTAATACACCCATCCTGACCTATACTCATCCTAACTCAATCCCATCTTGACCCATTACCCAAACCCACCCAACTTGCCCACTTTACCACCACTAATAGTGTCCATTGGAATTTAGTGTTTTAAATTGGCTAGTTCCATGTTTTTCCTACAAATGTTGAACTAGGTTCCTCTTGGTTACTAGGATGAGAATATGAGATATATATAGTTGAGTCTCTATTTCAATAAACATGTATTCTATAGGGAAACTATCAATAATGTCTCTAAAGGTCTTAGAAATTAAAAAAAAAAAAAATTTGTCGAGATGTTTAAACCAAAAAAATCCCAACAATCAAACTAAATAGTTAGCTATATTATGCTAATTTAAAATAATAATAATAATAATAATAATAATAATATGTGGAAAATTATAAAAAAAAACTTCCGGTTCAAACAGGTCGAATCCGATAGGTTAAGAGAAGAAATTTGTACCGTAGTATATGTCTAAAGCTCCAAAGTGTCAAAGATTCACCACGAGATCAATGGTATCTACAACGAGCATTGTAAGAACCTGGTCAAAGACTTCTTCTAGTTGCTCATTTTCCTCTTTAAGCAATTCTCCTTCCTCAGCATCAAAATCTTCAGCTTTAGCCCCTTCTGCTCTTTCGGTTTTTCTACTCGAACTTACTGTGATCACCTGCTTAATTTCATCCACTATGCTTCGCACTTGATTTTCATCTAAAAGTGGTCCAGATACCTACACCATATTGACAAAAAAACACTTGGTTAAATGAATTTAACATTTTATATGCAGTTATCCACTGTCTAAAACTATAAAGATTATAATTAAGAATTCACATGTTTAGTGAAGGTCATATTGGCTGTGAAGTGAACAAAAATAAACTAACCTGTATACATTCATTCAAGGCATCCAGCATACTTGCGCAGATTTCTGTATCGGGTTCCTGCAACGACTAAACCAACACAGTGAGCACATTTTGCCACGCATAAGAATAACAAATTAATTAAAACTTTAGCCCCTCAATTTTAGTAATGACATGTTTAGCCTCTCCACTGCGGTAATAACATGTTTAGCCCCTTAATTAAAACAACTTTTGCCCCTCAACTTTATTAATAAACAACTTTAGCCCCTCAACTTTAATAGTGACAAGTTTAGCCCCTTAACTAAAACATCAAACAATTTTAACTCTCGTGATTTTTATCTACATTTCGATCCCGCTGCGGAGCGCGGGTGGTAACCCACAATATCTGTTAAAAAATTAAAACAATTGTATATAATGTTTAAATATTGTTTTTATCATTCTTTTTTCTTACTTATATAAAAAAGTTGACTTCTACAACTAAAAGCTGAAGGTTTCATAATGGCCAGGTTGGGTGAGACTCGGAATGCGTTTTATATAATATAAGACTGCTTCTATATAATTAGCGAGTCAAAGGTCATTACAAACTATGCTATGTCAATAATAATCTAACTTTACAAACGAAATGATCTAGTTCAACTAACTTGGCCCGTTTGCTTTCTAGCTAACTTTTTAATTATACTTGTTTGACATGTTAAAGATATAGAACAGAACCCCAATCAACCAAACGTTCAACAGGAAGTTCATTAATGAAGATACTTTTTGTAAAAATATAAATAAATCAAATGACTTTCATCGATAAACTTAAAAGTGAAAGGGGGATTTATTCATGCAAAAATAACATCAAGTGACATATGTTTTATGTGCAAATTGAGCAAAAGTCCATAGGCTTATTTTATTTATTTTTTTATCGACTGTTCTAATGATTAACACCTACTTGAAGCATGTAGCTGGTAGTGGGATCATCAGTCTCCATTTGATATCCTTGCAACGACATGAGCACTTCCATTACCTTAACAAACAATCAAAAACCACGTCTATAATACAAATTAGTACATACATACATATATACATTCATACACCAACACATATGGATGAGCATGGAACCGGTACCGTTACCGAAAATCCTCAAAAGTGGGTACCGTTACCGATACCGAATATATACCCGGTACGGTTTGGTACCGTTACGCTACCGGTATTTTAGTGTAAAAACCGGTAAATACCGTACCGGACCGGTACCAAACCGGTACCGTAAATATACCCAGTTCGGTAAATTCGGTACCGGTACCCGGTACCATTTGCTCATCCTTACTAACACATACAGACGTACACACATACGATGCAATTACATATACATAAACGCATACGTACGACTTCCGCCACCATAATCGTCGCGGTTACGAGCCCAATCACCACTAGATACATCCACAACTGTAACATTAATCGTTGGCTTGAATCTTTTATTGGTGAATGAAGTCATAACATTAACCGTCGTTGTCTGGCTTGATGAAGTAGTAACCCTTGTCGTTGTGGAAGCAGATGACGACTCCGGTGAAGTCAGCATCCGCCATTGTCAATGTGCCAAAGGTGTGGAGAGCGTGGGGAATGAAAGATGAGACCCTAACTATTTATAGGTGCCTTTTGGGTTCAAGTGATTGGGGTGGGTTACGTAGGCGGCTTTTGGTGCAATCTAGGGTTCCGGTTAACTTTGGTTGGGGGTGGTGGCAGTGAGTGCGGACATTGTATTTGGTACGGTGGCCGGTGTGTAAGATGATGGAGTTTGGGGTTAGGGTTTGCGGTAGTGGATTGTGGCTGTGGGGGCTAATGTTGGCGTTGGGTTTAAGTGGCAGAGGTGGAAGATGGTGGTGGCTATAGGTTTAAATATATATTTTTTAGTTAAAAAAACAAGAATAAATTAATAAATTTAATTGGGTTTATAGGGACGACATGTCGTCTCTATATGTGAATAACATTTTTTGTATTTTTAATTATTTATTAACCAAAACTAAAAAACAAAACAAAATTATATTTCCCTATAGAGACGATATGTCCTTTCTATAGGTTACTTTATTTATTTTTTTAAAATTTTTATTTCGAACATTTTAGAGACGGTATGTCTTTTCTATATGTTAGTTTATTTATTTTTTAAAATTTTTATTTCAAACTTTTTAAAGACGACATGTCGTCTCTATAAGTTAAACTTTATTTTTTAGTTTTATTTTAATTTTCATACATATTGATCATTAATAAAATTAAATTAAAAGAAAAATATTTAAAGTTATAGAGACAACATGTCGTCTCTATGAGTTAAAACGTTTTTAAAAATTTTCAATTCAACAAACTAAAGAATAAGAAAAAAGCAAAAAAAATTATTTTCACATTATAGAGAGGATATGTCGTCCCTACAAGGTAGCATATCTTAAAAGGCACGAAAACCCTATAGAAACGACATGTCGTCTCTATAGGGTGATCTATAGAGAGGACATGTGTTGTCCCTATAAGTATCATCCCTATAGGTGTTTTTTCTTGTAGTGAGAATCATATTCTAGTTAATAATGTGCTTACCATAAACTAAGCCCTCTATCATCGCACTCGTTGGACAACATATTTATCAAAGCTTATGGACATGGGTGACTGAAACTTACTATCATCGCACTCGTTGGACAACATATTTACAATGTGTTGCTGAAGCATCTAAGCCCTCTACATCATCTGTAGCACTAGTGTATTTTATGAGAAATCGTAGTCATACACATGTGTAAATCAATGGTCAAGATTTGTTCATTCAGTTCGCAAATACACTAGTGTTCACTCTTGAACCTCACCCTATCTATCTATACTAATAAATAAAAATTTTTGTTTTAACACGTGTCAATATCTGGTGCTTCCTTACCTTACTTTTCAATTTCTTTTTCCTATTAAATAATAATTTAAGTAAATATACTTTAGATATGGATAATAACCTTTTTTTATCAACTTTTGAATTAATAATCTCCTTATCTTATTTTTTCAATTTTTTTCCTATTAAACAATAGTTTGACTAAATATAATTTAAACAAGGATAATAACCTTTTAGTAAATTTGAATTAATAATAATATATTTTTTTTTATTCTCTTTTTACCAGTTTTCAAGTTTTTCCCATAATTTGCTATATATTAAATAAACAATAACAACTATAGGAAATTAACCCTTATGTTTATATAATGTTTTTTATGATGCTAAAAAGATGACATACAAAAACAGTTTCATAAATTTATTAAATTTTGTACAACCATGACATTTTTTTCTTGACACGCATTTAAATGTCATAAAATAAGCGTGTGTCATTAATCGCGTGTCAAGATAGATCTTGTTTTTTAATGACGCTAAAATGATGACACACAAAAAGTGTGTCATAAATTTTGTAAAACCATGACATTTTTTTCTTGACAGGCACTTTCGAATGTCATAAAATGAGTGTGTGTCATTGTTTGTGTGTCAAGATAAATGTAGTTTTATTTATGACGCTAAAAACATGACACACAAAAAAGAATGTCATAAATTTATTAAATTTTGTAAACCATGACATTTTTTTCTTGACATACGCTTTTGAATGTCATAAAATATGCGTGTGTCATTGTTCGCGTGTCAAGAGGAGTGTATTTTCTAGTAGTGATAGCCTCTCTCAGTTGACGGACAAATGATAATTAGTGTCCAATGGTTACTACAAAAAATAAAAATCATACAAAATTTAAGTATGTATGTGTGTATGTATGTATGGTGGAAGAACATAACTTACTCGGCTAAATACGGTGCAAGAAAAAATGTTTTGTCGGTATGGAACATAAACATATCTATGATATGTTCTTGAACGCCTTCAGAATTTTTCGTGCATGAGTCACCTTTTATGTTGTGTGGATTAAAGAACGCGCTTCGAGAATTATGTGACTCATAAAAAAACCTTAAATCAAGAACAATAAAAATGATAAAGTTAGTAAACTGAATTGTATCTGTAAAATGTTTACTGTACCATGTAAAACAATAATAAAAACTTACATTGCAAACCAATGTATCACAGTGATGTCAAGCCAATCATTAGAAAATAGTTGTAACAACTCCACAAATGGAATACTATCCTGAACCGTTTGCGGATACATCCTGGCCGGTGAAGAAATCTGAATGCTATGGTTATCCCCAACACACCTTGATAATAGTTCAACCATATCTTGAATTGCACGAGGCCTAGTCTTTGTTCTTTCCAAAGCAGTAGTTACTTCAGGATCGATAAATTCTGGATCTGGATTAGGAGCATGACTGTTTGCCATTTGTTTTTCGGGTAGTTCTTGCACTTGCATTAACTAAAAAGCATTATACAAACAACATTAGTACTTATGGATTGTTATAGAAACAAAAATCTGATTAGTACTCTTTATATATGTGTGCATATATATAGAGAGAGAGGTGTGTACACGCGCATTTGTGTGTGGATTGTTATAAAAAAACAAGTTGCTGATGCTTTACCATATTCATAAAACTCATCTGATCAATGTTTTGTTGAATAGGCATTTGTAGCTCATACGGGTCTTCCTCAATCTAAAATAACAAAAAACTGTTAGAATCATAGTTATCAAAAGCGCTCGCCTGCTGCGCCTAGGCGCAATTTTCAGGCGAGGCGCAACCATACCACCTTGTGCCATCAAAGGCGCTCTTCTAGTAAGCTTCCAGCCAAAAAACGACTTTCCGGAAACTATTCCAGCCAGATTCCTGCCCAGTTTCCGGCGAACTTCTACAATACTTTCCGTATGGACAGATTTGTGGTTGTGGATGGTTCAACAAAGACAAAAGTTTGAAGAGGAGAAAAAAAAGATGAAAGAATGAAAGGCAGTATGACTTGCAGAAAGGATACTCAGTTTTGACCATTGAAAAGGAGTGGAGAAATTTTTCTTAAAAGCTTACGTTAACAGTGTTTTGCAGAAAAAGCTAGGCACTGTAGGCACTATGCAGAAAGAAGACTGTGGCAATAGTTAACAAAATTCTTTTTCCTTTCCAAATATTCAAGATTATTATAGCAAGTACTCAATTATATATGTTAGAATTTCTTATAAAAATATTATCTTAAAAAGTTTTATTTTTTTTAAACTACTCAACTATATATGTTAGAATTTTTATAAAAAGATTATCTTAAAAAGTTTTATTTTTTTAAACTAGTTAGATAATTTTAATATCTAACTATATAAGTTCTACAAATATATTTAGAGAGTACTATTAATTTTATACACCTACAAGATACATTAATTATCTTTTTCAACACATAATACATTATATTATTTTTTTCATTTACGTGCGTTTTTTTTTTTCTCGGGCCCTCGTTTTTTTTGCGCTTTGCGCCTAGGCCCTAGGCGAGGCCTATGCGCCTTGAGTGCGCCTAACGCCTTTGATAACTATGGCTAGAATATGAACAAATCAAGCTAAATTAATATAAACTACCTCTGGATGATAACATGAAATCGCCGAGATGTCACCGGCTTGTGTTTGAGGCGAGGCGCCTGTGCGGCTTGATGAATCGAGCCTCGGGTTCGTTCTCAGGTAACTCACAGACCTGCTGGATGTTTCCTTGTTCACAATCTACAATTTAACAAAAAAAAATAGAGTAAACATCAATATACTAAAGTATAATGTAACATATAAACAAATATACCTTTACTGCATCCCTTGGCCATTGAACAAAACAGTGAAGCATGTCTCCAACACGTTTAATGTCCACAGTTTTTGTGACTTCAAGAACAGGCATTTTCTCACAACCTTCAATGACATTATCTACTTGAACTTTTACAAAACCCTCGCTTATTAGTTTGCCATGTAGAATCCTATCAGAAGTTGGCCATATCTGCCCTATAGCCACCGTCAACTCATCGCTAACTTGGAATGGGAAAAGCATCTCACATGGTGTCAATTTCTGTGAAACCATAAAGCATTTTTTTTAAAATATATAACATTTTTAACAGCCTATAAATATATTACCTCAATAGGTGGATAGGATATGATCGGTCCACCGGAATTCTTGTCCACCCATGATACCGAGCCTCTCTCCTTGTTTGCATCCAAACTATTGCACCTTCTTGCTCGCTTTTTACTACTGTTGAACAATCCTCCATGAACCTGTGTTGAACCTATATAAACTCAAAATCCAAAACTACATCAGCATCAATAGATGAAAAAAACTCAAATATATATGTGTGTGTGTGTGTTTGACATTAGCTATAAGCTCGGAGACTGCCCGTGTTCTTCCGTCGTGTTCACGTCCCATAACTCTAACAATCGGGTCATCCTTTCCGGCAAAATAACTACCATCTTCTATCATCTCTCTCTCGGTGCGGACCTATAGAAAGATATTGTTAAATCATCCGTTTCTGATATATACAACTTTAAAAAAATAATCAAACACATTTACTTACCAAACGTTCGATTGTTTCATGCGAATCTGGTGCAAGTTCATACGAGTTAGTTTCTGGGTTTTTTATTTTTTTTACTCATTATCCACGCTTTGGCACGTTTATCTTGTATGGTTTTAAGATATGGATACTTTGCTTCAAGTAGAGGCCATATGGTATCGGTTTTAGCATCCAATCCCGCGAACCCAGTTCGTCCTATTCGGGAGAAGTTTGTGTTCGCGTTTGCACTTGCTTTGGCCTTCTCGCTTATATCCTTCACACAAATCAACAAAATACAATTAATACTTGCAAACATAATAATAATAATAACAATAATAATTAATTCATACATACCAAAAATTCTTTGCTTGTCTTTTTCTGAACGAATTCATCCCAATGCGCAGGATCGAGATACGCATATTTCTCAAAAGGTCTTTTTCCTTTATTAACATAGTTGATAACAAGCCTGCTTCTGAATTTTGTACAAAGCTTCTTTGCCTTTTTAAGCATAAACTTTTTTGCCCCATCAGTTTGAATATTCCATAACCTCTAAAAATTTACAAAACAAAAGGTTAAACATAATACTAAACAAATATTTCATCTTATGATAATGTGTAAAAAAAAACAAAAAAATCATACCTTGGTATCCAACCATAATTCTTCCCACCGGTTTCTTTCAAAATCCTTCGTATCAATATGATATGGAAACGTTTGTCTAACTTTCAACCCAAACCATGACATAAATGGAGAACTCATTGCACCCACCGGACGATTATTTTTGTCAAAATCTACCTTATAATCTTCCTCTTTATAATTCTTTTGAAAAGAAGCAACACCACGTTTGCCTCTTTTCGACATAACTATAGATTACAATTAAGCAAAAAAAAATAAGTAGAGTTATTTTATTAGATACATATACATACATACTTACAAAACCAATAAACATATTTGCCCTAGTCAACAACAACCAACCATCAGTTTAAACATAAACTATGAACTCAAAGGTCACTATAACTTCAGAAAGTGATATTGCAGAACAAATAACAGTTCGTAAGAACACATAATTGCTATCAACATCTTGATTACATGTGTAATTATTTTAATTGGATTAGTTACCAAATATTTGATTTATTTGAAAGCATATGGATATAACACAAAAGAAACAAAATGAAAAGCTATATCTTGCATTTGAAATTCATAAATCCAATTAAAATGGTGAATTTGCAATTTCCAGTGAACTTTAGAGACCCCTTTCCTATTTTAAGATCACAAATTAAAATCATCAAATCAAAAGTGTGTGATACAAAATCTAAGAATTGAATCCAGGCCCTAATTTCAGGAATCAAAATTGCAGAATCAACAAAAAGGTCTAACAAAATAAATAACTAGTCAAATAAATCATGATACACAAGGTAACTAACAATAAGAAACACTAAATCTGTCGAAAATGCAAATCATCAAATTAAACAGGACTAGAAAGCTTTTAACATGCAAAAATACTTACAAATCAAAATGAGGGAAATAGGGAAGAAGCTACCTCGTTCACTATTTTAATAAGGCAAACGTGGACGGTTTGGAGAAGAATGCTAAGTTTAAAACCAACGAGGGATTGTGCTAAATGGGGCGGGAGCGGGTATTTTTATGAGAAATTTATGATAATGTGGCGGGAGTGGGTTTTTTTGTATGAGAAAATCTTGATTTTCTGAAACGGTTTTGAGATTAAGATCTATAGTTTATAAAAGTACAAACCTGAATATATAAGGATCTCAGGGTGCAGCTCAAATGGTTTGGTGCCCTTGTATATTTTAGTAAAAAAAAGGGTGTGGGTTCAAGCCTTTTTTCACCCATTTTTTTTTTCCAAAAAACAGAAAAAAAAACCATTTAGGGCTTCTTTTTTTAATTGCCAGAAAACCATATCCGTCGGAGACGAGGCCGGAGACCCAAACGTTATACCTCCTTATACATACTCTAATCCGTCGGATCTGTGGTGAAAAATTATGCAAAGAAATTGGCTTTCCCCCTCGAAGTGGCGGTAATTCTAAGGGTTTTGTGGCATTATTGACAAAGGTGTTTTCCCACTATATTGACATGGAGAGAGAGAGGTCATGATGGTGGCGGTGGTGGGAAGCCATGGCAGTGGTGGTGGCAGTAGTGGTGGTGTAGAGGTGGGTGGAGATGAGAAAACATAGTTGGGGGACAGTTGCTTTCCACCTGAACAATCAATGGAACTCATATCAATATTGAAGAGAACCATGGAGAACAAAGTTTAAAAGGGGTATTCAGAGAACCAGAAAGAGCAAGAGAGATAAAAGAGGTATGTTTGTGAAAGAGGAGGAGTATGAATGTATGAGGACTTCAAAATATTATCAACGAGATTGAATATCTCTTCCCAATGCAGCCATTGATGGTGATGACACATATAACAGCTAGCTAGCACTATTTTGGATGTGATTTTCTTACAAAATCAATTACTTTATTAATATGCTTTAGAACATGGCTTAAAATGGTTTTTGAATTTATATGTAAAAAATAGTTTAGTGTTTCACATTTTTCTAAATTTTTAGAAAATGTATCAAGTAGGAAAAAAGTAACTGAATGTATTTTGATCATAAATTTTATGAACGATAAGTTATCAATTAAATGCTAACACTTTTGATTTATAATTTAGTTACATATAATATTATGCCAAATAACTAAAAAGGTTTTGGATAATCAACAGACCATCTCTCAAGTTTTCCTCAATCTTGTTATTTAAACACAAATTAATTACTGTCTTACTTATTTTTTTACAGCTTAATTTTTATTTTTTTTCTTAATTTTTATTACTAATAGGATTTGAACCCAGTCATATAAAAAGGCAAAAGCATAGACTACGGGGAGTGGTGGCGTTGGTTGGGGCGGGGGAAGCCAGCCAACGTTGGCTAGCCCACTCCATGTCAGCGTTGGTTTGGCGTTGCCCAGCCAGCATCAGTTTGAAGCCCGGCGTTGGGCGGGGGGGGGGGGGGGGGGGGAGCTGCCTAGCTGGGATTGGCTGGGGAAATCCGACCATTAGGGGTAGCTGTTAGCCGAACGGCTAGTTAAGTAAAAAAAAATATTTTTTATACCCTATAAATACTACCCTTTTTTACAATTTTTTATCACTTTCTCTACATCTCTACTTCTTAAATCGCTATATTTTTATAAATTTAATGCACATCCTCTACAATGCATCCTTATAACCGTGGATACGACCCGACCAACTTTTGGATACGAGTTTGATACTAAGTTTCATGTACTGAGTTTGATTACACTCGTGAAGCTAAAAGGTCTACGATTTATTAGATCATTGAAAAGGGGCGAGTGATGTATAATGTTTATATCGTTATGAGAACTTGGCATACCAAAGAATGCATGCGAGATCCAAGCCAGCCACTTCACCTCTCTCCCCACCCCACGCCAGGCTTCAAACCCACGCCAGCGGGGCAATGCCGTGACCAACGCTAGCCCAATATGGTTTAGCGAGCGTTGCTTGGCAACCCTGCCCCAACCAATGCCTCACATCAACCAGCGCCCCACACCCCGTAGCCTTATACCTGAAATTGGGGTTTAATGATTGCAATTTACATGAGTGCCAACATTATTAAAAAAAAAACATTTAATTATTTGTTATCTAATTAATTTTTTTTGCATTTCTATATTTTAACTTTATATAAATTTATGCGGTGACTAAATCCGGTTAGACCACTTTGGCCAGCGCACTAATAATGCCACCAGTTCAATGTCCGGTCCAGTTATAAAAAAACATTGTTCGCGGATCATTGAAGTGTGTGTAAAGATGTTCGTGACGTTGTAAAATTGGTCAAATGTGGGACTTTGTTAATTAGAATAAGTTTGTTTTTAATTCAATGTCTGGTCCAGTTATAAAAACATTGTTCGCGGATCATTGAAGTGTGTGTAAGGATGTTCGTGACGTTGTCAAATTGGTCAAATGTGGGACTTTGTTAATTAGAATAAGTTTGTTTTTAATAAATATTATAATTATAATATAGTAACTTTTAAAAAGTTGGTCAACAATGTTTGATCCATGCCCAAATTCCTAGCCATATATGATGAGGAAACCTAGTTCCTTGCGACGTAACGTTTTTTTTATTAAATTGTTGAGTTTTATTATAAACAAATATAAATATTAAATAACCGATATATATACATTTGCTTAAGATCTTTTAGAAGAGTTGCTATAAAAGTTTTAGAACAGACATGTCAATCTGTTATATAAAAATAATTAGGATGTCTTTTTTATTTGTTATGTCGAGTGCCAGTACTATTAAGACTTTATTTTTTATGTTTTAGTTTGGTATAGCAAGTGCCGTTACTATGACGAACTGAATGAATACCTATCAAATTCCGCCTGGGCTCGGTAGCAACGTGCGGGCTGAATCATCTAGTTGACTAATATCATGTACTACTTCCAATCAAACAATAATCATTAATTAAGATGCGAAAGAAATATTATTTGACTATACAACTTTACCACAAGAAAAAACCAATAAAAATCTAGTTATAATTAAAAAAAATAGACACAATACGAAGTTTCCAATACCAAAAGTCCAATAAAAATGAGATCATCTATCACATGGCTTATCTTCATCATTGTCTATCCTGTACAAAATAAAAATGTATTAATAGACTACAATTAAAAAATTAATACAAAATGTGTGTGTATATATATAATCTCAAACCTTGATCATTTAGTTTGATGTGGTTTATCAGCAATACGTCCCTTCGTTGTGGTCAGATTGTAAGTATGTGGTGCCTTCAATCCTGTAATTACCTGGTTGAATACCGACTGAAAATGGTGGTAGATCATCAAACTGGTCGTATTCTTCCTCATTAGTGACATTGTCAAGACAAATAATACGTCGTTTACCTTGCAACACAATGTGGTATCTTGGGTTGCTCGGGTCATTGACAAAAAACACTTGTCTGACATGTTTTGCGAGAACAAATGGTTCAGATGCATAGCCATCACTTTTAAGGTCTACAAGAGTAAAACCGTATTTATCAACTTTAACACCTGTACGGTTATTCACCCATTTACATCTAAACACAGTTTCAGTGAAATCATAATAGTCTAATTCCCAAATTTCTTGTATGACACCGTAATAAGAATCTTTAGCAATTCTTATCATTGTATCATGATTCATCCTATCAAATTCAGCCGTTGATGCTATTATTGTAACTCCACTGTTCTGCATTGTACTTTTTGCATCTTGATCTTTAGTATAAAACGTGTAACCATTAATGTCGTACCCTTGGTAAGATTTAACTTTAAAATCTGGACCTTGCCCTAACTTTTCCACAATTCTATCAACCTTAGTTGTTGTTACCTTGGTTTTCATCCAACTAGAAAACTCCTTATTATGCTTTATTATATACCACATATTGTCCTTACCCTTATATGTCGACCGTAAAATGTTCATGTGTTCTTCAACAAATGGAGCAAGACAAGTCATGTGTTTTAGGACCAATAAATGTGCAATTTGTAAAGTGTCGCGACTTGGGATGATATTTTTCATACCAACACCTCCAACCCTTTCAAGTTTACCCGAGTGACGAGATTGAGGTACACCAATACTATCCACACCTTCCAAATAACCAGTACAAAATTCAAGCACTTCCTTGGAAGCATATCCCTCAACAATACTACCCTCAGGTCGGTTAGGATTTCTTACATAACCTTTTAAAAAACCCATATATCTTTCAAAAGGGTACATGTAACGTAGAAATACAGGGCCACAAGCCTTAATTTCTCCTACTATATGGGATACTAGGTGAACCATAACATCAAAAAAAGATGGTGGAAAGTACATCTCTAGTTCACAGAGCGTGATGATAACTTCTTTTTGCCATGTATCCAGTGACTGGGGATCAATAACTTTCGAGTGAATCGTGTTAAAAAACAAACAAAGTTTTGTGATTGTATGTCGGATGTTCTCTGGTAACACTCCACGAACTGCAATAGGAATCATATGTGTCATTAAAACATGACAATCATGAGACTTCATACCAAGAAGTTTACAGTCTTTCATTGACACTAAACTTTTAATGTTTGCAGAATAAGTTGATGGTACCTTGATATCATGTAAACATTTGCAAAACTTTGTTTTTTCTTCTCTTGACATAGTATAACATGCAGGTGGCAGAAAAATACGGTTATCTCTCTCAACAGGGGCAAGCTCTTTACGTATTCCCATATTTACCATGTCTTTACGGACATTTATCCCATCTTTCGTTTTACCGGGAATATTTAACAATAAGCCCAACAAGCTATCACATACGTTTTTTTCGATATGCATAACATCTAGGCAATGTCTAACATCTAAATGTTTCCAGTAAGGTAATTCCCAAAAGATTGACTTCTTTTTCCAAATAACACCTTTCTCAACGCGAGTTCTTTTTCCCAACACAGTTTTTTTTTCCCAACACAGTTTTTAAATTTTTAACTCTTGAAAATGCATCAAATCGTTTCCTTATCTTTCGGAGCTCGGTACTACCATCAAACTCTTCCTTTTTCTCTCGATAAATGTGACCATCTGGAAGGAATCTTCGATGTCCCATGTATACAGTTTTTTTGCAATTTTTTAAATATACTGAACTTGTCTCATCTTCACAAACAGGACAAGCTTTCTTACCTTTCGTCTTGTACCCTGACAAGTTACCGTACGCAGGAAAATCACTTATGGTGCAAAAAATCATGGCCCGCAATTTAAATTGTTCTTTCTTGTAAGCATCATACATATCTACACCTGAACTCCATAGAGTTTTTAAGTCTTCAATTAAAGGAGACAAATAAACATCAATATCATTACCAGGTTGTTTCGGACCCTGAATCAACAAAGACATCATAATGTATTTTCGTTTCATGGCTAACCACGGTGGAAGATTGTAGATACATAAAAGAACTGGCCACGTACTACGGAGACTACTCATGCTCCCGAAAGGATTGATTCCATCTGAACTAAGTCCAAACCGTATGTTTCTAATCTCTTCTCCAAATTCTGGATACATGTTATCAATGTTTCTCCACTGTGGTGAATCCGCCACGTGTCTTAATTTTCCATCATTTACACGCTCATCTGAATGCCAACGTAATAGTTTTGCCTCTTTTTCGTTTGAAAACATACGTTTCAATCTCGGTATGATAGGAAAATACCACAACATTTTAGCCGGTGGCCCATTTTTTGTCACATCATCATCAACTTCATCGGTTTCTTTTTTACGTTTATACCTCGATGCATTACATCTAAAACATTTATGTTCATTCTCGAACTCATTTCTATACAACATACAATCATTTAGACATGCATGTATTCTTTCAATTTCTAATCCCATAGGACACATCAACTTTTTTGCTCGGTGTGTCAAAAGCGGTAATTCATTACCTTCCGGAAGCATGTCGTGCAAAAGCACTAATAAATTTGTGAAACTTTTATCACTCCATCCGTTTTTTGACTTTAAATGAAACAACTTCAACACAGCATTAAGTTTCGAAAATTTTTCACAACCGGGATACAACGGTTTTCCTTCTTCTTCAAAGAGTTGTTGTAATTTTTCTTGATCATCCGCACCAATATTAGTCTCTAAATCATGAAACATTTCATTTAAGTTGTCATTGGGGTCATTAAAATGGTCATTATCGTCATCAATATTTGAATCATTGTTCTCCCTATTATCATCATCTAGATTGATTGACGTTGTGCTAGTGTTGGTAAGTGATTCCCCATGCATTGACCAACATGTGTATCTAGGCATAAAACCACGTGTAATTAAATGAAACTGTATGTCTTTGATATCATTAAATCTTTGGAAATTTTTACAACTTGTACAAGGGCAACAAATCAATCCACTTCCACTATTCAACCGATGTGTTTCAGCAACCCTAAGAAAATTACGAACGCCATCCGTATATGTCGAGCTTGTACGTGTGGTATGGTACATCCAGTAAGTACGATCCATCTGCAAATTAAAAATAAACAAATAAATCATATAATTGCATATATACACACACGCATATATGGTGTAAACTAGTGTTCTAAGGCGGTGGATCCTAACCCACTTTTTGAATATTCTATCTCATATGTATATATTTTAACGAGTTGACTATTTAAGAAAAAATCGACAGCATTTCGCCTTAACTCCCCAAGTATGCGTATAACCCGCAAACTCGAAGGAGCTAAGGCGAAATGCTACCGATTTTTTCTTAAACAGCCAACCCGTTAAAACATATACACATCCTAATGAGATAGAATATTCAAAAAGCAGTCCCAAAATGGGGACAATCCGAAATTTATCTCTATTAGATAAATTTCGGACGGGTATACTCTAAAGGTTATCTAGATCTAGATGTATATGCATACAATCAATAAATATAACAACAAATGGAATATGAATAGAATTTCCGTACCTTTAAATTGGTGATAGAATGAAGAGTTGACGAAACTATAATTCTTCAATTTTTAACTACAATTAACAGCATATAATCAATTAATACATGAATGAAATTAAGTAAAAATATATTAACCATTAATGAAACAAAATGAAATTTTCCTACCTTATATGGGTTGTTGAATGAATTTAAAGCTGAAGATTTGAAAAGATACAGCTAACTCAATCAAGTGGACTACAATAAAATGAAGAAGAGGTTAGAAAAATATTAAAAGGGAAAGCATATAATGAACGAGCTTAGTCACTTTTGTGGCATCACGACTTGCATATATGGGTATCTCAATAAGTAATTATTTTTTAACTCATCATTAGAGGTTCAAACTGACCAAAATATACAATATTCTTGCTGGTGATTCTAATAAAAAGAAAAAAAAAGTTCAGGAAACGATATAACAAAAACTAAACACATAATCAAAACATGTCACCAAGTTTAAAACCAACATTATTGAATTAACCGCTTCATGAGTCGATAGACGTTTTGCGCTAATTCACCCATTTCGATTGGGAATACCTAATTCAAATCGGTTATTTCTTTTTGACGCAAACCCACTCTATAAAAACCCAATTTTCCACAACATAGAAATAACTAGATTGTGACTTTGGTTTTGATGACTTGTTCAAGATTAAACTTATAGTAGAAGTGTTATGATAGTTGTGAGATGAACAAATATGGTAGCTTTTCATGTGGTTCTGAATTTGATCCACTGAACTGCAGCAACATAACACAGAGCTCGTTGTTCAAATGGTGAGGCAGCAGTTCAGGAAAAACATGCATGAAACCGACTCAGAGAAGATTCAGAAGCTGAAAGATGAGTAAGTTAAGCTGGTTTTTCATTGTTGTTTTGTTTATGGCTGCAACAGAAAACTAGTCATCATTCCATAATGACACAAACAAATCCATCTAAAACCAAAATATTAAGAACCTCTTATTATTACTGGACCCATGAAAACTAAAAACTTATTGACTTTAATTTTGACCACCTCTATCCTTCTGACTTTTTTTTACCAGATCTTTGACCCATCAAAGTACCTTTACATTCCAGCTGAAATTCATTCTGTTAACCTCAATCTAATTTATTAACACCATATGGCCCAAGTCTCATCCAAACAACCACACACCTAATATAGTTATCATTTCTACTCCAACACACCAGGCTCATCCAAACAACGAGTTGACCCACATTCTTTCTAAGACTAATCTCTTTCCAAATGAATGAAAGTCACAAATCACTTGTAAAATCCTACTTATTCCCATGTGGTAAAATGATCCAGATTCATTAGCCTAAGTATTGTGTTCACAAATCTCCAATTTAAACAATTTGATTTGGTTTTATAGGGAAACGAAGAAGGCAAAACCCAAGGAATTACCAAAGAAAGATATCCCTAAAGATGAGTAAAGATGGAGTGAATTACGTGATGTTTTGTTCTTAACAAATCAGAACATCTGAACCCTAGATCAAAATTAATGAAAGAACATAGCAATTTTTTTCTTAAACTTTCAATAAACCAAGTTGCCTTACATACGAAAAGGAAACGTGCAATACATTAAACAAGGAGAACATGACTCATACAACCAGCTACTAAATACAAATCAACAACTAATGCAGTAAATTAAGGAACAAGCTAGGTGATAGTGAAGAACATTATTATCCCAAAGCCACAGGTAGCTAGCCATTGCATATGAGCCTTTCAATAAACATTCAACATTCTTAAACAATTTTCAGGGAATCTCTTGTAGTAATAATCATAGAATTCATCAAATCATAAACAACCAAGAATTAAACACCGAAGGGTTAAAGATTTTTTTACAAGAATTAAAAATATAATGTATCTAAGCATTTCATCAAACACTTTATGTGCACCATAGTTCTACTAAGCTGATTTCAATCAACTTTGAACATCAACAATGCTTTATAATAATGAAGTGATCTAACAAAGCCACAATCACCGTCGAAAGACCCAAACAACACTATGCATGCATCATACCAAAGCATCAAATAAAAACTCACCTTTGGACGACAGAAACTCGCCGAAGTGTGCCAGGAAGAATGGAAAATCACTGTTGTAATCCAAAGGCGGCGCCTTTGGAAGACGCTTCAGAAAACACCGGAGCTCTGATCTAGTCTAATTTGGGAAGGAGGAGGAGCTTAGCGAAGATTATTGTTGTTTCGTTCGTGGCAGAGAGATTGAGAAGATAACCCTTCATCTCAAAAGGGATAACCGTCCCAGAAGAATGCGGCCCACACCCCCAAATACTAACCGTCCCAAAATAATGTGCCGCCCCAAATAAATCTTTTTAATAACCCGGTTTTTTTAGACTGGCCCAAATAAACATTATTGACCCACTTTTTTTATAGGAATTATGTAACTTTTGAATTCCACTATCTTTTGAGTCGATTTTCTTCATGAACCGCTCCAAAAAAAATAAAGGGGACGCCCCAACAAATCGTTTTTGTACTAGTGTAAACTCTTAACATACATATTTTTTCCTATTGTAACTAAGATGTAGAGGTCTGTGAAAGGTATCTTCACATTCGGAATGTCATAACTTTTTTTTAATTTAGATTTACTTAGTTGTCGTATGGTGTCTCATGTCTTTATTTTTATTTTTTCACTTATATATATGTTTTATTGGTTCAATTGTACATGTAAAGTATTACACTATACATAGTATTTTCTCAACTATAGTTAATTGGTTTTATTGATTCAATTTTTGTCTATTCAATTTCATTACTTTTATCTGTCTAGAAGTCTCTTTTCAGACCCTTCAAATGGTATGGGACATATTACATTATCAATAGTTTTTATTTGTTTCCTTACTAATTGTGATAAAAGTAATTATTTCGTACAATTCATATTGGTTTATAGCTTTGAATACGAGCACACCTTATATTAATGTTAATGATAGCGAAAGTGAGGAAACTATATTTGGATGGTAGAAAATATAATATTATGCCAACATTAACCCGTCAGAATAATCTATTATCAGATAAAATCAGACACATTACCTTTGAACAAGAAAATGTCACAATAAATATTAGTAGTGGTACAAAATTTTAAGTTCCTATGACAAATCCTAAAACAAATAACAGATCATATTATTATGAATGGCTATACAAACTTCAATATTTATTTCGTATTTGGTCTGCATATTACTCTATATTATATATACTTAGATCATATTATGAACATATTTTTTTTATTTCACATTATAATTATGATTCACCCCGTGTATTACACGGGGCAATAACCTAGTTCTATAATAATAGCTAATAAAAAACACTATATAAGAAAATCTGATTTTTTTATAAAATTTATCAACATTTTATAACAACAGTAAAACGAAAGAAAAGTTCTATAAAAGACTGAATTTTTCATAAAATTCTTATACGCGTCGTATAGGACCCATGCCTTTCACCCGACCTTACCCAACCTTGTTTTTTCAACTAGAAATAATACGCAAGACCTATACGTCACGTATAGGAATTTTAAGAAATAACCACACCCTTATCAATTTTGAATTTTAAATCCTAACATTTTCCTTAACACCTTGAGACTGTAAATAGAGGTACTAACTAGGGGTTAGTTGAAAAGTTGCACCACAAAATTCACAACCCTGGCTCTGTTTGGCGTCGACTCCAACTAAATTAGGCCACTGGTGTGGGGATCGTCCAGGCCCGGCGACGCCCCAAACGCCATCCCGGGTGGCTCGTGCTCGTCGTGAACGTCGGCAGTGGGACGACGGAGACGGGAGGTAAAGGACAAATTTGTGCATCTTCTTCTCACACACACATATACATACAACATATACATATATATTTTAGGCTCATCTACAATTTCCTTAGGTCCATCCTCTTTCCCCCATACTCACACTCATCCTACATGGCGCTGAAGTGGAGGCCCATCCTCCATGCCACTCTTGACTACCCTCAACCATGCATCGCTTGTCGCCGCCAGTACCACCGCGTGCCACCACCATTGCCGTTGATCACCATCGTCGTCATGATCAAATCGGCTTGAGCCAATTTTCTATGGAGTAGGAATGAGACAAACCGAACTTGTTCGGGTTTTTGGGTTATTCGTGCTAATCGGATGGTGTTACCCATTTGGTTGGTTATTTATGTGAAATGTATGTTTTCGATAAACATCATCATCATCATCATCATACTCAGTAAATCCCATCAATAGCAAAGCTAAGGTAGGGTCTGAGGAGGGTAGATGTAGACAGCCTTACCTCTACCTCGTAGGAATAGAGAGGCTGCTTCCAGTGAGACCCCCGGCTCGATTGTAGTTTTGTATCAAGCCTTGGACCTAAGACACATAACACTCAAACAATCGGGACAGAGACTGATTGGTGCATGTACCCCGTGTCTTTCAGCTATCAACGTCACCACATGATGCATGATTAACCATCCGCCGCTTTTAACGTTATTTTCACGAAATTAGTAAAATAACGTTAAAGTTAGTACCATTTCACTTTTGCCCCCCCGAGCGCCCACACATATATGCATTATATGTGCACACCGCAAGTGGGACATTATATGTTTTCGATAAACACTTTATGTGAAATGCATCTGGATTCCTGGTGGGCGATCCAAATTTGATTTAAAACACGTGAACAGGTCCCAATACATACAACTAGATCCGTGGGACCGTGCTTTCACTTTGCAATCTCTAATCCTGTTTTTTTGAACGGCTTATTTCTTTAATCTCATGTCGTCTATGGGAGTTGAACCCAAGACCTTCCCCTTCCTAACCTAGATGTTTTAAAGGTTTTGCATTTGCCAATGGACCACCACCCCATTGGTATGCAATCTCTAATCCTACCTCCAATAAAGCTTGTTGGTGGTACTTGACCATAATTAAAACCACTCGTCCTTACTGCTTATAAATACTCCATCAAACATCATTAAAATTTCAACTACAAGATTCAGTTTCAGTTTCCGTTTCCCTCCAATGAAGTTCTTTCTTCTCCTCGTTTTTACACTTTTTTCTGTAAGTGCTTGTGTCTATTAATAAACTAGTAGGGTGCCCGCGTGATGCGGCGGGGGCGACACTTTGGATTGCGGCACTCGTTGCTGGTAGTTTTCTTATTTGTATATGATAACGTTATTGTGGTGGATATATGTCATAAGTGTTACACATGGGAGCCTAACACCTATAATGTCTTGCAATGTTCGATCATCTGCCTCTATCTCCTGACGTTTCGCCATCGATGCCTCATCCCATATAATTAACTTGGAGGACCTAATTAGTTGACTTATAATTCCTAAAATTTTTGGGACATAGTTTACTATTTATCTACTAAATATCGTAAATTAGTATTAAATAATTCCTAAAATTTTGGGATATAGTTTACTATCTATCTACTAATATCGTAAATTAGTATTAAATAAATATCGTAAATTAGTATTAAATAATTCCTAAAATTTTGGGATATAGTTTACTATCTATCTACTAATATCGTAAATTAGTATTAAATAATTCCTAAAATTTTGGAACATAGTTTATCTTCTATCTACTAAATATCAAAGTTTTGTTTTGTTATAAAAATTAATAATAAATAAAGTATAGAAAAAATGTTTTAAACATGTAAAGATTCGTTTGTTAATAAAAAATACTAAACAAATGACAAAAGTATATTAGTTCAATCGAGATGTAAATTATAAGTGCAATAAAATAACACAAAACATAAACTTCAAATATAAAATAAACTTTATTATTCATGAGATAGTCTAGATCAAACAAAAACAACTGAAAATGAAAAAAAACATAAAAACACTTGATATATTTCATCTAATTTCTCTTCTTTTTTGATCCGTTTTTCTTGTTTGTGCTCGAATCAGCAGTATCATCTAATTCATCTTCTTTCTCATCGTCCTCAGAATCATCTAAATTTATAACCTCGACCCATTTCCATTCAGAGAGTCTCTTAGATATTTTCTTTTGATTCTCATACTTCCGATCCTTAAAAAACAAAAATTTAATAAAAAAGTTAAAAAATGATTAAATAAATTTTATAAAAAACAAATATTGAATAAAAAAATTTAAAAAAGATTAAATAAATTTTAAAATTACCTCTTTACTAAATTGACGTTGAAGATTAGACTTGTATGGACTAAACATTGCACCATAAGAAATAATTTCAACACTATTATCACCATCATCCTACAATAAAACACCAAATAATAACATAACGAACTTGTTAATATGAAAGATTATAAGCGAAAATATTACTTAAAAACTAACAAAAGCTTGTTCGACAACCGGGGTGTTTAAATTGGTGTGTTGAATCTGAAAAATCAAATAAGTTAGTATTCACATAAAAGTAAATAAAAGAAAACAATTATTCATTATTGCGATATAACAAAACTTATCATAGAACCGACCTTAGATTTTTCAATATCGCATGCTTGTTTTTTGCATCAAGTGAATTCAGAACTAGCTACATATTTTAAATCTGTTTAGCAATAGAAATGTAGAATTGTGAGTGTTTGCTATGTATTTATAGTAGTCCATTAGGGTTTAGTTTTAGATTGGTCATCCATTTATTTAGGAAGTTTGTTGTGAGTTTTAAGTTTTTAAAATAAGATGCACATATCCTGTTTAGTTTGTTGTGGCATGTTTAATAGGAAGTTTGTTGTGAGTTTTATCTATACTATATTAAACATGCCACAACAAACCGACTATGTACAAGTAAAATTAGGGAATATTTTAGTTTATTAACGCCGTTCAAAACAAAAAACTTGGGTAAAAAACAAATGTTAATGCACGGTAGCTAGGTAATGGTCAAAGCTGGGTTGGGTAAAAAACAAATGTTGGCTTTAATCAATTGTACATTTACGTATCGGCTATTTGTACTTTATGAACGCACGGCGAAACTAAAAAAGACAACTATCGAAACGTTTAAAAAAATGTGCCGATCGTCATGGTACCTTCGGATTTTTTTAAAACATTACGGGTTGTAAGATATCGCAGGAATACATTAAAGAATTAAAGAGGGGGGAAGTGTAACTAATTACCCATAATTATGTTAAATGTCAATGATTTAAATGTAATAGATTGAGGGACTAAAAAATAATTATGGTTTAAAAGACCACTTTACCCTCATTCTAGGGGTTTATTTATAAATAATGGGGGGAAAAGTTCTTAACTTTTGGGAATCCTTCCCTCATGTATTATAATATAGTATAGATACATACACAATCGCGGAGCTAGCCCATTAATTTAGGGGTATCCTAATTTTTTTTTTACCATGCAATTATACAATAATAAAAAAACGATAATAAATAAAGTAAACAAATACCTAATAGCTTTTTCCTCTTCTTTTGTTTTCATAGTTTGAAATCGTGCTATCACATCCTCCTCGCACAAACCATAGCATTATTCAAATATTTCGAGCCTATTTGATTGTGTACATTCGTCTTGACAAGCTTCAATTAAAAAAACATATTTCAACGGTTGTGGTTGCAATCAGTAAAATCAAAGCTAGCTTCACTACCCGATAAACCAAAGGAAAAGAACTATGTGTTTCCACCATAAGATGAGCAAAATCACTTATTCAATTATAATATTGTTTTGGATCTTAGACTACCCTTATCAATTATATTTAGGACCTCTTTTCAATTCTATTATTGTTAATTTGAGCTTATTTTATCATCCGGTTTTAATTATTCTACAAGTTTTCGGGTTGTAAAATGTTTTAGCTTATAACAAAAATGGGATTTTAGTAAGATCAAGTATCTTATTTTCTGGCTGGGGGTATTCTCGTATCTTTTTAGGGTATCCTTTGTATAAAAACCAGAAAAGAAAAACTACGAATACGGGGTTGAGTCGTAGCCCGTGCTACAGCTCCTAACAATATAGTTCCGCCCCTGTACATACATACCTACCTACCTACCTACATACATACATAATGTACGTACGTACGTACATACGTTATTACATGTGATGTATGTATCATATATGAATAATTGTGCGTTAATTTCAGTTATATTTGTTTATGGTTTGGTTATCAGGTTGCACTTGTAGGAAGTCATGCAGTGACTCCTGAAGTATACTGGAACTCTGTGTTACCAAACAGTCCTATGCCAAAATCAATCAAAGATCTTCTATATTCAGGTTCATCATCAATTTTGTAATTTCTGAAGTGTTACATATTATTATGTAATATCATACATTTTAAGGAAACAATTGACAGAATGGAAGGATGAGAAGAGCACCGCAGGAAAAAGTGGCGCAGGCGTTCATACCTACAAAGGGAAGCCACTTTATTTTGAGGTACCAAATGTACCTGGTTTCCACACATCCTTTCTCAACAAGTACACGGAGGCTGCATCCGAGAAGGCTGTATCCTTTCTCAACAGGTACACTGAGGCTGCATCCGAGAAGACTGCATCCTTTCTCAACAGGTACACAGAGGCTGCATCCGAGAAGGCTGCATCGGTATCCTTTCTCAACAGGTACACAGAGGCTACATCCGAGAATCAGCTCAAGGATAATCCAAATGCAGCGTTGTTCTTCTTCGAAAACGACTTGCATCTAGGCAAAGAAATGAATCTGTATTTCACTAAAAACGACCAAAAAGCGACGTTTTTACCACGAGAAATCGCTGATTCAATACCTTTTTCGTCAAACAAGCTTCCCCAAATTTACAACGAGTTCTCAGTTAACCCCGACTCCATGGAAGCCAAAATCATGAAGCAAACGCTTGAAGAATGCGAGAAACCAAGTAACGAAGGTGAAGAGAGGTATTGTGCGACTTCATTGGAATCGATGGTGGATTTTAGCACTACCAGACATGGTAAAAAGGTGAAAGTGATTTCAACAGAGGTAAACACTAAAGAAAGTACCCTCGTGGGAAAGTACAAAATCGAATTCGCTAAAAAGTTTCCTGCAAACACAGCCGTGGTTTGCCATAAGCTAAACTACGCACACGCAGTCTTTTATTGCCATAAAACCGTTAGCACTCGAGCCTATGCAGTTTCTATGATCAGTGCTGATGGTAAGAAAATGAATGCGGCCGCGGTTTGCCATACTGATACCGCGAAATGGAACCCGAAACACTTGGCGTTCCAAGTGCTTAAAGTGAAGCCAGGTACCGTTCCGATTTGCCATTTCTTGCCTGAAGATCATGTTGCTTGGGTTCCATACTAGTAAACTCCATCAGCAGCAAAAACACAGTACTGTATGTGAATGAATATGTGTGTATGTCAAGAATCTATAACTGTTGCTTGGGTTACTGTTGTTGCTCTTTTGTTTAATTATCAGCATATGTAATGGTAAGGTAATAATTGCTGTTTTCTTAGTACTTAACTATGTGTATGTTTAATTAAAATACAAGGATTTCTATAGCTGGTACCACTTTCTCCTTAAACTTTACAAATCGTTATCCTTAGTTACACTTTGATAAGGATCACCAAATGTTTCACTATTCTCAGAAGTGATCACACCTAATTAATTACAAAGAATTTTGAATGTATGGTTACACATAAATATAAAAAAATAATAAATAAAAAAAAATTCTCACTAGCTCTTCTCTTGCTTATAAATTATCGTTTCAGTTTTGATTTCAGTTCCTTCCAATGAAGTTGTTTTTTTCTCCACGTTTGGACACTTCTTTTTGTAAGTGTGCTTTTGTACATGTATGAGAAAATTATGAAAATAGGCATATTGACCATCATTTTAGCAAAATAGGCATTGAATTTGAGATTTGTAAAATAAGTAAACCAATAAGCATTGCCAACACCTTTTTAGTCCACACTCCGACTAAAAAGGTACAATTGGGTCCACATCTCACCCAAATAACCAATAAAAAAAATTTACAAATGTAAATTGCAGACACCATTTTAGCCGACGGGTTAAAGAAGTAGACACCATTTTTGTCGGGCACTGAAAAAGAGGGATTGGCACTGAAAACAGTCTTGTTGATATATGCAACCTCCCCTCAAGAAGATTTAGATCCCTAAGTTCCTCATTAGGCCTAGTAAATAAAACCCATTTGGGTTCTTTGGGTTATTTTGGGTCATTTTAAAAATGAGAATGGGTCAGGATGGGTTATATGATATCTATTTAAAATAATTCGTGGGTAATGATGAGTATTACGCAGAGTAAATGGGTAACTCAAAAAAGAGCATCACAGACAGACTTTTCATATTATTCGAGTGTTCGAATATATTGGCTTCACAAATAATAAAAATTTTAAAAATAAAAAAAAATTAAAAATAATAAAAATTTTCTAAAAAATCAGAAAAATAAAAAAAATTCAAAAATAATAATAAAATAGTAAAATAATAAAAAATCCAAAAAAAAATTAAAAATCCAAAAAATAATAAAAAATCCAAAAAATGTAAAAAAATCAAAAAAATTATAAAAAATCCAAAAAATTCTAAAAAATCAAAAAAATAATAAAGAATCAAAAAAATTCTAATAAATCAAAAAATCCAAAATAATAAAAAAAATTCTAAAAAAACGAAAATAATAATTAATCAAATTTTTTTTTAAATCAAAAAAATAATAAAAAATCCAAAAAATTCTAAAAAATCAAAAAATAATAAAAAATCAAAAAATAATAAAAATTCTAAAAAATCAAAAAACTTCTAAAAACTAAAAAAAATAATAAAAAATCCAAAATAATCTAAAAAATTAAAAAATAATAAAATATCAAAAAAATAAAAAAATTTCTAAAAATTCAAAAAAATTTCTAAAAACTCAAAAAAATAATATTTTGGATTTTTTTAATTTTTTTTAGATTTTTTAGAATTTTTTTTATTTTTTAGAATTTTTTGAATTTTTTATTATTTTTTTTATTTTTTAGATTTTTTATGATTTTTAAATTTTTTTTATATTTTTGATTTTTTTGGATTTTTAGAATATTCTTGTTTTTTTATAATTTTTAGGATTTTTTTGAATTTTTTGGATTTTTTTTATTATTTTTTGGTTTTTTTGAATTTTTTTGATTTTTTAGATTTTTTTTATTTTTTTGAATTTTTTTGATTTTTTATTATTTTTTTATTTTTTAGAATTTTTTGAATTTTTTATTACTTTTTTTATTTTTTATAACTTTTTTTATTTTTTAGAATTTTTTTATCATGCCCAAATCAATCTTGACAAAACACCCATATTGACCTAAACTCATTCTAACCAATTTCTTAATAAACTCATTCTAACCCAAACCCATACTAACCCATACCCATCCTAACTCATTACCAAACCTACCCAACCCACCCATTTTGCCACTCCTGTTCCCCATGGCTGATGTGGCTCAAGTGTGGAAGATCAAACCATATAACATTTCTGAAGGCCCATGATCGAGCTATCGCGGTTGCAAGTAGCGTACCGTGATGAGCCAAACCAATTGTTTTTTTTTTTTTTCATGTGTCAAATCTTTAACTTTCATGTGTCAAATCTTTAACATGTCTTTGCAGGTGTATTCGACGTTTTTTTTTTTTTTTTTTTTTTCATAGCTTAGACATAGTTGCATAATTGGTCCGACAGGATTTATACAGCCGCAATGCGTAGATAGCATCATCATTACTTAATTCAATAATATCTAACATTTCAAAGCTTCAATTTCATTACATACATTTAACACCAACATCATTCTATTTACAGTTATTTAGACCAAGGGGTATGGGGGCCGGCTTAGGCCCGGCGCCGGTCCCCAACACCGCCCCCCTTGGCCCGGCTTGTGATAACCGGCGTGCTCAAGACGATGTTGATGGGCCCATGTTTTGAATATATAGCCGTTCAACGGCTATATGCATTTAAAAAAAAATTCTTTTTTCTATAAAACCATCTCATTTTTTACTATTTTCTCCCCACTTTCAACCCAAAACACTCTCATTTTTATACCATTATTTTATAAAACCATTTCATCATCCACAACGGCATCTAATTCTTGGTGGTCCTCAGGTTCTTCGGACGAAGAGGAGATGTTTTTCGCAAACGCTGTGGTAAAGGCGGCACATATTCTTATGGAGGAGGAAGAGGAAGAGGATGACGTCTCGTCTGAAAGCGTTATTACCAGACGAATACGGGTTAACAGAGACCGCGAAAGTTTGTCATTAATAAATTTTATTATTCTTATTCCTTATTTCCTCGTATTTATATATTTTTTACGACAGGAGCGCACGAGAAATTAGTGAACGATTATTTTTCGGATGCACCCCTTTACAACGCCGACATTTTCAGACGAAGGTTCCGAATGAGTCGCCGGTTATTCACACGGATTGCTGATGATTTGGCGGGGATAGACCCGTTTTTCACGCAACGACCTGATACTCGGAATTATGAAGGGTTCACCACGTTACAAAAGTGTATTGCGGCCATTCGCCAACTGGCGTACGGGACAGTGGCCGACGCTTTGGACGAGTACTTACAGATGTCGGCAAGAACTACGCGGGAATGTTTGTATCGGTTTTGCCATAATGTGGTGAAACTGTATAGCAAACAATATTTGCGGAAACCAAACGCGTATGATGTTCAACAGTTGTACCAAGCTCATGAAGCACGGCACGGGTTTCCGGGAATGCTTGGTAGCATTGATTGTATGCATTTGGCATAACTGCCCGACTGCGTGGCGCGGCCAATACACACGAGGTGATCACGACCATCCTGTAACGCTTCGCATTTCTGTATCTTTCTATTATTAGCAAGTCCTATTGTACTCTCTATTTCAGTCAGTTGTACCTTCGATTGTAATCCGAGACTTGAAATCATAATGGAAACGCATTTGTTTTGATCATATTCTTGTTATAATTCTATGTTATGCATGCACAACTTGACACAGTTGAGAACACGTTAAACTATGTCAATCATGTGAAAACAATGAAGAAATATTCTAATTCCAAACAAGAATCAGGAATTCGTACACAAATTCGGAGAATTTCCCAAAACAAGTTAAAATCAATAAACAAGAAATTTAATATTTATAAGTAAAGTTTGTTTAATAAATAGACAAACCTTATACTTTGTTTTAAAGGGGTAAAAATTAAGTTAGTTAACGGAGTTAAATAGTTAACTAAATTAACCAAATTAACTAAGTTTAATAATATTTAATTTAACTAAACTAAGTCTAAATAAACTAAGTTAGATAGTTTAGCTAAGATAATTAACTTGGTTATTTGATTTCCTACCTCTTTGGCGAACTCAGTCAGAAAACTCAGTTAGCCCGGTTAGTGCAGTTGGTGAAACTACAGGGGCCTAAGTGCAACATTTCAAAAGTGGGTCTTCTTTAAAGAACCAGCCCTTGCAAGGATCGAACTCGTGGCCTAATGTTTGAAACCCGAAAACCTTAACCAGTTTATCCTCCTTTACAGGAGCTGATAAACTTAGTGCTTAATTCCATATATATGCTAATTAGATAATTGAAAATTTAATCAAATAATTAAAACACAAAAAGGGTTTTAAACCCAATTGGACCGGACACGCAAGGATTCGAACTAAGATCACTCGATACAAACACACACACATCAACCAGATGGGCTACCATCATCGCTGCTAATATTCCGGATCTTAATTATATATGTACACACATTCAATTCGAACCTGATTCCATTTTTACCGCCAAAACGAGTTGCCAGCGACCTGCAAGTCTTCGTTTCCTTTTTTTCTTCTTTCCTTTTGATTCCTGAATTCCTTCCTTCTCGCAAATTAATCAAGAGAATGGATTCCATGATTGTCAATCAATTAATCTTTTCCATAATCCGAGCATAATCACCACCCCAATTTCCTACATCGGCCCAATCAACCAACTGTTTCCCGATTCGAAACCCACCCTCGAGTCCTATATAAACCGACATCACCACTCGACCTTCTACCCCTCTCGACCCACCTCGCACTCTCTCGAACCACACTCTTCCTGTTGATCCTCGCACCGGAGAAGACGACTGCACCACCGGAGAAGACCACCGTGAGCCGCAGGAGAGCAACCGCGTCGCCAGGAACCATCGGCTTCGATTCGATTCGGTACGACTCGTTCCGACACTTCGATTGTTCGATTTATAAATCGTTTAACATTACTGTTTCTTTTTCTGTTATTACAGTGCGCAAGAGTGGTTACGGACCGTAAGATTTTATTTGTTACGGTCCGTAAGGGGGGGCAAAATTCAGCTATAAATAGAGGACAGTGGCACTCGCTTTCTGGTGTTCAAACGACGAAGAAATTCGTTTCAGGCTTCGAGTTATCGTCTGATTATCACAATTAACACACACAGAACACTAATTAAGTATAGCGGGGTGCTGCAGAACAGGGTAATTAACTCGATCGCTATTACGATTCATTGTCCGATCGATCGATGTACTCAATGGATGTTTAAGTGCTGCCCACATTAGGGTGATGCTTTGTCCTTAATCGTGATTTCGACTGGATGTTGAGTGTTGTCCGAAAACGGACTATACTCTGTCCTTCGTTGTGAATCCGATGGATGTTTAAGCATAGCACTTTGTCATTCGTTGTGAGGGTTGATCTCGTGAGTTATCGTAAATGCGGTATTAAGTTAAATACCTAGTTTGTGTGCAAATTAGGTTAAGAGGATAATCAATAGGCTAAACTCTGCCCGTATAAATCTACAATTGAAAACAAGATAGCATCACCTGGAGATTTTAAGGTACGGATAGATTCTTTTCTTTCGATTTATGTCAATCCTGATTTTAAATTCCGTATTAAGATTAAGTAAGTTATAAGTTCAGTACAAATAGACTCCTTTCCTTCGATTTACGCCGTTTGAATTTAAGTATATCATTTCTGATTTTAAGTTCTATATTAAGATTAAGTTATAAGTTCCGTACGAATAGAATTTCTTTCTTTTGATTTATGTCATTTTGATATAAGTATCTCATTTCTGATTTTAGGTTCCGTATTAAGATTAAGTTATAAGTTTCGTACGAATAGAATCTTTTCTTTCAATTTATGGCGTTTTGATATAAGTGATTTTAAATTCCGTATTAAGATTAAGTTAGGAAATAAGTTATAAGTTCCGTACAGATAGAATTCCTTTCTTTCGATTTATGTCCGTTGGGTGCGGATAGACTCCTTTCTTTCGATTTACGTCGATTGGACATTTCTGATTTTAAAGTCCGTATTAAGATTTAAGGTATAAGTTATAAGTTCAGTACGGATAGATTCCTTTCTTTTAATTTATGTCGTTTGGATATAGGTATATCATTTCTGATTCCGTATTAAGATTAAGTTATGAAATAAGTTATAAGTTCAGTACGGATAGAATCCTTTCTTTCGATTTACGTCGTTTGGATATAAGTATGTCATTTCTGATATTAAGTTCCGAAATAAGTTATAAATTCCGTAGAATCCTTTCTTTTGATTTATGTCAGTAGGATATGTATAGAATCATTTCTTCCGTATTAAAAATTAAGTTATGAAATATGTGTTGGAAGTTACAAACATTTTGAAAAAGGTTTTATTTTACATCAGTTATTTAGAAAATGGTTTATGAAAAATATTATTTTCGTATTTACAAGTATACATGTTTGTGAGTTAATTGTTTATAAATCAAATTTCATACTCTAGTGGTTCCTTATTAACGAGTCAAGGTTTTATCTTGTTTCGTTTAATAAACCACATTTTGGGGACGAAATTGTCAAGATAGGATTGATATCCACACCTTGGTGACTGGTTCCACTCTTATATTTTCAATCTCGCCAAAGATTCGTATTTTACAAGTTACAAGTTTAATATGATATATAAGTATTATGTTACTCAAGTCAAATTGTTTAAATTACTATGTCTTGTTTTTAAAACTCCTCACGTCTTTGATTATCGATTCATTTGACAGTCCGTTGAATTCCTATTCTAATCATAACCTTGATTTTAGCTCTCATGTCATGCGATAGTTTTCTGTTAAGTTGTACTCATTATCGCATGTTCCAATATATGTTCCGTTTTGTTCTGAAAATAAGTTTTATAAGTTATGTGAATAAGACTCTTTGTAATCTGATACCCTGAGTATCGCTTCTCGTGGAGTGTCCCACGAGCATGTTGTTGCGGCATCGACATCATGTGCTCCATCCGTGACGGAGAGATTAGTTCACGGCGTCTCTTAAGTACAAGTGTGGTACATATAAGTTATTAGGAGGCGTATGGATCGATCCTAGGATTTAAGTTTTCAGGAAATGGATAACGGGTATGCCAACTCGCCATCTCGTGTGATAATTATGCAGGAGTAGCTACCTGTGTATTATGAAATTATGTTTTCAGTTTGCTCATGGGTACATCCGTAAGATATGATTATGAAATTATGTTTTTGCATCGTATCATTTTCACATAAAGTTACTTCCGGATATTAAATAAGTTAAGCTTTTGTTTCCTCTATCCGCACACTGGGCAAAAACTTTTCAAAATTTTGCTCAGACGTACGTTTTTGTGTGTTTTCTTCTTTACGTCAGGTTATCAGGACAATCTGGGACGGAGTATGGAAGAGTGCTCGAGTGATTGGAAAAGACGGTAGAAATAATTGTAATGGATTAAATATCCTTTATTAAGTTGTAAAGCCTTGTAATACATTTAAGTATAAAGGGAATTATGTTTTTGATCTGACTACTGTTATAGTGACACGCCGGCCCGTTCCGGGACGGGGTGTTACAAATACTCTTAACTTATTTTCCCTATACGGGCTTGGGATACGGTACTATAAAAGTACCGCTTGGTCGGGTATGTAGTCATTTAAATCGGATTGTGATTAATGTATTTACATAACTCGCTTTGTTCTGTATTATTTGATATATGGCCCTTGGGGGTTAAATGACCATGTCCCGGATATCCTTGGCATCATTTTACGAAATGGCCACGACCTAAGCACGGGGTGTAGGCGTACACCTGATAGATGCATTATGTAAAAACTGGTAATCCACGCAAAGGAATCAACCTTGTGGGCATTATACCTGTGGCGTGTCAGTTAACTTAAACCGGCTCTTCTAACCGGTGCTAATGGACGGCAAATAAGTAAATCTGTATACAAGATTATATACAAATAATTGTCCCAAGTTATAAAAGATATTTTGTGCCGAAGTGCATTCAAATCAATTTTCAAACTCTTTTTCAAATGAGTCAGTTGGGTTGTATTTACCAGTGTAAACTGATGTATTTTCCAAAAAGGTTAAGTGCAGGTGCTAGACGAAATAGGCTGGCTACTCCAGGCATCATTACTCAAGTCTCGTAAGCTCTAGATGTCAAAGTCTGTTGAACTATTGTTTCTATTTTTATTCGATCTGTCTGTGGATAAACAATCGACTATTGTGATACTTGATATTACAACATTATATTCGGTTGAATTATATCTTACAATTTGCTTCCGCTGTGCATTCATATATATTGTGTTGTTTGACTATTATGTTGCCAACCACGTCACGATACTCCCCACCGGGCCCACCGGTGACACGTGGAAATCCGGGGTGTGACACTATATGGTACCAAGTGTGTAGTTTTCACTGACCACAAGAGCCTACAACACATCTTTAATCAAAAAGAATTAAACATGCGCCAGCGTCGTTGGGTGGAATTGCTTATCGACTACGATTGCGAGATTCGCTACCACCCTGGGAAAGCGAATGCCGTGGCTGATGCTCTTAGTCGTAAGGCTCATGTTAATAGCATTTGTTGTTTTCAAATCTCGAGCGATCTTCACACTTGCATTCGTGAAGCCCAATACTCGTCAGCCAACGAAAAAAGTCTAATTGTGGAAGTACGAGGTGCTTCTATCGACCAACTTATAACAAAATCGGATGGACTTCAATACTATCTTGATCGTATTTGGGTGCCTAATCGCGACAATCTTCGTGAACTCATCATGAACGAAGCACACAAATCCAAGTATTCGGTTCATCCTGGCGCCGATAAAATGTACCATGACCTTCGTACGTCCTATTGGTGGCCTGGGATGAAGAAGGACATTGCCTCCTACGTATCCAAATGTCTCACCTGTTTAAAAGTCAAAGCTGAGCATCAGCGTCCTTCTGGGTTACTCGAACAACCAGAAATTCCAGTTTGGAAGTGGGATAGCATTGCTATGGACTTCATAACCAAACTTCCTCGAACGCCTTCTGGACACGACAGCATTTGGGTGATTATTGATCGTTTAACCAAATCAGCACACTTTCTTCCCATTCGCGAAGACTTCAAAGTTGAAAAACTCGCTCGAATCTATACTGATGAAATTTTATGTCGTCATGGCATTCCCCTCGACATCATCTCTGATCGCGATGGCCGTTTCACATCTCGTCTTTGGAAAACATTCCAGTCCGCTATGGGTACTCACTTGAACCTCAGTACGGCCTTCCATCCTCAAACAGATGGACAGACAGAACGTACTATTCAAACCCTAGAGGACATGCTTCGTTCTTGTGTCATTGACTTTGGTGGTAGTTGGGATGAACATTTACCATTGATCGAATTCTCGTACAACAACAACTATCACTCTAGCATTCAAATGGCTCCATATGAAGCCTTGTATGGACGCAAGTGCCGATCTCCTATCAGTTGGCACGAAGTTGGTGACAAACAACTCACTGGTCCTGAACTTATCCAAGAAACAACGGATAAAATCCTTCAAATCCGCGACAACTTACTCAAGGCTAGGAGTCGACAAAAGAGTTACGCAGACAAAGGACGTAAACCCATGGAATTCAATGTTGGAGATCATGTGTTACTCAAGGTATCTCCTTGGAGAGGAGTGGTTCGCTTTAGGAAAAGAGGTAAACTTGCTCCTCGATATGTTGGTCCTTTCAAGATACTCGAAAGGATTGGAAAGGTGGCATATCGACTTGATTTACCTCAAGAGCTTAGCAATGTACATCCAACATTTCATGTTTCAAATCTTAAGAAGTGCCTAGCTGAAGAAGGACTTCATGTTCCGGTGGACGACTTGCAAATCAACGACATGAAGAGCCGACGCAACATGATTTAAACTCGTTCGCGCTAACCAACGACTACACGCATGCAAACCTTCAACAGGATTTGGTAGAACATATATGGAACAACGCAAACGACGGGGACGGTGACGAAGACGAAGAAGAGTAGTGTAATTTTTTTAAATTTTTAAATGTTGTCTTTTTTATAAATTTTAGGTGGTGTAATTTTTTTTTAGGCTATGTAATTTTTATTTATGTTATGTAATGGATTTTATGTCTTATTTTTAAATTTTGAATTGTTTTTATAAAGTAAAACAAATAAAAAAGTTAAACAATAAAAATTAAACATTAAACAATAAAAGTTAAACAAATAAATAAATTAAACAATACAAAATTATGTGGGGTAACCCCATCATCCACCCCTCTCAAAAATGGAGGAGGCCCATCCTCCATGGGATGGTGATATGACGCCTACGTGGCGGCTCATCCTCATGGGGATGAGCCTCCCCATACCCACTAGTCTTAGTATATGACCCTGATGCAAGAAAAGTAAACTCAAACATAAATACAAGCACCAAAGGTTACCTTGTGTTTAGAATGCCAAGTTATGTCAAAACCATCATTCATCGATCTCATCAATCTCTTCATCATCACCACCACTATCATCCACATCATCATCGGACCTATATGTATAAAAAAGGGAGATTTAGCGAACTTTTGTTAGTTATAGCAGAAAAAGCATTAAGTTTGCTGCTAGGAAATCATGCATAATGAAACATATAGTGATGTATGCATGTCATTTGAAAATTAAGGCTAATAGTATTAGATACTTATTATTATATATGGATTTATATACCTTTCTAAAATATTATATGGTAGCAAAAGTCATTGTATTTTTAACATTTTCTTCCACTGTAATATATAAGAAAATGAACAATACTGAAATCAAAAGCAACATATGTTTTCCAAAAGTAGATGCAAAACTAATTACTTCAATCATTCGCTTTTTTGTTTATCATGAAAATTCCACAACTGTTTTTCCGAAGAAAGTAGGACTGTTCATAAAGCTCGTGACTCGTAGCTCGGCTCGTAGCTCGCTCGAAAGAAGCTCGAGAAAAACTAGCTAAAAAAACTCAATTTGAGATGACGTGAACCAAGCTGGCTCATTTTGTAACCAACCCCAGCTCGAGCTAAGCTCGGCTCGGCCCATGGCTCAGCTCGTTGGCTCGTTCTTAGGCTCGTTTAACTCCGACGTAAAGCTCAAGCCAAGTTTAACCGCCTGAATTAATTTCGAGCTTGAGCTCGACCCCACCCTGGCTCGACTCGTTTACAACCCTAGAAGAAAGTGTGTATTTTTAATAGAAAAGAGTAAAAATAAGAAGAAAGAAAGAGACTGGCTTTACCCTTCATAAAATAAGTATGACACCTTAGTGCCATCCAGAACTCGGATCTTATGATGAATGTTGGTTACCGTGTAGACGGGATGAAGAGGCTTCTCTTGTTTTTCATTGCCTTTGTCACCCATAGCGAAGAATAGAAGGCTGGAGAAGAGAAAACAGGATCGAAAAAATAACTGGTTATTTAGGGCGGTGGCCGGGAAAATAGGGTATAGAGCGTCTGCGCTCTGATACCATGATAATAATTCAAAACTCAAGTTGTAACTATTATTTCACAGTCACATATATACAACAAGGTCTCAACCAGTTGGAAGACAATGAAGGAAATAAAATAGGAAAAAAATAATTCTTCTAACTATTGATATATACAATAAGGGAAAAGATCAAATAGGAAGTTTATTTTGGCTAGGAAGTGTAGGAAGCAATAGGATTAGGACATGTGGCAACATTTAAAATAAAGAAAAAGGGTATTTTAGTCAATCTAACCCTTTCTTTTTCCTTTTCAAAACCCAGTAACTTCAAAACCCACCATTTTCAAAACCCACCATCTTCAACCATTTCTTCACTTTCTATCTCGATAATCACTACATTATAGTGCGATTTTCATCACCAATCAATGATTCAAACACCCGATCAACGTGTTCTTCAACTTTTTTTGAAGAAAACCCAGTTTAATTTAATACAAAATCTCGTTTTTTCCGGTGATTTTGAAGATAATCACTCGATCCGTTCGATTCGAGCGCTGATAAGTGTTTCAATTTTACCCCCCACTGTTTGCTGTTATGTTGCAACCTTACCCCCCGACTTCAGTTTTGTTGACTAATATGTTGACTTGGTGGTGAAATGACTATTTTACCCTTTTATTTTACCCCCTGTGTTTTGTTTACTTTGTAATATTACCCCCTGCCACCATTGCCACCGCCATTCACCACCACAACCACCGCTGCCACCTCCAGCCACCACCCTCAACCACCACTGCCAC
The DNA here is from genome assembly GCA_030545235.1 of Helianthus tuberosus. NCBI lineage: Eukaryota > Viridiplantae > Streptophyta > Magnoliopsida > Asterales > Asteraceae > Helianthus > Helianthus tuberosus. Next base: position 16,114,481 of record CM060354.1, on the reverse strand, counting down.
CGCCATTCACCACCACAACCACCACTGCCACCACTGCCACCACTGCCACCACCATTCACCACCGCAACCACCACTTAAACCATGCAACACCTCAGGCTATTCCCTCACTTCTCCGATCAAATCTCCGGCAACCTCATCCCACTCCGACCATTTCGAAGGCGGTTCACTCTGTTGCTCGACGTTTGAATCCATTAATTGTTACCTGAAACAGAGTATGTTCTTGGAATGTGCAGACTGAGGTATGACATAAACTTTCTGAAATTGGGCCATATCAGCTTTCATTATGACAATTGCTATGCAATCTGCACCCAAATTGCACATTTCTTGAAAGTTTATTAATCATTAACCATGTGAACTGGAAGTAGTTTTCAAAAAAATGCAATTTAAAAATAATATGATCAGATTAACAGAACATCACAATTTCAAAGTACACAAATTTCACTAGTAAGATGATTCAAAATAAATCCTCCCAGTGACCATCGTCAGATGATTCAAAATAAATCCTCTTGTGGCCCGGATCACACATGTTACATGGGCCCACGAAAAGCCAGTATCTATTATACCTACGATCAGATCCCAGAAATATCGATTGCATAGGATGTAAATCATCACAATTGGAGTAACTTTTCTCTTGGATCACTGAAGAATCAACAGGCTGCATATCGTGTATTGCATCTGACTCACCGGTATTAATCATCTGGCTGAAGTTATGTTGTTTTGCTGTTGATCTTTTTATTTTTGCTCCATATTAACAAGGCATAATATTCTATTCACTCCAGTCAACGATATTATCTTTAGAATATTTGTAAATTTATTATTCTCCGTAATTATCTCTTGGCAGCTCACATTTGGATTTATTGCTTTCCCACAATTTGCCAGTTCACATAGATTGATAGGATTTATAGCTTTCCCATTATTATCTCTTTGTAATTGTTTATATATTCTTTACCTCAGTGCATGAAGGGAACACGAATGAGACAATCCTTTATAGATTGAAAACCATATTATTTTACTCCAGAACCGATATGATAAACATTAGGAAGTGCGTGTGATGCAGGTTCCTGAGAGATTTTCACGTTTGTCAACACGAGATGGATAATTATATCAATTATACATACAGCTTAAAAGAATTGTATTAGTCGAATTACGGATTACCGTCGTTCTTATACTTGAACCGGCTCTAAGTAGATCAATCAAAGCCAACAGAGCATTCAATGAAGATGTAGCCAATTCGGAGAAGATGACCGGAGTTGCCTGTCAACCGTCACAACAGCTCCATCTCCGTCTCCGGTCATCCACTCCGGCGACCATTGAACCTCCTCTGTCTCCTTCCGGATGGTTGTGGTGGTGGTTGTGTGGCGGCGGAAGTTGCGGTGGTTGTGGTGGTGAATGGCGGTGGCAGTGGTGGTGATTATTGTGGTGGCAGTGGTGGTGAAGTTGTGGTGGTGAACCTCCTCGGTCTCCTTCAGCCTTCAGGGATATTGAAGAAGAAGAATGATAGTATTTTTTATGTATATATAATAACAATAATAATAAAAATAATAATATAATAATAAATATAGGGTAAGATTACCAAAATACCCTCCCAAGTCAACAGATTAGTCAACAAAACTGAAGCCGGGGGGTAAGGTTGCAACATAACAACAAACAGTGGGGGGTAAAATTGCAATTATTTCGTTAGGGGGGGTAAAAGTGCCAATCACCCCTAACCTCAGGGGGTAAAATTGCAATTTACTCTTTTTTTTATATATATTTTTAACCCTTCCCACATATTTTTAAATTTAATCTAGGGATGGCAATGGGTCGGGTTTGGGACGGGTTTAGGTAATCCCAAACCCAAACCCGGTTAGATAAACTTGTCCCAAACCCGTCCCAAAACCCGTCGGGCTTCTAGCGGGTAAATACCCATCGGGTATCGGGTATACACGCGGGTTTCGGGTAAACCCGTTAATTTAAAAAGTTTACTCGTTGGTTATACTCATCTCAAAACCCATTGGGTATCTATCGGGTAACTACTAAACGGTTACATTTTGTATTGTCATCATAAAACTATATATCAAATAACTACAATGTATACGGAATAGAATACCTATATGTGTAAAAAAATGGATGTATCATATATATTTATATTTAATAATATAAAAGAAATTATATCAGGTATACAATCGGGTAAACGGGTACACTTTATCGGGTAATTGGGTCGGGTAAACGGGTATATCACTAAATCCCAAACCCGTCCTAAACCCGCGAAAAAAATAAAAATTATTCCCAAACCCGATTAACCGACCCCAAACCCGTCCCAAATGTGTCAGGTTTCGGGTTTACCTAGCGGGTTCGGGTTTGATTGCCATCCCTTGTCCACTTAAAATACTATAATTCGACTTGGTTCATGAGCTCTCAAGCAGAGCTAGGCCTGACTCGATAACAAATTAAGCCAAATCGGCTCGTTTACAATAAAGCCGAGGGTTTTTCAAATGAATCACAGGCCATGAGCCTTTTGAACATCCGTAATCGTGCTTGGGTTTTTTGGGGCCTTTTGAAAAAACCACCATCTCAATCAAAACCCCCAATCTCGCCGATTCCGTTAACAATGGAGGCACTCGGCGGCGCCGGTGGAGTTCCCGCCCCCTTCTTCTTTCTGAGCCTTTATTCTTCCTGTAAGTTTGCTTATTCAATTCTCTGTTTTTACATTTTGATTGTTGGGTAGTTGGAGTTAGTAGCTCTGTTGGGTTTTGTTGTTTGTGATTTGGGTGTTTTGTGTTTGCGATAAGTTAATTGATTTTGTTTGTGTAATGTTGAGAGTGTTTAATAGTTTCTTTTTTTTTTAAGTGGTGGAGAAGGGGTTCTTAACATAGAATGATTTATCTACTGTTAATTGATAAATGGTGTAAGATTGTGTAAAAAGTTTGTATCTTGATTATATAACTAGGTTAGAAACCGGTGTATTACACAGGTTGAATATAGGAAATATGAAGATTCAATAATTATAAAATGATGTTTTGAGATAAGATATGATTGAAGTTACGTATAAGTAAATACTTAAAATAACTAAAATCAGTAACTGGGGTTCTGTTATATGTAATTTGGGATTTTAGGTAACCTAAGTGTATACTGTTGTATTGTAGAGTTGGTTATGATAGGAGAGAGTCGGTGACCTTTCTGGTGAAATAGCTCTGTTTTCCAGCCTGATTACCTTTTCCCGTTGAGCGGAAATTGCTGTTGTCCGGTTAACCACCTCCGTTCATCTTCCCTCTTATTTCTTCTTTTTCGAACTGATTTCTCATCTGCAGATCTGCTATTATTCATGACTATCACAAGTGATGATTCAACAAATTCTACATCGAATTCATCTCCAACGTTTCCTAACATCACAGAACTTGTATCAATTAAACTTGATGACAACAATTTTCTAACTGTTCTCAAGAATTTGAGAATATTGAAGTTTTTTAATCGAAGCTTATCGGTTCCAGCCCTTGGATCTGAAGCATGAGGCATATGGGAGAAGTCCGACGGCTTTGTGTCGGCGTTCATTTATGATTGCTAAAATTGTCTGCTGAAAGTGGAATTTTATGTATGAAACAGTGGGAAGCTGTCGCTTTTCCTCTTTGCCTGACTTCTTTAATGTATATGGGCTGGTTTATTCTCAAATGTTATCAATTTGGAGCTCGTGGGCCGAACATGGGGATCGTCAGATGGATATGTCATTTCATGGATTAATGACTGGTCTTCAACACCGCATTAACTGGATATTATCAGCTGTTTACAATATTTCAGTTTGGACTTTGGAGAATGTATATTGTGGTCAGTTTGCTATTTCAGTTATTTTTAAAGTTGTAATTACTTTTTTATCATCCAAGTGATTTTCTTGTATTATATATAAGAGTAAATTACAAAAACTGTCCTTTATGTATGTCACTTATTGCAAACTGTGTCCTTTGTCTTCAATAATTACAGAAAACGTACTCGATGTTTGCAAACCCTTGCAAGTTATGTCCTTTAGCCCTAACCCAGTTAATTTTTTGTGGTTAAATCTGACCAAATGGATCCCACATGAGGGTATTTTGGTCATTTTACTCTCATGTGGGGTCCATTTGGTCAGATTTAACCACAAAAATACCCTCATGCGGGGTCCATTTGGTCAGAATTTAACCATAAAAATTAACTGAGTTAGGGCTAAAGGACATAACTTGCAAGGGTTTGCAAACATCGAGTACGTTTTCTGTAATTATTGAAGACAAAGGACACAGTTTGCAATAAGTGACATACATAAAGGATGATTTTTGTAATTTACTCTATATATAATTCACAGGCTCCTCTTACGGAAGAGTTAGTTTTCAGAGCTTGTATGATATCGTTACTTTTATGTGGAGGATTTAAACCGTATACAGTAATACTTCTCTCCCCTGTTCTTTTTAGCCTAGGTGAGTTCAACTTATTTCCAATATTTTAAAAACATAACGCTTGTAAAGGATCTTGTAATATTAATCTTTAATAAAAGTTAAATTTTCTTTTTTTACTTGACTTTTTTTTTTCTCTTCAGTTATGGGATAACATTTCTGTTTCTTTGATGAATTTTCTATATTTGTTTAGTTATTAATAAATGAGTTAATAGCCAAAATGGTCCCTTTTTGCTCACTTTTGCCACTTTAGTCCAAAATCCAAATTTTTTACATCTGGGTCCCTGAGGTTTGCATTTTGTTGCCATTTTGGTCCAAAATTTAAAAACCCTATTTTTTTACTGTTGCAACCTCCTATTTTGTCTTTTAGTTCAGGGGCATTTTGGTCATTTTGCTTTTCATTTAATATTTTCTTAATTCAAAAATTTATATATATATATTAATATACACACATCAGATGCAGTTCATCTTCATCATATTCTTCAGCACTCTCTCTCTCTTCTCTGAAATACCTCCACACCACCACCACCACCCCCACCACCGCATCATCCCCACCACCACCTTCCCACTGCCGCCAACACCACCACCACCGTGATGAGAACCGACATCGGAAAACGACACCCATCTCTCTCTCTCTCCCCAAACACCCATCTCTCTCTTCTCTCTCTCTCCTCTCTGTCGAACACCACCACCACCACCGTGATGAGAACCGGCGGAGCAGGTGAAGGATCTAGGTTGTTTGCAGGTGGTTGGTGATTAGGGTTGTTTGCAGGTTGTTTGGGATTAGGGTTTCAGTGAGGGTGGAGACGGTGGGGGGATTGTGATGGTGGATGGGGTGGTGGGTTTAATAGTGGTGGTTTGCAGGTTCTTGGGATTAGGGTTTTCAGTAGGGGTGGTGGGTTGAATCGTGTTGGTTGCTGATTTGGGTTGTTGCAGGTTTGGGGTTAGGGTTCCGGTGGAGACGGTGGCGGTGGGAGGGTTAGTCGAAGACGGTTTGCAGGTGGTTGGTGATTAGGGTTGTTGCAGGTTTGAAGGTGGTTGTGGTGGTGTGTTGTTGGAGGTGGTGGGTGAAGGAGGGAGACAGAGAGATGGTTGATGGTGGTGGATTAATGGTGGTGGTGATGAAATTGGGTGCAGGTCTGATCAACCTGGGTTTCTTGTTGCAGGTTTGAAGGTGGTTGTAACAAACAGGATGATCAAAACTTGAACCCAGTCCTTTTATTCACCACGAGGCTGTGATGATTTCACCTAATCCGAGTCAAAATTGAGTCAACATTTGAGATTTTCCGCAGCTTGGCGTCGCAGAATCGGAGGAGGGCAAGTGCGCTTGCAACCTCTGTTTGCAGCCATGGCGGTTATTCCTCCTTGTTCCCAATGTGAAACAGATCTGAGCCTCGTTTCTTTTTACAAATCGGTTTTTGTTTTGATTTGTTGTTGGAGCCTTGTTTCTTTTTACCTTGGTTTGCAGGTGGTTGGTGATTAGGGTTGTTGCAGGTTTGAAGGTGGTTGTGGTGGTGTGTTGTTGGAGGTGGTGGGTGAAGGAGGGAGACAGAGAGATGGTTGATGGTGGTGAGGGGTTTTATTATTTTTAATTAATAATTAGTTATAATAAAATGAAAATGACCATTTTACCCCTGTGCAAAAGGACAAAACTTGAGGTTTTTTTTTGAGAAATCTGACCAGATTTTATTTTTGGACTAAAATGGCAAAAAAATGCAAACCTCAGGGACCCAGATGTAAAAAATTTGGATTTTGGACTAAAGTGGCAAAAGTGAGCAAACCTCAGGGACCATTTTGGCTATTAACTCTTAATAAATTTTCATTATTTGGTAAACTTTATATTTACAGCTCACTTGAACATTGGAGTTCTACATGCAACAAAATACCAGCTTGCTGAAAGCTTCCATGGTTGTAGGTATGTTCGACCCGTTTGACCCTTTTTAGCTATTTTTTAGTTTTACTCGTTTGACCCGTTAGAGATAGAAACATTACACAGATGGACCCATTCAAATGTAATTGGGTTGAAATTGCCACTGCTTGCTTTTCAGATGCATAATATTAGAAGTTCTAATTATATTGACCATGAAAAGTTGAAAACATTATTCGTTGATTGCTGACTCGTAAAATATTTTTGTAATATTTGTCAGGTTTTCAGCTTGGGTACACAGTGATATTTGGGTCATATGCATCATTTCTCTTTGTTCGAACTGGTTGGCGCTTACTTTTTTATTATCTTATTTTCACCAGATAAAACCTGTTAGTTATGTCTCATGTAAAATTTACATAAATCTACATAAAGTTAAAACAGGACGGGTTGGTTTACTATATAAAACTGAAACCAAACAGAATTTTTGGGTTATTGAAAAAATCAAATTTGAACAATCGGATAATCAAATGGGTCGGTTATTTCGGTTTCAGCTCATGTGTAATTTTCTTATTAATCACAGGACATATAGCAGCACCACTCGTGTCACATATGTTTTGCAACATCATGGGTCTTCCTGCCTTCTTTTCACCAAGGACATGTAACAAAACACATACTCTTGAACAAAATCATTTATTGGTTTTTTATGGCTTAATATTTTATAAAATTGACAACTTTTTTGAGTGGAAATATCAAGGTTGGTGAGTGTGGGATTTGTAGCAGGAGCGATAAGCTTTGTATATCTCTTGTTTTCGCTCACTTCTCCAGCATTGTACCATCCAGACCCGGCTATTTGGGCCGGCCAAGCTGGATCATCATTCATTGTTTTAGCCTTCGGGTATGAATTTGTGAAATGGATTAATAGAATGTAAAGCTTTTATTTTTAGATTTAGAATTAGTCAATTAGACGAAACCTCGAATCTTTGATGTTTAGAGTTACTGATTTAGAACTTAATGGAACTTTGATTTTTGAATGATTGAATCTTTGAGACTTTGATTTTTAGTTAAAATTTTGATGAAACTTTGAATCTTTGATGTTTAGTTATTACTTTGATAAAACTTAGAATATGTGATGTTTAGTTAAGATTTAGAATTAAATGAAACTTTGAATCTTGACAAAATGACAGTGCACGTCCTTTAGGTTTACCTAAAAGTACAGTGCACGTCCTTAATGTTTAAAAGTTGCAGTGCAAATCCTTTACCTTTAATTTTGTTGCATTGCAAGTCCTTTATGGCTAACTGAGTTAACTTTAACCGTTAAATCCCTCACGTGCCTCCCATGTGAGGGGTATATATGTCCATTCATTTCATTATTCCCCTTTAAAACCCTTTTCTTCTTCCTCTTATCTGCGTTGTCTTTTTTTTTGAGAACCCTAATCCACACCTGCAATCACACCCCCCCTCATCACCCTTGTCTCTCCTTCGGCGACATGTTCTCCGACAACCACACATCCACACCCTAATCGGACGGTACACGGCGATACACGACAACCACACGGCGGAGGGGGGGGGGTGCTCATAACAGAGACATCTTCATGTACAGGTAAAATTGCCTCAAATTTCATCAAAGTTTTCGGTTTTTTGTTGTTAATTGAATTGATTTGAGTCATATCTCAAACGGGTATTTATTGTTTTTCCCAATTTTAATTTGGGTTTTTGATAATTTTGTTGAACAAATCTGGAAACAGAGGAAAGAGGAAACTCTGTTTCTTGATTTGTTTCTAAATTTTAACCAAAAGTTGCCCATTTTGGACGATTTTTAAGATGGATTGTTTTGATTTTTTGAATAAAGTTTCGATTTTACAAATCTGGTTGATTTTACAACAGGAAGAAACAAATCTTGAAACTCTGTTTTCATTTCTTGATGATATTTTTTACATGGGTATGCTCTGTTTTCATTTCTTGATATGTGTTCTTGATGAATTTGCAAAGGTAACACACCGTTCTGCAGTGAAGATTGTAGATCAGAACAGATTTACAGCGTTGACACCAGCGCCATCAGGCCGCCGACCAATGGTGGCGGCAGCGGTGCTATTCTGGTAAAGCCCCTCTCAACTCCCTCTTTGCTTTTAAAAAAATCTTTCAAGGCTCAGGTTTAATGGACATGAGGTTTGATTTTTCTTTTTCGATACTGATAATGAGATGAAGCTAATGTTGATAAGGAGTCGATGATGATGATGTTGAAGTGTCGGCTCAGTTTCGGGTTTTCGAGCAATCGGTTCACGACACGAGTCCAAGCTAGTCAACACGGGATTATATTATGGTTCGGGTGCGGGCTCGGTCAACAAAGTCAAACCAGTCAACACGTCAGGTTGACTGGTCAACGCTGGTCAACTGGGGTCACCTATGTAGAAGAAAGGGGTCACCTATGAAGAAGAAAGGGGTCACATAGGAAGAAGAAAGGGGTCACCTATAAAGGGAAATGACAGATCTACCCTTCAAGTGGGAGGCACATGGGGGATTTAACGGTTAAAGTTAACTCAGTTAGCCATAAAGGACTTGCAATGCAACAAAATTAAAGGTAAAGGATTTGCACTGCAACTTTTAAACATTAAGGACGTGCACTGTACTTTTAGGTAAACCTAAAGGATGTGCACTGTCATTTTGTCTTGAATCTTTGATGTTTAGATTTAGAATTTGATGAAACTTACATGTAAACTTTGTTTTTTTTTTTTCTAGAAAGTATGCCTCCCATTTCTAAATGCAAATACCTATCCAGTGTTGTTTACTAGTATTGTTTTGTTTATTTCATAACAATTAATCATATATCGTCGTATCGTGGTTTTTTTATATATAAAATGATAAGTTTATATTAACTGTGGTTAGTGAGTTATGAAACATGTTAAACTATATTTGCCTCATCTGGGTTCAATACCCGTGTTAACATGGCACGTTTTACCATCTTCGTGGGGATGGGGGTCACATCTTCCTCACGAATTTGAGGGATGAGGGGGGCAAGTGGTGTCTCGCGTGACCCCTCTCCACGTCAGCACTCCGCAAGGCCTCACTGTAGGTATAACATATAGCCTTAGTGAGCATGTAAGTGACGTACTTTTATTAAGACCAGAGAATTCTTTGTGGACACTTCTATCCCCGGAAAGTAACAAAGACATCTCAAATTCATAAACAACTCCAAATTAAAGTCTAAATAACATTACATAACACAATTCATTAATATCCAACATTTTAAAAATAAACAACAATATCCAAATTAATGTTTAAATACTTTTAGATGATAAAAACAAAAGTAAAATACAAACTTCCGAAATTGCATAAGAATACCACGTCTTCAATCCATTATATTGATCAACAAATCACATCATCCATATTTGATCCTGTAATGATAAGTAATAACTAACAAATAAATTTAAATGAATATAAAGACAAACATAAACAAACTCATAAATTGTGAAGTCAAATGGACAAACACAACGAAAGTCCACGAACAAACGAAACATGTGTTCATGTCTTTCTGTTTAATTGATTGAGCAAAAGATTTAAACTTTGTTCATGGAACATGTACAAATGTCCAGTCAAACTGTTCAATGATCGGTTCGTTTACACACCTAAGTGAATTACAAAAATGCAAAAAGGCTGAAACTAAACATAGTAAGTAGTAAAACATCGCAAATCTCCCCTTGTTACAAATCTTGAACCACACTTTGATATTTAAATAGTGACATCAAACATAATTCAAAAACCATCAAAATTTGGATTCCATGACATACATTAACACCTAGAAATTAATAATAAACAAATATGAAGAATCAACGTAACGTTTTTACAGGAGACTGTGTAATGTTCTAATCCAAATGGAGAAATGATTGAAGAACTTAGAAATTAATAATAAAAAAATATGTAGACTATAATCTAATAGATGATAAGATGATTATGTTGAAAGAAAAGTAAAGTAAAATAAAACATGAAATACGCATTAAGGTTACCTTGTGTATAGAGTGCCAAGTGAAGTCAGCAATCATCATTCGTCAATCTCGGGTCGTCGTCCTTCCCAATAGCTAAATTAAAAAAAGAGTTAATTACATAGTTAGTCCCTGTGGTTTGCACAAAATAACAAACTTAGGTACTAATAGTTTCTGATAACATTCTAGGGTATTAACTTTTCATTTTGTAACGTTTGAGGGTATTAAGCTTATTTGTAGGCTTAAAATCACATTTTGTTAGTACCTAAGTATGTTATTTTGTGCAAACCACAGGGACTACCTATGTTATTACCTTAGAAGTTAATACCTCCAAACGTTACAAAATGAAAAGTTAATACCCTAAAAGGTGATTTTAAACTATTAGTACCTAAGTTTGTTATTTTGTGCAAACCACAGGGACTAACTATGTAATTAACTCTTAAAAAAAAATAGATTTGACGAACTTTTGTTAGCAATATTAATTCAAACAAAATTTAGTTTGCTAGCAAATCACATGCATAATGAAACAAATAGTGAAGTTTTGTATGTGTAATTTTTATATATCTTTCTAAAATATTATATGGAACGTAGCAAAGGTCATCGTATTGTTTAAAATTTTCTTCCATTGTAATGACATTTAAGAAAATTATAAAAAAAATACTGAATTTTTTTTAAAAAATTTTCTTCCACTGTAATGATATTTAAGAAAATAATAAGAAAATACTGAAATCAAAAGCAACGTCAAGCAAAATCAAATACCTTAATTATTTATTTTCTAAATTAAGAAAAGTTCACTATTGTTTTTTTAAAGGACGTGAGACTTATGTAGTAAAAAGGTTAGAAAAAAAAAAAGAATAAAGGAGATAAATCTTACAATGGAGCTTCAATACTTAGATCGGGAATGTGAGAAATTTTATGCCAATCTTCACCCTTCTCTCTTTCACACCTTTCACTTAGATGTTCACATCTTCTTATCTCAAGTTTGTTCAGATCCTTGAAACTCTGAATCTCATCCGGTAGAGAAAGTAATCCATTACAATTTTCAAATTTCAACTTTCTGATGCTTGGAAGATTACACGGTAAAGAAATTAATTTGTAACAACTTCTCAATTCTAAATCCTCCAGTTTTGGAAGATTATCTGGTAAAGAAATTAATTCCAAACACCAGCTGATCTTTAATCTTTGTAAACAAATAAACATATCGGTGTTATCTATTGACATGTTTATATCGTCAGCATGAAAACATTTCAAAGAATCCATGGATATCAACTGAATAACCCTAAGACTAGGGAGTCTCCCAAGTGGTGGAATATGCTCACAGTTATGACATCCATAGAAAAGGATTTCAACCAAATTCCTTAAATTGTCCATCCAACTTGGAGAAATGGTCTTTCCCATGTAATAATGCATTTTCAATATCTCTAAAGATGGATTTGGCTCTAATCCCTCAAGAACCTCTTCTTCGATGTATGGAAACATTTCTGGTGTACTTTCTTCCCAGAAGGTACCCATTTCCAACCAGTTTAACACCAACATCGATAGATTTGTTTTGCATATGAGATTGGCACTCTTGGCCTCACTTAAACCTTCAACATTCTTAAGTTCTTCTATCTCCAACTTCCCCTCAAGAAGATTTAAATCCCCCAATTCACTTATTTTGGCCCCTCTCTCCTTACCAACAGGAAAGCGTGGAAGCATTCGAAGACTAGTTAGTTTCTCGATTCCAAACGGCAAATGTCGGAGTGAATTACAACCACTGATGTCCAAACGTTGAAGGCTAATCATGTCTTTTAGGCCGTCAGGTAAAACTTCTATTCCCGAGCCTAGTAAGGTCAAGTATTTCAGATACCTGAGCTTGCAAATCGATTCAGGCAAATTACGCAGTCTCCTACAATAACATAAAATCAACACTTGCAAGTTTTGGAGATACATAATCGACTCAGGTAAAGCTTCTATACTTGACTTTGATAAATTCAAGTATCTCACATGTTTGAGTTTACAAATTGATTCTGGTAATGTCCTTAACTTTGTAAGAGCCAAGTGTAATGCCCTTACATACATGTGGTTGAAAAGTTGACTAATGCAACCTTCATCCCCCTCCCCGAACATGAATATTGACCTTAATGATGTTAACTTTCCTAAATCCTCAGATGATAAAATTAACTTTTCATCCAGACATGACCAGCTCAAATGAAGCACCTCATCTGGGATTTTAACCTCGTTACAAGCAGGCTCTATAACTAAACAATCATGTTTCATTACATGCCGTGCCATGTCATGCACTAGATCATGCATTTTACATCTATCAATACCATCCTCATATTTGCTACCCTTCTCAAACTGGAAGAGGGATTTCCAAATCAAACAATTAAAAATTTCTTCCCCTATCACATACAAGTTGTCTGTTTCTTCTCTGGGCGGAATGAAACCGTTTGCTACCCACAACAAGATCAGTTCATCTTTTTTTAGTTCATGACCTTTAGGAAACAAACAAAAATAAGAAAAACATCTCTTTAAATGTGGAACCAAGTTATCATAACTTAACTTTAAAGCAGGCAAGACATTATTTTCTTGTAAGTTCCATATGTTACTGTCTTTCACACGTTGCCAGTCGTTGCTACTACTTTTTGACCACATTAAGCTGCCCAAAGTCTTTACCGCCAAAGGCAGCCCCTTACATTTCACAACTATTTCCCTTCCAATAGGCTCTAGCTTACGTACGTCATCCCCCACTCTTCCTTGTGCAAATGCATGCTTCTTAAATAATAACCATGAGTTCTCTTCTGATAAACATCCCAATTGATGTCGTAGCTCGCCAACCTTAGCCATCATTCGACAAGTTCTCTCTGACCGTGTTGTCATCACAACAATACTTCCTTCTGCCCCACAACTTAATGTTCCACTTAATCTTTCCCACTCTTCCTTTTCGTTCTCCTCAGCCCAAACATCATCTAGTACAATTAAAAATTTCTTTTCCCTTAACTTGCTTTGAAGGGAAGCTTGCAACGTTTCCAGCTGTGTAGGTGTGCGCCCAGATTTATCTACGGACTCATCTACAGACTCGATGATTTTCTTTATAATCTCGTTGACTTGGAAGTTTTCAGAGACATACACCCAACATCGTAAGTCGAAATATTGATTAACACTCGTATGGTTATAGACTAATTGAGCTAGAGTAGTCTTTCCCATGCCTCCCATACCCCATATACCATACACCTGAATCTCACCATTGTCATATTTTCCTATATCTTTGTTGCATATCGTTCTTGTAACCATCTCCACCTCTTCATCTCTTCCTAAAATTTTTGAAGAATCAAGTATAAGCGAGCTCGTTTCCCTATTTGGCATCTCACCTTCAAGTCCCACATCTACATGACTTGTGTCACTAGAGGTCAAGTTAAACTTAAGTCTCTTAGATGCAATATCATCCAATTTTGTTCTTATGGCTTTAACTTTGTGAGCAGCCCTAACTCGAAACTTAAATTTGGAGATTAAGGCTCTTACCTTGTATTTGATGCCGTTTTCTTTGTAAAGTCGTTGTAGCAAAGCTTCAGTTGAGATGTCGTCCAGCACATCTTCAACCTTCAAGGATGCAGATCTGAGACGTCGAAGCCATAACTCTACAGCCTTTTCCTTGACTTGTTTTTCTTCTGCATCTTCAAGAACAGCCTGGATCTGCTCGAAATCTTCCTTGAGAGCCAAAATATCACCTTTGAATCGCCGAAGTAGACCAAACTCTTTGATAAGTTCAGAAGCCAGTCTCCCTATCACATCCTTCACAAGAGCTGAAACAGCTGCATCTCCCATGATTAATACTTCAGAATATTAGAATCAGAGAAAGATCAATGGTGATCCAAGAAGTTAAAGCTTGAAAACCAAAGCAAGAAAGTGAAGAAAAAGTGAAGGCAATTGATAGCTTTTTATAAAGACATGCCTTGACAACCCACAATTATACACTATTATATTATACAAGAAGAGAACTTATAGGTTATTATTTTCCCACTAGCCAATTCTACAATTGTTAAATCCATTTGCATACCATTAACTATCAGATAATGGTCCCTTGGTCCACTTTGCATACCTCATTACCTCATTCCACTATCACATTTTCATTATTATACTTTTAACACCTACCACACCATCACACTCCAATACACCACCACAATCATTAACCCACACCTAATCATAACACTTGAATCAAGTTCCACGACCGTGATATACATCATGGTATTTCTCTTCACCATCGTGAAATTCCCACTTGCGGCGGTGTTTCACTTTCACATTCATCACACCCGTGATGGGGGGTTTGACGGGGGTGCCCAGACCACCCTTAGAAAAAACGATACGTATCTTAATAGCCATGATTGATCTTTACAGAACGTATTTTATAGTAATGTAGATAAATAAAAATAAATCAAATTTATGGTATGTTGTGTGTTCAATTAACAGTTTGGAAGAAAGAAAACTTACGGTTATCGGTATTTCATTTGTAACCAAATAACTGAATCAAACTAGAGCTGAACTTTGAAATCTGCATTCAGTTTTCGGTTCGGGTTTGACCCAACCTTGGTCATCTTCTATTTCACGAAATATAATTATGGGGTGTTCAAGGCTCAGGCTTGACCCAAACCGCTAACTGCGATTTCAGGGAACACCAAACCAAATCGGCCAGCCCAGCCGATTTGGCAGTTTAACGGTTCTGTTTTGACAATGTAAACCCATTTTTTCTTTTAAAAATCATTAACTTGTATTAAAAACTTTTAACATGACAAAAGATGGTTAACGTTTAAAATACATATACTTAACGTAACTCCATCATCGTCATCATCATCATCATACTCGGTAAATCCCACAAATAAGTTAGGATCTGAGGAGGGTAAGATGTAGACACTCTTACCTCTACCCGTTAGGAATAGAGAGACTGCTTCCAGTGAGACCCCCGGCTCGATAGTAGTTTTGTATCAAGCCTTGGACATAAGGCACATAACACTCAGCAATTAAGACAAAGGCCGATTAGTGTACGTACTCCCTTGTCTTTCGTCTATCAACGCCACCACATGATGCATGATTAACCCCTCTTTTAACGTTATTTTCACAAAATTAGTAAAATAACGTTAAAATTAGTGCACTTTCACTTTTGCCCCCCGAGCGCCCACACATATATACATTATATGCGTATACCGCCAGCGGCGCGTTTATATACTTAACGTAACTACGTATTTCAAAAACTAATAAAATACAAATAATAAAGGTTAAACTGCCAGTGGTTGCATGCCCCGTTCCAAATTCCAAACCGGACCAAATCGTTAAACCAGCCGATTCGGTTTCATGGCTGCCCGGACCGGATCGTTAAACCGCCAAACCGTCAAAACCGAACTGTGAACTACACCTTTCGGATCTCAAACCAGCCAAACTAGTTGACTTGTTTTGGGTTGGGAATGACAGCCGGTTTCAACGGTATACTGTTGCCTGAAGTATAATAGATATAATACCAGATCCATTATATTATCCCTTTAGTTAATGCAAAATGCAACTTTGGCAACACAAATAACTAATTAAACGCCACACATTGTACTGATGTAGCCTAAGATGACTTGTACTTTGTACAATATAAGTTGTTCATTTTGAAATCGTTGAATTCAGACTAAAATGTTGATACACGCAGATAAACAAATAACTGATCTGCATGGCAAGCAAGAAGATCCTTTCTGGACAAAAAACCTGACTGAAAACTATCTTGAATCCAGTTGAAGGATATATCCTCTGTAGCCACCTGAGATCATTAACCATGTTAAAACCAGCTGACGAAAACAACATATAAAAAGTATTAAAAATTGGTTTTGACGTTTATCAGGTTTACATTTGGTGATCGCGGATAAGTAAATTCATAGTCTCTTAAGTCCAATAACAGTAAGTGTGCCAACATTCGCAATTGTCGGTTCTATCATTGTACAACGCTGGAGAAGTAAGCGGAAACAAAAGATATACAAAGCTTATAGCCCCTGCTACAAATCCTACGCTCACCAACCCTGAAATTTCCACTCAAAAAAGTTGTCAATTTAATAAAATATTTAGCGATAAATAAACCAAGAAAATAACTGTGTATATGAGTATGCGTTTCGTTACATGTTCTTCGTGAAAAGAAGGCAGGAAGCCCAATGATGTTGCAGAAAATATGTGACACGAGCGGCGCTGCTATATGTCCTGCAATTAACAAGAAAACTACACGTGAGCTGAAACCGAAAAACCGACCCATTTGATTAACCGATTGTTCAATTTTGATTTTTTAATAACCGAAAAATTATGTTTGGTTTCAGATTTATATAGTAAACCAAACCATCCAGTTTTACTTTTATGTAGATTTATGTAAATTTTACATGAGACATAAACATGTTTCACCTGGTGAAAATAAGATAATAAAAAATAACACAATTATCACCAACCAGTTCGAACAAAGAGAAATGATGCATATGACCCAAATATCACTGTGTAGCCAAGCTGGAAACCTGAGAAATATTACAAAAATATTTTACGAGTCAGCAATCAACGCATGATGTTTTCAACTTTTCATGGCCAATATAATTAAAACCCTGAAAAGCAAGAAGTGGCAATTTCGACCCACTTACGTTTGAATGGGTCAATTTGTGTAATGTTTTTATCTCTAACGGGTCAAACTAGTAAAAAATAAAATAGCTAAAAGGGGTCAAATGGGTCGAACATACCTACAACCATGGAAGCTTTCAGCAAGCTGGTATTTTGTTGCATGTAGTACTCCAGTAAATGGTTCAAGTGAGCTGTAAATATAAAGTTTACCAAATAATGAAAATTTACTTATAACTAAACAAATATAGAAAATTTATCAAAGAAACAGAAATGTTATCTCATAACTGAAAAAAGAAGAAAAAATGTTTAAAAAAATAACCTTTATTAAAGACTATAAATAGTAATTACTATATCCTTTACATGAGTTATGTTTTTTAAAATGCTAGAAAAAATGTAGTACTTACCTAGGCTAAAAAGAACAGGAGAGAGAAGTATTACTGTATATGCTTTAAATCCTCCACATAGAAGTAAAGATATCATACAAGCTCTGAAAACTAACTCTTCCGTAAGGGGAGCCTGTGAATTATATAATACAAGAAAATCACTTGGATGATAAAAAGTAATTACAACTTTAAAAACAACTGAAATAGCAAACTGACCACAATATACATTCTCCAAACTGAAATATCGTAAACAGCTGAAACCATCCAGTTAATGAGGTTTTGAAGACCACACTTTAAGCCATGAAATGATATATCTATCTGACGGTCCCCATGTTCGGCCCATGAGCTCCAAATTGATAAAATTTTGAGGATAAACGAGCCGATATACATTAAAGAAGTCAGGCAAAGAGGAAAAACCACAGCTTCCCACTGTTTCATACATAAAATTCCATTTTCAGCAGAAAATTTAAGCAACTCACTAACCCTTTTTAATCTGCAAATTATGAAAAATGAATAAGTTGATGAAAACCATCAACCGTGCGTGTTATGTATACAAACAAATTGAATACTCACCGTGTGGTGTAGACGGATACCATAAGCACTAAGCAAGTAGGACATGTTCCACCTCTTTATCTGAATGTATCAAGAAATATGGTGACATGTCAGCTTCTCAAAAAGGAAAATATAGAATTAAGAACATATTTTATTGCAGGATTTTGCTTGACATGAACCCCAGTTCTAGACTCACACACACTGCTTGGTAAGGTATTTCAACTCTAGAGTTCAGGTCAAACGTCTTATAATGACTTCTTGACAATGAGTTGCTTTATGACAGGTTAATGGGTCTGGTGGGTTGAGTCGAGTAACGCTTAAAATGAAAATCCTATTTAATATTGTTCAAGTGGGAACAAGATGTAAATTAGTGGTTTTGTGTAGTTTGACTTATTGAAGTCAAAGATATTAATTGATGATCAATTGACCAACAACCATGTTGGAAAATTTCCAATTGGGTATGAAATGGTTTAAGAATCTAAAATACCTTTACTTGGTGAATAGGACCCCAGAAATTGGTGTTAAAATGTATCAATGGGCCAAACGAGTCGACGAGTGGAAAAGTATCAAAACGTGATTTTTAAACATTGAAATATTTGAGATATACAATTTAGGAAGGTGTACTTTAGTTGAAATTAGAAGAACAGGTACTAAAATGGTGAAATGGATGTTTTACATTAATAATCTATATATTTAAACCATTTTTTTCCCATTCGTGAGACAATGATGGTTTATTTGAAACAAAAAGTTAAGTAAAGCGGTTCAAAAGGTCACTTATTATAACATAAGGTTCATAGACACTAATAGTGCACGTGGATGGAGTAACTCGAGGTGAGATTATTTTCAAATCATTTGAATTATATGTTTTTCTTATGCTTATAATATGTTTTTCTTATGTTTTTATTTCATTTTTGAAGGTGTATGGCCTCTTTGTTAGTAAGAAACGGCTTTTTTAGGGGTTTTATGACCCAAGGAAACGGTTGTTAACTTGTTATCAGCAAAGATGTGTAAACAATACATTGGAAGCCTGTTTTTAAGCATGGTTTAAACTTTTTACTTGGATAACGGGTCAAACAAGTACAAGATAAAACTTAACTAAAACAACAAGTGTTAGATGGTAACGGGTCAAACAAATAAAGTACTAAGAGATCAATTTAGGTATTTTTATGGTAACGGGTCAAACAAATAAAGTACTAAGAGATCAGCTAAAATAAACAGGTCAGACACCTTAGATGAATGATCAATCAGAATTCCACCATTATGCTAACTTCCTAAAACTTTCAAAATCAGGATTAACTTGTAAACAAATCAATCTATTTTGAGGATCACTTATCTACCATTTAATATAAGTGAACTATTAAGGACTAGATCACTAGAACCATCCTCCATATTACAGAAACAAATCAACTAACTGGTCATGAATGTAGGTTACCTAAAATACCAAATTATATCATAGTGTCGCTATAGCGAATAGCGTATAGGTCGAAGGTCGCTACAGGGTATGTAGCCATAAATAGCGGGATTTAAGTTATTTATTTTTTTTAATATAAATATCGATTAAATATTGCTATAAATTAGCTGGATTTAAGGTTATTGTTAAATATTCATGTCAAATAGTGTATATACCAAGGTATTTTGATATAATATACATATAAATAAAACTTTAAATTTTTTTTCTAGTGTGTCACTATTTATAAAATAGTGACCGCAATTTATTTCTATTCGCTATGTAGCAAGTTGTCGCTATTCGCCATTAACAACTATGAAGTATACATAAAAAAACCCTAGTTATTGATTTTGGTTAATTGAAGTATTAACTTATTTTGTTTAGCCTCTTGCCCGTTTGGGTCGGGGGTTGGTTCTAATGAAGTTTTCTTGTCAAAAAAAAAACATCTTTCACAATTCCCGAATCTTCATTACTAACTATTTAACACTTCCTTTATTCAACCCTTACACGTGCTTTCCATCTTAGTAATAGAATGAAGATATAAACTTTTTAAAGATCACTTCCCTACTATGTAGTTAATATCCCGATATATCAGTGATATATCGGTTATCAGTCCCCTGCCGAGACGTCGGTGCAAAATATCGGTACCGATAATATCGACGATGACCGATATTTGACCAATATTTGACCGATATATCACCGATTTTCCAGATATCAGTACCTTTCTTCTTAGTTCTGCCATTCGTCTTTTCTTCTTATTGTTGCTATTAGTGTTTTAAGTCTTAATTTTTAGTTGTTAGTGTTATATGTTAGTGTTTTAAGTCTTAGTCAGTTTCTACTTGCTATAATTGTTAGTGTTTTGCAAAATTTGTTAATGGTAGGAGAGTATACTGAATTGTTAGTGTTAAGTACAACAAACAATATTTCATTCCAATCATCAGGGCAAATTACATAAGGATAGCAGGTAGACGAGCAACAAACTGCGCCGCCATATATATCCCAAACATGAATTGTTAGTGTTAAGTTGCTATATATATAAATTAAGCATGATATTAAAATTGCCGATATCCCACCGCGATAACCAATATCTCAAATATCAGTTCTTGACCGATATCCGATATTTTACCGCATTAACTACTTAGCTTCCCTACAACACTCTGAATATTACATTATTACATGAACAAATTTAACTAACTGGTCATAAATTCAAAATACCCAAAACCCCAAATCACAAATAACAAAACCCTAGTAACTAATTCCAACAACCAGCAACCAACCATCCAACAATCAAAATGTAAACACAGAGAATAAACAAACAAACAGAGAATTGAATAAGAAAACTTACAGGAAGAATAAAGGCGCAGACAAGAAGTGAAACGACGGTGGAGATACCGGCGCAAATGAACCGTCGGATCATGAAGGTTTTGAAAGATGAAGGGGGTGGGAGACGGAGGATTAATGTGGGGGAGTAGAGGATTGCGACGTACAAGATAGTCATGCCGATACATGCTACGATTGCTAGCGGTGCCGGAACACCACCGGCGCCGGAGTATGACTCCATTGGTGGCTCGATGTGGTTCTCCTCCAGATTGGGGGTTTTGAAATGGTTTGGACTGTTGACTTCCCAAAGACTAAACCGGCGTCGTTTCCTTCTCGAGTCGAACTACCTCTACACTTCTAACCAATGCTTTTAAAAAAACCCATTTTTATCATACCAGGCTAGGCTCTAAAATGGTTTAATCGGGTTCAATCGGGTTATTAGTAACCCTATTACATAATTTCATAAAATAAAAATAAAAAATAAATCTAATTTCAATTAAGATTTGTGTAACGGATCATGACTTTATCTAAAAGAACAATTATTATCTTGTAAAATGTTAAGTACTAGATTAGAACCCCGTGTATTACACGGGTTGAATAAATATAATATTATATAAACGACTAGTTTTAGTCAAAGTTAAATGGAATTCAAAGAGAGGAGCTGAATATACTTGGGAGCTGGAATCAGAAATGAAGAGAAAGTATCCACATTTATTCCAGTAAATCTCGAGGACGAGATTTTTATTAAGGTAGGGAGAATGTAACAACTCTCATCAAAAGTCCTAATTATTATTTTAATTTGGCCAATAGGAAACCCTAATTGAGAAACCCAAGTGATTCTGCACAAACCCTAAAATTTTCAGAACAATCGGAATCAGGATCAGGGCCCCTAAAACTTAGGGGGGATAAACCCTAGTAATGATTATCTATAGAAATTGCTGTCAAAATGTAAATTTACGATTTTAACAACTCAGATAGGCTAGTCCCAGACGTGGCAAGTCTATAGTAAAAACGTGTCCCTTGCGCACCGCAAGGGTTGGAGTGTTACGGTGCGCAAGGGTTGATTACGCACCGCAACAATGATAGGCTTACGGTGCGCAAGCTTAACTAAATTTTGACTATAAATAGCAGACATTGGGACTTGAAATTTGGCATACGTTCGACGAAGAATTTCGTTTCAGATATCGAATTTCTTTCTGTTTACCACAAATTAACACACACTAATCACGAAGTACTACCGCAATCAGGGTAATAACTCGATCGCTATTACGATTCAACGTCCGATCGATTCTAACTATCCAACGATTGTTTAAGTGCCGCTCAAATTGAGATTATACTTTGATAATTCATCGTGATTTCGACTTGAATGTTTGAGTACTGCTCGAATTCGGACTATACTCTGTCATTCGTTGTGAATCCGCTGGATTGTTAAGTATTGCACTAATAAATCGTTGTGAGGGTTTAATCTCGTGAATTATCGTAACTGCTGTATTAGTTACTAACCTGTTGTGTGTGCATTGTTATTTAAATTAGGTTAATCAAGGCTAATCAGTAGGCTTATATTCTGCTCGTTAAATCTACAATGTGAGTCATTCTCTTTTTATCAAATTGCTTTATAAATTCTTAAAAATATTTTCAAAGGTTATAATTACAGTGATTAAGTTTATGTAATCACCAAATTACAGCCGGTATGTGGGGTATTGTGAACAGTATTACAGTTTTATCACTTTAGGTGGGCGAACCTAAATTTAGTGATATTCGTCATTCATTGGGGCAGCCAATGGTGATATGACCACAGTCACCGTAAAGATTCGAGTGACAAATACTGTGGGTAGTTGGTTTGATATCAGAAACATTGTAATCTCTCTTAATACTGTTAATTATAACAAACGAGTCGTTTTAGTAAAACTGAATGATTCACTCAGTATTTCCCTGCTGACAAAACCTTTTTCAAACATGTTTCAGGTGATCTATTGTGAGCACAGGAAAAGTGCCGTGGAGCACTACAAGCTTAGAAAGTGGCTCAATGTAATTAAATAAAGAAACGTGTTTTAAGAAATAAAAGATTTCCCAGTGAAATCACTTATTTGTAAATTATGGGATTTATCCCTATATTATATACAAACGAGCAGTTTTACTATTAATCGATCCTGTTTAAAAAGACTTCCGCTGTCACCAAATTAGATACCATCGGATTTCCTGCCTCGCGACTCTGGACCGGGTCAAACCGGGGTCAAGGGCCGTGACAGGAAAAGGTGGTATCAGAGCCACTGATTTAAGCTTACTATGGATTTTAGCCTATTAAAATTTATTGAGAAATACTTAGGAAATTTACTTGCTATTCTGTGGAAATATGTTTTATTAACTGATTAATTGTTGAATTACAGTATGGGTAAACAAAAGATTTCTGCTATCTACCACAAATTAGATACTGCACCCACAGAAAAAGGAACCTCTTCCTCCAAGCACCCAGCAGAAATGGAAGAAGGGATTTTTGTCCGTAAAGCAAATTATGAAAATCCTCTTTCCCAAGATAAAAGAAATTTGATTCTTAGAAAAGGACAGGAGAAAATAAAGAAACCCCAAATCAAGAAAGTGAGGTTTAATTCAGAAATCCAGGAATTAGGCAATAGGTCAACTTGGGAAGACACATTAGATGAAAAATGGGCAAACCTTTATATGCTAGCTACCGTAGCAGAGAATGCAAACCTCTAAAAAGATCAATAAGCCTCTAGTCTAGTAGAAAATTAATCTCCAATAAATAAATAAAGTATAGTGTGTTCTCTTTCCTGTAGTCTTTTTGTACAAATCCGTATGCAATAAAACTTTAATGTTTATTGTAAAACTTTGTTCCAAAGTTTTAACTTAGCATTTTTGTGCATTTTGCATATATGCTATCCAGCATGAGTGAGATATCGGAAGCATTTCAGAATCTCAACCTCTACCCAGTACCAATTGAAGTCTCCCACGACTTTACTGGTTATATTGCTGATATAGAGGAACCCCTGGAATTCCAAGCTCCACCGCTGGAAAAAGCAAAACTTAAAAAGAAAAGAAGATATGTAGGATGGAGGAAAGTGCGCAGGAGAAAGCCAGTTACTAGAAAACTCCCTAAAATATAAAACCCTATAAACAAAGGAAAAGGAATCGAAATCGGAGAAAATTCTAATCCAGCAGAGATATAAATCAGGAAAGATTCTAAACAAAAAGGAATAGAAATTGGAGAGAGCTCCAGACAAACAGAAGAAATCACATTTCAAGAAGAAATAGACCGTCTACTGGCAAATTGTGATGTCATTAGCCCTATCCATAATAATCTATATCCTTACCTAGAAACCCAACTTTCTGTGAATCTGGAACCAGTTATTCCAAACCCACTAATCCACACTCAACCTTTAGGTCAAATGGAAGAATGGTGGACAAATGACTGGCAATTCGAAAATATCATCAACAGTCCTTATTCATTTCTTCCACAGTTTGATCCAGAACCAATCCCCAATCCTCCAATGAGCAACGAAAACTTAGCCGAACTTCGTCTTTGGGGTGAAGAGTTAATTGATGCAGGAAATAGGATTAGGGATATTGGAGAAAGGGTTACTTGGAAGTACGACGAAAGGGAACGTCGCTACTAAACTGTCAGTTGACCAAAGAATAGAGGGGTTGGGAAGAATGTCTGTATATTAATAATAATAGTTAAATATAACTCTGTAAAATGGGAAATAAAACATTGTAAGATAAATAGTGTGTATGGATGCCTATATAATATATAAAGTAAAATAGAAGTCGAAACATCGACAATTTTGGATACATATATTTGTGTTGTAAGATTTTAGGTGCTTTTGTGAAATTGTTTTATTTACAAATTATTTGATACTAATAGTTATATTTATAATAATTATCAGATGGAAAACGCTAATAACGAACCAGTAAATGAGGTTAATCAGTCAGAGCAACATCCGGGAGATCAATATATGACTAGACAAGATATCGAAAATATTGTTGCTCAGGGGATAGCTAATGCTATTCCAGCATTCGTTGCTGCTATAAAGAATCCAATTGAACCACAACACATCGTTCCTAGTAAACGTATTTCTGAAGATAACTTCAGTAATAGTGTAAACGGAGGCAATGATAATATCAATCATAATGCAGAACCACCTCAAGCTCCATTTACTAAGAAAATGAAAGCCGCAACGCCTGGTTGCACTTTCAAAGAATTTCTTGCTTGTAAACCCACTGAATTTGCAGGCAATGAAGGAGCAACTGCATCACTGCGTTGGTTAGAGAAAACCGAAGCAGTAATTGCAATAAGTAAATGTGCTAAAGATGATCAGGTCATGTACGCATCAAATCTTTTCAAGGAAGGAGCACTCGAATGGTGGAACACGGTGCTACAAGCTAAAGGAAGAAATAGGGCTTATGCCATGAACTGGGAAGAATTTAAAAGTCTTGTAGAAAGGAAATTCTGTCCTGAATATGAAAAGGAACAAATGGCAAATAAGTTTCTAAATCATCGTATGGTAGGAGTAGAGTGTCGCGGTTATACTTCGACATTATTTGAATATGCTAGAGTGGTACCAACACTAGCTTCGCCAGAACCGGTACTCATTTCTCGCTACATTTGGGGACTGATTAGTGAAATTCGCAATATCGTTAAAGCCGCGAGACCTCGCACTATTGACGATGCTGTGGAATTAGCTAATACCCTAACTGATGAATTAGTGCGCACAAGAGAAGAAGATCGAAAGAAGGAATTGGCTCAAAAGATTACTCAAGGATTTCGTGTGGGTAATGATAATAATAGGTTCAAGAAAAGGGGAAGAAGACAATCTGCACAACCGCCTTTTTGCAGCAATTGCAAAAAGAATCATTTTGGAAGATGCAATGTAAATTGCAACTTCTGCAAAATGGCAGGACATCGTGAAGAAAATTGCAAAAAGAAAACCATAGTCTGCTATAACTGTGGAGAAACAGGACTTTAAAAAACAGAATGTCCTAAATTAATTAAACCCGCAGACAATAAAGGCAAACCAGCTGAAGGAACAACAAAGAAGAATGCCCGAGCATTTCAGCTAACCACTCAAGAAGCTGAACTAATCCCCGACGTCATAGCTAGTACGTTCTTGGTCCACGACGTTTATGCAAAAGTATTATTTGACTCTGGTGCAAACCAAAGTTTTATCAATACTTTATTTTGCCAAGCTCTTAACTTACCCTTAACCACCCTTAGGCAAATTTTTACAGTCGAAACGGCAGATGGAAATTCTGTTAACATAAATAAGGTTTTGCAAAAAGGAAAGATAGAACTATTAGGCCATAAGTTTTCTGCAAACCTGTTACCTATGAAATTAGCCGAATTCGATGTTGTGTTAGGAATGGATTGGTTAGTAGCCAACCATGCTCGAATTCTATGTGATAAGAATTCTATAGAAATTCCGGCACCCACCGGAGAAGTAATTGTGATTACAGGAGATAAACCACGTAAGCCTATGAAGTTCATATCAGTAATGAAAGTTGCTAATTATGAACGAAAACAAGGAATAGTATATATGATTTCAGTAATCATTAGTACTAAGGGTAAAGAACTTAAGGAAATTCCTGTAGTCTCAGGGTATCCGGATGTATTCCCAGAAGAATTACCAGAATTACCACCAGATAGGGAGGTAGAATTTAGGATTCATCTAATTCCAGGAACTACACCGATAGCTAAGGCACCTTATCGGTTAGCACCCACCGAAATGTTAGAACTGAAAAAGCAATTAGATGAATTAATAAGTAAAGGTTTCATACAACCTAGCTCATCCCCTTGGGGAGCGCCAGTGTTGTTTGTAAAGAAGAAGGATGGATCGATGAGAATGTGTATCGATTATAGAGAATTGAATAAGGTTACAATTAAGAATCGGTACCCATTACCTAGGATTGATGATCTTTTTGATCAACTTCAAGGCGCTAGGTATTTTTCTAAGATAGACTTAAGATCTGGATATCACCAGTTGAAAGTACAAGAAGAAGACATACCTAAAACTGCTTTCCGAACTAGGTATGGCCATTATGAGTTTACAGTCATGCCCTTTGGACTAACAAATGCCCCAGCAGCATTTATGGACATGATGAATCGGATCTGTAAACCATACTTGGATAAATTTGTAATCGTATTCATCGACGATATACTTATTTATTCCAAAAGTCAAGAAGAACATTGTGAACACTTGCATGCACTCTTAACTTTGTTAAGAAAAGAAAAGCTTTATGCCAAATTCTCAAAGTGTGAATTTTGGTTAAAGGAAGTGCAATTCCTAGGACACATGGTGAATCACGAAGGTATTCACGTAGACCCTGCTAAAATAGAAGCAATCACTAAATGGAAGGTCCCACAAACAGCTATGGAAATTAGAAGTTTTATAGGTTTAGCTGGGTATTATAGACGGTTTATTAAGGATTTTTCCAAGATAGCCGTACCATTAACTAAGTTAACCTGTAAAGCCACTAAGTTTGAATGGGGACATAAGCAAGAAGAAGCTTTTAAGATTTTAAAACACCGATTGACGAATGCTCCAATTTTAGCATTGCCCGAAGGAACAGAAGATTTTGAAGTATATTGTGATGCTTCAAAATTAGGATTCGGATGTGTATTGATGCAACGCAAAAAGGTAATTGCGTATGCCTCCCGACAGTTGAGAAAGCACGAGGAGAATTATACGACTCATGACTTAGAATTAGGAGCCGTAATTTTTGCCTTGAAAATTTGGAGACATTATCTGTATGGAAGTAAGTTTACTGTTTATACAGATCATAAAAGTTTAAAGTATATATTTGGGCAGAAAGAGTTAAATATGAGGCAAAGAAGATGGATGGAAGTTCTAAGTGATTACGATTGTGATATTCAATATCACGAAGGAAAGGCAAACGTAGTTGCAGATGCCTTAAGTCGTAAGTATCAGGAAAAACAAAAGCGAGTCCGTGCTCTCAAACTAAATCTACAAATAGATTTAATGGAACAATTGAAGAATGTTCAAGTTACAGCAATCAAGGATGATGCTGAAGGAATGAAAGGACGAATGAAGGAATTAGAACAAAGAGTAGATGGAATTTGGAGATTCCACAAAAGTAGAATTTGGGTACCTAAGCAGGGAGACTTAAGACCTAAGATTTTAGAAGAAGCTCATAAATCTAGGTATACTATGCACCCAGGAAACAATAAGATGTACCAAGATTTAAGAAAGAACTTTTGGTGGATAGGAATGAAAAAGGATATAGCACAATATGTTTCTAAATGTCTTACTTGTTCACAAGTTAAGGCAGAACATCAGAAACCCTCAGGTCTACTACAACAATTAGAAATGCCTGTATGGAAATGGGAACTTATAACAATGGATTTTGTTACTAAGTTACCCAAAACCAGAAAAGGTAATGATGCGATTTGGGTAATTGTGGATCGATTAACCAAATCTGCTCACTTTCTGCCTATGAAAGAAACCTTTAGTATGGAAAGATTGGCAAAGTTGTATGTAGATGAAATTGTATCTCTACATGGAGTTCCACTCTCCATTGTATCAGATAGAGATAGTCGTTTCACTTCTCATTTCTGGAAAAGTTTCCAGCAAGCTATGGGAACTCGACTCAATCTGAGTACTGCATATCATCCCCAAACAGACGGACAAAGTGAAAGGACAATCCAAACTCTGGAAGACATGCTCCGAGCATGTGTAATAGATTTTGGTGGAAATTGGGATGATCACTTACCTCTGATTGAATTCTCCTACAATAACAGTTATCATTCAAGTATTGAAGCTGCTCCATTTGAAGCACTGTATGGAAGAAAGTGCAGAACTCCAGTATGTTGGGCAGAAATAGGAGAAAATCAATTATCAGGTCCGAAGATAGTACAAGAAACGACCGACAAGATTACTCAAATCAAGGAAAGATTGAAGACGGCTCGAGATCGCCAGAAGAGTTATGCAGACAATAGATGCTGGCCGTTAGAATTCCAAGTTGGAGACAAAGTATTGTTAAAAGTTTCTCCTTGGAAAGGAGTTGTTCGATTCGGTAAGAAAGGAAAACTAAGTCCAAGGTACGTAGGACCATTTTCAGTGATCCAACGTATAGGACCAGTTGCTTATCGGTTACAACTACCAGAAGAATTAGCTGGAGTACATGATGTATTTCATGTATCCAATCTTAAGAAATGTTTATCAGACGAATCACTGGTAGTACCTCTTCAAGATATAGAGGTAAACGAAAAGCTAAAATTTGTTGAAAAACCTCTTCAAATTGAGGATCGAAAGATCAAGTTTCTCAAACATAAACGACTAGTTTTAGTCAAAGTTAAATGGAATTCAAAGAGAGGAGCTGAATACACTTGGGAGCTGGAATCAGAAATGAAGAGAAAGTATCCTCATTTATTCCAGTAAATCTCGAGGATGAGATTTTTATTAAGGTAGGGAGAATGTAACAACTCTCATCAAAAGTCCTAATTATTATTTTAATTTGGCCAATAGGAAACCCTAATTGAGAAACCCAAGTGATTCTGCACAAACCCTAAAATTTTCAGAACAATCGGAATCAGGATCAGGGCCCCTAAAACTTAGGGGGGATAAACCCTAGTAATGATTATCTATAGAAATTGCTGTCAAAATGTAAATTTACGATTTTAACAACTCAGATAGGCTAGTCCCAGACGTGGCAAGTCTATAGTAAAAACGTGTCCCTTGCGCACCGCAAGGGTTGGAGTGTTACGGTGCGCAAGGGTTGATTACGCACCGTAACAATGATAGGCTTACGGTGCGCAAGCTTAACTAAATTTTGACTATAAATAGCAGGCATTGGGACTTGAAATTTGGCATACGTTCGACGAAGAATTTCGTTTCAGATATCGAATTTCTTTCTGTTTACCACAAATTAACACACACTAATCACGAAGTACTGCCGCAATCAGGGTAATAACTCGATCGCTATTACGATTCAACGTCCGATCGATTCTAACTATCCAACGATTGTTTAAGTGCCGCTCAAATTGAGATTATACTTTGATAATTCATCGTGATTTCGACTTGAATGTTTGAGTACTGCTCGAATTCGGACTATACTCTGTCATTCGTTGTGAATCCGCTGGATTGTTAAGTATTGCACTAATAAATCGTTGTGAGGGTTTAATCTCGTGAATTATCGTAACTGCTGTATTAGTTACTAACCTGTTGTGTGTGCATTGTTATTTAAATTAGGTTAATCAAGGCTAATCAGTAGGCTTATATTCTGCTCGTTAAATCTACAATGTGAGTCATTCTCTTTTTATCAAATTGCTTTATAAATTCTTAAAAATATTTTCAAAGGTTATAATTACAGTGATTAAGTTTATGTAATCACCAAATTACAGCCGGTATGTGGGGTATTGTGAACAGTATTACAGTTTTATCACTTTAGGTGGGCGAACCTAAATTTAGTGATATTCGTCATTCATTGGGGCAGCCAATGGTGATATGACCACAGTCACCGTAAAGATTCGAGTGACAAATACTGTGGGTAGTTGGTTTGATATCAGAAACATTGTAATCTCTCTTAATACTGTTAATTATAACAAACGAGTCGTTTTAGTAAAACTGAATGATTCACTCAGTATTTCCCTGCTGACAAAACCTTTTACAAACATGTTTCAGGTGATCTATTGTGAGCACAGGAAAAGTGCCGTGGAGCACTACAAGCTTAGAAAGTGGCTCAATGTAATTAAATAAAGAAACATGTTTTAAGAAATAAAAGATTTCTCAGTGAAATCACTTATTTGTAAATTATGGGATTTATCCCTATATTATATACAAACGAGCAGTTTTACTATTAATCGATCCTGTTTAAAAAGACTTCCGCTGTCACCAAATTAGATACCATCGGATTTCCTGCCTCGCGACTCTGGACCGGGTCAAACCGGGGTCAAGGGCCGTGACAGATGGTCCAATAATAAATGCACTAATGACCTGTCATTGGGGTAATGCAAAAACCTAATTAACCTAGGTAGCTAGGGTAAGTCAGGTATCGCATCCATGAGGAGCATGTGGTCAACACTACATGTTTTGTTCAATTGTTTATTTTAAAACTTAATTTTAAAACCGATATTTTTATGGTTGGTTTGATTAATTAAAAACTACTATAAACTGAAATTGATTGAATTGGGAAACAAGAATTAAAAAGGTGATCACACCCGGGCTTTAGGTTTTAGATGCACAATGTATGACCAAGTTAACTTATATAATTGAAAGCCATCTAGACATAGCTAATTAATGGTTAGATACAAGTAGTGATGCACAAATCGGGTTTTTTTAAAAACCGGTTTTGGGTATGGAACCGAGTTCGGGTAGGATCGGGTTTTACAAAATCGGGTTTTTTTTTAAAAACCGGGTCGGGTCCGGGTCCGGGTTTTCTAACAAAAATGTATACCCTATATACCCGGGTTCGGGTAGGGTTCGGGTCGGGTTTTATAAAACCCAGGAATTATAATACCCTATTTCCGGGTTCGGGTCCGGTTCGGGTATTCATCGGGTAGGGTTCGGGTATGCATCGGGTTGGGAAAAAACCCGCACCGGGTATTAAAAAAACCCGACCGGGTATTAATGTTTCTTTATATGTTTTAGTGGATGGTGCCTATTGAAATTTTAATGACATTTCTAAATTTAAATTCGATAGTGCTAGATCGAAGGAATAGTCCTGATTTGAATCCTTTTGGATTACATAAACAACAATATATTTTATTTGCTATGTTATGTTTTAACCAAGTTCCATCATTTTTTCATTTTTTTGTATTAGACAAACACCAATGGATCTTTCCATAGAGGGGAATAATGACCAAATACTTCAAATATCATTAGAAACCTAATAATTAAACAAGATTACATCAAAGTGCACACATAATTTTGTTAAATCATAAGAACTAGAAGTCTTAATGTTTGAAAACATAGATAAAATAACATAGATAGGACTTGAATCGTCTTCGCTTCTTGATCTTCTTCTTTTTGGTTGAAAAATAAGTAGTTTTTTGTAATATATTATAATGTATATAAAAATAAAAATACATAACAAGTAAACAATCTGAGCTAAGCTGAGCCAATCTACCAAGCGAGGCAAACCCAGCCAATCTAGCTCGTTGCGGGCCGGCCGAGCTAGACTCACTTTTTAACCAAGCTGAGCCGGCTCGGCTTAGTTTCAAACCGACCCACATCAAGCAATCATTTTCCGAGCTACATCCGAGGGAGCTCCGAGCCGGGAGCTTTTTGAAAAACCCTAGTTTGCTATTGGGAATATATGTCAATTCAAGCTGCTTTATTCAAGCCCAGCCCAGCCCAATAGAGATCCTAGCCCAGCAATATCTTTATGTCTCTTGAGCCCAGCAACATCTTTATATCCACGCTCAGCATGTAACAACAAAAAACAAACATTAATATCAAGAATTATGTATAACTATACAAACTACTAAACTGATCACTTATTGTATTTATTTTAACAATGTACCCATTTATTATTTTATTTTAACATGTTCATATATCAAGCAGCTTGTTGTCTTTTTATCTTCTGTCTCTGTTTGGATGTATTAGTTTGCTATCGGGAAAATACTCATTTATAATTTTATTTTAACAGGTTCATATATCTTTAGTCGGTAAAAACAAAATGAGAATTTCATGGATTACCGACGACCGTACTCTGGCAACCATACACTACGGTACATCATCGGGAAAACACGAATATTCCGTATCTTCTTATCAACATTTAAATTACACATCAGGTCAAATACATGACGTAACAACAGGCCCATTGGAGCCCAGTACCAAGTATTATTACCGTTTTGCCCCTGGGTCAGCTATCTACTCTTTCAAGACTCCTCCCGCCAAATTTCCAATAAAATTTGCTATTTCAGGTTACAAATTTGCAGGATTTTTCTTTTTTAAATTTAATCATATTTAGGGCTGTAAACAAACAAATATTCAGCAAACTGTTTGGCCGAAAGTTAGTTCACGTTGTTTTTTTAATAAATGAACGAACATGAACAAAAGGTGTGTTCGTTCAATTGCGTTCGTGAACATTCAGTAATATCTTCGTTTACGTCATTTCAACTGCTTAACAAGGTGATTATTTATAATGCATGGGATAAAAATGTTATTTTTTAAATTTTTTTTAAATGGTATATGTTCGTTTGCATTCGTGAACAAGTTCAATTTCTTAATGTACAAACACGAACAAGATTTTTTGTTAGGTTATGTGATGCAGGAGCATATCAGCATATCTTATATTTTTATTTAAAATTTGAATTTCCTATTTTATCTTTTTCATAGTTATAAAAATAGGGGTCTAGGGTTTATTGTTTATTGAGTTTTAGTTTGATTATTGTAAAGAAAACCTTGAGGTTTCTTTGAACCATTCGGTTCCAAGTCTTTGAATGAATCATTGTGTTTGAGCCATTTGATCGCACGAGAAACTGCATCAGGTGGTATCAGAGCTATGGTTTATCAAATGGCTCGACGTGGAGATGAAGACTTTCTTGCTCGTAGAGTCGCCGACAGAGGCAACGGCATGAGTGCCTTCCATTCACGTGCTCGTGGAGAAGATCGACGCCATGTTCGTAGAACCGCCGACCGAGGCAACGACAGATTCTGATTCATGGGATCTAAAGATCAAACGGCTCCGACAACGAGTCCGAGATCTTGAAGAGATCAAACGGCTCAGACAACGAGTCCGGGATCTTGAAGAGATCAAACGGCTCCGCCAAAGAGTCCGAGATCTTGAGTTACGACGGGAGATGCGCGTTAAGGAAACCGAATCGGGAACTATCGTCCGGGACGATGTGAACGAGGAAGAGGAGCATCCTTTATGCCATCCCCACCCCCGGTTCTTCGAACCGATCTATCAAGAATGTTTGATGGATGACGAACCCGATTCGAGTAACGTCATTTGGGACGAAAGTGATGACGAAGAAGAGGCCAAATATAGCGATTTGAGTACTCCTGATAATTTTGATGTGTTTTTAATAGGGGAAAAGCGTGTTGAAGGTGGTGATGTTGGGTTGGAAACTCCATTATTTCCGCCAATAGTTGTCGAAGGTTTGAATACACTAAAGGATAAGGTAGGTTTGAATTTTGATATATCTATTATTGATGAGATCTCAAGAAAAAATAATAATAATATTTACGTAAATATGGAGGAACATCAAGGCTATAAGAGGTATGGTGACAAGAAAAAAAATGATCACCTACAAAGTGGAAATCCATGTGCGCATGAAGATTTTGTGTATAATTTTCAAAGCTCTAGCCATTTTAATTGTGGCAAAGATTTTGAAACAAAAGTTGCGTCAGTGGGTGAATCAAAAAAGGGTGACAGATTGTTGACTAATATCTCCAGTGGGTGTACAATTTTGGAGGATTATCATAAAATTAAAAAGAGTTAAGGGCTTATGGGTGTGACTTCCACAGAACTTCAACCGGAACCACCTGTGAACACCCAAGTCCAATTCGGGAGTTGGTTCAATGCTCCATTCGATCCAGGTGGTTTAGGTCAAGAACTAGGTGAGACGAACCGTAAAGTAGAATTCTTTGGGTGGGGTGGCTTTGGTCTGAAGGCAAAACTCGAGGACGAGTTTTTTCAAAGAGGGGGAGAATGATGCAGGAGCATATCAGCATATCTTATATTTTTATTTAAAATTTGAATTTCCTATTTTATCTTTTTCATAGTTATAAAAATAGGGGTCTAGGGTTTATTGTTTATTGAGTTTTAGTTTGATTATTGTAAAGAAAACCTTGAGGTTTCTTTGAACCATTCGGTTCCAAGTCTTTGAATGAATCATTGTGTTTGAGCCATTTGATCGCACGAGAAACTGCACCAGGCTATGATGCAGGAGGATCCGGCCTAATATCTTGACCCGGACTCGAACCCGTGGGCGGGGCGACTTCTTTGGAAAGAATGAAAACTTATCGTTTGTTATTTAAATTTTATTTACTTTCCTAATATTATGGTTTTGAATTATTTAGTTTCCTCAACTATATAAGGGGATCTAGGGTTTATGATTTCAGTAGTTTTTTATTGAATTTTATAAAAAGAACTTTGTTATTGGAACCGTTCGGTTCGTTTTTATCGTCATTGATTACTAATTGTTCTTGAGCCATTTGATTGCGTGAGAAACTGCATCAATGGGATGACGATTTGATGACTGTTATTCTTGATGAGATTTTAATGGGTAAAAAGCTTGTTGAAGGTGATGATGCGATGGCTACCGGTGACGCCGCGGTGGCTTTGGGTGAGTATGCGGAGGTTACGTCAAGTATATTTGATTTTTTTCATAAAAATGTGGTTGTCAACGGCGGCGATACTATGGTCGTGGGTTGTGAGGCGGTGGTCAAGGGTGGTCATGAGTTGCCCTTGGTTGACACAAGAATCTTGCCGGTTAATTTGGAAGGTTGGAACAATGCCGATTGCATCATGTTATCTCCTAAAAAGTTTGAAGTTCAAATTGGCATAGATTATAAAGTTAATAAAAATATCGTAGTGTCCATAGATAAAGCGACTATACAGGATATGGTTGAATGCATGCATGTGAGAAATGCACGTGTACAACCTACGCATTATCTAGCCAAATCATATGGTCTGAGATATAATTCAAATAATGCTAGTGGATTGGTGGTTTATTTGAGCAAGCCCTCAACAAATATATATCCACATTTAAGGATTAAGAGTGTTAATAGTGGGCTTTTTAAGATACCAGGTGTGCATGATAAAAAAATGGTAGTGGCCTCGCATGTTAGTGAAGATAAAGAAAAAAGTGCAGGTGGGCATACATTGAAACTAAACCCAACAAATAATCATAGTCAACAGGAATTGTGCAATGCTCCATTCGACCCAGGTGGTACGACTCTAGAGTCGGGCAAGGCAAACATTGAAGTTGGATTGTTTAGGCGGGTCGTGGTAATAATAAATCAGAATCGGGTTGATGTTCCTTTTGATCCAGGTGGCTTTGATCCGAAGACAAAACTCGAGGACGAGTTTTTTTCGAAGACAGGGAGTATGATGCAGGAGGATCCGGCCCAATATCTTGACCCGGACTCGAACCCGTGGGCGGGGCGACTTCTTTGGAAAGAATGAAAACTTATCTTTTGTTATTTAAATTTTATTTACTTTCCTAATATTATGGTTTTGAATTATTTAGTTTCCTCAACTATATAAGGGGATCTAGGGTTTATGATTTCAGTAGTTTTTTATTGAATTTTATAAAAAGAACTTTGTTATTGGAACCGTTCGGTTCGTTTTTATCGTCATTGATTACTAATTGTTCTTGAGCCATTTGATTGCGTGAGAAGTTTGTGAACAAGTAGGGATGAGCGTGAAACCGGTACCGTATTGAACCGGCATCGAAAATACCGGTACCAAAATCGTCAAAATTGGGTACCGATACCGAAAATTTTTCGATACGGTACGGTACCGGCATTTGAAGGTAAAAATCGGTATTTTACCGGTCCCGTATCTAACTGGTACCGAAAATGGCAAAAAGTGGGTACTGAATCGGTATCGAAAAAAAAATCGGTACGGGAAATTTGGTACTAGTACCGGTAGTACCAAATGTTCATCCCTATGAACAGGTATAATGCTAAAAGAACGAACATGAATAAGGCAACGCTGGGTTTGGTTCGGTTCGTTTACAACCCTTATTATATTTCAGTTGCTGATATGAACTTGAAGGGTAAAATGGGAATTTGGCAGGTGATCTTGGACAAACTGGTTGGACACAATCTACACTTGAACATGTTTCAAAATCTAACTATGATGTGTTTTTACTACCTGGGGATTTGTCGTATGCGGATACGGTGCAGCCGTTATGGGACTCATTCGGCTGCCTGGTGGAGCCACTAGCCAGCAGGCGGCCGTGGATGGTCACACAAGGGAACCATGATAGCGAGAATATTACAGCTAACCCGGTTACCTTTATCGCATACAATGCTAGGTGGCGTATGCCGTTTGAGGAGAGTGGTTCGGGTTCGAATCTATACTACTCGTTTGAGGTCGCGGGGGTTCATGTTATCATGTTGGGTTCCTATACTGACTTTGGGCCGGGCTCGAACCAGTACCGATGGTTAGTGTCGGATTTGAAGAAGGTTGATAGGAACAAGACACCGTGGCTCGTGGTGCTTATTCACGCGCCATGGTATAATTCTAACTATGCACATCAAGGTGAAATACAATCGGTAGGTATGATGGATGCGATGGAGGGTTTGCTTTACAAAGCGCGTGTAGATGTTGTTTTGGCGGGACATGTTCATGCTTACGAGCGTTTTGTAAGTTAATTTTACGGTTAAATCTAAATTAGAATGATCGTTTTAACTTTTTAAAATAACCGTGAGAACCTGTCACTGGAAAAGTAAGAATGTACTAAACAGCTTATGCGGGACAGATGGACTTTAAGGGGTTAAAAACAGAAACCGGTGTTGTTTTAACTTTTATGTTTTAACATAACGCAATGAGACGATAAACAAGCTAATTTCTCTTCTATTTTGATAGAACCGTGTTTACAATCATGTAGCAGATAATTGCGGCCCGGTGCATATCACAATCGGGGATGGAGGCAACCTCCATGGTCTAGCTAGCAAGTGAGTTGACTCGATCAAACAACTTCTTTACACTCTAATACACGAGTTTGAACATTAACACTTTAAGGAAATCATGTTCTGTAGCTACACGAAACCACAACCAACAATATCAGCATTCAGAGAAGCGAGTTTTGGGCATGGGCAATTCGAGGTGGTCAATGCTAGTTACGCTACGTGGTCGTGGCATAGAAATCAAGACGATGAATCAGTTCAAGCGGATTCGGTGTCTATCACAAACCTTGCTTCCAATCCGGCTTGTAATAAGCTAGAAATATGAACTCCTTGTCATATGTTTATTTGCCATTTTTATCCCAAAATGGGCAAGTATTGAATACAAACCACTACATGAATGAAATAAGTTACTTCATTTTCTTAACACGACAGGTTTAACACGACTATTGAACCGAAAATGACACGTTACTAAACGGGTCATTTTCTTAAGCACTGACGCATACATATTTGATAAGGGATCAAAGGACATGTAACATTTAACACTATTAAATGTGACTAGTTCAATAACACGAATGACATGGCACATTTAATACGCTTAAAAATAAATAATTCAACAACACGAACGATATGGTTAACCCAACTCACTAAACACGCTTAAGAAATAATAAGACACAAGTAATATAATAAGTGAAATAAGATGAACTCACTACTCACTACCATATGTTTTAACAATCAATTTCAAACCCTAAAGGGTAATGCTAAATATAACAGTTCTATTGTATTATCTTAATAATGGTTTGTTTAAAAGACAATATGAAGCGGGAAATCGAGTCCAAATATATTTCAAACTAACTTTGGCCAAGTAGAAGTGCTTTAAGGATTGCATCACTGTTCCCATCTGCATAAGGGAACATATGGCCAGCACCCGTGAGTTCGTGATAGTTTATCAATGGATGTTGTTGGGCTATATACCGTTGCAGTGTCACATCTACAATAATATCTTCGTCACCCTGCCATATATGAACGGACCCTTCGTTTTCTGGAAACGGGTTATCAAGTTCTGTTGGATCAAATTCCCATGTGCCGAATCCAATATTCAAGTCACGGTGGAGAGATTCGTATTCTCCTTGTTGTCTTACTTGTTTCTTTATAACACAAAAAAAGAAACAATACATCAAATGGGTCAAACAAAAAAATAGAGCATGTCAAACGCAAAGTATATTTAATGCATAATGATAAACCACCTAAATATTTTTGTTAAAAAGTTAGATTATTGCTGAAATAATATAGTTAATGCATTTATATGTGGAGCGCGCACACACGAGTACCCATTTTGACCCGTTACAAAGAAAATAGTAAACATGCCAAATCCAACCGTTATCGTATGAGTGGGTCAGTTGTAGTTTATTTATTTCATCTCTACCATGTCTAACGGGTCAAAAGTTACCCACAATGTATTTTTAAAGCTTAAAACCTCGTAAATAATCTTTATTCTAGTTTATTAATACAAAAAATATAATTATTTGACACTAGTTTTCCATACGAAATTAAATTTCTTAAGAAAATCTGTTTTTGGCCCTCATGGGTACACGCTTTGATCCGCTACCAAACCCACCCATTTTGCCAAAACGATAAACACAGTTGTACATCCAAGAATTGCATTTTAGTACCTCAATAGCAGCTCTGCCAGCTGTAAATATCGGCACGAGTTCTATATCTTGGCGGGAAAGAATATCAGGGCTGTGAGCAATAATGGTTAGACTTGGAAACCATTTTTGCGTGTTCCACCAGTAGGTCAATGATGGAAAATAGTGAGCGACCCGCAGACTCCAATGATCTTGAAGAAACAGCTTTGAAAACGCTTGTTGAGGCAAGTTTGATGGCAAGTGTGGCCACCAATAATTAACTACTGGAGCTATAAGAGCTGCCCCTGCTAGCCTGTTATGATCACATAGGATGTATTTTTAATATATAAAAAATGATTTAGATAACTGAATCAACCTATCCATAAGCAAAATGGGTCGAAATTGCCACCTCTACTGACACAATATTCCTCCTGGATTCGACAAAAATAAAATGCATAATGGACTCTTTAACTTTTAATACTATGAAAAGAGTAACATTAATGATGATACTTCAGAATGCTAATTTACGCACATACCTGTGAGGAATATACTTCAAATAAGACCAAATCGCTTTCCCGCCCATAGAATACCCGACTACATAAAATTTGGATCCAAGTTCTAGTTGATCAGCAAGTTCTTGTGTATCCAAAGCCAAACTTTTTGATGTCTGTTTAGGATCCGGATCGCTCTCTCCATAACCAGGTCGATCAAATGAGACAATATAAATCCCCAAATCTTCAATCAGAGCCTGCAAAAGTCAGCCAAGTGCTTAGTCAACCTTAATACAAAGACTGATAAATGATCAACATGACACAGAAGAAACCACACGGGAGACGCTGATGTGGCTATAACAGCATAATGCTTGACACAGTCAAAGCCATGAACAAAAATTATTTTGTACGTTGCTGAATCTTTTGGGACACCAAATTCTTTATAGGATAAATATCTTCCGTCACGAAGCTTGATTCTTGGTGTTGTAATGGGAAGCCCGTCTGGAGGCCCGACTTTGTTGGGGGCGGGTGGACAAGCTGCTTGATAAGCCCATGCTAAAAGCGCGGTGAAGAACACCAGTAGAAATTTCATGAAAATCCCTGAAATCTTCCTCTTTACTTCACCAGCCATTGTTATGGTTTGATCCAGATGTAGCAGATTCATATAAATTGAAGAACAGTTGGGAAATAATGCATAGTTGACATATGATGACAAAATAGGAGTAAGCATTTGAAATACATTTTTTTAAGTGTAGTGTGACTTGAAACTGTGATGTTTATAATTTTAAATAGAGTAAATTACTCGGACAGTTATGTGGTTTGGCCATATTGCATGTTTGTTCCTTAAGTTTAAAACATTATATGTGTGATCCCTTTGGTTACAAACAAGGAACATGAGTGGTTATTGGTGTGGGTGAACAATAAGTTATTCTGTTAAATGGGTGTACAAGGACAAAATATTGAATACAATAGTTGTTATGATGTTTGGATAACGCGATACATTTAGTTTAATGTGTCAATTTAAACAGTAGCACGTACATGTTTGCTAAGGGGATTACATGACATTTTATAGCATGAATAACACGACACATTGTATATGCTAACATGAGCGAGATGACATTTTATAAGTGGTCCAATAACATGAGCGAGACGACATGTTTCATGATGACTCACTAAACACGGTTAAGAAATAAAACACAAGTAACACGATAAAACAGAAGTTACCAATAAAATATAATAAACTCATTACCATATGTTTTAACTACCAAATTCAAACCAAAGGGTAATGCTAAATATAACAGTTCTATTGTATTATCTTAATAATGGTTTGTTTAAGACAATATGAAGCAATAAATTGAGTCCAAAAACAACATTATGAACTAACTTTGGCCAAGTAGAAGTGCTTTTAGGATTGCATCACCGTTCCCTTCAGCATAAGGGAACATGTGGCCTGCACCGGTGAGCTCGTGATACTTTATCCATGGAAGTTGTTGGGCTATGTACCGTTGCAGTGTCACGGGCACAAGAATATCTTCATCACCCTGCCATATATGAACGGACCCTTCGTTTTCTGGAAACAGGTTCTCAATTTCTGTTGGATCAAATTCCCATGTACCGAATCCAATATTCAAGTCACGGTGGATAGATTCGTATTCTCCTTGTTGTCTTACTTGTTCCTGCATAACACACAAAAAGAGACAATAGATTCACAATTTTGATCAAACAATACGTCAAACGGGTCAAACAGAGCATGTCAAACGCGAAGTATATTTAATGCATACAACCACCTTATTTTATCCTTTATACTAGAACCAAAGTTGATAGTGAATGCACCTCCCAGTTTTAGCATGAGGTGCAAACAGTTTTAGCATGTTTTGGAAGTTAAACATCATACCCCTCCAAAAATTACAAAATGACCCCTCCACTTTCCCGTATATTTTTTATTTTAATTTTATTAACCAACCACACATTAACATGTGACACACTCATAACCTTCTCTTTTTTGGTTGTTTGTTTATAAGTTTTATAAAATAATGTTTTATAAAATTCTGAATATACCGCTGCAACGTGCTTAGTTTTATATACGACTCGATATAGGTTTCGTTCAAAACTGAGTTTTGTGTGATAATGTACAAGTTAGCAAAGCACAAATGTACAAGTCGTTAATTTTTTTTAAATGCTATTTTTTTCTTTTTTTTACACCTCCATTTTACATTTTATGGGTGTGTTTTTTCTTCTTATTTGTCGGTAGTAGACCGAACGTTGGGTGGGGTTGCTATAGTAATGTGGGGGTTTACATATATAATACGCTATAATTCGACATTATGAACTTGAAAACTTTCACGTATTAACCACCTATTTAAATTACTTAAAATTTGCATTACACCCCGCGTGCACACACTTTTACATGTATGGGTGTGTTTTTTCTTCTTATCTGTCGTTAGCAAACCGATCATTATGACGAGGTCGACTTAGATTTCGGCTTCTATGTGAATGTCATGGTTCTGACCATCTCTTTAGATTAATTACTTAATAATATATGCTAACACCGCCGTAACGTGTGGTGCAAAAATTCCTAGTTATTACTGAAATAATATAGTTAATGCATTCATATTTGGAGCGCGCACACTCAAGTTGCCCATGTGTTTTTGAACAAAAAAATCTGTTTTGGGCCCCCCATGGGTACACGTTTTGATCCGCTACCAAAGCCGCCCATTTTTCCAAAACATTACAATGGTAGTAATAGTACATCCAAAAAATGCATTTTAAGTACCTCAACACCTGCTCTGCCAGCTGTGAATATCGGCACGAGTTCTTTATCTTGGCGGGAAAGAATATCGGGGCTGTGAGCAATAACGGTAAGGCTTGGAAACCATTTCTGTGTGTTCCACCAGTAGGTCAATGATGGGGAATGGTGAGCAACCCGTAGACTCCATTGATCTTGAAGAAACTGCTTCGAAAATTCTTGTTGAGATAAGTTTGATGGTAATTTGGGCCACCAATAATTAACTACCGGAGCTATAAGAGTTGCTCCTGCTAGCCTGTTTTGATCACATATACATATGACAACTATAATTAGAAAAACCGAAAATAAACTCAAATTTTAATCTAAGTTGCATGAAATTGGGAATTTCAAGTAAACTCAAATTAGTAGTGTGTTAGATATGATTACATATAGAGTAAAATGCCATTTTTGTCCCTGAATTTTGGCCAGTTTTGCGACTTTCGTCCAAAGGTTTGTTTTTCTGCATCTGGATCCAAAAGATTTAAAATCTTACCATTTTCATCCGGCTCGTTAACTCCAT
Organism: Helianthus tuberosus; assembly: GCA_030545235.1. NCBI lineage: Eukaryota > Viridiplantae > Streptophyta > Magnoliopsida > Asterales > Asteraceae > Helianthus > Helianthus tuberosus. Next base: position 16,071,955 of record CM060354.1, on the reverse strand, counting down.
CCATTTTTCTCGGTTAAGTCAGGGGTATTTCTGTCTTTATGTAAAAATACCAAATACCCCTGAAAAGACTAAATTGCCCTTTAAGTTAACAAAAAAGACAGAAATACCCCTGACTTAACGAAAAAAAATGAATGGAGTTAACGAGTCGGATGAAAATCACAAGATTTTAACCTTTTTGGATCCAGATGTGTAAAAACAAACCTTTGGACGAAAGTCGCAAAACTGGCCAAACATCAAAGACGAAAATGGCATTTTACTCTTACATAAATTATACAACTTTAAGAAGAAAAAAGATGCAAAGAACGGATACCAAAGATCCAAATTATAATACTATAAAAAAGAAACATTAATGATACATTAGAAGGCTAAGGGGCTGTTTGGTAGCCTCTTAATGACGATTCAGATGCTACCTCTTAATGGTTTAAAACCTCTGAATGAATAAGAGGTAACATCAAGTCTGAATGGTTAAGAGGTAACCACTGAATGGTAAATCATCACATGTCACATTCTTCTACCTTCTCCTTGGTAAAATTCTTAATAGTTCCATTAAGAGGTAGCCTCTTAATGACGATTCAGAGGCTACCAAACAGCCCCTAACTTACACACATACCTTTGAGGAATGTACTTCAAATAAGACCAAACCACTTGCCCGCCCATAGAAAACCCGACCACATAAAATTTGGACCCAAGTTCCAGTTGATCCGCAAGCTCTTCTGTATCTAAAGCCAAACTCTTTAACGTCCGTTTAGGATCCGGATCACTCTCTCCATAACCCGGTCGATCAAATGAAACAATATATATCCCCAACTCTTCAATTAAAGCCTGCAAAAGTCAACCAATTATTTACTATTTAGTCAACTTTACACCGAAACTAATAAATTATCAACACGACACAGAAGTAAAAACCATACGGGTGACGCTGACGTGGCAATGACAGCGTAGTGCTTGACAGAGTCGAACCCATGGGCATAAATTATTTTGTACTTTGCTGATTCTTTTAGGACACCGTATTCTTTATAGGATAAATATCTTCCGTCACGAAGCTTGATTCTTGGTGTTGTGATCGGAAGCCCGTCTGGAGGCCCGACTTTGTTGGGGGCGGGTGGACAAGCTGCTTGATAAGCCCATGCTAAAAACCCGGTGAAGAACACCAGTAGAAAGAAAATCCCTGAAATGTTTCAGGTACAACAGGTTGCAAACAAAATCAAGATCTGTGACTATAGGGAGTGTTTGGATGTGAATTATGAACACTTCAAACTAATAAGTTAAACTTACATCCAAACACTAGAAAACTGGAGAGAAATTTATACAAAATTTTGAACTTTTACAATACATAAATTCCTAATAATAAATGTTAATTAGACTTTTTACACTCAAATTGGTCATCTATATAAAATCATTCTTGACATTCCAACATTCAATGTCAATAAATTATATGTAAGATTTAAGATGATACTCACATAACTGAATCCAAAACCCTAAATCAAGCTGCACATTTAACAACAACCCCTTTGACCAAAAAAGGTCAAGATCAAATCTTTTTAAGGTTTGACTGAATACCCTACAATCTTAACTCAAATTCAACCAAAACCCATATCACAGAAACTCCAATTTCCTAAATTTCTACAAACATATGTTATGATCAAGAACACAAACCCTAGAAGCAAAATCAGAATGAAATCAACAACGAATGGATTGAAATTGATGGGGCTATTGATGCAAACCTGAAGAGAAAGTAGAAGAAGAATTGGGTTTGGAATGTCTGGTGTGAGACCTAGCTGATGCTGCTGAAATCTTCTTCTTTACTTCAGCAGCCATTGTTATTGTTGTTGGTTCAGGAAGAAGATGGGTTGATTGAGTTGGTAGAGTTTTGGGTCAAACTCATGACAAATCACAAATGTAGCAGAATTATTGAGTGGGTGTTTGAGGTTCCTTGTTTGGAAGAAAAAAAGACTTTTGAAGGGGCAAAAGTCCTTTTGAGAAGTGTTTGGCTTTCCATTTTAAGGGCAAAAGTTCTTTTTTGAAGGCAAAAGTCAGGATTACCTGACTTATTTTTGCTAAAAGGACTTTTGGAAAAGTCAGCAATAAGTTAAGCCAAACATGCACTGAAGAACAGTTGGAAAATGACTCGCGCTTTGACAGAAAAGTCATATATGATGACAAAATAGGGCAGCATTTGATTATAATTTTTTTTACTAGTGCGAGCGTGTGACCAATGTTTTCAGAACCGGATCGGACGTCAATCCGGTTTGATCACTCGTCCACTGGTCCGACCGGTTCAACCGGATGTAAGAACCGGCAGGTGTCTTAAAATTAATAAGGTGAAAATTGAAAAAAAAAAAAAACCAAAATCCGATTCAATCCATTAATAACCCGGTTCAACCCCAGTTCGATGTAAATCCAGTCCAATAGACTGAACTGAACCGGTCAAACCTTCGATTCCCGGTTCAACCGGTCTGATTCGATTTTCAAAACATTGTGTGTGACTTCCAAGTTATGATGGTTGTATTTTTTAAATACCTTTAAAGACGAGTGAGATATTTGTAGGTAACCACTACAAGAAATTTATATATTATTTAAGAAGTATAAGATTAATGGCACAAAATAGAACAAGATAATATACAATCTTCTAAATCCAGAAAAGGTGCTGATTCAGGAAATAATTTTTGTGACAAGAGGTTTAATCAAATTTTTTAAGAGTTGTGATCGAGATTTTGCCCTATAAAATACACTATTTTTTTTTCAAGAGGTGCGTCCGCCACCCAGCCCTTTACCTAAGTCTAGTCTGCCCTAGGCACAAAGACACAATGGATCATAAAATATAATAAAATGTAAAGAAATATAACACGATGCCAATGAAAAAGACACAGTGATGAAAAACACACAGTGGCAAATAAAAAGACACAATGATCTAAACAAAAATTCTTAAATCTACAAGCTAAAAATCTAAAAGAGAAAACCTAAAATCAAAGATCATAGAGTTTGACGAGACGGTTTTAATGCCGATAGAATGAGTTCAGTCGGATATTTAATGCATAAGAGCTTTCGTACTTCATTTAGCGTATGAAATGTATACACTTGTTGGTCCATGTTTTACTTTTGTTTGGATGCCGTTGTAACCCACAAACATACCCTCCCTTCATCTATTTAGTTGATTCACATAACACAAACTTTGAGCTTGAAGATATTAGATATCCTCACTAAACCTCTCTTTGAAAAAGTAATAGGCATCGACGTCAGGTACAAAAGTGTGACAATTGAGTGAACTTGTGTATAGCAATAGCAGGGACCATAAGGACAAAATATAAAATTTTGACTTACTACATGGAGATCTTTTACACTTGCCTCTTTTTTTCATCTGTTTTCAACTCCTTTGTCCGAGCCAATTTTAAGAGTCAAACTATAAGAAAACGACATCAGATGCACAATTACAAACCCCAAAAGGGTAATACTAACTATAAACAGTTCTACTATATTAGCTTGATAATGGTTCAAGACATTAGGAAGCTACATAACGGGTCAAAAAAAAATATTTTAAACTAAGTTTGGCCAAGTAGAAGTGCTTTTAGGATGGCATCACTTCTCCCATCTGCATAAGGGAACAAATGGCCCGCACCAGCGAGCTCGTGATAGTTTATCCATGGAAGTTGTTGGGCTATATATCGTTGCAGTGTGACGGGCACATACAGATCTTCATCACCCATCCATATATCAACAGACCCTTCGTTTTCTGGAAACGGGTTCTCAATTTCTGTTGGATCAAATTCCCATGTACAAAACCCAATATTCAAGTCACGGTGTATAGACTCGTATTCTCCTTGTTGTCTTACTTGTCCCTGCATAACACACGAAAAAACAAACGATAGATCCACGTATTTCATAATCAGGAAACACAATAGTAAATCCACAAATTGCATTTTTAGTACCTCAACAGCTGATCTACCAACTGTAAATATCGGCACGAGTTCTCTATCTTGGCGGGATAGAATCTTTTGGCTGTTAGTCATCCAGGTTAGAACAGGAAACCATTTTTGAGTGTTCCACCAGTAGGTCAATGACGGAAGATAGTGAGCGACCCGTAGGCTCCATTGATCTTGAAGAAGCTGCTTTGAAAATGCTTGTTGAGATAAGTTTGATGGCAATTTGGGCCACCAATAATTAACTACTGGAGCTATAAGAGCTGCTCCTGCTAGCCTGTTTTCATCACATACACATAAATATACAAATAAGTCAATAAAAAGTAGTGTGTTAGATATGATTACAGTCCCTGAATGTTGGCCAGTTTTGCGACTTTCGTCCAAAGGTTTGTTTTTCTGCATCAGGATCCAAAAGATTTGAAATCTTGCCATTTTCTGTCACACCCCGAATTTCCACGTGTCACCGGTGGGCCCGGTGGGGAGTATCGTGACGTAGTTGATAACATCATAGTCAAACAACACAATATATAAATGCACAGCGGAAGCAAAAGATAATATTATTACAATCCGAATATAAAGTAATATCAGAGTATTACAACGGAAAGTAAAGGATCCACAGGCGGATCTTTAAATCATAAACTTTGTTCAACAGACTTTAGACGCCTAGAACTTGCAAGATTCCTTATTAACGTCCTGAGCAGCTTCCAGCCTATTACGTACTTGTACCTGTCACTTAGACTTTTGAAAATACGTCAGTTTTCACTGGTAAATACACTCAACCGACTCATTTGAAAAGAGTTTAAGAAAATTGATTTAGATGCACTAGGCACAAAATATTTTGACACTTTGATTAAAATGCACAAGGCAAGATTAATCTTTTATACTTGGGACAAACTATATCTCATGTTATCAGTTTTACATAACTTGCTCTACATACGGGGCCCGGTTCTATGCCGGTTCATGATTAACCGACACACCACTACTCCCTTATTGGGAATCCCTTATTGGGTATAAATAATTAATTAGCATATAGCATCTGTCAGGTGTATGCCTACACCCCGTGCTTAAGTCGTGGCCATTTCGATTGAATGAGTCAAGGATATCCAGGACACGGTCGCATTAACCCCCAATGTTTCAGTCAAGCAATACGAATTAAAAACAGGTTATTTGGATTTCCCGACTCATTTGTCTTTGAATCCCATACCTGACCATGCGGTATTTATATTGCCGTATCCCAAGCCCGTAATAGGGAAAATAAGTTAAGAGTATTTACCTGAGCTAGCTCATGTCTTAAATAGTAAGAATTATAATAACTCAGCCGTATTCACTTTAGTAAGCGTAGGTACAATCTACCGGAAGGCTCTAGTCTGGAAAGATGGTATAAATAACCAATTAGAATGCTAATGGGTCTTTAATTAAGTCTAAGCTTAGACCGGTTAGTCTTAAGGAAATATACGGTTCAAACGCATGATTAGGCGAAGACCGGAATAGAACTTGTTTTAGACCCGACAAGTTTGGAGACTTGTATAATATGGGTATTTCATACACATTCTGGATTTTGAAATAAAATGATAAGGTTAAACCCGTTTCGGTTATTTGATGAAACTAGCCTCGTAGGCTTAACCGTACGCTTATAAGCGAAGCCGGGTAACCGGATGAGTTAAACACAAGTTTCATATGCCAATATGTTTAAAATATGTTAAGATATCAGTAAGATATCAACATGTATGCCCGTTATAGTTTTAAAATCGAATTAAGCCTAAAAAGGGCAATTTGGTCATTTTGCGATGCATAAAGAGAGCTAGTGGATAAACTGATGTCATGGTCATTATGTTTTTGTAAAAATACTTTATTCATGATGTTATATCAGTAGTGTGTCAAAAATATGTGTGGTTTATAGTTTAAAACCAAACTATGCCCCGAAAGGGCATTTTGGTAATTTCACACATAGTTTGGTGACTTATTTGGAAATCTGAGTTTGGGTCAGGTACCTACTGAATTTACATTTAAAATATGTTTAATAATCAGTAGGTATCGAGTTTTATTTCATAGATATGGTATTAAACCATACTATGCGCCGAAAAGGCGTAAAAGTCGGTAAATGACGATCTAGATGAGGTTTAAGGTTACGTATATGTTATGAACAGATTTGTAAGGTTAAAATAAGTTGTTTATTAGTTCATAACAGTAGGTAAAAGATTTAGTTATGAAAATGTACTAAAATTTATTTTAAGCCTCATAAGGGTATTTTCGTCATTTATTGAATACACGCAACGCATGTATGCAAACTCAGTTCGAATCTGATTTAATATTTAAAAATTTTATAAAAATCATATAACATCAGTGAATAAGGAGTTTTGCCATAAAAATCATGTTTATACCATTCTATATGCCGAAAGGGCATTTCGGTCATTTTAAAAATACAAAAATGGTTCTTTACGCAAAACTCAATTCACGACCAGATCTTGACATCAAAATGAATTTGAAGTATTGTTAGATCAGTTTATAAACCACATGCATGCTCATATTTAATAAAATTCTCATTTTAACATAAAAGGGCATTTTAGGCATTTTAGCGAAACTTGTGTTAAATCTCAGATTTTGAACATCATCTTGTAGTATGACCACAGAGGGTTATACTACATAATATAAGGATCATAATATGGCTTTGATTCAGCCCTCAAAGTTATTAAATCGGTTCAGATTTGAAAGTCAAAGGTTTGGTCAAACTGTTAGACTTTTTGAGTCAAACAAGCGATTACACCAAAGTGATTAGTTTGACATGTTCTTGTAACAATTACCAAGTTATTTAGGTGACAAAACATGATCTATAACCTCTGTTATATCAGATTTGATTAAATTAAGAATCTGCCCAGTTTGACTTTTAAATTACTAACTTTGACTTATCAATTGGACCTGAATTTGTAGGAATCAATAAGCATGATTTTGATGGATCATTACTAGCAATAATACCATCAATTGACAAGATTCAATTGGACTTAGAACTGATCAATTCGTGATCAATTCTGGAAGTCAAACAAAAGTCAAAATATAGTGTTCTAGGCTAAAATAAATCAGGAACAAGGATCAATACATAAAGGAGCACTTACAATCACTGATTGAATGATCAAGGAACACCAGAAAGATCCAAGATGGTTGTGCAATTCGGATTGGGACCTGTTTGAGTGTTTGAAGGTTGCAAAAATGTTGCACTAATGAAAAGAACATGAAATTTTAGAACCCTTGGAATGAATCTGATCCTAATCAGGTGTTAAATGATTTGAGAAATCTGTGGGCAAGCCCCTAGTACTGATAAAAACCATTTGCAAAGGGTTTGGAAGTGCTTAACAGCTGGAACAAGCTGTTTATAACAGTTTTGCACACCTGGGGGTCTGATGCGGCCCGCTTTAGGAATACCAGAAACTAATGCGGGCCGCTTGGGGCTTCTGATCCACAAACAAACTTTGAAAAATGGCAGAAATGGTCCCTGTTGGCCCCTAATGTCATTTCAAGCACGTTCAAGGCCCGTTAACCTCATATAAAGGCTCTAACATGAAGTTTAAACATAGGAGACATGAAACATGTTCAAAAACATGTCGGATGTCGGTCCGTTTGGCCGTACGGTCACGTTATGTGCCGAATTACGACGAAACACGGACGGACGCGAAAAACGACCCAAACGACGCGACGAAGGGAATTTTATCAAGGCGATTACTAAAATAAAATATTTTAGTGCTTACATAAATTTTTGGGTGTCCGCGGATATTCAGATTGTGAGATATGCGCGAAAATGCAAACTTGTGCGCTTTTTGACACTTTTAGTCCCTGAATGACATAAAAGTTTATTCTTGCGCACCGAACACCTTTAACCCTATATCTAAGCTATATAAAGATAAAATAGGGTATGTTTAATTTATGGACATATTTCAGAAGGTCCGTTACCGTACGATTTGACCTACTTTTGCAGTTCTACGTAATTAGTCCTTTAATTGCGCATTGTGGCGCGAAATGTCATTTAATGTTATCCAAGCCTTCCATGGCCCATATTTATCCTTCCCAAGCATATACATACATGTTACTACGCTCCCGTTCGCTTAGATGGTCGCCGAAGGGCGTAGATCCAAAAGTTGACGCTTTAGGCCCCTCTATTGCGCAAATTTGCACATCTCATCATTTAATAGCATTGAAACCTTATCTAATCCATATTAGGCATTCTTGAAAGTATTATTAAACATCACGATGCTTCGGGTTCGCTAAAAGGTCATTCAGAGGTATATTTAAACATATTGACACTTTTAGTCCCTCTAACTTGCAAAGTTGCGCGTAACTTTACTTATAGGCATAAAAACCTTAGGTGGCCATTATTTGGCATTCCCGAGAGTATAATTAAATATTATTAAGCTCCCGGTTTGTTAGAAGGTCACTCAGAGGTAAGAATTAACATGTTGACGCTTTTAACCCTTTATTGCGCAAACTTTCAATTAATCACATAAACGGCTACACTTGATTAACAAGTGGCTCATTTGTGAATATAAAACCATAAAAGGTTATTTAGAAACTTATTTTAGTTATGATAATACTTCCAGTCCTTTCATAATCAAAGTTTTTGATTTTTCGAAAAATTAATCCCTTAAATTCCACGTTGGACTTTATTAGGGTTTATTACACGTGTCAATACATCATTGGACGTGATTTTACGAGGTGTTACATCCTCACCCCCTTAAAAGAAATCTCGACCTCGAGATTTGCTAAAATGCTGGAAGTACTTTTTGTCACATGACGGACTTAACTTCTATAGCATATTTGGAGTCTCTCCAAGCTCCCAATTTGACCTCTATATTTGGTACATGTATTCTTTTGGAGCTTTTTAACCTGTCGATCCTTAATCGATATAGGTTGCTCATCATATTATAAGTCTGCATATCAATATGTGATAATGCTTCTTTGCCTTATTGATGAAACATATCCTCAATCCATTAGGGTACAATGCATTGTATGCTCCGCCAAGCTCCTTAGATAAGTTTTAGCTTATAAGCTACTTGATCTTGTCACATTCGATTCCTTCGAATGATTCTATATATTCAGAGTTCAACTAGCCTGAAAATTAACAAATTGGCACACCCTTCTAGGGTGATATCTTTGTTGAACTTTATTCCTTAACAAGAGCTTAGGAGGTCTGTTACTCTCATTAATCCTTGACTTTTCTGCCGAACATTGGCAACTTACAGATGATTATGAATTTGTATGATCTTATTTGTTGTTTCCAAGACAACTTTTAGATCCTGCTAATTGGACTTACAAATCTTCTGTTTACTAATAGATGTTTAACATTCCATCTCTACAAGGTCTTCAAAGGAGTAGCCTTGACACTTATATAACAATTATTGTAGAAATACTGATCTTAAGGTGAGATGGTTATTCCAACCACTGCTTAAAGCTAATCTTATGGAATAGCTAATCCTTACAGTTAGTCGAACAAATCGACGATCCTGGGTAGCTGATAACGATTCTTAATTGTTGCCTAATCAGAGTTGCGGTAATCATTGCATAAGCAAGATGATCCGTCTTTCTTATTTATATATATCAGAGTTTTTAGAACTTCGAATCTTGGCTTTATGAAATCTTCTCTAAAACTTTTCGATTATGCTCTTAGTCCTTTCTATTCCGTTGATACTAACAGATATAAGGCTTTTTCAATAACTGTAGCCCTAAGCGGGATGTTTGTCTTAATATCCACTTGCCGCTCGTAGGTAAACATGGTAATTCTTATAAAGAAGATAATTTTGCCCCACAGAGATGTCAGAGACTTCCGTATTCTCAGGCCTTGGCTTATCTATTAATGTCGGTGTCAGATAAATGACACATTCTCTTTGCAATTGCAAAGATGCCCTAAGTAGAGATACTTATAAGGACATTTTATATTGGATATCTTCTTTGAATACTACTAGTCGACTTTAGTACGATATGACCATTGGGATATCTCAGGGGTTCCATGCATTAAACCTCCATACTGATCAGGCATGGGAGCAATCTATGGGACACACTAGGATACGCCAATCCTCATATGGCACTTTTATCAAACATAGTTTGGCATTCGCAGGCGATAGAAACAATGAGAGAAAAATAATAAAATATAGTAATATATATTGTCGTATTCTTTTTGGGAAGAGTACTCCAGATTCTTATGATAGGATTTTCTCCGAGGATAGGAGAGATGGTCAATATAGATTTCCATTGGTAAAATATACCTTATTTTTAATACCTGAAGTTCTTATGAATGTAACCAAAAGTTCGTTAAGCTTATGGTTTACTAAAGGTTTATTATCCCCTACATTAACGTAAAATACTAAGCAGATACAATTGATGCTAAAAGGTAAGGACGTACCTAATGCTATTATTGGTATGCACTTTCTCTGGCATTCGACCTGTAGTTTAGGCGTTTCCTTTCTTATCTATCCCAGACTTAGCTGCTCCTTCCTTGGCAGCCTCCGGGCAATTAGTACTGATGTGGCCCTTTTCGCCACAGCTGAAACAGTTTGCATTCTTTATGTCCCTACATTCGTGGGACTGGTGGCCAGTTCTTTTGCAGATGCCACATTGCTTTATCTTTTGGTTTGATCGACACTGTCCCCAGTGTCTTCTTTTGCAGGTTTTGCACGTAGGCTTTTTGTTGGAATTCTGTTGGTTATTGTTGAACTCGGATTTGTTCTTCTTAGGGTTCTGGGGGTTATCCTCCTCCCTTTTACGCTTCCCATCTTCAGAGGACTTGGCAGCCTTGTTTCTAACCACATCGAGTGTGAGAGACAACGACAGATCTGCAGTTGACCTGAATGTAGTAGGTCTCGATGCTTTCACACTTGCTTTTATTTCTGGGGCTAGACCCTCAATAAAGCGAGCTATTCGCTTTGGTTCCGGTGTGATCAAATAGGGAACCAATCGAGACTTGGTATTGAAACTTGTAAGGTATGCTTGGCAATCTAAGTTCTCCATGACTAATGACAAGAATTCAGTCTCGATCTTCTCAACTTCGTGTTGAGGACAGTAATTTTCTCTGATAAGATCAGTGAACTGATCCCAAGTCATGTTGTACAAAGGGATCTTCCCGGTGGCTTGAATCAACGATCTCCACCAGGCTAAGGCCTCACCCTTAAATGATTGCGATACAAACTTAACCACATCCCTCTCAGCGCATCCGCTGATATCCACAACTGTATCCATCTCTTCCAACCACGTCATACAATCTACAGCTCCTTCTTCCCCAGTGAAATCCCGGGGTTTACATGAAACAAAGTATTTGTAGGAGCAACCCTTATCACTGGGTCCTTGATTCAGTATGATCTGTTGAGACGGATCACTGTGATGATTAGAAGAATGACGCTCGTCATCTTCCTTCTTGGGTTCATCCTTCTTGGGAGGTGGCTTTGCATGCGGTGTTGTTAGGGTCCTACTTCGAGTCCCACTATATTCTTCATATTGCCGCTCTAAGGCTTTTGTAACGGCGTCGTTTACTAACGCCTTCAACTCAGCACCCGTTAGATTAATTTGGGCGTTGTCAACATTTTCCCTTGGGTGGCTATTTATTTCGTCAGAGCCAGCCATTTAATTGAACTGTTACAGAAAACAAGGACAATAGTTTACTTGGGAGTTTATTATGGAATCGTCTTTTATGGCAATTCATTAACCATGGTAACGGAGACCATATTTGGTTAATTTATTAATCATATTTATTTAGGATTTATATTATAACTTATCCTAATTATAAAACAATAACAGTTTTATTTGGGGCACAAAAGGCCTAGTCACAAGGACATTTTAAACTGTAAGCTATGATTTCGGAGGATCAAAGCATAAAGGTTCGAATCTAGTTCATTACCTTTATCCGACAGGGAGTCATCGCTACCACTGTCTTTTGGCTCATGTAGAAATGAGCAAGGCCCGTAGGCACTATATTACCTAATGAATGGTCACAATACGATCATCTTAATTGATGATTTAAACTCATGATGCAGAGATCGTTAAGTTAGGTTAGGAGTCTTTTGAAGAATCCTTATATAAGAATGACGCGTGTGATTTTAATGGATCACGACTGCCAGGAGTGTTAACATATTTTCAGATGTTAGCAGGGATACGAATCTTTTAAACAGGTCTTACCATCTTGACCAGGTCTTTATAATGACACTAAGGCTAGGTTTCACTCTTAAGATTCTCATTCATATGTGTACTGGCAGGGAAAAAGAATTTATTTTACTCAGGATTTTTATCATAAATCCTAATTTACAAGTTAATAGTAGCACAAATGGTCTAGTCGCGTAGACAAGTTTAATTTATAAGCTACAATTTCGGAGAATCGAGGCTTTAGGGTTTGAATCAAAATTCCTTACCTTTTCTTGATAGGGAGTTGTAGGCTACCACTGTCTCTAGTCTCAGAGGACATTGACTATAGCCCGTAGGCACTTCCCTTCTAAGGGATGTTTATAATATGATCATCTTATAGAATGATATAAGCCATGATTTCAGAGAATCGAGGCATTAAAGTTTGAATCAAAGCTCATCATCTTTGAACAGGGGAGTCGTAGACCACAACTGTTGTTGTCATAATTGACGATACAATATGGCCCGTAGGCAATTCAATGGACATTACCAAACGATGCTTCAAGAAAATAATAATCATCGCACTGATGATAGTAGTCATGATAGTATTGATCATATTGACTATGAGGCTTGGGCATAGCCCACTCTCTTAGACAGAGAACCTTAATGGTTACAACTGTCATTGTCGTATTGACAATATAATAAAGTATAGCCCGTAGGCACTTCATCACTAAGGATGTTAATAGTAAGATCATCATATTGATGATATTAATCATGATCGCACTGATCATAAAGATTTATGAAGCTTGAGTATAGCTCACCACCTATGACAGAGAATCATAAAAGATCACAACTGTCTTTGTCACGAATGGACAATATAATATAGCCCGTAAGCGAAACATCACTAGAATGTTATATGATATTAGTCATGATCACATTGATCATATAGACTATTAGGCTTGAGCATAGCTCACCACCTTAGACAAGGAATCATAAAGATCACAATGTCAATGTCTCAAATGGACAATAGATTATAGCCCGTAGGCAAAACATCACTAAAGGATGATTATTTCAATTAAGGGAATTTAGGTTAACCTCTGTGGCCTGTGTGACTTTAACGATTCACAGTTTGCCAAAAATGTTAATATACTTACAGATCTTAACAGGGATTGGAATCTTTTGGATATGTTTTACCGTCTTGGCCATGTCTGCATTGACATTTAAGCTAGGTTTTACCATCTTGGCCATGTCTACATTGACATTTAGGCTAGGTTTTACCATCTTGGCCCTGTCTGTATTGACAATTAGGCTAGGTTTTACTTTTAAGATTCTTTTAATATTTAACGCAGAACAATCCTAATTTGAGGTGTTAATAAGGATCTGAATCTAAATTGAGGAACTGTCATCTTGGCCGGGTCTTAATAATGACACGAGGCTAGGTCTTGTCCCTTTTTAGACTTTGCCATTTTATAATAATGGTAGATCTTATAAAAGAAAAGGAACGTTATTTTCCATTTATTTAATATTTCTTGTTTAGGATGAAAGTTTAGTCTAAATCATTCCACTATAAAAAAATAAGAGTATAAAGTTGCCCTAAGCGGGACTTGAAAGGAATAATGTTGTCCTCGTAGGGACTGGAAGATAAATATGTCCTTAGAAGGACTATTAAGGAAACGATCTTCGGCAAGGGAGTTTCTTCTTCGTTCCATTCCTGAATGCTTTCTCCTTGGTTGCACGTTTCATTCTAGCCGCGGTACGAGGCTCAGCATTTCAAGGCTCCAGATGTGGAGAATTCCTATTACAGCTTCTTCGCTTGACGACGTAACCAATATTTGGAAGCAAAGATTTCCAGATTAGGATTTAGATTATTCCTATGTTAAGTCTAGACTCGGAAGGTCAAGGAATGTGCTACTGTGTCATTGAGATTAAACACAAAAGGCTAGTGTTTAATTCACTCAATGTTGGCTCTGATACCAACCTGTCACACCCCGAATTTCCACGTGTCACCGGTGGGCCCGGTGGGGAGTATCGTGACGTAGTTGATAACATCATAGTCAAACAACACAATATATAAATGCACAGCGGAAGCAAAAGATAATATTATTACAATCCGAATATAAAGTAATATCAGAGTATTACAACGGAAAGTAAAGGATCCACAGGCGGATCTTTAAATCATAAACTTTGTTCAACAGACTTTAGACGCCTAGAACTTGCAAGATTCCTTATTAACGTCCTGAGCAGCTTCCAGCCTATTACGTACTTGTACCTGTCACTTAGACTTTTGAAAATACGTCAGTTTTCACTGGTAAATACACTCAACCGACTCATTTGAAAAGAGTTTAAGAAAATTGATTTAGATGCACTAGGCACAAAATATTTTGACACTTTGATTAAAATGCACAAGGCAAGATTAATCTTTTATACTTGGGACAAACTATATCTCATGTTATCAGTTTTACATAACTTGCTCTACATACGGGGCCCGGTTCTATGCCGGTTCATGATTAACCGACACACCACTACTCCCTTATTGGGAATCCCTTATTGGGTATAAATAATTAATTAGCATATAGCATCTGTCAGGTGTATGCCTACACCCCGTGCTTAAGTCGTGGCCATTTCGATTGAATGAGTCAAGGATATCCAGGACACGGTCGCATTAACCCCCAATGTTTCAGTCAAGCAATACGAATTAAAAACAGGTTATTTGGATTTCCCGACTCATTTGTCTTTGAATCCCATACCTGACCATGCGGTATTTATATTGCCGTATCCCAAGCCCGTAATAGGGAAAATAAGTTAAGAGTATTTACCTGAGCTAGCTCCTGTCTTAAATAGTAAGAATTATAATAACTCAGCCGTATTCACTTAAGTAAGCGTAGGTACAATTTACCGGAAGGCTCTAGTCTGGAAAGATGGTATAAATAACCAATTAGAATGCTAATGGGTCTTTAATTAAGTCTAAGCTTAGACCGGTTAGTCTTAAGGAAATATACGGTTCAAACGCATGATTAGGCGAAGACCGGAATAGAACTTGTTTTAGACCCGACAAGTTTGGAGACTTGTATAATATGGGTATTTCATACACATTATGGATTTTGAAATAAAATGATAAGGTTAAACCCGTTTCGGTTATTTGATGAAACTAGCCTCGTAGGCTTAACCGTACGCTTATAAGCGAAGCCGGGTAACCGGATGAGTTAAACACAAGTTTCATATGCCAATATGTTTAAAATATGTTAAGATATCAGTAAGATATCAACATGTATGCCCGTTATAGTTTTAAAATCGAATTAAGCCTAAAAAGGGCAATTTGGTCATTTTGCGATGCATAAAGAGAGCTAGTGGATAAACTGATGTCATGGTCATTATGTTTTTGTAAAAATACTTTATTCATGATGTTATATCAGTAGTGTGTCAAAAATATGTGTGGTTTATAGTTTAAAACCAAACTATGCCCCGAAAGGGCATTTTGGTAATTTCACACATAGTTTGGTGACTTATTTGGAAATCTGAGTTTGGGTCAGGTACCTACTGAATTTACATTTAAAATATGTTTAATAATCAGTAGGTATCGAGTTTTATTTCATAGATATGGTATTAAACCATACTATGCGCCGAAAAGGCGTAAAAGTCGGTAAATGACGATCTAGATGAGGTTTAAGGTTACGTATATGTTATGAACAGATTTGTAAGGTTAAAATAAGTTGTTTATTAGTTCATAACAGTAGGTAAAAGATTTAGTTATGAAAATGTACTAAAATTTATTTTAAGCCTCATAAGGGTATTTTCGTCATTTATTGAATACACGCAACGCATGTATGCAAACTCAGTTCGAATCTGATTTAATATTTAAAAATTTTATAAAAATCATATAACATCAGTGAATAAGGAGTTTTGCCATAAAAATCATGTTTATACCATTCTATATGCCGAAGGGCATTTCGGTCATTTTAAAAATACAAAAATGGTTCTTTACGCAAAACTCAATTCACGACCAGATCTTGACATCAAAATGAATTTGAAGTATTGTTAGATCAGTTTATAAACCACATGCATGCTCATATTTAATAAAATTCTCATTTTAACATAAAAGGGCATTTTAGGCATTTTAGCGAAACTTGTGTTAAATCTCAGATTTTGAACATGATCTTGTAGTATGACCACAGAGGGTTATACTACATAATATAAGGATCATAATATGGCTTTGATTCAGCCCTCAAAGTTATTAAATCGGTTCAGATTTGAAAGTCAAAGGTTTGGTCAAACTGTTAGACTTTTTGAGTCAAACAAGCGATTACACCAAAGTGATTAGTTTGACATGTTCTTGTAACAATTACCAAGTTATTTAGGTGACAAAACATGATCTATAACCTCTGTTATATCAGATTTGATTAAATTAAGAATCTGCCCAGTTTGACTTTTAAATTACTAACTTTGACTTATCAATTGGACCTGAATTTGTAGGAATCAATAAGCATGATTTTGATGGATCATTACTAGCAATAATACCATCAATTGACAAGAGTCAATTGGACTTAGAACTGATCAATTCGTGATCAATTCTGGAAGTCAAACAAAAGTCAAAATATAGTGTTCTAGGCTAAAATAAATCAGGAACAAGGATCAATACATAAAGGAGCACTTACAATCACTGATTGAATGATCAAGGAACACCAGAAAGATCCAAGATGGTTGTGCAATTCGGATTGGGACCTGTTTGAGTGTTTGAAGGTTGCAAAAATGTTGCACTAATGAAAAGAACATGAAATTTTAGAACCCTTGGAATGAATCTGATCCTAATCAGGTGTTAAATGATTTGAGAAATCTGTGGGCAAGCCCCTAGTACTGATAAAAACCATTTGCAAAGGGTTTGGAAGTGCTTAACAGCTGGAACAAGCTGTTTATAACAGTTTTGCACACCTGGGGGTCTGATGCGGCCCGCTTTAGGAATACCAGAAACTAATGCGGGCCGCTTGGGGCTTCTGATCCACAAACAAACTTTGAAAAATGGCAGAAATGGTCCCTGTTGGCCCCTAATGTCATTTCAAGCACGTTCAAGGCCCGTTAACCTCATATAAAGGCTCTAACATGAAGTTTAAACATAGGAGACATGAAACATGTTCAAAAACATGTCGGATGTCGGTCCGTTTGGCCGTACGGTCACGTTATGTGCCGAATTACGACGAAACACGGACGGACGCGAAAAACGACCCAAACGACGCGACGAAGGGAATTTTATCAAGGCGATTACTAAAATAAAATATTTTAGTGCTTACATAAATTTTTGGGTGTCCGCGGATATTCAGATTGTGAGATATGCGCGAAAATGCAAACTTGTGCGCTTTTTGACACTTTTAGTCCCTGAATGACATAAAAGTTTATTCTTGCGCACCGAACACCTTTAACCCTATATCTAAGCTATATAAAGATAAAATAGGGTATGTTTAACTTATGGACATATTCCGGAAGGTCCGTTACCGTACGATTTGACCTACTTTTGCAGTTCTACGTAATTAGTCCTTTAATTGCGCATTGTGGCGCGAAATGTCATTTAATGTTATCCAAGCCTTCCATGGCCCATATTTATCCTTCCCAAGCATATACATACATGTTACTACGCTCCCGTTCGCTTAGATGGTCGCCGAAGGGCGTAGATCCAAAAGTTGACGCTTTAGGCCCCTCTATTGCGCAAATTTGCACATCTCATCATTTAATAGCGTTGAAACCTTATCTAATACATATTAGGCATTCTTGAAAGTATTATTAAACATCACGATGCTTCGGGTTCGCTAAAAGGTCATTCAGAGGTATATTTAAACATATTGACACTTTTAGTCCCTCTAACTTGCAAAGTTGCGCGTAACTTTACTTATAGGCATAAAAACCTTAGGTGGCCATTATTTGGCATTCCCGAGAGTATAATTAAATTTTATTAAGCTCCCGGTTTGTTAGAAGGTCACTCAGAGGTAAGAATTAACATGTTGACGCTTTTAACCCTTTATTGCGCAAACTTTCAATTAATCACATAAACGGCTACACTTGATTAACAAGTGGCTCATTTGTGAATATAAAACCATAAAAGGTTATTTAGAAACTTATTTTAGTTATGATAATACTTCCAGTCCTTTCATAATCAAAGTTTTTGATTTTTCGAAAAATTAATCCCTTAAATTCCACGTTGGACTTTATTAGGGTTTATTACACGTGTCAATACATCATTGGACGTGATTTTACGAGGTGTTACATTTTCACCTGGCTCGTTAACTCCTACATTTTTCTTCATTAAATCAGGGGTATTTCTGTCTCTTTTGCTAACTTAAAGGGAAATTCGGTCTTTCTCACTTTATGTAAAAATACCAAATACCCCTGAAAAAGACCAAATTGCCCTTTAAGTTAACAAAAAAGACGGAAATACCCCTGACTTAACGGAAAAAAATGGATGGAGTTAACGAGCCAGATGAAAATGACAAGATTTTAAAATTTTTGGATCCTAATGCGGAAAAACAAACCTTTGGACGAAAGTTGCAAAACTAACCAAACATCAGGGACGAAAATGGTACTGTAGAACGCTAACTTACACACATACCTGTGAGGAATGTACTTCAAGTAAGACCAAATCACTTGCCCGCCCATAGAAAACCCGACCACATAAAATTTGGATCCGAGTTTCAGTTGATCGGCAAGTTCTTCTGTATCTAACGCCAAACTCTTTAACGTCCGTTTAGGATCCGGATCACTCTCTCCATAACCCGGTCGATCAAATGAAACAATATATATTCCCAAATCCTCAATTAGAGCCTGCAAAAGTCAACCTAGTATTTACTATTTAGTCAACCTTAATACCAAAACTAATAAGTGATTAACAAGACACTGAAGGAAAAACCATACAGGAGACGCTGATGTGGCGATGACAGCGTAATGCTTGAAAGACTCAAAGCCATGGACAAAAATTATTTTGTACTCTGCTGATTCTTTTGGGACACCAAATTCTTTATAGGATAAATATCTTCCGTCACGAAGCTTGATTCTTGGTGCTGTGATGGGAAGCCCGTCTGGAGGCCCGACTTTCTTCGGGGCGGGTGGACAGGCTGCTTGATAAGCCCATGCTAAAAGCGCGGTAAAGAACACAAGTAGAAATTTCAAGCTGAAATGTTTGAAAACAAAATCATAATGTGTGACAATAGAGAGTATTTGGATGTGAAAGCAGATGGTCGTACACAGCAATTTCTCGACGCCGAAGAACCAAAGTTTTATTTTTGTTAGAATTGGATTTGCTATTCAAAAGAGGGTTGCGGCGCAATGCCCGTTTACCTGCCATCCTTATGTAATTTTTCAATCATTAATGAAATTTGGAAGATATTCATTATCAAAAAAAAAAAAAAAAAAAACAAAATTGAATACTCATAAACACTTAAAACTAAGAGTAAATTACATAAATTGTCATTAACTAGTGGGGTGCCCGCGCGATGCGGCGGGAAATACAACACTCAAGTTGATTGTGCTAAGCCAGAATCGATTAATGGATATTATGGTTAGGTTATAGTTATGGTGTATGGCGTAACCAAACCAATTATACATAATATATATAGATTTTAACTATAAATTCATACACATATTCAAGAGATTTCTTTTCCATTATATCATAAAAAAAATTAAGAACTATGTTACAACATTTCCATTTAAAACAAAATATATTAAATTAAAAAAAGTTAGAAAACTATATTACAAATTTAACAATGTGTATTTTCTCCTCCAGCATGTTCTAATTAAGTTCAGAAGTTGTTCTTATGGTTTGTGGTGTGGTAAAGTCACCAACCTCATACATCACAACCTCTATTCCTAAACTCGAGAAATGCCTCCACCTTGGTACTCATCGGGCACGCATAGGAGTTTGCCTGGTCCGTCCCACACATGGGTCACGCTCATCAACAACTTGTCCTAAATTGTTACCATGAAATTTTCTTTTTAATTTTGATGATTTGTAGTTTCTCACGAAAGGTTTGGCGTATTAGATCAAAAAAAACGAAGCCATATTACAATTTTGTCATAAATCATATACGCATTCCTGTCCAAATGTCAATAAAAAAACAAATTTATTATATATTCTTATATAAAGTCTAGAAGAATTCATATCAAGAAGTCTCAAAACCCAAAAACGTTACCTACCCTTATGTTTGGTGAGTGACTACATGTATTCAGCATATGACAGGCAACTAATTCATATTTATAATACACTAAAATTTCATCTTCTAACATACATGCATATACCAAGAACATATAATCAGCATGTTGGACTTTTAAGGAAGTATACAAGGTATTTTCACTTACCTTAGCAAGAAATAAGAATCCAAAACACCATAAAAATTGAGTGTTATCCAGAAGATGTAGACATTTTACAATTTTTGAAACTGGACAGATTTTAGAAAGACTTACCCCCCTCTGTTTTGTTGCTTCGATTGTACCCCAAAACCATATTCCATTGCATTTTCTTCTTATTATTCCAGTTAAACCCCCGCCAAACCACTAAGTTTAGGTTTGCATTTTAGCCAAACAAAAAGGGTTGATATAATGCAATAAAACCTGATAATTTGCTAGCTCAGTAGGAAAAAAATGCAACAAATCCTGATAAATGCTAGCTCCATTAGGATCCCGCATGACTGGTTCATAGAGAAAATCGTACTCATGATTTCAATCACAAATAATTTCAATTTTACAACACAATTTATTGTTGCTATTAAACACTGAAACCTGAGTGCCGAATCTTGTTTTTAGTTCCAGCTGATGACTCGCACTGTTTGGCTATAATAAAGTCGCCATCATAGGTGACAAATTCAAAAGTAAAGATGGTAAAGTGAGTGTTGTTGCTGATCATACAAACCACAATCTGAACCTTTGCAAGATCTCCACCTGGTACAACCATTGGTGCTTGATAATTGATTGCACTTTTGAAACCAGTCAGGCGCCTATTTTAAACCACAATATGAATATCGGTTACCAAATTAAACACCCAAAACAGATAAAAACGTTATGTTTATCTCTAATGGGTCACACTAAATTTTGGACAAGTCCCGACTTGACCGTATAAAAATACCCATTTGACCCGTACCCAGACCACCGTACCCACCCATTTTATCAGTTCTACAAGGTTGGTTCCTTACCAATCAGCAAACTGCACGGTGCGGTGGGTTTGGATTGTAGCAACACCAGCATTGATATCTTTGGGAACGACGTCTCCACGGAACATCAAACAACAAGCCATATGCTTTCCATGCCTAGGATCGCATTTAGCCATCATGCTTGCAGGCTCTAAAACTGAACTTGTGATTTTAGGAACGGAAAGGTGCTGATGGTAAGCTTTCTCAACTGAGATCACAGGTGCATATGAAGAAAGCATGAAATGGGTACGAGGGTATGGCACAAAATAGTCTGGACATCTGTAATTTCATCGTTAATGGCTCCATTGAAACGCAGGGATGTAAAGTCTAGCACGTTAGTTGGTACCTGAGTCCGGAGATCATCACCGATCACAATGTTGCCAACAGTTCGAAGTGCACGAATGAGTATTGAAGGAGACGGGTTCCTGGAATATTATATAAACAGTTAATAACATCAATATTTCTAACCAAGACTATATATATGAACCGCGGGTAGAGAGAGAAATTCGTCGAAAGACGAAACGATGACGGTTCTTCCGAAATGTAGTTCCCGAACTTTGACGCGAAACGAATCAGCTTCTTATCGAACCATCTCACCACCTCCCGAGGGAAATTCTTCCCGGTTTCGTGAACTGCGAGTCTAGCCATCACTGCACCGGCAGTTTCTTGGTCAAAACCGGCAGCGATTTAATACATGTTCTGGCACACATGCACTTGCCTTGTTCTCATTTAATACATGTTCTGGCATACATGCACTTGCCTTGTTCTCATCACGACAGTTACTCAGTTGCTGATCACTTCAGCTTGACACACCTGCAAAACTCAGGTTGTGTCTCGTCAGTCTTAAAATAAGAGAATTTCTAATTAGATTCTAAAAAATATCAGATGAAATAAAAAAAATGCTACCTACGAGTCAGCGGGTTTCTCGTGAGTGACTTTGATAGAAAATAGAAGAACTTCTAATGACACTGATAGAAAATGCCAAACTGATAATAGACATAAATAGTAGTTCAGAAGATAACCTCTGCGAGTCTGCGGGTTTCTCGTGAGATTCAGTATAAGCTTTTTAGAACCTACAGAAGTAGATTTGATGCTTTTGCAAGTTCCATAAAACCTACAAATTAAAAAAAAAATCACACAGCTGAGTCAAGTCGGTGGGCATTTTGCCTATATTCAACTGAGCCATGAGATCATTAAATAGTCAGCCCCCAAAATATATTCAAACGATTAGGATAGTATACATGTTTGTAACACACAAGTTCATACGTATTTGCATACACAAAACATCTTTGCCATATAAACACATGTGATGTGAAAAAGAACTTACATCGTATCTTGTCTAAATTGTCGTGCAAGGTCCATATTAAGCGAAGCATGGAGACCTTTAGACTTCTGCAAAACGTGTTGTTGTGGTATACCAGACAATGAAGTCCCAACTTGATTGGTAAACTGCCACAGCTACTGTCCTTGCATTCGAGCCTGTAGATTCATTTTTATCCCTAGCAAAAAAATGTTATATAACAAAATGTGACTACTTATACACTCCAAAATCCAAATGTATGACAATCCATCTTTCGATTTCGTTAGTAATAATAAACAGATTCACATCAAACTAACAATAATCAAACAAAAGTTGGGCAAAATCAGAGATACGCACTTTTATAATCTGCGAAAAGTGTACTCTAATTGGCTTTATACTACTTACAGATGATGATGATGATGATAAGTGATTACGTAATCAAAGTTAACTGATGACCGAAGCAAACACAAGGGCTTTTTGCCCTCCTGATCCTATTTTATAAATTTGGGGTTAAACAAACAAACAAACAAAACTGAAATTAATCAAAAGAAACCTAGAATTATATCATAAAAAACCGACGCCTTAACCTCGAAACCATCCAATTCACGCTCCGGCATCGGCAGCGGAGTTGAAATCAGTGACCTAGGTTTAACGAACAACAGGTTGAAGGAAAATTTAGGAACCTTGCTTCTATAAATTGACAAATCAGCAGTAAAGGGATAAAACTGATCGATTGCTCAAGGGTCTTGAATGAATTTAAGATATCCTCTTACACCCTACGGCATCGGCAGAGAGAGTAGGAGGAAGCCCCAGATATAGGTGGGAGGGAACAAGGGAAGGTGGAGAGACAAAACTGAAAGCGCATTATAGAATTGAATCTCATTACTTATTATAAATACCTTTTAACTCTTAAGTTTCTTTGGATTAAATAGGGTGTTTAAAGACAAATTTGCCCTCAAAAAATTGTTAACATATGCATTGTGTGTTGTATGATAAGTAATTATACTTGTACCTCTTAATTTTTAAGAAGTCCCTAAAGAAATGTTTTATAATATAGTATAGATTATATACTAAATTGCACTCTTTGTCCTTTGTCTTTAAAAATTATGTAAAATGTCTTATTTTGTATATTTTGCACACTCTTTGTCCTTTAAGGTAACTAATGTTAACTTTCAGTTAACTTTAAAGTAAAAAGACCATTTTGTCCAAATGACATAATCTAAAGTTTATTTATAAAGGACATAACTTGTAATTTACTTAAATTCTATTATTTTATTTCTTATATATTAAATTTATCACTATTGTTTTATTGATTACTTTAAAAAATGTAATTCATTAATTAACCTATTTTTATAAAAATATATGTTTTTATAATTTAATTATTTTTATTTCTTTGATTAAATTGTTTACTTTTATATTTTACAAAAAATATAAATTTTTACATTATGTTTTACATAAACCCTTGGTGTAACCGGGTTATTTTTTTTTATCACTTTTACAATTATTATATGTTATACAAACGAAATTCCACCAAAATATGGAGAAAATAAGCACGTCGGTCGCGCGTTACGACATGTTAGTTTAAACTATGATTTTCTATAAAAATTTGAAATTTTGTAATATCATTTTTAAAACAACTAGTTATTTTAGACATGTTACAAAATGTCCGACGTACGCTCATCTCAAAATACAACATTGCGGCAAGTTTTTTTATCTATGTTTAAACCGACTCGTCGTAACACACAACCGATGTGCTTATTTTTCTCCATATTTTGCTGTAAATTTCGATTAAATAACATATAATAATTATAAAAGTGATAAAATAATAACTCGATAACACTAACATTTCATATAAAAACATATATATTTTATAAAAAAAATTGTTAATTGGTCTTTTTATAAATAAAATGCAGATTATATCCTTGGGTAAAATGGTCTTTTTACCTTAAAGTTAACTGAAAAGTTAACATTAGTTAGCTTAAAGGACATAGAGTATACAAAATTAACAAAATATAGACATAAACATTTTTGCATGATTTTTAAAGACAAAGAGTGTAATTTAATATATAAATAAAGTACAATTTGTGTAATTTAGTCTAAAACTAAAAATTTTAACTTAAATTAACTGAAAACTTACAACTAATATTTTTTAATTTACAAAACATGAACTCACAATAATAAAACAAAAAATTGGGCATGAACTCGCAATAATAAATGTGCATTAGAACACTTGCTGGTATTGAAACACACTTGGACTTTTAACAGTCAAATTGGGCATTCTTATATTATTTAAGATTTAAGATGATGCTATCATACATGAATCCAAAAAGCTAAATATTTTAACACTTTTAGTAAAGAAACCTTTGACCAAATAAATCATATATCAAATCCAAATTTTGTTAATTTCAGTGATCAACAAGTAAGTTTGTTAAAAAGTATGATTCATATATTATTGTAAGGTTTAAGATGGTTAATTTAACAAGTTTAGGAATTGGTGCATACCTGAGGAGAAAGTAGATGAAGAATTGGATTTAGATTGTGTGGTGTGAGACCTAGCTGATGATGCTGAAATCTTTCTCTTTACTTCACCACCCATTGTTATTGTTGTTGGTTAAGTTGGTAGAGTGTTGTGGTGTCAAAATAATGACAAAAAATACCATTCACATATTTGAAATACATTCATAGAATATAGAATATATAATATATAGTTATTATTGTTTTTTTGGTATTTTGTTTTTTAGTGATTAAGAGTTTTCAATTCTTGTTTTAGTCCATGAAGTTTGACACAAATATCATTCCAGTCTAATTTTTTTTTTTTTTTTTTTTGTCTTTGTAGTCCAAAAATTTGATTTTCTTATCACTTATAGACCTTGACCGCAACGTGACGGGCTTCCATCTAGTATGATTATAAATTTATAATGCTAATTGAATTAGTTTAAAAATATCTTGTGGACACCAAGTAGGTTAAATTATTTGTGAATTTTTTGTAAGTATAATAACTTTGACATGTAAATGTTGTCACAGTTATTTTAATCATATTTTTTTAACAGTCAACATATCAATCCCGAGCATTCTCAGGGTATCCACTGGACAAACGGAGTACTCCGAGAGTAACCCGAGTCGTCCACCACCAATTCTGGGGAAAACCCGGTAACTCACCGGCCCGTACCAGTAAAACCCGTTTGGCTCAAGGATCGAACCCAGGTTTCCTGGGTCTCCTATCACTGCCCACCACTGTCTCACTCTTTTTTTTTTTACACCAAATGAGAATTGAACTTGCGTCTTTCAAAAAAGAACTCAAGTCCTCCTACCACTTGAGTTAAAGGTCATTAACAATTATTTAATCATATTGATTCTAAATTTCTAATGCTGAAACAATGAAATTGTTTTAAAAGAGCTATTATAATATAACTAGGTTAGAACCCCATGTATTACACGGGTTGAATAAATACAATTTTATATACTAAGCAATAAAATAGTTACATCTTTGAAAAACTCGTGTATTGCACGATTTGAATAAACACATGTCTTACACGAATAATGTAATTTGTTAAAACATTTAGTCATCAAGATGTGTTTTCTAACAAAATGAACTTTCAGGTACTAATTACTTATTGTAACATCTCACTTTATTTTTTATTAGATCAGAGAGTTGTATATTACATGGTTTATAACATTTTACTTTGTTTTTTTATTTATTATTAGGTTAGAAACTTACGTATTACCTGATGTTGGATAATCAGCAGAAAAAAAGAAAAGAAATATTTTAGTAAAAAATATTAAATATACAAGAGATAAGCTGGATATTATGATTTAATATTATTATTTTATTGGAGTGTAAAACGGGATAATGGAATCCTTTATTAGAAATATGATTCTAAATACCATGTATAAAAAATATATATGTTCTACATATATTGAATAAATCATTTTAATGAAACAGTTGATTAAAATAGATATTTTTATTTTAATATGTGATTATTATCAGTTATCCTAATCCTTATCATCAAAATATAAAAACAATTAAAACTACCAATTAAATAAAATCTTTATCTTTATAAATATTTAAAATGCTAATATATTTTTTAGATTTTAATAATTAATATATGATTATAATAATTAATATATTATTATCAATTATCTTTGTCTTTATCATTAAAATCTCTTCTACAAATATTAAATTTAATATTATCAATAATTGATTTTCCATAATAAATATTTAGAAAAAATAATTAAGACTGACTCATAGAACGCCATGTGTCCGTAACATGGTTTCTTTTAGTATATGTATAGATAATTGCACGAGCTGATCAAGGCCTAGCTCGGGTTTGGATGGATTACAAATCGAGTCAAGTCGGCTCGTTTACAATCGGGCTGATTTTGAATCGATTCAACAGCCCAAAAAAAAAAAAACCCACCATCTCAAAACCCCCAAACTGGACAAACTCATGGACTCACCAATTCCGTCAACAATGGAGTCACACTCCGGTGGTGTTCCGTCACTATTAGACATCGTGACATGCATCGGCATGACTATCTTGTACGTCGCAATCCTCTACTCTCCCACATTAATCCTCCATCTCCCGCCCCCCTTTCATCTTTCAAACCCCTCATGATCCGACGGTTTATTTACGCCAGTATCTCCACTGTCGTTTCACTTGGTTTCTGCGCCTTTATTCTTCCTGTAAGTTTGTTTATTCAATTCACTGTCTATTATATTCTCTGTGTTTACATTTTGATTGTTGGATGGTTGGTTGCTGGTTGTTGGAGTTAGTAACAACTAGGGTTTTGTTGTTTGTGATTTGGGGATTTTGTATTTGTGACTAGTTACTTAATTCCTTTATCTAATATTCAGAGTTTGTTGTTTGATAAGTGATCTTTTAAAAAAGTTTATATCTTGATTCTATAATAACTAGGTTAGTAAACAAACATATGTGTATCTCACGGGTTGAATGAAGGGAATGTTAAAAAGTTTGTGAATTGATAAGTGTTGTAAGATCCTGCAAAAAAGTTTGTAGCTTGATGCTCTAACTAGGGTAGAAACATGGGTGTTACGTTACGCTACGCGGGGTGAATAAAGGAAATGTTAAATAGTTGGTGTTGGAGATTTGGAATTATGAAACAGTGTTATGAGATATGTAATGATAATTATGTACAAGTAAATACTTTAATTAACTAAAATCATTAACTAGGGTTTTGTTATTTATAATTTCGTATTTTAGGTATTCTGCATTCATGACCAGTTAGTTGATTTGTTTCTGTATCCAGAGTGCTGTACTTCTTAATTAATAGTTTACTTTCTTTAACTGGTAGATAAGTGATTCTTAAAATAGAATGACTTATTTGAAAGTTAATTCCAATTCGTTTGAACGTGAAAGAATGAAAAAAGTTAAAGGGTAGGGTTAGTTTATTTAGTATGTTAATGTTAATTGGATGAATGGTTTGTTAAATTGAAAGTTTATCCAGCTGTTTAAATTCATAGGATTTACGAGTTTGAGTCAAAGAAGTTTGGAAGTCATTGATATAAATAAATGGTTAGGGTCTGTGTGCACGTCTATTGAATGAAAGAAAAGTCTTGATCTTTGTTTTGATCACAAAAATTCAATTATTTCATTCACAGGCTCCTCTTACGAAAGAGTTAGAGGTTGTATGATATCTTTGCTTGTATGTGGAGGATTTAAACATATACAGTAATACTTCTCTTTCCTCTTCTTTTTAGCCTTGGTGAGTCCTACATTTTTAAAGCATTTTAAAAACGTAACTCATGTAAAGGATCTTACTCATCCATTATTATTTTTTTTTTTGGCAATTTCAGTTTATTTGAAATTCCCAATTTCATGCCACTTATATTAAAAATTGAATATTCTTTATGTTTTTCTAATTATAGTTGTCGTATGTATATGTGATGATAACATGCTAGCAGGAGCGACTCTTATAGCTCCAGTAGTTAACTATTGGTGGCCCCGCTTGCCATCAAACTTATCTCAACAGGCATTTTCGAAGCAGTTTCTTCAAGATCAAAGGTGTCTATGGGTCGCTCAGCATTCTCCATCATTGACCTACTGGTGGAACACACAAAAATGGTTTCCAAGTCTAATCGTTATCGCTCACAGCCCTGATATTCTTTCCCGCCAAGATAGAGAGCTCAAGCCGATATTTACAGCTGGCAGAGCAGGTGTTGAGGTACTAAATATACTTTGCGTTTGACATGCTCTGTTTTTTTGACCTGTTGTTTGAAAAAATGTGGATCTATGGTCTCTCTTTCTTGGTTTTAAAAAGCGTGCCTCAGGCGCGCTTAAGCGCGAGGCGCAACAAGGCTCACACCCTGGGGCTTTTTCGCTCAATGCCTAGAGTAATTACAAGAAGCCCCAGAAACGCGCTCTTTTTTGGGATTTTTCTGGGCTTTTTTGCCTGAGGCGCGCCTCTTGTCCTCGAGGCGTTTTTATGCATCTTACTGTTGTACCTTGGGTTTTTTGGCTTGTACATACAGCTAAAATCATACAAAAACCTTACATGTAGCTATATTTTGCGTAGGGGAAGCTAAAAACGTATGGTATACATAAAAATATATATATATAATTAGCTTGCGCCTTGGGTACGAAAAGCTTGCGCCGCTTTTGCGCTTTACGCTTCGCGCCTCGGTTTTAGACCTCGTCGTTTTTGTGCGCCTTTAGCTTTTTAAAACCAAGCTCTCTTTTCATGTTAGGAACAAGTAGACACGAAGGAGAATACGAATCTCTCCACCGTGACTTGAACATTGGATTCGTTACATGGGAATTTGATCCAACAGAAATTGAAAACCCGTTTCCAGAAAACAAAGGGTATATGGCAGGGTGATGAGGATATTCTTGTGCCCGTGACACTGCAACCGTATATAGCCCAACAACTTCCATGGATAAACTATAAAGAACTCACGGCTGCTGGTAGTTGGAGATAGTAACTAGGGTTTTGTTGTTTGTGATTTGGGGATTTGTATTTGTGACTAGTTAGTTAATTCGTTTATTAATATTCAGAGTGTTATATAAAAGTGATCTTTAAAAAGTTTATATCTTGATTCTATAATTCTATAACTAGGTTAATTCGTTAGATAGTTGGTGATGGAGATTTGTGAATTGATAAGTGTTGTAAGATCCTGCAAAAAGTTTGTATCTTGATTCTATAACTAGGTTAGAAAGTAGAAACTGGCCGATAAAGGAAATTTTAAATAGGTAGTAATGAAGATTTAGGAATTGTAAAACTATATTTGTAATTTGGGGTCATAAGTAAGTTACATTTATGGCCAATTAGTTAATTTGTTTATGTAAAGGATCTTGTAATCATATCTTGAATTTTCTATATGTTTTTCTAACTATTGTTGTCATATGTATCTGTGATGAAAACAGGCTAGCAGGAGCGACACTTATAGCTCCAGTAGTTAACTATTGGTGGCCCCGCTTGCCATAAACTTATTTCAACAGGCATTTTCGAAGCAGTTTCTTCAAGATCAATGGAGTCTACGGGTCGCTCACCATTCCCCATCATTGACTTACTGGTGGAACACGCAAAAATGGTTTCCAAGTTTAACCGTTATTGCTCACAGCCCTGATATTCTATCCCGCCAAGATAGAGAACTCAAGCCGATATTTACAGCTGGCAGAGCAGGTGTTGAGGTACTAAAAATGCATTTTTTGATGTACCATTGTGTTTATCGTTTTGGCAAAATGGTCGGGTTTGGTAGCGGGTCAAAACTTGTAACTAGGGGTGTTCGAAATTCGTCTCAATTCGATTCAATTACCAAGAATTCGAATTCGATTCAATTTGAATTTGAGTCCAGTAAATCAAATACGAATAATTTCAAATTCGATTCAAAATTCAAGTTCGAATTCAAATTTTACATATTTATTTATTATATTTATATATAACACACATATAACTTAAATTTGGGCTATAGTATAAACTAATCTATAAATTTAATATTTTAAATGAATTTGAAATTTTGAATCAAAAAGAATTTATCCGAATTCGAATAATTCGGATTCGAATTTTTAACTGAAGACGAATTGATTTTGAATTGAAGTTTTAATCCGAATACGAATTCGAATCAAATTGACCAGCTTTTAATCGAATTCGAATTCCAGGAAAAAAAATTATTCGAACAATTCGATTCGAGTAATTCGAAAATTCGTTATTCAATTCGATGAATACCCCTATGTGTAACCAAGGGGGCGCCAAACCAGATTTTCTTCAAAAAGTTAATTTTCATAAAAAATTTGGTATCAGATATAATAATAATATATTTTGATTAATTAACTCAAATAAATATAATTTTTGAGGTCTTGAGCTTTAAAAATACATCATTGGCCACTTTTGACCCGTTTGACATACAATTTTTGGTTAATTCGTTAGATAGTTGGTGATGGAGATTTGTGAATTGATAAGTGTTGTAAGATCCTGCAAAAAGTTTGTATCTTGATTCTATAACTAGGTTAGAAAGTAGAAACTGGCCGATAAAGGAAATTTTAAATAGGTAGTAATGAAGATTTAGGAATTGTAAAACTATATTTGTAATTTGGGGTTATAAATAAGTTACATTTATGGCCAATTAGTTAATTTGTTTATGTAAAGGATCTTGTAATCATATCTAACACACTTCTCATTTTCAATTTCATGCCAGTTAGATTAAAATTTGAATTTTCTATATGTTTTTCTAACTATATTTGTCATATGTATATGTGATGAAAACAGGCTAGCCGGAGCGACTTTTATAGCTCCAGTAGTTAACTATTGGTGGCCCCGCTTGCCATCAAACTTATCTCAACAAGCATTTTGAAAGCAGTTTCTTCAAGATCAATGGAGTCTGCGGGTCGCTCACCATTCTCCATCATTGACGTACTGGTGGAACACGCAAAAATGGTTTCCAAGTTTAACCGTTATTGCTCACAGCCCTGATATTCTATCCCGCCAAGACAG
The DNA here is from genome assembly GCA_030545235.1 of Helianthus tuberosus. Classification (NCBI taxonomy): domain Eukaryota; kingdom Viridiplantae; phylum Streptophyta; class Magnoliopsida; order Asterales; family Asteraceae; genus Helianthus; species Helianthus tuberosus. The sequence continues at coordinate 16,040,537 of CM060354.1, read as the reverse complement.
AGAACTCAAGCCGATATTTACAGCTGGCAGAGCAGGTGTTGAGGTACTAAAAATGCGTTTTTTGATGTACCATTGTGTTTATCGTTTTGGCAAAATGGTCGGGTTTGGTAGCGGGTCAAAACGTGTAACTAGGGGTGTTCGAAATTCAATTCGGAAAATTCGAAATTCGTCTCAATTCGATTCGATTATCAAGAATTCGACTTCGATTCAATTCGAATTTGAGTCCAGTAAATCAAATACGAATTGAATACGAATTTTAAATTCGATTCAAAATTCAAGTTCGAATTCAAATTTTACATATTTATTTATTATATTTATATATAACACACATATAACTTAAATTTGGGCTATAGTATAAATTAATCTATAAATTTAATATTTTAAATGAATTTGAATCAAAAAGAATTTATTCGAATTCGATTCGAATTCGAATTTTTAACCGAAGACGAATTGATTTCGAATTGAAGTTTTAATCTGAATACGAATTCGAATCAAATTGACCAGCTTTTAATCGAATTCGAATTCCAGAAAAAAAATTATTCGAACAATTAGATTCGAGTAATTCGAAAATTCGTTATTCAATTTGATGAATACCCCTATGTGTAACCAAGGGGGGCGCCAAACCAGATTTTCTTAAAAAAAATTAATTTTCATATAAAAATTTGGTATCAGATATAATAATTATATTTTTGGTTAATTAACTCAAATAAAGATGATTTTTGAGGTCTTAAGCTTTAAAAATACATCATTGGCCACTTTTGACCCGTTTGACATTGTAGAGATAAAATAAATAATTACAATTGATCCACTTGTACGTTAATGGGTTGAGTTTGGCATGTCTACTATCTTTTTTGTAATGGATCAAAATGGGTACTTGTGTGTGCACGCGCTAAATATGAATGCATTAACTATATTACTTCGGTAATAAAAATGTTTACGCGCTGTACGTTATTACTTCTGTTATTTTTTTGTTTGACCCGTTTGACCTACTGTTTGAAAAATGTGAATCTATTGTTTCTCTTTTCGTGTTTATGAAGGAACAGGTAAGACAACAAGGAGAATATGAATCTATCCACCGAAACTTAAATATTGGATTCGGTACTTGGGAATTTGATCCAACAGAAATTGAGAACCCGTTTCCAGAAAACGAAGGGTCTGTTCATATCTGGCAGCAGGGTGATGAAGATATTCTTGTGCCCGTGACACTGCAACGGTATATAGCCCAACAACTTCCATGGATAAACTATCACGAGCTCACGGGTGCGGGTCACATGTTCCCTTATGCTGAAGGGAACAATGATGCAATCCTAAAAGCACTTCTTCTTGGCCAAAGTTAGTTTATAATATTGTTTTTGGACTTGATTTCTAGCCTCCTATTGTCTTAAGCAAACCATTGTTAAGATAATACAATAGAACTGTTATATTTAGCATTATCCTTTAGGGTTTGAAATTAATAGTTAAAACATATGGTAATGCGTTCATGTTATTTTATCGTGTTACTTGTGTTTCATTATTTCTTAACCATGGTTAGTGATTTATGAAACGTGTCGTCTCATTCCTTTTATTGAATCACTTATATTTAAGCGTATTAAATGTGTCGTGTAATTCGTGCTATAGAACTCGTCACATTTAATTGTGTTTAATGTTACATGTCATCTGATCCTCTTAGCAAAGATTTAAAACTTTGTTCATGGAACATGTACAAATGTCCTGTCAAACTGTTCAATGATCGGTTCATTTACACACCTAAGTGGATTACAATAATGCAAAAAGGCTGAAACTAAACATAATAAGTAGTAAAACATCTCAAATCTCCCCTTGTTACAAATCTCGAACCACACTTTGATATTTAAATAGTGACATCAAACATAATTCGTAAACCATCAAAATTTGGATTCCATGACATACATTAACACCTAGAAATTAATAATAAACAAATATGAAGAATCAACACAGGAGACTGTGTAATGTTCTAATCCAAATGGAGAAATGTATAAGATCTTAGAAATTAATAATAAAAAAAATATGTAGACTATAATCTAATAGATGATAAGATGATCATGTTGAAAGAAAAGTCATGAAATACTCGCATTAAGGTATCATTCGTCAGTCTTGTCGTCGTCGTCGTTGTTGTAGTCGTAGTCGTAATTGTAATTCTTTCAAAGAGCTAAATTGAAAAAAAAAATAGATTTCACGAACTTTTGTTAGCTATATTAATCAATACTATAAAACGGCTTTGAACTTTTGCTAGAATTTACAAACAAAATTTAGTTTGCTAGCAAATCGCATGCATAATGAAACAAATAGTGAAGTTTTGTATGTGCTATTTTTATATATCCTTCTAAAATATTATATGGAACGTAGCAAAGGTCATTGTATTGTCTAAAATTTTCTTCCATTGTAAAGATATTTATGAAAATAATAAAAAACTACTGAATTTTTTTTTAATTTTCTTCCACTGTAATGATATTTAAGAAAATAATAAAAAAAAATACTGAAATCAAAAGCAACGTCCAAGCAAAATCAAATACTTTAATTATTTGTTTTCTAATTAAGAAAATTTCACTATTGTTTTTTTCAAAGAACGTGAGACTTATGTAGTAAAAAGGTTATGAAAAAAAAAAGAATAAAGGAGATAAATCTTACAATGGACGAGGACCACCAAGAATACTTAGATCGGGAATGTGAGAAATTTTAGGCCAATCTTCACCCGTGTTTCTTTTACACCTTTTACTTAGATGTTTACATCTACTTATCACAAGTTTGTTTAGATCCTTGAAACTTTGAATCTCATCCGGTAGAGAAAGTAATCCATTACAATCATCAAAGCTCATCTTTCTGATGCTTGGAAGATTACAAGGTAAAGAAATTAATTTCTCACATTTATATAATTCTAAATCCTCCAGTTTTGGTAGATTATCTGGTAAAGAAATTAATTCCCCACACCAGCTGATCTCTAATCTTTGTAAACAAATAAACATATCGGTGTTATCTACTGACATGTTTATATCATCATGGTGAAAACACTTCAAAGAATACATCTGCTCCAACTGAATAACCCTAAGACTGGGGAGTCTCCCAAGTGGTGGAATATGCTCACAGTTCTCACACCCAGAGAAAACAATTTCAACCAAATTCCTTAAGTTGTCCATCCAACTTGGAGAAATGGTCTTTCCCATGTAATCAAACATTTTCAATATCTCTAAAGATGGATTTGGCTCTAATCCCTCAAGAACCTCTTCCATGTAATTCATTTCTGGTGTTTGTAATTCATCTGCGAAGGGACCCTTGCCCAACCAGTCTAATACCAAAATCGACAGATTTGTTTTGCATATGAGATTGGCACTCTTGGCCTCACTTAAACCTCCAACATTCTTAAGTCCTTCTATCATCAACTTCCCCTCAAGAAGATTTAAATCCCCCAATTCACTTATTTGGCCCCTCTCTCCTTATGAACAGGAAACAATGGAAGCTTTCGAAGACTAGTTAGTTTCCCGATTCCAAACGGCAAATGTCGGAGTGAAAAACAATTATTGATGTCCAAATGTTGAAGGCTAATCATGTCTTTTAAGCCGTAGGGTAAAACTTCTATACCCGAGCCTAATAAGGTCAAGTATTTCAGATATCTGAGCTTGCAAATCGATTCAGGCAACTTACGCAATCTGCTACAATAACGTAAAATCAACACTTGCAAGTTTTGGAGATACATAATCGACTCAGGTAGAACTTCTATATCTGAATTTGATAAATTCAAGTATCTCAGATGCTTGAGTTTACAAATTGATTCTGGTAATGTCCTTAACTTTGTAAGCTCCAAGTGTAATACCCTTACATACATGTGGTTGAAAAGTTGACTGATGCAACCTTCATCCTCCTCCCCGTGCCCGAACATGAATATTGACCTTAGTGATGTTAACTTTCCTAAATCCTCAGATGATAAAATTAACTTTTCATCCGGACATGACGAGCTCAAATGAAGCACCTCATCTGGGATTTTAACCTTGTTATAAGCAGGCTCTATAACTAAACAATCATGTTTCATTACATGCCGTGCCATGTCATGCACTAGATCATGCATTTTACATCTATCAATACCACCATCCGAATATTTGCTACCCTTCTCAACCTGGAAGAGGGATTTCCAAATCAAACAATTAAAAATTTCTTCCCCTATCACATACAAGTTGTCTGTTTCTTCTCTGGGCGGAATGAAACCGTTTGCTACCCACAGCAAGATCAGTTCATCTTTTTTTAGTTCATGGCCTTTAGGAAACAAACAAAAATAAGAAAAACATCTCTTTAAATGTGGAACCAAGTTATCGTAGCTTAACTTCAAAGCAGGCAAGACATTATTTTCTTGTAAGTTCCATATGTTACTGTCTTTCACTCGTTGCCAGTCGTTGCTACTACTTTTTGACCACATTAAGCTGCCCAAAGTCTTCACCGCCAAAGGCAGCCCCTTACATTTCACAACTATTTCCCTTCCAATAGGCTCTAGCTTACGTACGTCATCCCCCACTCTTCCTTGTGCAAATGCATGCTTCTTAAATAATAACCATGAGTTCTCTTCTGATAAACATCCCAATTGATGTCGTAGCTCTGATGTCTGTCGTTATGGACATGCAAAAACCGAAATAAACTAGTAGCTAGAGTAAGTCGGATATCGAACCAGAGGAGGATTGTGGAAAGTGTGTAATGTTAAGTATTTATTAACAACTATAAAAAAATAAACTGATGATTGTTTGATTTGTGGATTAACTAAAAATTACAAACTAAATGTGAGATTTAAATCAATAGAAAGAACAATGGTTCCTCCAGATTTCAGGTTTTATAGCTAGATTCAATTATGTGTTTAATCGAAACACTCACATAGACATAAGTGTTTAACCTAATTCATCAATTGTGATAACCAACGACTAAGTACTCCGGTCAATACATAACGGGAGGTTATCGAATGATTATCAATTACAATTACAAACCCTAACCCCATGTCAAATATATCCCAATTACTAGAACTCTCGGGAACTGAATGCTTAGAAATTAAGGTTTAAATAAATGTAACTGTTTACAATCAATAAATCAAATCAAAGGTGAAAAGCATCGAATGCTTAGATCACCGAGTTAAACGATTGTCACAAACACATAAAATTATCCAACTTACAAAAAACCTCCATCCGGAGGAAACCACTAGGACTAGCCGCTCATGTTGGTGGGATTGATCTTCGTAGCCGTCCCCTTTTTCTTTCGTCTACTGCCTGCGAAGATGTGATAGATGATAATCATAAAAAAAAGTCCAAACCTCAAGTGCATCTCTCGGCCCAAATATGATGATGAGTTGTTGACAAGAGAGCCCACAAGTCTGCGAGCCCAGTCACGTGTTGAACAAGTTCCTTCCCAAAACTCTCCAAGCCCATGTGCATATGTTGTTGACTAAAAACAATTATAATGATTAATTAAAAAAACCACAACAAGTCCACGTGATGTTTAGTCTGCCATCAAGATGATGTTCTCTTTTTGTGTTGATGACTTTTGTCCTTTTTGAATTGTTGGCTGCTTAGCAATCCACCAAGAATTAATGTCATGTGATGTTAATGATGAGTATGGCGGTTGTTGATGTGATGATAATTTGATGTTGTTAAATGGTGGTGATGAAACACGGCTCCCAACAATCCCCCACAAATCAACCAATGTCGTTGCCTTTTTAACTATAGATGTCTTGTAGGTGCGTGTCCCCCAAGGTTCACACGTGCGGCTGCCCTCTCTTATAACTTCAACCGTAGCCTACGGTTTAAACCGTAGGTTACGGTTGAAACATACTGTTTCTTTGATCTTTCCCAACCGTAAGTTACACATGTAATACCATAGGCTATGTTTCAACTTTAGATAAAGCACCCAAAGGCCCTTGAACTTTATTGTTCCGCATCATCTTTAAGCACTTTAAATTCACCGAATTACACGATTGACCTGCAAAACCACAAACTTTCGTAGTGCACATATTCCAAACGTATAATCGCGTAAATGGCAACAAATAACACAAAATACGCATGTTAACACTCGGGTTTCACACCCTCCATCACATCCCCACACTTAACATTGATTGTCCTCAAGCAACCATTACAAACATTACTCACCTTATTAACAAATCACCATTAAATCCCTTACCGAATTAGCAATTTAAGGTCCCAAGTCATACCCGTCCCATAGACTGACACAATCGAGGTTGACAATCTGACAAATAAGTGATACGCATTTAAAACATTTTAAGACTTGCCTAACTAAAACTAACATGCTTATATTACTATACACATGCCACACGCCCCTCACAATGGTCACTCCTCTCGGCTTAATCAAGACTAGCGTGTAATGTGCTAGTATATAATTCGCTCAAAACCAACTATGTTACCTTGCAATCATAAGCTTGTATAGCAATCACACCTCCACTGTATCAAATAACGTAACACATATCAAAAGGACTTTTTGGGTTTTGGGTTAGGGTAAAGGTAAGGAATTATTTTTGGATTTTTATATTTATATGGCGAACAAAAACGAATACCAAACCATGACAACTTATTCACAATAATACTAACACATTGGGTTAATTTTCGACCCATTTATTCAACACGAACATAATAATGATTTTTTTTTCTTTTCCTTCCTTTTTTTCTCTTTTTTTTTTCTTTTCAACAAACATCTAACATGTACTTGTCATTCATGGTTGGTAAGCAAATAGGTCAAACAAGGTGTATCAAACGAAGGGTAAAAGGCTCAACATGGTTTACTAAGGTGGGTGGATAAACAATCATCAAATAACACAATGGAAGGGATCCTAATGCCTTTATCATTTATGTGTAAACGCTAAAGCACAGTCTTGGCACGTATCAAACCACACAAGTTCTAACACAAAGCAACATATGGCCTACACTCAAGAAACGAACAGATATTGTAATTCAACTAACAACTAAGTAGGCTCAAATATCTCACCGAACAAAAGGAATATAGGTTGCCGACATGTAGCATGTGTAATTCCTAAAGCATGTTACCCCTAGTTAGGCATCTCTTCTCAACTGTTCTCTAAAAACATGTCAGAAATACTTTCATGAAACTTAAAGGGACAACCATGACTAGGGATCTTAGTTAGTTTAATATCAGTAGGAACCCTTTAGCAATTGAAAATGTCGGTTTTCATGTAGTTCAAGCATACTCGAGACAAAAAATTTTAAAATTTTTAATTTTTAACAATTTCAACCCTTCAAGCATTTAAGATCAACAATTATACCAACCCTCTCTCGAGTTACCGCATCCCCACACTTGGGATACATTGTCCCCAATGTATGGTGCAATTTATACTCACTGCACTCATTCGGGATGCACAACAAGAAGCTCTTAAAGAAGAGAACCGTAAAGCTGAATACCTCCGGGGTGCATTGAATTACATGGTGCCAAACGAAGAGGGAGCCTTATACTTTAAGAAGCGTATTTGGGTTCCACTCTATGGTGGCATACGAGAAGTCATCCTTAATGAAGCCCACAAATCGAGATATTCGATCCATCCAGGATAGGACAAGATGTACCAAGACTTGAAAGAGTACTATTGGTGGCCGAGACTCAAAAGCGACGTTGCTATCTATGTTGGAAAATGCCTAACCTATGCGAAGGTTAAGGCCGAATATCAGAAACCGTCCGGCCTACTACATCAACCAGAGATTCCCGTGTGGAAGTGGGAACAAATCTCGATGGACTTCATAACGAAATTACCCAGGACCCCGAGAGGGCACGATATGATATGGGTAATAGTTGATCGATTGACGAAGTCTGCGCACTTCCTACCGATCCGAGAAAAAGACAGCACTGGAAAGCTTGCTGAGATATACTTAAGAGAAATTGTGGCACGTCATGGAGTGCCAATCTCAATCATTTCAGACAGAGATGGACGCTTTGTCACAAGAATCTGGCAATCATTTCAGGAAGCCTTTGGATCTCAGTTAGATCTAAGCACGGCATTCCATCCACAAACAGACGGCCAGAGCGAACGGACTATACAAACGTTAGAAGATATGCTTCGCGCATGTGTCATGGACCTAGGCGGCAGCTGGGATACTCATCTACCTTTAGTTGAGTTTTCCTACAATAACAGCTATCATACAAGCATAAAAGCCGCGCCGTTCGAAGCTCTGTATGGCCGCAAATGCCGATCGCCCTTATGTTGGGCAGACGCTGGAGATAAGCGTATGGTTGGTCCTGAACTTGTACAAGAGACAACCGACAAGATTGCGCAGATCCGAGAGCGCATTAAGGCGGCTCGAGAGCGACAAAAGAGCTACACGGATCCAAATAGAAAATCGGTAGATTTCAAGGTGGGAGACAAAGTGTTGTTAAAAGTCTCACCATGGAAGGGCGTAGTCAGATTTGGAAAGCGTGGAAAGTTGAATCCACGATACATCGGACCATTCAGAATATTAAGAAGAATTGGTACCGTGGCATACAAGTTGGAGTTACCGGCAGAACTTAATGGAGTACATGATACGTTTCATGTATCCAACCTGAAGAAGAGTCCAACGCAAGAAAACGTGACCATCCCGTTGGATGAAGTGCATATTGATGAAGCCCTCCGATTTACAGAACAACCCGTTGAGGTTACTGACTGGAAAGTCAACAAGACCAGGAGGAGCAGTGTGAAACTTGTCAAAGTACGTTGGAGCTCTAAGCACGGACCCGAGTACACATGGGAACGTGAAGACCAGTTCAAGAAAAAGTATCCCCACCTATTCAAGAAGACTCCAGCGAGAGTTAGTTCAGTCTGAATTTCGGGACGAAATTCTTTTAACGGGGGGAGACTGTGACAACTGGCACAAACCGGTAATTTCCGTACACTATAATTATTGCTTAATGACTGCAATTATGAGTTTAATTGTCAGCAATGTCTGAACACATGATTAAACAAGTGAATTCATGCATGTTGTATACTACAAAATATTGCGTTATGCATAAACGAGAGCGTTGCGTCAGAATAATAGTAAACTCACCGGTAAGACACAATGTGTCAACAGAACTGCAGAAAGCAGTCAGACATCAGAATTGAGGCCTAGGTGTAGGTCCGACAACAAGAATGCATTAAAACCCAAGAATACATACAAGGGTTAATATATATGCAATACGAAAGCAAAAATAAGCACTAAAAAGCACCCGAAACGCACTTTAAGTGCAGAATTTATAAAATTCAGCAATAATTCAGCATTTAGACACATAAATATTATGCAGAAATGTCGTTTTATTATCCAGAATATTTCCCTAAGTGTTGGGAGTTGAAAGAGTACAAGAAAGGTACTTAAACGACACTAAAAAGTGTAATTTAGCACTTTAACGAATCGGTATGTAACCGAACAACCGGACTATACCCGGAACACCAAAATAATGCTAGAAGCATTGTTTTTATTTTTTTTTAGCTAGTTATGGTCCCCGAACACCGTAACACCCCTTATAACGTAACAACACATTAATCCCTAACCAAGACGCTTGAAACTTAACTAGTGTAAGTAATTAGTGGTTAGAACTTACACTTTACCCCCCACCATTGGCTGAATTTCGGCCCATGTGTGGCCCCACACAAGATTTACTTAATCCCCTAAAATCTCCTATGATCTATCCTTGGATTTCATGAAGATATGTCTTGTACTTCATAAGACATATAATCCAATGGACCAAGGGGATTGTGTATATAAGTGAACCATCATCTTCCCAAACTCACCATCACAACACACTCTCTCTTTCTCTCTAGTAGCTTACGGCCAAACACCCCTAAGCATCCATCAATTTTTCGAGCCTTGTTCAAGCCATTCCAAGGTCACACAAGTGTTAAGGGTCACATATTAGGAGTCTTGGAGCAAACGGAAGGCGAAGGACCTCTCTACTTTGCTTTTATCCACTCGATTTGTGCTTAGATTCTTCCCTAGCCTTGAGCTAGAGGTATAATGCTTAAAACTCATACTTTAACTAATCTAAGGTGGTTAATAAGATGTATGATGATTAAAACTCGGAATCTTGCATTTTGAAGCATTAAAGTCCACTAAACTTGCAAATATTGTCGGTTAAAAGCATATATGTTGTGTAAAAGTTGTAGTATTTGAGATATATGGTCATCTAGACCCGATCTATGTTGTGGTAGCTCGGATCATCATTTAACCCGACTTAGTCATGATCTTGGATTATGACACAAAGTTTGTTTAAGAGTAACAAAGGTTAAATGATGAAACTATACCACACACATCATGAACTTGTGTAAAAGCGATTTAACTTGTGAAATAGTGTTTAAAACTAGTAGATCTACGTATCTACAAGTGGTATTTTCAAAGGACCAAGTGTCCAAGAAATCACATGTTCTAAACCGGGTCTTACACAAACAAAAGTGGTTTTTGTGAACAAACAAGTGTATGGATACTTGTGTAACAAGGGTTTTAACAAAGAAATAATTTTCGTAAAAACCGACTAGAAGTTGTAAAACTTCATATTCTTTAAAAATAAAGTTTTTAAGAAATTAAACTTATTTTTAGAGATAACAAGACTTACTAAATGCGCTAGTAAGTTACTACACAATCTTGGTAAATATCCAAGTTCATGAAGTGGGGAAAAGTAGTGATTATTGTTGATAATTGTTGTTGCTGATTATTGATGATTGATGATGATTTAAAAGAAAATAAACACACGTTTTGAAAACGTGGGAAACCTCCATTTTTAGGGGAAACTCTGTCAAAATTTTTATAAATTTTGACACTTAGAAAAATGTAAGTTTTTGAGAAACTTATTCCCTAAAAATGTGTTTAAAAGCATTAACAAGGTTTCCCTAACTTTTGATGATAAGAAATGGTGATTTCTTGAAGAATAAAAATGGATAATAAGTATATATTTTTGAGAGAAAAATATATATTATTTTATCACCAAATTTTGTGCTAAGTGTATATAGTATGTGTTATACGTGCTAGTGTATTAAGACTTAAAAATACACTAAATACTCATGAGGAGTAGAAATATAGAAATACACATACAAAACACAAGATACATGATTCGGGTGCAAAGTGCAAAACACAAAAGACTTATATTTATTTTTGGAGAAAATAATATAAGTAAGATACGTAGTTAAAAATATAGAATATTTTTAACACAAGAAAATATACACAAAAGAGAGTGACTGTACTTGTGCGACGCAAGTCTAGTGACTAACGATAAGAAAACGCGTATAGGTTACGACGTTAAGTAAGCAAATCCGGTGGAGTTTACGACGCTAGGAACGCAAAGTTGTGAGTTCATGCTCCCCCTTTTCTCTTTAACTGTTTTCAGTTTTTATAACTTCGGGGGTGAAATACATGTACAAAAGTACAATATTTATAAATGGTATGATATAAATACAAGAAGCGCATTTGGTGAGACGAGAACCCAGTGTAAGGCGCTATGAGAAATGATAACAAGAAACGCGCTTGGTGAGAACGAGAACCAAGTAGGAGGCGTTATGAGAAATAGTGTCACGAATAGGGTACAGAAGCACCATTAATCAACAATATACCTAGACCGCAGAACAAAAGGTTAGATCTAACGGGTGCCTGGCAGCCACACTCCTGGTCGGGGCGAGAATCGAGGAGTGCTTTTGTGTCTCAGAATATACCAATTAAATGCCTTAGGTTTGGTGACTTCCTATGACGTGCCACAGGTTAATGGCTTTGCAACCCATTAACAATCTGATAATTACAGAAATACTGTATTTACATAAAATTCATACCATACAAAAGGTGATAAATAACTTGAAGTACGTGGGGTACTCAAGAGAATTGATAAATAACTTGAAGTACGTGAGGTACTCAAGAGGATTGATATATAACTTGAAGTACGTGGGGTACTCAAGAAAAGATTGAATTATACAAGTGTACGTGGGGTACACATGAAACTGGATTTATATATGAAAACTTGATTTACTCACAAACTATGTTTTCATACAAAGTATACAAACATGAAATACAAAGCTGCATGAATTCACACCAACTTTATGTTGACGTTTTTCCAAAAACTCACATGTATTTCAGGTAACTAGGATGGATGTGCGCGTGGTCTAGCTTATGCTCGTGGATGTCGCTTGTGTTTAACTTTGAATAAAGTTGTAAACTTTTAAGACAATGTTTTATGCGACTTAGCGATGTAAACGCTAACGTATGTTTTCAAATTATGGTATTTGAATGTTATTTTACGAGCATGTAGCATGTTTACTCTTCGTATGCAATGAGAACCTTTCATGATCACACCTCGTGCTTCCGCCGTAGAAAGGGGTGTGACAGATTGGTATCAGAGCTGCGATTGTAGTGAACCAGGATTCATTCTCGAGTCTAGTCTACAATCTCTAGGATCCATTCACGAAAACAATTTTCAAAGAGTTTTCATTGCATAAAACGTCCCGCGACATCCGCTACCTGAAACTGTCTACATGAGTCTAGAAAAGACACTACAAGACTTAGAGTGCACTAGAGTAGCACTTGTCGTTGACTAGAAATTACTTGCAATTATTTGTGATAATTAGCATGTACTAGAAGGGGAATGTCACAAGTATATGTGACCTTACCTGAAAGCGATGGCCCATCTGAAGGGAGAAATACGAGGATGAAACGAACCGTGCGGACTGTGCAAGGAGTTACGTAATTATGGATGCATACGTAATTATGGAATTCAGTGCACAGAAATCACAGCAAGACTTGTCACGTATAGATTCCCTCAGTACAAGCCTAATAAGTACTCTGCTAGAGTAATAAATGTTTGATGTCACTTATGTGGTATATATACCTGTGAATATATGATACTACTGTCTAGTGTGACGATATCAAACAAATACCTAACCCTGCTGTGTTATGTTCTGTCAGAACATGACACCCAGGAAAGCTGTGAACGCTCGTGACCAACCTCCTCCTCCCCCACTGCCAAGAATTGCCGAAGAGCTGGAGGCTCTACTGGAAGAACGGGTCTCCGCTGCTATCGCCCAGTACGAGGCAAACCGTACTCAAGACAGTGAAAGACCAAGCAACGCTAGACATAATGGGAATGGAGATTCATCTGGAGACAGCGCAGTTCGAAGCTGCACATTTAAGCAGTTCCTCGACTGCAAGCCGATGAACTATGATGGCACAGGAGGTGCAGTAGCATTTGTGCGCTGGACGGAGAAGACTGAAGCTACTTTTCGCATGAGCAAGTGTACCGCGGATCAACAAGTCACCTTTGCTACCGGGTTGTTTGTCGATGAAGCTCTGACTTGGTGGAATTTGCAAGCCCAAACCTTGCTCAATAATGTCGCGTATGGTCTAACCTGGGAGGAACTAAAGGAAAGGATGAGAGAGAAGTATTGCTCTCGTGCTGAACTCCAAAGACTGGAAACGGAGTTCTGGCACTTGACTATGGAAGGTGCTCATATTGATAGTTATACTCGAAGATTCCACGATCTGTCCAGAGTGCTTCCCTACATGGTGACTCCCGAATTCAAGCGTGTCGAACGCTACATTTGGGGACTGGCCTCAGAGTTTCGTGGCATGGTGACGTCAGCCAAACCACAAACAATCACTGAGGCTGTAACTCTGGCTGTCAGCCTGACCAAAGATTGTGTTCGTAAGAAGAAGTTATCGTTGAACCCAACAAAGAAGACCGAGACACATGATGAGTCGTCCGGTGACAAGAAGAGAAAGCGTTCGAATCTGAATCAAGCGACTCGCAACAACGAAGGTTTCAACAAAAAGCGTGACGCTAACCCGTCTCAGGAGGCGAAGACCCTTTCAACCAAGGCATACCAAGGCTCCATGCCTGAATGCCAAAAATGTAAGTTTCATCATAAAGGAGCTTGTCGCATTCCAAGGTGCGACAAATGTGGTAGATTGGGTCACCAAGCAGAAAACTGTTGGGGAAACGGAAGGAATGGGAATGAGAATGGCAATGGTAACCGGAATAGCCGTGGAGCTGGGCAAAGCCAAGGATGCTTTGGTTGTGGAGGCATGGATCATTTCAAGAAAAATTTCCCAAGGGGAAACAATGCTCAGACCCGAGCATTTGTAATTAGAGCAAGGGACGCACGCAAGGACCCTAATGTGGTCAACGGTACGTTCCTCATTAACAATCACATTGCATCCATATTATTCGACACTGGCACCGATTATAGTTTCATGTCTGTGGAATTTAAACGCATACTTGGAATAGAATCTTGTAGATTAGAAATTCCTTATTCCATAGAACTAGCCAATGGTAAACTTGTTGAATCGGGCGAAGTTGTTAGAGGCTGCACACTGGAACTTGGCAAACGAAATTTTAGCATCGACCTCTTACCTATTCAATTGGGTAGCTTCGATGTAGTGGTCGGAATGGACTGGTTGTCCAAAAACAGAGCTGAAGTGATTTGTCATGAGAAAATCATTCGCATCCCTCTAGCGAATGATGAAACTCTCATTGTACATGGGGAAAGACGAAACGCGCCTCTACGAATCATCAGTTGCATGAAGGCACAGAAGTGCTTGAGGAAAGGATGTGTCGCTTTCCTAGCACACGTTATAGACAAGAAGGCTGTGGAGCCAAAACTCGAAGACATTCCTGTGGTGAAGGAATTTCCTGATGTGTTCCCTGAAGACTGCCAGGACTACCTCCGCAACGACAAGTCGAATTCCGTATAGATTTGGTTCCAGGAGCTGCTCCTGTAGCCAAGGCACCCTATCGACTTGCGCCATCCGAGATGCAAGAGTTATCTACACAACTCCAGGAGTTGTTGGATAAGGGATTTATAAGGCCAAGCTTCTCACCCTGGGGAGCTCCGGTATTATTCGTGAAGAAGAAGGATGGAACATTGCGGATGTGTATCGATTACAGGGAACTGAACAAGCTCACAATCAAGAATCGGTATCCGCTACCGAGGATTGATGACCTATTTGATCAACTGCAAGGATCAAGCTACTATTCCAAGATCGACCTTCGGTCTGGATACCATCAGCTGAAAATCCAAGATGAAAGCGTGCCAAAGACTGCATTCAGAACACGCTATGGGCACTACGAATTTCTTGTGATGCCATTTGGATTGACGAATGCACCAGCGGTCTTTATGGACCTAATGAACCGCGTATGCAAACCATATCTCGATAAATTCGTGATTGTATTTATCGATGATATCCTGATTTACTCGCGAACGAAAGAAGAACATGAGCAACATCTCAGAACCATCTTGGAGCTACTGAAGAAAGAGAAACTTTATGCAAAGTTCTCGAAATGCGAATTCTGGATTCGCGAAGTACAATTTCTTGGTCACGTGGTGAATGAGAAAGGCATTCATGTAGACCCGTCCAAGATTGAAGCAATAAAGAATTGGGAAGCTCCCAAGACCCCAACTGAAGTTCGTCAATTTTTGGGCTTAGCGGGCTACTATCGGCGATTCATTGAGAATTTCTCGAAGATAGCTCAACCGCTAACGACCCTGACTCAGAAAGACAAGAAGTACGACTGGGGTCACAAACAAGAAGAAGCCTTTCAGCTACTTAAGAACAAGCTCTGCGATGCACCGATACTATCGTTACCCGAAGGCACTGAAGACTTCGTGGTATACTGTGACGCCTCACGACAAGGCTTGGGTTGCGTGCTCATGCAACGCCAAAAAGTCATCGCTTATGCTTCAAGACAACTGAAGGTTCACGAGAGAAATTATACCACTCACGACCTGGAGCTGGGTGCAGTGGTATTCGCCTTGAAGATTTGGCGACATTATTTATATGGTACTCGATGTACAATCTTCACAGATCACAAAAGCTTACAACACATATTTGATCAGAAAGAATTGAATATGCGCCAGCGACGTTGGGTCGAGCTGCTGAATGATTATGACTGTGAGATTAAGTACCATCCTGGAAAGGCGAACGTTGTAGCAGACACGTTGAGCCGAAAAGAAAGGGTTAAGACCCTAAGGGTTCGAGCATTGGAAATGACGATTCGAACGAACCTCACTGCACTCATTCGGGATGCACAACAAGAAGCTCTTAAAGAAGAGAACCGTAAAGCTGAATACCTCCGGGGTGCATTGAATTACATGGTGCCAAACGAAGAGGGAGCCTTATACTTTAAGAAGCGTATTTGGGTTCCACTCTATGGTGGCATACGAGAAGTCATCCTTAATGAAGCCCACAAATCGAGATATTCGATCCATCCAGGATAGGACAAGATGTACCAAGACTTGAAAGAGTACTATTGGTGGCCGAGACTCAAAAGCGACGTTGCTATCTATGTTGGAAAATGCCTAACCTATGCGAAGGTTAAGGCCGAATATCAGAAACCGTCCGGCCTACTACATCAACCAGAGATTCCCGTGTGGAAGTGGGAACAAATCTCGATGGACTTCATAACGAAATTACCCAGGACCCCGAGAGGGCACGATATGATATGGGTAATAGTTGATCGATTGACGAAGTCTGCGCACTTCCTACCGATCCGAGAAAAAGACAGCACTGGAAAGCTTGCTGAGATATACTTAAGAGAAATTGTGGCACGTCATGGAGTGCCAATCTCAATCATTTCAGACAGAGATGGACGCCTTGTCTCAAGAATCTAGCAATCATTTCAGGAAGCCTTTGGATCTCAGTTAGATCTAAGCACGGCATTCCATCCACAAACAGACGGCCAGAGCGAACGGACTATACAAACGTTAGAAGATATGCTTCGCGCATGTGTCATGGACCTAGGCGGCAGCTGGGATACTCATCTACCTTTAGTTGAGTTTTCCTACAATAACAGCTATCATACAAGCATAAAAGTCGCGCCGTTCGAAGCTCTGTATGGCCGCAAATGCCGATCGCCCTTATGTTGGGCAGACGCTGGAGATAAGCGTATGGTTGGTCCTGAACTTGTACAAGAGACAACCGACAAGATTGCGCAGATCCGAGAGCGCATTAAGGCGGCTCGAGAGCGACAAAAGAGCTACGCGGATCCAAATAGAAAATCGGTAGATTTCAAGGTGGGAGACAAAGTGTTGTTAAAAGTCTCACCATGGAAGGGCGTAGTCAGATTTGGAAAGCGTGGAAAGTTGAATCCACGATACATCGGACCATTCAGAATATTGAGAAGAATTGGTACCGTGGCATACAAGTTGGAGTTACCGGCAGAACTTAATGGAGTACATGATACGTTTCATGTATCCAACCTGAAGAAGAGTCCAACGCAAGAAAACGTGACCATCCCGTTGGATGAAGTGCATATTGATGAAGCCCTCCGATTTACAGAACAACCCGTTGAGGTTACTGACTGGAAAGTCAACAAGACCAGGAGGAGCAGTGTGAAACTTGTCAAAGTACGTTGGAGCTCTAAGCACGGACCCGAGTACACATGGGAACGTGAAGACCAGTTCAAGAAAAAGTATCCCCACCTATTCAAGAAGACTCCAGCGAGAGTTAGTTCAGTCTGAATTTCGGGACGAAATTCTTTTAACGGGGGGAGACTGTGACAACTGGCACAAACCGGTAATTTCCGTACACTATAATTATTGCTTAATGACTGCAATTATGAGTTTAATTGTCAGCAATGTCTGAACACATGATTAAACAAGTGAATTCATGCATGTTGTATACTACAAAATATTGCGTTATGCATAAACGAGAGCGTTGCGTCAGAATAATAGTAAACTCACCGGTAAGACACAATGTGTCAACAGAACTGCAGAAAGCAGTCAGACATCAGAATTGAGGCCTAGGTGTAGGTCCGACAACAAGAATGCATTAAAACCCAAGAATACATACAAGGGTTAATATATATGCAATACGAAAGCAAAAATAAGCACTAAAAAGCACCCGAAACGCACTTTAAGTGCAGAATTTATAAAATTCAGCAATAATTCAGCATTTAGACACATAAATATTATGCAGAAATGTCGTTTTATTATCCAGAATATTTCCCTAAGTGTTGGGAGTTGAAAGAGTACAAGAAAGGTACTTAAACGACACTAAAAAGTGTAATTTAGCACTTTAACGAATCGGTATGTAACCGAACAACCGGACTATACCCGGAACACCAAAATAATGCTAGAAGCATTGTTTTTATTTTTTTTTAGCTAGTTATGGTCCCCGAACACCGTAACACCCCTTATAACGTAACAACACATTAATCCCTAACCAAGACGCTTGAAACTTACTAGTGTAAGTAATTAGTGGTTAGAACTTACACTTTACCCCCCCCCCCCATTGGCTGAATTCCGGCCCATGTGTGGCCCCACACAAGATTTACTTAATCCCCTAAAATCTCCTATGATCTATCCTTGGATTTCATGAAGATATGTCTTGTACTTCATAAGACATATAATCCAATGGACCAAGGGGATTGTGTATATAAGTGAACCATCATCTTCCCAAACTCACCATCACAACACACTCTCTCTTTCTCTCTAGTAGCTTACGGCCAAACACCCCTAAGCATCCATCAATTTTTCGAGCCTTGTTCAAGCCATTCCAAGGTCACACAAGTGTTAAGGGTCACATATTAGGAGTCTTGGAGCAAACGGAAGGCGAAGGACCTCTCTACTTTGCTTTTATCCACTCGATTTGTGCTTAGATTCTTCCCTAGCCTTGAGCTAGAGGTATAATGCTTAAAACTCATACTTTAACTAATCTAAGGTGGTTAATAAGATGTATGATGATTAAAACTCGGAATCTTGCATTTTGAAGCATTAAAGTCCACTAAACTTGCAAATATTGTCGGTTAAAAGCATATATGTTGTGTAAAAGTTGTAGTATTTGAGATATATGGTCATCTAGACCCGATCTATGTTGTGGTAGCTCGGATCATCATTTAACCCGACTTAGTCATGATCTTGGATTATGACACAAAGTTTGTTTAAGAGTAACAAAGGTTAAATGATGAAACTATACCACACACATCATGAACTTGTGTAAAAGCGATTTAACTTGTGAAATAGTGTTTAAAACTAGTAGATCTACGTATCTACAAGTGGTATTTTCAAAGGACCAAGTGTCCAAGAAATCACATGTTCTAAACCGGGTCTTACACAAACAAAAGTGGTTTTTGTGAACAAACAAGTGTATGGATACTTGTGTAACAAGGGTTTTAACAAAGAAATAATTTTCGTAAAAACCGACTAGAAGTTGTAAAACTTCATATTCTTTAAAAATAAAGTTTTTAAGAAATTAAACTTATTTTTAGAGATAACAAGACTTACTAAATGCGCTAGTAAGTTACTACACAATCTTGGTAAATATCCAAGTTCATGAAGTGGGGAAAAGTAGTGATTATTGTTGATAATTGTTGTTGCTGATTATTGATGATTGATGATGATTTAAAAGAAAATAAACACACGTTTTGAAAACGTGGGAAACCTCCATTTTTAGGGGAAACTCTGTCAAAATTTTTATAAATTTTGACACTTAGAAAAATGTAAGTTTTTGAGAAACTTATTCCCTAAAAATGTGTTTAAAAGCATTAACAAGGTTTCCCTAACTTTTGATGATAAGAAATGGTGATTTCTTGAAGAATAAAAATGGATAATAAGTATATATTTTTGAGAGAAAAATATATATTATTTTATCACCAAATTTTGTGCTAAGTGTATATAGTATGTGTTATACGTGCTAGTGTATTAAGACTTAAAAATACACTAAATACTCATGAGGAGTAGAAATATAGAAATACACATACAAAACACAAGATACATGATTCGGGTGCAAAGTGCAAAACACAAAAGACTTATATTTATTTTTGGAGAAAATAATATAAGTAAGATACGTAGTTAAAAATATAGAATATTTTTAACACAAGAAAATATACACAAAAGAGAGTGACTGTACTTGTGCGACGCAAGTCTAGTGACTAACGATAAGAAAACGCGTATAGGTTACGACGTTAAGTAAGCAAATCCGGTGGAGTTTACGACGCTAGGAACGCAAAGTTGTGAGTTCATGCTCCCCCTTTTCTCTTTAACTGTTTTCAGTTTTTATAACTTCGGGGGTGAAATACATGTACAAAAGTACAATATTTATAAATGGTATGATATAAATACAAGAAGCGCATTTGGTGAGACGAGAACCCAGTGTAAGGCGCTATGAGAAATGATAACAAGAAACGCGCTTGGTGAGAACGAGAACCAAGTAGGAGGCGTTATGAGAAATAGTGTCACGAATAGGGTACAGAAGCACCATTAATCAACAATATACCTAGACCGCAGAACAAAAGGTTAGATCTAACGGGTGCCTGGCAGCCACACTCCTGGTCGGGGCGAGAATCGAGGAGTGCTTTTGTGTCTCAGAATATACCAATTAAATGCCTTAGGTTTGGTGACTTCCTATGACGTGCCACAGGTTAATGGCTTTGCAACCCATTAACAATCTGATAATTACAGAAATACTGTATTTACATAAAATTCATACCATACAAAAGGTGATAAATAACTTGAAGTACGTGGGGTACTCAAGAGAATTGATAAATAACTTGAAGTACGTGAGGTACTCAAGAGGATTGATATATAACTTGAAGTACGTGGGGTACTCAAGAAAAGATTGAATTATACAAGTGTACGTGGGGTACACATGAAACTGGATTTATATATGAAAACTTGATTTACTCACAAACTATGTTTTCATACAAAGTATACAAACATGAAATACAAAGCTGCATGAATTCACACCAACTTTATGTTGACGTTTTTCCAAAAACTCACATGTATTTCAGGTAACTAGGATGGATGTGCGCGTGGTCTAGCTTATGCTCGTGGATGTCGCTTGTGTTTAACTTTGAATAAAGTTGTAAACTTTTAAGACAATGTTTTATGCGACTTAGCGATGTAAACGCTAACGTATGTTTTCAAATTATGGTATTTGAATGTTATTTTACGAGCATGTAGCATGTTTACTCTTCGTATGCAATGAGAACCTTTCATGATCACACCTCGTGCTTCCGCCGTAGAAAGGGGTGTGACAGATTGGTATCAGAGCTGCGATTGTAGTGAACCAGGATTCATTCTCGAGTCTAGTCTACAATCTCTAGGATCCATTCACGAAAACAATTTTCAAAGAGTTTTCATTGCATAAAACGTCCCGCGACATCCGCTACCTGAAACTGTCTACATGAGTCTAGAAAAGACACTACAAGACTTAGAGTGCACTAGAGTAGCACTTGTCGTTGACTAGAAATTACTTGCAATTATTTGTGATAATTAGCATGTACTAGAAGGGGAATGTCACAAGTATATGTGACCTTACCTGAAAGCGATGGCCCATCTGAAGGGAGAAATACGAGGATGAAACGAACCGTGCGGACTGTGCAAGGAGTTACGTAATTATGGATGCATACGTAATTATGGAATTCAGTGCACAGAAATCACAGCAAGACTTGTCACGTATAGATTCCCTCAGTACAAGCCTAATAAGTACTCTGCTAGAGTAATAAATGTTTGATGTCACTTATGTGGTATATATACCTGTGAATATATGATACTACTGTCTAGTGTGACGATATCAAACAAATACCTAACCCTGCTGTGTTATGTTCTGTCAGAACATGACACCCAGGAAAGCTGTGAACGCTCGTGACCAACCTCCTCCTCCCCCACTGCCAAGAATTGCCGAAGAGCTGGAGGCTCTACTGGAAGAACGGGTCTCCGCTGCTATCGCCCAGTACGAGGCAAACCGTACTCAAGACAGTGAAAGACCCAGAGAAAACAATTTCAACCACTTCAAAGACTACATCTGCTCCAACTGAATAACCCTAAGACTGGGGAGTCTCCCAAGTGGTGGAATATGCTCACAGTTCTCACACCCAGAGAAAACAATTTCAACCAAATTCCTTAAGTTGTCCATCCAACTTGGAGAAATGGTCTTTCCCATGTAATCAAACATTTTCAATATCTCTAAAGATGGATTTGGCTCTAATCCCTCAAGAACCTCTTCCATGTAATTCATTTCTGGTGTTTGTAATTCATCTGCGAAGGGACCCTTGCCCAACCAGTCTAATACCAAAATCGACAGATTTGTTTTGCATATGAGATTGGCACTCTTGGCCTCACTTAAACCTCCAACATTCTTAAGTCCTTCTATCATCAACTTCCCCTTAAGAAGATTTAAATCCCCCAATTCACTTATTTGGCCCCTCTCTCCTTATGAACAGGAAACAATGGAAGCTTTCGAAGACTAGTTAGTTTCCCGATTCCAAACGGCAAATGTCGGAGTGAAAAACAATTATTGATGTCCAAATGTTGAAGGCTAATCATGTCTTTTAAGCCGTAGGGTAAAACTTCTATACCCGAGCCTAATAAGGTCAAGTATTTCAGATATCTGAGCTTGCAAATCGATTCAGGCAACTTACGCAATCTGCTACAATAACGTAAAATCAACACTTGCAAGTTTTGGAGATACATAATCGACTCAGGTAGAACTTCTATATCTGAATTTGATAAATTCAAGTATCTCAGATGCTTGAGTTTACAAATTGATTCTGGTAATGTCCTTAACTTTGTAAGCTCCAAGTGTAATACCCTTACATACATGTGGTTGAAAAGTTGACTGATGCAACCTTCATCCTCCTCCCCGTGCCCGAACATGAATATTGACCTTAGTGATGTTAACTTTCCTAAATCCTCAGATGATAAAATTAACTTTTCATCCGGACATGACGAGCTCAAATGAAGCACCTCATCTGGGATTTTAACCTTGTTATAAGCAGGCTCTATAACTAAACAATCATGTTTCATTACATGCCGTGCCATGTCATGCACTAGATCATGCATTTTACATCTATCAATACCACCATCCGAATATTTGCTACCCTTCTCAACCTGGAAGAGGGATTTCCAAATCAAACAATTAAAAATTTCTTCCCCTATCACATACAAGTTGTCTGTTTCTTCTCTGGGCGGAATGAAACCGTTTGCTACCCACAGCAAGATCAGTTCATCTTTTTTTAGTTCATGGCCTTTAGGAAACAAACAAAAATAAGAAAAACATCTCTTTAAATGTGGAACCAAGTTATCGTAGCTTAACTTCAAAGCAGGCAAGACATTATTTTCTTGTAAGTTCCATATGTTACTGTCTTTCACTCGTTGCCAGTCGTTGCTACTACTTTTTGACCACATTAAGCTGCCCAAAGTCTTCACCGCCAAAGGCAGCCCCTTACATTTCACAACTATTTCCCTTCCAATAGGCTCTAGCTTACGTACGTCATCCCCCACTCTTCCTTGTGCAAATGCATGCTTCTTAAATAATAACCATGAGTTCTCTTCTGATAAACATCCCAATTGATGTCGTAGCTCTGATGTCTGTCGTTATGGACATGCAAAAACCGAAATAAACTAGTAGCTAGAGTAAGTCGGATATCGAACCAGAGGAGGATTGTGGAAAGTGTGTAATGTTAAGTATTTATTAACAACTATAAAAAAATAAACTGATGATTGTTTGATTTGTGGATTAACTAAAAATTACAAACTAAATGTGAGATTTAAATCAATAGAAAGAACAATGGTTCCTCCAGATTTCAGGTTTTATAGCTAGATTCAATTATGTGTTTAATCGAAACACTCACATAGACATAAGTGTTTAACCTAATTCATCAATTGTGATAACCAACGACTAAGTACTCCGGTCAATACATAACGGGAGGTTATCGAATGATTATCAATTACAATTACAAACCCTAACCCCATGTCAAATATATCCCAATTACTAGAACTCTCGGGAACTGAATGCTTAGAAATTAAGGTTTAAATAAATGTAACTGTTTACAATCAATAAATCAAATCAAAGGTGAAAAGCATCGAATGCTTAGATCACCGAGTTAAACGATTGTCACAAACACATAAAATTATCCAACTTACAAAAAACCTCCATCCGGAGGAAACCACTAGGACTAGCCGCTCATGTTGGTGGGATTGATCTTCGTAGCCGTCCCCTTTTTCTTTCGTCTACTGCCTGCGAAGATGTGATAGATGATAATCATAAAAAAAAGTCCAAACCTCAAGTGCATCTCTCGGCCCAAATATGATGATGAGTTGTTGACAAGAGAGCCCACAAGTCTGCGAGCCCAGTCACGTGTTGAACAAGTTCCTTCCCAAAACTCTCCAAGCCCATGTGCATATGTTGTTGACTAAAAACAATTATAATGATTAATTAAAAAAACCACAACAAGTCCACGTGATGTTTAGTCTGCCATCAAGATGATGTTCTCTTTTTGTGTTGATGACTTTTGTCCTTTTTGAATTGTTGGCTGCTTAGCAATCCACCAAGAATTAATGTCATGTGATGTTAATGATGAGTATGGCGGTTGTTGATGTGATGATAATTTGATGTTGTTAAATGGTGGTGATGAAACACGGCTCCCAACAATCCCCCACAAATCAACCAATGTCGTTGCCTTTTTAACTATAGATGTCTTGTAGGTGCGTGTCCCCCAAGGTTCACACGTGCGGCTGCCCTCTCTTATAACTTCAACCGTAGCCTACGGTTTAAACCGTAGGTTACGGTTGAAACATACTGTTTCTTTGATCTTTCCCAACCGTAAGTTACACATGTAATACCATAGGCTATGTTTCAACTTTAGATAAAGCACCCAAAGGCCCTTGAACTTTATTGTTCCGCATCATCTTTAAGCACTTTAAATTCACCGAATTACACGATTGACCTGCAAAACCACAAACTTTCGTAGTGCACATATTCCAAACGTATAATCGCGTAAATGGCAACAAATAACACAAAATACGCATGTTAACACTCGGGTTTCACACCCTCCATCAAGCTCGCCAACCTTAGTCATCATTCGACAAGTTCTTTCTGACCGTGTTGTCATCACAACAATACTTCCTTCTGCCAAACAACTTAATGTTCCACTTAATCTTTCCCACTTTTCCTTTTCGTCCTCTTCAGCCCAAACGTCATCTAGTACAATTAAAAATTTCTTTTCCCTTAACTTGCTTTGAAGGGAAGCTTGCAACGTATCCAGCTGTGTAAGTGTACACCCAGATTTATCTACGGACTCAATGATTTTCTTTATAATCTCGTTAACTTGGAAGTTTTCAGAGACATACACCCAACATCGTAAGTCGAAATATTGATTAACAGTCGTATGGTTATAGACTAATTGAGCTAGAGTAGTCTTTCCTATGCCTCCCATACCCCATATACCATACACCCGAATCTCACCATTGTCATATTTTCCTATATCTTTGTTGCATATCGTTCTTGTTACCATCTCCACCTCTTCATCTCTTCCTAAAATATTTGAAGAATCAAGTATAAGCGAGCTCGTTTCCCTATTCGGCATCTCACCTTCAACTCCCACATCTACATGACTTGTGTCACTAGAGGTCAAGTTTAACTCAAATCTCCTGGATGCTATGTCATCCAGTTTTGTTCTTATGGCTTTAACTTTGTGAGCAGCCCTGACACGAAACTTCAATTTGGATCTTTCGATGTCTATCTCTTTGTGTAGACTTCGTAGCAAAGCTTCAGTTGAGATATCATCCAGCACATTTTCTACCTTGAACGATGCAGATCTAAGACGCTGAAGCCATAACTCTACAGCCTTTTCCTTGATGTGTTTCTCTTCTGCATCTTCAAGAACAGCCTGGATCTCCTCAAAATCTTTCTTGAGACGCAAAAGATCACCCTTGAACCCCCGAAGTAGACCAAACTCTTTGATGAGTTGAGAAGTGAGTCTCCCCAACACATCCTTCACAAGAGCCGAAACAGCTGCATCTCCCATGATTAATACTTCAGAATATTAGAATCAGAGAAGGATCGATGGTGATCCAAGAAGTGTAAAAGCTTGAAAACCAAAGCAAGAATGTGAAGAAAAAGTGAAGGCAATTCAACAACTGCAGCACATATAAATAGCTTTTTATAAAGACATGCCAACCCACAATTATACATTATTATATTATAAAAGAAGAGAACTTATAGGTTTTTTTTTCCCACTAGCCTATTGTACAGTTGCTAAATCCATTTGCATACCCATTAACTATTTGTTATTATTTTCCTTTGTTTTATTATGCTGCAATTATAGGTGATAGAGAGAATATTATATCACAAATCAGATAATGGTCCCTTGGTCCACTATGGATACCTGATTCCATTATCACATTTTCATTATTATACTTTTAACACCTACCACACCATCACACTTCATTACACCACCACAATTAGGGCTGTTCACGAGCCGAGTCGAACTGAGCGGACCTTTGCTCGTGCTTGGCTCGTTTACAAACCGAACCGAGCGGAGCGGCTCATTTAAAACCGAGCCACAAATCAAGCGAGCATTTTCCGAGCAGTAAATATTTCGAGCGAGCGGCGAGCG
Organism: Helianthus tuberosus; assembly: GCA_030545235.1. Lineage (NCBI taxonomy): Eukaryota > Viridiplantae > Streptophyta > Magnoliopsida > Asterales > Asteraceae > Helianthus > Helianthus tuberosus. The sequence goes on along the minus strand of CM060354.1, from coordinate 16,014,215 downwards.
AAGTTCGAGCGATTTGGACAACCGTGTCGCCCGATTTAAATTTGCTGAGAGAGATAGTGACAATGTAGGGTCTCAAGTTTTTATGTCTTAATAAATAAGCACATTTCATGGAATAATATTATTCTTATGAATAAGAATGTTGTGGCAGACGAGGCGATGATCATATTGCACGAACAATGACATTGAGAGCAAGAGACGATTGACTTAGGGTAACGACATGAAACATTGAGGCGATGAGCAGACTGTCGTTTATCTGTTTAGGGTTTAACTTATAGATTTGATATTAATTTTTTTATTGGCGTGATGGGTTAGTACATATAAATATAGTTCTAAATTTGTATATGGTTGACCAAAATCTAATAAAGTAGTATATATAAAACTATAAATTTAATTTATATTTAAGTATATATGTATGTGTGTATAAATATAGGTGTGTGTGTATATATGTATAATTTATATTTGTATATATACACGTTTATATATGTATGTGTATATGTATATATATATATACTAACTAAAAATAACAATTCGAGCCGAACCGAGCCGAGCGGACCTTTGCTCATGCTTGGCTCGTTTACAAACCGAACCGAGCAGAGCGGCTCGTTTAGAACCGATCGTTAAATCGAACGAGCAATTTCCGAGCAATTTCCGAACGAGCGTCGATCGAGCGACGAGCGCCGAGCGGTTTGAACGGCCCTAACCACAATCATTAACCCACACCTAATCATAACCCTTGAATCAAGTTTCATGACCGTGATATACATCATGGTATTTCTCTTCACCATCGTGAAACTCCCACTTGCGGCGGTGTTTCACATTCATCACACCCGTGATGGGGGGTTTCGCGGGGGTGTTCTGACCACCCTTAGAAAAAACCATATACGTATCTTAATAGCCATGATTGCTCTTTACAGAACGTATTATATAATAATGTAGATAAATAAAAAAAAAATTATGTTATTATAATAATTAAAAGTTATGTCATTAATACGGATTGTATGTAGTGAATTAAACGTAGTGCCAGGTCAAAAGACAAACAAAAACGCAATTTACATACTACGTTTGTATAAAATATTTATATCAAATGAATAAAAGCTTTTGTAATACGTATTAAAATTGAAAGCAAATTACCATCTTGTCCCAAATAGTCCAAACCAAACCATGATCCGCCTCTGAAACGGCCTTGCTTCTAGGGCTGCAAACGAACCAAACGTTTGGCGAACAGTTCGTGAACCGTTCAGCGGGAAGTTCGTCTGTGTTCGTTCGTTTATTAAACAAACGAACACGAACAAGAAATTTCGTTCGTTTAGTTAAATGAACAAACATGAACAGAGATCGTGTTCGTTCGTTTATGTTCGTGAACGTTCGGTAACATGTTCGTTTGTGTTCGATAGTTCAGTAGTGTTTTTGGTTTTTATATTTATTTAAATACTTCAAAATTCTGAAAAAATAAATATCTAATATGTGTGAGTGTATTATATATTCTATTCATGAACGATTGTTTGTGTTCGTTTGTTTCCATTTGTGTTCATGAACATTATTTTGCGCTCATTTGTGTTCGTCAACGTTCGTTTTTATTCGTTGCCTAAAATTAACAAACAAACACAAACAAACACGAACACAAAATATCGTTCGATAAGTGTTCGTGAACGGTTCGCGAACACATATATTTCTTAACAAACGAACACGAACAAGGTCTTGTTTGTGTTCGTTTGGTTCGTTTGCAACCCTACTTGCTTCGGTTTAAATCATTCAATTGGTTTCAACAACACCCCACCTTGAACTAGCCTTCTTTTAATCTTTTTAATGTTTAGTAAATTTATATCTATTATAAAAAAAATTAACTAGCAACGAGACAATACTATACCTATTATAATAAATTAAAGGGGTAACTTTATAGAATAGTAACCAAGTTTTAAAAGTGTTCCAATTAGGTCATTCAAGTTTCAAAAGCGTTCCAATTAGGTCACTCAACATTCATTTTTAATTAAAATTAAGGGGGTTTTCATCCATTTCATAGGTAACCATGGTGATGTGGATTTTATTTATTTTTTTCCTTTTAATTGATGCTAACATCGAGTGATGATGTGGATTTTAACTTGTTTTTTTTTATTTTTAATGTAAATAAAGTGTTTTTATTTTAATAAATACAATTTCATATACTAAAATAATCCGACCCCAACATCTTATGCTCTATTTTTTTCTTGACACACGGAAAAAAGGACATAGCTCGATTTGAACGTTTAGTTATCTAATTGAGACAAAAACAATACGAGTGATCTAATTAGAACACTTTTAAAACTTGGTTACTATTCTGTGACATTTTCCGTAAATTAAAAGTATTACAGTATTATCATACTAGGTTAGAACCCCGTGTATTACACGGGTTGCATAAATGTAATTTTATATAATAGATAATAAAAAGATATAGTAAATTACAAGTTTTGTCCTTTATGTATGTCCCAAATTGCAGGCGTTGTCCTTTGTCTTTAAAATTGATGAGTTTTGTCCTTAATGTTTGCAAATCTTGCACGTTATGTCCTTTAGCTAAACCCAGTTAGATTTTTTTTGTTAAAACTGGTCATCCAAGGGTATTTTAGTCTTTTTACCCATTTATTTAATGGTATTTAAAAAATAAAACAAAATAACTTAAAATATTATTATTATTTTAACTATATATATAACCTCCAACACCACCACCCTTCACCGCCACCAGCACCCTCCACCAGCACCCTCCACCGCCACCAGCACCCTCCAACGCCACCTGCACTGCTACTTGCATCAAAAACCCCCAAAAATCAAAAACCTAAATTCAAAATAAAAAACCCCCAAAAATCCCCAAAACCAAAAATATAAAAAACCCCGAATCAAGAACCAAAACAATCCAATCAAGAACCAAAAATATAAAAAACCCCGAATTGAAAATTTTGAAAACATATAACAATCCAATCAAGAACCAAAACAATTACCTCCAGATTCAAGACTCAATCCCTTATCACGAACCAGAATTGATATAGAATCAAATCTCATAATCAACTTATAGAACAATTATATCCTGATTCAAAAAACCCATGAACAATAAGCTTGTGAAACAACTTGAGAAATCCTAAAACCCTTCTAAAGATAAGCAGCCCTTTTGTAACACCTCGTAAAATCACGTCCAATGATGTATTGACACGTGTAATAAACTCTAATAAAGTCAAACCTTGAATTTAAGGGACTAATTTTTCGAAAAATCGAAAAGCATTAATTATAAAAGAACTGGAAGTATTAACATACTTAAAATAAGTTTCTAAATAACCTTCTACGGTTTTATATTCACAAATGAGCCACTTGTTGATCAAGTGTAGCCGTTTGCGTAATTAATTGAAAGTTTGCGCAATAAAGGGTTAAAAGCGTCAACATGTTAATTCTTACCTCTGAGTGACCTTTTAACAAACCGGAAGCTTCATAATATTTAATTATACTCTCGAGAATGCCAAATAATGGCCGTCTAAGGTTTTTATGCCTATAAGTAGGGTTACGCGCAACTTTGCAAGTTAGATGGACTAAAAGTGTCAATATGTTTAATTATACCTCTGAATTACCTTTTTGCGAACCCGAAGCATCGTGATGTTTAATAATACTTCCAAGAATGCTTAATATGGATTAGGTGAGGCTTCAATGCTATTAAATGAGGAGATGCGCAAGTATGCGCAATAGAGGGACCTAAAGCGTCAACTTTTGAATCTACGCCTTTCGGTGACCATCTAAGTGAACGAGAGCGTAGTAATATTTAAGTATATGCTTGGGAAGGATAAATATGGGCCATGTAAGGCTTGGATATCGTTAAACAGCATTTTGCGCTACTTTGCGCAATTAAGGACTAATTGCGTCAAACGGCAAAAGTATGCCGATTCGTTGGTAACGGACATTCCGGAATATTTCCATGAGTTAAATATACCCTAATTATCCCTTATATAGCTTAGATATAGGCTTAGAGGTGTTTGGTGCGCAAAAATAAACTTTCAAGTCCACCAGAGACTAAAAGTGTCAAAAAGTGCACAAGTTTGCATTTTCGCGCATATCTTCCATTCTGTATATCTCCGGACATCCAAAAATTTATGAAAGCACTAACATATTTTATTTTAGTGATCGCCCTGATAAAATTCCATTCGTCGCGTAGTTTGGATCGTTTTTCGCGTCCGTTCGTGTTTCGTCGTAATTCGTCGAACAACGTGACCGTACGGCCAAACGAACCGACATCCGACATGTTTTTGAGCATGTTTCATGTTCCCTATGCTTGGGCATCATAGTAGAGCCTTGAAATGAGATTAACGGGCCTTATACGCATCAGAAAAGCCTTATAACAAGTACAGGGACTGATATTGCACATTCTGGAACTATTTTTGCTGGTGTGGACATGCAGGCGGGCCGCGTGAGTTTCCTGGGTTCCCTACGCGGGCCGCGTGAGTGGATCTTATGCAGAAACAGCTGGTAACATCCTGTTCGAAGCTGGTTTTGTTCTAGATGGTTTCCAATACTCACAAATTCAATACTAGGGGCTGCCCATTGGATTGTAAAACCTCTTTACACCTGTCATGATCTAAATTTAACTTCCCGACACTTGTCGCGATCCTACGAGGCCCCGAAAAGTATAAATAGGTGGTGGGTTTCCTTTGTTTTCACACCATTCTTTCAAATCTGCTTATTCTCTGAAATTGGAGAGGTTCTTGAACCCTTTTGAGAACTTCCCTCGGTCCTTTGGACTCTTGTAAGTAATCCCTTCATGTTTAGTTTAATTATTTAGCGTTTAAACCGAAAATTCAAGCGTTATCAGTAAACGCTTTAACTTTTAAACGGTTAAGCCATTGTTCGCAACGAACATGGCTACGTGACCGTAATTAGGTAGGTGTTAAACCCTCAAAGGGGCACCTCCTGATTACCACGTTTACTTAGTTAAATTGTCGGGTCAAATAAAAGTCAAACGGGTTAGTTTTTAAACAAATTCATAACTATTAATATAAAAGCTATAAAATCAGTTTTGTCACTTTTATAACTTAGTAAGTATTAGTTGAACATGCCTAAGCATGATTCAACCCGACAATTCTAAGTATAGGATCGGTTCGGAACCGAAAGTCGCAAAAGTTGACTTTTGCTTTGACTTTCAGTTCTGGCCCGATTTAGCTTAGTTTAGATATGCCTTAGGATTCCATTAGGACCATATTATAGGTTAGTATAACCCTCTGAGATTATACAACTTGGTTCCATAGAAATCCTAGTTCATGCATGTTTCCGTTAAATGCCTAAATGTTGACCGTTATGCCCTTTTGACCCTAAAACGAGAATTTTGAAAATGTGAGAGGACAATAATCTTTATTACTGATATATAAACTTGTCACTAAAAATTTGACCGTTTAGCCTGAGTGAAATTACCAAAATGTCCATAAGGTGCATAGTTTGGTTTTAAATGATAAATTTCACATATGTGTATACCCTACTGATATAACTTATTAAATTAAGTATCTTTACTGATTATATCAGACCTAAACCTCAGATTTATATTTAACCTCTCTTATAACCTTTAAAATGACCAAAATACCCCTACATGACATAAATTGGATTTAAATTCGTTTTGGGCATAATGGAAGGTATCCTACTGATATCACAACATATTTAAGGCATATTAACTTAGGAAACCTGTTCATGACTCATTCGGTTACCCGTTATGCATTATTCGCGTTCGGTTCGGTTTATGTAACTAGTTTGCATAAATTAGCCGAAACGGGTCAAACGTTATCGTTTTTATCTCAAAATCCAGAATATGTTTAGTTTACCCATATAATACAAGTCTCCAAACTTATCGGGTCTAAATCACATTCTATTCCGGTCTTCGCTTAATTATGCGTTTTGAACCGTAAACCTTTCCTTAAAACTAACCGGTCTAAGTTACGACTTAAATAAAACCCGTTAGGAATCTAATAGGTTAATAAAACCTTCGTTCCAGATTAAGAGCCCCAGTAGAAGTACTTGTGCTTGCTGATTAGAATATACGGCTGAGTATAAATTGCATTGCTAACTCAGGTAAATACTTTTAACTTATTTTCCCTATACGGGCTTGGGATACGGTATTATAATAATACCGCTTGGTCGGGTATTGAATGTTTAGTCTTATTGTGATTAAATTATTGAGGTAACCCGCTTTAATCTGTATTGTTTGAAATAAAAGCCTTTAGGGGTTAATGACTATGTCTTGGATATCCTTGACATCATTGTATTATAAAATGGCCACGTCTTACGCACGGGGTGTAGGCATACACCTGACAGTGCCTAAGGGAAACAGTATCTCACTCTCTTGTGGGCCTATACTTGTGGCGTGTCTGTTAATCTTGACTCGGTTTCTACATCGGGCCCTGAACGTATAACGAACATGTAAATCTGTATACAAGATTATTTATATAATTGTCCCAAGTTATAAAAGATATATTGTGCCTTGTGCATTCAAATCAATTTTTATTAAACCTTTTCAAATGAGTCGGTTAATTGTATTTACCAGTGTAAACTTACGTATTTTCCAAAAAGATTAAGTGACAGGTACTGTACGGAATTGGCTGGGAGCTCAGGGCGTCAATAGGGAATCTTGCAAGTTCTAGATGCTTAAAGTCTGTTGAACAGTTTTTCCTTTTATTTGATCCGCCTGTGGATCCTTTACCTTCCGTTGTAATACTTTGATATTACTTTATATTTGGATTGTAATATATTTATCTTTTGCTTCCGCTGTGCATTTATATATTGTGTTGTTTGACTATGATGATATCAACTACGTCACGATACTCCCCACCGGGCCCACCGGTAATATGTGGAAATATCGGGGTGTGACAGGTTGGTATCAGAGCCAGGATTGAGTGAATTAAAAACTAGTCTTTTGTGTTTAATCTCAGTGACACAGTAGCACATTCCTTGGCTTTCTGAGTCTAGACTTAACATAGGAATACCCTCATCTCTATTCGGAGAATTTTAGCTTTAAATTCTATATTTTTAATACCTCGCTAAGCAATAAAGCTATAGTGGAGATTCTCCCTAATTGGAGCCTAGGGAAGGCCGAGCTTCGTGCTGCGACTAGGATAAACGTTCAACCAAGGAGAAAACATTCAGAAATAATAAGAAGAAGAAAACTCATTTTGCTGAAGTTGTTTCCTTAGCGGTCCTTATGAGGACATATTTATCTTTCAGTCCCTTCATGGACAACATCATTCCTTCAAGTCCCGTTTAGGGCAATTCTGTACTTCTTTTAAAATCATTGGAATATTTTATCCAAACTTCATTTTATATATGAAATAAATCAAATTATTATTCCTTTTCATAATTGATCTCCCAGTATATATTGAAAGAATCTTAAAGAGTAAAACCTAGCTTGAATGTCATTAAAGACCTAGCTATGATGGTCAAACCCATTTAAAAGAGATTCAGATTCTTGTTAACATCCGAAAACATGTTAACACTCCTGACAACAGTGATGCGATAAAATCACACTCGTCATCTTTATATTGGGGAATTCCAAACCCTTATCTAGCTTAGTGATTTAGAATCATGGCTTAAATCATCAAATGAAGATGATCATATTATAAACATCCATTTGTGATGAAGCGCCTATGGGCCAAACTTGTTGTCCGATAAGACAACGTCAGTGGTGGTCTTTGACCCCCGTCTAAAGATGTTGGACTACGTCCAAGCATAATAGTTTGTATGATCAATGCGATCTTGACTAATATCATCAAATGAAGATGATCACGTTATAAACATCCAAAGTGATAAAATGCCTACGGGCCATACTTGTTGTCCTAAGGGACAAAAGACAGTTGAAGTCTTTGACTCTCTGTCAAGAAAAGGTAATGAAATATGTTCAAACCTTAATGCCTCGATTCTCTGAAATCATGGCTTATAAATTTAAAACTGTCCTTGTGACTAGGCCTTTTGCACCACTTTAATATCCTTAATGTTTTATAACTAGGATAAATTATAATGAAAATACTAATTAAATATAACTAACAAATTAACCAATATGGTTTATATTACCATGGTTGATGAATCGTCAAAAATGATGAATCCATAATAACCTCTGAATGAATCATCATCAATATTTATATAGCAATCAAGCTACATGGCTGGATCGGATGAGGTCAACAGCCACCCGAGGGAGAATAATGATGCTACCAGAGTTAATATAACTGGTGCGGAACCGCAGGCAATAATAGATAATGCCGTTGCATGAGCTCTCGACAGACAGTATGATGAATCAAGTGGTACACACTCTAAGACTCTATCTGTGGCTCGTAGTAAGCCCCCTTCTAAATCACACGAGTCAAGGGAGGACGATGTTCATAACTCGTCAAATCAGAGGAGTGTTCCGTCTAGACAGGTTGTGCTTAACCAAGAGCCACATGTTAAAACCTGTTCATATAAATATTTTGTCTCCTGCAAGCCTAGAGACTTTACAGGAGAAAAAGGAGCCATCGATTGCATGACGTGGCTCGATGAGATGGACACCGTTGTCGATATTAGTGGATGTGCAGAGCAAGACATTGTGAAGTTTGTTTCACAATCTTTTAAAGGAGAAGCCCTAGCTTGGTGGAAGTCACTGATCCAAGCTACAGGGAAGATCCCTTTGTACAACTTGACTTGGGATCAGTTCATTGCTCTTATCAAAGAAAATTACTGTCCTCAACATGAAGTCGAGAAAATTGAGACTGAATTCTTGACATTAGTCATGGAGAACTTAGATTGTCAAGCATACCTTACAAGTTTCAATACCATGTCTCGATTGGTTCCTTACTTGATCACACCGGAACCAAAGCGAATAGCTCGCTTTATTGGGGGTCTAGCCCCAGAAATAAAGGCAAGTGTGAAAGCATCGAGACCTACTACATTCAGGTCAGCGGCAGATCTGTCGCTATCTCTCACACTTGATGTGGTCAGAAACAAGGCTGCCAAAGCCTCTAAAGATGGAAAGCGTAAAAGGGAGGGTGAGAATTCTCATCGCTCTGATAGGAAGACAAAGAGGAACTCTGAGGATAAGAAGAGTTCCGGGTTTAGGGAAGACGGCCAGCAATCGGGTGAGAAGACCAGGTGCAAAACCTGTCGGAAATACCACCTCGGGAAATGCAGATTTGAATCTCAGCCTCTACCTTGTGGGATTTGCAAGTCTAAGGAACATAAAACCTTGGATTGCAAGAAGTTGAAAGACCCAACCTGTTATGGTTGCAACGAGAAGGGGCATATCAAGATTAATTGCCCTAAGAATCAGAAGAAGCCTGAAGAGGCCAAAAAAACAAACGCATGAGTCTTCCAGATGAACGCCCAGGAGATGGTGCAAAATGATAACTATATAGCAGGTACTTTTCCTTATCAAGCAGTTTATGCAGAAATTATTTGATGCTGGCACATATGATTCTATAATGAACGATAAATATTGAGAACTGTTGCCTCCGCCTGATTAGGACTCCGGTCTTTTAATGCAAAGTAGGATTGGCCGATGATGCTTTAGAAACTGCTCCAACAATCTTAGATGGATATTTTATATCTATTAGGAATTACTCTTCTCCAATATCCTTGTGATAAGCTTTCAAGCTATCCAAAATTATCAATGTGATCAAGACAGATGTGACATTTTGATCCTCTGTCAAAAAGGTGATGGACTAAGTCCGAACCCTAAAAGCCATTAACGGTCTTATATGGCCTAGGCTAAGTATAATTGATATATATATATATATTCTTCAATAACATTCATTAAGAATGTTCGTACCGTATTAGCCTGTATGGTTTAATGATACCATGGTCAGTATGTGTTAGGTCACCAGGATGATGGATAGCGATTGTTGGATTGCAACTAAGTAATTGTTTTATTTGGTGTTAGGAACCAAATATCGAGTATGGCAAAATCGGATAAGACAGCCGTTGATCGTGTTATGGACGATGCGACACATGCTAATGACGATACAATTGTGAACCTCAGAATTTCCAAAGATGTTCTTCAAACTATGATAGACGCAGCTGTAGGAAAGGCTGTGAAAAAGATCAAGGAGCCCCATGCTACTCGCTCCAAATTTTATTTAGGACCACATTTCCTTACTCATAAGGAGGATCTTGTTCATGCCTCAATTGCAAAAGATGAGCTAAAAAGGAAAAGGGAGGAAGATAACTCCCAGAGCTCTAAGAAGAAGAACAAACAAAAGTCCAACCAGAAACCAGTATGCAAGACCTGCAAGAAGCGCCATTTTGGGAAATGCAGGTTCGAATCAAAATCCCAATCACAGCCTAGGGCTTGTGGGATCTGCAAATCTAGTGAGCATAAAACATTGGAATGCCAGGAGATAGGAGATGCGACTTGTTACAACTGTAACGAGAAAGGGCATATCAAATCAAATTGCCCAAAATATGCTAAGAAGCTTAAAGGAGATAAGAAGACCAACGCTAAGGTCTCTCAGATGGATGCAAAAGAGGGCATACAAGATGACAATATTATAACCGGTACGTCCTCATCCATGATGTATATGCAGGGGTATTGTTCGATTCAGGTGCAGATAAGTCATTGTGGGATAAGTTTTGTTAGTTATTAAATCTGCCTGTTAAAACCCTAAGCACAAAATATGAAGTAGAATAAAACGCTAAGAATTCTGCTTTGAATCGGATACCAATCAATCCTTCATAAATTGTAAGTATATTAAACTTTTAAAATCTTTCATAAGAACCATATATATTAAGTGTAAGGTAAAACTTACAGACAAAATCATAGGAACCATTTCTTATGTTCCTGTCAAAGACCTTCAGTCGTAAGTTCTATTGTACCCTCTCTCTAAAGGAAGTGCATCAGCATGCACAGTTGATATCTCTTTGATCTCTATCGATTATGAATACCAGACGGTATGATAAAAGCGCCATGTGAGGATGGGTGTATCTTAATATGTTCCATAGATTGCTTCCATGCCTGATCAGTATGGAGGTTTAATGCATGGGACCACAAAGATATTCCGATGGTCATATGGTATAAAAGTCAACTAATGGTATTCAAAGAAGATATCCAGAATGGAATTGTCCAAGTAAAGGTCTTCGATCAAGGAATTCGTGGACTCGTAACGTAAATGTGTCACTTATTTGGCACAAGCAATGATGGATGAACTGGAGCCTGAGATATGGAAATTCTCTGTAACCTCCTCGTACCTTGATTATCTCCTCCTAGGACTACCCTGTCTACCTCTTGTAAGGTAAAGTAGAGATTAAGATTTATATCCCATTTAAGGATGTATTATTATGAAATCTCCGAGACGGCTAGTACCATCATTGGAAGAATCGAAACCCTGATTAAGTAAGTTCTCAAATAAAGAATTTATATAGCCTAACTCATATTCTGAGAATTCGGTATAGTTAATTAAGAAAGACGGTTCATTTTGCTTATGCATTAATTACCGCAACCCTAGTTAGGCAACAATTAAGAATTGCCATCAGCTGCTCAGGATCGTCGAGTTGTTCAACTAACGACAAGGATTAGCTATTCCTTAAGATTAGTTTCAAGCAGTGGTTGGAATAACCATCTCACCTTAAAATAAGCCTCCCTATAATAGTTACTATATAAGTATTAAGGCTGCTCCTTGGGAGACCTTATATGGATGGAAGGTTAAGCATCTAATGTTAGACAAAGGATTGGTAAGTCCAATTATCAGGGTCTGAAAGTTGCCTGGGAGACAACAAATAAGATTATGCAAGTCCATAGTCATAAGTAAGGCGCCAGTATTCGGCAGAAAATCAAGGATTAATAATTAGTAGCGACCTTCTTAAGTCCTTAATAAGGGATAAGGTTCAATCAAAGGTATCACCCTAAGAAGGGTGTGCAAAAAAAAAAATTAATTCCTCAGGGTAAGTTAAGCCCTGGATATATATATATTTAGGAACCTTCGGAAAATCAAATGCAACAAAGGTCAATAGCCTATGAGCTAAAACCTATATAAGGAGCTTAGTGGAGCTCGCAATGCGTTATATACTAATGGTTTAAGGATGTGTTTCGCCAATAAGTCAAGAAGCATTATCACATAGTGATATGCAGATTTATGATTGGACGAGAAACCCGTGTCAATTTAGGATCGGCAAGTTAAGAAACTCCAAAAGGATACATGACCTATTATAGAGGTCAACTGGGGTGCCTTAGAGGCCCAAATGTACTAAGGAAGGCTAAGTTCAATATAAGAAAGAAAGTTTTAAGGGTGTGAGGATGTAACACCTCGTAAAATCACGCCCAATGATGTATTGACACGTGTAATAAACTCTAATAAAGTCAAACCTTGAATTTAAGGGACTAATTTTTCGAAAAATCGAAAAACATTAATTAAAAAAGAACTGGAAGTATTAACATACTTAAAATAAGTTTCTAAATAACCTTCTACGGTTTTATATTCACAAATGAGCCACTTGTTGATCAAGTGTAGCCGTTTGCGTAATTAATTGAAAGTTTGCGCAATAAAGGGTTAAAAGCGTCAACATGTTAATTCTTACCTCTGAGTGACCTTTTAACAAACCGGGAGCTTCATAATATTTAATTATACTCTCGAGAATGCCAAATAATGGCCGTCTAAGGTTTTTATGCCTATAAGTAGGGTTACGCGCAACTTTGCAAGTTAGAGGGACTAAAAGTGTCAATATGTTTAATTATACGTCTGAATGACCTTTTAGCGAACCTGAAGCATCGTGATGTTTAATGATACTTCCAAGAATGCCGAATATGGATTAGGTGAGGCTTCAATGCTATTAAATGAGGAGATGCGCAAGTATGCGCAATAGATGGACCTAAAGCGTCAACTTTTGAATCTACGGCTTTCGGTGACCATCTAAGCGAACGAGAGCGTAGTAATATTTAAGTATATTCTTGGGAAGGATAAATATGGGCCATGGAAGGCTTGGATATCGTTAAACAGCATTTTGCGCTACTTTGCGCAATTAAGGACTAATTGCGTCAAACGGCAAAAGTATGCCGATTCGTTGGTAACGGACATTCCGGAATATGTCCATGAGTTAAATATACCCTAATTATCCCTATATAGGCTTAGATATAGGCTTAGAGGTGTTTGGTGCGCAAAAATAAACTTTCAAGTCCACCAGGGACTAAAAGTGTCAAAAAGTGCACAAGTTTGCATTTTCGCGCATATCTTCCATTCTGTATATCTTCGGACATCCAAAAATTTATGAAAGCTCTAAAATATTTTATTTTAGTGATCGCCCTGATAAAATTTCATTCGTCGCGTAGTTTGGATCGTTTTTCGCGTCCGTTCGTGTTTCGTCGTAATTCGTCGAACAACGTGACCGTACGGCCAAACGAACCGACATCCGACATGTTTTTGAGCATGTTTCATGTTCCCTATGCTTGGGCATCATAGTAGAGCCTTGAAATGAGATTAACGGGCCTTATACGCATCAGAAAAGCCTTATAACAAGTACAGGGACTGATATTGCACATTCTGGAACTATTTTTGCTGATGTGGACATGCAGGCGGGCCGCGTGAGTTTCCTGGGTTCCCTACGCGGGCCGCGTGAGTGGATCTGATGCAGAAACAGCTGGTAACAGCCTGTTCGAAGCTGGTTTTGTTGTAGCTGGTTTCCAATACTCACAAATTCAATACTAGGGGCTGCCCATTGGATTGTAAAACCTCTTTACACCTGTCATGATCTAAATTTAACTTCCCGACACTTGTCGCGATCCTACGAGGCCCCGAAAAGTATAAATAGGTGGTGGGTTTCCTTTGTTTTCACACCATTCTTTCAAATCTGCTTATTCTCTGAAATTGGAGAGGTTCTTGAACCCTTTTGAGAACTTCCCTCAGTCCTTTGGACTCTTGTAAGTAATCCCTTCATGTTTAGTTTAATTATTTAGCCTTTAAACCGAAAATCAAGCGTTATCGGTAAACGCTTTGACTTTTAAACGGTTAAGCCATTGTTCGCAACGAACATGGCTACGTGACCGTAATTAGGTAGGTGTTAAACCCTCAAAGGGGCACCTCCTGATTACCACGTTTACTTAGTTAAATTGTCGGGTCAAATAAAAGTCAAACAGGTTAGTTTTTAAACAAATTCATAACTATTAATATGAAAGCTATAAAATCAGTTTTGTCACTTTTATAACTTAGTAAGTATTAGTTGAACATGCCTAAGCATGATTCAACCCGACAATTCTAAGTATAGGCTCGGTTCGGAACCGAAAGTCGCAAAAGTTGACTTTTGCTTTGACTTTCAGTTCTGGCCCGGTTTAGCTTAGTTTAGATATGCCTTAGGATTCCATTAGGACCATATTATAGGTTAGTATAACCCTCCGAGGTTATACAACTTGGTTCCATAGAAATCCTAGTTCATGCATGTTTCCGTTAAATGCCTAAATGTTGACCGTTATGCCCTTTTGACCCTAAAACGAGAATTTTGAAAATGTGAGAGGACAATAATCTTTATTACTGATATATAAACTTGTCGCTAAAAATTTGACCGTTTAGCCTGAGTAAAATTACCAAAATGCCCCTAAGGTACATAGTTTGGTTTTAAATGATAAATTTCACATATGTGTATACCCTACTGATATAACTTATTAAATTAAGTATCTTTACTGATTATATCAGACCTAAACCTCAGATTTATATTTAACCTCTCTTATAACCTTTAAAATGACCAAAATACCCCTACGGGGCATAAATTGGTTTTAAATTCGTTTTGGGCATAATGGAAGGTATCCTACTGATATCACAACATATTTAAGGCATATTAACTTAGGAAACCTGTTCATGACTCATTCGGTTACCCGTTATGCGTTATTCGCGTTCGGTTCGGTTTATGTAACTAGTTTGCATAAATTAGCCGAAACGGGTCAAACGTTATCGTTTTTATCTCAAAATCCAGAATATGTTTATTTTACCCATATAATACAAGTCTCCAAACTTTTCGGGTCTAAATCACATTCTATTCCGGTCTTCGCTTAATTATGCGTTTTGAACCGTAAACCTTTCCTTAAAACTAACCGGTCTAAGTTACGACTTAAATAAGACCCGTTAGGAATCTAATAGGTTAATAAAACCTTCGTTCCAGATTAAGAGCCCCAGTAGAAGTACTTGTGCTTGCTGATTAGAATATACGGCTGAGTATAAATTGCATTGCTAGCTCAGGTAAATACTTTTAACTTATTTTCCCTATACGGGCTTGGGATACGGTATTATAATAATACCGTTTGGTCGGGTATTGAATGTTTAGTCTTATTGTGATTAAATTATTGAGGTAACCCGCTTTAATCTGTATTGTTTGAAATAAAAGCCTTTAGGGGTTAATGACCATGTCCCGGATATCCTTGACATCATTGTATTATAAAATGGCCACGTCTTACGCACGAGGTGTAGGCATACACCTGACAGTGCCTAAGAGAAACGGTATCTCACTCTCTTGTGGGCCTATACTTGTGGCGTGTCTGTTAATCTTGACTCGGTTTCTACATCGGGCCCTGAACGTATAACGAATATGTAAATCTGTATACAAGATTATTTATGTAATTGTCCCAAGTTATAAAAGATATATTGTGCCTTGTGCATTCAAATCAATTTTTATTAAATCTTTTCACATGAGTCGGTTAATTGTATTTACCAGTGTAAACTGACGTATTTTCCAAAAAGATTAAGTGACAGGTACTGTACAGAATTGGCTGGGAGCTCAGGGCGTCAATTGGGAATCTTGCAAGTTCTAGATGCTTAAAGTCTGTTGAACAATTTTTCCTTTTATTTGATCCGCCTGTGGATCCTTTACCTTCCGTTGTAATACTTTGATATTACTTTATATTCGGATTGTAATATATTTATCTTTTGCTTCCGCTGTGCATTTATATATTGTGTTGTTTGACTATGATGATATCAACTACGTCACGATACTCCCCACCGGGCCCACCGGTAATACGTGGAAATATCGGGGTGTGACACCTTTTCATACAAGCAGTAAGCTTTTGACCTTCCCGGAACAAAGCAATTATCTTCAGCAGAGTAGCACGGCGGAGAAAGAGCGAGAGAGAGAGAGAGAAGACGAAGAAGGGTAGTGCCGTCTGCAGCGGCGGAGGAGCACGGCGGCGGCGGTGATGATGATAAACTGATGATGATGACGGATAACCGACGGTGGTGGTGTGTCTCCAACGAGCTCCGGTTAGTGAGCCGGGTGTGTTATTTTTATTTCTTTTACTCAGATCCGACGATGGTGGTGTGTCTCCGACGAGCTCCGTTAGATTTGGTGGTGATGATTGTGGCAGTGATGTTGGTGGAGGTGGAGTTGAAGGGTATGGCGGCGGTTGTGGTGGGGAGTGGTGACAGTGGCTGTGAAGGTGGAGGTGAAGGGTATGGCGGCGGTGGTGGTGCATCTCCTCCGCAGATGGAGAGAGAAGAGAGCGAGAGAGAGTGAGGGAGGAAGAGAGAGAGTGCAGTGGTTTTAATTTAATATATTTTCTATTTTTACAAAATAGTCCTAATCTATATATTAGTTACACAATAGCCCCTTAAATGGTGAAATTACAATAGTACCCTCATGTGCCTTGCACATGATCAGTTTTAACCAAAAAATCTAACTGGATTTGGCCTAAAGGACATAACGTGCAAGATTTGCAAACATTAAGGACAAAACTCATCAATTTTAAAGACAAAGGACAGCGCCTGCAGTTTGGGACATACATAAAGGACAAAACTTGTAATTTACTCTAAAAAGATATATCTTTAAAAAAAACTCGTATATTGCATGTGCTGAAAAAATATAATGTCATATGTTAACATAAATAGTAATCAAGATTTATCATTTAAAAAATGAACATTCCGAATAAAAAGCAAATGTAAAAATGATGAATCACGCACGTACGTTACGTGTGTTAACTCGCAAAAGTTAGACCGAAAAAGTAAAACATAGCAAAGAATAACTAAGTCGGCTTAAGACTAGCGGGTTTCGAGAGAGGCATTAAACCGTAAAAAATAGAAGTAAAAACGTTGAACCACATGCGTGCTTTGCAATGTGTTAACTCGCAAAATTTATAACGAATCGTAAAACGACAAATTTGTAAAAGATGTAAAGTACATGAGACCAAAGTTGAAAGTGGAAAAGTGTTGGGATTAAAAATAGAAAATGTTTGTGACAAATTTTAAAAGATGAAAACTATAGGGTTAAAAGTGTAAAAGATGAAAACTATGCTACAAGATGAAAACTATTGGAATAAAAGCGTAAAATATAAAAAATTATTAGGTTTATTGGATTAAAAGCGTAAAATATAAAAAATAAAAAGGTTAAAAAGGAAAGAATAAGAAATAGCATTTTCAATTTTCATAAGGAGAGAAATAAAAAAAAAAAAGGTTCAAAAGGAAAGAAAAAGAAATAGCATTTTCACAAGGAGAAATTTTTTTGTGAATTAATATAGGGTAAACATAAGTTTCTTTTAATCTTTTGTTACTGACATGGGTCATCCACTTATTAGGCTGGAAGGTGTGGGTGAGGGCTTTATCACGTCACGTCATGAAGGGGCTTTAAGACCCCTCCCCTTAACTTGCAGGGTGTGGGATAAAGGCCCCTTTATACTATAGCGCGCCCTTTAACCAATCTCAGCCTCTTTTCTTCCCTTTATACCGCCCCCTTTCTTCCGTTAGCATGTTGGCGAAGACATGATAGCGCCCCCCATTTAATTATCTCGGTGTGGTTGATGGCGCTGTAGAGGCGCTATGGAGGCTGAGGTGGCGGGGTGGTGCCCTCCATACCCTCCGGCCTTACAAGACGTTAGCATTATTCATTTGTTTACAACTTTTTATGTATAAAAAACACCATCTTGGTCAATTGCATACGTAGGATCATAGCTAGTTCACAAAATCGACCATAAAGTTGTTAGATCCTCAGCCAATCAATCGTGCTTATTTAAAAGAAGAGAACAATAGGGATGTTATGATGTTAATTATGTCAAATTGACGGGTTTTATTTGCAGATTGAATTGTACAATCCGAGCATCATGGTGCGTGTTAATTTACTAGGTAGGAATTTTAGTAGCTAAATGAGTTGTTAGCTTAACATGATTGTAAATAAGCTTGTCAGTGAATCAAATAAGTCAAATGAGCAACCGTTTTGAAAGTAAGGAGTAATTATCGGCAAATTAAACGTGCTTATTTTAATATTACAAATTGAAAAATATGTTAAAACTTGACTAAACCTTTGGGTTTCAATCCATGGAGACATGGAGTTAATGGGTTTTGTGTTGGGGGATTGAATTAATAGTTTAACTCGAACACGACGACCATATTTACTATGTCAAAACATCAAGCCTAGCTAACCCGTCACACATAAAGCATGTAACTCAAACATGAGTCACTCATTGTGTCAAACAGTTTAACAAGTCGTATTCAAGTTGTAAACATGTTAATCGAAATGATGGGTTGTAACATGTAAAGTGGTGGCGTGTTGACATGCTTAATTAAAAAGGTTAGGCAAGTTGATATGTTTTATTAAACGGGTTGATGGGTCGACATATTTAATTAAACGGCTTAAACCAGTCAATCTAAACATGACCCGTTTAATTAAACATGTAAATCTAAACACAAAACGTTTATTAAACTGGTTAAACATAAAAACCGAAAACCTAATTATTTTTCATGTCGTGATGAGTCAAGTGGTTAAATCACTCCTAAGAGTAAATTCAATACTTCATGCTTCAAAAACTGTGCTTAATATCTAAAGTAATATAAGTCTTTATGTAATTCCATCTTTATGAATGAATGGTAACTAGACTAGTGTGACACTTTTAAGGGGATAAACCATAAAAGTATTGGGCACACAAAATCACCAACCATTTTCACAGGCCAATATCGGGCCACTTAACTCATTAAGGTCACAATATGACATGACAAGATTCATGATTGCATGCCTGCAAAATGGGCCTCCCATACGATCAATTGGGCTTGACCATCCACTATTCTACTTAGGGGCTGTTTGGCAACTTCTGAATGGTTAAGTGCTGAACCAGTAAGAAGTCTGAACTATTAAGTGCTGAACCAGTAAAATGTCTGAACCATTAAGAGCTAGTATAATGCTTAACCCTTCAGAGGTAAATATCTGACCAATTCAGATTAGAGGTCTTAACCATTCAGACTCTGTATAATACTTAACCATTCAGAGGCAAATGTCTGAACCATTCAGACATCTGCTCACGAAACAAACAATCTGAATCATTAAGTGATGAACCAGTAAGAGGTCTGAACCATTAAGAGCCTCATTAAAAGTTAAACAAACAGTCCCTTACACTCAGCCTTTGTGTCCTGAGTGAGTGACTTCATCATCAAACAGCACGGATCTGATCTATCTGGTTTCCGATAATTGATGGCAGACGCTTCTTCTTGACGTCAAAGGCCACGTGATGGTGTGGACCGAGCCCGACTACAGTGGCAACTTCTCTGCACTTCAGGCCGAACATTGATTCACCAAACATAATTTATCATCTTCAATGCTCTTTTTGATAGTTTTCCTACTTATTAATCAACAATCGTAGTTAGAAAGAGAAGTAATATGTTTTTTTTTTTTTTTTTTTTTTTTTTTTTTTGAACACATCATGAACATCTACAATTCATCTATTTGTATCGTAAAAAAATAGTGCATCCTTTTTCACAATACTCATTGATAATGCAGAATTAAATAAAAAACATGCATCATTAAACACTATAAAGAAGTAACTTAATTATGCATACATGTGTTGTAATGTTGGCTTTGGGAGTGTTTAAAAAAAAATAGAAAATTTTCTTTTTAACCCTAAAGTTTTAATGTTTGACAATTTAAGTTTAAACTTCTAATCTTTGTTTCATTTTTAACCCTAAAGTTTTAATCTTTGACAATTTACCCTAAAGTTTTATTCTTTGACAATTTAAGTTTAAAATTTTTAATCTTTGTTTCTTTTTTAACCCTAAAGTTTTAATCTTTGACAATTTAAGTTTAAAGTTTTAATCTTTGGTAATTTAACCCCTTTGATTAATTTGATTTTTTACTTCTAATTCAAAAGTTTCTATCTTTTGTGATTTAACCACTTTGATTTTTTTTACTTATGTGTTGTAATCTTGGCTTTGGGGGTTTTTCAAAGAAAAAATGGTAATGCATATGGTTGTTGTAACCTTGGCTTTGGGGTTTTTAAAAAAAAAATTGATTTTTTACTTTTCACCAAAAAGTATTTCATAAATTACTTTTAACCCAAAACTATTTGTTTTTTACTTTTAACACAAACCTTTTCATCTTTTGCAATCTATCCTCACAACTTTTTTTACTTTCAACTTTGGTCCTTTATAGTTTTCATTTTCCGCAAATTTTTCGTTTTATGCTTCGTTCTAAATTTTGTGACTTAACACGTAGTAACGTGCGTCTTTGGTTTAGCGTTTTTACGTTTTGTTCTAAATTTTGCGAGTTAACACGACACAATGTGCTTGTATGGGTGAACGTTTTTACATCGTCTATTTTTTTCCCGTTTGACAGGTTCAACATAACGTGCGCGTCCTAAATCGACTTAGTTATAACTAAAGAATCCCCGCCGCATTGCGGCGGGTCGTAATTCTAGTTATAATAAAATCATACAAACATTATCTAAAAAATAACTCATATGTAGTAATAAAGTTTTATGTAAATTATAAAATAACTTTTTATCATCAGAACTAATTCTTTGTCATCAAGTCTTTTCTGTCATCTAATCTTACTCTTTTGTCATCAAATCTTTTCGTTTCCTTCATTATCAAATCCAAGAATAACAATAGTAATTAAATTAATTATCATTATCACTAGTGGGAAACCTGCGCGTTGCTGCGGATTCGCCAATACGGAGTGAGAACATAATTCAAGCGTTAAAATGTTAGTTAAACGATAGCATGCTACTCACCAAGCTTGTACAGTACAAGTCAGAACAGCAGTACAGTACAAGTCAGAGCAGCAGGGGAAAAAAACATTTGAAACAACTCAACAAGATTTCAAAGCTCTCCATATGTATATTATAGGAGGAAAAAATGTACAACTTAACCACTCCTTAATTAAAAAAAAAACCGCCTATAATCCTTTGGTAAATAAGTACTTAAACTATGTTTATATCATGAAAAGTTACATTAAACCCAAATTCAACCCGCTTCACGGATGCAATTACTGGGCAAAAGATACCTGTATTCATCTGCATTGTTTAATAGATATGATGGAAGATGGACTGCTGAATAAGAATGAGAAATTGGACCCATTTTCGCTATGATATCCTTAAACGTGTACTCTTCGGGAAGCATATCGTACAAGTCATCACCGTTGCATATTACATTCTGAATCATTTTCGGGTCAAGAAAGTGTGAGAACCTGACTCGGTCCGTGTGGCTGTAAGCTTTCATCTTGAATACAAAATAGCTTTCATCTTGAATACAAAATCTGTAATTTTTCAGAAACAGAAGCTGCAATGCCACCCTGACTCTGCTAATAGATAATCTGTTTGCCGGTAATGAGCGTATTGTGTTTTACCCTTTTGGTACTGATGTACTGAAGCCCTCCAACTGCTGTGATCAATATTGAACTCAAAAGAGTGCAAATAATTATTCAAATTTAGATGAAATATTGGAAATTTGTTACTTTCCAACTTCAGAAATGAAAAAGACTTCAACTTTTTGAGCAAGTCCGGGTCAGGACTGGTCCGGGTCAGAACGGGTTTCGAGTCGGGTCGGGTCCTTTTCCAAAAAAGCTGAAACCGACCAAAACGAAACAAAAAATCACAACCGAATCCGAAAATAACCGACCCCAACAAAACAAAAAAAAACCGAACTAAAACCCGTCTAGTGCTAAAATCCGTCCCGACTTGAACCTCGTCCCGTGCGAAAAGTCATGTCGGCCCGAAACCCGTGCTGACCCGGAATCCGATCCAAACCAACTACGTTCCGATCCGAAACCCGTCCCGGCCGCCCGAAACTCAATCCGAACCGAACCCGTTCCGATCCGAAACTTGTCCCGTTTCTTTAAGACACCAACCCACATTGATCTATTTCTTTGAAGTTGTCGACCCGTTTTGGATCGAAAATATATGACATGGAATTTTAATTGACCCATTTTGACCCATTGAGTGAAAAAATTGACCCATTTTGGTTCCAAGAGCTTTAGTAGTTACCACTTTATATATAGCATAAAAAAGCGGTTACAGTTATAACAGAATTTTCTGATTTTATAAAACATAACCGACTTGATAGTTACCGCCGTCTTGAACTTTAGATTCAATCAGGTTATACACCTGCAACCTGAAAGCAAACAAGTCTAACATGAAAAAATACACAATTATGCATGTATATAATGATACAATATCACATATTAATATATTAATTATGCATGTATGTAATGATACAATGTCACAAAAAACAAACAGTCGTATGCATGTATATAATGATACAATATCACATATTAATATATTAATTTGTTGGTCGAGTGTGCGATTATACCTTTCCTCGCGGTTGTTACATAACTGAATCAC
The DNA here is from genome assembly GCA_030545235.1 of Helianthus tuberosus. Taxonomy (NCBI): domain Eukaryota; kingdom Viridiplantae; phylum Streptophyta; class Magnoliopsida; order Asterales; family Asteraceae; genus Helianthus; species Helianthus tuberosus. Next base: position 15,991,702 of record CM060354.1, on the reverse strand, counting down.
ATTGTACCACTCGGTAAGCGAACTAACTATTTTGACTTCTGCTGAGCACTCTTTGACCAAGACCTAAGCCTCACCACATGCACCCAACGGTTCTGAGCACTAAAGTCAAACGTATATTAATTTGAAGATTACAAATCATCATTTTTAATCCATGAATAAAAGAACAGATTGCTACAGATATCTCAACAATACAGTATAAATGAACTACACCTAGACAAGTGGAAAGTAGTTCGCGAAACCAAAACCGATTTCATGAATGCGCAGAGAATATGAAAAAACGAAATCGGATGGGAAAAAAATAAGAAATTATAAAAAAGATGAAGCGAAATAAAATGTACCTAAGACTCATCGGGAAGAAGATTTGCGGAAACGTACCAGGATAAACTTGTGATTACTTGATGAAATGATAATTATTTACTCATTAACACAAATCTTACCTTTTTTTAGCCCTCATATTAAACCCCAAGCTATGTTATTAATTCACCTGTTCATCAAAATTAGAATATAAAGATACATTACACAAACAAATCACATAACAATAACCTACAAACTATAAAATTAACTTTCAAAAACCCATGTGATTTGTACATCCTCCCTGCGTATTAGAAATTACTCAACAATTACAATAAATAAATAGATTGATAATAATAATAATAATGAAACAGAAGCACAGAACCCTACCTAATGGACCATATTCCCTGCCTTGAATTCTTGTCTAGTGATGGATAATCACCGAAATATACAGCTTTCACCGAAGAAGTCTGAACGGTTTTCTGATTGCTTCTCAATTTACTAACATTCCTGCAAACAATAATGCTCACATAATTAAAATCTCACACTCGTGTTAGATAAATGAATTTCCCAACTGAACATTTTGGGAAAATTTTACAGTGTTGTAATTCGACCGGCTTTGTTATATGGAACACAATGTTGAGCCATCGAGAAGACGCAGATAAAAAACGACGCAAAGGTCATGAGGAAATTATAAACCAAGAATCGATTAGGGGCATCAACTGGTTAAACTTGATAGATTTGATTCTTACCAGATGCTTTTGTTGTGCTAGGGTTTCAAGGAATATGAAGGGGCATTGAGTATTAGGAGGAGACCACTGCACCGCCCAAGTCGAATCAATTAGAATGATAAAGAGAAGTAGGGTTTCAAGGAACGTGTAACATTATGAGCGACGGTTGATGTCTCATCTGATACCGAAGCATTCATTCATCATCTGAAACCGAAGCATTCATTCATCATCCATACATTAAAAGAAGACTGAAATCCCTCAATAATACCAGTAATACCATAATCTGATTCAAGAGCAGCAACATCAGGAACAACAAACTTCCACAGGTAATATTGTTCATTCACATGTGGGTTTAATTATAATGTGAGTCAAGTGCATACACTCCAAAAATACAAAAAGTACCAAATCTACTTCATGTTACCCAAATCTAACTTACAGGTAACATTATTCCAATCAAACAACATCTACATACACTGACATTGTCTTTCTTAAATTGTGAAAAACATTATTTCTTCAATACTCACTCCGGCATTTCATCAAACACCTGGGAGGCATTCATTCAATACACTACATAAACATCATAACATCTTATCATTCAACACCCATTTACAAAAGCTCCATTCAAAACGCCATCATACCATCCAAAACATATCTAAAACTGCAAAACTATTTAAGGATTATAACAACCAATACATCATTATAGCCTACAAACACAAAGAACCCCAACAATATTTGCAAACAATAACATAAAAAACTCAAGAAAGACCCATAAAGATGACGAATTTGATGAATAACAATAATAACGATAATAATACCTTTCTTAGTGAAGTGGTGGGAAGCAAGAGCATCAGCGTAATACTTATCGTTGTATCGAACAGGAAACAGAACGAAGTTGAGTTTTTTCAACTGCATTAGGTTCTTGTCTCAAACACTGTCCAGTCAGAATGAAACTGCACGATTTGCGACCATGTTTGTTCCTGATTGATTGATTGTATGGAGAAGAAGACGAATAAGGTGGGATTTGGGTGACACACGCAACCTTCCTTTGAATATTATAGGGGGAAACCAGAACGAAGAGAGCAAAGCCGATCGAACAATAATCAAATTCACCTGCTCAAATCGCCCCTCCCAATCGAATCACTTCTTTGTTGCTGTTGCTACTGCTGGCCATTTTCATTTTTGGATAAACCTATGGCGATTGAAATACGAAGTTTGTGGAATTTCAAGCTATTGTTCTTCTTTCAATCATGAAGTTTTATCTATTGTTGCTAGAGAGAAGGGTTTCAAGTGCAGCAGTTGAGATATCGATTGGGTTAAATTGAATGGGGGCGACGATTGAAGTCATCTGAAACCGAAGCATTCATGTTTAGACTGAAATCCCCTAATTACCCCTCTAGTAAATCCCCTAATTACCCCTCTAGTGTCTTAAAATTTCGTATTCTTTACAATTTTACTCTCACAAAACAAGCATTAATTAGTTGTACATATTGCATAAAATGATGGACGCCATGTAAAATTACATGTGTGTACATCACTTTTCCTTTTTAATATATTATATAGATTTACAATTTTACTCTCACAAAACAAGCATTAATTAGTTGTACATATTGCATAAAATGATGGACGCCATGTAAAATTACATGTGTGTACATCACTTTTCCTTTTTAATATATTATAGATTATAACATTTTACTTTGTTTTTTTTTATTTTGCATAAATTTAATTTTATATAATAAATAATAAAAAAATATATCTTTAAAAAAAATTCGTATATTGCATGTGTTATATAAAATATAAAGTCATATGTTAACACATACAGTCGTCAAGAATTATCTTTTAAAAATGAACTTTGATGTACAATTTACTTATTATAACATTTTACTTCGCTTTTTTATTTATTATTAGGTTAAAAACACATGTATTACATATTTACATGGGGTTGAATCTCATTTTTATGATACATTAAAATTATGAGATACAATTATTTTAGTTAGTTTTATGCACCTTCATGCTTATTTGTTTATTTCATTCATAAAACACCCGTCTTAAATTTGTATTCAAGAGAGTTTACGATACAAAAAGATGGAGATCAATCCCCACGTTTTATATATTTCATCATTTTTATGAATTATATCGTAATCGAGAAATAAATTCTCTTTGAATGAAGTGTAGAATTGTTATATTTAAAAATGGTGTTCTTTATACATGTTGATGTAAGTAGGGCTGTAAACAAACCGAACGTTCAGCGAACAGTTCGTAAACCGTTCGGCGGGAAGTTCGTTTATGTTTGTTCATTTAATAAACGAACAAACAAGAACAAGAAATTCCGTTCGATTAGTTAAATGAACGAACATGAACAAATGTCTCGTTCGTTCAATTGTGTTCGTGAACATTCGGTCATTTGCGTTCGTTTATGTTTGTATGTTCATGTTTTATTTAAAGATTTTTATACTTTCATATATTTTATCTATACTTTTTATACTATTAAACTTTTATTGATATCATTACCCTAACAATTAAACTAGGAAACCCACTTTCTCATTATTTACATCGACGAATATGATCTACCTCCATTCCACAATAAGGGATTCAAGTTCTAGTGCTACTCTCTGAGCCATCCACCTTTATCCTTCATCTCGTTCGTCAAATTTATTTGTGTTCGCTTGTGTTCGTGAACCGTTCGTGAACACGCTCATTTACTTAATGAACGAACACGAACATAAAATCTCGTTCGGTAAGTGTTCATGAACCATTCGTGAACACATCTATTTCCTTAACGAACGAACACGAACAAGGCCTCGTTCGTGTTCGTTCGGTTCGTTTACAGCCCTAGTAATGTGCGACAAATGATGAGTTTAAAGTTTACAATTATAGTGATGGGTAAACGTGCCGAGATTTTAATGCGATGGGTAAACGTGCCGAGATTTTAACGAACCTCCCACATCTCTTCGGATATATATACCCATCGCATTTAATGTGATGGGTAAACGTGCCGAGATCGCCACGCACGTGACCAATCAGAAGATGACACGTAAGGCGGGAATCCCGGAACGACGGTTAACACGCGCGCGTGGAACTCACTCTCCTGACGGAATGACCAACCGTCAGAGACAACTTGATGACAGCCGTGTAACAGGTCAACTCAAACGTCACCGTCAATGACGTTTCTCACCAACTTGTCAGAATTCAAATCTCCAAGTTTTCCCGCCCAAATTACCGCAAACGTCATGCAGAAGCTACCAAGACAGCAATGAGTTAGTAATCAAACATGGTAGTCGCGCCGTAGTAATCAATAAGAGCTTACTCGCGCCCTGTCTACCAAAGCCATGTAAACATTTTCCACAACTTTTATTTTAAGTCCAGAGCTCCAACCACTTGCCTTGCGCATGGTGCAGCACTGGACTGGGGGGACTTGAAGGGGTATGGTCCCAAAAAGCCGCGCAAACCTCCGTAAGGGTTGCGCGCGGGACCATACTCCTTATTCAAAAAGCTTCCTATCTTTAACCTCGCGCGAGTTACACCATGCTCTACGTTACGTTGCGCGGTTCCCAAACAATGAGAAGCTCCAATAACAACACTTAGCATGCCATAAGAATACTCAGTCACCTAAACCCCGCGCGAGTTAGTTAACGTGCCCATCAAGACTCGTGCAGGAAAGCAGCGCAAGGCTGCCCCAAATAGTACACAAGGTACAAGTGACAGAAGAAAAGAGCCAATCAACGTCCCTCTGGCTCTGCTCAATCGTGCTCCACGATCATCTGACTTGCAGGAGACAAAAAGTACTCAAGGACGCCTACATGGCACCAATCATAAGGCAGAGACAACTGCCCCACGATCTCCACTCACCTGCTGATGGCAGAAGGGCGGTCAGGCCGACAACGGTGACACGTGGCTCCAATCACATTGCGCCAGCTCCAGAAAGCTCCTAGAAGCCACTAACGGTCGACACCAGTGAGACAAGGAGCATATCCTCCATGTTGTCGCCTTCCGGCCCAAGGCCCATCAGCCCACACCCTCTTACACTACTCCGACTATAAATAGAGACCTTACTTCACAGGTTAAAACATTCCATTCCCTCTACTCTCACTTAATACTTAATTATCTCCACCAACACAGTCGCTTATTCTCACGCCGGAGCCCAGTTAAGAGGGAAACCCCCACATTCCCCTCTTAACGAGTAACGGTGTTCTGTTTTGCAGATAACCACGATCATTACGGAGCTCAGGAAACCTTAAAGAAGATTAACCATCATGGTAGAAACATAAACCAAACCGATTAGTCTCTTAATTAGTTCTGTGTTTCTTCATTGGCGCCCACCGGTTTTTTCTACAAACCACTTTCATCTTCTTCTTTCCTGAGTTTTTCGTTGTTTTTTCTTCCTTCGATCATGGCTGGTCAAGGAATCATTCCTGAGTTTGTTGGTCTTGGAGCAAATCCGGATGCAGCGTTGAGGGTAGATAATCAAAACATCCAACCCCAACACGTTGAAGAAATCGGCGAAATCGAGATAGCCAACACTGGGGGTCCGCGCGGGAGCTTCACCCGCATCACTCAAACAACTACCCCAGGAAACAACGGTGCTGGACCTTCGAACCCAGCTCCACCTCAGAATATTTCAGCGCTACTAGGGCTACCAGAGGGCGAAACGCCAGCCTCGGGGTACGCCAAGCAACTCGCCACCATTAACGCAGCGTATCAATCCTTGAGCGCGCAACAAGCAGTTTTAACGGCAGAACCTTCCTTGGTTACACCAACCGGCCCCAGTTACGGGCCGCGCCAGATGCCACCACCGCAAAATATCCAAGGAAGAGCCAACAGACCTCCCCCTACCCGAAGACTAAGCGTGCAAGACACGCGCGATACACGGGGAGAAACAGAAAGCTACTATGACGATCCGTCAAACTTCCAAAGAGGCCCAGTTCATAGCCGGCTCACGCCGCGTAACATGAACGATGAATGGGAAGATACTGACCCAAATGATCCAACTTGGGAAAACGGTGAAGGATCTTCGGTCTTCAATCGTTTACAAAGAAATCACGAGTACTACAAACCGAGGCAGCACGTTGGGTACACCGAAGAGGCCGAACAAGACTTTCGCCTCGCCTATCGACCAGCTGAAGCTGTAGAGCATTCCAAGTTCATTCCAAAAATAGCGCTCGCGCCGCTCAAAAAAGAGAAGTTACCTCCGACAGTCGGAAAGTTTAACGGATTGACTGATCCCGATGATCACGTTAGAGTCTTCATAAGTGTGGGCTGCTTGGGAGGATGGAATATGCCCATGTGGTGCCATCTGTTTATCCAAACGCTTACCGAGGCTGCTCGTGCCTGGTTCGACAGCCTTCCTCCGGGAAAGATAAAATCATGGGTAGATTTCAGGACTCAGTTTATGAGTCACTTTAGTCAACAAAGACGATACCAGCGCGACACAGCCGAGGTTGAAGACATCTGGCGCAGAGATAATGAGGGTTTGGAAGATTTCATCACTCGCTTTAACAAAGAGTGTTTTGAAATCGGTGGCGTAAGCGAGCAACTCATGCGCTGCCATTTCAAGAAGGCCATCCGCTGTGATAGCCTAATTAGAACCATCACCGGGAAAGATGGAATGCCCAAGGAATGGGATAAACTCATGGAAGCCGCAAAGATAGTCGCACAAACTGAAGAGTCACTCGCTAGAAACAACAGTTATCGCTCCGAAGATCGATTTTCTAAAGGGGATCACTCGCGCGACGACAACAGACGTAACAAAGGCAAAAGCCATGGGTGGAAGGTCAACCACTCCAGAGGTTATAGTGAACGACCTCGTTATGAAGAACGGTCCCGCTACAAAGAAGACGCGCGAGATACTATTGATCGCATCGGCTACCGAAAGGCAGTCAGAGATGATAATCGAGAGAAGCATTGGACTCCGCTCATAAAAACACCAAAAGAGGTGCTAATGATGGAAAACCATGATTTTAAGGCTCCAAGGCCTATGACGAACAAAAAAGGGCAAGACCCCAACCTGTATTGTGATTTCCACAAGGATACAGGTCACTTAACAGATGATTGTTACAGCTTACGTCAAGAGATCGAAAGAGCACTGAAGAGTGGAAAGCTGAGCCACTTGGTGAAAAACGTGCGCAAAGAAACCCGACAGCTCCATCGCCACGATGAGGGAAATCACAAGAAAGTCCGACGCTTAGAGACCCACATGGTTAACGGACCAAGGTATAGCGCGAGAGAAAAAGGCAAGAGACCCTATGAGCCTTCATGGCAAGAACAACAGGTCATTTTCCCGGTGGTGCGCGGGGGTCCTCGAGCCACACGACCCATCGTCATCACCGGTATCATCGGCCATTATGAAACTGAATACATCTTCATTGACCCGGGGAGTACAGCAGACATCATCTATGAGCAGTGCTTTAACCAGTTCGATGATGAAGACAAAGCGAGACTTGAACCAGTCGATTATCCACTGTCTGGATTCTGCAATGAGATGGTCTTCCCGCTAGGCCAGATCAGCTTCCCCGTCACACTCTCTGACGGGACGCATTCAAGAACAACGAACGTTAACTTCATGGTGATGCCTGTTAAGTCAAGACATGATGTGCTGATCGGGAGAGAGACGCAAGGTGAGCTGAATATGATAACCTCCACCCCTCACTCAGCGATTGGTTTCCCAACCAAAACACGGGTGGCAATCATTTATGCAAATAAAGAAGTGATGCGCCCAACAAAAGCGGCGAAGGTTTCAACAACAGAGCCCGAAAAATGGGTTTTAAATCGCAAGTACCCGGAGCAAACGGTGACGATAGGCCACGCAATCTCACCAAACATCAGAACTCGCCTCAAGCAGCTCCTGTTCAAGAACATGGATATCTTCGCCTGGACTCCGGCTGACATGACCGGAGTCCCGCGCGACATTACCGAGCACTGTTTAAACACCTACCCCTCTGTTGAACCAAAAGTCCAAAGAAGGTGCAGCTTAGGGGCAGATAAAACGAAAGCAATGAATGAGCAAGTATGCGAGTTACTCAAAGCCGGCATCCTACGAGAAGTACGTTATCAAAGTTGGGTTGCGAACCCCGTAATGGTAGAAAAGTCTAGTGGAGGATGGCGAATGTGTGTCGACTATACCGATCTCAACAAGGCATGTCCTAAAGATTGCTACTCTTTGCCTGAGATCGACAAAAAGATAGACTCTCTTGCGCCATACAGATGGAAATGCTTCTTGGATTGCTACAAGGGGTATCACCAAGTTCAAATGAAGCTTGAGGATGAAGACAAGACGGCTTTTCGTACTGATCTTGGGATTTTTTGCTATACGAAGATGCCATTCGGCCTAAAAAACGCTGGTGCCACATACCAGCGCCTGATGGATAAGACCTTCGCGGGAGACATCGGGAGGCACATTGAGGTCTACATTGATGATCTGGTGGTCAAAAGTCCCGAAGAGGACCAAATGTTGGACATCGAGAAAACGTTCAATTCATTACGCAGCGTAAATATGAAGTTGAATCCAGCCAAGTGTTCTTTTGGCATGGAGGAAGGGAAGTTTTTAGGCTTCATAGTCACAAACGGCGGCTTTAAGGTGAATCCGGAAAAAGTCCAGGCAATAGAGCGAATGCCATCGCCGCGAACAATCAAAGAGATGCAACGGCTAGCCGGCCGCCTCGTCGCGCTTAACCGTTTTTTATCAAATCACGCCGCGAAGTCGTACCCTTTTATCAGCACTCTGCGCAACTGTGTGAAGAAGCAAGAGTTCAGATGGACCCCTGAAGTAGAAAAGGCTTTTCAGCAAATGAAAGAATGTTTGATCGAGCTCCCTACCTTGACTGCACCGTTTGAAAAAGAACCACTCGTACTATATTTATCTTCTTCAGCTAAGGCAGTAGGATCAGTATTACTGGTGGAAAGAAATGGAGTTCAAACTCCAATTTATTACGTCAGCAGGGTACTCACTGACCCGGAAACGAGATATTCCACAATGGAAAAATTGGTGCTTGCGCTGCTACACGACTCCCGAAGGCTGCGCAGATATTTTACAGGGCATGTGATCACCGTACTTACCAATTTCCATATCGGCATGATACTTCAAAAACCAGAAACATCCGGGCAGTTAGCAAAATGGGCCATCGAGCTGGGGGTCCACAACATCCTGTACAGGCCGCGCCTAGCCATCAAGGGTCAAGTTCTAGCGGACTTCATCACAGAAGTCCCAGTTGAGAAAATCAAAGATTGTGAGCTGGTGGAGACTCCCGAAAAAGACATGACAAATGAGACTTGGATGCTTTATACTGATGGAGCCTCAAATGAGGACGGCGCGGGAGCTGGATTGCGTCTAGTAAGCCCGGAAAATCATGAATTCACTTACGCCATCAAGTTGGATTTTAAAAGCACCAACAACGAGGCAGAGTACGAGGCATTTCTGGCAGGCTTGCGCCTCGCCATCAAAATGGGAGCTAAGAATTTACAAGCACACGTTGATTCACTCCTGATAGCCAGCCAAGTTAACGGTATATACGATGCGAAGGGTGAGGTTATGGCCCTATATCTAGAGCAGGCAAAAGAGTTGCTTCAACAATTCAAGTCTCACAAGGTCATCCACATCAATCGCTCTGAAAACAAACCAGCTGATGCTTTAAGCAAGCTTGCTTCAACCTCCTTCCAACATCTCGCCAAAGATGTAAGGATTGAAGTGCTCAAGAATCCATCCGTTCTGCTACGACAAGTCAACGTGATCGAGGTAGGGTAGCCATCCTGGATGACCCCTATAATCCAATATTTGCAAGAGGGAATACTCCCTGAGAGTAAAGCAGAGGCAAGAAAGATTCAAAACAAGGCCCTGCAATACGAATTGAATGGTGGTATCTTATACCGAAAGTCCTTCTTGGGGCCACTACTGCGCTGCGTGGACCCCCAAGACGCGCATTATCTGATAAGGGAGATTCACGAAGGAATCTGCGGCATCCATGCCGGACCACGCATGGTTGTGGCGAAGATTATGAACGCCGGATATTATTGGCCAGGGATGCACGTCGACGCCCTGAAAGAGCTGCGCAAATGCGACTCTTGTCAACGGCACTCTCCAAAAACCCTGCGCCCTAAGAACGATCTTATTCCCGTATCCACTGCTTGGCCTTTTCAGCAGTGGGGAATCGACATGGTGGGACCTTTCCCAGAGGCTCCTGGCGCCGTCAAGTTTATAATAGTGGCCGTCGATTACTTCACGAAATGGGTGGAGGCCAAAGCCCTTGCTTCAACTACAGCCATGATGGTGCGCAAGTTCATCTGGGAACACATCATCTGTAGATTTGGCCTCCCACTCAAGATCGTAACTGACAACGGCACCAACTTTGCGTCTGAGGACCTCCAGAACTGGATTAAAGAGATGAAAATCGAACACACTTTCTCCTCCGTTGCGCATCCTCAAGGCAACGGGCTGGTTGAAAGTGTAAACAAGTGTATTGTTGATGGGATTAAGGCCCGACTGGGCACAAAGCGAAGAGGCTTGGTGGATGAGCTCCCGAGTATCTTGTGGGCTCACCGAACCATGCCGAAAACAAGTACCGGCGAGACCCCTTTTAGCCTAGTCTATGGCTCAGAAGCGGTTATCCCGGCAGAAGTTGGCCTGCCCTCTCCGCGTTTGACAGTAGTCAACGCAATCGACAACGAGGCAGAGCGTCGTCTTGACTTGGATTTGCTGGAAGAAAGGCGCGAAATTGCGCGAATTAAAGAAGCCAAGTACAAAACACAATTGGAAAGGTACTACAACGCGCGAGTCCGCATCTGTACCTTCACTCCAGGGGAATACGTCTTTCGAGACAACGAAGCCTCAAACGCTGAACGCCCAGGAAAACTAGCACCCAAATGGGAAGGCCCATACTTGGTTCACGAAGTGCTAGGGAAAGGGGCTTACAAATTGCGCACCACGGATGGACACATCATCCCACGCACGTGGAATGCGCAACAACTGCGTAAACGCTATATGTGACTATTCCAGGCCCTGCGCCTTTATCCACTAATGGTGGCCATGCGCCTTTTACTTTCCTATGTTGGCTATACGCCTTTTACGTTACAAACAATGTATGATTGGCCTAAGCGCCTCTTTCTAAGTCAATGAAAACATACGACATGCTTTCTTTTACACTCCTTTCGTTACAAATGCATGTTAAACTTTTGATTAGCACGAAAACACTCCAGTTACACTCGCACGAGTGCTTACATTTATTCGCGCTAACTTAACCAAAGTTTCTAACAACAGTGCAATAATTGTAACGGGAAAAGACAAACAAGCATCATATTTAAAACAAGCGCAGCCGCGCAACAGTTATATAAACAACGGATAACGTTCATTCCGTTTAAAACTAGCGCGACCGCGCAAGAACTTACATTCAAAGTATTAAGCAAAAATTACAAGGCACAAAGCCTGTTCACAAGCCTATTCAAACTCATCATTCCCACTGCCATCATGCTTATCGCCTTCATCGCCATCATCATCATCAGGTTTACCGTCATCACCATCGTTCCCACCATCATCACCAGCTGGCTCCTCATCTGATAGTTCAACAGTTATCGGTGGGTCGAGAATGGCCTTTATACGTCCGCACCAGTCATCATGTTCCAGAGCCTTCGAAACCAAGTCCATCACAGGTAAGGCTAAATGATTGTAAGCATTTTCAGCACGAGCCAACTCGGCATCAGCTCCATCGGTCACCGAGCAGTGACTGGTATCAAACTCTTGACCAGACATTTCTTCGGCATGCTGCGCACACTCCATATAACCACCGCGGTGACCAACGGCGCGGGAAGCATCTATGAGAGCGGCGACAGTCTTGTCCAGCTCACCAGCATTCAAAATCGAGTTAGCCATCTACATCAGAATAAGCAAATAAGGAACAGACTTAGTAAATAAAACTAAGATTAAAAAGAGACAAATACCAGAACTATCCCTCTGCCGCGCAACCATTCAATATCCGAGGATAGCGCATCAACGATGCTCTGAGCCTCAACATAGTTAGTCTGTGCCACATTGAGGGCAGAGGTACTCACATCACGCGCTACTTCGGCTCGCTCCTTGGCCTCCTCAGCAGTTACGGCCTTAACCTTCTCCGCCTCAAGGTCGATTTCTAAGGATTCGCATTTATCAACCTGATCATTCAGGCGGCGTTTCAGTTCGGCGATCTCAACATCCTTGGCCTGGAGATCCTTGTCCTTGCCCGACAGCTGCAACTTCACATCAGCCAACTCAACCTGAAAAGCGACAAAGGACTTAGGCTATTTTGCAAACAAGCACAAAAGGAAAAAGGCATATAAGTTTTACAAACCTCAATCTGCTCCTTAGTAGCCTGTGCAGCTTGCGCATCCTCGACCTTGGCGGTCAACTGTAACACCCTAGTTTCTATTTAACGGTTTTACATGTAAATACCAACAATTAGATGTGTAGTTAAGACTACACATACTATATAAATATGGATTTATTAAAAATTTTCGCAAATCAAAAGTTATTCGACATAACGTGATCAGATTCGTCATTTTAAAATTTATGACGATGCAATGTGCGGAAGCATGTATCTTTGTCGTGTTCGGTTCTTCGTTGAGCTTGATCGTCTTCCGGCATCCAAAGAGTACCTACATTTCATAAACATGAAATACTTTAGTCATACGGGGTTTAAAACGTATCTAAACGAGTCCGGGAAACAAAACTGATTAAAATATATTTTTGTACAGGGTCCACCGTAAATTACGGTGGCTACCGTAATTTACGGTAGCCCCTGAATGTTGATTCTTCCCACCGTAAAGCAGGGGGTTCATGGCGTAAAGACTTATAGGCTATCGTAAGTTACGGTGGCTACCGTAACTTACGGTGGCCTCTGCAGAATTTTCCAAGTTTGCCGTTTTCTAAAACGGAAACCTTCATAACTTTTAATCCGCTTGTCCGTTTGACCTACCGTTTCTTCCTACGTGATTGTAATTTGATCCTCCATCATATGGAGTTAAAATCCAACATCCGGATTAACAAAATTTAAGACTTTTAAGTCTTCGGCTTATTACTTTTTTTTCCAAACTTTTACCCATTCGTGATTTTATCAAACAAACATGTTGTTTGATTCTAAATTCTTATCATTTCCATGTTGTTATCATATTAGATTCAAATCACGGGTTTATATACATTCTTATACCCATTTTTACTTAGATGTTTAATTGACCCGCTAAGGGCATTTAAGCACTTTTACGCATAATTCACACTCGATTATTCCTAGCATCTTATTTCCACATTATTTATCAAGTGATCTTCCGTCACAACTATATTTGTGATGGATTTAATGTGGCGATCTATATAATCCGAGTTTTACCCCTCGGATTATCATTTACGACAAAGACTCATATAGAGTCTTTTGACCAAGGATTTAGATCTTTCGCTTTTATACTTATTCTAAGTATTGACTTGATTATAAAACTCGTTTTCAAGCGATATCTAAGGGTTGCTTGCTTAATTTCATTTACAAGGGCGTTTTGGTCATTTTTAACCCTTCTTTTACGACGAAGGGTTTGCTTAAGCCATGCACGCCCAAAATCTCATTTTTAACCAATTCTTGTTTTCAAAACACTCTGTCTATAATTTAAATCCTTCGGTTTACCTTTTAAGGTAACCGAATTTCCCTTTTACTTTGCCTAACTCTCATAGAACTTCAAGTTCTAAATGATGAGTTGATCTATTATACATACCTGGCTCAAATCAACTTATTAACCCGGTTTTAATACCTTGCTTTGAAATCGCTAATTAAGAAAGATGCGAGTATCCATTGGATATCTATTCCTGTAAGCATATAACTCGACAAAAATCATTAGTCGATATTGTCAAAAGGTGATGTCTACACCTTTTGACCCGTTTGGCCGAATTGACCGTTTATCTATGCGAGATGATATTTATTATCATCTCATCTACATGACTCGTTCCGTTTAATACCGTACGGTCATTTTACTTATAAACTGTTTATTACCACTTTCGACTCTTTATGTCTTATGCGGAAAAACGTCTTTTTGAAACTAACGGTTATTGTCAATGTGTGACTAAATTACTGTTTTGCCCTTATTATTTGTTTTGGCTTACCATAAAAGGTAACCATTAAAAGTTCATTTTTCCTTTCGTCATAATATGACCGAATTATCAATTTACTTCTTTTTAACCATTATTATGGTTTCTTTCATCTTTGATTATCTTGTTCCGTACGACTACACGACGGAACATCATATTTCAATTGTTTAGTTATCTCATTCGTAATTCATATGATAAGAGAATATTCCACAATTTAAGACTAGTGTAAGCTATTCTTACCTTGCATCCGAATTATGCTTTTCCTCCATTCTTGCTTCGTTTGACCCGCTTCCTTTCCAAGCCTCCACCTAGCTTGTCAAGCGTCAAACTATCATCATAATTCGTAAGACGGTTAGATTAGTCATCATTAATTATGACTATTCCATCTTACGGGTTTTATATCAAAATTCACCATTTGATTTCATTTTGGTCAGTTTGACTTTTAAAGGTCAAACTGCATATTAACATAAGTGATTATATCATAAACCCCGACAATTCATTTAAGTACTTTGTCAAGTATCCGATAGGCATTATTCTTACGCCACCATTTTAACTACTTTTCAAATCTAAATTCATGTTATTATTAACACCAATTTAACTTAGCTCTTGATTATCAAAGTTAATTATTCATTTGTTAAGCAAGAACTAAAGGTTTCCATCTACATGTAAAACCCATTTCATCATAGCATTAGACATTCATCCGAACATCAATATAATCAAGTTCTGCATATTAATTAGTAGACATCATGATTCCAAACACCTATTTATATGAACCAAAATCACTAGTTTCATCATAATTTATTTAAACCCCTTCCATTCATTATCATGCATGATGATTCTAAACATAGTCTTACCATCAATTTCATCATAACTATAAAACCCACTTAGCTAGGTGTGGTGATTCAACCAAACACCTAAATCATAGCAATTTATTCTAAATCTTCACTTAGGGTTTGTTCCTAAGCAATCATACATCACTAATCTAGCCATAGCTTCTATAATCCATGCCTAATTCGTGATTAGGATGATTATCAACTTTTTACAACTTCACGAATGTTAGAATTTCGACATACCTTACGATCCCCTTGACTTGGTGATCGTTAATCCACGTTCGGTTGTGAATTTAAGCGTCGTTTGGCCCTCCAATTTGATGAATTTGGGATGAGCTAGGGTTTGGAGCTCTTGCTCCTTCTCCTGGACGTTTTCACGCACACACACACACACACCAAGTGTGTGTGTTGTGTTTTATTTTTTTGTTTTAATAAACCAAGTTTCCCACTCGGCAATATTAGTCCCTCGTGTTTTATTTTGACCAATTGAAGCCATAACTCACCATTAGTCATTTGATCTCATGCTACCAACTAGGTTAATTATTCCTAGTCACCTTAACGGGTTCGGGAAGTTATAACCCGTTATGTTTTAAGTCCCGTTAATTTGGCCTTTTTATATACTTTGTTTTCTTAAAGTATTTATTCCCCTTTTTAATTAATATTAGGTTTATTTATTTAAGTCCTAATATTTACCGGGTTAATTTTTTTACCACTAACGGTATTTTACCCGTCTTTACTATTAATGTGGTTTGATTACCAAACCCGTTTTTGGGATGTTACATCAACTCAACAACCTTGGCTTCAAGGTCGACAATCTTGTTACGAGCCGCGAACGCGCGCTCATTGTCTTTCTCGCATATGCGCTTGAACTCGGCTTTCTCCTTAGCCAGCTGCTGTTCAGCAGCGTGAAGCTTGTTTTTCAGGCCCTCGCGCCTCCAGTCTTCTGCCTTCTTATCAGCCTCAAACTTTTCCTTCTCCTCCTCAAACTTGGCATGGGCCTTCTCAAACTCCTTCACTTGCCTGACGAGTCGCTCACGATAGTTCTCCCAGTCCGACCGCTCCCTAACCATCGTACGCCACTCTCGGACGATTTGATGGTTAGCAGCACGAGCATTGGCCTCCCCGAGCATATAAGTACGGTATAGCCCTTCATGAGTCTTCGCCTTCTGCCTATTTACCTCACCAGGAGGATAAGAGTTTAAAAACCAATCGCGACAGGGGCCAAACTCTTGAAAGGTGTCCTTTTGCTTTAAACTCCAGGGAGCCTGGTGGGGAGCGTCACCACGTTCCTCTTCAGTGTAAGTCTTATAGTAGATATCACCAAGGGTATCCTTAGCACCGATAACTTGTGGGTGATAACCCCCTGCGCCACCAGAGCTCGTGCCTCCAGAAACATATGGACCCGACCTCCCAGTCGTTCCCTTGGAGCGATGTGTCATTTCAGGCCGCGCAGATTGACTTGGCCTATCCACATCAGGCTCTTTCCTTTTCTCTTGCCAGGGCTGGTCAGGCCCCATGGTGCTCACAACCTCCGGACCCTGCGCGTTATCTTGAATTGCGGTAACAGCGGCACCGGTGTATGGCAAGGTTCCACCGATGGGTTTTTCAAGAGCCCTTTTCTTCTCCTTCTCTTTATCAGAGGTTTTCTTCCTCTTTGCCTCCTCAGCCTTTCTATCTTCCTCGGCTTTCCTCTTCTTCTCTTCCTCCGCTTTCTTTCTCTTGTCCTCATCAGCCTTCTTCTTACGCTCTTCGTCAGCTTTCCTCTTCTCTTCGGCAGCCTTCGCCTTATCACCCTCAGCAACATGTTTATCTTTGGCAGATTCAGCTTCAGCAGTCTTGGAAGATTTGATGGTAATCTTGGGCCTTTTTGGCTCTGGCTCCGTAAATACAACACCCTTCTCAGGGGTCTTCTTCTTGGTCACTGCAAAAGCTAAGTGGTTAAGAAGAGAAGAGCAACAAAAAGGAACTAAAAACAAACTTACCAGGAGAGAACCTGTAAAGTGAACGCAGATTGCTCTGTTTACCAAGCACAAGAGCCCCGCCAACCTTCGACGCAACGGACACACCAGCAGTCGCCTCGCTCCTCGTTCTTTTTCTGCTGATCAACTTTTCAGCAGCCTCCTCTTCTTCTTCTTCCTCTTCCTTTTCCTCATGCGCAACAGAGGAGGGAGTAGCGCCAGCATCCGGGTTGCGAGAACCCGCGCTCCCGGAGCCGCCAGCTCCATTCTTCTTCTCGCCTGCGCGCGACAAGCCTTCAAGTGAGTCACTAATAACCACGAAATCTTTCAAGTCGCTCTGACGAAGGCGAAGAATACCTTTATCAGCAGCACCAGCGGTTGCGCGACTACAACCAGCCCCCTTGCTGGTCACCTCAGCATCCGAGGCAGCAGCCTTCTTCTTCTTCACCGGTTTCTTCTTCTTCTCCTCGGGGTCAATACCCAAGTCGCGCAACACACCTGCAAAGATGTTAGACCACGAACTTAGCTCCCCGTTCGAAGACCCTACAGACTCCTCGCTGGAAAGATAAACAGTCACAGAGCGCAAAGGGCGAGGTTTCGGTATGTGCGCACCTGCGTTTGCAGTAGGCGGCGAGGCGAACGCATCAGCAACCGGGTACATAAAGTTACCCTTAATCTGGTCATACCAGTATTCCTCCCCAGCTTGAAGCGGGCGCACGCCCATGGAACCGGCAAAAGTGGCGAAGGCAGCTTGATACAAACGCGCCTCTACACGACAAATCATATAAATAAAACACAAGCCACGAAACAAGATCAGTGAAACTAAGGAAAGTGCTAACCTCTATCATCAATCATCAAGATAGGAACTTCCTTGCTCTCAGGCAGCCATTGATCGCTCATCCGCGCTGCTACCAAGACATTCTCCCCAAACACTCGGTTGGGGGTGGCAGTAAGCTCCCGATACCAAGCCTCAGTCTTGGGGATTGCCAAGTCTTCTTTCACAATCGCTTCATTCCAGGCGCGAAACGTCATGGCGATCGGAATAACCTCCTCGCGAATATAAAAGAATTTTGGCTTCCAATCATGGAAACTCTTGGGAGGATTGAGAAGTATCTTCTTTGCAGCACCTCGGCTGGCAAATGAGTAAAACCCCATGTTTCGAATTAGCTAGTAAAACACCCTAAATTTTTCCACCGTCGGCTCTATGCCATGCGACCAACAGAGGAACTCAAAATGTCGAACCCGGACCATCCTGGGAGGGCTCAACTAAGATACATGAAACCCGTAGAACTGAAGAATATGAGCCAGAAAGTTCGTTGCCGGCAACCGGAAATTACCCTGATGAAAGAAGTCTTCAAACAAGGTAATGTACCCCGGCGATGCGTCGGCAGCCGTTTGATTCTGGCCGGGATACCGGGCATCCCATTCCGGTGGAAACCGAAAGCCACGTGTGATCTGTTCAAAAAGCCCTAAGTCCCACCGGAGAACTGGCACAGGACCTTCCTCTTTGGGATTATCTTCTTGACGTTCTTCAGCCATAGTAAATATGAATCAAGTCCTAGAAAAAACTTGAAGATATAAAGAAATATCTTGAAGATATGACGAACGATCTCGAAAATCTGCTACAAAACTTGAAGATATGCAGAAATATCTTGAAGATTTGAAGATACGAATGCAGAGAGATAGCAATAGTAGAAGAGAAAAGTGATAACCTCCCACATCTCTTCGGATATATATACACATCGCATTTAATGCGATGGGTAAACGTGCCGAGATCGCCGCGCACGTGACCAATCAGAAGATGACACGTAAGGCGGGAATCCTGGAACGACGGTTATCACGCGCGCGTGGAACTCACTCTCCTGACGGAATGACCAACCGTCAGAGACAACTTGATGACAACCGTGTAACAGGTCAACTCAAACGTCACCGTCAATGACGTTTCTCACCAACTTGTCAGAATTCAAATCTCCAAGTTTTCCCGCCCAAATTACCGCAAACGTCATGCAGAAGCTACCAAGACGGCAATGAGTTAGTAATCAAACATGGTAGTCGCGCCGTAGTAATCAATAAGAGCTTACTCGCGCCCCGTCTACCAAAGCCAAGGAAACATTTTCCACAACTTTTATTTTAAGTCCAGAGCTCCAACCACTTGCCTTGCGCATGGTGCAGCACTGGACTGGGGGGACTTGAAGGGGTATGGTCCCAAAAAACCGCGCAAACCTCCGTAAGGGTTGCGCGCAGGACCATACTCCTTATTCAAAAAGCTTCCTATCTTTAACCTCGCGCGAGTTACACCATGCTCTACGTTACGTTGCGCGGTTCCCAAACAATGAGAAGCTCCAATAACAACACTTAGCATGCCATAAGAATACTCAATCACCTAAACCCCGCGCGAGTTAGTTAACGTGCCCATCAAGACTCGTGCAGGAAAGCAGCGCAAGGCTGCCCCAAATAGTACACAAGGTACAAGTGACAGAAGAAAAGAGCCAATCAACGTCCCTCTGGCTCTGCTCAATCGTGCTCCACGATCATCTGACTTGCAGGAGACAAAAAGTACTCAAGGACGCCTACATGGCACCAATCATAAGGCAGAGACAACTGCCCCACGATCTCCACTCACCTGCTGATGGCAGAAGGGCGGTCAGGCCGACAACGGTGACACGTGGCTCCAATCACATTGCGCCAGCTCCAGAAAGCTCCTAGAAGCCACTAACGGTCGACACCAGTGAGACAAGGAGCATATCCTCCATGTTGTCGCCTTCCGGCCCAAGGCCCATCAGCCCACACACTCTTACACTACTCCGACTATAAATAGAGACCTTACTTCACAGGTTAAAACATTCCATTCCCTCTACTCTCACTTAATACTTAATTATCTCCACCAACACAGTCGCTTATTCTCACGCCGGAGCCCAGTTAAGAGGGAAACCCCCACATTCCCCTCTTAACGAGTAACGGTGTTCTGTTTTGCAGATAACCACGATCATTACGGAGCTCAGGAAACCTTAAAGAAGATTAACCATCATGGTAGAAACATAAACCAAACCGATTAGTCCCTTAATTAGTTATGTGTTTCTTGATAGTGAAAAAAAAAAACAATAATACAATTATTAAGTATATATCAAACGGGAATATTTGATTCCTAATTTACCATAATTTCAATCACCGAACTCCAAAGTATGTATATCTTCTCATAATAAAAACAAACGTTTATACTTATCTAAATTTTTGTTTATAATTATTTATAGAAAAAAACATTTATTATTATTACCACCAACACCGTCGCCGCCACCACCATTTATTATTATTATTATTATCATCATCATCATCATTATTATTATTATTATTATTTAATATGCTCATAATAAAAACAAACGTTTATTCTTATCTAAATATTTATTTTTATCTAGTATTTTTTTTAAATTATTATTATTATTATTATTATTATTATTATTATTATTATTTAATGCGAGAGATAAATAGGAAAATAAGGTGAGAAAGCACCAGAGAATTAGTATAAAAAGATTAATACCATGACAGAATCATATATGTTGTAATAAATTTAATTAGCACTAGCCAACTTGTTTAGATAACAATTAAACATCCCACTTAATCATTCCTATGGCCCTACATTTTGACAATTTGACCATTGTCACCTTTTTTTATATTTACACCAAAATGCACAATCATTTGTCACACATACACAGTGTGATTTCTTGAATCAATAGAAGCTGGGCTGCAACATAATTATTATTGTAGCCATGAGTGCAGAACTACAATATGGTTCAACCAAAAAAGGTGGTTGGGTCACCTTTCCTTTTTTGGTATTATTTTTTGAGGGTTAGGATCAAATACAAAGGATAAAATAAATAAGAAGTGTAAGAAGGATTGTAGTCCATTGATCTTAGATTTGAAGGGTTGAGATTGGTTGTAGGGAAAAGAAGATAATAGAAGGGCATAAAAGGAATCTTATATTTATGGATTTTCTCTCTCCACATGCAAGGCACATGCCAATCCCCCCATCGATTTAAAACGTCCATAACTTTTTCATACGACATTTTTTTTTCAAAAAAATTTCACCATAATAACGAGCGTTTTTTTATCTTTAATATGAGTACCATATTATCATATAAAAATAAAATAAAAATTTTCATTTTTACTGGGTTTTTTTGGCATTGTGTTAAAGGTTCAGGTCATTGTGTCTTTTAACTAGGTTTTGGTCAGTAGAGTTTCTATACATTGTGTTATTATCAAAACCTATAACACAATGTTAATTTGAGTTCTATCCATTGCGTTTTTATAAAAACTTATAACACAATATATGACACAATGAAGATTTTGTTATATTTGGGTTTTCTATAAATTGTGTTATTAGTTCAGGTCATTGTGTTTAATATGTTATTCATTGTGTTTTAATATATTGTTCATTGTGTTTTAATAATTTGTTCAATTTTTTTATTATCTTGTTCATTGTGTTTTGGTTTGTTATGTATTGTGTTTTTAGTTTGTTTTTCATTGTGTCTTCATCTGCTCTCCATTGTGTCTTTTATCTGCTGTCATTAATTGTGTCTTTTATCTGTTGTCATCAATTGTGTTTTTATTTAGTCTGATTCTTATTGTGTTATATGTTATCGCCATTGTGTTATACGTTATGGTCATTGTGTTTTAGTAAGTTGTCTATTGTGTCTTTATCTGTTGTCATTGATTGTGTTTTTATTCTAATTTACATTGTGTTTTACATCATGTCCATTGTGTAATATGTTATTCATTGTGTTTTAATATGTTGTCCATTGTGGTTTAATAATTTGTTCAATTATTTTATTATCTTGTTCATTGTGTTTTAGTTTGTTATGTATTGTGTTTTTAGTTTGTTTTTCATTGTGTCTTCATCTGCTATCCATTGTGTCTTTTATTTGCTGTCATTAATTGTGTCTTTTATCTGTTGTCATCAATTGTGTTTTTATTTAGTCTGATTCTTATTGTGTTATACGTTATGTTCATTGTGTTTTAGTATGTTGTCCATTGTGTCTTTATCTGTTGTCATTGATTGTGTTTTTAATCTAATTTACATTGTGTTTTACATCATGTCCATTGTGAAATATGTTATTCATTGTGTTTTAATATGTTGTCCATTGTGGTTTAATAATTTGTTCAATTTTTTTATTATCTTGTTCATTGTGTTTTAGTTTGTTAAGTATTGTGTTTTTAGTTTGTTTTTCATTGTGTCTTCATCTGCTCTCCATTGTGTCTTTTATTTGCTGTCATTAATTGTGTCTTTTATCTGTTGTCATCAATTGTGTTTTTATTTAGTCTGATTCTTATTGTGTTATATGTTATCGTCATTGTGTTATACGTTATGTTCATTGTGTTTTAGTATGTTGTCCATTGTGTCTTTATCTGTTGTCATTGATTGTGCTTTTAATCTAATTTACATTGTGTTTTACATCACGTCCATTGTGTAATATGCAACTGGGTTTTTGAATTTTTTTTGAAAAATATAACAATATGGTACTCATATTAAAGATAAAAAAACGCTCGATTTTATGGTATAATTTTTTTTTTTAAAACAAATGATGTATAAAAAAGTTACGGACATTTAAAAGTTAGGGGGGAAATAGCATGTGACTTGCATGTGCATATTCTCTTTCCTCTTGTAGACAAAATTACCCTTTCCATTTAATTACTCATAGGACACTTGTCACTCTCTGGTGCCTTCTTACCCTTCTTATTTTTAAATCTTTTGTATTATAACTCAACCCTATTTTTTGAAACCATTGATAATTCAAGTGTTTTAGATGGTCCCACAATTAGTAGTTGTGGACGTTGGAGAGGCGTTTTTGTTCCCGGGTCAAGTAATGTTTTATTACCAAGAGTTTCCGAAGTCAATTAAGAGCCCAGCAGCAGCGATGGTGGGGGTGATTATTGGGATTGCGTTTTATTTGGGGACCGCGGTAGTTAATTTGATTAGAAAAACAACAAGGTGGTTGCCTGATGATATCGGTGATGGGAGGATGGATAATGTATAGTGGGTGTTGACTATTGTTGGAGTGGTCAACTTCGGATATGTTTTGGTGTGCTTATGGGATGTACAAGTACCAAAATGATGAAAACAAAGAGCTTAATAGTTCTAATCCTTGCTAGAACATGGTATATTGTGTCTTCAACTACACTATTGGACCAAAAACAATTAGTTTGCCAACTGATGGGCCCAAGCCCAAAAAATCAATATGTATGTAACCCATGAGCAAAAATTTGGTTATGGGTCAAAAAGAACCCATGTTCAAACCTAATTATTTTTAACTGAACGAATTCCTGTTTGCTTTAATGGGAATATATCCAAGTTACAAATGAGACTCAAGGTTTAAGAGTATGGAATCGTGTCTCGAGGCGTTTTCCCTTCACCTTATCAAGCGTAAGCCCGAGACAAAATTAAAAAAAAAATACATAAATATTAGAGTAAACTTCCATTTTGCTCCTTGTGGTTTGGCCGTTTTAATGGTTTTGCTCCAATCCTTTAAAAATAGACATTTTACTCCCTGATCTTTCTAACTTATCACCATTTTGCGAGGCGCCTCAAACGCCATTCAGTTCCACCCTTGGTTTAAAATAGCGCGCCTTGAGCGCGCTTAAGCGCAAAGCGCATCTAGACGCAAACCCCATCGCCTTGTGTGACATAAGGCGCACTATGTACAAGAAGCGCAGCTGAGGCGCTTTTTAGGGTGAAAATCGACCTAAGGCACAGCTGAGGCGCACGCTTTTTGTACATGGGGTGTTTCTTTGCTTCTGAGTGTTGTACAACAGCCTTTTTATGTTGTACATTTATGTTCTTTTCATTTTAAAACATATATAAAGCTTAATTATAGCTAAATCATAGGTATTGGGTGCTAAAACTTATGGGATATATAAAATAAATTATATAATCACTTTGCATACGAAAAGCTCATCGCTTTTGCGCTTCGCTTTTTAAAAATCGGTTTTAGACCTCATCGCTTTTGTGCGCTTCCCGCTTTTTTAAACCAAGGTTCCACCGTTAATTCCTAGTCACATGCCCCTCACATGAGGGGCATTTTGGCCTTTTCCAATTTAAACTTTTTATCATTTTCATTTTATTATTAATTCGTTAAATCCATTTTATTATCATTTTCAAACAAATCTCAACTGTTGGACCAGTAGACTACCACCGCCACCACCATCTACCACTGCCTGCCACCAACTTTCGGACAGATCCAAAATCTAGATCCGAAGAAAAACATCACACTCTCCTAACCCCCCAATCCTTTCCACCGGCAACTCAGATCCAAGAAAAACCAGCTCCGGACAAGGTTTTTAATGGCTATTGCACTCAATGATACTGAAGAATTTTTAGACCTGACTGAAGGTTTTAATCCATGTGAAGAATCAAGTGAGCTAGACAAACACATTCGGTCCAAAATACCAACTGGAGAGAATATATTTGAACATATAAGAAAGAAAGCAAAGAGCTTCCCTCGAATTGGTGAAATTAAGAGCATAAGCTCCAAGCCATCATCCAATACTAACTTTGACTTTGACTTATTTGCAGATGCAAAGTCAAATTTAATCATTTTAGATCCAGAACCTGTGAAACCACAACGCAAAGAGAAGTCGCAAAAGTCTCCAAGTTTAGGAAACAGGCAATGCTGCTCATTGGCAACAACAACTGAAACAAGGGAAGGCACAGATCCAAGTTTAATGGCTATTGCTTTTCAGATCTGGGAAATCTTGAAGGGTGCGGCAATCTTGAAGGGTGCGGCAATGGCAGTGGTGATGGTGCAACAATGGTGGTGGTGATGGTGGCTCTAGTTCACGGCAAGATTTGAAACAACCACTCACCGGCGAGATCTGAAACCTCCACCACCATTGGTACCGCCGGTGCTAGTGGCTTTGGTTGTTGTGGGTGGTGGTACAGGGATAGATAAATGGTGAGAATGAGATGCCAGGTTTTAAGCTTCAATAGATCTAGAAGAAGAAGATAAGATTGTGACAAGTTAGGGTTTTAAAAGTGAACAAGATGACAGGTTTTTTAATGAGAAAGGATGCAAAAAGACTGAAATGCACCTCATGTCAGGGCCACGTGACTAGAAATTAATGATGGAAATGGATGGAGTTAGAGGCGGGGAGCAAAATGGTGATAGGTTAGAGAGATCAGGGAGGAAACTGGCTATTTTTAAACTATTGGGGCAAAACCGTTAAAACGACCAAACCATAGGGAGCAAAACGGAAGTTTACTCTGAATATTATATAATTTATAAAAATAGGATACCAACTAATTTCATCACCCGATTCATCAAAAACATAAAAAAGACATGAAATGTCTGATATTGACACAAAGGTCAAAACAAACATCAAAACCTCCTTGAGGCGCAACTTTTCTTAGCACCATAGTTGTCAATAGTGCACGCTACATAGCATATAGGTCATATGCCGCTATATAGTATAAAGCGATATATAGCGACTTTTTTAGATTTCTTTCTCATCTCCAATGCTCGATACCTCAGGTTTCGTCTTATAACATGTATTTTTCTATATTTCCTCATCTCTACTGCTCGATAACATGTATTTTTTTTGTTTCTCTGCGTTATTGCTAAACATGAAATAGCGGGCGCTATTTTGCGCTATCGCTATTGACTATCATTCGCTATTGACAACTATTGTAACACCCCAACCCGGAAGGGCTGACGTGTCACAATAACAGTGATATCATAAACAAAAGTCATAATTCCATTTATTTATTTAACAAGGATACAACCATACAACAACTGAACTTAAGGTTAATATACAAGCGGAGACATAATTGACTTGATTAACTAACATCTTCAGATTTATTCCTAGGCTTTATTCTTCTCTCTTTTCCCCGCCCAAAGTAACCTGCTGACCTGTAAATACAAAATTTATACGGAATGAGCCGAATGCTCAGTACGGAATTATAGGCTCAAAGAACAAATAACGCTTTATATGCAATGTTATTCGGAGGAAACTCATTGCGAAAATGATACGATGCAAGAACATAATTTCATAATTATATCTTACGGATGTACCCATGAGCAAACTGAAAACGTGACAGTACACAGGTAGCTACTCCTGCATACTTATCACACGAGATGGCCAGTTGGCATACCTGCTATCCACCTCATTAACTTAAATTCTAGGGTCGATCCATTCGCCTCCTAGTAGCTTTGTTCCACACTTGTACCTAGGGACGCCGTGAACTAATCTCTCCGTCACAGATGGAGCACATGCTGTTGATGCCGCAACAACATGCTCGTGGGACACTCCACGAGAAGCGATACTCAGGGTATCAGAGTACAAATGGTCTTATTCACATAACTTATAAAACTTATTTTCATAACAGAACGGAACATATATTGGAACATGCGATAATGAGTACAACTAACATAATACTATCGCACGACATGAAAGCTTAAATCAAATGATTAGAATAGAATTCGAACGGACTGTTAAATGAATCGATAATCAAAGACGTGAAGAGTGTATGAATTTAATGGGTTTTATAACAATTTGAATATGAAGCAATAAGAAGTGGGGTAAGGATCTGTACCTTAATAATTCCAAATTGATGCTACCTTGTGATAATATTTCAGATTTATACGGACAGAGTTTAGACTACTAATTAGTCTTTTAACCTAATTTAAATATCATGCACACAAACTAGGTTAGTAACTTAATACAGCCTTTACGATAACTCACGAGATCAAATTCTCACAACGAACGACAAAGTGCGATACTTCATCCATCGAATTAACGATGATCCGTCAAATTAATGACGAACGACAAAGTACAATACTTTATCCATCGAATTAACGATGATCTGTCAAATTAATGATGAACGACAAAGTATAACCCTAATGTGGGTAGCACTTAAACATCCATTGGATATATTGATCGATCGGACAATGAATCGTAATAGCGATCGAGTTATTACCCTGTTCTGCAGCACCCCGCTATACTTAATTAGTGTTTTTGGTAGTAATCGGACGATAACTCAGCGAAATTTTGGAGTTTGATCGTCGTTTTTGTGCCCAGAATCAAGTGCCAACATCCTCTATTTATAGGGGAATTTTGACCCTTAGGCGGCCTGCGTGAGTTTTAAGCTAACTTGAGGCGGCCCGCGAGAGAACTTATTTTATGTATAGGGTTGCCACGTGTGGGACTAGGCTAGCTGAGTCGACGAAATCATTAAATTCAACTTATTTTAGGGGCCCTAATCCTGATTCTGAAAATTCTGAAAATTCTAGGGTTTGTACAGAATTACTTGGGTGTTTTAATTAGGGTTTCCTAGTGGGTAATTTATAATTAAAATAATAGTTTTGGTTGATAGAAAGATAGATCATAATATAAATATATATTATTATTATTCTTTTATTTTCTAGAATAATGATTTTTAAATTTATGGTTATTACAACTATTACCCCCTTAAAAGAAATTTCGTCCTCGAATTTTTTTTCAAATAAGAATATAACCTATCGCATAAGTAACAGAAACGGAACTGTTATAGCAGAGTTATTAACTTATATAACCAGAATCTCCTAAACATGTGTATCTGAAATTCATAACTAAGGTCATGACTATACTTGTCAATTACCTTATATATGTGCCCTAATGGTCCTCCTATAACGCATCTTAATAAAATATCTTACCGTACGAAAACTCAATAGAGACTTACAGATACTTAGAGTGACTATTGGTACTGATATTTCCTACATAGATATGCTTAATCATAGCTAATATATATTCACATACGGTAAAGCATAAATGACCGTAAACAGAAACAATTGAACATATATCAAAGAGCAAGATTTACCGTTACTCGACTAAAATTCTATTGCGAGAATAGATTAGGGTATAGAGAACGAATTGATTCTTCAGATTCCCATGTTGCTTCGCGTTCAGAGTGATTTTTCCAGAGGATTTTAACAAACGGAATTACTTTCCTACGCAAAACCCTTTCTTGTCGATCTAAAATGGCTTCTGGCTCCTCTTCGTAGGACAAATCCTCGTGAATTGTAAGTAACGGATAACTAATGACATGAAGTGGATGATAATTATATCCTCTTAACGAGGAGACATGAAAAACGTTATGAACGTGAGAGAGCTGAGGAGGTAACGCCAGTCGATATGACACTTCTCCAATTCTTTCAAGGATTTCAAACGGACCGATAAAACGGGGACTAAGCTTTCCTTTAATTCCAAATCTACGAACGCCACGCCAAGGTGATACTTTTAAGAAAACGTGGTCGCCAATTTTAAATTCGAGTGGTCGTTTATCTTGATCTGCATAGCTCTTTTGTTTGCTCTGAGCTTCTTTCAGTTTTTCTCGGGCCATAGTGACTTTTTCATTTGTAATCTGAACTAGTTTTGGCCCTTCAATAATCTTTTCTCCAACTTCATCCCAGAATATCAGTGCACGACATTTCCGACCGTATAAAAGCTCAAAAGGTGCCATGCCAATACTTGCTTGCCAACTATTGTTGTAAGCGAACTCAACAAGACATAGATATTCATCCCAGTTTCCAGACCATTCAAGTGCACATGCTCGGAGCATGTCTTCCAAGGTCTGAATCGTGCGTTCCGACTGCCCATCTGTTTGTGGATGGAAAGCCGTACTAAACTTCAGTCGTGTACCCCAAGCTGTCTGAAAACCTTTCCAAAATCGTGAGGTGAAACGTGGGTCTCTATCGGAAACAATGGAAGATGGTGTGCCATGGAGTCGAATAATTTCTTGAAGAAATATTTCGGATAACTTATTAACCGAAAATCCTTGCTGAATTGGTAGAAAATGTGCTGACTTTGACAATCTATCGACAACAACCCATACAACATCATTCTTCTTGAAAGTTTTAGGCAAACCGGTAACAAAATCCATTGTGATCTCATCCCACTTCCATATGGGAATATCCAATGGCTGCAACAGACCGCTTGCTCGTTTGTGTTCAATTTTCACTTGTTGGCAAATGAGGCATTTACTTACGTATCGAGCAACGTCTTCCTTCATGCCATTCCACCAGAAGTTCTGTCTTAAATCTCTATACATCTTGGTAGATCCTGGGTGAATCGAAAATGGTGAGCTGTGAGCTTCTGCTAACAATGACTCACGAAGGCTGGAGTCATCGGGTACACAAAGTCTTTTGCCGCACCAAATCACCCCATGATGGTCTATACGAAATTCAGATTGCTTACCCACCTCAAGATTTTGCACAATTGCCCAAAGTTCTCCATCTTGCTTTTGTGCATCTTTGATCCGAGATATGAGGTCGGGTTCAATCTGCATTCTAGCTAGATATCCATCAGATTTACTAACCTGAAGCCAAATGTTCATTCTTTCAAGATCCCTCCTAATACGAGGCTGAATTTGTAAGCAAGATATAGTCCCGGAATTCTTTCGGCTCAATGCGTCAGCTACAACATTGGCTTTACCTAGATGGTATTGAATATTTACGTCGTAATCTTTTAAAAGTTCTAACTACCTTCTTTGCCTCATATTTAGCTCCTTCTGCGTAAATATGTACTTGAGGCTCTTGTGGTCGGTAAAGATGTCACAACTCTCACCATACAGATAATGTCGCCAAATCTTAAGTGCAAAGACAACTGCGGCTAGTTCTAAATCATGTGTAGGGTAGTTAACTTCATAAGGCTTCAACTGACGGGAGGCATAAGCGATAACCTTCCCATGTTGCATTAGCACACAACCTAATCCTTTCTTTGAGGCATCACTATAGACTTGGTAACCTCCTGATCCAGAAGGGAGAGCGAGTATCGGAGAGGATACGAGTCGTTTCTTCAATTCTTCAAAGCTTTTCTCTTGTTCCTCATTCCATGAGTACTTCACCCCTTTCCTTAGGAGTTTTGTGAGTGGTAAAGCAATTACCGAGAATCTTTCAACAAATCTTCGGTAATAGCCAGCAAGACCCAAGAAACTTCATATTTCGGTAACAGAAGTGGGTCTTGGCCATTTTGTAATAGCTTCAACCTTTGTTGGGTCTACCATAATTCCCTCTGCTGATACGACATGACCTAGAAATGCCACTTGGCTAAGCCAAAAGTCACATTTGGAAAACTTAGCGTACAACTTCTCATGCCGCAAGGTTCCAAGAACTGCATGTAGATGTGCTTCATGCTCTTCACGACTCTTGGAATACACCAGAATGTCATCGATAAAGACAATAACGAATTTGTCTAGGAATTTGTGAAATACGCGATTCATCAAATCCATGAAGACTGCGGGTGCATTAGTTAGCCCAAAGGGCATAACCAAAAATTCGTAATGACCATATCGAGTACGAAAGGCGGTCTTGGGAACATCATCATTCTTGATCTTTAGCTGATGGTACCCGGACCTCAGGTCGATTTTTGAGAAGAACTGAGCCCCCTGAAGTTGATCAAAGAGATCATCAATGCGAGGCAGAGGATACTGATTACGAATAGTAATCTTGTTCAGCTCTCGGTAGTCAATACATAAGCGCATACTACCGTCTTTCTTCTTTACAAATAAGACCGGAGCACCCCAAGGTGAAACACTGGGTCTTATGAATCCTAGATCTAACAATTCTTGCAATTGTTCCTTCAACTCCTTCAGTTCCATTGGAGCCATACGGTATGGAGCTTTAGAAATAGGTTCGGAACTAGGGATCAAGTCGATGGTGAATTCTACCTGACGGTCAGGTGGTAATCCCGGTAGTTCATCCGGAAATACATCAGGATATTCACGAACAACGGAGTGGCTATCGATACTCTTAACACTAGTAGAAGTATCCCTAATCGATGCTAGGAATCCAGCACAACCGTTTGATATGAATTTTCGAGCCTTGAGCGCAGAGATAATTTTAAGAGATTTATGAGCTTGAGTTCCCTGATATATAATATTAGGATGATGAAAATCACCGAAAATAACACGGCGAGAATGACAATCTATAGTTACGCGGTGTCTAGATAACCAATCTATTCCTAGAATAACATCAAAGTCACACATATGTATCGGAAATAGGTCTGCCTTACACACCATAGATTCAATACTGATCGGACAATCCTTATATACGTAAGTGATTACGGATGAATTTTCCATGGGAGTAGAAATGATTAAGGTATGATTTAAGAGAGTTGGTTTTATCGGAAGGTACTTAGTAAACGAATGGGATACTAAAGAATGAGTCGCTCCTGTGTCGAATAACACATAGATACTATGTTTACCAAGCTGAAGGTTTCCCGACACAGTACCTGGGACATTAGCAGCATCAGTAGCAGAAAGTTTGAAAGCTCTTCCTCCAACATTGGGTGGTGCAACGTTTGGTCGGTTATTCTTCCTAGTGTCTTTCTTGGTACACTCCTTGATCATGTGTCCAGTTTGGCCACATCTAAAGCATGCTCCTGTACTTCGGTGACATACGCCATGATGTCTCTTACCACAAGTATTACATAGAGGATATGTAATCTGATTCGGGTTTATATGCTGATTCAGTGGTTGAGCTCTAATAGGTTCTGCATACAACTGAATCTGGTTTTGAGCAGGCCTCGGGTTTTGCAGTCTAGGTTGCCATGGACGTGCCTGATTTCCAGAGTTCTGATTTCCTTGTACTTTGCGGTCTTAATGCTGTGGTGTAGTGGATGATTGGCCGATTTCCTGCTTAAATTGTCCTTCCCTATTTCTCTTCTTATTATCCCCAGTTCGAGATAAGAATTCTTTCCTTTCGAACTCAAAAGTTTTGATTGCATCAGCAACTTCGGTGATATCCTTAAATTTCATGTACATGATCGACTTCCGAATTCGATCATTGACTGCCCACTTGCATTTTTCTGCCTGGACTTCTGCTGATCCTGCAACTTCTCCTACAATACTAGCCAACCTTGAAAATCGAGTAATGAAATCAGAGGCTGGTTCATCACTTCCCTGTCGAATTACTGCATACTCCCTGATATAAGCTTCTTTATCAGCGGTCGAAAAATACTTGTCGTAAAAGATATTACGAAAGTCGACCCATGAAAGATTAGCATCAAAATCATCCCCTCCTTTGACTTGCTTATATCCTTCCCACCAAGTTTGTGCGTCATCTTCAAGTTTGTAGGTAGCCAATCTAACTTTGTATTGCTCCGGAACTCCAAGAACTCCGAAGATCTTTTCAACATGAGCTATCCAGTTTCTTGCTTCAACTGGATTAGTAGCGTGACTAAAGGATTTCGGCTTTTGTTTTTGGAATTTAGCGATCCATATGTCTATACTATAGGTAGTATGGTTCGTGGTATTTTCACGAGTTTCTTCGCCAGAGATTGGATTCGTGTTATTACGTTCTGGATGACGAGTTTGTTGAATAACGGCCTCAGCTGTTTGAGCAACAAGGTTTGGAAGCAACCCGGCAACAGCCTGGTTGATAGCATTAATTACGTTTGGATCAACTAGAGTCTCATTCGAAGAAGTGTTGTTACGTACAGGATTAGTACGAGTACTCCTACGTAGCGGACGACGAGGAGCATATCTATACGAATAAATACAGGAATTAAACCAAATAAGAGACCAAGTTGAATCCTATCATAGATATCTACCCGGACAGATCCAAAATCTAGATCCGAAGAAAAACATCACACTCTCCTAACCCCCCAATCCTTTCCACCGGCAACTCAGATCCAAGAAAAACCAGCTCCGGACAAGGTTTTTAATGGCTATTGCACTCAATGATACTGAAGAATTTTTAGACCTGACTGAAGGTTTTAATCCATGTGAAGAATCAAGTGAGCTAGACAAACACATTCGGTCCAAAATACCAACTGGAGAGAATATATTTGAACATATAAGAAAGAAAGCAAAGAGCTTCCCTCGAATTGGTGAAATTAAGAGCATAAGCTCCAAGCCATCATCCAATACTAACTTTGACTTTGACTTATTTGCAGATGCAAAGTCAAATTTAATCATTTTAGATCCAGAACCTGTGAAACCACAACGCAAAGAGAAGTCGCAAAAGTCTCCAAGTTTAGGAAACAGGCAATGCTGCTCATTGGCAACAACAGCTGAAACAAGGGAAGGCACAGATCCAAGTTTAATGGCTATTGCTTTTCAGATCTGGGAAATCTTGAAGGGTGCGGCAATCTTGAAGGGTGCGGCAATGGCAGTGGTGATGGTGCAACAATGGTGGTGGTGATGGTGGCTCTAGTTCACGGCAAGATTTGAAACAACCACTCACCGGCGAGATCTGAAACCTCCACCACCATTGGTACCGCCGGTGCTAGTGGCTTTGGTTGTTGTGGGTGGTGGTACAGGGATAGATAAATGGTGAGAATGAGATGCCAGGTTTTAAGCTTCAATAGATCTAGAAGAAGAAGATAAGATTGTGACAAGTTAGGGTTTTAAAAGTGAACAAGATGACAGGTTTTTTAATGAGAAAGGATGCAAAAAGACTGAAATGCACCTCATGTCAGGGCCACGTGACTAGAAATTAATGATGGAAATGGATGGAGTTAGAGGCGGGGAGCAAAATGGTGATAGGTTAGAGAGATCAGGGAGGAAACTGGCTATTTTTAAACTATTGGGGCAAAACCGTTAAAACGACCAAACCATAGGGAGCAAAACGGAAGTTTACTCTGAATATTATATAATTTATAAAAATAGGATACCAACTAATTTCATCACCCGATTCATCAAAAACATAAAAAAGACATGAAATGTCTGATATTGACACAAAGGTCAAAACAAACATCAAAACCTCCTTGAGGCGCAACTTTTCTTAGCACCATAGTTGTCAATAGTGCACGCTACATAGCATATAGGTCATATGCCGCTATATAGTATAAAGCGATATATAGCGACTTTTTTAGATTTCTTTCTCATCTCCAATGCTCGATACCTCAGGTTTCGTCTTATAACATGTATTTTTCTATATTTCCTCATCTCTACTGCTCGATAACATGTATTTTTTTTGTTTCTCTGCGTTATTGCTAAACATGAAATAGCGGGCGCTATTTTGCGCTATCGCTATTGACTATCATTCGCTATTGACAACTATTGTAACACCCCAACCCGGAAGGGCTGACGTGTCACAATAACAGTGATATCATAAACAAAAGTCATAATTCCATTTATTTATTTAACAAGGATACAACCATACAACAACTGAACTTAAGGTTAATATACAAGCGGAGACATAATTGACTTGATTAACTAACATCTTCAGATTTATTCCTAGGCTTTATTCTTCTCTCTTTTCCCCGCCCAAAGTAACCTGCTGACCTGTAAATACAAAATTTATACGGAATGAGCCGAATGCTCAGTACGGAATTATAGGCTCAAAGAACAAATAACGCTTTATATGCAATGTTATTCGGAGGAAACTCATTGCGAAAATGATACGATGCAAGAACATAATTTCATAATTATATCTTACGGATGTACCCATGAGCAAACTGAAAACGTGACAGTACACAGGTAGCTACTCCTGCATACTTATCACACGAGATGGCCAGTTGGCATACCTGCTATCCACCTCATTAACTTAAATTCTTGGATCGATCCATACGCCTCCTAGTAGCTTTGTTCCACACTTGTACCTAGGGACGCCGTGAACTAATCTCTCCGTCACAGATGGAGCACATGCTGTTGATGCCGCAACAACATGCTCGTGGGACACTCCACGAGAAGCGATACTCAGGGTATCAGAGTACAAATGGTCTTATTCACATAACTTATAAAACTTATTTTCATAACAGAACGGAACATATATTGGAACATGCGATAATGAGTACAAGTAACATAATACTATCGCACGACATGAAAGCTTAAATCAAATGATTAGAATAGAATTCGAACGGACTGTCAAATGAATCGATAATCAAAGACGTGAAGAGTGTATGAATTTAATGGGTTTTATAACAATTTGAATATGAAGCAATAAGAAGTGGGGTAAGGATCCGTACCTTAATAATTCCAAATTGATGCTACCTTGTGATAATATTTCAGATTTATACGGACAGAGTTTAGACTACTGATTAGTCTTTTAACCTAATTTAAATATCATGCACACAAACTAGGTTAGTAACTTAATACAGCCTTTACGATAACTCACGAGATCAAATTCTCACAACGAACGACAAAGTGCGATACTTCATCCATCGAATTAACGATGATCCGTCAAATTAATGACGAACGACAAAGTACAATACTTTATCCATCGAATTAACGAAGATCCGTCAAATTAATGACGAACGACAAAGTATAACCCTAATGTGGGCAACACTTAAACATCCATTGGATATATTGATCGATCGGACAATGAATCGTAATAGCGATCGAGTTATTACCCTGTTCTGCAGCACCCCGCTATACTTAATTAGTGTTTTTGGTAGTAATCGGACGATAACTCAGCGAAATTTTGGAGTTTGATCGTCGTTTTTGTGCCCAGAATCAAGTGCCAACATCCTCTATTTATAGGGGAATTTTGACCCTTAGGCGGCCTGCGTGAGTTTTAAGCTAACTTGAGGCGGCCCGCGAGAGAACTTATTTTATGTATAGGGTTGCCACGTGTGGGACTAGGCTAGCTGAGTCGACGAAATCATTAAATTCAACTTATTTTAGGGGCCCTAATCCTGATTCTGAAAATTCTGAAAATTCTAGGGTTTGTACAGAATTACTTGGGTGTTTTAATTAGGGTTTCCTAGTGGGTAATTTATAATTAAAATAATAGTTTTGGTTGATAGAAAGATAGATCATAATATAAATATATATTATTATTATTCTTTTATTTTCTAGAATAATGATTTTTAAATTTATGGTTATTACAACTATGCTTAGCGCCTCAGCCCTACGCACCTCGCCTTGATGATCATGGCAATGCACGCCACGATTGCTAGTGGTGCCTGAACACCGGCGCCGAGGTATGACTCCATTGTTGACAGAATTGGTGGTTCGCCTTGAGGCGTGCCTCGAGGCGCACGCCTCATCCGTTTTTTAAACCATGATGAGACAAATAAAAATGCTTTGCCTATCGGAAAAACTTCAGAATAAGATAAAGAAAAATAAGAGAATCATGACCAAGGACAAAGAGAAATGATGCATATGACCCAAATATCACAGTGTACCCAAGCTGAAAACCTGAGAAATATTGTAGAAATGTTCAGTGAGCCAGAAGTCAACACATGATGTTTTTATGGTCAAACCTGAATATAGTAAACGCATAAGCGAACACATACCTACAACCATGGAAGCTTTCAGCAAGCTGGAATTTCGTTGCATGTAGAACTCCAATATATGGTTCAAATGAGCTGTAAATATAAAGTTTTAAAAAAATAACAAATATTTACTTACAATTAAACAAATATAGAAATTTTTTTATCCGAGACATAGAAGTGTTATCTCACAAGTCATAACCGAAAGAGGAAAAAAAGGTTTTTTTTTTTTTAATTTAACCTTTATTAAACATTATAATTACAATTTACAAGATCCTTTACATGAGTTATGTTTTTAACAATGCAGGAAAAATGTTGAACTCACCTAGGCTAAAAAGAACAGGAGAGAGAAGTATTACTGTATATGGTCAAAATCCTCCACGTAGAAGCAAAGATATCATACACGCTCTAAATACTAACTCTTCCGTAAGAGGAGCCTGTGAATTTAATAATACAAGAAAATAGCAAACTGACCACAATATACATTCTCCAAACTGAAATATTGTAAACCGCTGAAACCATCCAGTTAATGAGGTTTTGAAGACCACTTTTTATACCATGAAATGATATATCTATCTGGCGGTCCCCATGTTCAGTCCACAAGCTCCAACTTGATAGAATTTTGAGAATAAACGACGCGATATACATCAAAGATGTCAGGCAAAGTGGAAAAACGACAGCTTCCAACTGTTTCATAAACAAAATTCCATTTTCAGCAGAAAATTTTAGCAACTCACTAACCCTTTATAATCTGCAGATAATGAAAATTGCATAAGTTGATGAAAAACATCAACTGCGCGCATTATCTATACAAACAAATTGAATACTCACCGTGTGGCGTGAACGAATACCATAAGCACTAAGCAAGTATGACATGTTCCACCTCTTTATCTGAATGCATCAAGAAATATGGTGACGTGTTAGCTTCTCAAAAAGGAAATTATAGAACCAAGAACATAATTTTTTGCAGGATTTGCAAGATTTATTATTTCACACCAAACTAGACACGAAACTTAAATGACTCAAACTCCTAATACCTACGAATTTAAACAACTACATAAAATGCAATTAAACAAACTGCTCAATCGATAAACATTCTTCACTCTTACTAGGGTTCATGGCCTTTAACTTTCTTCATTCTATTTCCCGCTTAATTATTTTATACGTAATTTTTCAAACGCGTTATATCATAACATCGTTTCATAATTATTTAACATTTCCTTTATTCAACCCGTGTAACACACCAGTTATAGAATCAAGATAGAAACTTTTTGCACAATCTTACACCATTTATCAATTCAGAGTCACCAAATCATTCTATCTCCAAATCACATAAACAAAGTGAGCTAATTAGTCACAAATACCCAAAACCCCAAATCACAAACAACAACCCTAGATACAAAATCCAACCACCAGCAACCAACCATCCAACAATCAAAATGTAAACACAGAGAATATAATAAACAGTGAATTGAATAAACAAACTTACTGGGAGAACAAAGGCGCAGACAAGAACTGAAACGACGGTGGAGATACCGGCGCATATAAAGCGTCGGATCATGAAGGTTTTGAAAGATGAAGGGGGTGGGAGACGGAGGATTAATGTGGGAGAGTAGAGGATTGCGACGTACAAGATAGTCATGCCGATACATGCTACGATTGCTAGTGGAACCGGAACACCACTGGCGCCGGAGTATGACTCCACTGTTGACGGAAAATATTTTTTTAAAGGCTGGAGATATTTGGACACCCATCGCGCCTATTTTCACACCTTTTGTGCCCTAGACGCCTCGTATAGACCTATACGAGGTGTCTAAGCACTGAATTCAAGGGGGTCTGCGAGGGTGTTAGGCACAAAGTTTAAGGAACCCTAGACGCCTCGTACAGACCTATACGAGGCGTCTAGGCTTGGGTTTTTTTTTTTGGCTGAAATGAGGGTTGTTTTGGTGGGTTTTGGTATGGTTTTTTGGATAGTTTTTGAAGATGTGATTTTTGGTTAAAAAATTTTTTGGTTTTTAAAAAACTTTTGTTTTTTAAAAATCAACTATTTTAAAAATCGGCTCACTCTATTTTAAAAACTTTTGTCTTTTTTAAATATTATAATGTTTTTTAACATTTTACTTTTTTAAATATTATTATTCCGATTAAAATTTTATCTCGTTCAAATATTGTTTCCGTATTATATTCAGGGGATATATTGTTTCCGTATTATATTCAAAACATATTTTGTTTCCGTATTATCTCAATTTAAGACAACAATCATTAGGTAACCGAATAACTGAAAACAAACATAAATATGACATATATAAGATAACTTTGTACATCCATAACAAAAATATATAAGATAAGTTTGTACATCCATGATAAAAATAAAAACAACAACAGGTCTATGCATCCAAATCCGAATCTGGATGTGGCTGCTGCGGCTGCTGCTGCTGATGTGGTGCTCGAGCCGGTGGAAGCGGTATCGGGGGCCATCCCTCTCTCTCTCGTCTATCCTGCTCGCACCGTACCAGCCAACCTACCAAATCGTGGAGGCTGTCAAGCTCGGCTCGTACATCCGGATGTAGCGCAGCTCCTGGGGCATGACCTGGAATAGCGTGACGTGGAAACTGAGGCGCCCCGGCAGGTGGCGGTGGCTGTGGCATCGCTGCACCGTCTACATCCTGCGGAGGCTCCTCCACGGGCACTACATCAGTAGGATCTGCAGGAGGATAAACGGGCTCGAAATGCTCTGGTAGGGCCTCCTCTGTCCATATGCCCCCGTTGCGGTTTTTAAACCGCGGGCCAGCTGCGAACCTCCTGATTACCCTCATCCCCCACAGCGACTGCATGCCCATCCGCGTCGGCATGACTGGCGGCGTCCGTTGATGTGGGTCCTCGTGCAGTACGAGGCCAAATGAACGGGCAATGACGGTCACGTACGCCCCGCCATACAAAAATCCGCGCTCCTGTCGGTGATGGGCGGAGGCGTAGTACTGGGCTAGACCGTGTGCTAGCGCGCACGGCCTCCTATACAACAAACAATAAAGGAAAAAAAGATCTGTGGTCGTACACCACTCACGGCTGTAGCCGCGCGCTGAAATCGAAGTAGCGAGCAAATGGTGCAGATACCTGCAGATAGTATTAGCGAAATACAGAAACAGAGATTAATAAACAATGCACATAATCACAATAATTGCCGTAATAAACGTACGTACCTGTACAGTGGGTCCCTAACAAACGACACCCTCCCCTTCGACTTGTCGTGCTCCCAAGTATTTGGCCCCGCAATCACTTGCCAAAACCCTAGAAGAATGGGTTTGTCAACCACCACTTGCCCCGCTGTGTAAATCTCAGTCTCGATCTCCCCCTGCATGTATAAACCAGAACGCACCGCAAAGTCTGCTAGCGTCATCGTACGCAAAACGCCAGCGAGCCTGAAAAAAATCTCAGGCGGAGGGGGAGCATCTGCGTACGGAAGCGCCACTGGGACCCCAGGAGGGTGAAATGTGAATGACGAAAGGAACTCGACCAACAGCTCCCTGTAGGTCGACGTGTGCGCCAAATCAAAAAGACGATGCCACGGCGAATCGAGAGGTATAAACCGACGCACTCTATCCGTCTCAGCAAGCTGGTCCATCGCATCCCAGTCGATCGATGCATGCGATCCAATGTACATCCTCCTGAGCTTCTGGCAATGGCGGGCGGCATCGGTGCCGTCGGGAAACTCTAGGTACGGACAACCCTGAAGCGTATCCAGATCCGGCCGCCGCCTCCGTCGTGGACCCTCCTGAACCGGCTGAACCGGCAGTGGCTCAGCAAGATCTATCTGAATACCGTCGCCCTCCATAATCAATCTGCAGGTAAATAACGTATACGTATAAAAACAATAATAAATAAATCAGAATAATAATAATAATTAATAAATAATAATAATTAATAAATAATAATAATAATAATTAATAAATAATAATAATACTAATAACAATAACAATAATAATAACAACATTAACAATAATAATTAATAAATATTAATAATTAATAAAAAATAATAATTAATAAATAATAATAATAATAATAATAACAATAACAATAATAATAATACTAATAATAATTATTAATAAGAAAAAAAAAAAATTACAGAGCCTCGTATAGCCCTCGTATAGGGCTATACTCGGCGTCCTGTTCTTCCCCATTCATCTTCAACCTCACACTCAAACCCCCAAACCCCACAAAAATCAAATTTCAGGGCAAACCTACGGTCTAAAGGCAAAAACGTTGCAAAAATACTAAACTACGGGGCGAAATACGTACCGGTGATGCTTCAAATCTTCGAAAATCCGGTTGAAATACGTATCCGAGGCGTATAAAGGTGTATTATCCGTATGTGTGTTTGTTTATTGTTTGGGGGCTATAACCAGCCTCGTCTAGACCCCCCCAGCCTTATACGAGGCATAAACGCCTCGTATAGCTCTATACGAGGCGTCTTGGTTTTTTATTAAATGACCATTTAGCCCCTGGTATGCCCCCAGTATAGGCATTATTCAGGGGCAAAATGGTAATTAACCATTCCAAAAAGATATTTCTGGAATGGTTAATTACCATTTTGCCCCTGACTAAAGCCTATACTGAGGGCTTTACAGGGGCAAAATGGTAATTTAATAAACTTTTTTTAATAATTAAAAAACAAAAATCTCAAAAAGTTGCCGCCTCAAAAAGACGACACGTATAGCTCTATACGCGGCGTTTGGTTTTCAAAATTACCTTTAAGCCCCTGTTAAAGGCCTATACTGGGGACTTTCAGGGGCAAAATGGTAATTAACATAAAATATTTTCAAAATTCAAATTTAAAAAAAAAGAATTGTTGCCGACACTGTTGACGACTCATATAGCTCTATACGAGGCGTCCTAATTAAAAAAAATCAAATTTTGATTTCCAAATTTTCAAAATTCAAAATTTCAAAAACCCGCTCAAATAGACGTCTCGTATAGATCTATACGAGGCGTCTGTGGATTAGGAAATGACCTTTTAGCCCCTGAAATAAGCCTAGATTGGGGGCATACCAGGGGCAAAATGGTCTTTTGGGCATAACTATACGACGCGTATAGCTCTATACGCGTCGTATATTTTTAATTTTTTTTTAAAAATGATATTAAACTGTTTTAATTATTGAAAAATGATACAAATTATAAAAAAAATTATAGAAATTGTAGAAAATTATAGGAATTAATAAAAAAATACATTCAAATTACAAAAATCATTCTTCCGTATCACTATCGATGTAATTAAGACTGGGGTTTGATCTTGGCGGAGGATTCATTATCGATGTATACCATTCTAGACGTGGCAAGTACATATCTTCCCATTGTTTCGTATGGGGTGTTCGGTGGGTCAACCATAGCCCGTGTGCTGGTGGCATTGGATAATGTAAC
Source organism: Helianthus tuberosus (assembly GCA_030545235.1). Taxonomy (NCBI): domain Eukaryota; kingdom Viridiplantae; phylum Streptophyta; class Magnoliopsida; order Asterales; family Asteraceae; genus Helianthus; species Helianthus tuberosus. The sequence goes on along the minus strand of CM060354.1, from coordinate 15,950,217 downwards.
AACTCTCATCAAAAAGTACTATTTAATATATTAATTAGTCTAAAAGGAAACCCTAATTGAGACACCCAAGTGATTCTGAACAAACCCTAAAATTTTCAGAATCAGGATTAGGGCCCCTAAAACTCAGGGGGGGATAAACCCTAATGGACGATTATCCACAAATCAGCGTTGTCACATAACTGAAATTCTAATATGTCAAGTCACCTGAGCTAGTCCCAACCGTGGCTACCCTATAGCCTACTTTGATACCTTACGGACCGTAACCTTGATAAGCTTACGGACCGTAAGCTGCCTTACGGACCTCAACATCGTTAAGCTTACGGTCCGTAAGCTAGTCAAATTTTGTGTATAAATAGCAGGCTGTGGCATTTGAATTCTGAACATTTTACGTCGAAATAATTTCCATCACACACTGAGATACGAACTGCTATTCCAAAATCACACTCCCGGGTTTCGAAATTCTGCCGCAAAACAGGGTATTAGCACAATCGCTGCTACGATTCATTTTCCGACGATCAATATATCCAATGAATGATTAAAGTGCCGCCCACATTAGGGTTATACTTTATCGTTCGTCATTAATTTGGCGGATCATCGTTAATTCGATGGATAAAGTATTATACTTTGTCGTTCGTCATTAATTTGACGGATCATCGTTAATTCGATGGATGAAGTATTGCACTTTGTCGTTTATTGTGAGAATTTGATCTCGTGAGTTATCGTAATTGCTGGATTTATTACTAACCCAGTTTTGTGTGCATTGTTATCTAAATTAGGTTAATCAAGATAATTCTTAGACTAGATTTTGTCTGTTGTAAATCAGCAATGTGAGTCATTCTCTCTTTTTATCAAATCTATTTACAAAACCCTATTTATTTCAAAGTTATAATTACAGGGATTAAGTTTATGTAATCACCATATTACAGCCGGTATGTGGGGTTTTGTATACATTACTTGATAATCTTCACCATTGGGGCAGCCAATGGGTGATATGACCATAGTCACAGACACCATTGGACGGAAGGGCCAATGGGTCGAGTGACAAAGTACTGTGGGTAATTGGTTTGATATCAGAAACATTGTAATCTTCCTTAATACTGTAAATTATAACAAATGTGTCATTTTAGTAAATAGAATGATTCACTCAGTATTTCCCGCTGACAAAACCTTTTTCAAACATGTTTCAGGTGATCTGTTGTAATTCAGGAAAAAATGCTGAGGAGCATTTCAAGCTTAAGATTGTGGCTCATTATAAAATAAAGAAATAAATTTTGTAATTTCACAATTTCATAGTAAAAACATAATATTGTAAATTATCGGGGTTTTATCCCGAATTGTGAAATAAAATAAATCGGGAAAATTTTAGCTTTAAACGATCCTATTAAATAAACTTCCGCTGTTAAACTCAATTAAATAAATACCACGGGATTTCTGTCCCGCGGCTCCTGAAACGGGTCAAACCGGGTCGGGGGCCGTGACAGAAAAAAGGTGGTATCAGAGCCACTGAGTTAAGCTAATTAAGTATTTAGAAATACTTAATTTTTCCTGATTACTATTATGTGATTATTTGTGTTATTAACTGAATATTTGTTAATTAAAGTATGGGTAAGAAAAAGCTAGCAAGTATCTATCTTAAATTAGATAGATCATCCAATGAGAAAGGAAGTTCATCCCGAACCAAATCCTCGAATCAGACTGAAATTCCTGAAGAAGGAATATTTGTGCGAAAGGCACAATACGAGGAAACACTTTCTCCTAGAAAGAGGGAAATGATTATTAAGAAAAGTAAAGAGAAAATCCGAGAAAAGAAGATTAAACGGGAAACTCAGGAATTAATTGATAAATCACCTTGGGAAGATAAGCTAGACGAAAAATGGGCAAATTTATATATGCTAGCCACAGTAGCAGAAAATATAAATCTTTAGATATTTTAAAGTTTAGCACCCTACCCTTACAATCTAGAAACCTGTGTGATAAATAAAATTTCAAAACCGAAGTGTGTTTTCCAGTTATCTTTGTAATAAATTACACGGTTATTTATAAATTTTAACTTAGTATTTTATGCATTTTGCATATATGCTACATCAGCATGAGTGGGATATCTGAAGCTTTTCAGAACCTTAATCTTTACCCAGTGAATATCGAAGCTTCCAAAGAATATACTAGCTACTTTCCCGATGTAGAACAACCAGTAGAATTCAAGGCTCCACCCTTGAAAAAGCCAAAACCCAAGAAAAGAAGTTATGTAGGATGGAGGAAAATACGTAAGAAAAAGCCAGCTACAAAACTTCCCAAAATAAACAATCCTTTGAAAAAGGGAAAAGAAATTATAACCGGAGAAAGTTCCAAACAACAGGAAATGGAAACTGAAGACAAGGAGGAGGTTAAGGAGATAGGAATACAGATGGAGGAAGTTACTAAAGAAATAGTAATGGAAGTTGGGCAAGGCTCTAGACCAGCTCAGATAGAAATCGGAGAGAGCTCCAATCAAAACCAGGGAAGGACCTTTCAAGATGAGATAGACTTCCTATTGGCAAGCTGTGAAACAATTCAGCCTGTCAATAATAATAATAATAATAATATTTTTAATTATCCTCTTGAAAACCAACTCCCTATGAATTGGGAACCAGCAATTCCAGACCCAATAGTCCACTCCCAACCCATAGGAATGGACGAATGGTGGACGAACGATTGGCAATTTCAAAATATTGTCAACGATCCTTACTCTTTTCTTCCACAATTCGATCCAGAACCCCTACCTAATCCACCCATGAGTAATGAAAACATGGCTGAACTTCGCCACTTTGGTGAAGAGTTGTTTGATGCTGGAACTAGAATCAGGGAAATAGGGGGACAGATTGCTTGGAAGTACGATGAGAGGGAACTGCGTTTTTAGAACAGCAAGTGACGAGAGATAGTAGGATGGTAAAACAGTATTTGTATAATAGTAATAGTAAAGTTAGTCTGTAAATAACAAATAAAACTCTGTATGATATTTGTGAGTAATGATGCATACTATGATAGATATAAAATGAAATCGAGAAATCGATTGTTTTGACTATATCTGTATTATAAAAATTTCAAATTGTTTGTATGTAATTATTATTTAGCAGATACTAATAAAATTTACATATATATTATCAGATGGCAAACAGTGGTAATGAACCAGTAAATGAGGTTAACCATTCTGAACAACATTCAAGAGATCAATATATGACTCGGCAAGATATCGAAAACATTGTTGCTCAAGGGATAGCCAATGCTATTCCAGCATTCGTCGCTGCTATAAAGAATCCAATCGAACCGCAACAAATTGTTCCTAGTAAACAGATTACTGAAGATAACTTCAGTAATAGTGTAAATGAAGGCAATAATCATGTTAATCATAATAAGGAACCACATCAAGCTCCATTACCCAAGAAAATGAAAACTGCAACGCCTGGTTGCACTTTCAAAGAATTCCTTGCTTGTAAACCCACTGAATTTGCAGGCAATGAAGGAGCAACTGCATCACTGCGTTGGTTAGAGAAAACCGAAGCAGTTATTGCAATAAGTAAATGTGGTAAAGATGATCAGGTAATGTATGCATCCAATCTGTTCAAAGAAGGAGCACTCGAATGGTGGAATACTGTGTTACAATCAAAAGGAAGAGTAATAGCTTATGCTATGACTTGGGAAGAATTTAAGGGTTTGGTGGAAAGAAAATTCTGTCCTGAGTATGAAAAGGAACAGATGGCGAATAAGTTTTTAAATCATCAGATGACGGGAGTAGATTCTCGTGGGTATACCTCGACATTCTTTGAATATGCAAGAGTGGTACCAACACTGGCTTCGCCAGAACCGGTACTCATTTCTCGCTATATTTGGGGGCTAATTAGCGAAATCCGCAATATTGTTAAAGCTGCGAGACCTCGCACTATTGATGATGCGGTAGAATTAGCTAATACTCTAACTGATGAACTGGTGCGCACAAGAGATGAAGATAGGAAAAAGGAACTAGCTCAGAAGATTACCCAAGGATTTCGGGCGGGTAATAGTAATAATTTCAAGAAAAGAGGAACAGGGCAATATTCAAATCCACCTTTCTGTAGAAATTGCAAAAGGAAGCATTACGGAAAATGTAATCTAACCTGCAACCTTTGCAAGGGTATAGGACACCGTGAAGAAAACTGCAGAAAGAAAACCGTAATCTGCTTTAACTGTGGAGAAGCGGGGCATTTTAAAACAGAATGTCCTAAATTGGTCAAACCAATAGATAACAAGCCCAAGGCGACGGAAGGAACTACTAAGAAGAATGCCAGGGCATTTCAGCTGACCACTCAAGAAGCAGAACTCATTCCGGATGTGATAGCGGGTACGTTCTTAGTTCACAACGTGTACGCAAAAGTATTATTTGACTCTGGTGCAAACCAAAGTTTTATAAATACTTCATTCTGCCAAGCTCTTAGTTTACCTTTAACCAATATTAGGCAGATTTTTACAGTTGAAACCGCAGATGGAAATTCAGTTAAAATAGATAAAGTTTTGAAAGAAGGGAACATAGAACTTTTAGGACATAAATTCTCTGCAAAACTATTGCCGATGAATTTAGCTGAATTTGATGTTGTATTAGGAATGGATTGGTTAGTAGCCAACCATGCTAGAATCCTTTGTGATCAGAATTCCATAGAAATTCAATCACCTACCGGAGAAGTAATTAGGATTACAGGAGATAAACCACGAAAGCCCATGAAGTTCATATCAGTAATGAAAGTTGCTAATTATGAACGAAAACTAGGAATAGTGTATATGATTTCAGTAATCATTAGCACTAAGGGTAAAGATCTTAAGGAAATACCAGTAGTCTCAGCATATCCTGATGTATTTCCAGAAGATTTACCGGGATTACCTCCAGACAGGGAAGTAGAATTTAGGATTCATCTAATTCCAGGAACTACACCGATAGCCAAGGCACCTTATCGGTTAGCACCCACAGAAATGTTAGAATTGAAAAAGCAATTAGATGAATTACTAAGTAAAGGATTCATACAACCTAGCTCATCCCCTTGGGGAGCGCCGGTGTTGTTTGTCAAGAAAAAGGATGGTTCAATGAGAATGTGTATCGATTATAGGGAATTGAATAAGGTTACAATTAAGAATCGATATCCATTACCTAGGATTGATGATCTATTTGATCAACTGCAAGGGGCTAGATATTTTTCTAAGATAGATTTACGCTCCGGATATCATCAATTGAAGGTACAAGAAGAAGACATACCTAAGACTGCTTTCAGAACTAGGTATGGTCATTACGAGTTTACAGTCATGCCCTTTGGGTTAACGAATGCACCTGCAGCGTTCATGGACATGATGAATAGAATCTGTAAACCGTATTTGGATAAATTTGTAATTGTGTTCATAGACGATATACTTATTTATTCCAAAAGTCAAACCGAGCATTGTGAACATCTTCATGCACTCTTAACTTTGTTAAGAAAAGAAAAGTTGTACGCCAAATTCTCGAAATGTGAATTTTGGCTAAAGGAAGTGCAATTCTTAGGACACATGGTAAATCATGAAGGTATTCATGTAGATCCTGCTAAGATAGAGGCAATTACCAAGTGGAAGGTTCCACAAACAGCAATGGAAATTAGAAGTTTTATAGGTTTAGCTAGGTATTATAGACGGTTTATTAAGGATTTTTCCAAGATAGCTGTACCATTAACTAAGCTAACCTGTAAAGCCATTAAGTTTGAATGGGGACCCAAACAAGAAGAAGCTTTTAGGATTTTAAAGCAGAAACTAACCCATGCACCAATCTTAGCCTTACCAGAAGGAACTGAAGATTTTGAAGTATATTGTGATGCTTCAAAATTAGGATTTGGATGTGTGCTTATGCAACGCAAGAAGGTAATTGCGTATGCATCAAGGCAGTTGAAAAAGCACGAAGAAAACTATACGACTCATGATTTAGAATTAGGAGCCGTAATTTTTGCCCTTAAGATTTGGAGACATTATCTTTACGGAAGTAAATTTACTGTCTACACAGACCACAAAAGTTTAAGATATATATTTGGGCAAAAAGAGTTAAACATGAGGCAAAGGAGATGGATGGAAATCTTAAGCGATTACGACTGTGATATTCAGTATCACGAAGGAAAAGCAAATGTAGTTGCAGATGCTTTAAGTCGTAAGTATCATGAAAAACAACGACGAGTTCGTGCTCTCAGATTAAATCTACAATTAGATTTAATGGAGCAATTGAAACATGTTCAAAAGACAGCAATGGAAGACGTTGCTGAAGGAATGAAAGGACGAATTAAAGACTTAGAACAAGGAGCAGATGGAATTTGGAGATTCCACAAAAGTAGAATTTGGGTACCTAAGCAGGGAGACTTAAGACCTAAGATTTTAGAAGAAGCTCATAAATCTAGGTACACTATGCATCCAGGAAACAATAAGATGTACCAAGATTTAAGAAGGAACTTTTGGTGGATAGGAATGAAAAAGGACATAGCAAGATATGTTTCTAAATGTCTTACTTGTTCACAAGTTAAGGCAGAACATCAGAAACCTTCAGGATTACTACAACAATTAGAGATGCCAGTGTGGAAATGGGAACTTATAACAATGGATTTTGTTACTAAGTTACCCAAAACCAGAAAAGGTAATAATGCGATTTGGGTAATTGTGGATCGATTAACCAAATCAGCTCACTTTCTACCTATGAAAGAAACCTTTAGCATGGAAAGACTGGCTAAATTGTATGTAGATGAAGTTGTATCTTTACATGGAGTTCCACTCTCCATTGTTTCAGATAGAGATAGTCGTTTTACTTCCCATTTCTGGAAAAGTTTCCAGCAAGCTATGGGAACTCGACTAAATTTGAGCACTGCATATCATCCACAAACAGATGGGCAAAGTGAAAGAACGATCCAAACTCTAGAAGACATGCTCCGAGCATGTGTAATAGACTTTGGTGGAAGTTGGGATGACCACTTACCATTAATTGAATTCTCCTATAATAATAGTTATCATTCAAGCATTGAAACTGCTCCATTTGAAGCATTGTATGGAAGAAAATGCAGAACTCCAATTTGTTGGGCAGAAATAGGAGAAAATCAATTGTCAGGTCCTGAGATTGTGCAAGAGACGACCGACAAGATTACTCGAATCAAGGAAAGGCTGAAGACGGCTCGAGATCGCCATAAGAGTTATGCAGACAATAGAAGCAAGCCGCTAGAATTCCAAGTAGGAGACAAGGTACTATTGAAAGTTTCTCCTTGGAAAGGAGTTGTGAGATTCGGTAAGAAAGGAAAGCTAAGTCCAAGATACGTAGGACCATTTTCAGTGATCCAACGTATAGGACCAGTAGCTTATCGTTTACGATTACCAAAAGAATTAGCTGGAGTACATGATGTATTTCATGTATCCAATCTCAAGAAATGTCTAGCAGACGAATCTCTGGTAGTACCTCTTCGAGATATAGAAGTAAACGAAAAGCTGAAATTTGTTGAAAAACCTCTTCAAATTGAGGATCGAAAGATCAAGTTTCTCAAACACAAACGACTAGTTTTAGTCAAAGTAAAGTGGGATTCAAAAAGAGGAGCTGAATACACTTGGGACCTGGAATCAGAAATGAAGCGAAAATATCCTCATTTATTCCAGTAAATCTCGAGGACGAGATTTTATTAAGGTGGGGAGAATGTAACAACTCTCATCAAAAAGTACTATTTAATATATTAATTAGTCCAAAAGGAAACCCTAATTGAGACACCCAAGTGATTCTGAACAAACCCTAAAATTTTCAGAATTTTCAGAATCAGGATTAGGGCCCCTAAAACTCAGGGGGGGATAAACCCTAATGGACGATTATCCACAAATCAGCGTTGTCACATAACTGAAATTCTAATATGTCAAGTCACCTGAGCTAGTCCCAACCGTGGCTACCCTATAGCCTACTTTGATACCTTACGGACCGTAACCTTGATAAGCTTACGGACCGTAAGCTGCCTTACGGACCTCAACATCGTTAAGCTTACGGTCCGTAAGCTAGTCAAATTTTGTGTATAAATAGCAGGCTGTGGCATTTGAATTCTGAACATTTTACGTCGAAATAATTTCCATCACACACTAAGATACGAACTGCTATTCCAAAATCACACTCCCGGGTTTCGAAATTCTGCCGCAAAACAGGGTATTAGCACAATCGCTGCTACGATTCATTTTCCGACGATCAATATATCCAATGAATGATTAAAGTGCCGCCCACATTAGGGTTATACTTTATCGTTCGTCATTAATTTGGCGGATCATCGTTAATTCGATGGATAAAGTATTATACTTTGTCGTTCGTCATTAATTTGACGGATCATCGTTAATTCGATGGATGAAGTATTGCACTTTGTCGTTTATTGTGAGAATTTGATCTCGTGAGTTATCGTAATTGCTGGATTTATTACTAACCCAGTTTTGTGTGCATTGTTATCTAAATTAGGTTAATCAAGATAATTCTTAGACTAGATTCTGTCTGTAGTAAATCAGCAATGTGAGTCATTCTCTCTTTTTATCAAATCTATTTACAAAACCCTATTTATTTCAAAGTTATAATTACAGGGATTAAGTTTATGTAATCACCATATTACAGCCGGTATGTGGGGTTTTGTATACATTACTTGATAATCTTCACCATTGGGGCAGCCAATGGGTGATATGACCATAGTCACAGACACCATTGGACGGAAGGGCCAATGGGTCGAGTGACAAAGTACTGTGGGTAATTGGTTTGATATCAGAAACATTGTAATCTTCCTTAATACTGTAAATTATAACAAATGTGTCATTTTAGTAAATAGAATGATTCACTCAGTATTTCCCGCTGACAAAACCTTTTTCAAACATGTTTCAGGTGATCTGTTGTAATTCAGGAAAAAATGCTGAGGAGCATTTCAAGCTTAAGATTGTGGCTCATTATAAAATAAAGAAATAAATTTTGTAATTTCACAATTTCATAGTAAAAACATAATATTGTAAATTATCGGGGTTTTATCCCGAATTGTGAAATAAAATAAATCGGGAAAATTTTAGCTTTAAACGATCCTATTAAATAAACTTCCGCTGTTAAACTCAATTAAATAAATACCACGGGATTTCTGTCCCGCGGCTCCTGAAACGGGTCAAACCGGGTCGGGGGCCGTAACAGATAATCCCCTTCCAGCTTAACATGTATGAAGTGGTTCTCGTTTACATGTGTAAGCGTTATGAACAATGGTTGTTGATTAGCCGGAGGACTTAGTATCGGGAAGAAAGTGGAACTCGCACCCATGGTTGTCGTTAACAGGTGCACCCCGATACCGTACGTTTGTGCAATAAGAAGTCCTGCATAGGAGAAGTCCATCCAGTGATCCCCCCCACAACCGGACACTGAATCCCAAATTAGGCCCTGACGATGCGTGTAAAAATAACCTTTATCCCATGCTTCAAATATTGGGAACCAGATCGATTTGTTCTGATCCATTTCTTGGACAAGGTGCCTTCGAATGAGCCCCCATGAACTCTGTTCCATACCTAAGCCCACAGCCACAGACCGAAACCCACAATGACCGTCCGGCATCACATCTCGTATGCACGAGACGTACGGATGGAACACTAGCGGAATGTCATCCTGAAACTGTTCGATGATTCCCACGTACTCGTCCCCAATGATTAACGGAAAACCGTGAGCATCTCGTGTCTCTTTCTTCTTAGAACTCTTTGAACGGCTTAGGCTCGCTTTGGGTTTTTGGGACCTTATAACCGACTGTTGAGAGGCCTGTGACGGAACGTACGAGCTGTGACGAGGTTTGTCGTACTTACTTTGTCGGGAACCTTCAAAGCACGTGTTTGCATCACCGAATGAGCTTCTCCTTAATTCTTCATCTATACGAGAGGCCTCGTCCAACCTTTGTTGTACCTGCTTTGTTGTTGGTCGGCCACGGGTATTTTGTTGGACAACCGGTGGTTTCTTGGTAGATTTCTTTGGAGTCAACACCGCTTTAATCTTTGAAATCAGGCTTTTTTGTTGAGCTGGGGGGTGCGACTCTAATTGTTGTCTAACAATATTTAGCTCTTCGACCACGTCCACGTCATCGTCTATCAATTTACAACTTTGGAAGTTAAGTTTCCGCCAGAAGACGTCCACGTCGTCGAGTTGAATCGGACGCTCTGCACGGTTAAAAACAACATTGTTTAAGTCACATGATTAACGGAAATATATCACACAAGTGTTGTACGTTTAACAATTATTACCTTCAAGAATTTACTTTTCTATCCTACAAGCACAGGGCAACCCACAGCTGTGCCACATTTGGCAACCACATGATGAATGAAAGCGCTCCAAGACATCTACCTTCCTAATTGCCTCGCCCCTCAACAAGTCAAGGGCTGTATGGGATACTTTTCCAAGTAGGTGTTGAAACAACGGGTGTTTGTGGTGGGTCATTCTTTTTTCGATGCTATCTCGAAAAGTCTTCCTTATTTCACCGAACTGTGTCTCAACTATATAATGGACACAACCAACTACACGGTCTAGCGAGCTCCTATCTTCAACGTATCTCTTTAAGTTGGCGTGTTGGCTCTCAACTCTGTTTGTGGTACGATTACCAAAGTTGCGCCTCTTATCAGTCCACGCAAAGACGAACATCTCCTTATAGTCTTTTAGCCAGTTATCGTACACGTATTTGAAGACTCCTAAAACGTAAAAATAATTTAATAAAATTTGCATATGTGAGTCGTATGTTATTATAAAAACTTACTAGAACGTTTGCATTCCACAAGTCGTTGTCGCATGTTGCGCAAGTGGTACTCTTAGATGAGTATGGATGGAGACTCAATCAATGTCCCCCAGAATGACAAAAATTTCTTCCAGTCTTCGTCTGTGAAGGCACCCTTGCAGTGCTTCATAACATTCTGTTGTATGTGCCACCTGCAAAGAAGCCTGGAGGCGTTTGGAAATACTTTAGCACACGCGCCCATAAGGGCTAGGTCTCTATCGGTTAAAATCACACGTGGCTCCATGCATTCATCCAACATTGACTTGACCCTCTCAAGCACCCACACAAAGTTATCACCCCGTTCTTTACTAACAACGGCATGCGCGATAATAAACGATTTGTTGGTAGGCGTCATACCAACAATCTGGATAAAGGGCATATTGTATATGTTTGTCTTGTACGTCGCATCGATCAGCATGACGTGGGGGAATGCACGCCACATGCATCTCGAGTCCCGATGAAGAAAGAAGATCTCTGTTACGATCTCTGTTTCGGGTTCCTCCCGTGTCTCGTAAATAAAGTCGTGGTTTATCAGCTTGTTTTCTAGTGACTGCATGGGAGTCAATCCTTGTCTTTGTTCGGCTCTAATCTTCCCCACAACGTTTTGAACGTCTTTCAGAACATGAAACCTGTCGGGGTCCTGCTTCCTTATCGTTTGAAATATTTTGCGCGACTCCATGTTTTGAGCTGTCAGCTGCTCGATCAGTTTCATTTCGCTTGGAGTAAACCTTCGCACAAACGCGTGGGCCGACAGGTCCTCACAAAGTTCGTGGTTATGTTCAATTTTTCCGTCTTTAATCTCCCAGGTTTCATACGGGTGGTTTCGCACAGCCAGCAGGTAAAACGGGCAACCGGTTTTTTTGCTTCCGGCTTTTCTAAGTGTTGCTGTAGTCTGATGCTCACCACCACGATCACATTCAAGCCATACCCTCCGGATTCTTCCACCGGTTTTATTTGATCGACGGGTGACAATAACGAAACCATCCGCGTTTGCTATTTCTTGTATCCGATTCTTTAGTTCATCTAAAGAGTTGAAAACCTGTAACATCGACAATAATAATAAATAATTTTAATAAATAAATAATAATAATAATAATAATAATAATAATAAAAATATTAATAATAATACTAATAATAATAATTAAATAATACAAAAATAGTAATTAATACCTGTTTTTTTAAGTACGGACTGTCCTGGATGGGAGGTGTCTCACCACCATATCTACCATATCCACCATAACCACCGTCTCCTCCGTATCCACTGTATCCACCATCTCCTCTGTATCCACCATCTCCTCTGTAACCACCGTCTCCTCCGTATCCACTGTCTCCTCCGTATCCACCGTCTCCTCCGTATCCACCGTCTCCTCCGTATCCACCGTCTCCTCCGTATCCACCGTCTCCTCCGTATTCACACCCGTATCTATAATCCGGATACCCTTGTTGCGTCGGATAACTTGGTTGACAAGCATGGTATGAGTCATCTACAGGGGTTGTTTCATCAACAGGGGGATGATTGTTCAAATCTAGAAACGGTTTGTTTTGTTCTCCTTGTATACTAGACACAAACTCCTCTTGCTCATTAGAATCGGGAACGTAAGACTCCTCCAAAATAAAGAACCGTATCATCATTAGTAAATAATAAACTAAAACAAAAACTAATTAAAACATTTAAGTACCTGTACTGTTACCGGATCGCTTTCGGGCACCCAGTTCTCGCTATAATACTGCCCGAAGACATAGTTGCCGTCCCAGTATGATGACATTTCAACACTTCGGGATGATAAGAACACAAATTAAATGCCGTCCCAGAATGAAAGAAGAAGAAGAAGCAGCAGAATGAAAGAAGAAGAACAAGCATAGAGACATAATTAAATGTCTTAAATGTCGGATGCTCGGGACAAACCATACACTGTATGTTGCACTTTTTCATAAGCCTTAGACGCCTCGTATAGCTCTAGACCCCTCGTATACATTTTTGTCACCTGTCGAAGACGCCTCGTATAGCTCTATACGAGGCGTCTTAATGCCTCGTATCCGTCCGTCGTACAGACCTAGACTCCCCGTCTGATGTGACTGATTTGACATTGTGCTTTGGTGCAGAGCTGGTCGGAAAAGTAACCCTATACGCCTCGTATAGGTCTATACGAGGCGTCCTGAAGGGTGTCAAAATAGGCATAAAGGTGTGTAAATATGTAGACCCTTTTTAAAACAACACTTCTTAAAATATTAAGCATTTTAATATAATTTTTATTACTTATAAACAATATTATATTAAATGAAGTGGGTAAATGGTATTTAACATGATCGAATATTGAAATGAAATACACTATGTCAATTATCAGAAATATGGAAGGTTAATCGTTGGTATATAAGATAGTGCAAATTAGTTTGACGGTTTGAGCCAGATTAACCGTTGGTATATAAGACATATCGTATTCAGGTTTTACCAGCCTTTTTTGTATTGGGCCCGTGTCCAATATCCAGTATAACCGATCAATTTATACATGTATTTAAAACATTGGTTCTACCACTAATTTTAAACCTGTTCTATTTTAGGGTATATGGAATGTTGGAAACTAGTAAGCATAATATATTGTTTTTGTTGTAGCTACAACTTCGTGTTTAATTAAGGGGGGATTTCTAAACCTGTTCTATTTTAGGATATAGGGAATGTTGGAAAATAGTAAGCATAATATATTGTTTTTGTTGTAATTGCAAAATATCATAGAAATGTAACCTGAGAGTCTATTTTTTTTTAATTAAAATTACTAAACTTTGATGTAACGTTCTAATATTGTGTAATTACTAGGTTATCGGTCATCAGGTAACATTTTTTTCTCTTATTATTTTATTTTTTATATGCCTAGGTGGATATTATATTAAACGTAAAAGGACCTTTTATCAACTTATATAAACTAGTGTAAATGCCCACGTGTTGCGGCGGGTGTCCCAATTGATATCGGATTCAATTATAATGTCATTACGAACCACAACTAATATTCCATACATCCACGTGTTGCGGGAGTATCACTACTGTATTGGCATGCAGTGTACTCGTTAAGCAAAGGAAAACTAAAACATAAAATACGTAAAAGGAAAATAAAAAAGAGGGGCGCTATGCGGCCACGTGACGGCGCGTCATTGGCAAAGATGAATAATGAGGGAGAAGGAGCTGGTTTTTAATATAAACATATTTGGTCATTAATAGATCAGATTTCTTGTACTAGACCTTTAATCTAACATGCCTATTTAGCTTAAAAATATGAAATATATCCAAATAGTGAATAAAGTCATTGGCAAACCCAAAACGATGACGGACAAATAATGGTGTTAATTTTTGTACACTAAATAGGTAACAATTAAATCTGGTGTTATATCAACTGTGACCTGCAAATATACAAAAAAAAAATATCCATCAAATGAAAATATTGAAATAAAACATGAAATGGTAGTATTGAAGTATTGATTTGGATTTTTGGTGAGGGTCGAAACATGCCAGGTTTGATGACCAGAAACAACGTTTTTTTTTTTTTCAAAATTATTTTTTAAATATAATTAAGAAGTCAAATATATTTATAAAAACTATAATATTTCAGTAATAATCTAATTTGTTTTTAGTAAAACGATTTGGGATGATTTATCCATTAAAAATACACTTTCAAGTTTTAACCCGTTTGAAGCATTTAACAAGCCTGCTTTTAAGCAATGTTTTTCTGACCCGTTCATAAGACTGGTGGTTGTGGGCGTGGCCAAGGGCATTGTTGGCCCTTTAACGCCGGGTACATCACCCCGGGTTGGCGTTTTGGTGGGCGTTGCCCGCTTGGCGTGGCAATAGTGTTTTGTGTGAGGCGCTGGCCTGGGTGACGTGTCTGGCAATGGTTGGCTGGGTGTTGATGACCGTTTGGCAATGGTTAAATTCACATGGCACCCCAACGCCGGGTCACGCCCCTTCCACACCCCACTTTTTTGGGTGTGGACTGGTGGAGCCCACACCTGCCCCGTGTCGAGCAATGCCCACAACCCAAGCCCCTCCACACCCCTAGTCTAAGTAGCAGGTCAAAATTGCCACCTTAATGACGATTACTTGTAGAAAGTAACATAAAAATGGAACTATGAGAATTATCCTATATAACATTTGCGGTAGGTTCTTATGTACAGTGCCAAGGGGCACTTTAGGTATTTACTTATGTAGACAGCTCAGCTGTTGATGCTAGAGAAAGGTTTAGGCAGCAGAAGAATGATCAGTTACGAGATAAAGAGAGAAGAGAGTCTCCATCGAGGCTCCGATAACGTATCCGGGTCATGAAACGCATCAATAGACGGTACAGAGGATGGCAATCCTCGTGGAGATATTCGTTTCCCTGATTATAAAGCGTGTTGGTTCATTCGACATCACACCGTTGGCTAGGGTTCATAAATCGAGGGGGATAATAACGCTGGTATCGGTGGTGTTTGTTCAACCGATTATGGTTCGATTGACACCACACACCGTCGGCTAGGGTTCATAGGTTGACGTCTGAGGTCCAAGTGATGGTTGCTCCGACGAAGGCTGAGCCTATTTGAGGCGATTCTCGATTGTTAAGGTTAGGTTCGTGTACACTTGCACTATAATTCTGATTAGATGTTTAGATCAAATTAGTGATACTCAGTTTTCATATATTTGATCTTCATAAGGGACTGTGACGGTGGTTCTCGGTGACTAGACGACTTGAACCACCAGAGGCTTAAGAACCGTTTGTGTGGAAAAATGATCATTGCATTCTTGCTGCTCTCAACGAATCGTTTTGGTAGCTACGCCTGTGAGTTTTACAATTACTTTATTGTTTTTCTTTTTAACTTGATCTGAATTGGTCATAATTTTTTTCTAAGGTTTCTGTTTGAGAGTAACAAATTCTGTTTGTTGTTTGATGAAATTTGATTTGGTATTTTGGTCATGTGTTTTTGTATGATTAGTGATTCGTTTGCAACAGGCTTTTGTTTCTAAGTAAACAAATTGTGTTTAGATGGGTATTTAGATGTGGGTTTAAGTTGAAAATGTGTTAAATTTTCATACAATTTGAATGCAACATGATTGTGAATAAAATTAGAAGCATGGAAGATTAATAAAGGGGTATCTATCTATAAAGTAATAAAATATTTTCCTCTAAATTTCCAACAATACCGTCACAGCTGGAGGTTTTCGGCAGTGGCGGAGGTATGGCGATGAGGAAACACCGAAAATTGGTAGGCTGATTGATGGAGATTTGGGCAAAAACACGATAAATGGAATCCATTGACGTGGTCATTAGATCTGTGGCTTTGATTACGAGGAAGGGGTTTGAATGCTAGGGAACAAAATTCTTATTTGTATTTGAGGCATAGATAGTTATCATCTTCCCCTGAGGCAATTTCTTATTTCCTCGATTCGTTATCTTTGCGTATGTATCTTTGATTCATTCGTATTGTAAGTTTGTGGCTTCATTTTTTTCCTGAAATTGTAATCATTAGGTCAATTTTTGACAGGTTCTTGAATCGGATAGGAACACTACAAAGGATTTCAAGAAAACTAGAATTGTGCCTAGACGCATCGAAATAGAGGTGAGGAACTTAGCAAATTTACTCCTCTAAAGGCACAGAAAGAGGCTGAGCCGTTTGTCTCTATGAAATTTTAGACTATAAACTGGCTTCACACTTCGCTCGCCTCCCTTCCGGTCCCCTTTGAGGTTTGTATAGATGAGGGGAAGGGTTATTTTGTGTAGACATTAACCTGTCTTGAATCTGCTTTCTTAGTTTTATTTGACTACCCCAATTTGTATACCTTTAAACAGATTGTCCATAAGTGTTTTGGCATAATGTTTCAATACTTTCTAGCCTGTATTTAAAGTTGTATTCATTATCTCTACTTTATTGGCTAACTCCATTGATAATCTTTGCTTCTTTGCTCATTTTACATGGTTTACACCTAATTGTCATGCATTGCTCAACTATGTTTCGGGTCAACTATCGCTCTATGGTTATCAATTTATCATACACTTTTTATTTGTATAAGTTAAGTGTTGTACACAGTTTCATAGTTTATTGCTGACACATTGGCACAACATTTGAACTGTATTTAGAAGCCCTATAGATATGTGTTGTTAGAGAGACTATACTGTGACCCACTAGCAAGGCGCTGAGAAGGCAATGTTTAAAATAGAAATAGCTATGATACCTTAACCGCGACCCACCAGCAAGACCCACTGCATATATATGGTAAGCCGGTATACCAGCAAGACCCACCGGCCAATTTTTTAAAATCTTTACATGAATGAGACCCGCGCAAGGCGCGGGTGGATCAACCTAGTTGATAACATTTGAAATTTACCTTAACCTTTGTAAATATTTCCAACGCAATATTTAAAAGCTGTGTCATTGAAATATGATTCTTGGTGCCTACATTTTGGGGTGTGGACTTGTTTAAAAAACTATACTATATTGAGCACAAAAATTAAAGCTAAAGTAAATACGTTACTATGCCCTTACTAACCTTAGCCATAAAAACTTAAGGACCCAAGAGGAAATAAAGAAATCAGATGTGTACTAATACTTCACTAAAAGCTCATCTGCTGGCCATTGAGTCTCGAAGCAATCACAGGAATCCATCCTTCGTTCACAGCTTTAGAAAAGCTGCAACACAAATTTTACTCATCTTAGGTAAACTAGCCGACGACCAAACGGAAAGCATCTAAAGTATCAAAATACCATTTCTACTAGTTTAGTGAACTAGTTAATGTCTATCTGTTTTATTTTATTTTTATTTCTACATTTTTAGTTTTTTACTTTTCATGTTTTTAACCTTTTCTCAAAAAAAAAAAAAAAAAAAAAAAAAAAAAAAAACTTAGATTGATTAGACGTTGAGGATAAACCGGTACTAAAAGCTCTTGTGTCCTTGGACGACCTCGGTATCTTACCAACGCTATACTACGCTCACGATGGGTGCACTTGCCCAAGTGTGTGTTTAGTGTTAGTAGAATATCGTGTTTTATAAATTTAAAACTTGACTAATGCGTAAAATGGGCTTAAAATATCAATAAAAGCATATCACGCTTCGCACACACCACCATCGTTGTTGGTTTATAGTGTTTACACATTTGGATGCAATGATTACCTTTCTTACGTCACACACAATACGCTTCCGCTACTGAACATGGGGTCGTGCCCAGACCAACACGGGGCCGTGGTCAGACGCCCAGTAACATAAAATTTTGTTTTTCAACACATTTTTACACATTCAATCAACCTAAAAACTTATTTTTGGGACACATTGAGGACAATGTGTAATTTAAGTGGGGGGGGGGGATGCTAAAACCTTGAAGTTTGCAAGTCCTAATAACAAGCCTTACACAAAACTCTATTGGAACCGCTAATTACCCCAAATTTTTTAAAAAATTTTCAATTTTTTTACTTGTCTTGGTTTAATTTGGGAATAACAAGTTCTAAAAAGGTTATATTTTTACAAATTTACAACCAATAACGTCGTGATAAAAAGAATCAACATAATAAAATTATGAAAAGGCATGATAAATCTAATTAAAATTTGATTATATATACTTGATCACATTATAAACCCAATCCCACAACAAGTGAGTTTTGAGCCTTTATTGAGCATACAAACATATATATCTTTAAACTAAATGCTTATTTTTCGTTTCTTGTGTGAATAGCCGCTTGGTTCTTACGACTCTAGAACTTGCCACGACGATACATTCCCGGTCCTTACCAACTTAAACCCAAGTAAGTAAATGATGGAGGCATAAGGACTAACCTATTTTCCTTTTAACACTATTATTTTTCATTTTTTATCACCTACCCAAAATCCCCCTAGTTAACCCCTTTGAGCCTAAACATTTTCATTTCAAAACCCACAAAACAAACACCCTTTACCCACCAAAACCCTTTTTCTTTTCAACCCCTTTGTTTTAGTAAAAAGCTCGGTTATCTTGTGCTGTTCCCTATAAAAAAAAATTGAAAGTTTAGCCATAAACAACCAAGTTCCTCAAAGAAACTTTGTTTGAATATGCTTAGTTTGAATAAAAGTCACAAAAACAAAAAAAGTTTTACGACGACCGACGCTTTTTACGCTTTTAACCCTTTTTACTAACCACTAACCAAAACCACCTACCCTTAGCCCAAGCCTAACCCTTTCCCAAAGTCCTCTTGATATTTACGAATGTTTATAGTTAGAAAGGATGAGGTTTGATTGCTTGGCAAGCATATGGTAGAAGTAAGTTCCATGCCGGTCTCGAGTGTTTCACAAAAATACATCTTCGGCCGAGTGTTGAGTGATCTCCCGTGTGGTATGTGAACTTATATATAAATGGAATTTTAAAGAGGCATGTTATGCCCAAATAAGTAATTTTTCTTATGAAATGTTCTAAATAAATCATAACGAATAGGATTGTAAATAAAATAAAAATAAAACCCAATAAAGATCTTGGATTCCCGACACTCAAAGACAAGCCCAAAACTTCTCTTCTACCTATTCTTTTTGGGTGTGTAAGCCACATATTAAAGAGTTTTGCTTAAGTACAAGCGAAGATTCAAGTGTGGGGGTATTTGATGTGTGCAAAATGTAACATATAAATTACATCAAATGAGGGATAAAACTAACCCTTTTTTAGTACTAATGTTGGAAAAAGTGAGTCTTTGTCTTCCTTTTGAATTTTAGGACCAAATGAGCTTAAACGAGCAAAAGGAACAAATATATAGCCAAAACCAACATAAATACAAAGAAAAGGAATAAACGTGACATGCCCGACCCCTCGGCAGCATCCCCAAAGCAAAAACAAGTCAATAGAAGACTGACCACGGGGCCGTGCCCACTGGACACGGGGGCGTGGTCAGATGCCTGCAGAAAAGACAAAGCTGTAGAAGCTTCCACGCCCACCACCGGGGTGTGCACAGCTCGACACGGGGCGTGGTCAACACTAAGATACGTAGAATCTTGCAAAATCTTGATAGTACAGATACGATTCTGACCACGGGGCCGTACCCGCTGAACACGGGGCCGTGTGTGACCCTCTGATGACAACTGCATTTAATGATGGAAGAGAAAAGGCTGGCCATGGGAGCGTGCCCACTGGACACGAGGCCGTGGCCAGGGCTTTGTGCAGGCTGTAAATAGAGGTGCTTGGTTCACTTCAAGGGCATCCCTTGACAAACCACTACTCTCCCACTTTGCCACCACTCCACCACCACTACACCACCAACACCCACCACCATCATCCATCTTTAGAGTGTGTAGTAGTCTCGGGATCCAAGATTGATAGTAAGAGTTCTTACCAATCAAAGGCCATGTTTGGTTAAGCCTCTTACATCACTTGGTGAAGACAAGTCTTTTATGTATTACTTTTGATTTTTAATCTTTAGGCACTTTTTATTTGGTTTTGTATTAATGACTTTAATAACTAGTTTCTTATGTTGATGGTGAATTTTCTTTATCATTTGTCCGTAGTGTCTTGGCATTACTTTACTGTCTATATAAAGTAAAAAATTTACATCATTCATGTCTCTACGGTCTATATAGAGGCATGTTGGCTACCTGGTCGGGGGTTAAGGGAATAGTTTAGTAAGGTTATTGCCTTGTTCAGTGTATAGATCCTTCAAGGACCTGATTCAAGCTTACTAGGACCTCCTTCCATACCCACTGGTATTGGATGGCGGGGGTGCGAATGGCTTGAACCCCTCATATGTAAACTACTATTAATACCTTAAACCGGCTACTTGGGATTTTATCCCTGCTGACTCAAACTACTTAGCTGAGGGTAACGTCACCTTCAAAAGAGGGGCCTACCACTTTTCGCATTAATAACTTAATTAATTATCTTTCAATATTCTGACCCTTTGGGATTGTATCCTTGCTGACTCAAACCACTGGGTTGAGGGTAACGTCACCTTCAAAAGAGGGGCCTACTACTATAACTAAGATAATCTCTTAAAAAGTCCGAAAGTGCAAAAAATCATCAAAGGATACATTAAAGGCGAGTCGGATCCAAGTGATTCATCTTGTCTATCTGTTTTATTTTATTTTTATTTCTGCATTTTTAGTTTTTACTTTTCATGTTTTTAACCTTTTCTCAAAAAAAAAAAAAACTTAGATTGATTAGACGTTGAGGATAAACCGGTACTAAAAGCTCTTGTGTCCTTGGACGACCTCGGTATCTTACCAATGCTATACTACGCTCACGATGGGTGCACTTGCCCAAGTGTGTGTTTAGTGTTAGTAGAATATCGTGTTTTATAAATTTAAAACTTGACTAATGCGTAAAATGGGCTTAAAATATCAATAAAAGCATATCACGCTTCGCACACACCACCATCGTTGTTGGTTTATAGTGTTTACACATTTGGATGCAATGATTACCTTTTCTTACGTCACACACAATACGCTTCCGCTACTAGGTAGGTGTGACAAATTAGTATCAGAGCTTCGATTCTAGTGAACCGGGGAAAAACTTTTATTAAGTTTGGTCTACAATCACCAAAGGGCTCTCACATGAAAACAAAGTTGATAACATTACAAAATGATTTCAAAAGTATGACAAAAATGACAAAAGGTTTTCATTGTGTCACGATAACATGAGGATCTATCACGCGCGCTCAATCATAAGTAACAGATAAGGATCAAAACATGGTTAGTCTATAAGGAATAGACTCGAAAACATTAAGGATTACATGTGAAACACGAGAACAAAACAACATGAGATTGAGTGATTATATATATGTAATATATTTATATATGTGTTGTATGGAATATTTTGCCATGAACAAAAATACCTTCGACTGCGAGTTCTATTATTACACTTGACTTACGCAATGAGAATAACGACCTCTCGCCTATTACGAAGCTTATGGATGACATGGTTACTGAGTGAGAACCTAAAGCATTGAGCCCATGGAAGATGGTTGTTTTTCCTCGGATGGGTATAAGTCTGGCTTCAGTAGTGGCGACGAGGCGGAGGTGGCGGCCTTGGACAACAACTCTATTAGTGGGATGAGGTCCTTGAGGCTCATACTAATCGTGATTGATGACACTCTTATCCAGACAAGGAAGATGAAGTACTCATCTTATAGGTGCCCCTCCAGTTGTATTGTAACGGATTCTCTCTACTTATATTTCCTCTAACGCTGTGCCCTTTCACGAATAATGACAACAGGCGTTAGCACGTGGACCATCACGAAGGTCTCTCCTATGTTGAAGGTATATAGACAAAAGTGTCCTCTCTTTGACTGATCGTCTGCTTGAACGAGAGAATACTATGCAAGATAATTTATTATTACGGGGTCCCACGTAATAACAACTTGTAGTGCATGGGGAATCCTGGTGGGCTCTGCGGGTCAAGACAATGATCACTATCCATTCGAAATTCTTAAGTTGTTCAAGTTTCTATCTAGTAGAACGCTAACCGGCATGGTTACTATAACACTCTACAATACAGGCAGACCACACGTATTGTTCGCATCTAACATTCGATCTATAACACGAGTCGTTCGAGACTAGTCATCGAAAGCAAACACTTGTTAGCCACTCATGGAGGATTTTCCTCAACATTCTTGAAATTCTTATACATGGGCTGGTTCTTTGGTGTCTATGACACCTTACCTTATCTTAGTTATTGGAAATGACTACATTAAGCTCCGTCGTTTGACATTTGTCTTATTCCAAAGGATGATATGGCATGAGCCATACCGTAATTCTTCCATTGCATTATATTCGACATCTATGGAAAATCATAACAATTTTGGTGGAGCTCGTGGAGCTCAAGGGATATCAATGTATTCATCACACAGGTTAGTGCGGTGAAGGATCTTCCTACTTTGGACGCTCAAAGTCCATGAGGTAGGGAATACATGTTGTAAGGATGGAGACGACCGTTTGGTTTCTCCTAATCAACGAATTACCTATTTTCCCACTTAGGTATATGGCCAATACATGCAGGAGGTACTACGCATTCTGTATTGCGGTTATTCATGATATCATTGTTTCAAAACATGTATAAACAATGCAATCTTGAGGTTTCCATGATCAATTACATTCTAAATTCTTAGGCGCGTGGTAGGCTATATCTGTCCGAATACAAGTCTAGATCCTTTGATACTATGTATCAAAAATAACATGGCGTCGAAAAGAAAATCTATGCCCAAAAGGGTCAGTCAATCAGCGCCCTACTATTAATGTCGAACTAGAGTTTTTGTGGAACAACGTGAGGTTGCGGAAATTGCATAACATGAGGTTGTTGAGTCGACACTAGTAATGGTACTGATAGTACCGGTAGTTCAAGTGGTTCAAATCCAGATGGGACGAGAACGAGTGGCAATGCCACACTTGGAGATGCAAACACACCTGATTTTAATCCTAAGGCTTTTCCTGGATTATAAGCTGCGAGACCTCATTGATACAAGAGGTATGGTAAGTTTTGTCCTCTAAATAAAGACAAGGAAGTCAGTTAACCGTGCTAGTAAATGTACTCCTAAGTAAACGATTTGGCAAACGAATAGTCTTCTGCTGGATGAGATGTTAACTTTGTGAAATCTCCAAGTGCAAACTATAGGGAATAATACAGCAAAAAGGTTGTTGTGGGATGAACTCAAGGATCTTATGCGAGAAGAGTGTTGCTCGCTAGCGAAAAAATTCCAAGGTTGGGAACCGAACTCTAGAACTCGATCATGATTACAGCTAATGTTGTTGGTTATCCCCGACGTCTCTACAATCTCTTAAGGATTGTTGCATACTGGATAACACCCGAACCCAAGCACACTGAGCGCTACATTCGGGGTTTAGCCCTGAGGTACGAAGCTGACATCAAGAAGTATGCTAATAACTTGCTAAAATCCTGAAAGAGATAAGTGAATCTTTCATCATGAGGGCACTTGCAAAAGTGCCAAGAGTAGCAGTTTAGTGATACTGGGCACAAAACGGAAACTAATTAGTTAGTTACACTCCAGAAAGAATAAGGAGGTTTTAACTGTGGCAAAGAGACTACTACGAGCATGGATGTCTAAGGACAAATCAAACAAGTGAATAAGTGGGTGTATGGGTAGAACTATGAATACTCCACAAAATCCAAATGTTGCCATGGGTACGTTCTACTCTACAACCAGCATGTATCAATTCTTTGGATACCAACGTCGGCTTAACTTAGTATCTCTAGATATTAAGCATAAACACGAATTAGAGTCATGTAGGTTAGATATGTCTTGCTCTATCAAGTTAGCCAATGGGGAATTAGCGGAGTCATGTAAAGTCATTAAGGGTCACCGATACGTTTCCTATCAACCGACCCGTTGCATCCATTTTGTTTGATACCGGTGTCGATATTAGTTTCATCCTCCTAGAATTCAAAATATACTTGGCCTAGAGTCGAGTAAGCTAGACGTCCCCTCATTTCCATAGGATTGGCCAATAGTAAATTAGTTGAGTCAAGAGAAGATATTAAGGGATGCACACTCGAACTTGGGGCACGAAAATTTAATATCCACCTTCCACTCATTCAATTGGGTTGTTACGACATAGCTTTTGGCATAGACTGGTTGACCGACAACCGAGCGGAAGTAGTTATCCCGAAAAGACTATTCGCATCCCCCCTGTCTAATGAGGGGACATCTCTTGGTTCACAGAGAGAAACATGATACACCATTGCGGATCATCAGCTGTATGAAGGCTCGGAAGAGTCTGAGAAAAGGATGCATCGTCTTCTTGCCCATGTGGTTGACAAGAAGGCCGAGGAACGCAAGGTGGAGGACATACCCGTGGTAAGGGAATATCCTAAAGTCTTTCTAGAAGACTTGCCGCGGGACTGCCTCCACAACGACAAGTTGAATTCCATATCAACCTAGTGCTAGGAGCTGCACCGGTGGCGAAAGCCCCATATCGACTGGCGCCCTCGGAGATGCAGGAATTATCTACTCAGCTTCTGGAACTACTTGATAAAGGATTCATTAGACCGAGTTTCTCATCTTGGGGAGCTCCGGCGCTATTTGTCAAGAAAAAAAGGACAGAACCTTTTGAATGTGCATCGACTATAGGGGACTAAACAAACTAACTATCAAGAATCGGTATCCTTTACCGAGGATCGACGAATTGTTCGATCAATTACAAGGTTCCAGTTTTTATTCCAAGAATGA
Source organism: Helianthus tuberosus (assembly GCA_030545235.1). Lineage (NCBI taxonomy): Eukaryota > Viridiplantae > Streptophyta > Magnoliopsida > Asterales > Asteraceae > Helianthus > Helianthus tuberosus. Next base: position 15,925,282 of record CM060354.1, on the reverse strand, counting down.
TCTAAGATCTGGATATCATAAGCTGAGGATTCAAGAAGAAAGCATTCCTAAGACAGCGTTTAGGACTCGCTTCGGGCATTACGAGTTCCTTGTTATGCCTTTCGGCTTAACAAACGCTCCCGCCGTGTTCATGGATTTGATGAATCGGGTATGTAAGCCATATCTCGCCAAGTTCGTGATCGTATTCATTGATGACATATTAATATATTCACGAACTGAGGAAGAACATGAACAACACTTGAGAACTATTCTGGAGCTGCTTTAGAAAGAACAATTGTATGCCAAGTTCTCGAAATGCGAATTTTGGATTCACAAAGTACAACTTCTCGGTCATGTGGTGAAGGAGAACAGAATACATGTGGACCCATCTAAAATTAGAAGCCATAAAGAACTGGAATGCTCGAAAGACCCCAACGGAAGTAAGTCAACTTCTGGGATTAGCGGGATATTATCGGAGATTCATTGAGAACTTCCTAAAGTTGCTCAACCGCTAACCTCTCTCACTCAAAAGGATAAAAAGTTCGATTGGGGTGAAAAAAAAAACAAGCAACGGCTTTTTAGCTACTCAAAGACAAACTATGCCAAGCGCGAATCTTATCACTCCCGGACGGTACCGATAACTTTGTGGTGTATTGTGATGCATCGCACCAAGGTTTGGGTTGCGTGTTAAGGCAACGTGAAACAGTCATCTTGTACGCGTCACGACAGTTAAAAGTTTATGAGTAAAACTATACCACTCACGACCTAGCACTAGGAGCAGTGATATTTGCTTTAAAAATTTGGTGTCTTTATCTCTGTGGTTCAATATGTACCATATTCACCGTCCACAAAAGTCTTTAACATATATTCAATCAAAAGGAATTAAACATGCGCCAACGGGGCTGGGCGGAATTGTTGAATGACTATAACTGTGAAATCAAGTACCATCCGGGCAAAGCAAACGTTCTGGCAGATGCTTTGAGCCGGAAAGAACGAGTCAAAACATTACGAGTACGAGCTTTAGAGTTGCCAATTCAAATGAACTTTACTACTTGAGTGCACGATGCACAACAAGAAGCTCTAAAGCCGGAAAACATTCAAGCGGAATCCTTATGGGGATTGGAGAAACAAATGGAAACAAACAAAGATGACACTTTATATTTCAGGGGAAGGTTCTGGATTCCGCATTTTGGCGGTCTACGAAACGTGGTGCTGGATGAAGCACACAAGTCGAGATATTCAATACATCCAGGATCCGATAAAATGTACCAAGATAAAAAAATATATTAATGGTGGCCTAATCTCTAGGGAGATATTGCGACCTATGTTGGGAAATGCCTAACTTGTGCAAAGGTCAAGGCCGAATATCAAAAGCCACCAGGCTTAATACAGTAGCCCGAGATTCCCTTTTGTAAATGGGAACAGATATCAATGGATTTCATTACAAAATTCCCACGGACCACTCGAGGTCATGACGTGATTTGCTTTATCGTTGATTGATTAACCAAGTCAGCTCACTTCTTACCAATTCGCAAGAAAGGTAGTACCGAGAAGTTAGCTGAACTTTACCTTAAAGAGATTGTGGCACCTCATGGAGTGCCTGTTTCAATAATCTCGGATCGAGACGGTCGCTTTGTGTCAAGAATTTGGCAATCATTTCAAGCATCGTTGGATCTCGTTTGGATCTAAGCACAACATTCCATCCGCAAACCGATGGCCAAAGCGAGCGAACCATCCGAACTTTGGAGGACATGCTTCGTGTCTATGTGATGGATTTGGGTGGAAACTGGGATACTCATTTACCTCTGGTAGAGTTCTCATATAATAACAGGTATCACACGAGCATTAAAGCCGCCCCATTCGAAGCATTATATGACGAAAGTGCAGATCACCACTAAGTTGGGCGGAAGTCGGTGACAAACAACTTATTGACCCTAAACTAGTTCAAGAGACTACTGACAAGATATCAAAAATACGAGACCGTATCAAAGCAGCTCGTGATAGATAAAAGAGATACGCGGACAGAAGACACAAACTATTATCCTTCGAGGTCGGAGACAGACTAAAAGTCTTGCCTTGGAATGGTATAGCTAGATTCGGGAAGCATGGAAAACTAAACCCGAGATACATTGGGCCTTTTGAAATTCTGAAAAAGGTTGGTACTGTTGCTTACAAGCAAAAGTTGCCAGGAGAACTCAATAACATACACGACACATTTCATGTGTCGGACCTCAAAAAAAGTCCAACCGTTGAAACAGTTTTCATCCCAGTGGATGAAATTCACGTAGACGGCAAACTCCAGTTTACCAAAGAACCTATTGAGGTTAGGGACTGGAAAGTTCACAAGATAAGCAGAAGTCGTATTAAACTAGTAAAGGTCCGCGGGAACTCGCGTCACGGACCCGAGTATACATGGGAACGTGAAGATCAGATCAAGGAAAAGTACCCCCACCAGTTCGAGAAGACTCCGTTAAAGGATAACTCAACATGAATTTCGGGACGAAATTCTTTTCAACAGGGGGAGAATGTGACAAATGGCAATCAACCGGTGATTCCGTACAATCTAATCATTATTTTAGTATATAATCTCATGCAATTAGCGTAATTTAATTACGCAACTGGACCGTACATTAGATAACAATGTTAGGACAAGAGAACAATACCATAACATATGTTGGTTTTTGTCGTGTCGCGAAATCAATTAAACTATATCCTAAAAGTGTTGGTAGAAAGTGATGTGCGCACTATTCATGCTTACACTATTCATGCTAGCAAAGTTGCTGAAACAAAACGAAATGATGAAAAACGACACACGAATAACATAACTTAGTCCATATATATATATATATATATATATATATGAAAACACTAATGTGAAAACACATCTTTCAAAAATACATAACCTTCCGGTACAACGCCCTAATCTCTAAATCGTCCGTTCGGCTAAAAATATAACAACTTTAACTCGTCCGCACTAATAATTTAGCATTTCCAAGACTCCGGAATAATGAAAAATAATGACAAACACATGAAAACAATATGAGGATATTAATGGGGTGTTCGAAACATAAGCTTTCGGCGCTGCGTTGCAACCCCCACAACTTGTTCGTTTTTGAACCGACAAGCTAGTAAATAACATTTCCAACGCCAAAACAACCAAACGGAAGACATGGCGAACTAGTTAAGCTTATTTTGGGACTCGAAATCACTTCATGCATCATTTGATAGCGGAATAACAACTTGCGACAAACTTTCGTCGGTACGACGCAAAAGTGAGCCGACGACCAAACGGAAAGCATCTAAAGTATCAAAATACCATTTCTACTAGTTTAGTGAACTAGTTAATGTCGATTAATGTTCCGAATTCCTAATTACACCTTAATGGTGCAAATAACCTCTAATCGCCATACTTTACATTATTACCAAAATATCTATATTTTAACAACTTTTATAAAAAATATATATATACATAATACCCCCCTCCTAGTCAATCTCGGTCAAGGTGGGTCCCACCCACAAGATTTTTTGTTGAAAAGTATAGATTACATGTATGGAGAAAGATGTGAAGTATGGTCTTGAAAATTATTACAAATAACATCACCATTCCTCATCATTTAAACCACTTCAAAAATTGCAAACTTCTTCCACCATTGGAGCCCTCATGTTCACGGCTCAAAGAAGAACCACAAACACCATTTTCTTTCACCATAAAATACCACATTCAAGCCTAAATCAACACATTTTAAGAGCATATAAGCATGGTCCAAGCATGAGGAGCATTTAGGGAGTTCTTGGGGAGCTTAATCTTTGTTAATCACCTTGTTTAGCTTGTGCAAAACTGTAAGCCTTCTTTAACCCATTTTAAACTTCTTATTATGTGTAGATTTAAGAAGTACAAGCTGATTATCTTGAAGCTTAAAAAAAATATAACCAAAAACCCTAATCTCAAACTTAATAATCTACTAATCCTAACTTATTATGTGATTATTTGTGTAGATTAGTGTAGCTAGTTGGTGTAATCTGGATGGTTATGTTGATTTTGTTAAGATTAGTGGTATAAAGTCTAGATTTATATTGATCTTGTGGTTTATATCATGTAGTAACTTAAATTAGTGTTAATCTTGCGATGTTACATTTAAAAATGTGATTTAAACATATGTATGTTTAAATCACACAAGATCATCAACTTCAAAGATTATGAGCATTATGTATGTGAACTTTGATTAGTGATTCTTGAAAGATTAAACTTAGAATGATCATGAATCAAGGCTTTTAAAACACTAATGAACTTGATTTTTAACATAAAACAAGTTTATGTAATATTATTTATAAAAAAGTGTGGTATAAAAGTCTTGGAAATTTTTACATAAAGCCTTGGGAATTTTTAAAAGTGAAAAACAAGTATAATCAAGATTATGTAAATAATTAACTTGAAGAATGGATTACTTTAAAATCTTGAAAGATTAACCAAAAGAGATGCTCATGAGAAACTTTGAAGGAATAAGTGTGATTAGTGCTATAAATATGATCTTTGGTGATATTTGGTAATTGTGGTGATTTTTGGAAAATTGATTTGATGAATTAAACGCGTTTTGAAAACGTGAGAAACGCCATAGTTTAGGGGAAACTATGGCGAAATTTTCTAAAATCATAATCATGATTAAACGGGGGTTAAAGTGTGATTAAAATGTTTAATCGTACTTAAGGATTTTAATCATGCTTAAACGAACTTTTTGGTGAAAAGTTTAAGTATTAAAACCCCTAAATAAGTTCCTAAATACTTATAAGGATTTTTATAAGTTTAAAGTGAAACTTATAAATATATATATTTTTACGGAACTATATATATTTAGAAAACTCATCAAGGTGTATAGATTATGTGTTAAGTGTAACACCCCAACCCGGAAGGGCTGATGTGTCACAATAACAGTGATATCATAAACAAAAGTCATAATTCCATTTATTTATTTGACAAGGATACAACCACACGACAATTTAACTTAAGGTTAATATACAAGCGAAGACATCCGACTTGATTAACTAATATTTCAGATTTATTCCTAGACTTTATTCTTCTCTCTTTTCCCCGCCCAAAGTAACCTGCTGACCTGTAAATACAAAATTTATACGGAATGAGCCGAATGCTCAGTACGGAATTATAGGCTCAAAGAACAAATAACGCTTTATATGCAATGTTATTCGGAGGAAACTTATTTTCGAAAATGATACGATGCAAGAACATAATTTCATAATTATATCTTACGGATGTACCCATGAGCAAACTGAAAACGTGACAATACACAGGTAGCTACTCCTGCATACTTATCACACGAGATGGCCAGTTGGCATACCTGCTATCCACCTCATTAACTTAATTTCTAGGATCGATCCATACGCCTCCTAGTAGCTTTGTACCACACTTGTACCTAGGGACGCCGTGAACTAATCTCACCGTCACAGATGGAGCACATGCTGTTGATGCCGCAACAACATGCTCGTGGGACACTCCACGAGAAGCGATACTCAGGGTATCAGACTACAAATGGTCTTATTCACATAACTTATAAAACTTATTTTCATAACAGAACGGAACATATATTGGAACATGCGATAATGAGTACAACTAACATAATATTATCGCATGACATGAAAGCTTAAATCAAATGATTAGAATAGAATTCGAACAGACTGTCAAATGAATCGATACTCAAAGACGTGAAGAGTTTTAAAAATATATAGTAATTTAGTGGGTTATAACAATTTGAATATGAAGCAATAAGGAGTGGGGTAAGGATCTGTACCTTAAAAATTCCAAAGTTATGCTACCTTGTGATAATATTTCAGATTTATACGGCAGAGTTTAGACTACTGATTAGTCTTTTAACCTAATTTAAATAACATGCATACAAACTAGGTTAGTAACTTAATACCGCATTTACGATAACTCACGAGATCAAATTCTCACAACGAACGACAAAGTGCGATACTTAAACATCCATCGAATTAACGACGAACGACAAAGTACGATACTTAAACTCATCCATCGAATTAACGACGAACGACAAAGTATAACCCTAATGTGGGCAGCACTTAAACATCCATTGGATATATTGATCGATCGGACAATGAATCGTATCAGCGATTGAGTTATTACCCTGTTCTGCAGCACCCCCCTACTAATTAGTGTTTAGTGTGTGTTATTGGTGATAAACAGAACATAACTCGGTGTATTTTGTGAATTTCTTCGTCGTTTTTGTGCCCAGAATCAAGTCCCAAGCTCCTGTATTTATAGGTGAATTTTGACCCTTAGGCGGCCCGCGTGAGAATTAAGCTTAACTTGAGGCGGCCCGCGAGAGAACTTATTTTATGTATAGGGTTGCCACGTGTGGGACTAGGCTAGCTGAGTCGACGAAATCATTAAATTCAACTACGTCCGCAAGTTATTAAGATAATCGTTAAGTAGGGAATACCCCCCCTGAGTTTTAGGGGCCCTAATCCTGATTCTGAAAATTCTGAAAATTCTAGGGTTTGTACAGAATTACTTGGGTGTTTTAATTAGGGTTTCCTAGTGGGTAATTTATAATTAAAATAATAGTTTTGGTTGATATACAGAAAGATAGATCATAATATAAATATATATTATTATTATTCTTTTATTTTCTAGAATAATGATTTTTAAATTTAGGGTTATTACAACTATTACCCCCTTAAAAGAAATTTCATCCTCGAAATTTCTCAAACATATCGTATAAGTAACAGAAACGAAATTTTCATAGCAGAGTTACTAATTTATATAACCAGAATCTCCTAACCACACATGTGTATCTGAAATTCATAACTAAGGTCATGACTATACTTGTCAATTTCCTTATATATGTGCCCTAATGGTCCTTCTATAACGTATCTTAATAAAATATCTTACCGTATGATAAGTCAATAGAGACTTACAGATACTTAGAGTGACTATTAGTACTGATATTTCCTACATAGATATGCTTAGTCATAACTAAAATATATTCACATAAGGTAAAGCATAAATGACCGTAAACAGAAACAAATGAACATATATCAAAGAGCAAGATTTACCGTTACTCGACTAAAATTCTATTACTAGAATTGATTAAGGTATAGAGAACGAATTGATTCTTCAGATTCCCATGTTGCTTCGTGTTCAGAGTGATTTTTCCAAAGGACTTTAACAAACGGAATTACTTTCCTACGCAAAACCTTTTCTTGTCGATCTAAGATGGCTTCTGGTTCCTCTTCGTAGGACAAATCCTCGTGAATTGTAAGTAACGGATAACTAATGACATGGAGTGGATGATAATTATATCCTCTTAACGAGGAGACATGAAAAACGTTATGAACGTGAGAGAGTTGAGGCGGTAAAGCCAGTCGATATGACACTTCTCCAACTCTTTCAAGGATTTCAAACGAACGCCACGCCAAGGTGATACCTTTAAGAAAACGTGGTCGCCAATTTTAAATTCGAGTGGTCGTCTATCTTGATCTGCATAGCTCTTTTGTCTGCTCTGAGCTTCTTTCAGTTTTTCTCGTGCCATAGTGATTTTTTCATTTGTAATCTGAACTAGTTCTGGTCCTTCAATAATATTTTCTCCAACTTCATCCCAGCAGATCGGTGCGCGACATTTTCGACCGTACAAAAGCTTAAAAAGGTGCCATGCCAATACTTGCTTGCCAACTATTGTTGTAAGCGAACTCAACAAGGCATAGATATTCATCCCAGTTTCCAGACCATTCAAGTACACATGCTCGGAGCATGTCTTCTAAGGTCTGAATCGTACGTTCTGACTGTCCGTCTGTTTGTGGATGGAAAGCCGTACTAAACTTCAGTCGTGTTCCCCAAGCTGCCTGAAAACCTTTCCAAAACCGTGAGGTGAAACGTGGGTCTCTGTCAGAAACAATGGAAGATGGTGTGCCATGGAGTCGAATAATCTCTTGAAGAAATATTTCGGATAACTTACTAACCGAAATTCCTTGCTGAATTGGTATAAAATGTGCTGACTTTGACAATCTATCAACAACAACCCATACAACATCATTCTTCTTGAATGTCTTAGGCAAACCGGTAACAAAATCCATTGTGATCTTATCCCATTTCCATATGGGAATATCCAATGGCTGCAATAGACCGCTTGCTCGTTTGTGTTCAATTTTCACTTGTTGGCAAGTGAGGCATTTACTTACGTATCGAGCAACGTCTTCTTTCATGCCATTCCACCATAAATTCTGTCTTAAGTCTCGATACATCTTGGTAGATCCTGGGTGAATTGAAAATGGTGAGCTGTGAGCTTCGGCTAACAATGACTCACGAAGGGTGGAGTCATCGGGTACACAAAGTCTCTTACCACACCAAATTACCCCATGATGATCTATACTAAAGACAGATTGCTTACCCACCTCGAGATTTTGCACAATTGCCCATAGTTCTCCATCTTGCTTTTGTGCATCTTTGATCCGTGATATGAGGTCGGGTTCAATCTGCATTCTAGCTAGATATCCATCAGTTTTACTAATCTGAAGCCAAATGTTCATCCTTTCAAGATCCCTCCTAATATGAGGCTGAATTTGTAAGCAAGATATAGTCCCAGAATTCTTTCGGCTCAATGCGTCAGCTACAACATTGGCTTTACCTGGATGGTATTGAATATTTAAGTCGTAATCTTTTAAAAGTTCTAACCACCTTCTTTGCCTCATATTTAGCTCCTTCTGCGTAAATATGTACTTGAGGCTCTTGTGGTCAGTAAAGATGTCACAACTTTCACCATACAGATAGTGTCGCCAAATCTTAAGTGCAAAGACGACTGCGGCTAGTTCTAAATCATGTGTAGGGTAGTTAACTTCATAAGGCTTCAACTGACGGGAGGCATAAGCGATAACCTTTCCATGTTGCATTAGCACACAACCTAATCCTTTCTTTGAGGCATCACTATAGACTTGGTAACCTCCTGATCCAGAAGGGAGAGCGAGTATCGGAGAGGATACGAGTCGCTTCTTCAATTCTTCAAAGCTTTTCTCTTGTTCCTCATTCCATGAGTACTTTACCCCTTTCCTTAGGAGTTTTGTGAGTGGTAAAGCAATTACCGAGAATCTTTCAACAAATCGTCGGTAATAGCCAGCAAGACCCAAGAAACTTCGTATTTCGGTAACAGAAGTGGGTCTTGGCCATTTTGTAATAGCTTCAACCTTTGTTGGGTCTACCATAATTCCCTCTGCTGATATAACATGACCTAGAAATGCCACTTGGCTAAGCCAAAAGTCACATTTGGAAAACTTAGCGTACAACTTCTCATGCCGCAAGATTCCAAGTACTGCATGTAGATGTGCTTCATGCTCTTCACGACTCTTAGAATACACCAGAATGTCATCGATAAAGACAATAACGAATTTGTCTAGGAATTTGTGAAACACACGATTCATCAAATCCATGAAGACTGCGGGTGCATTAGTTAGCCCAAAGGGCATAACCAAAAATTCGTAATGACCATATCGAGTACGAAAGGCGGTCTTGGGAACATCATCATTCTTAATCTTTAGCTGATGGTACCCGGACCTCAGGTCGATTTTTTTGAGAAGAACTGAGCCCCCTGAAGTTGATCAAAGAGATCATCAATGCGAGGCAGAGGATACTGATTACGAATAGTAATCTTGTTCAACTCTCGGTAGTCAATACATAAGCGCATACTACCGTCTTTCTTTTTCACAAATAAGACCGGAGCACCCCAAGGTGAAACACTAGGTCTTATGAATCCTAGATCTAACAATTCTTGCAATTGTTCCTTCAACTCCTTCAGTTCCATTGGAGCCATACGGTATGGAGCTTTAGAAATAGGTTCGGCGCCAGGAATCAAGTCGATGGTGAATTCTACCTGACGGTCAGGTGGTAATCCTGGTAGTTCATCTGGAAATACATCAGGATATTCACGAACAATGGAGTGGCTATCGATACTCTTAACACTAGCGGAAGTATCCTTAATCGATGCTAGGAATCCAGCACGGCCGTTGGATAAGAATTTTTGAGCTGTGAGTACAGAGATAATTTTAAGAAATTTATGAGCTTGAATTCCCTGATATATAATATCAGGATGATGAAGATCACCGAATATAACATGGCGAGAATGACAATCTATAGTTATGCGATGTCGAGACAACCAATCTATCCCTAGAATAACATCAAAGTCATATATATGTATTGGAAATAGGTATGCCTTACACACAATAGATTCAATACGGATCGGACAATCTTTATATACGGAAGTGATTATGGATGAATTTTCCATGGGAGTGGAAATGGTTAAAGTATGATTTAAGAGAGTTGGTCTTATCGGAATGTACTTAGTAAACGAATGGGATACTAAAGAATGGGTCGCTCCTGTATCGAAAAACACATAGATACTACGTTCACCAAGCTGAAGGATTCCAGATACAGTACCTGGGGCATTAGCAGCTTCAGTTGCAGAAAGTGTGAAAACTCTTTCTCTAACATTGGGTTGGTTGTTCTTCTTAGTATCTTTCTTAGGACATTCCTTGATCCTGTGTCTAGTTTGGCCACATCTAAAGCATGCTCCTGTACCTCGGTGACATACGCCCTGATGTCTCTTACCACAAGTATTACATAGAGGATATGTAATTTGATTCGGTTTTTGTTTTTGGAATTTAGAGATCCATATGTCTATACTATAGGTATTATGGTTCGTGGTATTCTCACGAATTTCTTCACCAGAGACTGGATTCGTGTTATTACGTTCTGGATGACGAGTTTGTTGAATAACGACCTCAGCTGTTTGAGCAACAAGGTTTGGAAGCAACCCGGCAACAGCCTCGTTGATAGCATTAATTACGTTTAGATCAACTGGAGTCTCATTTGAAGAAGTGTTGTTACGCAGATGGTTAGTACGAATACTCCTACGTAGCGGACGACGAGGAGGCATATCTATACGAATAGACAAAGGAATTAAACCAAATAAGAGACCAAGTTGAATCCTGTCATAGATATCTACCCATTCCTCACAGGTTTTTATTACTATCTTCAAGTTTTCTACAGGAAAGAGCCTTTGCTCTGATACCATAGCTGTAACACCCTAACCCGGAAGGGCTGACGTGTCACAATAACAGTGATATCATAAACAAAAGTCATAATTCCATTTATTTATTTGACAAGGATACAACCACACGACAATTTAACTTAAGGTTAATATACAAGCGAAGACATCCGACTTGATTAACTAATATCTTCAGATTTATTCCTAGACTTTATTCTTCTCTCTTTTCCCCGCCCAAAGTAACCTGCTGACCTGTAAATACAAAATTTATACGGAATGAGCCGAATGCTCAGTACGGAATTATAGGCTCAAAGAACAAATAACGCTTTATATGCAATGTTATTTGGAGGAAACTTATTTTCGAAAATGATACGATGCAAGAACATAATTTCATAGTTATATCTTACGGATGTGCCCATGAGCAAACTGAAAACGTGACAATACACAGGTAGCTACTCCTGCATACTTATCACACGAGATGGCCAGTTGGCATACCTGCTATCCACCTCATTAACTTAATTTCTAGGATCGATCCATACGCCTCCTAGTAGCTTTGTACCACACTTGTACCTAGGGACGCCGTGAACTAATCTCTCCGTCACAGATGGAGCACATGATGTTGATGCCGCAACAACATGCTCGTGGGACACTCCACGAGAAGCGATACTCAGGGTATCAGAGTACAAATGGTCTTATTCACATAACTTATAAAACTTATTTTCATAACAGAACGGAACATATATTGGAACATGCGATAATGAGTACAACTAACATAATATTATCGCATGACATGAAAGCTTAAATCAAATGATTAGAATAGAATTCGAACGGACTGTCAAATGAATCGATACTCAAAGACGTGAAGAGTTTTAAAAATATATAGTAATTTAGTGGGTTATAACAATTTGAATATGAAGCAATAAGGAGTGGGGTAAGGATCCGTACCTTAAAAATTCCAAAGTTATGCTACCTTGTGATAATATTTCAGATTTATACGGCAGAGTTTAGACTACTGATTAGTCTTTTAACCTAATTTAAATAACATGCATACAAACTAGGTTAGTAACTTAATACCGCATTTACGATAACTCACGAGATCAAATTCTCACAACGAACGACAAAGTGCGATACTTAAACATCCATCGAATTAACGACGAACGACAAAGTACGATACTTAAACTCATCCATCGAATTAACGACGAACGACAAAGTATAACCCTAATGTGGGCAGCACTTAAACATCCATTGGATATATTGATCGATCGGACAATGAATCGTATCAGCGATTGAGTTATTACCCTGTTCTGCAGCACCCCCTACTAATTAGTGTTTAGTGTGTGTTATTGGTGATAAACAGAACATAACTCGGTGTATTTTGTGAATTTCTTCGTCGTTTTTGTGCCCAGAATCAAGTCCCAAGCTCCTGTATTTATAGGTGAATTTTGACCCTTAGGCGGCCCGCGAGAGAACTTATTTTATGTATAGGGTTGCCACGTGTGGGACTAGGCTAGCTGAGTCGACGAAATCATTAAATTCAACTACGTCCGCAAGTTATTAAGATAATCGTTAAGTAGGGAATACCCCCCCTGAGTTTTAGGGGCCCTAATCTTGATTCTGAAAATTCTGAAAATTCTAGGGTTTGTACAGAATTACTTGGGTGTTTTAATTAGGGTTTCCTAGTGGGTAATTTATAATTAAAATAATAGTTTTGGTTGATATACAGAAAGATAGATCATAATATAAATATATATTATTATTATTCTTTTATTTTCTAGAATAATGATTTTTAAATTTAGGGTTATTACATTAAGTGTATGTATTTAGACAAGATTATGGTGATCTAAATAATACACAAAGTATACCAAGAAAATACTTGTAAGATAACAAGTATAAATACCACATAAATACATATACACAATATCTGTCACACCCCAACTGATGGCGGAAACATCGGGGTGAGGCGCTGAGCAAAACAGATTGTACAGGAGAATCCATAACAACTATAATTACCAAATATTTAACGTCATGTCCGATACCATAACATATCAAGAAAAACAGTTATTACAGACATAGTTTCTCAAAGACAAATATTGTTCTGACAACTCATAAATTACTTAGTTTGTTTCTAGACTCTCCTAGCTTGATGCCACAGAGATCAGCAAAATATAGCAAGCATCCTAAACACCTGTCACATACGTTAAAATAGGTCAATACACATAGTGTAAAGGTGAGCATACAAGTTTAATAGTATAATAGTAGCGAAAGCGGTTTACGCATAACCCGCATGTAACACGTAGAAATGTGAAGCATGTAAGCTATCGACAATGAAATATGCAAGGACATGACTGCGAGTTGTAGAATGCGCAACACATATCACCACCGTGACACGTGAAGTAAAACCCTTAACAACCCCTGTCCATGACAGGTGCTGAGTCCAAACTATAGTACTATCGTTGCTAAGGTGTCAGGCATCAATCACTATGTAAACATAACATACAAGCATTCATCGAATAACACGTATAACATGCAGAGCGGTTAGCGTATAAAAGTAGTTGCATTGTGTGTCGAAGTGATTTGATACAAGTAACGTATGTAACACCCAAAAGTGTGTAAAGCAAAAAGGGTTCGAGTATACTCACAGATCGTGTTTAATGAATAAACACAGTCTTGGATTGAAGGGAGCGCTGGAGAGATTAGCCTGATCACAATACGACAGTATAAGCGTTGAAGAGTGCGTGAAATAGTGCGTCAAGTGGAACGAGTGACGAACAGTGATACGATCGGATGACCGTCCAGACGGATGGTTATCCGGACGGATGACCATTCGGTCGGAGGGGCATTCGTTTGGGAAGGATGTGTTTGTGTATTGTTTGAACTTTGAAGTTTTCGTTGTTGCATTTATAAAAGTGAGAAGTATCTCTATATATCCAGCCATCCGGTCGGATGGTCATCCGGACGGATGGCCGTTCGATCCGATGGTGATTCGTTTGAGTAGAAGTTACAAAGAACTACATCTCCCGTCCGGGTAGTCATTCGATCGAATGGTCGTCCGATCAGATGACTATTCATTTGGAAGCTGATATTCTGTTGTAACCCCCGACCCCTGCCCAGGAGTAGGCGGCCGCAAGCTACTCAGAGCGGGTGATATCGGTGTTTATTAATTTGGCAGAGGAATACATCAGGACCGTAGTTAGGAAATATTGTATCAGAGTAAAACACCTCATTTTATAATTAATAAATATATTGGGATAAACCCAAGTTTCCATTACAAACATGTTTATAGGGATAAACCCTATTTATTGAAAACAAAATGTCTTGCTTATTTAGGTAACTTTTATAGCCACTATCCCAAGCCTTCAGTGCTCTCCAGCTGGCTTCTATTGGGCTTTCATATTATGTTACCTGAAACGCGTTTTAAAACATTTTGTCAGCAAGAAATACTGGTGAGTGAATCCCAGTTTAATCAAAACAGGTTTTATCAATTTACAGCATTGAAGGTGATCTCGCAATTACATTTGTTTATATTTCTAATTTAATTACCACCCACGGTACTGTCAATCCATGACTGGTGGTAATGTTACTACTCACAATGTAGTAACAAATGTTGTATACAAAACCCCAACATACCGACGATAATTGTAAAATACAAATACTTAATCACTGTTCAATATAATTTAAAACATTTGAGGTTTTGTAAAAACAGTTTACAAAAGGTTTCACAAAAAGAAGATTACTCACATTGCAAGTTTAGATAATACTATGGCTTCCTGAGAATCTACTGATTATTATCTATTAAATCAAATAATTCACACGTGTTAGTAAATAACCCAATTCAATTTAACCGTACAACTCGAGACAAAATTCCAATGACTGAGTCGGGCGGAACCGACATGCATTACGGAGATTCTAAATCAATCGGGTGTACACACGAGACATAATTCCAATGACTGAGTCGGGCAGAGCCGACATGCATTACGGAATCCTAAATCGATCGTGCAGGGTAATAGCAAGGTTATAGTACTTACAACGAGGCAAAGCTTCGCTATATAGTGGGTATTAAGCTCGGGCATAATTTCTATTATAAAGAAAGTTGAGAGAGAATTCGGAAATGAACGACGATCAAATGAGCCCTGGCCCCCCTTATATAGGTTGTTTGAGGGGTCTGTCGAGCCCCGCGACAGCCAAGGCTTAAGCCTTCGTGGCCCGCGAGAGCCCCTAAGGAGGCCATAGCTTTGACTTGTCAGCTGACTAGCCTTACCATGTGTCTGCCACATGGCACGCCACATTTCCGGATAAGAATGAGGACGTCGCGCCCCGCTACAGATTAAAAGTTCTCCGTCGCGGCCCGCGAGCGACTGCTGGATCTTGTTTTTGTTGATTTTTACAAGTGTAGGGTTATTCTGGGTCTGGTTTTCACGTACGGGGTATAGTTAGGGACATTTAGGGTGTATAAAAATATTTTTAGGAGGGTTGTTATATCCTCCCCACCTTGTTTTGGATCTCGTCCTCGAGATCTACTAGAACAGGTGTGGGTATTTCCTTTGCATCTCTGGTTTGAGTTCCCATGTGTATTTCGGTCCTCTTTTGGAATTCCATTTCACTTTGACCAGAACTAATCCCTTATGTTTAAGATTCTTGATCCTTCTATCTTTAATTTGAATGGGTTTCTCGATAAACTTGAGTTTCTCATTTACCTCTATGTCCTTAAGAGGTATTACTAATGATTCGTCTGCTAAACACTTTTTGAGATTACTTACATGAAATACATCATGTATTCCTGCCATTTCCTCTGGCAGTTGTAGCTGATAAGCTACAGGTCCTATTTTTTTAATAATCTCAAAAGGTCCAACATACCTAGGGCTTAGCTTCCCTCTCTTAATAAATCTGACTACTCCTTTCCATGGAGAGACTTTTAACAATACTTTATCTCCTACTTGAAACTCCAATGGTTTTCGTCTGTTATCAGCATAACTCTTTTGACGATCTTGTGCTGCTTTTAGTCTTTACTTGACTTGAATTATCTTATCTGTTGTTTTCTGCACTATTTCTGGTCCAGATAATTGTTTTTCTCCAATCTCTACCCAGCAGACTGGAGTTCTGCACTTTCGTCCATAAAGTACTTCAAATGGTGCAGCATTAATACTAGTATGATAGCTGTTATTGTAGGAAAATTCTATTAATGGTAAATGGTCGTCCTAATTTCCTCCGAAATCAATTACACAAGCTCTAAGCATATCTTCCATAGTCTGGATTGTCCTTTCGCTTTGTCCGTCTGTCTGTGGATGGTAAGCTGTGCTTAGATTCAACTTGGTTCCTATTGCCTTTTGGAAACTTGTCCAAAAGTGAGAAGTAAAATGGCTATCTCTATCGGATACGATAGACAAAGGAATTCCATGAAATGAAACTACTTCATTTACATATAGCTTGGCTAACTGTTCCATACTGAAAGTTTCCTTCATAGGTAAGAAATGAGCAGATTTAGTTAATCTGTCTACAATCACCCAGATTTTATCATTTCCTTTTCTTGTCTTGGGTAATTTGGTAACAAAGTCTTGTAAGACCCTAAAATGTAATAACTAAAAAACGACGCAACGGAAGTATGAGCTCAAAAATTTCTTTATTCCTTAACGACATTACATACGTAAGGGTCAATTTTAACTGTCATAAGTCTTATAAAGAATTTTTACAACATTCATTCTTAAATTAATACTTCAAGACGATACATAATTTAAACCGTGTGAGTACTCTTCCGTACAACCCTTGCTCCGTGGCTCGATCAACGCTTGCTTATCTTCGGTAGTGGTAGCAGAAATCCGTACGATACCTGTAGACATCACATACATCTTAACCATTAGTCATTAACACATCATACAACATTATTATATGTAATAGGAAGTCGTATAAAAATCCTTGATGTAAACTTGGGTCCATTCAAACATATTCTTAAATCCTCTCATTCCAATTTCGGCTTCAATTTCCTCATTAACCTGACGATCTCATACCTGCATTTCATTCCAATTCTCAAAGCACAACATTAGTAATTGTTAATGCCAAATGTGTTGAATCCATTCCGTCATACGTTTATAACATCTTCCTTTCTTAGATGTATGCATTCCTAGATTCGTACGTACATACAAACATATATACCTACAAATATACGCACCCATTCATACACATATACATTCCTACGAGCTCACACATACCACTATTACTTCACATAATCTATGTTTCTTTCCATGGTCACAACTTTCCATAATATAAAATTTATACTTATCGTCCTACATACCTACTCGTTCCTAGGCATGATTACTTATAGAATTCCTTCACTAACACTAAGGAAAAATCCATACTCACGTTATCCGGAGGCTCATATCATCACTTACATTCAAAACCGACTTTAATATAAGTCTTGAAACATTGAAAATTATTTAGAGCATCAAGTCCGAATACGAAATCGAATAAGAAAACAAAGATTTTCAGCTGTTGTCTTCCTCGCGGGGCACGACAGATGCATCCCTAGCTTTAGCGGGGCGCGACAACTATCGCGTTACACGACCGTGATGCAGGTTCATCGTCGCGTGGTGCGACGCCCTGATTTCGACAGAAGGTGCCATATTTTTGCTGCAC
Source organism: Helianthus tuberosus (assembly GCA_030545235.1). Classification (NCBI taxonomy): domain Eukaryota; kingdom Viridiplantae; phylum Streptophyta; class Magnoliopsida; order Asterales; family Asteraceae; genus Helianthus; species Helianthus tuberosus. The sequence continues at coordinate 15,907,613 of CM060354.1, read as the reverse complement.
ATTTGCCCAGCAATGATTTAACCAAAATTCCAACTTCTAAGATTCATAACATTTGATCTACATGTCCAAATTACATAATTCTTGTTTCTTTACATCCGTAATTTAATTACGAATCCAATTATCACCTCGGGTCGCATCAAGAGTTGATTTATAAGCATATGGCTTATAAATCCTTTATACCATTATTCGACCCGTTTTACCCTACTAATTTACCTTCGTACAATATCTCCCCGTTACACCAAAATAACATTTACCTTAATACTTTCATTCATTTCCGAATCCTTGCATAAATTTTCCACACCCATAAGTATTATATTCTACATACATACTAAGAAGTGAGCCGGAATCACTTACCTCATGCGTCCAAGTTCGTGCATAACTTCCGTATTTACCTTTGACCCATTGGCCTTCCATGCTCGTGTCCATGTTGACATAGCACCTACCCTCTCATGTTATCATCAACACATTCTTGTTAGCATACACCATCGTACTTGATAACGAGCATACATTTGCATAGTTTCACATTCAACTTGCAATAATCATTCCTAATAAGCATACGACATGTATCCAATTTCACATCCTTTCAAACCCCTATAATCCTTCATGTCATCCCATTTATCACATATTTATATACCATGTACCATACTATCATCTAAAATCTTATAATTACAACAACAAGTCTAGCAATGTTTCTTGCACGTAGTTGACTTTCCAAAGTCAACGGTTTATCATCTTAACTTTCGGCTTAATCTCATATACTCATGACATCATAATAGGCTACACAATCGACACTATATATGATTTCCTACTCATAACGAAATATGTTTAGAACCACGTGTTCATCTAATTATTTACACATACTCCTTTACATACACATACTTTCACATGTTAACGCTTTATGATTCTTCAAATGGAAATATCATCTACGGTAACAATACAACATAATCCCAACATTATCCATTCTAATAAGTTCATACATTTCACATCTTATACCCGTTCACTTTTAATCACCATAATTCAATCACCCAAATACACGGTGAACATCTCATCGTTTAAGCACAAGGTACAAGTCCCTAATGCATAATTTTGACCAAATCATACATTCAATCCGAATTCTCATATGGACTCCATCTAAAGCACACTTCACATATTAGTTTGCTAACAATTACATCATAATCACTTTCTATATGTATTTACTTACAACTTACATACAATTTCACAAATTTGTTCTCTTAGGCATTTCATCGAACACTTGGCGGGTTTCGCATTTGTGAAACATTATGTACAAGCTTTTAAAGCATGATTCCTACTAATTCTTCATATAACTTATTATTAATCAATCAAATTCATAGCAATCTTTCATCCTACACCACATTTGTCTATCAAAAGCTATCATATAATACCTTGCACATCACAAAATCACAATATAATATCTACAATTTCATCATGATCATCCTCTTCACATACATGCAATGGGTTTCATTCTAATTCATCCATATAACTAAAATTTAACCATGATTTAACTTCAACATAATAGCATTAACAAGTATTCATTCTAACTTCAACCAAATTTCACGGATTAAACATAACCCACTTCATACAAGGTTACCAATCTAAATTTTAGAACATACCTCATGATCCCCTTGTGTAGGTGATCACTAATTTCGTGTTTAATCATAAGTTTGAGCTCCACTTTTCCTTCAATTTGAAGCTTCTTCATGAACTAGGGTTTGAACCCTTGTTCTTTTCTTGCTCATGGACATCGACACACGAAATACTATGTGTGTGTGTGTGGTTTTTAATTTTTATTTATTAAACTCTTGTTTCCTTTTAATGGTTTTGTCCTGTTAGGGATTGAATTTCTAAACATATGGATCACGGATCCTCAAGTGCAGCCAGGATCACGGATCCTTAGTTCAGTTTGAATTAAGGATCCTCAGAAGACGTTGCAGGACTAAGGATCCAGGATCCTCATTATTATCCTAATACTAACAATTGTTTCCATCATTTTTGAACTTGTTTTGCAGGAGTATTCGAATAGGACTTGGTCCAACCGAGATTCTAGGGGAATATGCTTCATGATTCTCCACGTGCATGAGCTCTTCGATCGTTATGGTGATCGTGGGGGACTTGCACCTTATTCGGATAGTTTGTTAGTTAGATAATTTCTATTTTTAAAAGGGGATAACAAGATTTATTATGATTATTATTAGCAACACAACTGCACTACACTCGAGCTCTCAAGAACTCTTTGCGATTACACACTTTTGCACTATAGTGATCCTTGTACCAAGCTTTTTATCATCCCGATTTGTAAACTTTATTTGTTTAATATAGTTGGTGATCGGTAGTTTCCATCACCCGAGGTTTTTTGTGCCGGAGATCATACATTGATCAAGGGCTTTTTCCTCGTATAAATCCTTGTGTTCACCATTCATTCGTTCTTCGTACATTTGATCATTTAACCAAGCATCACACCTCACAAAATCAGATTTGGTTGCATTATCCTTGTGTGATTTTTGACCAAAACAGTTTGGCGCCCACCATGGGGCAATCGGTGCTTCATTCTTGAAAAATTTTGTTCATTTCATTCATTTCTGTTCATAACCTTCAACTACATGGCTTCTCAAGCGAAGAACACTTCAAGCTCCATGCCGGCGATCACCTCTTCACAGGGCATTCCACCTTTGCCTCCTATTCCTTCTGGATCCCAGAAGAATGCTGAGAATGCTGCGAAGAAACAAACCCCCGTTTTCTTAAAATCAATTACTGTTGTTTCTTCTAGTCCTACTAACAATAATCTTTATTCTTTGATTTTGCAGATGAAGGATTACATGCAGAAGCAGGATAGAACTAATGACAGGATCCTTCAAGAAATTGATGAGATCAAGAAATTGAAGAGGTCAGCAGAGGATCACTCTCCATTGGTGCCGAGATCACTGAATTTCGACACTCCAGCCACAACCACCCAGCACTCTACAGCATCAGGTGTCCAGTACCAGGGTGGATCATCGAGTATGCGTTATGGATCATCGGCAATGACTCAGGCTCAAGGATCCTACTTTCAGCCTTCAGGATCCTCTCTTCAGCCTCAAGGATCCTTCTTCCAGCATCAAGGATCCTTCACTAGTTCAGAAGGATACATGGGGACGCAGACAGTTCAAGGATCCTACTCTCAGTATCCAGGATCCTCATCTCAGGTTCAAGGATCCTCGTCTCAGGGTCAAGGATCCTCATCTCAGGCTCATGTATCCATGGATTATCCTCCAAGACCCCCAGCTTCGGTGTATCAAGGATCCAACATATTTCAGGATCAAGGATCCTTAAGAAGTGTACAACCCAGAAGTTCAGAGATTCACTTGGGAGACTTCATACTTATGAAAACTATTGCTTCATCTGGTCCCACAATCATGCCAGAATCGCACCAATATGGATTCACATCAGGAATCCCAACCTTGAATCCATCAGGAGGTAACACTTTAAATACTTCTTATAATGCTAACCATGGCTTTGTGCAGAATACATGAATCAACCAAGTTATGGCTAGGGAATTGCAAAAACTCAAGGATATGATATCCAGCGTTCTAGGAGTGGTTAAGCCCATTCCTGAAATTCTAGATGGGAGTCACAAGATATCTGGTTTTGCACCACCTATTTGTGATGCAGAGATACCGAAGAGGTTTCAGGCACCAAACATGAAGTTGTATGATGGCTCAACTGATCCAGAAGAGCATGTAGCTCAGTACTGAGAAAGAATGGAGATCAATCCTATTCCTGAGAGGTTAAAAGAAGCATGTCTATGCAAGGGTTTCAGATCCACACTGACAGGATCAACTCTTAAATGGCTGCTAAGTCTTCCCCCTTACTCTATTACTTCATTTGCTAATCTAGTTAATTTGTTTAATAGCCAATTCTCGTGTAGTAGGAGATTTGAACGATTAACTAGTGATCTATATAGGGTAACAAAAGGTCAAAATGAATCACTTAGAGCTTATATCACTAAATTCAGTAGAGAATCCTTAGAGATTCCTAATTTGGATATTGCTACGACTGTAGAAGCTTTCAAAATGGGTTTACTTAAGGATTCACAATTCTATGATGATCTTGTCATGACCCCTTGCAGGAATCTTGAAGAAGTAAGAACCAGGGCCCTTAGATTCATCCGTTTAGAGGATGATAAAATGATCCAAGAAAGACTGTCAGGATCCTCAAAGCAGGAAAAGCAAGGATCCTACTTCAGGAAGAACAAATCCAAATCATATAACAAGTCTGATAATCAAAATATGCATGCAGTGGAGCAAGAAAAGGATGATGAAGATTATCCACCCATTTCTGAATATTGCTTTGTTGTTGATAATAATAAACTAATCCTTGCAATGCAGAACTTAGGTGACAAAGCAAGATGGCCCAGAAAGAGTGATAAGCCAGCTGCCACAAAAGATAAATCCAAATGGTGTGCATATCATGAAGATTTCGGTCATCTCACTGATGAATGCATAGCACTCAGAAAAGAGATTGGTTACCTGTTAAGCAAAGGACATTTGAAGGAGCTATTTGGAAGAAAAAGTCAAGGATCCATGATCCTGAAAAGATTCCAAAAAGAGCCCCCTGCTCCCCCAGCTGATGCATAAATTATCAAATTCATATATGGTGGATCAGACATATGTGGCACTTCCTTTTCAGCAGCCAAGAGGCATGCTAAAGAGACAAAAATGGATAATGGGGATAGGCCCATTCGAACCTCAATCCTTACACAGGGGAAAGTTATATCCTTTGATGAGGATGATCGGGTGGATATTCAGGATCCTCATCATGATGGTCTTGTTATTACTTTGTTTATATCTAATCATTTTGTTCGCAGGATTCTGATAGATGGTGGAAGCTCAGTGAACATCATTCAACTTGATGTCCTTAAGAAGATGAACATCCCTGAATCAGAAATTATCCCAAGATCATCAGTTCTTGTGGGGTTCAGTCATGGTTGCAAAAGTCGCTAGGCGCTCCCTAGTCGGTCAACCGGGGAGTTGAGAGTATCCGGGCTAGGCGGAGAGTACTCGGGGAGTACTCGGACATGTTAAATTATAAAGAAATTAGTTTTAGGAAATTAAATATATGTCAAATAACATAAATTTACTAATATCTATAACAAAATAAGTGAAAATGATATTCATTCTTCAATATGATAGGCATAGAAATTATGTCTTATTATTTTTTTTAAGTCAAACTCGGCCCGAGTTAACCTACTAGATATGATTTTGGCCGAGGTTGACCGCGTTTGACCGATTCCGAGTAACTAGGCGGAGTCAAAGAAAGTCGTCTCGGCAGCCTACCTTGTAGCGACTACTCGGGGAGTACTCGGCCTTGGAAACCTTGTTTTACAACTATTGGTTCAGTGGAGAAACCAAGAACACTTTCGGGGACATTAAACTTCCCATTTACATAAAGGGAGTTAATTCTTTTCAAAAATTTTGTGTTATAGATTGCTTATCCTGTTGCAATGTTATCCTTGGCAGGCCATGGATACATGACATGAAAGCGGTTCCATCTACATACCATCAATGTGTGAAACTCCCTACTCCATGGGGTGTGGTGAAGATTGAAAGTGACCAACAAGAAGCCAAGAATTGTTATGCTTCATCAATGAAGCGAGCCTCAAGACCTAGGGAGAAATAGCAATTAAAGTATCCTCCAAGAGATGTCCTGGAGGCAAGAGAACAAGATGTGAAAAATATCCTGATGGATCCTCAGGATCCTGAATCCAAAGTTTTTATAGGATCCGGGATCCTCAATGACATCAAACAGGATCTAGTATCCTTCCTCAAGAGGAGAAAAGCTACCTTTTCCTTGAAGCATGAGGACATGACAGGTATTTCTAAAGATATTATTACTCATAAGCTTGGCATTGACAGGTCATTCAAACCCATTCATCAAAAGAGGAGAAAATTTGCACCTAAAAGGAATGCCATCATCCAGGAGGAGGTAGATAAACTGCTCAGAGCAGGTATGATTAGAGAGGTTAAGTATCCAAGGTGGTTAGCCAATGTGGTTGTTGTTCAAAAGAAAAATGGAAAGTGGAGGGTATGTGACGATTTCACTGATTTAAACAAGGCATGTCCCAAGGATCCTTTCCCATTACCCCACATTAACTCCATGGTGGATGCTACCGCGGGTCATGAGTTGTTGACTTTCATGGATGCTTCATCTGGATTTCAACAAATTCAGATGGAACCATCTGATCAAGAGGATACAACCTTTATGACCCCTACTGGTATCTATTGTTATATTGCTGTGCCATTTGGATTAAGAAATGCAGGTGCTACCTACCAAAGGCTAGTCAATATGATGTTTAAAGAACAAATTGGACACACGATGGAAGTCTATATTAATGACATGGTGGTTAAGTCCAAGAGAGCTGAGGATCACCTTAGAGATTTGGAAGAAGCATTTGATATCCTTGATAAACTCAACATGAAATTGAATCCTTCCAAGTGCCACTTTGGTGTAAAAGCTGGCAAGTTCCTAGGTTATATGGTGACAAAAAGAGGCATAGAGGAAAGTCCAGAGCAAATCAAGGCAATTGTGAATATTAAGTCTCCTACCAATGCCAAGGATGTGCAAAGACTGACAGGAAGGATCGCAGCCTTAAACAGGTTCATCTCAAAGTCATCAGAGAAATGCAAGGAATTCTATGACATCCTAAGAAAGAACAAGAAATTTGAATGGACTGAAAAGCATGAGAATGCTCTCAAAGCCCTTAAGGATTACCTATCCTCAGCTCCAACCTTAATGAAACCAGAAAAGGGGGATATATTTGTAAGTCCCAAAACTATCAACCGGATATCAAAATCACAATCAAGAGTGCGGAATACTGATGAAAGTGATAAGAACAAGAACTTGAATGAATTAACCAAAGTGCACATGGTTTCTAGAGAACCGTCTGGTACACCAAACAAGAAATCGAGAAATCTCTAAGAAGAACAATGAAAGAATAGCCAACCTCTCTAAAATGTCTAACACTAATAATGAACTAAACATGTCATTATATAGGGTCCTTCTAGAATTCGGCCCACATGGCCTAACCCAAGCCCAAATCACTAATTTAGCCCACATGGCTTATTCTAATATTATCTAACCCACTACAAGGCTAAGCCCAATAGCCTATAATTGTGTTTGATAAAGATAAGCGTAAACCTACCCAATTATAGGGCCTTACAATATCCCCCTAGGTTTATGCTGTCTTTATCAAACTATTGTCTTCATCATGAATCTGTGGGAAGATGCTTTATCTCTTAATCTTCAAACTTGGGCTCGTTGTTCTTCTTAATCATGATCAGCTTTGCTTGAAAAACTTGTTGAAAAGAATGCAAGCGGAGGATTCTCAGCAACTCTTTGTCAATGTCTTCTATTTCAAGCAGGTTCACAGGTACTTCTTCACATGTACTATCACTGTCAGATGATGACTTGTATCTGGTTCTTCTGACTCAGGTACATCTTGCTATTCTGATGCTTCAAGCTTTGTCAGCAACCAACAGCATCTCAATCTTCAACAACCCCTGTTTCTTGATTTAACATTAAATTCTGCACATATTCAGAAATTCATAAGCAAACAATTTTGTGCAACAGAGGGAAATACCACGTGAACACTTGGTACATCCAAGTATTTGTATTCGGATTTCACAATTCAAATTTCTTTCAAATTATGATGATCAATCAAATCTTCAAGAACGGTTAAATTTTTAATAAAACAAATAAGCACTCTATTTTTGGATTTTTGATTTTATAAAAACTAACAATATAAACTAAAACACTAATAAACAAAGAAACTAATTATACAATTACAGTTGCAATGGGATCAAATCACAGAGTTTCAGGCTAGACTACACTTATCAACACTAATTTACTCTGGGTGATCCGAGCGATGCTAGTATGTTTGTCCACTTAAACTTATCTCCATAGGCCTTTTTCATGTAATGGTCTGCAACTGATTTATCATGTTTTTCAATTTAATTTATATGAGCACTCAAATCAATCACTATCAAATCCTGGAATTTTAAATTTGAACATGCTATCATACATGCAGTTTCCCTACCACATATTTCACAAGCCCGTTCTAGGATTCTGAAATCTTAACTGGGACTGGATTGAGAAGAGAACATAATAGATCAGCAGCAGAGATGGATATAATATATAGATCAAATGAGTTTTCTCAGTTTGATATAGGTTTTTCGGGTTTCTTTTGGGCACTAGAGGGCCCCTTTCGGGTGTATTTGATCTATAGCGCGACAACGTACAGCTAGGTCTTTGCTCACGCAAAACAGAAGCTGACGTTGCCTAGCACCTCCAGGTCTTTGCTCACGCAAAACAGAGGAGATACACGAGTTGGTCAGAAAAGATTTCAGAACTAGAACGAAATTGTGTGTATCGGGACGTCACATACGCATTCAAATAGCTATGTCCTAATTCCAAGTGACGTTCTTTTCCTGAGGTCATAGAATAATATTAGTGTTCTTCACATAACCAGTCAAAAAATCCAGCCATCAGGTTAAAGCCTACCAACATATCGCTCTAGAGTCAGACCATTTCAATATTGGTCTTACATGAGCCAGCCTTAATCCACATAGTGAAATTATTTCATTTCCCATATATGCAACAAAATATTTTTGATTTTGTTTATATATAGATATCCCCCTAGATTTGTGCATAAATCTTATGTGCAAATTTACCTAACAACGAAAACATATGTACAAAGAGAAACACAAAAGAAAATGAAAATATTTTTGTTGTTTTTGCCTAACCGTTCCATCACAAGATTCAAGACTAATCAATATTGAAATCAGAATATAAAATTCAAATTTTTACCTTTTAGCTGATCTTGTCTCACCTCTCTTATCTCCTTCAAACGAAACATATCAACTGTAAAGAAATATACATTTTGCAACAGTGAAATGTTACCCGTTATGTCTCTGGAACAACCGCTATCAACATCCAAAGGTTGTCAACAGCTCCTCCTTGGTTGTCCTTGAAAAGTAAGGAGATTAGCAAGACATTGGGACCCAGGCCATCGTAGTCCTGGGTATTCCTGAAGCATCAACGTAAGACGCTTCTCGAAAACGCATGCCCCCTTTTGATTCAAGGACTGGTGATGTTGTTGCTTTATGTTTTGCCTTCCAAACTTGTTTAGGCTTCTCTAATTTCTTAGGTGCCTTGGGCAAAACAGTATGCTTTTCAACCTTTTTATTTTTCAGAACTTGTTTAGGTTTCAAAGCTTGTTTTCTTTTAGCTTTGGCAGCATTCCAGTCCCCATCAGATGGTTTAACCTTGGGACTCTTATTCATCATTGCCTTAGGTTTTTCAACCTTCATCAGCTTAGAATAAGATCTATCCCTAGATGTAACCTTCTGATGCTGTGCATAGTATGGTACATAGGGATGATATGTGCAATTCCTTGCAATATGACCGGGTATGCCGCAGTTGTAGCATGTTTGCTTCTTTACGTAAGGAGCATATCCCGATCCATTCCATCCAACCGATGCTGAGTATGAGTTATACGATTTGTTGGATGATTTGTTTGTAAACTGTTCAACCTTTCTGCCCTGCTTCATATGTTCCTGTTTACAACAGTTAGTACATTTATTACATTTAGTATTTTCATTTCTAACTGCTGGCTTTGGAGGCACATATTTACTTGACAGGCCTCCCAAAGCTGGCTCAGAAACAACCTTTCTCACATAAGGAGGAGCATCCGCAGACAAATTTGATGTTTTTAAACAAACATCGCAGCTTTTTGACAAACAATATCATCCCCCTCAACCCAATCCTCTATTATTACCTCATCTGCACATGAAGTAGAAGAATCAGTAATATTCACACAATTTAAATCAGGGACTGGCCTTGTTATTTCAACTTCAGATGTTGTGGGCTTAGTCACTGTTTCACTTATTGATTTAGTTGAACCACCTGAGTTACATTCCTTTTGTAGTGGCTCTGCTGGATCCTCTGCTACTGAGTCAGCTGCTTCAGAAGACTCACAGCTGGATTCACTAGATTCAACTGATTCCAATTTCTCAGAATCAGTTGCTTCAGGTGATTCACATTTGGAGTCAGATGGAGCAGGTGGCTCAGATGCTACTATTGTTCGTTCTGATTCAACTATTTCAGGTGATTCGTTACTAGACTCGGCTGAATCAACTAACTCTGACTTTTCACAGTTAGCTGTCTCCGAGGAGTCACATGACGAATCAGATGAAGAAGTCGATTCATTTTGTTTGCGACACCATTCAGCAAACTCAGTCATCATAGCAAACTCAAAGTTGAGAGATTTTGTTTTAGACTCTTTTGTTTGAGGTTGCACTTTAGATGAATTTTGAGAAACACATGATTCTACATTTTCCAATACTTGAAAATGTTTATCGATATTTACGTTATTCTCAAAATTCAGGGTTTCAGTCTGGTTTGAAACATCAGCAGGTTTGACAAATGTTTTCTTGTAGGCCTATTTTTCCACGATGATTTCTGTTTTATCAGGCCTTGTGATTTTAACTTTCTTTGGCTTAACAGGCTCAGCCTTCCTATCCCAGGGCTTCCCATATTCCATTTCAAGCAAGTTGGCTATCTCCTTCTCAGTCATAGGAATAGAGGTGTAATTGTGATTGTATGGTGGAGGTATGCATACAAATCCCAATCCTTTATTCCTCACTTCCTTTTTGCTATACTTTAACTGTTGATTTATCATTTTCTCAACTTTTTCACTAGACACGTCAAATTTCTTGAAATTAAATTCCGTGTTTTCAAAAGTTGATTTTAGATTATCAAGTTCAACAGTTAGTTTTTCAGACAATTCCTTAAAGTGGAGATATCTACAATTTGCCTCACTCAGATCGCTATGCAACTTACGGATATCAAGTTTCTATGCCTCCACCATATCCTTGTATCCGTTTAATTTCTTTTTAATTTCATAATTATTAGATCTTGTATATTGAAGTTGCATAACGAGCGAGTCTGCCTGCTCTTTAAACCCTTTAACATTTTCCCTACATTTAGAAGTATAGCAGATATCGTCTACACATACCTCGTTGATTGTGGGAGTGAAATTATGAATTTGAATACCTGCATCAGAAGTGGATGAGCAAATTGCAGCAGGCAATGGAGCAGTAGAAGTAGGAGTGGGTGAGCAAACTGCATCAGATGTGTTGCCTTGAGTAGACTGCTTGTCAGCATTGTCATATGACTTGATGAGTGAGATCAGCTCAGTCGGCTTCATTTTGTAACAGTAGCAGTCTGTTGTCAGTATTATCTGATTAACATTTCTAAACCAACTACAGTTCGCCTGATCTGGAATCTTTTTCAGAACATCTAGAAGCCTTTTATTGCTCATATGACTTGGCACCATAATTTCAGCCTTCTTCATATCAGTGAGCAGTTCAGCAAATCTGTCAGTTAATGCTTCTATAGATTCACCAGTAAAGTATCAAAAACCTTCAAGATGTCGCTTAATCACCTCATCCAGAGAAGACATTTCTAAATTGCTATACTTTGATCCCCCAGAAAAATGATCCCCCGAAGATGTGATCCGTACACTGTTTCTTCAGAGCCAGCCCAAAGCGAGAACCTGTGTGCTCGCTAACTCAAATCCTTTGAAACACGCACGAACCGACTTTCTGTACCGCGCCTCCAAGCCTGTCAAAACTTATCACCAAATAATAACGAAACCCCCCTTTTTATTATATTTTAATTAATAAACCATTTTTTTAAATATATATACTAATAAAAGATGTTATTATTATTATTAATATTAAAATAAACTATTATTATATATAGGATAATTGGTTTTAATAAACCAACCTTTGCCCCATTGGTAAATAATAATCCTACCTACGTAATTGGTATAAAATAATCCTACCTATCAACATATTGGTCCGTTAATTTTTTTTTAACTGAAGTTAGTTTTTAAGTTTTATTTATTACACAAACAGTCCCTGTAGTTATAATTTACTAGTTTTAACTATTTTGTAAAACAAAAAAACATCAAGGGCCATGTAATTAAATTTTATAAAATAGCTAAAACTAGTAAATTACAACTACAGGGACTGTTTGTGTAATAAATAAAACTTAAAAACTAACTTCAGTTAAAAAAATGAGTTAAATGCCATTTTAGTCCCTGTGGTTTGGGCCATTTTGCCAGTTTAGTCCAAAGGTTTCATTTTTAACCTATGGGTCCAAAAAGGTTTCACAGTTGCCATTTTAGTCCACTGGGTTAACTTCATCCATTTTTTCTGTTAACGAGAAGGCCAATTCATTTATTTTATATGGCTGAATTGCCCTTTTAGTTAACAGAATTACATACAAAATGACCGAATTGGCCTTCTCGTTAACAGAAAAAATGGATGAAGGTAACCAAGTGGACTAAAATGACAACTGTGAAACCTTTTTGGACCCACATGTTAAAAATGAAACCTTTGGACTAAATTGGCAAAATGGTCCAAACCACAGGGACTAAAATGGCATTTAACTCTAAAAAAATTAAGGAAAGTTCATTGAGTACCAACATGTTGATAGGTAGGATTATTGTATACCAATTACGTATGTATGATTATTATTTACCAATGGGGCAAAGGTTGGTTTATTAAAAACCAATTATCCTTATATATATATATATATATATATATATATATATATATATATATATATTTATATTTTAAATATAATAAAAGAAAAACCTAATAATATTATATTTATAATACACTATCTAAATTATCAACTTTTGTGTGCATTAGGAGTTGTAAATTATGTTTGGGGAGTTTTCCAAAAAAAAAGTTGATTTTATACTTTTAGTCCAAAAGCATTTGATGTGTTATTTTTAACCCAAAACTATTTGGGTTACAACTTTTAGCTCTAAACTTTTTATCTTTTCAGTTTAACCTAATAACTTTTTTATTTTCAACTTTGGTCTCCTGTACTTTTCATATTCCACAAATTTTTCGTTGTACGCTTCATTCTAAATTTTGCAAGTTAACACGGCATAACATGCGTGTGTGGTTCAACATTTTTACGTTCCGTTTTACGATTCGTCATAAGTTTTGCGAGTTAATAAGATGCAATGTACGTGTGTAGTTCAACGTTTTTACGTCGTCTATTTTTTTCCTGTTTGACAAGTTCGTCATAACGTGCGGGTCCTAAATCGACTTAGTTATTATTTTCTATGTTTTACGTTTCAGTCTCATTTTTTTCGCCGCAAATTCAGTGTTGGTGGTCGCTGGTGATGGTATGACATTGATGCTATTTGACATGTTTTATGCCCCCCGCCGCAACGCGGGGGTGTTTTTTCAAAGAAAAAATGGTTATGTATATGGTTGTTGTAACCTTGTCTTTGAGGGTTTTAAAAATCAATTTTTTTGATTTTTTTACTTTTCACTCAAAAGTATTTCATAAATTACTTTTAACCCAAAACTATTTGTTTTTTTACTTTTAACTCAAAACATTTTATCTCTTTTGAAATTTATCCTCACAACTTTTTTTACTTACAACTCTAGTCCTTTATAGTTTTCAATTTCCACAAATTTTTCGCTTTATGCTTCGTTCTAAATTTTATGACTTAACACATCGCAACATGCGTCTTTGGTTTAACGTTTTTACGTTTCGTTCTAAATTTTGCGAGTTAACACGACGCAACATGCGTGTTTGGGTGAACGTTTTTACATCGTCTATTTTTTTCAGTTTGACAGGTTCAACATAACGCGCGGGTCATAAATCGACTTAGTTATGTGCATTAGGAGTTGTAAATTACGTTTGGGGAGTTTTCCAAAAAAAAAGTTGATTTTATACTTTTAGTCCAAAAGCATTTGATGTGTTATTTTTAACCCAAAACTATTTGGGTTACAACTTTTAGCTCTAAACTTTTTATCTTTTCAGTTTAACCTAATAACTTTTTTAATTTCAACTTTGGTCTCCTGTACTTTTCATATTCTGCAAATTTTTCATTTTACGCTTCGTTCTAAATTTTGCAAGTTAACACGGCGCAACGTGCGTGTGTGGTTCAACATTTTTAAGTTTCGTTTTACTCTTTGTCATAAGTTTTGCGAGTTAATAAGATGCAATGTACGTGTGTAGTTTAACGTTTTTACGTCGTCTATTTTTTTCCTGTTTGACAAGTTCGTCATAACGTGCGGGTCCTAAATCGACTTAGTTATTATTTTCTATGTTTTACGTTTCAGTCTCATTTTTTCGCCGCAAATTCAGTGTTGGTGGTCGCTGGCGATGGTATGACATTGATGCTATTTGACATGGTTTTATGCCCCCCCCCCCCCCCCCGTTGCAACACGGGGGTGTTTTTCAAAGAAAAAATGGTTATGCATATGGTTGTTGTAACCTTATCTTTGATGGTTTTTAAAAAAAATTGATTTTTTTTTTACTTTTCACTCAAAAGTATTTCATAAATTACTTTTAGCCCAAAACTATTTGTTTTTTTACTTTGAGTAAATTACAAGTTTTGTCCTTTATCTTTACATCAAATTTCAGGCGCTGTCCTTTAAGCAAAAAGTTAACAGGCGGTGTCCTTTACGTTTCAAAATCTTGCAAGTTTTGTCCTTTATAGCAAACCAGGTTAGAAATCTTAGTTAAAATACCTCATGTGCAAGGCACATGAGGGTAAAATGGTCATTTTCCTCTCACCCCTTTCAATTCCCTCTTTAGCTTTTCGTCTCTCTCTCCACCAAATCCAAAAGCATCGTCGAAAGCAGAACCCTAACTGTTCTTCTGTCATATATACACACCACAACGAAACCACCATTATTCACTCACTCATACCCTGTTAATCATTTCTTCTTTTACACACAACACCTTTTTCTACCGTAAATCATCATCATCATGGAACAGATGTGCGGTTTTCATTCCATCTCAGACTACACCGTTTCACCGGAAACAAACCTCATGTCTCCGCAGGTCTACACCGCCGATCTCTACACCTCAGCCGCTGATCATTACCGGACGTTTTACGGCTCCGATCATCTACTATCCGCCGCTGCTTCCGTCATCTCCGATGCTGTTTCCGTCGCTGCCACAGCTGATGAACAAATTCGGTTACATCGAAGCAATCGACCGTTACGTGATCCGAATACAAACGATAACGTTGATGATGATATTATTAAAGCGAAATAGATCTGAACACGATTACACCAGAGACGACGATATTCATTAGAAACTTCCAGAAATTGAAATAGATCTACGTTTAACCGGTGACGTCGATTTTAAACGGCAACATTCACCATTTAACTTGATTCCGGTAAGATGTTAAAATATCTGGAGGATTTGACGGAGATCGAGAATCAATTTTTGACTGTAGATTGAACTGATGGATGTTGAAATAGGTGAATTTAGGGAGACATCACTGGAAGATCGTGAAGGGGACACTCAATTGTTGAGAAAAAAAGGTTTGTGAAATTAGGGTTTATGTTGATTTTGGTTTGAATTGGGGAAGAAATGCAGAGGATTGGGTTGACAAATTGTTTTATTTTAATGTTTCTATTTTTTGTACATTTCAATACTTAGACATATATTATTTGCATAATAGCCCCTGAATAATGAAATGACAATAATGCCCTCATGTGCAAAGCACATGACCATACTTAACCAAAAAATCTAACTGAGTTTGGCCTAAAGGATATAACGTTCAAGATTTTGAAACATTAAGGACAAAACTTGTCAACTTTTATGCTAAAGGACAGCGCCTGCAATTTGATGTAAACGTAATGGACAAAACTTGTAATTTACTCTTTTACTTTTAACTCGAAACTTTTTATCTCTTTTGAAATTTATCCTCACAACTTTTTTTACTTACAACTCTAGTCCTTTATAGTTTTCAATTTCCACAAATTTTTCGCTTTATGCTTCGTTCTAAATTTTATGACTTAACACATCGCAACATGCGTCTTTGGTTTAACGTTTTTACGTTTCGTTCTAAATTTTGCGAGTTAACACGACGCAACATGCGTGTTTGGGTGAACGTTTTTACATCGTCTATTTTTTCCAGTTTGACAGGTTCAACATAACGTGCGGGTCCTAAATCGACTTAGTTGTGTGCATTAGGAGTTGTAAATTATGTTTGGGAAGTTTTCCAAAAAAAAAAGTTGATTTTATACTTTTAGTCCAAAAGCATTTGATGTGTTATTTTTAACCCAAAACTATTTGGGTTACAACTTTTAGCTCTAAACTTTTTATCTTTTCAGTTTAACCTAATAACTTTTTTACTTTCAACTTTGGTCTCCTGTACTTTTCATATTCTGCAAATTTTTCGTTTTACGTTTCGTTCTAAATTTTGCAAGTTAACACGGCGCAAGGTGCGTGTGTGGTTCAACATTTTTAAGTTTCGTTTTACTCTTTGTCATAAGTTTTGCGAGTTAATAAGATGCAATGTACGTGTGTAGTTTAACGTTTTTACGTCGTCTATTTTTTTCCTGTTTGACAAGTTCGTCATAACGTGCGGGTCCTAAATCGACTTATTTATTATTTTCTATGTTTTACGTTTCAGTCTCATTTTTTCGCCGCAAATTCAGTGTTGGTGGTCGCTGGCGATGGTATGACATTGATGCTATTTGACATGGTTTTATGCCCCCCGTCGCAATGTGGGGGTGTTTTTTCAAAGAAAAAATGGTTATGCATATGGTTGTTGTAACCTTATCTTTGAGGGTTTTTAAAAAAAATTGATTTTTTTTTTACTTTTCACTCAAAAGTATTTCATAAATTACTTTTAACCCAAAACTATTTGTTTTTTTACTTTTAACCCAAAACTTTTTATCTCTTTTGCAATTTATCCTCACAACTTTTTTTACTTACAACTTTAGTCCTTTATAGTTTTCATTTTCCGCAAATTTTTCACTTTATGCTTTGTTCTAAGTTTTGTGACTTAACACATCGCAACGTGCGTCTTTGGTTTAACGTTTTTACGTTTCGTTCAAAATTTTGCGAGTTAACACGACTCAACATGCGTGTTTGGGTGAACGTTTTTACATCGTCTATTTTTTCATGTTTAACAGGTTCAACATAACGTGCAGGTTCTAAATCGACTTAGTTATAACTAAAGAATCCCCGCCGCATTGCGGCGGGTCGTAATTCTAGTTATTAATAATTAGGTAAGGATGACTCAATGATTAGTATTATTATTAAGGTTATTATTATTATGATTATATATTATAATAAAACCTAAAACAGAGGTTTCAGTACGTCTTCTTCGTTACAAACAACCCACACGAAAACCCTATTAAAAATATCAGCCGCCGGTATGAACTCAGAATCAAAGAACTCGAAAACTTGAAACGAAAGATAACGTCGGAGAAGATGACCGACGTTGATCGTAGATAGTAGCTCGAAGGTGGTAGCCGGAGATAATGTATGGTGAAGATGAAGGCAGCCGGAGTTGAAGTCGGAGATGGTGATCGGAATGGAGAACGGAGGTCGACGATGAACTGATATTATTTAATGAGAAGACGAGGATGACGGGTTGCAGGTTTCGAAGGTTGGCGAGTGACGATGATGACGATGGAGCTGTTAACGGAGACGATGTTGTCTGAGATTGAAGGAGGTCGGCGGTGAATGATGATAATCTGGTCACACTGTGTTCGGTTTGAACGCTGGTGAGTAGGGTCGTGTACGAGTTCGGTTTGCGGGATCGGTGTGCGAGTTGTACGGTGGTCGGTGTATGACGGAGGTGGAGGCCAACGGTGATAATAGGTGTAGTCGTGATGAGCTAATGATGAAGATTATGTTGATGAAGGCCACAGAGATGATGAAACAGTGTTTCGATGATGATGATGAAAGATTAGTGTTATTTAACTTGAGGATGATGACAATGGACGTAGATGATGATGAAACACAGACGCACAAGTTTGATGTTGATGTCACTTCAATCGCACAAGCCAAATATGGTTCGGTCGCACAAGATCTGTTGGATCGCACAAGAACTAATTTGAAGGAGACTTGATCGCACAAGATTCCGTAGTCGCACAAGATAAACTTGAAGATGTTGATTGGCCAAATATGTGAATCGCACAATATAAAGTAATTGCACAAAGAGTTGATCGCACAAACCAAAGTTGTAGTCGCACAAGAGTGTTCCAATCGCACAAGAAGAATTCAATTTTGCTGAATGTTGATACAATCGCACAATTTGAATTGTATCCAGCCAATTTAATTCAAATCCCCCACTTCAAATATTTAACACTTTCCTTGTGAATAGAGTCAGCAAATAAATCCCGAAAATCAAGGATATGAATTGAAATTCTATTTCCTTATTCTTTCCACCAAACTTTCCTACAAACATGCAAACACAATAGATTTCTTCCAAAAAAGAATCAAACCAATGAATTTTCAACTGTTCTTCGAAACTTCAACCCTGTTTTTCGTGTTCTTCGAATGATATCCAACGAACCGAGCCTACGAAAGACTTCTTAGGCTCTGATACCAATTGT
This sequence comes from Helianthus tuberosus, assembly GCA_030545235.1. Lineage (NCBI taxonomy): Eukaryota > Viridiplantae > Streptophyta > Magnoliopsida > Asterales > Asteraceae > Helianthus > Helianthus tuberosus. The sequence goes on along the minus strand of CM060354.1, from coordinate 15,889,155 downwards.
AAGTCCCAAAACTATCAACCGGATATCAAAATCACAATCAAGAGTGCGGAATACTGATGAAAGTGATAAGAACAAGAACTTGAATGAATTAACCAAAGTGCACACGGTTTCTAGAGAACCGTCTGGTACACCAAACAAGAAATCGAGAAATCTCTAAGAAGAACAATGAAAGAACAACCAACCTCTCTAAAATGTCTAACACTAATAATGAACTAAACATGTCATTATATAGGGTCCTTCTAGAATTCGGCCCACATGGCCTAACCCAAGCCCAAATCACTAATTTAGCCCACATGGCTTATTCTAATATTATCTAACCCACTACAAGGCTAAGCCCAATAGCCTATAATTGTGATTGATAAAGATAAGCGTAAACCTACCCAATTATAGGGCCTTACAATATTATCCTTGTACTTGGCAGTTTCTTCTAAGGCGGTAAGTGTAGTCCTTGTAAAGGATCATGAAGGCACCCAACATCTTGTTTATTATATAAGTAAAAGTTTACTTGATGCTGAATCCAGGTATTCAAATTTAGAAAAACTTATCCTTGCTTTAATTATGGCATCTACTAAACTACGCCATTTTTTTAAAACTCGTGCTATTGTTGTTAAGACTAACTTTCCAATTAAGAATGTTCTCAGGATACCTGAAATGTCAGGTAGGATGGCCAAATGGGCAGTAAAGCTTAGTGCTTATGATATAAGATATGAACCAAGAACTGCCATTAAATCCCAAGCCTTAGCTGACTTTGTGGATGATTTCAGTAGTGATCTACAAAGGGAAGCTGAGTTGGAAGTTCAACAGCTTGAAGAGACTAAGGATCCTTAGATACTCTTCACATATGGGGGCTTCAAATGTCAAAGGAACTGGACTAGGAATACTACTAAAATCGCCACAGGGGACATAATACCCCACTCAATCGCTTGTGAGTTTCAAACTACCAATAATGAGGCTGAGTATGAAGCCTTAATAGCTGGTTTGCAAATTGCCAAGCACATGAGGATCAGGTATCTTGAGGTACATGTAGATTCATTGTTAATTACTAACCACTTTAATGGTTCCCATGCTGTTAAAGGTGAAAGACTAATCAAATATCTAGAGATAGTCAAGAAATTGGCAGACTCTTTTGCTTTTTTTAGTTTGACATAGGTACCCAGGGAAGAAAATGCAGAAGCTGATGCTTTAGCCAACCTTGGATCATCATTGAAGATTCCAGAGGAAATTAAAATTCCCGTCATCCATATCTTGACTCCTGCTATTGAGGATCATACAGAAATGGAGATAGTAGAGGATTCTGCAATCATACCTAGTGATGATGCACAGTCACATTCAGGATCCTGGATCCTTCCAATCATGAGATATATACAACATAGAGAGATTCCTACAGGAGAAAACCATAGAGCTTTCAAAGTCAAGGTATCTCAATTCACAATATTAAATAACATGTTATATAAATGATCTCTTGCAGGTCCATATCTAAGGTGCATCGAGGATCCATAAATCTAAGAAGTCCTGAAGGATTTCCATGAAGGAGATTGTGGAAACCACACTGGGGGCAGAGCACTGTTCTCAAGGATCCTTAGGACAGGATACTATTGGCCTACTATGAAAAAGGATGCTGTGGATTATGCAAAGAAGTGTGATGCTTGTCAGAGACATAGCAATATCCTTCATCAACCAGCGGAGCTCCTGCATCCTATATCCTCTTCTTGGCCATTCATGAGATGGGGAATGGATATAGTTGGCAAACTTCCCAAAGCACCAGGAGGAAAAGTGTTTATGCTTGCCATGACTGATTACTTTTCCAAGTGGATAGAAGCTGAAGCATTTGCTCAAGTCAGAGAAAAAGAAGTGATATCCTTCATTAAAAGAAACATTATTACTAGATTTGGCATTCCTTCTGAAATTGTTTGTGATAATGGATCCCAATTTATTGGGAATGGAACTACTAACTTTTGTGACAGTTGGAGGATTAAGATGATAACATCAACACCGGTCCACCCACAAGCTAATGGTCAAGCAGAATCATCTAACAAGATCATCATCAACAACTTGAAGAAGAAGCTTGGATCCAAGAAGGGAAAATGGGCAGAAGAGCTACCTTATGTGTTATGGGCTGGTAGAATAACTCCCAAGAATGCTACTGGCCAGACTCCATTTTCTTTAGTGTTTGGAGCTGAATCAGTGATCCCTACAGAGATGGTAGTCCCTACTGCAAGAACAAGCATCTGTGATCCTGAAGGAAATGCTGAAAACTTGGTTCAAGATTTGGATACCATAGAAGAACTCAGGGATTTAGCAAGGATAAGATTGGCTAGCTATCAACAAAGGATGGCTGGAGCTTAAAACAAGAATGTCAGGATCAAAAAGTTTCAAGTTAGTGACATGGTGTTAAGGAAAGCATTCCAAAACACCACAAATCCTGCTGATGGCAAATTAGCACCAAAGTGGGAAGGCCCCTATCTTATTGAAGCTGAGGCAGGAAAGGGGGCATATCGTTTATTAACAATGGAAGGTGATTTGTTACCAAGAGCTTGGAATGTTGTCCATTTGAAGAGATACTTCATGTAAGAAGGATTCAGGATCCTTGGCTATCTTCACATCTGATACACATTAAGGATCCTTAGAGGATTTATGATCCTCATTCTGGTAATGATTTGATTTCAATTTATCTAATTCTTTAATTTACTTGATTATAAGGAGAAGGGTCCAGAATCATTTATCCTTTTTCACTAAGTTATGAGTTTTGCAGAAGTTGGTGCATCCATGATAAAGGATCAAGTATCCTTTGAAGTTTCCTAAGTCTTTGGGTTTATCCCCAGTTTTTGGGATTGTCCCCAGTTTAAGGTATCTATTACCTTCTACGAATCAGGTTCTTACACCTTCGCCAGTTGCGCACGATTATCCTAGTGCAGTTAAAGGCAATGGGACCAGTACCCACTTTAGGGGCTGACAATTTCATTTTACTGGCTGTATTTAGGATCCTAAGTATAATGGTAGACATACCATACATCCGTTCCTAAGGTTTCTAACGTTTTCATGTTAGCTAAGGTTTTGGCATCTTCATGTCACTAAGTTTGGATAGTCGCCAGTATGGGCCATACTCCAGTTTACACAAGATCCTTTGGGCTTGTCCCCAGTTTTTGGGCTTGTCCCCAGTTTAAGGTATCTATTACCTTCTACGAATCTGGTTCTTACACCTTCGCCAGTTGCGCACGATTATCCTAGTGCAGTTAAAGGCAATGGGACCAGTACCCGCTTTAGGGGCTGACAATTTCATTGTACTGGCTGTATTTAGGATTCTAAGTATAATGGTAGACGTACCATACATCCGTTCCTAAGGTTTCTAACGTTTTCACGTTAGCTAAGGTTTTGGCATCTTCATGTCACTAAGTTTGGATAGTCGCCAATATGGGCCATACTCCAGTTTACACAAGATCCTTTGGGGTTGTCCCCAGATTTTGGGCTTGTCCCCAGTTTTTGGGCTTGTCCCCAGTTTTTTGGGCTTGTCCCTAGATTGTTGGGCTTGTCCCCAGATACTAACATCTTCTTTTACAGTTGGCTTAGTCCCAAGTTATGTCTTATTTCAGGTTTCCAAAGCTAAACAGTTAAGGATCCTGGATCCTAACTTTATACAAAAGGGTTTGTCTTTTGGTTATCACAATTGTAAGTGTCAAGGATATAGTATCCTAACTTGGATTCTCTGGTATGATCCTTATTTACTTTAATTTTATTCTTAATTTATCAATGTTACCCTTATTCGTTGACAACAGGATATATGATCCTAAAATTATATCACTTTTCAAACTTTTCGATTATAGGATATTTGATCCTTGATCATATACTAAACTTTTTGACATTAACTGATTTTATACTTTCACTAAAAACATGTAAGTTCAAAGAATTGTACAATAACAATTGAAAGTTAAATATATGCAAAATAAACAACACAAAGATAGTCAAAAGGTTAAAGTTTTATTTATTTATCATAGTTAACCCTTTTAAAGGTTGTCAAAATTGCCTACCCAAACATCTACCAGCAATTCGTGGCCCGTCCGCTTGGGTAGGCAAAGGGTGTCCATGTTCATAAGGTTCATTGAGTTTCATTGAGTGCAGGAAATCAAAAGGCGAGGGGCATCAAAGGCTTCATCCTCCACAAACAGAAGGCTTCATCCGGCGTGAGAATAAGCGACTGCTTTGGAGAGATAATTGAGTATTAAGAGTGAGAGTAGAGGGAATGGAATGTTTAACCTGTGAAGTGAGGTCTCTATTTATAGCCGGAGAGGTGTAAGAGGATGTGGGCTGATGGGCCTTGGGCCTGAAGGCGACAACATAGAGGATATGCTCCTTGTCTTACTGGTGTCGACCGTTAGTGGCTTCTAGGAGCTTTCTGGAGTTAGCGCAATGTGATTGGAGCCACTTGTCACTGTTATCGGCCTGGCCGCCCCTCAGCCATCAGCAAGTAAGTGGAGATCATGGAGCAGTTGTCTCTGCCCTGTGATTGGTGCCATGTAGGCGTCCTTACGTACTTTTTGTCTCTTGCATGTCAGACGATCGTGGAGCACGATTGAGCAGTGCCAGAAGGACGTTGATTGGCTCTTTTCTTCTGCCACTTGTACCTTGTGTACTATCTGAAACAGCCTTGCGCTGCTGCCCTGCGCGATTCTTGCTAGGCACGTAACCATCTCGCGTAGGGTTTGGATGACTGAGTGCTCTTTCAGGATGCTAAGTGTTGTAATTGGAGTTTCCTATTGTCGAGGCCTCGCGCCGGTTAAAATAGAATGTGCTGTAGCCAGCGCGAGGTTGCCAATAAGAATTTTGTTGAACAAGGAGTATGGTCTCACGCGCACCCTTGATGAAGGTTTGCGCGGCCTTTTTGGGACCATACCCCTTCACGACTTTTGACATTTTCGGTACCGGTTCGGTACCGGTTTTTACCCTTAAATACCGGTACCGTACCGGTACCGAACCGTACCGTACCGGGTATATTCGGTACCGGTACTCACTTTTGAGGATTTTCGGTACCGGTACTTTCGGTTCCGGTACCGGACGGTACCGAGCTCATCCCTAATACACCCAAGAAGCCATTTATATATAAAAAACTTTCTGTAATCTAAACACAAGAATAAATTTCTTTTCCGTTAAAGGAAATTTTGATTGCTTTTAGGAAAGTGACAATTTGGGTTTTTGGACTGAGTGGGTGTAGTCCCGCGTCTAATAACGCGTTTTCTACCAGTGAATAGTGGGGTAATTATATATGAGAATCTTTAAATAGGGTTTTTTTTTTTTCTTAACTTGTAGATTTTAGAATTTTCGGTTAAGTTATTGTGTCTTTTTATTTGTGATTGTGTTTTTTTTTTTTCTTTATTGTGTCTTTTTTCTAAGTATTATGTTACATTTTGCAATCCATTGTGTTTTTATAACAATGCTAGATTTAGAAAACTTTGTATAATAATTTTACCCATTTTATAGACAAAAGATCAAAATAGAGTGGAAAAGCAAAAGAAACATGGTGGCATTTTTGTAATTATTTTACTCGTAGGGTAATTATAAAAATTACTCTATAAATGATCTTGTAAGTTAATTTTGATCTTGTAGGGTAATTTTGATTTTGTAGAGTAATATTGTAGAGTATCATAATTATTCTAAAACGATCTTGTATGATAATTTTGATCTTATAGGGTAATTTTGTAGAGTATCATAATTACTCTACAAATTATCTTATAGAGTAACTACGAGTAAAATAATTATGAAAATGTCAGCGCGTTTTTTTTTTACTTTTCCATGCCATTCATACGTTTTGTGTGTACGATAAGATACTTTGTACAAGATCTTTACTCTAGATTTATAATCTTTAATATAAAGTTTAGGCTGATTAGATTAGAAAATTACTCAGTTGGGTCAAATGTCACACCCGCTCGTAGGTGAAAGCGCGAGGTGTGATCGTTATCAGTTCTCATTGCATACGATGTAAGTAAACAAACTATATGAATAAAATAAACACGATGTCCATCCATGATATTGATTAAGGTACAAGTTACAACCCAACGTTTTGTTCATAAAACATAATTCGAAAAGATTCAAGTTTGACATAAGACATGTTAACAAAAGGCTTTGGTTATTTACACATCCCCCCATTTTATTTGTACATCCCTGGAAGCCTATAGGAATCGTATAGGCCAATATGGTTCCTCTGTGTCCAAGCGTATTAAGCTATACGCTTCCTATACGATGCGTATTAGAGTTGATTCAAACTTCAAGATAGTCAAAGGCTGACAATGTCCCCATTATAAAAAGTAATACACATCGTATAGGCCTATACGAAGCGTATTAGTATTAGGTTGTACTTCAAAGCTGACATCTAGGGTTCACATGCAACCCTAATACGCACCGTATGTGCCTATACGATGCGTATTACTTTTTATTAAAGGTACGAGGTTGCTTTCTGTCACTCAAAAGTGATATAAAGTGATTGACATAAGCCCCATACGGGTCGTATAGGCCTATACGACCTATATTGAATTCTAAATTTGCATTCTACTTCCTCTATTTAAACGATCAAGAAGACGATGATATATATCGTCTTTGTTATATGTTCACATTCGCTAACAAACATGTCTTGGTTCAACCACATTTTCGGCGAGTTGTCTGACACAAACACGAGCACGTTTATTTCGGAAAGCAGTGTTGTATAACATTTTTTCAACTTGTTTTGTTTTTTTTTTTATGAAATACTTAGCATACCATTTGTATTAGGAGGGGTCTAATATCCCTGATTCTTACGATGGGAGAGGAAATGATGATCACACGGAGGAGGTCGTGTCCGGCTTTCTTCCCTATCGTAATGAATCATTGTTGCCAGACCTCAACGAGGTAAGTATATATTTACTACTAGCTTATTCCAAGCACTTCAAAAGAACAATTCACGACCCATGACCCGTGACCCAAACGAACAAACCCAAATAAAGCCAACATAACTCACATCAAAATAACGAACATAAGCAAGCAAAAAAGCCATGGGATTGTATTGGCAAACATATAGGCAAGAACGATTCAAATGTTCTACATCAAATGATAGCATTGTAGCATCAGATAGATTCAGATGACATGACGAAGTTGGTAAGCAGAAGCATATCATCTGAATGAAGTACTTCTTTTTGTGCACCTACCAACCTTTTTTTAGACTGCGAATCACCACTGAGGAATCAGACCACCGACCTAGGAATGCAGTCCATCCCAAACGGGGCAGGATTGGACCATTGGAAGCGAGCCACCTCAACCACTAAGCACAGGAGGAAACCCACCAAGGTGGGAGAAAACCCACCTATGGTCAGGATTAGATACGCATACCTATAAGGCCCTACTCTCTTTCCCTCATCTCAATGTAGGGGTGTGCAATAACCGAACCGTTAACCGAAACCGAACCGAAAACCGACAAAACCGAACCGAAATTAACCGAAACCGAATTAACCGAAAGTCGGTTAACGGATATTTTTTCTACCATCGGTTAACCGAAATTAACCGAACCGAACCAAATTGTTTATTTTTATATATATTTCTAGCTTTTATACCTCTATTTCATGCATTTCATGTAATAATACCTCTATTTCATTTATTTATGCCTTCATTTCATTTAGTTATACCTTCATTTCATTTATATATACATCCATTTTATGTATTTAAACATCTATTCATGCATTTATACCTCCATTTCATTTATTTATACATCCATTTCATTTATTTATACATCTATTTCATATATTTATACATCCATTACATGTATTTCTAAGCAAAAAAAAAAATAGCCCTTGTTTGAATTGGTTATTAAACGAAAATTAACCGAACCGATTAACCGATGACTTCGGTTACGGTTACGGATAATGCCAATAACTGAACCGAACCGAACCGAACCATGCACACCCCTATCTCAATGTCATTGAGCCAGGGCAACTGCTACCAATCTGACAACCTGCATTTTAGAGTCAAATCGATAAAATGCCATCTCGGCCAAGCCAAACCAAGTTAGTCTCGGGCTCAAGCTTGAACTTAAACGACGAGCCATCCCGGCCTGGCTCGTTTATTTTATCAAATTCGGTTCGTAAAATGTTCAAGCCACCTTAAACCCAAGCGAGCTGACTTTTAAATTTTTTTTTTCACGTATTGATAACATAAAAAAACAAAACAAATAAATATAAAATTAACATAGACTTATGTATTATTTTTTGTTTTTTCTAACATTTTAAAAACATAAAGGCATTTCAGAATATTAACGAATTATTTTTGTTTTTTATATTTTTATATGCTATTTATACAATTAAACTTAAAATGATAAAGTTTAAACCTTCAAACATATTTTTAATTTTAATACATTTAAAGTTATTAAATTAATATACATGAATTACTATAATTTGAGCTGGTTCACGAGCTAAGTCAGGCCTAGCTCGGGCTTGGCTCGATTACAAATCAAGCCAAATCAGCTTGTTTATAACCGAACCGATTTAAACTTATGGGGTAATGGAATTGACGAAGGGATGGAATGAACGAGGTAATGGAATGGATGAGGGAATGCAATGGATCATTACCATTCCATGTCTTGTTTGGTTACCATGTGTGAATGGAATGAATTATTATTGTATATTGTTCGGTAGGGAAGAAAAACGGAGTAATAAAATCAGCGGTGAGTGGTGGTGGTGGTCGGTGGTAGTGATTGTGGGTGGTTATAGGTGGCGGTGGTGGGTGTCGGAGACGGCGATGGGTGGTGGTGGTGGTGGCGAGTGACGGTGACGACGAGTGGTGGTGGCGGCAAGGTGGCCGTTGGTGGTGGGTGGCGGTGGGCGGCAGCGGCGATTGGTGGCGGCGATTGGTGGTGGCGGTGGTGGTGGCTGTGGTGGTGGCGTCGACGATGGTGGTGGGCGACGGCAGTGAGTGGCGTTGGCGGTTGGCCGCGGCTGTGCTGATAACGGTGGCGAGTGGGTGACGGAGGCGACTGTGGTTGACGGGGTGAGGTGGTGGTGGGTGGCGGCGATGGCGTCGGTGGTTGGTGGTGTTGGGTTGTGGCGAAGGTGGTGGGTTTTGGTGTTGTTGAGGGTGTAAGGAGTGGTTAAACACTTTGGAGTGGTAAACTAAAAACCGACCAATCAGAGCGCGCCATGTCAACCAGGCAAAAGTGTTTAAACTTTGGTGAAAAGTGTTGGCAATGATTTAGACATTTGGTGAAGTGATAAACTTTTTTTTTAAAAAGGAAAAAAAGGTGTGATTGGTTGAGATTGGATTGGACCCCACCCCACAATACCCTCTCTCTCACCTCCCTCCCTTCCTCGATTCGGCATGCACTCACCGATTTTGCCCCCCTTTTCGGCAAACTATGTTCGGCACTATGTTGGCGGTGGGATGGTAAGCGGTGCCGGGTGGGTTTACCGCCCCCACTCCGGACACCCTGATTAATGATGCAAGAGGGGATGGAATGGAAAAAAAACATGAGGGGTGGAAGGAATGATTTTGAGGGAATGGAATGTCTTTTGGAATGGGTGATTCTATTCCATTGACCAACCAAACACTCTTTTCTTCATTCCCTCATAATCATCCATTCCATTCCACCTCTCATTCCTTCATACCAAACACTACCTTAGTTTTTTTCAAGCGAATCAGGAGTAGTGACTCTTTTTTTAACACACCTAGACGGGCTTGGGATTTTTCGCGCCCAACAACAAAAAACCCACCATTTCAAAAGTTTTGAATCAAAACCCCAATCTGACGAAATCACCGATTCCGTCAACAATGGGTCAAAGAAGTTAGGAGGCTTTTGATATAAGTACATTGTAAGGTTCGATGTGATGTGTGTGCAAGTTTATTGAATAGAAGAAAAGGCCGTGACCCTTGTTTTGATCACAAAAAATCCGATTGTGTTAGACTTGAGCGTGGTTGTTTGAATCTGGGCCACCATGATTCAGTATTGCAAATAAATTACATTGTGTGACATAATAAATTATGCAAAATCCTGCAAAAAATTATCGTTACTTTTATGTGGGGGATTTAAACTGTATACAGTAATACTTCTCTCCCCTGTTCATTTTAGCCTACGTGAGTTCAACTTATTTCTAATATTTTAAAAACATAACGCTTGTAAAGGATCTTGTAATATTAATCTTTAATAAACGTTAAATTTTCTTTTTTTACTTAACCTTTTTTTTCTCTTTCAGTTATGAGATAACATTTCTGTTTCTTTGATGAATTTTTATATTTGTTTAGTTATTAATAAATTTTCATTATTTGGTAAACTTTATATTTACAGCTCACTTGAACATTGGAGTTCTACATGCAACAAAATACCAGCTTGCTGAAAGCTTCCATGGTTGTAGGTATGTTCGACCCATTTGACCCTTTTTAGCTATTTTTTAGTTTTACTCGTTTGACCCGTTAGAGATAGAAACATGACACAGATGGACCCATTCAAATGTAATTGGGTCGAAATTGCCACTGCTTGCTTTTCAGATGCACAATATTAGAAGTTTTAATTATATTGACCATGAAAAGTTGAAAACATTATTCGTTGATGATTGCTGACTCGTAAAATACTTTTGTAATATTTGTCAGGTTTTCAGCTTGGGTACACAGTGATATTTGGGTCATATGCATCATTTCTCTTTGTTCGAACTGGTTGGCGATTACTTTTTTTATTATCTTATTTTCACCAGATAAAACATGTTAATTATGTCTAACATAAAATTTACATAAATATACATAAAATTAAAACAGGACGGTTTGGTTTACTATATAAAACTGAAACCAAACAGAATTTTTGGGTTATTGAAAAAATCAAATTTGAACAATCGGTTAATCAAATGGGTCGGTTATTTCGGTTTCAGCTCATGTGTAATTTTCTTGTTAATCACAGGACATATAGCAGCACCACTCATGTCACATATGTTTTGCAACATCATGGGTCTTCCTGCCTTCTTTTCACCAAGGACATGTAACAAAACACATACTCATGAACACAATCATTTATTGGTTTTTTATGGCTTAATATTTTATAAAATTGACAACTTTTCTGAGTGGAAATATCAAGGTTGGTGAGTGTGGGATTTGTAGCAGGAGCAATAAGCTTTGTATATCTCTTGTTTCCGCTCACTTCTCCAGCATTGTACCATCCAGACCCGGCTATTTGGGCCGGCCAAGCTGGGCAGGCGCCCAAGGCACAAAGCTTTTAAGGGCCCGACAGATATGTGTAGGTTTAGTATTATAGCATTGTACCTGCGACGTTTCAGTTTCATCATCAACAGGATCATCATTCATTGTTTTAGCTTTCTGGTATGAGTTTGTGAAATGGATTAATAGAATGTAAAGCTTTGATTTTTAGATTTAGAATTAGTCAATTAGACGAAACCTTGAATCTTTGATGTTTAGAGTTACTGATTTACAACTTGATGGAACTTTGAAACTTTGATTTTTGAATGATTGAATCTTTGAGACTTTGATGTTTAGTTAAAATTTTTATGAAGCTTTGAATCTTTGAATCTTGATGTTTAGTTATTACTTTGATAAAACTTAGAATATGTGATGTTTAGTTAAGATTTAGTATTAAATGAAATTTTGAGTCTTTGATGTTTAGATTTAGAATTTGATGAAACTTATATGTTTTAAACTTTTTTTTTTTTTTTTTGTCTAGAAAGTATGCCTCCCATTCCTAAATACAAATACCTATCAAGTGCTGTTTACTAGTATTGTTTTGTTTATTTTATAACAATTAATCAATTTTCTCGTATCATGTTTTTTTGATATATAAAATGATAAGTTTATATTAACCGTGGTAAGTGAGTTATGAAACATGTTAAACTATATGTGCCTCATCTGGGTTCAATACCCGTGTTAACATGACACGTTTTACCATCTTCGTGGGGATGGGGATCACATCTTCCCCATGAATTTGCGGATGAGGGGGGTAAACGGTGTCCCGCATGACCCCACTACACGTCAGCACTCCGCAAGGCCTCACTGCAGGTAAAACATATAGCCTTAGCGAGCATGTAAATGACGTACTTTTATTAAGACCCGAGAATTCTTTGTGGACACTTCTATCCCCGGAAAGTAACAAAGACATCTCAAATTCATAAACAACTCCAAATTAAAGTCTAAATAACATTAAACAACACAATTCAGTAATATCCAACACTTTAAAAATAAACAACAATATCCAAATTAATGTCTAAATACTTTTAGATGATAAAAAAAAGTAAAATACAAACTTCTGAAATTGCATAAGGATACCACGTCTTCAATCCATTACATTGATCAACAAATCACATCATCCATATTTGATCCTGTAATGATAAGTAATAACTAACAAATAAATTTAAATGAATATGAAGACAAACATAAACAAACACATAAATTGTGAACGCAAATGGACAAACACAACAAAAGTCCACGAACAAACGAAACATGTGTTCATGTCTTTCTGTTTAATTGAACGAGCAAAAGATTTAAACTTTGTTCATGGAACATGTACAAATGTCCAATCAAACTGTTCAATGATCGGTTCGTTTACACACCTAAGTGAATTACAAAAATGCAAAAAGGCTGAAACTAAACATAATAAGTAGTAAAACATCGCAAATCTCCCCTTGTTACAAATCTTGAACCACACTTTGATATTTAAATAGTGACATCAAACATAATTCGTAAACCATCAAAATTTGGATTCCATGACATACATCAACACCTAGAAATTAATAATAAACAAATAAGAAGAATCAACGTAACGTTTTTAGAGGAGACTGTGTAATGTTCTAATCCAAATGGAGAAATGATTGAAGAACTTAGAAAATAATAATATTAAAAAATATGTAGACTATAAGCTAATAGATGATAAGATGATCATGTTGAAAGGAAAGAAAAGTAAAATAAAACATGAAATACAAGCATTAAGGTTACTTTGTGTATAGAGTACCAAGTGAAGTCAGCAATCATTCGTCAATCTCGTCATCGTCGTACTTCTTCCCAAGAGCTAAATTGAAAAAAAAAAAAAAAGATTCACGAACTTTTGTTAGCTATATTAATTAATACTATAAAACGGTTTTGAACTTTTGTTAGAATTCACAAACAAAATTTAGTTTGCTAGCAAATCGCATGCATAATGAAACAAATAGTGAAGTTTTGTATGTGTAATTTTTATATATCATATATAAAAAATTTATATATCTTTCTAACATATTATATGGAATGTAGTAAAGGTCATTGTATTGTTTAAAATTTTCTTCCATTGTAATGATATTTAAGAAAATAATAAAAAAATACTGATTTTTTTTAAATTTTCTTCCAGTGTAATGATATTTAAGAAAATAATAAAAAAAATACTGAAATCAAAAGCAACGTCCAAGCAAAATCAAATACTTTAATTGTTTGTTTTCTAAATAAGAAAATTTCACTATTGTTTTTTTTAAAGAACGTGAGACTAATGTAGTAAAAATGTTAGGAAAAAAAAAGAATAAAGGAGATAAATCCTACATTGGACCATCAATACTTAGATCGGGAATGTGAGAAATTCTAGGCCAATCTTTACCATTGTTTCTTTTACACCTTTTACTTAGATGTTTACAGCTTCTTATCACAAGTTTGTTTAGATCCTTGAAACTTTGAATTTCATCCGGTAGAGAAAGTAATCCATCACAATCTTCAAATTTCAACTTTCTGATGCTTGGAAGATTACACGGTAAAGAAATTAATTTGTTACAACTTCTCAATTCTAAATCGTCCAGTTTTGGAAGATTATCTGGTAAAGAAATTAATTCCCCACACCGGATGATCTTTAATCTTTGTAAACAAATAAACATATCGGTGTTATCTATTGACATGTTTATATCATCGTGAAAATACTTCAAAGAATCCATCTGCCACAAGTGAATAACCCTAAGACTGGGGAGTCTCCCAAGTGGTGGAATATGCTCACATTTCTTACAATCAGAGAAAACAATTTCAACCAAATTCCTTAAATTGTCCATCCAACTTGGAGAAATGGTCTTTCCCATGTAATAATGTATTTTCAATATCTCTAAAGATGGATTTGGCTCTAATCCCTCAAGAACCTCTTCCATGTATGGAAACATTTCTGGTCTACTTTCTTCTGCGATGGCACCACTGTCCAACCAGTCTAACCCCAAAATCGACAGGTTTGTTTTGCATATGAGATTGGCACTCTTGGCCTCACTTAAACCTCCAACATTCTTAAGTCCTTCTATCTTCAACATTCTTAAGTCCTTCTATCTTCAACTTCCCCTCAAGAAGATTTAAATCCCCCAATTCCCTTATTTTGGCCCCTCTCTCCTTAGCAACAGGAAACCAAGGAAGCATTCGAAGACTAGTTAGTTTCCCGATTCCAAACGGCAAATGTCGGAGTGAATAACAATGATTGATGTCCAAACGTTGAAGGCTAATCATGTCTTTTAGGCCGTCAGGTAAAACTTCTATACCCGAGCCTAATAAGGTCAAGTATTTCAGATATCTGAGCTTGCAAATCGATTCAGGCAACTTACGCAATTTTCAACAATAACATAAAATCAACACTTGCAAGTTTTGGAGATACATAATCGACTTAGGTAAAGCTTCTATACTTGACTTTGATAAATTCAAGTATCTCACATGTTTGAGTTTACAAATTGATTCTGGTAATGTCCTTAACTTTGTAAGAGCCAAGTGTAATACCCTTACATACATGTGGTTGAAAAGTTGACTAATGCAACCTTCATCCCCCTCCCCGAACATGAATATTGACCTTAATGATGTTAACTTTCCTGAATCCTCAGATGATAAAATTAACTGTTCATCTGGACATGACGAGCTCAAATGAAGCACCTCATCTGAGATTTTAACCTCGTTACAAGCAGGCTCTATAACTAAACAATCATGTTTCATTACACGCCGTGCCATGTCATGCACTAGATCATGCATTTTACATCTATCAATACCATCCCTACCCTTCTCAACCTGGAAGAGGGATTTCCAAATCAAACAATTAAAAAACTCTTCCCCTATCACATACAAGTTATCTGTTTCTTCTCTGGGCGGAATGAAACCGTTTGCTACCCACAACAAGATCAGTTCTGGACAAAAAATCTGACTGAAAACTATCTTGAATCCAGTCCAGTTGAAGGATATATCCTCTGTAGCCACCTGAGATCATTAACCATGTCAAAACCAGCTGACGAAAACAACATATAATAAAAAGTATTAAAAATTGGTTTTGACGTTTATAAGGTTTACGTTTGGTGATGGCTAATAAGCAACTTCATAGTCTCTTAAGTCCAATAACAGTAAGTGTGCCAGCATTCGCAATTGTCGGTTCTATCATTGTACAACGCTGGAGAAGTAAGCGGAAACAAAAGATATACAAAGCTTATCGCCCCTGCTACAAATCCCACGCTCACCAACCCTGAAATTTCCACTCAAAAGTTGTCAATTTTATAAAATATTTAGCCATAAATAAACCAATAAAATAACTGTGTATATGAGTATGCGTTTTGTTACATGTTCTTCGTGAAAAGAAGGCAGGAAGCCCCATGATGTTGCAGAAAATATGTGACACAAGTGGTGCTGCTATATGTCCTGCAATTAACAAGAAAATTACACGTGAGCTGAAACCAAAATAACCGACCCATTTGATTAACCAATTGTTCAATTTGGATTTTTTTAATAACCGAAAAATTCTGTTTGGTTTCAGATTTATAGAGTAAACCAAACCATCCTGTTTTACTTTTATGTAGGTTTATGTAAATTTTACATGAGACATAATTAACATCTTTCGCCTGGTGAAAATAAGATAATAAAAAATAACACAATTATCACCAACCAGTTCGAACAAAGAGAAATGATGCATATGACCCAAATATCACTGTGTAGCCAAGCTGGAAACCTGAGAAATATTACAAAAATATTTTACGAGTCAGCAATCAACGCATGATGTTTTCAACTTTTCATGGCCAATATAATTAAAACCCTGAAAAGCAAGAAGTGGCAATTTTGACCCACTTACGTTTGAATGGGTTGATTTGTGTAATGTTTTTATCTCTAACGGATCAAACTAGTAAAACTATAAAATAGCTAAAAAGGGTCAAATGGGTCGAACATACCTACAACCATGGAAGCTTTCAGCAAGCTGGTATTTTGTTGCATGTAGTACTCCAATAAATGGTTCAAGTGAGCTGTACATATAAAGTTTACCAAGTAATGAAAATTTACTTATAACTAAACAAATATAGAAAATTTATCAAAGAAACAGAAATGTTATCTCATAACTGAAAGAAGAAGAAAAAATGTTTAAAAAAATAACCTTTATTAAACACTATAAATAGTAATTACTAGATCCTTTACATGAGTTATGTTTTTTAAAATGCTAGAAAAATGTAGGACTTACCTAGGCTAAAAAGAACAGGAGAGAGAAGTATTACTGTATATGCTTTAAATCCTCCACATAGAAGTAAAGATACCATACAAGCTCTGAAAACTAACTCTTCCGTAAGGGGAGCCTGTGAATTATATAATACAAGAAAAACACTTGGATGATAAAAAGTAATTACAACTTTAAAAACAACTGAAATAGCAAACTGACCACAATATACATTCTCCAAACTGAAATATCGTAAACAGCTGACACCATCCAGTTAATGAGATTTTGAAGACCACTCTTTAAGCCATGAAATGATATATCTATCTGACGGTCCCCATGTTCGGCCCACGAGCTCCAAATTGATAAAATTTTGAGAATAAACGAGCCGATATACATTAAAGAAGTCAGGCAAAGAGGAAAAACCACAGCTTCCCACTGTTTCATACATAAATTCCATTTTCAGCAGAAAATTTTAGCAACTCACTAACCCTTTTTAATCTGCAAATTATGAAAAATGAATAAGTTGATGAAAACCATCAACCGCGCGCGTTATCTATACAAACAAATTGAATACTCACCGTGTGGTGTAGACGGATACCATAAGCACTAAGCAAGTAGGACATGTTCCACCTCTTTATCTGAATGTATCAAGAAATATGGTGACATGTCAGCTTCTCAAAAAAGAAAATATAGAATTAAGAACATATTTTATTGCAGGATTTTGCTTGACATGAACCCCAGTTCTAGACTCACACACACTGCTTGGTAAGGTATTTCAACTCTAGAGTTAAGTACATCTTATGATGACTTCTTGACAATGAGTTACTTTCTGACAGGTTAATGGGTCTGGTGGGTTGAGTCGAGTAACGCTTCAAATGAAAATCCTATTTAATATTGTTCAAGTGGGAACAAGATGTAAATTAGTGATTTTGTGTAGTTTGACTTATTGAAGTCAAAGATATGAATTGATGATCAATTGACCAACAACCATGTTGGAAAATTTCCAATTGGGTATGAAATGGTTTAAGAAGCTAAAATACCTTTACTTGGTGAATAGGACCCTGGAAATTGGTGTTAAAAAGTATCAATGGGCCAAACGAGTCGACGAGTGGAAAAGTATCAAAACGTGATTTTTAAACATTGAAATATTTGAGATATACAATTTAGGAAGGTGTACTTTAGTTGGAATTAGAAGAACTGGTACTAAAATGGTGAAATGGATGTTTTACATTAATAATCTATATATTTAAACCATTTTTTTCCCATTCGTGAGACAATGATGGTTTATTTGAAACAAAAAGTTAAGTAAAGTGGTTCAAAAGGTCACTTACTTATTATAACATACGGTTCATAGACACTAATAGTGCACGTGGATGAAGTAACTCGAGGTGAGATTATTTTCAAATCATTTGAATTATATGTTTTTCTTATGCTTATAATATGTTTTTCTTATGTTTTTATTTCATTTTTGAAGGTGTATGGCCTCTTTGTTAGTAAGAAACAGCTTTTTTAGGGGTTTTATGACCCAAGGAAACGGTTGTTAACTTGTTATCAACAAAGATGTGTAAACAATACATTGGAAGCCTGTTTTTAAGCATGGTTAAAACTTTTTACTTGGATAACGGGTCAAACAAGTACAAAATAAAGCTTAACTAAAACAACAAGTGTTAGACGGTAACGGGTCAAACAAATAAAGTACTAAGAGATCAGCTAAAATAAACAGGTCAGACGCCTTAGATGAATGATCAATCAGAATTCCACCATTATGCTAACTTCCTAAAACTTTCAAAATCAGGATTAACTTTTAAACAAATCATTCTATTTTGAGGATCACTTATCTACCATTTAATATAAGTGAACTATTAAGGACTAGATCACTAGAACAATCCTCAATATTACAGAAACAAATCAACTAACTGGTCATGAATGTAGGTTACCTAAAATACCAAATTATATCATAGTTGTAAATTGTGGTCGCTAACTCGCTATAGCGAATAGCGTATAGGTCGAAGGTCGCGGCAGGGTATGTAGCCATAAATAGCAGGATTTCGGTTATTTATTTTTTTAATATAAATATCGATTAAATATTGCTATAAAATAGCTGGATTTTAGGTTTTTGTAAATATTCATGTCAAATAGTGTATATACCAAGGTATTTTGATATAATATACATATAAATAAAACTTTAAATGTTTTTTCTAGTGTATCGCTATTTATAAAATAGTGACCGCTATTTATCTCTATTCGCTATGTAGCAAGTTGTCGCTATTCGCCATTAACAACTATGAAGTATACATAAAAAAACCCTAGTTATTGATTTTGGTTAATTGAAGTATTAACTTATACGTATTTTGTTTAGCCTCTTGCGCTTTTGGGTCGGGGGTTGGTTCTAATGAAGTCTTGTCAAAAAAAAACTTATCTCAAAACATTTTTCACAATTCCCGAATCTTCATTACTAACTATTTTTCACAATTCCCGAATCTTCATTACTAACTATTTAACCCTTCCTTTATTCAACCCTTACACGTGCTTTCCAACTTAGTTATAGAATGAAGATATAAACTTTTTAAAGATCACTTCCCTACTATGTAGTTAATATCCCGATATATCACCGATATATCAGTGATATATCATATCGGTTATCAGTCCCCTGCCGAGACGTCGGTGCAAAATATCGGTCCGAATATCGGTACCGATAATATTGACCGATGTTTGACCGATGTTTGACCGATATATCACCGATTTTCCCGATATCAGTACCTTTCTTCTTAGTTTTACCATTCGTCTTTTCTTCTTATTGTTGCTATTAGTGTTTTAAGTCTTAATTTTTAGTTGTTAGTGTTATATGTTAGTGTTTTAAGTCTTAGTTTCTACTTGCTATAATTGTTAGGGGATGTTTGTTTTTTCTTCAAACATCTTCAAGGGAGCTGTTGTCTGCAGGCGCGCAGACGTTACCCTTGAAGACTGTTTGTTTTTTTCTTTTAAACAGATCTGAAAATGACTTTTTTCAGCTTAAAAAAAAAGCTATGAAACCCTTACTTCAAACATCTTCACAAAAAAAACCCCTCCTCGTATACGTTCTGAACTCAAAAACCCTCCTGTTCATCATCATTTTTTCCAACTTTAAGCCATCTACGTGAGAGAGGACACTTCACCCAATCGATCTTCGTCTTCTTCTCCATATCTCTGTCACAAACCCTAATCCACCATTAACACATACAATCATCAATCATGTGGGTATTCTACCTTATCTCGTTACCTTCGCCGGACCTGATATACCTCGTTACGTCCTCTTCACCGTCGGTTACACCTGGTTTTTCTCTCTATCCTTCATTATCCTCGTTCCTGCTGACATTTGAGCTGTAAGTTTGCTCTTCATCTTGTTAGTTTGTTGATCTGTTGTTGGTGATTTTGATGTTTGGAACCCTAATTGGTGGAAAATGATTACGGTTTGTTGATCAAAAAGCTAGTTGTTGTTTTGATGGAATTTGGAACCCTAATTGTGATGTTTTGTTGGATGCATATGTTTGTAGCTTGGTTTAAAAAAGCGAGCTTTAAGCGCGCTTAAAGCGTGAAGCGATGAAGCGTTTGGAATAGCGCTTTTTTTTTGCCTAAAGTGTCATAACACGTGAAGCGTTTTGAGGCGAGCTTTAAGCAAGAAGCGACCTTGGTTTGAGGCGACGCTTCAGCCCAATCAGGTGCAAAAAACGACGCTTCAGCGTAGGTTTAATTTTAATGTATTTAGAAAACAACATTGAAAATTCCAGTTCAGAAACTCATTTTTTGCACCCCCCCTGCGCATGGGTAGGACTTGTGGTAAAACATGTCATAAAGCTACAATGGAGTAGTAAAGACTTTACCTTATAAACAACCCCTCACTTTGTTCCCACACCAATGTGGGACAAAGTATTTACCACCTTTTGAGACTTTCATTCACACACCCAAAACTTCCAACATATAAGTCCTAAACTTTTGCTACTAACTATTAGCTACATGATCTTATTGAGTGATGTTGATGGAGATGAATACGTACTTGATTATGATGATTATTGATTAAAGACTGTTTTTATGTTTATGTTTTAAGTGTGTTTCAACTTTAATTTATGTTTTAACCATGGTTGCAAAAGTCGCTAGGCGCTCCCTAGTCGGATTCGGGAGTACTCGGGAAGTACTCGGCTTAGGCGGAGATTACTCGGGGAGTAATTGGCCTGGGAGAACAGTGCCCGTGCCTCGACAGCCTACCTTGTAGCGAGTACTCGGGGAGTACTCGGAGCCTAGGCGGGACTTTTACAACCATGGTTTTAACTATGTTTTTTATGTGTTAAGTGTGTTTTTTAATCCTGTTTTTGTGTTTATTATTGATTAACAAGTAGAATAGATCATATTGATGTGTACAATATTTTTTTTATTTTTTTTATTTTGAGCGCTTCGAATACGTGAAGCTCTCGCTTCGCGCTTGAAGCTTCGCTTAAAGCTTTTGGAACCAAAACGCTTCGGAGCGCCTTGCGCTTTTTTAAACCAAGGTTTGTAGATTGTGTTTGGCTGCTATTGTGTTTACATTAGTGGTTATGTGTGAAATTGTTAGTGACTGAGATCAGATTAGGTTAGTGTAATAATGTTAATTGGATTTTAATGATCTGAACTACGACTTATTGGATGTTCTGAACTTAAAACATTTTGGAGGTAATTGGTTTAGGATGTTTTGATTTGGAAAATAAAACAAAGTTCATGTAGTTTGTACAGACGGTATCAATTTATAAAAACAAACAGTCTTATATTTTCAGCTTGAAGAGCTTCAGACCACATCTTCAGTTGCAGACATGAAAACAGATGAAATCAGCTTGCAAACAATTTATGTCTGCAAAAACAAACAGCACCTTAGTGTTTTGCAAGTTGTAAAAGGTTGATTTGTTAATGGTAGGAGAGTATACTGAATTGTTAGTGTTAAGTTGCTATATATATAAATTTAGCATGATATTAAAATTACCGATATCTCACCGATATCCCACCGCGATAACCAATATCTCAAATGTCGGTTCTTGACCGATATCCGATATTTTACCGCATTAACTACTTAGCTACCCTACAACACTCTGAATATCACATTATTACATGAACAAATTTAACTAACTGGTCATAAATACAAAATACCCAAAACCCCAAATCACAAATAACAAAACCCTAGTAACTAATTCCAACTACCAGCAAACCAACAATCAAAATGTAAACACAGAGAATAAACAAACAAACAGTGAATTGAATAAGAAAACTTACAGGAAGAATAAAGGCGCAGACAAGAAGTGAAACGACGGTGGAGATACCGGCGCAAATGAACCGTCGGATCATGAAGGTTTTGAAAGATGAAGGGGGTGGGAGACGGAGGATTAATGTGGGGGAGTAGAGGATTGCGACGTACAAGATAGTCATGTCGATACATGCTACGATTGCTAGCGGTGCCGGAACACCACCGGCGCCGGAGTATGACTCCATTGGTGGGTCGATGTGGTTCTCCTCCAGATTGGGGGTTTTGAAATGGTGTTGACTGTTGACTTCCAAAAGACTAAACCGGCGTCGTTTCCTTCTCGAGTAGAAGGAACCCGTTTTTAAATCATACCAGGCTAGGCTTTATGAAAATAAAAATAAAAAAATAATCTAATTTCAATTAAAATTTGTGTAACTGATCATGACTTTATCTAAAAGAACAATTCTTGTAAAATATTAAGTATTCTAAGAGAATTTTTATTATTTATAAACAATATTATATTGGATGAGATAGGTAAATGATTTCAACAGTGATAGAACATTGAAATGGAATGCACTATGTTAATTATATTGGATGATGTGGGTAAATGGTTTCAACAATAATAGAATATTGAAATGGAATGCACTATTTTAATTATATTGGATGAGGTGGGTAAATGGTTTCAACAATGATGGAATATTGAAATGGAATGCACTATGTTAATTACTGGAAGGTCAATATTATCTTAATATCGTATTTTATTAAAATTAAAAAATCAAAACTTTAAGATAGTGCAAACCGGTTCGACGGTTTGAACCAGATTAACCGCTAGTATATAATACATACCGTGTTTCGGTTTTACCAGCCTTTTTTTATACCGGGTCCTTGTCCGATATCCAGTATAACTGACTGATGTACCGGTATTTAAAACATTGGTTATACCACTAATTGTAAACCTGTTTTATTTTAGGGTATATGGAATATTGGATACTAGTAAGCATAACATATTGTTTTTGTTGTAATTGGAACTTCATGTTTAATATGATAGAAATGTAATCAAATTTGAGAGTAATTTTTTTTTTCTCATTAAAATAACTAAACTTTGATGTAATGTTCTAATATTGTGTAATTAGCAGGTTATCGGTCATCACGTAACATTTTTTTCTCTTATTATTTTATTTTTTATATGCCTAGGTGGATATTATATTAAACGTAAAAGGGTCTTTTATCAACTTATATAAATATAATTAATTTATAATTGGGGTTTCTAGTAATAAAAATAGGTTTTCTAATGGAATTTATCATAATTTATCACTAATTTATATGAAAGTTTATGTTATCTTCGTTTATGTTTAGTAAATTATGTTCATTTATGTTTCTTCAATTATGTTGTTTATTATTTGTTAAATTATGTTCGTTTGAGTTGGTTCATTTATGTTTGTTTACGTTCGTGAACTGTTTGTTTAGGTTTTAAACGAATAGGAACATGCCTTTTTTTCTTAATAAACGAACATTTGTAAAAAAAATTTGTTTGATTATATGTTCTTTTTCGTGTTCGATTAGAGTTAAATGAGCAACCACGAACATGTTTGTGTCCGTGTTCGTTCGGTTCATTTGCAGGCCTAGCTGCTATTTAAGTCGGAAACTGTTGTTGTCACCATTATGTAGAATCATTGTCATTGTGTTATGTTTGTGTCATATCGCGCGGACACCTTTCTATAGTCTATAATATTCATTATTAATGTTTCCATTGTTCCTAATCCCGGAGAGTGGCGTTGTGGGATTGTCCTCCGGAATCGAGGTCTAGGATTCCAGATATAACACAAACGATGAGGTGGATCAATTAAAAAAAGTAATAAGAGCTTCCTCAATTTCGAAACCTACAAACATTTACTTCAGCATGTCACATCATATTTAAAATATTCCTTAAAAATTTTGTTTTTCCACAATACCAAACCTCTATGAACCTCACCTCACACTCCACTTCGTATTTAAAAAAAATATATAATTAAACATTGTTTTGTGTGTGCGGAGCTCACGAATTATTTTGGATGTGGTTTGCATCCACGAACTTCACCCGCGTTCCAAGCTCACCAAGAGGTGAAGGACTGTGTGGGTTGGTTTGCATTTTCAAACACACCCACATCATTTGCTAGGATGTTTTTTAGACAACTACCAACATAGACTTTATAAGTTCACTCAACCACATGCTTGTTAATGATTAAAAGATACCAACGAATGACATCTCATTAATATGAATCCACATAAGACATGTTGTTTTCCAAGCCCTAACATATAAACCCAAAAAGATAAAAACTTGTTAGAACACAAATTGCTAACACAAACCCTACACCCGAGGGTTTGATTATAATCTTCCAACATCATTTGGTGATTTTTTATGGCTAAATATTTTATAAACTTGGCAACCTTGTTGATAGGAAATTTCAGGGTTGGTGAGCGTGGCGTGATAAGACCATGTGTAGTGTTAATGCCCCTACGCTCGGGCGTTTTGCGCCATGTGGCAGCCCGGTAGTCAGCAATGAGGCATTATGGGGCGTTTTCTAAAATGGGTGTAGTGGGGATGTGAGCATTGTGGGGAATTATGTTTGTAATAAAATTAAATTAAAAAAAAAAACACTATCAAAAAATCTTATTGGACAATGGAAAGGAAGATAAAGGTGATTGGCCATTCAAACTCTCGATCCGGCGTGAAAAAAACAACGCTTCAACCAATTTTTGCAAACAAAACGCCCAGGGGGCGGCTTCCGGGGCATTCTCCGGCGTTTTTTTGGATGAAAACGCCCAATTCATGCACGAGTACGGGTGGTTTAAGCTTTATATATCTTTTGTTTCCACTAACTTTGGAAGCATTGTACAATGATGGAACCAACTATTGCAAATGATGGCACATATATTGTGACTGGACTTAGAGACAATGACACTTCTTAGCAGTTGTCACCAAATATAAACCTTTAAAACCTCGAAACCGATTTTTTATTATGTCATGTTTTGTTTCCATTAGGGGATCCATTCCATACCACCCAACCTTAGTTGGTTTTGACATGGTCAATGATCTCAGTTGGCTGCAGGAGTTGCATCCTTAAACCAAATTCCAAGATAATTTTAAGAGTTTTTGTCCAGAATGATTCTTCTTACTTGCCATGCAAGTTAGTTATTTCATTATCTATTGTATCATAATTTTCGTATGAATTACACCATTTCAGTATGAACAACAAATATATTGCACAAATTACGAGTCATCATAGCCTACAATACATTAGTACACGGTTTGGCATTTAAACGGCACAAATTAGCAGGGTACGGTTTGCTATTTAGAAGGGGGTAGCGGCGCATCTTGTTGCTCGTCTACCTGCCATTAGTCTGTAATCGTCTCTGTTTTAATGAAAATATAGTTTATGAATAAAAAAAGTACAATCCCGTTTGAAACTTGGAACCGGCCATGCAAACCAAATTGATCTCTTAACCTCTGTTATTTATATGTTTTTTTTTTGGAATCTGTAGTTACGTATATGTGTATGAACCATCTTTTATCATTTCCAAAATTTTAAATTTAAAGCAATGGTTCACAAAAAAAAAAAAAAAAAAAAAAAAAAAAAAAAAAAACGGTTCAAACTACCAAAACCGAACCATTAAAGTTAACTAGTAGGGTGCCCGCGCGATGCGGCGGGGGCGACACTTTAGATTGCGGCACTCGTTGCTGGTAGTTTTCTTATTTGTATATGATAACATTATTGTGGTGGATATATGTCATAAGTGTTACACATGGGAGCCTAACACCTATAATGTCTTGCAATGTTCGATCAACTGCCTCTATCGCCTGACGTTTCGCCATCGATGCCTCATCCCATATAATTAACTTGGAGGACCTAATCAGTTGACTTATAATTCCTAAAATTTTGGGACATAGTTTACTATTTATATACTAAATATCGTAAATTAGTATTAAATAATTTCTAAAATTTTGGGATATAGTTTACTATCTATCTACTAATATCGTAAATTAGTATTAAATAAATATCGTAAATTAGTATTAAATAATTCCTAAAATTTTGGGATATAGTTTACTATCTATCTACTAATATCGTAAATTAGTATTAAATAATTCCTAAAATTTTGGAACATAGTTTATCTTCTATCTACTAAATATCAAAGTTTTGTTTTGTTATAAAAATTAATAATAAATAAAGTATAGAAAAACTGTTTTAAACATGTAAAGATTCGTTTGTTAATAAAAAACACTAAACAAATGACAAAAGTATATTAGTTCAATCGAGATGTAAATTATAAGTGCAATAAAATAACACAAAACATAAACTTCAAATATAAAATAAACTTTATTATTCATGGGATAGTCTAGATCAAACAAAAACAAATGAAAATGAAAAAAAACATAAAAACACTTGATATATTTCATCTAATTTCTCTTCTTTTTTGATCCGTTTTTCTTGTTTGTGCTAGAATCAGCAGTATCATCTAATTCATCTTCTTTCTCATCGTCCTCAGAATCATCTAAATTTATAACCTCGACCCATTTACATTCAGAGAGTCTCTTAGATCTTTTCTTTTGATTCTCATACTTCCGATCCTTAAAAACAAAAATTTAATAAAAAAGTTAAAAAATGATTAAATAAATTTTATAAAAAAACAAATATTGAATGAAAAAATTTTAAAAAGATTAAATAAATTTTAAAATTACCTCTTTACTAAATTGACGTTGAAGATTAGACTTGTATGGACTGAACATTGCACCATAAGAAATAATTTCAACAATATTATCACCATCATCCTACAATAAAACACCAAATAATAACATAACGAACTTGTTAATATGAAAGATTACAAGCGAAAATATTACTTAAAAACTAACAAAAGCTTGTTCGACAACTGGGGTGTTTAAATTGGTGTGCTGAATCTGAAAAATCAAATAAGTTAGTATTAAGATAAAAGTAAATAAAAGAAAACAAGTATTCATTATTGCGATATAACAAAACTTATCATAGAACCGACCTTAGATTTTTCAATATCGCATGCTTGTTTTTTGGGGTATTGGATTTTAATAATCCCAAGTTTCACTAATTGGCCGGTAATAATCCCAACTTCAAAAATTGCCTACAACAGTCCCAACTTGTAAGATTTTGGCCACCAATGATCCTTGTCTAACTGGGTTATAACCCAATTAGTTTTTTTGAAGTTTTAAGCGGCGGAGAAGGTCACTAGAGGTTGGAGATGACAAGTGGTGGTCTCCTTTGGTGGTTTCAGGGGTAAAGAAGGTCGTCGGAATAAGTTGCAGGTCACCGGAGTTGCGTAGATGGTGGAAATTTTAAACTTTTGAGAAGCGGAGAAGATTACAGGAGGTCAGAGATGATTGGTGGTGGTCTCGTTTGGTGGTTTCAGGGGTAAAACGGGTCGCCGGAATAAGTTGCAGGTCACCAGCCCAACAAGGTTATAACCCAGTTAGACAAGGATCATTGGTGGCCAAAATCTTACAAGTTGGGACTGTTGTAGGCAATTTTTGAAGTTGGGATTATTACCGGCCAATTAGTGAAACTTGGGATTATTAAAATCCAATACCCCTTGTTTTTTCTCATCAAGTGAATTCAGAACTGGCTCCATATTTTGAATCTGTTTAGCAATAGAAATGTAGAATTGTGAGTGTTTGCTATGTATTTATAGTAGTCCATTAGGGTTTAGTTTTAGATTGGTCATCCATTTATTTAGGAAGTTTGTTGTGAGTTTTAAGTTTTTAAAATAAGATGCACATATCCTGTTTAGTTTGTTGTGACATGTTTAATAGGAAGATTGTTGTGAGTTTTATCTATACTATATTAAACATGCCACAACAAACTGACTCTGTACAAGTAAAATTAGGGAATATTTTAGTTTATTAATGTCGTTCAAAACAAAAAACTTGGGTAAAAAACAAATGTTAATGCACAATAGCTAGGTAATGGTCAAAGCTGGCTTGGGTAAAAAACAAATGTTGGCTTTAATCAATTGTACATTTACGCATCGGCTATTTGTAATTTATGAACGCACAGCGAAACTAAAAAAGAGAACTATCGAAACGTTTAAAAAATGTGCCGATCGTCATGGTACCTTCGGATTTTTTTAAAACATTACGGGTTGTAAGATATCGCAGGAATATATTAAAGAATTAAAGAGGGGGGGAAGTGTAACTAATTACCCATAATTATGTTAAATGTCAAGGATTTAAATGTAATAGATTGAGGGACTAAAAAATAATTATGGTTTAAAAGACCACTTTACCCTCATTCTAGGGGTTTATTTATAAATAATGGGGGAAGAAGTTCTTAACTTTTAGGAATCTTTCCCTCATGTATTATAATATAGTATAGATATTGCCACCCGGCCGGCTGAGCGACCCTATCCAGCTTAGACTATCCATTATCACAACCCAACCCAACCCAACCCAACCCAACCCAACCCAAACTTTTATTAAACTACTAATTTCTCTCTCTTCCACCTACACAACCCAACCCAATCCAATTTTTCACCCACTATCACAACCCAACCCAACCCAACCTAAACTAATCTATACTACTTTATTAAACAAACTACGTTTTCTACCCTTATGGTAATTTTACATTGTGTACACATCTTCAAGCAACATGTACAAGAGAGCCAAACTATTTTAGAGGGGCTAAACTTGCCAATTGTCCAAAAATTTAAGACACTTTAGGGGTATTTTAGGGATTTTAGCACCTTTGTAACCTATAATATCAATGTGACATGTGAAGAGTCTAACCTAATTGATTATTTATTAAATATTTTAATAATGGTAAATGAAATGCTGTATACATGAAATATTCAGTTGTAAACGAGAGGAACAAAGAATTATATATATGCATGAATGAGGATGAACCATATCAAACCATTAACCCCATTAAACTTGTGAACCCATAGTTTTAATTTTAGTAACCAATGGAACATTAAAGCTTTTGTAACCTACCAACTATCACTAGCAATTAATAGAGAAACTTAATAGTCACGGTTCTCATTCATTCACATCACCATCTTACAATCGAAATTCGTATAAATGGAACTCTCAAAAGAACCCTCACAAACCCTTCGTTTTGGGTTTCGCTTGTTGCCGTAGGCGACACCAAACTTGAGCCGACACACATCAAGCGCTCTCTCTCTCTCTGGTCAGAAACACAACCACTTCAGTAGCTCCGCCACCACACCCTGTGACTGCCGCATTGTCATTGTTGTCTCTATCAATCTCGTACACACACATATACTCTACATTAAATTTAGAAAGAAAGCTATGGTAACATTGCCTGGAAGAAAGCCAACGTCAGTGTTCTTTGTTCGTCAATATCATACACATCACTTTAGTTCTCTAATTATAAAACGGATGTTTCTCCTTTGATTTGGTGTTTTATTTGTACCTATATTTTCTTTGGGTTTGGTATCATTCATTCACGGTATTATTCATTCAATTCACACAAACATCCAGTCCAGTTCAGTTCTCTGATTTGGATTTTATTTTCTTCATGGCTTTAGGTTTTAAAGATGATGATTCTTGATCAGAACCACCAAGTGAATTGAATGTGAGTTAAAAAAAAAATATAGTCAAGGGCAAGATATGTAAACCACCAGCTTCTTGAGGTTTTATTTTCTTGGTAGCTTTATCTTTTGTAACATTTTGATGTCTATACTTTGTATGTATTGGTGCTTAGAGTGCAAACCTTATTGGATGGATATATATTTTGGAAGCCGATCTGAATTTGTTGATGTGCATTGTAGAGCATTTTGTAGAGTTTGACTTCTTGGCTTCTTTTAAACTTTGAAGATTGTTGGATTGAGAAAATGGTTGTTATATACTTATATTGCTTTAGTAGTTTAGTGTCTTGCATATAAACAAACTATAAAAAGCTCTAGACCACCTGGTTAAACTATTTAATGAAACTCGTATACCATTATATAATAAACGTTAAATGATGAGTTCAAAATTCTTAATTAACCAAAATTGTTAAAGTTAATAATTAAGCACATGTTTGCGTACTTATGATCCTTCGAGTCTTGGGAACTGCAAGTCACTACTTTGAGGCAAGAGATTGCAGGCTATAGGGTGTGGTCATGACCACTCATGACCACCATGATCCTCCACGTCAGTGCCATATCACTCACCTCTAATTCACAATCCAAAACCACTACCCTAAGAGTGTGGTCATGACCCAAACCACTATCCCCTTATTTATTTTAATTTATCTTTGTCTAAGGAAAAAGGAAATGATTACTTGAAAAATGGAAAGTAGGACCATGGTTGCCATGGTTTAATCCATGCAAACCATGGTGGATTAGGGAAGGGGTGGTATAGCCTTTCATTCATGTTCCTACGTGATGAATCATGTCCCAACCATGACCCCCACACCATCATCAACTTTCTAATAAAAACATGATGATATTTTTATGGTTATATTCTAATAAAAACGCGATGATATTTTTATGGTTATAAATTGTGATTGAATGTTGCTATTGAATCATGTTGGTAAAATAGAATGTGATATAAAGAAATTAATTTATTAAAATTACTATTAAACTCTTCGTATGGTGAAATTTTTTATAGAATTTTTTAATGACATTTGATTAGTTTTTATGAGTGTTTAAGTCTCTAATTAATTGAGACCCTTAACTCTTCTTAACTTTTGTACACATACTACGCTAAAACAATTAAACTAATGATAGGTAAGGATGATGATTATTAGTCATGATATGCATACAACAAGTGCTTGAATTTATTCTGATAGAAATCAAAGTCTACTACAATTTCAATACTTTTGTAAGTTTATGTCTTCTTGATATGTATGATTTTGAGTTTTAAACTCATTTCTTAACTCGCCGAAATTTAAGTTTGAGTGACCCTAGGGGTGCTAAACGGGTCGTGTTCGCGGGTTGGCGGGTTCAACCCGACCTGAACCCGAAAATTTTACACAAACCCGAACCCGACCCGAACCCGAAAATCGTATCATACATAAGAACCCGAACACGACCCGAAGTTTCTTGGGTTGACCCGAACACGACCCGTTCAACCCGATTTTTTTTTCTGAAATTAGTATATAAAAATTAAAATTTACTTAAAAACACAAATATATATAATAATATCATATTTAAATTATAAAATCTATGTTAATTTCTCTTTTTAAGTTATAATCATGGCAAAAAATTACATACCCCGTTTAATTTATAACATAAAATTTATTGTAAAAAAATATAATATAGTATAGTATAAATGTGTTAAACGGGTCAACCCGCCAACCCGACCAGGTTGACCCGAACCCGACCCGTTAACCTAAACGGGTTCGCGGATTCAACCTGAAACTGACCCGAACCCGTTTAAACTAAACCTAAACCCGCGAATTTCGTGTTAGGTTCGTGTCGGGTTTTCGGGTCGTGTCAGAAATTCACACCCCTAAGTGACCCACCTTGTGTATTTTTGAAATTCCGAAAGTTTATATATCTTGCACATATGGATAGATTTTACAACAAAATAGGCGTGTGGATTTCTTTTGCCTATAAAAGTTAGTATTTCAAAATTTTCTTCTACTTAAAGCGGGCTAACCTCGACTTGAAAATTAAACAACTTATCTGTATGGAAAGCTTGGTACAGGTTCAGTGAAAAATGGTTAGTTCAAACAAATTATTTTCAGTTGTAGCTGATTTAGATGTGTCACACTAGCTACTGATTATTTGGATGTATAATCAAATTTATTCCTAAAGTTTTGTATAATAGGGGATGTCATTTATAATAGATAGTATAACTGAATCGATATCAATCGGACAGCCGCCGCAACGCACGGGCATTCCGACTAGTATTTTATTATATAAAGAAATAGAAGTTAAATAATAAAAAAAAGGAAAAAAAATTAAATATTATAAAGAAATAGAAGTTAAATAATAGAAAAAAGAATAAAGAATTACTATTATGTTGGTTGTTGGTTGCAACCATTGGTTGCCATACTAACCTGGTTGTCCATAAATTTCAATTATTTAATTAAAATAATTTCCTACAATTTTGTTTTATTTGCCATGTGGCAACCGTTTGTGCAAATTGGTCACCATAGTGACTAGTCTTATGTAGTTTGTCGTTCCCTGAAACCATAGGTAGTTGAACCCTCTACCAGTAGTTATATTTTCTTAAAAGAGATAACCAAGTTCGGGTCAAACCTGGACCTCAAATTTGAAACTTCAGTTTTAGCTAGATTGAGTTTTTCGGGTACAAACAATTTGATTGCATATATAGTAATATAGTATTCCACCTAACAACTATCAAGGATTAGGACCATTAAGCTCCTTGTTTTCATCATTTGGATACTTGTACATCCAAGAGCACACCAAAAAACATACAAAGTTAACCAACCCAACAATACTTAACATCCAATAAACATTATCCATCCTCCCATCATTTATACCATCAGGCAACCACCTTGTTGTTTTCCTGATCAAATCAATCGTCGCGGTCCCTAAATAAAACGCAATCCCGATAATCACTGCCACCATCGCTGCTGCTGTGCTCTTAATCGACTTTGGAAACTCCTGGTAATAAAACATCACTTGACCCGGGAACATAAAGGCCTCTCCAACTCCCACAACTAATAGTTGTGGAAACATCCAAAACACCGACATTGGCACGATAGAGTTGCCGGTTAGGTTGTGGGTTCGAGCTGCTGCGAGCCGTTTTGACTCGACAAGTGCTGAGAGGGCCATGCTTGAAATGGTGAGAATGTGACCGATCCCAATTCGTTTTAGAAGTGTGGGTGAGGTGTGGGTTATTTTATGGAATGTGAGAAGGAAACGGTCGATTAGCGCTAAGGAGATAGAGGTTGAGATCGTAACGAAGACCATCATGGTCCCAGCTGAGATTTGGAACTGAGGTCCGAGATGGCGGTCCATGGCTAGTGCTTGGAGGACAACTAGACTCATTTGGATGGCTAATGTGCTGTGCAAGAGTATACCAGTTGACCAAATTGGGGAGATTCTGATTAGGGTTTTGAGATCTTCTACTTGTTGCAATGTGCATAGGTTCCATGGTTTCTTGATGGAGCCGTCGGGGTTCATGTCGCCTTCGGTCACTAAGGCCGCATGGTTCAGGAATCTGTACCGTATTTAACCGGTTAAGATTTCATTTACAAACTTGTAAAAGCATTCAAAAAAAAAAATTACTTGAAGCTATTTGTTGTATTTATCAACTTTGTTTCTCCAGGCTGTGATTCTTGGCAGCAATCTTCAGTTTTTGGTGATAATAAAGCTTTTCTTTTCCGGAAAGCATCGCTGAATACATAGTAAAGAAATGCCAGTTTAAGAAAACCCGTTGGTGCTTCGGGTTTGTGAATTGATCTGCACCCATCCTGGCTAACGTGAACCTTGTACCTGCCACACCCATGGTCGAAAGAGCCATGCTTCTGTACAAGATTCCAATTTGGGCTTTTGGCGGTCCTTCGCAAGGACTTGGACCATGTTTGCATGGTGTGGGCCTCATTAGATCTAGTATTGATGTTAAGGTTAATGCTAGTATCCCCACAATGGAAACAAGTGATGAAACCGTAATAACTTTGAACGAGCCAAGATACGAGTCGGCTAATATGGCACCAAGAATCGGGGACAAGGCCATGCAACCGTTGACAATGTTCGCGATTTGAGCAGCATCGATGCTTTTGATGTTAAACTCGTTTATTAGATACACAATAATATTATTACTCCATCCTGCGGCCGCTAGTGTCAGCCCCGCCATGGTTGCTACAAATTAAACATGTTAGATTCCCACCAGTTTCAGTTCTTATTGCTCGAAAATAGAACAAAAAAAGGAAGATAACATTTTATTAAAAAAACACTTGAATTTAGTATGCAGAAATACCTATGAGGAAAGGAAAGGTGACCCAGCCACCTTTTTTGGGTGCACCAGATGATTGTAGTTCTGCATTCATGGCTACAATGTATTGCAGACCAGCTTGTATTGATTTAAGAAATCAGGCACTGTGTGTGTGTGTGACAAATGAGTGTGTATTTTGGTGTAAATATAAGAAATGTGAGAATGGTCAGATTCTCAAAAGGCAGGGCCACAGGAATGATTAAGGGGTGCTTAATTGTTATCTAAACAACTTGACTAGTGCTAACATAATTTATTACAACAGATATGATTCTGTCATGATATTAATATGATAATGCTATAATACTTTTAAATTTGTTATAATAGATATAATATTTTTCTTGTTGCTAGTTAATTTTTGTTAATTTTTTTTATTAATTTATGAGCTGAGGATATCTCTGGAAGCAGCCTCTCTATCCACCCTCCCCTGACCCTACTTCTAGCCTCGCTATGTGTGGGATATACAGGGTATGGTTATGGTATGGTTATGATATTATAGATATAAATGTACGTGCTTTCCACACACACCATATCACCGATAGGCACACGGCATACACCGCTTTATTGGACTTTAATGACACCCCCACAAAATTGTGTAGCTCCAAAATATCTTTTAATCCAAAAGCAAAAATAGGAGGTATCTTGAGCCATAAAGAAATCGCCTGCCAGATAGCTTGAGCAAAACCGCAGGATACCAACAAATGCGTGGCCATCTCGTATTCTCGTTATGTTCACTGCAGATCGGACACAAGATGAAACCTACGTTTATGTTGCGCCGCTCCAAAGCACACTTAGTTGGAAGCCTCTCCATTTCAGCCCGCCTAGCTCCTTGCTAGAGGTTTTTTTATATAATATATGAACGCCGTTCCATAAAAATGAAACAGCCGCATGGCAAGAAAGTGAAAATTTTTAAAAAACAATTCAACAAGAGTAGTCTATATATTAATATTATTGCAAGGATTGGATGAATATCAACCAGACAAATGAAGCCTTTTATAAAGATATTCCCACTCACAATTCGGCAACCTTTCTTTACATATAAAATAGTATGCAACGAATTGATTCGATACGATTTTACATGTTGGAAGACAAATAAATATTGCAATTTGCAAAGAATGAATTACTTGTGTAAATATTATATAGTACAGATAATTTTTTTTTTCTTATTTATTTCGAATGTTGGTTGAAGTTGTGTGTAATACTGTGTATGATTAAAAAAATACATCTGATGTAACTTCCTAATTTGTAGTTGGTAAAAATCACTTTTTGTACCATGTTTTTTTTTTCAGTTAACCAATTTTCGTTTTTAACATTGGTTTGAATTTCATGAACGCACATCTAATTCTTCTTTTTCTTTATCTGTAACAAAAACGTTAGTAGAACTAATTAGACCCAATATGAGTAAACTATGGTTTAAACAAGGCAAAGAGATACCAATATTAAGTCCCAATCGAATAATCAAACACAAGAATAAGAACGAATGTAATAACTCTACAAGAACTTTTATTATAACCAAGAAATTAAAATATAGCTCAAAAAATTATAACTCGGTTTATCTCTTTTCTTGTCTCATAATAATGTCTAACCAAACCATATCTTGGTTTATATATGCTAACCTAACTTGGTGGCCAAGACATTGCTAAATATAATTATAACATAATTAGGAAACTTAACCAACTATGACCAACTCGTCAACATTGATCCCTCAAGTTCACCGACTTGTGACTTGAACTCCTTTGTCACTTTTTCCTATCACCGACTTGTGATGACTCGGGAATTACTACCAACAATCACCCCTTTAATTTCCGACTCAAAATAAGTAGGCTCTAACATGTCTTCTTTGTCTTGACTCTCATAGAACACATTCTAACTGTGTTTTTCGGCTCCTTCCTAGCTCGAACATTCTTGCGACCTTGTATTCAACTAGTCCTTTCTGCACGACTCGTCCTTTGCTCATAAGAACTCGCACCACCATTGACTCGACTGCGATCTTGAGCAAACACTCGCTTTCTTGGATCATTAAATGTACCTCCCTAGGTCTGAATCCCTTGCTTAACCTTTTCTTTAAATTCTTGAACATTTTTCTTTGGACTTTGAATGGTTTCTTTATTAAACTTGGATCTTTGAGAAGATTCTCACTTGTACTTGGCGTATCATCTTTCAGTTCAACTCTTTGTAGATCCTTACCCGCAAAATTCTTTATTCCAATCATGTTAGCTTGTGTACCGAGACTTGCTATCTTGAGGTTGATCTTGTACAAACGGTTCTCGGTCCTTGTCACCTTCATCATAAGCTTACTTGTATCATCATGAATGGTTAGCAAATCACATTTCATGTGAATGTCGCATCCACCTTCTGTGCTTGACCAAGACTTATGATATTACTTTGCATACTCGGTATGTAGTAAACATCGATTAACAGGCGCTTCTCCCCCGTTTTCCCTTCAAGTGATACCGATCCCTTTCCCCGCATGTCAATTGTAACACCCGTTCTTATTATTCAAGGTTTAACGTATATTTTACGTAAAACAATCATGTAATTACGATTACATATACATCGGAAATACGAGTTTACTAAAACTTTTACAAATCCTAAGTTATTCTACATCACGTGGTTGAATTCGTTGTTTAAAATTTACAACGTGGCAAAGTGCGGAAGCGTGTATCTATATCGTGTTCGGTTCTTCGTTGAGCTTGATCGTCTTCCGGCATCCCAAAGTGTACCTACATTTCATAAACATGAAATGCTTTAGTCTTACGGGGTTTAAATCATGTCCAAACGAGTCCAGGAAACAATTGATTTTCAAAAGAAAAACAAAAATTTGAAAAAGGCCTCCACCGTAACTTACGGTGGCACCGTAGGTTACGGTGGCCCCTGGTTTGACATGCCCCTACCGTAAACCAGTAGGGGGCTGCCGTAACACTTTTCAGCTCCACCGTAACTTACGGTGGCACCGTAAGTTACGGTGGCTCCTGCATTCAGCTTTTCCATTTTGCCGTAATTTGACGCGAAATCTTTCGTATCTTTCAAACCGCTTATCCGTTTGACCTACCGTTTCTTCCTACGTGTTTGAAATTTGATTCTCCATCATATGGAGTCAAAATCCAACATCTGGATTAACAAAATTTAAGACTTTTAAGTCTTCGGCTTATTACCATTTTTACCAAATTTTGACCCGTTCGCGATTTTGTCAACAAACATGTTTATTTGATCCTCATTCCTATGATATTCATAATTTCAATAATTCCTATCATATTAGGTTCAAGTCACGGGTTTCTTACGTATCATAAACCCGTTTATGCTCATTTGCGTATTTTGACCCGTTAAGGGTATTTAGACATATTTTGAGCATGAAACGCTTTCATTCGTTTCTAGCGTTATTATACAACATTTCTTGTCAAGTAATCTTCCACCACAACTATATTTGTGGTGGACTTAATGAGGCGATCTTTATAATCCGAGTTTTGCTCGTCGGATTGCTAACTTACGACAAAGACTCATATAGAGACATTTGACCAAAGTTTACCTCTTTCACTTCACATACTTATTCTAATTATTAATTTGGTCATAACACTCGTTTCAAAACTACCCTTAAAGGTCGTTTGTACAATTTAGCTTATAAGGGCGTTTTAGTCCATTTAGACAATCCTTTACGATGAAGGACTTTTGAAAGTATATTTAACCCATAATCCCTCTTTTAACTTATGATATTGTCTGAAAAGTTATTAAGCTTTCCAAACGCAATGTTCATTATTTAAAACATTCGGTTTAGTTATCAAGTAACCAAATGTCTATGTTGACTACTCTTAACACTCCTTGAACCACATGTTCTAAATGAGTGTTACACTATTTCACGTACCTGGCGCGGACCAATATATTGACCCGTTTTTTTTATACCTTGCTTTTATAATTGCAAATTCTTAGCGTTGCGAATATCCATTTGACATTTACTCCTGAAATAATATAACTCGACAATAATCATTAGTCGTTATTGTCAAAAGGTGATACCTTCACCTTTTGACCCATTTGGTCTAAGTGACCGATTTTGTTGGCGAGATGATATTTATTACCATCTCATCTACATGACTCGCTCTGATTTACACCGTGCGGTCATTTCACTTATTAATTGTTTCTTAACGATTTTTAGTCTATCATGGCTTACGTCCTACCGTGTCTTTCAAAACCAATAGTTATGGTCAACGCATGACCAATTTACCGTTTTACCCTTATTGTTTGTTTTGGTTTACCCCATAAGGTAACCATTCCAAAGTTCATATTTCCATTTGTCATAAAAAAATCGAATTACCGATTTAACTCCTTTTTAAACCATCAACATGGTTTCTTATTATGCTCGACTACCTTGTTCCGTACGTCTACACGCCGGAACATCATACCTCGATTTTGTATTTATCTTATTCATAACTAATACGATAAGAGAATATTCTGAAATATAAGACTAGTGTAAGCTATACTTACCTTGCATCCGAATTACGCTTTTCCTTCATACTTGCTTCGTTTGACCCGCTTCCTTTCCAAGCCTCCACCTAGCTTATCAAGCGTCAAACTATCATCATAATTCGTAAGACGGTTATATTAGTCATTATTAATTATGACTATTCCATCCTACATATTTTCTATCACAATTACCATTCGATCTTATTAATGGTCGGTTTGACTATTTAAAAGTCAAATCACCAATTAACACATATGATTGCACTACCAAGTTCACAAGACTCAATTAGGCACATTATCAACACTTAGTTCTCATTTAGGCATTTTAACAAACACCTAATGTGCATAATTTTACATATTTACTAACTAGTTCCTAACTAGTTATTTTTACCAAGATTAACATCAAAATTCACCACTATCACTTATGATCAATTACTCAAACTTGCAAATTGTTCAAGCATCTTGTTCCTACTAGCAACTATGATGATTTTAAACATGTGTACATCATCATCTTTACTACATAATCAAAACCCACTTGA
This sequence comes from Helianthus tuberosus, assembly GCA_030545235.1. NCBI lineage: Eukaryota > Viridiplantae > Streptophyta > Magnoliopsida > Asterales > Asteraceae > Helianthus > Helianthus tuberosus. The sequence continues at coordinate 15,850,630 of CM060354.1, read as the reverse complement.
CACATTAGTGTATGATCATGAATTCACAACCATGGACATCAATTCAACAAGTACATGACTAGGGTTTACTCCTAAACATAGTTTCATCACTAATTTCATCCAAACAACAAACATGCAAGCTCAGATTCGAGTTCTCTAGGTTTGCTCAGAATTTCAACTAGAGATTTCTCAAGAATTTACATACCTCGTGACTCCTTTTTCAATGGAGATCACTAATTCATACTCGGATTTTGATTTGGACTTGATTTGCCCCTTCAATTTGATGAAATTGTGTTGATTAGGGTTTGACCCTTCTTGGTCGCCCCTGAGCTCGATCCAGAACACACACTGTGTGTGTGTTTGTGTTTGTTTTAATTAAATAACTTTTCTAGTTATCCCGCTTTAACCCCTCATGTTTGGTTCGTTATTAAGTAGGTCACAACCTACTTATTTCTTTTAACAATTTTCCCACTTATTAACTAGGTTAAATATTTCCTAGTTAACTTAGCGGGTTCGGGAATATTTATGACTAAGTTTATTTTAGGTCCCGTTAGGTCGGGCCTTCTATAAACTTTATTTCCTCCAAAAGCCTTTATACTACTTTTATTTAATATTAGGTTTATTTATTTACAATCCTAATATTCACCGGGCTATTTTTACCGCTAACGGTACTTTACCCGTCTTTTAGTATTAACGCGGGTTAATTACCAAACCCGTTTTCGGGGTGTTACATCAATACAAGATCCAGCTCCAAATTTCACCTTTCCCGAGACACGTTCATTTAGTTTAAAGAAGTAAGCTCGATTACCTGTCATGTAATTCGATGCTCCGTTGTCAAGATACCAAGTGTCTTTCTCCATTGGCTAGGTCTCGAAACGCTTTGGATTCACCCATTCTTCATTTAGAAAAATAGTCTCTTGATCACATCTCATCATGAATAATGATGGATCAAAATCATCGGATTTAGCTAAGTTAGCTTCATCTTGTTTCTTCATACGATCCGGACATCCTTGCGCGAAGTGACCAAATTTATCACAACGGTAACACTAAACATGTGATCTATCTTTCCTTCCCCTTTGGCGATCATTTGTTCTTCTTTGACCCGTTTTCTTTGACCCATAATCTTGACCATCTTGGCTTTGACTTCCATCTTGGTCCTCATCATCCCGGTCTTGACGTCCGCCCATGGGCGGACCTAGCCTTTGGCCAGGGTGGGCGGCCGCACCCCTTGAAAAAAAAAATCTAGTGTATATTTTAGGCAAAGAAACCGACCGCACCCCTTGAAAATATGGTTGAACACCTCATCTGCACCCCCAGAAAAAAATTTCTAGGTCCGCCATTGCGTCCGCCTCAGTAAATTGAATCGCCTCGCCCACGCCTACGCGTATTTTCTTAGGATTTGGATTTCGAGGATGACTCTCCATTGGCAAACATTATATTACCTTGATTTTTTTTCTAAAGACCCGATACCCTTAATCCTGTATTCGAACGTCTTCAGTCTACTGATTGCTTCCTGAAACGTCATGGCCTTCAAATCTGTGAATTGTTCAATTGAAGCTACAATTGGAACATACTTTGCTGGAACAGAGCCTAATAACTTTCTGGTTAGCTTTTTGTTTTCGTAGGTGGTTCCCAAACTGGCTGCTTTGGTGACCAACTGACTAATCCTCCTTGCGAAAGAATCAATCGTCTCTATTGCTTTCATATTTAAAGATTCGAACTCATTTTCCAGTTGCTCAATCTTTGCCTCTCGAACCCGTTCAACCTCAACATACCGTGTCTTCAACGCTTCCCAGATTTACTTTGCAGTCTGAAACTGAGCTACTTGAAACACGAGCTCTTCGCGGATTTCCTAAAGTAGAAGTGCAACTGCCATGTCATTCTTTTTGTCTCTACCTCCTTTTCACCTGGTTCTAAAGCTTGAACATAGTCCACCACCTCCGGATAGAAGGGATAATCTTCCTTAACTATTATGATTGAAGGGCTAGTCATCCTTAACTGCCATAAAAATTGCCAATTAATATGGACTTGCCACTTGGCGGGTGTAAACCATTAAGAAGATCTTTTGGAATTATTTAGCGGATCGATAAAGTTCGAATTAAAATCAAGACGATCGCTTGAACAAAGGATGTAATGAATATATATAATAATAAAGAGTAAAATGCACGAATAGTCCCAGTGGTTTTGCAAAATAACAACTATAGTCCTCAACTTTTGGAAATTACACCGGTGCTCCATGTGGTTTGACAGTTTGTTACTCGGATAGTCCCTGGAGTGGATGGGGGTTAAATAATTCAGTTAAGAGGGTATAAAATTACAAAAATACCCTTATAACAACCCCACCCTCACCCCACCACCACCACCCCCTTCATACTTCAGCCCTTGCTCACCATCAGTGTTCCACACCACAACCGCCACCACCCCATTTTGCAGACAGATCCACGTCCACCACCACCACCTTGGATTTTATTCCTGTATTCCTGTGATGTAGTTAGTTGTTTGTTGATATTAGGCTTAATTGATCTCTGTTTTGTGAAGCGTTTGGTTATTGCTTGGTATTTTGTTTGTAATCGTACCTAACGCCATTGTGTAACAGAAAATGAATCTGTTAAGTGTTTGAAAATGATGATAATTTAACAGAATTGTTTGCACTGAAATTATAGCAACAACCAACAACTAGTTATTATTGATTTTGATGAACTTATGTTATAGCAAAATTTGATAATATTTATTCTGATTATAGAGAGAAAAACATATTGGTGAAGGAAACCCTCTTCTTTTCCGTCACCGTCGCTATTATTGGCGCCGTCACTGGTTAGGGTTGGTGATGAAACCGTCGGAGTGGAGAGAGAGAGGAGGCGAAGGAATCGGATTCCGGCAGGATGAGTGAAGGAAAAAAGGTAGGTGTTGTGTTTGGATTGATTGCTGTTGCGTGTTTCGTCAGTTTTGGAGGTGTTTTGTACCGGAAACGACAACAGAATATCTGGCGAGCACGGTATAGTCAGTCGGCTCGATTGGAGTTCTTCTAGATCGGTTATTGATATTTTGGATTTTAGTGTGACCAGATTGCAACATTTTGATCTAGATTGGAGAAGATGAAGGGTAAATTTGTCATTTCACATCCATTTAACGGAGAAAACTAATCGTCATCCACTCCAAGGACTATCCGAGTAACAAACTGTCAAACCACAGGGAGCACCGGTGTAATTTCCAAAAGTTGGGGATTATAAGTGTTATTTTGCAAAACCACAAGGACTATTAGTGCATTTTACTCAATAATAATAACTCCAAAATTCTTTCCATTAAAATTAGGAAAGTACAATAGTGCCTTAAACAGGACTTTGAAATACATTAACTAACTTGTCCACGCAGAGACTAAAAGGAAAGATATGTCCACATAGGGACTATAAGAAACAAATGTCCACGCAGGGACTAACAGAAGAGACATGTCCACGCATGGACTTAAAGGAAAAATGAAATACAATGAAAGAAGGTTCTCCAATGCCTCCTTTACTTCATTCCTGTTGTTTCTCTTCTTGGTTCACTGCACGTGGTACTGACACTGAAGGTTTCAGTGGATAATGTAAGTTTTCTAAATCGGGAACCGTTGTAGAAGTAGAATCCAATGATTCAATGGTTAATTCACTCAACCGTTGGCTCTAATACCAAGCTGTCACACCCCAAATTTTCAACCAAATCCCGGTGGGCCCGGGTGGGGAGTATCGTGACGTAAGATTGGTATTGTCATAGTCAAATAATCACAGATAGCATAGTGGAGGTCTGGGAGTTAAATTATTATTACAAACCAAATGTCCAAAGTTCAAAATAATAATAATACAAATGGCTCGTAATAATAAAGATCCACATGCGGATCATAAAATGTACAAAAGTGAGTTCAACAAACTAATAGGCTTATGTAAAGGAGTTGCAAATTCCTCTTCTAGCATTACCGAGCAGCTTCCAGCCTATTTACATATTTGTACATGTAACTTAGTCTTTTGAAAATACGTCAGTTTTCACTGGTAAATACTCTTAACCAATTTTACCTATACGGGTTTGGGATACGGTAAATTATTACCGCTTGGCCGGGTATGGGATCATATGTCGGATTGTGGCTAGAAAATCTTCATAACCCCTTTTAATATGTTTTGTATGATAACTAAAACATTGGGGGTTAATGAGACCGTGTCCTGGATATTCATGGCTCATTTAAGTTAATAATGGCCACGAGTGAGCACGGGGTGTAGGCATACACTCGTCAGATGCTAATGCTTATTACAAAATATTTTCTTGCCCGTTGATTAGGGGATACCTCTTTGTGGGTTTAAGTGGTGTGTCGGTTAATCAAGTCTCGGTGTTTAGTATTGAGCCCCATATGTATTGACAGGCATGTAAAACTATATACAAGATTATTTTGAATTGTCCCAAGTTATTTATAAAAATATGTGCCTTGTGCACTTAAACAAATTTGAAAAGGTTTTCAAAATGTGTCGGTTGATTGTATTTACCAGTGAAAACTAACGTATTTTCAAAAGCCTAAGTTATAGGTTCAAATACGTAAATAGGTTGGAAGCTGCTCGGTAATGCTAGAAGAGGAATTTGCAACTCCTTTGCATAAGCCTATTAGTCTGTTGAACTCACTTTTGTACATTTTATGATCCGCCTGTGGATCTTTGTTATTACGAGCCGTTTGTATTATTATTTTGAACTTTAAACATTTGGTTTGTAATAATAATTTAACTCCAATACTTTCGATGTGCTATCTGTGATTATTTGACTATGGCGATACCAATCTTACGTCACGATACTCTCCACCCGGGCCCATCGGGATTGTGTTGGAAATTCGGGGTGTGACGAGAAAGTAGGTAAGAGAGAGAATGTTTTTTGGGGATTGCTGCCAAATGATTGCTATCACTCTCAAATGTTGGCTGATATTGTCCTTATATACTCACACAAAGAGATGTCACACATTTAAGTGTGCAGCCTTCTAGGGTTTCTCATGGACGGGTATTGGCCCTGACCCAACTCACTGTGCGGTGGCCCAAGGTAGAACAAGGAGTGTGAGGTCCAGGAAGGTTGTACGAGATAAGAAGGTGTGCGGCTACACACCTGGTCGCACACGTTGGTTTGATACTGTGTGGTTAGGCTTATTTTATTATTTACTTTATTTAAACATTATTTCACTATTACACATATACGTTTTCATGTAAATAACAGTTATAATATAATCCCCGTTTATTACGTCTCACACAAAGAGATGTCACACATTTAAGTGTGCAGCCTTCTAGGGTTTCTCATGGACGGGTATTGGCCCTGACCCAACTCACTGTGCGGTGGCCCAAGGTAGAACAAGGAGTGTGAGGTCCAGGAAGGTTGTACGAGATAAGAAGGTGTGCGGCTACACACCTGGTCGCACACGTTGGTTTGATACTGTGTGGTTAGGCTTATTTTATTATTTACTTTATTTAAACATTATTTCACTATTACACATATACGTTTTCATGTAAATAACAGTTATAATATAATCCCCGTTTATTACGTCCACATAATCAACTTCATACAATTTTATTCACATAATTATAACATAAAATATACAGAAAAACCCGACGTGTCACATTATCCCCAAGTTTAAAGAAATTTCGTCTTCAAATTTAGTGCGCAGCCACTGACAAGCTAGTGTGTTTAAATGTTCTTGCGGGGTGTCACATTTCAGGTGTGCTACACTGTGATATTTGGGTCATATGCATCATTTCTCTTTGTCCGAACTGGTTGGCGACTATTGCGTTTTTGTTTATCTTAGAGTAAATTACTTTTTGAGTCCTTGTGTTTTAGTGTAACCACTTGAGTCCAAAATAAAAAGTTTAACCTCCCGAGTTCCTAACCGCTCATTTTATAACGTTTTGAGTCCATGTGTTTTAATTGTTTTAACCACTTGAGTCCAAAATCAAAAGTACAAGTGTTAAAAATTGGACTCAAAACGTTATAAAATGAGTGGTTAGGGACCCAGGGTGTTAAACTTTTTGATTTTGGATTCAAGTGGTTAAAACCACTAAAACACATGAACTCAAAAAGTAATTTACTCTTTATCTTATTATGAAGATTTTTCACCGAGAAAAACATGTTAATAATGTCTCGTGTAAAGCTTGAATTTATTGTTATTAAACGCTTAAAGCGAACATGAATTAGGCCATTTAATAAAATTAGGTTTGAGCATGGGTCCTTTTTGACCCATAACCAAAACTTTGCTTATGTGGAACTAAAAACATATCAGTTTTAGTTAAGGATTAGTTTGGTTAATTTGGACATGGGTTACAAACGGGCTGTTTTTTGTTTTTATTTTTTTTTTTTAAATGGTTTTGACCAATGTTTTTGGGCTTGGGCCGACTAGTTGGCAAAGTAGTTTTTGTTCCTAACGCCAATGGGCTTGGTTGTAATGGGCCGGGGTGGCCCACTAAGCTTATTCTCTTGTTTAGGCTGTTAAGCTCCAAGTTTCAGTATCTGGCTTCTGTAATGGATCTGGTAATTATACTACGGGGTGTTTAAAAATCCTTGAAACTCACTGAACCATCTAAAGCGAAGACAGTCGGCGATTTGACATCCAAAAGGTTCGGTTCACAGTTTGCCGGTCTATGATTTGATCCGGTTTTATTTGGATTCACTATTTTTAGGTACAAACAGTTTAGTTACACACATAACATACCACCTAGAAACTATTAGAACTAATGACCTCCTTGTTTTCATCATGTTGATACTTATACATCCATGAGCACACCAAAAAATATCCAAAGTTGGCCAACCCAGCAATAGTCAACACCCAATATACATTATCCATCCTCCCATCATTTATACCATCAGGTAACCACCCTGTTGTTTTCCTGATCAAATCAACTATCGCGGTCCCCAAATAAAACGCAATCCCGATAATCACCGCCACCATCGCTGCCGCTGTGCTCTTAATCGACTTTGGAAACTCTTGGTAGTAAAACATCACTTGACCCGGGAACATAAAGGCCTCTCCAACTCCCACAACTAATAGTTGTGGCACCATCCAAAACACCGACATTGGCACGATAGAGTTGCCTGTTAGGTTGTGGGTTCGAGCTGCTGCGAGCCGTTTTGACTCAACTAGTGCTGAGAGGGCCATGCTAGAAATGGTGAGAACATGACCGATCCCTATTCGTCTTAGAAGTGTGGGTGAGGTGCGGGTTAGTTTATGGAATGTTGGAATAAGGAAACGGTCGATCGAGGCTAGAGAAAGACAAGTTGAGATCGTAACGAAGATCATTGTGGTCCCGGCTGGGATTTGGTACCGTGGTCCGAGATGGCGGTCCATGGCTAGAGCTTGGAGGACAACTAGGCTCATTTGGGTGGCTATTGGGGTGTGCAAGAGGATACCTGTTGACCAAATTGGGGAGATTCTGATTAGAGTTTTGAGATCTTCCACTTGTTGCAATGTGCATAGGTTCCATGGTTTCTTGATGGAGCCGTCTGGGTTCGTATCGCCTTGGGTCACTAGGGCTGCATGGTTCAGGAACCTGTACCATACATACATAATGAGTGATGTCCTCTTAACTATCTTTATCAATTTCAGTTTCTATTTTACCAAATTTAAAGTATTTGTTATATTATAAAACATATTAATAGGGAACTAATAATCACAAATCGTAAATTCTTATTCTCACATGGTGTATACGGGCCGTATAATGTTATACGACCCTTATACATCTAGGAATGTGAAAATAAGAAAATATGGGTGTGAAAATAAAATAACCCATATAGTTTTCGGTTATATATATTATCCACATTTACCTACTACTTTCTTTGATATTGTAATATATATTTTAACAATTGGAAAATTGGTTGGTGAGTTTTATTTCTTTATTATCAATACAATATTTATTTTGATCATTTTATATTGGTACAGAAATATGTATTGACATCATTCAGTCATGACTGTCCATGATAACAGATCATTGCCTCCAATTATTTCGAAAAATAGCATAATAATTTTTTAAATAATGCCCAAAGATGAAATTCTCACATGAAATAAACCTCGAAGATATCAATGTAATTAAAATGGTATTATAGTTTATAAATAATAATTCGTATGTCCTAAACTTTATATTTGTTACACCTAACATGTTTACAACGCATATATCATATATTATATTGTAGTAAAAATATAGCTTTTGTATTTTAACTTTATGATCTTGTCCTCTCTCAAAAACATTATTTATTGGCCAGTGATAAACTATTATTACCATCATGCATATGCTATTTTGTCGATATTTTGTCCATATTCCACCATAAATTACCTTAAATTTAATAATGAGAAAACTTGACTTTTACTGTTATTTTATTACAAACAAACACATCAATATGCTTTTTTTAATTTTATATATAACTAAAAGTCATTAATTCTAATTCATTGTTTGATCATCATAATAAACCAATTATATTATTTTTATTTTATTTTTCTAAAATTCTATAATCAAGTATGTATGACAAAACTTGTGTATACTTACTTGAAGTTATTTGTTGTTGTATCCATCAATTTTGTTCCTCCAGATTGTGGTTCTTGGCAATAATCTTCAATCTTTAGAGACAATAAAGCTTTTCTTTTTCGAAAAGCCGCCACCAAAACATAAGCTAGTTGGGTAAACGGGCTGCCTTGTGGCTTTAACAATAGATAATATCGACTGCCCAAAACAAAAGCGGCTAACCCAACTAAGTTAGCCGCACCACTTAGTCCAAACCCTAATCCCCAACTCACGTTGTCTTGGATATAAACAATTCCCACCATACTAACAAACATCGCGGCATACATAGCAAAGAAATGCCAGTTTAAGAAAACTCGTTGGTGCTTCGGGTTTGTGAATTGATCTGCACCCATCGTGGCTAACGTGAACCTTGTACCCGCCACACCCATGGTTGAAAGAGCCAGGCTCGCGTACAAGATTCCAATTTGGGCTTTTGACGGGCCTATACAAGGACTCTGGCCGTTTTCACATGGTTTGGGCTTTAATACATCTAGTGTTGATGTTAAGGTTAATACTACTATTCCCACCATGGACACGAGTGATGAAACCGAAATGACTATGAACGAGCCAAGATATGAGTCGGCTAATATGGCACCAATAATTGGCAACAAGGCCATACAGCCATTGAGAATGTTCGCGATCTGAGCAGCATCAATGCTTTTGATGTTAAACTCGTTTATTAGATACACAATAATATTATTACTCCATCCTCCGGCCGCTAGTGTTAACCCCGCTATGGTTCCTACAAATTAAACAAGTGGATTCCCTTGGGTTCAATTCTTAGTGTTCAAAAAACCAAACAAAAAATTATGAAAAAATACTTGAATTTACTATGAAGAAATAATACCTATGAGGAAAGGAAAGGTGACCCAACCACCTTTTTTGGGTGCACCAGATGATTGTGGTTCTGCATCCATGGCTACAATATGTTGAGCCTAGCTTCTATTGATTTAAGAAATTAGACACTATGTGTGTGTGACAAATGAGTGTGTATTTTGGTGTATAAATATATATGAAATGTGAGAATAGTCAAATGTAGGGCCATATGAATGATTAAGGGGTTGTTCAGTTGTTATCTACACAACTTGATTCTTTTAAAATATGAATATGTCATGGTATTAGTATTTTAAGTCTTTACACAACTTGATTATTTTAAAATATGAATCTGTCATGATATTCATATTTTAGATCTTTAGGATTGAAATGATAGAGCTATATATATAGAAAATGACTAAATGAGACCTAAACTTTCGTTATAAAATTTTGAAAAAGGGTAGTTCAAAGCCCGACAATGGTAAAATTTGTGTAGTTATATTATGAACGATAAAATTATATAATGTTACACTATGAGATGATTTATCATTAATGATCATTTTATATACAAACGGCATTGATACGCATAGCCGGCTCTTGGACCGGCCAACTCGTTCCGTCATTGGCGAAGTATAGAAGGGGCGGGAAGGGGCACCAGAGTGCCCGACCCCCCCGAACTTTTCGTTCAGTAGTGTTATATATGTGGTTTTCGTATAGAAATTTTTGGGTATATACGTTTTCGATCCCCCGGTTCTATAGAAATTTTTTGGTATATACATTTTCGACCCCCCGGTCATTCGGGTCAAGCTTCGCCACTGCGTTCCGTTGCTCGAGTCCCAAATTTTCAAAGTGCCCAAAAGGTTTCTATAAGCTTTTAAATATATACCAAATTATATATCTAATAAATGCATCCACTTACTATTCAAAAAAACTATTGGTGGTGGAGTGAAAAAACCATTTTAAAATAATGTAAAGGTCTCAAGTTCAAGTCTTGCCTCCACCACAAAGATTCATTTTTTTTAATTCAGTTCCCCAACCACAATTTTGGGCCCAATTTTTTTTTTCCGTCCGAGGCCTAAAATTTTTTTGGATTCTCGGGGACGGTTCAAGTCTTGCCTGTCACACCCGCTCGTAGCGGAAGCGCGAGGTGTGATCTGTTCGGTTCTCATTGCATAACGATATAAGTAAACATTCTAAATGAATTAAACATGCTCCAATGCCATTGTCATAATTGTTCAGAAGATCGCAACATAAGTTAAGTACATTGCTTACAAACCATCAAATGAAAATAAGTTGTCATTGTTTCATACATCAAATGTAAGTCTAAAAATGTCAAGGCTTTGACCACTATATCACCGCAAAGAGGCGGTATATAACAGGCAAACCCTTCAATAGTTGGCATGGAGTATTGATACTTGTTTTCCTTGAACTGAAATCTTTGCATTGGTCCACTAATTCCCTGAAATACATGTAAGTTTGAAAACATCAACAAAAGTTGAGCGAGTTCATGCAGTTTAGCTGTATAAGATGTATCTGTATCAAAACAGTATGTAATATGTATTTGTCTCAATTGTAATTGTATCCAAACTGGATATAAGATGTATCTGTAAAATGTGAGATGTATTTGTATTTGTATCAAATGTAGTATGCAAAGCGTCAATGAAATCGTGATCATTAATGTTTTGCAAGGACATTAATATGTGTGACGAAATAGGAAGCAATCCAACCCTAGACGATTTTAATTGTATCGTTACCATGTCGTAGGGCAACAAAAGCACTCCTAAGCAAATGAATGGCCATGAGTGGGGCTCGCCAAAACCCATTAGATCTAACCCTTTTGTTCCTTGGTCCAAACTTGGATTAATTGTGCTCTAGTTATGGCCCTAATTTCGCACATGATCTAAGGTGTTTCATTCCTTGACTTATCATACTATTGTACATGTATTTTCCCCGATAGTTGTAAAGCTTGAAAAGTATTTAAGATGAAAAGGGGACATGAACTCACAGAATTGCATCCGTAAACTGTATGTATTTGTAACCTCACTTGCAGTTGTCTTGAATTGTATCACGACCTACAAAGGTCCTAGATTTGTTAGACACTTCGGTCTTTGTATTGGCTCATGTACAAGTCTTCTATCTTGAATATATATTAAGACTTGTTTGTATTTGTTATTCGTTGAACTGTGTATTAGATGTATGAATTGTTAAACTGTTATATATGTATTTCACCAAATATATATATATGTAATCTTGTATCTTGTGAGTTGTATCATCGGATCTTGTCCTCTTGATTTTATGTCTTATATGAATAAATTGTATAATTGTATTTTCACCAATTATATGTCATTGGGCCGAGCCCATGTTTTCATGTCATTGGGCCGAGCCCATGTCTTAATGTTTTCGGGCCTAGCCCAAGAATTTATGTTATTGGGCCCAAATAGTATTGGACTTAAATAGTATTGGGCCCAAATAGTATTGGGCTTAAATAGTATTGGGCCTAAATAGTATTGGGCCTAAATAGTATTGGGCCTAAATAGTATTGTGCCTAAATAGTATTGGGCCTAAATAGTATTGGGCCTTAATAGTATTAGGCTTAATGTTATTGGGCCTTGGCCCATATGTTTGGTATTGGGCTTAGCCCACTTGTAAGACCCTAAAACGTACATGACAAAAGTCGCAGCGGAAAACACGAACCATAAAATTTCTTTCTTTATAAATACCTCAACTTATTTAAACTTTAACATAGCTTTTATTCATAAATCTGTCTCACTCTTATTTACTAATCCAAAACATAGCTTATGCTTTCTTCATTCTAGTTTCAACGTCCCCGTACAGTCTCTCTAGTGACTCGATCTTCGATCTCTAATCCTTGTGAGGTTAATCCGTGATTCGTCCAACCTGCACTCACCACATTCATTCATACATTAGCACACATTATATAGACAAGATTCATTCACGTACACTTCACTATTCGTCATTTTTCAAACTTTAAGCATTTCATCCGCGTATCCATTTCCTGGTGAGGCTTCAGAAATGTACCTGCATTACTTTTCATTCTCAAGGTACACCATTAAGAACGTTAACACTCAACGTGTCTAAATCATGCTTACATACGTACTTACATACAAACATACATTCACATTTACATACTTACGTATCTTTACTACAACTTTATATTAATGTATACACTCACACATGTCTTTACACATACATACATACACAACTACATACGTACATACCCTTCCTACATCTTTACATACATGCATACCCTCATACATATCTTTATACATACGTACATACACATCTACATACATACATATCCTTCCTACATCGTTACATACATGCATACACTCATACATGTCTTTACACATACATACATGAACATCTGCATACGTACATACCCTTCCTACATCTTTACATACATGCATACCCTCATACATATCTTTATACATACGTACATACACATCTACATACATACATATCCTTCCTACATCGTTACATACATGCATACACTCATACATGTCTTTACACATACATACATGCACATCTACATACGTTCGTACCTCTCCTACATCTATACATATATGCATAAACTCATATATGCATACGTTCATACACTCATACGTAAAAGTCCTTTATAAAAAAAAATGCATCATAAACTTGATTTCGGTCCATTCGAGAGCTTAACGGAGCGCCGGGACACGAACTGGATCAACCGGGATCACAAACGGAAGAAAACAGAAAACATAGACTCTGGGCACCGTCGCCGACGCCCAAATGGACCGTCGGCGACGCACCTCCGTCGTCCAAAAGTCCCGTAGACAGAAAATTAGGCCGCCGGCCAAAAACCAAATTACACATGCCGTCGGCGACGGCCCCTCGTTCACTCATTTACCTGCTGTGTTGTTTCGTTGTTCGCATACACTAAAACTCGCATAACTTTCAACCCGTTTATCCGTTTAACCTCCCGTTCCTTCCTACATGCTTGTAAATTCACATTCTATCATATGAACTTAAAATCCCACATCCGGATTAAGGAAATTCTTAACTTACATGCATTCGGCTTATTATTATCTTCTAATTATTTGACCCGTTCGTGCATTTATCAACATAATCTATTTATTTGACCTCAATCTCATATGAACTTAATAATTTCATTGACGCCTATCATAAAAGATTAACTTCTCGGATGTCTAGCATTCTTTTAACCCATTTTCGCTCAAAAGCTTATTTTGACCCGTTATGGGTATTTACGCATTTTAAGGTCTATGGCTTACAAAGACCATACTTCTTGCTTCCATACTTGTCTAAAACATTACATTGATCGAACAACTTGTTTCTAAACCACTTTTCATATCGTTTGCCCAAAATACCCATCAAGGGCATTTTGGTCAACTTTAATTCATTCATTTACGACGAAAGACTTCAATACATATATGACCTCAAACATCATGTTTAATTACTTTAAACAGTATATTACTTAATCGTACTAAGAAGTGATTACAGAAATCACTTACCTTATGCGTCCGTGCTCATATCCGATTCCTCGCCTCTTTCTTGACCCGTTAGCGCCTCTTGCTTGAGCCCGTCTCGGCGTGATTCCTATACTTTCATTTCATCCAAATCACGCTATTATTAGCATACTCATTTGTACATGATAACAATCGTATCAATCACATGTTTCACACTTAACTTTCATTAATCATTTCTAACAAACATAACTCATATAATCATGTCCGTATACGTTTAACTCATGTAACTCATCATGTCATTTATATTTAACACGGATTGCTATTACATGTACCATACGACTTCTCATCAACCTACATTTACGACAACGAGTCAACTCATGTTTCTTATACTTAGTTGACTTTCAAAAGTCAACTATTAACCATACATAACTATCGACTTATCAACATATACCCTTAACATCATAATCGACTATACGGACGACACTATATACATTTTATCATTCACTTGGTGTGCGTACCACCTTTTAAGCATAGCATACAACTAATTCATGCACAATCTTCTAAATTCATACATAGTGCATCAAATCCTTCTACTAATCAACATGTGGTATTTAAAATCAAACATCAATAATATGAACATATTATCATTTTCATCATATCATCAAAACCCACTTCATGACTATTTTTCTAATCACTTACAAGTGATCTAATCTTAAGTTCTTCATAGTTTCTTCATGCTTTTGATGTGTGTACTACCTCCTAAGCATAGTGTACAACTAGTTCATGCATATCCTTCTAATCTCATACATAATTCATCAATTTCTTCCTTCTAATCAACATGGATCATACATGCATGAACATCAAACATACTAGTATCACATTTCTTTTAATTCCTCTAACAAGAATCCATCATACAAATAAAAATACATCAACATTCAACAAGAATTAGACATGGATGATGATTCAAATCATCATTCTTACCATAACTAATGGGTTTCACCCTTAAACATCAAATTAACCTAATTCATGCATAATCCATGTTCCAAATGATGAATCTAACACATACTCATGCTCAATTTCATACAAATTCATGATTTACAACATAACCCATTTCGTGCATCATCACCGATCTAGAATCTAAGACATACCTTACGATCCCCTTGTGAAGGTGATCATTAATCCGTGTTTGGTTATGAATTTGAGCTTCGTTTAGCCTTCCAATTTGAGGGAATAGATGAAGTTAGGGTTCTTGGCTCCATGGGAGCTTCCTGCTCTTTCACGAACACACTATGTGTGTTTGTGTGTGTGTTTTGTTATTTAGTAACCTAACTTTCACCTTATTCCATTTAACCCCTCAATGTTTGCCACTTAAACATGTTTGGCACAACTTTCATCTTCTAATTAGTTTTTATCATACACTTTATTAGGTTAAATAACCTAGTCATTTATTTCTTAATGTACCATAGCATAACATTTAACGAATATAAACATTCGGGTTTTGGGGTGTTACAAGTCTACCCCCCTTAAATAAGGTTTCGTCCCCGAAACCTTTCTCATTTCCTCTTACACACACACATTCATGTTTGACTTCATAGTCACATCATAATCATAAGTAATCATCCTACCTCATTTCATAATTATTCAATCAATTGGCTTCCTCTTCTTAACAAGTCTATACTTTCCATGGCATACTTTCATATAACATTCTTATTTCCTTTGACCCGTTAATAACAGGTTAATATACATACTTATTCAAACTTATAATAATGCTTACACTCAGTTGATCCGTTTATAACGGATTTAGTACTTTCATCTCATCCTCTATGATTCCATTCTATAGACACATTGTATAACATTTAACCCTTGTTTTGTTATCACAACAAAACTACTATGTCATCGTCATACCTACGTGCTTAACTCCGTAGCTAACATCATTCTACATTTCTATAGTCTTTTGTATCATACTTTCTTTACGTTACTTACATATTCGGATATTTTCATTCCTATCATTCTTTTGTTCATTTGCTTTACATTTACTTATATGACTTGCTTGACGCATACATGGTCAAGCTATTGACTTCTTCTTTTGTAGGCTAGTTCCGTCTTTTATATCTTAAATCTGTTTCGCGGATTCGAACACATTATTCATACCTTTCGTACCATCTATGTTTTGAATCCGTCTCGCGGATTCAAACATTGCATTCACATCTTTCATTGTTTGAATCCTTCTCTCGGATTCAAACATTGCATTTACGCCTTTCATACCTTGAGTCCGTCTCGCGGATTCAAGCATTGCATTCATATTTTTCATTCTTTGAATCCGTCTCGCGGATTCAAACATTGCATATACGCTTTTCATCCCTTGAATCCGTCTCGCGGATTCAAGCATTGCATTCATATTTTTCATTCTTTGAATCCGTCTCGCGGATTCAAGCATTGCATATACGCTTTTCATCCCTTGAATCCGTCTCGCGGATTCAAGCATTGCATTCATATTTTTCATTCTTTGAATCCGTCTCGCGGATTCAAACATTGCATATACGCTTTTCATCCCTTGAATCCGTCTCGCGGATTCAAGCATTGCATTCATATTTTTCATTCTTTGAATCCGTCTCGCGGATTCAAACATTGCATATACGCTTTTCATCCCTTGAATCCGTCTCGCGGATTCAAGCATTGCATTCATACTTTCATTCCTGAGAGTCTTACATTTCTCTTCACCCTCACGTCCACCTACTACTTAATTCTAACGAACATACCTGAATCAATTATCATGGTCTCACGAACGTCATATGCTTCACGTGTACTGGCCAGGTACACAATCCACATACTAGTTTCGTGTCTCCGTGTAATTGTCACCTTATGTCCGAAGAATTAGGGTTCGGCACGTGTATCATTTTCAAAACATGTTTACTATACCGTCATGGTCCTTCATTTAGCATTTTTCTTCCCTTAATGCATTTTACCATTTCATATACCCACATATTGAATTTACGTACCTGGGTTCAACTTCATCTTATTTCATGCCTTGCTGTCGGTACTTGACCGCATTCGCGGATCATCCTCTTCAAACACTTATACTTACCTTGCATATACAAAATCATCAGTTTCTTTATACGTATACATAAGTACATACTTACATTCTCTTTTACCTTTGGATCTTGACCGTGTCTTGGATTGTACGGGTTTTCTTATCACAAGAGCACACAGGTTTGAGTTCAAGCGCTTACCTTCTCATACTTGATTCTCTCAAACCAGGGCTCTGATACCAACTTGTAAGACCCTAAAACGTACATGACAAAAGTCGCAGCGGAAAACACGAACCATAAAATTTCTTTCTTTATAAATACCTCAACTTATTTAAACTTTAACATAGCTTTTATTCATAAATCCGTCTCACTCTTATTTACTAATCCAAAACATAGCTTATGCTTTCTTCATTCTAGTTTCAACGTCCCCGTACAGTCTCTCTAGTGACTCGATCTTCGATCTCTAATCCTTGTGAGGTTAATCCGTGATTCGTCCAACCTGCACTCACCACATTCATTCATACATTAGCACACATTATATAGACAAGATTCATTCACGTACACTTCACTATTCGTCATTTTTCAAACTTTAAGCATTTCATCCGCGTATCCATTTCCTGGTGAGGCTTCAGAAATGTACCTGCATTACTTTTCATTCTCAAGGTACACCATTAAGAACGTTAACACTCAACGTGTCTAAATCATGCTTACATACGTACTTACATACAAACATACATTCACATTTACATACTTACGTATCTTTACTACAACTTTATATTAATGTATACACTCACACATGTCTTTACACATACATACATACACAACTACATACGTACATACCCTTCCTACATCTTTACATACATGCATACCCTCATACATATCTTTATACATACGTACATACACATCTACATACATACATATCCTTCCTACATCGTTACATACATGCATACACTCATACATGTCTTTACACATACATACATGAACATCTGCATACGTACATACCCTTCCTACATCTTTACATACATGCATACCCTCATACATATCTTTATACATACGTACATACACATCTACATACATACATATCCTTCCTACATCGTTACATACATGCATACACTCATACATGTCTTTACACATACATACATGCACATCTACATACGTTCGTACCTCTCCTACATCTATACATATATGTATAAACTCATATATGCATACGTTCATACACTCATACGTAAAAGTCCTTTATAAAAAAAATGCATCATAAACTTGATTTCGGTCCATTCGAGAGCTTAACGGAGCGCCGGGACACGAACTGGATCAACCGGGATCACAAACGGAAGAAAACAGAAAACATAGACTCTGGGCACCGTCGCCGACGCCCAAATGGACCGTCGGCGACGCACCTCCGTCGTCCAAAAGTCCCGTAGACAGAAAATTAGGCCGCCGGCCAAAAACCAAATTACACATGCCGTCGGCGACGGCCCCTCGTTCACTCATTTACCTGCTGTGTTGTTTCGTTGTTCGCATACACTAAAACTCGCATAACTTTCAACCCGTTTATCCGTTTAACCTCCCGTTCCTTCCTACATGCTTGTAAATTCACATTCTATCATATGAACTTAAAATCCCACATCCGGATTAAGGAAATTCTTAACTTACATGCATTCGGCTTATTATTATCTTCTAATTATTTGACCCGTTCGTGCATTTATCAACATAATCTATTTATTTGACCTCAATCTCATATGAACTTAATAATTTCATTGACGCCTATCATAAAAGATTAACTTCTCGGATGTCTAGCATTCTTTTAACCCATTTTCGCTCAAAAGCTTATTTTGACCCGTTATGGGTATTTACGCATTTTAAGGTCTATGGCTTACAAAGACCATACTTCTTGCTTCCATACTTGTCTAAAACATTACATTGATCGAACAACTTGTTTCTAAACCACTTTTCATATCGTTTGCCCAAAATACCCATCAAGGGCATTTTGGTCAACTTTAATTCATTCATTTACGACGAAAGACTTCAATACATATATGACCTCAAACATCATGTTTAATTACTTTAAACAGTATATTACTTAATCGTACTAAGAAGTGATTACAGAAATCACTTACCTTATGCGTCCGTGCTCATATCCGATTCCTCGCCTCTTTCTTGACCCGTTAGCACCTCTTGCTTGAGCCCGTCTCGGCGTGATTCCTATACTTTCATTTCATCCAAATCACGCTATTATTAGCATACTCATTTGTACATGATAACAATCGTATCAATCACATGTTTCACACTTAACTTTCATTAATCATTTCTAACAAACATAACTCATATAATCATGTCCGTATACGTTTAACTCATGTAACTCATCATGTCATTTATATTTAACACGGATTGCTATTACATGTACCATACGACTTCTCATCAACCTACATTTACGACAACGAGTCAACTCATGTTTCTTATACTTAGTTGACTTTCAAAAGTCAACTATTAACCATACATAACTATCGACTTATCAACATATACCCTTAACATCATAATCGACTATACGGACGACACTATATACATTTTATCATTCACTTGGTGTGCGTACCACCTTTTAAGCATAGCATACAACTAATTCATGCACAATCTTCTAAATTCATACATAGTGCATCAAATCCTTCTACTAATCAACATGTGGTATTTAAAATCAAACATCAATAATATGAACATATTATCATTTTCATCATATCATCAAAACCCACTTCATGACTATTTTTCTAATCACTTACAAGTGATCTAATCTTAAGTTCTTCATAGTTTCTTCATGCTTTTGATGTGTGTACTACCTCCTAAGCATAGTGTACAACTAGTTCATGCATATCCTTCTAATCTCATACATAATTCATCAATTTCTTCCTTCTAATCAACATGGATCATACATGCATGAACATCAAACATACTAGTATCACATTTCTTTTAATTCCTCTAACAAGAATCCATCATACAAATAAAAATACATCAACATTCAACAAGAATTAGACATGGATGATGATTCAAATCATCATTCTTACCATAACTAATGGGTTTCACCCTTAAACATCAAATTAACCTAATTCATGCATAATCCATGTTCCAAATGATGAATCTAACACATACTCATGCTCAATTTCATACAAATTCGTGATTTACAACATAACCCATTTCGTGCATCATCACCGATCTAGAATCTAAGACATACCTTACGATCCCCTTGTGAAGGTGATCATTAATCCGTTTTTGGTTATGAATTTGAGCTTCGTTTAGCCTTCCAATTTGAGGGAATAGATGAAGTTAGGGTTCTTGGCTCCATGGGAGCTTCCTGCTCTTTCACGAACACATTATGTGTGTTTGTGTGTGTGTTTTGTTATTTAGTAACCTAACTTTCACCTTATTCCATTTAACCCCTCAATGTTTACCACTTAAACATGTTTGGCACAACTTTCATCTTCTAATTAGTTTTTATCATATACTTTATTAGGTTAAATAACCTAGTCATTTATTTCTTAATGTACCATAGCATAACATTTAACGAATATAAACATTCGGGTTTTGGGGTGTTACACCATGAGTTTTGATATTGGGCTTAGCCCATGTATTTATGTTAAGCCCATTTAGGAAGATAATCCCAATAGTAAGTATAAGCCCATTTGTGAAATGTAGGCCCATTTGTAATATAAGTCCATTTGTGAAATATATGCCCATTATTTGTAAATTAAGCCCATTTGTAAAATATACACATTTGTAAATTAAGCCCAATTGTAAAATATACCCATTTGTACATATCTAGTAATTTTTATAAAAATCACTAAGTATAAGTTAACATAATAATTTTTATAAGTTTCAAAACATCCGGATATTGTTGTCGGTGATTTATATGTATTCGCGTCGAAAGATCGCCTAAGCGTCGTAGTAACTCCTCGGATTGGCGATATGTTTATGGATTCGTTCGTCGTCCGATTTGACCATAATTTGTGTCCGATTATTCGGATCGTCCGTAACTCGTTTTTAAGGCGTATTTCTATGTAGTCTTATAAGACTTTGATTATAATGTATCTTGTGTTTATTTGTTATATTGAATTCAAGTTCCTAGTTTTGTTACATATAACTAATACACCAAGTATCACATATTGCACATAAGTTGTTAAATGACCAAATATATATTTTCTCAAAAATATATATTCATCTAACTTTGCTTTTATTCAAAAACCATTATTTAACAATATTTTTAATCTTGTAAAGATTTAGCCAAAAATTATAGTTTTGTTAACATTTGAATTTTAAGAAAATTTGGCCATATAACCTTTGTAATAAACACTTAGCCATGTTTAGTAAACATATCATTTTCTTTTCGAATTCACCATCAATTTACTCATAACATCTTTAATAAAAAAAATGAGATTTTATAACATAAACTTATCAAGATGAAATCAAATCATGTATGGTTTTGGGTATGATCATTACATATGTTAACTAGTTCAAATCCATGCTTTACTACTAGTTTTAACCACTTTTATAAAAATCTCATCTTGTATGTTTGTTTTCATAAACTTGTAAATGTAATGTTTTTAATGAAAAACACTAAATACTTTATCAACACCAAAGATTATGATCATCCATTAAACCTTTATGTTTAACAAAAACCCTTTTCAAGACTTTAATGTATACTTGTTAGATTATGTTTTTAAACATCATCTAACAAGTTTACATATTAAGTTCATCTTCACTAATTAAAATAATCAAGTAACAAGTTTCATATCACAACATAAACAATTTATATATTATGATCTTTGATTTATTTTTGTGTATTTTCATCTTCATATTGTATGATCATTCAAGATATTAAGTTGTACATAAATAATATATTCATAATCAAGAATGAAACAAAGATTAGGATGCTCACAACTAGCTCTTGTGGCTAGGGAAGATCTTAATGAAGATGTTGAGCAAAGATGATGAAGATTATGATGGTAGAAAGCTCTTGGATGGATGAAAATGCTTCCTTCAAATTGGAGATGTCTTAGATCTTCATAACTTCCATGAAAGTACACCTTGATCATCAAGAAAATGGCTAGAAAATAAAGATGAATGAAGGTGTTCATGGCTGAATTTTAGTGAAGGAATATGAGAGGTTAAGTGTGTGAAAATGATTGTGTAAATATGTAGAAAATATCTAGTTAGGATAAGTCTTTCATGACTTTAATCATCCATTATTTTACCACTTGCATAATTAAGTAAATATCTAGATATTTTAGCATGTGAAATATGGGTGTGGGACCCATTAAAAACGTTCACAACATTGGGGGGGGGGGGGTCTTGAATGGTGAATTGTTTCTAATTGTTTCAAGTGTTAGAATTTGAAGACAAATGTTAGGAAGTTTAGATGTGTTAGGGATTTAAGTATTTAAATGTGGTAAGTGACAATTACTAGACCAAAATGATCCAAATAATGTTAGATGGTCACTAAAAAAAAGATCCGATATCGTTCGGATAATCGTTACGCTTTGTTTCCGTTTGTTGTTATTTGAACGCTAAGCTTGTGTAAATTGTGTGAATTGATGTGATTATGGTTTAGATGATACCCGAAGGTATCCTCATATGAATTCTATGTTAAACACTACTATTACATGTTGCAAAAATATTAAATTGCTAAATTCTGCAGAATTTCTGCGAAAAAGTGTTGAAATTGTCGCTTTTAGTGCTTTTCGGCAGTTTTTAGTGTTACCGGACATCGGGAAAGTATTAGACCAAACCCTTGCATTCCTTCCTAGGGTTTAATGTATATTTGATGTTAGACTTTCGTCTGAGTTCTAAAGATGTCATTAAGATGGTTTCTGCGGATCCTGCGTTTCTGTCAGCACACTAGTTTACTAGGTACTATACTAGCTGTTTCGATGCATTGTTTTAAACTGTTTCAAATGTAATCAATAAAAATGAATCATGTGCATCAAAAATAAGTATTCCATGAGTATTCTAAGTGTATGTCATGTAATAATGCAGTTCGGATATTCAAAACACGAAACTGTATAATGTAAATGACTGTTTTAAGTGTACGTAAATTACCAGAAAGTGGCAGTTGTCACATTCTCCCCTTGTTATTGAGAATTTCGTCCCGAAATTCAAGCTGAGTCATCCTTTGCAGGATACTTCTTGAACAGGTGAGAGTATTTGACTTTGATTTAATTTTCACGTTCCCAAGTATACCCGGGTCCGTGCCGAGAGTTCCAACGTGCATTTAATAATTTGATACGACTCCTCCATGATTTCTGGACTTTACAGTCCATGACTTCAACAGGTTCTTCAATGAATTGGAGTTTGTCGTCAATATGAATCTCATCCGCAGGGATGATAACCGTTTCTTGCGTTGGACTCTTTTTAAGATTCGACACATAAAACGTGTCGTGCACACTGCTAAGTTCATCTGGTAACTTCAACTTGTAGGCAACAGTGCCAATCTTTTCTAAGATTTCAAATGGTCCAATGTAACGTGGGTTAAGCTTTCCACGTTTACCGAACCTCACTACGCCCTTCCAAGGTGAGACTTTCAACAAGACTTTATCTCCGACCTCGAAAGATAATGGTTTTCGTCTTTTATCTGCGTAGCTCTTTTGTCGATCGCGAGCCGCCTTGATACGGTCTCGGATCTGAAAATTTTTATCCGTAGTCTCTTGGACTAGTTTTGGACCAAATAATTGTTTATCGCCTGTTTCCGCCAAACATAGCGGAGAGCGACACTTTCGACCATAAAGAGCTTCAAACGGTGCAGCTTGTATACTAGTATGGTAGCTGTTATTGTAGGAAAACTCAACTAAAGGTAGATGAGTATCCCAATTGCCGCCTAAATCCATAACACATGCACGAAGCATATCTTCGAGTGTTTGGATTGTCCGTTCGCTCTGGCCGTCAGTTTGTGGATGAAAGGCCGTGCTTAGATTTAAATGAGATCCAAAGTGTAACACCCCAAAAATGGGTTTGGTAATCAAACCACGTTAATACTAAAAGACGGCTAAGGAACCGTTAGTGGTAAAATTTAGCCAGAAAATATTAGGATTATTATATGATTAAATCCAATATTTAATAAAAAGAGAAAAAGAATGCGTTTGGGAAATAAAGTTTATAGAAGGCCCGAGTTAACGGGACTTAAACTAAACTCAGTCATAGATTCCCAAAACCCACTAATTTAATTAGGAATGTTTAACCTAGTTAATAAGTGGGGAATATTGTTAGAAATAAGTAGGTTGTGCCCTACTTAATTAACTAACCAAATTAGAGGGGCCAATATTGTTAAAATTGAAACTTATATTATTGGTTTTAATTAAAAATAAAACCAAACACCTCAAATTGAGATGTCTGGTCGTACAAGAAACACAGGGGGCGACACAGGCTCCCCTTCAAGCCCTAGTTCCACTAAAAATTGATCAATTGGAGGTTCAATGCAGTCCCAAATCAAGTTCTAAACACGAATTAGTGATCACCTCACTGAAGGGATCATAAGGTATGCAAAATTCTAGTATTTTGATTCATCTCAAGTTCTAGGTTAATTGTGAAAAACTGAAATTGAGCTTGATTGTGTCATGCATGAATGAAATTAGAAGAAATATGATGTCTAGGGATGAACCCTAGGTGAAATCTTGTTAAAAGATTTCATGTTAATTATAGAGTTCATAATCACCATTGAAGGTGATTAATGAACTTGAAGAAAACTTGACAAACCCTAGAATTATGATCTTGCTCTAGCATAATCTGAATTTAAGAGTAAATTTCAGAAATATGGATGTTAAGACTTGTGTAGAATTGTCTAATCGAAGTTAATTTAGATGATAATTACAAGTCATAAACTTGGTTTTGATGATATAAAAATCTGACCCGCTAGGTGTTTGATGAAACGCCTAAGTGAGGATTAAATTGCTAAAATTTGAGTAAAAACGCAGATTTGATTATTATAAATAATTATGCGTTAAAGCTTATGAAAAATGGGTTTTAGATGATTAAATGAAATTGATGTTGTATTGGTGTTTATAAACACCATACTAACTTGTATAAATGAACTACTTGAACAAAAAGGGGAAATTGTTAAGAGTTCATACTTGATTTGAAGTGGGTCGTGACATAAGAATTAAACTCATGATTCATGATTTAGTTCAATAAGAAAGTAGTCAAAGATTTATAAGGTGTGAAAGTCATGATTTAGAATGACTAATCTAACAACCTTGTGAATGATGGATGATAGTAGGCGCTTAAACAAGCTAGGTGAAGCTTGGAGTGAAAGCGGGTCAAACAAATCAAGAATGAAGGAAAAAGAGCATAACCGGATGCAAGGTAAGCGACGCTTACATCCTTGTTTTGTAGAATATGCATTATTTTGTAAATTACTAATGCGATTAGTGTAATATCCGAATTAAGGGTTCCGATGCTATTAACATGAGTCGGAACAAACAAAAATGATAAAAACCATGTATTATGGTGAAAAGAGGCGAAACGGTAATTTAGTCATGTAATGACTAATAACTAAGAAGTTTTCGTTAAGATTATTTTAAATGCAACTAATAACGAGAAAATGAGTAAAAATGGAAATTTAGTCAAGTATTGGCTAAAGTAAATTAGAGTTCAAAAGGGGCACCCGTGGCGTAAGCCGAATGGGTAAAAACATAAGAAAGGAGTTTAAGAGAAAAAGGGGTCTAGTAGCAAAAATCCGAAATGGGTCGGATGAACAAATTGGCAATTAATAACCATGTTTTGCTACTTATGAAAATGCCTAGTCTTATAGGCCAAACGGGTCAAATGGTGTGATAACACCATTTGACAATATCGACTAATATGGTTGCCAAGTCTTATGCTAACAGGACCGATTAGCGATTCGGATACTTCCGTCGCCATAGAAAATGTGATAATAAAAGCGAGGTATAAATCGGGTCTATTTGTTGAACTGAGCCAGGTACACATATTTTTGTTGTAGTTAAAAGTGATATCTTGGTCGAATAATTGGTGAGAGTCCTTCATTGTAAAAGAAGGACCAAAATCGACCAAAACGCCCTTGTAGGCTAAATTGAACAAACAACCCTTAGAGGTTGTTTGGAAATGAGTCTTATGATTAAACAAAAAGCTTAGAATAAGTGTAGATGTTGATAGATGTAATACGTTAGCCAAATAGCTCTATTTGAGTCTTACCGTAAAATAACAATCCGAAGGGTAAAACTCGGAACATATAGATATACACATTGAAATCCAACACACAAAGAGTTGTAGTTGAATATTACTTGATAAGAAATGTAGGAATAAGATGCTAGAAATGAATGAAAGCGATTTCAAGTTTTAAAGTGCTTAAATACCCTTAACGGGTCAAAATAAGCATACGAGCGAAAACGGGTTTAAATGGTGTAATAAACCTATGATTAGAACCTAATATAGTAGGTAACATTAATTTGAAGAAGTGTAGGTGATGTAGGAATCAAACAAATATGTTCGTTTGATAAAATGCATAAACGGGTCAAAATTGGGAAATAGGGCGATAAGCCGAAGACTTAAAAGTCTTAAATTTATTATGTAGGATGTTGGATTTTAACTCCATAAGATGGATAATTAAATTACGGACGTGTAGGAAAAAGAATCGGGTAAAACGGATCAATAACGAAGAAGTTATGGCCGTTTCCGTGAAATCAGATCGTGCTGGGAATATGCAGCAACCAGCTGCAACAGTTCTGAAGAAACAAGGCAGTGGCGTAGCGCGACTGGCAGTGGCGCTACGCGAGCACTAGCCAGTTTCGCGAAAGATGTTTATTTTCAATTATTTTGCGTTGCGAACCCGTTCTAATACGTTTTAAGCTACGTATGACTAATCCAACTCATGTTTTATGAGTTTCAGGTTAAATTTTAGTACCGGAGGACGATCAAGCACAATGAAGAACCAAACACGATTAAGAAATAAGCTTCCGCACGACGTTTCTTTGTTACTTTTGACTGACGAACTTAATTACATTATGTTCTAAACTTTTAAATTGTAAAAGGTTTTAGTAAACCCGTTTTTCCCGATGTATATGAATCTTAATTACATGATTGTTTTCGTAAATTATACGCCAAACCTTGATTTATAAGAACGGGTGTTACAAGTTGGTAATCAGAGCCCAAGGTTAAAGGGTAAAGTGTTCGGTTCGAGGCTTGATCGCAAATCCGGTAAGTACAAGTATGTTAATAGTTTAGCATGCTAAAGTGTTGTAAACAACACATAGGACTATCGTGTGATACACGTTACCCCAATTAAAATGATTGACATAGTTGACGAAAATACGCGCGTTGACGCGTATAGCAGAAAAAGCCTTGTATTATAATACGGGCGATTATTGAAGTTGACGTTACTAACTTTGTGAATGTTTTAATTGAAGGACACTCGCGTTTGAAGACGACGAGAGTCAAACGAATTGTGCATATGATGATGGAACGGTCCGAAGTATGACGAGAGGAGCATGCTCACCGAGGACTAAATCACGTAACGACCGCGAACAAGGTTAATGGCAAGGAACGCCCGTTAGGGCAAACATTACCAGGTGCACATTTTAAATAATCGCACAAATAGTAATATGCAACAAATAAGTAGAAATTGAAAGTTGCATATGTAGATTAAAAACTTGGAAAAACCCGAATAGAAAATGTATTCGGGATATTGTTTCCAAGAGAAACAAATAGAGGCGTTACTTACATAGGGCGTGATGTGAAAACTATAAAAAGGTCATGTGTGTCATGTGTTAATCGCTTACTCTGGCCAAGTAAGTAGTGGCATATGATACCATTAACTTCTTATGGCGGACACGTTTACATCCGATGTAGTAAGGGCGGTGTGAATGGGACTAACTTAAAAGTACCCAAATGAATCAAATGAGCAAAATAATTGATAATAATGTAAACGCACAGCCGGGTGACGGAAGCGTATTACATTAGGATGATGAGCCCGAGTGAAGGGACAAAGAAGCATGTAAAATGATTTAGACAAGTATTGGGAGGGAGTGTACTTACACTCGAACCCAGAAAACGCAAGCATGAAAAATGATTTAGACAAGTATTGGGAGGGAGTGTACTTACACTCGAACCCAGAAAACGCAAGCATGAAAAATGATTTAGACAAGTATTGGGAGGGAGTGTACTTACACTCGAACCCAGAAAACGCAAGCATGAAAAATGATTTAGACGAGTATTGGGAGGGAGTGTACTTACACTCGAACCCAGAAAACGCAAGCATGAAAAATGATTTAGACAAGTATTGGGAGGGAGTGTACTTACACTCGAACCCAGAAAACGCAAGCATGAAAAATGATTTAGACAAGTATTGGGAGGGAGTTTACTTACGCTCGAACCAAGAAAACGCAAGCATGAAAAATGATTTAGACAAGTATTGGGAGGGAGTGTACTTACACTCGAACCCAGAAAACGCAAACATGAAAAATGATTAGGATATGCTTTGGGAGGGAGTGTACTTGCACTCGAACCCGGAAAATGCAAATATGCCTCTTAACGGGCCGTTTTTGTAAAACGTCAAACTTGAGGACAAGGTCGGAATATAAAAATAAAAGCGATGGGATTCGCTAATACGATCAAATAAATTAAAACGAAGTATTAATACATATCGGGACGGTTACTTTGATAGTGACTTCGGTAAGATACCCGATAGATGGGTAGGATTTTGAAAGTATGCGTAAACCAAGAGACGGGAACGCGAAATAGAAAGTCAAAAGACTCGGATTAGGAGTCATGACTAAAAGAAGATGAGAATTTGCAAACAGAAATTTTGATAACTACGTTCAACTATTTTAAAGTTGAGCGGGTCGAATAAAGAATGAAGTTTGACATTCATAAGTGATGAAAATTCACCCAAAATAAGTCAAACGAGTCAATTAAGGAATAACGCTTAATATAATAGGAAAACGCAAAACCGGTGAAACCGGAAAGCTAAAAACGATAAGATAGAAGGACCCGGGTAATGGGTCGTAAAGTAGTATAGGTAAGAACCGGGTAACGGTAAGTGTAAGACAAACCGACGTGTAAACGACGTTAGAAATCATAAAGTCGGAAAGATAATTCGAAAGAAAACGAATGTAGCCTTAGACTACGGTCAAGGTCAAATGAAATCCAAAAATGCAAAAGTAAATAATTCTAAACATAAAAAGGGGTGCTTCGACGCCATGTACATATATAAACATATATTCATTTGAATAGAAACGCGAATAAAGTATGATCTACGGGATCATCATAACCTACGGGTTAATAATGTAAAACAAGAAAACTGGTTATAACTCCCCGCGTAAAATGATAACGGGAGGTAAGGATAGTATATGAAAGCGATGAATATCGCTAAGTTAACTGAACTAGTGGAAATAACGAGATTACGTTATTTCGAAGTTACACTATGTCGTATGAGATATGTAGACAATTAGTAACCAAAAAGATGTTACCATACTTTTCGGGTGATACTAATGATTGGTTAAAAAGTATAAGTAATGTTTAAAATATTTCTCGGATCGAATACATTGAGTTTAAACTCAATGAATTATGTAAGAAACGGTTTCGAGGACGAAACCTCTTTAAGGGGGGTAGACTTGTAACACCCAAAAAACGGGTTTGGTAATCAAACCACGTTAATACTAAAAGACGGCTAAGGAACCGTTAGTGGTAAAATTTAGCCAGAAAATATTAGGATTATTATATGATTAAATCCAATATTTAATAAAAAGAGAAAAAGAATGCGTTTGGGAAATAAAGTTTATAGAAGGCCCGAGTTAACGGGACTTAAACTAAACTCAGTCATAGATTCCCAAAACCAACTAATTTAATTAGAAATGTTTAACCTAGTTAATAAGTGGGGAATATTGTTAGAAATAAGTAGGTTGTGCCCTACTTAATTAACTAACCAAATTAGAGGGGCCAATATTGTTAAAATTGAAACTTATATTATTGGTTTTAATTAAAAATAAAACCAAACACCTCAAATTGAGATGTCTGGTCGTACAAGAAACACAGGGGGCGACACAGGCTCCCCTTCAAGCCCTAGTTCCACTAAAAATTGATCAATTGGAGGTTCAATGCAGTCCCAAATCAAGTTCTAAACACGAATTAGTGACCACCTCACTGAAGGGATCATAAGGTATGCAAAATTCTAGTATTTTGATTCATCTCAAGTTCTAGGTTAATTGTGAAAAACTGAAATTGAGCTTGATTGTGTCATGCATGAATGAAATTAGAAGAAATATGATGTCTAGGGATGAACCCTAGGTGAAATCTTGTTAAAAGATTTCATGTTAATTATAGAGTTCATAATCACCATTGAAGGTGATTAATGAACTTGAAGAAAACTTGACAAACCCTAGAATTATGATCTTGCTCTAGCATAATCTGAATTTAAGAGTAAATTTCAGAAATATGGATGTTAAGACTTGTGTAGAATTGTCTAATCGAAGTTAATTTAGATGATAATTACAAGTCATAAACTTGGTTTTGATGATATAAAAATCTGACCCGCTAGGTGTTTGATGAAACGCCTAAGTGAGGATTAAATTGCTAAAATTTGAGTAAAAACGCAGATTTGATTATTATAAATAATTATGCGTTAAAGCTTATGAAAAATGGGTTTTAGATGATTAAATGAAATTGATGTTGTATTGGTGTTTATAAACACCATACTAACTTGTATAAATGAACTACTTGAACAAAAAGGGGAAATTGTTAAGAGTTCATACTTGATTTGAAGTGGGTCGTGACATAAGAATTAAACTCATGATTCATGATTTAGTTCAATAAGAAAGTAGTCAAAGATTTATAAGGTGTGAAAGTCATGATTTAGAATGACTAATCTAACAACCTTGTGAATGATGGATGATAGTAGGCGCTTAAACAAGCTAGGTGAAGCTTGGAGTGAAAGCGGGTCAAACAAATCAAGAATGAAGGAAAAAGAGCATAACCGGATGCAAGGTAAGCGACGCTTACATCCTTGTTTTGTAGAATATGCATTATTTTGTAAATTACTAATGCGATTAGTGTAATATCCGAATTAAGGGTTCCGATGCTATTAACATGAGTCGGAACAAACAAAAATGATAAAAACCATGTATTATGGTGAAAAGAGGCGAAACGGTAATTTAGTCATGTAATGACTAATAACTAAGAAGTTTTCGTTAAGATTATTTTAAATGCAACTAATAACGAGAAAATGAGTAAAAATGGAAATTTAGTCAAGTATTGGCTAAAGTAAATTAGAGTTCAAAAGGGGCACCCGTGGCGTAAGCCGAATGGGTAAAAACATAAGAAAGGAGTTTAAGAGAAAAAGGGGTCTAGTAGCAAAAATCCGAAATGGGTCGGATGAACAAATTGGCAATTAATAACCATGTTTTGCTACTTATGAAAATGCCTAGTCTTATAGGCCAAACGGGTCAAATGGTGTGATAACACCATTTGACAATATCGACTAATATGGTTGCCAAGTCTTATGCTAACAGGACCGATTAGCGATTCGGATACTTCCGTCGCCATAGAAATGTGATAATAAAAGCGAGGTATAAATCGGGTCTATTTGTTGATCCGAGCCAGGTACGCATATTTATGTTGTAGTTAAAAGTGATATCTTGGTCGAATAATTGGTGAGAGTCCTTCATTGTAAAAGAAGGACCAAAATCGACCAAAACGCCCTTGTAGGCTAAATTGAACAAACAACCCTTAGAGGTTGTTTGGAAACGAGTCTTATGATTAAACAAAAAGCTTAGAAGAAGTGTAGATGTTGATAGATGTAATACATTAGCCAAATAGCTCTATTTGAGTCTTACCGTAAAATAACAATCCGAAGGGTAAAACTCGGAACATATAGATATACATATTGAAATCCAACACACAAAGAGTTGTATTTGAATATTACTTGATAAGAAATGTAGGAATAAGATGCTAGAAATGAATGAAAGCGATTTCAAGTTTTAAAGTGCTTAAATACCCTTAACGGGTCAAAATAAGCATACGAGCGAAAACGGGTTTAAATTGTGTAATAAACCTATGATTAGAACCTAATATAGTAGGTAACATTAATTTGAAGAAGTGTAGGTGATGTAGGAATCAAACAAATATGTTCGTTTGATAAAATGCATAAACGGGTCAAAATTGGGAAATAGGGCGATAAGCCGAAGACTTAAAAGTCTGGAAATTTATTATGTAGGATGTTGGATTTTAACTCCATAAGATGGATAATTAAATTACGGACGCGTAGGAAAAAGAATCAGGTAAAACGGATCAATAACGAAGAAGTTATGGCCGTTTCCGTGAAATCAGATCGTGCTGGGAATATGCAGCAACCAGCAGCAACAGTTCTGAAGAAACAAGGCAGTGGCGTAGCGCGACTGGCAGTGGCGCTACGCGAGAACTAGCCAGTTTCGCGAAAAATGTTTATTTTCAATTATTTTGCGTTGCGAACCCGTTCTAATACGTTTTAAGCTACGTATGACTAATCCAACTCATGTTTTATGAGTTTCAGGTTAAATTTTAGTACCGGAGGACGATCAAGCACAATGAAGAACCGAACACGATTAAGAAATAAGCTTCCGCACGACGTTTCGTTGTTACTTTTGACTGACGAACTTAATTACATTATGTTCTAAACTTTTAAATTGTAAAAGGTTTTAGTAAACCCGTTTTTCCCGATGTATATGAATCTTAATTACATGATTGTTTTCGTAAATTATACGCCAAACCTTGATTTATAAGAACGGGTGTTACACAAAGGCCTGTTCGAATGACTTCCAAATTCTTGACACAAAGCGACCGTCTTGGTCTGAGATGATTGAGATAGACACTCTATGACGAGCCACTAATTCCTTGAGATAGGGTTCCGCTAGTTTCTCTGTACTATCCTCCTACCGAATCGGTAAGAAGTGTGCGGACTTTGTTAGTCTATCGATGATTACCCAATCTTGTCATGACCGCATGAGGTCCTGGGTAACTTCGTAATGAAGTCCATCGATATTTGTTCCCATTCCAAAATGGAATCTTGGGTTGTTGTAACAAGTTCGAGGGTTTCTGATATTCAGCTTTGACTTTTGCTCAAGTCAAGCATTCTCCGACATAAGTCGCGATATCACTTTTGAGGTTAGGCCACCAATAGTATTCTTTTAATACTTAGGCCTATGTGCTTCCTCAAAATATCATCTCGAAGGCCGCCAAAGAATGGAACCCAATTTCGACCCATAAGGTATAAAGTTCCATCTTCTTTCGACACTAATTGTGCCTTCATGCCTCGAAGTGTTTCTGCTTGAATATGCTCTTCCTTGAGCGCTTGTGTATCATCTTCTCTAATGCTTGAACTCTCAGTGTTCTAACTCGCTCCTTGCGGCTCAAGGCGTCAGCTACAACGTTCGCCTTGCCCGGATGGTACTTTATTTCACCATCATAGTCGTTCAACAATTCAACCCAACATCGTTGATGCATATTTAATTCCTTTTGGTTGAATATGTGTTGAAGACTTTTATGATCCGTGAAAATAATGCATTGAGTACCATATAAATAATGTCGCCATAATTTTTAAAGCGAATACCACCGCACCTAACTCAAGGTCGAGAGTGGTATAGTTCTTCTCGTGAACTTTTTAATTGGCGTGACGCGTATGCGATAACTTTTTTTTACATTGCATGAGTACGCAACCCAATACTTGATGCGAAGCATCACAGTATACAACAAAGTCATCGATATCGTCGGATAATGATAAGATTGTAAAATGCTATGCACCAATCTTAAGAATAAGTTGTAATGCTATTTCTTGTTTTTTGATTGGGGCGAATTTATTGTCTTTATGGGTGAGGAGGTTAGCAATTGAGTAATTTTAAAAAAAATCTCAATAGATCTCCGATGATATCCCGCTAATCCAAAAAAAATTGTCGGACTCCAGTTGGAGTCTTGGGCACTTCCCAATTCCCATTTGCTTCAATCTTAGCTGGGTATACTTGAATGGCTTTCTCGTTCACTACATGCCTGAGAAATTGTACCTCGTGAATCCAAAATTCGCACTTTAAAAATTTCGCGTATAGTTTCCCCTTCTTTAGTAGCTCCAAAATGGTTCTCAAATGTTGTTCGTGTTCATCAGTCGATCGTGAGTATATTAATATGTCGTCAATAAAAACTATGACATTTGTCGAGGTACGACTTGCACACACGATTCATTAAATCCATGAAGATCACTCTTGCTTTCGTTAAACCAAAAGGCATAACAAGAAACTCGTAATAACCATAACGAGTTTTAAAAGCCGTTTTCGGTATGCTTTCCTCTTGAATTCGTAACTGATGATACTCCGATCGTAAGTCTATCTTAGAGTAGAAGCTAGAACCTTTCATAAACCATTTGAGTTAGTTGGAAATTCATTTGTAACATGGTTTAGAAATATAAATTTTCATTCATTGAAATGTTGTGCACTTTTGCAAAACTTGCATGTCTTTCCACCCCCAAAACCTTTATAAAGATGTATAATGGTAAAGAGTGGGGGTTATGAACTCACAACATCCTTATTCGGTCAACTAAAAGGTTCAGAAGGTGCTAATCGACATGGAGATTTGGCTACGGGTGCGGCTCCCGGTACCAAGTCGATGTGAAACTCGACTTGTTGATATGGTGGTAGTCCTGGCAAGTCTTCAGGAAAGACTTTAGGAAATTCTTTTACCACAGGAATATCTGTCAGCTACGGCGCAACGGCCTTCTTGTCGATAACTTTTGCTAGGAAGGCAGTACAACCTTTTCGTAAGCACTTATGTGCCTTCATGCAATTGATGATCCGCAATGATATGGTGCGCTTCTCTCCATGGATAACAAGTGTATCTTCGTTCGGTAGTGGTAAGCGAATGATCTTCTCATGACAGAAGACTTCGGCTCAATTATTGGATAGCCAATCCATGCCAACCACTACGTCAAAAATACCCAACTCAATGGGTAAGATATCAATATGAAATTTCTGCTCCTGACTCGGCTAGTTTACCGTTTGCCAATTCTATAGAATGAGGAGACGTCTAGCTTACTTGACTCTAGGCCAAGTACATTTTGAATTCTACGTAGTAAAGACTTCCCTGTACAGATGTAGAGGACAACCCAATCCCTATGTTTAGATGTAGGATAACCCAATCCCTATGTTCAGATGTAGGATAACCCAATCCTTAATTGTAGCTAGGACAATCCCGTCACTAGCCATGAAACTATGCATGTGATATGTTGAGATAAAGCTAAAATTTGGTAATGGTATCAAATAATATGGATGTGAAATGTTGATTGATAGGATACGTACTGGTGACCCTTAATGATTTGACAAGTCTCAGCTAATTCCCCATTAGCTAACTTGATATAGTAATGTGTGTCCCACATGACTCTAATTCAAGTATATGCTTAACATTTAAAGACACTAGCTAAGCGCGGTATTGGTATTAAAAGAATTGATACATGATTATCGTAGAGTGTACGTAC
This sequence comes from Helianthus tuberosus, assembly GCA_030545235.1. NCBI lineage: Eukaryota > Viridiplantae > Streptophyta > Magnoliopsida > Asterales > Asteraceae > Helianthus > Helianthus tuberosus. The sequence goes on along the minus strand of CM060354.1, from coordinate 15,815,319 downwards.
TCATGACTTAATTGGGATTTTGTGGAGTATTCATAGTTCTAACCTGTAACACCCGTTCTTATTAATCAAAGATTAACATATGTTTTACGAAAACAATCATGTAATTAAGATTTATATATACATCGGAAATACGGGTTTACTAAAACCTTTTACAATTTAAAGTTTAGAACATAACGTAATTAAGTTCGTCAATTAAAAATAACAACGAAACGTCGTGCGGAAGCTTATTTCTTGATCGTGTTCGGTTCTTCTTTGTGCTTGATCGTCCTCCGGTGCCAAATTTTACCTGAAACTCATAAAACATGAGTTGGATTAGTCATACGTAGCTTTAAAACGCATTTCAATGGGTTAGCAATGCATAAACGGTTAAATAACAAGTTTTTGCGAATCTGGCACACGCTCGCGTAGCGCCACTGCCAGTGGCGCTACGCCACTGCCAAGTTTCATCAGATTGTTGCAGCTGGTTGCTGCATATTCCCCGATTTCACGGAAACGGGCATAACTCTCTCGTTTTTAATCCGTTTTACCCGATTATTTTTCCTACGCGTCCGTAATTTAATTCTCCATCTTATGGAGTTAAAATCCAACATCCTACATAATAAAATTTCAGACTTTTAAGTCTTCGGCTTATCGCCCTTTTACCCAATTTTGACCCGTTTATGCATTTTATCAAACGAACATATTTGTTTGATTCCTACATCACCTACACTTCTTCAAATTGATATTAACTACCATTTTAGGTTCTAATCACAAGTTTATATCACAATTTAAACCCGTTTTCGCTCGTATGCTTATTTTGATCCGTTAAGGGTAGTTATGCGTTTTAGCCTAGAACTTGTGCCTTTCTTGTGTCGCTACAAAAGTTCCATATCTAAATAACTACAAATATTCCACCATAACTATTTTGTGGTGGATTTATCATAAAGGACCCCTTTTTTCCAGTTTTTACCCATCGGTTGATCATTTTACGCAAATGACCACTTTTGAGCATTCGACCCGTGAATGTGCATTCCTATCACCTTTATTCATGTCTAATGATTCCATAATCTATATGCAAGTTCCTAAACGACCCCTAAGAGTCGTTTGCCCAATATACCCTTCAAGGGTGTTTTGGTCAACTTTAGTCCCTTACTTCACGGCGAGGGACTTTCACTAAATATTTTGACCAAAATTGTATGTTTAACCAAAAATCTTAGTTATAAGTACTTGGCTCGGGTCAAAGTATTGACCCGTTTACTTAACTTTTGCTTTAAATCTTTATAGTTAAAGCAACGCAAGCTTATGTTATTTCCTGTGATCACAAAACTCAACAAGCGATTATCAAATGTCATTGTCAAATGGCGTTACCCACACCAATTGACCTATTTAGTCTAATTGACCATTTGTCCGTATGAGATGGTATTTAAGTACCATTTCATCCCCTTTAAACCTATCCCGGTTTTCCTTGAACTCGTTTTACTTAAAACCGTTTTTATTTGTTCGTCATTACATGACTAATTTACCAGTTATCCCTTTTCCATAACTCATGATTTCTTACCAATTTCTCTCGTTCCGACTCTCATTGAATCGTGTCGGAACATTCTATACCAACCACTTAGTAGCATTTAAATACAATACTTGCCATTATGTAATTTGTACATAATGTAAAGGGGCGTAAGCTTTACTTACCTCGCATCCGAACTACGCTTTTCCTTTCCTTCTTGATTCGTTTGACCCGCTCCCTCATCAAGCTTCCACCTAGCTTGTTACGCGTCAAACTATCATCATCGTTTTCAAGGTGGTTAGTTTAATCATAATTTAATACGATTATTCCACCTTACGCATTTCATATCAAAAATTACCATTTATCGTATTATAGGTCAGTTTGACTTTTTAAAAGTCAAATGCCCATTAGTATACTAATTGCATATTCGAGTTCATCAACTAGTTTTAGCATTCTTTAATTACCCGGTAGGCGTTATCTTTAGACCACCGTTTTAACCAAAGTTCTAACCACGTTCATCACATTTAGAACTCTTTTTAATCACATTTTGCATAATAGTCAAAACATCACAATTAGGTGTTTTAACTACAAAAATTCTAGTTTCGAGCCTTCTTTGAGGCATTTCAACAAACACTTTAAGGGCAGAATTTTACATGTTTATTTATCAAGTCTCTAGCTTATCTCTTAGCCCTAATTTCACATAAATCAACCATCTTACAAAGTTGTTAACTTCTATAATTTCTAAAATCACTTCAAAATTGTCAATTTATACTAGATCAACACTCTATTTCCTAGTGTTCATCAAATTTCACATAAACCACTAATCACCTACAATGGTGTTCATAGGTTCCACTAAAATTTCACATGATTTCAACTTGTATTTGTCTAGGGTTTGTCCCTAGACACTATATGATTCCTAATTCATCATAAAACAAACATGCAACCATGAATTTCAGATTTTCCCAATTTCATGAGAATTTCAAACAGAGAATTAGCACTAAATTTCACATACCTTGTAACCCCCTTGTGATTAGGATCACGAATCTATGTTCAGATTTCGATTTGGGACAGGAATTAGCCTTCAATTGATCAAATTTGTGGAGTTAGGGTTTGGTGAGAGCTCCTGGTCGCTCCCCTGCGTTTTTGATCGACCAAGCACACTAATTTGTGTGTTTGGTTTTTATTTAATTTGTTTTAACTAAATTCTAGTTTCAAGTTCTACAACTTAGGTCCCTCCACTTTTGTATAACTTATAGTTTGGCTAATTTTAACCCTATTATAAGTTATTTCTAGACTATTAGCTAACTAGGTTAAAATTCCTAGTTAGTAAATTCTTGTTTATTTAAGAATCCTAATATTCACCGGGTTACTTTTACCACTAAAGGTAAATTACCCGTCTTTTAGTATAAACGTGGTTTGATTACCAAACCCGTTTTCGGGGTGTTACATAACCACACACACACTTATTCACTAGCTTGATCCATTCTTAAGTATTATCGTCTTACTAGCCTTTGTTTGGCGCCAGGTCTCAGCACACTGCTACTCTTGGCACTTTTGCAAGTGTTCCCATGATGAACGTCTCACTTGTCATATTTAGAATTTCGGCAAGTTACCAACATACCTCCTGGTGCCAAAATCGTTTATAGCAGGAAATGCCTTCGTTTCTCTCATCACGAGAGTTATCGTTTGAGTGATCGAGGTAGGGTGAGAAGATGTGACCATACTTTGGATTCTAGGGCTAAACTTAAATTGTAACGGTCAATGCGTTTGAATTCGGGTGTTACCCAGTATGGAACAACCCTTGAGAGACCGTGAAAGCATCAAGTGTAATCATCAACACTGAAAATAGATGATATAAAAGAATGATGTATGGTTAAATAAATAACCAATAGAAATGTAGTGTATAAATATATCATGTCTTGAAATAGAATATTATGTCTTGTGTAGAGGATGTCGTGTCTTGTGCAAAAATGTCATGTCTTGTCTTTGTCGAAGAGGTTTGAATAACACCACGATATGCAATATAATATAAGCACTTATATATAGGAAGTACTAGCGGCGTATCCACCATGCTTTTATCATATTACACACGTCTCATCACTTACAAATAACCACCAAAAATGTCTTGTGTATACCAACGTCAAATGCCATGTATAACAATGTCTTGCGTAACAATGTCATGTATAAACCATGTCTTGTGTAAAAGCAATGATTTTCAACACATAACTTTTGACTTAAACATTTGATTCTTTTGGCGCCATGATCTTTTTAATACACACTATTAAAAGAATCTAGACATGTATTTGGATAAATAAAGTCTATCATGTGCCCAAGAATGAAGAATGCAATCAATCGGTCATGGAAACCTCAAGAACGCATTGTTCACACATGTTTGAATAAAAGATAATGTGGATAACCAAAACCAAAAGGTGTAATGCCTCTTGCGTGTATTGGTCATATGTCTAAATGGAAAAAAATAATTCGTTGAGGAGGGGAAACCAACCAGTGGTCTTCGTCCATATAATATGTATTCCCTACTCTATGGACCTCGATCGTCCTAAGTAAAGAAATTTCTTTGTCGTACTTGCCCATGTGACGAGTATGGTGATAGTGCTTGAGCTTCACGAGCTCTAACAAGATCATTAGAATCTCCAAAGACGTTGAATAGAATGCAATGAGGGAGTTGCAGCATGGCTCATGCCATACCATCCCTTGGGAAAAGACAAATGTCAAGCGACGGAATTTATTGTATCATTTCCAATAAATATGATAAGGTGGAATATGACAAGGTAAGGTAAGGTAAAGTAGGGTAAAGTGTCATAGACACCATGGAACCAACCCATGTTCAAGAATTTCGAGAATGTTGAGGAAAATCCTCCATGAGTAGCTAACAAGTTTTGTTTGTTTAAATGACTAGTCTCAACTGAATCGTGATATAGATCGAATGTTAGGTGTGAACAAATACGTGTCGTTTTCCTGTATTGTATTGTATTGTATTGTATTGTATTGTATTGTATTGTATTGTATTGTATTGTATTGTATTGTATTGTATTGTATTGTATTGTATTGTATTGTATTGTATTGTATTGTATTGTATTGTATTGTATTGTATTGTATTGTATTGTATTGTATTGTATTGTATTGTATTGTATTGTATTGTATTAACCCTACTTGACGAGACCAGTGAGTTAACCACTTCGGTTAACTCTTGTTTCATCATTGGCGCCCAACGCTACTCTTAGCATTTTTCTTCCACATTCCTTTTTCTTTCCGAAAATCATGTCTGGTCATCTAAACAATACTACCGGGGATAACCTAAACCCCGCAAACCCAGGGCCTACGGGGACCGCTCCTCCAGCCCCAAATCCTGGCCACATTGGCACTTCAACGCAAGGGGGTGCATCCCTTACGTTCGGACATGATCTTTCACAGTACGCTGCTGTGATACCTCCAGACATGAACCTTCATGCCTGGTACGACCAGCAACAAGCTCTGCTGGCCACAACATACAACAGAGCCTGCGCAGAAGCGCATGTACCAGGCGGTCCCACACCCGCACCTTACACACCTGCGGCTCGTATCTTGCGATACGACAGCAGGGCCCCCACGCACCCAGCCTCCCAAAGTAGGCATGAAGACCGCGGCTCCTCTTGCTGTGAGGTCCGCACAATTAATGAGGATGATTCCTCATACGGGTCCCGCAACAGGGGCCCAGTACATAGCCGCCTGGGCCCTCATGGTGAAAACAGGCGGCAATCCACAGCCCACCGCGGCTCCGGTATACATAGCCGGCTGGGACCTCAGTCCCACCATGAAGGATATGGCCGTACCGATCCGGATGACCATACATACTGCGGGGAGTCCCACGCTACAAGCAGCAGACTGGGAGGATGCAATTATGTTCCTCCCACTGAGCCCCGCATCACATACCTTCGCGCTGCAAAGCACCACCAGAGCCAACCCTACAGGCCAAAATCTGCGGCTGAAAACTCCAAGTTAGCCCCGGAGAACGCCCACGCACTAAATTCCCATTAAACATTGGGAAATACAATGGTTCATCCGACCCGGACGATCACATGAACATCTTCACCGGCGCAGGGTGTAACGGCAGGTGGGACGAGCCCACCGGTGTCATTTCTTCCCCCAGACCCTTACGGGTCTGGCGAGGGCTTGGTTCGATTATTTGCCAGTAGGATCACTGGCCTCATTTGAGGACTTGCAAGCAAAGTTACTCGCAAATTTTAGCCAGCAGCGACGTCACGAACGTGATTCTATGGACGTCATGAACATCTGGCGCGGAGACAACGAATCTCTCGAGGCGTTTGTCGTCCGTTACAACATAGAGTGCCTGGAGATAGGAGGCATTGCAGACCAAATGGCACGCAACCATTTCATTCGAGCCGTCAAGGACGAAGAAATGGTTATGACCATCTCCGGCAAGGAAGGCTTGCCAAAAAAATGGGAAGACGTCATGGCCGCGGTCAAGACGTACGCCCAGACTCAGCGGTCCCTCAAGCCGCACGTCACAAAGGCACAGCCCCATGCGGAAGGCCAGTCCTCCCGCCAAGAGCACAAGCGCAACAATAAGCGCAACAGGGACACATGGAATTGCGGCAGCGATCCCAAACCATATGTCCCGCGTAATAACCAGCCCGACGCAAGGGCAACAATCAACGCCCAACGTGAAAACCGGGCGTTGAAGAAGGAAGCAACAGGAGATTTTTTCTTCTCAGCATCAGCAAACTTCAGGTTCAGCTCGTCAGTATCCTGCGGGGAGATCAGGTTATCATGGGAATTGTTGGTGCATACGTTTATCGACTTCGTCTTGTATCGAGTCATGTATTTGTATAGATAAATCAGGGCACGGAAAACGAGAAATTAGGTCAACATGCAAGTTCAAACGGAATTAGAATGGTTAATTCCGCTTGAAGTTGGCATGTCATTTCAAACGAAATTAGCTTTGCTAATTTCGCTTGAACTTGCTAATCCCGTTTGAAGGTAATCTCGTTTGAACTGTGATTCCGCTTAAGTCATGTTCAAGCGGAATTAAGCTTCCTATATATAGTTGAGTCCTGATTCCGTTTGAGTAATTGGTGTATGTGTGTTTCCGTAGCCGAAGTGCTGCCGAAGTCTCGTTTCGCTGTAAAACTTTGTCAGATTAATCATAAAGACTGTTAAAGTGATATTCTTGCTGAATCCAACTCAATATGTCTGTTTCCGCCTTTCATATTGAGTAGAACGCCTCTGATCGTCTCGTTTCGGGTCTGTACACGATCCTACAAGTGGTATCAGAGCTCAGGAGGAGGAGTTCTGCAGATTACAGCTTGATTTCATCTCATTTTCTTACTTCTACACCTTCTTTTATCAATTGAACCAGTTTTAACGATTAAAATGGCCTGAATTTTTCACAACATAAGCGAAATACTGTTTTAACAAATCCTTGAGAAAATCAGATCCAAATTCAAAGTAAAAGTGACAAAAATGGGCCAAACAGTTAATTCCTTTTGAACGAGTACCCTAATTCCACTTGAAAAACGTAATTCCGCTTGAGTATTTCGCTTCAGTATGTTATTCCGTTTGAAAGTTTGAAAACGGAATTAGTAATTCCGTTTGTAAACTGATTCCGTTTGAAACATCTCAAGTGAAATTAGTAATTTCGCTTCAAACTCTAATTCCATTTGGTAATTCCGCTTGAAGTCTTAATTCCGTTTGAAGTTGATTGTGCAGGTAATCTCGCTTGAAGGTAATTTTGCTTGGAGAGTAATTTCGCTTGAAGACTTAATTCCGTTTGAAAGTGTCTGTTTGTTAAACTTTTTACTGAATCATGGAAGAAGAGTTCTATAACGCGTTTGCTACATCTCCGACTAGTCCAGCTGCCATTGCTCAAAACATGAACTTGGAAAACGAAACTGGAACTTTACAAAAACTCCCGAAACTTATGGGAATTGAGGAGTACCATGGCTGGAAAAATTGTTTTGAGAATTGGGTTCAGGCAAACCATCTAAGAGCTTGGGAAAGCATTGAAACAAAATATGTTAGACCACAGACATCGTTGAATGTTGCTAAAATTATCTCAGAATTTTCAGACAAAGAGAGAGATAGTTATAAAGGAGAGAAAATGATGATTAGTCTTTTACAACAAGCTGTCAAAGAGGATATATTTGTGTTGCTTCAGCATGATGGTAGTGCTTTTTCAATATGGAAGGCACTTAAGAAGAAATTCGAAGGAAGTACGGAAATGATCAACAGCAAAAAATCATTATTGAAAAAGGAATTTGAGTTGTTTACAAGTATGCCAGGTGAATCTACAAAGACTCTCATTGAGAGATATTGTCATCTTGTGCGTACCATGTCTCAGTTGAAAATTACTAAAACTCCAGCAGAACGGGTTGAGAAGTTAGCTGATGCTTTACCTCAGAAAGAATGGGGTACATATCTCATGATCTTAAAGAATACAGGAGAGTTTAGTAGATTATCAATTGCACAATTCATTGAGAAACTTGAGGGACAAGATCTTGAACAACAAAAAATTGCAAGAATGAATAATTCAAATGTTCAACAAGACATCAAGTTATATTACAAAGTAAATGTTGAGAAATTTGAAGCAAGTCCAAAGATCCAAACAGCCTTTAGTGCAGGAAATTCATCTGGATCAGTCAGTCAAAGTTCAATCAACACTAGTGGATTTTCAAATGTTAATCCTCCAAGTGTTCAAAGTGCAAATGTTGGTAATGGACATATGATTCAGTGCAATGTTGCATTGCATCTTCAAAATGGTCAGAATTTTTCTGAAGAAGTTGTTAAAAGTCATATGGCATTACTGGTTACTGCTTTGGAATCATATGAAGGATTGATTGCTGGAAGAATTGGTAATCCTATGCTAACCAAGGAAGATTATGACCAGATTGATGCAGAGGAATTGGAGCTTATGGATATCAAATGGTGTTTAGCTAGTGTCTTGAGAAGAGCTGAAAAGTTCAAAATGATTACAGGAAGAAATGATTTCTTGGATGCACGTGTTTCTACTTTAGGTTTTGATAAATCTAAAGTTACTTGTTTTCGATGCAGGGAGAAAGGACATTTTAAGCGAGAATGTAAAAATCAAGAAGCAAATGGAGCAAAGAATCTATTTGGCGGTCATGATTACTATCGAAAAGCCATATATCAACAAGTTGCTCATCAACCGCATCAACAAAAAGATTCACAAACTGCTCATGGGAAAATGATCGAAGATGCAAACAAGAAAGCTTATTATGGTATCATTGATCAAGACGATGAGAAAATGGATCCAGGATTTAGCTGGGATAGGTTTGTGGATGAGAATAGGGAGTTCAAAGCTTTCATTGCTCAATTTGTTCAAAAGCCAGAATTGATGAAAGAATGGATAGCAGTGTTAACTGATGAAGAGAAAAGTCAAGATGAAGAATCTGTTTCTTCTGAAAACAGTTCAACAGATACTAGTGATGATGAAGAAGAAATTGAACAAATAAACATTGGAAAAACTCATTTATCTTCTGACAGTTTTGAATTTTATTTTGCAGAAAAATTGAAGAAACTTAAAGAGAGAAAAGCTGCAAAAGAAATGGAAGAAGTTAAAGTTGTTGAGAAGATTGTTTAAGTGGAAAAAGTAATTGAAGTCGAGAAGATTGTGGAGATTGAAAAGATTGTTGAAATCATAAAACCTTGTCTTACATGTTTGGAACCTTGCAAACAATGTGAAGATAAAGATGAAAGGTTTAGTGAGCTTGAAAAGTTGAAAGAGAAGTTGCTATTTGATGTCAAGAATGTGAAAGAGTCGTATGATGTATTGAACAAAACTGTGAATAGCTTGCAGAAGACAAATTATGAAAGGGAAGATGCTTTGACAATGATAAATGCAACAATGATGTCCAAGCAAAAAGAGATCAATTACTACATTGAAGAGTGTGCTAAGTTGAAGCAGGAGTTGGAAATTGAAAAAGTTGAAAATGAAAGAATCAGACGATTACTCAAAAGTTATTCAAGTTCTGATTACTTAATTGACAGAATTTATCCAACTGTTGCAGGTTTTGAAGTGTTTGACGACAAGAAGCCGAAGAAAAATGATACTGGTAAGAAACAGAGTGTCTGTTATAACAAGTGTCCGCCTCCAATTTGGGAAGGGTATTCGTCTAGAAAACTGAATGAGGAACAAGTAAAAAAGGCAGTCAATATAAAGTTGGAGTCCAAGATAACCGATGTATTACCAGACAATATTGACGTCACATTCACAGCGTCCGACATAGATCATGAGTCTGAGTTAATAAAAAGGATGGTCGATCAGGTGTTAGATAAGGATGAGGAGTCCGAGTCTATGTCTGAGACCAGGAGTTCGAGTTCGTCTGTCAAGAGTTCAAATTCGTCAGGAAAACGGGTGTATAGTAAAGAATTTTTGTTATCAAAAACTAATTTGAATGACGAAACATTTGAAGTTGCATATACTTTGAATGATTCTGACAAATTATATTTTGATAAAGAATTTCCAATAAGTGGTGTGAAAACTGAAATGATAAACAAGATTTTCAAACTAACAGAAATTAATATTTCTGAAATAAAAGATATAAATCTTATTGAAAACCCTAAAAAATACACTTCAAGAGAAAAACAAAAAAAATGAACAAAATTTTAAACAAGAAAATGGGTTACAGTTCTGGTTCTGGTTATCGAAAGAAACCAAACCATAACGGTAATTACAAAAAGAAGGGTTTAGGTTTTATTCCATCAGAAAATTATAAAAATGAGAAAATTTCTAAAAATACAAAATTTGTGTCAGGTATTTCTACTAAGGATGAAAAGAAAAGCTCATTCTGGAGACAGTCAATTCAGGAATTTCTTGCTGAAAAGAAGAAATCTGAAGCTCATCAGAGAAAAGAGACTAGAACTTGTTATAGATGTCAAGAAGTTGGTCACATCGCCTGGAACTGTCCTAAGGCAACTAACACAAAACAGGGAGTTTCAGAAAAACTGATATGAAAATTTAAGTGGATCAGTATATCGGCAATCTAAGTGAATTGTTTAATTCTTAATGTGTAAGTGAATTGTTTAATTCTTAATTTGTGTGAAAATTTAAGTGGATCAGTATATCGGCAATCTAAGTGAATTGTTTAATTCTTAATGTGTAACTAAGCTCAACGGTACTTGTGACTTGTCAAAAACTGATATGATCCTCTTACACAAACTCACAAAAATATTGTATGTAAATATTTCTTTACTGCATTTCGTTTCATTCAAAAATTCAAAAAGATTTTAGTGTGTTTTAGCATATATTTTGAAAAATCCAAAAATATTTTCGACAACTGATGTTGGAGAGCTGTTTTTCAAAATTCCAAGTGCTAAACATGATGAGCATGTGGTGAGGGGGAGCTTATGTTTAAATGAGAAAAGAGTTTGAATATTTACTTACAAAGTGGTTCATCAGTTATTAAAATTGTTAAATCATTCTGGAAAGATACCTGCAAGAAGTATATAAATTTTGTAAAATGTTAAATTGGTGAAATTTATTGTTGGATAGAGATTTGTGCAGGTAATGGTAGAGCCAGGAATTGGTCTTGAACATGTGAAAGCCAGACTGCGATCCCAGATTATCGAAAGGGGGAGTCTGAATGACAAAGAGCCAGGTTTTGATCCTGAGGTTGCTGATGCTGATGATCATAAGGAATCAAGAGATCTGATGAAGAAAGAGAAAAGATTGAAGAAGTTTTACACTGTCAGCTACTTTGAAGAGAATCCCGAAGACTGATAAAGACTGAAGACGTTGAAGACTCGAGACTTAAGACTCGTCAACATCCGAGGGGGAGTCTGTTGGTGCATACGCCTGTCGACTTCGTCTTGTATTGAGTCTTGTATATGTATAGATAAATCAGGGCACGGAAAACGAGAAATTAGGTCAACAGGCAAGTTCAAATGGAATTAGAATGGTTAATTCCGCTTGAAGTTGGCATGTCATTTCAAACGAAATTAGCTTTGCTAATTTCGCTTGAACTTGCTAATCCCGTTTGAAGGTAATCTCGTTTGAACTGTGATTCCGCTTGAGTCATGTTCAAGCGGAATTAAGATGCCTATATATAGTTGAGTCCTGATTCCGTTTGAGTAATTGGTGTATGTGTGTTTCCGGAGCCGAAGTGCTGCCGAAGTCTCGTTTCGCTGTAAAACTTTGTCAGATTAATCATAAAGACTGTTAAAGTGATATTCTTGCTGAATCCAACTCAATATGTCTGTTTCCGCCTTTCATATTGAGTAGAACGCCTCTGATTGACTCGTTTCGGGTCTGTACACGATCCTACAGGAATCCACCGTATCAAAGATCTGAGCCGCGGGTTTCTTCCCAGTATCCTCTGCATGTGCAGAGGGCTCACTCACCACCTTGGGGGAAGGGCTTCTGATAAAATCTTTATTAACCCCCGCATCCGCAGCCGTGTCATGCGGGGGGGGGGGGGGAAGAAGGAGCATCAAATAAAGAGAAACCTTCATCTTGCGGTTCTGCAAACATAAGTAACCATCAATTACAAGTACAAAGACAAATAATTATAAGGTGATGATTCACTTACCAGACACAACCGCAGGCTTCACAACAGTGGTCCGTTTGCTCTGTATCCTCAGACGCTTCTTCTGGCCGGCACTAACAGCCTTGTCCTCTATTTTTCTTTTCTTCTTCTCATCAGCAGACTTGGAACCCGCGGGGGACCCACCTACAGCCGCACCACCACCTGGAACACCCAAACCCTCAAGGGTGTCAGACACTACCACGTAATCGGTATATCCGCGGAAACGAGAACGAGAGATACCTGCCGCCTGCGGCACCAAAGGAGGAACAACAGCAGCCTCAGGCTTTTTCTTGCCGTGACCCCTCACAGCTTTCTCCACATGCTTCTTCTCCGCATGCTTCTTGGGGGCACCTTTCACCTCAAATTCTCCCAAGGCCCCAAGAGTACCTGCGTTTAAATCATCAAACAAGAAAATCAGCAAGATGAACTTCTTTAAAAAGCAAGTAAGAAAATTGCAAACTATACCTTTGCCTTGCGGCAGGGGTGCCGTCAGCCCCTCGCGATCAGGAACGCAGAAGTTGTCGACAATGGTCAAGTTAAAACCTTTTTCACCTTCCGCACACCGCACTATCTCAACCTTACCTGTGAAGTTCGGGTCAAATATCCTCCACAGCGCAGCATCCACTGATAGTACACTTACAAAATCAGTAACAAACAAGGAAGTAAGGAAACCGCACAAGAGTAAAAATACTTACCACCACTATTTTCCCGCACAACGGGCCTTTCCTTCCTATCAGGCCTAGTCAACATCATCCGCAGCACCCACAACTGCGAGTTATCCAGCTTCTTAAAGTCAATGGTCCGCAACCTCGGGAACCATTTCACCGTCTTCGCGCTAGGAAGCTCAATATCCTCCGCAGGGATCTTCTCGTTCACATTATGAAAGGTCAACCTGGCAACGATCACGGCTGCCTTAACGTAGAAGAACTTTGTCTTCCACTTTGTGATACCCTTGGGTGGGGTCATCAGCTTAGGGCTCCCATACCGTTGGCCAAAAGAAAAAAACCCAGTATTTACGGTTAACTGGTAAAACCGCCGGAAGTTTTCAACAGAAATTTCCAGACCAAGAGCACGAAAAGTGTACTCAAAATTTCAAATCCAAATCATCCCAAATGGGCTCATCTGGGAAATATGGAGTTTATACCACTCCAATATTTCGGCAACAAAAACCATCAGCGGCAGTCGGAGGTTGCCATCAAGAAAGAAACCAACCCACATGGTGACGTATCCTACCGGAGCATCAGCACCGGTGTCACCCTCCTGGGGATAAATAGCCCCATACTCCTTGGGCATCTGAATGCTAGTCATCAGGTTGTCAAACTGACCTTTCGACCACTTCAGCATTGGTAGGCCCCCGCCGGGGGCACTACCACCTTCTTCATCTTCTTTCGCCGCCGCCGGCGACGAGTGATCAGGGTTTTCACCCTCAGCATGGTGTGGATTGGATGGTTTAGCCATCAGGGAATGTAATGAAGAAAACAGCAGAATGAGGTCACAAGAAACTCAGAAACCTCACCGGAATTTCAGACAAGTTTATCGGAGAAGACAAAGGAAGCACTTTTTCTTTCACCGGAGAATTTTTGAAATTTCGAGCAAGTGAGAGGAAACCACAAACGGTTTCCCTTATATACCCATCGCAATTAATGCGGGCCAGTAACTGAATCATCACGTTTGAAAAGGGCGAATTATGCGACGCCACGTGTTCAGCGACGTTTCCGCTGACAGTTACCACGCGTGCGTAGCCGTCCACGCGCCTGACAAAAGGGACCTTTACACTCCTTGCTACAGTGCATTTATAACCTCGGGCAGTGCAAACGTCCTTTCATTTCAGCACATGCCTGGAAATCCTACCAACTTTCACCAACCCACACGTGCGTTCAGCCACGTATGCGGCACAAAAGCGACAACATTATCCAAACATAAGCGGCATGCGGTTTCTCTGGTATACCGCACCATAACCCATACCGCATGTTGTTTTTTACATACCCCTCAAAAAAGGCAAAAATAAATATCTCTACATTATGTAAAGGGGTATAACCAATATCCGCATCTACCCACGAGCACACGTGAAATATGCGGAGATGACACACACGAGCCCGTATAGGTGTGTCAGATACCCAGAACCAGCGTTGTTCTTTGGACTGCGAAAACCGCTTCTCAGGATGCGGCAAACCGCATTCCATGCAAGCTTCTTCAAGCTTCAAATCCCTCGTATCCGGTTCACAACCACAGAGGGGACACAAACATCTTCTCCTTAGGATAAAGGACAAGTATGCTGAGCAACCGCACATCAGCAACCCTGACTCCTGATCCTTCAAGAGCCACATATAAGCTTCAAGCCCTTTAGAAGTGAGTTCTTTGCTGCAAACCGCAGACACTCACGAGTAGCTGCGGCAAAATACAAGTACGCAGACGGTAGCTACGGAAGAGCCACGACTAAACCGCCACGCGGTTGATCAAAGCTACTTCCAGGAAAACTGATTTCCAACTAAGCGTGAAGGAAGGTGGTTACAGAACAAATGCGGACGAGTTTCGCCCAGATCCTCAAGTATCTAAGGTGATCTCCTTCAGCAACACTATTTCAAGGAAAACTCCTTTCCACCAAAGCGCGAAGGAAAGTAGCTAAGGAACAGTGGTAACAAGTCTGCTTATGACTCTGTTTGCCCACCGATGGACCGCATAGAATAAACAATGGTGGGCACTACCATGCCTATGACCATGTTTATTTGCCCATAGTCCAGATTCACATTGTTCGACCAAACACGGCCAACAATGACGCAAGTACCCCACATAGTTCGACCACACATGGCCAACGATGTGCAGCAACGAGGTAACCGCAAAGGACGTGCGGTTACTAGAGAGCTAAACTGGAGAACACGGACACCCCACAAAGCAGGGATCATCGTCAAATGTCCAGTTGATAAACATAGAGCTTGAGCAAAGTACTTACAACATTGCATCAGCTGACGCAGAGGTTACAACTATAGTTGCGGTCATGAACATCTTCCGTCACCGTCTCAAAGGTTGGTTCGAAACACCAACAGGTGGCTGATGACATCAGAGAAAGGTAGACCATATCACCAGATCAAATCCTTGGCTGAGAATTCCGCATCAGACGGAACTTGCTCACCGGTACGGAAGAGACGTCACCGGACCCGGAGCTTGATTTACTGATAGTAGGAGCCATCTACATGGCCCATATTCTACCTTCTAGACACCATAGTCCAGTATTCCTCCCACATGCAACTTGCATAAGGAAGCAACACTAGACTGGGGGGACTTGAAGGGGTATGGTCCCAGATCTCGCGTCAGCACGACCGCGAGTGACCATTACCCTTATAAAAAACCCCCACTAACAAGAACTTATCTGTGTCCGTGCGGGCACGCGCGAACACAGCGGTCGAATCCAATCTGTCAAGAGATGAGAAGACTTACCTTAAGTACGAGAACGGATGTTACACATAGCGATGCGGCCTGGCACCGCATCCTATGGACATTTTCGTCACGACAAGGGATCTAGACAACAGTAACAGTCACCAAACGGTGATGCGGCACGACACCGCATCCTGCATGCATCTTGGCCAGAACAAAAACGCGGGAACAACATCAGTTACCGCAAGCAGCGTGCGGCCTGGCACCGCATCCTGCATACAAGGAAAGTGGGACTGACACCACAGTGCAAATGGCACTGAGAACAGTCACTTGTCAGCCCACGTATAAGCAACAGTCTGACACCACAGCAGGACGTGGCATCACCACCGTGACCGACAAGCCTGACACACCTGCAAGGAACTGTGCAATGTCAGACTAGCCACTCAACTACCCTCCTTCACTCCTTGGCTATAAATACCCATCCCAAACCAGGTTTGAGGTATCTCTTCACAACTCTCTCACTACTACTACTATCACACTTTGCTTCCCAAGTAAATTACTAATTCTCACGCCGGAGAGTGCTAACAAGGAGCACCCCCACCCCATTCTCCTTGTTACGAGTCACGGTTTATTTCCTTGTGTAGGAGATCAACCAGCGATCCTCGGAAAGAAGGGATTAACCCTATTTGACGAGACCAGTGAGTTAACCACTTCGGTTAACTCTTGTTTCATCAAGTATGTAATATGTATTTGTCTCAATTGTAATTGTATCCAAACTGGATATAAGATGTATCTGTAAAATGTGAGATGTATTTGTATTTGTATCAAATGTAGTATGTAAAGCGTCAATGAAATCGTGATCATTAATGTTTTGCAAGGACATTAATATGTGTGACGAAATAGGAAGCAATCCAACCCTAGACGATTTTAATTGTATCGACACCATGTCGTAGGGCAACAAAAGCACTCCTAAGCAAATGAATGGCCATGAGTGGGGCTTGCCAAAACCCATTAGATCTAACCCTTTTGTTCCTTGGTCCAAACTTGGATTAATGGTGCTTTAGTTATGGCCCTAATTTCGCACATGATCTAAGGTGTTTCATTCCTTGGCTTATCATACTATTGTACACGTATTTTCCCCGATAGTTGTAAAGCTTGAAAAGTATTTAAGATGAAAAGGGGACATGAACTCACAGAATTGCATCCGTAAACTGTATGTAATTGTAACCTCACTTGCAGTTGTCTTGAATTGTATCACGACCTACAAAGGTCCTAGATTTGTTAGACACTTCGGTCTTTGTATTGGCTCATGTACAAGTCTTCTATCTTGAATATGTATTAAGACTTGTTTGTATTTGTTATTCGTTGAACTGTGTATTAGATGTATGAATTGTTAAACTGTTATATATGTATTTCACCTAATATATATATATATATATATATATATATGTAATCTTGTATCTTGTGAGTTGTATCATCGGATCTTGTCCTCTTGATTTAATGTCTTATATGAATAAATTGTATAATTGTATTTTCACCAATTATATGTCATTGGGCCGAGCCCATATCTTAATGTTTTCGGGCCTAGCCCAAGAATTTATGTTATTGGGCCCAAATAGTATTGGACTTAAATAGTATTGGGCCCAAATAGTATTAGGCTTAAATAGTATTGCGCCTAAATAGTATTGGGCCTAAATTGTATTAGGTTTAATGTTATTGGGCCTTGGCCCATATGTTTGGTATTGGGCTTAGCCCATGAGTTTTGATATTGGGCTTAGCCCATGTATTTATGTTAAGCTCGTTAAGGAAGATAAGCCCATTAGTAAGTATAAGCCCATTAGTGAAATGTAGGCCCATTTGTAATATATGCCCATTTGTGAAATATATGCCCATTTGTAATAGAAGCCCATTTGTAAATTAAGCCCATTTGTAAAATATACCCATTTGTACATATCTAGTAATTTTTATAAAAATCAATAAGTATAAGTTAACATAATAATTTTTATAAGTTTCAAAACATCCGGATATTGTTGTCGGTGATTTATATGTATTCGCGTCGAAAGATCGCCTAAGCGTCGTAGTAACTCCTCGGATTGGCGATATGTTTATGGATTCGTTCGTCGTCCGATTTGACCATAATTTGTGTCCGATTATTCGGATCGTCCGTAACTCGTTTTTAAGGCGTATTTCTATGTAGTCTTATAAGACTTTGATTATAATGTATCTTGTGTTTATTTGTTATATTGAATTCAAGTTCCTAGTTTTGTTACATATAACTAATACACCAAGTATCACATATTGCACATAAGTTGTTAAATGACCAAATATATATTTTCTCAAAAATATATATTCATCTAACTTTGCTTTTATTCAAAAACCACTCTTTAACAATATTTTTAATCTTGTAAAGATTTAGCCAAAAATTATAGTTTTGTTAACATTTGAATTTTAAGAAAATTTGGCCATATAACCTTTGTAATAAGCACTTAGCCATGTTTAGTAAACATATCATTTTCTTTTCAAATTCACCATCAATTTACTCATAACATCTTTAATAAAAAAAATGAGATTTTATAACATAAACTTATCAAGATGAAATCAAATCATGTAGGGTTTTGGGTATGATCATTACATATGTTAACTAGTTCAAATCCATGTTTTACTTCTAGTTTTAACCACTTTTATAAAAATCCCATCTTGTATGTTTGTTTTCATAAACTTGTAAATGTAATGTTTTTAATGAAAAACACTAAATACTTTATCAACACCAAAGATTATGATCATCCATTAAACCTTTATGTTTAACAAAAACCCTTTTCAAGACTTTAGAGTATACATGTTAGATTATGTTTTTAAACATCATCTAACAAATTTACATATTATGTTCATCTTCACTAATTAAAATAATCAAGTAACAAGTTTCATATCACAACATAAACAATTTATATATTATGATCTTTGATTTATTTTTGTGTATTTTCATCTTCATATTGTATGATCATTCAAGATATTAAATTATACATAAAAAATATATTCATAATCAAGAATGAAACAAAGATTAGGATGCTCACAACTAGCTCTTGTGGCTAGGGAAGATCTTAATGAAGATGTTGAGCAAAGATGATGAAGATTATGATGGTAGAAAGCTCTTGGATGGATGAAAATGCTTCCTTCAAATTGGAGATGACTTAGATCTTCATAACTTCCATGAAAGTACACCTTGATCATCAAGAAAATGGCTAGAAAATAAAGATGAATGAAGGTGTTCATGGCTGAATTTTAGTGAAGGAATATGAGAGGTTAAGTGTGTGAAAATGATGGTGTAAATATGTAGAAAATATCTAGTTAGGATAAGTCTTTCATGACTTTAATCATCCATTCTTTTACCACTTGCATAATTAAGTAAACATCTAGATATTTTTGCATGTGAAATATGGGTGTGGGACCCATTAAAAACGTTCACAACATGGGGGGGGGGGTCTTGAATGGTGAATTGTTTCTAATTGTTTCAAGTGTTGGAATTTGAAGACAAATGTTAGGAAGTTTAGACGTGTTAGGGATTTAAGTATTTAAATGTGGTAAGTGACAATTATTAGACCAAAATTATCCAAATAATGTTAGATGGTCACTAAAAAAAGATCCGATATCGTTCGGATAATCGTTACGCTTTGTTTCCGTTTGTCGTTATTTGAACGCTAAGCTTGTGTAAATTGTGTGAATTGATGTGATTATGGTTCAGATGATACCCGAAGTATCCTCATATGAATTCTATGTTAAACACTACTATTACATGTTGCAAAAATATTAAATTGCTAAATTCTGCAGAATTTCTGCGGAAAAGTGTTGAAATTGTCGATTTTAGTGCTTTTCGGCAGTTTTTAGTGTTATCGGACATCAGGGAAGTATTAGACCAAACCCTTGCAATCCTAGCTAGGGTTTAATGTATATTTGATGTTAGACTTTCGTCTGAGTCCTAAAGATGTCATTAAGATGGTTTCTGCGGATCCTGCGTTTCTGTCGGCACACTAGTTTACTAGGTACTATACTAGCTGTTTCGATGCGTTGTTTTAAACTGTTTCAAATGTAATCAATAAAAATGAATCATGTGCATCAAAAATAAGTATTCCATGAGTATTCTAAGTGTATGTCATGTAATAATGCAGTTCGGATATTCAAAACACGAAACTGTATAATGTAAATGACTGTTTTAAGTGTACGTAAATTACCAGAAAATGGCAGTTGTCACATTGCCTCCACCACAAGGTTTCACTTTTTTACTTAAGTTCCCCAACCACAATTTTGGGCCCAATTTTTTTTGTCGTCCGATTCCTAATTTTTTTTTAGAATTCTCGGGGACGGTCAAGTCTTGCCTCCACCACAAGGTTTCATTTTTTTAATTCATTTCCCCAACCACAATTTTGGGCCCAATTTTTTTTTTTTTTTTTTTTTTTTTTTGTCACCCACGGCCTAAACTTTTTTTTTTAATTTTTGAGGACGGCTCTGTTGATACGTTACTTTACAATAAAACATGGGTGAAAATACATAGGGTTCTGCCCATAAGAAGAAAGTCGAAAAGGTTAGGTCGCATGTCAAAACATATATGTGCTAGAATAATATCGGTCTCGTTGACTTGTAAAAAAATTCTTTTTCAAGTTTCCAAAATCAACTATTGAAGTGTTTTTTTATTAGGGTATACAGAGTGGGGTGCGGGAAAGTGTGGTAAACTTAGTTTACCAATTGGCAACACCACCGTCAACATAAGTTTACCACTCAAAGTTTGCCAATTCGGTGAGGGGTTGCCGATGCGGGGAGAGGGAGGGTAGGAGAGAGAGGGGGTGTGTGGGGTGGGGTTCATGTCATCTCAACCAATCACACCTTTTTTTTAAATAGTTTACTAATTCATGAAGTGTAACCATTGCCAACACTTTTGAGCATAGTTTTCCACTTTGACATGGCACACTCTCATTGGTTGATTTTAAAGTTTATCACTTTCAAATGTCTAACCTCTCCCTATACCCTTATATTTAAATTTTCTGAAATCAACTACTGAACTGTTTTTTCATTATATACAAAATAATAAGTTATTTTTAGTATTGGTCTGGTTGACTTGTAAACAATTTCTTTTTAAAGTTCCTGAAATCAACTACTGAACCGTTTTTTTCTTATTATATACAAGATAATAGAAGATTCTTTTTTAAATGGGTTGCTTTATGTGAATTACAACTCCCATACCCAATGAGTGGGAAGGGTGATCATTATATAAACAATAAGTTGCAATAAGCTACAAAACAATATATAAAATACACAAAGGTACAAGAGAAATATAATTAGACAAAGTTTGCTTTAGCATCCCCTTTCAAGCGAAACGATGGTGGTATGAGGCGAAGCAAGGAGTGAAAAATCTTGAACTGAGACCGTGAGAGACTTTTGGTAAAAACATCAGCCACCTGGAGCTTAGTTGGAATGAACTTAGTATAGAGTTGCCCTGATGCAACTAATTCCATAATCACGATCAATATGCTTAGCCCGTTTGTGAGCTACCAGATTTTGTGTGAGAAACAGAGCACTTTGATTGTCACAATGCAAAGTCGGTCCATCAGGAAGCAGGGCATGTAACTCACGTAGTAAATGAATAATGTAAATGAATTCAGAAGTAGTATTAGCCATAGTTTGATATTCAGATTCACAACTCGAACACGATACTGTGGGTTACTTCTTGCCTTCTTAGCACTCCATGAGACAAGATTCCAACCCAAAATTATAGAGTAACCAAAAGTAGAGCAACGGGATCAAGGCATCGATCCCAATCAGCATCGGAATAACCCATAATAGAACTGTGAGTGAGTTTAGAAAACGTGAGCCCAAAAAGCAAAGTGCCTTTAATGTACTGAAGAATTCGTTTGACACTCTGAAAGTGATCATGTAGCAGCAGCGTGAAGGAACTAACTCATTTGATTTATAACATAAGATATGTCGGGTCTAGTAATGGTCAAATACTGAAGAGCATTGACAAGGGATCAACGTCTATATAATCGGGGATGAGAGAGATGATGCGATAGTTATGGATTGATTCAAAGTGCTACAATTACTACTTTACCCTTTTAATTAAAATATAAGGGAAATAAATAATTGGCTAAGAAGTGCTCTTGGGTGTTCCCATTAGCACATATCAAGCATGCATGACTTAATGATCAAGTGGTGTTTGCCCACATAAAAATAGTGTATGATCAAATTCTTATAAGTGCGCAATATTTAGATGTAAAAAATGTTATTTAATTTTTTTTAATAATAAGTAAGCATGGGTCTCATGGTTTGGGTGTTCGGTTAATTGAGTCATGATCAAATTCTCAATGTTTTTTAGTTATGACTAACTATTGGGTCATGAGCCACTAACGGTTTGGGTGTTTCGGTTAATTAGTTTTTGAACAATTTATTTGGGCTTGGGCCCAACAGTTGGCAAACTAGTTATTTTTGGTCCAATAGTGTGGTAAAACTACAAAAGGAAATCTTAAGTAATTGTCATGTACTAGTAATCTAATGCCCAATACAACATGTTTTCATTTGCTTAGTTTTACTTTTGGCATCATCTTTGTACTAGTAATTTAATGATCTCAGTTCTCAGGTAGCTACAGACAGTGGTTGTATCACTTAAGCAGATTCAAGATAGTTTTTAGTTTTATTATTTACATTTTTTTAAATACGTATGCCCCGCTTGCGGGGATTAGGATCAAATACAAAGGATCCTAATTGTAAGAAGTGTAAAAATGATTTATAAAGTGACAAGTGTCCAATAACCTAAAAAAACTCACTACAAAAAAAAAAAAAAAAAAAAAAAAAACTTAAACATCCACCACCACCAAAAACCTAAACCCCCCCCCCCCTCCCCCATCACCCACCCCAAAAAAAAATTAATCTTTTTTTTTTGCCGAGGGGGTGGGGGTTTAGGTTTTTGGGTGGGGGTGGGGGTGGGTGTTTAGTTTTTTTTTTTTTTTTAAATTTTTAGGTTTTTTGGGGGGAGGGGGGGTGTTTAGGTTTTGGGTGGTGATGTAATGGGTTTAATTTTAGGTTATTGGACACTTGTCACTCTACAAATCCTTCTTACAATTAGAAGCCTTTGTAGAATAACTTTGCCCCCGCTTGCGGTATGCGCATATAATGTAAATATATGTAGGCGTTCGGGGGGCAAAAGTGAAAATGCACTAATTTTAACGTTATTTTACTAATTTCGTGAAAATAAAGTTAAAAGAGGGGGATGATTAATCATGCATCATGTGGTGGCGTTGATAGCCGAAAGACAATGGGGTACATGCACTAGTCGGCAGTTGTCTCATTGCTGAGTGTTATGTGCCTTATGTCCAAGGCTTGATGCAAAACTACTATCGAGCCGAGGGTCTCACTGGAAGCAGCATCTCTATTCCTACCAGGGGCGGTTCTTAGAAGGAGAATGGCAGGGCCACGGCCCGGGCAAGTTTTTCGGCCGTAGTGCTAATTTTCCGCATTTCGATCGAATTTTTTTATATATACTGTGTTTGGCCCGGGCTTGCCCGGGCTTTTTTTAGTGCCCGTGTCTTTCGGCCTTGGCACGTTCAACGGGCGAGATCCGCCACTGATTCCTACGGGGTTCAAATCAGACCGTGAACACCCTATAGGTAAGTATATTATCCGAAATAGATGAGCAAGTTTGGGACAAACCCGAACAAAAAACAGAACTCAGATTTTCAAGTTCCGTTCCAGTCTAATTCGATTATCCCGGTACAAGCTAAACATTGAACACCATAAGTGTTCTTCATTCCAAACTGATAAATGTATACAACTATATACACAATATACCATGTGTGTATATATCTCCCAAGGATAAGAACTAATGACTAATGGGCTCCTTGTTTTCAACGTTTTGGTACTTGTACATCCATGAGCATACCAAATAATATCCAAAGTTTATCAACCCAACAATTGCCAATACCCGATAAACATTATCCATCCTCCCATCATTTATACCATCACACAACCACCCTGTTGTTTTTCTGATCAAATCAACCACCGCGGTTCCCAAAAAACACGCAGTCCCGCTAACCACTGCCACCATCGCTGCCGCTGTGTTCTTAATCAACTTTGGAAACTCTTGGTAATAAACATCACTTGACCCGGGAACATAAACGCTATTCCAGCACCCACAACTACTAGTTGTGGGACCATCCAAAACACGGACATTGGAACGATCGAGTTGCCAGTTAGCTTGTGGGTTCGAGCGGTTGTGAGCTGCTTTGACTCAACCAGTGCCGAGAGTGCCATGCTTGAAATGGAGAGAATGTGACCGATCCCAATTCGTTTTAGAAGTGTGGGTGAGGTGCGGGTTAATTTATGGAATAGAGGAAGAAGGAAACAGTTCATCAGGGCTAGAGAGATAGAAGTCGAGATCGTAGCAAAGACTATCATGGTCCCGGCTGAGATTTGGAACCGTGGTCCAAGATGGCGGTCCATGGCTAGAGCTTGGAGGACAATTAGGCTCATTTGGGTGGCTATTGGGGTGTGCAAGAGGATACCAGTTGACCAAATTGGGGAGATCCTGATTAGAGTTTTGAGGTCTTCTACTTGTTGCAATGTGCATAGGTTCCATGGTTTGTTAATGGAGCCCTCTGGGTTCATGTCGCCTTCGGTCACTAGGGCTGCATGGTTAAGGAATCTGTATCATATTTAACCAGTTAAATAAAGAAAACTCGTAAAAACTCTATCAAACAATATATTTGTAGTACACATGTTAATTGTAACATACTCGTTTTTTACAGTGTAGTTTTTTATTTTCTTAAATATTAACGTATGAAAAAAATCATAGCTATAAAAAATCTCAGAGATATATGGTTTAAAAGTAAGCAATAATTAAGGAAATAATATTTTTATCTTTGTATTATGCGCTTTTGAAAAAAAGGTCATCAAGAGAGTGATTAGATCATTGATTTGCATGATTCTCAATTGCACTAGTGGTTCTCAAATAATCTTTATCATACACGCACACAAACTAGAGGGGTGGACGTGTGATGTAACGGGTAACAGAAAACTACCAATGTGATTCCACATAATGCTGAGGACGGCAGCAGTTTCTGGCATAAATAATGATTCGAAGAACAAAGAGTGTGGTTGATTTGCTATGTTTGTATTTGAAAAACAATCACGTTAAAGATAATAAAATGGTAGAAACATAAAAGATAATACCACACTAATGGTTGTTTTTGTGTAATTTTCTTAAAGATGAAAAGTTATGTCCCTTTTAGAAATCATGTAGGAAAGTTTGTTTAATAATCAACTGTATATATTACGTTTCAAAAAATGTAATTACTTAGTCTCATTAAATTATATAAAACTAGGTTATAACCCCGTGTATTACAAGGGTTGAGAAAATAAAATATCAAATAGTTAATAACGAAGATTTAACAATTATAAAACGATATTTTAAGACACTTTTCTGATATCCGAACAAAATTTTGTTTTATGTATGATCAAAACTTGTGATGTTTGTCAAGTTTATAAATATAAAAACATTTGAACCATTGATTAGAAGACAAACTGTATCATCGACTTTCTCACGACGTGAACCCAAGTTTTATTTAAATAACAGTGGTCTTAATTTATTAGTTCTAAAAATATTGTTAAAATGTTTAGATTAGGCATATAGCAATTAGCCAATTAGATAAACTTATAGCTACAAAATAATAATATTTAAATTAATTAGATAAGTATAAATTATCGGTAATTATTAAGTTATATAACTTTAAAATTTAAACCTATAGACTTGAGTTGCATCTTAAAAAGATGGTTGTTTTTGGATAAATTTATTAGTATGATAAATGCAGTTCTTATTCTTCCTGTATTTTAAATATATTAAATAAATAAATTATTTGTTAAGCAAGAAAATCGTTCCCTCCCCCTCGTTATGAAAATGCTCGATATTTGTTTCAACTATTAAGATATAATTTCTAATCTAGTAATTAATATAAGAAGAAAATCGTTCCCTCCAACCTCGTTATGAAAATGCTCGATTTTTGTTTTAATTATTAAGATAAAATTTCTAACCTAGTAATTAATATAAATAAATAATAAGATAATTTATGGAACTTTATCCGTAATTTCTTAACATCTGAGCCCCCAACGTCTTTTTTTCTAACCCTTTTAGCCCCTAACACTAACCCCATCCATTAAATGTTAGGGGCTAAAAGGGTTAGAAAAAAGACGTTAGGGGCCAAAAAGATTAGAAAAAAAGACGTTGGGCTCAGATGTTAAAAATTCTTTTTGGGCTAAAAGAGTAAAAGTTCTATAACCACAGGGGCCAAAATCGTAAGTTACTCTATTAGTTAAATAAATAATATTATAAATGAGAAGAAGATTAAACTAAATAATAATTATCCATAAAAAATTAAACTAAATAATATTTAGTAGAAGAATTATCTATAATTAATTAGAAAATATTAAACTAAAATAATACTTATCTATAAAACATGGCCTAATATGATAACAAGTGTCCCTAAAATGGTTTCTTTTATTATATAGTATAGATTATGTTTTTTCTCCTCATATGTATTATAATACATATATCAATGTTATGAAACTAGGTCTAGCCGGGTCGTGTAATCGCTACAAGGTACGATGTCGAGGTAATTGTTTTCAGCTCGGCCTAATTACTCAAAATTGAACAAAGACGGTCAACCTCGGCCAGAATCGGATTTAGACATGTCAATCCAAGACGAGTTTGACCTAAAAAATAAAACATAACTTCCATTTTTATAATATTAATATATTAAATATATTTTTTTCAAAATATCATTTTAAATACTATAGTATTTGAACACGCCTCTTTTTAATTAATTTCTGACACATCATTAAACATCCAGTTCAGAACAATGTCATAATCAGAATATCACCATAAAATGTCTAGTTCTAAAACGACATAAATAACCTAGTTCACTATCTTTTGTTCAAAAGTATATTAATAGTATACTCATTAGAAAGATAAAGAACGCTCGATTTTACAATGTACTTTAAAAATCACGTATAAAAAAGTTACAGACGTTTAAAAATTTGGAGGGAAGGTGGACTTGCATGTGACTTACATGTGCATATTTTTGTCATGTGAATAGCATGTGCTATTTTCTTTGAACAATTTTGCCCTTTTCCCTATGGTCCCACACACACACACATATATATAGAAAAAAGTATATCGTACAATATGCTTTAATGTACATTGCATACATGATGGTAAGTCGCACGTTATAACAAGAAATCGCATTTTGATAAATTCAGAAATTCGCATGGTCAAACAATTATATAAATCACATATTGATAAATAATCCAAATCGCATGATCTTCAGTAATACCAAAATCGCATGTTGATAATGCCTCGCGTACCCAGTGTACATTAAGGCATTTGGTACGTTAACCGGCCTGTATGTATGTATGTATGTATATATATATATATATATATATGGTGACTGAACACTAGAGTATTTGCGAACTGAGTGAACACATCTTGACCATTGATTTACATTATCAAATCGTAAAATACAATAGTGTATTTTCATCATCAAATCATGGCCATTGATTTACACTTGTGTATAAACTTTTGTATTGATAATCAGGGGTTAGGATTACTTTACAAGTGTTCACAATCAAGGGGGTTGTTCACTAATTAACCTAACCATATATATATATATATATATATATATATATATATATATATATATATATATATATATATATATATATATATATATATATAGGAGAGGGATCCGTTAGAAATCACCATTTATTGCGAGAACCGCGAAAAAGGAATATTGGATTTAAATAACTCCAACTTTCACCAATTGGTCGATAACACTCCCAACTTTCGATTTGTACACAAACACTCCCAACTTTCAACTTACTGGCCGATAACACTCCCTAACTAACTGAACCCTAACTCAGTTAGTTTTTGCTGATGTGGCATCCGATGTGTCCCTTTTTGCTGATGTAGCATATGACGTGGCAGCTGATCTGGTGTTTTTGATGATGTGGCAGCTGACGTGGCTTTTTTTATGATGTGGCAGCTGACGTGACTTTTTTTGATGATGTGGCAGCTGACGTGGCATTTGATGATGTGGAAGCTGATGTGACATTTTTTGATAACATGGCAGTTAACATCAGTTAACTGTGTTAGGGTTCAGTTAGTTAGGGAGTGTTATCGACCAATAAGTTGAAAGTTGGGAGTGATGGTGTACAAATCGAAAGTTGGGAGTGTTATCGGCCAACTGGTGAAAGTTGGGGTTATTTAAATCAATATCGTAAAAAAAACTAGTCGGAGATTTTTACATTTTTTTATAAAAATGTTCAAGTATATGTATATTACATTCCCTGTTTTTTAAGAAAATAAAAATTAAAAATCTTACATAGGGCTTTTTTTGAGTTTTTTCAACTCAAGTAAGTTTTCTTCCTATACTTCACCTATGTATAAACCATATATTTTTTACCTACACATAGCCTACACACATGTAGGTAATTTAACATACACATAACCTACATATGTGTAGGTCATATGAAAACTAAAAAATTTCATATATTGTTTTCAATTTTACTGTGAGAAACAATAAATCTTACATTTATAACCTTTTCATTACTTTATAGGTTTTTAAGATTTAAAAAATGGGTGATTCCTTGTGTTCTGCGTGTTCTCGTAATATTTAGTGTTCTGTGTAGCACTTTATATATAGGGTAAGGTTCATTTGTGAACAACCCCCTTAATAGTGAACTGTGTGACTAATCCTAGCCTTTGATTATCAATACACAAGTGTAAATCAATGGCCATGATTCAATGATGAAAATACACTAGTGTATTTTACGATTTTATGATCTAAATCAATGGTCAAGATTTGTTCACTCAGTTCACAAATACACTAGTGTTCACTCTAGAACCCTTATATAATTATATATATGGTCTGGATAAATGAAAATACTACTAGTAGTGAGAACTTGGAGAACACGTTTACAAAAGGTTTTTTCAAAAAACTTTTTTTTACCAAAAATCCTAAAAAATCAATTTATCCAAAAAAAATAGTTTTTGTTGATTTACACCACCCAAAAAAACCCTAACAGTTGGTGTAAATGCTTATTTATGTTGATGTCAGCAACATTTTATAGCAGCGTAAAAAGGCTAAAAACGCCAATTCGATTTTTTACAACTGTTTTTGTAACATTTTAATTTGAGTGTATGCAAAAAATTGGGACAAAACTTGCACAGACAATCGGAGTTCTCTAAATTCTCATAAATTAAGAGAGTTTTCTCTTTATATATATATAGGATTAGGTTCAAACGTGAACAAAATCCCAAGAGTGAACTGCGTGAACTGATCTGGGCCCTTGATTTTTATGATCTTGAGATTAAAGTGAGTGGCATGATAGTAGTTATTTGGTTAATTTTTTTATTTAATTAAATAAAAAAAAGATATATGTGTAATTTCAATCTTAAATTGATTGCATAAATCTCTCACAAATCAAGTAATCAATTATCCTTTTAAATTGATTGCATAAATCTCTCACAAATCAAATCAAGGGTTAGGAAAGATGTAACTTAATTCAATTATTAAAATAATTATTTGTTTAAATGCGATGTACACATGTGTATTCTGATTTTGCCCTCTTTTTAATGCAATGTACACATGTGTATATCGTCTGTTTTTGTGATATCTCAGAATTTTTTTTTGTATTGAATGTTGATGTACACCTGTGAATTACTGTACACATATGTACGATGCTGAGTACACATGTGTACTGTTCTATTTATATCCAAGTACACATGTGTATACCGTTGAAATATGAAGGTTACGTGGATCTTAAAAATTAAAATTTGAATTCTGGTGATGAAATCTGAAATAAAAATTAATTAAAATTGAAATATGGTGATTTGTTGTTTGTTTGGATAATTATCTTATTAATAAATAAACATAATGTGGATAATGAATTTAAATTAGGAAAGATGTAACTTAATTCAATTATTAAAATAATGATTTAAATCTAATGTTTTATATAATTACAATCCTACCCTTAACAACTAAAAAGGAAATCATGGGTCCATATCTGTTCACGCAGTTCACTCTTGGAAGGTTGTTCACGCTGGAACCCTACCCTATATATATATATATATATATATATATATATATATATATATATATATATATATAGGGGGCCGCTAGAATGAGAACCACCACGAGTTGTAAGAACCACGAGAACCGCGCCCCGCGGGTGGCCGTTGACCACGAATTTTTTTTTACACCTAGATCCGTATATTTTAACACCGGGGGTAAATTTTGGGTTCAAACGGCGCGCCCGAGGGGGTAGTTTTTTACGCCCAAAGTTTGGTTAAAAAAAAAGAAAAATTAAAAAAACCCAAACTTTGGGCGTAAAAAACTACCCCCTCGGGCGCGCCGTTTGAACCCAAAATTTACCCCCGGTGTTAAAATATACAGATCTAGGTGTGTAAAAAATTTCGTGGTCAACGGCCACCCGCGGGGCGCGGTTCTCGTGGTTCTTACAACTCGTGGTGGTTCTCATTCTAGTGATCCCCTATATATATATATATATATATATATATATATATATATATATATATATATATATATATATATATATATATATATATAGAGAGAGAGAGAGAGAGAGAGGCCGGTTATCATACAAATCCTCTAATCGTACATTATGTACGCGTCGTCTACAACCGTCGGATCATCTTTTTTAAACAGCGCCTTTTTCTATTAAATTTATCAACATATGATTCATAAAAAAGTAACCGCCAAGGTTAAAAACGTCAAATTTAAGATCAAAACACCTGATACGGCAAACAAAACCTCAAAAATCATAACGAAAGATCGTAAATCAAAACCAAAGACGAAATTATAACAATTAACAAAAAATCGATCGATTCTTATTCACCAAATCTTTCGATTCCTATTCATCAAATGAACTTCTGATAAATTTAGAAATTCTGTATGCACTGACTATCGAAGAAGATGATGCAGTTTGACGAATCATGTGCGAAAACGTCCACAATACAAATGCGAATTCGGTATAAAAAAGAACTCTTTGACATTTCATATAGTTTGCGAATTTCATATGATGCATATGCGATATCAGTAAAAAAGTTAAGAATTATTTGAGATTTCATATAGTTTGCGAATTTCAGGATAATGCACATGCGTTTTCAAACACTTACAAAATCTCTTCATATAGTTTGCGATTTTAGATAAATTACAAATGCGATATCATAGAAAATGATATTTAAATGTATGTTTCTACAGTTTGCGAATTACTTTCAAATCAAGTGCGATATCGTATAAGGAAGAGTGCAAAAAAAATTTTTTTAAAAAAATACTTTGTAATAAAAAATACAAAAAAAAAAAAAAAAACAAACTACCAATCTTAAAAACTAAAAATGATATTATTTTATATACAAAAACTTAATTTATTAACGATGTGACTATAATTTGACATGTAATGATGACTTTTACAATGAATACTACTGAACTTACCACCCTACCTATATAATAAATTTACTATATTAATATAAAAAAACCTTGATAACTACCTTCCATATTAAGACATAGAAGACCAAATAAAACACACACAAAGACACAGACAACAAAAATGGCATCTGAAGATATAGAAAAAATCAAAACCATTGCAATCAAAGAGCTATTTTCAAGCACTGATGTCACCTCTTCTCATCTGATTCTTGATGTGCAGGGCAAAATCCTTGAACAAATCAAGAACAATCAAGACGTATGGGAAAAGCTACTTCAAGAACCACCATCAACATTCAGAGACAGAGCTTTGGATCACCTAAAGGAGCAATCTCGATCTGATAACTTGGCCTTCTCTTTCCTAACAGATGCTCTGAACACTGTGAAGGAGAAGATGAAGTTCAGCTCTTCTTCACGTGACAAAATCATTCTCTTCAAGTAACTAATTTATATTTTTAATCCTTTTGTGGTTGTGGTTGTGGCTGTGTTAGACAATAACTATTATTTTGGATATATGTTTTGAACAAATCTTATGCTTTAAATATAATTTCAAATCGCATGAATGAATTAGGGATCTTTGCCACAATAACATAAAAAATACAAGATAACTCCAAAAATCGCATGTATTATACGAGAAATCGCATTTGAAAAATCATATAAAGTAAATATAAAACTGATGCATATAAAATCGCATGTTTATACTACTAAAATCGCATGTGAAAAATGATATACATAAATGAATTTAAAATCGCATGTGTTCCGTGTAAATTCGCATTTACATTTAAAAACCATTACTCATCCTCGTCATCTTCATCTCCAGACACCTCTTCCCACTGATCTTCATCGGATCCATCATCACTAATGTAATCTTCAAAGTCATCTTCCTCTTCGTCGTCTTCACCCTCATTGTCTTTGTCTCTCAAACCATCTTCAATCTGGACACCCTTCTTCTTCTTTTTTTGCTGTTTACCTTGTTGTTTGCCTTTCAGCTCCTCGCAAGTCCGAATGTCATGACCTTTTTCATTGCATACACTACATGTCCTTGACCTTTTCCCTTTGCGGCTGATCATTTGTTCCTTCTTAGATAAAATCCTTCTATGCGAGCCGCGGCCTTTGTTTCTTATACCAGCCGGCACACGAACAGTAGGGGGGGCATTAGTTACTGGTTGTTGATAACCAATCAACTTTGAAAATCGGTCAAATTTTGGATCAAGTTGCTTGGTTATTCGACTCTGATCAACTCTCTCTTTAAGCTGCATCATTTGATCCCTCACTAAAACAAGTTGATCAAGGTCGGAAATCAAATTACTAACCAAATACTCCCCTGTATGAATGATTTCACGAGCAATCCGTTTAGCCTTGTGTTGCACATCCTTGCCACCCACATTTAAATTGTACTTCACATTCAACTCATTCGGCACCACATCCTTCGTCCATCTCTTCATAACATATTTGTTTGGTATTTCTTTAACACCAAACATCTTGAAAAGAAAATAGATGTGTTTGCATAGCAGCCCATACTGCTCAAAACGCAAACAGCTACACTGTGCAGTTACATCATTTTCAAGATTCTTAAACCACACCTAGCAAAAAATAACCAAAAAAAAAAAAAAGATTTAAAATCGCATGTATAAAGATAACAATTTCGCATGTTTAAATAATCATGTAATTAATTAAAATTAATATCGCATGTGGAACATAACAATTTCGCAAATCTAAAAAAGTTAAGGTAAAGTAAATAAACTAAAATCGCATATGTAATGTAAATAATTCGCATATTTAAAAAAAAATGAAAAATACCTCCAATAAACCATCACCATGTGCTGTAAAGTCCTTCAATAATATTCTGATACGTGGACCTTCAACTTTGGTGTCCATCGGCAAACATTCGGAGATTGTTCCATGAATCTCTGATTGCTGATCAAAAAATATAGACCTGGTGTAGATCTTAGCAGCATCTTTTTCCAATGTAGTTCGACTCCAATCAGCTGGCTCAGTATATCTTGAAATATGATCATTTTTTCTATGATTGAACCTTTGAACATCCATTGCCCCATCAAAATGGTTCATAAACTCTACGAGTGTGAGTTGTGAATTAGCAACCTGACAAAAAAAGTGGTTCTCACTCTCTGATCTTGAAGTTGTTCTCATAAGACCTGACATTGGCTCATGCCGGTAAAAAGCCGGAATCCACATGGATCTCATCCCAAACATATCATCAATCCATTTGTTTTCAGTAAGACCAAACTCAATCATCACCATCTTCCACTGTCTCTCGAATTCTTCGGGCTCAATCGAATCGGTCCAAACAATGTCGCACATTCTCCTTTTAAACTCGTCATTATTGCACAACTCGTGCCCAACCTTTAACAATAAATGCATTTTATATCAGTCTATTACAAAAACCTATAATAATAAAAAATAACACCAACAAAAACACAAAAATGTTACATGCTCTACCTTATCTGCCACTTTTTTCATAATGTGCCACATACACAATCTGTGTCTGCTACTAGGGAAAACCTCCTCAATAGCCTGTTTCATAGCAGGGTCTTGATCCGTCACTACAACATTAGGTTGCCGACCAAATGACTTTAAAAATGAATTTAGAAGCCATTTATATGATTCAATACTCTCTGATGCCAACAACCCAGCTGAGAGTGTTACATTCCGACAGTGGTTGTCAATGCCTGTGAACGGAACAAACACCATCTTGTACCTAAACAACAAATGCGAAATCACGTTTATTATATGCGAAATAATGAAAATCAAATGCGAAACCAGGAGAAAAAAGGCATGCGATATATTCAATACAACTCTGTTTTCTACACATGCGATATTGAACCCTGATTAGCAGACAAAACATGCGAAAAATCAGTAACATTGTCTTTTGAAACAGTTACCTGTTTGTCTTGAAGGTTGCATCGAACGAAATCACATCGCCAAATTCCATATAGTTAAGCTTGCATAAACCATCAGCCCAGAACAACCCAGTTAAACGTTTGCCATCATCAACAGAGTATTCAAACGAATAATCAGCTAAATATTCTTTTTTGTCAGTCATCCTATTTATAACCATGTCAGCGTCATACTCTCCTATATAGCTGTTTATCCGCTTCCTAAAATTTTTGCAATCATCAACTGTGGCACCAACGTTCTCGAAACCACCATAACGTTTCCTCATTATATGGAAAGCTTTGACAGGACCAAGGTTTAAAGTGCCTAGCTCCCATACCATCTCCTCCTGTACATCTGACAATTGTCTATAAGCTGGGAGCATGTGAATGTCATTTTCACAAACAAACTTATGGTTATGACCATCAACAAATCTCTTGACTGTATATAATCTACCGTCCACAGTGCAAATCATAAGTTGAGCTTTGCATCCAGTCCTAATAGTCCCCCTTTTCCTTGTTTTGAATTGCTTTTTTGCCTTGGAATTGCCATCAATACACACAGGCTTATGTCCCTCTTTAGAACAAACCAAATACTTAGTTTTCACTATACCACCGCTGTATACTTCGCCACCTTTCCGAATAGAAAAACCAGCTAACTTAGCATATGATTGATAAAACGCATATGCTTGTTCAATGGAGGTAAATTGCATTCCAACAACAGGTGTAGCTGATGCCTGAACCTCCGGAGTGTAAACCCTTTCATCTACATGAATCAAAATAAAAAACATAAAAAGTCATATAAACCACATGCGAATTAACTGATCAATACATGCGAAATGATGATATTGATTAATTGAATTACATGTGCGATTTATTACATAATCAAATGCGAAATTACAAAAAAAACAAACCAAATGCGAATTGTAGAGAGTA
Source organism: Helianthus tuberosus (assembly GCA_030545235.1). Taxonomy (NCBI): domain Eukaryota; kingdom Viridiplantae; phylum Streptophyta; class Magnoliopsida; order Asterales; family Asteraceae; genus Helianthus; species Helianthus tuberosus. The sequence continues at coordinate 15,780,536 of CM060354.1, read as the reverse complement.
ATAACATGCGAAGTTAACATGTTGTTCTCAAAAAAATACAAAAGTGAAATCAAACATTCAAACTAGAAAAAAATCAGCAATGCTACGATTAACCAAAAAACAATTATACGAACAATTTAGATATCTGAATTAACATAATTACCAATAGAAATCTCGTTTGCAGCACTTGAACTTGAACCTGGAATTGGAATTGGATTTGCAGGTCGCGGATTTAAAACATCCTCAATCGAAACTCTCTGATAAGCAGATAATTGAGCATGATCACCGATCGGTCGATTTTCTTCAAAATCATCTTCTGTTCGTCCAGTGCTACTCTGTGGATCCATCGAAAATAGACAAATTGAATGAAACCCTATCACGTACGAACGAAAACTGCAGATTGTGAATTATGGAAAATTTGAAACTGATTTGAATAATAATTACCGGGATATCAGTGTAACGAACTTCTCGCTGAATGAATGAATAGACGAATTTGCCCTCTGATGGTTACATTAATTGTCTGATTTAACCTTCTTAAACCCAACTGAATCAGGACACGTGTACGGCTCACAATATAGCGTACATAATGTATGATAACCATATTTGTACCATACTCTTTACCTATATATATATATATATATATATGTATGTATATGTATGTATGTATGTATATTTGTGTGGGGTAATGGTGTTAAAAAAACCGGATCTGAAGCCGAAATATCCAAAAATCCGTATACGAAATTTCGGATTCGGATTCGGATATGAATTTCAAAAATTTCGGATAATCCGATTATCCGATATCCGAAAACTAATTATTTTTTTTATAAATATATATAGTTTATGAGCATTATATTTAGTTTGAAGTATTGTAAAAATTAGTAAAAAAGTAGTAAATAATTGTATTCGTGTGAATTTACGATTGTTTTTAGTTTTAGATGTTGGAAATTTAGAAAATCGAATATAAGTTTAGTTTTAATCTATACACGAAACGTATTTTTTGATTTTTTTATAAATTCGGATATCTGTTTAGATATCCGAATCCGCAGTGGCGGATCTTGCCCGTTGAACGTGTCAGGGCCGAAAGACACGGGTACTAAAAAAAAGCCTGGGAACATAGTATATATAAAAAATTTCGATCGAAATACGGAAAATTAGCACTACCGCCGAAAAACTTGCCCGGGCCGTGGCCCTGCCACAGCCCTTCTAAGAACCGTTTCGGATATCCGAAAAGTGTGGGTGGTGGGTGTGGGGGGGGGGGGGGGGGGGGGGGTTTACTAGTAACATGCTTCCAGCACATATTATTCCATCATTCAAATCGTTAGATCATATATTATATATTTTATTATACTAAAACATAGTACTTTTGTTTTTTAACTTTATATATATGATCTTGTCATCTCAAAAACATTATTTATTGATACGTGATTAACTATTAGGGGAATCATGCATGCTAATTTGTCCCCATCAATGTATTTTGTCCATTTCCACCATAAATTACTTTTAAAGAGACAAAACTTGACGTTTAAATATTATTTAATCACAAATAAACACACCAACTTACTTTCTATTAATCTTAGTGGAGAGTTCAAATGAGAAGAAATTTTTTATAAGAAGAAAAAAGAAGAAATTTCAAACAATAAGAATGCTTTATTTTACTTCATTTAATAGAACTATTTAATGTTACTATAAGGGTACATTGGTAAATCTACATAGTTCATTAATTTGTAGTGTTCCTTTTTAATAGCTAAATAAATTAAATAATTTGTAACTTATCTTCAAAATATATATTTTTTCAAAAAAATAAAATAAAATAATTTAAAGTGTAGGATAAATTACAAGTTGCGTAGGATAAATTACGAGTTGTGTAGGATAAATTTTTACGTGTAGGATGAATTTTGAAATATGTAGGATAACTTTTGATGTGTATAGGCAAAAAAAGTTAGTGTGGAGGATAATAGTCTTTATGACTAATTAATTAGTAAAAAATGATAATAAATGAGATAAGTGAAAAAACTATTTAATATTTTACAAAATTACTCTTTGTTCTTTTTCTTCTTAATTAAATTTTCTTCTCAAATGAACCTTCCCCTATATATTAATCTTATATTTAAAAAAGAAAATATTAATTCTATAATACTTTGCTTCATAGTCATAAAAAAAACTATTTTATCTTTCAAAACTTTTATAGTTATTAACTATGGATGACATAAAACCTGTAGATACTTACTTGAAGCTTTTTGTTGTATTTATCAACTTTGTTCCTCCAGGTGTTTGTTCTTGGCAATAATCTTCTATCATTGGTGACAATAAAAGTTTTATTTTTCGGAAAGCGGCCACTAAAACACAACCCAATCCAGTAAATGGGCTGCCTTCTTGTGGCTTGGGTAGCAAATAGTATCGACTACCCATCACAAAAGCGACTAACCCAATTAAATTAGCCGCACCACTTAAACCATACCCTAAACCCCAACTCACGTTGTCTTGGATATAAACTATCCCCACCATACTAACAAGTGACGCGACTTTTAGAGTAAAGTAATACCAGTTAAGGTAAACTTGTTGGTGCTTTTGGTTTCCGAATTGATATGCACCCATTGAGCCTAACGTGAACCTTGTACCCGCCACGCCCATGGTTGAAAGAGCCAAGCTCGTGTACAAGATTCCAATTTGGGCTTTTGACGGGCCTATACAAGGACTCTGGCCGTTTTCACATGGTTTGGGCTTTAATGGATCTAGTGTTGATGTTAAGGTTAATACTAGTATCCCCACCATGGACACAAGTGATGAAACCCAAATGACTATGAACGAGCCAAGATACGAGTCAGCTAATATGGCACCAATAATCGGGGACAACGCCATACAGCCACCGAGAATGTTTGCGATCTGAGCAGCATCAATGATTTTGATGTTAAACTCGTTTATTAAATACACAATAATATTACTATTCCATCCTCCGGCTGCTAGTGTCAACCCCGCCATGGTCGCTACAAATTCAACAAGTTCGATTTCCATCTGGTTCAATTCTTGGTGTTCAAAAAGAAAACAAAAAAAAAATATGAAAAAAAAATAATAATACTTGGATTTACTATGAAGAAATGATACCTATGAGGAAAGGAAAGGTGACCCAACCACCTTTTTGGGGTGCACCAGATGATTGTGGTTCTGCATCCATGGCTACAATATGTTGAGTCTAGCTTCTATTGGTTTAAGAAACCAGACACTGTGTGTGTGTGTGACAAATGATTGTGTATGTTGTGCAAATATATGAAATGTGAGAATGGTCAAATGCAAGTCCATGTGAATGATTGAGGGGGTGTTTAGTTGTTATCTACACAACTTGATTATTGCTAGTTATGTTTATAATAATAGATATAAACATAATTTTTTTATATATAGAACTATATATATAGAAAATGACTACACGAGACCTTAGCCTTCTTTATAATTTTTTTTTAAAAGGGTAGTTTGAGGCCTGATTTAGACCTAACTAATATCAAAATTATTAAATTATATTTATAAACTATAAAATAATATAACATTATACAATGCGGCGATTTATCATTAATGATCGTTTAGTATACAAACGACATTGTTACGTTATTTTACACTAAAACATGGGTGAAAATGCATGGGGTTTTGGTCATTTGTAGATGTATAGACCATGATAATATTATGTTATTTAGCGTATTTAACGTCAAAGCCTCTTGTAGTGGTGATAACAAGAAGAAGGGTAAATTACACTTTTCGTCCTATATGTTATAGTGGGTTGCAATGAATAGCCATTAACTTTAATAATTACAGTCACAATCCTTTATTTAGAAAACACATTACACCTTTCGTCTTTTAGCACTAACCAAGTTAAAATTTTCAGTTATGTCTATCCACTTAAGGGTATTCTGGTCATTTCAAGTTTTTATTTAAAATGTTCATTAATAAATAAAACCAAAAAATTGACCTATATATAACATCATCTTCCCTAATTCCCAAACCCTAAAACAATCTTCCATTGCGGATGAGTTTGCGCAATCTTCCAAGCCTCAAGGTGATAATCAAATTCTTTGGGCTCGTATGTGCATTTATATTCACTTATGGGAACCTGAATGGCGTATTTCTCGTTTAACATTTGTTGGTTGCCCATCGCCTCTTTAAGCAATTTGTCGAACTTGGCACCATTGATTTGGATAATACATCCAATGCCACCTATTCACGAGCTCGTACACTTTGGTGGGGTGGGTTTATTTTGGTTGTGTTCACATTGTTTCTCGTGGTTCTCGAATGAACCATATCCTATATAGGGGATGGTTATCTTGAGAACGCTAAATATTGCGAGAACTATGAGAGCGAATAAAAAAAACCAATCAAAACAATTTTTTTAATACAAATTTCATTGTAATTAAAATACAACATCAAAAAACGAATTTACAACATCAAATAATTTATTTCTTCTCTCAAAATCACTCATATTAGAATTTTTATACGTTTGTAAATATAATAAATTTACACATGTGTAAATGATAAACTTACAAGTGTGTAAATTTAGACGTGTAAATTAAATTTCTAACATTGTATTCGAAATAATAATGATAAGTGTAAATTTTTTTTGAATTTGCATCGTTTTTTACCAAGTTCTCGTGGTTTTTTCATTCGTTCTCATGGTTTTATTACATGCAAAACCAAAACAGAACCGAAACTTTGGTCGTTGCAAAAACATAAAACCCAACCACGGTTTTCGTTTGGTTTCGGGTTTTATCAGTTTGGTTTTTCAGAATTTTCGGTTTTGGATAGGTTTTTCCGATTTAGATGCATCTGTATGGTGTTAGTCAATTGAACTCAGAAATTGAAAACTATAGTTACTTAAATTGAACTTATTAAAAGGAACACATCACGAGGTTATAAAATACTTTACTTTGTAATCTGATTTTGTAGATAACGGTTTCATTTAGTACAACTATTATAGTGCGCAGCCACTCAGAATCTTTTTTGTTAATGATCCACTAAGTGCATGCATAAATTAGGTTGGTGATGATCAAATAAAGACCACTTGTAGTTACAACTCATATTTGTATGATAAGACTCATTTATATTTGATCTTTACAGAAATGGTTTTAATCAAACATGGACTTGGACTAAGGAATGTTGGCACTGTTTAGACACCCCCTTAATTTATGCGAACATCCCTTTGCCCTATAACCTTATATAGGGCTCATTTATTACCTGCCAATCTTTAGAATTGGCTGGTAACTAATGCACATTGTATCTATATGGTTTGCATAGGGCTACACGTGTCATATATGTATTGAGTATTATTTCCGATTGAAAAAGCAAGGCTGTGTGAAAACATGGGACCTATACGTGTCGTATAGGTATTTAAAAAAATCATTTTATATAAAATGTTGTCTTTATGGTTAACCATTATTATAAAATGTCTATTTGGGGAGCGACAAAATATGTCACTGTGACAGTTTGCACTCGCCACCGATATATACCGGGAGTCGGATACGTTTCAAGAGTATATACCACGGATCAATTGTTTGCTTGGTGGCCCACCATCGGTCCTGATGCGTTCATTGGGAAGGTCCGGGCCTCGATGCTTCTAGACCCACGAGTTCGTTATATACACCGTTACATTGCCACGTCCATCCTTAGACGTGACAAAAGCAACGAGTTGTTCATGAGGGCCGACCTGTTCTATCTCTTTTGTTTATTCACGGGTACGTCGTGCACCCTCCAACGCTACCTGGAGGAGTATTTCGCCTCATATATACGTAGGTAGACGCGTAGTCGTATGTACGGAGGGGCGTTCATCACTACTATCGCCCAACATAGTGGCTGGTATTTTGGTTTCATCGACCACTTTCCACCGTCGGCTCATCACGCTTTATTGGGTTTGAGGACGATGACAGGGATGCACACAACGGTGAACTTTGATGGTATTAGTCATAGGTTTGTCGGGCCGTTGGTACATCATCCACCGGTGGAGGCTGAGGAGGTTGACATGGCTCATGTTGTTGAGCCGGACGCCTCGTAGGGCGACCAGCCTGAGGCAGAGGTCCGACTTCAGGTTGACCCGACGCATCTCCTAGAGCCGCCACAACATCATCGAGAGGCTTGTAGTGGGTCTGACAGAGCAGATTCGGCTCCTGACACAAAAGGTTCGAGCTGACACAACAGGGTCGGCAGATCGACCAGATAAAGGATTGTATGGCGTCGGTGATGGATAGCGAGGCTGAGAGGCGATGCGGGTCTGCTGCTGGTTCGAGACCCGTCACCATCCGCCAAGCAAGGCGGGACTTCGGACACGTAGGCCGGGACATCCGCTATGTAGGTACCTTTGTCAGGTCATGATGCCCATTCTGACGATAGTGATAGCGCTAGCGACATAGCGGGCTAGTACTTTTTTGTTTTTTAGTTGATCTTATAGTTTTTTTTTTTTTGAAAGGTGAACTTCTTAATGGTGACCATTGTCACATCCGCAAATCGCGGACCCTCGCCAAGAACGTGGGCCCAGATAGCAAGGCCAGCGCTGGGTTAACCAGTCTTGGGTCGAAGGCTTTCCCCTGGAAACCGTACTGCCTCTACACGAGTTGCCTGGCTAGAGTAACAGCCGGATGAAAACCGGAGTGACGCTCAGGATCAAACCCTCCTCGGTAGGTTTTTTCACCATCATTGCGCACGGGTGTCCTACCCCCTTTCGCCACAAGCGGGAGTCGAACCGGTGACCTCTAGGAGGACAAACCGGCCCCCAACCACTGGGCTATGAAGGAAGGTAGGGGTGTTCATCGAATCGAATATCGAATTTTCGAATTATTCGAATCGAATTGTTCGAATAATTTTTATTTTTCTTTGAATTCGTATTCGATTCGAATTCGAATCGAATTCGTATTCGAATAAAAAACCCAATTCGTATTCGATTAAAATTTCGAATTCGAATAAATTCGATTTAATTCAGATTCTTTAAAACATGTAAAAAACTATCAAAATGAAACATAAATTTTAAAGCAGTAATAAAGCACGATATCACATTAAAAAGTTTCAAATAAAGTACCACAAGTCTAAAATTTAAAACGAGAAGTCGGAAATAATCACTCCACATTACAAGTTAATATTTTTATGTTTAGAAATCTATTTATAGATTTGTTAATTAGGTTTTACTTATGGGTCATGTAATGGGTTTGGTAATGAGTAATTTTAATACTTGGAAAAAATTTTGAAAATAATTTATAGTATGGCTTAGTAAAAGTTATATATTTAATATATATAAAAATAATAAATAAAAATGTATAATTTTTATTCGAATTTCGAATCGAATCGAATTTGAAATTAAAAATTCGTATTCGATTCGTATTCGATTTACTTGACTCGAATTGAATCGAATTCGAATTCGAATTCTTATAATCGAAACGAATTCTTGATAATCGAATCGAATTTAAACGAATTTCGAATTTTTCGAATTCGAAACGAATCCTGAACACCCCTAAAGGAAGGACTTGATCTTATAGTTATCATTGTACAAAATCATGTTATCTATGATATTTTCAGTTGTTTGTTTAAATTGTTTGTTATGTAATACATGTTCAGTTTGTTGTTTTATAAAAACGTTTGTATTCGACTTGACATGTTTAAATATTTATAAAGATGATTCAATTTAAAACAATGATTCAATTTTTAAATAAGAAATCAAATAAAAAATAATAAGTCAAAGATGATTATGGAGACAAAAGACACTTTGACTTTGGGATGTGGAGGGGCTTGGGTTGGAGGCATTGCTCGACACGTGGCGAGGGTGAGATCCACAAGCTAATACTCAAAAACTAGGGGTATGGTGGGGCGTCGCTTAGCTGGGCGTGACCAGCCATGTGGATTTTTTTTTCGCATAGCAACGGCTACTTTGAACTAGCCAACTATAGCCCGCCACATCACCCAGCCCCCCGCCCCACGCCAGGCAGAATATCCACGCCAAGCGAGCAACGCCAAGCCCAATGCCGAACCGGGGTGATGTAGCCGGCATTAAACCCCCTTCAACGCCACAACCCACGCCCCATACCCACCGGTCTCAGGCTTGATAACCGGTTATCAAGATGAAACCTTTAACAAAAAAACAACATTACAACATTTTATAATAATAGTTATATACATTCTATAATAATAGTTAAAAACAACATTATATAAAAATTCCGACTTTTTTATAAAATTTATCAACATTTTATAATAACAGTTAGCCAAAAAAAAATAACATTTTATATATAACCAAAAATTTGATAATCATGGTTAATAAAAATTAATATTTTATAATAATAGTTATATACATTTTATAATGATACTTAATAAAAAAACATTATATAAAAAAATCTGATTTTTTTATAAAATTTATCAACATTTTATAATACCAGTCGTCCTTACTGCTTATAAATACTCCATCAAACATCATTAAAATTTCAACTACAAGTTTCAGTTTCAGTATCCCTCCAATGAAGTTCTTTCTTCTCCTCGTTTTTACACTTTTTCTGTAAGTACTTGTGTCTATTAATAAATACATATGTATGTATGTATGTATGTATGTATGTATGTATGTATGTATGTATGTATGTATGTATGTATGTATGTATGTATGTGTGTGTGTGTGTGTGTGGGTGTATCATATATGAATAATTGTGCGTTAATTTCAGTTATATTTGTTTATGGTTTGGTTATCAGGTTGCACTTGTAGGAAGTCATGCAGTGACTCCTGAAGTTTACTGGAAGTCTGTGTTACCAAACACTCCTATGCCAAAATCAATCAAAGATCTTCTATATTCAGGTTCATCATCAATTTTGTAATTTCTGAAGTGTTACATATTATTATGTAATATCATACATTTTAAGGAAGCAATTGACAGAATGGAAGGATGAGAAGAGCACCGCAGGAAAAAGTGGCGCAGGCGTTCATACCTACAAAGGGAAGCCACTTTATTTTGAGGTACAAAATGTACCTGGTTTCCACACATCCTTTCTCAACAGGTACACGGAGGCTGCATCCGAGAAGGCTGTATCCTTTCTCACCAGGTACACAGAGGCTGCATCCGAGAAGACTGCATCCTTTCTCAATAGGTACACAGAGGCTGCATCCGAGATGACTGCATCCTTTCTCAACAGGTATACAGAGGCTGCATCCGAGAAGGCTGTATCCTTTCTCAACAGGTACACAGAGGCTGCATCCGAGAAGGCTGCATCCTTTCTCAACAGGTACACAGAGGCTACATCCGAGAATCAGCTCAAGGATAATCCAAATGCAGCGTTGTTCTTCTTCGAAAACGACTTGCATCTAGGCAAAGAAATGAATCTGTATTTCACTAAAAACGACCAAAAAGCGATGTTTTTACCACGAGAAATCGCTGATTCAATACCTTTTTCGTCAAACAAGCTTCCCCAAATTTACAACGAGTTCTCAGTTAACCCCGACTCCATGGAAGCCAAAATCATGAAGCAAACGCTTGAAGAATGCGAGAAACCAAGCAATGAAGGTGAAGAGAGGTATTGTGTGACTTCATTGGAATCCATGGTGGATTTTAGCACTACCAGACTTGGTAAAAAGGTGAAAGTGATTTCAACAGAGGTAAACACAGAAAGTACCCTCGTAGGAAAGTACAAAATCGAAGTCGCTAAAAAGTTTCCTGCAAACACAGCCGTGGTTTGCCATAAGCTAAACTACGCACACGCAGTCTTTTATTGCCATAAAACCGTTAGCACTCGAGCCTATGCAGTTTCCATGATCAGTGCTGATGGTAAGAAAATGAATGCGGCTGCGGTTTGCCATACTGATACCTCGAAATGGAACCCGAAACACTTGGCGTTTCAAGTGCTTAAAGTGAAACCAGGTACCGTTCCGATTTGCCATTTCTTGCCTGAAGATCATGTTGCTTGGGTTCCATACTAGTAAACTCCATCAGCAGCAAAAACACAGTACTACTGTATGTGAATGAATATGTGTGTGTGTATGTCAAGAATCTATAAGTGTTGCTTGGGTTACTGTTGCTCTTTTGTTTAGTTATCAGCATATGTAATGGTAAAGTAATAAATGTTGTTTTCTTAGTACTTAACTATGTGTATGTTTAATTAAAATAAAAGGATTTATATAGCTAGTACCACTTTCTCTTTAAACTTTACAAATGGTCACTCTAAGAGGTAGATACAACAAATCGTTATCCTTAGTTACACTTTGATAAGGATCACCAAATGTTTCACTATTCTCAGAAGTGATCACACCTAATTAATTACAAAGAATTTTGAATGTATGGTTACACCTAAATATAAAAAAATAATAAATAAAAAAAAATCTCACTAGCTCTTCTCTTGTTAATAAATTATCGTTTCAGTTTTGATTTCAGTTCCTTCCAATGAAGTTGTTTCTTCTCCATGTTTGGACACTTGTTTTTGTAAGTGTGTTTGTGTACATGTATGAGAGAATTATGAAAATAGGCATGTTGACCATCATTTTTAGCAAACTAGACATTGAATTTGAGATTTGTAAAATAAGTAAACCGATAAGCATTGCCAACACCTTTTTAGTCCACACTCAGACTAAAAAGGTACAATTGGGTCCACATCTCACCCAAATAACCAATAAAAAAATTTACAAACGTAAATTGCCGACACCATTTTAGCCGACGGGTTAAAGAAGTAGACACCATTTTTGTCGGCACTGAAAAAGAGGGATTGGCACTTTTGACCCCACTACACCAACATTCTCAAGTCTTGATATATGCAACCTCCCCTCAAGAAGATTTAGATCCCTAAGTTCCCCATGGCTAATGCAGGCCCAAGTGTGCAAGATCAAACTATAGCATTTCTGGAGCCCCATAATAGAGCTAGCAGCTATAGTTGAAAGTAGCGTACCGTGACGAGCCAGAGCGATTGTTTTTTTCTTCTTCATATGTGTCTTATATCAATGTCTTTGCAGGTGTCTTCGACATATTTTTTCTGTTTTTGATAGCTTGGACATATTTGCACAATTGGTCCGATAGGATTACAGGAAAGGTTTGTTTTCTTATGTTTGACTTTCAATAATATGCCTCTTAGATTAACTCTAAATTAAAATTGGTTTCGATGACATGTGAGTAGATTCTGAGTTTGGAAGTAGTGGTTTTGAAAGACAAAGAAAGGACGGGAAGAATGATGAAACACTACAACTTTAATAGATGATCCTTGTGTTTAGAATGCCAAGTTATGTCAAAAACAGTTGGAGAACCAAACATTTTTCAGTAACTGGGTTGTCAATATCAGAAAGTTGGTCTGCAAGTTCACGAAGTCGTTCATAGTAGGCTTCAAGTGACGGCATGGACCGTAGGGTGAGGTTGGTGAACTCATGCTCCAATGCAGCGGCTCGAGAGCCTAAGCCTTTGTTATTCAGAAAGATATATCGGGGCAGGGTCCATGCCTGATAAGTAGTGGATTCAGTGGTCAAGACACGAACCATAAGCTCGTCTGACACCGTCCCATAGATCCACTGAAGGATGGCATCAATTTTGACCATGAATCAAAGAGTGGGCAGTCTTAGCAGGGGTCAGTACCGTCAATATGATTCAGCACATCATATCATTTTGCATGAAGCTCGAACAACTTGATCCAAGATAAAGAGGCTTCTCTTGGTTAGTGCCATCCAGAACTCGGATCTTATGCTGAATGTTGGTTACCGTGTAGACGGGATGAAAAGGCTTCTCTTGTTTTTCATTGCCTTTGTCACCCATAGCGAAGAATAGAAGGATGGAGAAAAGAAAACAGGATCGAAAAAAGAACTGGTTATTGAGGGCGGTGGCCGGAAAAATAGGGTATAGAGCGTCTGCGTTCTGATACCATGAAATAATTCAAAACTCAAGTTGTAACTATTATTTCACAGTCACATATATACAGCAAGGTCTCAACCAGTTGGGAGACAATCAGTGGCGGACCCAGGAATTTTTCCATGGGGGTGCGGAACATTTGTAAAAATTTTAGGCCCCTAGGTATATAAGTAAAAAAATCGGTTCGTATCGGGTCGGGTCGGGTCATGTAAACAAACGAACATCAAACTAAATTCATATAATCATCAAAAACATGTCAAACCTTGTTACAAACATAATTAAAACGTCGACGCCCAACGGGTTTTCATTTTTTGAAATCTATCAAAAACATCATCTAAAACTAATTTCTTAACCAATTCTTTCTCTATATAACATAAGTTCATCGCTCCATAACATAATGTTTCAATTTCAATTTTAATTTTAATTTTAATTTTGAACTATTTAAGCCCTAGAAATCATAACGTAAGTTGTAATCACCCTAAAAAAATATAAACATAATTACCCTAAAAATATATAAACAACATAATCACCCTAAAAATCATCTAAACAACCATAAACAACGTTAAAACACACAAAATTTCAAACCTATTTAACAACTTTATTACCGTTTTTTCTCCTATAATATCAACCAAAATCATCAAAATAACAAAGAAACTTACCCGTGTTCGGATTCCGGTTAGATTTGGTGTCAAACGACCGTGGTATGGTGGCTGATTACGGTGGTCGCCGGCTGCTGGACTGTTGTCGCTGGGTGATGTTGTTCGTTGGCAGTGCAGGGACGCAAGAGAGAGAGAGAGAGCGGGAGAGAATTTCTAAAGGTTTTGGGCTCTAATTATTTTATTGTAGTTTGAAATATTGTTGGGTTTGGTTAATGGGCTAAGACTTAGTGAGCTAGCTAGTTAGAAATTATAAGTGGGTAAAGGTATGGGTATTTGGGCTTAGTTAGTTAGGTATTAAAAGTTATATAATTTAGTTAGTATTTTTTTTTAAATAAGAGTTTACTAAAAAAAATATATATATAAATTGATAACACTTTTTACCTAATGGGTGTGGTCGAAAAATTCCAAGGGGTGCGGACGAAAATTTCCAAGGGGTGCGAACGGGATTTTCGACGGAACGTAGCACTAAATTTTTTTTTCCCCGGGGGTGCGCCCGCCCACCTTGGGCTGTGCTTGGGTCCGCCCATGGAGACAATGAAGGAAATAAAATAGGAAAAAAATAAGAGAAAAATGCCCGGATAGTCCCTGTGGTTTGCCCATTTTTCATCTTTAGTCCCTAACTTTCTAAAATTACACCTATAGTCCCCAACTTTTGCAGTTTCGTTCCCGGATAGTCCCTGGCGCGGATGAAGGTTAATTTGTCTAGTTAAGTGGGTGTGAAATTACCTAAATGCCCTTAATATTAAAAAAGCCCACTTTTTACCCACCCCTACCCCACCCCTCTTCTTTCTCTCTGCACACACTTTTGTCTTCACATTTGATTTCAGAATCACTGCCCCTTTTGGTGCATTTGGACTTAAACTTGTTTCCTGAGATCGATTAGATTCACCATCAGATCCATAAATTTTCATAATTTGCCCGTAAACTGCATCATGGTCAGCTTCATCTTCATTGCTTTTATATAACATTGTATATTATCTTAACAAAACAGCAGTTTAACCCTAACCCAATGCATTTATGATGGAAGAAACAATATAAAACCCTAGAACTCAAATCAAATTGCAGATGTGCCCACCAAATTAGATTAAAACAATTGAGATGTGGGTGATTGTATATTCTTCCACCTACACAAGTTTCAATCAGATTGTCTTCATCAGTAGCAATGCAATAAACATATTTGTTAGTCAGAGATCGTGCAACGAAGCATTAAAAAATAATCGCACGATTGCCCCGGTTCCGTCACTGTCAATGCCAGATCCATGTAGGATTTATCATTTACGCCAAAAATCGTCAAAACATCAAATTGACTCATGAAGTATAGATTATTATGGTTATGTGTCCTTCAAACATCTCGATTCCACAGCCGAAAACATCGCCGGGATAATCTCACTCGCGTATTATTGGTGCGTGCTTCTAGTTTCTTCTGATTTAAGATGGAGATAAGTGATTAATACAAAAAAAAAAAAAAAAAAAAACACGTTCAATCGATGTGTATTAGTGTTTCCAGGTGGCTGGAATTGTCGTCGGACTTCCCGGCCGGAAAGACGAAGAGGAAGAAAGGGGTGGGGGAGGGGCTGCTATTTTTTAAGAAAGGTGGGGCCCACTTTATTTTAAATATTATAATTGTGTTATTTTATTGTTTAATTATTTTTCTTCAATTAAGGGGCAATTTAGTAATTTTACATCCACTTAACACAAAAAGCTAACATTCATCTGCGCCAGTGACTATCCGGGAACGAAATTGCAAAACTTGAGGACTATAGCAGTAATTTTAGAAAGTTAGGGACTAAAAGTGAAAACTGGGCAAAACACAGAGATTATCCGGGCATTTTTCTCAAAAAATAATTCTCCTAAGTCCTAACTGTTGATATATACAATAAATATAAATCTATATACTATATATAAGCATTTCCTATGTCTAAATTAGTAATTTCCATTCAATTTTTTAAGATGGCATATGAAAGGTTAACTTAAAATCTTAATTTTTTACCATTTTGTTCCCTTTCTACCCTTCACTCAACAGATCTCCCATGTCGTCTTTCACCACCACCATAATAATTGAATGCCATCATTTAAACCTCTCCAACGAAAAGTAAAGAGATGCTCGCTTCACTTCATCTTCCCCTAACCCCTCCAGTCCCCATAAAATCCACCACAGAGAGAGAGAGAGAGAGAGAGAGAGAGAATGGAGAAGGCAGACCAGGCAGAGGGGTTAAAGTGACACCGGTTCATTCATAGGAGATGCAAACTTCAATTCCGGTTACCCTCCATTGAATGCTTCCATTGATTCGTCATTGAATGCTTCCATTGATTCATCTATTCTTCAATTCGTCTTTACAATTCCTCTTCGTTACCATCACACCCCCTGTTAAGAACCAGACTAGGCGCCCACAATTGGGTCTGGGTATCGGCATTATCAGGTTTGCATCTTCTTTCTCTATTGATCATCATTTGATATTGTTTGAACCAATCCTTTTTAATACTGGTTTGAGTTTATGTTTGGATTTGAAATTTGGGGTTCTCCTGATCTTTGTAATCACCGGCTTCTTTTTCTCAAAACGATTTCAAAATTTTCACGGCGTTATGGTATGGTGTTAAATTTGATAGCCAGCTATGCTATTAGTGACAATATAATAGGCTTGGTAATAAAATAATTTGTTTGATTCATTTGTGAACTGGTTTTATTTGTTTTTGTGTTTTTGTATATGGGAATGTCACAAGTGCTGTGATCATAAGGGATGATGATGGGGGATCCAGAGGTTTCAGGTTTGCCAATCGGCCATTGAAGATATAAATGGTACAGTAATCTGTAAACTAAACATCATGACTAAATTTGTTTATGTTTGGCACAATATGTTGTTGTTTATAGGGTTTTGAGCAAATGAGGTGTGTGAGAAGCTGGCTGTGGTAGGCTTTCAGACAAATATGATCAGCTACTTGACACAACAACTTCATATGCCGATGACTGAAGCCGCTAACACGCTCACCAACTTCGGTGGCACCGCAAGTTTGACACCTATGCTCGGGGCCTTTATAGCCGATTCTTTTGCAGGCCGGTTTTAGACCATCACAGTTGCTTCCATAATTTATCAAATTGTAAGCTTTCCTTCCTTCATGCAACTTTTCGTGGTAATTATTGGTAGTAAGTCTGGGCCAGGTTGGGTAACGAGTCATAACATGTTTCGGTAAACTGGGTTCGGGTCAAAACAACCTGTTTTTTAAAAGTATCAATTTGGTTCAGCCAGAAACAGGTTCTGGCCAAAATGGGCCCGCGTTGAAATGAGATGTTTTAGAAAAAAGTAAAAAATAAACTAAAAAAATATCAAAATAGGTTCACCGGCTATTTTTATGCCTGCGGTGGTGGTGGCGGCGAGAAATAATGGTTGTGGGAAGTGCTGACCCATTTTGGATCAGTTTTAAGTTATAAAGCTTTATAAAAAAATGGGTGGAGGTGGCGGAGGCGGTGAGAAACAATGGTCGTGAGTAGTGCTAATCCATTTTGGACCCGTTTTAGGTTATAAAGTTTTATAACAGTTGCTGTTTTAAGTTGCAAAGTTATATAATTATTTGTATCATTAATTAATTAATCAACTCAACTTTTATTTTAATTTATTTCCTACCGTATGGTATCACTAACGCTATCAGCAATACTACCAAAGTTAAGACCACCACCATGCCAAAATGGACAAGTATGCCAAGAAGCTGATAATGGTTAACTAGCAATCTTATACATATACCTTTTGCTAACCGCAATCGGGTTGGGTGGGATCCGACCATGTGTAGTGGCATTCGGGGCGGACCAGTTTGATGAAACCGATGAAAAACAGAAATCTAGCACATGGAAGTTCTTCAACTGGTATTATTTTTGCATAGGGGTATCTATGCTTGTGGCGGTGACAGTGATTGTATATATTCAGGAATATATCGGGTGGGGTAGGGTCTCGGCGTCCCATTGATTGTTGCTTTTGTTTTTGGTTACCCGTTGTATAGAAATATGGATCCGTCGGGTAGCCCTGCTACGCGGTTGGTGCAAGTGTGTGTGGCTGCTTATAAGAAGAGGAATTTGCCAATGGTTTCGGATGCTAAGATGCTTTATGAGAATGAAGAGCTTGATGCTTCTATTTCTGTTGCTGGGAGACTTCTCCATACTAAACAAATGAAGTAAGTCTATTCTTTTATATCACCTTTTGTCATGCCATTTTTTTAAGCCGGGAGCTTGTTCGTGTTCGTTCGTTTGTTTTAACAACGGTTATTGGTGGAGCCATAGCGGGGCCATCCAAGGGTTAGTATTGTAATTTCATATTGTTTGATATTAGACATCATTATACAGAATTATTAGTTATTATTAGTTATGATTATGTTTTACTTTTGCTTTAATTATGTTGTCTATGAGCTGTCTAGCACTAGCATGTCTTTATATATCTTAGTCTCAATTGTATTCAATACACAATAACAATTACATCTTACCAAGCTTAACTTGGTATCAGAGCTGAGGATCAAACACTGCCATCCCTTCTTTTTTTTTCAATTAACACAGCAGCTGCTGTCCTCTTTTCACAGCTCTGAAAAGACTATCCACAATCACAGCTCTGCTGTCCTCTTTTTCGATCACCCAATCACCATGACTACCCTTGTTGCCTTCTCCCAATCAGAAAAGACTATCCACAACTCTCACAAGTTTGGATTTACCCTGTCCCCCACCAATTATGGTCATTGGAAGACTATGATTCATCCGTTTTTGATCACAAACAACCTGTTTGGTTATATAGATGGCACAACTCCATCTCCAGCGCCTACTATTCCTGTTTCATCTTCTACTGGTAAAGACAAGGAAGATGCTCTCCCACAACAAACCCAACCGAATCCTCAGCATGCAATCTGGGTCTCTAATGATGCCCACATTCGCATGCTCCTGCTGTCCACAATCTCTGAAAGCTCTTTTCAGCATGTGCAGGGCTATACTTCTAGGGAACTTTGGCTGTCTCTGGAACGTGCCTATGCTCCTCATACGGCTTCTAGAGAATACACTTTGAAGACTCAACTGCTGCGGATTGAGATGAAGCCTGATGAATCCTCTTCAGCCTATCTGACTCGGGCTCAAGAGTATGCGACTGCCCTGGCAAATATTGGTGAACCGATGAAGGAAAAAGATATCGTGATGCTAGTGATTGCTGGTCTTCGTGAAGAATACCACGGCCTGAAGACAACAGCCCTTACTCGCCAATTGGTGTTCAACGAGCTTCATGCTCTCTTTGCTGATCATGATTACATGTTAAAGAAAACAGCAGCTGCTATGCCTCCCACACAAGCCTTTACTGCAGCCCGTGAACCAGCTGCTTCGACCAGTACAGTGCCTCATTCTGATGCAGTTAAAGCTGTCCAACAGTTGGCTGCCCAGCTAGGGTTACAACTACAATTGCCTTCTTCCCCGTCCCCACAGGCCAACTATACAGCCCGCAACACAAACCGCAACCCGAACAATAGACAAGGAAACAACCGTGGAGGACGTGGCAATTATAACAGCTCCAACAATCGTTCCAACACAGGAAGTAATCGAAATCAATTCAGTTGGGCTTCAAATCAAAATATTGTGTATGGTACTTGTAACAGGTGTGGCATCGGTCATATACCGTCTCAATGCCCTAACCGTGATCCTTCAACCATACGCTCAGGACAGCAACCATCAGCCAACTTTGCTGATTACCGCTCACAACAGGCTTTAACCAACTGGCTCAGCGACACCGGATCCAGCCACCATGTAGCATCAAATCTATCCAGCCTCGATAACTCAGAGGCCTATTATGGGGGTGACAACCTTCATGTTGGCAACGGTAAGGGACTTCCCATTTTACACATTGGTTCCACTCGTTTTTCCTCACCCACAAAAACCTTTAATCTTAAAACATACTTCATGTTCCAGAAATTAAACAAAATCTCCTTTCTGTCCAACGTTTTTGCCTTGATAATAACGTTTACTTTGAATTCCATGCTACTCATTTTGCTGTAAAGGACAAGTCTACACACACTATCCTCCTCACGGGTCCAAGTAATGGCGGTTTGTATTCCATCAAGCTTCCGCGGGTACAACCTACTCCTAAATTTTCCTTTTCTGCTTTCCGTGCATCCGCTTCCACTTGGCATCAAAGACTGGGACATCCTCATCCACAGCTTTTGAAGTCAATGCTTTCTGCTTATCATCTACCTTTAAAAAATAATGTTTCCAGCACTGTTTGTGATTCTTGTTTTATTGGAAAATCTTCCAAGTTACATTTATTACCTTCCACTTTTAAAAGTTCAAGTGTTTTGGATCTTATTTTTTGTGATGTATGGGGACCCGCTCCCGTTACGTCCTTTGAGGGTCACAATTATTTTCTCTTGTGTGTAGACCATTATTCAAAGTTTATGTGGATCTTTCCCTTTGAACGAAAGTCTGATGTTCTGAATATTTTCAAACAATTTACCATTACGGCTGAGAGACAATTTAACACCAAACTCAAATCAGTGCAAAGCGACTGGGGTGGAGAATTTCGTAGCCTATCTACCTATCTCACCACTCTGGGCATAACCCATCGTCTCTCTTGCCCACATACCAGTGAACAAAACGGTATCGTGGAACGCCGCCATCGTCATGTTGTCGAAACAGGTCTTACCTTATTATCCCAATCCCACGTTCCATTACGTTTTTGGAATTTTTCTTTCGAAACGGCAGTTTACCTGATAAATCGTATGCCTTCTCGTACAAATTCCTCAATTTCACCATTTGAACACATCTTTCATCGTCCACCTGACTTCTCCTTCTTACGGGTCTTTGGCTCTCAATGCTTCCCTTATCTCCGTCCATACAACAAACACAAAATGGACTTTCGGTCCACACCGTGTGTCTTTTTAGGCTACAGCCCTACCCACTATGGCTATCGCTGCTTTGACCCAAACACCGAACGGATCTACATTGCCCGACATGTTCGATTTCATGAACACCACTTTCCCTTTCACAAACAATCCATCCCACACACTCCCTCTCATGAATCTGACACGTATGTCTCGTCCTATCCTACTAACCCACCCACACCACCTACACCACCCAAACCACCCACACTACCTACACCAACCAACCCACCCCCACCACCTCCACACCCTCCTCTTGTCCACACCTATGCCCGCCGGCATAAACACAACACGACAAATTCCACAGAATCTGCTGATGCAGCCCCTTCAGAACCTTTCACCCAATCTGCAGAACCATCAATGCCTGCTGCAGTCCCTCCTACGGCTGCTGCAGCCCCTCGGGCTGCAACTCAGCAGCCTCTATCAGATTTGCAAGACTTCACTGCTGCAACGCAGCCCACTAAAGACCCTATGACCCAACCACCTACCCGTTCCAGGCCACCTAATCTTCGGCAAAACCCCAAAATCAACAAACCTTACAATGCCTCCTCCTTTCACTCTACCACACATAACCCCGACATTGAACCTGCCTCCTTTACTGTTGCTAACACAGACCCAAAATGGCGTCAGGCCATGGCTGATGAGTATTCGGCACTGCTGCGAAACGGTACGTGGTCCTTGGTACCGCGTGCTCCGGGTTCTAATGTGGTTGATTGCAAATGGGTTTACAAACTGAAACGAGACCAAACAGGGTCTGTCACTCGCCATAAAGCACGTTTAGTTGCCAAAGGTTTTCGACAACAACCAGGAGTTGATTATCAGGAGACATTTAGCCCGGTTGTCAAGTCTACCACTATTCGTGTCGTACTTTCATTAGCAGTTGCTCAAAAATGGCAACTACGACAACTTGATGTTCAGAATGCGTTTCTACACGGCGACTTAAACGAAACTGTCTATTTACAGCAACCACCGGGTTTTGTGGACCCCTTAAAGCCGGATCATGTGTGCCTTTTACATAAGTCCCTTTATGGTTTGAAGCAAGCCCCCAGAGCCTGGTTTCACAAGTTGTCTACGGCTCTTCAAGGGCTTGGTTTTCGGGGCTCCAACACAGATTCTTCTCTTTTTGTTTACTCCTCAGGGGGCACGTTACTGTATCTACTTGTCTACGTCGATGATATAATTCTCACAGGTAACAATTCACAGGCTATCGATCAGGTGGTTCGCAATCTCAGCATGTCATTTGCTGTCCAAGACATGGGCAGGCTCTCCTATTTTCTGGGCATTGAGATTCTTTACAGTGGCCAAGACATACTAATGTCCCAACAAAAGTATATTAGCGAGCTCTTACAACGTGCTGGTTTGTCCAATGCTCACCCGGTTGACTCGCCTATTACACCGAGTGCAAAGTTGGCCTTGGGTGACAGCTCCCCATTTGAGAACCCGGTTAAATATAGGCAGGTTGTGGGTGCCCTTCAATATGTCACGCTTACTCGTCCGGACATTACCTATGCAGTCAATAAGGTCTGTCAATTCATGCACTCGCCAACAGATAATCAATGGTCAGCTGTTAAGCGCATTCTACGGTACTTGAAGGGTACTGCCACACATGGTCTTCTACTTAAACAGGAGTCTCCTTCGGTTCTTCATGCCTACACGGATGCTTCTTTCAACAACTTGAGTGCCTTTTCTGATGCTGATTGGGCTGGGTGCCCAGATGACCGTCGATCCACCGGGGGGTATGCTATCTATCTTGGGTCTAATCTCGTGTCTTGGTCAGCCCGTAAACAAAAGACTGTCTCTAGGTCATCTACAGAATCAGAGTATAAAGCTCTTGCAGACACGGTTGCTGAATTAACTTGGTTACGGGCACTCTTGCATGAACTGCAGGTTCCAACACGATCAGCCCCAACATTATGGTGCGACAATCTTGGTGCAACATACATGTCAGCAAATCCTGTCTTTCATGCACGTACAAAGCACGTTGAAGTAGACTTTCATTTTGTTCGAGAACAAGTTGCTCAACGAAAACTGTCGGTGCAGTTTATCTCCACAGAAGATCAGATTGCAGATATTTTTACCAAGGCTCTACCCTCTCCAAGATTCTTGTTCTTGCGGTCCAAGCTAAGAGTTGCTCCCCGGCCTTAGCTTGCGGGGGGATATTAGACATCATTATACAGAATTATTAGTTATTATTAGTTATGATTATGTTTTACTTTTGCTTTAATTATGTTGTCTATGAGCTGTCTAGCACTAGCATGTCTTTATATATCTTAGTCTCAATTGTATTCAATACACAATAACAATTACATCTTACCAAGCTTAACTTTTGATGTTTTGATTAGAATTTGACACTATAGATTCCACATTAGCAACATTTGAAATTTCAACCAAAAAAAATGTAACTTGCTACTTCATTTGTTGCTACGGTAGTTAATAAAGTTTTTAATGTAACTGGCAATAGTATTCTTGCTGTTGATGGGTCAATTGGTACATTTGGAAAACATCTATCTAGCATCAATGTTGAGTCAAACAGGAGGGCACTTCGTGAGCTTTTCTTTTTTGCACTCCTGCTCTCCAATACCTAAGTGGAGTCATTCTTTTTATAACCTAAAGGTACTATATTATATGACGTTTGGCAAACTGCAAAAAAATTGCAATGCATTATTCTTTTTTAGCAACTGATACAACGTACATCTTTTAATGATCTATAGCCAACATACCTTTTGTTCCCAAAATATGAATTTGTATCATCTTATTCAACATATTTACTATAAACCATTTTTTTTGTCATTAAAAAGCCTAAGAAAAAATGTGTGCGCATGTACCAATAAGAGGCAACCGGTATATGGCAGACAATGTATGAGAAGCAATTCCTTTTTTACATGAATTGTTTTTGGACAAACGGCTTGTTATTTTATGATCATCTTTCATTGCTTTTAAATGTGTCAAGTGGCTTTTGATTTTTTATTTTAGATTTAACATTAACAAAATGTTTACAGGTAAGTTATTCGTGGATGCTATGAAGGAAGCTGCAGTCCTCTTTGGTATCAAGGTTGACAAGGGTACAGTCGAACTTGTTGGAACCAACGGGTAAGACCACAACTTATGTTGTTTGGTTGTCAAATAAAGTGGAATCCATCACCCCCGTACCCACAACTTTTGGTTCGGGTTGAAACGGTACGGGTGGAAACAATACGGGTCGAAACGGTTTGGGCAGGACGGTACAGGCCAAAACGGTTCGATTCGAAACCGTTCGCGTCGAAACACGTCGAAACGGTTCGCGTTGAAATGGTTCAATTCTAAACGATTTGATTTGAAACGGTACGGGTCGAAACGGTTCGCATCGAAATGGTTCGTGTCGACACGGTTCTATTCAAAACGGTTCTATCGAATTCTATTTTCTCATTGCAAATTACATGTCTTGTTTTGTGCTGTCTAACGTGTGAAAAGTGTTCTCAGGCCTAAATTTTGCTTCTTTAATCCATGTTTTGTTTTCCTTAGGTGTAAAAGTTTGTGTTGCTAGCTTAAATTTTGCTTCTTAATCATTGCCATTCTTCTCATATTTTGTAAATGTTGTTGATTGCATCGGTCATATTTTCCCCCTTTTTTTCGTTTTCTTTAATATAAAATTTAGTTGAGTAACGGGTCGAATGGGTTCATAATAACCTTTTTTTTTTGTATTTAGGTACTTTTAACTCGTTCAACTCATCTGGCCTGTTTTTTTCCTTTTCTTTTAAACTAACTATATCCTTATTTACCGGTTTAAGACACAATTTGAATTGGTTTTGTTATTCCTGTTTTTAGTATTTTGTTAAATAAAGGCTAGCTTTTTTAATGGATGTTAATCCTTAGCCTATTTTTTCATCTTGTTCATTTGCCAAGGTTTCGATCGAGCACGATTGATAAAACAACCGAAACGTGCACAATGGTGTAAATTATTGACTCCGCCGCAACGCGCGGGTTCCCCACTAGTAACTAATTAAAAGGCAACTAATCAGCTATGCAAATAATTCTACGCTAATATTTTTGAAGGTAATGACTAAAGAAAAAATGTGGTTTTCTATTTGGGTTTTTCTATAGTTTGAGACCAAAAAGAACCACATTAAGGACATGGTAACAGGTCCGTACATTTTGACTGAATACACATGATAGGCCCTTGAAATTAGTATCATCAATGGGCGTGATACTTGGCCCAGGTGTTGGTTTTATAAAGAAGCCCATGAATGAAGAGGACCTCAGTTGTTTGTATCATCCATCACCTTGCAATCAGTAATGAATTGTTTCCGCCAATCAGTGGCGGACCTAGAAAATTTTTACCGGGGGTGCGAAAACTTTTAGAAATTGTTTATCTATTGATATATAATAATTTTTTCGACTCGATTCTGAACCGGTTGGGTTATATATCAATTACATGTGTAATAATATTTAAAATATTTGGGCCGGATTGAATCGGTTGTTGTACACTGGTAGGATCGATTGAATTGTATGATGTCAAAAACAATATTTAAATAAAAATATAGGTATTTTATATTTTGTAGTTGGATATATAATATTTAATTTTTGATATCATATTTGATATTTAAATTTTGATATCATATTTGATTTTAATAAACTAAAGAAACTACAAAGTTCAAAATAGAATTAATAACATTAAATCATTACCAAAAAAGAAGATATGATATTTACGTATTTGAGATGATAAATATTGGGAGTTAATATTCACACACCATTTCCGTAGAAAACTATCCGTTGAAGCAATCTTTGGATCCTCAAGTTGAAAGCCAGGTTTACAATACATTACTAACAAGTAGTTAGATTGTAAGGTAACATGTTAGTTAGATTGAAAGGGCCACATCACAGGATCCGTTTCCTTGATTGCATCTCACCCTTCAGCCTAACCCTAACAAGTGAAACGACATGTTATATTTCATAGGCAACTATAACTAATGTATGGTAACAGCTTAGATAATAGACAGTATCTTGTTGTTACTACACCAAATATTCAAGCCAACTCGATCCCGATTAAGCCGGCTTGTTAATTTTTTAATTTTTTTCACAAGCATTGATAACATAAAAAACAAAAAAAAAATATAAATACAACATTTGCATTGACTTATGTATTTTTTTCTAACATATTAAAGAAATAAAGGCATATTAAAAGTAGGGTAAATTACTTTTGAGTCCCTGTGTTTAGTGGTTTTAACCACTTGAGTCCAAAATCAAAAAATTAAATACCATGAGTCCCTATAACCACTTTTCTTAACCATTTGAGTCCAAATTTCTAACATTCTTAGAATTTTTTTTGTTAAATGACCAAATTACCTCTATAATTAAAAAATAAATAAAGAAACCAATTTTTTATCTTTCTCTATCTCTCTCATTTCTTTCTAAACACCTGCTCTCTTTGATCTTTCATTCTCTCTCTCTCTAAACCTAAACCACCTCCATCCCACCACCACACCTCCACCATCAACACCATTGTCGCCACTGCACCTGCACCTCCATTGTCACCGTCACCACCACCACTACACCGTCACCACCACAAAACCCACCATAATGAAGCATTGTAAGCTAGATTTCAATGAAAATGTCGTAAACAGTAGAGATATGAGTTAACCAAAACATAAACATTGAAAATTTCGCCCCTAAGCTAGGGTTAGAACACTATTAATTAGTTAGGGTTTTGAATTTCCCCCAAATTGAAAAACTCAATACAGAGATCCACCACAAGAGATTACCATCAACAGTATAGCAGCTTGTTCCACCATGGCTTCTGATGAAACAATGGTTAACCGGGTGGGGTTAACTCACTGGTCTCGTCAAGTAGGGTTAATCCCTTCTTTCCGAGGATCGCTGGCTGGATCGTCCGCCGGTTGGTTTCCTGCACAAGGAAACAAGCTGTGACTCGTAACAAGGAGGATGGGGTGGGGGGTGCTCCTTGTTACCACTCTCCGGCGTGAGACTCAGTAATTTGCTTGGAAAGAAAAGTGTGATAGTAGTAGTGAGGGAGTTGAGAAGGGATACCTCAAACCTGGTTTGGGATGGGTATTTATAGCCGAGGAGTGGAGGAGGGTAGTTGAGTGGCTAGTCTAACATCGCACAGTCTCCTGTAGGCGTGTCAGGCCTGTCGGTTACGATGGTGATGCCACGTCCTGCTGTGGTGTCAGACTGTTGCACACATGTGGGCTGATAGATGACTGTTCACAGTGCCACTTGCACTGTGGTGTCAGACCCACTTTCCTTGTAGGCAGGATGCGGTGCCAGGCCGCATCACTGCTTGCGGTAACTGATGTTGTTCCCGCGTTCTTTGTTCTAGCCAAGATGCTTGCGGGATGCGGTTCCATGCCGCATCGCCACTTGGTGACTGTTACTGTTGTCCAGATCCCTTGTCGTGACGAAAATGTTCATAGGATGCGGTGCTAGGCCGCATCGCTATGCATAACATCCGTTTTCGTACTTAAGGTAAGTCTTCTCATTACTGGACAGATTGGACTGCTGTGTTCGCGCGTGTCCGCGCGGACACATATAAGTTCTTGCCGGTGGGGGTTTTTTATAAGGGTAATGGTCACTCTCGGTCATGCTGACGCGAGATCTGGGACCATACCCCTTCAGCTTCCCTCTTTCATACAATGATCTCTTCCTCTGCTACTTCTGCTGTTGTTTTTTATCGATCACCATCACTCTCACCTTCAACAAATCTTTGTTTTGTTTCACATTCTTTGATATTTTTCTTCTGCTTTTATCATATCCACTCATTTGTGATCTTCTCTTCTTGTTGTATTTGATTCCACATGCATTGCAAAGCGACTTTCAACAAAAACGAAATCAAAATTAATAATAATCACAAAAACTTCAAAATCATCAAAAATTAATAATCGTAAAAATAAAATAAAAAAAACTTCAAAGTCATTATAAGAAATCAACGATTCAGCGGTAGAACTTCGAAATCGTTACAATACATTTCGAAATCATCTGAAATCAATAATCATTTGCTACATCAGCGGTGGAGGTGCCGGTGCAGTGGCGACAGTGGTGTTGATGGTGGAGGTGTGGTGGTGGGATGGAGGTGGTTTATGTTTAGAGAGAGAGAATGAAAGATGAGAGAGAGCAGGTGTTTATAAAGAAATGAGAGAGATAGAGAAAGAGAAAAAATTAGTTTCTTTATTTATTTTTTAATTACAGGGGTAATTTGGTCATTTAACAAAATTTAACAAAAAAATTCTAATGGTGTTAAAAATTTAGACTCAAATAGTTAACAAAAATGGTTATAGGGACTCAGGGCGTTAAACTTTTTTATTTTTAACTTAAGTGGTTAAAATCACTGAAACACAGAGACTCAAAAAGTAATTTACTCAAATAATTTAATTTATGTATATTAAATTTGATTTTAAATGTATTAAAATTAAAACATGTGAGAGGGGTTAAAGTTGTAACATTTCAAGTTTAATTAATTAAAGAGTGAATTTCAAAGGTTGTCCTTTATCTTTATACCTATTTTCAGGCGTTGTCCTTTATGTTCAAAATTGATGAGTTTTGTACTTTATGTTTTCAAATCATACATGTTTTGTCCTTTAGGCCTAACCCAGTTAGTTTTTTTAGTTAAATTTGGTCATGTGCTTTGCACATAAGGGTATTTTTGTCAATGAATATTTGCAGGGACTAATTGTGTAGATAATACATTTGCAAGGACTAAATCAAAAACGAAATATGAAAAAAAAAACAAGAATTAAAAGAGGCTCACATCTGTTTCTAATGAGAACAAAGAACAACAAGGACAACCTTACTTTCTTCTCCGGCCAAGGACAACCTTCTCCGACCGTGCACAGTTCCACTATAAATTCGGGTACACAACCATTAAAAGATGGAAACTGAAACGCAGACCGTGCACAGTTCCGATGACTGGTAAAAGCCACATCGCCGGCCAATGGGGTGTTTATTTCTTTATTCACCACTAAGATTGTACAATGGGTTTTTATTTTTTAGCCCCAACATGTCAATTGCGACCACGGAAGTTGATTTTAACCTTCATCACCAGTCATCTACGTTTTTCTCATCTACGTTTTTCTGGTGACTGGTAAAAGCTCATTGTAACACCCCGTGTTTCGGAAGTCAAAGTCAAAGTCAAGATTGAAGTCAAAGGAAGAAAAGATTGCTAATTGCGATCTGTCTCTCCTTGCTCAATTCCTGTTTTGACATCTTTGACTTGTAATTAGTCTATTTTATTATCGCCTTAGTTGTATTATGTGGAGTATCTATTAATAATCGCATAGTAATCGCTATTTATCGCTTGATTAATCGCTTTATCGCTATCGCAATCGCACTCGCAACTCGAAATACGCATTTTGGTTACTGTTATACGTGTGTGTGTGCCTTATGTGTTACTTGTGCATGTTTATTTATGTTATGTGTGGTAGTCGAATCACAAACGATAAACGAATACGAAATAAGGATGCTTGTATGTTGATATAGTAGTTGGGATTAAAAGTAATTTGACTAGGAAACTCTGACGTATCAAAACGTTCGCAATCGCAATCGAAACGACAAGATTCGTCGCACTGAACACACGAACCGATCGACCAGGTGTCCGATCAGACTGCCTAACCGATCGACCAGCCCCTCTCCATTCCTTTCCACTTTGGGTAACCCTATAAATACCCCTTGTCACCATCATACTTTCCACTTTTGGCAACTGACGTCCGACCAGCGCTCTAACCTTGCTTTTTCTCCGATTTCTCGCAATTCCGGTAAGATCTCGTCCTAAACCTTTTACTTCCTTAATCTACACGCACTCCTACACCTTTCTATCTTTTGAATATTAACTTTTAACCGTGAAATCATCAAGATTCAAGGTATTATAGGATGACGTCATCATGTGTTCTAGAAGAACTTCATGTTTTGGCCTCAATCCACCAAGAATAACTTGGATCTAACCGATTTCCACATAAACAAACAAAGATCTTTCATAGATCTAGACATATTCACAATGAAAAAAAAATGAAAGATGGTTTTCCAACTTTCTTTCAACTCTTTTACACTCAATGCATTCAAAACCGATGGAATCGGAGCTTGTGCCGACTTGCTACTCATTCTTGTGGTTGTGTTGGCTCAAGATCTGGATTCTATCTACGAGACTACCGATTTCGGGTTAAACATAGAACACCGTCTCGAACCGTAAACTGACCGGATTTTGGTGATTCCTGTCCGATCAGGGGCACCAAGTATTGACAAGGTTTCTGTTGCTTAACATGTTATCAAAACGTCTCGATAAAATGACAAACGATCAAAAAAGCCAAGTGTAAGACGAATGGAACGACCAGGACGGAATGCCGTCCGATCGGACCACCTTCCGAACGGACTGTCGACCGAACGGGTTGTCAACCGATCGACTTGCACTTTGGGTCCCACACTTAACCATTTTTGCCAATATCTGAAGTCTGAATGTTGAACGAATTGTTGTCCGATCGGACTACCATCCGATCGAATTGCCATTCGAATCATGAGACATTTAAACTTCCACACTTAAACAATTTTCAACATGTTCAATGCACAAAGGATGCCACCTGATCGAACAACTGTCCGATCGAGTGACAACCTGCTGTGAACTTGTTCTCGCTGAAGTGCCCAACCTATCGGATTATTGCCCGATCGAACGGTCGTTCGATAGGTCGACCTAAAAGGTAGAGATACTTCTATGTTTTCAAAATGCTACAACGAAAACTTCAAAGGTCAAGCCATCAAACACAAACACATCCTTCTCAAAGGAAGAAACAATCCACTCGAAAGGACACCCGACTGGATGGCCATCCGAGCGGACTGTCAACCGAACGACCGGCCGTCCGATCGGACTACCATCCGATCGACCTGCTGATCGACCCAACCTTCACTTGTTCCATTTTACGCGTCGCTTATCGTTATGCTATCAATCTGTTCAGGCTAACCCTCCTCTCCAGCGCTCCCTTCAATCCATCAATCGCTGTGAGTATACTCGATCCCTTTTTGCTTTACACACTTTTGGGTGTTACATACGTTACTTATACAAAATCACATCGAACACACTACGCAATACTTTAAACGCTAACCGTTATCGCATGTATACGTGACTTAATGAATGCTTGTTTGTTATGTTTACACATGGAATGTTGTCTACCTGCCTTAGCAGCGATAGTACTATTAGTTTGGACTCAGCACCCGTTCACTCGGGGGTTGTTAAGGACAAATACCTACATGGCTCACAGTGGTGAGTGTGTATCGCGAACTGCCTTGGGCAGTCAACCCGCAGTCATTGGTATCGATAGGTTCATGTCGATAACTAACATGCCTCATTTCACTCTGTGTACATGCTGGTTATGCGTAACGCTTTCGAACTCTATATGCTATTATCAAACTTGTATGCTCACCTTTACACTATGAGTATTGACTTTTACTTTAACGTATGTGACAGGTGCTTAGGATGCTTATTTGCTTTCTTTGCTGTGAAATCGAGGCTAGGAAAGACCTAGGTCAACAATAAACAATTGTCTGTAATAAAAATCTGAGTTGTCGGAATAGAACAATTTGACTAGATCTTTTCTGTAATAATTGTATTATCATTTATGACATGGTATGGGACGTGTTGCTTTAAATATTTGGTAAATATAATTGTTATGGAAACTTCTGGACAATCTGTTTCGCTCAGTGCCACGCCCCGATGTTTCCGCCATCGGTTGGGGTGTGACAGATTGTTATCAGAGCCATAACTATAGGGAATTAGGAAAGACTCGACCTAGTCCGGGTCGATGTCTTGGAGACCTAGTCTATAGTTAGGAACCAACAGACCGACTCGTGCATGTCCAGTAGGGATTACGTGTGAGCGTACTGACATTTCTCACTATTCTCGCCTATGCTGCACTATCACTGCACTCGAATTTTCAAATTATGAATAAGCGATTAAGTCAAGATTAGGTGTTAAAACCGCAAACTCTTGACTGAATCGCTTGATCAACCCACATTTTTATCTATAAACACGAGAATCTGCGTTGAACCAGGAGTGAAATCCATACTTTGACGCATAATTTTCTTTTATTTTATCAAAAACAGGAACAAAGTTGTTAAGCCAGGGGTGAAACCCTAACCTTGACGACATGTTCCACCTTTTTACAAAAACTCTCACCAAAGTCTCGATGGACTCCAACGACTTGAAGTCACGATATGACTAAAGGGATGCGTGCCGAACGCCCAAGAATCGAGGCAAAAGCACAATCCTGAAGGTCAAAGTGTGTACAACAGGTCCCTGTGAATAGTCGAATCACTTTGGACACTCAATGTCTAATAGCCGCAGACGATCTGTTTCTCGATTTTTATATGTTTCGATTCTAAGCCTGTAACTACTGACTCCGATGATTCGTCGATTTTATGTGTTATATGTGTGTTTACCTGCTTGTGTGTTTTAATTTTTGGAGATTTACTCGATTTTCACCAACGCTTCGATCGACACGCACGACCCGCACTGCACTTCTATCTCAAAGCGCTGACAAATCGCTAAATTGTGGACGACCTTATGATACGCCTATGCTATACTACCCGCTATATTATTCGCTTATACTATACTGCTCGATAAGTTATCCGTGACCGCTATGTTCGAACACTCGCAGACTTTGAATGATAGGTTTCAATATTTTGACTGCCTCTTGTGAATACGTGCGTATGTGCTTCTGTGTTTCTGAGCCTTACGTGCTTATGTGTTTCTGTGCTTACGTAATTTGTGATTATGTGCCTATGTGCGTATGTGATTATACGTGTTCCTTAGCTTTAGTAGTATTAGGATTGTGAGGTGAGATTCGATTATATTGTGTTGAGTCCTGTGGCGATGTCTGTTGCAGACAATGTCGTCATCTGGATCTCGCGCTACCCGTGATGCTCGCCGAAAGTAAGCAGACAAACGCCTCGCTGCAATGATCACTAAGCAAATGGCAAAGGTTGTACCCCAAGTCGTCAGTGAACTGTACGAAAACATGAGCAAATCATCTGAGGAATCCAGGACCAAGACTCCCAAAGCTGCTTTCAGCTTCAAACAGTTCAAGGCATGCAGACCGAAAGAGTTCACCGGAGAAGAAGGCCCTACGGATTTGTTTCAATGGTTTGACTCGATCGAAGTCACTCTGCGACAGAGCGGATGTCCTGATAATCTCCGCACACTGAACGCAACTGGCGTCTTCCAGTCCCGCGCTCTAGACTGGTGGACGGCTGAAAGGAACAAGTGCGAAAATGATGCAGCTTACAGTCTGTCATGGGACGAGTTGAAGAACGTTATGCTCGAAGAGTTATGCCCTCCCCATGAGCGCCAGAAGCTGGAGGACGAGTTTTGGCACATTAAGCAGAAGGAAGGTGACAACGCTGCCCTGACTGCTCGCTTTAAGCAGCTCAGCATCATCTGTCTTGATCAAGTGAAGACGCCCGACATGGCAATCAAGAAGTACATCCGAGCTCCACCCGACTGTGTTGCGGATTTTGTGCATGCCGCAAAGACAGCAACGATCGAAGAAACTTACTTGCTTGCCGCCGAAATCAACGACAAGCGGGTGAAAGCTGGTTTCTGGGATAAAACACCTAAGAACCTGCACCAAGTCACCACCGCACCAACTGCCAAAATCGTTGCCGCTCAATCGTCAAGGTCGTCACGCCGCAAGAAGAAGAACAACAACAGCAGCTCCAGCAACAAGAACTGTTCTGCCAGTACCAATGCTGCTCCACTTCAAGTCGTACCGGCTCAGCAGCAGTCTCACCACCGCCCAGCACCAGTTACCTATGCACCGCCTGCAAAGCGTGCATACACAAGCCCTCACCCTGCCTGCCGAACATGTTCTTATCATCACCCGATGGGTCTCGCCTGTCGTTTCTACGCTCACTGCAACATGTACGGCCACTTCACTGGTAACTATCGTACTGGTCCCCATCAAGCACCAGCTCAAGCAGTCAAGCCACTGCTCATCAAGCTCTGCTCCCAGCCTCACAAGGCCAATAAGCGGCTCAGGCACCCGTGGTCAACGCCCGAGTCTGCTTTGCATGTGGTGATCCCAACCACTTTGCGAACATGTGCCCGAACAGCGTTGTGAAATAAGAGCCCCAGCAGCAGCAGCCTCAACAGCAGCAACAGCCTCAGCAGCAGCAACAAGCCGCACGCGCCAGAACTTTCAACATCAACGTGCGCCAAGCCCAGGCTGACAACAACGTGGTCAATGGTACGTTCCTTGTGAATGGTATTTATGCTTCATGTTTGTTTGATACTGGAGCCGATAACTGTCACACCCCGATTTCCACGTGTCACCGGTGGGCCCGGTGGGGAGTGTCGTGACGTGGTTGGCAACATAATAGTCAAACAACACAATATTTAAATACACAGCGGAAGCAATTGAAAGATTAAATATTTCAACCAAATTTAATATTGTAATATCATGTATCACAACAGTCGATTGTTTATCCACAGACGGATCGAAAATAATATGAAAACAGTAGTTCAACAGACTTTAGGCATCTTAAACTTGCGAGACTTCTATTGATGCTAAGGAGACATCCAGCCAATTACGTTTAGTACCTGCATTTAATCTTTTTGGGAAAATACGTCAGTTTACACTGGTAAATACAATCAACTGACTCATTTTAAAAATGATTAAAAATTGGTTTGGATGCACGTGGCATAAACATTTTATAACTTTGGAGAATTATTTAAATATATAATCTCGTGAACGAATTACATGTTCCTTATGCGTTCAGTAGCCCGGTCGTACCGGGTTAAAGATCAATAGACACACCACATCAACTATTTATGCACTGACGAGTGTACGCCTACACTCC
Organism: Helianthus tuberosus; assembly: GCA_030545235.1. NCBI lineage: Eukaryota > Viridiplantae > Streptophyta > Magnoliopsida > Asterales > Asteraceae > Helianthus > Helianthus tuberosus. The sequence goes on along the minus strand of CM060354.1, from coordinate 15,747,367 downwards.
GCGCTTAGGTCGTGGCCATTTCGTAAAATGATGCCAAGGATATCCGGGACATGGTCATTAACCCCCCCAAAGGCTTTAAGTAAACAAAACTGTTTAAACGGGCCGATCAAATTATTCAATTAACCACCAAACGATGGAAGATTTGATGCCCGACCAAGCGGTATTTTATATACCGTAACCCAAGCCCGTATAGGGAAAATAAGTTAAAAGTATTTACCTGAGCAAAGTATAATTCACAATAAGCAGACGCAAGTAGCTTTTACTGGTCCTCCTAATCTGGAACGAAGGTTTATAATAACCTATTAGAATCCTAATGGGTCTTTAGTTAAGCTTAAGCTTAGACCGGTTAGTTTCAAAGATACGGTTCGTACGCACGATTAAGCGAAGACCGGATAGAATGTGATTTAGACCCGACAAGTTCAGAGACTTGCTTAATATGGGTATATTATACACATTCTGGATTTTGAGATAAAACCGATAAGGTTTGACCCGTTTCGGCTAATTTATGTAAACTAGTTACATAAACCGAACCGAACGCGTAATAAGCGTAACGGGTATTCATGAGAGCCATATACAGGTTTCCTAAGTTAATATGCCTCAAATATGTTGTGACATCAGTAAGATGTCTTTTATTATGCCCGAAATGAATTTAAACACAAACTATGCCCCGTAGGGGTAGTTTGGTCATTTAAAAGGTGATAAAAGAGTTTAAGTGTTTGCCTGAGTTACAGGTCTGATGTAATCAGCAAACATACTCAATTTAATAAGTTATAACAGTAGGGTAAAGTATATATGTGAAATTTATCAATTATAACCAAACTATGCACCGTAGGGGCATTTTGGTAATTTCACATAAGCCGAAAAGCTCAAAACTGAAGTCTGAGTTTAACAACTTTTGCTTACTGTTAAAATATCATAAATTACCTAAAATATCAGTAGGTATCAACCCTTGTATGTTTAAAATAGTTCTAGTACATACTATGCGTTAAAAACGCTTAAAAAGGCGATTAGAAGCCATTTCCGGGTTCTATACATAAAGCTGATATTTTTATTATTCCAGAAGGCTTAGAATAATTTATTTACCATATGTAATCAGTAGCAAAAGGTTTGGAGTCAATTAGATATGTAAAACTCATTTTATAGCCCGTAAGGGCAAAACCGACAATTACCGGATTAAGCCTACGACTATAAGTTATGCCCAGCCTAAAATTAATTAAAAATCTTCAAAAATCCCAAAATAATATATTACATCAGTGGGTAATAAGTTTGATATCAAAAAAGTAGGCTTAACTAGGCTATACGCTAATTACGCCGTTTAATTAACATAAAGCTTTCGATTTACGCTAATGAGCATAACTCTTATTCTACACCTCAAACTGATGTCAAACTTTGGGTACAAGTTTATATATTAGTAACTAAGGTTTCTACACTTTTACATTTTCAAAAATCACGTTTTAAGGTGAAAAGGGCATAATGGTCAACATATAGGCAATTAACGGAATCATGCGTATTAATTGGTTAACTAATGAACCATGGTGTATAATCACAGAGGGTTATACTAGCATGTAACCTGGTCCAAATGAAGCTCTAAGGTATTTCTAAAACATACCAAAACGGGTCAGAACTGAAGTCAAAGCTTTGCGACTTTCGGTTCCGAACCGGGTCTAAACAGTAAATTGTCGGGTTGAACATGTTTAGACATGTTCTTACACTAACTACCAAGTTATATTAATGATCAAACAGGTTGTATGTGTTCTACATTGTTAATTATGCATAAATTAGAAATTAAGCATTCTGTTGACTTTTTATTTACAAGTTTGACCCGACTTTTGACCTAGTTAGAGTGGGAATCAGGGGGAACCCTTTTAAGGGTTTATTACCCACATAATTACCAACTTATAACTACTTTCAATTCAACTAATCACTGGACCATTAGTGATTAATCGTTAAGTCAACCGTTAATTACGACGGTTTGACTTTTAAGCTAATCTAAGCAAAAACTTAACTAAGGAAGGACAAGCAAAGTTACCAAGGTCCTATGAACGACCAGAGATCACTTGAGAGAAGTCTTGAGCTCCAGAAATGATCAGGAATGCAAGAATGAAGGTGTGAAGAAATTGTTGCAACAAGGGTCCTTTATATAGTGTTTAAATCACCATAGATTGTTGACATCTAAGTCTACAACTGACAACAATTCATCCACAAGTGTCCCTAGTGCTCTAGGAACTGTTTAGGGGTCGCCCACAATGTGAAAATATCTGTTAAAGGCAGGTTTAGCGCGATAACAGGCTGCTGTCTACGTATTCTGCATCTGATGGTCTGACGCGACCCGCGTAAGACCTTAAGGTCTCTTACGCGGCCCGCCTGAGTCTCGTAATCGAGATTTATTGAAACAATTGAGGGTATTTTTCTTTCATTGTGGACTCAACCTCCCACGTGTATTCGGGACCTCTACGGGCATCCCATTTTACCTTTACAATAGGCACATGCTTTCTTCGAAGCTTCTTAACCCGTCGATCTTTAATCGACAATGGTTTTTCCACAAATTTCAAGCTCTCATCTATATGCACATATGTATGTGGTATGACCAGTGATTCATCAGCGAAACACTTCTTCATATTGCAGATGTGGAATACATTATGTATACTACTGAGCTCTTCAGGTAAGTTCAACTTATAGGCAACTGATCCGACACGTTCGATGACCTCGAAAGGTCCTATGTATCTCGGGCTTAGCTTGCCTTTCTTACCAAATCGCATCACCCCCTTCCAGTGTGATACTTTAAGCAACACTTTGTCGCCTACTTCAAATTTCATAGATTTACGCTTTGGATCTGCGTAACTCTTCTGCCTATCCCGGGCAGCTTTGAGATGGTCACGAATCTGGACAATCTTGTCCGTCGTTTCAAAGACTATCTCTGGTCCTGATAATTGGACATCTCCAACTTCCGCCCAACAAACGGGCGTTCTACATTTTCTACCGTATAAAGCCTCGAAAGGCGCAGCCTTTATGCTGGTGTGGTAGCTATTGTTGTAGGAGAACTCAATTAGTGGTAGATGGTTATCCCAACTACCACCTAAATCAATTACACATGTACGTAGCATGTCTTCCAAGGTTTGGATGGTACGCTCACTCTGTCCGTCAGTCTGAGGGTGGTAAGCCATACTGAAATTCAAACGCATGCCCAAAGATTGTTGGAAACTTTTCCAAAAATGTGACGTGTATCTAGTATCTCTGTCAGAGATAATAGACACAGGTATGCCATTTAAGGCTACAATCTTATCCACGTACAACTGGGCTAACATGTCGGAGCTATAGGTCTCCTTAATGGGTAGGAAATGTGCTGACTTAGTCAGTCTATCAACTATAACCCATATTGTATCATTTCCTTTCCTTGTCTTGGGTAACTTGGTGATAAAATCCATAGTTACCATTTCCCACTTCCAAGTAGGAAGTTCAGGCTGTTGTAGCAAGCCTGACGGCTTTTGATGTTCTGCTTTGACTTGGGCACAAGTCAAGCACTTAGCTACATAGGCAGCTACAGACTTTTTCAAGCCTATCCACCAATAATTTGCCCTTAGATCCTGGTACATCTTATCAGCTCCAGGATGAACGGAATATTTAGAACTATGGGCTTCCTGAAGAATAACATCCCGAAGTCCTCCATAAATTGGAACCCATATTCGTCCATTCAATCTCAGAATTCCGTCCTTGCCAAGAGATAACTGCTCCTCAGTTACTCCTAGCTTTTCGTTAGGATAGTTAGCTTCCAGCACAGCTTCCTTCTGTGCAGCTAACAACCTTTCATTCAAACTGTTCTTTATTTCAATGCTCTTGGCATTGATTCGGATGGGTTTCACCCTTTCCTTTCGACTCAGGGCATCAGCGACTACATTCGCCTTGCCGGGATGGTATCGGATTCCACAATCATAATCATTCAACGTTTCCATCCATCGGCGCTGCCTCATGTTTAAATCCTTCTGATTAAACAGTTGCTGGAGGCTCTTGTGATCAGAATAGATCACACACTTGATTCCATATAAATAATGCCTCCAGAGCTTCAGTGCAAATACAACGGCACCCAACTCCAAGTCATGGGTGGTGTAATTCTTTTCGTGCACCGTTAACTGTCTTGAAGCATAGGAAATAACCTTGCCTTTCTGCATAAGCACACACCCCATGCCAGTGTGATGCATCGTAGTAAACTACGAATTCTTCGGTACCTTCAGGTAAAGTCAGTACAGGAGCATTGCTCAACTTTTGCTTCAGAATGTCAAAAGATTCTTGCTGCTTGGGTCACCAGTCGAACTTAATCTTCTTCCTAGTTAAGGAAGTTAGGGGTGCAGCAATCCTTGAAAAATTTTCAATGAATCTCCTGTAGTATCCTGCCAAGCCTAGGAAACTACGAATCTCCGTAGGTGTCTTTGGCTCTTGCCAGTTCATAACTGCTTCCACCTTAGCGGGATCCACTTGGATACCACGCTCACTAACCATATGTCCAAGGAATTGGACTTCTCGAAGCCAAAACTCACACTTGGAAAATTTGGCGTAGAGTTTCTCGTGATGTAGAAGCTTAAGAATACAGCGAAGGTGCTTCTCATGATCAGCTTGGTTCTTCGAGTAGATGAGAATGTCGTCGATGAAAACGATGACGAATTTATCTAAGTACGGCTTGCAAACGCGATTCATGAGGTCCATGAACGCGGCCGGTGCATTAGTGAGCCCAAAAGGCATCACTAGGAACTCGTAATGACCATAACGAGTCCTAAATGCAGTTTTGTGTACGTCTTCATCTCTAACCTTCAGTTGGTGGTAGCCTGATCTCAAGTCAATCTTCGAGAAATAACTTTCTCCTGGAAATTGATCGAACAAATCGTTGATCCTGGGCAAAGGATACATATTCTTTATCGTGACCTTATTAAGCTCACGATAATCGATGCACAGACGCATCGATCCATCCTTCTTTTTGACAAACAAGACTGGTGCTCCCCAAGGAGATGAACTAGGTTTAATGAAACCTTTAGCTAGCAATTCATCCAGTTGTGTTCTTAATTCCTTCATTTCTGTGGGCGCCAACCTATAAGGTGCTCTAGCAACTGGTGCTGCTCCAGGGATGATGTCAATTCTGAATTCCACTTGCCTATCTGGTGGTAAACCAGGTAGTTCTTCAGGAAAAACTTCTGGGTATTCAGAAATGACGGGGATGTCTTCTATCTTCGGTTTAGGCTCTTCAATAATCACTTGTGCCATGTAGATGACACAACCCTTCTTTAAACACTTGGAAGCCTTGAGCATAGTCACTTGCTCAGGTAGTCCATACTGGGTATCTCCACGAATGGTAAGTGATTTACCAGATGGAGTCTTAATCACTACTTGCTTCTTGTTACAGACAATTTGGGCCTGGTTATGAGATAGCCAGTCCATACCCAAAACTATGTCAAAACCGGCTAACTTAAAGGGAAGTAGGGACAGAGGAAAATAGTGGTTCTTAATGGATATAACACATCCATCTAACACGGTTGAGACGGTTTCTATGGTGCCGTCTGCTAACTCCACCTCATAATTTGCACTTAAGGTTTTGACAGGTAAATTTAGCAATTTGCAAAATTTATTATCTACGAAAGACTTATCAGCGCCTGAATCAAAAAGCACTCTAGCATAGATATCATTTACGAGAAAGGTACCTGTGATCACGTTATCGTCTTGCACAGCCTCTTTCGCATCCATCCTAAAGACCCTAGCATTGGTCTTCTTGGCTTCTTCAGGCTTCTTGGCGTATTTAGGGCAGTTGGTCTTAATGTGCCCCTTTTCATTGCAACGGTAGCATGTTGCGTCTTTTAGCTTCTTACAATCCAAGGTCTTGTGGTCCTTGGACTTGCATAACCCGCAAGCAAAAGATCTTGACCGAGTCTGCGAGTTTGACTCCAATCTGTACTTTCCAAAGTGCTGTTTCTTGCAAATTTTGCACTTGGGCTTCTCACCAGACTGATGCCCATCCCTCCTTGACTCAGACCCCTTCTTGTTGTCACCGTTCCCTCGGTGCTTCTTGCTTGACCTTCGTGAATTATCATCTTCACGTTTTCTCTTCTCAGCATCTTTGTTCCTCAACGATCTTTGCCTGACCGCATCCAGAGTGAGGGACAACGATATGTCAGCTACCGATCTGAACGTAGCTGGCCAAGAGGCCTTAACGCTTGCCTTTATCTCGGGGGCTAAACCACCGATAAAACGAGCTATTCTTTTTGGTTCCGGGGTCACCAGATACAGAACCAACCAGGACATTGTGCTGAAGCTCGTGAGGTAAGCTTAACAATCAAGGTTTGTCATTACCAATGATAGAAAATCAGACTCTATCTTCTCCACCTCATGCTGGGGGCAGTAATTTTCCCTGATGAGGGCAACGAATTGTTCCCAAGACATGTTGTACAATGGGATTTTCCCAGTGGCTTGAATCAGTGATCTCCACCAGGCTAAAGCCTCGCCTTTAAAAGATTGCGACACAAACTTGACTACATCCCTCTCAGCGCATCCGCTGATATCCACAACTGTGTCCATCTCATCTAACCACGTCATGCAGTCAATGGCTCCCTTTTCCCTAGTGAAATCTCTGGGCTTGCATGAAACAAAGTATTTATAGGAGCATCCCTTATCACGGGGTCCTTTATTCAGTACAATCTGTTGAGATGGATCACTTTGATGGTTAGAAGAGTGATGCTCGTCATCTTCTTTCTTGGGATCGTCCTTCTTGGGAGGTGGCTTTGGATGCGGTGTTGATAGGGTCCTACTTCGAGTCCCACTATAATCTTCGTACTGCCGCTCCAAGGCCTTTGTAACTGCGTCGTCAACTAACGCTTTCAGTTCAGCACCCGTGAGATTAACTCGGGCGTTATCAATATTCTCCCTGTGGTGACTATTTATCTCATCCGAGTCAGCCATTTATAATTGAACTGTTGTATAAAACAATGACAATAGTTTATTTGAGAGTTTATTATGGAATTTTCTTTTGAGGCAATTCATTAACCATGGTAACAGAGACCATACTGGGTTAACTTATTATTCACATTTATTTAGGATTTTTATCATAATTTATCCTAATCATAAAAACAATAATAGTTTTATTAGTGGCACAAAAGGCCTAGTCACATGGACATTTATAAATTATAAGCTATGATTTCAGAGAATCAAAGCATGAAGGCATACTGGCACAACAGGCCTAGTCACAAGGACATTTATAAATTATAAGCTATGATTTCAGAGAATCAAAGCATGAAGGTATACTGCACAACAGGCCTAGTCACAAGGATATTTATAAATTATAAGCTATGATTTCAGAGAATCAAAGCATGAAGGTTTGAACATAGTTCATTACCTTTTTTCTGACAGGGAGTCATCGCTACCACTGTCTTTTGGCTCATGTAGAAATGAGCAAGGCCCGTAGGCACTATATTACCACGTATGGTCAAAATATGATCATCTTAATTGATGATTTAACCCATGATTCAGAGATCATTTAGTTGGGTTTGGAATCTTCTAAAGAATCCTTATATAAGAATGACGTGTGTGATTTTAACGGATCACATCTGCCAGGAGTGTTAACATGTTTACAGATGTTAACAGGGGTTTGAATCTTTTAAACAGGTCTTACCATTTTGGCCAGGTCTTTACAATGACACTTAGGCTAGGTTTCACTCTTAAGATTCTTTTTCAATATTTAGTAGGCAGATCATTATTAAAAGGAATGATTTTTATTTATTTATTTCATGTATAATAATTTTTGCATAACATGGCAAAAATGAAATTTATAAACTTACATTCCATTAATTATTTAAAAGATTACATATTGCCCTAAACGGGTCTTTCAACATAACCATTTGCCCACGCAGGAGCTTAATTATACAAACATGCCCACGCAGGGGTCTTACAGAAAGAAATAAGTCCACACAGGGACTAAAACAAACGACATACCCTCGTAGGGGTCAAACAACATACTAGTCCACGCAGGGACTTAAACAACATCATACCCTCGTAGGGGTTAACAGAAAGATAGACCCACGTAGGGGTCAAAACAAACACACATACATACCCACACAGGGGCTAATACAGCAAGACAGGCCCACGCAGGGGCTCAAATGATACAAGGAAATTACAACAACAGTGGAAGGATTCAATGGTCCTTCTTACTCTTCCCTTTTATTAGGCTTATCAATCCCTGGAAGAAAGTTTGTTGCTCCATGCGATCTCGATGAAAGTCTCGCTCGACCTGGTCCAGTCTCTGAAGAATTTCCTCCCGTTCTGGGGGAGAAAACCGAGGCGGCTGCGATTGTGTCCGTATAATAGGTCTGACAGGTATCTGGTACCCATGAGTTGGGTACCCTGCTCCCCAAGGAGCTCCATACTGTCCTTCAGGGTTAAAGGCGTTGTAATTGGACGCTGCCAAGTATGGGTCGGCTTCAGCGTAACCATAGTTGGTGTGAGTCGGCGGCCCAAACGGGTTGTACATCATCGAACCCGTGTATGCTGGAATCGGGTTATCAAAACCCATCGGTGGTGGTTGTGGTGCAACGGGGTTTGAAGGTCCACCCATTTGTGGATCTTCCTGAAGTGGCGGATAATGACTGCCACTTGATTGTCGAGGAGAGCTAAAATGAAAGTACCCTCCTCATGCAGACATACGTGCTCCGGATCTCCTACGCCTTGGCGGTTGAGGAGGTGCCGGCTGAACTGGTGGCGGTGGAGGTGGTGGCGTGACTGCCACAAACCGTGAATCCTCAGAGGGATCCTGCTGTTGCTGCTGCTGGTGAGGCGACGAATGATGCGAGGGTGTAAAGTACCACTCGCACTGGTTAAATTGTGCTTGAAAGCTGTCTGGACCACCATAAGGCGATCCGTTAAAAGAAGATCCATCCGAGATCTCGATAGGATGGTTCGGTGTTCCGGTTGCGGGCTCGACGAGATCCGTGTCCTCGTCCATATCCTCTGCATGATCGCCGGAGAAATGATCCTCCGGCCCTAGTGGGTTAAAACCCACCGGTTCTGTTATGTAGTTTGCCGGGTTAAACCGGCCCCGGAAAATAGGTGTAGGGTCACCAAAGGAATTGTGCGATAAGGATCGCTGCAAGGGTATGTAGGACGGTTGTGGGTTATTGGGCTCATTTTCAGAATGTGGCCCATAAGAGTTATGAATAGGAGGTGTCGAACTGTGCGAAACCGACCGTCTAGCCGGCTCGAGAAGGTTCCTCCGGTTCTGTCGAGGATCGTCACTCTCGGTGGTAGAAGGAGCTCGCATATGCGAAGGTCCTGCCTCGTTGTCATTGGGGGCGGTGATTGGCCCCTTTCCTCGTCCTCTATGTCGAAAGAATCTTGGCTGCATAATTAATCCTGTCAATACAACATAAGATAACGAAAAGAATATATAAAATAAAGTACAAGACAAAATAAAACAAAACAGAATTTGTCCTATGTTATATGTCTAGACTCGAAAGAATGTGGTATTGTGTAACTGAGATTAAACACAAAAGGCTAGTGTTTAATTCACTCAGTGTTGGCTCTGATACCAACCTGTCACACCCCGATTTCCACGTGTCACCGGTGGGCCCGGTGGGGAGTGTCGTGACGTGGTTGGCAACATAATAGTCAAACAACACAATATTTAAATACACAGCGGAAGCAATTGAGAGATTAAATATTTCAACCGAATTTAATATTGTAATATCATGTATCACAACACTCGATTGTTTATCCACAGACGGATCAAAAATAATATGAAAACAGTAGTTCAACAGACTTTAGGCATCTTAAGCTTGCGAGTCTTCTATTGATGCTAAGGAGACATCTAGCCAATTACGTTTAGTACCTGCATTTAATCTTTTTTGGGAAAATACGTCAGTTTACACTGGTAAATACAATCAACTGGCTCATTTTAAAAATGATTAAAAATTGGTTTGGATGCACGTGGCATAAACATTTTATAACTTGGGAGAATTATTTAAATATATAATGTCGTGAACGAATTACATGTTCCTTATGCGTTCAGTAGCCCGGTCGTACCGGGTTAAAGATCAATAGACACACCACATCAACTATTTATGCACTGACGAGTGTACGCCTACACTCCGCGCTTAGGTCGTGGCCATTTCGTAAAATGATGCCAAGGATATCCGGGACATGGTCATTAACCCCCCCAAAGGCTTTAAGTAAACAAAACTGTTTAAACGGGCCGATCAAATTATTCAATTAACCACCAAACGATGGAAGATTTGATGCCCGACCAAGCGGTATTTTATATACCGTAACCCAAGCCCGTATAGGGAAAATAAGTTAAAAGTATTTACCTGAGCAAAGTATAATTCACAATAAGCAGACGCAAGTAGCTTTTACTGGTCCTCCTAATCTGGAACGAAGGTTTATAATAACCTATTTGAATCCTAACGGGTCTTTAGTTAAGCTTAAGCTTAGACCGGTTAGTTTCAAAGATATGGTTCGTACGCACGATTAAGCGAAGACCGGATAGAATGTGATTTAGACCCGACAAGTTCAGAGACTTGCTTAATATGGGTATATTATACACATTCTGGATTTTGAGATAAAACCGATAAGGTTTGACCCGTTTCGGCTAATTTATGTAAACTAGTTACATAAACCGAACCGAACGCGTAATAAGCGTAACGGGTATTCATGAGAGCCATATACAGGTTTCCTAAGTTAATATGCCTCAAATATGTTGTGACATCAGTAAGATGTCTTTTATTATGCCCGAAATGAATTTAAACACAAACTATGCCCCGTAGGGGTAGTTTGGTCATTTAAAAGGTGATAAAAGAGTTTAAGTGTTTGCCTGAGTTACAGGTCTGATGTAATCAGAAAACATACTCAATTTAATAAGTTATAACAGTAGGGTAAAGTATATATGTGAAATTTATCAATTATAACCAAACTATGCACCGTAGGGGCATTTTGGTAATTTCACATAAGCCGAAAAGCTCAAAACTGAAGTCTGAGTTTAACAACTTTTGCTTACTGTTAAAATATCATAAATTACCTAAAATATCAGTAGGTATCAACCCTTGTATGTTTAAAATAGTTCTAGTACATACTATGCGTTAAAAACGCTTAAAAAGGCGATTAGAAGCCATTTCCGGGTTCTATACATAAAGCTGATATTTTTATTATTCCAGAAGGCTTAGAATAATTTATTTACCATATGTAATCAGTAGCAAAAGGTTTGGAGTCAATTAGATATGTAAAACTCATTTTATAGCCCGTAAGGGCAAAACCGACAATTACCGGATTAAGCCTACGACTATAAGTTATGCCCAGCCTAAAATTAATTAAAAATCTTCAAAAATCCCAAAATAATATATTACATCAGTGGGTAATAAGTTTGATATCAAAAAGTAGGCTTAACTAGGCTATACGCTAATTACGCCGTTTAATTAACATAAAGCTTTCGATTTACGCTAATGAGCATAACTCTTATTCTACACCTCAAACTGATGTCAAACTTTGGGTACAAGTTTATATATTAGTAACTAAGGTTTCTACACTTTTACATTTTCAAAAATCACGTTTTAAGGTGAAAAGGGCATAATGGTCAACATATAGGCAATTAACGGAATCATGCGTATTAATTGGTTAACTAATGAACCATGGTGTATAATCACAGAGGGTTATACTAGCATGTAACCTGGTCCAAATGAAGCTCTAAGGTATTTCTAAAACATACCAAAACGGGTCAGAACTGAAGTCAAAGCTTTGCGACTTTCGGTTCCGAACCGGGTCTAAACAGTAAATTGTCGGGTTGAACATGTTTAGACATGTTCTTACACTAACTACCAAGTTATATTAATGATCAAACAGGTTGTATGTGTTCTACATTGTTAATTATGCATAAATTAGAAATTAAGCATTCTGTTGACTTTTTATTTACAAGTTTGACCCGACTTTTGACCTAGTTAGAGTGGGAATCAGGGGGAACCCTTTTAAGGGTTTATTACCCACATAATTACCAACTTATAACTACTTTCAATTCGACTAATCACTGGACCATTAGTGATTAATCGTTAAGTCAACCGTTAATTACGACGGTTTGACTTTTAAGCTAATCTAAGCAAAAACTTAACTAAGGAAGGACAAGCAAACTTACCAAGGTCCTATGAACGACCAGAGATCACTTGAGAGAAGTCTTGATGGTCTGTTAAAGGTCGGTTTAGCGCGATAACAGGCTGCTGTCTACGTATTCTGCATCTGATGGTCTGACGCGGCCCGCGTAAGACCTTAAGGTCTCTTACGGGGCCCGCCTGAGTCTCGTAATCAGATTTCACATTTTCCATTTGTTGCATACTTGTCTCTTGGCCCTTCCGAAAGGTCAACCAACATTATTACTTGCATTTTGAGCCCTCCATATATACCCACAAGGGCTTTAGGAGTTACACCCACTTTATTTGGTCCTTGATCACTTTGTTATTACCCGAAAAGTCATAACTTTCATCGTTAACGCTTTAACCCCTTGCACACGAATTTGATCATAACTTTCTCATACGATAACGAAACTTTATGAAATTTTTATCGTGCATTCTAGTGAGCATAATTAATCGTTACAAAGCTTCGGTTTTGCTAAAAGGTCACTCAGAGGTATAACTTAAACATGTTGACACATTTAACCCCTATAGTTTGTAATCTCTCACTTTCTTTCATATTTAGCTTCGTATGATCCATGATTTATTCGTTTGAAGGTATGAGCATCATGTAGGGTTAATGTACAATATATTTATTCACTGTTGACATTTAGAACTCGTATATTCACATACTTTTCATGATTGTCAACTTTAGTCCTTTCAGAACATTCTTTCACACGTTCAATCATATGACACGTGTCAACACATTATAGGACATGAATTTTTCGAGGTGTTACAGTAACTGCTTTGTGTAGTTTGAATTCGAGAAACTACTTAGTCGTAAGCGCTCCCATCTCCCCTCGACGTTCGATGTTGAAGTCGCCACCGGAAGAACTATCGCCGTGAATTCTGTTCTTCGTGATTGTACTCTTGAGCTCAACAATCACATCCTCCCAATCGACCTTATTCTGATGCAACTCGGAAGTTTTGACATCATAGCAGGCATGGACTTTCTTCGCGAAAACCATGCTGAAGTTGTGTGCTTCGATAAGATGATTCGTTTCTCGCTCGCGAATGGTGATTTATTGTGTGTCTATAGTGAAACTGCTTCGAAAGGTCTCAAACTCATGTCATGTGTCCAAGCTAGCAAGTATCTCCGAAAGGAATACAGAGCATTCTTGGCTAACATCATAGTAGCGGAGAAGGAAAAGAAAGGTAGGCCAGGAGTAAACAATGTTCTTGTGGTTCGAGAATTTCCTAACATTTTTCCTGAGGATCTTCCCGGACTACCGCCAAGTCGTGATATCGACTTTCGTATCGACCTCATTCCTGGAGCCAACCCTGTTGCCAAAGCTCCATACCGACTCGCACCGTCCGAAATGCGTGAACTCTCGAGTCAGCTTCAAGAATTACTTGAGAAAGGCTTCATTCGCCCGAGCACCTCTCCTTGGGGCGCGCCGGTCCTTTTCGTCAAAAAGAAGGATGGGTCGTTCAGGATGTGCATCGACTACCGGGAATTGAATAAGCTAACCATCAAGAACCGCCATCCCCTGCCACGCATTGACGATTTGTTTGATCAGCTACAAGGTGCTACGTGTTTCTCGAAGATCGACCTACGCTCAGGCTATCACCAGCTATGCATTCAAGAGGAGGATATACCCAAAACCGCATTTTGCACCCGTTATGGCCATTACGAATTCGCTGTTATGCCTTTCGATTTAACCAACGCACCCGCGGTTTTCATGGATCTGATGAACCGCGTGTGTAATCCATATCTCGACCGTTTCGTCATCGTGTTCATCGACGATGTCTTGATCTATTCCAAGTCGAAGGCCGAACACGCGCAACATCTACGTTTGGTTCTCGAGCTACTCCAGGGGAATCGACTCTATGCCAAGTTCTCCAAGTGTGAATTTTGGATGGAGGAGGTTTAGTTTCTGGGTCACATTGTCAATAATCAAGGTATTCACGTCGATCCCGCGAAAATTGAAGCAGTCAAGAGTTGGATTACACCCAAGAACCCTTCTGAAGTCCGTTCTTTCCTCGGATTGGCGGGCTATTATCGACGTTTTATCGAAGGATTCTCAAAGATCGTTGTGCCGCTTACCGCCCTTACGCATAAAGACAAGCCTTTTGTTTGGGGAACTGAACAAGAGTCTGCTTTCCAAACCCTAAAGCTCATGCTTTACAATGCTCATGTTCTCTCATTGCCCGACGGAAATGACGACTTCATTGTCTATTATGATGCTTCCAACCTTGGTCTTGGTTGTGTTCTCATGCAACGGGACAAGGTCATTGCTTACGCATCTCGTCAGCTCAAAATCCACGAGAAGAACTATACAACCCATGATCTCGAGCTAGGCGCAGTTGTTTTTGCGTTAAAGATTTGGCGACACTACCTGTATGGTACCAAGTGTACGATCTTCACCGATCATAGGAGCCTACAACATATCTTTGATCAGAAAGAACTTAATATGCGTCAACGCCGATGGGTAGAACTTCTCAACGATTACGACTGTGAGATTCGTTATCACCCAGGCAAAACAAATGTCGTTGCTGACGCTCTCAGCAGACGGAGTTATTTGCTCAGCATTCGTAATGTCCAAGCCCAATACGACCTCGAAACCCTCATCCGCGAAGCCCAGCATGCCTGTTTTAATGAACGCACCGTGAAGAAGAAAAGAATCTACCACGATGGAGCCCAGCTTGTGAATAAGTCAAATGGGATATTCCACTTTCTGGATCGAATTTGGATCCCTAAACGGACCAATTTACGACAGATATTGATGGACGAAGCCCACAAATCCCGGTATTCTATTCATCCTGGTGCCGATAAAATGTACTAGGATCTTCGCTACAAGTACTGGTGGCCGAGCATGAAAAGGGATATTGCTCTCTACGTTGGAAAGTGCCTGACTTGTGCAAAGGTCAAGGTTGAACACCAAAGACCCTCTGGCTTACTCGAACAACCGCTGATCCCTATATGGAAGTGGGAAGGAATAGCCATGGACTTCATAACAAAGCTTCTGCACACGTCATCAGGTCACGACAGCATCTGGGTTGTTGTTGACCGTTTGACCAAATCAGCTCACTTTTTGCCAATACGAGAAGACTACAAGGTAGAACGATTAGCCCGAATCTACACCAATGATATCATTTGTCGACATGGGACGCCTCGCGACATCATCCCTGACCGTGATGCTCGGTTTACCTCGTGACTGTGGGAAACGTTTCAAGCGGCTCTCGGTACTACGCTTAATCTGAGTACCGCATTCCACCCTCAAACCGACGGACAGACTGAAAGAACGATCCGTACTCTTGAAGACATGATCCGTTCGTGTGTCATAGACTTCGGTGGTAATTGGGATGCTTACCTGCCATTAGTCGAATTCTCATACAATAACAGCTATCATACCAGCATACAAATGGCACCATTCGAGGCTTTATACGGGAGAAAATGTCGATCGCCTATTGTGTGGCACAAGATCGGTCACTCGCAATTAACCGGTCCTGAGCTATTACAAGAAACGACTGACAATGTCCTTCAAATTCGATACAATTTGTTGAAAGCTCGAAGTCGACAGAAAAGTTACGCCGATAGACGACGCAAGCCCCTTGAATTTGACGTTGGCGATTGCGTACTCCTAAAGGTATCACCTTGGAAGGGTGTGGTCAGATTCGGCAAGAAAGGGAAACTAGCGCCTCGATATGTTGGACCTATTAAGATTCTGGAAAGGATCGGAAAAGTCTCCTACAGACTCGAACTACCGGAGGAACTTAGTAATTTCCACCCGACTTTCCATGTGTCAAACCTCCGAAAGTGCCTGGCTGAGCACGATTTAATTATACATCTCGATGACCTCCAAATAAACGAAACACTACACTTCGTGGAGAAGCCTGTCGAAATCATGGATCGCCAAACCAAGCAGGTCAGACGCTCGCGCATTCCTATCGTGAAAGTCCGATGGGAAGGCAAACGAGGCGCTGAGTTCACTTGGGAACTCGAAAGCGACATGAAGGCGAAGTACCCGCAGTTGTTTGTTACGGCTTCGGCCTAATTTCGGGACGAAATTCCCTCAACTAGGGGAGGCTGCAACACCCCGTGTTTCGGAAGTCGAAGTCAAAGTCAAAGTCAAAATTGAAGTCAAAGGAAGAAAAGATTGCTAATTGCGATCTGTCTCTCCTTGCTCAATTCCTGTTTTGACTTCTTTGACTTGTAATTATTCTATTTTATTATCACCTTAGTTGTATTATGTGGAGTATCTATTAATAATCGCATAGTAATTGCTATTTATCGCCTGATTAATCGCTTTATCGCTATCGCAATCGCACTCGCAACTCGAAATACGCATTTTGGTTACTGTTATAACTTGTGCATGTTTATTTATGTTATGTGTGGTAATCAATCGAAACG
Organism: Helianthus tuberosus; assembly: GCA_030545235.1. NCBI lineage: Eukaryota > Viridiplantae > Streptophyta > Magnoliopsida > Asterales > Asteraceae > Helianthus > Helianthus tuberosus. The sequence goes on along the minus strand of CM060354.1, from coordinate 15,730,840 downwards.
CAATCGAAACTCAATCGCAATCGAATCGCAAACGCTAAACGAATACGAAATAAGGATGCTTGTATGTTGATATAGTAGTTGGGATTAAAAGTAATTTAACTAGGAAACTCTGACGTATCAAAACGTTCGCAATCGCAATCAAAACGACAAGATTCGTCGCACCGAACACATGAATCAGGTGGCCGATCGACCAGGAGACCGGCCGATCGAACAGCCGCTCGATTGATCGACCAGCTGTCTGATCGGACTGCCTAACCGATCGACCAGCCCCTCTCCATTCCTTTCCACTTTGGGTAACCCTATAAATACCCCTTGTCACCATCATACTTTCCACTTTTGGCAACTGACGTCCGACCAGCGCTCTAACCTTGCTTTTTCTTCGATTTCTCGCAATTCCGATAAGATCTCGTCCTAAATCTTGTACTTCCTTAATCTACACGCACTCCTACACCTTTCTATCTTTTGAATCTTAACTTTTAACCGTGAAATCATCAAGATTCAAGGTATTCTAGGATGACGTCATCATGTGTTCTTGAAGAACTTCATGTTTTGGCCTCAATCCACCAAGAATAACTTGGATCTAACCGATTTGCACATAAACATACAAAGATCTTTCATAGATCTAGACATATTCACAATGAAAAAAGATTGAAAGATGGTTTTCCAACTTTCTTTCAACTCTTTTACACTCAATGCATTCAAAACCGATGGAATCGGAGCTTGTGCCGACTTGCTACTCATTCTTGTGGTTGTGTTGGCTCAAGATCTGGATTCTATCCACGAGACTACCGATTTCGGGTTAAACATAGAACACCGTCTCGAACCGTTAACTGACTGGATTTGGGTGATTCCTGTCCGATCAGGGGTACCAAGTATTGACAAGGTTTCTGTTGCTTAACATGTTATCAAAACATCTCGTTAAAATGACAAACGATCAAAACAGCCAAGTGTAAGACGAACGGAACGACCAGGACCGAATGCCGTCCGATCGGACCACCGTCCGAACGGACTGTCGACCGAACGGGTTGTCAACCAATCGACTTGCACATTGGGTCCCACACTTAACCATTTTTGCCAATATCTGAAGTCTGAATGTTGAACGAATTGTTGTCCGATCGGACTACCATCCGATCGAATTGCCATTCGAATCATGAGACATTTAAACTTCCACACTTAAACAATTTTCAACATGTTCAATGCACAAAGGATGCCACCCGATCGAACAACCATCCGATCAAGTGACAACCTGCTGTGAACTTGTTCTCGCTGAAGTGCCCAACCTATCGGATTGTCGCCCGATCGAACGGTCGTTCGATCGATCGACCGGTCGTTCGATCGATCGACCTGAAAGGTAGAGATACTTCTATCTTTTCAAAATGCTACAACGAAAACTTTAAAGGTCAAGCCATCATACACAAACACATCCTTCTCAAAGGAAGAAACAATCCACTCGAAAGGACACCCGACCGGATGACCATCCGACCGGACTGTCAACCGAATGACCGGCCGTCCGATCGGACTACCATCCGATCGAACTGCTGATCGACCCAACCTTCACTTGTTCAATTTTACGCATCGCTTATCGTTATGCTATCAATCTGTTCAGGCTAACCCTACTCTCCAGCGCTCCCTTCAATCCATCAATCGCTGTGAGTATACTCGATCCCTTTTTGCTTTACGCACTTTTGGGTGTTACATACGTTACTTATACAAAATCACATCGAACACACTACGCAATACTTTAAACGCTAACCGTTAGCGCATGTATACGTGACTTAATGAATGCTTGTTTGTTATGTTTACACATGGAATGTTGTCTACTTGCCTTAGCAATGATAGTACTATTAGTTTGGAATCAGCACCCATTCACTCGGGGGTTGTTAAGGACAAATACCTACATGGCTCACAGTGGTGAGTGTGTATCGCGAACTGCCTTGGGCAGTCAACCCGCAGTCATTGGTATCGATAGGTTCATGTCGATAACTAACATACCTCATTTCACTCTGTGTACGTGCTGGTTATGCGTAACACTTTTGAACTCTATATGCTATTATCAAACTTGTATGCTCACCTTTACACTATGTGTATTGACTTTTACTTTAACGTATGTGACAGGTGCTTAGGATGCTTATTTGCTTTCTTTGCTATGAAATCGAGGCTAGGAAAGACCTAGGTCAACAATAAACAATTGTCTGTAATAAAAATCTGAGTTTTCGGAATAGAACAATTTGACTAGATCTTTTCTGTAATAATTGTATTATCATTTATGACATGGTATGGGACGTGTTGCTTTAAATATTTGGTAAATATAGTTGTTATGGAAACTTCTGGACAATCTGTTTCGCTCAGTGCCACACCCCGATGTTTCCGCCATCGGTTGGGGTGTGATACTCATCTTGAACCCCTCTGTCGCCTGAAACGGAAAAAGTACCACCTAAGTTTATTTGTGAGCTGTCGGCGACCTAGTTCTGCAGCAACTCTGGTTCCGTGACAAAAAAAGGTTAAGGTTGTGGAAGATAAATCAATTCAAATGTGGTTTTGAAAAAATCATTTGTGAGTTTCCCGGCACAGGCAAACTTCAACCAACCAAAAAACATCACCATTTGTTAAATTGAAGGTGCCATCGACCATATCCACCAAGACGAGCTCATAACCTCTGTTTTTTTTACCGACTCTTGCATTTGGCGACTATGGAATTGCAATCGTTCCTTGTTCGTCATTCCGTCAAGAATTGACAGGTTGTGTTGAGTTTCCAGCAACAATTTAAGAGTATACGTACCTCATATGTGGTCGAAAATTATTTGGCATTGTGAATCGTTGTATTTTCAGAAGATGATGATTTGGCATTGTTAATCAAAATTGTAATACAAACATGAGGCTCAAGATCTGTATATATAAATATATATAGATGAAGGGTGGCGGCCGAAGGTGTTGGAGGGTGGTGGTCGGAGGTGGTTGAGGGTGCTGGCCGGAGGTGGTTGGTGGTGGTGGTTGGGGAGAGGTAGAGAGAGAGCTAGAGAGAGAGGGGGTTGTTGCCCTTGAGTGATCAGATTTGTTCTAATTTTTAACTTATTTTTAAAGTAATTGGTAAAAAGACTAAATTGCCCTTGAGTGATCAGATTTAACTGAAAAAACTAACTGGGTTAGGCCTAAAGGACAAAACGTGTATGATTTGAAAACATAAAGTACAAAACTCGTCAATTTTGAACATAAAGGACATCGCTTGAAAATGGGTATAAAGATAAAGGACAATCGTTGAAATTCACTCTTTAATTAATTAAACTTGAAATGTTACAACTTTAACCCCTCTCACATATTTTAATTTTAATACATTTAAAATCAAATTTAATATACATAAATTAAATTATTCGAGTTGGTTTACGAGCTCACGAGCTGATTCAGTCCTAGCTCGGGCTCGGCTGGATTACAAATCAAGTCAAGTCGGCTTTTGAATAGAGTTTTTTATAGAACAAATCACGAGAAGTGAGTTTTTTGAACCCCTAGTCGCAATTTGGTATTTGGGGGGCCTATGTCTAAAAAAAGACAAATAAAAACCCACCAATTCCGAGAAGTAACTTGACTCGAGAATGAAACGACACCAGCTAGTCTTTTTCAAGTCAACAGCCCAAAAAAAAAAGAGTAAACTGCAATTTTACCCCCTGAGGTTAGGGGTCATTGGCATGTCTACCCCCCTAAGGAAATAATTGCAATTTTACCCCCCCCCCCCACTGTTCAGTGTTATGTCGCAACCTTACCCCCTGTTAACAGTCAACGGTAGTTTGACCTTATAGGTGAGGGTATTTTGGTAATCTCACCCAATATTTATTATTATTATTATTATTATTATTATTATTGTTATTATATATATTATTGTTCATCATCATCATCAGTCTACCACACTCTCCCTCTCTCTCACAAGAACATCCACCATCGAAACACCTACCACCACCATCAGGTCCACCACTGTTGATTGATTATGAGTCGGGTTTGGTTCTTATGGTTGCTATATGTTCTGCCACGAATTTATCTCCAGGAAATATGCCACGCATACTGTAAATCAATTTCACCATTACTCAGATCCCCAATACTTCTTCCAATCGATTTCACCAAGAGTCTAACCTTAATTTACACTCAGATCCCCAATACTTCTTCCAATCGATTTCACCATATCTGATACAATTCTAACGATATCTGTCAAATGCATACAGATCTGATGTTCAACCGGTGGTTATATTTAGATGTCAAACGTTGTGGATTGAAGATGGAGTGATGGTGGGGTTGTGGCGGTGGTTCAGTGACGGGGATGTTGTGGTGGACGTTCAGTTGGGTTTATGGCTGACGATGGCGAAAGTGGAGGTGGGTGATGTCGGTGGATGGGCGAAGATGGTTGACGATGGAGGAGGTGGAGGTGGGTGACGGAGGTTGTAGAGCGAATAAGAGGTTGTACAGATAGAGAGTGAGAGAGAGGGAGAGGGGGGAAAGAGAGAGAGAGACAGGGTATAATATATATGAATCTGGGTTTTTTGAAGATTGATTATGAACAAGTCAAAGGGGATTTGTTTTGTATGAAGATTGATTATGAATCTGTGTTCATGTTCATGTGCAGATGTTTGGGGTTTAGGGTTATTAGATCTGGGTTTTTTGTGCAGATGTATGAATCTGGGTTATTAGATGTTTGGGGTTCATGTGCAGATGTATGAATCTGGGTTCAAAACATCCCCATCTGTGTTCATGTTCATGTGCAGATGTATGAAGATGTTTGGGTTATTAGATCTGGGTTTGTTTTTTGTGTGCTTCTTGGGGTTTATTAGATCTGGGTTTGTTTTTTTGTGTGCTTCTTGTGTGCTTCAAGGAAATGATGATGATGAAGAATAATGAACTGATGATGATGAACTCTTGAATTTTTATATAATTTTAATAAGACAGGGGCAAAAATGACTTTTCACACATTATAACAGTCAAAACAAACGTTGACTTAACAGAATCTGTTAACAGGGGGTAAGGTTGCGACATAACACTGAACAGTGGGGGGTAAAATTGCAATTATTTCCTTAGGGGGGGTAGACATGCCAATGACCCCTAACCTCAGGGGGTAAAATTGCAGTTTACTCAAAAAAAAATAACCATCAATTCCGTCAACAATGGAGTCATACTCCGGCTCCGGTGGTGTTCCGCCAACAATGGAGTAATCGTGACATGCATCGGCATGACTATCTTTTACGTCGCAATCCTCTACTCTCCCACATTAATCCTCCATCTCCCGCCCCCCTTTCATCTTTCAAAACCCTCATGATCCAACGGTTTTTTTATGCCAGTATCTCCACCGTCGTTTCACTTGTTTTCTGCGCCTTTATACTTCTTGAAAGTTTGTTTATTCAATTCACTGTTTGTTTATTCTCTGTCTTTACATTTTGATTGTTGGTTGCTGGTTGTTGGAGTTAGTAACTAGGGTTTAGTTGTTTGTGATTTGGGGATTTTGTATTTGTGACTAGTTACTTAATTCCTTTATGTAATATTCAGAGTTTGTTGTTTGATAAGTGATCTTTAAAAAGTTTCTATCTTGATTCTGTAACTAGGTTAGTAAACAAAGGGAATGTTAAAAAGTTTGTGAATTGATAAGTGTTGTAAGATCCAGCAAAAAAATTGTGTCTTGATTCTATAACTAGGTTAGAAACATGGGTGTTATGTTACGCTACATGGGGTGAATAAAGGAAATGTTAAATAGTTGGTGTTGGAGATTTGGAATTATGAAACATTGTTATGAGATATGTAATGATAATTATGTATAAGTAAATACTTTAATTAACTAAAATCATTAACTAGGGTTTTGTTATCTATAATTTCGTATTTTAGGTATTCTGCATTCATGACCAGTTAGTTGATTTGTTTCTGTATCCAGAGTGCTGTAGTTCTTAATTAATAGTTTACTTTCTTTAACTGGTAGAATGACTTATTTGAAAGTTAATTCCAATTCGTTCGAACGTGAAAGAATGAAGAAAGTTGAAGGGTAGGGTTAGTTTATTTAGTATGTTAATGTTAATTGGATGAATGGTTTGTTAAATTGCAAGTTTATCCAGCTGTTTAAATTCATAGGATGTACGAGTTTGAGTCAAAGAAGTTTGGAAGTCATTGATATAAATAAATTGTTAGGGTCTGTGTGCACGTTTATTGAATGAAAGAAAAGTCTTGATCTTTGTTTTGATCACAAAAATTCGATTATTTCATTCACAGGCTCCTCTTACGAAAGAGTTAGTATTTAGAGGTTGTATGATATCTTTGTTTGTATGTGGAGGATTTAAACCATATACAGTAATACTTCTCTTTCCTCTTTTTTTTTAGCCTTGGTGAGTCCTACATTTTTAAAGAATTATAAAAACGTAACTTATGTAAAGGATCTTACTCATCCTTTTTTTTTTGGCAATTTCAGTTTATTTGAAATTCCCAATTTCATGCCACTTATATTAAAATTTGAATATTCTTTATGTTTTTCTAATTATAGTTGTCATATTTATATGTGATCTACTGGTGGAACACAGGCATTTCCGAAGCAGTTTCTTCAAGATCAATGGAGTCTACGGGTCGCTCACCATTCTCCATCATTGACCTACTGGTGGAACACGCAAAAAAGGTTTCCAAGTCTAACCGTTATCGCTCACAGCCAGGGGCGGAGACAGCATTGTGGCAGCCGTAGCACGGGCTATGGCTCAAAGTCGTGTTCGCAGTGTTTCGCAGTGTTAATTTTTTGTTTTTTTTTCGATTTTATATAAAGGATACCCCTAAAAAAATACGAGGATACCCCTATAAAGGATTTTATATGAATACACCGTAATTTTTTTTTTGGATACCCCTGGTGTTAAAGTCTAGCTCCGCCACTGCTCACAGCCTTGATATTCTTTCCTGCCAAGATAGAGAACTCAAGCCAATATTTACAGCTGGCAGAGCAGGTGTTGAGGTACTAAATATACTTCGCGTTTGACATGCTCTGTTTTTTTTTTGTTTGACCTGTTGTTTGAAAAAATGTGGATCTATCTATGGTCTCTCTTTCTTGGTTTTAAAAAGCGTGCATCAGGCGCGCTTAAGCGCGAGGCGCAACAAGGCTCACACCTTGGGGCTTTTTCGCTCAGCGCCTAGAGTAATTACAAGAAGCCCCAAAAATGCGCTCTTTTTTGAGATTTTTCTGGGCTTTTTTGCCTGAGGTGCGCACCTCTTGTACCCGAGGTGTTTTTATGCATCTAACTGTTGTACCTTGGGTTTTTTGGCTTGTACATGCAGCTAAAATCATACAAAAACCTTACTTGAAGCTATATTCTGGGTAGGGAAAGCTAAAAACGTATGGGATTTATAAAAAAATATATATAATTAGCTTGCGCCTCGGGTACGAAAAGCTCGCCGCTTTTGCGCTTTACATTTCACGCCTTGGTTTTAGATCTCGTCGCTTTTGTGCGCCACTAGCTTTTTAAAACCAAGCTCTCTTTTCATGTTAGGAACAAGTAAGACAACAAGGAGAATACGAATCTCTCCACCGTGACTTGAACATTGGATTCGGTACATGGGAATTTGATCCAACAGAAATTGTATACCCGTTTCCAGAAAACGAAGGTGATATGGCAGGGTGATGAGGATATTCTTGTGCTCGTGACACTGCAACTGTATATAGCCCAACAACTTCCATGGATAAAGTATCACGAACTCACGGCTGCTGGTAGTTGGAGTTAGTAACTAGGGTTTTGTTGTTTGTGATTTGGGGATTTGTATTTGTGATTAGTTAGTTAATTCGTTTATTAATATTCAGAGTGTTGTAGAAAAGTGATCTTTAAAAAGTTTACATCTTGATTCTACTTGGCCAAAGTTAGTTCATAATGTTGTTTTTGGACTTGATTTCTAGCTTCCTATTGTCTTAAACAAACCATTGTTAAGATAATACAATAGAACTGTTATATTTGCATTATGCTTTAGGGTTTGAAGTTGATGGTTAAAACATATGGTAATGCTTTCATGTTATTTTATCGTGTTACTTGTGTTTCATTATTTCTTAACTGTGGTTGGTTAGGAAACATTTCGTCCCATTCCTGTTATTGAACAACTTATATTTAAGTGTATTAAATGTGTCATGTCATTCATGCTATTGAACTCGTCACATCTAATTGTGTTCAATGTTACATGTCATGTGATCCTCTTAGCAAACATGTATGTATTAGTGTTTAAGAAATTGACATGTTAAACTACATGTCTCATCTGGGTTCAATCCCCGTGTTAACATGGCGCGTTTTACCATCTTCGTGGCGATGGGGGTCGCATCTTCCCCACGAATTTGCGGAATGAGGTCAGCAAGCGGTGTTTCGCGTGACCCAGCTCCACGTCAGCACTCTGCAAGGCCTCACGGCAAGTATTACACATAGCCTTAGTGAGCATGTTAATGACCTACTTTTATTGAGACCAGATAATTCTTTGTGGACACATCTATCCCAGGAAAGTAACAGAGACATCTCAAATTCATAAACAACTTCAAATTAAAGTCTAAATAACATTTCATAACACAATTCAACAATATCCAACATTTTAAAAATAAACAACAATATCCAAATTAATGTCTAAATACTTTTAGAAGATAAAAATGAAGTAAAATACTAACGTCCGAAATTGCATACAGATACCACGTCTTCAATCCATTGTATTGATCAACAAATCACATCATCCATATTTGATCCTGTAATGATAAGTAATAACTAACAAATAAATTTAAATGAATGAAGACAAACATAAACAAACACATAAATTGTGAACGCAAATGGACAAACACAACAAAAGTCCACGAATAAACGAAACATGTGTTCATGTCTTTCTGTTTAATTGAATGAGCAAAAGATTTAAACTTTATTTATGGAACATGTACAAATGTCCAGTCGAACTGTTCGATGATCGGTTCGTTTACACACATAAGTGAATTACAATAATGCAAAAAAGGCTGATACTAAACATAATAAGTAGTAAAACATCGCAAATCTCCCCTTGTAACAAATCTCGAACCACACTTTGATATTTAAATAGTGACATCAAACATAATTCGTAAACCATCAAAATTTGGATTCCATGACATACATCAACACCTAGAAATTAATAATAAACAAATAAGAAGAATCAACGTAACGTTTTTAGATGAGACTGTGTAATGTTCTAATCCAAATGGAGAAATGATTGAAGAACTTAGAAAATAATAATAATAATAAAAAATTATGTAGAGTATAATCTAATAGATGATAAGATGATCATGTTGAAAGAAAAGTAAAATAAAACATTAAATACACGCATTAAGTTTACCTTGTGTATAGAGTGCCAAGTGAAGTCACCAATCATTCTTCAATATAGTCATATAGTAGTCGTTCTAGTGGTAATTCTTCCCAAGAGCTAAATTGAAAAAAAAATAGATTTCACGAACTTTTGTTAGCTATATTAATCAATACTATAAAACGGCTTTGAACTTTTGCTAGAATTTACAAACAAAATTTAGTTTGCTAGCAAATCGCATGCATAATGAAACAAATAGTGAAGTTTTGTATGTGTTATTTTTATATATCTTTCTAAAATATTATATGGAACGTAGCAAAGGTTATTGTATTGTCTAAAATTTTCTTCCATTGTAATGATATTTAAGAAAATAATAAAAAAATACTGAATTTTTTTTTTTAAATTTTCTTCCACTGTAATGATATTTAATAAATAATAAAAAAAAATACAGAAATCAAAAGCAACGTCCAAGCAAAATCAAATACTTTAATTTCTTGTTTTCTAAATAAGAAAATTTCACTATTGTTTTTTTTTTAAAGAACGTGAGACTTATGTAGTAAAAAGGTTAGGAAAAAAAAAAGAATAAAGGACATAAATCTTACTATGGAGCTTCAATACTTAGATTTGGAATGTGAGAAATTTTAGGCCAATCTTCACCCGTGATTGTTTTACACCTTTTACGTAGATGTTTACAACTTCTTATCTTAAGTTTGTTTAGATTCTTGAAACTCTGAATCTCATCCGGTAGAGAAAGTAATCCATCACAATATTTAATTTCCATCTCTCTGATGCTTGGAAGATTACACGGTAAAGAAATTAATTTGTTACATCTTCTCAATTCTAAATCCTCCAGTTTTGGAAGATTATCTGGTAAAGAAATTAATTTCTCACATTTATATAATTCTAAATCCTCCAGTTTTGGAAGATTATCTGGTAAAGAAATTAATTCCATACACCTGAAGATCTTTAATCTTTGTAAACAAATAAACATATTGGTGTTATCTATTGACATGTTTACATCATCATCATGAAAACACTTCAAAGAATCCATGAACACCAACTCAATAACCCTAAGACTGGGGAGTCTCCCAAGTGGTGGAAGACGTTCACAGTTCTTACATCGAAAGAAAACAATTTCAACCAAACTCCTTAAATTGTCCATCCAACTTGGAGAAATGGTCTTTCCCATGTACTTACGCATTTCCAATATCTCTAAAGATGGATTTGGCTCTAATCCCTCAAGAACCTCTTCGATGTATGGAAACATTTCTGGTGTATATAATTCTTCTGTATCACTGTCCGAATCACAATCTGACCACTTTAACACCAAAATCGACAGATTCTTTTTGCATTTGAGATTGGCACTCTTGGCCTCACTTAAACCTCCAACATTCGTAAGTCCTTCTATCCTCAACTTCCCCTCAAGAAGATTTAAATCCCCAAATTCACTTATTTTGGCCTCTCTCTCCTTACCAACAGGAAACCATGGAAGCATTCGAAGACTAGTTAGTTTCCCGATTCCAAACGGAAAATGTCGGAGTGAATTACAATCATTGATGTCCAAACGTTGAAGGCTAATCATGTCTTTTAGGCCGTCAGGTAAAACTTCTATTCCTGAGAATGATAAGGTCAAGTATTTCAGATATCTGAGCTTGCAAATCGATTCAGGCAGTTTACGCAATCTCCTACAATAACATAAAATCAACGCTTGCAAGTTTTGGAGATACATAATCGAATCAGGTAAAACTTCTATATCTGAATTTGATAACTTCAAGTATCTCAGATGTTTGAGTTTACTAATTGATTCTGGTAATGTCCTTAACTTTCTAACAGCCAAGTGTAATACCCTTACATAAATGTGGTTGAAAAGTTGACTAATGCAGCCTTCATCCCCCTCCCCGAACATGAATATCGACCTTAATGATGTTAGCTTTCCGAAATCCTCAGATGATAAAATTAACTTTTCATCCGGACATGACGAGCTCAAATGAAGCACCTCATTTGGGATTCCATCCTTGTTACAAGCAGGCTCTATAACTAAACAATCATGTCTCATTACATGGCGTGCCATGTCATGCACTAGATCATGCATTTTACATCTACCCTTCTCAACCTGGAAGAGGGATTTCCAAACCAAACAATTAAAACTTTCTTCTCCAATCACATACAAGTTGTCTGTTTCTTCTCTGGGCGGAATGAAACCGTTTGCTACCCACAACGAAATTAGCTCATCTTTTTTTAGTTCATGGCCTTTAGGAAACAAACAAAAATAAGAAAAACATCTCTTTAAATGTGGAACCAAGTTATCATAACTTAACTTCAAAGCAGGCAAGACATTATTTTCTTGTAAGTTCCATATGTTACTGTCTTTCACACGTTGCCAGTCGTTGCTACTACTTTTTGACCACATTAAGCTACCCAAAGTCTTCACCGCCAAAGGCAGCCCCTTACATTTCACAACTATTTCCCTTCCAATAGGCTCTAGCTTATGTACGTCATCCCCCACTCTTCCTTGTGCAAATGCATGCTTCTTAAATAATAACCATGAGTTCTCTTCTGATAAACATCCCAATTGATGTCTTAGCTCGCCAACCTTAGCCATCATTCGACAAGTTCTCTCTGACCGTGTTGTTATCACAGCAATACTTCCTTCTGCCCCACAACTTAATGTTCCACTTATAATTTCCCACTTTTCCTTTTCATTCTCTTCAGCCCAAACATCATCTAGTACGATTAAGAATTTCCTTCCCGTTAACTTGTTTTGGAGGTCTTCTTGCAACGTATCCAGCTGTGTAAGTGTACACCCAGATTTATCTACGGACTCGATGATTTTCTTTATAATCTCGTTAACTTGGAAGTTTTCAGAGACATACACCCAACATCGTAAGTCGAAATATTGATCAACACTCGTATGATTATAGACTAATTGAGCAAGAGTAGTCTTTCCCATGCCTCCCATACCCCATATACCATACACCCGAATCTCACCATTCTCATATTTTCCTATATCTTTGTTGCATATCGTTCTAGTTACCATCTCCACCTCTTCATTTCTTCCTAAAATTTTTGAAGAATCAAGTATAAGCGAGCTAGTTTCCCTATTCGGCATCTCACCTTCAACTCCCACATCTACATGACTTGTGTCAGTAGAGGTCAAGTTTAACTCAAATCTCCTGGATGCTATGTCATCCAGTATTGTTCTTATGGCTTTAACTTTGTGAGCAGACCTAACTCGAAACTTAAATTTGGAGAATGAGGCTCTTACCTTGTATTTGATTCCTCTTTCGATGTCTATCTCTTTGTGTAGACTTCGTAGCAAAGCTTCAGTTGAGATATCATCCAGCACATTTTCTACCTTCAAGGATGCAGATCTAAGACGCTGAAGCCATAACTCTACAGCCTTTTCCTTGATGTGTTTCTCTTCTGCATCTTCAAGAACAGCCTGGATCTCCTCAAAATCTTTCTTCAGACGCAAAATATCGCCCTTGAACCCCCGAAATAGAGCAAACTCTTTGATAAGTTGAGAAGTGAGTCTCCCCAACACATCCTTCACAAGAGCCGAAACAGCTGCATCTCCCATGATTAATACTTCAGAATATTAGAAACAGAGAAAGATCGATGGTGATCCAAGAATTGAAGTTAAAGCTTGAAAACCAAAGCAAGAAAGTGAAGAAAAAGTGAATGCAATTCAACAACTGCAGTCCATATAATTGATAGCTTTTTATAAAGACATGCCAACCCACAATTAGACACTATTATATTATAAAAGAAGAGAACTTATAGGTTCTTTTTTTCCCACTAGCCAATTCTACATTTGTTATTGTTTTCCTTTGTTTTATGCTGCAATTATAGATGATAGAAAGAATATTATATCACAAATCAGATGATGGTCCCTTGGTCCACTTTGCATACCTGATTCCACTATCACATTTTCATTATTATACTTATAACACCTACCACACCATCACACTCCATTACACCACCACAATCATTAACCCACACCCAATCATAACCCTTGAATCAAGTTCCACGACCGTGATATACATCATGGTATTTCTCTTCACCATCGTGAAACGCCCACTTGCGGCGGTGTTTCACATTCATCACCCGTGATGGGGGTTTCACGGGGGTGCCCTGACCACCCTTAGAAAAAACTATATGTATCTTAATAGCCATAATTGCTCCTTACAGAACGTATTTTATAGTAATGTAGATAAATAAAAATAAATAAAATCTATGGTATATTGTGTGTTCAGTTAACAGTTTGGAAGAAAGAAAACCTATGGTTATCACTCTCAGTATTTCATTTGTAAACAAATAACTGAATCAAACTAGAGCTGAACTTTGAAATCTGCATTCAGTTTTCGGTTCGGGTTTGACCCAACCTTGGTCATCTTCTATTTCACGAAATATAATTATGGGATGTTCATGGTTCGGGTTTGACCCAACCTTGGTCATCTTCAGATGAAAATCCTATTTAATATTGTTCAAGTGGGAACAAGATATAAATTAGTGGTTTTGCGTAGTTTGACTTATTAAAGTCAAAGATATGAATTGACGATCAATTAACCAACAACTATGATGGAAAAATTCCAATTGAGTATGAAATGGTTTAAGAAGCTAAAATACCTTTACTTGGTGAATAGGACCCTGGAAATTGGTGTTAAAAAGTATCAATGGGCCAAACGGGTCGACAAGTGGAAAAGTATCAAAAAGTGATTTTTAAACATTGAAATATTTGAGATATACAATTTAGGAAGGTGTACTTTAGTTTGAATTAGAAGAACTGGTACTAAAATGGTGAAATGGATGTTTTACGTTAATAATCTATATATTTAAACCAATTTTTTTCCCATTTGTGAGGCAATGTGATGCGGGCCCAAGTGTGAAGGAGCGGACTATCTTGTATTTGGAGGCCCAAGTTCGTGTAACAAAAGGGCTTCACTAAAATGGCTCTAACTTGGGCTACGGGGGTCCGTTTTGGGTGTGTGACCAGGCGAAACGAACGTGAGAACAAACTCATGGATCATTTTGCTTTTAGATGAAAATGACAACAAAATTGAAACCACAATTACCCAGATTCAAAATATTTGAGTTTTGGACTAAAGTGGTAAAAGTGACCAAACTCATGGACCATTTTGACAGTTTACTCTTATCAAAATTACTCTACAAGTGTATCAAAATTACTCTGCATCAAAATTACTGTACAAGTGTGTCAAAATTACTCTACAAGTTTATCAAATAACATACAATTCAAAGTTACTCTACAAAATCATTTGTAGATTAATTATGATACTCTACAAAATTACCTTACAAGATCAAAATTACCATACAAGATCATTTGTAGAGTAATTAAGATACTCTACAAAATTAATGTAGAAGATCAAAATGTTGGGATTGAACCCTATCAGAGGAACAGATAATTAAAGCCAAAACTGGATCAGAGCAGTGGATCCAGAATAAGCAGATGTTTACATACAAATCTCTCCCCTTGAAAGTGGTTTCATATCTGCTGACCTCCTATCTGCTGATCTTACTAAGTGCTGACCTACAACTGCTGCCTTGCATCTACTGCCAATGTCAAAGACTGATGGAAGACCAAAGCTCTGCTGATTCAATCTACTGCCTTGAGTCTAGTACTGCTGATCCGGACAAGCACTGCTGGGTTCACAGCAGTGGAAGGATGCAGCAGCTGTTTAAGTGTCTCTTATGTAATGATATGTAACAGCAGTAGTTAGTACATCAGTGTTTGTATAGATCAGAGGTTAGAGTTTGTTAGGAGGTTAGATGTCACTTTCATGGTGACGTCAGCTAAGATGCTCAGTGGTTTGCAAGTGCCTATAAATAGTTCAGTACTTTGTACTGTTCTATTAGCTCTTTTGCATCATCGTCTTCTTTGCACGAACAAACAACTGAGCTCTGGCTGAGGGGGAGTTTGCATTCATTCATCAATCATTGTAATCGTTATTGAAATAAATTCAATCTTCCGATTCATTGTGTAAAGATGTTTGATCAAAGTATTACTCTCGTTTGATTGTATGCAAAGTTTGTTTTCATCATAATTCCGCTGCACACTCATCCATTTTCATTTTAATTACAAACACAAAATACAATCAAAAACAAACTCAGATCCAACAATTGGTATCAGAGCCTGGACAGTCAGATTTGATTTAACAATCATTTTGACGTAAATAGTTCAGCTCATAACAGTTGATACTGATCGTTTGTTCGTTTGTTGAAAAACAGAGCAAGGATTAATCACCATTAAAGTTGATTTCTCAGTGTCTATAAAACAACAAGAATGACGTCACAATCTCAGGATGATAAAAACAATATCGGCTCGCTTTTTAAACCACCTATGCTAAAAAGAAATGAGTACAACATCTGGCAGAGGAGGATGGGTCACATCCTCGCTCAACAAAGCACAGGTTGTTGGAGGTCTGTCATCTATGGTCCCTATGTTCCCACAGTGCCAAGCGCTGAAGATGCTAAAAAGTTCGTTCCAAAACCAGTTGAAAATTATACCGAAACCGATTATCAAAAGTTCGAACTAGATGCTAAAGCTTTTAGCATCATAGCATCAGCGCTGCCCAATGAGATATATGCTGGACTGTTACACTGTAACAGTGCCAAAGAGTTATGGGACGCACTTAAGGAACAATTTGGGGGAACCGAAGAAGTCATAGAAAACAATAGGGAAATCTTGAACCAACAGTATGAAACATTTTGTTACGTTAAAGGTGAATCACTAACGCAACAATTTGAGCGTTTCAGTTGTCTCATCAGTGAACTGAGGCTTGTTAACACCACTTTTACAAACTCAACTCAAAATAGCAGGTTCCTCAAGTCACTGCCAGAAAAATGGGACACCATAGCTTTTGTCACCCGAAACTCACCTGAGTTCAAGGATCTGACCTTGACCCAACTCCACGGTCGACTCCTGACCTACGAAAGGGAGTTGAACCCGAAAAGGAGGTTGCAAGAGTCAGGAAAAGTTACTGATGATTACACTTTCGGTAACACTGCTCTTCTGGGTCAAGAAGAATCTGGGAGCAGTGGTAAGGATCAGGGTTATGATCACTTCATTGACATAACTGCTGGTGCAAATTTTAACAACCCTGATCCTCACTCTGCTAGTTATGCATTCACTGCAAACGAAAACCAGATGTCAGACAATTTATGCTTTGAACTCAATGATTTGCAACATTTTGATCCCACTGACTTAGAGGAAATGGACATCCTGCACCAACTGGCTTTGCTAAGTGTTAGAACTAGCAAATTTTACAAAAGAACAGGGCGAAAATTCCCAAGTTTGCATGGGAATCTAAGGGTTGGGTTGGATAAATCGAAAATCAAGTGCTACAAGTGTAATAGGTTGGGACATTTCGCTAGGGAATGTAGGAGTCAAACTACTGGTCCCATAATTACACATCCTAGCTCAAATCCTAGACCTCAAAACCAAAGCACTGTGCACTATGCCCAGTATGCCCCAGCAGCTCAAGTGAACACTGCTCACTATGCTGATGCCCCTGTGCCACTGCACTATGTCCAAACTACTGTTCCACAGATCCAATATGTTCAAACCCCGGTTCCCCAGGCACAAGTGCAGCCTGCACCTCAAACCACTGCTCCAGCAGCAGTACAACCAGATCAACAAAGTTTTTTCACTCAAGGGTTTGTTGACTGGAGCAGTATGCCTGAAGACCTTAGTGATGAAAATTTTGCACTCTATGATTCTAATGATTCTTCTCATAATGAGTTTTGTTTGATGGCATTAGAGTCAATACAGGAGGAGGTTGAAACTGAAGAGGAACAGCTGAGTATTGACACAGTGGATGAGGTGACTGAAGCAGTGGTTACTGCTGTGGCTGGTGAACTACTGTTGGGAGAAAGTTCAGGTACCCTGATTGAACCAATGACAGATCCATGGTCCGAAGAGGACAAAGAAGAAGAGAAGGAAGAAAAGGCTGGTGAAAAGAAGGTAAAAGCTGATGATGAAGAAGATCATCAATGTGATTGTGCAATGATGGCAGCTGCCAAGGTATCTCCTCAAGTTCTTGAAAAACTGTGTTCTGACAATTGCATAATTGCTTTTGCAAACATCAAAGAGGTGAATGAAAACCTTCGGGATAAAATCTTAACTGATGAAGTTAAATTTGAAAAGTCTCTAAAAGAACTTAAAAACAAATTGACTAAAAAGGATAAAGAGATCAGATGTCTAAAAGAAGAGCAAAGCATAACCAAAACCCAACTTCAAACTATGGTAGAAAAATACCAAGTTTGCAAAAAGGAGTTGGAATCCACTCAGATTACTTGTGAAAGATGGGTGGAATCCTGCAGAGGATATGAGGTGATGCTTGCTAAACAGATTGAAAGCAATGTGAAATTTGGGGTTGGTTATAGAAAATATGATGATGAACATATTGCTTTTGAAAAATCTGTCCAAACCACTGATGTAACCACTGAGCTCATCCCCACAAACAAGAATGGCCAAGAAGTGAAAATCACTGACAAACTTGGTAACAAAATCACACTTAACAGACCAATGGGATCCTCCACTTTCAAGGAGCTTGAAGATCATCAGTTTAAACCAAAATGGTCTGATGAGTGTGATATTCTTGAAAATTTCAAGCCAATGGACTTTACATCAACTGATGGTGTTAAAGCTCCAAAAGCTAAAGTCATACCTCTCAAGGACATCCCAGCAGTGGTTAAAACCTCTGCTGCAAAGGAGTCTGAAAAGAGAAAGAAGAAAGAAAAAATTGATAACTTGTTTTGTGAATTCTGTGAGAAAAGGAATCATCTAACAAAAGATTGTTTCCACTTAAAAGCTTATGATTTAAACAGAACAAGTGTCATTGTTTCAGCAGAAAGTTGCATTGTTTGTGGTAAAACAAACCACAAAACTCAAGCATGTGTGTATCTCAAAAACTTTGATGTGAAAAAGAATGAGTACATGGCTAAAACATCCTTGAGTCCATCATCATCATCATCATCTGTCAAATTCACCAAGAAACAACCACTGTTCGTGCCAGTTCAAACAGCTGTCACAAAACAGCTGAACCAAACATCTGTCAAAAGAGATGTTCAGGTTACTGATGCACCCCCTGCTAATCAATTCAGAAAAGGCAAGGAAAAACAGTCTTACCAAAGGATTCCACACGTTTATGAGGCCTACAAAAGGCCCTCTAAACCCAGAGTGAACAGGCATCCTTTTGGTTACCAGCAGGTGATTGGTCAGGACCCACAACAGTGGTTAGAGAAACACTGTCCTAAAACAGTCCAAACCCCTGACCTAACCACTGTCCATCATTCTGCATCCATCCCAGACACTGTTGAGACCCCATCCAAAGCCCTGCTGGCTTTGGAGACCCTAATGAACTAATCCTTTTACTTCATGTGCAGGGAGCTTCTGCATGCTTTGATAGTCTTTGGTATGTAGATAGTGGAGGCTCCAGGCACATGACAGGATGTAAAGCCCTCCTCAAAGACTTTAAAATCCATGGAGGGGGTGATATATCCTTTGGGAATAATAGTAAAGGAAAAGTTCTGGGGTCTGGTACAGTGCAATCTGGAAATATAAAATATAAAATTTGAAAATGTCAATCTGATAGACAATCTAAAATTCAACCTTTTGAGTGTATCACAAATGAGTGACAAAGGGTTTGGGTCATTCTTCACAAAAGATTGTTGTAGGATTGTTGGACCAGAAATGGTCAAAAAGATTGAAGCAATAATCAACACTGGTCAAACTAAACTTGTTGCTCAAAGAAGTGGCAATGTTTATGTTGTTGACATGTCAAAAGAGTGTCCCAGAGCTGATGCATGTCTGTTCTCAGCTACCTCTAACAAAGAGACAGAACTTTGGCACAGAAGGCTGGGGCACACAAATCTTAAGACAATCACTGAAATTTCAAAAAAATGGTTTGGTGAGAGGCCTACCACAAAAATTGTTTTCATGTCCTGAACATTGCATTTCCTGTTTAAAAGGAAAACTGCATAAAAGTTCTTACAAGTCCATTGAAGAGTCCAAAACAACCCAGTGTTTGCAAATGCTACACATGGATTTGTTTGGCCCAGTTCAAGTCATGAGCCTCAAGAAGAAAAGATATTGTTTGGTTATTGTTGATGACTTTTCTAGGTTTACATGGACTTTCTTTTTACACTCAAAAGATGAGACTGCAGGCATTTTGCAAGACTTTGTGACACAGGTTGAAAAGCAATTTGACCTTCCAGTGAAAAGCTTCAGGAGTGACAATGGCACAGAATTCAAAAATAAGGAGTTGGATGCCTTCTATGTGAAGAAAGGGATTGTAAGGCAGTACAGCATCCCTAGAACACCAGAGCAGAATGGGGTAGTTGAAAGAAAGAACAGAACTTTGATTGAGGCTGCCAGAACTATGCTTGCAGATTCAGGTTTGCCATTAACTTTCTGGGCAGAGGCAGTAAACACTGCTTGCTATGTCCAGAACAGAGTTTTAATAAACCCCAGGCACAAAAAAAACTGCTTATGAAATTCTGTATAAAATCAAACCACTGATCTCATATTTCAAAGTGTTTGGCTGCCCATGCTTTATTTTGAACTTAAAAGATTCCATCTCAAAATTTGCAGCCAAAATTGATTATGGTTATCATCTGGGATACTCAACCACTGCCAAGGCCTACAAAGTGTTCAATACACGGACCAAGGCAGTGGAGGAGACTTTGAATGTTAAGTTCAATGAACTTTCATCAATGAAAATTCCAGCAAATCCTGCAGATCTGTTTGATCTTGAAAAATTCACTTTTGAAAATACTGCTGTCAAGACTAACAGTGCAGGTCCATCAGAGGATACAACACCAGACTATGGGTATGAAATCATCATCCCTCAAAGGTCTGCCACAAAGGGAAAAGCACCAGCTGTTCAAAACAGTTGTCAAAGCTCAACCACTGCTACCTCAACAGTTGTTGACCAAAGTAGCCCATCCACCACTGCTTCCACATCCTCAAACACTGCTGACAAAAGTCCTCAAACAGTGGATAAAAGTCGGCAGTTGTCCACTTCATTACCTCCTATTCCACCACCTTTTGAAGCCACTGCTGGATCATCAAAGTCCCCAGCAGTGGCTAGCTCAGATGATACACATTTGCAGCCTTCACCAACAAATGCCATCATACCATACCAAGGAGATTTAATCTTCTTGAGATCTCATCCACCTGATCAAATCATTGGCAACATAAATGAAGGGGTGCTCACAAGAAGCCAAACCCAAAACATTTGTCTTTTTGCTGGTTTTCTATCACTCCATCAGCCAGTCAAGTACCAAGAGGCACTAAAAGACAATAGCTGGGTAGAAGCCACGCAAGAGGAGCTCCAACAGTTTAAAAGACAACAAGTATGGGAGCTTGTACCACTGCCAGAAGCGGTTAGTCCCATTGGCACAAAGTGGGTCTTCAAGAACAAAACTGATGAAAGGGGTATTGTTGTCAAGAATAAAGCCAGGCTTGTGGTTCAAGGTTACAGACAGGAAGAGGGTATTGATTATGATGAAACATTTGCCCCTGTTGCAAGATTGGAAGCCATTAGACTGTTCCTGGCCTTTGCTGTCAACCACAATATGAAGGTGTTTCAAATGGATATCAAAAGTGCTTTCCTCTATGGTACAATTCAAGAAGAGGTGTATGTTTGTCAACCTCCAGGTTTTGAGGATCCATTTTATCCAGATCATGTCTACAGGCTAAACAAAGCCTTGTATGGCTTGAAACAAGCACCAAGGGCCTGGTATGAAACTCTTTCCAACTTCCTACTCTCAAATGGTTTCAAAAGAGGTACCATTGATAAAACACTGTTTTTAAAATGGAGAGGGAAGGATTTAATGATTGTCCAGATTTATGTGGATGATATTATTTTTGGAAGCACATGTAACTCAATGTGTGAAGAGTTTAGAGAACTCATGACAGCTGAGTTTGAAATGAGTGCAATGGGTGAGCTGCAATGCTTTCTTGGTCTCCAAGTTCAGCAATTGCAAAATGGAACTTTCATTCATCAAAGCAAATATGCTAAAGAACTTTTGACCAAATTTGATATGAATGATTGTAAACCATGCAGCACACCCATGGCAACAAATAAGCTGGTCGTGTCTGATGAAAAAGATGAGCTGATCGACCAAACACTTTATAGAAGCATGATTGAGTCTTTATTGTACCTAACTGCATCTAGACCAGACATCATGTTTGCAACATGTGTCTGTGCAAGAAGTCAATCAGCTCCCAGAAAATCAAATCTCATTGCTGTAAAAAGGATATTCAGATACATAAAAGGTGCTCCCACACTTGGTATCTGGTATCCAGCTAATGGGAATATCAAGCTTTCAGGCTTTTCAGATAGTGACTTTGCTGGATGTAACACCACAAGGAAGTCCACATCAGGAGGGTGCCAGTTTCTAGGTGATTGCTTGGTTTCTTGGCAAAGCAAAAAGCAAGCAGCAGTTTCAACATCCACTGCTGAGGCTGAATACATTGCTGCTGCAAGCTGTACAGCCCAACTCCTGTGGCTTCAAAATCAGTTGCTGGATTTTGGTATCACTGCCTTAAAGACACCACTCATGTTGGACAGCCAGGCAGCAGAAAATATCATCAAAAATCCAGTTTCCCATTCAACCACCAAACACATCGACATCAGACATCACTTTGTGAGGGATTGCTATGAAAAAGGTTTGATTTCTCTGCATCATGTCCCAACTAAAGACCAGTTGGCAGATGTGCTCACAAAAGCACTTGATACAGCCACTTTTGAAAGCTTGGTCTCTAGAATTGGGATGCTAAACATGGAATAACAAGCAAAATCTTGTTTTTCTATGCATAAAAGCATCAAAATGTTTTCAGAAAATTAAAAATCCATCCTTAAAAATAGCTAAAAATGAAATTTTCATTAAAATCCTTAAAAGTCTGCCATTAACCACTGATTGTTCAAAAGTCTGCTCTACTTCAAAAGCCTGTCCACTGCTGAAAGTCAACCCCTGTTCTCTCATTCCTTGATAAACTCTGTTGTTCAAAAGCAGTGTTTTATCCACTTATATGCTATCCACTGATAGTGAAAATCATCCACTGCTCTACTACCACTGCTTTCATCAGTCACTTTCATAAAAGTACTGTCCTTCACTTTCACCAGGGGTTGTCACGTGGGCAGTACATAGTGGTCAGACCTTTTGTAACGACTGCCACGTCAGCATTCACTTCCTTCCTTATAAAATCCCCCACTCACCACCAAAACAGGGTTTTACTGTCGAATTGAATTCTTAAAAATTATCTTCTCAAAGCAGTTTTTCATCTCATCTCTTCACAAATTTCTTCGATCATCATCTTCAAAATGACAAAATCGAAGTCATCGTCAAAACCCTCATCCAAATCTTCATCGAAAACAGCCTCTCAAAAGGCAATTTCCACTGAAATTCCATATAAACCATCCCACAATCTCCTGGGTCTTCTCACAAAACCAGGAACCACCAATGTTTTCGATTCCATCATTGACACCATGGCAAAATCAAAGTACAAAACTTTGTTCACCATCAATGCACCAATCTATTTGGCGACCCAAAGAGAGTTTTGGAAGAATGCAACCCTTGAAAAACAAGGAGACATTGCAACCACCATACACTCTTCTATAAAGGGTAAAGCTGTCCAAATCACGCCACAATCCATTTCAGAGGTCTTTCAACTCGATGATCAAGAAGGTAAAATTTCTTTTACTAAAACCGAGTTGCAAACTGACTTCATTGAAAGAGGGTATGAAGCCACAATGATGAAGAAACTTACCTTACAAAAAGGTTATTTTCCTTCTGCAACCAGATTCTTATTTCATACCCTCCTACTATGTGTTTCAAACAAAACCACTTCTTTCAATGAAATCCCTTTAAAGATTCAAAATCTGGGATATGCAATTCTTCAAGAAGAAAATTTTAACTATTCTCGGGAAATTTTTAAAGATTTGGTTAATAATGTTGAAACAAAATCATTCTTACTGTTTCCAAGGTTTTTAAGTTACTATTTTGCAAAGAAATTCAGTAAGGATGATTTAGCTGCAATAAACCAAGGTGATTCTACTCAAATAAACAGTTTAACAACTGAAACTTTTTCAAGAATGTTAACACCTTGCAAAACACAAGCAGAGGTGCCTGAGCAGATTTTAGCAGTTACAACTGCTCCTCAGGTATCTGCTGCTGAGCCCACTGCTCAAGGTGATCAAAGCAGCCGACCAACTGTTTTGAAACCCACACCTACAATTCACAAAAAGCCACACAAAAAGAAAAATCAAAAACCCCCCAAACCAATCAAAAAGGCAACTCTGGAGGATGAGATACCAGAGCAAATGCCTATGACAACACAAAAGTCACAAGAAACCACTGCTGCTTCTTCCTCACAGCAGTTGGTACAAATATCTCAACCCATAACCGAAACTCCTCCTGCTTCTTCACAAAAAGAACAGGTTGTACAAATAGGGTCTCCACATCATGATGCTCTGGAAACACTTGTTTCTATCATCCACAGCTCAATACCCGGGGAAAATCCACTTTCTACACCACCCATCACATCCCCAATTCCCCCACCAACTAAACTGCTGTTGGATACAATTGATTTGAACCAGGCACTAACCAGTCCTTCTCAATCACCTATCAATGAGAATACACCTCAACAACTGACTGGGTCTGATGAATCAATCTTTGCTAACCCACCAACACAACCTGAGGAGGTTACACCCCTTGAGTTCCAAGTAACTCTTGGTGGTAGTCCAAGTGAAGCAGCCACTACAACTGTTGAACCCACTGGTTTACAGTTGGACAGTGGTTACATTAATAAGACTTCCTTGGAGGCAATTCCTTACATAGCACCTCTGCCAATCACCAGTGGATTTATTTATCCTACTGGCAACATCAAAAGGTTGTCAAGTGTTGAAGGAAGAAGACCCCAGTGCCAAGAAAAAGGGGCATCAGTGGTTAATGTTTGGAGTATACTCCCTACATCTACCACTGATAAAACCACTGCTAGTGGGAAATCAGATGATCCCATTAACTTGGGTGATGGTTTAAAGTACCAGAAATTGACGGATCGTATTGAAAAGCTTGATAACTCTGTTACAGAACTCAAAGATATGCTACAACAGGTGTTACAGGTATAAAAGGTACAATCAACTGATGTTCCATCTCAAGCACCTGCTCCACAAAAGGCAGCTGCTACAAATGAGCTCTGGAATTTGTTTCAACCTTTTCTCCATCAACAAGCAAAATTAGCAGATCAGCAACATGAAAAACATGTCCAACAGCTGAGAAATGCAATGGAGTCAAGGTTCAAGAACACTCAGGCTGATCTAAAGGCTCTCAAAACTCAGATCTTGCACACCACTGGCACTACTCCTCCAAAAGTTCGCTTCATTTATCAACTCCCAGAAGATAATGCCAAAAAGGGGGAGAAAATTCAGGAGTGGAAAAAGAAGGGAATAGAGGATGGTCTCTACATTGAACCAGAAAATGCAAACATGACCAAACAAATCCCTTTGCCAGATGGAAGCAAGAAAATTGATGTGACCACAAATGCACTGGCAGAAGCAGTTGCAAGTGTAAAAAGGGATAGAGAGGCCAAAAGGAAAGCCAGGGTGGATTATCCGGATCAGGGTACTTCAGGATCAAAAGATGATGAAACTCTTGTTGATGAAAAGAAGAAGCCTACAAGAAGAGTAAGGCTACCCAAATCCATTCCAACCAGACGTTCAAAGTCTGTTCCAAAACCACCACCTAAAACAGCTGTTGTAACTCCTGTTGTATCCACTACTGTTGGTACTTCAGTGGTTTCAACATCTGCTCCCACTTCAACACACACCACTTCAACACACACTACATCCACTACTTTACCACCATTACCACCAAAAACAAAATCACCTCCTGCCAAAAAGCAGAAGACAGTAGTTGTTACAACATCTGCTGTAATGACAATAGTGGTTGGAACACCAGTTGTTTCAACAACTGTTAGTCAATCACAAACCACTGCCACTACATCCACCACCACTATTTCATCCAAAACATCATCAGCCTCTCCTCAAACAAAGAGGAGACGGCTAATTCTCAAAGATGATGACTCTTCACCACCACAACCATCTTCAAAATCTTTAGCTCTTGTCACAATACCAAAACTTGTTCCTCTCTCTTCAGTTCAAATGTACAAGCCCTTACCTCCTGCAGGTGTTCAATTTCCTCTTGAACTAGCAGCTGTTAGAGAAGAAATAAAATCCTTTTACTATGAGGATGACCCTGCCAAAAGGAGTTTTCCATCAATAAAAGGATATCCCTGGCCTAAAAATGTTGATGAATATTTGAAAATCAAAGCCAAGCAAGCAGAGGATATCTCAAAAAGAAATACAAAAGAGAAATCTGACAAAGAAATTTCAAGAAATCTTCAATATCTGCTCACACAGGTCAGATCCCTAGAACAATTTGCAAAAAATGTCAGTCAAAAAATTTCAGAAAGAGCAGCTAAAACTTTGAAGAAAGACTACATTGAAAGCATCATGGCTCACAAGAAGTACAAAGGAGAGAAATACATGTACAAAGAGTGGACTATTCCTGAGCTTGAAAATGAAGCTGCAAGAATTCAAGACATGATAAAAAGGAAAGTCACTCACACTCCTCCTGTCTGGGCAAAGTTTAGAAAGAATGTACCTGACAAACAGGTAGAACTGAAAAGAATGAAAGAAGAACTGGTTGCTGCTGAATATGGAAACAAAAGACAAGTTGCTAGATGGAAAGAAGATGTGGTCAGGATCACCTACAAAAGGTTGGAGGAACTAAGAAAGAAAGATCCAAATGTTCCTCAAAAGTCTGATTATCCTGAAGCAGAGGTTTCAAAAAGACCAACAAAGCTGCAGATTAGGAGAGCCACTGCTCCAACTGGTGCTGCCATCTATAAAAGAAGGGCACACAAACAGTTGAGAGGTGAAACCATCCAAGAGATGATAAAAGGAGATGACCTTGTAAAAGAAGGCATAAAGAAAATGATCATAGAAACTCTTGGTTTGGATCAAACTGCAAGTACTGCTCAGCCAGTTATGAACAGGCCAGCCTCACCAAATACTTCTGCAAATAAACATCTCCCAAGAAACCCACCAGGCTCAAAAATACAAAAGTGGGAAACTGACAAACAGACCTGTGTATTGACTTTGCTCAGGTCTGGTGGAGAAGTGGAGAAAATATCAAGGGAACAAGTTCTTGGCCTGAGTCTTGAAGATTTGCAGGATCTCCTTGATCTTCCACTTAGCAGGGATGATGAAGACACAGATGCCCTAGAATTTGAACTACAATTCAAAGGTCAGATAAGGGAACTGTTAATGAGGCAATAAAGATTTCCACAATAATGAAGAGTTTTGGCATTATCTGTTCCAGGGGGAGATTGTTGGGATTGAACCCTATCAGAGGAACAGATAATTAAAGCCAAAACTGGATCAGAGCAGTGGATCCAGAATAAGCAGATGTTTACATACAAATCTCTCCCCTTGAAAGTGGTTTCATATCTGCTGACCTCCTATCTGCTGATCTTACTAAGTGCTGACCTACAACTGTTGCCTTGCATCTACTGCCAATGTCAAAGACTGATGGAAGACCAAAGCTCTGCTGATTCAATCTACTGCCTTGAGTCTAGTACTGCTGATCCGGACAAGCACTGCTGGGTTCACAGCAGTGGAAGGATGCAGCAGCTGTTTAAGTGTCTCTTATGTAATGATATGTAACAGCAGTAGTTAGTACATCAGTGTTTGTATAGATCAGAGGTTAGAGTTTGTTAGGAGGTTAGATGTCACTTTCATGGTGACGTCAGCTAAGATGCTCAGTGGTTTGCAAGTGCCTATAAATAGTTCAGTACTTTGTACCGTTCTATTAGCTCTTTTGCATCATCGTCTTCTTTGCACGAACAAACAAATGAGCTCTGGCTGAGGGGGAGTTTGCATTCATTCATCAATCATTGTAATCGTTATTGAAATAAATTCAATCTTCCGATTCATTGTGTAAAGATGTTTGATCAAAGTATTACTCTCGTTTGATTGTATGCAAAGTTTGTTTTCATCATAATTCCGCTGCACACTCATCCATTTTCATTTTAATTACAAACACAAAATACAATCAAAAACAAACTCAGATCCAACACAAAATTACCCTAAAAGAACATTTTATAAAATTAATCTATAAGATCAAAATTACTCTACAAGATCATTTGTAGAGTAATTTTGATAATTACTCTACGAGTAAATAATTACGAAAATGGCACCGCATTTTTTTTTGCTTTTTTATGTCTTTCGTAAGTTTTATACGATAAGGCACTTTACACGTGAACTTAACTTCATATATTAATATATTTGTATATTACCCTATTAATTATTAATTAATGCTGATTTGACCAATCTTCTTTAACATAAATGCTATTTAAAAAGTTTTGGTTAGGGTGTAAGGGGCACTCCTCTAAGTGGGGAGTGACCTCTCTTACCCACAGCCAATCAGCACGCGCCACGTTAACTCACCACTTAATTCCCCCCACACCCTCAATTTGATGGTGGCACTCCTCTATTGGGGGACTTGTTTTTTTATTTTTTTAATTAAGTTGAAAAAATCAAAAAGAAAATAAAGGAAAATACTTGATTGGTTGAATCAATGGTGGGCCACCCTCTCCCTCTCTCCCTTCATGCGGTGAACACCCACTGCTCCCCACTCCCCGCTTAGCCTCCCCGAGGGGTCGGCGGCGGCGTTCCCGCTCGGGGACTCGCCTCACCGAACCCCTCCCCGCAAAGCGCTCCGTTCACCCTTAGAATTCCTTTTACTCAATTTAATTTGATGGATAGGATTATATTTAATTCCATTTAATTTGATTAATGGTTGGTTTTCTTTCGGTTTCACACGAGACAAAATTGTAATTTCTAGTCTTTAAAATTAAGAGGTTAAACTATTAAATTAAAAATTTATAATATTATATAGACACACATAACATCTAGTTACTCATTGAGGCAAAAAGTAAATTTATATCCATTTTAAGACACCTAAAAGTAGGGCTGCAAACGAACCGAACGAACACGAACAAGGCTTTGTTCATGTTCGTTGTTAAGAAATATATGTGTTCGCGAACCGTTCACGAACACTTATCGAACGAGATTTTATGTTCGTGTTCGTTTGTTAAGGAAATGAACGTGTTCGTGTTCGTTTGTTTTTGTTTGTTAATTTTAGGCAACGAACGTTGACGAACACAAATGAGCACAAACTAATGTTCATGAACACAAATGGAAACAAATGAACACAAACAATCGTTCATAAACATAATATATAATACACTGACACTTATTAGATATTTAATTTGTTGGAATTTTGAAGTATTTAAATAAATATAAAAACTAAAAACACTAACGAACTATCGAACACAAACGAACACGTTACCGAACGTTCACGAACATAAACGAACGAACACGATCCCTATTCATGTTTGTTCATTTAACTAAACGAACGAAATTTCTTGTTCGTGTTTTTTTGTTTAATAAACGAACAAACACAAACGAACTTCCCGCCGAACGGTTCACGAACTGTTCACTGAACGTTTGGTTCGTTTGCAGCCCTACCTAAAAGGGTTTAAATGAAAGTGAAATTACACTTCCGTCCTTCTATTTTGTGAATGAACTTAGTAGGATAAAAACACATTTTGTCTCATATCACTTGCCCAAAAATAAAAAAACATTGCCAAAGATGACCCTATAGATAGAGAAGATTAACTCAATAAATTTCCATAGCGGCTTTGTTTTGTTGCGTCGATGGACCATCTGCGTGTTTGGTTTTATTTTTTCTTTGGTTCATAGGCTGGTTCAAAAATGAACTAAACCGGAAATTTTGATTTTGGTTATGATTATGGTTTAAAATTGAATGGAATCGCCTTATGCACACTCTTAAAATCATCTGCATCACACCAGCCCCACTCTAGTAAACAAAAACATATTACAAATACTTCATACTTCTTATAAGGCCCTAAACGGCTAAACCTCAAGATCAAAACTGACAACTTAAACAAATATAGTATTATTAATCGATATTACATGTCAAATCAAGCCAATTACAGAAACCTAATATTTAGGATAAAAAACGGATGAAAAATAGACACCAAAGTTCTATAATTTGTTGTCACTACCCTAAGTTAGAGGTGCACAAACCAGTTAATTTTTATAACCGATTTAGACGGTTAATTTCAATATTTTGTTTTAATCGATTATTGCTTTAACTGATTTGGTTAATCACTTTAACCGATTCGGTTAATAACGGTCTGGTTAACCTGTTTAAAAAACCCGGTTAATAGCCGGTTCCAATCCTAAATCTCTATAACCGGTTACTAACAAACAGTTATAATTAACCACTAACCGGTTTCGGTTAAGAAACCGGGTCTTTTGCCCACCTCTACCCTAAGTTGAAGGAATGTGGGCCTGATTCAATCTGCTGAAAGGCATTTTTCATAAACCTAATTGAGTTGGTTAACTTTGGTCAAAACGGGTTTGAGAAGAAACGGGTTCATGTCGCTAACTGGTTTGGATAAAAAATATTGGAATCATTTTCAAATCAATTTAGGTTTGGGGAATTGGCCTATAATAATCTTAACTAGACGTCGTTGGCCATTGTCAGTCCCACCTTTGAATATTACTCATGCCAGTCCCACATTTCACTTATTTTTCTTCCATCGGTTCTCGGTTAAAAAAACTTAGCGGAGTTAAGTTTTTTTTTTCTGAATTACAAGCTGACGTTTTAGGGCTTTTGATCAGAACGAAGATACGAATCGAATGATGTAAAATTTACCTTGAAATTGTGTTCCAAACGATGAAAACGGTGCTTCAATTCGGGTGTTTAAACTTCCAATTAACAAAAATCAAGTCGTTTGGAGCACAATTTCAAGGTAAGTTTTACATCATTCGACTCGTATCCTCGTTCTGATCAAAAGCCCTAAAACATCAGCTTGTAATTCAGAAAAAAAAAAAAAAAAAAAAAAAAACTTAACGTAACTCCATTAAGTTTTTTTAACTGAGTACTGGTGGAGGATAAATAAGTGAAAGGTGAGACTGACATGGAGAATATTCAAAGGTGAGACTGCCAATGGCCACTGATGTCTAGTTGGGATTATTACAGATCAATTCCCCATTATTTTTTGGTTGGATTGAAACCGGTTTGGTAGTTCAAATTGGTTCGTAAATCCAAACCAGTTTTTCTTTATGAGTTAAATGCCATTTTAGTCCCTGTGGTTTGGACTATTTTGGCAGTTTAGTCCAAAGGTTTCATTTTTAACCTGTGGGTCCAAAAAGGTTTCACAGTTGCCATTTTAGTCCACTGGGTTAACTTCATCTATTTTTTATGTTAACGAGAAGGTCAATTCGGTAATTTTGTATGTAATTCTGTTAACTAAAAGGGCAATTCAGCCATATAAAATGACCGAATTGGTCTTCTCGTTAACAGAAAAAATGGGTGGAGTTAACCCAGTGGACTAAAATGGCAACGGTGAAACTTTTTTGGACCCACAGGTTAAAAATGAAACCTTTGAACTAAACTGGCAAAATGGCCAAAACCACAGGGACTAAAATGGCATTTAACTCTTTCTTTATTATTTTTTTTATTTATTATTATTATTTTTTTTTTTGTCCATCTGTACTTCCAGGCTTCCAGCCTCCAGGAAGCTTTTCATGGGTAGCTAGTAGCCCAATACATAAGCCCACATTAGAATTAGATTCAAAATGGGGTAGAATCAGATTGGATCAAAATATTGTATTATTATGGTTATATGTATTTTGAGATCACTAGATTTATTTTTACTGAACTTAACAAAAGATTTAATTGACCAACAGTGAAAACACCCTTAAAATTTCGCAAGAAAAAATTCCCTTGTAACAACCTATCAAAATAGTGTGATTTTGTTATTTTACAAGAATGTCAGGTACAGGTTAGAAATACCCGATTTTTTTTAAACTCGGTTTCAGGTTTTCTTTCAAACAGAATATTATAACCCCCCCCCCCCCCCCACCCTTGTGGGCCTCCAATGTATTATAGACAAAATATAATGCAAATGTACTAGCGATATGACCTTATCGAGAAAAGTTGAATTCCTAGATGACACTTTACATATGTTATGTTTTAACGATCACATACGTTATCTTTTAACAATTAGTATTTCAAATAAAACGAACCAAAGGGTTTTCAACATGGTAGTACCAAAGAGTGTAGTAAGGTGTTGCTCCCAACTGATGTTGGTTCTAATTTTGTAGTGGACATTGCTTTAACATTTAAAAGTAGAGTTTGTGAATCTGTGAGTTTGCGGTTCTAAAAATGAATCTCAAATACTACGAAAAAAAACATAATTACAATGGAATCACCTCATGGTTGATGGTCATGCCTGAGAATTTAAGCGTCCTAGGCAAGTAGAATATATGGTGCCCTAAAATCGCCTTATGTTCCGTAATTAATATTAATAAATGTTGGTTCAAAAAAAAAAGAGGACTGAATTGCCACACAACAGTTTTGAACTCAAGACTTCTAAACAGAGATGTGGAACTGCAACCAGTTAGGATAACTTGCTATTTATACCACAAGCTGCTAATAATCATTATAACTCTTTAATTCACACACATATATAAAAAAATAAAACAATGCATAACTCTTTAATTCACATACATATATAAAAAAATTTAAATATTTGCTATTGATACCATGGGCCGGTCCTAATTTAATACTTAACTAAATTAAATTATTTCAATAATATTTCATTTATTATAATCTGAACTAAATGCAATATGTTCCTTGGACATAATACTCTCCTATGAACCAAAACACTCATACAAGGAATCATACCCATTCTCTTATTCTCATACCCTTCGGCCATACACCACCAAACTAACTAAATCTACATATTCAACACTCAAATTCTAAATCATATAATTTTCTGACACCTTAGGATTCCAGCAGCACCTCCATAACACACCAACCTCTCACTGCCTTTATTCATGTTCCATCTTACATGATGCATCGCGACGATTTTTGGAGGGTAAACGTCGGTTTCCTCGTTCGTTTCTTCGACCTTATTGTCGTCATCAATGCACACTAGTGCTTGACTCGTTTGGTTATCGATTTGGGCTTCCCGTGAAGTGTCGTTATTGTTCTTCTGCGTATTCACCAACGGGTCTCCTGAACTCGGGTGATGACACGTACATGTATGTGACTATAATGTGTATTGTCTTCGGGGTGTTTGGATGTGCGTTATAAAACTGGCTTTGTGAAATTGATAATCATTAGGCTGCAAACGAATTAAGCGTTCAGTAAACAATTTGTGAACCGTTCGGCGAGAAGTTTGTTTGTGTACGTTCGTTTAATAAATGAACGAACACGAACATGAATTTTCGTTCGTTTGATTAAAAATGAATGAACATGAACACAGGCCGTGTTTGTTTATGTTTGATAGTTCATTAGTGTTTTAGTTTTTATATTTTATTTATATAATTCAACATTCCGACAAATAAAATATTTAATAAGTATCAGTGTATTGTATTATTCTGTTCATGAACGCTTGTTTGTGTTCTCGTTTATTTCCATTTTTGTTCATGAACATTAATTGTGTTCATGAACGTTCGTTACCGAAAAATTATCAAACGGACACAAACGAACACGAACATGTTCATTTCCTAAACGAACAAACACGAACATAAAATCTCGTTTGGTAAGTGTTCATGAACAGTTCGTGAACACATATATACTTTCTAAACAAACGAACACGAACAAGGTCTTGTTTGATTGAACGGGTGACCGGGTGTTTGGATGTGCTTATGCTTTATAGATATTAGATAATAAGAATAACTTCATATATATACACCCACAAAACTTGATATAATATCATGTATACCTAAAAAATCATAATATAAAATATACGTATATTTTAATTTTGTGACATTAATACCCTTTCTTAAAACTTGTATGAGGACATTAGTATATTTTACAAGTTCGGAAGTATAAATAAGAGTAAAGTACACGGATGGTCCCTGTGGTTAACCAAAATTTGGGATTTGGTCTCTATCTTTTCAAAAGTACACGGATGGTCCCTGTGGTTTGCACTTTGTAACGCATTTAGTCCCCAACTATTAAATCTAAAGGTTTCAGCATATCCAAGTTAGGGACTAAATACGTTACAAAGTGCAAACCATAGGGACTATCCATGTACTTTTGAAAAAGGTCTGGGACTAAATGAGTGTCTGTGTACTTTTGGAAATCTAGAGACCAAATCCAAAATTTTGGTCAACCACAGGACCATCCGTGTACTTAACTCTATAAATAGGGAAAATCACGAATTGCATCTAAGGTAGACGCAATCCCTGAAATCTATGCAATCTTTGCGCCTGGCAAAGACTCATACTCTTCGGCCAATAGAAACTTGACACGTGTCATCATCCTTAGTTTTTTTTTTTCTTTTTTTTTTACTTTTCCACCACAATTTTTAAACGAGCATAACTTTTTCATAATATTTTTTTAAAAAGTTTACACCAAATGAAAGAGAATTTTATTATCTTTAAATTGGTGTATTTTTTTATAACAAAAAATCTATCGTATGAAAAAGTTACGCTCGTTTAAAAATCGTGGTCGAAAAGAAAAAAAAGTAGGCGCGAAAACCCATAGTACAATCTCAGACGCAAACTTTGAATCTCAGACGCAAACTCTACCTTAGACGCAATAGTCAAGGATTGAGGCTATCTTAGACGCAAAAGTAGGCGCGAAAACCCATGTTCATTTTCGTAATTTTGACTGGTCAATGTCCATTTTCGTGATTTTCCCCAATAAATAACTAGTATCAAATAGTACACCCAAACACCAACTTATGTGTGTGCATTTGCGTGCACGTGTATACACAAACAAAGAGAAGAACCTGAGGATGGTTTGGGTGGCGTTTGGAATTTTGAGATTTGGCCCTTGGCTCTCTTTTCTTGATTTGACCTAGACTTAACGCCACGACTCGTTTTGGGGGTATCGCCCCACTCGGTGGAAGATCTCTTCATCGGAATGGGGACGTCTGGCAACGGAGATAAAACAGTAAGACTCGAATCTTCTTCCTCCGTTAGGGACCCACAAAGATAATGCGGTTCACGGTTTCTGTGCGGATCTTTCTCCACTGCTTTTGTTGTAAGCTGATCAATTTTATAAAACATAAGTGTCAATTCTCTTTATCAGAATAACAATATGCAAGTGAAAAGATAATTAAATGATAATCTAAAAAACACACCTGGAAATTAATAACTTTACCATCTGAACAGCAATATGCAACCATGCCTGGAATCATTTTAAATATGCTATTTATATTATATACTCTAGATGGGGAAGGTTCATTGGGGAACACTAAAAAAGTGGGGAACAGCAGGGAACCGGCTCAAACGAACTCCGATTGGACTCATTCCAGCGGCGTTGGAACCGGCTCGTCGAACCCTAACTAAGATCTCTTAACCTTAAACCCTAAATCCTAACTCCTAAACTCTAAACCCTAAAGCTAAAAAATAAGGCTAAAACCTAAGCTAAACCGTAAAATCTAAACTATAAACCCTAAAGGCTAAACCTAAACCTAAACCCTAAAGCTAAACCCTAAACCCTAAATCTAAACTCTAAACCCTAAAGCTAAACCCTAAGGCTAAACCCTAAAGCTAAACCCTAAAAGCCGAACCCTAATATATTTAGGGTTTAGGGGTTATGATTTAGGGTTTAGGGTTAAAAGATCCTAGTTAGGGTTCGACGAGACGGTTCCAACGCCGCTGGAATGAGTCCAATCGGAGTTCGTTTGAGTCGGTTCCCCACTGTTCCCCACTTTTTTAGTGTTCCCCAATGAACCTCACACTACTCTAGATATGCTATTTGTCAACATCAAACACCTTTAGCCGCTCAACTGTAAAAAATAAACGAATTTAGCCCCTCAACTTTAATAATGACATGTTTAACCCCTCAACTTTAATATTGACATGTTTAGACCCTTAACTAAAACAACTTTAGCCCCTTAGCTTCAATAATCACATGTTTAGCCCCTCAACTTTGATACGTACATGTTTAGCCCCTTAACTAAAACAACTTTAGCCCCTCAACTTTTATAAAATAAACAACTTAAGTAATGACATGTTTAGCCCCTCAACTTTAATAATACATGTTTAGTCCCTTAACTAAAACAACTTTAGCCCCTCAGCTTCAATAATGACATGTTTATCCCCTTAACTAAAACATCAAACAACTTTAACTCTCGCAATTTGCTTATTTTTATTTACGTTTCACACCCGCTGTGGAGTGCGGGTGGTAACCCACTAGCTAACTATAAATCCATATTGCACTAATGAATAATGATATAAATTTTAGAGGTTGCAAAACGAGCGGGTCAGATGGGTTGGGTACAAGTTAAAAAGATAAACTTGAACCATTTTTCTAGCAATTTTTTTTTATCATGCACCTATTTTGGCTTGTTATCAAACTAATACTACTCAAACTGTCAGGTTTTCATATATATAGGGGAAGGTTTAAATGAGAAAGCTAAATATTGTGAGAACCGTGAGAACTAATGAAAAAACCGCGAGAACTTGGTCAAAAACAATTTAAATTCAAACTTTTTTTTACACTTATCATTACTATTTCAATACAATGTTAGAAATTTAATTTACACGTTTAAATTTACGTGAATCTGTTATATTTACACGTGTAAAAAATCTAATAAGAGTGATTTTGAGAGGAGAAATGAATATTTGATGTTGTATTTTAATAGCAATGAGGGTTGTATTAAAAAAAAATTGGTTTTGATTGGTTTTCTTATTTGTTCTCACGGTTATCGCATTATTTAGCGTTCTCAATATAACCCTCCCCTATATCCCATTGAGTATAAAGAAAATTACCTGTTAAACTCGACACTTGAACACTCCAAATTGAAGACGACGAACAATAATAACTATACGATCCATGTAGTTGTTTTTTATCACACTGCATGCCAGTAACAGGGACATCAGATGCAGCTTTTAATAAGCTGATTATTTTTATTTCCCCGTCATCAAAAGATAAAACAACACATCTGCAAACAAAATAAATATATAATAAAAATACAAAAGGGTATACAGATAAGTAATAATAACTGAGGTAACATAAAAGTAATACAAAATTATAAGGTCCCACGGTACCTTGGATCTGGCAGCCATTCTAAACTATTTACGACCTTTTGATACGGTATATCCCAAAGAGGGTGAAATGGATCACTGCAACGAAGGTTTAAAACTGAAATTAGTCGCTTTTAAAATATAATACGCATTCAGTAGAATGTTTGCATACTAACCGTATATCCCAAAACTTTAAACCTTTATGACTGCCAGTAGCAATTATATTTGCACTCTCAGGATCACTGCAGATATTAACATTAACAAGAGATTATAAAGGAAAGTGTTAAAAAAACAATACAAGTGCACTTTTTAAATAGAAACATGACTTTTCTCTTTTCCATGAAAAATTTCCGGAAATAACCTTATTTAGTTAGAAAAAACAACTATTAAATATGCATGAATTTATGTTTTTTTTTGTTTACTAACCTGGCGAGTGGAGCCCACGTAAGTGCCCTTATAGGAACAGTATCTGCACTGAAGCAAAGCAAAGGTCTAGTATCTGCAAACAAAATGCATGAAATGAAAATCAACTAATCTAATACATATGCCAAAATTTTCAAAACAAAAGGTAAAAGCCTAAAATTTACCTTTAGATGAACTACTAGCAGAGAACTTCCACAGGGCAACCTAAATGTATATAGATATCTAAGTGAGTGATTTATATACACGTCATTTTGAAACATATATATAAGTTTATAATTATATTTACAAGTTTACCACTCCATCATGACAACCGGCCAGAATGAGATCATGAGGAGCTGATGTTGACCACTCCAATGTTAGAGGAATGCTGTATAAAAAAACAAAATATTCCCAAAAACAAAGTTAAACGCAAAATACGTATATAAATGAAGAAAATGGTGGTAACACTAATGAAAGTTACCTTTGCCTATCACCGCATTTCAACATTGAACATAAGAAAACCGGCTTCAACTTGAGGAAACGAGGATCGTTACCTTCTTTTTGACAAGAAAATATAGCTTTTGTAACACGAGGAAGAGGTACCTCCCACCTGCATTATGGTAATAAAGAAGAGATATATAAAAAAAGAGAGTAAAATGCCATTTTCGTCCCTGAGGTTAGGCCAGTTTTGCGACTTTCGTTTAAAAGTTTGTTTTTTCGTATTTGGATCCAAAAAGTTTAAACTCTTGCCATTTTCATCCAGCTCGTTAACTCCATCTATTTTTCTCTGTTAAGCCAAGGGTATTTTGGTTTTTTTTGTTAACTTAAAGGGCAATTTCGGTTTTTTACACTTTATGTACAAGCATTTAGTATAATGTCCAAGTATTCAAAATACCCTTACTAAATAAAAAAGACGAAAATACCCGACTTATCAGAGAAAAATGGATGGAGTTAACGGGCTGGATGAAAACGGCAAGATGTCAAGCCTTTGGGATCCAGATGCGGAAAAACAAACCTTTGGACGAAAGTCGCAAACGTAGCCAAACCTTAGGGACGATTGGACGAAAACGACATTTTACTCTAAAAATAAAAATAATATAACTAATCACACATTGATTAATATATAAAGTAATCTCACACTTCAAGAGCCCCATTCCCAAGCAAAACCGCAAGATATCCCATTACGTGTTTCGAAACATGATGGAAATCAGACGGCCGCCATTTCACATCCCACACAACTTTTCCATTATGGGCCAGGCCCATTACAAGTCTCGGCAAAACATCATCTTCGTCAATGGGACTTTCACGACTTTGTGATATTATAGGTGGGTCAACACCCTTTGTTTCACTCTCACTCTCTGTTTGACAATTTGTTGACTTTGACTTTGACTTTGAGGGTGTCCTTGTTGACTTTGACTTTGAGGGTGTCCTTGTTGATTTTGGTGACTGGTCTTTACAGTGTTTTTTCGGCCTTCGAGTATAGACGTTAGTAACCTCTTTGGTGACTTGCGCTTTCGCAAGGATTCCGGGGGTCAAAAGGGTAAAATTGTCAGGAAATTTAACGGCAAGAGGCTCCGGGCTCGTTTTCGGTGAGTTAGACGTAGATTTCGTAAGCAGTTGCATATTATTATTACCATCGTCAAATTTGTTCGATGATTCTTTTATCGGTTTCTTTCTAGGTCTTCCTCTTGGCTTCGGTGACTTCTGAGTTTTGAACTTTTCATCGGTTTCCGTTTCGGAAAATAACTGAAGTAAATTATTTCGACTTTTCGGAGATTGATCACCGTGATCCGTTTCTTTTCGAGGAGTCTTTCTCGGTCTCCCTCTTGGTCTCGTTGACTTCGTGGGGTCAGTAATTGTGGAAGATTTTCGTTTCTTGACTTTGACCAACGGAGTCTCACCTTCTTGACTTTGACCCGTATTCAACACACACCATATTTGGATCAGACCTCTTCCGGTAAGTGGGGCACCGATCTTGTGATATGTAGACTCTGGAGGATGAGCAGAAACCGCTATGAACTAGAATAAATATACAAAATAAATAAATGAAGGAAATAAATAAATAAGATGTTTGTTTCGTTTTTTCTAAAAGGAGAGGGCATTTATGTAAATATGTACCTCAACGTTAGTGTCGAACGTAGAACTTTGATGAACTCCGGGACACCAATCCAAAGCCCAAACAGGCCCGCCAACATACATTACAAAATCTTTGCTGCAACAAGATGTTATAAGATAATATATATATATATGTGTGTATATATATATATATATTAATAACAAACCTCAATGGTGACGAAATATCGTTTCCACTTGGGATATCCTGCATCAATAAAAGACGCAATCTAATAAGGCATCTTTTGAGTGAAACTTCACGTATAAATATATTATCGTTGTGCGAACTAAAATGCCTTTTTCGTCCCGGAGGTTTGGCCACTTTTGCGATTTTCGTCTAAAGGTTTGTTTTTCCGCATCTGGATCCAAAAGGTTTGAAATCTTGCTATTTTCATCCGGCTCATTAACTCCATCAAATTTTCTTCGTTAGGTCAAGGGTATTTCCGTCTTTTTTTGCTAACTTAAAGGGCAATTCGGTTATTTTCAGAGGTATTCAGTCTTTTTACATAGAGTGAAAAAGACCAAATTGCCCTTTAAGTTAGCAAAAAAGACAAAAATACATCTGACTTAACGGAGTAAAATGGATGGAGTTAATGAGCCGGATAAAAATGGCAAGATTTCAAACCTTTTGGATCCAGATGCGAAAAAACAAACCTTTGAACGAAAGTCACCAAACTGGCCAAACCTCAGGTCGAAAAAGGCATATTACTCGAACTAAAACATTCAAATAATTAAATCTACTTGCACCTTGGGAACAACTGCTGAAGAAAACTGCGGCAGGTTGACCTTAGTTGTGACATTTTTCTCCCTAGAAGTTTCCTTTTCGCAAGCAAACCGTATATCCCGAGGTTGATAACAAAAATATCTCCATTGTCTGCAAAAGTTGATTAAGCATATTGCTAGTGAAGATACATTCATACGAAAGAAAAACTTTACAAGCGTACCTTAAGAAAGTAACGGAAGCGGATAATCGATGAATCTCAGTTTGTTCATGCTCGAATTCTGATTCGCCAGAGAGCGTTGCGATTTTATCCATCGCTTTGAAGTGATTTTCGACTGATTGATCGAACTTTGAAACCCTAATTCCAGGTGGAAGAGCTTCATCGTCACGTTCATCACCGCCAAACACTGGATTCAAACGTTAGAGTGTATTTCTTCGTGGAATAAAGAAAATTAAAAAAAAAGGAGTAAAATGTCATTTTCGTCCCTGAAATTTGGCCATCGTCCAAAGGTTTGTTTCTCCGCATCTGGATCCAAAATATTTGAAATCTTGTCATTTTCATCCGGCTTGTTAACTCCATCCATTTTTCTCCGTTAAGTAAGGGGTAGTTTCGTCTTTTTTGTTAACAGGGCAATTTGACGAAAAAATACCTCTTACTTAAGGGAGAAAAATGGATGAAGTTAACGAGCCGGATGAAGATGGCAAGATTTTAACCTTTTGGATCCAGATGCGGAAAAACAAACCTTTGAACGAAAGTCGCAAAACTAGCCAAACCACGGGGATGAAAATGGCATTTTACTCTAATAAAGATAAACACTTGAATTATGTATACCTCGTTTGGGATTTGACGGCAAGTTTGACGGAGCTTTTCTTTTTCCCTCATTTGCATGAGTTTTTTGCGAGTTCGTTGTTTGCACTTCAACTGCTTTATCACCATCCAAGTTATGTACATGCGACCCACTAGGCTTTTCTTTTGTTTTTTGAGATTTTTCGTCCAAAATCCCTTGCATAAGAAGCTTGACATCCGCCGGTACCTTCACGCAGCTTGCAACGTTACCTTTCACTCCGGCAAGGTGTTGCTTCATTCGATTAATCCCGCCACCACGAAAGCCTTTTTGACAAAACGTACAAACAACAACCTTTTTTCCGGTTTCATCTTGAGTTTCACTGACATATTTCCAAGCTGTATCTGTTTTTGAACGGTGATTTGATTGAACGGAAAGAGGTGTTTCTGCTAGTGTCGAAACAACAATTTCCATACCCTACAAATAAGATGAAACAAGAGACATCAAAGTCAATGAACGATTAAACCACACATACATGTTAAAAAAACAACAATCAAAATTCAAACAAGTTTCAACAGAAACCTTAAATGGCAACTACAAATTTACAATCTATCTATATACTATACGCCAAAATCGATAAGGCTACACATTGTGAGTTAACACCCCACGCCACATCACCCATTTCCGGCACCAAACACCGTCACGAGGGCGAAATGTTTTTTTTTTTAATTTGAGCCAATCACCACCTAACACATCACCCATATTTTTAGTTAAACCACTACACTCTGATAAAAGTGTAGTCGTAGTTATAGCCTCATTCCCTACATGACAGCAAGTTTTGCACTTTTTAGTTAACCCACAACACATAGTCTAATCAGTGGCGGATCTAGGGCTTTTTGTGCAAGGGGAACCGAGTGCACGAGGTGGCATTATACGTGGGCTGAGTAACGGGTCAAAACAGTTCGTGTCAAAAACGGGTCAGATGAAAAATCATGGAATATATAGTTCAAATAAGTAGCCTCAACTCAACCCTCAAGATTCAAGAATCAAAAAATATTGTTAACCACACATTCAAGTATTCCACATTTCAACATCAAAAGACCTAAGAATTATAAGCAAATTATGTTGACTTTAGTCTTTAAACATCCAATTTGGAGCCCTAAAATCCAATTTATACAAAATTAGGGCTAAAATACAAATTCATAACATAGTTTTTACGGAACACAAGTTTATTATTAGGAGTGGCAAAATGGGTGGGTTGGGTAGGTTTGGGTAATGGGTTAGGATGGGCATGGGTTAAGATGGGTTTAGGTTAGAATGGGTTTATTAAGAAATGGGTTAGGATGGGTTTAGGTCAATATGGGTTTTTGTCAAGATTGATTTGGGCAGAATAGGCTAAAAAAATAAATAAATCAAAAAATTTTAAAAAAAAATATAAAAAATATAAAAAAAATTTAAAAATAAAAAAAATTAAAAAAGAAAATCAAAAAAATAATAATAAAATTGTAAAAAATAAAAAAAAAACATCTAAACCAAAACAATTCCTGTTACGTCGATCTTTATAGCAACAAGTTACACGTGCAAGACGTTCTAAGAGCATATAAACTTGTTTGGTTTAAAATATGGTATCTGTAACACCCAAACTGGACTCAAAACTTCAATCAAACTTAATATTGCAAAAGAAAATGGTCAATGGGAAAAGATGTAAAGCTAAAGAGTTTAAAAGCAAGCAATGAGTAAACTTTACGGCCAGAAATAGTCAAATTAACAT
The DNA here is from genome assembly GCA_030545235.1 of Helianthus tuberosus. Classification (NCBI taxonomy): domain Eukaryota; kingdom Viridiplantae; phylum Streptophyta; class Magnoliopsida; order Asterales; family Asteraceae; genus Helianthus; species Helianthus tuberosus. The sequence goes on along the minus strand of CM060354.1, from coordinate 15,688,588 downwards.
GTTAAGACCTGAGACAAAAACAGATACCGTGTTCCACAATATAAAAAATCTTTCGACATACATAACTATAATGAAAAATAATTATGTCATGAACTAAACCACATTAGCATATAACATCTTCAAACTTTTATCTTGTCACGGATCACAGTAGCCAATGCAGTTCCAGTACTAACAAAAACCGGATTAAGAACAAGAAAATACACTGGACATATAAATATTTACCAGCAAAGGAACAAAAAGGTACATAGTATTTAACAAAGCTAAAAAAAACTTGTCATCATCAACAAAACTGTAATCCAACCTTTAGGAATTACCGAATTAGCCAATGTTCCCGAGTCTCATTTAACAGGGGGAGGGGAGGGGTAGGAAAATTTTCTCTCCTAATCTCTCCAATTTGGGAGGATGAATATATGGTCATATTTTCTTCCCTTTTCCCTCCCCTCCCCCTGTTAAATGAAACTCGGGAACATGGTTTTTCATATTTTCATCTCTTTTCCCTCCCCTCCTGTTATGTTAAATGAGACTCGGGAACATACACAATTCAAAAACATCTAAAAGTCAATTTAACAAAATGACGATAACAGAACAAAAATTCTTCCAATTAAACTCTAACAAATGAACCATTAACTCACCGAAAGCCTCAATCAGATCATGAATTGCAGAGATCGAAATTAAGGGGTTTGGTGGCTGTAATCACTGGTTCCACGAAGTCTGATGCGTTTAGGGTTGAATCACGAAGATAGTAACGAATTCTTGTAAACAATGATTCAATGATTCGATCATGATGGTGATTTAGGGTTGAATCCACTAAGTCTGATGCGTTTTAGGGTAAATCAAACAGAAAAATCAAGACTTGCAAATAACAACATATTCATGAACTTAGGAATTACCGAATTAGAGTTACCTGTTCAATTGAGGGTTGAATTACGCTTTTGACAGAGGGTTTGACTGTTTCAGGACTCTCGTTTGAAGTGATTGATCAGAGTCAGATGGTGATTTCTTGTAAAAAAAGATTGGGGTTTTGTTTGTGGTGGGATTCGAACCCTAACACATCATAAAGTATTTATAGGATTGAGTAAATTACATGAATAGGCTTCCGATTCTAAGCTCTCCAAAAAGCTCGTGGCTCGGAACTGGCTCGGCTCGGTTAGAAAGTGAGTATAGCTCGGCTAGTTACGAGTCGGATTGGCTTGGTTTGGCTCGCTTGGTAGCTCAGCTCGGATTATTTTACTTTTAATATATTATATTTTTATGCCCCCGTCGTGTAGCTCAGTTGGTTGATTTGCCTCTCACATGTTGGGCCTGGGGCGGCCTGGTGTGGGCCGGTTAGCGTGTCCGGACATACACGTTTTTTGCACAATATATTCTATTTTTATATACATTATAATATTTAAAAAATGATTATTATTTACATGTATTTAGGAGTGAAATTTGATATCTATCACATATTTGAAGGTTGATTACCATGCTAATGAACTAATATTGTATTTCGTTGAAATTTAAAACTTATTTTGTGTTGTTTAACTTGATTTTGGCTTGTAATGTATTAGGTTGAACTTATTTTGGATATGTTCTTTTGAACTATAGAATAATATTTTATACTAACTGAATTTTGAGAGTTTTGTATTAATTTTTGTTTTAAAATCGAGCCAAACCAAGCTAAGTCGAGCCTAAGCTTAGATTTTCAGCTCGGTTTTAAATCTGAGCCGAGCCAGCTCGGTTTATAATCGAGCCGAGCTTGCCCTAGCTCGACTCGGCTCGGCTCATGAACAGGCCTAGTGATTTGGGTCAAAGTTTGGATTTCGTCCTTGTAGTTTTAAAATTTACTGGTTCTGTCTTCAAGTGTGTCTCCTTTTCTTTAATCTTGGTTAGTAATGAAAACCATTTAAAAACAGTAGTAATGAAAACCATTTAAAAACAATAAACTACTTAAAAGAAGATTTTATATAAAAGTTATATACATGCTTGAACATATTTGTAAAGTAAATTTAAATAAAATGAGTTAGTTGTAACAATAATTTGAGTATTAAAATACATGTAAAAAATGGTGATGATGTGAAGCATGGAAGTATTGGTAAAAATGTTTGTACGATTGGAAATAAATTAAGTGTTTTTGAAGGAGTAATGAAAATATGATGTGGCGGCTGACTAAGCGCATTTGTAACAAACCAGTAGCCCACTCGGGCATCCAGTGTGACCTTAGGTGAAAACCGCAGGGTCAAACCTAACATTGCTAATTTAACCTTAAACCTTTGCAATTGAGAACGAATCACACTTGTTATATCAACAAGTGCTACTTTTTTTCCCAAAGCACATTCTATATTTGACTTATAAACCGGATACTTGAAAAGGGGGTTCTTGATGTATCGCGGTGTCTTTTAAACCATCTTTTGGGTTTGAAATCTAAACAATAAGAGCATCAAATGGTATCCATTCAGCTCGTCGCGCAAGGGTGGTATACATGTTAAGTTTATGTCTAGAAGGTAGTTAGGATTTTTTTTCTTGTAGCCATGAATCATGGAAGATCTTCATAATTGGAAGAACATCCTAGGTTGTTTCTTTGTCTAATAAACTTATTGTACAAATAAACTATATCTAATATATCATGAGAACTTGATAAATTGAATATGGCATGAGCAAATAGTCAATTCTAAGCCAATGTGATAGAACCCAGAAATCTATCAAACGTAACTGATGGATTTAACTGCCGGAAACTTAAATATTATAAGATAAAAGACCCGATTCGAGATGGGTTAATCTCCAAGAACAAAGGTATAGATACCCCAATTTAAATAACATAAACATTGACAATTCTCCAAACTAGAACAAGAGATATAAATAAACATAAATAGAGATAACTGCTCCTAAACTTCAGCTACACATTTACCCACCAGCCCTAATTGTTATTAACTGCTTTATTGACTGGGCCCTTGACTAGGTATGGGCTGCAATTGAGTTAAGGGTCGAGTTGTGTTTATTGGGCTCTGTTGGAATCCTACCAATATAGCCTGCCGGAAAACAGACTTGTCCTCAAGTCGACATTCAAATAATTGTTGACTGTAAGCAATCAACCATTCCATTGTAGGCTGTCCCACTTCATAGACCCATCCATAAGCTAAAATGGATTGTGAAGGCCTTGCAATTTTCTTGTCTTTTGCATCTGAACACCACCTAGATGACCGTTTGATAGCACATTTGATTTCAGCGATTTCCTCCTTATCAGGCGTGCCCCCTTCAATAACAGATGGTTGTTCACAGTTGGTATTCCTTTCTCCTCCTCCCGACTCCAACAGTTTGCATGTTAGGAATCGCATGTGCTTATCAAAATCAGATATGCGTGGAGGGATTTTAGGGGTGGGTTGCAATGGCTTAGGTATGGCTGGTAAATAAGGTTTATCAGCTTTAATTTCCAAAATCTGATGGTGACCTTTCCTGTTATCAGAGTTGACCATCTCATCTCTTTTGTTGGCCATTAAACTGTTCTCCACCACCGTGTTCTTCCGATCCTCATCTGATTCTTCACAGTAACTGCTAACCCTGATCATTTGAGTCTTGATTGCTGCAACATCATCCTTCATGGCTGCAATATCATCCTTCATGGTTGCTAAGATGGCGTCTAATCGTGCCGCAATGGCTGATAACTGGGCAGAGATAACCAAATTCCGGGTTGTAAGCGCCATTCGACTTCCCGGCAATGGAACCAAATGATAGAACCCAAAAATCTAACAAACGTAACTGATAGATTTAACTGCTGGAAACTTAAATATTATAAGATAAAAGACCCGATTCGAGATGGGTTAATCTCCAAGAACAAAGGTATAGATAACCCAATTTAAATAACATAAACATTGACAATTCTCCAAACTAGAACAAGAGATATAAATAAACATAAATAGAGATAACTGCTCCTAAACTTCAGCTACGGATTTACCCACCAGCCCTAATTGTTATTAACTGCTTTCTTGACTGGGCCCTTGACTAAGTATGGGCTGCAATTGAGTTAAGGGTCGAGTTGTGTTTATTGGGCTCTGTTGGAATCCTACCACAATGAAATTCAACTCAAATTCTCATGAGAAACAAGCCATAATGTTGGATAATATTTCAGATTTTATCTGTACAAACTCGGCTATCGATACATTGTTCATGAACCAGCTGGTATTGTGTGTTGAAGATCCCATTTTCGGGTTCTTGTAACCGATCAGGGTTCTTCTCACTGCAAAAATTAAACATTGTTACAAATCCATATATCATATCATTAACAAATATAGTAAAATAAACCAGTTCAAGTTCGTTTAACCCGAAACACTTCTGCTTCAATATTTATAATTATGGTCTTGGGTTTGATTGTAAAAACTATACTATGAACAGACATCAAAAATAAGTTTTGGTCTGTTTTCGTATGTTTTTTTTTCATATTAGAAAATAAAACACACCACAAATCAACTCATTTATTGATAAACGGTCGAATTTGGCACCACAAACGGAACATAAACATGTGAAAACAAGACTTACTTTTTGGAATATATGCAAAGGCCAACACCAACAATTGAAAACGATATGTAGTATAACCAGTCTACCTGCGGCGATAAGATGTATTTGTCATGAACGCAAATGGGAAAAACTTGCTAAACAGAAAAAATATCGGCGAAGAAAATTTTATAAAAACGAATAAAATCTAGAGTTGATACACAAAATGACAAAGTTTACACCTGCTCGTGGTAGAAAAAGATGCGAATGACAACAACCCACATATTAGCCGTAAGGAGTGATAGGTTGAACAAGGTGGCGCCACTTTTCTACATAGATTTCAACAAAAAAAAAAGATGATATAATTATACGTTAGCAAATATGTTACACAAGCTTACATCTATTTAGCCATGATTATTACACATTGACATTACAAAACTGCCTAACTTTATTAGAAAAATAATGTACATACACGACACTGCGACAGTTAGATAAATGAAAATAAAGTGAGCCAAATATAAAGTGAGCAACACACGTGAAGATAAAGTAGATACGTGAAAAGAACAAACCTGTAGAATAAGAGGAGTTAAAGTATAAAACATGAAGAATCCAACTGTGTAACCAACAAATGTTAGTATATGCAGGGAGATGATATATTAGAAAGAAATGTGAACTATAGTATGAATTATGAAACATAGGGTGAAAAATATGTTAATAATATTCACTTACAAGTTCTGCAGACCATGTTACTGCTTCTAGATTCTTCCTCTCCAATATAGCACCAACAATTTGTTATGGAAATGGGCATTTTATTATTTAGATTATATATAACAGGTATGTTTGTATAACTAGGTTGTTTAAGGTTTGCTCAATCCGAGCTTCTAGTTGTATAGAAGTGGTTTTTTTTTTTTTTTTTTTTTTTTTTTTTTTTTTTTTTTTTTTGTATTTGTGTCTTTCCTATCATGTTTTCCTTTGTCGAGCTGGTTTAAACTCTCCGAACATCTCCTTATAGAGGGTATTTATGTAATTTTGATCCGAAAGCTTAAAAATTTTAGAAGTTAAAACCCCGAAAAGCTCCTACAAACTATGTGTCAATTGCTAAAGACACCCATAAAAGGATACACCTCAATCACACTTAGAAGCATTCCAAACAGACCATGCATTGTTAATACTTCAAGACGACCGTTGTTCTTGACACAAAATTCCTATAAAACAGTATGATGTGTAGTATCGGTTATACATACACACACACACACACGGTATATGGCTTAAAATACGACAATTTCAACTCATTTACCTAAATAGGTTGATTCTGAGTTTTTTTTTTATCTTTAACGGGTCAAAGTAGGTTAAGGTAATGGAGTTAATGGGTCAAACAAGTTTAATGTAATCCAATTTATATTTAACGCATAAAAACTCCTAAATTTCTTTATTTAAAAAGTAAGATTATGCAACCTCACCAACATAGCTCAGTGCGAAGAAAACTTCTGCTCCTGTGACAAGTATATCACCCAAAAGTGGGTTCGAGCCACCTAAAACGCAATGATAATAATGATAATAACCATAACATATGTATATACATAACATTGAATCTAGAATATATTGTATGAACATTGTTAACTCAAATGTTTTTTTTGAAATGATCACCTTCATCACTAGCCTCATCATCAGAAACAAGCACTAAACAAAAGCCTGCAACACATAGAGTAATAAAACCAAAATATTGTATTGAAAAGGGTTATCGAATAACAAACAGAGGTGCAGTTTATATACACCAAAGATACCAAAATAAAAGCCTTGACAAAAGGCAATACAATCAATTAGAATAAAGATGGGGCTGAAATTAGGGAAGAATTTTCTTTCCAATACTCCCTCTCAAGTTGGAGCGTGCGGATCACAAATGCCCAACTTGCCAAGCAACAATCCGAGTTGTCGAGATCCCAGTGGCTTTGTAAACAGGTCCGCAATCTGGGACTTGGTGTCAATGTGCAGCGGCACAACTTCATTTGACTCAACTCGTTCCCTAACAAAATAGCAATCCATTTCGACATGTTTCGTCCGTTCGTGAAAGACCGGATTATTTGCTATGTGTTTAACTGCCAAATTGTCACAAAAGAGTTGTGTAGCATTGTTCTGTTCAACATTTAGTTCTTTCAGAAGCCATCGAAGCCAGAGAATCTCGCTAACAGTTGATGCCATGGCTCGGTATTCTGCCTCTGCCGAAGAGCGAGACACTACCGTTTGCTTCTTTGATTTCCACGACACCGGTGACCCGCCTAAAAGGAGCAAATAACCACTCCTTGATCTTCTCGTGTCGGGGCAGCCGAGCCAATCCGAGTCGGTATACCCGACTAAATTTGTCCCTCCCCCTTTAGAGAGGAGAATGCCTTGACCCGGCGTCCCTTTCAAATATCGTAACACCCTCATGGCTGCTTCCATATGATTTGCCCGTGGATCACCAACGAATTGACTAAGAACGTTGACTGAGTAGGTGATGTCGGGTCTAGTCGCCTGCAGGTACAGGAGTCTCCCCACGAGTCTACGGTACTGATTGGCATCGGCCCGAACTTCTTCATCATTCTTTGCAAGTTTTGTATTTTGTTCCATTGGGAAGGCACTCGGTTTGCAACCCATCATCCCACTGTCTTCAAGAATGTCAAGTATGTACTTTCGTTGGCTCAAAATTAATCCTTCTCGAATACGTGTCACCTCAATCCCCAAGAAGTATTTCAAGGGCCCGAGATCTTTGATGCTGAATTTGTTATCAAGAAAGGCCTTGGTCTCTTCAATCTTCTTAACATCATTCCCATTGAGGATAACATCGTCTACGTATATGAGAGCCGCAACAAATGATTCTTTGGATTTGAAGATGAGTAAGGAATGATCGGCCCGAGACTATTCAAAGCCGATTTGCTGTAGGGAAGTAGTGAACTTTTGGTACCAGTTTCTCGAGGCTTGTTTTAGACCGTAGAGAGATCTTCTTAACCTACAAACCTTGTTTTCGTTGCCTTTCTCAAAACCTTGCGGTATCTTCATATATATTTCTTCATCCAACTCTCCATGCAAGAAGGCGTTATTCACGTCTAGTTGGTTGATCACCCAGTTTCTTTTGGTAGCTACAGCAAGCAACGTTCGAACGGTAACAAGTTTGGCTACTGGTGCAAATGTATCATGGAAGTCGATCCCTTCCATTTGTGTGAATCCTTTTGCAACCAGCCTGGCTTTGTATCTTTCAATCTGTCCATCCGGCTTGTACTTCAGCTTGTACACCCACTTTGACCCTATAGCATGTTTCCCTTCTGGCAAATCTTCAAGGGTCCACGTGCCATTTTGTTCGAGTGCTCGGATCTCACGTTTCATCGCTTCTTTCCAATTGGGATTCTGCACAGCTTGTTTAAAGGACTTGGGCTCATCATTAGAACTGATGGCCGATAAAAAAGCCTTATGAGAATTTGTGAATTTATCATAGGAAATAAAATTGGCAATAGGATGTACCGTAGAGGAACCTTGATCGGAGTCGGGTGGCGATTGGTCTATGGATGGAGGAAGATGGACGACGTAGTCGTTGAGGCGAGCTGGTCGAGTTCGGCTTCTTCGTTCTCTAGGTGGCGGTTGCATCGTTTCTTGGGCTTGGACGTCACTGCGCTCTACACCTTCTTCACGAATTGGACCGAGATCATCAGGTTGTCTATTATTTTCTACTGGCACATTTTCATGACTTGGTTCATTATTAAAATGGTTTTGCATGTGCATGTTGACTTCATGGGGAGAGTTGTTTGCTACTGTGTTGGTTTCTTCCACTTCATTTGTGGCCATATCATTCTGATCATGAAAGCACCAGGAAGGGAGTTCAAACATTTCGACACCTTCTTCCTTTTCAATGCATTTGTTGATTTTGTCATAAGGGAAAACATCCTCAACAAACTTCACATCTCTTGAGACTACCATTTTCTTATTTTTAATGTCGAAAACTTTGTATCCCTTTGTTCCGTAAGGGTATCCTAAAAATATCCCGGGTCTCCCTCTTTCTTCAAACTTGTCCCCTCTTGTTTCAGTGCTTCGGTAGTAAGATAAACAACCAAAAACCCTCATGTGGTCATAATTGGGCTTTTGATTGTAAATTATTTCATAAGGGGTTTTGTTATTAATAGTCGTGGATGGTAGCTTATTTATGATATAAGCTGCGGTTAGGATACATTCTCCCCAAAAGGTTGATGGCAACTTAGCTTCAAATTTAAGTGCCCTCGCTGTTTCGAGTAGATGGCGGTGCTTTCGTTCAACGACTCCATTTTGTTGCGGAGTGTGAGGGCATGTGGTCTCAAGCAACATTCCCTCTTCATTGTAAAAGGTTACCATTCGTTTAGAGGTAAACTCGCCTCCATTATCGCATCGAATCCTTTTCACGTTTTTATTAAATTGGGTCTTGACCATTTTGTGGAAACTAATTAGGCAATCACTTGCATCCGACTTTCGTTTCAATAGGTACACCCAAACTGAGCGACTAAAGTCGTCGACTATAGTCAAAAAATAGTTTGCTCCGGTCAGAGAGGGTGTACGGTATCGACCCCATATGTCACAATGCAAAAGTTCAAAACACTCCTTTGATTTGATAAAACTAGTAATAAATGGTAGTCTAGTAAACTTTGCTCTAGCACAAGAATCACAAGTTTCATCATTTGTCTTCAAAGAAATGAAATCAAGACAAGAAAGTTTACTGTGAGACGCATGCCCCAAGCGTTTATGCCAAAGATTACTTCCAACAGCCATAGCCATCCTCTCGCCTCCAATCCTCATCCGATATAGACCATTCTCGCATCTACCCGTTCCAATCAATTTCCTCGAACTCAAGTCCTGCATGACAAAGAAATCCGGGAAAAACATTATAGTACATTGTAGATCCTTAGTCAATCGGCTAACGGATAATAGGTTACAAGTGAATTCAGGCACATATAAAACATTTTTAATCCTTGACCCATTTGGCAAAGTGCATGTTCCCCTCCCCTTGACTGCTATGGAATCACCATTAGGAATGGTGACTGGAACATCATGTATTGTTTTGAATATCTCATGAAGAGCATTTAAGTTATGAGTTATGTACTCGGTGCAACCCGAGTCCATAATCCATCCGTTACCTTCGTCGAAAATACCTGCCATATTAGCCATAGGTTGAGTAATTTCCACGTTAGCCATATTTTTAGTGGTAAACATGTGCAAAAATTGTCGGTACTGTTCTTCATTTAGCCCCGGTATGGGGCTGGTTCCACTCTGCCTGAGTTCATTTGTGTCTTGCTTCGTATCAACGCATGCGGCTTTAGCCTTTCCTTTCTCTGTCTTAGTGGTAATTTCCACGTTAGCCATATTTTTAGTGGTAAACATGTGCAAAAATTGTCGGTACTGTTCTTCATTTAGCCCCGGTATGGGGCTGGTTCCACTCTGCTTGAGTTCATTTGTGTCTTGCTTCGTATCAACGCATGCGGCTTTAGCCTTTCCTTTCTCTGTCTTTCCCTTTCCCGGCCACCAATCCGGGTACCCGATCACTCTAAAGCACCCGTCACGGCTATGCCCATCTTTGTCACAAAGGACACAATGCTCTATCTTCTCATCAGCAGCCTTTTTGTTACTCTTGGCTGTGTTTCGGTTTCCAGCAGCCCCGTTTTTCTTCATGAAGGCCTGAAACGCAACGGTGTCGGTGTTTGTCTTCTTACCCATGGATACCACCTTCTGTTGTTCGTCTTCTGAAACGAGGTGATACGCTTCTCCTAGACTGGGTATGGGTTTCATAGCAAGGATTTGGGTTCTAATAGTTGAATACTCGTTGTCGAGTCCGAGCAAAAACTCGTACAGCCTTTCCTTATCCTTGGAGTCGGTTATCTTTTTGCTCGCACCACATGTACACCCTGCACAAGAACATCTTGGAATGGAGAAAACAGCACTTATCTCATCCCAGATGGTTCTCAGCTTGGTGTAATAAGCCGACACGGAGGAGCCGTCTTGCTTTGTCATCATCAGCAATTGTATGAGTTCATAAGCCCTCGGTGCATTCTCCTTCCCGAAGCGCTCCTGCAAGTCTTTCCATATTTCTTCCGCTGAATTAGCGTATTTCACACTAACTCTAATCTCCTTTTCCATGGCTGTAGTCAGCCACCCTCTAATCATGGCGTCACATCGGAGCCATGGCATGTGTTTGGGGTGTGTTTTTTCAGGTTTCTGAAGGGTCCCATCGACAAAGCCTATCTTGTTTTTGGCAAACAGAAAGGTCTCCATCTCTGAAACCCAGTCGAGGTAATTGCTGTCGTTCAAGGTTTCGTTTACGTGTAACTGTCGTGGATAATCAGATGGGTGGATATAGTATGGTGAGGTGTGGTCTGCGACTGCGTCGCTGGTCGCATTTGATTCTGTTTCTTTGTCGCCGGCCATGGGTGGCAGCCGGTTGGTTTAGGATTTTGGGGTTTTGTTTGAGCGTGTTTTGGAACAGCGCTCTGATACCATAATAAAACCAAAATATTGTATTGAAAAGGGTTATCGAATAACAAACAGAGGTGCAGTTTATATACACCAAAGATACCAAAATAAAAGCCTTGACAAAAGGCAATACAATCAATTAGAATAAAGATGGGGCTGAAATTAGGGAAGAATTTTCTTTCCAATATAGAGCTACCCCAAAGAGCTGCCATAGAGAATATTTTGTGCCCAAAAATATCCAAGTGAAGAGAATGACCCAAGCAACTGAAGAACTATCTAACAAGGCTACACTTGTACTTGATGTGAAGTAATATGCTGAATTAACTGCGGTCAATGGTCAACAGTCAAAAAGTCAACATCTTTACATGAGAATTTCACCTAAAAGTTGCCTATAATATTAACTAAGATCACATGATAACATCAAAAATTCCACTTTTGTTGCACAAGATTGAGTTACATTAACACTGTAGAGGTGGAAAAATAAGCGGGTCGGGTCTTGATGATGCGGAACACATTTTGCATACGAAAAAATACATTTTTTTAACTATTTACTGTGTAAGATATGATTACCAAAGTTATATTGTTCAATGGTAATATATTTATTTTTTTTAATAAAATGATTTAGAAGTAATTATGTATTGGTTTGACCCGTTAGAGATAAAACATAACCCAAATATGTAAATGGGTCGAACTGCCACCTTTAGTCAAAAGTAAGCAAGAGATGAAGAGAAGCAAGACCTACCTGAAAGTGTTCATGGTATTAATAACCTGAATGAATCTCTACATCAATCGTAATGTCCCTTTATATAGGGATTGGTACATGAAAAACCCTATCTATAATTTAGGAATTACAATCCTACTATAATTACAATACCAATCAATAATAAAGATAAATATAACTCCTCAAAATATGTGCAATAATAGCGGCTAAGACTCCCCCGCAGTTTGAGCGGGCGTAGGACAAACGCTCAAGCTGGATCGAAAAGACTGAAAAAGATGACGAGGAAGCCCTTTGGTAAAAATGTCCGCATATTGTAAGGATGTTGGAACATGAAGGACCCGAATATCACCCACATGAACTTTCACCCGAACAAAGTGAATATCAATCTCTATGTGCTTCGTTCTCTGATGCTGAACAGGATTGTTTGACAAATAAACAGCTGAGACATTATCACAGTAGATAACCGAAGCCTGACGAAGCGGAAGATATAACTCTAAAAGCAAGTTGCGAATCCATGTAGCCTCTGCAACAGCATTGGCGACCCCCCGATATTCTGCCTCTGCACTAGAGCGAGAAATAGTAGGCTGTCGTTTCGACGACCATGAAATTAAATTGTCCCCCAAAAATACACAATATCCACTAGTAGACCGACGTGAGTCCGGACAACCTCCCCAATCCGCATCAGAATATGCGAGTAATGAATGAGTAGCCGACTTAACGATACGAATACCGTAGTCAATAGTTCCCTGAAGATACCGAATGATGCGCTTTAAAAAAGCAAAATGGGGCTCACGTGGTTCATGCATAAAGTGACAAATCTGTTGGACTGCATAAGAAATGTCAGGTCGTGTAAACGTTAAATATTGTAAAGCACCAGCCAAACTGCGATACAGAGTAGGATCATGAAACAAGGGACCATCTGTAGCACTCAACTTTGATGACAGATCGACAGGAGTGGTACATGGCTTGCACGAAGACATGGAAGCACACGAGATGATATCCTTAGTATACTGAGCCTGATCCAAAAATAGGCCATTCGGACCACGAGTTACCTTAATACCTAGAAAATGATGTAGCCTGCCCAAATCAGTCATGGCAAATTCCCGAGAGAGAATGCCAATAATATCATTAAGAAGTGATGTGGATGAAGCAGTTAACACAATATCATCAACGTACAAAAGCAAGTAGGTAGTATCCAACCCCTTAGAATAAATAAATAGCGAATTATCACAAACGCTACTGCGAAACCCCCGAGTAAGAATAAAATTAGCAAATCTGGTGTACCATGCCCGAGGAGCCTGCTTCAAGCCATATAGAGACTTTTTCAACCTGCAAACAAAATTCAGAAAACGACGATCCACAAATCCCGCAGGTTGATGCATGAAAACTGTTTCATTCAAGTGCCCATGTAAGAAAGCATTTTTTACATCTAATTGATGGATAGGCCAAGAACGTGAAACTGCAATGGATAAAACGATCCGAATAGTGGCCGGTTTGACAACTGGGCTAAAGGTATCCTCGCAATCAATACCTACTGTCTGTGACTTACCATTGACAACCAATCGGGCCTTATATCTTTCCAAAGCGCCATCAGCCTTAAACTTGTGGTGAAATAGCCACATGCACCGGATGACCGGTCTATCCGGCGGTCTCAGCACGAGCTCCCAAGTATCATTATCCTGTAAAGCACTAAACTCGATTTGCATGGCATTTAACCAATTTGGGTCGGCAAAGGTTTGGGAATAAGATTTCGGGACAGGTGAGATGGCCGTGGTAGTGAGTAGGTGTTTGGTTTTGGATCGGGTGGTTGTTTGTGGAGGTTTGGGCTGATGAGGGGCCTATGGTAGCAGCTGTAAAAGGCTGTGATGGGGTTGCCGAATGGGATGTAGCAGCAGCATGGGAAGCGGTGCTAGATTGGGCTGGGCCGGTGGCTGGGACAGAGCCGGTTTGCTGATGAAAACCGGGTGGAGGAGGCGGGTCAGCAGACGGGTGGGCAGTGGATGGTTGAGGCCGTGGACGCCGTGTATAACAAAATGGGAAAGGGGAAGTGGTGTGAGGGGACGGTGTAGGGTTGGCAGGGGCAGGAGTAGAAAAAGTAAATCCCGGGGGAATGTCGTCTAAAAAGGTATAGGATGTGGGAGGTGTTTGTATGGTGTAAGGAAAGGTATACTCGTCAAAGGTAACATGGCGGGATATTAAGACCTTCCCGGTGGTCGGGTCAAAACATCGGTACCCCCTAAAGTCTAGAGGGTATCCTAGAAAAATGCACCTGATAGAGCGGGGATGAAGGCGGTGTGGTTGAGTAGCGGATTGGTTCGGGTAACAAGTGCACCCGAAGACACGAAGGTGGTCATAAGTGGGGTGGCGAAGGTATAAGGCAAAGGTGGGGGTATAGTAGTTAAGGCGTTTTGTAGGTAATATATTGTGGAGGTAGGCAGCGGTGTGGAGAGCTTCCACCCAGAAAATTGGGAGGAAGTTGGGCATGAATGAGTAGTGAACGAATGATGTCATTAAGGCGACGAATCATACGTTCGGCTCGGCCATTCTGGGATGAGGTTTGAGGACAAGAGAATCGGAATAACATGCCGTTTTGTTGAGCAAATTGTTTAAAGGCATTGTTGCCAAACTCTCCCACGAGGTCACATTGGAAGGTTTTTATTGGGCGGTTGAATTGGGTGGATATAAGACGGTGAAATTTAACAAATGTGGTAAAGGTTTCAGATTTGAATTTAAGTGGATACACCCAAACAAAATGTGAAAAATTATCAATCAAAACCATATAGTATTTATAGCCTGTTTTACTAGGTATTGAAGACGTCCACAAATCACAGTGTATAATGTCAAAAGGTGCAAAGGTAAAAGAAGTAGATTCATAAAATGTCAACCGTTTACTATTAGATAAATGACAAGAATGACAAAACTGAGAAGTAGTATTATGATTACAAGAAAAACCAAAACGTCTACGTAGAATATTAAAAACTTGAGTCCCTGGATGTCCAAGACGATCATGCCAAGGTAAAGCTGTAGATGCAATAAAACATGCTTCAGGTGGAAGAGTTGGCGGCGTGACCGGATATAAGTCCCCTGTGCTATTGTGGCGTGAAAGAAGGCGGCCCGTTTTGAGATCCTTCAAGGAAAAACCAAAAGGATCAAATTCTATTGAAACATGATTGTCACGGGTGAATCGGCGAACCGATATAAGGGATTTAATAATTTGTGGGCTATAGAGAATGTTAGGTAAAATGTAGCTATGGTTGTTTATGGGAAGAAAACCAGTGACAGACCCGTTAATTGATAAAAAATGACCATTACCAACCTTAAGTTTAGTGTTAACAGGAGATAAATCAAATTGGGAAATCATACCTCGATTTTCAGTAGCATGGCGCTCAGCTCCAGTGTCCATAATGGGAACCTGATCAGGATACTGCAAGTGCATGGTGTTAAACGCAACACTCAGATCAGATGGGCATAAAGCGTCGAAACTTGGTGGAGCAGTGGGTGTCATAGGGTTGTAGGGGCTGAACCGTAATTAGAGGCAAAACCGGAATAATGTGCAGCAGGTGATTGGGCTGTTTGGGTCGGGTGTGGGATAAGGACACGACGGAGTTGACCACCATGCCCATTGAGGGAACTGCTGTTGGCCCGAGGTAGTGTAAGACCAAGATGGTGAAGAGGTATATTGTCCACGGGAACCACGACCACGACCGCCACGCCCTCGATAATTGGACGAGCGGCCGCGGCCGCGGGACGGTTGATAAGGGTGGGGTTGTTTGGGGTTGTTATCACTGGGTGATTGGTCGGTAAAAGCCTGATTTGGATTAGAAACATTACCGGTACCAGTAGCAGCTACGAGGACAGAAGATGAGCGCTGTTGGCGAGCCTCCAAGCGAATAACTTCATCATTGAGCATAGTCCGAGCGGTTTCCCAATCAGCCTGCTGAGCATGGATCAGCTGCGCAGTGGTATCGGATTCTGATGAAAGGCCCCGTACAAGTTACAAGACCAGCCGCTTATCAGACATAGGCTGGTCAACATCAGATAACTGATTTGCAAGTTCTTTTAGCTGCTGGCAGTATTCATTTACCGAACTACATGAGGCCAAAGTCAAATTAACGAATCTAGTTTCAAGAGCAGCAGCCTTGGCTTGCTTATTACTCTGAAAGTGTCGCTGCAGCTTGAGCCAAGTATCCCTGGCTGTGGCCTGGGTGTCCAGAACTTGGTCCAATAAATCGTCGGAAACCGTGCTAAAAATCCATTATGAGACCAAAGCATCGATTTCTTTCCAGGTTGGGTATGTGGGATCGTTAGGATCGGGAGATGGGGTTTCATCAAGATGATCCAAGACTTTGTAAGCGATGGCGTGGAATTGAAAAAGTTTGACCCACGATGAATAGGTAACTTTTGTGCCATCGAGGGTTCGGATTTTGGATTGGATGTTTGTGACGGAATATGCAGGGTGTAGGGAGGTATGGGATGGTTTTTCAACGTGGTTGGGTTCACCGTCAGATTTCGGCATGGTGAAGTTGTAGTATTGCTGGTGGAAAACAGACGAATAGGGGAAAAGATAAGGCCGGCTGAAAGTGTATCGCTGGGAAAAAAAATCAGTAAAAGAAAGGAACAGGGGAGAAGATAGGGCGGGCTGAAAGTGTATTGCTGGAAAAAAATCAGTAAAAGAAAGGAACGGTGGTAGGATAATTAGAACCTAAGCTCTGATACCATGAAAGTGTTCATGGTATTAATAATCTGAATGAATCTCTACATCAATCGTAATGTCCCTTTATACAGGGACTGGTACATGAAAAACCCTATCTATAATTTAGGAATTACAATCCTACTATAATCACAATACCAATCAATAATAAAGATAAATATAACTCCTCGAAATATGTGCAATAATATCGGCTAAGACTACCTAGATAATTGGCTTGGACATCAAGAAATGCTAACAGAGCATACCAATACCATGGAATCTGCAAGAATTCCCTAAAATATATTATGAGGGTGTTTGGGATTACGTTTTGAAGTGATTATTTGATTATTGCGTTTGTAAAACATAAATAATCTAAAAAAGTGTTTGGATGAAAAAGTGATTATCTGCCTCCAAAACGCAGTTTTGGAGAAGCATGTACCTACATGCTTTTTCAAAACGCAGTTTTGAAAACGCATAATCTATTTTGAAAACGCAACACCAAACACCCCCTATATCAACTGGATGGATAAAGGCAAACGGGCTAGAAAAGGGTTTAACTTAAAACAAACATAGCTTTCGCTCCGTTTGGAGTCATGGGGCTCATTTAGTTATTTGGTTTTATTTTTATTCAGTTGATCAACTTGAATTCAGTTTACTCCTAAGCTAAAGCTGAACTAGCACCTGATTATGAAAATGAAGACTTAAAAGTTGCACAAAGATATAGACTTGGAGTGAAGGAAGGTTAGTTACTATGAGTTTATGGCGTTGGTGCAGCAAGATGCATCCATTGACCACGGTCAAAGTCACATAGCAAAAAAGTCCAAGAGTAACAGGTGAATTAGCACCTACATAGATTTCACAAATAGTCATGTTGACCAAATGATTTCACAAATGGCAAATCATCAAAATAGACAAGTTGACCAAGCAAATCATCAAAATAGACATTGGTTGTCGGCTAAGTCCCCAAGTTTGCCGGCTTAGCCAACGTGCGAGTCAATGTCTATTCTGTTAAAAAGTGAGTCAACTTGTCTATTTTATTGAATATCCCTTTTACACAATAGTCATGGATAATTTAGCCTTCACCAAAGTGGTCAGCCCTCATTTATGTCAATTAGAAGCTACCAAATTCGCCGACTGAGATGGCTAGGATTTAGCCTACACTTTTGGTTGCCAGCTAAGGCTAAGCATGCGCTTTCTAGGTGTTGGCTATAAGGCTTAGCCAACGCTTTTTGAGGACTACGGATGAGATTGGTATTGGAATCGTACTGCATAGTACCGATACCAAAATTTACCTATACCCAAAACTGAATACTGTATTGTATATGTTCGGTCAGTACACGTATAGTACGGTACATATAAAAGTCCTGAACCGCCAGTTAACGTACTCAGTGGCAGAGCTTGAGCGAAAAATCACTCTCAAAATCCAAATCGGTGGGGACGAATTCTTAAAAATCCAATATTTTACACTATAAATATTGTTTTCCTGAAAATTTCGGTAAAGTTAACACTTCTAGCGAAAAAACAGTGGGGGCCGGGGCACCCCCAGGGCCTATAAGAAGATCCGCCCATGAACGTACGATACCAAAATTGAGTTTAATTCAAAACCGAATACTGTATCGTACATGTTCGGTTCAGTTAGTCAATGTTTGGTCGGTAGTGTGATATCATGGTAAGATACCAGTATTCAGTCCAAAATTTCTCATCTCTAGGTCAAGCAACACTATTTTGGTAATTTTCCCAATAAACAAACCACATAATAGACTAACAAACTATGGTCTATCTGTCTCTCACACACATAAATGTGAAAAAAGTATATAATATACCGAGATTGGCTGATAGAGATGAAGTGAAGTTCATAACTCATAAGTGCCAATATCTAGTGGGAGGGTTATATTTTATGAGGCCGGTTAACGTACAAAATGTCTTAACCTACATTGCGTACGCGAGGCATTATCAACATGCAATTTTGGTATACCGAAGATAATGCTATTTGGGTTATTCATTATAACATGCGAAAATGGTTTGGGTTATTTATTATAACATGTGATTTGGGTTATTTATCAACATGCGATTTATATAATTGTTTGACCACGCGAACTTCTGAATTTATCAACATGCGATTTCTTGTTATAATGTGCGACTTGCCATCGCGTACGATATACTTTTTCTATATTTTACATTTTAATTTTCTGTTTTACTTAAAAAAATGTGTGAGGTAGGTAACTTCATCTTTATAAAACGCCCATGTGTTCAAGTCTCACAAAGAAAGAGGCCTTGATCTAAACTAGAGAGGGGGAGAGACACTAAAGTGGGGGTTGAGTTGGGTACTTGGGTGTGGGTTTTATTTATATGTTTTTGGGGTCTTTTAGTTAAAATAAAATGAGACATAGAGTGACTATTGTATCATTTATTAAATGGGGAAAAAGACAAACAGGGGAATGGTTAACTGAAATTTCTAAGATGATACGGTGTGAGTGTGGATCAGCGGTGTAACATTCCCAAAATTTTTATTTATATAAATTATATAAAAACTTATGTTATTAAAATGATGCATCATGGGTAAGTTGACCAATACAAATATAAGGTGTTTTGGCAAACGTATGAACCGTTTAATAATTAAATTATAAAAATACTTTATATTTGAACCTACTCCAATTTTAATGAAACTTAGACCCAAATGTAGACAAAAATATTCTCGTTTTAATGGCATATTAATTATTTTATAAAACGTCATATTTAAGAAGTTATAAGTGCCAAATGAGTGAAGCAGTTAAATTAATTATAATATATATATTATATAAAACAATAAAATATAATATATTCTCGTTTTACTATATATTAAATAAAATAATAAACTAATATCTCAAAAATTAAAATGCATGCATAAGAGTTGAAAAGTTGTAATGCATGTCAGTACGTGGAAAATGAAAAGAATTAAAGATAGGATACGTGGCTCAATTTCGAAGACCAGCGTGAACTCCAAGTTATGACATTTAGTATATATAGCAGATACCTTCAAACTTTCTAAATGCTCAGCCTTTGTCTTTCCTTCGATTTCTGTGTCCTTTTGACAGCCCCTTTTTCTTTATTAATTCACCCCTAAATCCTACATAGCCCTGCCCCGTTTTAAGCATTTTAACCTTTGATCACTGATGCCCTGTCCGACTGACGTAGGACCCCGTAACATATGTCAAGGCTCTGCCTAAATTCGTTGGGGTTCTGTCTCGTGACGTAGGGATAAAAGTAGAATTGGGTTACTATACTTAATGTGGGTGCACTATATATTTTATTAAATAACCCATGAGTTATACCCAAAATATAACAACCCTCCTAAAACACCCCTGATACCCTACACTTTCTAAAATACATCCCATATGTGAAAACCGAGCCCGAAATACATTATAGCATTAAAAAAATGAAAAACAAGAAATAGTAAGTTGCGGCGTGCCGCGTAGACCCACCCTAACTCTTTACGCGGGTGGTTACAAGGTGGATACCTGATGTCGTTGATTTATAAGTTAAAGCGGGCCGCGTAAAGTTCCCTTAACATTAACGCGGGCCGCGAGAAGTTAAAAAGGTGGCGCAGCCCGGTGCCGCCACCTGGCCCAACACTCGTCAAACCTACACATCGACTCAGCATAGCTATACGTTGACTGGAGGTCAACGCGGGCCGCGTAAGCAACCCTTATCTTTCACGCGGGCCGCGTGAAAGTCCAATATCAGCACTATATAAAGGAGGCCTCGGGATTCAATTCAGTTCGTTCATTTCTCAATTCTCAATCACAATTTCTGTAGTAGGCTTATTATACTCGGGTATTATACCCCTAATTAGCGAGGTTCTGCTCCGTTGTAGGTATTATAACCCCAGTTTCATAATAGATACGCTGCCCGATTGATTTAGGGTTCCGTAATAACTGTCGTGGTTCTGCCCGACGTAGTTATTGGAATACCGTCTCGGGGAGGGTATCATTAATATTTTCAAAGGGTTATGATACTAACCTATGTACATTTGTGTAAACTATAGATTATTCCCAGGAAACCCTTACGCGAAGTCTAAGATAGCAATGTGAGTTTATCCTCTTTTTGTTAATGTTTTTGGAATGTTTTACAAAACCTTAATTGTTTACAATATGATTAAGCGGTGATTGAGTCTTTGTAGTTCTTCAATTACTGCCGGTATTATGGGGTTTTGTATACAAAATTTATTACTACGAGTAGTAGTAAGTCGGGAACGACAGTTCATTACCATTGGACAACGAGTTAGCCAATGGGTAATTTGACCATAGCCATAGATCCGGTCGAGTGGCAAATACTGAATGAGTAATTGTGTAGACATAAACAATGTGATCACTCTCAATACTGTTTTAATTGATAAAATGTTTCTTGATTAAACTGGGATTCACTCACCAGTATTTCCCACTGACAAATGTTTTTAAACACGTGTTTCAGGTAACAAAATGTGAAAGCCAAGTAGTAAAAAGCCAGCTCGAGAGCACGAACGGCTTGTTAAACTGTGGCTATAAAAGTTATCTAAAATACGATGGTTTAAATTCAATAAAGTAGGGTTTATCCCTATAAGTATGTTGTAATAAGAAACTTGGGTTTTACCCATATGATTATTAAAATAAAATATGGTGGTTTTACTCTGATAAACATTTCCTAACTACGGTCCTGATGAAATTTCCGCTGCCAAATTAATAAATAATGATACCACCGCCACTGAGTTCGCGGCCGCCCGTTCCCGGGACAGATAAGGGGGCGGGGTTGTGACAGAAGGTGGTATCAGAGCCTAGCCACTGGTTCAAGCCAAAGAAGTGTTCTGCTGACACTTAAATTTTAATTCTGTGTTAGGAGATAACTTATGTGATTATGTGTTTTATGTTATTTGACTATTTGTTAGTCTACAGTATGGGTAAGCAAAGAATTTCGGACATCTATCGTCAATTAGATAGTTTACCAAAAGATAAGGGAACCTCCTTTCAACCAAATCCCTCAGGATACTCAGCAGATATTAAAGAAGGAATATTTATTCGTAAGGCACAGTCTAAGAAACCATTTACCACTAAGAAAAGAAGTTGGATTATTAGCAAAAGTCGAGAGAAAATAAAGAAGTCACAACCAAAGGGAGCGATAATTAATCAGGAAATAAATGCACAAACTCAGGAAGCAGACAATAACTCACTAGGAGAAGATGAATTAGATGGACAATGGGTAAATCTCCATATGTTAGCCACTATAGCAGTAAATGCTAACTTATATTAAATTGTCGAATGGCCAAACCAGTACCAGTACTCATGCCACCTATGAGCTAGAAACTTTAAAGGAACTTTGCCCATTAGATAACAACTTAGTAGAAACAGGAGATGAAATAAACCTTACATAAAAGCATGTTAAGCATAATACTTCTATAACTTAGATTGACTAAAATAAGTTACGGATGTATAATCACTAGTATATTTTGAATTCCAGTTGTAGTTTGTAATAAATACACATATATATATATATATATATGTTTGCCGTTTTTAATCAATCTATTTTATGATTGTACCCAAATGTTTGTGCTAGAAATTTATTTGTGATGATTAATACCACATATTCAAATAATATCATAATATACATCAAATTAAGTTGGTTATTGTCACGGCCCCCGACCCGGTTTGACCCGTTTCAGGAGCCGCGAGACAGAAAATCCCGTGGTATTTAATTAATAGCGGAAGTTTTCTTCAGGATCTTTTTAAAACTGAAATATTTCCCGATTATTTTATTTCACAATTCAGGATAAAACCCGGTAATTTACAATCATATGATTTCTCTGAGAAATCTTTATTTTACAAAACATGTTTCTTTATTTTATATTGAGCCACTTCCTTAAGCTTGTAGTGCTTCACGACACTTTTCCTGGATTACAACAGATCACCTGAAACATGTTTGAAAAAGGTTTTGTCAGCGGGAAATACTGGTGAATCATTCATTTTGCTAAAACGACTCCTTTGTTATAATTTACAGTATTAAGAGCGATTACAATGTTTCTGATATCAAACAACTACCCACTGTATTTGTCACTCGACCCATTGGCCCTCCCGTTGTCCAATGGTGTCTGTGACTATGGTCATATCACCCCTTGGCTGCCCCAATGGTCAAGATTATCAAGTAATGTATACAAAACCCCACATACCGGCTGTAATTTGGTGATTACAAAGACTTAATCCCTGTAATGATAACCTTGAAAATAAACATGATTTTGAAAGTAATTTGATAAAAAGAGAATGACTCACATTGCAGATTTAATTGAGCAGAGCCTAGCCTACTGGTTAGCCTTTTAACCTAAATTAATAACATGCACACAACTCGGTTAGTAACTTAATACAGCATTTACGATAACTCACGAGATTAAACCCTGACATCGAATGACAAAGTGCGATACTTAAACATCCATTGAATTAACAACGAATGACAAAGCATAAACCCTAATGTGGGCAGCACTTAAACATCCATTGGATAGTTTAATCGATCGGACATTGAATCGTATCAGCGATTGAGTTATTACCCTGTATTGCGGCAACGATTTGTGATTCGTGTGTGTTTTGATAGTAAACAGAGCGTAACTCAGTGTATATAACGAATTTCTTCGTCGTTCAAGTGCCCAAATTCCAGTCCCAAACCCCACCATTTATAGTCAAAATTTGACCCCCTCGCGTGACGCGAGGGGTACCCCCTAGGGCGTCGCATGGCGCGAGGGGTCCTATCCTACCATAGGGTAGCCCCGTGTGTGTGTAGGCTTGCTGAGTCAACAGAATTGTGAAATTCGATTTTGACAGCTTTTTATTTGGATAATCGTCACTAGGATTTTACCCCCCCCTGAGTTTTAGGGGCCCTGATCCTGATTCTGATTATTCTGAAAATTTTAGGGTTTGTGCAGAATCACTTGGGTGTCTCAATTAGGGTTTCTTTTTGGACAAAATAAAATAATAATTAGGACTTTTGATACGAGTTGTTACATCCTCCCCACCTTAATAAAAATCTCGTCCTCGAGATTTACTGGAATAATTGAGGATACTTTCGCTTCATCTCTGATTCTAGCTCCCAAGTGTATTCAGGTCCTCTCTTTGAATCCCACTTGACTTTAACTAGCACTAGTCATTTGTGCTTGAGAAACTTCACTTTTCTGTCTTCTATCTGAAGAGGTTTCTCAACAAATTTTAACTTTTCGTTTACCTCTATATCTTGGAGAGGTACTACCAAAGATTAGTCTGATGGGCATTTCTTGAGGTTGGATACATGAAATACATCATGTACTCCAGCTAACTCCTCCGGTAGTTGTAAACGATAAGCAACTGGTCCTATACGTTGGATCACTGGAAATGGTCCTACGTATCTTGGACTTAGCTTTCCTTTCTTACCGAATCGAACAACTCCTTTCCAAGGTGAAACTTTCAAAAGTACTTTATCTCCGATTTGAAATTCCAATGGTTTCCGTCTATTGTCTGCATAACTCTTCTGACGATCTCGAGCCGCCTTTAATCTTTCTTTGATTTGAGTAATCTTGTCAGTTGTCTCTTGCACTATTTCAGGACCTGACAATTGACTTTCTCCTATTTCTGCCCAACAAACTGGAGTTCTTGACGTGATTATCGTGGGTCACGCAAATTTAATCCCAATATCAACTATAGATAGCGGTAATAGGGTATCGAACTCAGGGAGTATGTGGAAAGTGTGTTGTTTTTATAGCCTTGTGATTAAACTATAATTATCCTAAGTTGCAGAAAATAAAGATCAATAATTTGGATTGTTGTTTTAGAAAACTAAATTAAAAACTAATTGCAAATCAAATGTTGGTTGTAAAACAGATTAGGAGAAAACAATGACCATCTTAGGATTCAGCTTCTTTAAACAATTGTGTGAAATTCCAACTAGAAAGAGTTACATAGACATAACTAGTGCATGAATAATCGAAGTGATAAAAGGGAACAAAGTACTCGGATTTATAAACGCGAGGTTGTTTCCCGATGATCAATTAATCAATAACCAACCCTAACCCTTCCCGTGATATCTCGATTGCCAACGACACCAAGAACGTACGATTAAGACTAGAAATTGCAATATCGATTAACAAGCTACAAACAATTAAACATACACCATGATATTCAAGCAACGCAAGTTATCATTCTAGAAATTCAGAAATAAACACACAAAAGTTCAAGAGAAACCTTCACCTAAGATGATCACCGAAAGTTTTAGCCACACATAGCTTGGTGAATCATCATAGCAATCAATTCAATGTTCATACAAATCAAAAACACAAACCGAATGTTAGCAATTGTCTAGAACCAAGCAAGAACAGCCAAAATCGCCCCTAGTGTCTCCAATAACCGACCAATGATGAGAATCACCCAAAAGACACCATAAAACTGTTTTTAATGAGGCAGTTACAACATTTCCGCAGACTCCACCGTAACTTACGGTTCCACCGTAAGTTACGGTGGTCTTCAAGTTGTTACGGCAGTTGTTGTCTGAGTTACGGTGAGGAAATGACCAAAATCAGGTCCACCGTAAATTACGGTGGGACCGTAATTTACGGTGACAAGCTGATTGTTTTGCCTTGTTTCAACTTTCGTTCCACGCGCGACCCGTTCAACTCCAAACCGTCCAAAGCTGCGTTTTATCCACTTTAAGCTCCCTAACCGCACCTGAAACATAAGCAACCGTAGTCATCTAATTCAAGATAATTACGCGATTAAGTGAAGGATTAATTCGTCTTTTAACATGATTAAGGGTTGTCCTATGGACCACCCGTCACATCCCCACACTTAACCGTTGCTTGTCCCAAGCAACTCATCAAACCATTTTCTCAACAAGTGATCAATGTAAACCAAGCAAAAACAAGCAATCCTCTTACTAACCCCTTTTTAACACCCAACTAATGCACCCCTCTCTAAATCTCTCCTCTCGGCTACAAGTGAATACTAGCAAAGATAAGCTAGACACACAATAGGCAAACGGCTGGTTGCACAACTATAGGCTTGTACCTAAATCAATTCTTCTCCTAAAATGTGTCAAACATGAATGCAAATCAAAGGGACTTTCAAGGTTGTAACGTGGCTAGGTGTATGGGTAGGAAATGGAATATATATGAAGTAGCGAAAACTTAACCCGGTCTTTTTATTACACAATAAAGCAAACTAACAACTACCAAAGTAAGCTACTATATACAAGATAACTAAACCTCATTTTTTTTTCATTTTCCATTGCTTTTTCTCTTTTTTTTTTCTTTTTTTTTTTCAAAACAAAACAAACAAACATACAATGAAACATCAAATATATCTACATCATACTACTCAAACCATTACTACTAACACTATAAGACCGGGTCAAATTGGGTAAATTTTTAGATAAGTAGCTAGGGGTAACAAATGATAGGCTTTTAGGCACAAAATTGGGCAACTAAATGTCCAAACCCCCACCCCTCTCGCAACCATGCTCATACATATAACTTATGAGGTCCAACCCCCCAAATCCCACACTCACGCACACTAAATACGAGGCTACCTAGATGCCCTTATCCTTTTCGCATTCATATCTAACTAAGGACTCAAATCTCATTCAAGCACAAGTTCTAATGCACCCCCACCCGTAGCCACTCTAAAAAAAAATCATTATTTATATACAAGTGTGGCTACAACTCTCACCAAGAATGAAAAGGGTATCAAGGGTTGCCGGTGCACCAAATTGGGGTTAATCTAGAGTGTTCAAATTTTCACATCGTTTCGCTTGGCTCAAAATTTTTCAAAATCTTCAAAAATCCCCCCCATCCCCACACTTGGGATACATTGACCCCAATGTATGGTTTTAGGAGGCTTTGATCACTAAAATCCTTCAACATCAACAAAAAGCTTCTTCACTCAAACCACAAATTTCTTTTTGTATTTTTTCTTTTATAATTTTTTTTCTTTTTCTTTTTCTTAACACATAACACCACCAACAAGCACCAACCCAACAAAACAACACAATCATACACCACCCAACCGCCCAACCATAAACATATCAAACTAACAAATATGCACAAAATATACAAAGAGAGAACACAACCTGACTAATAATAGCGCGGTCCCGACGGCCCAAACATGGAAGACATCATATCGTTCCATTCTCCGAACGCAAATGAGCCGCTACTACTTCCACCTTGTTGTTGTTGTGCTCCTTCTTGTTGCCTTGGGTCAATCCATTGTGAATGGTGAAGCGGCGGGGTCGGATACGAAATACTACCATCATAAGGTGGTAGTGACGCATAATCCACATGTTGTGGATCCATAACCACCGGCCGCCCGGCATGCCAATCCATGTGCAATCTCCTTTCTTGATCATCATGATAACGGTTATTCATTTCCACTTCACGGGAATACGCATGTGTGCGATTCCATGCCTCTTGACGATCAAGGCTTTGTTTCAAGGACCGCTCTATACTTGCACTATTCCTCGTATTTTGATCAAATAACGTCCTTTCCAAACCCGACCACATCTCAAATACGGATGCCGGAGGACGTTGATTCTCAATCACTTCTTGCATTGTGCCTTCGTAAGCCCAACCCAGCACATAAGATTGCTGCGTATAATCGTAAAACATGCCACCATAAGCTCTACCATAACCCCCTTGACCAACATTTTCACCACCATGCGGCTCGTCCGCATAATCCTCATCTCCACTTGGAACTGCTTCTTCATCACTTTCCGGTTCGTCCAGCTCACCCGGTAAAAGCTCTCGTGCATCCGCCTTCAGTGCTCTCCACCTTTGCCCTTCCGACTTTAGCTTATGATAACGCTCCGATTGTGTATATGACCAACCAATCCCCAACTTATCTAACGTAAAAGGCTGATGCCTTTTTGTTGCTCCTCGATCTTCAGATGTTATTGCCTTTTGTTGTTTCATCAACCCCGTAATTATTTGACAATACGGGACGATATCTCTTCCATACTTATTCCGGCAAATCCATAAGTGGTTCATGATCAGATAGCGTATCGGAAAACGCGGAGACCCATGCATTAGCGAATAGAGGACAGGTACCTCCGGGAACCTCACCTGTTCCTTGTCCCCCCTTCATGGAATAACATTGAGAACACAGATTGCTAGCAACAATTTAGCTTCTATTTTTAAGTTCTTCCGGTATAGAATACCACTGTATTTACCGGGTAAAAATAGTGCTGCCAACATATCATTCCATCGAGTATGTTTCTCCGGTTTAACCAGGAGGTCATCAAGAGTCGGTATCATGTAATCATGGGCTGGAAGACTATCATATTTTCCAAGCTTCTTCAACGTATCAAAATACATTTCCACTGGAACTCCATTCACAATACCCGTTAGCTTCATCTGCGATGGCCTGTCATATTGATTAACCTTAAGAGTTGCCATCCACTCTTGGATTTCGGTTATAAACAAGTTGCTCTTATCTTTGTCAAAACAACTAAGAGCCGACTCCCAACCTAGAGCCCGGAACTTGTCAAACACCCCGAACTGACCAAACTCAACTTCCCGAACATCCCTCTCACATATAAAGGCCGCTGCCTTATTCTTCAACTTATTCATACGGTCATTATATAGCGTTGGCTGCCACTCCACTGGTTGATCATCCAATGGTCCCGAATCCCATTTCGGTTTCTCCGTCATATCCAACTCCATTTCTTCTTCACTTTCACTTTCGCTTTCGCTTACTCGACCCATGTATTGTCTCTTTCTTGGTTGTTGTTCCGGCTGTTTACCCTTTCCCTTCGAAAACGAAGATGGACTAGCTCCAGTCTTTTCTTTTGTTCGTGCCATTCCTACACACATTAGAGCAAACAACACAACCAACGAAACAAAATTAAACCCTTTTCTCCAACATATCCCCACACTTGCTTGTTATCATGGTTGTAGATGTTAGTGAACCAAAAATGTATCAAGAATTTTTCAAAAATCGGGCATGGTGTCTCTACAATGTAGAGCATCCCAAAAGTTCACTACTTTAACCACAAATCCTACATCTACAACCATAACCATGTTCAAATAACCAATTTCATAACCATATCTAAGAACAAGCAAGTGGGTATGGGCAAGTAACCTAAATAACCTTACTTTTCACAATGTAGCATCAAAATATAACAAATAAGCTTTCATACCTTATTTTGAAGATGCTAAAGTGCTTGTGAAACAAAAACTCCAAAAACCCCCAAAAATTTTCGGACTAGGGTTTTGAATTCGGACCCAATAACTTCGTTTTTTCACCAATCTCTTGGCAAAATCAGAAACTACGTGAAAAATTAGTCAAGATAGACCTAAATTTCACTTAGTTTGGACAAGAATTGAGTAAGATATGGAGGCTTGAAGGTGGAAGAAGCTATGGAGATTTGTGAGTCTTTGTGAAAGAGATGGATGTTGATAGATAGAATGAAATTGTGTGGTTGGGGATGACTTCACGTGACCAGATGTTATTATTATTATTATTATTATTATTATTATTATTTTTATATACATGCAAGAACCGGAACGAAGCATTGACTTTCCAGGTCCACCGTAAATTACGGTAGGACCGTAAATTACGGTGGATACTGGAAACATATTTCTATCGTAAATCAGGAGCTTATCACCGTAACAACTGAAAATATTTAACTTCCACCGTAACTTACGGTCATACCGTAAATTACGGTGTGAACTGGGCGTTTGTGATTTGAAGAAAATTGTATTTTTAAGTGTCATTTTTTATATTTTTTCAGTTTTTTCGATTTTTTATGTTTTTAAATTTTTTCAAAACGTGTAAAAATCACCCTACCCCCTCGAAAGTTCCGTGTTGTCCTCAACACAATGTTATGGTAATTCGTGACCCGAATATCCCCACACTTGTTTCAAACACGGATTTCAAGGAAATACGGCAATTGTGCAAACTATACAAAACAAACAAAATGAAATGCTAACTATTTACACTACCAAACCTGGGCCTCTCATGGTTGCTCATCGTCAACCGGGCGTAAGATGTAGCCCGCTTTATCAAGCTCCAAGTTGTTGATGTCGTTCCCCTCCAAGTATGGCTTTAACCGGTGACCGTTCACCATTTGTTGTTTTAGCGTGTGCTCATCTTGAATATCTACATCTCCAAACCTCCCAACTCTCCGAACGACATATGGGCCCATCCATTTGCTTTTAAGTTTGCCTGCGAACATCTTGAGTCTTGAGTTATACAACCAAACGTTTTGACCCACCTCGAACGTTTTCTTTCGCAATTTTGCGTCATGCACCTTCTTGAGTTTATCTTTATACGCCGATGCACATTCATATGCCTCATCTCGAATTTCTTCTATCTCGCTTAATTGTAGCTTTCTCAACTTCCCCGCCTCGTCATAATCCGCGTTCACCGTCTTAATTGCCCAATGTGCCCGATGCGCTAACTCCATTGGCAAGTGACAACCCTTTCCATACACCATCCGGTAAGGCGTTGTGCCAATTGGAGTCTTGTAGGCCGTTCGGTATGCCCACAATGCATCATCTAACTTACTCGACCAATCCTTCCGATCCGTTCTAACCGTCTTCATGAGAATTTCTTTAATTTGACGGTTGGACACTTCAACTTGTCCACTCGTTTGCGGATGGTAAGGTGTGGCAATCCGGTGATTCACACTATACCTCTTCAATAATTTCCCAAAGTTGAAGTTCTTAAAATGCGAACCACCATCGCTTATAATAACCCGCGGGATGCCAAAACGAGAGAAAATGTTGGATTGAACAAATTTACAAACAACCGAATGGTCGTTTGTTCGTGTTGCAATAACTTCAATCCACTTCGAGACATAATCCACCGCTACCAAAATGTATAAAAAGCCATTCGAATTCGGGAAAGGACCCATAAAGTCTATACCCCATACATCAAATATCTCTACAACCAAGATTGGTTGTAAAGGTGTCACACCCCTATTTTCCACGTGTCACCGGTGGGCCCGGTGGGGAGTATCATGACGTAGTTGGTATCATCATAGACAAACAACACAATATATAAATGCACAGCGGAAGCAAAGATAGATTCATTTCAACTTTAATAAAGTGTAATATCAAATATCACAAATAGTTGAAACGGATCCACAGGCGGATCAAAATAAAATATGATATTGTTCAGCAGCTTTATTGTCATCCAAGCTTGCGAGACTTATTGTGGACGCTCTAGAAGACAGCCAGCCTAGTACGAGTAGTACCTGCACTTAATCTTTTTGGAAAAATACGTCAGTTTACACTGGTAAATACAATTTAACTGACTCATTTTGAAAAGGGTTGAAAATTGATTTGAATGCACGTGGCACAAAACATTTTATAACTTGGGATAATTATGTAATATAATCTTGTGAACGAATTACATGTTACTTGTGCGTTCAGTAGCCCGGATCTTGTCCGGGTTAAAGATCAATAGACACACCACATTATAGAGTTATACACTGACTGGTGCACGCCTACACCCCGTGCTCAGGTCGTGGCCATCTCGTAAGATGATGCCAGGGATATCCGGGACATGGTCATTAACCCCCCAAAGGCTTTAAGTGAACAAGACTGTTTAAACGAGCCAATCAAATTATTCAATTAACCACCCAAAGATGTAAGATTTGATGCTTGATCAAGCGGTATTCTATATACCATAACCCAAGCCCGTATAGGGAAAATAAGTTAAAAGTATTTACCTGAGTAAAGTATAATTCACAATAAGCAAGTGAAGGTAGCTTTTACTGGATCTTCTTATTCTGGAACAAAGGTTTACAATAACCTATTAGATTTCTAACGGGTCTTTATTTAAGCCTAAGCTTAGACCGGCTAGTTTTAAGGAGGATACGGTTCAAACGCACGATTAAGTGAAGACCGGATAGAATGTGATTTAGACCCGAAAAGTTTGAATACTTGTATAATATGGGTATACTAAATACATTCTGGATTTTGAGACAAAAATGATAAGGTTTGACCCGTTTCGGTCAATTTATGCAAACTAGTTACATAAACGAACCGAGCGCGAAAAGGGCGTTACGGGTAACCATAAGAGTCATATGCAAGTTCCCTGAGATAATATGGCTTAAATATGTTATAATATCAGTAAGATATCTTCTATTATGTCCAAAATGGATTTAAATACAATTTATGCCTCATAAGGGCATTTTGGTCATTTAAAAGATTATAAAAGAGTTAAATTAGAAATCTGAGTTACAGGTCTGGTTTATACAGTAAATATACTTAATTTAACATGTTATAACAGTAGGATATGACCCATATGTGAAAATTATCATTTAAAACCAAACTATGCACCTTAGGGGTATTTTGGTAATTTCACAAGGGCTAAAAAGATCAAAACTGGAAACCTGAGTTCAAAAACTTTTACTTACTGTTATTATCTCAAAATATACTAAAAACATCAGTAGGTATGAACCTTATATATTTAATATGGTTATAGCACATATTATGCGTTAAAAACGCTTAAAAAGACGATTTGGAGTCATTTCCGGGTTTTTAAAAGAAAACTGATATTTTTATAATTCCAGAAGGCTCCAAATATTTTATTTAACAAATAAAATCAGTAGAAAAAGGTTTGGGGTCAAAAGGCTTTGTAAAACTCATTTTGTGGCTTAAAAGGGCAAAACCGTCATAACCGAATCAAATCTAGAGACCTATGTTATGCTCAGCCAAAAATTAAATAAAAATCTTTAAAAATCCCAAAATATTATATAACATCAGTGGGTAAAAAGTTTGATATCAAAAAGTGGGTTTAAATAGGCTATTTGCTAATTACGCCATTTATTTAACATAAAGCTTTCAAATTACGATAATGAGCATAACTCTTAATCTAGACCTCAAACCGATATCAAATTTTAGGTGCAAGTTTATAAATCAGTAACAAATGTTTCTACTCTTTCACTTTTTCAAAAATCACGTTTTATAATCAAAAGGGCATAATAGTCAACATTTAAGCGTAAATCAGAAATATGCATATGAATCGGATAAGTATTGAACCAAGTTGTACAATCTCAGAGAGTTATACTTATGTGAAACTTGGTCCAAAATAAGCTCTAAGGCAGATCTCAAACATGCATGAACGGATCAGAACTGATAGTCAAAGCAAAAGTCAAAATATGCGACTTTCGGGTCCGATCCGGGTTTATACTGAAAATTGTCGAGTTGAACATGTTGAGACATGTTCTTACATTAATTACCATGTTATTTTAATGATCAAACAGGTTGCATGTAC
Source organism: Helianthus tuberosus (assembly GCA_030545235.1). Lineage (NCBI taxonomy): Eukaryota > Viridiplantae > Streptophyta > Magnoliopsida > Asterales > Asteraceae > Helianthus > Helianthus tuberosus. Next base: position 15,656,010 of record CM060354.1, on the reverse strand, counting down.
CCTACAGTGCTAATTATGCTTAAACTTGCAAATAATCATTATGTTGACTTTTTAAAGTATGTTTTGACTCGACAATTAGCATAGTTAGAGTGGGAATCTGGAAATACTCTTTTAAGGGTTTGTTACCCACATAAATACCAACTTGCAGGTACTTTCAATTCGAGAAATGACTAAGCAAATTTCGTTTAATCTCAAAGTCAAACTTAAATTATGATGGTTTGACTTTTGCTTAATTAACTAAGTTAGAACGAATTAGAAAGGGTTAGGAATACTTACAAGAGTCCTAATTAAGCTTAGAGAGCACTAGAAAGTTGGCTTGATGTCCAGAGAGCTCCAGAGATGATCTTTTGCAAAGTTGTAAATGCAAGTGTTGAATGTTTGCAACTTCAATGATCTTTTATAACTAGTTTGATCTCATTTGATGCTGCCACATGAGTCTAGGGATGATATAAGATGAGTCCAAGTGCCCCTAGATGCATGTAAATCCATTGGTGAGGCTCTGGGATCGGATACAGCTGGTTACAACTCGAAAACAGACCTGCAACTGGCACCTGCGCTGTTTTGTTCGCTGGTGACTTGTAGGCGGGCCGCGAGAGACCTTACGCGGGCCGCGTACAAGTGCATAACCAGCTAAACAAGTTTCTAATATTTACAATTCAGTCCTTGTCCTTTGAAACGTGGTTTTGGCTACTTTTCTTGCACATTAGACCCTAAACCCTGATTTTTAAGGACCTTGGGACATTTACAAACATGGTAAAGTCCTTGGTTAACTTTGTGCATACCCGAAAAGTCACGAAATTCAACGTTGACGCATTTAACCCTTCGTGCACGGTTTTGATCATAACTTTCTCATACGATAACGAAACTTGATGAAATTTTTACCACATATTCTAGTGAGTATATTTTACCATTACAAAGCTTCGGGTTTGCCAAAAGATCACTCAGAGGTATACTTTCAACATGTTGACACATTTAGCCCCTGTAGTTTGTAATTCCTCACTTTCTTTCATTTTCCGCTTCGTATGATCCATGATCTAATCGTTTAAGATTATAAACACCATGTAGGGTTATTGTAGGGCCTATTTATCCATTGTTGACACTTTGGACCCTTATATTCACATAGTTTCACTGTTTGTCAACTTTAGTCCCTCTAAAGTGCTTTTTCACATATTCAAAGCTTATGACACGTGTCAGTACATTATTGGACGTAAATTTTCGAGGTGTTACATCCTCACCCCCTTAAAAGAAATCTTGACCTCGAGATTTACTGAAACAAATAAGGGTATTTTTCTTTCATCGTGGATTCTACCTCCCATGTGTATTCGGGACCTCTACGGGCATCCCATTTGACCTTTACAATAGGAACATGCTTCCTTCGAAGCTTCTTTACCTGTCGATCCTCAATCGACAATGGTTTTTTTCCACAAATTTCATGCTTTCATCTATATGCACATCCGTATGTGGTATGACCAGTGATTCATCAGCGAAACACTTCTTCAGATTACAGATGTGAAAAACATTATGTATATCACTGAGCTCTTCAGGGAAGTTTAACTTATAAGCAACTGAACCGACACGTTCGATAACCTCGAAAGGTCCTATGTATCTCGGGCTTAGCTTGCCTTTCTTACCAAATCGCATCACCCCTTTCCAGGGTGATACTTTAAGCAATACCTTGTCACCTACTTCGAAGTGAAAAGACTTACGCTTTGGATCCGCATAGCTTTTCTGCCTATCCCTGGCAGCTTTCAAGCGATCGCGAATCTGGACAATCTTGTCCGTCGTTTCAAAAACCAAATCTGGTCCTGACAATTGAACGTCTCCTACTTCCGCCCAACAAATGGGTGTTCTGCATTTTCTACCATATAATGCCTCAAAGGGCGCAGCCTTAATACTAGTATGGTAGCTATTGTTATAGGAGAACTCGACCAATGGCAGATGCTTATCCCAACTGCCACCTAAATCAATCACACATGCTCGAAGCATATCTTCCAGCGTTTGGATGGTACGCTCACTCTGTCCGTCTGTCTGTGGATGGTAAGCCGTACTAAAATTTAAGCGCGTGCCTAAAGACTGTTGGAAACTTTTCCAAAAATGAGAGGTGTATCTCGTATCTCTATCCGAGATAATTGACAATGGTACGCCATGCAACACTACAATTTTATCTACGTATAATTGAGCTAACATGTCTGAGCTGTAAGTTTCCTTAATGGGTAGGAAATGTGCTGACTTCGTCAGTCTATCCACTATGACCCATATAGTATCATTTCCCTTTCTCGTCTTTGGCAATTTGGTGATGAAATCCATCGTCACCATCTCCCACTTCCACGTGGGAATTTCAGGTTGTTGTAACAAACCTGACGGCTTTTGATGCTCAGCTTTGACTTGCGCACAAGTCAAACATTTAGCTACATAGGCAGCTACAAACTTTTTCAAACCAATCCACCTGTAGTTCGCCTTTAGATCCTGGTACATCTTATCAGCTCTAGGATGAACAGAATATTTGGAACTGTGGGCTTCCTGGAGGATAACATCTCGAAGTCCTCCATAAACTGGAACCCATATTCGTCCATTCAATCTTAGCATTCCGTCCTTGTCATGGGATAACTGCTCCTCAGTTACTCCTAGCTTTTCCTCAGGATAGTTAGCTTCCAACACAGCTTCCTTCTGTGCAGCTAACACCCTTTCGTTCAAACTATTCCTTATTTCAATGCGCTTGGCATTGATTCTTATCGGCTTCACTCTTTCTTTTCTGCTTAAGGCGTCAGCAACTACATTTGCCTTGCCTGGATGGTATTTAATCTCACAATCATAATCATTTAGAGTTTCCATCCATCGTCTTTGTCGCATGTTCAAGTCCTTCTGATTGAACAAATGTTGAAGGCTCTTGTGATCTGAATAGATCACACACTTGGTTCCATACAAGTAATGCCTCCATAATTCCAATGCAAATACAATGGCACCCAGCTCCAAGTCATGGGTGGTGTAGTTCTTCTCGTGTACCTTTAGCTGTCGTGAAGCGTAGGCAATAACCTTGCCTTTCTGCATGAGTACACAGCCCATACCAGTGTGTGATGCATCACAATACACCACAAATTATTCTATACCATCGGGCAATGTTAATACTGGTGCATTGCTCAACTTTTTCTTCAGAATGTCAAAGGATTCCTGCTGCTTAGGGCCCCAATCAAACTTAACCTTCTTTCGTGTCAATGAAGTTAGGGGCGCAGCAATCCTAGAAAAGTTTTCGATGAAACACCTATAATATCCTGCTAAACCCAGGAAGCTACGAATTTCGGTAGGCGTCTTTGGCTCTTGCCAATTCATAACTGCTTCTACCTTAGCGGGATCCACTTGGATTCCACGCTCACTTACCACATGTCCAAGGAATTGGACTTCTCGAAGCCAAAATTCGCACTTCGAAAATTTAGCGTAGAGTTTCTCTTGGTGAAGAAGTTTGAGAATACAATGAAGGTGTTTCTCGTGGTCAGCTTGGTTCTTCGAGTAAATAAGGATGTCGTCAATAAAGACGATGACGAATTTGTCCAAGTAAGGCTTGCAGACGCGATTCATGAGATCCATGAATGCGGCTGGTGCGTTAGTGAGCCCAAAAGGCATCACTAGGAACTCGTAATGTCCATAACGAGTCCTAAACGCTGTCTTGTGCACATCTTCATCTTTAACCTTCAACTGATGATAGCCTGATCTCAAATCGATCTTAGAGAAGTAGCTTGCCCCTTGCAATTGATCAAACAGATCATCGATCCTGGGCAAAGGATACCTGTTCTTGATAGTGACTTTATTAAGCTCACGGTAATCGATGCACAGGCGCATCGATCCATCCTTCTTCTTGACAAACAAGATCGGCGCTCCCCTAGGAGACGAACTAGGTCTAATAAAACCTTTGGCTAACAGATCTTCTAACTGCGTCCTTAACTCCTTCATTTCCGTTGGTGCTAACCTATAAGGTGCTCTTGCTACCGGTGCAACACCAGGGATGATGTCGATTCGGAATTCCACTTGCCTATCTGGTGGTAAACCAGGTAGTTCTTCGGGAAAAACTTCAGGATATTCCGAAATGACAGGGATGTCTTCAATCTTTGGCTTTGGCTCGTCCATAGTAACTTGTGCCATATAAATGACATAACCCTTCTGCAGACATCTGGATGCCTTGAGCATAGACACTTGCTCAGGAAATCCATGCTGGGTATCTCCTTGGATGGTGAGTGACTCACCAGACGGAGTTTTGACTACTACTTGCTTTCTATTGCACACAATCTGGGCTTGGTTATGCGATAACCAATCCATGCCTATCACTATGTCAAAGCTGGCTAGCATAAAGGGAAGTAAGGACAAAGGAAAAGAGTGATTCCTAATGGATATAGCACATCCATCTAAAACAGTTGAGGCGGTTTCTATGGTTCCATCAGCTAATTCCACCTCATATTTCACACTTAAGGCTTTTACAGGTAATTTCAACAACTCACAAAACTTATTATCCACAAAAGACTTATCTACTCCAGAATCAAACAATACTCTAGCAAAAACATCATTTACGAGAAAAGTACCTGTAATTACGTTGTCATCCTGAACAGCTTCCTTAGCGTCCATCTTGAAGACCCTCGCATTGGTCTTTTTCCCATCTTCGGTTTTCTTGGTGTTCTTTGGGCAATTAGACTTGATGTGCCCTTTTTCGTTGCAACCGTAACATGTTGCATCCTTCAGCTTCTTACACTCCAAAGTCTTATGATCCGTAGATTTGCAAATCCCACAGGATCTCGTGTGAGACTGGGATTTCGACTCAAATCGACACTTCCCAAAATGGTTCTTCTTACAAGTTTTACATTTGGGCTTATCCCCTGATTGTTGCCCATCCTTCTTAGATCCCGACCCTTTCTTGTGGTCGTCATTTCCTCGGTGTTTCTTACCTGATCTTCGTGAGGTATCGTCCTCACGCTTCCTTTTGTTCTCTTCTGAATTCCTGAGTGCTCTCAACTTAACTACGTCCAAGGTAAGAGATAGAGATACATCAGCTGCTGATCTGAAGGTTGTAGGCCTTGATGCCTTAACACTTGCTTTAATCTCTGGGGCTAAACCCCCGATGAAGCGAGCAATCCTCTTAGGTTCTGGGGTTACCAAGTATGAAACCAACCTAGATAGGGTATTGAAAGTGGTGAGGTATGCCTGGCAGTCTAAATTCTTCATCACTAAAGATAGGAAGTCTGACTCAATTCTCTCAACTTCGTGCTGCGGGCAATAATTATCCTTAATAAGGGCAACGAACTGATCCCATGATAGATTGTAGAGCGGGATCTTTCCAGCAGCTTGTATGAGAGACTTCCACCACGCCAGTGCTTCTCCTTTGAACGATTGGGATACGTATTTTACTACGTCCCTTTCAGCACAACCGCTGATGTCTACAACCGTATCCATTTCGTCCAACCAAGTCATACAATCTATTGCTCCTTTCTCCCCGGTGAAGTCCCGGGGTTTGCAAGAAACAAAGTACTTGTAAGTACAGGACTTGGTGTGTGGTTTGGCATCAAACACCATCCTTTTTGAGGGAACACTGTTCTGATTTGATGAGTGTCGATCATCATCCTTCTTGAGCTCATCTTTCTTAAGTTCATCTTTCTTAGAGGGCGGTTTGCTATGAGCCTCAGAGTGAACTTTTGGCTTAGAATGTGGTGCAGATCGGGTCCTACTTCGGGTCCCACTCGATTCACTATACTGTCTGTTTAGTGCTTCGATAACAGCATCATTCACTAATGCTTTCAACTCCGCACCAGTTACTAATATCTTAGCATTTTCAGGGTTTTCTGCTGGACGACTGTTTAATTCTTCAGACTTAGCCATGTAGTCTTAATTGCTACATAAAAATAAGGACAAGGTCTATTTAGAAGCCTAAACAGTATTATCGTTCTTGACGATTTATTAACCATGGTAAATAAAAGCCATATTAGTTAATTTGCTAAGTAATTTCATTCGGGATTTTTACCAGTAATCTTTTTAGAATGAAATATAATATTGGCATAATAGGCCTAGTCTCGTAGACAAATTTCTAAATTACAAATTTAGATCTTATAGGATTAAGATTTGAATAATAAAGACAAATCAATCCTTTTCTTGGCAGGGAGTCTATAAACTACGGCTGCCTTTTATTTGATATGACATTAATTATAACCCGTAGGCATTTTGTCACAATCAAATATATATAAAAATATAAATTTGGATAATTATTAAAAAGGGTGACATGTGTGATTTTGCGGACCACACTAGCCAAGAATGTTAACATGTTTGCAGATGTTAACAGAGATTTGAATCTTTTTAAACAGGTTCTACCATATTGGCCAGGTCTTTAATATGACATTCAAGCTAGGTTTTACCTTTTTAAGATTCTTATTATTATAAATAAAAAAAATGGTAAATCAAAATATGTTATTTTTCATTTATTCACATATTATATTCATGCATAATTTAAAAAAATGAAAAACTTAAATTAACTATTCCAAACAAAAATTAAGCTAGTACGAGTTTGCCCTAAACGGGACTTTTACATAAACAATATGCCCAGGCAGGGGCCAGCTAACAAAACAAACCCACGCAGGGGTTAAATAAGAAACATGCCCACGCAGGGGCAGAACAGAAAGAAAATACCCACGCAGGGGTAGAGTACATAAATAAATGTCCTCGCAGGGACATGAGTACAACTAAAATAAATAAACAAACAAAGGATTCAGTGATCCTTCTTGCTTTTTCCCTTGATCAAATCCACCATCTTCTTGAACATCCCCCGGTTATGCCTTCGTTCTTGCCGCATCTCATGCCGCACCTCTTGTCGCACCTCATGTATCTCATGAAGGATTTCTTGAAATTGTGGTGGTGACATCACCGGTGTCCGCGGTGGTTACTGAAGATGCTGAGGTTGAGGAGGCGGCAGTTGCTGATAATGCGGAGGTTGAGGAGGCTGCGGTTGCTGATACCCATATGGTGGGTATCCATAGGTCGAGTGTCCCGTAGCCCAGGGACCTCCGTAGGGACCTTCCTGATGGAGAGAGTTCGCAGCTAACCAGTAGGGATCCTCTGCAAAGTTGTAACCCGTGTGGATCTGCTGCTCGAAGGGATTGTACGCTGCCGCACTAGTGTAAGTGGGAATTGGGTCTCCAAAACCCATTGGTGGTTGTGGCGCGACAGGCGCAGAGACTACTTCAGAGACGGGATGTGAAGATTCTCCCCTCTCTGGTTCTTCGTGGACAGGCGAGTACCGGCTGCCACTTGAACGTGGAGGGGTGCTGATGCGTATCCCCCCTCATGCGGATATTCGCAAAGTCGTTCTCCTTCGCCTCGGGGGCGAGGGAGGCTGAAGCTGAGGTGGTGCTGCCGGCGGAGTGACCGCGACAAGTCGGGAATCCTCGGAAGGATTCTGTTGCTGATGTGGCTGCTGCTGGTGTAGGGGAGAGTGGTGTGGCTGGTGCAGGGGAGAGTGGTGTGGCTGGTGCAAGGGAGAGCTATGGTAACTGGGAGTAAATGCCCAGTCATACTGCTTGAAGTTCTCCTCAAAGCTGTCGGGACCATTGTAAGGTGATCCCATAAATGGTGACCCATCTGAAATTTCAATGGGGTGATTGGGAGTTCCGGATGGTGGCATTGCAGGATCGGTATCTTCATCGATGTCCATCGGGTTGCCACCAGAAAAGTGGTCTTCTGGTCCAAGTGGGTTAAAACCCACTGCTGCTCCTAGGTAGTCGTCAGGGTTGAACAGGCCCTGAAAGACGGGTGATGGATGGTCAAAAGGTGAATTGTGTCCTAGGAGAGGAATATAGGACTGGTGATAGTTATGGGGCTCATTCTCAGAATGAGGCCCAAAGGAGTGTGGGATTGATGGTGAGGTACTCAGTGAAACTGAGCGCCTAGCTGGTTCAATAAAAGACCTCCAAAGATTTTGAGCATCTGAGTTATGGGGGTCTGAAGGTGTTCGCCGGTGTGACGGTCCGGCCTCGTGGTCGTTTGGGGCTACATGTGCTCCATTTCCCCTTCCTCTTCCTCTCATACGTGGCGGTATGTTGACAACCTGTAAAAAACAAACAAGTGATACAACAAGAAATAAATAAGACAAAGTTAGAAATAAACCAAAATTTGGAAAATTCCTAAGTTCTTTGTCTAGACTCGAGAATCGAGGATTGTGCAATTGTGTAACTGAGATTAAACACAAAAGGCTAGTGTTTAATTCACTCAGAGTTGGCTCTGATACCAACCTGTCACACCCCTATTTTCCACGTGTCACCGGTGGGCCCGGTGGGGAGTATCGTGACGTAGTTGGTATCATCATAGACAAACAACACAATATATAAATGCACAGCGGAAGCAAAGATAGATTCATTTCAACTTTAATAAAGTGTAACATCAAATATCACAAATAGTTGAAACGGATCCACAGGCGGATCAAAATAAAATAAGATATTGTTCAACAGCTTTATTGTCATCCAAGCTTGCGAGACTTATTGTGGACGCTCTAGAAGACAGCCAGCCTAGTACGAGTAGTACCTGCACTTAATCTTTTTGGAAAAATACGTCAGTTTACACTGGTAAATACAATTTAACTGACTCATTTTGAAAAAGGGTTGAAAATTGATTTGAATGCACGTGGCACAAAACATTTTATAACTTGGGATAATTATGTAATAAAATCTTGTGAACGAATTACATATTACTTGTGCGTTCAGTAGCCCGGATCTTGTCCGGGTTAAAGATCAATAGACACACCACATTATAGAGTTATACACTGACAGGTGCACACCTACACCCCGTGCTCAGGTCGTGGCCATCTCGTAAGATGATGCCAGGGATATCCGGGACATGGTCATTAACCCCCCAAAGGCTTTAAGTGAACAAGACTGTTTAAACGAGCCAATCAAATTATTCAATTAACCACCCAAAGATGTAAGATTTGATGCTCGATCAAGCGGTATTCTATATACCGTAACCCAAGCCCGTATAGGGAAAATAAGTTAAAAGTATTTATCTGAGTAAAGTATAATTCACAATAAGCAAGTGAAGGTAGCTTTTACTGGTTCTTCTTATTCTGGAACAAAGGTTTACAATAACCTATTAGATTTCTAACGGGTCTTTATTTAAGCCTAAGCTTAGACCGGCTAGTTTTAAGGAGGATACGGTTCAAACGCATGATTAAGCGAAGACCGGATAGAATGTGATTTAGACCCGAAAAGTTTGAATACTTGTATAATATGGGTATACTAAATACATTCTGGATTTTGAGACAAAAATGATAAGGTTTGACCCGTTTCGGTCAATTTATGCAAACTAGTTACATAAACGAACCGAGCGCGAAAAGGGCGTTACGGGTAACCATAAGAGTCATATGCAAGTTCCCTGAGATAATATGGCTTAAATATGTTATAATATCAGTAAGATATCTTCTATTATGCCCAAAATGGATTTAAATACAATTTATGCCTCATAAGGGCATTTTGGTCATTTAAAAGATTATAAAAGAGTTAAATTAGAAATCTGAGTTACAGGTCTGGTTTATACAGTAAATATACTTAATTTAACATGTTATAACAGTAGGGTATGACCCATATGTGAAAACTATCATTTAAAACCAAACTATGCACCTTAGGGGTATTTTGGTAATTTCACAAGGGCTAAAAAGATCAAAACTGGAAACCTGAGTTCAAAAACTTTTACTTACTATTATTATCTCAAAATATACTAAAAAAATCAGTAGGTATGAACCTTATATATTTAATATGGTTATAGCACATATTATGCGTTAAAAACGCTTAAAAAGACGATTTGGAGTCATTTCCGGGTTTTTAAAAGAAAACTGATATTTTTATAATTCCAGAAGGCTCCAAATATTTTATTTAACAAATAAAATCAGTAGAAAAAGGTTTGGGGTCAAAAGGCTTTGTAAAACTCATTTTGTGGCTTAAAAGGGCAAAACCGTCATAACCGAATCAAATCTAGAGACCTATGTTATGCTCAGCCAAAAATTAAATAAAAATCTTTAAAAATCCCAAAATATTATATAACATCAGTGGGTAAAAATTTTGATATCAAAAAGTGGGTTTAAATAGGCTATTTGCTAATTACGCCATTTATTTAACATAAAGCTTTCAAATTACGATAATAAGCATAACTCTTAATCTAGACCTCAAACTGATATCAAATTTTAGGTGCAAGTTTATAAATCAGTAACAAATGTTTCTACTCTTTCACTTTTTCAAAAATCACGTTTTATAATCAAAAGGGCATAATAGTCAACATTTAAGCATAAATCGGAAACATGCATATGAATCGGATAAGTATTGAACCAAGTTGTACAATCTCAGAGAGTTATACTTATGTGAAACTTGGTCCAAAATAAGCTCTAAGGCAGATCTCAAACATGCATGAATGGATCAGAACTGATAGTCAAAGCAAAAGTCAAAATATGCGACTTTCGGGTCCGATCCGGGTTTATACTGAAAATTATCGAGTTGAACATGTTGAGACATGTTCTTACATTAATTACCATGTTATTTTAATGATCAAACAGGTTGGATGTACCCTACATTGCTAATTATGCTTAAACTTGCAAATAATCATTCTGTTGACTTTTTAAAGTATGCTTTGACTCGACAAGTAGCATAGTTAGAGTGGGAATCTGGAAATACTCTTTTAAGGGTTTGTTACCCACATAAATACCAACTTGCAGGTACTTTCAATTCGAGAAATGACTGAGCAAATTTCGTTTAATCTCAAAGTCAAACTTAAATTACGATGGTTTGACTTTTGCTTAATTAACTAAGTTAGAACGAATTAGAAAGGGTTAGGAATACTTACAAGAGTCCTAATTAAGCTTAGAGAGCACTAGAAAGTTGGCTTGATGTCCAGAGAGCTCCAGAGATGATCTTTTGCAAAGTTGTAAATGCAAGTGTTGAATGTTTGCAACTTCAATGATCTTTTATAACTAGTTTGATCTCATTTGATGCTGCCACATGAGTCTAGGGATGATATAAGATGAGTCCAAGTGCCCCTAGATGCATGTAAATCCATTGGTGAGGCTCTGGGATCGGATACAGCTGGTTACAACTCGAAAACAGACCTGCAACTGGCACCTGCGCTGTTTTGTTCGCTGGTGACTTGTAGGCGGGCCGCGAGAGACCTTACGCGGGCAGCGTACAAGTGCATAACCAGCTAAACAAGTTTCTAATATTTACAATTCAGTCCTTGTCCTTTGAAACGTGGTTTTGGCTACTTTTCTTGCACATTAGACCCTAAAGCCTGATTTTTAAGGACCTTGGGACATTTACAAACATGGTAAAGTCCTTGGTTAACTTTGTGCATACCCGAAAAGTCACGAAATTCAACGTTGACGCATTTAACCCTTCGTGCACGGTTTTGATCATAACTTTCTCATACGATAACGAAACTTGATGAAATTTTTACCACATATTCTAGTGAGTATATTTTACCATTACAAAGCTTCGGGTTTGCCAAAAGATCACTCAGAGGTATACTTTCAACATGTTGACACATTTAGCCCCTGTAGTTTGTAATTCCTCACTTTCTTTCATTTTTCGCTTCGTATGATCCATGATCTAATCGTTTAAGATTATAAACATCATGTAGGGTTATTGTAGGGCCTATTTATCCATTGTTGACACTTTGGACCCTTATATTCACATAGTTTCACTGTTTGTCAACTTTAGTCCCTCTAAAGTGCTTTTTCACATATTCAAAGCTTATGACACGTGTCAGTACATTATTGGACGTAAATTTTCGAGGTGTTACAAAAGGCATCTCATCCCTCTTCGATATGGTTCCCATCTTTTGACAATTTATGCAATGTCTAGCGAATTCACAAGCATCCTTGAAAATTGTGGGCCAATAGAACCCACATGAGAGCACCCGATAACCTGTTTTATGCCCACTAAAATGACCCCCACATGCGGACGAATGAGCATGGGTCAAAATTTCCAACACTTCTGTCTCGGGCACACACCTTCGTATAACTTGATCCGGTCCAATCTTGAAGAGATCCGGTTCATCCCAAATGTATTGCTTCACTTGAACCATAAATTGTTGTCGGCGCTTCTTGGTCCAATGACTTGGGATGGCACCCGTGGCTAAGTAGTTGACATAGTGAGCATACCACGGTGCAACAAAGGTGGAAACGGCTAGTAGTTGCTTGTCGGGAAAACTCTCATTGATTTCACTAACATCATCGATCCCTTCCACCGGAATCCGAGACAAGTGATCCGCCACTACGTTCTCACTTCCCTTTTTGTCTCGGATTTCTAAATCAGACTCTTGTAACAATAATACCCACCGAATTAAACGAGGTTTTGCGTCCTTCTTCTCCATCAAGTATCGGACCGCACTATGATCTGAATAAACCACCACTTTGCTCCCCCAAATATAAGCACGAAACTTATCCAAAGCATACACCACCGCTAATAACTCCTTTTCGGTTGTGGTGTAATTGAGTTGTGCTTCGGATAAAGTTTTGCTTGCATAGTAAATCACCACCGGCTTTCTATCAACCCGTTGACCCAAAACTGCACCAATAGTGGTGTCGCTTGCATCACACATTATCTCGAACGGCTTTGACCAATCCGGTGGTTGCAAGATAGGAGCTTTGACCAAGTGTTCCTTCAAAACAGTGAAAGCTTGCATACACTCGTTAGTAAAATCAAATGGGACATCTTTTAATAATAAGTTACATAAAGGTTTGGTGATAACACTAAAACCTTTTATGAAACGTCTATAGAAACCCGCATGTCCCAAAAATGACCTTACACCCTTAACATTTTTCGGAGGTGGCAAAGATGCTATTACCCTTATTTTCGCCTTATCCACCTCCATCCCCCTTTCAGAAATTATATGACCCAACACAATGCCCTCTTGCACCATGAAATGACTTTTCTCCCAACTTAGCACTAGATTCTTCTCAACGCACCTTTTTAAAACTTTTTGCAATTCGTTGAGACAAGCATCAAAACTAGTGCCAAAAATGGAGAAGTCATCCATAAATACTTCGAGCGACTCTCCAACCATGTCCGAGAAGATACTCATCATACATCGTTGGAAAGTTGTCGGAGCATTGCACAAGCCAAATGGCATTCGCCGAAAGGCAAAGGTACCATATGGACAAGTGAAGGTGGTCTTGTGTTGGTCATCCGGGTGTATTGCTATTTGATTGTAACCCGAATACCCATCCAAAAAGCAGTAATATTTTTGACCCGATAATTTCTCAATAATTTGGTCAATGAAAGGTAGCGGGAAATGGTCCTTAGAAGTGGCGGCATTCAATTTTCGGTAGTCAATACATACACGCCACCCGGTGACCGGTCGGGTGGCAATTTGTTCACCACTTTCATCCTTGACTACTTGAATGCCGGCCTTCTTAGGTACAACTTGGGTGGGACTCACCCAAGCACTATCCGAAATCGGATAGATGATTCCCGCATCCAACCATTTAATTACCTCCTTTTTAACTACCTCCCTTAGGTTCGGGTTCAACCGCCTTTGAGCTTCTCGTGTCGGTTTGGCATCTTCGGTTGTAATAATTTTGTGCATGACAATTGATGGACTAATTCCTTTGAGATCGGCAATTGTCCATCCGATAGCTCCCTTGTTCTCCTTCAAAACTTCCATCAATGCTTGCTCTTGTGCCAACTCTAAATTAGAGGCAATAATGACCGGTAAAGTGTCATTATCCCCTAAAAACACATACTTCAAATGGCTCGGCAAGTCTTTGAGCTCCAACTTTGGCGGTTCCTCCAACGATGGTTTAGTACCCGAATCTATTTCCGCCGGTAAGCCTTCGAACTGGTGGGTCCATGGCGGCCGACCTTCTTTCAACGCCATCGCAACTTGTTTTTCCTCTTCAACCCGAAGTGCATAAGCATGTACCAGTTCAGAAAAATCACACAGGCAAACATCCAAACCATCCTCCTCATACTCATGCGGGTTGCATCCATCAACTATATCTGCCATGAAACACTCATCAACACCATTAGCATTAGAATTGTTAGTAAAAACATTCAAACGCATTTTTCGATTCCCAAAAGTCATATCGACTGTACCAAATCTACAATCGATTACTGCATGTGCGGTGCTCAAAAATGGCCGACCCAAAATTACGTTTTGTTGTTGCTTGGGATCCGCCGATGAGTAGTCTAAGACTAAAAAGTCAACCGGGTAATAAAATTCATCAATTTTTACAATTACATTTTGAACCATCCCCCGGGGTAACTTATGAGACAAATCGGCTAAAACAACCATTGTCTCCACCCTTGCTAACGGACTAAAATCATATTGGTCATATAAGCCCCCCGGTAAAATGCTAACTCCGGCTCCAAGATCTAGCAACGCCTTAGCCATTTGAAAATTACCAACTTGTATATTAATCAATGGCGTGCCCGGATCTTGGAGCTTAGGAGGAAGCTCCCCGTTTAAAACCGCACTCACTTGCCCGGTTAAGTCCACCCGCTTAGGCATTTTCTTTTTGTTTTGCCTCTTTTGTGTACACAATTCTTTTAGAAATTTTGCATAAGCGGGTACTTGTTTTATTGCATCAAGGAGTGGAAGGTTAATTTTAACTTGTTTAAACATGTCCCACAATTCTTCTTTTTGGGGACCTCTTGATGCAATAAAGTTTTTCTTACCCGGGTTAAGTAAAGCCGATGGAAACGGGACTTGACTCGGTTCACCCTCAACTTTTTCACTCTTTTCATTTTCACCCAAACCCGGTTTGTTAACATTTAATTCTTTTGGTTTAACCGGTGAAACGTCATCATCACTATCATTACCCGTGATGTCCTCAACTACCCCCTCAACCAATTCGGGTGACAAATTAGCTTTAAACTCTTTTCCACTTCTCAAAACACTAACATGATGAACATTAACATTACCTCTTGACGAACCGTGTGATGGATTTACCTTGGTGTCACTAGGAAGTTGACCCTTGTTTTTCTTCAATTCAGCCACGTCGGTTGCCAATTGACCCATTTGGGTTGTTAGTGATTGGATGCTTTTGTCACGAACCTCATCTTTTTGCATTCGGACTTCATCTAGTTGGTTCCGTTTTTGCATCTCCACTTGCATGCTTTTTAACATCTCCATCATCTCATTTCCACCCGAAGACCCCCCTTGTTCTTGACCCGTTTGATATTGCTTTTGATATCCTTGGTTGTTCCCGCCTCGATATCCACTTTGGTTGTTATAAGGTTGGCGTGAACCAAAGTTACCTTGGCTACCTTGAAAGTTCGGGTTAGCTTGATTTGAGGGGTTCCCATAGCGAAAATTTGGGTGGTTCCTCAACCCGGGGTGGTAGGTATTAGAGTTCATGTTGTTGTAGTTTCTACCACCCCCTCCTTGACCTTGACCTTGAACAGCATGAACCTCTTCATATTGCCCTTCCACCATTCCTTGGCAATTTTCAGCCGCATGACCTATTTCATTACACAAAGCACAACATCATAAATTTGGTTAGTAGTTTGAATATTACCATCATCTATTGCGTGCACTTGAGGTCGGGCAATGGCCGGTCGGGCTCTCCTCGATGCTTGAGCCTTTCTTTTCGAGGTAATTACCATATTCTCTAAGAACTCCCAATCGTCATTCTCATAGTTTGTGCCAAAAGTCCCACCGGTAATGGACATTAAATCGCGAGCATCTTCGGCACTCAACCCCTCGTGGAAGGCATTCATCAACTCCCAAAGTTCAATCCCATGGTGAGGGCAATTTTTAATCATCATATTGAAACGTTCAAATGCCTCGTGGAACATCTCACCATGTTGTTGTTGGAAGCTCCTCAACCCCTTTCTAGCATCATTGGTCTTTTGGGCGGTATAAAATTCGTCTAAGAAAATTTGTTGCATATCCGCCCAAGTATAAATAGATGCTGAAGGCAAAGTGTAAAACCACTTCTTTGCCTTGTCCTCCAAAGAAAACTGAAATAAGACCAACTTGACATCATCGGCCGAAAAACCTTGACTCCCAAAAGTGTTGCAAATTGAGTCATAGGCCTCTAAATGGAAATACGGTTCCTCCGTTGCTAGCCCTTTGTATTTCGGCAAACTTTGCAAAGAATTTGTTCTTACTTCAAAGGTTCTCCCTTGGTTATTGTGAGGGATAACCACCGGTGAAGGGTTTTGAGTAATTATCGGCATCAAATGTGCTTCTATTCCTTGTGCTTGTTCCCTAAGATGCCTTCTTGGTACACCCAATCGACCCCTTGGACGAATAGGACCCATTGGTCTTGGTATATGCCCTTGTGGTGCAATTGGTTGTTGAAATT
The DNA here is from genome assembly GCA_030545235.1 of Helianthus tuberosus. Taxonomy (NCBI): domain Eukaryota; kingdom Viridiplantae; phylum Streptophyta; class Magnoliopsida; order Asterales; family Asteraceae; genus Helianthus; species Helianthus tuberosus. The sequence continues at coordinate 15,639,698 of CM060354.1, read as the reverse complement.
GTTGTTGGGGAATCGGTGGGTATTGAATCGGCCTTTGCAATTGTGGTTGTACATTTTGTGGCCGAACTTGTTGCAATGGAATAGGGCGTTGCATTGGTGGCCCTTGTGGTCTTGGCCGAATCTGTTGCGGTATGAGTTGTTGTTGTTGAAACCCACCAACATTTGACATTCTTTGAGTTTGACCAGGCACATAAGTCAACTCCCCTTGTTCTCCATCACCCTCATAAACATATCCCTCTTCCTCATAACCCTCAAAGTCTTCGTATCCTTCCTCATATCCATCTCCCCCTATACCCGAAGTTTGCCCAAATGGAATGGTCGAGTATTGAAAACCCGACTGGTTTGATGGTCTAAATGTAGAGGTAGTATGGACAACAGTTGAACCTTGTGGTACTGTATAAGTTGAGGATGATTGCCCTGAAGCTGGGAAGAAGTGAGTGAGTGGTGGAATCGTAGTAGATGGGCTAAAGGTAAGACTGGGTTCGACTTGAGTAGTGTTCGGTTGTGTGGTATTGGTTGGTGTAGTATCATGAAGTGGAGTAGGCATTGTGGTGATGTTTGGAATAGTGGTGTTTGGTGATGGTTGTGTGGAAGTAGGTATAAAAGATGAGGTCGTTTGACCCGTTGTGGGTGGTACTTGTGTTTCCTCCATGATGTTTCTTGGTGTAATGGGTGAAGTAGGTGAACCAATGATTCTGTTTTCACGTAGTAAAACTCGGTTTTGCCTTAGCGTTCTTTCGATTTCCAGATCAAATGACAATGGTGAAGCTTTGTGAGAGCCTCTAGTATGCATGCACCTGTAGAACCTGCACACTAAACACACCAGTGTAAACCCGAAAATAACAAAGCAAAACTAACAAAAATGACACACGTTGCGCACTACTCCCCGGCAACGGCGCCAAAATTTGACGTGTTGTCGTAGTACACGCAAATTTAATCCCAATAACAACTATAGATAGCGGTAATAGGGTATCGAACTCAGGGAGTATGTGGAAAGTGTGTTGTTTTTATAGCCTTGCGATTAAACTACAATTAACCTAAGTTGCAAAAAATAAAGATCAATAATTTGGATTGTTGTTTTAGAAAACTAAATTAAAAACTAATTTCAAATCAAATGTTGGTTGTAAAACAGATTAGGAGAAAACAATGACCATCTTAGGATTCAGCTTCTTTAAACAATTGTGTGAAATTCCAACTAGAAAGAGTTACATAGACATAACTCGTGCATGAATAATCGAAGTGATAAAAGGGAAGAAAGTACTCGGATTTATAAACGCGAGGTTGTTTCCCGATGATCAATTAATCAATAACCAACCCTAACCCTTCCCGTGATATCTCGATTGCCAACGGCACCAAGAACGTACGATTAAGACTAGAAATTGCAATATCGGTTAACAAGCTACAAACAATTAAACATACACCATGATATTCAAGCAACGCAAGTTATCATTCTAGAAATTCAGAAATAAACACACAAAAGTTCAAGAGAAACCTTCACCTAAGATGATCACCGAAAGTTTTAGCCACACATAGCTTGGTGAATCATCATAGCAATCAATTCAATGTTCATACAAATCGAAAACACAAACCGAATGTTAGCAATTGTCTAGAACCAAGCAAGAACAGCCAAAATCGCCCCTAGTGTCTCCAATAACCGACCAATGATGAGAATCACCCAAAAGACACCATAAAACTGTTTTTAATGAGGCAGTTACAACACTTCCGCAGACTCCACCGTAACTTACGGTTCCACCGTAAGTTACGGTGGTCTTCAAGTTGTTACGACAGTTGTTGTCTGAGTTACGGTGAGGAAATGACCAAAATCAGGTCCACCGTAAATTACGGTGGGACCGTAATTTACGGTGACAAGCTGATTGTTTTGCCTTGTTTCAACTTTCGTTCCACGCGCGACCCGTTCAACTCCAAACCGTCCAAAGCTGCGTTTTATCCACTTTAAGCTCCCTAACCGCACCTAAAACATAAGCAACCGTAGTCATCTAATTCAAGATAATTACGCGATTAAGTGAAGGATTAATTCGTCTTTTAACATGATTAAGGGTTGTCCTATGGACCACCCGTCAGTTCTGCACTTTCGTCCATATAGTGCCTCGAATGGGGCAGTTTCAATACTTGAATGATAACTATTGCTATAGGAGAATTCAATCAAAGGTAAGTGGTCGTCCCAACTTCCACCAAAATCTATCACACATGCTCTGAGCATGTCTTCCAGAGTTTGTATCGTCCTTTCACTTTGGCCGTCTGTTTGTGGATGATATGCAGTACTCAGATTTAGTCGAGTTCCCATTGCTTCTTGGAAACTTATCCAAAAATGAGAAGTGAAATGACTATCTCTATCTGATACAATGGAGAGTGGAACTCCATGTAAGGATACTACTTCATCTACATACAACTTTGCCAATCTTTCCATGCTAAAGGTTTCTTTCATAGATAGAAAATGAGCTGATTTGGTTAATCGATCCACAATTACCCAAATCGCATCATTACCTTTTCTGGTTTTGGGTAACTTAGTAACAAAATCCATTGTTATGAGTTCCCATTTCCATACAGGCATTTCTAGTTGTTGTAGTAGACCTGAAGGTTTCTAGTGTTCTGCCTTAACTTGTGAACAAGTAAGACATTTAGAAACATATCGAGCTATGTCCTTTTTCATCCCTATCCACCAAAAGTTATTTCTTAAATCTTGGTACATTTTATTGTTTCCAGGGTGCATGGTATACCTAGATTTATGGGCTTCTTCTAAAATCTTATTTCTTAATTCTCCATGCTTAGGTACCCAAATTCTTCTTTGGTGGAATCTCCAAATTCCATCAGCTCCTTGTTCTAACTCTTTTATTCGTCCCTTCATTCCTTCAGCATCATCCTTGATTGCTGTAGATTGCACATTTTTCACTTGTTCCATTAGATCTAACTGTAGATTTATCCTGAGAGAACGAACCCGTCGTTGTTTCTCATGATACTTACGACTTAAGGCATCTGCAACTACATTTGCCTTTCCTTCGTGATACTGAATATCACACTCGTAATCACTTAATATTTCCATCCATCTCCTTTGTCTCATGTTTAATTCTTTTTGCCCAAATATATATCTTAAGCTCTTATGATCTGTATAGACAGTAAATTTACTTCCGTACAGATAATGTCTCCAAATCTTATGGGCAAAAATTATGGCCCCTAATTCTAAATCATGAGTCGTATAGTTTTCTTCGTGCTTTTTCAATTGTCTTGAAGCATACGCAATTACCTTCTTGCGATGCATTAGTACACATCCAAATCCTAATTTTGAAGCATCACAATATACTTCAAAATCTTCAGTTCCTTCTGGTAAGGCTAGGATTGGAGCATTTGTTAACTTCTTCTTTAGAATCCTAAAAGCCTCTTCTTGTTTAGGTCCCCATTCAAACTTAACTGCTTTACAGGTTAGCTTAGTTAATAGTACAGCTATTTTGGAAAAATCCTTAATAAACCGTCTATAGTATCCAGCTAAACCTATAAAACTTCTAATTTCCATTGCAGATTGTGGAACCTTCCATTTGGTAATTGCCTCTATTTTCGCAGGGTCTACATGAATACCTTCGTGATTCACCATGTGTCCTAAGAATTGCACTTCTTGCAACCAAAATTCACACTTCGAGAATTTGGCGTACAGTTTTTCTTTTCTTAACAAAGTTAAGAGTGCATGTAAGTGCTGACTATGTTCGTCTTGACTTTTGGAATAAATAAGTATATCGTCGATGAAAACAATTACAAATTTATCCAAATACGGTTTACAAATCCTATTCATCATGTCCATGAATGCTGCAGGTGCATTCGTTAATCTGAAGGGCATGACTGTAAACTTGTAATGACCATACCTAGTTCTGAAAGCAGTTTTAGGTATATCTTCTTCTTGTACCTTCAATTGATGATATCCGGAACATAAGTCGATCTTAGAAAAATATCTAGCTCCTTGAAGTTGATCGAATAGATCATCAATCCTAGGTAATGGGTATCGATTCTTAATTGTAACCTTATTCAATTCTCTATAATCAATACACATTCTCATTGAACCATCGTTCTTCTTTACAAACAACACTGGTGCTCCCCACGGGGATGAACTAGGTTGTATGAAACCTTTACTTAGTAATTCATCTAATTGCTTTTTCAGTTCTAGCATTTCTGTGGGTGCTAACCGATAAGGTGCCTTGGCTATCGGTATAGTTCCTGGAATCAGATGAATTCTAAATTCTACCTCCCTATCTGGTGGTAACCCTGGTAATTCTTCTGGGAATATATCTGGGTATTCTGACACTACAGGAATCTCCTTAAGTTCTTTACCCTTAGTACTAATGATTACTGAAATCATATATACTATTCCTTGCTTTCGTTCATAACTAGCAACTTTCATTACTGATACGAACTTCATGGGCTTACGCGGTTTATCTCCTGTAATCATAATTACTTCTCCGGTGGGTACTTGAATTTCTATGGAATTCTGATCACAAAGAATTCGAGCATGGTTGGCTACTAACCAATCCATTCCTAACACAACATCAAATTCAGCTAATTTCATAGGTAATAAGTTTGCAAAGAATTTATGACCTGAGAGTTCTATATTTTCCTTTTGCAAAACTTTATCTATACTAACAGAATTTCCGTCTGCCGTTTCGACTGTAAAAATCTGCCTAAGTTTGGTTAAGGGTAAATTAAGAGCTTGGCAGAATGAAGTATTGATAAAACTTTGGTTTGCACCAGAGTCAAATAATACTTTTGCATACACGTTGTGAACTAGGAACGTACCAGCTATCACATCTGGAATGAGTTCAGCTTCTTGAGTAGTTAACTGAAAGGCTCGAACATTCTTCTTGGTAGCTCCGTCAGCTGGCTTAACTTTGTTGTCTGTTGGTTTAACCAATTTAGGACATTCTGTTTTGAAATGCCCCGCTTCTCCACAGTTAAAGCAAACTATGGTTTTCTTTCTGCAGTTTTCTTCCCTATGCCCTATAGTTTTGCAAAAATTGCAGGTTACATTACATCTTCCAAAATGTTTCCTTTTGCAATTCCTGCAGAACGGCGGAGTTGAAGATTGCCCTGTTCCTCTTCTCTTGAAACTGCTATTATTACCCACACGAAATCCTTGGGTAATTTTCTGAGCCAATTCCTTCTTCTTGTTTTCATCTCTTGTGCGAATCAATTCATCAGTTAGGGTATTAGCTAATTCCACAGCATTGTCAATAGTACAAGGTCTAGCAGCCTTAACGATGTTATGGATTTCACTAATTAGTCCCCAAATATAGCGAGAAATGAGTACCGGTTCTGGCGAAGCCAGTGTTGGTACCACTCTAGCATATTCAAAGAATGTCGAAGTATAACCGTGACAATCTACACCCATCATTCGATGATTTAGGAACTTATTCGCCATTTGATCTTTTTCATATTCGGGACAAAATTTTCTTTCTACAAGACTCTTAAATTCTTCCCAATTCATAGTATACGCCATCATTCTTCCTTTTGCTTGTAGCACCATGTTCCACCATTCTAGCGCCCCTTCCTTAAAAATATTTGGCGCGTACATGACCTGATCGTCTTTGGCACATTTACTTATTGTAATTACGGCCTCGGTTTTCTCTAACCAACGCAGTGCCGCAGTCGCTCCTTCATTGCCTGCAAATTCAGTGGGTTTGCAAGCAAGAAATTCTTTGTAAGTGCAACCAGGCGTTGCAGCTTTCATTTTCTTAGGGAGCGGAGCCTGCCGTGGATTATTATCGTGATTAGTATGATTACCGCCTCCATTTACGCTATTACTGAAATTATCTTCAGAAATACGTTTGCTAGGAATGATTTGTTGAGGTTCAATTGGATTTCTAACAGCAGCAACTATTGCTGGAATAGCATTGGCTATTCCTTGAGCAACGATATTTTCTATATCCTGCCTATTTAAAAATTGATCCTCCGGGTGTTGCTCAGATTGATTAACCTCATTAACTGGTTTGTTATTAACGTTTTCCATCTGATAATTAATATATATATAATTTTATTAGTATCGAATAAATAATAATTATACACAAAACAATCATATAAAGTTCACAAAGCATATATAGCCAAAACTATCGATTTCTCGATTCCCATTTTATATATTTTATAGTATGCATCAATACACACCATTATCTTATACAAGTTTTATTTTAGGTTATTTCACAAGCTATATTTTACTTGTTTATTTACAACCATAGTTTCACAACCTACTATCCTTCGTCATTTGTTATTTCAGTAATGGTGTTCCCTCTCATCGTACTTCCAGGAGATCTGTTCTCCTACTTCCCTGATCCTATTTCCTGCATCCACCAGTTCTTCGCCAAAGTGGCGGAGTTCAGCTAAATTCTCATTGCTCATAGGTGGGTTAGGTATTGGTTCAGGGTCAAACTGAGGGAGAAAGGAATAAGGACTGTTGAGCAGGTTTTGGAACTGCCAATCATTCGTCCATTCCTAGAGATTGGGTGTGGATTATAGGTTCTGGGATTGCTGGTTCTAAGTTTATAGGAAGTTGAGTTTCAATAGGACGAGTAAAAACATTTTCATTGACAAGCTTAATAGTATCACAGCTTGCCAATATAAAATCTAGCCCCTCCTGTAATGTCATTTCTTGGGTTTGTTTAGAGCTTTCTCCAATTTCTATCTGGGTTTGTTTAGAACCTCCTCCAATCTCCATTTCTATTTGCTTAGAATATTCTTCAAACTGTATTCCCATTTGCCTAGATTCTTCCCTGACTTCAATTCCCTTACCTTTATCTAAGGGATTTTCTATTTTGGGAACTTTCTAGTGACGGGTTTCCTCCTACGCACACGCCTCCATCCCACGAATCTTCTCCTTTTCTTGGGCTTGGGTTTCTCTGGAGGTGGAGCATTGAATTCAATAGGTTCTTCTATATCTGGTATATACCTATTGAAATCTCTGGAAACCTCTATTTTTACCGGATAGAGATTTAAATTCTGAAGGGCGTCAGACAAGTCACTCATGCTGTTATGCAAAATACACACAATTACTAAGTTTTATAACAAAATTTCATAGAAAATCTTTAAATATTATTTCATATTGGGTAACTACAAATCAACCGAAAATTAAAATATACTAGGTTTTATTGTAAATTTATTTATTTACTGGATAAGGTTTCTGGACTGTAGGTGATAAGGGTGCTAAAACTTGAGTCAGATTATTTAAAGATTTGCATTAACTGCTACCGTAGCTAGCATATAAAGATCTGCCCATTTTTCATCTAACTTGTCTTCCCAAGGTGTTTTACTGGTTAATTCCTGGGTTTCCTGTTTAATCTTCTTTTCTCGGAATTTCTTTATTTTCTCCTGACTTTTCTTAAAAAAACAAACTTCTTTTATTAGGAGAAAGTGGTTCCTCATATTGTGCCTTTCGCACAAATATTCCTTCTTCATGAATTACAGATTGATTTGAGGATTTGGTTTGGGATGAACTTCCCTTCTCGTTGGATGACCTATCTAATTTAAGATAGATGTTTGACAACTTTTGCTTACCCATACTGTACACAAATATTCAATTAATAAAACACATAATCACATAATTGGCAATCAGTAAAATTAAGTATTTCTAAATACTTAATTCGCTTAAATCAGTGGCTCTGATACCACCTTTTTCTGTCACGGCTCCCGACCCGGTTTGACCCGTTTCAGGAGCCGCGAGACAGAAAATCCCGTGGTATTTAATTAACAGCGGAAGTTTTCTTCAGGATCTTTTTAAAACTGAAATATTTCCCGATTATTTTATTTCACAATTCAGGATAAAACCCGGTAATTTACAATCATATGATTTCTCTGAGAAATCTTTATTTTACAAAACATGTTTCTTTATTTTATATTGAGCCACTTCCTTAAGCTTGTAGTGCTTCACGGCACTTTTCCTGGATTACAATAGATCACCTGAAACATGTTTGAAAAAGGTTTTGTCAGCGGGAAATACTGGTGAATCATTCATTTTGCTAAAACGACTTGTTTGTTATAATTTACAGTATTAAGAGCGATTACAATGTTTCTGATATCAAACAACTACCCACAGTATTTGTCACTCGACCCATTGGCCCTCCCGTTGTCCAATGGTGTCTGTGACTATGGTCATATCACCCCTTGGCTGCCCTAATGGTGAAGATTATCAAGTAATGTATACAAAACCCCACATACCGGCTGTAATTTGGTGATTACAAAGACTTAATCCCTGTAATTATAACCTTGAAAATAAACATGATTTTGAAAGTAATTTGATAAAAAGAGAATGACTCACATTGCAGATTTAATTGAGCAGAGCCTAGCCTACTGATTAGCCTTTTAACCTAAATTAATAACATACACACAACTCGGTTAGTAACTTAATACAGCATTTACGATAACTCACGAGATTAAACCCCGACATCGAATGACAAAGTGTGATACTTAAACATCCATTGAATTAACAACGAATGACAAAGCATAAACCCTAATGTGGGCAGCACTTAAACATCCATTGGATAGTTTAATCGATCGGACATTGAATCGTATCAGCGATCGAGTTATTACCCTATATTGCGGCAACGATTTATGATTCGTGTGTGTTTTGATAGTAAACAGAGCGTAACTCAGTGTATATAACGAATTTCTTCGTCGTTCAAGTGCCCAAATTCCAGTCCCAAATCCCACTATTTATAGTCAAAATTTGACCCCCTCGCGTGACGCGAGGGGTACCCCCTGGGGCGTCGCGTGGCGCTAGGGGTCCTATCCTACCATAGAGTAGCCCCGTGTGTATGTAGGCTTGCTGAGTCGACAGAATTGTGAAATTCGATTTTGACAGCTTTTTATTTGGATAATCGTCACTAGGGTTTTACCCCCCCCCCCCCCTGAGTTTTAGGGGCCCTGATCCTGATTCTGATTATTCTGAAAATTTTAGGGTTTGTGCAGAATCACTTGGGTGTCTCAATTAGGGTTTCCTTTTGGACAAAATAAAATAATAATTAGGACTTTTGATACGAGTTGTTACATCCTCCCCACCTTAATAAAAATCTCGTCCTCGAGATTTACTGGAATAATTGAGGATACTTTCGCTTCATCTCTGATTCCAGCTCCCAAGTGTATTCAGGTCCTCTCTTTGAATCCCACTTGACTTTAACTAGCACTAGTCGTTTGTGCTTGAGAAACTTCACTTTTCTGTCTTCTATCTGAAGAGGTTTCTCAACAAATTTTAACTTTTCGTTTACCTCTATATCTTGGAGAGGTACTACCAAAGATTCGTCTGATAGGCATTTCTTGAGGTTGGATACATGAAATACATCATGTACTCCAGCTAACTCCTCCGGTAGTTGTAAATGATAAGCAACTGGTCCTATACGTTGGATCACTGGAAATGGTCCTACGTATCTTGGACTTAGCTTTCCTTTCTTATCGAATCGAACAACTCCTTTCCAAGGTGAAACTTTCAAAAGTACTTTATCTCCGATTTGAAATTCCAATGGTTTCCGTCTATTGTCTGCATAACTCTTCTGACGATCTCGAGCCGTCTTTAATCTTTCTTTGATTTGAGTAATCTTGTCAGTTGTCTCTTGCACTATTTCAGGACCTGACAATTGACTTTCTCCTATTTCTGGCCAACAAACTGGAGTTCTGCACTTTCGTCCATATAGTGCCTCGAATGGGGCAGTTTCAATACTTGAATGATAACTATTGTTATAGGAGAATTCAATCAAAGGTAAGTGGTCGTCCCAATTTCCACCAAAATCTATCACACATGCTCTGAGCATGTCTTCCAGAGTTTGTATCGTCCTTTCACTTTGGCCGTCTGTTTGTGGATGATATGCAGTACTCAGATTTAGTCGAGTTCCCATTGCTTCTTGGAAACTTGTCCAAAAATGAGAAGTGAAACGACTATCTCTATCTGATACAATGGAGAGTGGAACTCCATGTAAGGATACTACTTCATCTACATACAACTTTGCCAAATTCCCTAACATCGAATGACAAAGTGCGATACTTAAACATCCATTGAATTAACAACGAATGACAAAGCATAAACCCTAATGTGGGCAGCACTTAAACATCCATTGGATAGTTTAATCGATCGGACATTGAATCGTATCAGCGATCGAGTTATTACCCTGTATTGCAGCAACGATTTGTGATTCGTGTGTGTTTTGATAGTAAACAGAGCGTAACTCAGTGTATATAACGAATTTCTTCGTCGTTCAAGTGCCCAAATTCCAGTCCCAAACCCCACTATTTATAGTCAAAATTTGACCTCCTCGCGTGACGCGAGGGGTACCCCCTGGGGCGTCGCGTGGCGCGAGGGGTCCTATCCTACCATAGGGTAGCCCCGTGTGTGTGTAGGTTTGCTGAGTCGACAGAATTGTGAAATTCGATTTTGACTGCTTTTTATTTGGATAATCGTAACTAGGGTTTTACCCCCCCTGAGTTTTAGGGGCCCTGATCCTGATTCTGATTATTCTGAAAATTTTAGGGTTTGTGCAGAATCACTTGGGTGTCTCAATTAGGGTTTCCTTTTGGACAAAATAAAATAATAATTAGGACTTTTGATACGAGTTGTTACAGTTATTAACAAAGCAGTCATATTTATGATTCTCTTTTGAAACCAATCATTTACTTTGATTTAAAATACATATTGAAATATATGGTATAAAGCTTTAAAACTTTGTAGTTTTAATAATATTGTTTCAAAATAATTTATATTCTAATAAATAAAACCGAAGCTATTAAATTAACCGAAAGGATTTTAAGAAGTAATAAAATCTTTAAAAGATTGCTTTAGTGGATCTAGCCAAAGCAAGTTTTGAAACCCAGGTGTACCAATTTCTCACTCTATTTTATAATTTCTGGTTTATAACTAGTTGACCATAAGACTTCATACTTTCATAGTTTTATGAAATAATTGATGTTGGGATTACTTGTAAAAGTTTCTATTGAAATACTTAGTAATAAAATAGATGGTTAAATGAATATGATGGGTATTCATGATTTAATAAAATCATTTAAAATTTTTAAGAGATTTGGGTTGGTTGGACTATGTAAAAAGGCCTAACTAAATGTTGAAAACATTTCTACAAATCTTTAAGGTATGTCCAAGATAGGTCTTATGCCCGAAAATAATTAATATAAGATTATAAGATTAACCAGCCATATTAGTTATAGGATTGTGTATCCTAAATTATAAAGAAAAATATTCGAGTCAGTTGGCTGATGTATAATAGTTAAATAATAAAATATTAGTAAATGGGTGGAGTTGATAAATTGGATGTTAAACTTACCCTAAGTAGTTGCGAAGTTTTCGATTTTGGTTTTTTCATTAGCACATGGTTTGTTGGTTTGCCTAAAACCATAAATTAATTATTTTTATTAAGATGTTCTCTCTCAAAATAATTTATTAGTTTAAACTTAAATTAATTTTATAGTACATATTTGGAGTATCTTTAACGAAATACTTGAGGGAAATATTCATTTTTCAAACAGGTGTTAAAGTTTGACCAAAATATAGAAATCCACTAGTACATATGGGTATCTATCCTACACGGTTTTCGGTTGGAAAATAATTTGATATCTAAAATCTAATATAAATTTTCCAATATTCGAATCGTACAGTAAGTCAAATACATTTTTGACTTATATATTACATTTATAATCTTATAACTCATAATATTTGAGTTCATCCGTACTGTTTTGGTCAAAAAATCAAGCAATGACAATGTAACCAAACTTTCTGTTGTGAGGTATGATGCTTGGAATGATGAACAACAATAAGGATCACTATGAAATGTAATGAACAAGTGACACGAAGATTTATACGAGGAAAAAGCCCTTGATCAATGAATGATCTCCGACATAAAAAACCTCGGGTGATGGAAACTACCGATCACCAACTCAAATTAAACAAGAAATGTAATACAACTTCGGATGATAGCGAGCTAAGTACAAGGATCACTATAGTGTATCGTGTGAAAAAGTGTGTAATCGCCAAGTAAGTTAACAAGAGCTGGTGAGAGAAGTTGTACAAGTGTGTGTATAGCCAAAAATAGCCAAGTGTTTTCTAATTAGCTCGCTACCCGTTTAAAAATAGAAAATATCTACTCTAACTAACATTTCGCAAATGGTGCAAGTCCTCCACGACTCCATAACGTCCACTCCTGGCCAAGCACGTGCGGAATAAACATAGCATATTATCCAGGAATATCGCCAAGACCAAGTCCAAGTTGATATTCCTGCAAAACAATTTCGAATTCAAAGTAGACAACCGTTAGTACAAGGATCCTTATGATGATCCACGATCTTGATCCTGCAACACTTCTGAGGATCACTACTTCAGACAAAATTGAGGATCACTAAACCCAACAGTAAATAAGGATCACCGATCATTTAGAAATCCACCCCTAACAATTGCCCCCAAAATATAAGGAGTAATTATGTAAATAAATGAGTTATATTTTGTTCTTATCCGCAATTAACCAACGGATAACTAGCCGTTGTAATCGGACTAGCCGTTACGAACATGACGTCACTGAGGTGACTATCCTGCAGAATCATCATTATAAATAGGAGTTAGAGATAGGGACCATTTCACATTTAAATTCAAGAGAACTCCCTTTAAATTCACATCCGACGATTAAGCAGGTATTTCTCTTCCTCTTCTTCCTTTACGTTTTCTTTCTCTGCTCCTTCTTTCTTTACCTTCTTCGAAACCAAGATGATGCTAAGATCCTCACCAGCCAAGGATCATAAGAAGGACAGTCCTCTCAAGAGCCAGGGTATCATCAAAGATTCACCGAAAGAAAGATGTTGCTTCTCTGACCCACAAATAGACAGAATCCGGCATTGCTTCCCGGTGAACACCACTTTCAAATCGTTTGATCCCACTGTCCTGAGTGATTACGTTTCCAAAACTTGGGTAGCTTTCCTAGTCACTCCTTTCTCAATAGGATACTCGTATCCTTTCCCTGAATTCACCCAATCCTTTTTCTCCCTCACCGGCATCTCCTATATTCAAGCTATGCCAATGATCTGGAGGGTCTTATATACCCTTGAAAGGATCATTGAGCAAGAAGGAATTAACCTGGGAATGTCGGAATTGGCCGAGATGTATGATCTCACAACATTTGGATCCCACCGATATTTATTCAAGCGTAAACCCGGAGAAGAACATCCCATCTTTAAAGCTACTAAGAATGATACCAATTGGAAACGGCGGTTCTTCTTTGTCAGAAGGGATTCTATCCCGGATGGAAAGGATCTGCCAAGGAAGTGGATCACTCATGGTAGGATAGAGGATCCTTAGAAGGATCACTGAGTAAGCTCATTTTTGATGATGATTACTAATATGCTTCTGTTTCTCTTGTACAGCCATCACAATTTCACATATTATACCTTCACCTGCCACCGAGGAGAGACTTGCTGCTTTCAGAAAACTTGATCCTGCAACAAGATCATTCAAAACAAACACCCGGGATTCACAGGAAGTATCCTCAGGTTCTGTTACTATGTCAAGTAAGTATCCTATATTTTGTATAGTCAAATATTTAAATAAATAGTTGAATAGAAATAGGATAAGGATACTTATCTGTTTTGAATGTGTAGGCACTGGAAAATCCTCAAAATCTGCCTCCAAGTTCAACATCACCAATCTTGACAATGTCAGATCCTCCAAGAAAAAATCTGCTGCTAGCCCCTCTGTTGTAATCCCCAAGGCTACCACTTCGAAGGGAAGAGGTGGAAAGAAGAGAAAAACCTCCGAAGATGACAACCTCCAAGGCTTACCTCTGATTCGTCATCAATTTCTCGAGTACTTCAATGATGTAAGGATCACTGACTCAGTTTAATTACCCTATCCACTTGAGGATCACCTAATCCTAATCTTTGCATTGTCTTTATTGTAGAAATTTGCGGAGATCGAGGATTATGTTGGGAATGTTGAAGAGCTAGAGGAGAAACACTCTGACCTCCAGAAAGTAGCCATGCTCAAAGACCTCAAGATCGCTTCCCTTGAAAAGGATCTCAACGATGCCAAAGCTCAAATAGCTGCCATTCTGATCAACTTTGATTATGAGAAGAGCGAGATCACGGAGGATGCTAAGGTCTCCGCCTCCATTGCCATGTACAAGACCAAGCTACAGATGGCTCAAGAAGCTCAGGATCCCGCATTTGATAGGAGCAGCTGGGACATGGAAGGCTGGAAGGCCAGGCTGGCTGAGTTGGAGGATGAGGATGAGGCTGACGAGGTCCTAGCAATCGAGGCTAGTGGTAGTGGCAAGGATCATGCGAAGGATACTGGAGCTGGAGGGGATGATGATGCAGCGAAGGTGTAGGCTGCATGAATGGGCGATGAAGGACATTTCTAGACGTAGTCGGAGCTCATTTTTTAAGTTTGGTTATGGTTTTTATTTTGATGATGTTTTGATGAACAATGGTTGGCCTGTACTCAAACAATAGTAATTAGGGTTGAGGATCGTGGATGATCCTTTGAACAATAGGTAGGATAATAGGTGGTGGATGGATCCTCTGTTTGGGGGATGAAGCCACTTGTTATCCTTCCGTCTTTAATTTCCTGCACTTGTTAGACCTATGAACAATGGACACCCTTTGCCAACCCATGTGGACGGGCCACGTTTTGCTGGTAGAAATGTGGGTTGGCAATTTTGACAACTTTAAAAGGGTTTAAGCTTTTGTGAATAAAATAACCTTAACTTTTTGGCTTATCCTGTGTTGATATCCTTGTTAATATTTTACTTTCAAACTGTTTTTATGTTCATTCTATTTAAACTTATCAAGTAGAAAAAATTTAAGAAATATTCTCAAAAATTTTAGGATATAATCAAGGATCACATATCCCATAATCGATAAATTCTGAAAAGTAATATAGTTTAAGGATCACAAGTTCAGTTGTCAAAGGATAAGGGTCATTCAAATAAATAATGAACAAAATCAAAATAGTTAAGGATCATACCTGAGAATCCAAGTTAGGATCCTATCTTTTAACACTTAATATCAGGATAACCCAGAAGACAAACCTTAGTAAAAGGTAAGGATCAAGGATCCTTAGTCGTTTAACTTCAAAAACCTGAAATAGGATACAACTTGGGACTAAGCCAATATAAGATGAAAGTTAGTAACTGGGGACAAGCCCAACAATTCTGGGGACAAGCCCAATATACTGGGGACAAGCCCAAAGGATAACTGGGGACAAGCCCAAAGGATAACTGGGGACAAGCCCAAAGGATAACTGGGACAAGCCCAGAGGATCGTATGTAAACTGGAGTATGGCCCTCACTGGAGACTATCCAAACTTAGTGACATGAAAATGCCAAAACCTTAGCTAACGTGAAAACGTTAGAAACCTTAGGAACGGATGTATGGTACGTCTACCATTATACGTAGGATCCTGAATATAGCCAGTACAATGAAATTGTCAGCCCCTAAAGCGAGTACTGGTCCCATTGCCATGAACTATACCAGGATCATCGTGCGCTACTGGCGAAACTGGGGACAGGCCCAAACTGGGGACTAGCCCAAATAACTGGGGTCAAGCCCAAATAACTGGGGTCAAGCCCAAATAACTGGATACTTCTGTGGATACTCAATCCTCAGTTAAGGATACCAAAATGAGGATCATCTATTCTGTAAGGATCCTTCAAGGATACTTGTCAAATGAGGATCATGGATCCTAGTCACATAAAATACTTCTTCAAATGGATAGCATTCCAAGCTCTTGGTAGCAAATCACCTTCCATTGTTAGCAATCATATGCCCCCTTTCCTGCTTTAGCTTCAATCAAATAGGGGCCTTCCCACTTTGGTGCTAGCTTTCCATCAGCAGGATTGGTGGTATTTTGAAATGCTTTCCTTAATACCATATCACCAACTTGGAATTTCCTGATCCTGAAGTTTTTGTTGTAAGCTCCAGCCATCCTTTGTTGATAACTGCCATCCTTTGTTGATAACTGGCCATCCTTATCCTTGCCAAGTCCCTGATTTCCTCTATAGTATCCAGGTCTTGAACCATGTTTTCAGCATTTTCTTCAGGATCACGAATGCTTGTTCTTGCAGTTGGAACCACCATCTCTGTAGGGATCACTGATTCTGCCCCAAATACCAAAGAAAATGGAGTTTGGCCTGTAGCATTCTTGGGAGTTGTCCTATCAGCCCAAAGCACATAAGGTAGTTCTTCTGCCCATTTTCCTTTCTTGGATCCAAGATTTTTCTTCAAATTGTTGATGATAATCTTGTTGGATGATTCTGCCTGACCATTAGCTTGTGGGTGGACTGGTTTTGATGTTATCATCTTAATCCCCCAACTGTCACAAAAGTTAGTAGTTCTATTCCCAATAAATTGGGATCCATTATCACAAATAATCTCAGAAGGTGCCTTAGCAAGCATGAATACTTTTCCACCAGGTGCCTTAGGAAGCTTTCCAACTATATCCATTCCCCATCTCATGAATGGCCAAGAAGAGGATATAGGATGCAATAGCTATGCTGGTTGGTGAAGGATATTACTATGCCTCTGACAAGGATCACACTTCTTGGCATACTCCACAACATCCTTCTTCATAGTGGGCCAATAGTATCCTGTCCTCAGGATCCTTGAGAACAATGCTCTGCCCCCAGTGTGGTTTCCACAATCTCCTTCATGGAAATCCTTTTGGACTTCTTGGATTTCAGGATCCTCAATGCATCTTAAATATGGTCCTGCAAGAGATCGTTTGTACAACATATTATTCAATATTGTAAATTGAGATACCTTGATTTTGAAAGCCCTAGGGTTTTCTCCTGTAGGAATCTCTCCATGTTGTATTTATCTCATGATTGGAAGGATCCATGATCCTGAATGAGATTGAGTATCATTACTAGGGATGATTGCAGAATCCTCTCCTATCTCCATAGCTACATGATCCTCAATAGCCGGGGTCAGGATATGGATAATAGGGATCTTGATATCCTTCGGGATCTTCAAGGATGATCCTAAATTGGCTAATGCATCTGCCTCTGCATTCTCTTCCCTTGGTACCTGTGTCAAACTAAAGGATACAAAAGAGAGTGCCAATTCTTTGACTATCTCCAAATATTTGAATAGCTTTTCACCTTTAGCAGCATAGGATCCATTAAAGTGATTAGTGATCAGTAAAGAATCTACATGTACCTCAAGATACCTGATCCTCATATGCTTTGCAATTTGCAAACCAGCTATCAAGGCTTCATACTCAGCCTCATTGTTGGTAGTTTGAAATTCACAAGCTATGGAGTGGGGTATTATGTCCCCCTGTGGCGATTTTAGTAGTATTCCAAGCCCTGTTCCGTTTACATTGGAGGATCCATCAGTGAACAGTACCCAAGGATCCTTGGTTTCTTCAAGCTGTTGGACTTCTAATTCAGCCTCCTTTTGCAAATCACTACTAAAATCTGCCACCAAGTCAGCTAAGGTCTGGGATTTGATTGCAGTCCTTGGTTCATATCTTATATCATATGCACTTAACTTCACTGCCCACTTAGCCATCCTTCCTGACATTTCAGGTTTCCTGAGAACATTCTTAATAGGAAAATTAGTTTTAACAATAATGGCATGAGTCTCAAAATAATGTCTTAATTTGGTAGATGCCATTATTAATGCAAGGATAAGTTTTTCTAAATGTGAATACCTGGATTCAGCATCAAGTAAGCTCTTACTTACATAATAAACAGGATGTTGTGTACCTTGGTGATCCTTAACAAGGACCGCACTTACTGCTTTTGAGGATACTGCCAAATATAAGGATAACACATCTCCTTTTTCTGGTTTCATCAAGGCTGGGGCTGAGGATAGGTAATCCTTAAGAGCTCTGAGGGCACCTTCATGCTTCTCAGTCCATTCAAATTTCTTGTTTTTCCTCAGGATATCGTAGAATTCCTTACACTTTTCTGAGGATTTGGATATGAATCTGTTCAAGGCTGCGATCATGCCTGTCAATCTTTGCACATCCTTAGCATTGGCAGGAGATTTGATATTTACAATAGCCTTGATTTGCTCTGGACTTGCTTCAATGCCCCTCTTTGTCACCATATATCCTAAGAATTTGCCTGCCTTAACACCAAAATAACACTTAGAAGGATTAAGTTTCATATTATATTTATCAAGGATATTGAATGCTTCCTCCAAGTCTTTAAGGTGATCCTTAGCCTTCTTGGACTTAACCACCATGTCATCAATATAGACTTCCATAGTGTGTCCAATTTGTTCCTTGAACATCATATTGACAAGCCTTTGGTAAGTAGCACCTGCATTCCTTAGTCCAAATGGCATAGCAATATAACAATATATACCAGTTGGGGTCATGAAGGCTGTATCCTCCTGATCAGATGGTTCCATCTGAATTTGTTGGAATCCAGATGAAGCATCCATGAAAGTTAACAACTCATGACCCGCGGTAGCATCCACCATGGAGTCAATGTGGGGTAATGGGAAAGGATCCTTGGGACATGCCTTGTTTAAATCAGTGAAATCGACACATACCCTCCACTTTCCATTTTTCTTTTGAACAACAACCACATTGGCTAACCATCTTGGATACTTAACCTCTCTTATCATACCTGCTCGAAGTAGCTTATCTACCTCTTCCTGGATAATAGCATTTCTTTCAGGTGCAAACTTCCTCCTCTTTTGATGTATAGGCTTGAATGACCTGTCAATGCCAAGTTTATGAGTAATTATATCCTTAGATATACCTGTCATGTCTTCATGTTTCCAGGCAAAGGTGGATTTCCTTCTCTTAAGGAAGGATACTAGCTCCTGTTCGATATCGCTAAGGATCCCTGATCCTATGAAGATCTTGGATTCAGGATCATCAGGATCCATGAGGATTTCTTTCAAATCCTGTTCTCTTGCCTCCAAGACATCTCTTGAAGGATACTTTAATTGCTATTGCTCCCTTGGTCTTGAGGCTGGCTTCATTGATGAGGTATAGCAATTTTTAGCCTCCTGTTGATCACTCTCAATTTTCACCACTCCCCAAGGACTTGGAAGCTTTACACATTGATGATAGGTGGATGGGACTGCCTTCATATCATGTATCCATGGCCTGCCAAGGATAACATTACAACATGATAAGCAATCTATAACACAAAACTTTTGATAAGAATGCAATCCTTCAATATAGATTGGGAGTTTGATGTCCCCCAATGTATTCTTAGTTTCTCCACTGAATCCCACAAGCACTGAGGATCTTGGGATAATATCAGACTCCGGGATATTCATCTTCTTGAGGACATCAAGCTGGATGATGTTCACAGAGCTTCCTCCATCTATAAGGATCCTGCGAACAAAGTGGTTAGAAATAAACAATGTAATTACAAGACCATCATGATGAGGATCCTGGATATCAACACGATCATCCTCATCAAAGGTTATGACTTTATCCTGGGTGACAACGGAGGTCCGGACGGGTCTGTCTCCATTATCCATCTTGGTTTCCTTGGCATGTCTCTTTGCTGCTGAAAAGGAAGTACCACAAATGTCTGATCCACCGGATATGAAGTTTATGACTTGTGCATCTGCTGGAGGAGCAGGAGCCTTTTCCGGGATCCTTTCAGGATCCTGGATCCTTGACTTCTTCTGTCCCAAGAGTTCCTTCAAATGCCCCTTGCTCAACAAGTAACCAATTTCCTTTCTTAGTGCAATACACTCTTCAGTGAGATGCCCAAAATCCTCATGATATGCACACCACTTGGATTTATCCTTCGTAGCAGCTGGTTTATCACTCTTCCTTGGCCACCTTGCTTTCTCACCTAAATTCTGCATTGCAAGGATTAGTTCATTGTTATCAACAGAAAAACAGTATTCTGAAATAGGAGGATAATCCTCATCATCCTCTTCTTGTTCTACTGAATGCATATTCTGATTGTCAGACTTATTGTAGAACTTGGATTTGTTGTTCCTGAAGTAGGATCCTTGCTTCTCCTGTTTTGAGGATCCTGCTAATCTATCCTGGATCCTTTTGTCATCCTCTAGGCAGATGAACCTAAGGGCCCTGGTTCTTACTTCATCAAGATTCCTGCAAGGTGTCATGACAAGATCATCATAGAATAATGAATCCCTAAGTAATCCCATTTTAAAGGCTTCCACAGCCGTAGCAATATCCAAGTTAGGAATATCCAAGGATTCTTTACTAAACTTAGTGATGTAATCTCTAAGTGATTCATTTTGACCTTGTGTTACCCTATATAGATCACTAGTTAATCGTTCAAATTTCCTACTACAAGAGAATTGGCTATTAAACAAATTAACTAGATTAGCAAATGAAGTAATAGAGTAAGGGGGAAGACTTAGCAGCCATTTAAGAGCAGATCCTGTAAGTGTGGATCCAAATCCCTTGCATAGACATGCTTCTTTTAACCTTTCAGGAATTGGGTTGATCTCCATCCTATCCCTGTATTGAGCTACATGCTCCTCTGGATCCGTTGAACCATCATAGAGCTTCATGGATGGTATCTGGAATCTTTTAGGTATCTCAGCATCACATAAGGGTGGTGCAAAACGAGATATCCTATGGCTACCATCCGCAATCTCAGGAATGGGTTTAACCACTCCTGGTACACTGGATATCATATCCTTGAGCTTCTGTAATTCTCTAGCCATGGCCTGATTGATACCTGTATCCTGCATTAAGCCATGGTTAGTGTTATATGAATTATTAAAAGTGTTACCTCCCACAGGATTCGTGTTTGGAATAGCGGATGTGAATATATATTGACGAGACTCCGGCATGATTGAGGGACCAGAGGGAGCAATGGTCTGCATTGGTATGAAGTCTCCTTGATGGATGTATGAGCTCTGAAGCTGCATACTTCTCAAAAATCCTTGATCCTGAAGGACGTTGGATCCTTGAAGTTGAGATGATCCTTGGACCTGAAAGGATCCTGGAACCAAAGAGGATCCTGGGACCAGAGAGGATCCTGGGACCAGAGAGGATCCTGGGACAAAGGAGGATCCTTGGACCTGGGAGGATCCTTGGACCTGGGAGGATCCTTGAACTGCATGCATTCCCAAATATCCTCCTGACGTATAGTATCCCTGATGCTGAGAAGAGGATCCTGATGGTGGGGAAGAGGATCCTTGAGGCTGGAAATGAGAGCCAAATGCCTGACTCATAGTTGCTGTTCCATAACGCCTTCCTGGTAATTCACCCAAGTAGTGCACGTCCAGAACCGCTGAGTGTTGGGAAGTTATGACTGTAGTGTCAAAGTTCAACGACCTTGGCATCAGAGGGGAGTGATCCTCCACTGATTTCTTCTGTTTCTTGATCTCATCGATCTCCCGGAGGATCCTTTCATTGGTTTTGTCCTGCTCTTGTGCATGATTCCTCATCTGCAAAATCAGAGTGTAAAGATCATTAGTAGTAGGATTAGTTGAAACAGAAGAAGTTGGTGGTTTTTGGAAAATGGGGGTTGGTTTCTTCGCAGCATTCTCAGCATTCTTTTGGGATCCAGAAGGTGGTGGAGGCAAAGGAGGAACACCTTGTGAAGAACTGAATGATGGCATCAAGTTTGAGGTGTTCTTCGCTGAGGAAGCCATCTTCCTGGTCGTTATGAACCGAAGTGACCGCAAAGATATGAATATTCTTAGGAATGAAGCACCAATTGCCCCACGGTGGGCACCAAACTGTTTTGGTCAAAAATCAAGCAATGACAATGTAACCAAACTTTCTGTTGGATAATCGTTCAAATATAGATCACTAGTTAATCGTTCAAATTTTCTACTACAAGAAAACTGGTTATTAAATAGGTTAACTAGATTAGCAAATGAGGTAATAGAGTAGGGGGAAGACTTAGCAGCCATTTGAGAGCTGATCCAGTAAGAGTGGATCCGAATCCCTTGCACAGGCATGCTTCCTTTAACCTTTCTGGAATTGGATTGATCTCCATCCTCTCCCTGTATTGTGCTATGTGTTCTTCAGGATCCGTCAAACCATCATACAGCTTCATAGTTGGGACATGGAACCTCTTGGGTATCTCAGCATCACAGATTGGTGGTGCAAAACGAGATATCTTGTGGCTCCCATCTGCAATCTCTGGGATAGGTTTGACTACTCCTGGAACACTTGATATCATATCTGTTTTGGTCAAAAATCAGACGAGGATAATGCAACCAAACTCTTTGTTACGGGGAATGATGCTTAAAATGTGTAACAGCGATGAGGATCACTTCAATGTAAATTGCACAAACAACACAAGGATTTATACGGGGAAAAAGCCCTTGATCAAGAGTTGATCTCCGGCACAAAAAACCCCGGGTGATGGAAACTACCGATCACCAAGCTCAAATAAATGATTAAATGTTTACAACTTCGGATAGTAACGAGCTAGGTACAAGGATCACTATTGTGAAATGTGTAAATGTGAGTGAAAACGAATGTATGTTCGTCGAGAGCTTCAAATGTGCGAGAATATGAGTGTGTGTAGCTCAGAAATGACTAAGTGTTTTCTACTAGCTCGTTACCCCCATTTTAAAATAGAAATAACTACCTAAACTAACTATCCGACTTTCGTGCCAAGCTCCCACGTTCTCCACAACGTTCATATTTAGCCAAGCACGTGCGGGATAGTTTGGGAATATTCTCCAGGAATGTCGCCAAGACTTGGTCCGACTTGTTACTTCTGCAAAACAATACGAAACACAAGTGAACAATTGTTAGTATGAGGATCCTTAAGATGATCCATAATCCTGATCCTGAAACTCTTCTGAGGATCACTATCTGTCACAGAAGGAAGGATCACTAAAGAGGATAATAATTAAGGATCACGGGTCATTTAGAAATCCACCCCTAACAATTGCCCCCAAAATATAAGGAGTTAAATTGTAAATATGTGAGTTATATTTTCTTGATCTCATCCGTAACTAACTAACGGATATATAGCCGTTAATATAGAACTAGCCGTTACGATCATGACGTCACAGAAGTGACAATCCTGCAGAATCATAATTATAAATAGAGATATAGATAGGATCATTATGCATTCAAATTCGAAAGAAACTCCCTTTAAATTCTCAGTCGACGATCAACCAGGTATCTCTTTCTTCTCTTTCTACCTTTCTTACTCTGTTTTTCTTTCTTTAACACCATTGCTCTAAGAATGATGCTCCGAAGCTCACCGGGCAAGGATCACAAGAAGGATAGTCCTTTAAAGAGTCAAAAAATCATCAAGGACTCAACGAATGAAAGGTGTTGTTTTAACGATGCACAAGTAGATAAAATCCGTCACTGTTTTCCGGCGAGTGCCTTCTTCAAACCCTTTGATCCCACTATTCTTAGCGACTATGTTTCTGAAACATGGGTTGCCTTTCCAGCTACTCCATTTACTATAGGGTACACCTATCCTTTCCCAGAATTCACACAATCCTTCTTTTCCCTGACCGGCATATCTTACATCCAAGCCATGCCGATGATTTGGAGGGTTTTATATACCCTAGAGAGGATCATCGAACAGGAAGGCGTTGATTTAGGAATGTCAGAATTGGCGGAACTGTATGATCTTACTACCTTCGGTTCCCACCGTTATTTGTTCAAGCGAAAACCCGGTGCAGATCATCCTCTTCTCAAAGTCACCAAGAACGACAAAGATTGGAAACGTCGCTTTTTCTTTGTCAGAAGGAATTCCATTCTAAACGGAGAGCATTTACCAAAAACATGGTCCACCCATGGTAGGCCGGAGGATCCTGAGAAGGATCACCAGGTAGTCTGGTTTTTATAAGGATTACTGACCCCTTTTTGTCTTGTGTCATGCAGCTATCTCTGTTTCGCATCTCATCACAACATCCGCAACCAGGGAAAGGCTCGCTGCTTTCTGGAACCTTGATCCTGAAACTAGAACTTTTAAGACAATAACCCAAGACTCTCAGGAGGTATCCTCAGGCTCTGTCACCATGTCAAGTAAGTATCCTTGTTTAAAATTTAAATAAATAGTGAAATATGAATTAAGAAAAGATACTTATCTTGTTTTGGTTGTGTAGGTGCTGGAAAATCTGCCAAAGCTGCTTCAAGGTTCAGTGTCACCGATCTCACCACTGTCAAATCCTCCAAAAGAAAAGTTCCTGCCAGCCCGACGGCCTCAATCCCCAAGGCACCCCTCAAAGGAAAGGGAATCAAGAGGAGAAAGGCCTCCGATGCTGAGGATTTGCAGGGTCTGCCTCTAATCCGTCATCAATTCCTTGAGTACTTTAATGAGGTTAGGATCGTTGTCTCTGCTCATATATTCTGTTGACATATCCAGCTGATATATCCTGCTGATCTGAGGATCACTTAATTCTGACCTTATCCTTTATCCTCTTTACAGAAATTCGCTGAGATCGAGGATTATGTCGGCCACGTTGAGGATCAGGATAAGAAGATTGCCGACCTCCAGCAGGTTGCCGTGCTCAAGGATCTTGCACTTGCTGATCTTCGGAAGGAACTCCAGGATACCAAACAGGAGATGGCCAAGGTGCTAGTTAATTTTGACTATGAAAGGCAGGAGATCACAGATGATGCTAAAGTTTCTGCCGCCATAGCAATGTACAAAACCAAGCTGCAAATGGCCTTGGAAGCTCAGGATCCTGCCTTCGACAAAAGCGGCTGGGAAATTGAAGAATGGAAAGCGAGGCTGGCTGAATTGGGTGATGAGGAGGAGGCTGAAGAGATCCTGACAATTGAGGCTGGAAGCAAGGATGAAGCTGGTGAAGCAAGTGGAGCCGGAGGTGGTGATGCAGCAAAGGTTTAGGCTGCTTGATTGGGCAATGATGGACATTTCTAGACGTAGCCGGAGCCCAATTTTTTTAAATTTGGTATTAGCTTTTTGTGGTTGTGGTGTTGAACAATTTAATGGTTTGTACTTTGAACAATAGGTTTTAGGATTAAGGATCTTGTATGATCCTTAGGACAATAGGCAGGATTGCATATGGTGGAGGGATCCTCTGTTTGGGGATGAAGCCATTGTGATCCTGCCGCCTTTATATTCCTGCACTACTCTTGAACTTATTATTATGGACACCCTTTACCAACCCCAGCGGACGGGCGACGTTTTGCTGGTAGAAGCTTGGGTAGGTAATTTTGACAACCTTTTAAGGGTTAGTCTTTTGTTTATAAATAAAAACTTAACCTTTTGTCGCTTATCTTGCGTTGTTATACTTTTTAATATCTTACTTTCCAACTGTTGTAATGTTCATTTTGTTTATACTTATCAAGCCTTGAAAAATTAGAAAAGATATCTAGAAAGTTTAGGATATGATCAAGGATCACATATCCCATAATCGATAAGTTCTAAAAAGTGACATGGTTTGAGAATCATAAGCTCAGTTGTCAAGTATAAGGGTTATTCAAATAAATAATGAATAAAATTAAAATAGTTAAGGATCATACCTGAGGATCCAAGTTAGGATCCTAACCTTAATGAGGATAACTATAAGATAAACCTTAGAATAAAGTAAGGATCAAGGATCCCTAGTTGCCTATCTTCAAGAACCTGTAATAGAGCATAACTTGGGACTAAGCCAATATAAGAAAAGAGTTAGCAACTGGGGACAAGCCCAAGGATAACTGGGGACAAGCCCAAGGATCGTATGTAAACTGGAGTATGGCCCTAACTGGCGACTATCCAAACTTAGTGGCATGAAAATGCCAAAACCTTAGCTAACGTGAAAACGTTAGAAACCTTAGCTAACGTGAAAACGTTAGAAACCTTAGGAACGGATGTATGGTACGTCTACCATTATACGTAGGATCCTAAGCATAGCCAGTACAATGGAATTATCAGCCCCTAAAACGAGTACTGGTCCCAATGCCTTGAACTATACCAGGATCATCGTGCGCTACAGGCGGAACTGGGGACAAGCCCGAATAACTGGGGTTAAACCCAAAGGACGGATTGCTTCTGTGGATAACCAACGTTATGCTAAGGATACCTGAACTTTCAAAACTTGAACTCACGTGAGAGATGGATAAAGGATACACGATCCTTATCCCTATATGAGAAAATAATGAAATGAAATAGTTCAAGTTTAGGATATTACCTAAGTAAGGATCACCGATACTTTGAGGATCCTTTAAGGATATCCCTATCGTGAGGATCATTTATGCCATGAGGATCCTGCTCACATGAAATATTTCTTTAAGTGGACAGCATTCCAAGCTCTTGGTAGCAAATCACCTTCCATGGTTAGCAATCTATATGCCCCCTTTCCTGCTTCAGCTTCAATCAAATAAGGGCCTTCCCATTTTGGAGCCAATTTTCCATCAGCAGGATTGGTGGTATTCTGAAATGCTTTCCTTAATACCATATCTCCAACTTGAAACCTCCTGATCCTGACATTTTTGTTGTAAGCACCAGTCATTCTTTGTTGATAACTGGCCATCCTTATCCTAGCCATATCCCTGATTTCTTCAATAGTATCCAGGTCTTGAGCCAAGTTCTCATCATTCTCCTCAGGATCACGGATACTTGTTCTTGCAGTTGGAACCACCATTTCTGTTGGGATCACTGATTCTGCCCCGAACACCAAAGAGAATGGTGTTTGACCAGTAGCATTCTTGGGGGTTGTCCTATCAGCCCAAAGCACATAGGGTAGTTCTTCTGCCCATTTCCCTTTCTTGGATCCAATCTTCTTCTTCAAATTGTTGATGATGATCTTGTTGGATGATTCTGCCTGACCATTAGCTTGTGGGTGGACTGGTGTTGATGTTATCATCTTAATCCCCCAGCTGTCACAAAAGTTAGTGGTTCTGCCCCCAATAAATTGGGAACCATTATCACATATAATTTCAGAAGGAATTCCAAATCTAGTGATAATATTTCTTTTAATAAAGGATATAACTTCCTTTTCTCTGACTTGGGCAAAAGCTTCAGCTTCTATCCACTTGGAGAAGTAATCAGTCATAGCTAGCATGAATACATTTCCACCAGGTGCCTTAGGGAGCTTTCCAACTATATCCATACCCCATCTCATAAATGGCCAAGAGGAGGATATAGGATGCAATAATTCAGCTGGTTGATGAAGGATATTGTTGTGTCTCTGACAAGGATCACATCTCTTAGCATACTCCACAGCATCTTTCTTCATGGTTGGCCAGTAGTATCCTGTCCTCAGGATCCTTGAGAATAATGCCCTGCCCCCAGTGTGGTTTCCACAATCTCCTTCATGGAAGTCTTTTAAAACTTCTTGGACTTCAGGATTCTCAATGCATCTCAAGTATGGTCCTGCA
Organism: Helianthus tuberosus; assembly: GCA_030545235.1. Taxonomy (NCBI): domain Eukaryota; kingdom Viridiplantae; phylum Streptophyta; class Magnoliopsida; order Asterales; family Asteraceae; genus Helianthus; species Helianthus tuberosus. Next base: position 15,612,454 of record CM060354.1, on the reverse strand, counting down.
AGAGATCGTCTATACAACATACTATTTATAATTGAGAATTGAGATACCTTAGATTTGAAAGCCCTAGGGTTTTCTCCTGTAGGAATCTTTCCATGTTGTAAGTATCTCATAATTGGTGAGATCCATGATCCTGATCCTGAATGGGATCGAGTATCCTCACTAGGGATCACTGCAGAATCATTTCCTATCTCCATAGCCACATGATCCTCAATAGCCGGATTCAGGATATGGATAATAGGGATCTTGATATCCTCCGGGATCTTCAAGGATGATCCTAGATTAGCCAATGCATCAGCTTCTGAATTTTCTTCCCTTGGTACCTGTGACAAACTAAAGGAAACAAAAGAGAGTGCCAAATTCTTGACTATCTCCAAATATTTGGTTAGCTTTTCACCTTTAACAGCATAGGATCCATTAAAGTGGTTTGTAATTAACAAAGAATCTACGTGTACCTCAAGATACCTGATCCCCATATGCTTAGCAATTTGCAAACCAGCAATTAAGGCTTCATATTCAGCCTCATTGTTAGTGGTTTGGAACTCACAAGCTATAGAGTGGGGTATTATGTCCCCCTGTGGCGATTTTAGTAGTATTCCCAGCCCTGTGCCTTTGACATTTGAGGATCCATCAGTATAAAGTATCCAAGGATCCTTGGTCTCTTCTAGTTGTTGGACTTCCAACTCAGCTTCTTCTTGTAAATCACTACTGAAATCAGCCACAAAGTCAGCTAATGCTTGGGATTTGATGGCTGTCCTAGGCTCATATCTTATATCATATGCACTTAGTTTTACTGCCCACTTAGCCATCCTTCCTGACATCTCTGGTTTCCTAAGGACATTCTTAATTGGAAAATTAGTTTTAACAATGATAACATGAGTTTCAAAATAATGTCTTAACTTAGTGGATGCCATAATTAATGCAAGAATAAGCTTTTCAAGGTGTGAATACCTGGATTCGGCATCAAGTAAACTTTTACTTACATAATAGACAGGATGTTGTGTACCTTGATGATCCTTAACAAGGACCGCACTTACTGCTTTTGAGGATACTGCAAGATACAAGGATAGCACATCGCCTTTTTCTGGTTTCATCAAAGCTGGGGCTGAGGATAGGTAATCTTTGAGGGCTCTTAAAGCATTTTCATGCTTCTCAGTCCACTCAAATTTCTTGTTCTTCCTTAGGATATCATAGAATTCTTTACACTTCTCGGAGGATTTGGATATAAATCTGTTCAAGGCTGCTATCCTGCCTGTTAGCCTTTGAACATCCTTAGCATTGACCGGAGATTTGATGTTCACTATTGCTTTGATTTGTTCCGGGCTAGCTTCAATGCCTCTCTTTGTCACCATATACCCTAAGAATTTACCTGCTTTAACACCAAAGTGACATTTTGAAGGATTAAGTTTCATGTTATATTTGTCAAGGATATCGAATGCTTCCTCCAAGTCTCTTAGGTGATCCTCAGCTTTTAAGGATTTTACCACCATATCATCTATATAAACCTCCATAGTTTGTCCAATCTGATCCTTGAACATCATATTCACCAGCCTTTGGTATGTTGCACCTGCATTTCTTAATCCGAACAGCATAGCAATATAGCAGTATATACCAGTTGGAGTCATGAAGGCTGTATCCTCTTGGTCGGATGGTTCCATTTGGATTTGTTGAAATCCCGATGAAGCATCCATAAAAGTTAACAGTTCATGACCCGCGGTTGCATCCACCATGGAGTCAATGTGGGGTAAAGGGAAAGGATCCTTGGGACATGCCTTATTTAAATCGGTAAAATCGACACATACCCTCCACTTTCCGTTTTTCTTTTGAACAACAACCACATTGGCCAACCATCTTGGATACTTGACCTCTCTAATCATACCTGCCCGGAGCAATTTTTCTACCTCTTCCTGGATAATGACATTTCTTTCCGGTGCAAACTTCCTTCTCCTTTGATGGATTGGTTTGAAGGATCTGTCGATGCCGAGTTTGTGAGTGATAACATCTTTGGATATACCAGTCATATCTTCATGTTTCCATGCAAAGGTAGTCTTTCTCCTTTTAAGGAAGGATACGAGGTCTTCTTTCATTTCGCCAAGGATCCCTGATCCGATATAGATCTTGGATTCAGGATCATCAGGGTCCATGAGGATTTCTACCACATCCTGTTCACTCGCCTCCAAGACATCCCTTGGAGGATACTTTGATTGCTATTGCTCCCTGGATTTTGAAGCTGGTTTCATCGATGAAGTATAGCAATTCTTAGCCTCCTGCTGATCACTATCAATCTTCACTATTCCCCAAGGACTAGGGAGCTTCACACATTGATGGTAAGTGGATGGGACTGCTTTCATATCGTGTATCCAGGGCCTGCCAAGGATAACATTACAACAAGATAAACAGTCAATAACACAAATTTTTTTATAAGAGTGTAGGCCTTCAATGTATATTGGGAGTTTAATGTCCCCCAGGGTATTCTTAGTTTCACCACTAAATCCCACGAGCACAGAGGATCTTGGTATGATCTCTGATTCAGGAATACCCATCTTCTTTAGGACATCAAGCTGGATAATGTTCACTGAACTTCCTCCGTCTATAAGGATCCTGCGGACAAAATGGTTAGATATGAAAAGAGTAATAACTAAACCATCGTGATGAGGATCCTGGATATCAACATGATCCTCTTCATCAAAGGTTATGACTTTCCCTTCCGAGACACTTGATGTTCGAACAGGTCTTTCTCCGTTATCCATTTTAGTTTCCTTTGCATGCCTTTTAGCTGCTGAGAAGGATGTGCCGCAAATGTCTGATCCTCCAGAAATGAAGTTTATCACTTGTGCATCCGCTGGAGGGGCTGGAGCCTTCTCAGGGATCCTCTCAGGATCCTGAGTTTTTGACTTCTTTCTTCCCAACAATTCTTTTAGATGCCCCTTGCTCAACAAGTATCCAATTTCCTTTCTCAGTGCAATGCATTCTTCTGTGAGGTGCCCAAAATCTTCATGGTATGCACACCACTTTGATTTATCCTTAGTTGCAGCTGGCCTATCATTTTTTCTGGGCCATCTAGCTTTATCACCTAGACTCTGCATCGCAAGGATTAGTTCATTGTTATCAACACTAAAGCAATATTCAGAAATTGGAGGATAATCTTCATCATCCTCTTCTTGATCAATAGAGTGCACGTTCTGGTTATCAGATCTGTTGTAGGATCTGAACTTGTTGTTCCTGAATGAGGATCCTTGCTTATCCTGCTTTGAGGATCCTGCTAACCTCTCCTGGATCCTCTTGTCATCTTCTAGTCGAATGAACCTAAGTGCTCGGGTTCTTACCTCATCTAAGTTCCTGCACGGTGTCATAACAAGATCATCATAGAAAGACGAATCCCTAAGCAATCCCATTTTAAAGGCCTCAACAGCCGTGGCTATATCTAAGTTGGGAATGTCTAAGGATTCTTTACTGAATTTGGTAATGTAATCCCTTAATGATTCATTATGACCCTCGGTTATCCTATATAAATCACTAGTTAATCGTTCAAATTTCCTACTACAAGAAAACTGATTATTAAACAAGTTAACTAGGTTAGCAAATGAGGTAATAGAATAGGGAGGAAGACTTAGCAGCCATTTGAGAGCTGATCCAGTAAGAGTGGATCCGAATCCTTTGCACAGGCATGCTTCCTTTAACCTTTCTGGGATTGGATTGATCTCCATCCTCTCCCTGTATTGTGCTATGTGTTCTTCAGGATCCGTTGAGCCATCATACAGTTTCATTGTAGGCACATGGAACCTCTTGGGTATCTCAGCATCACAGATTGGTGGTGCAAAACGAGATATCTTATGGCTCCCATCTGCAATCTCTGGGATAGGTTTGACTACTCCCGGGACATTTGATATCATATCCTTTAGCTTTTGCAATTCTCTGGCCATGGCATGATTGATACCTGGATCCTGCATAAGACCATGGTTAGTAGTATAAGAATTGTTAAAAGTGTTACCTCCCATTGGATTCAAGTTAGGAAGAATGGATGTTAATCCATATTGTTGGGGCTCTGGAATGATCGAGGGACCAGTAGAAGCATTGGTCTGCATTGGAATAAAATCTCCCTGATGGACATCTGAACTTCCTGTTTGCAAACTCCTCAAGGATCCTGGCATCTGGAAGGATCCCTGAAACTGGGACGATCCTGGAACAAAGGAGGATCCTTGAATCTGGGATGATCCTGGAACGAAGGAGGATCCTTGAACCTGGGATGATCCTGGAACGAATGAGGATCCTTGAACCTGGGATGATCCTGGAACGAAGGAGGATCCTTGAACCTGGGATGATCCTGGAACAAAGGAGGATCCTTGAACCTGGGATGATCCTGGAACAAAGGAGGATCCTTGAACCTGGGATGATCCTGGAACGAAGGAGGATCCTTGAAACTGCTGCATTCCTGAATATCCTCCTGAACTCGTGAGGGATCCCATATGCTGAGGATAGGATCCCGCTGGCTGGAAATATGAACCTGATGCATGGGTCATTGTTGTTGTTCCGTAGTGCACTCCTTTTGGTCCACCCACATATCGAATGTCTGGAACCACTGATGGCTGAGAAGTAATCACCGGAGTATCAAAATTCAAAGATCTGGGCATCAGTGGGGAGCGATCCTCTGCCGTTTTCTTCTGTTTCTTAATTTCGTTAATCTCCCGGAGGATCCTTTCGTTGGTCTTATCATGCTCTTGTGCATGATTCCTCATCTGCAAAATCAAGGCATAGAGATCATTAGTAGTAGGATTAGTTGAAACAGAAGAAGTAGGTGGTTTTGAGAAAATGGGAGTTGGTTTCTTCGCGGCATTCTCAGTATTCTTCTGGGATCCAGAAGGTGGCGGAGGTAAAGGAGGGACGCCTTGTGAAGAAGTGAATGAGGGCATCAAGTTTGAGGCGTTCTTCGCTGAGGAAGCCATTTGCTTGGTTGTAGTGAACCGAAATAAGCACAGAAATGCGTATTTTTCTAAGGACGAAGCACCAATTGCCCCACGGTGGGCGCCAAACTGTTTTGGTCAAAAATCAGACGAGGATAATGCAACCAAACTCTTTGTTACGGGGAATGATGCTTAAAATGTGTAACAGCGATGAGGATCACTTCAATGTAAATTGCACAAACAACACAAGGATTTATACGGGGAAAAAGCCCTTGATCAAGAGTTGATCTCCGGCACAAAAAACCCCGGGTGATGGAAACTACCGATCACCAAGCTCAAATAAATGATTAAATGTTTACAACTTCGGATAGTAACGAGCTAGGTACAAGGATCACTATTGTGAAATGTGTAAATGTGAGTGAAAACGAATGTATGTTCGTCGAGAGCTTCAAATGTGCGAGAATATGAGTGTGTGTAGCTCAGAAATGACTAAGTGTTTTCTACTAGCTCGTTACCCCCATTTTAAAATAGAAATAACTACCTAAACTAACTATCCGACTTTCGTGCCAAGCTCCCACGTTCTCCACAACGTTCATATTTAGCCAAGCACGTGCGGGATAGTTTGGGAATATTCTCCAGGAATGTCGCCAAGACTTGGTCCGACTTGTTACTTCTGCAAAACAATACGAAACACAAGTGAACAATTGTTAGTATGAGGATCCTTAAGATGATCCATAATCCTGATCCTGAAACTCTTCTGAGGATCACTATCTGTCACAGAAGTAAGGATCACTAAAGAGGATAATAATTAAGGATCACGGGTCATTTAGAAATCCACCCCTAACAATATCCTTCAACTTTTGCAACTCTCTGGCCATGGCATGATTGATACCTGGATCCTGCATAAGGCCATGGTTAGTAGTATAAGAATTATTAAAAGTGTTACCTCCCATTGGATTTAGATTAGGAAGAATGGATGTTAATCCATATTGTTGGGCCTCTGGGATGATCGAAGGACCAGTAGAAGCATTGGTCTGCATTGGAATAAAATCTCCCTGATGGACATCTGAACTTCCTGTTTGCAAACTCCTCAAGGATCCTGGCATCTGGAAGGATCCCTGAAACTGGGACGATCCTGGAACAAAGGAGGATCCTTGAACCTGGGATGATCCTGGAACAATGGAGGATCCTTGAACCTGGAATGATCCTGGAACAAAGGAGGATCCTTGACCCTGGGATGATCCTGGAACAATGGAGGATCCTTGAACCTAAGATGATCCTGGAACAAAGGAAGATCCTTGAACCTGGGATGATCCTGGAACAGAGGAGGATCCTTGAACCTGGGATGATCCTGGAACAAAGGAAGATCCTTGAACCTGGGATGATCCTGGAACAAAGGAGGATCCTTGAACCTGGGATGATCCTGGAACAAAGGAAGATCCTTGAACCTGCTGCGCTCCTGAGTATCCTCCTGAATTCGTGAGGGATCCCATATGCTGGGGATAGGATCCCGCTGGCTGGAAATAGGAACCCGATGCCTGGGTCACTGTTGTTGTTCCGTAGTGCACTCCTTTTGGTCCACCCACATATTGAACATCTGGAACCACTGATGGCTGAGAAGTAATCACCGGAGTATCAAAATTCAAAGATCTGGGCATCAGTGGGGAATGATCCTCTGCCGTTTTCTTTTGTTTCTTGAGATCTCCGATTTCTTTGAGAATCCTTTCATTAGTCTTGTCCTGTTGCTGTATATGATCCTTCATCTGCAAAATCAAAGTAAACATGTCACTAGTAGTGGGAGTGTAAGAAGCAGAAGAAGTTGGAGGTTTTGAGAAAATGGGAGTTGGTTTCTTCGCAGCATTCTCAGCATTCTTCTAGGATCCAGAAGGTGGTGGAGGCAAAGGGGGAACGCCTTGTGAATAACTGAATGAGGGCATCAAATTTGAAGCATTCTTCGCTGAGGAAGCCATTTGCTTGGTTGTAGTGAAATGAAATGAGCACAGAAACACGAATTTTTATAAGAATGAAGCACCAATTGCCCCACGGTGGGCGCCAAACTGTTTTGGTCAAAAAATCTGATGAGGATAATGCAACCAAACTCTTTGTTACGGGGAATGATGCTTTAAATGTAGAACAATGATAAGGATCACTTCAATGTAAATTGCACAAACGACACAAAGATTTATACGGGGAAAAAGCCCTTGATCAAGAGTTGATCTCCGACACAAAAAACCCCGGGTGATGGAAACTACCGATCACCAAGTTCAAATAAATCAATAAATGTTTACAACTTCGGATAGTAACGAGCTAGGTACAAGGATCACTATGGTGAAATGTGTAAAAGTGAGTGGAAATTGTTAAGTGTTTGTCGAGAGCTTCGAGAGTGCAATTGTATGAGAGTGTGTGTAGCTGAAAATGGCTAAGTGTTCTAATTCTAGCTCGTCACCCCTTTAAAAATAGAAGTTAACTATAATAACAAACTATCCGACTTTTGTGCCAAGCTCCCACGTTCTCCACAACGTCCATTTCCAGTCAAACGTGTGCGAAATACCCGTGGAATATTCCATAGTAACGTTGCCAAGACCAAGTCAAGCTTGTTACTCCTGCGAAATAATACGAAATATAAACAAACAATCGTTAGCATGAGGATCCTTAAGGTGATCCATGATCCTGATCCTGAAGCTCTTCTAAGGATCACTATCTGTCACGGAAGTAAGGATCATTAATTAGGATAACAAGTAAGGATCACTAATTGTTAGAAAATCCTCCCCTAACACTACCCCTTTAAAAATAGAAAATATCTACTCTAACTAACATTCTGCAAATGGTGCAAGTCCTCCACGACTCCATAACGTCCACTTCTGGCCAAGCACGTGCGGAATAAACATAGCATATTCTCCAGGAATATCGCCAAGACCAAGTCCAAGTCCAAGTTGATACTCCTGCAAAACAATTTCGAATTCAAAGTAGACAACCGTTAGTACAAGGATCCTTATGATGATCCATGATCCTAATCCTGCAACACTTCTGAGGATCACTACTTCAGACAGAATTGAGGATCACTAAACCCAACAGTAAATAAGGATCACGGATCATTTAGAAATCCACCCCTAACACGTACCTTTTATATTATTAATATAATGATAAAACATTTTACAATGATATATGAATAGTATATTTTACTATAAGATAGTACAGTAAGTAAAAGATATATTTTATATCTAAAATTTTAATAAAAAATCATGGTGTATTAAATTTTAATAAGTATAATATAGTATATAGAATAGTATATGCACTTATGTTATAAGTCCGTCGCAAGTTTATTAAAATGTAACAAGGCTATTAGATCTTTTTACTAGAATATGTATACAAATCCTATTTTCTCATAAGTATAAGTATATTATACTATATGAAAATAATATATTGTATATTTTTTTGATCTTTGCACATTTACTTATGGTAAAAGATTTGATAATTAAATTTTTAGAAGTAAAGATATTTCAACAGTAAAAACATTTTTTTCTTATCCTACTTAAATCAATAATTTAGTATCTATTTATTTATTTTACCTGGCACGTTAAAATGTTCCTAAACATTCATTTTTCTCACACTAGAATTAAAAATGGATGCCCCACATAAAAATAGTTGAATCAAATGTGTGTTTAGCACGTTTGTCCTTTATATATAACGTTATTTAAAATTCAGATTACAATCTTACTATTGTAATATCTTTAAATAAATTACTACTAATATTGTATGGGATATACATAATTACTCAAATAAATTTAGAATCAATTTTTGAAACGTCAAACTCTGTTTTATTTACTATAATACTTCTTTGAATAGATAATATAATATAAATTGAGAGTTAAGTTTTGATATTTTGAATCCATATGGCTCAATCCACTAGTTAAAAGTAAATTCCCATGAGTCCAGAAAGTTCATATTTTGAGTAATTCATTTCTTTAAAAAAAATTTTATTTATCCATCCTTAAAATTCCAAAATATTGTGTTCAATAAATTTAAAACAGAAGTTTATTTCAATATACTACTTTTATCAAAGGATAAAATAAAGTCATGGAAATAAGCTTGATGATGGGTACCATCGGATGTAAAGTATTATTTTTATAAAATAATTTAGTATTATATATACGTGTGTAAATATTACGTAAGTTTAATAGTAACTAGAAATTTGAAAATTCTATACACATATATGCATATACCTAATACAATTTCTTAATGGTATACCCAATATAATCTCTTCTGTAAGATAAATATAAGAGAAAATGTCATTGGTAATTCATATGAAAATATGAAGTTATTATAAGAATAAACCATGAAACCTACTATGTTTTAAAATGCTATCTGTCTCAATAAAATATTCCTTGTAACGGAATCTAAGATAAAATATACATAAATAGAGTTAGTTGTAAGTATACTCATTACATTGAACTTAGCTATAGTGTCAATGGAGACAATGATATATTTGAAACTCCATTCTCCAACCAAAAGAAAACCACAACCATAATAATATCTATGCTTAAATGAAAGAGTTGGGATATTGATATTCACTGGTAACAACTAGGACAGTATTTAGACTTGAACCTAAGAAGATTGTCTTAGTATAAAGCTTTGAGATAAGCCAATTACTTGCATAGATAAAGTGTGATGGTTATTGGTATCCCGTGAGGATGATGACTAGAACAGTGCCTGTATGATAAATAAGTAATAACAAATGGCCACTGTTATTTCTTGTTTATTGATACTACTCGGTTCTAGAATATTATCCAACATGAGAATACTGATTTCCTTGTTTCTTGATGCAAACTATAATAAACGATGTACTTTCAAAATCCTAATTTGAGAGAAGTCTATTTATGGGAAATACCATGATAATTACATCTCCGGCTCCGGCAAACTGGGTATGGTGCGGTAGACTCTCCAGGTTGTCCGGGTGAGATGAGGGTTTCCTCTCCGGCGAGACCGGGTGAGATGGGATATGTGGAATTCCCTAAATAGTACCATGACATGATATCTGACCTGTTTTTGGAAATATGAATCTGTTAAATACATTAACCTTATGAAGGGTATGTATATTATAGTATGTGAGATATATGATTATATAGATATGTATATCTATGAAGAAACCCAAAGACCATAATTGACAATTAGGAATAAATCATGAACAAGTGTGTCAATGATAATTTTAGACTTATTGTAGGATCGAGAATCGATCTGAACGAGTCTTCAGAAGAGCTCTAAACTGATTCAAAGGCGGAATACGATGAATCAGAGTTTGTTTCAGCTTGATATTCACTAATAACTGTCTCTTGTATTGATTATAACGCGTTTACAGATTTGGAGACACTTCGGCAGCACCTCCCTACCGGAATCTAAAAGTTACAAATGAAAAACTCAAGTCACATATTTATACTATTTCCAGTTCGTTTGAACAGGCATTTCCAGTTCGTTTGAACAGTCCACTTCGCTTGAACAGTCCACTTCGTTTGAACAGTCCACTTCGTTTGAGCTGTCCACTTTGTTTGAACTGGCTTGTTCACCTTTATTTCCTGTTTAACTCGAACTGCGTGACTTGATCTTTCATTACTAATCTAAGACTCGAACGAAGATGAAGTCGACAGACAACTGCACTAACAGACTCCCCCTTGAATGTTGACGGAATCTTCAGTGAGAGTCTTCATCATGACGACTCTTCAATCTTGATCGGTCTTCTTCAGGAACTCTTCCTGGAATTATGAACCCGGATATTTCTCTGGCTCTAACTCTCGTCAGACTCCCCCTATCATCAAGCTGGGATCGCCGTCTGGAATTTGTTATCACCATTGAAATCAAATCCTGGCTTTTTCAATTTAAGCTCTCTTCAGGTTCTGATGCATCTCCTGGCTTTCCGTAGCAACAGGATCAGAAACCTACATATCTCAAACACACAATTTACAAACCAATAATGTTGTGATTCAACTTAATGAATCAACTAAACATTTGAGAATCACTTTCATTTAAAATTGATCAAGAATTTAAAACATTCAAAATTCTGATTCAAATTAATGAATCATTTTAAACATTTCAAACCAATTAACCAACCCAACATTTCATCTTGTTTAGCCTTTGAGATTTTGAATATCAGCTTTTCAACATCAGTTGTCAAAAATCTTTTTTGGATTTTTCAAAATTTATGCTAAAACATACTAAAATCTTTTTGGATTTTTGAATGTAATGAAATGCAATAAAGAAATATTTACAGACACTATTTTTGTGAGTTTGTGTAAGAGGATCATATCAGTTTATGTGACCAATCACCAACACCGTTAAGCTTTAAACATTTTCAGTTCTAAACGATTCACGTTGATTGACGATATTGTTGTCCATATAAACTCAATCTAAAAACTTTCGAAATGCTTACCGATACGTTAAGGTATATTAAGATAGCACTAAGTTCTTATGGACCCCACGATCTCAGCATATCCCCTCATCATGCAATACACTGACTCAAATAATGCCTTTAAACTTTTATCAACTGTGATTTGTGCGAAAATAAAGCAGAATGTTTAAACATTAACAATCAGGTCGATACTTCCGTATACGCAGAGAAAGTCCAATGTTTAAACAAAATAAGAAAAATAAAACAAGTTGAAGTTGTTTAGGCTTTAACCACCAGGTCGATACTTCCGTATACGCAGAGGAGGTCCAAAGCTTAAACGAAACACCAAAGAAAATAAAGCAGAACGTTTAGGCAACAACATCCAGGTCGATACTCACGTATACGCAGAGGAAGTCCGATGCTTAAACAAAATAAAGAAATCAAACAAGTTTAAATCTTTGCAAAATAAAATGCACAATCACAGCGACTTTTCAGCAAAGTTGTGAAAGTTCACAAACTTAACCAGTTTTATGTCTTTCGACAATCAGCGATTACTGAGTAGGTACACAGTCAAGAAGAACAAAACTAAGTACTATGCTTTCGACCATGTTTCCCACTAGAACTAGGCTTTTTCATTTAGGTTTGTATCGTTATCGCAAATCTACTAGTCTAGCTGAGCCTATCGTCACATCTTTAGTGAGATCGCTTATCACATTTTATCTTTCCATTTCTTTAGCATGCTGTGACAGTCCAACTGATCTACTATCATTTCCTCTTTTTCACAACAAAACTCATTTTGAATTTTTCAATGTTTTTGACTTTTTCAAATTTTCTAATTTTTTTAAAATTTTTACTCCCCCTAAAATCAAAATATGTCTCAATTTTGATTTTCTGGGAAAATTTGAAACAAACTGTACAAGAAATGTGACAACATGATGAGAATCACTTCAATTCTCCATTCACTTGGCTTGAACAATCAGAACTCCCCCTCACAACAAACTATTTTCCCATTATGATTTCAAAACACTTAAGTTTGTTTTAATCAAATGGTTTTTCCGGAAAATAAGTTTTGTTGATTTTACCACTTGTAAAATTAGGGATAAACTCATCATATTGTTTTTCAACCACTTGTAGAAAATCAGATACAACTTAATGTCCCTGATTTACCACTTGTACAATCAATCCAATCAATCATTTTCAACCAAACACCATCTGTTGGTTGAATTCTCAAGGTGCCGATTCCTACTCCACACTTACCAACCTGGGAGTTCCGGCAAGTCAGGTTTTTCATTTAAACAGATTCACCCAAGCCTGACGGTCCTTGGGTGATTTTGAATTCTTGTTCAACAATGGTGGAAAATTTTCATCATCCATTGTTAAACCTGAATTCTCCAATTTTACCTCAACCAATGGCTCCTCTGGCTTTGACGAACCAGAATCATTGCCTGTACATGGCTTGTCTGACTTCGACATGTCAGATTCATCACCTGAAGGTGGCTTGTCTGACTTTGACACATCAGATTCATCGCCGACCAATTTCTTCTTCTTCTTTCCCTCTTTCATCCTCAGATTTGTATCCGATGAATTCATCTTGTTTGACTTTGCCATCAAGGAAGTCGATTCATCAGAACTTTTATTTTTACCAACAGATGAACCCGAGGACAAGATCTTCTCGAGATACTCTCTCGCCTTCTTTCTCTTCTTCCTCAGTATGTCTTTCTGCCCCTGAGAAAGTTTCACTTTCGTTTCTTGAACTTTAGGTTCTTGAACCTTCTGTTCTTTGGGCTTGACATTGACTGATTTCTTTGCCATCTTCTGAGAATTAACCCTCAATCTTTCATTTGATCTCCTTGGGCAATCTCTGGCAATGTGACCTTTGATATGGCAGTTATAGCATCTCCTCGTCTCATAACTCCAACTCTGGCAGTTAACAGCAATGTGTCCTTGATAACCGCATCGGTAACACACTCTGTTATCGTACCAATCACCATTTTCAGCCCAAATGCTCAAATCAAAGCACTGTTTGGCTTGGTGATATTCCTTCCTCAAGTTTGCTGAATCTGGCTTTTGAGCACTGTGGTCCGACCTGCACCACTTATTACCAACAATTTTAGAGTTTTCATTTTTCGATTTTTTTAATTTTTCATTGCGATTGGATGATCGATCTGATGAGCTTTTATTATCTTTTTGAACATTTTTCAAAATTTTCTCTTTTTGTTTTTGTTCCACTTTCTTCTTCAAAGGTTTTTGTTTAGAGCATTCTCCCTATTCAGTTGATTGTGGAACAGTTTCTTGAAACTTTTCTTTTAATTTCAAAAACAATTTTTGTTTTTCGAATTTTTTATTTTCATCATCAGATTTCTCATCACAATCTTCAACTTTGACTTTGTCAAAGTTTGTGACATTGTCACTTATTGGAACAGAATTGATCGGTTTTGGACAGGGAAACTCAGATGAAGTCACAAAACCTTTCAATTTCTTTTCAAGCTCATCAATTTTGTTCCTTGAATTCTCAGCTTCATTTTCAAACTGAGATATTCGTTCAAGATGAGACTTGATTGTTTTTACATTTTCAATTTTAAAGTTTCAAGAACAGATTTTTCATTTTCCAAAACTTTTAACTGTTCTTGAAATTTTGTTTCATTAGCTTTTAAATTCTTGTTCTCTAACTTTATCCAGAAATCTTCATCTTCTGAAGATTTCTTTTTGCTTTCAAAAATCTTTTCTTTCTCTTTCAAACTTTTGTTTTCTAATGTCAAACTGTTCAATTTACTTAACAGTTTGTCATTTTCAGCTTTCAGCTTTTCACAATTTCCCTGTAAATCCAGAATCTGTTTTACATCAGTTTGCTTCTCATCTTTCAACTTCTCGACTTCCGATTTCAAACTTTCCGCATCCTTCAAAAGTTTGTCATTGTCAGTCTTAAAGTTGTCACACTTGGAGCATACTGATTCAACATTTTCACAATTTAAATATTTTCCAGGAATCTTTTCATCATCAGCTTTCTTCCCGACCTTCAAAGCTGGAATTTTTTCAACCTGTTTCTTCTTAACTTGAACATTTTAATCATCACTCTCTTCGTCTAATGACTGATCAAAGATAGTTGCATTTGTTTCAATCTTTTTCTTTGATACTGATTCAGATTTCGAAGTTCCAAGTTTCTTAGATTCTTCTTTAGCTTTCTCCTTTTTCTTGGCTTCTCTTTCCAAACACTTTCTTATTCTTTCACTCCAATAACCATCATCCATGATTTGGCCCGTGAACTATGATTTTTATATTCTCGTGACTTGAAATCACATGCAACCTAAAATTTGATAGGACCGGTAACTTTATATCCGACAAGCAAACTGACACCCACTCAAATGTAAACAAACAATTTTTTAATCGAAATATCACATGCACACTCAACGGAAACAATACAACTATTGAACCAATCACTTCTGTTAATCACATGAAGCCGACAACATATTCTGCAATTTTAATTCATCATCATGTGACCTCTTATCCATTTACAAGCAAACATTTATTATCAATATATCCTATTTGACCTCAACATCCACTAAACTGTAACTTGATTATTTTTTCAAGAGAATACTGATCAGAATTTCACGTGACTTGGCAATCTCAAACGACCTGATTTGTTTAAACGGACAGAAATTCAGACGAGCTGTGATTCAAACGACCTAATGTTCAAACGATGTAAGTTCAGACGAACTGTCAATCTTAAACGAACTGACAACCTTCGTATAAACTGAGATCTGCTGATTTCAAACGAACTAACACATTACAAACGACCTGGAATCACTTCGTATGACTCTCAGACGAACTGGATTCAAAGTCTTAAACGAACTGTGCCATTGTTCAAACGAACTGATGTTATTTTGCCAAATATGATCACGTTTTCGGTTGAATTAGAATCTGAGATATTCAAGGATTGTTCTACTATGAATTCTGATCACAAAGATGTGTTTATCGTTCAAAATCGTCCACTGAAACGTCGTAGATCTGAGTTCGAAGTTCCGGTTCGTGTGATATAGATCTGAAACGAACTGAATATTCTTTCAAACGATCTGATGAGTTTTTTATGAAACTGATCACGTTTTAGTTAGTTTTAACGTCTGAAACTTTTACAGATTATGCAAAACACTATTTCGCACAATATACTTCAAAATTAATCCATTTTATCCTAGAAATCTTGATTAATTTTGAAAATCGTGACAAAATGGTGTAGAAGTCAGAAATCTTAATGAAATCGAGCTGAAATTGCAAGAGCTCTTCCTCCTGAGCTCTGATACCACTTGTAGGATCGAGAATCGATCTGAACGAGTCTTCAGAAGAGCTCTAAACTGATTCAAAGGCGGAATACGATGAATCAGAGTTTGTTTCAGCTTGATATTCACTAATAACTGTCTCTTGTATTGATTATAACGCGTTTACAGATTTGGAGACACTTCGGCAGCACCTCCCTACCGGAATCTAAAAGTTACAAATGAAAAACTCAAGTCACATATTTATACTATTTCCAGTTCGTTTGAACAGGCATTTCCAGTTCGTTTGAACAGTCCACTTCGTTTGAATAGTCCACTTCGTTTGAACAGTCCACTTCGTTTGAGCTGTCCACTTCGTTTGAACTGGCTTGTTCACCTTTGTTTCCTGTTTAACTCGAACTGCGTGACTTGATCTTTCATTACTAATCTAAGACTCGAACGAAGATGAAGTCGACAGACAACTGCACTAACACTTATTTATTAGGAATCTCCCGTATACGTCTCTAAATTCCGATATCAAACACTATTTCGTTTGATCATCCGTCTCGTAGTTCGTGCGACAAAATAAACAACAAGAACTCTATAAATTGGAACGCCATCAAAATTATAAGAATTCCCTTACATTACCTTAGATTATTGATGCATTAGAAAACCTGTAACTAAAAGTTATGAGAAAGCTTACACTAATAGTAAGTTTACCTTCATTCAGAATTCTTGAGAAAATAAGAATCTCAAAACATAGAGAATAGTCCTGGTCAAAGTAAAGTAGAATTTAAAACAAAGACCAGAATATACTAGAAACTAAACTAACTAAAAATATTCATCCATATTTCAGGGAATCTCGAGGACGAGATTTAAAACAAGGTGGGGAGGATGTAACATTCCCAAAATTTTTATTTATATAAATTATATAAAAACTTATGTTATTAAAAGGATGCATCATGGGTAAGTTGACCAATACAAATATAAGGTGTTTTGGCAAACGTAGGAACCGTTTAATAATTAAATTATAAAAATACTTTATATTTGAACCTACTCCATTTTTAATGAAACTTAGACCCAAATGTAGACAAAAATATTCTCGTTTTAATGGCATATTAATTATTTTATAAAACGTCATATTTAAGAAGTTATAAGTGCCAAATGAGTGAAGCAGTTAAATTAATTATAATATATATATTATATAAAAAAATAAAATATAATATATTCTCGTTTTACTATATATTAAATAAAATAATAAACTAATATCTCAAAAATTAAAATGCATGCATAAGAGTTGAAAAGTTGTAATGCATGTCAGTACGTGGAAAATGAAAAGAATTAAAGATAGGATACGTGGCTCAATTTCGAAGACCAGCGTGAACTCCAAGTTATGACATTTAGTATATATAGCAGATACCTTCAAACTTTCTAAATGCTCAGCCTTTGTCTTTCCTTCGATCTCTGTGTCCTTTTGACAGCCTTTTTTTCTTTAGTAATTCACCCCTAAATCCTACATAGCCCTGCCCCGTTTTAAGTATTTTAACCTTTGATCACTGATGCCCTGTCCGACTGACGTAGGACCCCGTAACATATGTCAAGGCTCTGCCTAAATTCGTTGGGGTTCTGTCTCGTGACGTAGGGATAAAAGTAGAATTGGGTTACTATACTTAATGTGGGTGCACTATATATTTTATTAAATAACCCAGGAGTTATACCCAAAATATAACAACCCTCCTAAAACACCCCTGATACCCTACACTTTCTAAAATACATTCCATATGTGAAAACCGAGCCTGAAATACATTATAGCATTAAAAATAAATGAAAAACAAGAAATAGTAAGTTGAGGCGGGCCGCGTAGACCCACCCTAACTCTTTATGCGGGCGGTTTCAAGGTGGATACCTGATGTCGTTGATTTATAAGTTAAAGCGGGCCGCGTAAAGTTCCCTTAACATTAACGCGGGCCGCGAGAAGTTAAAAAGGTGGCGCAGCCCGGTGCCGCCACCTGGCCCAACACCCGTCAAGCCTACACATCGACTCCGCATAGCTATACGTTGACTGGAGGTCAACGCGGGCCGTGTAAGCAACCCTTATCTTTCACGCGGGCCGCGTGAAAGTCCAATATTAGCACTATATAAAGGAGGCCTCGGGTTTCAATTCAGTTCGTTCATTTCTCAATTCTCAATCACAATTTCTGTAGTAGGCTTATTATACTCGGGTATTATACCCCTGATTAGCGAGGTTCTACTCCGTTGTAGGTATTATAACCCCAGTTTCATAATAGATACGCTGCCCGATTGATTTAGGGTTCCGTAATAACTGTCGTGGTTCTGCCCGACGTAGTTATTGGAATACCGTCTCAGGGAGGGTATCATTAATATTTTCAAAGGGTTGTGATACTAACCTATGTACATTTGTGTAAACTATAGAGTATTCCCAGGAAACCCTTACGCGAAGTCTAAGATAGCAATGTGAGTTTATCCTCTTTTTGTTAATGTTTTTGGAATGTTTTACAAAACCTTAATTGTTTACAATATGATTAAGCGGTGATTGAGTCTTTGTAGTTCTTCAATTACTGCCGGTATTATGGGGTTTTGTATACAAAATTTATTACTACGAGTAGTAGTAAGTCGGGAACGACGGTTCATTACCATTGGACAACGAGTTAGCCAATGGGTAATTTGACCATAGCCATAGATCCGGTCGAGTGGCAAATACTGAATGAGTAATTGTGTAGATATAAACAATGTGATCGCTCTCAATACTGTTTTAATTGATAAAATGTTTCTTGATTAAACTGGGATTCACTCACCAGTATTTCCCACTGACAAATGTTTTTAAACACGTGTTTCAGGTAACAAAATGTGAAAGCCAAATAGTAAAAAGCCAACTCGAGAGCACGGACGGCTTGTTAAACTGTGGCTATAAAAGTTATCTAAAATACGATGGTTTAAATTCAATAAACTAGGGTTTATCCCTATAAGTATGTTGTAATAAGAAACTTGGGTTTTACCCATATGATTATTAAAATAAAATATGGTGGTTTTACTCTGATAAACATTTCCTAACTACGGTCCTGATGAAATTTCTGCTGCCAAATTAATAAATAATGATACCACCGCCACTGAGTTCGCGGCCGCCCGTTCCCGGGACAGATAAGGGGGCGGGGGTTGTGACAAGCGTCGTTTATGTCTTTCCACAACGCACTCAGCGTTGAGTTATGAGCTTGGAGAATTCCACCGGCTTTCAGTTAATAAGTGTGCATATGTGTCATCTTTTCATTAGGCCGTGGAAGTAGCCGTTTTACCCAACGGCTAGTAAAAAATTCAAAAAAATTTCGATCTTTTTATATATAACTACACCATTAAACTATCTCAAAAAATCTCAACTTTTTTATTTAAATCTGAACAGTCTCTCACAGAAATCTCAACTTTCATCTTATTACAATACCGGTTATTCCATGGATCCTAGAAGAGGACATCACATTATGCGAATCATGGGCCGCGGTGGTGAACAACCAAGGGTACGTCTTCGATTTGGGAACGACTTTATCAAGAATTTTGTACGCGCAGGGGTGAGGCCATCCGATCCAAGGACGCACTTTATTCACGTTTTCCGATGACTCATATTGATTGTCCGGGATGTGAAGGGATTCTCAATGACATGGACAACAACGATGGTGAGCTAAACGAAGTCAACATCATCCAAGTCGCTCTCGTCGAGTTCTATAACGTGTATGGGCGTGACTTTAATTTTTTAATGTTATGTAATGTCTTTAATTTTTAAGTTACATCATTAATTGGTTTTTATTTAAATTTAGAGTTAATTGCTTGAATGGCCCCTGTGGTTTACAATTTTTTTACCTTTAGTCCCCACCTTTTTAAAATAGCATGTTTGGTCCCTATGGTTTACTTGGTCGCTACTCAGATAGTCCCTAGAGTGGATGTTTGCTCAGTTAAGTTGGTATGAAATTACTAAATTACCCTTAATGATAAAAAAAATTAAAGAAACACATGGCATATTTTCTTTAATTAAAAATGTATATTAAATTAAGAATAAAAATATCCCAAATTAGTTTAAACTTCGTACTCCATCTTCGTCCCCATCAATCCATCATCGATCGTCGTCCGATTCATTCTTGCCACCACATCACTGTTGTTTAGCCACTTCAACAAATACCCGTCTTCATCTTCTTCGTTAAGCCCCTGTATCGATGCCCCATCATCTCTATTTTTTCCTTCTTCATTACTTACTCGCCAGTATCGGAAACCTGCAACTCGCCTGAATAGTGAGTAAACTGTGGCCGCCGGAAAACAAAACTCCGAAAATAAATCCAGCCACATTTATAAGCCATTGCTTCACTGCAATCTTGTGCAAATTCAAGTTCCATGTTTTTTATAAGCCATTACATCAATGCTGTTGTGTTTACCTATGACCAATGAAGTTCACCAAAATCTAGAGTTTTTGGAGGACAGATGCGTGTTAGAAGCAAATATTGTATTGTTATTTTATGAATTTTACGTGAATATTTATATATGTTAACTGAACATTATCATTATCCGTTAGTACAAGAATCTTGGTGTCGACACCCAGGAACCAAAAAACATAATTTGAAAGATACCCATATCAAGAAACAAGATCTAAAGGTGGAATCTTGAGTGGGAATTCAGAAATTTTCAAGCTTGATGGGAGGTGTTCACCGGAGTTCTTGGCGGTGAGCCGGTAATTATAACGGTAATGGTGGAGGGTGAGTGAGGTTGAAGATGATGGTGGTAGTGGGTGGGTCCCACATAGATGGTGGGAAGTGGCTGATTGGGTGAGGGGTGGAGTGGGGACCACACACATAATATTTTATATATTTTGTAATATTTTAATTATTGTTTATTAATTGTAAGGGTAATTTAGTAATTTCATATCAAGTTAACTGAGCAAACTAACAGACATCTATTCTGGGACTATCCGAGTAACAACCGAGTAAATCATAGGGACTAAACATGCTATTTTAAAAAGGTGGGGACTAAAGGTGAAAAAATATAAACCACATGTTAACTCTTAAATTTAAGAGTTAAATGCTTGGTTGGTCCCTGTGGTTTGCAAAAATTGCAGACTTGGTCCCAATGGTTTACTAATTACACGCGTGGTCCCAGAACTTGTCAAAAATGCACTCGGTTGGTCCCTAGCCCTAACATCAGTTAAATTTCTCAGTTAAGTCCATGTTAAATGACCAAAATACCCTTGCTTATTAACCCTCTTTATAATCCCTTTGACCACAACATCTTCCCCAAACCTGCATAGAATCGGCGCCATCTGCCATCTTCCCCAAACATCATCCTCCACGGCTCCACCTTCACAACCCACCGATCGACGGAAAACGGCTCCGATCGCCGGAGGACTTGATCGAGAATCAGAGGGCAAAAGAGGGGTGTTTGATGGCTGCTTTTGGTGCAATTCAGCTGATATGGTTGATGTTGCTCAAAAAATTGAGCACCTGGAAGGTGTTTTTGGTAATGATGATGGATTATCTCAGATTGCTTCTGATTCTGTGCATTATAATCCTTCTGATTTGCACTCATGGCTTGAATCTATGATCTGTGAGCTTAATCCTTCGGCTAAGAAAGTTAAACCTAATTGCAGTTCTTCGTCTTCTTCTTCAACCGTTACCGGTTCTGTAAACCCTAACCCTAGCATCCAGAACAACAACAGCAACAATCAGGTGGTGATTGTGGACTCACAGGAGAACGGAATTCGATTAGTGCATACGTTAATGGCGTGTGCTGAAGCCATACAACAGGAGAATTATCAGTTAGCTGAAAGTCTAGTGAAACAAGCCGGAATGTTAGCGGTTTCTCAAGCCGCACGATCCACCGGCGTTTTCAGATCTACTCCAGATGCACTTCTACGAGACCTGTCCGTACCTGAAATTCGCTCATTTCACAGCGAATCAAGCGATTTTGGAAGCGTTTGCAGGTAAGAAGAAAGTTCATGTGATTGATTTCGGTATGAAACAAGGTATGCAGTGGCCGGCGTTGATGCAACAGAGAAGGAGGGGGTGGGTGTTAGAGGTTGAAGAAGATGATTGGGCTTTCAGGGGTAATATAGTCATTTCACACATAGTTAACTGAGAAATTTAACTGATGTTAGGGCTAGGGACCAACCGAGTGCATTTTTGACAAGTTCTGGGACCACGCGTGTAATTAGTAAACCATTGGGACCAAGTCTGCAATTTTTGCAAACCACAGGGACCAACCAAGCATTTAACTCTAAATTTAATAGATTTTAAATTCTATAACCATTTTGTCATTTTACTCTGTCTTTTCTGTTTGTTATCAACTGAAGTCCGCCCACCGCCTTTGCACCACCGCTTTCCGCCGGGCTTCAGCGGCGACTATCCTGTCTCATCATCTCCGACCTCTCAATTTGGAGGATCTGGTACGCGTTAGTTTCTAAGTTCACTGTTAATTTCGTAACCTGTAAACCCTAAATTATGAGAAAAATTGTTAATATCATGTATGTAAGTGTTAGTTGCTTCGTGCTTGAACCTTTGTATCTATCCCTGATGATATGGTATTATGTCCATCTTTCTGCTCTCATGTAGCAAAATTTGATAATGTTGGACATTGGCACGCCAGGTGTTCGATAAAATGCTTCACATAATTGTTACACCATGTACTAGTTTTACATCTTATTAATGTTAGCATTCACCTTTGCAGGCGAAATAAGTGAGTGATTTTGTCAAATTTGCTACTTTTATTGGCTGTCGGTGTAAATCGCTTTTTATTAAACGGTTTCGATCACAGTTGATACCGGCCTTCCCCTCTACAAAAATCGTAGAAATTTATACCATAAAATCATAATGTCCGATTACATACCTTTCGAACTTCAAGTGGATATCATTAAAAGGCTTCCTATAAAATTATTGATTCAGGCCAGATCTGTTTCAAAAGCATGGAAATCTGTTATCGATTCGCCTGATTTCATTGCTGATTACACTGTCCATAACCATGATCAACCGCAACATTTGCTTATAAGGTATGAAAATCTGTACTCTGTGGAAACATATGTTTCGTTTGTAGATGATGACAGTTTCCCACAAAACAAGTATTCTCCAACTGTTCCCCGGTCCGTTAACCTACTTAGTGATTCAATTATCATCGGTACCTCTCATGGATTGGTTTGTCTGTTCGGTTGTTATTTGAATCCCAGTCATTCTCGAAAGCCGACGGCTGTTATTTGGAATCCGTCGATTAGAAAATCAGTTGCTATCGCTTTGCCTAATCTGGATATGCGTGTGGCTCATGCTTTAGGTTTTGGGGTTTGTCCTGTAACTAGTGACCCTAAGATTGTAAAGATTACTGGTACGCGTAGTAGGCATATGAAATAGAAAGGTGTAACTTGTAGCAGTCGTTGGCAGGTTGAGGTTTTTAGTTTAAGGTCAGGGGTTTGGAGAAACTCATATGGTAATTTGTCTAATAATTTGGTTAATTTGGAATGGCCTCACTCTCAGGTAACTATAGATGGGTCTATTTACTGGTTTGGCGTTGGAAACACCGTTGGTAGTGATACTCAAATTTGTTTTCTTATTTCATTTGATTTATTAAGTGAAGAATTTGGAGAGATATACCTCCCTAATGAGTTAGCATTCCGTGATAAAATGGAGTTGCATTTATTCAACTTTTGTGATTCTCTTGCTGTGATTTGGGGGAGGATAATGGACGATATGATTCAAGTGTGGAGGATGGGGAATGGTGATTCGAAATCGTTTACAAAGCTTTTAACCATTAAGAAACCGTATATGTCAAGTTTGCCATTGGGATTTAGGATGAATGGTGAGCTTATGATGAGAATGGCAAATAACGGTGAAGATTCAGAAACACTTATAGATTATGAACCCTTCTCGCACCACATCAATGATCTTGGGATTGAAAGCGAGTATTCTTCATTACTCGTGTGCTCGTATAAAGAATCTTTAATTCTACTTGATCAGTCAGATATTTAGTTGAGGACGATGATGATGAAGAGATGAGTGTTTGAACAGGGAAGAAAGGTATAGAGATCGAAGAGCAATTAGTTCTTGATATTTCATACAGATCTCTTTTCAATGTTTAAAAGGTGAACACTCTTTTCGTATCTGTGAGTCTGTTTTTTTTTTTTTTTTTTCTTTTTTCTTTTTGCTCATGACTATATGGAATTTTCTTGTTGATAGTAAAGTAGTCTTTAGCAAACTTAATAAAAACAAATAATTATGAGAGCATTATCTTATTTTTGGAAGAAAATATATTGTAATATGTTATGACCAACCACCTTAATTTCTTGTTTCTGTTCTCAATGCATTTAGAGCTCAGTAGTCTACTCATGGATATTAACACAAGAATCCCACATGAATGCTTCTTTTTTTTCTTTTTCCGAAAAGTTAAGTTTTATAAAGGGAAACAGAACAACCAAAATCAGAACATACTTACAAGCATTACAAGAAATCGAAAACAACCCAGTTCTTCTACTGAAGAGACTTGAAACTAGACCTATTTTTTAATCAAAGATAACCGAAAGATTTGACACTTTCAATAATATCATTCACCTTGGTCAGTTTACCCTTGAAGACAACATCATTTATGCCACATGAATTCTTCTAGTGTTTTGACTTAAGTGGAGCATATCTCTGAATTTTTGGGGGTTTCGCATTTATGCCAAGAACCAACTTTAGTACAGCAGTAAATTTTGTTTTATTTTCTTTTAGCATTCTGAATTATTAGACGATAAGATTGATGGTTTATTTAGTGGGCTTTTTTACTTGATTTTAACTCATTTAGTTCACAATTTCGTTTAGGTGTTTGTGCATGTGTGATGTCAAACCTAAAGGTGGAAATTTTTACTAATAGGAGAACTGATTAAACTTTAGAAAGTAGGCCAAAGTCTTTGTCTTTATTTAATGCATACAAGTAAACAACCTCTTCATAATCTTTTTATCCAAAAATTTGGATTGTTATTTAATTCATTATATATCGTTAAAAAATCAAAAAGTTTGTGCCGGTCAACTCAACAAAACGAAGCCTGTTTCAACTTGTTACCTGACCCGCCCTTCTTGCTGTCTTTAGTCAAATCACTCAGGCTGTTTTAGGTTTATGAAATGCATGCTTTTATTATCGATCATTTATCAATTCTTCAAATGAATCTTTGTTTATTTGACTTACCAGTAACTCAATTTTAATATATTTGCCCATACAGATTCTATGTTGAGGAAGTCCTTGCCCAGAATACTTGCATATGCTTGGAATCGTATAATTTTAGTTGGAAAAGATAGTTATAGATTTTGACCTTTCACTTTGGTGTTCAGTGACCTCAACTCTAGTCCAAGCTTCTCCAGGGCCCGTTGGGCCACCTAAGATGTCAGACCGTTTAAGCTTAATCGACCCCATTGCACCTGTCAACAAGTCTCATGCTTCAAGTCTAGAATCTTATGCACACCAAAATCCCGGAAAACAAAACCTGAGAATTACATAACATCTATGCATCTTTTCTAACTGTAACCATATAACATGTTTTCCTTCGCCCTTTTGATACATTTGGTCAGTATTACGTTCAATTGCTTATTTGGTATTAGTGTTTTCTGCTTAAAATTGTGTCAGTGTTAAAAGTGCCCCTTCAATATGGAGAAACATGTACTTTAGAATTACGTTCAATTGCTTATTTGGTATTAGATGAGACAGTTTATTCTAGTGAATGCATGTTCTAGCGTTGACCCGGTTCATCATTTCTTCCAATTATACCTATGTAATTCCTTCAACATACCTTGATTTTCTATTTCTAGCAAGTTCCTTCATAGTTCATACTTCATAGTGGGCTAAGCTGAATTGGGTTGAAACTGGTTGGGTTGGGCCAAATGTCGGGGTATGCTTTACAGTTTCGTCTTCTGATGTCAAAAGTTAAAGAAGAAAAGTGGTAAAATTGACATCGGCAGATGATTTAGCGAAGAAAAGTAGTGAAACCAGAGGTTTAGGCCCGGATGATTAGTTCAAATAAGTGACACTGAATTGCTAATATGATTATGAGTTTAAACCATCAAACACTGTTGTTGGTTTGTATCTTGAATTGCGTATTTAGCAAGTTGTAGAATAATGTTTTAAATTTCCCTTTGGTTATTTTTTTGAACAACTTCTATATATAAATATAGAACCCAGCAAGGGTTGGACACAAAACAAAAAGTTCGAAATTACAACTTCTCGCCAACATCAAAATCAGACCACTTATCCCAAACTAAAGGACTAATTTAGATCTACATTTTAACCAAATGAAAGCCTCTTTCTAATAAGCTCCACCATCTTCCTTATAGGAATTGTACTTTAATATCACTTGTTTACTATTTTTTTTTTAATCATTTGTCTACAATTATATTATAACTTAGGGATTTATAGTTTATTGGGTAAATTACTTTTTGAGTCCCTGTGTTTTATGGGTTTTAACTAGTTGAGTCCAAAAGCAGAAAGTTTAACGACCCCATAAGCATTTTCTTTAACCATTTGAGTCCAAATTTCTAACACTGTTAAAATTATTCTGTTAACTTGTGTTAAATGACCAAATACCCTTTTAATTAGAAAAAAAAAGGGTAAATTACTTTTTGAGTCCCTGTGTTTTGAGCGTTTTAACCACTTGAATCCAAAATCAAAATGTTTAACGCCCTGAGTCCCTATAGGCACTTTTCTTAACTATTTGAGTCCAATTTTCTAACATTGTTAGAATTTTTTGGTTAAGTATTGTTAAATGACCAAAATACCCTTATAGTTAAAATATAAAAAAAATATTATTAGATTTCTCTCTCTCAACATTCTGCTGCACCTTCATCTCTCTCGCTCTTCTTTCTTTCTCTCTCTTAAACACCTGCATCCACCACCACCACACCACCGTCACCACTACTGCCACAACCACCTCCGTCACCAACCACCACCACAACCACATCAACATCATCATCATCGCCACCATCCCAAATCACATGTCCAGAATCCCCCATCTGGGTATCCATCAAAATCACAAATTTCCCCCATCTGGTATCCATCAAACACACACACAATATCTTCATCCCACCATTCTCTCTCTCTCTCTCTCTCTAAAGCCATACATATATTCAAAGACACACACACCCACATTACACACACACCCATTAACAAAATTCACCAAAATGCATTATTGGTCTCCTTCATTAGATGGTGATCATGAATTTGAGAAGCGTGTTCATCGTATGCACCCACCAAGGTAAATTAAATCATCAAAAAAAGTGAAAAAAAAAAATAAAAAAAAATTAATCCTCTGTTTTTTCATTACAAAATAATGGTATGACTGAGATTTTGCACATCCACCATCAAAACTCACCACCCAGATCTGATGGTTCAGAACCACCATCAAGTTTCCAGTCGTTCATCACCACATCGGAAAACTCACCTCCGCCGCCTTTCATCACCCCCGACGTCCATCAAACCAACATCCGAAAACTCACCATCAAACCCGTCGTCCTTCAAACTCACATCAGAAACACCATTAAACACGTCCATCACCATATCAAATCACCATCAAACCCGTCGTCCATTTAAACCCATATCGGAAAACTCACCGTCGTTCATCACCATCAATCCCATGGTACCACCACTTCCTCTGCTATTCATCACCATCAATAGTCGTTGCTGCTGTACTGTTTCATTAAGAGAGAGGAAGTTAAAGGTTGAGTTTTGAGAGAGAGAGAGGAAGAGTTTGAAGAACAGAGAGAAAGAGATGTAGAAGAGAGAGAATCAGGATGTGTGATTGTTTGTGTGTATATATAATTATAAAATGAGTAATTTAACTTGTAAATACATTGTGCATTATTGACTTGTACATTTGGTGTAATTGACTAAAATGCCCTTAGAGTTAATTGACATTCTGGATGGTGTTAGAAAATTGGACTCAAATGGTTAAGAAAAGTGGTTATAGGGACTCAGGTCGTTAAACATTTTGATTTTAGACTCAAGTGGTTAAAACACTCAAAACACAGGGACTCAAAAAGTAATTTACCCAAAAAAAAACCATTTTCACAGAGCGTGAAAATTTCTAAATTGTAGCGATCAATCTGAATTTGCAGAATAGATGTGGATTATACTTACAGAGCGTGAAGAGTGGGTGAGGCGTTGCGATTTTCACAGCGGAGTGTTCTCACAGCTTTCACTTTCCGTGTATTGTCGGTTACATGAAAGAGAAAGGTAGCCTAGCTTGTCCTGTTTGTGGTACCATGCGAAAAGAAACGCCTGTGTTTTCTGTCACCGATCGGAATCAGAAGCTTGCAGAAGAAGGTAAGATGAGAGAAAATGATGATGTTGTAGATAAAAAGAGCAAATTCAACAAACAGAATTCGTTCCGGCCAGATTTGAAAGTGTAGTGGTGGTGGTGACGGTGGAGGTGCAGCGGTCGTGGGTGTTGTGGAGGTGCAGCGGTGGTTGGTGTTGTGTGGTGACGGTGGAGGTGCGGTGGCGACAGTGGTGTTGATGGTGGAGGTGTGGTGGTGGGATGGAGATGGTTTAGGTAGAGACTAGAGAGAGAGAAAGTTATGGAGAAATTTGGGCTTATGATCTGGATGAGATTATATATATATATTTAATAATAAAATGGTTTTTTTTTCTAATTAAAAGGGTAATTTGGTCATTTAACAAAAGTTAACAGAATAATTTTAACAGTGTTAGAAATTTGGACTCAAATGGTTAAAGAAAATACTTATGGGGGACTCAGGTCGTTAAACTTTTTGCTTTTTGGACTCAACTAGTTAAAACTCATAAAATACAGGGACTCAAAATGTAATTTACCCTAGTTTAGTTGGTTATTCAGTAAATTCCATTATTGATGTGTTGAGCTTGGAATCTTAGGTGCTGTTTGTTTTTTCAGATGTAAAATGTATGCAGTCTGCGGACCACATCTGCAAACATCTGAAGCAGAAGAGGTGGACCAAACCTCTGCAGTCTGCAAGAAGAAGACTGTTTGTTTTTTAACTTCTGCAAGCTGCTAAAATAAACTGAAATTATATTATATTCTTATACAATTACCAACTTGGATCATACCCTTTCGTTTAAAAGTCGCGTCGTTTTTACCGATGATCCTATCCTACCGTTCAACTATCTTTCGTATGCCTCTCAGTTGCAGGTACGATTAATCTTTCATTCAGTAACGTACTAATGTTTATATTTAGTTTATTTTGTGATCGTATTTTGATGATTTCACAGAACCATACACAATCATTGTACAAATTGATAAAAGGGGATGTGTCTTTGCATCCTATAACATCTGCCATTGAAGAGCTTGCAGATGTCGCTAAACAAGTTGAAGATGAAATCAAGGTTTTTCTTTTGTGTCTTCCCAATAGATTTAGTTTGTTTTTTGACTTTAGAAGTTGACCGAACGTCGTTTAATTCAATTTTACAGAAAATAAAGGATGAAGAAGCCTGTTTCAGATTTAAAAAGTGTTGGATTTATATGTACGGGTTCGATAAGTTAACGCTACTGACCGAGCTATGACCCGTAAGAGTTACACCTTGGGCAACGAACATTAAATCCACTTAACTTGGTTAACTGGTAATCACGAACAATTAATGAAATAAACGGACTTATTATTTATACTAATTATAAATAATATGTATAACGTTTATTCTGTTATTCTCGGGCTTTATGGCGTCTTGAACCTGTACCACATTTATTAGATTTGGTACCCGGATAATTATTAAATCATATTATATTTAATAATTGTCTTAAAGTTATCCTTTTCCTAAAGGTTATGCTTTTTCCAAAAGCATCTGCCAATTTTGGTGCCAAATATATATTAAATAGGATCATGTTCTATAAAAGGCATTATTGGAAAAGCTAAGGGACAAGATTGCTTTGTTGGAGTGGTTAGTAACCTAATCATATATTGGCTATATATGAATTTTGAATCATATATTCTTTAGAGATGTACTCAATTCTGCCGTAAGACATCAAGAAGCTAGAGAATCATAGCTAGTTTGCTATGAATTAATTTTGGTCAGCCAATCAAATATTTTTGATTGCCTCCACTCACGATCAAAACAAAAGGGTGTTTTGTTTTTGTGGTTCTGTAAAGTCAAGTGCCGCCACCATCATCTTCCGGTGCCGCCACCTCTTTGTTCGTGTTTGTGTCTAGCACTCGCTCGTTGAACCTCGGTGTCTCACACGGTTAATTATTAACCACAAGGGTATAATTTTTCTCATCGGTAGATTAATTATTTTACATACTGTATTTGCATGTCTGTAACCATGATCCTGTTCGGTTCACTTTTTGGTGTTGATTAATATATTTATTCCGCTGCGTTTATTAATTACATATTTAATTAATAATATATATCAAACCCGTTTTGAAAAAAAATTAAAATTGACACCACTGAAACCCAACAGTGGTATCAGAGCCACGCTTACAACATGCAAATCGGTACCGGTCTTTTAACCGGAATTAGAACACAAACTTTAATTTTTTTTTTAAAGTTTATGATCTAAATAATTTTAAGGGCAACTTTAATTTTGGTCAATATTTTATTTGTTTTGCTTGACCAAAAGATTGCCCGGTATATTTTGTGATTGTTGTGGAATATGTAAATCTGGCCCGACCTTTATTTTATGGTTGTATATTTTATTCGGTTTTGTAATTATTATTTTTTGCCACTGAGATGGTTCAAAGTTGTAATAATTAGTTTATTGATTTGGCCCGTCGTGTGGTTCAAAGTTGTAATAGATATTTTTTTTCTTTGTTATATTTACTTGTTAAATATTATTGATACGAAGACCCGAAGAAAACCGAATGCCAAGAGGAGTCTTGGAGTTAGTGGGAGTTGCTCAAGACAACAAGATGCACTCAAGTCCATCCTTGTGGTTGTTTGTGTGTTGTGACCCCGTGACCCGTTTGATCTTGCTATAAGGCTCTAGCAAGATCGGACAATTTTGGCCATATAGATTTACATATTTATTTTGCTATTGTGGTTGCTTTTTATCTTATAATTTGTTATAACATAACCAACCTAAATACCAACATGATTTTAAAAGGAGTTTTAAAATATTGAAACAATCACATTAAAACAAGTTCTAAATTGTTTTTACAACTTGTTAAAGTTTTTGTTATAAAACAAAGGTTGTTTTTTGAAACAAATAATAACCAATTAAGTTTTGCAAATTAAACTAGTTTTTATTTTCAAAACTATTAACTTAGTAGTTTTCTATTAACTTAAAATTGGTTATTCCAAGTCGCGACAAACTTAGTTTTAATAGGTTATTTAAAATTAAGTGTCCTGAGAGATGAAAGGGTTCATCAAGATGTCACGACTAAAATATATACTAAAATTGGCTCTTGCGACCCTATTTGGTAAATATTAAAATTAACCCATAATTAAAATCAATAGTCTATGCCATCCTATCACAAGCTACACTTGGAACGTAATGCGAACCATCAGTGTTGGGAGCCACAGCACCGCACTTGATGTCTAGCTTATCCTTCCAAGGTGCAAGGGTTTCGTTGACACATCCGGCCCTTCCACAAGTACCTTCTTTTAGGACGACTATTACTTTTTCTTTTCTCATCACATGCTCCAGCTGTCTTGAAAGTAAAAGTCAGCATAGATGAGGCTAAACGTATCAATGCATAGACAAGAGTTGTCTTAGCGGCCTCATATCCGAGAGTTGTGCAATTCTCACAATTGACACTCGTTGTCAGTCTGCCTAGTCACTTATTAAAGTGTATGCCACAGCTGCCTTTAATACTGACCTAGCCAGATTCTCATTCCTTGTTTTAATTACTGTAATGGGTCATTAATTAAATAAGGATATATACATCGAAAATACTAATAAATATCACCTTGCTTATATAACAGATGTCTAATAAAAACAACTCCTTCATTCTCAAGTCTATACTTGAAAAGAAATAATTTTTTTTTTTTGAATAACACCAACCTTCTCGAATGGCACCGCAATCTGAGAATAGTTC
Source organism: Helianthus tuberosus (assembly GCA_030545235.1). Taxonomy (NCBI): domain Eukaryota; kingdom Viridiplantae; phylum Streptophyta; class Magnoliopsida; order Asterales; family Asteraceae; genus Helianthus; species Helianthus tuberosus. The sequence goes on along the minus strand of CM060354.1, from coordinate 15,580,935 downwards.
TCAAGATGGAGGAAAAGTTGTATATCTTAGATGGCCCAGTCCCTACCGAGCATGAAAGTAATTCTGTTACTGCTCGCAAGGCACTGGAGAAACATAACGAGGATGCCGTTTAGGTACCCTGCCTTATGAAAGCCACCATGTCTCTTGAACTTCAGAAGAACATGGAAGATAAGGAAGCTTATGACATGATCCAAGCAACTGAAAGGCATGTTCCAGAAACAAGCCCGACATGAGCGATATGACACCATGAAACAACTCGTAAGCTGTAAAATGCTGGAAGGATCATGTATCAGTACTCATGTGCTAAAGATGAAAGGATACATTGACCAAATGAACAAACTTGGTTATTCCATAAAACCAACCAAGTTCTAATGGTCAAGTCTGGTGGTGTTAAGAAGCCCAATAACAAGAAAAGGAAACATAAGAGCAAAGGCAAGAGAAAAGTTGTTGTTGCTGCCAGAAATGCCACTAACAACAAGCATGTTGCAAAACCACACCCTCCTAGGAGCGTCAGTGCTTTGAATGCAACCAAATGGACACTGGAAAGGAAACTGCCCACAATATCTAGCCAAGCTGAATATGAACAAAGGCCAACAACATTGGCACTTCTTCCGATATTCTTATTTATGTTATTGAACTTTTCACTGTTTCTAGCAACACATGGGTATTTGATACCGGATGTGGTTACCACATCGTTAATGTCTTACAAGAACCTGAAAAGTGGAAGAAACTGAAACAAGGCTACCTGGAACTCATAGTTGGTAATGAAAGAGGGTTCCAGTTCTTGCAACTGGAACATTTTGTTTTTCATGTTCCCTTGGCCTTGTAGTTACTTTAAATAACTGTTTATATGCATCTGGTTTGACCAGAAACATTATTTCAGTCTCTTCACTGTTTGAACAAGGATTAAATTCAAGTACGTTTTAAATGGTTCTTCTATTATAGCCTACTTGAATGATGACTTTTATTTTGAGGCTAAACCTCGAAATGGTATTTATGAGATTGATGTTCAAACAAGTAATAACATATATCATCTTTCTAAGCGTAACAAAGCTGGCATAAATGAAATATATTTATGGCATTGCAGACTTGGCCACATAAGTAAGGCACGCATAAAATGGCTCCAGTCCAAGGGGATTCTTGAATCCACTAGACAGGACTCCTTTGATGATTGCGAATCTTGCTTAGCTGGCAAACTCACAAAGCACCCCTTCATCGATGTTGGTGAACGGATAAATGGTTTTCTAGAACTCATTCACATGATGTACATGGCCCTTTCAGAACCATGTCTAGAAACCATGACTAAAAACCAGCTTGATAGAAAGATAAAAGTACTTCGATCAGATCGAGGTGGTGAATATCTCAGCATTGAATTTCTAAATCATCTGAAAGAGTGTGGAATAATTTCAGAACCCACTCCACCTGGCACACCCCAACTTAATGGCGTGAGCGAAAGGAGAAATCGAACCCTACTTAATATGGTTCGATCGATGATGTGTAGAACTAACTTGCCTCACTCCTTTTGGGGTTATGCTCTTATGACTGCCGCCCGCATTGTCAATCTGGCTCCGACTAAAAAGGTAAACAAAACCCCATATGAGATATGGCATGGGCGTAAACCCGATTTGGAATACCTAAAAGTATGGGGATGTGATGCATACATCACCAGTGATGCTGATGATAAGCTCGATCCTCGAGGCGAAAAGGTTGTTTTCGTCGGATACTATAAAAGAAGCGGATATTATTTCTACCATCCTGATGCAAATGTTATTTCCATCAAAAGGAAGGGGCACTTTCTCGAGGAAGAACTTCTTAATCGAGGAACTGGAAATAATGTGGTTGATCTTGAAGAAATTCGAGAACCAACAACAACCGCTGATGAAGTTGGAACGTCTGAACAACAAGAAATTGTTGCTGATGAATCAGACATGAACACAGGCGTTCGCAGAAGTAGCAGGACTCGTAAAGAACCTGACAGATACCTTTGGCATCTCGAAGGTGCTGAAGTCTTGGTAGTAGATGAGTCTAATGACGAACCTACTAACTACAAATCTGCTATCTCAGATCCTGAATCTGGGAAATGGCTGGAAGCCATGAACGCTGAGATGCAATCTATGCGTGATAATCAAGTCTGGGACTTGGTTGAGCTACCCCCCGAATCTCGGGCAGTAGGGAGCAAATGGATTTTCAAAAGAAAAACCGATATGCATGGAAATGTACACACCTATAAAGCACGGCTAGTTGCGAAAGGTTTCACTCAAACTCAGGGTATTGACTATGATGAAACCTTCTCGCCCGTTGCTATGATCAAATCGATCAGGATATTACTTGCCATAGCCGCGTACTATGACTACGAGATATGGCAAATGGATGTCAAAACCGCTTTTCTTAATGGGCATCTCTCTGAAGATGTCTATATGGTTCAGCCTGAAGGTTTTGTCGATCCTAAATATCCAAGTAGGGTGTGTAAGCTGAATAAGTCCATTTATGGACTCAAACAGGCATCTCGTAGCTGGAATCTTCGTTTTGACCAGAAGATCAAAGAGTTTGGTTTTGTCAAGAATGAAGATGAGCCTTGTGTTTACAGAAAGGCTAGTGGGAGCACAATATCATTCCTCATCATGTATGTGGATGATATACTAATCATTGGAAATAACATCCCTATGCTTAATGAAGTTAAACACTATTTGGGATCTTGTTTCGCAATGAAAGATCTTGGAGAAGCATCTTATATTCTGGGAATCAAGATCTACAGAGATAGATCTAAGCGGCTTCTAGGGCTAAGTCAAAGTACATACATAGACAAAATGATGACACGCTTCAAGTTGGAAAAACTCCAAGAATGGAGGTGTTCCTATGACTAAAGGAACCGTGTTGAACAAATCGCAATCTCCTTCAACGGACATTGAAATTAAGCAAATGGAAGTAGTTTCATATGCTTCAGCGATTGGTTCAATCATGTATGCTATGTACTGGACTTAACGTCTCGTATGCTTTATGCATGACCAGTCGTTTTCAGCACAGTCATGGCATTGCCCAATGGACTGCAGTAAAGAACATTCTGATGTACTTGAGAAGAACCAAATATATGTTCTTAGTATTTGGAGGAGTAGAAGAAGAGCTCACTGTAAGATGTTACACTGATGCCAGTTTTCAAACTGACCGAGATGATTCTCGCTCACAAATTCGTATTCACTCTCAATGGAGGAGCTGTCTATTAGAAAAGCTCCAAACAGAGTATAGTGGCGGATTCAGCCACCGAATCCGAATGTATAGTTGCATCAGATGCTGCAGAAGAATCTGTTTGGATGAAGTAGTTCATCAGCGACCTCGATGTGGTTTCAAGAATTCATAAACCAATCTAGGTGTTCTGTGATAACATAGGAACCATGGCTCAAACCAAGGAGCCTAGATCACAGGGTTAAGCACATTCTAAGAAAGTTCCACTATATACAGGAGATACTGGAACGAGGAGACATCTTAATAAGCAAAATAGACACATATCAAAACCTAGCAGACCCGTTCACTAAGCCCATGACTCAGGACTAGCATGATCAGCACATGGATGCTATCGGGCTTAGATTAGCTAGCAGTATGTTTTGATTTAGTATTTGGATGTACGAACATTCAAACAGTTGTACCTTTTGAATTCACCTTTGATTTACTGGTTAAATGCAAACTTTGAATCTTACAACTGTGTTCGATTTTAATACGTTTAATCCATGAATCTTGTATTCTAAATTATCCGTAGTCGGTCAGACTCGTGGGAACGACTCTGAATTAAGACTATTCTGACTTTGGACTCAAGGAATTGACTTCCAAACTCACAGACCTCATTATGAATGACGTTGGATGTAACTCGCATCAAATTATCTTCATGGATCTTAGTCATAAGATGATTTGATATTGGTATACTCATTTAGTATCCTCTGACCTGAGATACATATTAGAACTTCCGTTTACCAAGGATTATTCTTTGATTACTGTCAACCGCTGTCGCGTAACTGCCAGTCATAAAGGCTTTAATTGGGAATAGTTCTGAAGTTCAGTGGGAGTTGTATGTAGTCGATAAGGGATTCTGTACTCTTACATGATATGTAACAGTTAGACATTGTGGCGCCCTCGTTGATTCAAACTGGTGAAGTGTAAGGCCTTACCCAAACTTACTGTGTGTTTGTTCGGACCACTTTGACTCTTGATCGAGAACAATAATAATTGAACGCCATATGAGAATGAACAAAATCCATGTCTCATTGATTCAATTTATGTCTTTTACAGAAAGGATGAATGACAACAATTACCATAAGTCTATTGGCTTGCAACAGTAAGTTGTTACTAATAGCAAGGTGTTTTGGTTAATGACTTTAAAGTGTCATAATTTGTTGGGGGCAACCATGTGCAGCTAGAGCACCGCTGACTGTCTGCGTTAAGGATTTTATCGAAGGCCGTCCAAGTGGGAGATTGTTGGATTTATATGTACGGGTTCGATAAGTTAACGCTACTGACCGAGCTATGACCCGTAAGAGTTACACCTTGGGCAACGAACATTAAATCCACTTAACTTGGTTAACTGGTAATCACGAACAATTAACGAAATAAACGGACTTATTATTTATACTAATTATAAATAATATGTATAATGTTTATTCTGTTATTCTCGGGCTTTATGGCGTCTTGAACCTGTACCACATTTATTAGATTTGGTACCCGGATAATTATTAAATCATATTATATTTAATAATTGTCTTAAAGTTATCCTTTTCCTAAAGGTTATGCTTTTTCCAAAAGCATCTGCCAATTTTGGTGCCAAATATATATTAAATAGGATCATGTTCTATAAAAGGCATTATTGGAAAAGCTAAGGGACAAGATTGCTTTGTTGGAGTGGTTAGTAACCTAATCATATATTGGCTATATATGAATTTTGAATCATATATTCTTTAGAGATGTACTCAATTCTGCCGTAAGACATCAAGAAGCTAGAGGATCATAGCTAGTTTGCTATGAATTAATTTTGGTCAGCCAATCAAATATTTTTGATTGCCTCCACTCACTATCAAAACAAAAGGGTGTTTTGTTTTTGTGGTTCTGTAAAGTCAAGTGCCGCCACCATCATCTTCCGGTGCCGCCACCTCTTTGTTCGTGTTTGTGTCTAGCACTCGTTCGTTGAACCTCAGTGTCTCATACGGTTAATTATTAACCACAAGGGTATAATTTTTCTCATCGGTAGATTAATTATTTTACATACTGTATTTGCATGTCTGTAACCATGATCCTGTTCGGTTCACTTTTTGGTGTTGATTAATATATTTATTCCGCTGCGTTTATTAATTACATATTTAATTAATAATATATATCAAACCCGTTTTGAAAAAAAATTAAAATTGACACCACTGAAACCCAACAAAAAGACGTGTGTGTTGAATGATCGGTTGATGTTTGCTGAAAGAGGCTTCTTGGATTCAGATGGGTGTCGCCGGAGGGTAGGGTGGCGCCGCAGTGGAAGGTGGCGGCGGGGCAGGGTGTCGCCGGAGTGGTAGGTGGCGGCGGTAGGTGGAGGAGAAGGGGTGAAGAGGTGCTAGGGTTTTGTGATGAAGAAGAGGTTCGCAGACCTATGAAGACATTGGTCCATGTCTGCACCAAGAAGTGGTCTCGCAGACCTTTTTTAATGAAAGGTCTTCGAGAAAACAAACAGTCTTCAGACCCAAAGGTCTGCGTGCGGTCTGCGCGGCGCAGGCATAAGAGGTTCTGAAGACCTTTTCAAAAAAAAAAACAAACACGGATAGAGGAAAGTTTTGCCCCGTCACACCCTCCGCAGTCCCGATAAATAGCTTGCTATGAGTGGGATTTTGTTAACTGTGTTTAGGGATAGAGCAATCTCTCTATCCTTATACTATGACGTAAGTTCCATTAAGAGCCAATATAATGCTTAACCATTCAAAGGCAAATATCTGAATCATTCAGACATCTGCTTACGAAACAAACAGTTTAAACCATCAAGTGCTAAATTAATAAGAGGTCTGAAGTCTGAACCATTAAAAATCTTATTAACAGCTAAACAAACAATCCCTTAGATGGTTAACAAAACATGTGAATTGTTTATATTCATGATTAATGTGATTTTCGAATAAGTCATGAATAAAATCTTTAAACCGAACCGGATACCAAATAAATCCGGGTTCAAAAGTCACATGTAAGGCCTCGTGACTCGTATCAGGTTACGTTAGTATTAAGGTGGTTTTTCTCTAAACGACAAACATGCACATCTTGCTATTGTCTCAATCTCATATCTATACTACCTTATTAAGTAAAGTGGGTTTTTTGTCCTTTTGGTAATTTGCCACACATATAAATTTTAAAGCATTATGTACAAGAGAAAGAAGCTATGTTAGAGGGGGTGAAATGGGACATTCTTCAAAGTTTTAAGACGCTTTAAGGGCAATCCTGGGATTTCACCTCCTTCTACGCCTTCACTGGAAGAGGTTTTTAATACTGGAACTGGAAAGGCCTCTCAATTGAATGATTAAAGCAACGATGATTCTTTTCCACATTACTACAGGTGATTAATACTGCAATTGAAGCGTCCCTGCATTTCCATTCCACCCAACCAAGTGTTGTGCTTCAACAACATCGTCCCTGCTGTTCAGATGGAACCTCGTGCCGGTTTACCAAGGGTTGTTCAAGACGGAGATTGTCAGGGTTTAGGGTGATTATGTAGAGGAACCAGCGGTGACGGTGGCGGGATTTGGTTGTAAAGGCAACAATTCTCTTCTACGTCTTTCTTCTGATTTATTCAGAATATTCAATGTACGTCTCAGCAGGAGAGGCGAATTTCTAGGTTATTTCCAGGCTTAATTTTTACCTAATTTGTTGTTTTTTTGTTCTATGTTTAGGGTGAAATCACAAGATTCGTATGTTTACACATATGTTGTGTATTTTGATCGCTAAGGAAGGATGTTTGAGAGGGAAGAAATAAAGGATGTCGATATATCACAGGTGATGGGTCTGATTCTTTTTTACCGTTTTGATATTTTTGTTGTGTATGATATGATGTCAGGGCTATGTTTTTTTTGGCTAAGATCAAGTCTGTGATTGATAATGATTAATGCCTCGGGACTACTCGAGCTTGGTTTTCCGGCGATTGTACAACAATGAAAGGATGACAACGGTTTCGATATTGGACATTCTCTTATTGTTACTTTCAATGTTGTTGATTATAACATTTGGAACTTTGTTAGGAATTTTAATTAAAAATTAAGAGCTCTGATCTGATTCCAATGACCTTGGATTCAAATTACAAGAGGGGGAGGGGCACCCTCGGCTAGCGGTTGATCGGCTTTGAAGCCGAATGCGAAACACCGCCGCCACCCCCTTCGGGTAGGCGAGCGGCTAGGGGAGCTCGGCTACTCTTTGCCGAAGGTGAAGTGGGCTAAGAACCGTGAAAGGATTGGCTTATCTCCACGAGGACTGTAAGATCATTTTGTTCATTTGTTGGCCATTGTAAGATCATGCATTGGCAGTTCTTAAACTTCTTTTTGTTAATCACTTATTTGATTTAGAATACTGTGCGTTCATAAGTTCATTGATTTAGAATATATATGATGATGTTGAATTCATTTGATAATCATTTATTTGGAGCAATTTGATTCAATCTACATTTTTACGTGTGAATTGAGACGTCACAGGATGGATCTGCATTCATATGAACGTGTGCAACTTTTATAATTGGTTTTTAAACAATATACAATTTAATGAACTACATTACTTATACATATAATTGAAATGCAATAATATCTTGTGTGTTTGTTGATTTAGGATATATCAGTGATGTTAATGAATGTTAGTAATTGTTTTTTTTTTTTTTTTGCTTGTTGTTTGTAGGTAAGGGAGAAGGATGTCGCACAGGAAGTTTGATTGGAATCGGGTTTCGATGCGTCCAAGTTTCTAACCCGATTTGGAGGTCTGATGATTGTTTGGGGTATGGCATTGTTGCTGATGAAATGGCTCTTGAAGATGCTGGTCTTTGTGGTGATAAACTCTTTAAGGTTTATGATTCTTTTGTTTGTTTTATTTACCGCAGATCTGGTGGCGGGTTTTGGGTTTTGAATTAATTAGTTAAAATGTTAGTAAAGTTTAGTTTCCAATTATTAATAAGAAAAGTGTAACAACTTGCTTATCCACAACTTTGATAATCGCTTCAAACACACATATTAAACACTTGAGTTTAATAACCATGTGCAGGGACGAAATTGGCATTTGGCCAAACCTCAGGGACGAAATTGGCATTTTACTCTTTTGTGAATAATGGACAAACGTGTCCGAAGCAGGTGCAGGGAAGTTTTCAGGTGGAGCAGAGTAGTCGAGAATAATAAATTTGTATGAAGTTTTATTTTAGATACGATTTTTGACATTATTATAGTTCTTGTTTTCTTTTCATGAAAGATGTGGGGTGAGACCGGGGTTGAAAACTGCGGTTCCGTATGGTTATCTGGATACAAGTGAAGGGAGTGGTTGGGATCGGCTGTTTAGAAATGCTGATGAAGAGCTGCGGCGCAAGACAAGGTCAGCCGGTTGTTGTTAACAGAATAACAGTTGTGTTTGCTGTAAGTCATTCTTCAAACTAAGGTTTTGTTTGGTTTTGTTTTGTTCGTATCATGTCAGTAAAACTGGTTGATAGTAAAAAGTTTGATTTATTAAAACAATTGGGAAGCTACATAAAGCTACGTGAACTTGCTTATTTAATTGTGTTAATAAACGTGTGTGTTTGACTTTACCCAAAAAAAATAAACGTGTGTTTGAATGTGCTTATGTTGATTAGAGTTGCAATGATCAAATAATCGACATGAAGTAAATAATGAATTTATATCGAATATAATAAAATAATATTAGGACTTAACTGAAAAACAATATATAAACTACTGCGAATATTTATTCACCCAGGGGTTACCAATAATCAACTGTTTGACAAATCCCAATTGTTTTAAGAACGGCAGAGGCGTGCGCCTCGAGGCAAAACGCCTAAAAAACAATTCCGGTGTTTCTATTGTACGTGCGCCAGTACCGGTACCGGTACCGAAAATCCCAAAACAGGGTACCGGTACCGAAAATACCCGATATAGTTTGGTACCGGTACGGACCGGTTTTTTAAGGTAAAATATCGGTATCCAACCGGTACCGAAAATGCTAAATGCCGGCACCAAATCAGTACCGAAAATTAACTTGGTTCGGGAAATTCGGTATTGGTACCGGTACCTGGTACCATTTGTTCATACCTAGATCACAGGTTAGTACTGCTACAAGATACAAATGTTGTCAAAGGACTACTCAACTTTGTCACATGTTCTATAGTAGAAGTTTTGATTAGCGGATCCCTTTAAAAGGTGGACTTCTCAGGTATGTGCGTTCATCCTTTATAATTACCTTTTTTATTGTCCAAGATTCTATTTTTTTGCTGCAGAGTTAAAATGGCAAAGTACCAACACATTATCTGCCAAGTAACGATGACCTAGGACCAAACTAGGTAGGAGTAGAATAGTGTGGTGACTTTTCTTCTGATTGTGTAGGCTACCTCAATATCTTCTAAATCATTTTCTTCTGTTTGTAAAAAAATATTTCTATGATTCCCTTTTGTACTAAAATTGCATAGTATTCGTATTAATGGCTAAAGCAGTACTCAGATTTAATGATTGAACCGATATGTGCATTACACCGCCGCTAAGCATGGCAGTTAATAAGACGCCATGGACCTAACCACCTTCGAATTGCTTAAAGAAGCATTACACCGTCGCAACGCGTGATGGGTAAATTACTTCACACATTACTAAAACGAATAACCTACAAACGTCATACACACCACAAAACCCCAACAACCATGAGGCGACAAAATAAACACACCCGCCGCAACGCGCGGGCATTCCCACTAGTACTATTTAAATGTCAAGTTTAACTAAAGAACAAATGTATTTAATACTAGGCATTAAGACTATCGATCTGTTCCCAAGTTAACTTAACGAGGGATAAGAAAAGAAAGTAAAAGTGAAAAAGGAAAGGACAAGAAAGGAAAAAAAAAACGATGTCTTTCCCACCATTTCCTCTCAAATCGGAAGGAAAGAAAAACTAAAGAATGTAGCCTAGTTTTCCTTTCATTTCCTTTCTTTTCCTTCCTTAAATGAAACTCGGGCTGGCTCTCATTGGCTGGGTTGGCTAGGCTATAGGTGGCTAGGCTTTTTTTTTTTAATTCTGTGTGTATTTTTATAATAATTGAAAAAAAAATTATAACACGTGGCCAACCCACGCGGGCTAGCCACGCCCCGCCATACCGATCCAACATGCAACTGATCAGCGGTGCCCCTCGAAGTCCACGTGTCAACCCATGCCCCAAACCCCCGCCTCACCATACCCCACGGTCTTAGGTGTATTTAAGATATAGTTTCATAATGGATAAAATAAAGTATTTAGAGTATGTTATGTTGGTGTTTAAAACACATAATTTTCTAATTGAATAATAAAATGATGCTAAAACTAACAAAAATTAAACTTAAAAAGGCTAAAAAGTAAACACTTATAAGATAACACACACTTAAAAATGTTGAGGACGAAATTGACGCAATGCGTTATTTTTTTGGACTGAAATGGCACGTTTTAAAAATATTGAGGACGGAATTGGCGCAAATTTCTTTTTTGGACTGAAGTGACATTTTCCACCAAACCACAGAGACGAAAATGACAGTTAACTCAATAATAAAAGTATTAAAAAGTAGACAAAAGATTAAATACAAATATCCTTATCATACAAAACGTACGAATATGGTGAAAAGGTAAAAAAATGCGGTGATATTTTTGTAATTATTTACTCGTACAGTAATTATTAAAATTACCCTACAAATGATCTTATAGGGTAATTTTGATCTTGTAGGGTAATTTCGTAAAATGTTCTTGTAGAGTAATTTTAATCTTGTAGAGTAACTTTTTAGAGTATCATAATTACTCTATAAATGATCTTGTATGGTAATTTTGATCTTGTATGATAGTTTTGATCTTGTAGGGTAATTCTGTAGAGTATCATAATTACTCTACAAGTTTATCAAAATTACTATGCAAGTTTCAAAATTACCCTACAAGAACATTTTACAAAATTACCCCACAAGATCAAAATTACCCTACAAAAACATTTTTCAAAATCACCATACAATATCAAAATTATCCTACAAGATCATTTGTAGAGTAATTTTGATAATTACCTTACGAGCAAATAATTACGAAAATGTCACCACGTTCTTTTTGTTTTTTCATGCCTTTCGTATGATAAGGCTATTTGTATGTAAACGTAACTCTTAAGAAGTATTATTTAACTGAAAAGAAGAGAGAAAAGATGAGGTAAAAAATGAAAGATTTGATGTGAATGCTCTTACATGGCCCGAGTTTGTGTAAACAAGTCATGGCTAATAGAAGTGAAAATACTAGCTTCTTTGCTCCAATGACTGAGATTCTGAGAAGCATATATCATCTTCGTTCGTGGGTAAATGTGAGGCGAGGAAAACTTATGTGGAGTGTTAACGGTAAAAAAAATTACTCTCCAATTAATTAATCTATCATTTTTAAATTACTCTTAACAATTTTTTACACATATAAATATAAAAACTTAGACATGTGTAATTTTTTTTACCAAAGAGTTTAGTAAGGTGTTTCCTCTTAAGTGATGTGTGTTCTAGGGATGAGCATTTGATACTAGATACTGGTACCGAATTTTTCAGTACTAGTACCCACATTTTGGCATTTTCAGTATGGGTACCGGTTCGGTACCGTAAAAATACTGATTTTTACCTTCAAATACTGGTACCACTACCGTACCGTCCCGTACCGAACATTTCGGTATCGGTACCACACTCATCTCTAGCGTATTCTAGTTTTGTGGTAGACATTGGTGTAAAATTTAGGAGTAGATCCAGTGGGGTGCTAGTATTCAGTTCTAAAAAAAGTAAAAATGGATTTAAATCATAATCAAATGAATTATAATACTCGAATCATATGATGACATAACCTCTTTGTGGCAACATCAACATTTCATTTGATTTGATTTGTTGTGACTAAGTTGTTAGATGCCGTGCACGTCAATGAGTTATAACATACATTAATGGCGTACTATGTGTTCCCATGGTGTATTCGTGTGTGAATACAAACTGTTGTCTCCAATTTCTTATCATCAAAACAGCATATTCCATGCATCATTCTTCCCCATATTAATTAAACCTCCATATCTTCTTCTTACCTCACTCTCCACACATGTCACCCAAGTTATGGTTACCGGTGATGTTAGTCGCCGTCTTCGCCGGAGCTGCGGATGTTGCTGGTGCATATAACCGGCCACCGCCGCGGGATACCCTTATCGAATCACTCGCCGGAGATTCTGATCCTACCACTCCCCAACAAGTAAGTTTTTATGAATAATTAACAGTTTACCACTCACTTTGCCTTGGTTTCATCGTCTCACATTTTAGATATCTTTTTATTCACATTTTAGATTAGATATCTTTTGAACTTATATCTTTTTTTTTTTTTTAGTGAACCATCTTTATCATTTCATTAAAATCCCAAGTAACAAATTACAAACGTTTTTTTTTTTGTAAATATTTAGTAAAATATAAAATCATAAAATGATAAAAATAAATTACGGTTCTTTTGGGTGGCCAAAGTTTGAAATATAAAGACGTACAATGAAAGCAAAAATTTATAAATATAACTTCTTAGAACGTCTTAATTTGTCATGCAAGATATTTTTTTTAGCCTAGAACATTTGCCCTAACATCAACTTTTAAAATCGATTGCTCACTTTTTGGGACTTGAACAGTAATCACGATGGTAGGGATAAGCACCTGATACTAAGACCATGTGTAGTGGTAAATTGTTATAATACCCCCACCATGGGGTATTATCCGACACGTGTCATCCCAGTCAGCATGGGGCATTATAGCAAAAAGTGGTGTAGTGGGACATTATTCCAATAACGCCCATGCAATCATTTCCCAATTTTTTTTTTAAACTTTAAATACTTCATTAAATTAAAAAAAAAATACAATACTAGAAATAAAAAAATTTAAAATCCGATTAAATTAAAAAAAAATACAATACTAGAAATAAAAAAAAACACTAGTTTTCATCTTCGCTTTCTTCACCCTCGCCAACTTCGTCCTCCTCGTCCTCCGTTTCTTCCTCTCCCTCAGGTGGTACATACCGAACCGACCATGCGTGGTGTACCAAATCAACCATTAACTGGGAATGGTACGGTTCGTGACGCAACTCTCGCGCATTATTCACTCTTTCTTCCATTGACGCCTGTGGATGCTCCTCTTGAACGGCTTCTGGCACATAATTATGGCATATCGCCTTTCCTTCGTCTTCCAAAATCATGTTGTGCATGATTATACAAGCGTACATAGCATCTCTCATTTTTTGCTTGCTCCATGCACGACAAGGATTTCTCAAATATTGCCAGCGTTGTTTAAGAACCCCAAAGCATCTCTCAATGTCTTTTCGTGAAGACTCTTGAACCTTTTTAAAGTATGCTCTTTTTTCATCAATAGGATCACTATACGTCTTCACGAAAATCGAATACCTAGGATAAATTCCGTCGCTCAAATAATATCCATGAGGGTAGTAGTTTCCATTTGCGTAAAACGACGCTTTTGGAGCTTTGCCAGAAATCCACTCCTCTAACAACGGAGATTGTTCAAAAACATTGATATCATTGCATGACCCGACCACGCCAAAGTAAGCCGACCAAACCCAAAGGTCCTGTGAAGCAACCGCCTGAAGAATAATAGTGAGTCCTTTTTGGTCACCCCGTGTATGTTGGCATCGCCATGCAGTCGGGCAGTTATCCCAACGCCAATGCATGCAATCTATGCTCCCGATCATACCAGGTAAACCATGCTCAGCATTATGTACCTCGTAGATCTTTTGAAGGTCGTCCCATGTGGGCGTTTTAAGATAACGCGCACCGTACACATCAATTATACCTTTATAAAAAAACATAGACAAACATAAGCTTAAAAAAAAATTGTAAACATACTCGAGGTTTAAAAAAAAAAGTAAAGTATAGGAATTGCACCGCGACAAAAATGCTCCAAGCTGTCTCGCGTTGTTTTCTCCGCCATTTTTAGATACTCGTCGTTGATGTCGGTAGTGTTTCCATAAGCAAGGATTCGTAACGCCGACGTACACTTTTGGATACCGGTAAATCCAAGTGCCCCTCTCGCATCCGCTTTTTGTTTAAAATAATCGTAGTTGGCTTCCAAGTCGTCGACTATGCGTAGAAACAACCGCTTACTCATTCGGAAACGACGCCTAAACATTTCGTTCGAATATGTCGGCGCCTCATCAAAATAATCTTTCATCAAACGATCGTGTGCCGCGCGTCGGTCTCGTTCAATATAACCTCTTTTATTTTTATTTTTTCTGCTTGGGGGCGACGACAATGCTCGACATATCTCACCGCTAGTTGACAAGCACTCGTAACCGCCTCTTGCTCAACCTCCTCATCGGTTGAACCATCGCCATCCGCAAAAAATTCGTTGTAGTAAAAATTTACCATGGATGAAGAACTATGAGAATCCATCAAGTTTTTTATAAAATGGTTGTGTTTTTTAGAGAGTTTTTGAGATGATTTTGGTTGAAAATGAATGAGTTTATATATATAGGGGTAAAATGTTAAAAAAAAAAACTAGCCGTTTGATTATCTAGCCGTTGGGGACTTGTGATTGGTTGGTCAACACATGTGCAAGCGTTTTAAATAAAACGCCGGACTCAATTTTTTTCGAAAAAAAGCCCCAAAACGCCTAGCGTAATGAGGGGGGTGGGGGCGTTTTCAAGCGTTATTTTTGAATTTTTTTTACAAAATCACGCCCCACTACACCCGGTCTAATAAGTTAAAAGCCTACCGGCCAGTGGCGGACCTATCCACAGTCGTGGGTCGGCGGGCGCACCCTTGAAAAAAATAGTGTATATTTTACGCAAAAAAATCCGACTGCATAACTTGAAAATATGGTTGAAGACCTCATTCGCACCCACAATAAAAAATTTTTGGGTCCGCCACTACTACCGACCATTGTTTAATAAAACATGTGAATTGTTTGTATTCATGATTAACGTGTTTTACGAATCAAGTGAATAAAATCTTTAAACCGGGTATCAAATAATTTAACTCACCAACATAATTGATCTATTTCTAAGTGGATGTGTATGTTGTTTGATGTCAGGGGTTTTAGTGACTTGCTAGTTCCGGTTGTACCTTTTGGTTCAATCTAATAAAATACTTATAGCCGTGAAAAGAAATACAATAATAAAATAAATTTGGGTGCAAAAGTCACACGTATTAACAAACAACCTTAAGGCCTCGTGACTTGTAACAAGTTACGTTTGCTTTTTTCTAAACGACAAACATGAACACATTAGTCTTGCTATTGTCTTATTCTCATAAATACCAATTTAGTATTAAGTTTAACTAAAGAACAAGTATATTTAATATCAAGTTTAATTAATGATTAAAAAAAATCAATGTGTTTGTTAAAGTGTATTCCATTTATATCAATGTGTTTGTTAAAGGGTATTCCATTTTTTAACGGGAATTTTTTAGAGCATCCGTAGTTGGGGGATTTTGGGCGTTTTCCCAAAAAAAAAAAAAAACGTCCCTTAATGTCGTCGGACCGTTGTTTTCAAAAAAAAGGGGGGGGGGGGGGCGTGCTTTAAAGAACGCTAGTGCATGCTTCCTTCACTTTTGTTTGTCCAATAAGAAGCTTCCAACTAATGCCCTTTAATATTATTTGTTTTATTTTTTTTTTAAAAAGATAATAATTGAGTAATCATTGATGGATCATTATTGGGCATTATCCCACTACGCCCATTTGTGAAAAACGACCCATAATGTCCATTTGCTGACTGGGATGACACGTGTCGCACAATGCCCATGGGTGGTGGCATTATTCATGCTCTCCACTACACATTGGTGAAACTTGAAAATTTCCACCGGGGGGTCGGAAGTCACCGAACCTAAAAGTCCTAAATAAGTAATTTTTTTTTATAAAACCGTGGGGTCGAAAACGTATATACCTAAAAAATTCTACACGAAACGTACATACATAACACTACTGAGCGAAAAGTTCGGGGGGTCGGGCGCCCCTCCCGGCCCCTTGAAAGCTATGCCCTTGCCACTACACATGGTCTTATTCCTGTCGTCTGTGGGACTTGAAGCAAGACCTCCTCCTCCTAAAGTGTTTAAAGACATTGCATTTGCTAATAAGGAGGGTTTTAATCCCATTGTGAGCAAAATAAAATATTTAAGAGTATCTTACCTTTTATTAAAATAAGAAAAGAGATTTTATCGAATAACAAAATGATGCTAAAAATAACAGAAATTGAAAACTTCAATAGGCTAAAAAGTAGACACTTATAAGGTATTTCAATTATCTTGAATTTTTTAAAAGAACAATGCTTTTTTTTTCTGTAGACATCACCTATGTTTTGTTTACAAATAATCTACACGTATTTATATATTAAATATGTTTTAACAAACGGGTGGTCTTTTTCTAGTGGTATCAAGGTGTTGGAATAAGGCGTCCCTTCCAAAGTGGTAGACAAAAAAATGTAATTTAGGAGTAGGATTTAGAGAGTGGGTGGGTTGCCATTCTAAAAAAATATGTTTTAACAGGTTCACATATCTTTAGCCGGTGAAAATGGAATCCGAATTTCATGGATTACTAACACCCATACTCTACCGAAGGTTTACTACGGCATATCTTCAAGGAAATATGATCATTCTGCTAACGGGACCATTTCTTCTTATGAATACCTAACTTACACGTCAGGTGAAATACATGAAGTAGTAATAGGTCCATTAGACCCGAATACCGTATACTATTATGGTTTTGCCCTTGGTACGACTCATGAGTATTCTTTCAAGACTCATCCGGCTAGTTTTCCAATAAAATTTGTCGTTTCAGGTAACACCAATATTGTAATATTTCCCTTTTTATATTTAAATATCTATAAAGCTAAAATGTCCTAAAAATTCATTTTAAAAAAAAAGGTGACCTTGGACAAACCGGATGGACCAAATCTACACTTGAACACATTTCACAAACAAACTATGATGTGCTTCTACTACCCGGAGATTTGTCATATGCCGATATGTTGCAACCACTTTGGGACTCTTACGGACGCCTCGTTGAGCCGTTAGCGAGCCAACGACCATGGATGGTGACACAAGGCAACCACGAGGTTGAGAGAATCCCGGCCATCCACCCAACCCCATTCACCGCCTACAATGCAAGGTGGCATATGCCGTTTGAAGAGAGTGGTTCAACTTCTAACTTGTACTACTCGTTTGAGGTCTCAGGGGTCCACGTCATCATGTTGGGTTCCTACACCGATTTTGACTCTGGCTCGGACCAATACCAATGGTTAGAGGCGGATTTAAAAAAGGTTGATAGGAACAAAACACCATGGCTTGTGGTGCTTGTTCACGCGCCATGGTATAATTCTAACTATGCCCATCAAGGTGAGAAAGCATCCGTCGATATGATGGAATCAATGGAGGGTTTGCTTTACAAAGCTCGTGTAGATATCGTTTTTGCAGGGCATGTTCACGCCTACGAGCGTTTTGTAAGCTCCGATAATTAAACTTTCAATCTATAACAATCACATGATCATTGATAAACATACTAATGTTTCTCGTATTGTAGAATCGCGTTTACAATCAAGAAAACGACAATTGTGGCCCCGTGCATATCACAATCGGGGACGGAGGTAACCGTGAAGGTCTTGCAAGCAAGTGAGTTGACTTGGACACAAAACCTTTGTTTTTTTGTATTTCAATAAATGAGTTTGATTAGTAACAAGTTTAAACACCATGTGTTTAGGTACAAAGAACCACAACCGTCGATATCAGCGTTCAGGGAAGCGAGTTTCGGGCATGGGGAATTCGACGTTGTGAATGCAAGTTATGCTCTATGGTCTTGGCATAGAAATGACGATGATGAATCGGTTCAATCTGATTTGGTTTGGATTAAGAGTCTTGTTTCTAATCCATCTTGTAATAAGTTAGTAATATGAACTCATTTCTTAGCTAACTGAGTGATATATGATGAATACAAGAGTTGTGTCATTCTATCTTTTGACAACACAAGTCAACTGCTTCAAAATTAGTTAGGAAAACATGATAAGTATAAACTATTTTAGCATTATTAATAGAAAAAATGATGAATAGTCATTATTGTTACAAACAACTAACGGTTTTCAAGCATCATAAGTAAGACTAGGGATGTAAACGAACTTTGATGCACTCTAGCTACTTAAAATCAGCTCGTTAAATGCTCGAACCTATCCAAACTTAAAAGCGATTGAGCCTATATTGGAGCACATTTAATAATTTAGTTGGAACCCGAGCTTCACGTATAATTAATGATAATTATAGTATATGTCACACAAATTGACCATTTATTTTGTTGTATTAAGTTTTATACGTAGATAACTTTTATATACTTTATTATTATTTTTTAGAAAAGAAAACTATTCTTTTTATACCAAGTATAGATTGTATAGCGTTACTATATGTGTAAAAAAAAAACCTTTTTTATAAGTTGATGCGTGCGTATAATTGTGCGTCAGAAACACATGGTACATCTGGGTTGTCTAAATCGATTTCTAGGTCCACCGGTTAACACGGTGCGAGCAACGCTACTCTTTCCTTACCTCTCACATGCCTTGTCTGCAGTCGTGGATCCATGATATTTTTACAAGGGTTCCTTTTGTTATTTTCTTCACTAATTCTCACTAATTTATTTCCAAATCATAGAAGGTTTTCACTAATGTTTTTCATTTTTTTTCCAAACCGGTAGGGTTTCTAGAAATCTCCCAAAACCCCTGGATCCGCCCCTGAGGTCACCATACTACAGAGAACAAAAGTCAAAAAACATTTATTGAATGATCCGAAACAGAGAACAATAGTCAACCAGTCAAAAAACACTACCTCTCATTCCATCATGGCAGCTTAAATATATATGTGGCTGGAAAATGTCAAAGACTAATCATATGCATTCAGCACCAAATCAACAATGAAATTTCACTTCTGGTTACTCCTGGTGGCGTCCGCCGCCATCTTCACCGTAAAGGTGGCATATAACCGCCCTCCGCCGCATAAAAATCTCGTTCTATCACCGGCCGATGATGCTGACTCCACCACTCCACAACAAGTAAGACATTTCTACCTCTAAGTATACAAACAAATTGTGATATATACAAACAAATTGCGCATGAAGCTACTTAGTCGAGTTCAATAGGTCATGCATAGTAATACTATCACTCTAGCATCTATAAATATAGTTTTAGTAAATTGCTAGAATCGTCCCTGAGGTTTGGCCATGTTTGTCATTTTCATCAAAAACAACTTTTTTTTGTACCATATAGTCCTTCACTTTTGAGATTTTTTGTCATTCTCATCCAAACGTCTGACTTTTTTGCCAAAATCGTCCCTGAGATTTGGGATTTTTTGCCATTTTCATCCAAATGTTTTATAGAAAAAATAAAGCAAATTAGATGTTTGGATGAAAATGGCAAAAAATCCCAAAAGTGGAGGACTATATGGTACAAAAAGTTGTTTTGGATGAAAATGATAAACATGCCCAAACCTCAGAGACGATTTTTGGCAATTTACTCATATAGTTTTAAAGTGGGGAAATATTATAAAACCAATATACTTTCTCATTTTCTCTCAACATTTTTTTATGTAAAAAACCAACATAATTTCTGTGTTGTCTCACAAAATTCTCTTAACAGTTTTTAGATGTTTGAACATTAAACAACTTGGAACCGTTAGAGATGTCCATTGGTTCTTTTCGGTTTATTTGATTATTTAGTTCCTTTATTCGGTTTTAAATTTTTTTGGTTAAACCAAAGATTGAGTTAAACAAAACGGAATTAAGTACTTCAAAACTGAATCACAAACCATATTCGAATTTGTTTTGGTTTTCGGTTTCAGCCGAATACAACGAATTCACATAATTGGGTTTATTCGGCTAAATATAAAGTATGGTCTACTTTGGTTACTCGGTTTATTGGGCTACATATAAACTGCATTCATTTTATTCGGTTTGGGTTTAATGTTTTTTGTTTGATTTTCGTTTTTAACTGTTTTCGGTTATGTAACAATGACCTATGAATTTTCAAACATATCTTAGGTTAAAACATAACTTCACGTTGCCTGTTTTCTATTTCGATGTATTAGTTTGCTATCCGAAAATACCCATTTATAATTATTATTTTAACAGGTTCATATATCTTTAGTCGGTAAAAACAAAATGCGAATTTCATGGATTACCGACGACCATACTCCGGCCACCATCATCGGAAAAATACGAATATTCCGTCACCGGAACCGTATCTTCTTATCAACATTTGAATTACACATCAGGTGAAATACATGATCTAACAATAGGCCCATTGGAGCCCAGTACCGAGTATTATTACCGTTTTGCCCCTGGTTCAATTGTCTACTCTTTCAAGACTCCTCCCGCCAAATTTCCTATCAAATTTGCTATTTCAGGTTACAAATTGCAGGATTCTTTTTTTAAATTTAAATATATTTAGGGCTGTAAACGAATCAAACGTTCAACAAACTGTTCGGCAGAAAGTTAGTTCACGTTATTTTTTTAATAAATGAACGAACATGAACAAAAGGTGTGTTTGTTCAATTGTGTTCGTAAACATTAAGGGGGCCTTTGGTTCGCAGGAATTCAATGGAATTTAAGGGAATTGGAATTTGAATTCCATCTCTTAAGATGTTTGGTTCATAGAATTTGATGGAATTGGAATCCCAATTCCAATCTTCATGTGTTTGGTTAACAATGGAATTGGAATTATGCATGAATTCCTTCAAATTCCTTTAACTAAAGGAATTCAAAATCCTTCCTATATGTGAAGGATTTAAAGTAAATTCATTGGAATCTTCGACCGTTTCGACCCGCACTGTTTCAACCCGTACCATTTCGACCCATACTTGTTTCGATCCGTACTGTTTCGACGCGAACCATTTCGATCCGAACCGTTTCGAATCGAACCATTTTGACCCGTACGGTTTCGAATCGAACCGTTTCGACGTGAACCGTTTCCACCCGTACCGTTTCGACCTGTACCGTTTCGATCCGAATCGTTTCGACGCGAACCATTTCGATCCGAACCATTTCGACGCGAACCGTTTCGACACATACCGTTTCGACCCGAACCGTTTAGACGCGAACTGTTTCGACCTGTACTATTTCAACCCGAACTGGTGGTTGTGGGTGCCGAGGTGATAGATTCCAATTCATTTGACAACCAAACAAAACAAAAATGGAATTGAGATTACAATTCCAACAATTTCCAATTCCAATTGGAATGTTTAAATTCCAAATCCAATTCCTTCAAATTCTAATTCCTATACAAATTCCAATTCCAATTCCAAATCATTCCACGAACCAAACGCCCCCTAAGTAATATCTTCGTTTACGTCATTTTGTTATGTATATGCTTTATTAGGTCATGTCAACTGCTTAACAAGGTGATTATTTATAATGTATGCGCTAAAAATGTTAATTTTTTTTAAATGGTATATGTTCGTTTGCATTCGTGAACAAGTTCAATTTCTTAATGTATGAACACGAACAAGATTTTTTGTTAGGTTATGCGTTTGTGAACAAGTAGGGATAAGCGTGAAACCGGTACCGTATTGAACCGGTATTGAAAATACCGGTACCAAAATCGTCAAAATTGGGTACCGGTACCGAAAATTGTTCGATACAGTACGGTACGGTACCGGTATTTGAAGGTAAAAATCGGTATTTTACCGGTTCCGTATCTAACCGGTACCGAAAATGCCAAAAAGTGGGTACTGAATCGGTACCGAAAAAATTCAGTACGAGAAATTTGGTACCGGTACCGGTAGTACCAAATGTTCATCCCTATGAACAGGTATAATGCTAAAAGAACGAACATGAACAAGGCAACGTTCGGTTCGGTTCGTTTACAACCCTTAGTTATATTTCAGTTGCTGATATGAACTTGAAGGGTAAAATGGGAATTTGGCAGGTGATCTTGGACAAACTGGATGGACACAATCTACACTTGAACATGTTTCAAAATCTAACTATGATGTGTTTTTACTACCCGGGGATTTGTCGTATGCGGATACAGTGCAGCCGTTATGGGACTCGTTCGGCCGCCTGGTGGAGCCGCTAGCCAGCAGGCGGCCGTGGATGGTCACACAAGGGAACCATGATAGCGAGAACATTACGGCTAACCCGGTTACCTTTATCGCATACAATGCTAGGTGGCGTATGCCGTTTGAAGAAAGTGGTTCGGGTTCTAATCTATACTACTCGTTTGAGGTCGCGGGGGTTCATGTTATCATGTTGGGTTCCTATACCGACTTTGGGCCGGGCTCGAACCAATACCGATGGTTAGTGTCAGATTTGAAGAAGGTTGATAGGAACAAGACACCGTGGCTCCTGGTGCTTATTCACGCGCCATGGTATAATTCTAACTATGCACATCAAGGAGAAATACAATCGGTAGGTATGATGGATGCGATGGAGGGTTTGCTTTACAAAGCGCGTGTAGATGTCGTTTTGGCGGGACATGTTCATGCTTACGAGCGTTTTGTAAGTTACTTTTACAATTAAATCTAAACTAGAATGATCGTTTTAACTTTTTAAAATAACCGTGAGAACCTATCACTAGAAAAGTAAGAGTGTACTACACAGCTTACGCGGGATAGGTGGACTTTAAGGGGTTAAAACAGAAACCAGTGTTGTTTTAACTTTTACGGTTTAACATAACGCAATGAGACGATAAACAAGCTAATTTCTCTTCTATTTTGATAGAACCGTGTTTACAACCACGTAGCTAATAATTGCGGCCCAGTGCATATCACAATCGGGGATGGAGGCAACCTCCATGGTCTAGCTAGCAAGTGAGTTGACTCGATCAAACAACTTCTTTACACTCTAATACACGAGTTTGAACATTAACACTTTAAGGAAATCATGTTCTGTAGCTACACGGAACCACAACCAACAATATCAGCATTCAGAGAAGCGAGTTTTGGGCATGGGCAATTCGAGGTGGTCAATGCAAGTTACGCTAAGTGGTCGTGGCATAGAAATCAAGACGATGAATCAGTTCAAGCTGATTCGGTGTCTATCACAAACCTTGCTTCCAATCCGGCTTGTAATAAGCTAGAAATATGAACTCCTTGTCATATGTTTATTTGCCATTGTTATCCCAAAATGGGTAAGTATTGAATACAATTATACAAACCACTACATGATTACATGAATGAAATAAGTTACTTCGTATAACCACGACAAAATGTGTTTTGTTGTGCTCACCACGACAGGTTTAACACGACTTTTGAACCGAAAATGACACGTTTAGTAAAACGGGTCATTTTCTTAAGCACTGACGCATACATATTTGATAAGGGATCAAAGGACATGTAACATTTAACACTATTAAATGTGACCAGTTCAATAACACGAATGACATGGCACATTTAATACGCTTAGAAATAAATAATTCAACACGAACGACATGGTTAACCCAACTCACTAAACACGCTTAAGAAATAATAAGACACAAGTAATACAATAAGTTAAATAAGATGAACTCACTACTCACTACTAGTGGCGAAGCTTGAAAATTTCCACCGGGGGGTCGGAAGTCAGCGGACCTAAAAGTATATACCTAATTTTTTTTATAAAACTGGGGGGTCGAAAACGTATATACCTAAAAAATTCTATACGAAACGTACTTACATAACACTACTGAGCGAAAAGTTCGGAGGGTCGGGCACCCCGCCCTGCCCCTTCATAGCTTCGCCCCTGCTCACTACCATAAAGGGTAATGCGAAATATCACAGTTCTATTGTATTATCTTAATAATGGTTTGTTTAAAAGACAACATGAATCAAGAAATCGAGTCCAAATATATTTCAAACTAACTTTGACCAAGTAAAAGTGCTTTAAGGATTGCATCACTGTTCCCATCAGCATAAGGGAACACATGGCCAGCACCCGCGAGTTCGTGATAGTTTATCCATGGATGTTGTTGGGCTATATAGCGTTGCAGTGTCACATCTACAATAATATCTTCATCACCCTGCCATATATGAACGGACCCTTCGTTTTCTGGAAACGGGTTCTCAATTTCTGTTGGATCAAATTCCCATGTGCCGAATCCAATATTCAAGTCACGGTGGAGAGATTCGTATTCTCCTTGTTGTCTTACTTGTTTCTTTATAACACGAAAAAAGAAATACGTCAAATGGGTCAAACAAAAAAATAGCGCATGTCAAACGCAAAGTATAATTAATGCATATGATAAAATCACCTAAATATTTTTGTTAAAAAGTTAGATTATTGCTGAAATAATATAGTTAATGCATTTATATGTGGAGTGCGCACACACGAGTACCCATTTTGACCCGTTACAAAGACAATTTAAAAAAAAAATGCCAAATCCAACCCATTATCGTATGAGTGGGTCAATTGTAGTTTATTTATTTCATCTCTACCATGTCAAACGGGTCAAAAGTTACCCATAATGTATTTTTAAAGCTTAAAACCTAGTAAATAATCTTTATTCTAGTTTATTAATAAAAAAAATATAATTATTTGACACTAGTTTTCTATACGAAATTAAATTTCTTAAGAAAATCTGTTTTTGGCCCTCATGGGTACCCGCTTTGATCCGCTACCACACCCACCGATTTTGCCAAAACGATAAACACAATGGTACATCCAAGAAGTGCATTTTAGTACCTCAACAGCTGCTCTGCGAGCTGTAAATATCGGCACGAGTTCTATATCTTGGCGGGAAAGAATCTCAGGGCTGTGAGCAATAATAGTTAGACTTGGAAACCATTTTTGCGTGTTCCACCAATAGGTCAATGATGGAAAATAGTGAGCGACGCGCAGACTCCATTGATCTTGAACAAACAGCTTTGAAAACGCTTGTTGAGACAAGTTTGATGGCAAGTGTGGCCACCAAAAATTAACCACTGGAGCTATAAGAGTTGCTCCTGCTAGCCTGTTTTGATATCACACACACACACACACACACATATATATATATATATATATATATATATGACTACTATAATTAATAAAAAGAAAACTAAAATTTTAATGTAAGTTGCATGAAACTGGAAATTACATATAAACAAAATTTGTCCAAAATTTTAAAATTAATGGATTAGTAGTGTGCTAAATATGATTACATAAGTTATATCACTTTAAGAAGGAAAAACTGCAAAAAACGGCAACCAAATATCCAAAATTAAGCAAAATGGGTCGAAACTATCACCTCTATGAAACAATATTCCTCTTGAGTACTTGTAATTCTATAAAAAGAGTAACATTTAGGATGATACTTTGGAATGCTAATTTACACACATACCTATGAGGAATGTACTTCAAATAAGACCAAATCGCTTTCCCGCCCATAGAATACCCGACTACATAGAATTTGGATCCAAGTTCCAGTTGATCAGCAAGTTCTTCTGTATCCAAAGCCAAACTCTTCGATGTCTGTTTAGGATCCGGATCACTCTCTCCATAACCCGGGCGGTCAAATGAAACAATATAAATCCCCAAATCTTCAATCAGAGCCTGCAAAAGTCAGCCAAGTGCTTAGTCAACCTTAATACAAAAACTGATAAATGATCAACAAGACACAGAAGAAACCACACGGGAGACGCTGATGTGGCGATAACAGCATAGTGCTTGACACAGTCAAAGCCATGAACAAAAATTATTTTGTACTTTGCTGAATCTTTTGGGACACCAAATTCTTTATAGGATAAATATCTTCCGTCACGAAGCTTGATTCTTGGTGTTGTGATGGGAAGCCCGTCTGGAGGCCCGACTTTGTTGGGGGCGGGTGGACAAGCTGCTTGATAAGCCCATGCTAAAAGCGCGGTGAAGAACACCAGTAGAAATTTCATGAAAATCCCTGAAATGTTTCAATTGCAGTATATTGAAAAAAAGTGAGATATAATCATAATATGGTTTAACAATTAACTCAACACTTGAAACTAACAAGTTAAAGTTTGTTAATAGCTATGATTACTATATTATTTTAAGGTTTAAGATGGTTAATTTCAATGATCAACAATTTTGTTAATAACTATGATTCATATAATATTATTTTAAGGTTTAAAATGGTTAATTTCAATGAACAAGCTTGTTAATAACTATGATTCATATATAAATATTATATTAAGGTTTAAGATGGTTAATTTCAATGAACAAGTTTGTGAATAAGTATGATTAATTTATAAATATTATTTTAAGGTTTAAGATGGTTAATTTCAAATTTTCAACAAGTTTCTTAGTAAGTATGATTCATATGTATTATATTAAGGTTTAAGATGGTCAATTTCAATAATCAACAACTTTGTTTACAAGTATGATTCATATATAATATTTTTAAGGTTTAAGATGGTTAATTTCAATGATCAACAAGTTTAGAAATTGATGCATACCTGAAGTGAAAGTAGAAGAAGAATTGGATTGCCTAGTGTGAGACCTAGCTGATGATGCTGAAATCTTCCTCTTGACTTCACCAGCCATTGTTGTTGTTGTTGGTTCAGTTTGTAGAATTCTACGGTCAAATGTAGCAGTTTATATAAATTGAAGGAGGACTATGAGGACAAAATAGAAGGAAACATTTTAAATACATTTTTTTTTTATTTTTGTCATCATCATCATCATACTCAGTAAATCCCACCAATAGCAAAGCAAAGGTAGGGTCTGAGGAGGGTAAGATGTAGACAGTCTTACCTCTACCTGCAGGAATAGAGATGCTGCTTCCAGTGAGACCCCCGGCTCGATAGTAGTTTTACATCAAGCCTTGAACATAAGACACATGACACTCAGCAATCGGGACAAAGACCGATTAGTGCATGTACCCTTTTGTCTTTCGCTATCAACGCCACCACATGATGCATGATTAACCGTCCTCAGATTTTAACGTTATTTTCACGAAATTAGTAAAATAACGTTACACTTTCACTTTGTCCCCCGATGGCCCACACATATATACATTATATGCGCATACCGCAAGTGGGGCGTATTTTTTTTAGTGTGACTTGAAATTGTGATGTTTATAATTTTAAATAGAGTTAATTACTCGGATGATCCTTTGACCATATTACATGTTTGTGCTTTAAGTTTGAAAACTTATATGCGTGGTCCTTATGGTTACTCAAACATTATACGAGTGGTCCTTCGAGTGGATAAACGTTAAGTTTTGAGTTAAATTGGTGTAAAGTAACAAAAATACCCTTCTTCCCTCCTTTTGACCAAGTCTCCCTGTCTCTTTCAAACAAAGAAACATGTCAACAACCCCCTCTCTCTCTAAACCAATGGCTGGCAACCCTCTCCCACCCTCATCGGTTTTCCGACGACAGGTGCAACTGTTTCCGGTGATGTTCAGATGGCGAAGATATGGGTATATTGAAAGCATCAAGAGAAGAAGAAATGCGGGAGAGTTGTTTCTAGCGAACACACGCCGGCAGCCCCTTCCCCCTTGATTGTACAGGTCCGTCACCATGATGAATCCATTCAAGCGGATTCGGTGTCTGTTATAAGCCTTGCTTCTGATCCGGCTTGTAATAAGCTAGTAAAACGTGTCATGTTAACAAGAGTATTGAACCTGGACGTGACACATTTAGTTTAACGGGTCAATTTCTTAAACACTAACACGGACATGTTTGCAAAGGGGATCACACAACATGATATGTTTAACACAGTTACATGTGACCAGTTCAATATCAAGAATTTCATGACACATTTAATACGCTTAAATATAAGTGGCTCAATAACATGAATGAGACGACAATACAACATGTTTCATGATTCACTAAACATGGTTAAGAAATAATAAAACACCGGTAACACGACAAAATAAAAGTCACCAACATAATAACATGAACTCATTACCATATGTTTTAACTATCAATTTCAAACCAAAGGGTAACGCTAAATATAACAGTTCTATTGTATTATCTTAATAATGGTTTGTTTAAGACAATAGGAAGCTAAAAATCGAGTCCAGAAACAATATTATGAACTAACTTTGGGCAAGTAAAAGTGCTTTTAGGATTGCATCACCGTTCCCTTCAGCATAAGGGAACATGTGACCCGCACCCGTGAGCTCGTGATAGTTTATCCATGGAAGTTGTTGGGCTATATACCGTTGCAGTGTCACAGGCACAAGAATATCCTCATCACCCTGCCATATATGAACGGACCCTTCGTTTTCTGGAAACGGGTTCTCAATTTCTGTTGGATCAAATTCCCATGTACCGAATCCAATATTCAAGTCACGGTGGATAGATTCGTATTCTCCTTGTTGTCTTACTTGTTCCTGCATAACACACAAAAAGAGACAATAGATTCACAATTTTGATCAAACAATACGTCAAACGGGTCAAACAGAGCATGTCAAACGCGAAGTATATTTAATGCATACAACCACCTAATTATCCTATATACTAAAACAGTAAAACCAAAGTTGATAGTGAATGCACCTCCCGGCTTTGGTCGTTCTAGCTAACAGTACAAATCTTGAAGCATGAGGTGCAAACAGTTTTAGCATGTTTTGGAAGTTAAACATCATACCCCTCCAAAAATTACAAAATGACCCCTCCACTTTCCCATATATTTTTTCTTTTAATTTTATTAACCAACCACACATTAACATGTGACATACTCATAACCTTTTCTCTTTTTTGGTTGTTTGTTTATAAGTTTTATAAAATAATGTTTTATAAAATTCTGAATA
Source organism: Helianthus tuberosus (assembly GCA_030545235.1). NCBI lineage: Eukaryota > Viridiplantae > Streptophyta > Magnoliopsida > Asterales > Asteraceae > Helianthus > Helianthus tuberosus. The sequence goes on along the minus strand of CM060354.1, from coordinate 15,552,063 downwards.
TACCGCTGCAACGTGCTTATTTTTATATACGACTCGATATAGGTTTCGTTCAAAACTGAGTTTTGTGTGATAATGTACAAGTTAGCAAAGCACAAATGTACAAGTCGTTAATTTTTTTTAAATGCTATTTTTTTTCTTTTTTTTTGCACCTACACTTTTACATTTTATGGGTGTGTGTTTTCTTCTTATTTGTCGGTAGTAGACCGAACGTTGGGTGGGGTTGCTATAGTAATGTGGGGGTTTACATATATAATACGCTATAATTCGACATTATGAACTTGAAAACTTACACGTATTAACCACCTATTTAAATTACTTAAAATTTGCATTACACCCCGCGTGCACACACTTTTACTTGTATGGGTGTGTTTTTTTCTTCTTATTTGTCGGTAGCAAACCGAACATTATGACGAGGTCAACTTTGATTTCGGCTTCTATGTGAATGTCATGGTTCTGACCATCTCTTTAGATTACTTAATATATGCTAACACCGCCGTAACGCGTGGTGCAAAAATTCCTAGTTATTACTGAAATAGAGTGGGGATCCTACGGAAAGTGTGTTTTTCCTAAAAAGTGTAAAAAGTCATAAAACACAATAATTTCAGGCATAAAACACACCTAAAACTCATAAATAATAGAATGAAGATTACTAAAACACCATATTCAAACTCTAATAGTCCATAAAAACTTCAAACACACCATCGTAGAACTATGAATTTAAAACACAAAAGGCTAAACAACATAAAACACAATAATATTTGTCATTACATAATCAGAGCCTTAACATCTAAAACACAACACAAAACCCACATACATGATGATTTAGTAATCTTCATTATGTTATTTGTGGGTTTTTGGTGTGTTTTATGGTTGACATTATGGTGTTTTATGACTTTTTACACTTTTTAGGAAATTTGGACTTTCTAGCCAACTCCTAGCCTACTGAAATAATATTAGTTAATGCATTCATATTTGGAGCGCGCATACTCAAGTTGCCCATATGTTCTTGAAAAAAAAATCTGTTTTGGGCCCCCCAAGGGAACACGTTTTGATCCGCTACCAAAGCCGCCCAAATTTTCCAAAACGTTACAATGGTAGTAATGGTACATCCAAAAAATGCATTTTAAGTACCTCAACACCTGCTCTGCCAGCTGTGAATATCGGCACGAGTTCTTTATCTTGTCGGGAAAGAATATCGGGGCTGTGAGCAATAACGGTTAGGCTTGGAAACCATTTTTGCGTGTTCCACCAGTAGGTCAATGATGGGGAATGGTGAGCGACTCGTAGACTCCATTGATCTTGAAGAAACTGCTTCGAAAATTCTTGTTGAGATAAGTTTGATGGTAATTCGGGCCACCAATAATTAACTACCGGAGCTATAAGAGTCGCTCCTGCTAGCCTGCTTTGATCACATATACATATGACAACTATAATTAGAATAACCGAAAATACACTCAAATTTTAATCTAAGTTGCATGAAATTGGGAACTTCAAGTAAACTCAAATGAGTAGTGTGTTATATATGATTACATATAGAATAAAATGCCATTTTTGTCCATGAATTTTGGCCAGTTTGCGACTTTCGTCCAAAGGTTTGTTTTTCTGCATCTGGATCCAAAAGATTTAAAATCTTGCCATTTTCATCCGGCTCGTTAACTCCATCCATTTTTCTCCGTTAAGTCAGGGGTATTTCTGTCTTTTTTGCTAACTTGGCAATTCGCTCTTTTTCACTTTATGTAAAAATACCAAATACCCCTAAAAAAGACCAAATTGCCCTTTAAGTTAACAAAAAAGACGGAAATACCCCTGATTTAACGAAGAAAAATGAATGGAGTTAACGAGTCGGATGAAAATTGCAAGATTTTAACCTTTTTGGATCCAGATGCGTAAAAATAAACCTTTGGACGGAAGTCACAAAACTGGCCAAAGATCAAAGACGAAAATGGCATTTTACTCTTACATAAATTATACAACTTTAAGAAGAAAAAAGATGCAAAGAACGGATACCAAAGATCCAAACTTATAATACTATAAAAAAAGAAACATTAATGATACATTAGAATGCTAACTTACACACATACCTGTGAGGAATGTACTTCAAATAAGACCAAACCACTTGCCCACCCATAGAAAACCCGACCACATAAAATTTGGATCCAAGTTCCAGTTGATCCGCAAGCTCTTCTGTGTCTAAAGCCAAACTCTTTAACGTCCGTTTAGGATCCGGATCACTCTCTCCATAACCCGGTCGATCAAATGAAACAATATATATCCCCAACTCTTCAATTAAAGCCTGCAAAAGTCAACCAAGTATTTACTATTTAGTCAACTTTACACCGAAACTAATAAATTATCAACACGACACAGAAGAAAAAACCATACGGGTGACGCTGACGTGGCAATGACAGCGTAATGCTTGTCAGAGTCGAACCCATGGGCATAAATTATTTTGTACTTTGCTGATTCTTTTGGGACACCGTATTCTTTATAGGATAAATATCTTCCGTCACGAAGCTTGATTCTTGGTGTTGTGATGGGAAGCCCGTCTGGAGGCCCGACTTTGTTGGGGGCGGGTGGACAAGCTGCTTGATAAGCCCATGCTAAAAACCCGGTGAAGAACACCAGTAGAAAGAAAATCCCTGAAATGTTTCAAGTACAACATGTTGCAAACAAAATCAAGATGTGTGACTATAGGGAGTGTTTGGATGTGAGTTATGTCGATAGGGATGAGCATTTGGTACTGGGTACCGGTACCGAATTTCCCGTACGGCCGTACCAAATTTTTTCGGTACCGGTACCCACTTTTTGGCATTTTCGGTATCGGTACTTTCGGTACCGGTACCCAGTTTTAGCAAATTTCGGTATCAGTATTTTCAGTACCGGTACCCAGTTTTAGCGAATTTTGGTATCAGTATTTTCGGTAGCGGTTCAGTACAGTACCGGGCACTTCAAACTAATAAGTTAAACTTACATCCAAACACCAGAAAATTGAAGAGAAATTTATACAAAATTTTGGACTTTTACAATACATAAATTCCTAATAATAAATGTTAGTTAGACTTTTTACAGTCAAATTGGTCATCTATATAAAATCATTCTTGACATTCCAACATTCAATGTCAATAAATTATACGTAAGATTTAAGATACTACTCACCTAACTAAATCTAAAACCCTAAATCAAGCTGCACATTTAACAACAACCCCTTTGACCAAAAAAGGTCAAGATCAAATCTTTTTTAGGTTTGACTGAATACCCTGCAATCTTAACTCAAATTCAACCAAAACCCATATCACAGAAATTCCCATTTCCTAAATTTCTACAAGCATATGTTATGATCAAGAACACAAACCCTAGAAGCAAAATCAGAATGAAATCAACAACGAATGGATTGAAATTGATGGGGAAATTGATGCAAACCTGAAGAGAAAGTAGAAGAAGATTGGGATTTGGATTTGGATTCTCTGGTGTGAGACCTAGCCGATGCTGCTGAAATTTTCTTCTTTACTTCAGCAGCCATTGTTATTGTTGTTGGTTCAGGAAGAAGATGGGTTGATTTAGGGGCTGTTTGGTAGCCTCTTAATGACCATTCAGATGCTACCTCTTAATGGTTTAAAACCTCTAAATGAATAAGAGGTAACCTCAAGTCTGAATGGTTAAGAGGTAACCTCTGAATGGTAAATCATCACATGTCACATTCTTCTACCTTCTCATTGGTAAAATTCTTAATGGTTCCATTAAGAGGTAGCCTCTTAATGACCATTCAGAGGCTACCAAACAGCCCCTTAGTTGGTAGAGTTTTGGGTCAAACTCATGACAAATCACAAATGTAGCAGAAGAACAGTTGGAAAATGACTCACGGTTTGACAGAAAAGTCATATATGATGACAAAACAGAGTAACATTTGATCATAAGGGTGGGAATGAGATCAAATACAAACACTTAATTAAGTTTGTAAAAACCGTAAGAACCAACACATAATTGACAAGTGTCCATCAATAAAAAATTAGTTTAGGGGTATGAAGAAACACTGACCTTTACAATAATGTCCAACTAGGGCTTCAACTCTCAGTGACCCGAACAGTTAGCTGCAAAACAGAAACACCGTTAGGACTCGTTACAGGAATGTGGTTATTCCTGTAACCACCCTCCAGTGTGAGAATAAGTCTCGGTTTTGGGAGTATAAGAGAAGATATGGAGAAGAAAGTTGTACGAGAATAAGATGATCTATACCTTATACGTTTACCTCTATTTATAGTTTATCATTAGGGTTTCCCCTAACTTAGGATGGGCTCCGATAAGTTAGGGATTTGCATGTTCTTCCCAAAAAGTTGGAGATTCGGTTGCGTGACCTATCCATGCAGGATGGAATGTTCTAGAACAAATGTCTATAACTATTTATTTATAATAAAATAATAGGTAATGACCGGGTCGGATTGTCCGATTCGGGTCATACCTCGTCATGTCCCCCCAGTCCGAAGTTATGAAATGAAATTCATGAGATCGGACTAGAAGAAAGAAAAGTCCACATACCCTATTTGGGGCAAAAATTATTAATTGAAGTGCCACTATGTGTTATGAGAAAATGGCGGCGATGGGATAGGATATGACAGTGAAGTCATCATTGGGATGACAACTGTGTTTACCCTGCTCTAACGCGTATTTCCCTCTTTTCATTGAAAAGTCACCTTCCTGTATAAATAGTATCCACGTTTGCGAGATTTGAACTACATTTTCTCAAAACACCTTCTTTCACTTCCTTTCTTTCGAACAAATGGCCTCTAAGACAGCTGAATCTTCCTCCTCTGCCTCAGCCAGTTCTGATGCCCTGTTCTGCAAATGGGGAGTCGTGTCTTATAACAACCTTATGCAAGATTATGGGATCAGGGCTGAGTGGAATCCTGTGTTGCCATCAAGAATGGACACAGCATTTCCGTTGAAGGAAGGTAAAATCACGTTGTTTAGTGATTTCTTCAAATTTTGCAATTTCCGGCTGCCTATTACCAAGTTTTGCAAATTGGTTCTTGACCATTACCGTATTCACATCTCCCAACTGCATCCATTAGGACTAGTGAAGCTTCGACAGTTCGAATTTGCTTATGCGGCTTTAGGGCACATTCCGGAACTTATTGTTTTTAGGGCTTTCTTTGTGCTTGTGTGGAAATCCCCCTTTTCACTTTTGACCGGAGAGATACCGATGCGTCTTGTTTGAGGGACATTCCTACCAGTTCTAGGGACAAGGATTGGAAAATGAAAATTTTCTATATCGATTCCTGTGTGATTCCCGGCGAGATGCACTGGAGAACTATGGGCCCAAAAGACAAGGTTAAGGACGATAGTCCTTCTAAAGATGCTTATATTTCAAATGCCCTGTATACAAGACTGTGTGGTCGCCCTTTCGAGTGCACAGTAATCCCAGAAGGGGCCCTGGTAATGGCGGGGATGAGTCTATTGTGGCGCGATATCAAGCAGTATCCCTCATTTCGAAGGGATGACGAAGGTGCTCCTATGTTTTGCTAGTTATGTATTCTGTCATTTTTGAAAATAACATATATGTATCTTTCAGGGGAATGGAGCTTGTTTGACTTTGTGGACCCTCCGAGGCATCTGGCGTTGAGGGCCGCAGACCGCGTGCTCAATGAACAAGAACCTGATATGTTGAAAGTTTACCTTGAGCAGTTTTTATTACCCGCTCTGCCTGTGGATCCTGTTGCCTACATTTCCCCCCTTACCCTCAGCGGGGGTGGTAACGTTATCCTTCCAGAGAAGAAACCGACTCAGATAAAGGTTACCGGGAGGAAATATATGGCAGCTGGGGCGGCCACATCTTCCGCTGGTGGGACGGCACTCGCCAAAAGTGATATCACTACTACTGCTGAAATGACAAGCCCCACCCATGTGGCGAAGAAACGAAAGACGTTTGTTACGCCTATGCTAACTGCGTTTGAGGCTATGCAAGCCGCCTATGCCCTGCCGTTTGGTGTGTGTTTAATGTCTTTGAGTGTCATTGTGAATTATGAGCTTCGTGTTACTAAAGCTTGTCTTTGATACAGGTACTACTGCCGAGGTCCAGACTGAAAATGTGACACCCACGCCCTTGTCATCTTCGGGAGCGGTACTTCCTATTGCTAGCAGCCTCTCAGAGCTTATACCTTCGGCGAATGTTACCGTCGCTGTTAGTTGTGCAATGCCGCCGCCTACGCTTACCACTGCCGTGACTGTAACAGCTAGTCCGGTTTCCACGCCACTGACTTCCAGTGTCATTCCTTCCGCTCTGTTTGATTCTCCATTGAGTATATTTTCCGCTACCGGGAAAGAGATGCCTGCCGTATCTCTTGCTCACGAGGCGACGAGTGCTGGAGATCACGCCGCTGGCGATACTGGGGGGTCCAGCAGTGGTATTGCTGACGATGGGGCCCGCTTGGGTGACGATCTTTATTTACCTACCATCAATTGGGATCCCAACACTCGGGATAAACGCTACCAGCCCCAGTGGAAAATTGCGGAGTCTTCTAGGTTGATTTTTCCCCAAGTGGTTCGACACTGGGTTGAACGGGCTTACCCTCCAGCAGAGGCGGCGTATGTTGAGGGACTGAATAACGAGAATTTGATGAATTCTGCCATTGTTGATTCTGCATGTCAGCCCCGGAGGCTTTCAGAAATCCGGCGCAGGTGGATGCATGACAATAATGAGCTCCACCAGGCACGAGCCACTATTGAAGAGCTCAAAGATGAGAAATACCGCCTGGAGAGTCAGCTCCAGGCCACTGGGTTGAGGGAGAGTCGGTTTTTGTCAGAGAAAAACAAGGCTGAGGATGACTTGAAGAGGGTAACTGCCCACCTTGCTGAGGAGCGGCTTATGTGGGCTCGCGATATAGCGGAGAAGGACCGGGTTCTTGCTCACGCTAAAAGCGTACAGGAAGAGCTAGAGCGTAAAGCTGTTAGTGAGGCTCAGAAGGTGAGATCTGAGATGACTGCTCTTGTGGAAAAATTCCGATTTGACACTGACTTTGTGTCTCAGGTGCAGGAGCGCTATCAAGCTTTGACCGTTGAGGTGGAAACTTCGAATGCTAAAGCCCAGGCAAAGCAAGCGGAGCTGGAGGAGTGGGAAGGGCAACTTAGGGAACTCCAACAGCATTGTGATTCCCTTCTTTCTGAAAGAAATACACTTACCCAATCCTCTGCTGCACGCCTGGAGGAGGTGGAAAGCGCCCTGAAACAAGCGAATGCTGAGGTGGATAGCTTAACTAGCCAACTGGCTGCTATACAGGGTGACAGGAATTGGTTGATAACGAACGGGTTGGTAGGGGCGTTTGAATACCTTCGCCAATCAGCGCCTTTTACCGCGCTGATATACCGCCTCTCCGCTGCTGCATACCAATCCGGTCATCATGATGGTGTTTACAAAGGATACTTTGACTGTCATCAGTCGGAAAAAATGGCTTCGGACTTCCATGTGACAAGGGGCAAGTTTCAGAGTGACATGGCAGATGCCTTGGAGGCAGTGTACAACGAGCCATTGCCTAGGTATGCTGACCTGATGGACAAGGTGAATGAAGAGGGCATCGAGTCTTTGTGTTTGATACTGGACCTCGCGGAAGAGACAGAGGAGGAATAAGTAATTTGTTTTGTTTATGTATCTTACTTCCTCATGCCGTTTGTAATGACACTGTTTAACTTGGTTTTTGCGAAAATATCTGAATGGTTTGTCAGACATTTAATGCTGATGTAATGATGTTTACCGCCGCCATTCTTATGAAATGTGGCGACTTGACCTGTAATGATTATTTACCATTAATGCTGCTATCGTCATTATTGTTAAACTGTTTCCCCTTCTATAAATTGTGGTTCTCTTTCCAAATTTGGTAACCCGAAAGGATGAGCCGGAGAAGTTATAGGCAGAGACTTTCCGACATTCTTCGGCGTTTGGATGCCGCCGATGGTCTGGTTCAACTGCAAACTCCGGTAACGAAGTCGATGATTCGGAGAAGAAGACCACCTTCTAATGCTGTTCCATCCCGGGCGAACCGGTCGTGCAAGAGTGTTGTTTATGAAGATCCTTTGTCAGCTGATGCTAATATGGCATCACTATCAGCCGATAGTCTGATGAAAATCATCCCGGCTGATAATGTTCAACGTTGCCATTTGGTGTATGAGCGTCGCCGGAGTGGTTGTGTTGTGAAGGATTCTGTTGATGACCCGGGTATGGTAGCTCCACCGGTGAATGGAGGATCGACCGATGACTTGGCCACTGATCCTTATGTGCTGAGCTGTGGTAAGGTGCTGCATACCCCTGCAGAGGTGATGGCGACCTATTCCCACAAGTAGGTGTTAGAACATGTTCTTTTTTGGTTCCCCCATGTTGATTTTTATCAACAGGGACAAGTACTTGGTTTGTGTAAGATAGTTCGTATGTATTTATTACCAAAATACCTATCTTTTTGTAGCGGTTAGCGTATCTATTACCAAGATACCCGCTTTCAGCGCTGTTTATTTTGACCCTATGACTTATATATATGAAAATATTTCGTGTTTAAGGGTACTTTTGTTGTTTACCATTATGTGCAGTTTGTTTGCGATGGTAAATTTTATTGTATGTTTAAGTAATGAGAGAAAACAAAAGGAAATAACTTTTATTAAACTCAAAACTTAGATGAACAGAAGCGACATCGCTGTGGATGGATTACACTTGTTTATTGAAAAAAGAAAAGTTTGCTCTTGCTGTTAGGAGCAAGGCATTACAGGTAACATTTTTTCAATTGAGCTATGTTCCAGCTGCGTGCTACAGCGGTGCCATCTAATCTGGACAAGCGGTAGGCCCCTTTGCCCAGATCTTCTTGAATGACGTAGGGACCCTCCCAGTTGGGTCCCAGTTTGCCTGCGGGTTCCGCTCTACTGGCTTCGTTGTCTCGCATGACGTAATCGCCTTCTTTGAAAGTGTGCTGTGCCACGTGTTTGTTGTAGTACTTTTCCAATGTTTTCTTGTATTTTGCCTCGTTAATGGCGGCAGCTTCACGCCTTTCTTCGAGTATATCCAGGCCTTCCCTTAACAGCCTATCATTATCATCGCCGGTAGTAAGGCGACGTAATGATGGCAATCCCGCCTCCGCGGGTATCATTGCTTCCGCGCCATAGGTTAGGCTAAAAGGGGTTTCGTTATTGCTTGTCTTGGGCATTGTCCGGTGTGCCCATAGGACATTTGGCAGTTCTTCCAGCCAAGAACTTCCTTCATAATCTAACCTTCTTTTCATGCCATTCAGCAAACTCCTATTCGCCCGCTCTACCTGGCCGTTTCCCTGGGGATGCGCTACAGATGTGAAGATTTGCTGGATCTGGAGATCAGCGCACCATTCTTGCAGAACTTTGTCGGTGAACTGTGTTCCATTGTCGCTCACCAGGTATAGCGGTAATCCGAACCGACATACTATGTGTTCCCAAAGGAACTTTTTTGCATTTTCCGCCGTGATTTTAGCCAACGGTTTGGCCTCAACCCACTTGGTAAAGTAGTCGATCGCCACAATTAAGTATTTTAGCCTTCCGGGAGCCAGCGGGAATGGTCCAACGATATCCACCGCCCATTTTTGAAAAGGTCAGGCCGCTGTAACCGGGATTAAGTTGTTTTGGGCCTGAGTGTTTAAGGGGCGAATTTCTGACGGCTACGGCATTTTCTGAGTTCTTGCACCGCGTCTTCGTGCATCCCGAGCCAATAGTATCCGACATTATGGATTTTAGCTACGACTGCCCGGGGTCCGGCGTGGATGCCGCATATGCCTGCGTGAATTTCCTGGATCAGGTACTTAGCTTCCCCCGGGGAGACACACCGCAGGAGGGGTCCCAAGTACGACTTTCGATATAGAACGCCACTGTTTACTTCATATTGCAATGCCTTTGTTTGTATTTTCTAAGCGTCGCCCCTAGCGGGGGGTAACTCCCCCTTAGTAAGGAACTTTAATATCGGGGTGTACCAACACGGTTCCTCCACTGTGACGGCGGAGACGTTCCGTGGTTCAATTGAGGGCGTTTGCAATGTTTCCACCTTTACTTCTTTTTACGTGCCCGAAGTAGCAAATTTGCTCAAAGCATCCGCTATTTGGTTTTTCCCATGTGCACGTGATTGAGTGTGACATTATCGAAGGAAGCCATGAGTTCCTTTGTTTTTGCTAAGTATCTTGCCATTGACTCGTCTTTGGCTTCATACGTCTCATTTACTTGATTATTAACCAGTAAGGAATCGACATATGCATCGACCCGTGTAGCTCCCATAGATTGGGCCATTCTTAAACCCGCGAGTAGCGCTTCATATTCTGCTTCGTTGTTGGAACATTCGAAATCGAAGCGTAAAGCGTACATCAGTCTTATCTCGTCTGGGCTTATCAACATTAAGCCCGCCCCAGATCCTCTTCCACTTGATGACCCGTCAGTATAAAGTTTCCATGTCTGTCGGGCAGTGCTGGATTCCGGGATGTCCCGGATGGCGGGGTCCACTATAGTTTCTCCTTCAGGGATCTCAGCTAAGAAGTCGGCGATTACCTGCCCTTTGACTGCTGTTCGTTTTCGATATTCAATGTCCAAAGCGCCCAATTCAATCGCCCATTTGGCCAGTCTCCCGGAAATTTCTGGCTTGTGCAAAATTTGCTGTAGCGGGTAATTCGTCAAGACCTGTACGAAGTGCGCTTGAAAATATCTTCTTAATCGCCGAGTGGCGTGAACTAGTGCAAGGACCAGTTTTTCAAGGGTTGGATACCGCGTTTCAGGTCCCGCCAATACTCGGCTGATGTAATATATAGGTGTCTGCTTCCCATCTCTTTCCACCATTAGTATCGCGCTTACTGCGTTATGGGCTGCTGCCAAATACATTTTAAGCACTTCATTAGGGGATGGCGCTGTCAGCATGGGTAATTTCTCGATGAAACGTTTCATGTCTTGCAGGGCTTCTTCCGCTTCACCGGTCCATTTAAAATTCTTTTTGTTAAGGCAGTCTTTTAATGTCTTAATAAATGGCAAAGATTTTTTAGCATGTCTTGCCAAGAATCTGTTGATCGCTACTAAACGCCCATTTAACGCTTGCGCTTCTTTCAAGGTTCTTGGAGAGGGCATCCGCGTTATAACGGCTACCTTTTCCGGGTTAGCTTTAAAGCCGTCCCGGGTGACTATTACGCCTAAGAACTTTCCCTCCTCAACCCCAAAAGAGCATTTCTTGGGGTTGAGTTTGATGTTGTATTCTCTAAGCTTTTGGAAAGTTTCCTCAATGTCTTCCAGCATTTGTTTCACTTCCCTGCTTTTGATCACAAGATCATCGACGTATACTTCCAAATTTCTGCCAATTTGTGTTTCGAAAGCTTTGTCCATGAGTTGCTGGTAAGTGGCCCCGACATTCCGTAGGCCGAAAGGCATCTTTGTGTAGCAAAAGATGCCAACATCAGTGTGAAACACCGTTTTTTCTTCGTCTTCCTTGGACATCTTAATCTGGTGGTATCCTTTATACACGTCTAAAAAGCACTTATACCTGTAGGGGACCAGGGAATCAACTTTGAAGTCCATCTCAGGCAGTGGGTACGCGTCCTTGGGGCATGCTTTATTTAGATCTTTGAAATCGATGCACATCCGCCATGTGCCGTCTGGCTTCTTCACCAATATCGGGTTTGATACCCACGTATGGTACTGTGTTTCTCGGAGGATTCCGCCTTCCACCCACTTTCGTACCTCTCTAACAACTGTTGCCTTTCTATCCGGAGCCATACTGCGTTTACCCTGTGCGACTGGCTTAATGCCTAGGAGTGTTGCTAACTTGTGTTCTGCCTTATCGCGGGGTATTCCCGTCATGTCAGGATGTTCGAAGGCAAAGATATCTACATTCCTTCTCAGCAGCTGTTTCAACTCGTTTTTAACCTTGGGAGAGAGGCTGTCTCCGATTGTAACTGTCTGGTCTGGATGGCGTGTGCTTAATACCCATCTTTTTGGACCAACGGCTCCGGTAGGGCCCTGGCGACATCTTTTGGCGTTTAATACTTCCCCAAGTTTGTCCCGAAACACTGTCGCGACACCCCGCGGGGTAGGGAACTTCATAAAACCTCGCGCCGTAGAGACTATAGCGTCCAATTTACCCAGAGTAAACCTTCCGATGATCACATTGTGGTACGATTCGGCACGTACCACAAGGAATGTTAGGAGTATGGTTCTTTCCCGGGGATCTTGTCCGAATGTGACCGAGAAGGTAATCTGACCAATAGGGTCCACCTTTTCCCCTGTGAAACCTTTAATGGGGGCGTGTACTGATTCCAGCAGCCTTTTGTCCTCTGGTTGCATTCTGTTGAAACAGTGTTCGTAAATAATGTCTTCTGAACTCCCGGTATCTACCAAGATTCTTCTCATGCGATAATCTCCTACTGCGGCGGATATGATCAAAGCATCCGTAGTGAGGTGTAAATCTTCCATGCGGGGCTCAATGGTCATGGTTGCTAACATCCAGGGTTCGAGTGTGGAGAAACTCCGTTTTGCCCCTTTTCCTTTGTCCGCGTATACCATATTCAGCTCTCGCAGCCTCTTACCCGCCGCCTTGTCATTTTCTTCCTTAACCGAGAGTGGGCCCTGCTTGATATCTCTCACTAGATGTGCCAGTTTACCGGCTTTCACGAAGTATTCAATCTGCTTCTTTAGTTGAGTCGGTCGTATCGTGGCCGCTCCCTTTGTGGTACTCACAATATTTACTTGTGTCTTTGTTGGGGTTGTCTTTCAGCGGCTTTGGGGGATTAAACTTGAGGTTCTCTGAGGCTAGGATCTCTGCTCGTGTCTTGCTTAGGTTGGGGTAGTCGGATCGAGGTTTTGAGGACTCATTCCTTGTATAGGTGCTTCTGGGTCTATCGTACCGCGAGTCCATCTTATCATTCCTCTGATATCGGTCTCCTCTACCCCTACCTTTAGAACCTCACTGTTCCCTGTCTTCTTGGTTTTTCAGAGCCTCCTTATTCCTATTGGCCGCGTGACTGGCGGCTACTGCCTTTTCCTATATGACATAAACTTTAGCTATCCGCAGTATTTCATCGATGGTGGGAGGTACACCATCCCTTCCATGTAGCGTTCTCAATAACTCATCGTCGTTTACTCCTTGTATGAAAGCTCCACACGCTAGATCGTTTATTACACCCGGGATTGCCAGGCTTTCTTTGTTGAATCTAACAATAAAGTTTTCCACCGTTTCGTTGTCTCGCCGGCGGATATGGAGGAGCTCGTTCCTATCCTTCGTGTGCCTACGCTGCTGGCTGAACTGCAAGATGAATTTGGACTCTAGATCTTCGAAACTGTTAATCTCCCCAATGGGCAGACTGTCCCACCAGACCTGAGTCGCGCCTACCAGCGTTTGCACAAACATTTTACACCATAGGGGCATAGGCCAACAGGCTACCTCCCCTGCACTTTTGAATAGGTTAAGATGGTCATCAGAGTCCCCTAAACCATCATATTTGCCTACAGTTTGAGGCATCTTGGGTTTTTCCTTGATAGGAGCTTCCGCTATTCTTCTGGTGAACTTGGATTTGAAGGTTGCATCCACTGGCTTGTAAGGTCTGGTGAGTTCGTCTTCTTCTACGTTGATGGGTTGTACTGGAGGAATGATTCCGCTCTGGCTTATACCCTGAGTGGCTGAGGGTTGAGCCGAAGTGACGTTTAGCAAGGAACTGGGGCCTCCCCCTGGAGAGAATCTAGGTCTGGATGCGTTTCCTCTATCATAAACAGGTTCCGCCGATGGCGGGGTTTGAGTGTAAACCGGTTGTGATGTTGGATAGGTCCACCAAGGCGGCATGTAAGCCGCGTATGGCGATTGAGTATGGCCTTGTGTGGCTCCCTGGGGTGTGCACATTGAATTAATGTACAGGGGTAAATACCCATACGGGGGTGCGTAATAGTACCCGGGGAAATAAGCCTGATTTCCCGGCGTAACCGGAGCGTTCATAATTCCTGCTGGCATGATCACTGGTTGGTGAGGTGGCGTTGACAATGCCGCTGTTAGGGCTGCAGAATACAAGGGCGGCATGGCGTAAGTGACTAAGGGTTGGTAATACTGAGGCATGCTTGCCTGTGGTATAACAGTGCTTGGGTTTGCCGATGTAATAACTGGCATAGAGTTAAGGCGCGAGATCTGCGCACTAGTGGTTGCCACCGGGGTGAACATGTTACCCCCAGTTATACTTGGTTCCACCGACTGTAACGGTAGAGATGTGTATGGAAACCAATCTGCCACCGTGGTCCCGGAGGAGACGGTGGTAATGCCTGTGAAACCTGGTGGTGGTCCTTCCGCCTCAAACTCCAGGTCAAGCGACCTGGTGACAGCCGGCGAGGCTGGCATGATGGTGACGGCCGACGAGGCCGTCGCGGTGGTGACGAGGTCTGCTCCCGACACTGGATTGTTGTCTGTCATTGTTTGGTTTGGGGTAACTGCTACGTTCTGATCACTTGCTATGGGGTTCAATCTAACTGTTACCGAAAAGGTCCCACGGATGGCGCCAATGAAGAAACACTGACCTTTACGGTAATGTCCAACTAGGGCTTCAACTCTCAGTGACCCGAACAGTTAGCTGCAAAACAGAAACACCGTTAGGACTCGTTAAGGAATGGGGTTATTCCTGTAACCACCCTCCGGCGTGAGAATAAGTCTCGGTTTTGGGAGTATAAGAGAAGATATGGAGAAGAAAGTTGTACGAGAATAAGATGATCTATACCTTATACGTTTACCTCTATTTATAGTTTATCATTAGGGTTTCCCCTAACTTAGGATGGGCTCCGATAAGTTAGGGATTTGCATGATCTTCCCAAAAAGTTGGAGATTCGGTTGCGTGACCTATCCATGCAGGATGGAATGTTCTAGAACAAATGTCTATAACTATTTATTTATAATAAAATAATAGGTAATGACCGGGTCGGATTGTCCGATTCGGGTCATACCTCGTCAGGGTAATTTAGACCTTTTGAGCATATTTATTTATAACTAATTAAAAATAATTACAAAAATATAATCAGCACAACACTATATAATTAGCATAACATCCTTAATTGTTCTTCATTATCAGCACATCGTCCTCAATCGTTCTCCATTATCAACATAAACGACATTAGCACAACATCCACAATCGTTCTCCATTATCAGCACAACAGATGTGCTGATTATATCTACTTTCGATGTTTGTTTGTATTATTTTGTAATTAACATATAATCAACACGTTATCAGCACAATTATAAAACACCTTTTGTTAACTTTTTTAAAAATCACTTTTATAAATACGAAAAAGGTATAGCAATATGGTACTCATATTAAAAATAAAAAAAATACATGATTTTATGGTATATTTTTTTTTTAAAAAAAATAATGAAGTATATAAAAGTTATTTTAGTTTAAAAAACTTGGTGGAATTTGTATTTAATGGAAAACTGTCAAATGACTAGCAATTTTACAAAATTACCCCTAATTTGTTAGTAGTAATTTTTAATTATAAGAGTTTTATTTATAATCAATATCAACCCTTGATTTAAATTATCAATGGTTCAGATCTGTTCTTACGGTTCTTATAATTAGCACTGTTTGTACAGGATCTCAACCCTATAAGGGTGTAAGGAGTGGTTAAACACTTTGGAGTGGCAAACCAAAAAACCGACCAATCAGAGCGCACCATGTCAATTGGTCAAAAGTGTTTAAACTTTGCTGAAAGTTGTTGGCAATGGTTTAAACACTTGCTGAGTGACAAACTTTTTTTTTTATTTTCTGTTTTTTTTTTAAATTTAAGATAAAATAGAAAAAACATAAACTTTTTATAAATAAAAATAAAACATTACATTTTAAATAAAATCTAACTTAAAAAAAAAACTAAAAATCACAAGGCCATCCATATTTTTTTGCGATCTCACATTTTCTAGCGAGTGTGATTTCCAACATAGCAGGATGAACATTGTCGGTAGGCCGATTATACGTCTCCAAGTCCTTGTCGAACATTGTTTGTTGCAACGCCTCTCGTTGCTCATCCGCCAAGGTCAAGTATTTTTCTTCTCGTATACGTTTAATTTCCATTATCTCCTTTTTCATGGCCTTGTACTCTTCGAATTTGTGTGTTATATCTCTTGGATCTTCGTTTCTTGAAGATGGCCCTTTGTCTTTTTTCTCCTTTCTCGTTTGTCGTCTTGGTGGTGGTGAAGGATCCTCGTTTATGTTGGGAATACCGAATCCGCTTGAGATTTCGACATTTGGTGATCCTCGTGTATAATTTCCCGAATCCGAAGACTTTCTTTTTAGACCCGAGCCGGAGCTTTCTTCATTCAACAAAGGTACCGACGACCACTTTTGATTTGTTCTAACAACCTCCCAAGCCGCAACATGATCGAAATCAATTTTTTCTTTGCTTTTGTAATCCTTTAGCGCTTGCTTCATTACATAAGCATCGTCACTCCCGCTAGGACGTAAACGATCCTAAAATAATAAATTATTAACAACTAAATCCAAATATTTCGTTAAAAAATAAACCGTATAAAATTTTTTTACCGCTTGATGATATAGACCGTTGAATGTGTTAATTTTTGTTTGCATCGTCATCCATTTTGAGCGAACTTGGTGGTGGGTTCGGTTACTTCCTCCGACCGTTTCATTGTAGTGGTTTAGAACTTTCTTCCAAAACCCATCCGCCTTTTGTTGATTGCCTTTCTTTTTATTCAAAGTGCAATGAACAAAAGCCTTTGCCAACGCCTCTTCTTGTCTAGGCGTCCAAGTTTCCCGTTTGGCTTTTCCTTTTCTTTCCGGTTCGGCTACATTTTCGTTCACGGGATTTTCTTCAACCGCAACATCTTCATCATCATCTAACTCTTGTTCTTGGGTTTCCGGCACGAACTCCTCATCGGAGTCATGTTGTACGTCTCTCGGTGATTGTGACATTGGGGTTTGAAAAGCAAACGGGTCAAAAGCATTTTGTGCTTCTAGGGAGTATTCATAATAACCGGGTCGAGTCATCGTCGGACTGTGTTGCATCCAATTTTGGGTGGGTTGGGTATCATAACCGAAAGGTTGATGCATGGGTTGGTTAAAATAAAATGGAGGTTGGGTTTGATTCGCAAACCCAAGGTGCGGATGAAACGGGACACTAGTACCACCCGAACCACGTTTATCTTGAGCCCTCGACTTCGAACCGGACCCTACCATTTTCTTCTTGCCTTCACCCTTGTTTGAGCCTTCCATTTTTTTCAAAATATTTGAAAGTTATAGAGTGGAATGTAGTAAAATTGGATGAGAATGAAGGTATTTGGTTTAGTATTTATAGTGTAATTTTTTAAACAAAAAATATATTTTTTTTTTACTTTGAACGGTATTATTTTCGTTGGAAAAATCACAACGGTCAAAAATTGAATGTTCCCGAGTCGGCAAGCTGTCCCCGCTCCGTTTGCCTTGCCGCGTCGGCATTGGGTCGGCGGCGGTGTTTGCCGATCGGCAAACACGTTTGCCACCCTTTGCCGACTACCACACCGTATACCCTAACTGGGTTATTTGCATGCGCATTGCGGCGCTACATTATCACGGGCATTCGATGGATATTGATTTAATTTGTTGCAGTACGAGTATGATACATGCATTCTGTATAGAAATCAACACGTGTTTTACATCGGCCGGAACCGCAGTGGCGGACCCAGGAATTTTTTCATAGGGGTGCGGAACATTTTTAAAAATTTTTGGCCCCAAGATATATAAGTTAAAAAATTGGTTCGTATCGGGTCGGTTCGAGTTGGGTCAGGTCATGTAAAACAAAAGAACATCAAACTAAATTTATATAATCATCAAAACATGTCAAACCTTGTTATAAACATAATTAAAACGTCGCCCTACGCGTTTTCATTTTTTGAAATCTATTCAAAACATCATCTAAACCTACTTTCTTAAGCAACTCTTTCTCTATATAACATATACAACTATCACTTAAGTTATCATCGTCAATCCGATTACGCAAGTTGGTCTTCACATTCTTCATTGCTGAAAAACATCTTTCAACGGTTGCGGTTGCAACGGGTAATACGAGAACAACCTTCAATAACCGATATACCATTGTAAAAGTTACATGAATATTTGTTGAAACCATTAACCTTACAAGACTTGACAAACATATTACATAATGTATCAAGTATTTAAGCCCTAGAAATCATAATGTAAACACACTAAAAATCATCTAAACATGTAACAATCCTCAATAAACCGACACCCTCGAATATTCTTCCGACACCCCAATATATTTTAAAATATCCCAATATGTCCCCAAAATACATCCCATACGTGAAAACGGGCCCCGAATACCCTAAATAGTATTAAAAATAATTAAAAATCTGATTTTTTAAGATTAGACGGGCCGCGTAAGTTACCCCATAACCCTTACGCGGGCCGCGAGAGGCTCAAAAGGTGGCGCAGCCCGGTGCGGCCACGTGGCCCAACACATGTCGAGTCTAGTCGCTGATCCGGATGGGCTATACATTGACCTGGAGTCAACGCGGGCCGCGTAGGCCCTGTGCTTGTGTTACTCGGGCCGCAAGAGGACCAGATTCAGCAACTATATAAGAAAGCCATCGGGTTTCAATCAGAATTCGTTCAAAATCGATTTCTTTCTCTAAATTCTGAATAGTAGGCTTTATAAGCGGGTATTATACCCCCCTAAATAACGAAGTTCTGCTCCGTTGTAAGTATTATAACCCCTGGATACGTATTAGATACGCTGCCCGATTGATCTAGGGTTCCGTAACGGTTGTCGTGGTTCTGCCCGACATAGTCGTTGGAATGCCGTCTCGGGGAGGGTATTGCTAATGTTAAAATGGGTTATTATACTAACGCGTGTGCATTTGTGTAAATTATAGATAATTCTCAGGAAACCCTTACGGAAAATCTAAGACAGCAATGTGAGTTGATCCGCTTTTTGTTAACTGTTTTTACAAAACCTCATTTAATTAATTATATATTAAACAGTGATTGAGTATTTGTAAGAATACAATTATCATGAGTATGTTGGGGTTTTGTATACAAAATTTGTTACCACCTGGTCAAGGAGTAACATTTCCACAAGTCGGGTTTGACAGTACCATGGATGTTAATTGTTATGTCTTGGAAACAAATGTAATTGCGAGATCGCCTTCAATACTGTTCACTGTGAAATGGTTTTTATTAAACTTGATTAAACTGGGATTCACTCACCAGTATTTCCCACTGACAAATGTTTTTAAAACACGTTTCAGGTAACAAATTGTAAAAGCCAAATAGAAGCCAGCTGGACAGCACTGAAGGCTTGGAAAAGTGGCAATAAAGTTACCTAAAATAAAATAGATGTTTTTATTAAATAAAATAGGATTTATTCCTATGGAAAACGTGTGTACTATGAACTTGGGTTTTATCCCATATGTTTAATATTATGAAAATGTGGTATTTTACTCTGATCAAATATTTCCTAACTACGGTCCTGATGAAAAATTCCGCTACCAAATTAGACAATACGCGATACCACCGAAACTGGCTCGTGGCTGCCCGTTCCCGGGGATTTGGGATCGGGGGTTTGCGACAGAAGGTGGTATCAGAGCTATGCCACTGATTCAGCCACAGAAGTGTTCCGCTGACATCAAAATTCAATCTGTTAGGAAATAAATTACGGGAATACGTGTATAACTGTATTTAATTGTTATGTGTTATTTGACTATTTGTTAGTTTACAGTATGAGCGACCAAGGACCATCTGACGCGTACCATCAATTGTCTGGTTCGCCTAGAAGCGAAGGCACCTCCTCTTCTCAGCCTGCCCTCTCGGGGTACTCTGCTGATACGGAAGAAGGAATCTTTGTGTTTAAGGCTCAGTCAGAAGAGCCATTTCCTCAGAAAAAGAGGGGATGGTTCAGTAGAGGGGCACACGAGCGTAGAAAACGTATGAAAAAGTTACAAGACCAGAGAGTACTAGCCGCAGCCAAGAGAGAGACAGATGCCTATGCCCAGGATATGATAAATAGGGGTATAGCCAACATCCACATTCTAGCAACCACTGCAGCTGACCCTAATCTGGAACAGATAATAGCACCTCAACCACAACCACCAATCCCTGACCAACCGATGGAGATAGAAAACCCTAAAAACCAAGTAGAGATGCACGATTTCAACCCGGAGGAAATACCTAGGGTACCTGCACCAAACCCCCTAGACCCAAATTACGACCCCTGGTGGGATGACGTTAGGGATTATGTGCAACGTTACCCGATACATGAAGACACACCCATGAAAAACGTAGGAGCCTACCTAGGTTTGGATCCTTTAGATCCCTATTTCCACGATGAATACATTAGGGAGATTTTAGAAGATCCTTACCGATTCCAGGTACCTACACCCCCATATCAGGAACCCGCACCCCAGATTCCGAACCCAGTCCTAGAACCTGCACCCCCAATGAGTGCAGAAAACGTACAAGAACTTAGGACATTTGGTGAGGAAATTCTAGAAAGTAGTGAGAGAATGCGACAGGTGGGAGAGCGACTAGTCTGGAAGTATGACAAGCGCAATATGGATTTTTGGATGAATCCATATCCGTGAATGGAATGGTGGAGACGGTAATAGTAATAATAATAAAATAAAATATGTGTGAGCGGATGCCTACTACTATTTATTTCAGTTGGTATTGTAATTTTTATTTCAGTACTGGTGTGTAATGGATAGTAGATGAATAGAGTAAAGTCGCAATGATCGACGCTTTTGGCTAAATTGCGTGTCATGTGATTGACTATATTAAATATTATTTTGTGATATTAATATGGGGTAAATGTTTAAAATTCAGATGGCCGACGAAGGAAATCAAGGAAATCTGAATAACGATAACCAGAGTAACATTAACTTGGTTAATGAGAATCCGAGCATCAATAACAAAGGAAACCAAGTGGATAATAGTGTCGTTCAACACATAGTGGCACAAGGAATTATAGATGCAATGCCATTTATTATTCAAATGGTTCAAGAAGCGAATAATAAAAGTAAACATAGAAGTAAGCGACCAATTGAACCAGAAAACAACATAAACAATGGCCCTGTACTTCAAGTGCCCATTCCCAAAAGAAGAAGAAGCATGCCTTATGGTTGTTCTTATAAAGAATTCTGGTCCTGTAAACCAATAGAATTCTCGGGCAATGAAGAACCTATTGTAGCTCTACGCTGGATAGAAAAGATTGAGGCTGTTCTAAAAATAAGCAAATGTGCTGAAGAAGATAAGATAATGTTTGCTTCTAATCTGTTTAAGAACTCAGCTTTAGAATGGTGGAACACTATCCTCCAGTCAAGAGGAAGTGATAGAGTATACAACTTGGAATGGGAGGAATTTAAAAATATGGTAGAAAGGAAATTCTGCCATCCCAATTAAAAAGAACAGATAGCAAATAAGTTTTTGAACTTAAGAATGACCGGGGTAGATAGTAAAGGGTACACCAAGTTATTCTTCGAATATGCTAGAATAGTACCAATCCTTGCATCACCAGAGCCATTATTAATCTCCCGTTATATCTGGGGATTAATTGGAGAGATTAGGCATGTAGTCAAGGCAACTAGACCTCAAACTATAGGAGAAACTGTAGAACTAGCCAATACCTTGACAGATGAGTTAATCCGTACTAGGGAAGAAGACCAGAGGAGAAACCTAACCCAAAGACTTACACAAGAATTCCATTCTGGGAATTTCAACCGTAGGAATATGGGTTCTACCTCTGCATCATTCTGCAAGAAAAAGCATTCGGGAAAATGCTCCATTCTTTGCAATTTCTGCAAGATGGTAGGACATAAGGAAGAAGATTGCAGGAGGAAAACCAGTAATGGACTGTGCTTTAACTGTGGAGAGAAAGGTCACATCAAGCCGAATTGTCCAAAATTGACTCCAGCTGCGAACAACAAGAACACTAAAAATGCTAGAGCATTCGTTCTAACTGCAGATGAAGCCAAGATGATTCCAGACGTGATAGCTGGTACGTTTTTAGTTAATGATGTTTTTGCTAAAGTATTATTTGACTCTGGCGCAAACCAAAGTTTTATTAATACTTCGTTTTGCAAACTTCTAAATCATTCATTAACTAAACTACCACAAGAATGTCTAGTAGAGACAGCTAATGGAGAAACAGTTAGGATTTCTGAAATCTTGCAAGGAGCAAGAATAGAAATTTTAAACCAAAAGTTTATGGCAAACCTTTACCCAATGAATCTGTCAGGATTTGATATTGTTTTAGGAATGGATTGGTTAATAGCCAATAAAGCCAGTATTTTATGTGATCAAAAGTCAATTCAAGTAAATTCACCAAAAGGTGAAAAGATCACAATTAAAGGAGATAAAACATCTAGATCCACAAAATTCATCTCTGTGATGAAAACTGCAAGCTGTATAAAAGGATCTATAGTGTATTTGATTTCTATAATCACTAACACTAAAGGAAAAGAACTAAAAGACATTCCAGTAGTGTCTCAGTTTTCAGATGTATTTCCAGAAGAATTACCAGGACTACCGCCAGATAGAGAAGTCGAATTCAGAATCCATCTACTACCAGGAACAGCACCGATTGCCAAAGCACCTTACTGTTTGGCACCAGCAGAGATGCAGGAACTGAAGAAACAATTAGATGAATTACTAGAGAAGGGATTCATACAGCCAAGCTCATCGCCATGGGGAGCGCCAATACTGTTCGTTAAAAAGAAGGACGGATCAATGCGTATGTGCATTGACTACCGTGAATTGAACAAGGCCACGATTAAGAACCGGTATCCATTACCGAGGATCGATGATCTGTTCGATCAACTGCAAGGAGCCCGATTTTTCTCTAAAATCGATTTAAGGTCAGGATATCATCAATTAAAGGTACAGGAAGAGGACATTCCTAAGACCGCATTCAGAACAAGGTATGGCCATTATGAATTTACTGTCATGCCATTTGGTTTAACCAATGCCCCAGCTGCATTTATGGACATGATGAACCGAATATGTAAGCCATATTTGGACAAATTCACAATTGTCTTTATAGATGATATTCTCATTTACTCTAAAAGTAAGGAAGATCATGCAAAGCATTTGCACTCACTTTTGAGTCTATTAAGAAAGGAAAAGCTTTATGCTAAATTTTCAAAGTGTGAGTTTTGGTTAGAACAAGTACAGTTTCTTGGACATTTAGTTAATCATGAAGGAATTCATGTGGATCCAACAAAAATCGAGGCGATTACTAAATGGAAAACCCCTGAGTCACCAACTGAGATTAGAAGTTTCTTAGGATTGGCCGGTTATTATAGAAGATTTATTCGAGATTTTTCTAGAATAGCCATTCCTTTAACTAAGTTAACCTGTAAATCCATTAAATATGAATGGGGACCAAAACAAGAAGAAGCATTTAGAATTCTTAAGCAAAGATTAACCCATACACCCATACTAGCGTTACCAGAAGGAACTGAAGATTTTATAGTATATTGTGACACTTCTAAGTTAGGTTATGGATGTGTATTAATGCAACGCCAAAAGGTTATGGCTTATGCATCTCGACAACTTAAGAATCATAAAGAAAATTACTCAACCCATGATTTAGAATTAGGAGCTATAATTTTTGCCCTTAAGATTTGGAGATATTATCTTTATGGTAGTAAGTTTACCATATTCACAGATCATAAGAGTTTAAGATATGTTTTCGGGCAAAAGGAGTTGAACATGAGACAAAGACGCTGGATGGAAATACTTAGTGATTATGATTGTGATATCCAGTATCATGAAGGAAAGGCAAATGTAGTTGCTGATGCTTTAAGTCGAAAGTATCACGAAAAGCCAAAAAGGGTACTTCTCTTAAATTAAATCTACAAGTAGATTTAAATGATCAGATAAGAGAAGCACAAGAATCAGTAATCAAGGAGGATACTGAAAAATTAAAAGGTATGATTAAAGAATTAGAACAAGGAACAGATGGAATTTGGAGATTCCATAAGAAGAGAATGTGGATACCTAAATTAGGAAACCTACGTCATCGTATCTTAGAAGAAGCCCATAATTCTAAATATACGATGCATCCAGGAAATGATAAAATGTATCAGGACTTAAGAAAGAATTTCTGGTGGATAGGAATGAAAAAGGACATAGAAACCTATGTTTCTAAGTGTTTAACTTGTTCACAAGTTAAAGCTGAACATCAGAAACCCTCAGGTTTGTTACAACAGTTAGAAATGCCAGTGTGGAAATGGGAATTAATAACAATGGATTTTGTTACTAAATTACCCAAAATAAGGAAAGGTAATGATACAATCTGGGTGATTGTAGATAGACTAACCAAGTCAGCTCATTTCCTACCAATGAAAGAAACCTACAGTATGGAACAGTTAGCTAAATTGTATGTAAATGAAATTGTTTCATTACATGGAATACCTTTATCAATTGTTTCTGATAGAGATAGCCGATTTACCTCTCATTTTTGGTCAAGTTTCCAAAAGGCAATGGGAACCAAGTTGAATCTAAGCACAACTTATCATCCTCAAACAGACGGACAAAGCGAAAGAACAATTCAGACGATGGAAGACATGCTTAGAGCTTGTGTAATTGATTTCGGAGGTAATTGGGACGATCACTTACCTTTAATAGAATTTTCTTATAATAATAGTTATCACACAAGTATCAATGCTGCACCATTCGAAGCACTTTATGGACGAAAGTGCCGAACCCCAGTCTGTTGGGCAGAAATTGGGGAAAAGCAACTATCTGGACCTGAGATAGTATAAGAAACAACCGACAAGATCATTCAAGTCAAGGAATGACTAAAAGCAGCACGCAATCGACAGAAAAGCTATACTGATAACCGACGTAAACCATTGGAATTTCAAGTAGGAAATAAAGTATTGTTGTAACACCTCGTAAAATCATACCCAATAAAATAAAGACACGTGTCATGTAAGGCAAACGTGTTATAAACCCGGATCAAGTTAAAGATGTATGGTAGGATTTAAAAGTGTCGACATGTTAATTAACACCTCTGAGCGACCTAGTTATGAATCCCAAGACCCTAATCTATTTTATAAACATCTAATATGCTAAAATCCGGTTATCCCTGATAATGTATAATTCAAATTTTGTAAAAGATTGGATTCTAGGTGCATTTATGACAAAATTCATTTTAAAAGCCTTCTTAGATAGGTCCAAGAAACCTCATGTGCATAGCAATACATGCAAGGACATGCAAGGCCTGTCTATATGGTCCCTCTACTGAAAAGAAGACATAAGATTCGAGGTTAGCAAAGTTGCATGGTCAAGGCCTAAGAAATTACAAAGATTTTGTCTTCTGATGAAGGCTTACGAACCGCAAAGGAGCCACCTTACGGTCCGTAAGGTGGCAGAGCTGGGCGATAAATTCTGAAGAGCGGATACGGACCGCAAAGCCAAAGGCTTACGATCCGTAAGACCTGTAACTGGGCAAATTTTTGGACAGTTGCCTGTTATAACAAGTTACACCGCCATAGAAAGGTGGTTTTTGAATTCAGGGGCTTTGCAACTGTTTTTTGGCAGTATACGGACACATGGATGCATCTGGGATCAATCCTAGACTATTGTGGAAAGATCTTATGAGTTCAAGTTGGGTATATATAGAACTTGAAGTTCCAACACTTCTTGCTTCATTTCAAAACCAATTCTAGCATTTCTATGGAACTCCTGGGACTTCAAGCAGACTTCCATGAACTTCTAATTCGTAATTAGGACCCTTGTAAGTGTCCTTAACCCCTCTTAATTCAGTTTTATTAGTTTAATGGCCTAAAGTCAAACCCGTCGTAATTAAGGTTTGACTTAGTGATTAATCACTAATGGTCCAGTCAATTCTCGAATTAAGAGTACCTATGAGTTGGTAATTATGTGGGTAATAAACCCTTAAAAGGGCACTCTCTGATTCCCACTCTAACTAGGTCAATTGTCGGGTCAAACTTGTTTATAAAAAGTCAACAGAAAGCAAATTTTCAAATAAATGCATAATTAACAATGTAGAAGCCATGCAACCTGTTTTATCACTAATATAACTTGGTTATTAATGCAAGAACATGTCTAAACATGTTTAACCCAACAATTTTCAGTTTAGGCTCGGTTCGAAACCGAAAGTCGCATAATTAGACTTTTGCTTTGACTTTCAGTTCTGACCCAATGTAGCATGATTTAGAAATGCCTTAGAGCTCTATTAGGACCGGGTTATAGATTAGTGTAACCCTCTGAGGTTATACAACTTGGTTCATTAGTTATTCGATTCATGTGCATGTTTTCGTTATATGCCTAAATGTTGACCATAACGCCCTTTTGACCTTAAAACAGGAATTTTGAAAATGTGAGAGGACAATAATCTTTATTACTGATTTATAAACATGTCCCTAAATTTTCAGATCAGTTTGAGGTTTAGATTAAGAGTTATGCTCAATAGCGTAATTAGAAAGCTTTTTATTAATTAAATAGCGTAATTAGCATGAAGCCTATCTAAACCCAATTTTTGATAACAAACTTTTTATCTACTGATGTAAAATAATATTTTGGGATTTTTGAAGATTTTTTTTTATTTTTAGGCTGAGCATAACATAGGGTTATAACTTTAATTCGGTAATTGTCGGTTTTGCCCTTTTGGCCTATAAAATGAGTTTTACATAACATTTTGACACCAAACCTTTTGCTACTGATTTTATATGAAAAATAAATATTTTAAACTTTCTGGAATGATAAAAATATCAGCTTTTCTTATAAAACCCGGAAATCGCTTAAAATCACCTTTTTATACGTTTTTAACGCATAGTATAAGTTAAAACTGTTTTTAACATATAAGGTTTGATACCTACTGATATTTTAAGTAAATTTTCATAATTAAACAGTAGGTAGAAGTTTTAAACTCAGAATTCTAATTTTGACCTTTAAAGCTTATGTTAAATTACCAAAATGCCCCTTCGGTGCATAGTTTGGTCATAATTAATAAATTTCACATATATGCAATACACTACAGATATAACCTATTAAATTAGATATTTTTGCTGATTATATCAGACCTGAAACTCAGATTTATATTTAAACTCTTTTTAAAGCTTTTAAATGACTAAAATACCCCTACGGGGCATAGTTTGAGCTTAAATTCATTTTGGGCATAATGAAAGGTATCCTACTGATATCTCAACATATTTAAGGCATATTAACTTAAGAAACCTATTCATGAGTCATTTGGTTACCCGTAACGCATTATTCGCGTTCGGTGCGGTTTATGTAACTAGTTTGCATAAATTAGCCGAAACGGGTCAAACCTTATCATTATTGTCTCAAAATCCAGAATGTGTTTAGTTTACCCATATTATACAAGTATACAAACTTGTCGGGTCTAAACCACATTCTAATCCGGTCTTCGCTTAATCGTGCGTATTGAACCGTATACCTTTTTTTAAACTAACAGGTCTAAGTTTAGGCTTAATTAAGACCCGTTAGGAATCTAATAGGTTATTAAAAACCTTCGTTTTAGATTAGGAGCCCAGTAAAAGCTATCTGCACTTGCTGATTGAATACGGTTGAGATAAATTTGAATATTTGCTCAGGTAAATACTTTTAACTTATTTTCCCTATACGGGCTTGGGATACGGTATTATAATAATACCGCTTGGTCGGGTATGTAGTTGTTTAAATAGGATTGTGATTAATATATTTACATAAACCGTTTTAATCTGTTTTATTTGGTATATGGTCCTTGGGGGGGGGGGGGTTAATGACCATGTCCCGGATATCCTTGGCATCATTCATTGAAATGGCCACGACCTAAGCACGGGGTGTAGGCATACACCTGACAGTTGCATATGTAAAAACTGGTAACCCACTTTAAGGAATTAACCTTGTGGGCATTATACCTGTGGCGTGTCAGTTAATCTTGTCCGGATCTTCTAACCGGCCCTGACGGACGACAAATAAGTAAAACTGTATACAAGATTATTTTTAAATAATTGTCCCAAGTTATAAAAGATATTTTGTGCCGTGTGCATTCAAACTAATTTTCTTAAACTCTTTTCAAAATGAGTCAGTTAATTGTATTTACCAGTGTAAACTGACGTATTTTCCAAAAAGGCTAAGTGCAGGTACTAGACGAAATCGGCTGGCCACTCCTGGCATCATTAATCAAGTCTTGCAAGCTTTAGATGTTAAAGTCTGTTGAACAATGATCGTTTTATCTTTTGATCCGCCTGTGGATCCTTTACTGTCCGGTTGTAATACTTTGATATTACTATTTATTCGGTTTGTAATGTGATTCATCTTTTGCTTCTGCTGTGTATTAAATTGTGTTGTTTGACTATGATGATATCAACTACGTCACGATACTCCCCACCGGGCCCACCGGTAATACGTGGAAATATCGGGGTGTGACAGGTTGGTATCAGAGCCAACGTTGAGTGAATTAAACACTAGCCTTTTGTGTTTAATCTCAATGACACAGTATGCACATTCCTCGACTTTCGAGTCTACACAAAGAACTTAGGACTAATCCAAACTTGTTTTATTTTAATTTTGTCCTTTATATTTCTTTGTTGTTCTTTTATTTGTTTTGACAGGTTCAACAAGATGCCACCTAGATTTCGTGGAAGAGGAAGAGGCAAGGGGCCACTCATCGCCCCCAATGATCACGAGGCCGGGCCTTCGCACCGGCGAACACCATCAGACACTCTGAGCAGAAGTCCTTAAGAAAACTGGAGGACCCATATAGAACCCGCGAGGCGTTCGGTCTCGCTGAGCTCCTCACCTTCTTATCTAAACTCTTTTGGGCCTCAGTCTGAGAACGAGCCCCATAACTTACACCATTCTTATATACCCCTTCAAAACCCCAACTCACCCTTCAACGATCCAACACCCTACTTCCAAAGCCGGTTCAGCCTGGCAAACCTAATTGAAGAGCCAATGGGTTATAACCCGTTGGGACCGGAGGACCATTTCTCCATGGATATGGAGGAGTATCCGGAACCCGCCGAGCCACCAACCGGAACACCTACGCACCCCATCGAGATTTCGGATGGGTCACCCTTTCTTGGATCACCTTATAGTGGTCCCGACAGCTACGAGGCGAGGTTTACCCAATTCGACTGGGTGTTTACTCCTAGTTACCACTCGTCTCCGCTTCAGCAGCAGCAGCCACAACAGGATCCCTCCGAGGATTCCCGCTTTGTAGCGGTCACCCCACCGCCACCACCACCAGTGTAGCAACAGCCTCCGAAGCCACCGAGGCGTAGGAGATCAACCGCACGGATGTCCGTGCGAGGGGGAGTCCGTATCAGCATCCCTCAACCTTCAAGTGGCAGTCATTATGTAACACCCCGAAAATATAAAACTTTATATTGAAATCATAAAGTATAAAATAAATAAAAATAAACTAACTTGGAATAAATAACCTAGTTAGTCACGAGCCTAGTCATAACAAAGAAACTTGGTTGAAAACAAGGAAAAATCTAACTTGATATTAGTAGGAGGGCCAAAGGTGTTAAGTTGAAAACTTGGTTTTTATAAAACAAAAAAAAAAAAAAAAAAATCAAAAACCCAAAACACACACTGATGTGTGTGTCTGGTCGAAATAAACACAGGGGCGACACAGGGTTCCCCCACAAACCCTAGTTCATGCAATTTTCTCCAAATTGAAAGTTCTAATCTCTTCCAAATCGATTTCCAAGCACAAATTAGTGATCTCCTCTGAAAGAGGATCATAAGGTATGTAATTTCCATGGAAAACATTCATCTAAATTTCTGAGTGAATTCATGAAATTCAGAATTGATGTTGCATGTTAGTTGTTTGGGATGAAATAGTATCTAGGGATGAACCCTAGTCAACTACTTGTTGAAATTTCGCCTATTTCTTGTGAAATTCATAATCACCATTGAAGGTGATAAGTAGGTTTTGTAGAATTATGTTGAACACTAGGATTATCTTTGTTAACTTAGTGTATTTGAGCTCTATGAAGCAAATCCAGATTTGTTGATATGAAAATTTGTCATGAACATGTGAAATGATGTTTAAATCTTGGTTAAATAGTTAGTCAAGAACTTGATTTTGAATTGTATGAAATCATGCTCATTAGGTGTTTGATATAATGCCTAAGAGAAGATAATGTAGAGAATTTGGACTAAAAATGCATATTTGATTAGTGTGGTAAATTATGCGTTATATACTATAAGAGAGTTCTAAACACCTATGGTTGAACTCTATAGGCAAGGAAATCGGAACGTCAAGCGGACAAGCTAATGGCGATACGCGTTTGAAGGGAACGCTTTAAAGGTACGTAACCACGGTTTCGTTACGTTATGTTTGTTATGTGTTTTTACTAGTAGACTTGAATTTAGAATAGTGTATGAATTTGGATGTCTAGTCGAAGTGACGAAAATCACTAGATGAGTAAATGGGTTAAATGTTGGTTAGAACAAGTTTGGTATGTTGTAAAATGGTGGTTCCCATTAAACAACCAAACGGGTCAAACAATGGTTCAATTTGTAAGTGTTGAAGTGACTAAAACGTCACTCATTATGATTGAGTTATAAAAACGTAATCCATGGAATGGATGTGATACGCTAAGATTGACAAGCCCGGGGATGGGTAATTATGGTTAGATACCAATGTTGATGAATTATGCAAGTATGTAACTTGATTTGTTACATTGAGTAATTTTGATAACTAGAGCATGTTTTGTTGTGTTGTAGAATAAAGGTTGTGTTGATTGAATGAAAATGTTCGTTACTGAATAATAGGTCAAGAGTTGGTTAGACCTCGTTGGTAGTCATCATAATGGAGAAATCCGTAGATGAGCCAAACGGGTCGAATAATCAAATAATGCGTGACTAATGCTTCGTAGTATGGTTATTTGGTCTTTCGTTATTGTTAATAAATGACATATTAGAATACGAGAATTCGGCGTGTTGGTTTGTTAGTATGATGAAGTCTATAAGGGTAAATTAAACGGGTCATTAAGAGAAGGTACGAATCGAATAACGGTAGTACCTTACTTGTAGATTTTAGGCCCGAGTGACGGGTAGCGAATTACTAAACACGCAAACCGGTGATAGAGCGTGGGTGTTGAAAATGAGAAATCCGAGAATTTGGTTTGGGGTGAAATAAACAAATCAGTCAAAACAACAAAGTTACAGGAGCTACCGTAAGTTACGGTAGATTCCGTAACTTACGGTAGAGAACAAAACGTTACGGCAGATCTCTACTGCCTTACGGCAGACCAAAGTTATCCAGCGACTACCGTAACTTACGGTAGCTACCGTAAGTTACGGTAGAGCCCAGGCCTTGTTGTTAAATTTTGCATATCCTTGTTAATCGAATCCGTTTTGAGCGTAGTTTCAATTATGTAATATTTCTAAGAACTCTAATACTAATTTTTGTTAAAAATCTCCAGCTTTTAGGTATTACAAGCACATGGATGATGGTCAAGTCAACGCTCTCGAACCGAACAAAATCTTTTGAAGCTTCCGCATTAGTTTAACTACGTTTTAGAAAATGTTATATTGTAAACAATTGCTAATCATGTTTTGAATGATGGAACTAGTTAAGTAATCATCTAGAATGTGATTACTTTGGAACTTAAATTTTGTACTTCGTTTGAAGTAAGGTACTGTTTTATGTAAAATCCGGTGTATTTACATTAAATTCTTATAAAATCATGACGGGTGTTACACATTATCCGCCAGTATACGAAGACCCACAAATGGGTGGGCCTTCGAACCCTGTTTCTGAAGTGGAGTCTGCGCCAGTCGCACCGCCACCAGTGGGCTTTAACAACCCAATTCCTACGTACGCCGGTGTATCGGCGTATAACCCTTTCGAGCAGCCGGCCCATACTAACTACAACTACACCGAGGCTGACCCATACCTGGTTGCGGCAAACTACAACGCTTATCATCCAGAGGGGCCCTTTGGAGTACCATATCAGACTGGGTATCCACCCTATGGGTACCAATACCAGCCACCTCCTCAACCTCTGCAACATCAGCAGCCGCCGCAGCCACAATTGATACCACCAGAGCGACAACAGGTGGTTCTCGAAAGGTTGAGCCAGGTTGAGCGGGAGGTCCAAGAAGAGCGTAGGAACAACCGTGGATTTTTCAAGAGTTTGGCAAGCTTAATCAAGGGGAAGAGCAAGAAGGGTCATTAAATCCTTTATTTGTTTATTTGTATTCTTTATTGTTCAATCAAGTCCCTGCGTGGACATATGTTTCTGTAATCAGTCCCTGCGAGGACTTGTAGTTCTGTTTAGCCCCTGCGTGGGCATGTCTTTTCAGTTTAGCCCCTGCATGGGTAAGTTGTTTCTCTTAAGTCCCGTTTAGGGCAAACATGTACTCTTTAAATTTTGTAGTGGAATGGTTTAATTTAAAATTTCATTTTTGTCAATTATATGCATAAAAATAAATTATGAAATAAATAAAAATTATCATTTCTTTTACAAGATCTGTCATTATAATAAAATGCCAAAAATTTAAAAAAGGACAAAACCTAGCCCATGTGTCAATTTAAGACAAGGCCATGATGGTAGTTCCTTAATTAGATTCAGATTCTTGTTAACATCTCAATTTAGGATTGCTCCGCGTTAAATATTAAAAAAGAATCTTAAAGGTATAACCTAGCCTATATGTCATTTCAGACATGGCAAGATGGCAAAACCTATTTAAAAGATTCAGATCCTTGTTAACATCTGAAAACATGTTAACACTCATGGCAAAATGTGATTCGATAAAATCACATAAGTCATTCTTAATTGGGTGATTCCAATTCCCCTCTTATTTACATAATCATCCATTAGGGATGAAGTGCCTACGGGCCATAAATAATGTCCTTTGAGACTAAAGACAGTGGTAGTCTACGACTCCTTGTCAAGAAAAGGTGATGAACTTTGATTCAAGCCTTATTGCCTCGATTCTATAAAATCTTGACTTATAAATTAAACCTGTCCCTGTGACTTGGCCTTTGTGCTATTATTTAATTATAATTAGGGATTATTATTATAAAGATCCTGAATAAATATATTTAACAAATTAACTAATATGGTTATTAACACCATGGTTAATAAATCATTAGAAATGATAATACTGTTATAGACTCCTAAATAAGTCACTGTCATCATCTTATGTAGTAAGCAAGATACATGGCAGAGTCCGAGGAAGTCAACAGTTGCTCTCGAGAAAATCATGACACTACCAGAATAAATGTGACCGGTGCGGAACTGCAAGCATTAATAGATAATGCTGTAACGAAAGCCATGGATCGGCAGTTTAATGAATCTAGTGGGACTCGAAGCAGGACCCTATCCACACCGCATTCCAAACCTAAGACTCATTCTGAGGCACATAGTAAGCCACCATCTACACAGCATGAGCCAAAGAAGGATGATGATCGACACTCATCCAATCAGCACAATGTTCCATCGAAGAAGATTGTTTTTTATCAGGGCCACGTACAAGGACCTGTACTTATAAATACTTTGTCTCCTGCAAACCCAGGGATTTCACTGGGGAAAAAGGAGCTATTGACTGTATGACATGGTTGGATGAAATGGATACCGTGGTTGATATCAGCGGTTGTGCTGATAGGGATGTGGTAAAGTATGTATCCCAGTCATTCAAAGGAGAGGCACTGGCATGGTGGAAGTCTCTCATTCAAGCTGCTGGAAAGGTCCCACTGTACAATCTGACGTGGGATCAGTTTGTTGCTCTTATTAAGGAAAATTACTGCCCTTAACATGAGGTTGAGAGGATTGAGTCAGACTTCTTATCATTGGTGATGAAAAATCTAGACTGTCAAGCTTACCTCACCAGTTTCAATACCCTGTCTCGACGTTTCGTATCTGGTAACACCAGAACCCAAGCGAATAGCTCGACTCATTGGGGGTTTAGCCCCAGAGATCAAGGCCAGTATCAAGGCATCACGACCTGCTACTTTTAGGTCAGCAGCTGACCTATCCTTATCCCTTACCTTGGATGCGGTCAGGCTGAGATCGCTTAAGAACTCGGAAGAAAGTAAGAGAAAACGTGAGGATGATAACTCACAACGGTCTGAGAAGAAGCATAAGGGAAACACAGACCACAAGAAGAAGTTTGGGTCTGGCAAGGGTAGTCAGCAAACAGATGAGAAGCCAAAGTGCAAAACCTGCCAGAAACGTCACTTTGGAAAATGCAGGTTCGAATCCAAGTCTCAGTCAAAACCGTCTGCATGTGGGTTATGCAAGTCTAAGGAGCAGGAGACATTAGATTGCAAGAAAATTAAGGATGCGACGTGCTATAACTGTAATGAAAAAGGGCACATCAAGACCAATTTCCCTAAATATGCCAAAAAGCCTGAAGAGGTCAAGAAGACCAATGCGAGGGTCTTTCGAATGGATGCACGAGAAGCTGTTCAGGACGATAATGTGATAACATGTACCTTCCTTATAAATGATGTTTATGCAAGAGTGTTATTTGATTCGGGTGCGGATAAGTCATTTGTAGATGATAAGTTTTGTAAGTTGTTGAATTTACCTATTAAAACCCTAAGCGTGAAATATGAGGTAGAGTTGGCCGATGGTACCATAGAAACTGCCTCAACGGTGTTAGATGGATGCTTTATATCCATTAGGAACCACTCTTTTCCGTTATCCCTACTTCCTTTGAAATTAGCTGGTTTCGACATAGTAATAGGCATGGATTGGTTATCGCATAACCAAGCCCAGATTGTTTGTGACAAGAAACAAGTGGTGATCAAGACTCCGTATGGTGAGCCACTTACCATACAAGGAGATACTCAGTATGGGTTGCCTAAGCAAGTGTCTGTGCTTAAGGCATCGAGGTGTATGAAGAAGGGTTGTGTCATTTACATGGCACAAGTAACCATCGATGAACCAAAACCCAAGGTTGAAGACATCCCTGTCGTTTCTGAATATCCAGAAGTATTTCCTGAAGAACTACCTGGTTTACCGCCAGATAGGCAAGTGGAGTTCAGAATCAATATTATACCTGGAGCAGCACCTGTTGCAAGAGCACCTTACCGGTTAGCCCCGATTGAGATGAAAGAGTTGAGAACTCAGTTGGATGATTTGTTGGCTAAAGGATTTATTAGACCTAGTTCGTCTCCTTGGGGAGCACCAATCCTGTTTGTAAAGAAAAAAGATGGATCGATGCGTCTATGCATCGATTATCGCGAGCTTAATAAAGTCACTATCAAGAATAGATATCCATTGCCCAGGATCGACGATCTGTTCGATCAATTGCAAGGGGCAAGTTACTTCTCTAAGATCAATTTAAGGTCAGGCTACCATCAGTTGAAGGTTAGAGATGAAGATGTGTACAAGACTGCATTTAGAACTCGCTATGGTCACTACGAGCTCTTGGTGATGCCTTTCGGGCTCACTAATGCACCGGCAGCGTTCATGGACCTCATGAATCGCGTTTGCAAACCCTACTTAGACAAGTTTGTCATTGTCTTCATTGATGACATCCTTGTTTACTCAAAAAACCAAGCTGACCATGTGAAACATCTTCGATGTATTCTTAAACTACTTCAGCAAGAAAAGCTCTACACCAAGTTCTCAAAATGCGAGTTTTGGCTTTGTGAAGTCCAATTCCTTGGACATATGGTTAGTGAGCGTGGTATCCAGGTGGATCCCGCTAAGATTGAAGCCATCATGAATTGGCAAGAGCCGAAGACGCCCACAGAGATTCGCAGCTTCTTAGGCCTGGCAGGATATTACAGGCGTTTTATTGAGAACTTCTCAAGGATTGCATCACCCCTAACTACGTTGACTAGAAAGAATATTAAGTTTGATTGGGGTCCTAAGCAACAAGAATCCTTCGATATTCTTAAACAGAAGTTAAGCAATGCTCCTGTGTTGACATTGCCTGAAGGGATTGAAGAATTTGTGGTTTACTGCGACGCATCGCACACTGGCATGGGATGTGTGTTAATGCAGAAAGGTAAAGTTATTGCATACGCTTCCCGATAATTAAAAGTGCACGAGAGGAATTACACCACCCACGATTTGGAGTTGGGTGCCGTTGTGCTTGCACTAAAACTTTGGAGGCATTATTTATATGGTACCAAGTGTGTGATCTATTCTGATCACAAGAGCCTTCAACATCTGTTTAATCAGAAGGATCTGAACATGAGGCAGCGACGATGGATGGAGACACTGAATGATTATGACTGTGAGATACGATACCATCCAGGCAAGGCGAATGTAGTCGCCGATGCTTTAAGTAGGAAAGAAAGGGTGAAGCCCATAAGAATCAATGCCAAGAGCATTGAATTAAAGAATAGTTTGAATGAAAGGTTGTTAGCCGCTCAAAGAGAAGCTGTATTAGATGCTAACTACCCTGATGAAAAGTTAGGAGTAAATGCTGAGCAGTTATCTTATGGAAAGGATGAGATCCTAAGATTAAATGGACGAATATGGGTTCCAATCTACGGAGGACTACGGGATGTTATCCTCCAAGAAGCCCACAGTTCTAAGTATTCCATTCATCCTGGAAGTGATAAGATGTACCAGGATTTGAAGGCAAATTATTGGTGGATAGGCTTGAAGAAGTCTATAGCTACTTATGTAGCCAAATGTTTGACGTGCGCGCAAGTTAAAGCTGAGCACCAGAAGCCGTCAGGTCTGCTACAACAGCCTGAACTTCCCACCTGGAAGTGGGAAATGGTGACTATGGATTTTATCACCAAGTTGCCAAAGACGAAGAGAGGAAATGATACTATTTGGGTCGTAGTGGATAGACTGACTAAGTCAGCTCACTTCTTACCTATTAAGGAAACACACAGCTCAGATAAGTTAGCTCAGCTGTACATAGACGAGATTGTAGCTCTACATGGAGTACCATTATCTATCATCTCTGATAGGGATACGAGATATACATCGCATTTCTGGAAAAGCTTTCAGCAATCCCTAGGCACTCGATTGAATTTCAGCACAACATATCATCCTCAAACGGATGGTCAAAGTGAGCGAACAATTCAAACACTGGAAGATATGTTAAGAGCTTGCGTTATTGATCTAGGTGGAAGTTGGGATAATCATCTTCCATTGATTGAATTTTCGTACAATAATATTTATCATTCCAGTATTCAAGCTGCACCATTTGAAGCCCTATATGGAAGGAAGTGCAGAACGCCCGTTTGTTGGGCGAAAGTTGGAGACGTCCAACTAACAGGACCTGAGATAGTCCTGGAGACGACAGACAAGATTGTGCAGATAAGAGATCGTCTCAAAGCTGCCAGAGATAGGCAGAAAAGCTACGCAGATAAAAGGCGTAAACCTCTAAAGTTCGAGGTAGGTGATAAAGTTCTGTTTAAAGTATCACCCTGGAAAAGGGGTGATGTGATTTGGTAAGAAAGGTAAGTTAAGCCTAAGGTATATAGGACCATTCGAGATCATCGAATGCGTCGGAACAGTGGCTTATAAGTTGAACTTGCCAAAAGAGCTCGGTGGTATTCATAATGTATTCCACATCTGCAATCTGAAGAAATGCCTAGCCGATGAATCGCTAGTCATACCACATACGGATGTGCACATAGATGAGAGCTTGAAATTTGTTGAAAAACCCTTGTCGATCTAGGATCGACAGGTTAAGAAGCTTCGAAGGAAGCATGTGCCAATTGTAAAGGTCAAATGGGATGCCCAGAGAGGTCCCGAGTATACGTGGGAGGTAGAATCCACAATGAAAGAAAAGTATGCTCATCTGTTTCAGTAAATCTCGAGGTCGAGATTTCTTTTAAGGGGGTGAGGATGTAACATCTCGTAAAATCATACCCAATAAAATAAAGACACATGTCATGTAAGGCAAACGTGTTATAAACCCGGATCAAGATAAAGATGTATGGTAGGATTTAAAAGTGTCGACTTGTTAATTAACACCTCTGAGCGACCTAGTTTTGAATCCCAAGACCCTAATCTATTTTATAAACATCTGATATGCTAAAATCTGGTTATCCCTGATAATGTATAATTCAAATTTTGCAAAAGAAGGGATTCTAGGTACATTTACGACAAAATTCATTTTAAAAGCCTTCTTAGATAGGTCCAAGAAACCTCATGTGCATAGCAACACATGCAAGGACATGCAAGGCCTGTCTATATGGTCCCTCTACTGAAAAGAAGACATAAGATTCGAGGTTAGCAAAGTTGCATGGTTAAGGCCTAAGAAATTACAAAGATTTTGTCTTCTGATGAAGGCTTACGGACCGCAAAGGAGCCACCTTATGGTCCGTAAGGTGGCAGAGCTGGGCGATAAATTCTGAAGAGCGGATACGGACCGCAAAGCCAAAGGCTTACGGTCCGTAAGACCTGTAACTGGGCAAATTTTTAGACAGTTGCCTGTTATAACAAGTTACACCGCCATAGAAAGGTGGTTTTCGAATTCAGGGGCTTTGCAACTGTTTTTTGGCAGTATACGGACACATGGATGCATCTGGGATCAATCTTAGACTATTGTGGAAAGATCTTATGAGTTCAAGTTGGGTATATATAGAACTTGAAGTTCCAACACTTCTTGCTTCATTTCAAAACCCATTCTAGCATTTTTCTGGAACTCCTGGGACTTCAAGCAGACTTCCATCAACTTCTAATTCGTAATTAGGACCCTTGTAAGTGTCCTTAACCCCTCTTAATTCAGTTTTATTAGTTTAATGGCCTAAAGTCAAACCCGTCGTAATTAAGGTTTGACTTAGTGATTAATCACTAATGGTCCAGTCAATTCTCGAATTAAGAGTACCTATGAGTTGGTAATTATGTGGGTAATAAACCCTTAAAAGGGCACTCTCTGATTCCCACTCTAACTAGGTCAATTGTCGAGTCAAACTTGTTTATAAAAAGTCAACAGAAAACAAATTTTCAAATAAATGCATAATTAACAATGTAGAAGCCATGCAACCTATTTTTATCACTAATATAACATGGTTATTAATGCAAGAACATGTCTAAACATGTTCCACCCGACAATTTTCAGTTTAGGCTTGGTTCGGAACCGAAAGTCGCATAATTAGACTTTTGCTTTGACTTTCAGTTCTGACCCAATGTAGCATGATTTAGAAATGCCTTAGAGCTCTATTAGGACCAGGTTATAAATTAGTGTAACCCTCTGAGGTTATACAACCTGGTTCATTAGTTATTCGATTCATGTGCATGTTTCCGTTATATGCCTAAATGTTGACCATAACGCCCTTTTGACCTTAAAACAAGAATTTTGAAAATGTGAGAGGACAATAATCTTTATTACTGATTTATAAACATGTCCCAAAATTTTCACATCGGTTTGAGGTCTAGATTAAGAGTTATGCTCAATAGCGTAATTAGAAAGCTTTTTATTAATTAAACGGCGTAATTAGCATAAAGCCTATCTAAACCCAATTTTTGAAAACAAACTTTTTATCTACTGATGTAAAATAATATTTTGGGATTTTTGAAGATTTTTATTTATTTTTAGGCTGAGCATAACATAGGGTTATAGCTTTAATTCGGTAATTGTCAGTTTTGCCCTTTTGGCCTATAAAATGAGTTTTACATAACATTTTGACACCAAACCTTTTGCTACTGATTTTATATGATAAATAAAACATTTTAAACTTTCTGAAATGATAAAAATATCAGTTTTTCTTATAAAACCCGGAAATCACTTAAAATCACCTTTTTATGCGTTTTTAACGCATAGTATAAGTTAAAACTGTTTTTAACATATAAGGTTTGATACCTACTGATGTTTTAAGTAAATTTTCATAATTAAATAGTAGGTAGAAGTTTTAAACTCAGAATTCTAATTTTGACCTTTAAAGCTTATGTGAAATTATCAAAATGCCCCTTCGGTGCATAGTTTGGTCATAATTAATAAATTTCACATATATGCAATACCCTACTAATATAACCTATTAAATTAGATATTTTTGCTGATTATATCAGACCGGAAACTCAGATTTATATTTAAACTCTTTTTAAAGCTTTTAAATGACTAAAATACCCCTACGGGGCATAGTTTGAGCTTAAATTCATTTTGGGCATAATGGAATGTATCCTACTGATATCTCAACATATTTAAGATATATTAACTTAGGAAACCTGTTCATGAATCATTTGGTTACCCGTAACGCATTATTCGCCTTCGGTGTGGTTTATGTAACTAGTTTGCATAAATTAGCCGAAACGGGTCAAACCTTATCATTATTGTCTCAAAATCCAGAGTGTGTTTAGTTTACCCATATTATACAAGTATACAAACTTGTCGGGTCTAAACCACATTCTAATCCGGTCTTCGCTTAATCGTGCGTATTGAACCGTATACCTTTTTTAAACTAACCGGTCTAAGTTTAGGCTTAATTAAGACCCGTTAGGAATCTAATAGGTTATTAAAAACCTTCGTTCTAGATTAGGAGCCCAGTAAAAGCTATCTGCACTTGCTGATTGAATACGGCAGAGATAAATTTGAATATTTGCTCAGGTAAATACTTTTAACTTATTTTCCCTATACGGGCTTGGCATACGGTATTATAATAATACCGCTTGGTCGGGTGTGTAGTTGTTTAAATCGGATTGTGATTAATATATTTACATAACCCGTTTTAATCTGTTTTATTTGGTACATGGACCTTGGGAGGGGGGTTAATGACCATGTCCCGGATATCCTTGGCATCATTCATTGAAATAGCCACGACCTAAGCACGGGGTGTAGGCATACACCTGACAGTTGCATATGTAAAAACTAGTAACCCACTTTAAGGAATTAACCTTGTGGGCATTATACATGTGGCGTGTCAGTTAATCTTGTCCGGCTCTTCTAACCGGCCCTGACGGACTACAAATAAGGAAAACTGTATACAAGATTATTTTTAAATAATTGTCCCAAGTTATAAAAGATATTTTGTGCCGTGTGCATTCAAACTAATTTTCTTAAACTCTTTTCAAAATGAGTCAGTTAATTGTATTTACCAGTGTAAACTGACGTATTTTCCAAAAAGGCTAAGTGCAGGTACTAGACGAAATCGGCTGGCCACTCCTGGCATCATTAATCAAGTCTTGCAAGCTTTAGATGTTAAAGTCTATTGAACAATGATCTTTTTATCTTTTGATCCGCCTGTGGATCCTTTACTGTCCGGTTGTAATACTTTGATATTACTATTTATTCGGTTTGTATTGTGATTCATCTTTTGCTTCCGCTGTGTATTAAATTGTGTTGTTTGACTATGATGATATCAACTACGTCACGATACTCCCCATCGGTAATACGTGGAAATATCGGGGTGTGACAATTGTTGAAGGTCTCTCCTTGGAAAGGAGTAGTAAGATTCATCAAACGGGGAAAGCTAAGTCCCAGGTATGTTGGACCTTTTGAGATTATTAGAAGAATAGGACCTGTAGCTTATCAGCTACAACTGCTAGAGGAAATAGCAGGGATACATGATGTGTTTCATGTATCTAATCTCAAGAAGTGCTTAGCCGACGAATCACTGGTAGTAC
This sequence comes from Helianthus tuberosus, assembly GCA_030545235.1. Taxonomy (NCBI): domain Eukaryota; kingdom Viridiplantae; phylum Streptophyta; class Magnoliopsida; order Asterales; family Asteraceae; genus Helianthus; species Helianthus tuberosus. The sequence continues at coordinate 15,510,590 of CM060354.1, read as the reverse complement.
CTCTAAAGGATATAGAGGTAAATGAACAACTCAAGTTTGTAGAAAGGCCTCTACAAATTGAAGACAGGAAAGTCAAGAACCTCAAGCACAAGAGACTAGTTCTGGTCAAAGTGAAATGGGAGTCCAAAAGAGGACCTGAGTACACATGAGAGCTGGAATCTGAAATGCAAAGGAAATATCCGCACTTGTTCCAGTAGATCTCGAGGACGAGCTCTAAAACAAGGTGGGGAGGATGTAACAATCTTCACTAAACTGACACCCTTGAATATTTTTCTGACACCCCAGTATATTTTAAAATATCCCAATATGTCCCAAAATACACCCCATACGTGAAAACGGGCCCCGAATACCCTAAATAGTATTAAAAATAATTAAAAATATGATTTTTTAAGTTTAGGCGGGCCGCGTAAGGTACCCCATAACCCTTACGCGGGCCGCGAGAGGTTCAAAAGGTGGCGTATCCCGGTGCGACCACGTGGCCCAACACATGTCGAGTCTAGTCGCTGATCCGGATGGGCTATACGTTGACCTGGGGTCAACGCGGGCCGCGTAGGCCCTGTGCTTGTGTTACGCGGGCCGCGAGAGGACCAGATTCAGCAACTATATAAGAAGGCCATCAGGTTTCAATCAGAATTCGTTCAAAATCGATTTCTTTCTCTAGTAGGCTTTATAAGCGGGTATTATACCCCCCTAAATAGCGAAGTTCTGCTCCGTTGTAAGTATTATAACCCCTGGATACATATTAGATAAGCTGCCCGATTGATCTAGGGTTCCGTAACGGCTGTCGTGGTTCTGCCCGACGTAGTCGTTGGAATGCCGTCTCGGGGAGGGTATTGCTAATGTTAAAATGGGTTATTATACTAACGCGTGTGCATTTGTGTAAATTATAGATAATTCTCAGGAAACCCTTATGGAAAATCTAAGACAGCAATGTGAGTTGATCCGCTTTTTGTTAACTGTTTTTACAAAACCTCATTTAATTAATTATATATTAAACAGTGATTGGGTATTTGTAAGAATACAATTATCATGAGTATGTTGGGGTTTTGTATACAAAATTTGTTACCACCTGGTCAAGGAGTAACATTTCCACAAGTCGGGTTTGACAGTACCATGGATGTTAATTGTTATGTCTTGGAAACAAATGTAATTGCGAGATCGCCCTCAATGCTGTTCACTGTGAAATGGTTTTTATTAAACTTGATTAAACTGGGATTCACTCACCAGTATTTCCCACTGACAAATGTTTTTAAAACACGTTTCAGGTAACAACTTGTGAAAGCCAAATAAAAGCCAGTTGGACAGCATTGAAGGCTTGGAAAAGTGGCAATAAAGTTACCTAAAATAAAATAGATGTTTTTATTAAATAAAATAGGATTTATTCCTATGGAAAAAGTGTGTATTATGAACTTGGGTTTTATCCCATATGTTTAATATTATGAAAATGTGGTATTTTACTCTGATCAAATATTTCCTAACTACGGTCCTGATGAAAAATTCCGCTGCCAAATTAGATAATACGCGATACCACCGCAACTAGCTCGCGGCCGCGCGTTCCCGGGGATTTGGGATCGGGGGTTGCGACAAAACATCATATACACCATTTAAAAAAAAAACCCAAACATTAGGTCTGATCGTATATAACCCACAAAAAAAGACAAAATATCATCATCATCACTAACAAAATAAACATATATAACCCACCACAAAATAACATATCATCACTAACAAGAAGCACACATGTCTCCTGCCATCAAAAATTCACTTCCGGTGGCTACCGGTTCCGTCCCACCCCACCAAAAATCAACCAAAAATCATCAAAAATAACAAATAAACTTACTCGTGTTCGATCGGCGGTGGTATGATGGCTGATTACGGTGGTATGCGGCTGTTGTTGTCGCTGATGTTCTGATTGCTGGCGTGCGTGCAGGGATGATAGAGAGCGGGAGAGAATATGTAAGGATTTTGGGCTTGTTTATTTTATTTTAGTTGGAAATATTGTTGATTTGTTGGCTTTGTTTATTGGGCTAAGACTTAGGAGTGGGCTAGTTAAAGGTATTGGGTATTTGGGTTTAGTTATTTAGGTATTAAAAGTTATATAATTTAGGTAGTGTTTTTTAAAAAAAAAATAAGAGTTTACTAAAAAAATTTTAAAATATAAATTGATAACATGTTTTACCTAAGGGGTGCGGACGAAAAAAATCCAAGGGGTGCGGACGGAAAATTTCAAGGGGTGCGGACGGGATTTTCGACGGAACTTAGCACTAAATTTTTTTTCCCGAGGGTGCGCCCGCCCACCTTGGGCTAGCTTTAAGTCCGCCCGTGCGGAACCGATAAAAATGAACACCGTCACCGGTACCGGCTCTGATGTTGTTCGAGGATATCGATTGGTTCAGATCGTCACGAAACTGGTACTGATATTCATTTATTGTCGCATACAAAGTTGTATGAATGAATAATTATCAAAACCGGATATCATTAAAATGAATAAAGGTATAGTATCGATGTTGTTCGGGTATGGTACGATATGATAGCGATACCGAGTCAGCTTATCGAAAGTAACAACAATAATATTGCGAAGTTAGTTAGAAAACTATTACCAAATATAATTAAAGAATAAAAAAATCATATTAATATTGATATACCTTCGATGTAGATCTTTATTAATAATAAAAAATAATATATATCCAATATTGATGTTTATTAAAACCTATATAAAGAAGCAACTACTTTTGGCTTTGGGTGGTTGTAACTTGAGCTTGGGGTGTGTTTCAAAAAAAAAAAAAAAGTATACGGTTTCTCCTTCATACATGTGTCCACACATCTACATTCTACCATCTTCCTCCCCACCATACAAACTTTCTTTCATAAAATATATCATCTGCCCCGTCTCTCAGTATTCTCTTTAAATCATGTAATGTTTAAGTTTTGTAGGTTTGAGAAAGTGAGGGTGAGAGAGCTGCAACCACAGCCACTTCACACGCGGAAAACCGTCGGCCGACCATGAACGCCGGAATCACCACCACCACATTTGCATCACCATCTCCTCTCGCTCTGAACTTTCGTTGTGTTCGGTGACGGTGGCGGTCCGACGCGGGGAAGATGACGTAACAACGAGGGTGTGTTTCGGATTATGTAGACACAGATCGACAGAGGGGGGTTTGGCCGGTCAATTCTGGCAGCTTTCTGAGCTATTTTCGACCGTCTATGGCCACTCCGGCACACCTTCAATGTGGTTTCATGTTTTATGCCTGATTCGATTTGGATTTTATGGGTTTTGGTGACGATGATGGTGTTTAATACCTGAGTCAATTTGGTTTTCGTGCTTGCTCACAATACTTATGGTGGTGGTTTTTGTTGTTGTGGTAGCAACAGTATTTGTTTGTACATTTGTTTAAAGGCTGTGATGATAGGTATTAAAGGTGGACATCAAAGATCCGACCCGTATCTTGGCGAGGCAATATTAGGATGGCATAGTTGATATTTTGTGATTATGCAACCGTGTATTTGCAGCCATGGGGTAACCCGCATCTTTTTTGTCAATTCATATTTGAGCCTCTTTTGATTTAATTTTGACTTATCTGCACATGGATCAGATTTCTGATTATGAAAATAGAATCTTGGACAAGTGGGTTTGTGTACGATTAAGTCCTTGATTTTTTGGTGAGTGTTAGAAACACAGCCAGGCATCTGTTGGATGTCGGTTTTCGGTTTCAAAATGATGTTTGTTTTGTGGTTTTTTAGTGATTCTTAATTTTTTGGCATGATTTTCAATTCGGTTTCTCGGTACTTAAGGCTTGAGTTTTGTTGAAAAGGTGGTTCATGTGTCGGATCTGAAACTTTCCAAATATTATTAGGTTCGAACGTTTATTTAAGAGAAATTACACGTTTTGTATGTATGTATTTATGTGTTTGTGAAAGTTTGACTTTCAATCTGGTCATTTGTGACTGATATTATTGATGTTAAGGTTACTTTGATTAATGGAGAAATTGAGATATTTGATAGATTAAAAAGTTGAAATCTATCTAGTATTACGTATTTTTCAAGTTTTTTAATTTGAATGTGTTGATTTCTTATTGTTTTTCGTTAGGTTTTGTGGGTTTGATCAAAAGATTAGCTCGAAACTCTCATCTTTATGTGCTAACTTTGTTTGACCTGTGTGGTTCAAGCGTTAACATTACAAGTTACCTGTTGGACTTTCTTAGTTGGATTTCATAGATTTCAAAATGCTCCATGTAAAAGAAGCAGTCTTCAACTAGCCTGTTTAGTCATTGAGTAGATTCTTTAAAGTCCTTTACTCAGCATTATAATTAGGAATTGCTAATTAAAAGTTAAGTCGACATTATAAATAAAGCAAAGCATATGAAGACAACACTCACTCACACGATGTACTAGCCCGCGGGACTAAATCCTAGTTATTAATAAAAATATTAATATTAATATTTTACTATTCATCTTAAGTTTCTATTGATATGTATAACTAGTGAGTTTTTTCCGCGCTTCGCGGGCCGAAATTCGGTCGTTATCTGTTCGGTTCATTACAGTACCGACACTCACTATCTTAATTGAAAGAGAAAACCTTACATCGATCGAAAACAATAAAAATGAATATTGATACCGTTACCAATGTTGTTCAGTTGATATCAGTTTGATTGGTTTGCGTTTTAGTTTATTTTTATCGATTGCGATAAAAATTTCATTGTAAACGAATATTGTGCCGTTATCGTATCAAGCCTAACCGAAACCGACTGAACAACATCTATATCGGTACATATATTTATTTTTATTGTTTTGCTTTCGATAAACAGAAACCGTATCGCTATCATACTATACCGAATAGGACAACGTCGGTACTTTCTTGTTGAGTAAAATGCACGGATAGTCCCTGTGGTTTTGCAAAATAACATCTATAGTCCCCAACTTTTGGAAATTACACCGGTGCTCCCTGTGGTTTGGCAGTTTGTTACTCGGATAGTCCCTGGACTGGATGACGGTTAGTTTTCTCCGTTAAGTGGATGTGAAATGACATATTTACCCTTCAGCATCGATCGTATCACCGTCGCAATCACCTTCAACACCGAAACTGCACACCGATCGATCACCGTCGCAATCACCTTCAACATCATCGTATCATCATCTCCATTGAATCACCGTACCACTTCGACATCGTATCATCTTCAACCTGCAAATCATCACGTTCATCATCATTATCGGACATCACCGTTTGTTCATATCGTCAGTTCTGGTAACCGTATCATCAATACATATCATCATCACCGGAATTGCACCACCGTATCGTCGAGCTCTGGTAACCATCGTCAGTTCATATCGTCATCATAAGAACATCATCGTCAATCAACTCACCATCTCCGGCCACCACACTTATCGTCGACCACCACCTTACCTGCAACTCCGTCATAGTCCTTAACTCCGATCATCTTCTCCGATGTGCAACACCGTACAACCTCAATCAACATCGTCCAATTCATCATTGAACAAACCCCATCTCAGTTCCAACGTATCATCACCATCGTCTCACTGTTCACCTTCAGTTCTTCATCTCCACGTTCAGATTATAGTTTCATATCAGTCTCAACATCATCTGCGTCACCATATCTTCTCTGTTACCTCCGATTACCTCCGGCAATCCACCATCATCATCATCATCATCGTCCATCACTGTGCATCATCGTTTCGAATCATCATCACCATTACAGAAGGTTTATCGAAGAAACACTTGAAGTGTGCAACTTGACGGAGTGGAGAAGATGAAGGGCAAATTTGTCATTTCACATCCACTTAACGGAGAAAACTAACCGTCATCCACTCCAGGGACAATCCGAGTAACAAACTGTCAAACCACAGGGAGCATCGGTGTAATTTTCAAAAGTTGGGGACTATAGGTGTTATTTTGCAAAACCACAGGGACTATCCGTGCATTTTACTCTTTCTTGTTTGATAACGGATATCGTGTAACTATCACGGTGAACTGAACCAAAACTGAATGAACAACATTGGTTCGGTACCGCTATTTACTTTTATTGTTCTTTTTATTTAGATAAACTGACACCGTATAGCTACCGTTCGAACAATACCAGTGCCGCTACCGGCTGGTGTAAAACACGTATTGATTTCGATACCTAGTGTATGTATTGTACTGCTACTGTAACGAACCATACCGATAACAATCCAATGCTCGCGAAATTTAAACAAAAAAATAAACATAGACACATATTTTGATTTTTTTTAAGTTAACGAACGCAAATCATAACTAAAAAATCATATAGAATAATAAATAAAATACTGCTAATAAAAAAAATAACTACTTAAAATTAAATTTAATAAGATAAAATATAACTAAATATTAAAAAAAATACTTATAAATTACAAATCACTGTTCATCATCATTTTAAATTCATATGTATAAAAATTTTTAATTTTTTTTTACTAGTGCTAGTGTGTGACTTCCAAGATATGATCTTTGTATTTTTAAATACCTTTAAAAATGAGGGAGGTATTTGTAGGTAACCACTACAAGAAATTTATATATTATTTAGAGTAAATTACGTTTTTGGCCCCTGTGGTTATATCACTTTTACTATAATAGCCCAAAATAAGAATTTTTAACATATCTGCCCCCATGGTCTCTATAACTAACCATTTTGGCCCCTAAGTCTAGAGATAATGGGGGCCAAAATGGTTAGTTATAGAGACCATGGGGGCTAAAATGGTTAGACTTAGGGGCCAAAATGGTTAGTTATAGAGACCATGGGGGCAAATATGTTAAAAATTCTTATTTTGGGCTAATATAGTAAAAGTGATATAACCACAGGGGCCAAAAATGTAATTTACTCTATTATTTAATTGTAAGAAGTACAAGATTAATGGCACAAAGTAGAACAAGATAATATACAGTCTTCTAAATCCAAAAAAGATGCGGACTCAGGATATTAATTTTTGTGGCCGCGGACAAGAGGTTTAACAAAATTTTCAAGAGGCGTGATCGAGATTTGGCCCTATAAAATACACTATTTTTTTTCAAGAGTTGCGTCCGTCCACCCAACCCTCTACCTAAGTTCGCCCTAGGCACAAAGACACAATGGATCATAAAATATAATAAAATGTAAAGAAATATAACACGATGCAAATGAAAAAGACACAGTGACGAAAAACACACAGTGGCAAATAAAAAGACATAATGATCTAAACAAAAATTCTTAAATCTGCAAGCTAAAAATCTAAAAGAGAAAACCTAAAATCTAAGATCGTAGAGTTTGACAAAACGGTTTTAATGCCGATAGAATGAGTTAATGCATAAGAGCTTTCGTACTTCATTTAGTGTATGAAATGTATACACTTGTTGGTCCACATTTTACTTTTGTTTGGATCCCGTTGTAACCCACAAACATACTCTCCATCTATTTAGTTGATTCACAAACAGATAGTGTTTATAACAAGTTAGGCATGATTCACATGCATGCTCCAACTTCAACTCTTCAAGATTAACTGTATTTGAATATATTGCACGGCCAACCCAGAGCAAGTGCCGGGTGGGCTACTTCTCTGAGCCCAAATCGAAACAGGGCCCGAATAAATCTATATCTATAGTATATAATAAAAGAAACCATTTTTTGGAACACTTGTCATCATATTAGGCCATGTCTTATAGATAATTGTTATTTTAGTTTAATCTTTTCTAATTAATTATAGATAATCCTCCTACTAAATATTATTTAGTTTAATTATTACTTTTATATTTATCTATTTACTTCAAATTCAAACTTAGTTATCTAATTTGATATTAGAGTAAATTACGATTTTGGCCCATGTGGTTATATCACTTTTACCCTTTTAGCTCAAAAAGGAATTTTTTTAACATCTGAGCCCTCAACGTCTTTTTTTACTAACCCTTTTAGACCCCAACGTCATTTTTTCTAACCCTTTTAGACCCTATAAGTAAATGGATGAGGTTAGTGTTTGGGGTCAAAAGGATTAGAAAAAAAGACGTTGGAGGCTCAGATGTTAAAAGATTCATTTTTTGGCTAAAAGGGTAAAAGTGATATAACCATAGAGACCAAAATCGTAATTTACTCTTGATATTAACTATATATTTGAACGTATCGTTTAGTTTGGTATCAAATAGATTTTACGAAACTTAAAATAAAATTAACTAAATAAATGGTTAAATTTATTGAGACTTCGTTACATTTACAAGTTTTAAATAAAGGGTTAAATTTATTGAGACTTCGTTAACAAATTTACTACAATGTAATAATCTATTGAGTAAATTACGTTTTTGGCCCCTGTGGTTATATCACTTTTACTATATTAGCCCAAAATAAGAATTTTTAACATATTTGCCCCCATGGTCTCTATAACTAACCATTTTGGCCCCCATGATCTCTAGACTTAGGGGCCAAAATGGTTAGTTATAGAGACCATGGGGGCAAATATGTTAAAAATTCTTATTTTAGGCTATTATAGTAAAAGTGATATAACTACAGGGGCCAAAAACGTAATTTACTCTAATCTATTTATATCAATGTAAATATATATCTATACTATACTATACTATATAATAAAACATTAAGAGTAAATTACAAGTTTAGTCCTTTATGTTTGTCTCAAATTTCAGGCGCTGTCCTTTACCTTTAAAATTGATGAGTTTTGTCCTTAACGTTTCAAAATCCTGCACGTTATGTCCTTTAAGACAAACCCAGTTAATTTTTTTTTGTTAAATCTGATCATGTGCCTTGCACATGAGGGCATTGTTGTCATTTCATCTCATCAGGGACCATTGTGTAAAAGAACTTGTCTTCAGGGACTATTGTGTAAGTATAAAAAAGATATTTACTCTAAAAATATATATATAAAAACAAAACCTGCCTTCTCTCTCTAACCCACCTCCACACCGTCACTCTCTCTCTTCTCTCCCCCTCTCTCTCACCTGCCGCCACCTCCCACACCACCACCATCCCGGCGATCTGCTCCTCCGTCTTCTCCGGCAACATCACCGTCACCTCCGTCTTCTCCGGCGATATCACCATCGCTCTGCTCCTCCGTCTTCTCCGGCGATCTGATCCTCCGTCTTCTCCGGCGACATCACCGTCTCCTCCGTCTTCTCCGGTGACATAACCGTCGCTCTGTTCCTCCGTCTTCTCCGGCGACCTCACCGTCGCTCTCTCTCTCTACACATACCGAAGGTTTCCTCAATTCAACGGTAAATCACTCTAATCTCTTTGATCTATCAAGTGTTGATCCTATCTATTCTCTCATCAAGTTTAGTGGTTGTGGATGGGGTGGTGAGTTTATAGTGGTGGTTGCTGATTTGGGTGGTTTGCAGGTTCTTGGGGTTAGGGTTCCAGTGGGGGTAGTGATTTTAATGGTGTTTGTTGCTGGTTTGGGTTGTTGCAGGTTGGGGTTAGGGTTCTAATGGGGGTGGTGATGGTGGAGACGGTGGTGGGTGAAGGAGAGAGAGAGAATCGATGGTGGTGGGTGGGTTGTGTGGGTGGTTTTGGTGTAGGTACAACTGTGGTAATGGTGGGGTTGCACTATTGAAGCGGTAGAGGTGGGTTATGCGGGATGGTGGTGGTGGTGGGAGGTGGCGGCAGGTGAGAGAGAGAAGGCAAAGGATTGGAGGGGTTTTGACAAGGGTGTTTGGTGGAGGGTGGTGATGATGTCGGTGAAGGGTGGAGGGTGGTGGTGATGGTGGCTGTAGTGACAGTGGCGATGGAGGGTGGTGGTGACGCTGACGGTGGAGGGTGGTGGAGTGGCGGTGAAGGGTTCTGGTATGTTATATATAGAAAGATATATGGTATATATATTTATACACTTATAACAATAACAATAATAATAATAAAATTATTTTGTTTTATTTTTTAATAATAGTAAGTAAACAGGGTAAAAACACTAAAATACCCCTGGGTGACTGGATTTAACAAAAAAAAATTAACTGGGTTTGCCTTAAAGGACATAACGTGCAGGATTTTGAAACGTTAAGGACAAAACTCATCAATTTTAAAGGTAAAGGACAGCGCCTGAAATTTGGGACAAACATAAAGGACAAAACTTGTAATTTACTCAAACATTAATGTGTGACACCTATCATTCATTGTAAGCATTTATTTTATGATTTTTTAAGGATATATATTTTTTATTATTTAGTATAGAAAATTACATTTATTCAACCCGTGTAATACAAATATTTTTAAAGATGTAACTTTTTTATTATTTATATTTATTCAACCTGTGTAATAAATGAGGTTTTTTAAAGATGTATTATTTTATTATTTGGTAAACAATATTACATTTATTCAACCCGTGTAATACACATGGTTTTAAAGATATACCTTTTTTATTTAGTATATAAAATTATATTTATTCAACCCGTACAATATGGTTCTTATAGATATAACTTTTTATTATTTAATGTATAAAATAATATTTATTCAACCCGTGCAATAAAGGAGGTTTTTAAAGATATATTTTTTTTATTATTTAGTATATAAAATTCATTTATTCGACCCGTGTAATACACGGGGTTATAACCTAGTTTATATATATAGGATTCGGTTCAAATGAAAACCATCACGAGTTGTGAGAACCACGAGAACTTTTTGATCCCGCGCGAGTTGGACCAATTTTTTTTTTGCACAAACGTAGATGAAAACATTATAAACATATTTGTAAAAAAAGTAAAAAAAATGTCGAGGCGTTAGTTTTGACTGATGCAAGTTTTTTTACGCGATGGTGTACAATTTTACAGTTAATAACTATTTAATTTTACAGTTAATAACTATTTTTTTCAGCGCGTAAAAAAAACTTGCATTAGTCAAAACTAACGCCTCGACAATTTTTTAACCCATCCATATATATATATATTTATCCACACACACACACTTAAAAAATCTGTATGTTTTTAAAGAAAAAAACTTAAAGGGCCCGGATTTATCAACGGAAAACATTAAAGCCCAACTGTTTTGAAGCCCAGCTGTTTCGAAACCCAATTGTTTTTGCCAATCAAATTCAGAAGCACAACTATTTTAGTGTGTAATGAAGTAATGACTTGACCCAAATCAATAAACAAACATAATGAATTAACGAATAGGGCCTGATTTTTTATCTCGCACAAAGGCCAATTTCTTTTTTTTTTTTCAATTTTCGAAGACGACCGTGATATATCACATTGTATTAGTCTATTACTTTATTAGTTGGTTCAAGTTCAATGGGCCCGAAATAGGCTTTTCGATGATTTTCTACATGGAGATCTTTTACACTTGTTCTTTTTTTTTTCATCCGTTTTCAACTCCTTCGTCCGAGCCATTTTTAAGAGTCAAACTATAAGAAAACAACATCAGACACCCATATTAACAAAAAAAAAAAAAATGGTGTGACGGAAGTTCAACTATCAATTACAAACCCCAAAAGGGTAATACTAAGTACTAACTACAAACAATTCTAATATATTAGCTTAATAATGGTTCAAGACATTAGGAAGCTACATAACGTGTCCAAAAAGCATATTTTAAACTAAGTTTGGCCAAGTAGAAGTGCTTTTAGGATGGCATCACTTCTCCCATCTGCATAAGGGAACAAATGGCCCGCACCAGCGAGCTCGTGATAGTTTATCCATGGAAGTTGTTGGGCTATATATCGTTGCAGTGTGACGGGCACATACAGATCTTCATCACCCGTCCATATATCAACAGACCCTTCGTTTTCTGGAAACGGGTTCTCAATTTTTGTTGGATCAAATTCCCATGTACCAAACCCAATATTCAAGTCACGGTGTATAGACTCGTATTCTCCTTGTTGTCTTACTTGTCCCTGCATAACACACGAAAAACAAACGATAGATCCACGTATTTCATAAACAGTAAATCCACAAATTGCATTTTTAGTACCTCAACAGCTGATCTGCCAGCTGTAAATATCGGCACGAGTTCTCTATCTTGGCAGGATAGAATATTATGGCTGTTAGTCATCCAGGTTAGAATAGGAAACAATTTTTGAGTGTTCCACCAGTAGGTCAATGACGGAAGATAGTGAGCGACCCGCAGACTCCATTGATCTTGAAGAAGCTGCTTTGAAAATGCTTGTTGAGATAAGTTTGAGGGCAATTTGGGCCACCAATAATTAACTACTGGAGCTATAAGAGCTGCTCCTGCTAGCCTGTTTTCATCACATACACATAAATATATAAATAGTCAATAAAATTAATGGATTAGTACTTTAGTAGTGTGTTAGATATGATTACAGTCCCTGAATTTTGGACAGTTTTGCGACTTTCGTCCAAAGGTTTGTTTTTCTGCATCGGGATCCAAAAGATTTGAAATCTTGCTATTTTCACCTGGCTCGTTAACTCCGTCCATTTTTCTCCGTTAAGTCAGGGGTATTTCTGTCTTTTTGCTAACTTAAAGGGCAATTTGGTCTTTTTCACTTTATGTAAAAAGACAGAATATCCGTGAAAAAGAACGAATTGCCATTTAAGTTAACAAAAAAAAAAAAAAAAAAAACGGAAATACCCCTGACTTAACGGAAAAAAATGGATGGAGTTAACGAGCCAGATGAAAATGACAAGATTTTAAAATTTTTGGATCCTAATGCGGAAAAACAAACCTTTGGACGAAAGTCGCAAAACTGACCAAACATCAGGGACGAAAATGGTACTGTAGAACGCTAACTTACACACATACCTGTGAGGAATGTACTTCAAGTAAGACCAAATCACTTGCGCGCCCATAGAAAACCCGACCACATAAAATTTGGATCCGAGTTCCAGTTGATCAGCAAGTTCTTCTGTATCCAAAGCCAAACTCTTTAACGTCCATTTAGGATCCGGATCACTCTCTCCATAACCCGGTCGATCAAATGAAACAATATATATCCCCAAATCTTCAATTAGAGCCTGCAAAAGTCAACCTAGTATTTACTATTTAGTCAACTTTAATACCAAAACTAATAAGTGATTAACAAGACACTAAAGGAAAAACCATACAGGAGACGCTGACGTGGCGATGACCGCGTAATGCTTGAAAGAGTCAAAGCCATGGACAAAAATTATTTTGTACTCTGCTGATTCTTTTGGGACACCAAATTCTTTATAGGATAAATATCTTCCGTCACGAAGCTTGATTCTTGGTGTTGTGATGGGAAGCCCGTCTGGAGGCCCGACTTTCTTTGGGGCGGGTGGACAGGCTGCTTGATAAGCCCATGCTAAAAGCCCAGTGAAGAACACCAGTAGAAATTTCAAGAAAAACCCTGAAATGTTTGAAAACAAAATCATAATGTGTGACAATAGAGAGTATTTGGATGTGAGTGCAGAGGGTCGTGCACCACAATTTCTCGAAGCCAAAGAACCAAAGTTTTATTTTCGGTAGAATTGGATTTGCTATTCAAAAGAGGGTTGCGGCGCAGCGCCCGTTTACCTGCCATCCTTTTGTAAATTTTCAATCATTAATGAAATTTGGAAGATATCCATTATATAAAAAAAACACCGAAACTAAATACTCATAAACACTTATAACTAAGAGTAAATTACATAAATTGTCATTTATTTATATACTAAATTGCACTCTTTGTCCTTTGTCTTTAAAAATTATGTAAAATGTCTTATTTTGTATATTTTGCACACTCTTTGTCCTTTAAGGTAACTAATGTTAACTTTCAGTTAACTTTAAAGTAAAAAGACCATTTTGTCCAAATGACATAATCTAAAGTTTATTTATAAAGGACATAACTTGTAATTTACTTAAATTCTATTATTTTATTTGTTTTCTTTTTATTATATTAAATTTATCACTATTGTTTTATTGATTACTTTAAAAAAAATGTAATTCATTAATTAACATAGTTTTATAAAAATATATGTTTTTATAATTTAATTATTTTTATTTGTTTGATTAAATTGTTTACTTTTATATTTTACAAAAAATATAAATTTTTATACTATGTTTTACATAAACCCTTGGTGTAACCGAGTTATTTTTTATCACTTTTACAATTATTATATGTTATACAAACGAAATTTACACCAAAATATGGAGAAAATAAGCACATCGGTCGCGCGTTACGACATGTTAGTTTAAACTATGATTTTCTATAAAAAAATGAAATTTTGTAATATCATTTTTAAAACAACTTAGTTATTTTAGACATGTTATAAAATGTCTGACGTACGCTCATCTCAAAATACAACATTGCGGCAAGTTTTTTTATCTATGTTCAAACCGACTCGTCGTAACACACAACCGGCGTGCTTATTTTTCTCCATATTTTGTTGTAAATTTCGATTAAATAACATATAATAATTATAAAAGTGATAAATAATAACTCGATAACACCAACATTTCATATAAAAACATATATATTTTATAAAAAAATTGTTAATTTATAAATTAAGAAAATTGTAAGGAAATCGATAAAACACTAGTGATAATATTAATAAAATAAATAGAAAGAAAACAAAGAAATAAATAAAATAAAATAAAAGAACTTAAATAAACTACAGGTTATGTCTTTTATAATTAAAATGCAGATTATGTCCTTGGGTAAAATGGTCTTTTTACCTTAAAGTTAACTGAAAAGTTAACATTAGTCTAAAACTAAAAATTTTAACTTAAATTAACTGAAAACTTACAACTAATATTTTTTAATTTACAAAACATGAACTCACAATAATAAAACAAAAAATTGGGCATGAACTCGCAATAATAAATGTGCATTAGAACACTTGCTGGTAGTGGAACACACTAGGACTTTTAACAGTCAAATTGGGCATTCTTATATTATTTAAGATTTTTAAGATGATGCTATCATACATGAATCCAAAAAGCTAAATATTTTAACACTTTTAGTAAAGAAACCTTTGACCAAATAAATCATATATCAAATCCAAATTTTGTTAATTTTAGTGATCAACAAGTAAGTTTGTTAATAAGTATGATTCATATATTATTGTAAGGTTTAAGATGGTTAATTTAACAAGTTTAGGAAAAACAAACCTTTGGACGAAAGTCGCAAAACTGACCAAACATCAGGGATGAAAATGGTACTGTAGAACGCTAACTTACACACATACCTGTGAGGAATGTACTTCAAGTAAGACCAAATCACTTGCCCGCCCATAGAAAACCCGACCACATAAAATTTGGATCCGAGTTCCAGTTGAACGGCAAGTTCTTCTGTATCTAACGCCAAACTCTTTAACGTCCGTTTAGGATCCGGATCACTCTCTCCATAACCCGGTCGATCAAATGAAACAATAAAAATCCCTAAATCCTCAAGCATGTAAAAGTCAACCTAGTATTTACTATTTAGTCAACCTTAATACCAAAACTAATAAGTGATTAACAAGACACTGAAGGAAAAACCATACAGGAGACGCTGACGTGGCGATGACTGTGTAATGCTTGAAAGAGTCAAAGCCATGGACAAAATTTTTTTTGTACTCTGCTGTTTCTTTTGGGACACCAAATTCTTTATAGGATAAATATCTTCCGTCACGAAGCTTGATTCTTGGTGGTGTGATGGGAAGCCCGTCTGGAGGCCCGACTTTCTTCGGGGCGGGTGGACAGGCTGCTTGATAAGCCCATGCTAAAGCGCGGTAAAGAACACAAGTAGAAATTTCAAGAAAAACCCTGAAATGTTTGAAAACAAAATCATAATGTGTGACAATAGAGAGTATTTGGATGTGAGTGCAGAGGGTCGTGCCCAGCAATTTCTCGACGCCAAAGAACCAACGTTTTATTTAGCTTAAAGGAAAGAGTAAAGAGTGTACAAAATTAACAAAATAAAGGACATGTTGCCTGATTTTTAAAGACAAAGGACAAAGTGTAATTTAGTATATAAATAAATTACAATTTGTGTAATTTAGTCTAAAACTAAAAATTTTAACTTAAATTAACTGAAAACTTACAACTAATATTTTTTAATTTACAAAACATGAACTCACAATAATAAAACAAAAAATTGGGCATGAACTGGCAATAATAAATGTGCATTAGAACACTTGCTGGTAGTGGAACACACTTGGACTTTTAACAGTCAAATTGGGCATTCTTAGACTGAAGGGAGTGGGGCGTCCTCAAAAGAGGGCGTCTTGCGACATGTGGCGTTTGGGGGCGATTTGGGGCGTCTTCAAAAAAGGGGGCGTGGTGTTCATGGCAACTCAAGATGCCCCTCCAAGACTTATGATTGGTTGTTTGAAAAAGGAAAGTTTTTTGATTGGTGGATGAAAAAGAAAAGCTTATGGGGGTGGCGATCTGTGGGAGACGGGGAGATGAAGTTGCTATGGAAGTTGGGCAAGGGGCGCGGTGTTTGGGGCGACTTAGGGCGACTTGGGAGGGGGAGTCGCCCCACTCCCCTCAGTCTTATATTATTTAAGATTTAAGATGATGCTATCATAAATGAATCCAAAAAGCTAAATATTTTAACACCTTTAATAAAGATTTAAGATGATGCTATCATAAATGAATCCAAAAAGCTAAATATTTTAACACTTTTAAGGCTGGAGGGTGTGGGATGGAGCCCCTAGGGGCTTTATCAAGACACGTAAGCGCCACGTAGGATCCACGTCAGCCATAACGCCCCCTTTAATTTGCACGGTGTGGGATGGAGCCCCCTATTAATCAAAATTAAAAAAAAAAAAAAAAAAAACATTTGATTGGTGGATAGCAAGTGGGCCCCACCTGATACCCCCCTTCTTGCCGTTATCATGTTCGCGAGCCATATATGGCGCCCCGCCTTAATTCCGGCGGTGTGGGTCGATGGCGCCGGCGGCGCTATAGGAGCTGAGGTGGCGGTGGTGGCGCCTCCCACACCCTCCGGCCTAATAAAGAAACCTTTGACCAAATAAATCATATATCAAATCCAAATTTTGTTAATTTCAGTGATCAACAAGTAAGTTTGTTAATAATTATTATTCATATACTATTTTAAGGTTTAAGATGGTAAACTTAATTGATCAACAAGTTTAGAAATAGTTTTTGAGGGTGTGCCGGTGTGAATAATAGTTACCTTTAAAAAAAAACAAGTTTAGAAATTAGTGCATACCTGAGGAGAAAGTAGATGAAGAATTGGATTTGGATTGTCTGGTGTGAGACCTAGCTGATGATGCTGAAATCTTTCTCTTTACTTCACCAGCCATTGTTATTGTTGTTGTTTCTATACCCCAAGAAGATAAGGAAGGGGTTTGAGGTTTGTTTCAGCTGGTAGCTGGTAGAGTGTTTTGGTGTCAAAATAATGGCAAAAAATACCATCCACGTATTTGAAATACATTCATAGAATATAGTTTGAGTAAATTTTCATCACAAAGATTTGACTAAAATTGTCACTTTAGTTTAAATAATTTTTTTTTGTCATTTTAGTCCAAATAGTTTTGTTTTCTGCCATTTTAGTCCCTGAATTTTATCATTTTTTGCCATTTTCATCAAATCCACTAACTCCATTAAAAAATTTTAGTTAACTTAGGTGAATTTTGGTCAAACCACATTTTTTTTTTTTTTTTACAGGTTCGATGGTATGAGGATAGTGTTGTGCCAGTTTACAGTGAAGATGATGGCGGTAGTTGTTGGTTTTACGATGATGGCGGTGATGTTGGTTGATGAGCGGAAAAGTGGACGGTGGTGGTGGAAATGGTGGGTGGTGATGGTGGTGGGGTGGGTGGGTTGGTGGTGACGGTGCAGGCAGGTGGTGGCGATGATAGAAGGTTGTGATGGGGTGGGTGGTGGGAGATGGTGGTGGTGGTCGATGAAAATAACAAAAAATGACAAAAATCAGGGACTAAGATGACATAGAGCAAAACTATTTGGACTAAAATGGCAAACAAAATATTTAGACTAAAGTGACAATTTTAGTTAAACATTAGCTACTAAAATGGCATACTCATATAGTTATTATTGTTTTTTTTGGGTATTTTGTTTTTTTAGTGATTAAGAGTTTTCCTATCGAGTAAATTCTTATTTTAGTCCATAACGTTTGATACAAATATTATTTCAGTCTAAAAAAACTTTTTTAATTTTTTTTTATTTTGTCTTTGTAATCCAAAAAATTGATTTTCTTATCACTTACAGACCTTGACTGCAACGTGACGGGCTTCCATCTAGTATGATTATAAATTTATGATGCTAATTGAATTAGTTTAAAAATATCTCGTGGACATCAAGTAGGTTAAATTATTTGTGATTTTTTTGTAAGTATAATAACTTTGACATGTAATGTGTTGTCACCATTATTTAATCATATTGATTCTAAATTTCCAATGCTGAAACAATGAAGAGTAAATTTACGTTTTACTCCATGTGGTTTGGTCGTTTTAATGGATTTTGTCTCAATCCTTTAAAAATAGTCATTTTACTCCAATAGTTTACCATATTTTTTTTTTCATTTTACTTCCCGACTCTTAACTCAATTAAATCATTCAACCAAGGGTAAGTATATTTCAGTAATTTTATATAGAAGTAACTAGGTTAGAACCCTGTGTATTACACGGGTTGAATAAATGTAATTTTATATATTAAATAATAAAAAAGTTATATCTTTATGAACCCCGTATAATGTACTGGTTAAATAAATGTAATTTTATATATCAAATAATAAAAAAATTATATCTTTAAAAACCATGTGTATTACACATATTAAATAAATGTAATTTTGTATGCTAAATACTAAAAACGTTGTATCTTTAAAAAACCTGTGTATAATCGGATTGAATAAATCTACCAAATAATAAAAAAAATACATCCTTAAAAACCCCGTATATTACACGTGTTGAATAGAGCTAAAAAAGTGTTATATCTTTAAAAACAATGTGTATTACACAGATTAAATAAATGTAATTTTGTATATTAAATTCTAAAAACGTCGTATCTTTAAAAACCCGTGTATAGTCGGGTTGAAAAATCTAACAAATAATAAAAAAAATTATATCCTTACAAAACCCGGTGTATTACACGTGTTGAATAAATCTAAGTTTACATAGCAAATGATAAAAAGTTATATCTTTAAAAACTTCGTATATTACACGGGTTATATAAATGTAACTTTGAATAGTAAATAATAAAAAATTATTTTTAAAAACACCGCGTTCTACACGAGTTGAATAAATTTAATTTTGTATACCAAATAATAAAGAAAGTTATATTTTTAATAAATTAGGATAAAATTTAATATTAATTTATTATTTATATATTTAATATAAGATAAGTAGGAAAGACATGTATTTGTTTTAAAAATATATTAAATTAACAATTTAGATTTGAGTATAATATTTTATTAAAGTATGATAAGATTTAATATTAATTTAGATAAATATAGATTTAAGGATACCCTCAATGAATGACACGTGTCCAAAAGTTGGTTTCTTTTATTACAGTAGATAGATTAATTAGAGTTAAATGCCATTTTAGTCTATGTGGTTTGTGTCATTTTGCCAGTTTAGTCCAAAGGTTTCATTTTTAACATCTCGATCCAAAAAGGTTTCATTGTTGCCATTTTGGTCCAACTGACTTAACTCTATCCATGCTCCTCAGTTAGTCAAGGGGTATTTTTGTCATTTCCCAAACTATTTTAATTAAACTTTTATTTCATTAATATCTCTATATACCTATATAGATATACAATCTGATTTTCCCCTAGATATATTATACACACACCTGTATTACATTCACCCTCCATCTTCACCATAGCCACTGCCACCACCACTAACACCATCAACACCACTGCCACCACCACCACCACCACCACCACAGCCTTACCACCACCACTACCACCATCACCACCACCGCCTCACCACCACAACCATCACCACTACTGCCTCAGCACCACTTCACCACCATCCGGCGCCACTGCGGGAACTCCACGAGAATCAGATCCAACGCCGGCCAGATCCTCACCGACAGAACCAGACCAGATCCCGACTGATCCTCATCGACAGAACCAGACCAGATCCTCTCTTTCTGCACTACCGATACCCGACCAGATCCTAATCCGACAGAACCAAATCCACCGCCGGCCACTGTGGGAACTCCCCAAGAATCGTGGGCGTTACAGGTTTCCTGTCGCCGGAGAATGAAAAACCAGATCCTTCACTGCCGTCGTTGCATATTTAACCCGTCTCTATCTCTAAACCCCAATCACCACCGTAACAGATCTGAACCATTGCTTGATGCTGAGTTGTTTTTTTTTGTAGGTTTTATTATTTCAATTATCGTTTTATTACTTTGTTCTGAACCTGATATGTAAGCTATGAGATTATTCTTGTTTGTCATATACTTACATCCGTTTGTTATTGTGATTTATGAACTGCTTTTAAGATATGTGCATAAAAAGTTCAGTCGACAATTAAAACCAAACTACAGCCACCTGCATTATTGCTTTTGAGATATGTGCATTATTGCTTTTGCGACCAAAAATTATTATCCCGTTGGTTTAATCGGGTCAGAGATAGTCATATCGGTCGGGATCGATAAACGGGTCGGCATCAACTTGGGTCGATCGGATCCGGATGCGCATGTTTGTGGTTGTAGATGTTGCAGGTGTAGATAGAGGTGTGTTGGTGTGGGGTAGGGCATGATTATTTATATATTTCATTAAATGACTAAAATGCCCTTGACAGAGTTAACACATATGGATGGAGTTAAGTTAGTTGGACCATAATGGCAACGATGAAACATTTTTGGATCCAGATGTTAAAAATGAAACCTTTGGACTATACTGGAAAAAATGGCCCAAACCACAGGGACTAAAATGGCATTTAACTCAATTAATTATATATTATTAATTCTTCCCTTCTTCCATTCTCCCACAAATCACAGGGAGCAAAACCATTAAAACGACCCTCACCCCCTTCTTCCCTTCTCCTCATAACTCTTCTCCATCCTTTGTCTGCATTCTTGAACAACAATCAACTTCCACCACCATCATAACAAATCCATCCCACCATTGCCAGAAAAACGCCCAACCATAACAACTCCACCACGCTGCCACCACCTCACCCCGACATCACCCGAAAACTCACCACCGTAACACCTCCACCCCGCTGCCACCACTTGCAAATATCCTGTGACACCTGTCAAAAATCCAGGTATCCATACAATTAATTAATCTTAATTAATGCTTAATGACTGTGCTGAAATTACAATTAACTGCATTTTGATTACTGCTATACACAAACATGTGCATCATACATTGTTAAATGTCATACCAATATTGCATGAAAGCTATATTGCCTCAAATGATGCATTAAATACAGTTAGCACAGTTATCTGATAAATCAGGAATATGCTGACGGAGTTCAGCACATAGACAGACAGTGTTTTGAGACACAGTATGGAGGGAGACTAAGTACTACACTAGTATAGAGTGTAGAGAAGTAAGGATCATAAAACTGCTTTTCTAGGTGATAGTTTAAGTGCCAGAAAGTGCCTAAAACTCACCCAAAGTGCTGAATTCAGCAAAAATCGGCATTTAAACACATTAATATTATGCAGAAACATGGTTAAATGGTCCTGAATGCTTTCCTAAGTGTCGGGAATTAAAAGTGTCACAAAAGGGTACATAAAGACCACTAAACGGTATAGTTTAGCACTTTAACGAACCAGTATCTAACCGAACAACCGGACACTGCCCGAAACATTAAAATTACACTAGAAGCACTGTTTTTATGTTTCCAAGCTATTTATGGTCCCCGAACATCACAACACCCCATACAAAATATCTAGTAACTAACACATATAACCAACACTTGGATTTGAACTATATGGTAACTTAATGGTTGAAATCTATGCTAAGACCCCCCCCCCCCACCTATCTCACGGCCCACACATGGCCTATTTGATAGATTTTATTTCATTTGTTTATTGGATTATGTTGGTACTTCACTAAACACTAAAACCATTGGAAATTATCTTGAGTTTGGATATAAGTAAGACCTATTAGAACATAACATTTCATAACTCAACACAACACAACACAACACACCTTCATCTTTCTCCTCTCCCTCTCTTTGGCTCTCGGCCGAGACCACAACCACACACCACCACCTTCATTCCTTTAATCTCATACAATGCACACACATACAAAGGTGCTAGAAGCAACATAAAGAAGCTTGGAGCTTGTGGATCTTGAAGGACCTTCTCTATTTGCTTTTATCCACTCACTTTCTACTCTTGAATCATCTCTAGCCTTGTGCTAGTGGTAAGATCCTTAAACACTCTATTTTACATCCATTTTGAGTGGTTAAAGAAGTATCATAATCAAAACTTCAAGAACACTAAAGAACATAAGCATGCAACTTGAACATAAGCTTGATTTATGAAGTAATCTTGATGAAACTAAGTTGATTATGGTATGAATGCTTGTTGATCATTGATTGTTTGTAAAGATGATGTTGATCATCATAACATCTTGCTAGATCATGATTAGAAACATAGTTTAGCAAGATGAGAAAATAAGAAGGTTGTAGGATGAAAGATCATCCACACTTGAATCATGAACTTGAAAGGGATTCTTTGGTTTCTTGAAAAATAATAACCAAAGTGAGTTAATAATCATATAGATCTAAGATTTATGAATGGTTTTTCAAAAGAACCAATCTTAAAATATGAGTTTTAGTGGATCTTGGTTCTTACATAAACAAACACTATTTTTAATGGTTAAACAATTGTAGAAACACTTGTGTAACAAGAAGATTACATAAAGAAGCATTTTTAGAAAATGTGTTTTGAAGTTGTAAACATCCAAATTCTTTAAAAATTGAGTTTTTAAAGAAGTAAACACATTTTGAAGAGTAACTAAACTCACTAAACACACTACCAAGTTACTACAAATTTTCATAAACTTTCAAGTTCATGAAGCAGTAGATTAAGCATGATTTTGGCAAGATTGGTAAGTGAATGTTGTTTGTTGATGATTGTAAATTGATTGTGATGATTTTACAAAAGAAAATGATATGCTTGAAAGCATGGAAACCTCCATTTTTAGGGGAAACTATGGCAAAATTTTCTAAAAATATAAACACTTAGAGAAATATTTTCAAACAAATATTTACAAGTGTATTTTAAACATGAATTTTCCATATAAACTTTGCCATAATTTTTGTTACAAAAATACAAATTTTGGAGGTTGGTTTTTATAAATAAATATATATTTAGAACATATATATATATATATATATATAATGAAGACACACCTGTGTGATTATTTGTATACTTTGTGTAATAATTATATTATTTTAGGACTTAAAATAATATAACACATCAAAACACCAAGAATTAACATCCAAAATATTACCAAAAATCTCAAGGAATAAGCATACAAGTTACACACAAAATATTGGTGAAACCGAACAAGAAATGTAACTTACAAAATATTCCAGAAAATATGTTCACAAAATATATTTTGGTAAATAATTTTTTGGACACAAGGAAATGAAAATATGATTTTTTCAATTATTACAAAGTTATATCATATTTTTTACAAGGAGAAAATATATTATTTTTGGGAAGTAAAAATATATTTTCTTGGAATTATTAGAAGATATATTATTTTGGGGAAAGATATATATATTTTCTTGAGTAAACTTGAAATACATTATTTTGGATGAAAATAAGTTTATAAATATTTTCTAAGTTAGACTTGAAAATATATTATTTTGGAACTACAAATATTTTTGCCAAAAGAAAAATTATGAATAATTTTTCTAAGTAGTATTCCTTAAAATATATATTTTGGAAATATATATTGGATATTTATTAAAGATAATATTCCAGAAAGATTAATAATTAATTAAGTATGAGGATACTTAATAAATACATTAAGAATACGTATTCTCGTACGTATAAATACACACCGGAATAAGAGCCCAAAATATGGCAAAATACACATGTATAAGATACCCCCATCCTTGGGAAGGAAATACAAATATAACTACTTGAGGAGTATTATTACAAAATATTGTTTAACAATTATTCGAAAATTTATAAATATAATTTAAGTTAAAATATTAATTATTTTGACAACAACTATATAACTTGGAATAATATCAGAAGCGTAAAAGAAACGTAACTCAGAAAGGTTAACATTAAGTCAAGGCACGGCCCGTTAGTCTAATAGACATTAGTACATTGTAGGTAGTCGTGTTCACCGGAGAAGTACGAGCTACGATTGTTGAAGACGCAAGACTGTGAGTTTCGTGTTCCCCCTTTTCTTTAACTGTTTTCAGTTTTATAACTTCGGGGGTGAAATACATGTTACAACTGTTTACATACATTATTATTTGGTATGGTTAGATAAGGAAGGGTACACTGAGATCATGTGAGTGGTGGGCATAATGCTTAAGGCCATCAATCCTAGTTGTAGGACCGAGGGACATGAGTGATAGATCTATTTGGGTGTAGCGAGCTCTGCCCATGTTGGACCAGGGTTTGGCCCATGGGTAGACTATGTCTTACAGCCGGAAGCTCGGTGCAAAATCTGCTAGGTTTGAGCTCCCTGCATCACGTCACACATATCAATGGCCTTGCAACCCATTGGTGATCTGTTTTTCCTTGTTGCTTTCATACCGGGATTTATAAACTTACATACATACTTACAGTGATTTCAAAGGTATATACATACACACAAACAAATACACGAACTCGCTCAACTTTTGTTGATGTTTTCAAAATACATGTATTTCAGGGAATTAGTAAGTGGATCTGGCGGGCGTTTGGAGTTTCTTGCTGCGTTGTGAATAAAGATGTCCTCCATGGTTTTGAGGTTTGGGTTGGGTGTCTTATTACTGGACGAGACACGTCTTCCAAACCTTGGTTTTATTTAATATCTTTTGATGACTCCTTAGTGAACTCTAAAACAATTCGTATGGTTGTAATTTGAATTTGAAGTCTACGTTTTAAAACAATGTTGTGATGTCTTCAAACTTATTTAATGGATGACAAATCTATGGTTTTATCATATAGTTGTTGTTATGATTGAATGCAATGGTATTAAGAAAGTCACACCATAATCACGCTTCCGCAAAAGTCAGGGTGTGACATCTCCACCTGTTTCCTCTAATTTCACGAATTAGGGCTCGGTAACAGGAACAATTAATCAATGTCGAACAACAGGTGGAACTGGGAGGTCAGTGGCTTCGAACTGAAGAAATCTCCGGCAGAGCAACCGCCGTCAGCTCCGGCTCGGGTTCCACTCCTCCGGCGGTACTTTATCTCTATTCCGTCGATTGTTCCGCATTCGGAAGCTGTTTATAAACAGAATACTGCTAATAAGCTTCATAATTTGAAGGATAAGCTCAAGGTATAGTATTGTTAACATTATTGTTAACCACTATTTTAGTGTTTACTTATTGGTAGTTTTTAGAATTTTACTATATATATGATTTGGTACCAAAAATGATTTGGTATAGTAAATTTGGTACCGATACGATACCAGTGTGATTACAGGATTTGATACCATTTGCTCATCAATAATTTAAATATCCAATACTATACCTTGAGCTTATCTTTGGTAGATTAGGGTCCAACGGGTCATCCACAACAATTGCTCAGCCTTAGGGGGACGAGGTTTTGTCTTTGGTAGTTTAGGGTTTGCAATTCAGAAAGGGTTGGCGGCGCAGCTTGTTGCCCGTCTACCTTTTGTTTTGATGTAACTTGGCAAGTATGAATGAAATTTCATCACTTTGATAAAAAAAAGAGTTAATTTTACATGTTATAATTCATTCACTACAGAAAAAAGACAACAAAGAAAACAAAAAAAGTTGTGTATATAAAACCTCATTCAAACGAAATACAATTTACTTACCACGTGTATGAAAAGCAATCTAAACGGTGCAATTACTTGCGTTGCTACGTGGCATGAGCTCAAAGGTGATGTTAGGGATGAGCTCGGTACCGAAAACCCCCAAAAGTGGGTACCGGTACCGAATATACCTGATACGGCACCGGTACGATACCAACATTTGAGGGTAAAAACCGGTACCAAAAATGTCAAAAGTCGGTACCTAATCGGTACCGAATATGTACCCGGTTTGGTAAATTTGGTACCGGTACCATTTGCTTATCCCTATGTGATGTTACTATTCATTTGGTTCCGTGTTTAATATATATGTAATAGGTAATAAAATATGGATGAGTTCGGTACCAGTAATGGCACCGAAAGTACCGATCCTGAAAATCATCGAAATTAGGTACCGGCACCGAAAATGCTCGGTACTATACGGTATGGTATTTGAAGGTAAAAATAAGTAAATACAGGTATGGTGCTAGACCGGTGTCAAACCAAAAGTAACGATTCTGAAAACGCCAAAATGGCGCCTTTATACTTCCTGTAAGTTTGTACTATTCACTTTTTATTCTCCGTGTTTACATTTTGATTGTTGGATGGTTAGTTGTTGGTTGTTGGAGTTAGTAACTACGGTTTAGTTGTTTGTGATTTGGGGATTTTGTAGCTAATTCGTTTATGTAATATTGAGAGTGTTGTAGAAAAGTGATCTTTAAAAAGTTTATATCTTGATTCTATAACTAGGTTAGCAAACAAACATGAGTATCTCACTAGTTGAATAAAGGGAATGTTAAAAAGTTTGTGAATTGATAAGCGTTGTAAGACTATCTCCAATGCTAAGGAGCCCCTTAGGCGCCCTTAGTTGCCTAGTCAACTACCACATCATATCTATACAAATCCTTACAAATCCTTAAAACCTCTCAATTTCATCTCCAATCATATAAATATCCTTACATATCCTTAGATTTTCCACATCATCACCTGTTTTTTCGTTAAATTCAATTACTTAAATTATTGAAATGTATATAAGTAATTCAATGATTAATTAGTTAATACAAGTAAATAGGTAATATCTAAAATAAAAAAAGTAAATTTGATAAAAATAAATAAATACACATGCAACAGATTAGTTTTTGAATTGGATTTTTTCTGAATTTGCTTTTTAACGGGATTTTTCAGAATTTGTTATTTATTTAAAATGGATTTTTTTTAATCTAAATCAAACCTAAAGGTTTAAAATGTAGTTTACTGCAATGGAAGGGGTGAATATAAACCTTTTAATATTAAAATGAAAGGTTTCTTTCTTTATTGACTTTTAATATTACATTTCATCTCCCTCACAACTTCTCAATAATTTCTCCACTAAAGCTTTCCTTGTCTTCACTGCTGAAAATATCCGGTAGTTTTCTCCATTAAAAGTCCATGTATAAACTGTAAGTAGGGCTGTAAACGAACCGAACGAACACGAACAAGGCCTTGTTCGTGTTCGTTCGTTAAGAAAATAAATCTGTTCACGAACGGTTCATGAACACTTACCGAACGAGATTTTATGTTCGTGTTCCTTCATTAAGAAAATGAGCGTGTTCGCGAACGGTTCACGAACACAAATAAATTTGGAGAACGCGACGAAGGATAAAGATAGATGGCCCAAAGAGTAGCACTCGAACTTGAATCCCTTATTGTGGAACGGAGGTCGATTGTATTCGTGGATGTAAATAATGAGAAATGAAAGGCAAATGACGCATAAACAAGGTGAAAGTGAGTTTCCTAGTTTAATTGTTAGGGAAATAAAATATATAAAAGTTTAATAACATGAAAAGTACAAATAAAATATAAGAAAGTACAAAGATCTTCAATTAAAACACAAACATACGAACATAAACGAACGCAAATCAACGAATGTTCACGAACACGTTCATGAACACCTTACCGAACGTTCACGAACACAATCGAACGAACGAGACATTTGTTCATGTTCGTTCATTTAATTAATCGAACGAAATTTCTTGTTCATGTTCGTTCGTTTAATTTTTGTTCATGTTCGTTCGTTTAATTTTTGTTCATGTTCGTTCGTTTATTAAACGAACGAACTTAAACGAACTTCCCGCCGAACGGTTCATGAAATGTTCGCTGAACGTTCGGTTCGTTTACAGCCCTAACTGTAAGATATCGTTGAAAAAAATAGAAAAAGAAACGAAATGGCTCAAGAACGAGACAACCCAAGCCCTTAAGTTTGGGCGCCTCACCTTCGGACATCTTCAGGCGGCCGACTCCAACACGATGTCCGACTTCGGGCGACTCCGACGTTTCTCGGATGACCTGATTTCGGATGCGTTAAAGATAGTCTAAGATCCTGCAAAAAGTTTGTATTCTGATGCTATAACTAGGTTAGAAACATGGGTGTTACGCCGGGTGAATAAAGGAAATGTTAAATAGTTGGTGTTGGAGATTTGGAATTATGAAACAGTGTTATGAGATATGTAATGATAATTATGTATAAGTAAATACTTTAATTAACTAAAATTATTAACTAGGGTTTTGTTATTTATAATTTCGTATTTTAGGTATTCTGCATTCATGACCATTTAGTTGACATGCTCTGTTTTTTTGTTTGACCTGCTGTTTGAAAAAATGTGGATCTATGGTCTCTCTTTCTTGGTTTTAAAAGCATGCATTAGGCGCGCTTAAGCGCGAGGCGCAACTAGGCTCACACCCTGGGGCTTTTTCGCTCAGCGCCTAGAGTAATTACAAGAAGCCCCAAAAAGGCGCACTTTTTTGGGATTTTTCTGGGCTTTTTTGCCTGAGGCGCGCGCCTCTTGTACCCGAGGCGTTTTTATGCATCTAACTGTTGTACCTTGGGTTTTTTGGCTTGTACATGCAGCTAAAATCATACAAAAACCTTACTTGTAGCTATATTCCGGGTAGGGAAAGCTAAAAACGTATGGGATATATAAAAAAATTATATATGTAATTAGCTTGCGCCTCGGGTACGAAAAGCTTGCCTCTTTTGCGCTTTACGCTTCGTGCCTCGATTTTAGACCTCGTCGCTTTTTTGCGCCTCTAGCTTTTTAAAACCAAGCTCTCTTTTCATGTAAGACAACAAGGTAAATATGAATCTCTCCACCGTGACCTGAACATTGGATTCGGTACATGGGAATTTGATCCAACAGAAATTGAAAACCCGTTTCCAGAAAACGAAGGGTATATGGCAGGGTGATGAGGATATTCTTGTGTCCGTGACACTGCAACTGTATATAGCCCAACAATTTCCATAGATAAACTATCACGAACTCACTGTAACACCTCACAAAATCATGTCCAATACAGTGGTGACACGTGTTATAAACCCTGATCATGTTAAAAGATAACTGGAGGGGTTAAAAGTGTCAACATGTTAATTATTACCTCTGAATGACCTTTTAACGTTCCTGAAACTTTGTAATATATTATTACACTCTCGTGAATATCTGATAAGGAATTCTTAAGCATCCAGTTCAATCTTGTGATGAATAATTCAAATATCAAGGAAAAATGGTCATGTATGTTTATACGAAAAATCTTCATTCAATGGCTTCTTCAAAGACACCAAAAACTTTATTATGCATGGCATTACTTTCAAGAACAATTCAGAACTGATCAAGTGGACATGTCTGCTGAAAGTGACCTTAGATTCGAGTTATAAAGATTGCATGGTCAAAATCTAAAAGTTCGCAAAAATTTGTCTTCTGATTAAAGGCTTACGAACCGCAAAGCATCCACCTTACGGACCGTAAGGTGGCTTAACTGGGCGATAAAATTAGAAAAGCGGTTACGGACCGTAAGGCCTAGGCTTACGGTCCGTAAGACCTGTAACTGGGCAGTAAAAATGAACAGCTGCAGGTTGTCGCCTTCTACACCCCTTTTAAGCATAATAACTTATGGAACTTTTTCATGACTCATTCGGTTACCCGTTATGCATATACGCGTTCGGTACGGTTTATGTAACTAGTTTGCATAAATTAACCGAAACGGGTCAAGCCTTATCATTTTTACTTCAAAATCCAGAATGTATTTAGTTTACCCATTTTATACAAGTCTTCATACTTGTTGGGTCTAAATCACATTCTAATCCGGTCTTCGCTTAATCTTGCGTTTTGAACCGTAAACCTTTCTTTAAAACTAACCGGTCTAAGTTATAACTTAAATAAGACCCATAAGGAATCTAATAGGTTATTAAAACCTTCGTTCCAGATTAGGAGCCCAGTAAAAGCTACTTGTACTTGCTGATTTGATATACGGCTGAGAATAAAATTATATTTTAGCTCAGGTAAATAATTTTAACCGATTTTCCGTTATACGGGCTTGGAATAAGGTATTATAATAATACCACTTGGTCGGGTATGAAATCATTTAATCGGATTGTGATTAATAAATTTACATAACCCATTTTAATCTGTTTTGTTTGATGCAATGCTTTTGGGGGGTTAATGACCGTGTCCTGGATATCCTCGGCTCATTCATTTGAAATGGCCACGGCTTAAGCATGGGGTGTAGGCATACACCTGACAGTTGCGTATGTATAAACGGTATCTCACTCGTGAGGAAACTCCTTGTGGGCCTATACTTGTGGTGTGTCTATTAATCTTGTACCGGCTCTTCTATTCCGGTCCTGAACGGACGACAAACATGTAAATCTGTTTACAAGATTATTTTTAAATAATTGTCCCAAGTTATAAAAGATTTTATGCCTTGTGCATCCAAACCAATTTTATAAATACTTGAGTTAGTTAATTGTATTTACCAGTGTAAACTGACGTATTTTTCAAAAAGATTGAGTGCAGGTACTATGCGTAATGGGCTGGAACTCCTGAGTATTAAATAAAGAGTCTTGTAAGCTATTAATACTTAAAGTCTGTTGAACAATATTTCTTTCTATTTTAGATCCGCCTGTGGATCCACTTACAACCGTTGTGTAATATTTTATTATACTTTCAACTCGGTTTGTATTATTACTTTAGACTTCCGCTGTACATTAAACTGTGATTATTTGACTATGATGATATCAACTACGTCACGATACTCCCCACCGGGCCCACCGGTAATACGTGTAAATATCGGGGTGTGACAGGTTGGTATCAGAGCCAACATTGAGTGAATTAAACACTAGCCTATTGTGTTTAATCTCAATGACACAGTTTGCACATTCCTTGACTTCCGAGTCTAGGCAAATGACTTAGGATTAATCCTAATCTTAATTGTTTTCTTTTTGGTTTGTTTCTTTGTTTGTTTTAACAGGATCAAAGACAAAATGCCGCCACGTGTTAGAGGTTGAGGTGGAAGAGGAAAGGCCCCAGTTTTGACGAGAAATGATCATGAAGCCGGGCCATCCCATCGACGAACACCATCAGCGAACCTTAGCTCTAGTCCTCACGAGGATTAGAGAACTTATTTAGAGCCTGCGAGATGCTCTGTCTCGCTCAGTTCCTCACCATCCTATCATGATTCATTCGGGCTGCATCAGAACAACGAGTCTGGCCACTCTCACCATTCCTTCATACCTTTGCAGCGATCGGGTTCGCACCGTGCCTTCCAGGACCCGACCCCTTATTTTCAAAGCCGGTTCAATCCCATGAACCAGGTGCAAGAACCAGAGGGTCCAAACCCTTTGGGACAAGTTGACCACTATCCTGAAATGCAGGACATGGAGATGGACGAAGATCCCTATTCGGAAATGCCACCATCTGGGACACCGACACATCCCATTGAGATATCCAGCGGATCATCCTTTCATGGTTTGCCTTACAGGGGCCTAGACATTTTCGCTGAAAGATGGGCTACATACAAGTGGGAGTATACTCCCCCTTACCACAACTCACCACCATACCAACAGGTCCCTTCTGATGACCCGCATTTTCAGGCGGTCACGCCACCGCCACAGCCAGAACAACAACTACCTCCAGAACCACCGAGGAAAAGAAGAACAGGTGCACGGATGTCCGTGCGTGGGGGTTTCCACTTTAGCACCCCCCAACACTCAAGCAACAGCAACTACCCGCCGTTGTACGAAGACCCGCAAATGGGTGGGCCTTCAAACCCAGTTTCTGAATTCGACTCTGCACCAGTCAAACCAGCACCACAAATGGGTTATGATAACCCAATTCCTTCATACCCGGGTGCAGCTGGGTACAACCCTTTTGAACAGCCAGCTTATTCTGCTTATAATTACAACAATGCCCCTGCCATTGACCCGTACCTCGAGGCAGCCAACTACAACGCTCTCTACCCTGGACCCTTTCCAGCTACGTACCCAACTGGGTACCCCGCATATGGGTATCAATACCCACCACCTCCTCAACCTCAGCAGCAGCAGCCGCCGCAGCCACCACAGATTCAACCACCGCATCAGGAAATCCTTTAGCCGTAGCACGAGGTGGAGCAAAAGGTAGACGAGGATCGTAGGAGCCGCCGCGGTCTACTAAAGGGTTTGGCAAGCCTTATAAAGGGGAAGAAGAAGGGTTATTAAGAATCCTTATTTATTTGTTTTGTAATTTTTTTAAAATTTTAATTAAGTCCATGTGTGGACATTTTTATTTATGTATTAGGTCCCTGCGAGGACTTGTATTTCTTGTTTTAGTCCCTATGTGGACAAGTTATTTATTTAAAAGTCCCGTTTAGGGCAGCTATGTACTTCTTTCAATTTATGGAATGTTTTATTTTAAAATTTCATTTGTCATCATATATATGAATATATTGTATGAAATAAATCAAAATATCATTCCAATTTACAATTGATCTGCTATTCAATATTTAAAGGAATCTTGAAGGTATAACCTAGCCCATATGTCATTTTAGACATGGCCCTGATGGTAAAACCTTTTTAAGATTCAAATCCTTGTTAACATCTGTAAACATGTTAGCATTCCTGGAAAATGTGATTCGATAAAATCACACTAGTCATCCTTGTATTGGATTCTTCCAATTCCTCATTCTTACCTAATGATTTAAATATCCATTAGTGATGAAGTGTCTACGGGCCATATTTATTGTCCAATAAGACAAAATACAGTTGTAGTCTACGACTCCCTGTCAAGAAAAGGTGATGAACTATGTTCAAAACTTAATGCCTCGATCTTATAAGATCATGGCTTATAATTTAAAACTGTCCTTGTGACTAAGCCGTTTGCACCACTCTAAAATCTTTAATGATTTATAACTAAGGATAAATTATAATGAAAATCCTAAATAAATATGACTAGCAAATTAACCAATATGGTTTATATTTACCATGGTTAATGAATCATAAAATATGATGATTCCATAATAACCTCTGAATAAAATATTGTCAATTGTTTTATAGCAATCAAGATTCAGCATGTCTAAATTAGAAGAGGTTAACAGTCACCCACGGGAGAGAAATGATACCACCATAATTAATGTAGCTGGTGCAGATTTACAAGCAATGATAGATAATGCTGTTACTCGAGCCATGGACAGACAGTTCAAAGAATCAAGTGGTACTCGTAGTAGAACCCAATCTGTACCTTATACAAAACCACCTTCCAAGACACATGTATCTCATAAAGACGATTCTCATCATTCATTGAATCAGAGAAGTATTCCATCCAAATGAATCGTGCTCAATCAGGAGCCACGTGTTAAAACTTGCTCTTACAAATACTTCATCTCTTGCAAGCCAAGGGACTTTAAAGGAGAAAAAGGAGCCATTGATTGTATGAATTGGCTCGATGAGATGTATACTGTGGTTGATATCCGTGGTTGTGTAGAACAGGATATTGTGAAGTTTGTTTCACAATCATTTAAAGGTGAAGCTTTGGCTTGGTGGAGGTTCCTAATCCAAGCCACAGGGAAGATCCCATTGTATAATTTGAATTGGGATCAATTTGTTGCATTGATCAAGGAAAACTTTTGTCCACAGCATGAGGTGGAGAAAATCGAGACCGACTTCTTGACTCTGGTCATGAAGAACTTGGATTGTCAGGCCTATGTTACAAGCTTCAACACCATGTCCCGATTGGTTCCCTATTTGGTCACACCGGGACCAAAGCGCATAGCATGTTTTATTGGAGGTCTAGCTCCAGAAATCAAAGGAAATGTGAAGGCATCTAGACCTACCACATACAGGTCAGTGGTAGATCTGTCTCTATCTCTCACACTTGATGCTATCAGAAACAAGTCTGTCAAAGTTTCTGATGAAGGAAAGAGAAAGCAGGAGGATGAGAGTTCTCATCGCTCTGATAAGAAGCGAAAGGGGAACTCAGATCATAGGAAGAGTTCTGGGTTTAAAAAGGATACCCAACAGACAAGTGAGAAGCCCAAATGCAAAACCTGCCAAAAGCACCATTTTGGGAAGTGCAGGTTCGAGTCGAAATCACAATCACAATCGCAGTCAAAGCCTAATGGATGTGGGATCTACAAGTCCAAAGAGAATAAGACTTTGGATTACAAGAAAATGAAAGATGCAACCTATTATGGTTGCAACGAAAAGGGGCATATAAAGACTAACTGCCCTAAGAATCCAAAGAAGCCTGAAGAGGTTAAGAAGACCAATGCTCGGGTCTTCCAAATGAATGCTCAGGAGGCGGTACAGAACGGCAATGTGATAACAGGTACTTTTCCTTATCAATGATGTTTATGCTAGAGTGTTGTTTGATTCTGGTGCAGACAAGTCTTTTGTAGACAATAAATTTTGTAAATTGTTA
Organism: Helianthus tuberosus; assembly: GCA_030545235.1. Lineage (NCBI taxonomy): Eukaryota > Viridiplantae > Streptophyta > Magnoliopsida > Asterales > Asteraceae > Helianthus > Helianthus tuberosus. The sequence goes on along the minus strand of CM060354.1, from coordinate 15,476,114 downwards.
AATCTGCCTGTTAAAACTCTAAGGATAAAATATGAGGTAGAATTGGCTGATGGTACAGTAGAGACTGCTTCAACAATCTTAGATGGATGTTTTATATCCATTAGGAATCACTCTTTTCCGCTGTCCGTGCTTCCGTTGAAATTGGCAGGATTCGATATAGTGATAGGCATGGATTGGTTGTCTCGTAACCAAGCCCAAATTGTATGTGATAAGAAGCAAGTGGTTATCAAGACTCCTTATGGTGAGCCATTAACAATTCAAGGAGATACGCAGTACGAATTGCCTAAGCAAGTGTCTATGCTTAAAGCATCAAGGTGTTTGAAGAAAGGTTGGGTCATTTACATGGCACAGGTAACCGTTGATGAACCAAAGCCCAAGATCAAAGACATCCCTGTTATTTCTGAATATCCAGATGTATTCCCTGAAGAACTACCTGGTTTACCTCCAGATAGGCAAGTGGAATTCAGAATCGATATCATCCCTGGAGCAGCACCAGTTGCAAGAGCACCCTATCGATTGGCACCAACTGAGATGAAAGAATTGAGAACACAGTTGGATGATTTGTTGGCAAAGGGTTTTATTCGACCTATCTCATCTCCTTGGGGAGTGCCGATTCTGTTTGTAAAGAAGAAAGATGGCTCAATATGTTTATGCATTGATTATCGCGAGTTGAACAAGGTTACAATCAAGAACAGATATCCATTACCCAGGATCGATGATCTATTCGATCAACTTCAAGGGGAAAGTTACTTTTCAAAGATCGATTTGAGGTCAGGTTACCATCAGCTGAAGGTCAGAACTGAAGATGTGCATAAGACTGCATTCAGAACTCGATATGGTCACTACGAGTTCTTGGTGATGCCTTTCGGGCTCACTAATGCACCTGCAGCATTCATGGATCTCATGAATCGCGTTTGCAAGCCATATTTGGACAAGTTTGTCATTGTTTTTAATGATGACATACTTATTTATTCAAAGAACCAAGTCGATCATGAAAAGCATCTCCGATGTATTCTTAAACTTCTTCAGCAAGAGAAACTCTACGCCAAGTTTTCAAAATGTGAGTTTTGGCTTCGTGAAGTCCAATTTCTTGGACATGTGGTAAGCGAGTGTGGTATCCAGGTGGATCCCACTAAGATTGAAGCGATTATGAATTGGCAAGCGCCTAAAATACCTACAGAGATTCGTAGCTTCTTGGGTCTAGCAGGATTCTACAGGCATTTCATTGAAATCTTTTCAAGGATTGCTGCACCTCTAACTTCATTGACTCACAAGAATATAAAGTTTGATTGGGGTCCCAAGCAACAAGAATCTTTTGAGAGTCTTAAACAAAAGTTGAGCAATGCTCCCGTATTGACATTGCCAGAAGGGATTGAAGAGTTTGCTGTGTACCGTGACGCATCGCACACTGGCATGGGCTGTGTGCTTATGCAGAGAGGCAAGGTTATTGCCTATGTCTCACGTCAGTTAAAAGTGCACGAAAAGAACTACATCACCCATGATTTGGAATTGGGTGCCATTGTATTTGCACTAAAGCTTTGGAGGCATTATCTATATGGGACCAAGTGTATAATCTATTCAGATCACAAAAGCCTTCAACACTTATTTAACCAAAAGATCTTAACATGAGGCAGCGTCGTTGGATGGAGACATTGAATGATTACGATTGCGAAATTCGCTACCATCCGGGCAAAGTAAATGTTATTGCTGATGCCTTGAGCAGGAAGGAAAGGGTTAAGTCTATTAGAATTAATGCCAAAAGCATTGAATTAAAGAACAACTTGAATGAAAAGTTGTTAGCCACACAGAAGGAAGCTGTTTTGGAAACTAACGTTCTGAATGAGAAGTTAAGCGTCACTGCTGATCAATTGTCTTATGGCAAGGATGGGATCCTTAGGTTAAATGGTCGAATCTGGGTCCCAATCCATGGAGGGCTTAGAGACGTGATTCTTCAGGAAGCTCATAGTTCAAAATATTCAGTCCATCCAGGCAGTGACAAGATGTACCAGGATTTAAAGGCAAATTATTGGTGGATAGGTTTGAAGAAGTCTATAGCCACTTATGTGGCTAAATGTCTGACGTGTGCACAAGTTAAAGCCGAATATCAAAAGCCGTCAGGATTGTTGCAACAGCCTGAACTTTTCACTTGGAAGTGTGAAATGGTAACTATGGATTTTATCACTAAGTTACCAAGGAGAAAGCACGGGAATGATACTATTTGGGTTATAGTCGACAGGCTGACTAAGTCAGCTCACTTCTTACCTATTAAAGAAACACACAGCTCCGATAAGCTAGCTCAGCTGTACGTGGATGAGATAGTATCTCTCCACGGAGTGCCGGTATCTATTATCTCCGATATGGATACTAGATACACCTCTCACTTTTGGAAAAGCTTTCAGCAATCTTTAGGCACTCGTTTAAACTTCAGCACTGCTTATCATCCTCAGACGGATGGCCAAAGTGAACGTACGATTCAAACGCTTGAGGATATGCTCAGGGCTTGTGTTATTGATTTAGGTGGAAGTTGGGATGACCATCTTCCTTTGGTTGAGTTTTCATACAATAATAGCTATCATTCGAGCATTCAAGCCGCACATTTCGAAGCTTTGTATGGAAGAAAGTGTAGAACGCCAGTTTGTTGGGCGGAAGTTGGAGAAACCCAACTATCAGGACCTGATATAGTCCTGGAGACGACATACAAGATTGTGCAGATCCGTGATCATCTGAAAGCTGCCAAGGATAGGCAGAAAAGCTACGCGGATAAAAGGCGTAAACCTCTAAAATTAGAGGTAGGTGATAAAGTACTACTCAAGGTGTCACCCTGGAAAGGGGTGATGCGTTTCGGAAAAAAAGGGCAAGCTAAGCCCAAGGTACATAGGACCATTCGAGATCTTCGAATGTGTCGGAACTGTAGCTTATAAGCTAGATCTACCTGAAGAGCTTAGTGGGATACATAATGTGTTCCACATCTGCAATTTGAAGAAATGTCTAGCAATGTCGCATAAGGACGTGCAGATTGACGAGAGCTTGAAGTTCGTTGAAAAACCTTTGTCAATCGAGGATCAACAGGTTAAGAAGCTTCGAAGAAAGCATGTGCCAATTGTGAAAGGAAAATGGGATGCCCGTAGAGGCCCAAAATACACGTGGGAGGTTGAATCAACAATGAAACAGAAAAACCCTCATTTATTTCAGTAAATGTCGAGGTCGAGATTTCTTTTAAGGGGGTGAGGATGTAACACCTTGCAAAATCATGTCCAATACAGTGGTGACACGTGTCATAAACCCTGATCATGTTAAAAGATAACTAGAGGGGTTAAAAGTGTCAACATGTTAATTTTTACCTCTGAATGACCTTTTAACGTTCCTGAAACTTTGTAATATATTATTACACTCTCGTGAATATCTGATAAGGAATTCTTAAGCATCCAGTTCAATCTTGTGATGAATAATTCAAATATCAAGGAAAAATGGTCATGTGTGTTCATACGACAAATCTTCATTCAATGGCTTCTTCAAAGACACCAAAAAATTTATTGTGCATGGCATTACCTTCAAGAAAAATTCAGTACTGATCAAGTGGACCTGCCTGCTGAAAGTGACCTTAATTTCGAGTTATAAAGATTGCATGGTCAAAATCTAAAAGTTCTCAAAAATTTGTCTTCTGATTAAAGGCTTACGGACCGCAAAGCATCCACACGGACCGTAAGGTGGCTTAACTGGGCGATAAAATTTGAAAAGCGGTTACGGACCGTAAGGCCTAGGCTTACCGTCCGTAAGACCTGTAACTGGGCAGTAAAAATGGACAGCTGCAGGTTGTCGCCTTCTACACCCCTTTTCTCGAATCAGCAGCATGTTAATGGTATTGTGAAACCTCTAGGACACCTATATGCATCAGATTTCACCTGAGGGACACCTACATTGATCCTAGACAATCCAAAGTCCTATATAAGGGGAATGTTTTGGAGCTTCATAACTTGCTCACTTCAAGTTTTTATTCTCAATCACTCTCTAGAGCATCCTGACTTGGAAGGAAGCTCTCTTAGCTGAAATTTTCGTGCTAAGGACTCTTGTAAGCGTTCTTAGCTCCTGTAGTTAAGGTTTTATTAGTTTAATGACTGAAAGTCAAAGTTAGCGTAATTACGCTTTGACTTTGTGATTAATCACTAACGGTCCAGCCATTATTCGAATTGAAAGTGGCTATGTGTTGGTAATTATGTAGGTGTTAAACCCTTAAAAGGGCACCTCCTAATTAACACATTTACTTGGTCAATTGTCGGGTCAAACTACTTAACAGAAAAGTCAAACGAGTCAGTTTTTGCAAAATAAATCATAACTGATAATGTAGAAGCTATAAATTACCTTTTATCACTTAAACAACTTGTTAAATAATATAAGAACATGTTTAAGCATGTTCAACCCGACAATTCCGAGTTTAGGCTCGGTTCGCAACCGAAAGTCGCAAAAGTAGACTTTTGCTTTGACTTTCAGTTCTGACCCGATTTAGCTTAGTTTAGTTATGCCTTAGGGTTCCTTTGGGACCATATTATATGTTAGTATAACTCTCTGAAGTTATACTACATGGTTCCTTAGAAATCATAGATTACATGCATGTTCCGTTATTTGCTTAAAATTAACCATTTTGCCCTTTTAACATTAAAACGAGATTTTTGAAAATGTGAGAGGACAAAAATTTTTATTACTGAATTATAAGTATGTCCTAAAAGTTTGACATCAGTTTCTGGTCTAAAATGAAAGTTATGCGCGGTATCGTAAAATGAAAGCTTTTTGTTAATTAAATAGCATTTTTGGCATAAATCATATTTAAACCCATTTTTTGGCACCAAAATTTCTACCCACTGTTATAATATAATATTTTGGGATTTTTGGAAATTTTTATCAAATTTTATACTGACCATAACATGGAGTTCTTGCATGGGCTCGGTAATTAACGATAATGCCTTTTTCGCTAATAAAATGAGTTCTACACATCATTTACATGTCAAACCTTTTTCTACCGATTTTATATATTAAATAAAATATTTTAAACACTTGAGACCGATTAAAATCTCATACTTCCTTAAACAACCCGAATATCGTCAAATACTGACTTTTATGCGAAATAGGAGCATAGTATGGTTTAAAACCATATTTAGCACCTAAGACTTATTACCTACTGATTTTAAAAAAAATAAAATTTTATACTTTAACAGTAAGTTTAAGTCTTGAACTCAGATTTCCAAATTTGACCCTTAAAGCATATGTGAAATGACTAAAATGCCCTTACGGTGCATAGTTTGGCCATAAATGATAAATTTCACATATATATGATATCTTACTGATGTAACTTGTTAAAATAATTATTTTTACTGGTTGTTTTAGACCAGAACCTTAGATTTTCTATTTAACCACTTTTATAAACTTTAAAATGACCAAGATACCCCTACGGGGCTTAAATTGGTTTTAAATTCGTTTTGGGCATAATGGAAGATATCCTAATGACATCACAACATAATTTAAGCATAATAACTTATGGAACTTGTTCATGACTCATTCGGTTACCCGTTATGCATATACACGTTCGGTACGGTTTATGTAACTAGTTTGCATAAATTAACCGAAACGGGTCAAGCCTTATCATTTTTACTTCAAAATCCAGAATGTATTTAGTTTACCCATTTTATACAAGTCTTCATACTTGTTGGGTATAAATCACATTCTAATCCGGTCTTCGCTTAATCTTGCGTTTTGAACCGTAAACCTTTCTTTAAAACTAACCGGTCTAAGTTATAACTTAAATAAGACCCGTTAGGTATCTAATAGGTTATTAAAACCTTTGTTCCAGATTAGGAGCCCAGTAAAAGCTACTTGTACTTGCTGATTTGATATACGGCTGAGAATAAAATTATATTTTAGCTCAGGTAAATACTTTAACCTATTTTCCGTTATACGGGCTTGGGATAAGGTATTATAATAATGCCGCTTGGTCGGGTATGAAATCATTTAATCGGATTGTGATTAATAAATTTACATAACCCGTTTTAATCTGTTTTGTTTGATGTAATGCCTTTGGGGGGTTAATGACCGTGTCCTGGATATCCTCGGCTCATTCATTTGAAATGGCCACGGCTTAAGCACGGGGTGTAGGCATACACCTGACAGTTGCGTATGTATAAACGATATCTCACTCGTGAGGAAACTCCTTGTGGGCCTATACTTGTGGTGTGTCTATTAATCTTGTACCGGCTCTTCTATTTCGGTCCTGAATGGACGACAAACATGTAAATCTGTATACAAGATTATTTTTAAATAATTGTCCCAAGTTATAAAAGATTTTATGCCTTGTGCATCCAAACCAATTTTATAAATACTTTTCAAAAAGAGTCAGTTAATTGTATTTACCAGTGTAAACTGACGTATTTTTCAAAAAGATTGAGTGTAGGTACTACGCGTAATGGGTTGGAACTCCTGAGTATTAAATAAAGAGTCTTGCAAGCTTTTAATACTTAAAGTCTGTTGAACAATATTTCTTTCTATTTTAGATCCGCCTGTGGATCCACTTACAACCGTTGTGTAATATTTTATTATACTTTCAACTCGGTTTGTATTATTACTTTAGACTTGCGCTGTGCATTAAACTGTGATTATTTGACTATGATGATATCAACTACGTCACGATACTCCCCACCAGGCCCACCGGTAATACGTGGAAATATCGGGGTGTGACATCACGGCTGCTGGTATTGGAGTTAGTAACTAGGTTTTGTTGTTTGTGATTTGGGGATTTTTATTTGTGACCTGTTAGTTAATTCGTTTATGTAATATTGAGAGTGTTGTAGAAAAGTGATCTTTAAAAAGTTTATATCTTGATTCTATAATTCTATAACCAGGTTAGTAAACATGTGTATCTCACTGGTTGAATAAAGGAAATGTTAAAAAGTTTGTGAATTGATAAGTGTTGTAAGATCCTGCAAAAAGTTTGTATCTTGATGCTATAACTAGGTTAGAAAGTAGAAACAGGTGTGTTACGCCTGTTGAATAAAGGAAATTTTAAATAGGTAGTAATGAAGATTTAGGAATTGTAAAACTATATTTGTAATTTGGGGTCATAAGTAAGTTACATTTATCGCTAATTAGTTAATTTGTTTATGTAAAGGATCTTGTAATCATATCTAACACACTACTCATTCCCAATTTCTTGCCAGTTAGATTAAAAGTTGAATTTTCTATATGTTTTTCTAGTTATATGTGATCAAAACAGGCTAGCAGGAGCGACTCTTATAGCTCCCGTAGTTAACTATTGGTGGCCCGGCTTGCCATCAAACTTATCTCAACAAGCATTTTCAAAGCAGTTTCTTCGAGATCAATGGAGTCTACGGGTCGCTCACCATTCTCCATCATTAACGTACTGGTGGAACACGCAAAAATGGTTTCCAACTTTAACCGTTATTGCTCACAGCCCTGATATTCAAGTTCGAATTCAAGTTTTACATATTTATTTATTATCTATATCTATATATACTTTCTATAAAAGAAGAAACTTCAATGACATAAGAAAAGCTGATGTGTCAGCTGGAGAGGTTGTCCAACAAGGCTTTTCTTATGTCATTTTTACATCATAAACCTTAATATTAAAAGACTTTAAAATTCAAAGGTGGTCCACATCCACCTTTTCAAAGCTCTGCCCACATACAAATGGGCAAACCTCTACCCTCATTCATAATTTAAAGCACTGATGTTCTTTAAAAATTCAAAAAACCTCTGCTCACATTCAAAATTCAAAATTTTGGCTTCAGATTCAAAATTCAAACCTACGTATTAGAAGTTATTTTTGATCTCATATCACCACTAAAAATGTCTCAATCTGGAAAACTAATGCCGAATCTCGACCAAAACAGCACAATAAACATCATAAAGCCTAATATAAAATATTATCTAAAATTTTGTCTAAACATCTGCCCTCAACATTTTATAATCAAACATCTGCTCCCAATTCAAAATTCTGCTCCACATTCAAAATTCAAAATTCAAACCATATATTCTAATCCTATAAATAAGACATAATTATCTGGCTCCACATTCAAATCTCTCTTGCTCATATCTGTGAGCTTGTCTCTCTCTCTCTCAAATGCATCTTTCTCGTGATTCAGCCGCTAATCTCCGATTACACTTCTTTGTTCGAATGTTTGATGATTCTTTTCACATGTTATCGTTCCAATATCATTGTTCCAACATCGTCGTTTCAATGAAGCTTCCCATCACACATCAACCATTCAATATCGATGTTGCAGTATAATTGTTGCAACATCGTGAAAAGTTGCATGTGCTATCTTCTTTGATGGGAGAGTTGCATTGTTCGATTTTCATTGAATCGAAAAGAAGATGTGCTACAACAATTGAGAGGAGACCTTTGCATTTTAGGTTTGTTTATTATTTTGATTTGATTAACTGTTGATGATGTTGAGAGTTTTTATTGACACTGACATTTTAGAATATGTTAAGATGCATGTTGATATTATTAAAATGAACTACTACATAGGAAAATAGAAATTTAATGAAATATTTATAAAGTATTACAAGCTAGAGTTAACACTTGCTAGGATTTCGTAGACTCTGGCCTTTCTCCATGTGATTTCATGCTCTCTTTTGAATTTCAGGTCAGTTAGCATGTTGCAGATTTTCTGATCCTGTTTTAGAAGTTGTGTCAGAAACTCTTCTGCATTCTTCTAGAACTCTGATGGAGGAGAGTGGAGGACTTCATCGAGCAATGCTATGCTATTCCAGGTTTTGTTGTAATTAGTGTCATTGATTATGTCGACTTTCCTGTTTAGTTCTTCGTCTGTTCTTTGTTCTTTGAGTGACCACATCGATAATTGTGTTTTAACATCGCTGGTGTCTGACCAGTGGTAGAAGCTGAAGTTTTCCATGTAGATTTTTTGTTGGTTTTCTGATTTGGAACAATTTTTGACAGAAAGTGATTTATAGTACAATTTGTTGATGTTTTGAATCAAAAGTAATCATCGGTCTTTTATAGAGTTTAAAAATGCGTCTACATGGTAAATGAAGAGGTTAATTGTAATTGTGATAATCTGCTTTTGTTCTTTGAACTTCGAAATTTTGTCCCTTGGTTTTCTTGGTATTTAATTTTACAGTTTTCCCCTAAAAGTTGGGGTTTGAAAGGATTTTTGCAATAAAAGACTGCTGTTTTGAAATATACATTAATATGTTTATATTAAATCTACACGTTTTCACAATTACAAATTTCAGTATATAAACTAATAGTCACTTCACCTGTTTTTCATCACGTTTTCCTACGAAGATATCATAATTTCAGGAAAGTCGAGTAATATAGTTTATTCAAATGGCGTCATTCACAAATGCAAAATCAGATGATTTAAAGCAGCGTTTTGTCAGGCAAATCGAGGAACATGTGAATGAAGATAGGGCTACTCTTCAAGAGCTGAAGAGATGTTTTGATGGATTGCAAGTTGGCCTATTCACTAGAGAGCATGTTTCCAGAGATCTTATGTGGATGCCTTCAACTTCCGTTCATGAGCTTTGTGTTGTCAGTAATATAGAGTGCGATGATAGAGACGTGCAGTTCATGGCGATGCTGAAGGACATACATCGAGAGGTTCAGCAATCGATGGAGTTGAAGCTAAAGTTTCTTAATTCTTGCTGTTATTGTTAGATTTGAACTTTAATGTTGTTCAGTATGTGATGTAATTATTGGACTTTTAGTTTTAATGTCATGAATAAATGAATAAATTTTAATTTTATGAATCTATGTTGTGTTTTAGTTTTACTTATTTAGTGTTTGAGTAAGATTTAGATTATGTTGATGTTGAATTGTGTCTGAACATCTGTTTGGTAAGTCAACAGAGGTTTAATAGTGTCAAGGGTTGGTTTGATGGTGAATAGATGAGTGCAAAGATAAAACAAATGTTCAAAATTTGATCATTGATAGTAGTTTTTTGAAGAATCTGTGCTCCTGCAAATTACAGAGAGTCAATATTTGGAGTTGTAAAAGGTCTGTTGTAGTTAAATTTTGGTAAAAGAGAACATCTGTTGATGATGAAACAACTGTGTATGCTAACGATTGTTTGATTTACCACTGTTGACTAAACGAATAAATTTTAATAGTATTAATCTTTGTTGTCGCATCTTCATTTTAATTATTTAAGTCATTCCTAAGTATTATTATATAATTTTGTTTATCAATAACAGTTTTTGGAAGAATTTACCGTATAGTTTGGTGTTGTAAAAGGTGATGTGTAGCTAAAGTCTGACAAAAGAGAGCATCTGCTGATGAATAAATGTCTGAAGATGCAAAGGTCTGCTATGGGTCAACAGATGTTAACGAACAACAGATGATATTCAATCTTAAAATGCTTAACAGAGGATTTGATACTAACAGTGGTTGGGCTAATGATGAATAAGTATTATTATATAAGGTCTGCTATAAGTATTATTATATAATTTTGTATGTCAATAACAGTTTTTTGGAAGAATTACGGTATATTTTGCTGTTATAAAATGTGTGTTGTAGCTAAAGTATGACAAAAGAGAGCATCTGTTGATGAATAAATGTCTGAAGATGCAAAGGTCTGCTATGTTTAACAGAGGATTTGATACTAACAGTGGTTGGGCTAATAGCAGATATTAGACATACGACTGTTGAGTTACACCGATTGAAAACAATTGATTTTGAAACTTATTCTTGCCTAAAAGTACATCCACTACTAAAGGGTACCGTCTGTTGTCATAATTTCTGTTTATCCTAACGACTGTTGATTTACTATACTGCTGATTGTCATCCATTATGACAACAGAGGTTCTGACGTGGACAGATGTTAGCTAAAAATAAAACAACTGCTGAAAGTTATCATCTGTTCTCATAACTTTTGTTTATCTAACGACTGTTTGACTCACACTGTTCCCAACGACCAACAGAGGTTTCCAAACACATTTTGTTAGACATCTTTTAGACATTTTTTATTAAGTTTGTTAAATATCTTTTATATTTACTTATGTGACACCTGTGCCTCTACAACCATCATACGAATACAAAACCAATGAAATATTGTGTTTCATACTTGGGATTTGTATAAATATGTGTATCATTTACACATATCAATTCTTGTTCGATTTTGAGCTTTAAATCGCTTTCTGGAAGGTTATACGCGAACTGATGCGTAAATGTAATCAGTTTAACGTAACAAACACTCCGGAATAGTGACATAGGCTTAACATACTTTAAATAACCTTTACATAACTTAGAAATAAGTTTTGGAGGGTTTGGTGTGTCGAAAACAAGTTTATTCGATCGCAGGGACTATTTGCGTCAAACTGTGAAACTATACAGATTTTTATAGTAACGAACATTCTGGAACTTGATCATAAGCTAAAAATACCCTAAATATCCTTTACATAGCTTAGAAATAAGCTTTGATGGGTTCGGTATGCGAAAATACGCTTATTTGATCAATAGGGACTAAAAGCGTAAAAAACAGCGTAAGTTTGCATTTACGCGCATATCTTACGTTCTGACCACATCCAGACATCCAAAAATTTTTGTAGTCACTAAAATATTTTATTTTAGTGATCGGAATGCAAAAATACCATTCGTCGCTTAATTTGGATCGTTTTCGCGTCCGTTCGAGTTTCGTCGTAATTAATCGAACAACGTGACCATACGACCAAACGAACCGACCTCCGTGATATTTCTGAGCATAATTCAAGTTCCCTATACTTTGACGTCCTTGTAGAGCCTTGAAAATGGCTTAACGGAGGTTAAATACGTCAAATACGCAAGTTTGTGTGTGCATGGACTGTTTCTGACAATTTCTGAAAGTTGCAGTCTAGTGCTCGCGTCGTGCGACCACCCCCTAGTGTTACTGTCATGGCACGCGACCCTGTGATCTGGACAGAAAGGTCATTTTTGACCTGCAGATTTAAGTTCAGGGACCATTCTTGCAATTTCTTTGTGTGATAACCAAGTTAACACCTCTCCAAGCAAAGGATAGCTGTCATTGACACTTGTATGGTCCAGATTTCTTTCTTGGAGGCCAAATAAACACATGTCATGATCTTGAAACACCTCCACAAGTATAAATACCCATCCAATATTCCTCATTCCTTGCTCATTCTCATTTTTGGGACTCTAAGTGGAGGATTTCCTGCTAAGAAGCCACCTACCTGAGTTCTAATACCTTTCTTCCAGCCTTTGAACACCTTGTAAGTGTTCTTTGATGGCTTAGTTGTTATTTTCAGCAATTTAGAGCTGAAAGTCAAACAGTTTGACCAACAGTTTGACTTTCGGTTTTGACCATCAATTGGTCAAGTCAAAGTTCAATTGAACTTTGCAACGTGATTGTAATCACGATGGTTATAATCCTTAGCGATTATACCTACTGATTACCACGTTGACTAGGTGTAGTGACGAGTCAAAGTTTCGGTCAAAATGCGTATTTACGTGCATTTTGCGACAGAACTACTTTTAGGTATCAAAACACTTTGTTTTGATACCAAATCAGTTTTCTAAGTTAGTATTTATCTGATTTGTATTAAGACAATGAGTTCAATAATTCAATAAAATGAAACTTTTAAATCCATGGTTGTGAAACAATGATTCTGTTATGACACTCCCCGACATTTCCGCCGCGGTTTGTTGTTTTACGCGGTCAGGGTGTGACAGAAAAGTTGGTATCAGAGCTCATGGTTATAGGGAATTAGGTTATTAGTAATGCTTTGACCTAGACTATAACATTCCTAGGACCCTACCGCAAGAAATTTGCGTTTAGATTCTTAATACAATACCAATCACCTATCCTTAGGTGATTAACAAAAACAAAACACAATTCATTCTCCCGAGTTAAAATTTTTCAAAACATCACAAGAAGTCATCTATCCTTAGATGATTTGTTTTGGGCTTTTAAGCCTTTGGTGTTTTCAAAATCTCGTCAAAGTTTGGGTCTTTATAATGTGAACACATGCAATCCGGAAGGGTGGATGCCTGTACCTCGAGTTTTCTGTCTAAGGCTAGAGTGTTCGTACAAATCCGCAGTATCGGACCCGTCACTCTTACCTGGGAACTCTTGGGGTGAGTGTCCACGTATAGGATAAAGCATGTCTTCACGATACATTAATATGACCCATTTACTTTGATTAGTCACAGTGTCGTTTGTTTGTTTTAGGTAACGAACAATTGATCACAATCTTCATGCTTTGTCGATATTCTTTCAAGCATTCAATTTTGACTACCCAATATCATCTCATTCGTTTCCCCTCATGTTTCTTTGCTCTTTTAGAATGCCTCCTCGACGTGATCAAACTCAGGATGCCGCCATGGCAGCCTTAATCACTCAGCAAATCGTTGCTGTACTCCCGAACCTTATTACCCAGATAAATCAAGCAAACAATAACAATAACAATGTTCAGTGCAACTATAAGACATTCAACTCAGCTAAGCCACTTACATTTACTGGGTCTGAAGGAGCTACTGGGCTCCTATAATGGTTTGAGAGTCTCGAAAGCACGTTTCATCATGTACAATGCCCAAATGAGCGAAAAGTTGAGTTTGCATCGAGTGTATTTCAGAAAAGAGCACTCACATGGTGGAATGGTGTGATGAGGGATAGGGGTGCCAATGTGGCAATGGCACAAACCTGGGAAGAGCTTCGAGCTCTAATGATGAAGGAATTCTATCCTCGTCATGAGCACAGGGCTTTGGAAAGGGAATTTGACGATCTTAAACAAGACAGCGGTGAACATCGAGCCTACACTGATTGTTATGAGGAGCTAAGTCTGTTATGTCCCACCATGGTTACGCCTTTGGATAAGGCGACTGAAAAGTACATCGATGGCCTCCCTGACCCAGTTCAGGACATTGTTACTGGTAGCAACCCTACTACCGTGAGACAGGCCATTGAACTATCTGCTACCCTGACTGAATCTCAAATCAGGAAGGGTAAACTTTTCCGAAAAGGCGACCAGAAACCATCTGACAAGTCTGCACAAGAAAAAACCGAAGGATAAACAGACTGAGTCCTCCAAGAAGTCGAAGAAGCGTAAGGCTTCACAAAACTTCGCAGTAGTAGCTCAAAATAATCAGGTTGCACCAAACCAGCCAGCACAGCCTCGTGCTAGGAAAAACTATATTGGTACTACACCTTTGTGCAGCAAATGCAACCGTCATCATCAGGATCAAACACCGTGTCACAAATGTACCCACTGTGGATGATTGGGACATTTGGTCAATACATGCCATCATGCTACCCAAAATCAAAATGCTGCAAATCCTGCTACTTATCAAGCACCATATCCACCTGGATCGTGCTACAACTGTGGTGATCTTACTCACTATCGGAACAACTGCCCAAAACTTGGTAATGCGAATCCAGCACATAGGCGAGCATTTAACATAAACGAGGCAAATGCAAATGACAATGCAGCAGTGAACAATTAGACTTTTGTATTTTTCTTGTTATTATTTATGACACTTGGAATAATTCAGTTGGCATATAAATAAATTTGTTGTTTCAAATTTATTTACGAAACTAATGCAATTGCGTGTATGTGTGACATACCCCTACGATACCGACACCAAGGAACTGATATAACAACCCTCCTGAATTTTTCTGACGCCCTAATATATATTAAAATATTCCTATATGTCTTAAAATACACCCCATAGGTGAAAACTGAGCCCAAAATACGATATAACATTTAAAAATTAAATAAAAACAAGGTTTTTGTGTCGCTCGCGGGCCGCGTAAGACCACACCTGGGTCTACGCGGGGCGCGACAACCCTACAACGAGGCGCACGTGGCATGATCGTGTCGACTCTAGTGGTGATGACCAATCAGGGCTAAGGTCTACACCCCTACTACGCGGGCCGCGTAAGCCTTAACCTAAGCTTACGCGGGGCGTGCGGAACTCGAAATGTGGCCCTATATAAAGGAGGCATTGGCTGAACATTCGAACTCGCTCAATTCTCACTTTCTCTCTCGAATTACTATATAGTATGCACTATACTCGGGTATAATATCCCCCAAAATAACGAAGTTCTGCTCCGTTGTAAGTATCATAACCCCTGGATACGTATTAGATATGCTGCCCGATTGATCTTGGGTTCCGTAACAGTTGTCGTGGTTCTGCCTGACGTATTCGTTGGAATGCCGTCTCGGGGAGGGTATTAGTAATGTTAAAATGGGTTATTATACTAACGCGTTTGCATTTGTGTAATTTATAGATTTTCACCAGGAAACCCTTACAGAAAACCTAAGACAACAATGTGAGTAATCTCCTTTTTGCAAATTATTTTTACAAAACCTCACACGATTAATTATATATTAAGCAGTTATTGAGTATTTGTAAGGATACAATTTTCATCGGTATGTTGGGGTTTTGTATACAAAATTTGTTACTACCTTGCGAGGAGTAACATGACCACAAGTCGGGTTGACAGTATCGTGGGTGGTAATTAGTATGACTTGGAAACAAATGTAATTGCGCGACCGCCCTCAATACTGTACAATGGTCTTTATTAAACTTGATTAAACTGGGATTCACTCACCAGTATTTCCCACTGACAAAATGTTTTTAAACGCGTTTCAGGTAAAATAATGTGAAAGCCAAATAGAAGCCACTTGGACAGCACTGAAGGCCTGGAAAAGTGGCAATAAAGTTACCTAAAATAAATAGATGTTTTTATTAAATAAAATAGGGTTTACCCCTATGAAAATGTGTGTACTTGAAACTTGAGATTTTTCCCACGTGTTTAATATTATGAAAATGTGGTATTTTACTCTGATAAAATATTTCCTAACTACGGTCCTGATGAAATTTTCGCTGCCAAAATGGATAAATACAGATACCACCAAAACTGGCCGCGGCCGCCCGTTCCCGGGTTTGTTAGGGAACGGGGGTTGCGACAGAAGGTGGTATCAGAGCTAAGCCACTGATTCAGCCACATAAAGGTTCTGCTGACACCAAAATATTATCCAAAGTGTTAGGAAATAAATTACGGAAATACGTGCATAATTATATTTTATTGTTATGTGTTATTTGACTAATTGTTAGTTTACAGTATGAGCGACCAAGAACCATCCGACGCGTATCGTCAGTTTTCTGGTTCGCCTAGAAGCGAAGGCGCCTCTTCACAGCCTGCCCTCTCAGGATATTCTGCTGATAATGAAGAAGGAATATTCGTGTTTAAGGCTCAGTCTGAAGAGCCATTCCCTCCTAAAAAGAGATGATGGTTCAGTAGGGGAGCACATGAGCGTAGGAAACGAATGAAAAAGTATCAAGAGCAGCGATCCCTAGCAGCCGGTAAAAGAGAGACAGATGCCCACGCCCAGGACATGATTAATAGGGGTTTAGCCAACTTTCATATCCTAGCAACCACTGCAGCCTACCCTAACCTGGAGCAACTGATAGCACCCCAACCCTTACTCCCAGCTCAGCCGATGGAAATAGAAAACCCAGAGAATCAAGTTGAAATGCATGATTTTAACCCGGAGGAGATACCTAGGGTACCAACACCCAATCCCTTAGACCCAGATTATGACCCGTGGTGGGATGATAATAGGGATTATGTGCAACGATACCCAATAGCAGAAAATGAACCCATGCCGAATCTAGGAGCTTACCCAGGTTTGGACCCTCTAGATCCCTACTATGATAACGATGTATTCATTAGGGAAATTTTAGAGAATCCTTACCTATACCAGGAACCCGCACCCCAATTTCCAAACCCAGTCCCAGAACCTGCATCCCCAATGAGTGCAGAAAATGTGCAAGAACTCAGGACATTCGGTGAGGAAATCTTATAAAGTAGTGAGAGAATGAGACAGGTGGGAGAGCTACTCGTCTGGAAGTATGACGAGCGCAATATGGATTTCTGGATGAATCCATATCCATGAAATTGATGGTGGAGGTAGTAGTAATAATAATAATAATATAATAATATATAATATGTGTGTACGTTTGAAAAAAAAAAAAGAAGACTACGGATGCCTACTACTAGTAGTGTAAATTTAAATTCCAGTTGTATTGTAATTTTAGTTTCCAGTATCGATTTGTATTAGATGCATATTATATATATAAAAAGAGTAAGTCGCAATGTTCGACGTTTTTGATCAATATGCGTGCTGTGTGTTTGGTTGTGTTAAATATTATCTTGTGATATTAATATATGGAAAATGTTTAAAATTCAGATGGACCACGAAGTGAACCAGGAAAACCAGAATGATAATAACCAGAACGACAATAACAATGGAAACCAAGTGGATAACAGTGCCATTCAACACATAGTGGCACAAGGAATCATAGATGCAATGCCATTTATTATTCAAACTGTTAAGGAAGCGGATAATAAAAGTAAGCATAGCAGTAAGCGACCAACTGAACCTGAACACAACGTAAACAATGGACCTGTACTTCAAGCGCCCATTCCCAAAAGAAGAAGAACCATGCCTTATGGTTGTTCTTACAAAGAATTCTTGTCCTGCAAACCAATAGAATTCTCGGGCAATGAAGGACCCATTGCAACTCTACGCTGGATAGAAAAGACTGAGGCTGTCTTAAAAATAAGCAAATGTGCGGAAGAGGATAAGATAATGTTTGCTTCTAATATGTTTAAGAAATCGGCCTTAGAATGGTGGAACACTATCCTCCAGTCTAGAGGTAGTGATAAGGTTTACAATATGGAATGGAAGGAATATAAGAATATGGTAGAAAGGAAGTTCTGCCCTCCCAATGAAAAGGAACAGATAGCGAATAAATTCCTAAACCTTAGGATGACTGGAGTAGATAGTACGGGTTATACTACTAAATTCTTTGAATATGCTAGAATAGTACCAACCCTTGCATCACCAGAGCCGGTATTAATCTCCCGTTACATCTGGGGATTAATAGGGGAAATTAGGTATGTAGTCAAGGCAGCTAGACCTCAAACCATAGAAGAAGCCGTAGAACTAGCAAATACCTTGACAGATGAATTAGTCCGTACTCGAGAAGAAGACCAGAGGAGAAACCTAGCTCAAAGGCTTACCCAGGAATTTCATTATGGAAATTCCAACCGTAGGAACGTAGGTTCTACCTCTGCACCGTACTATAAGGCTTGTAAGAAGAAGCATTCAGGAAAATGCTCCACTTACTGCAATTTTTACAAGATACCAGGGCACAAGGAAGAAGATTTCAGGAGTAAACATAATAATGGTATGTGCTTCAACTGTGGAGAAAAAGGTCACTTCAAGTCCAACTGTCGGAAACTAGTTCCAGCGATGGGCAACAAGAACACTAAAAATGCTAGAGCATTTGTTCTGGCGGCAGATGAAGCCAAGATGATTCCAGACGTGATAGCCGGTACGTTTTTAGTTAATGATGTTTTTACTAAAGTATTATTTGATTCTGGTGCAAACCAAAGTTTTATCAATGCTTCGTTTTGCAAACTTCTTAATCAACCATTAACTAAACTCCCACAAGAATGTCTAGTAGAGACAGCGAATGGAGAAACCATTAAGATTTATGAAATCTTGTAGGGAGCAAGAATAGAATTTTTGAACCAAAAGTTTATTGCAAACCTTTACCCAATGAATCTGGCAGGATTTGATGTTGTATTTGGAATGGATTGGTTAATAGCCAATAAAGCCAGTATTTTATGTGATCAAAAGTCAATCCAAGTAAATTCACCAAGGAGTAAAAAGATCACAATCAAAGGAGATAAGCCATCTAGATCCATGAAATTCATCTCTGTGATGAAAATAGCAAGTTACATAAGAAAAGGATCATTAGTGTATTTGATTTCTATAATCACTAACACTAAAGGAAAAGAATTAAAAGATATCCCCGTAGTATCTCAGTTTTCAGATGTATTCCCAGAAGAATTACCAGGACTACCACCGGACAGGGAAGTCAAATTCAGAATCCATCTGCTACCAGGGACAACACCGATTGCCAAAGCACCTTACCGTTTGGCACCCGCAGAAATGCAGGAACTGAAGAAACAATTAGATGAATTGTTGGAAAAAGGATTCATACAGCCAAGTTCTTCGCCATGGGGAGCACCGATTTTATTTGTTAAAAAGAAAGACGGGTCGATGCGTATGTGCATTGATTTCTGTGAATTGAACAAAGTCAAGATTAAGAATCGGTATCCATTACCAAGGATCGATGATCTATTCGACCAATTGCAAGGAGCTCGATTTTTCTCTAAAATCGATTTAAGGTAAGGATATCATCAATTAAAGGTACAGGAAGAGGACATTCCTAAAACTGCATTTAGAAAAAGGTATGTCCATTATGAATTTACTGTCATGTCATTTGGTTTAACCAATGCCCCAGCCGCATTTATGCACATGATGAACCGAATATGTAAGCCATATTTGGATAAATTCATAATTGTCTTTATAGATGATATTCTTATTTACTCTAAGAGTAAAGAAGAACATGCAAAGCATTTGCACGCACTTTTAAGTTTACTTAGGAAAGAAAAGCTTTATGCTAAATTTTCAAAGTGCGAGTTTTGGTTAGAACAGGTACATTTTCTTGGACATCTAGTCAATCATGAAGGAATTCATGTGGATCCCACCAAGATCGAGGCGATTACCAAATGGAAAACCCCTGAGTCACCAACCGAGGTTAGAAGTTTCTTAGGATTGGCCGGTTATTATAGAAGATTTATTCAAGATTTTTCTAGAATAGCGATTCCCTTGACTAAGTTAACTTGTAAATCCATTAAGTTTGAATGGGGACCAAAACAGGAAGAAGCCTTTAGAATCCTTAAGCAAAGACTAACCCATGCACCTATACTAGCATTACCAGAAGGAACTGAAGACTTCGTAGTCTATTGTGATGCTTCTATATTAGGTTATGGATGTGTGCTAATGCAATGCCAAAAAGTTATAGCCTATGAGTCTAGACAACTTAAGAATCATGAAGAGAATTACTCAACCCATGATTTAGAATTAGGAGCAATAATTTTTTCCTTGAAAATTTGGAGACATTACCTTCATGGTAGTAAGTTTACCATTTTTACTGATCATAAGAGTTTAAGGTATGTATTCGGACAAAAGGAGCTAAATATGAGGTAAAGACGCTGGATGGAAATTCTTAGTGATTATGATTGTAATATCCAGTACCATGCAGGAAAAGCAAATGTGGTAGCTGATGCTTTAAGTCGAAAGTATCATGAAACACCAAAAAGGGTACGTTCTCTTAAATTAAATCTGCAAGTAGATTTAAATGATCAAATTAGAAAAGCACAAGAATCAGTAATCAAGGATGATACTGAAAAAATTAAAAGGGATGATTAAGGAATTAGAACAAGAAACAGACGGAATTTGGAGATTCCATAAGAAAAGAATGTGGATACCTAAATTAGGAAATCTACGCCACCGTAAATTAGAAGAAGCCCATAAGTCTAAATATACGATGCATCCTGGAAGTGATAAAATGTATCAGGATTTAAGAAAGAATTTTTGGTGGATAGGAATGAAAAAGGATATAGCAGCTTATGTTTCTAAGTGTTTAACTTGTTCACAAGTCAAAGCTGAACATCAAAAAACCCTCAGGTTTATTACAGCTGTTAGAAATGCTAGTTTGGAAATGGGAATTTATAACAATGGATTTTGTTACTAAATTACCCAAAACATGAAAAGGTAATGATACAATCTGGGTGATTGTAGACAGGCTAACTAAGTCAGCTCATTTCCTACCAAAGATGGAAACTTTCAGTATGGAACAATTAGCCAAGTTATATGTAAATGAAATAGTTTAATTACATGGAATTCCTTTATCAATTGTTTCTGATAGGGATAGCCGTTTTACCTCTCAATTTTGGACAAGTTTCCAAAAAGCAATGGGAACCAAGTTGAATCTAAGCACAGCTTATCATCCTCAAATGGACGGTCAAAGCGAAAGGACAATTCAGACAATGGAAGACATGCTTAGAGCTTGTGTAATTGATTTCAGAGGTAATTGGGATGAACACTTACCTTTAATAAAATTTTCTTATAATAACAGTTATCACACAAGTATCAATGCTGCACCATTCGAAGCACTTTATGGATGAAAGTGCCGAACCCCAGTCTGTTGGGCAGAAATTGGAGAAAAACAACTATCTCGACCTGAGATAGTTAGAAACAACCGACAAGATCATTCAAGTCAAGGAACGACTGAAAACAGCACGTGATCGACAAAAGAGTTATGCTGATAACAGACGCAAGCCATTAGAATTTCAAGTAGGAGATAAGGTATTATTAAAAGGCTCTCCTTTGAAAGGAGTGGTAAGATTCATCAAGAGGGGAAAGCTAAGCCCCAGGTATGTTGGACCTTTTGAAATTATTAGAAGAATAGGACTTGTAGCCTATCAGCTACAACTGCCAGAGGAAATGGCAGGAATACATGATGTATTTCATGTATCTAATCTCAATAAATGTTTAGATGATGAATCACTGGTAGTACCTCTTAAAGATATAGAGGTAAATGAACAACTTAAATTTGTAGAAAGACCTCTACAGATTGAAGACAGAAAGGTTAAGAACCTCAAGCACAAGAGATTAATTCTGGTCAAAGTGAAGTGGGACTCCAAAAGAGGACCAGAATACACATGGGAGCTTGAATAAGAATGCAAAGGAAATACCCGCACTTATTCCAGTAGATCTCGAGGACAAGCTCTAAAACAAGGTGGGGAGGATATAACAACCCTCCTGAATTTTTCTGACGCCCTAATATATATTAAAATATTCCTATATGTCTTAAAATACACCCCGTAGGTGAAAACCGAGCCCAAAATACGATATAACATTTAAAAATTAAATAAAAACAAAGTTTTTGTGTCGCTCACGGGCCGCGTAAGACCACACCTGAGTCTACACGGGGTGCGACAGCCCTACAACAAGGTGCAGCCCTGAGCCGACACGAGGCATGATCGTGTCGACTCTAGTTGTGATGACCAATCAGGGCTATGGTCTACACCCCTACTATACGGGCCGCGTAAGCCTTAACCTAAGCTTACGCAGGGCGCGAGGAACTCGAAATGTGGCCCTATATAAAGGAGGCATTGGCTAAACATTCGAACTCGCTCAATTCTCACTTTCTCTCTCGAATTACTATATAGTAGGCACTATACTCGGGCATAATATCCCCCTAAATAACGAAGTTCTGTTCCGTTGTAAGTATCATAACCCCTGGATACGTATTATATACACTGCCCGATTGATCTAGGGTTCCGTAATGGCTGTCGTGGTTCTGCCTGACGTAGTCGTTGGAATGCCGTCTCGGGGAGGGTATTACTAATGTTAAAATGAGTTATTATACTAACGCGTGTGCATTTGTGTAATTTATAGATTTTCACCAGGAAACCCTTACAGAAAACCTAAGACAACAATGTGAGTAATCTCCTTTTTGCAAATTGTTTTTACAAAACCTCACACGATTAATTATGTATTAAGCAGTTATTGAGTATTTGTAAGGATACAATTATCGTCGGTATGTTGGGGTTTTGTATAAAAACGCGTTTAAAAATTTGTATAAAAAACAGTACCGTGGGTGGTAATTAGTATGACTTGGAAACAAATATAATTGTGCGACCGCCCTCAATACTGTACAATGGTCTTTATTAAACTTGATTAAACTGGGATTCACTCACCAGTATTTCCCACTGACAAAGTGTTTTAAACGCGTTTCAGGTAACAAAATGTGAAAGCCAAATAGAAGCCAGCTGGACAGCACTGAAGGCCTGGAAAAGTGGCAATAAAGTTACCTAAAATAAATAGATGTTTTTATTAAATAAAATAGAGTTTACCCTTATGAAAATGTGTGTACTTGAAACTTGGGATTTTTCCCACGTGTTTAATATTATGAAAATGTGGTATTTTACTCTGATAAAATATTTCATAACTACGGTCCTGATGAAATTTCCGCTGCCAAAATGGATAAATACAGATACCACCAAAACTGGCCGCGGCCGCCCGTTCCCGGGTTTGTTAGGGGACGGGAGTTGCGACAACTGTGTTCCTTGCAAGACAAACTACTGGTGCGCGTGCGTTTATGTATATATTTACACAGTGATTTTCCACACGAACTTGAGTTTTATATTTATAAAAATGGTTTATACCTTAACATTTAAACACACATAACAAAGGACAAGTGTATCCCGTCACATATGCAGTAAAGTATTGGTAAGAGCCAGATATCGTCCCAAGGAACAAAAGGTGTTATATGTACTGAATCTTTATTATTATTTTACCAAAGGAAGAAATAATTGATTGGTTGTTTAACTAAATTAACTGAAAGTAAAAATATAAATATAACAAATATCTTATTTCACAAATAACCTAAACATGTTATCTATCATGTATGTCATCAAAGCACTTAATCAATTTTCCAATTGCAAGACAGCTAGTCACCTTTCGGAATTTTCTAACATAATAATTCTTCGGAGAGTTAAGACGAAGGTCCCATCTTAACTTACCTAAAATCATGCATTAGCGAGCTATTGAATTTATGTGAATCTTTAAAGATAGATTAGTCATCCGTTAAGAGTTTTCTAACCTCACTTATCAAAGAAAGCAATACCGATGGTCACAATACAGCCACGAAGATAAGCATTTATGTAGATCATATAATAAATAATTTCACCTTTACAAGTCTTGAATACAAATCTACCAAGTTAGCAATTTCAGACCAAAACTACTAAACAAGGATCATTAACCGCATGCAAGAACATGTAATCAACACCATATAATTCATTAGAACCCTTACGTGTAGGAAAGTATTCTTAATCAAAATAAGACATATATTGTGTAATACCAATCTCCGGGTTAGGTCTCATGGTGTAAACAGAATTTACAAATAAGTGAATAATCAAGAGTTAACATCAAAATTACCACATATTCATTACTCAATATAATCAAATATAATCAAGAACACAACATCAATGAAACATTCTTTATATAATCATGAAGATTCAAACATAAACAAGTACTTGAGTTTCATACAAACTAGATTACAATACAAAGATTATTCAAGAAACAAGTTCACAATTACTATATACATACAAACATACATCAGTCCAACAACATGCACAATGATTAGACTACATGTTTAAGAACAAGGAATCAAACCATAAACATGCACTGAATTGACAGGGTGGATGATTTCAGCTTCAAAACGACCTCGAGACATGAACTAGGCTTGATCAGAGCAGTCCCGGAACTCTTGGATCGTCTGGAAATCAGAGAAAAAACCCACATTCTGCTTGAACTCTAATGGGCTATTTATAGGGAAAAAATCAAGTATCGCACGGTCGTGCGGCGTATTGCACGGCCGTGCAATACCGATGACATCATTGCTTACGTAGATCGCACTTGGTTCCGACAGTGGGGTGGCCGACTTGGTGGATGTCTAGTCAGAAAAGGGGAACGGGTGTTCTTGGGCTCGCACGGTCGTTCGAATCCGGTAATGGGCTTGAACGGTTGTTCGCACGGATGTGCATCTCCGGATGGACTACTTGATTTCGGACCCGCATGATCGTTCGGATGATGGAACGGTCGTGCATCTCTGGTCCGAATCTTGGTTTTGGCCCGTTTGATCAGAAATGCTTCGGAAGTGTCCGTTTTTTCGTCAGATTTTCATTTTATGCTCCGTTTAAGACCTGAAATTGTATAATTACTGAATTTAGTTCTTAACATAGCGATTTCGGTCAAAAACGCTTAAAACGGAAGTGTTTTTGGGGTATAAAAACATGTATAATTTATCGTATATCAACTACTCATGTGGTTCTTTCATTTTTGTGATCACTCATGATCTCTCTGAAAATCCTAAGTACTCGTTTCTGTTAAAGAAACAAAGTGCAAGGTACAAGTTATAAATTCTTAAACAAATATTTAAAGTACCATTTCAAATCCTTGATTTGATATTTAAAGGTACTTTCATAAGTCCTTAACTGGACCCATGTTATGTGACTATGTACACGATTATCAAGTACATTTTTGCTTCGTGTGTTGCCTTAACATGCCTAGTACATGGATTTCAAAACATTTTCACCACACAAATTCCAAATCCTTATAAGATCTTCCTATCTTCGTAGTTAGATTCTTGAGGATGTTTGAAGTACTAATTGAAGTCCTTGATTGGATTCCTGATGTGCTTTAAATGCATATATACAAGTTAATGAACGAGCTGATACCCAAGTAACGATTATGTGATTGTGTGTTTTTGTGTAATTCTAAAGCTCGCTATCTAAATCCTGGTAGAATCTTCTGTATTTTTATATGTTAGATTCTTAGAAGGATACTCAAAGTACTATCTTAAATCCTTAAGGAGTTTTTCTATGCAAATAGTCAGACCCTTGGATTCCAAAGTGCTGTTTCAAAACGTTTATTTGGTTCAAAGTTAAAAAGACCCTTTGGTGGTCTATTTAAAGAGATCGTACGTCGGTCTAGTTAAAAAGATCATGTGTTGATCTAGATAAAAAGATCGTTCGTTGATCTAGTTAAAGAGATCCTTTGGTGGTCTAGTCAAGTCATTACATGTTTGTTCGATTGATTTTCCCCTACACATTATAAAATTAACTTTGCGGACTGTGCAAGGAATTACGTAATTATGGATGCATACATAATTATGGAATTCAGTGCACAGAAACCACAACAAATTTTGTCATGTGTTAAGACCTAGAGTGATAAGAATAACGAAACGGGAACAATGTAAAAAGGGCATGGTGGATACGCCGCTGGTAGTTCCTATATATAAGTGTTCCTTATTACATTGAAAGCGTAGCGTTATTTAAGTTACTAGAAGTCCTGGACCTTGACCAGTGTTATTTATGTTGCATTCTCCGACTTTGATTTCGAACACACACAAGTTTCCTATAATAGTCTTCATAGGAAACATTTTTCTATCCGTTGTTCGAAACTCCATGTTTTGTTACTACAAGGACATCACTCTGACATGAACAAATTCACTGGAAATCCAAACGTAGCCCAGAGCTTTACTTAGGGTACGAAGGATTCATTCGAAAGCGAAACAATCACAGTTGTCTTCACAGGTTTCCTCTAAAATTAAATTTCAGGACGAAATTTCCTAAAGTAGGGGAGACTATGACACCTGTGCCTCTACGACCATCATACGAATACAAAACCAATGAAATCTTGTGTTTCATAGTTGGGATTTGTATAAATATGTATATCATTTGCACATATCAATTCTTGTTCGATTTCGAGCTTTAACTCGCTTTTTGGAACGTTATACGCGAACTAATGCGTAAATGTAATCAGTTTAACGTAACAAACACTCCGGAATAGTGACATAGGCTTAACATACCTTAAATAACCTTTACATAACTTAGAAATAAGTTTTGGAGGGTTTGGTGTGTCGAAAACAAGTTTATTCGATCGCAGGGACTATTTGCGTCAAACTGCTAAACTATGCCGATTTTTATAGTAACGAACATTCCAAAACTTGATCATAAGCTAAACATACCCTAAATATCCTTTACATATCTTAGAAATAGGCTTTGAGGGGTTCTGTATGCAAAAATACGCTTATTTGATCAATAGGAACTAAAAGCGTCAAAAACAGCGTAAGTTTGCATTTACGCGCATATCTTACGTTCTGACCACATCCGGACATCCAAAAATTTTTGTAGTCACTAAAATATTTTATTTTAGTGATCGGAATGCAAAAATAACATTTGTCGCTTAATTTAGATCGTTTTCGCGTCCGTTCGAGTTTCGTCGTAATTAACCGATTGACGTGACCGTACGACCAAATGAACCGACATCCGTGATATTTCCGAGCATATTTAAAGTTCCCTATACTTTGACATCCTTGTAGAGCCTTGAAAATGGCTTAACAGAGGTTAAATACGTCAAATACGCAAGTTTGTGTGTGCGGGGACTGTTTCTGACAATTTCTGAAAGTTGCAGTCTAGTGCTTGCGTTGCGCGACCACCCCCTGGTGTTACAGTCACGGCACGCGACCCTGTGATCTGGACAGAAAGTTCATTTTTAACTTGCAGATTTAAGTTCAGGGACCATTCTTGCAATTTCTTTGTGTGATAACCAAGTTAATTAACACCTCTCCAAGCAAAGGATTGCTGTCATTGACACTTGTATGGTCCAGATTTCTTGCTTGGAGGCCAAATAAACACATGTCATGATCTTGAAACACCTCCATAAGTATAAATACCCATCCAATCTTCCTCATTCCTTGCTCATTCTTATTTTTGGGACTCTAAGTGGAGGATTTCCTGCTAAGGAGCCACCTACCTGAGTTCTAATACCTTCCTTCCAGCCTTTGAACACCTTGTAAGTGTTCTTTGATGGCTTAGTTGTTATTTTCAGCTATTTAGAGCTGAAACTCAAACAGTTTGACCAACAGTTTGACTTTCGGTTTTGACCATCAATTGGTCAAGTCAAAGTTCAATTGAACTTTGCAACGTGATTGTGATCACGATGGTTATAATCCTTAGCGATTATACCTACTGATTACCACATTGACTAGGTGTAGTTACGAGTCAAAGTTTCGGTCAAAATGCGTATTTACGCGCATTTTGCGACGGAACTACTTTTAGGGATCAAAACACTTTGTTCTGATACCAAATCAGTTTTCTAAGTTAGTTAAACATGTTTTGACATGTTTAACTCGTCACTACTAGTTTAGTGCTTGTTTAGGGTCGTAAGTTAAGCGGTCTCGACAACCGCTTAGACTTTTGAACCCGACCCGTTTGGTCGATCATTAGGATCCGACCAAACTTATTTAGTGATCATAGTTGCATAGGGAATAACCTACTGAGGTTATACCTTATGATAACATAGGTTGGTTAGTTATTTGTTAAGTAGTTTATATGCCTATAGAAAATGACCAAAAATGCCCTTTTGAAGCATAAATTCATATTTTATATATGTAATCAAGTTTTTGACATATACTCAGATTTAGTAACATGTTTAGGCATAATTGGGCATGTAAGACTTGACATAGGACATAGATAACCATCCGACCGTAGATTTACGCAAGCGACACGTTAAAGTAGCTTAAACTACCTTAACGAGTCAAAATGGGCCAAAAGCACTTAGGATAACTCTCTAATCAGAATGTTAAGTCTATTGAATCATGCCATATGAGTTCCAATACTCATTTGATTTATAGAACTTCATTCTATCCTATCTCCCAATTTAGGATCCGATTATTTAACATAGTGATTCCATACTAGGTGCCACTTGATTCCTTGATTTCCCGAGCTTTGTTAGGACACTTAATCAAAGATACTTGCAATCTCAAGTGAGTACATAGTCCCCTCTTTTACTGTTTTCAAACATTTTGGAGTGATACATATGTGCCGATACGCTATTTTCATGATTTCGACTATATGATTACACGTGCATAGTACTATCTTTTGACGAATTAAACTATTATCCATGGTTTAAACAACTGATTTCCAAAGTTTGTTAGAACTATTTGTTCATTCACATTGTTACTTATACAATCATTAACAATGATCAAGCCGATTGGTAGTACGATATAGCACTATAGGACTAGACATCCCATTCCTATTGTATGGAATGTCAGAAACCAAAGTTTTAACCAAATATAATTTCCTTTGTGGTATTTCTATAGTCTCCAATGTGTAGTTTGATGCACTAAGGTTTGAATGTATTACCAAATCGCGATATATGGTATATTTCGATATACTACCAACGTGATACTGTTTTGCTAAAGCATAGTGTGATATGCTATTGTTTACTAAAGTATAGTTTGATATACTACCAAATCATGATCTAGGAATATTTCGATATACTTCCAACATGATATTGTTTTACTAAAGTATAGTTTGATATACTACTGACACTGTTATTTCACAAACTAAAGTATATTTTGATATAATACCAAACCACAGTTGATATGCTATTTTCAAACCAAAGCATAGTTAATATGCTACTTTCAAAACCAAGGCATAGTTTGAGATGCTATTTACAAAACCAAAGTATAATTTGATATACTACCGATGCTTTCACTCTTAAACCAAAGTATACTTGTGATATACTACCAAATCTATTATTTCAGTAACCAAAAGTATATTTTTATATACTATCCGTTTAACTATTTCAAAACCAAAGTATATTTTTGTATGTACTACAAACCTTTTATCAAAACAATGCATTTTAGAAACAAAACTTTTACAAGGATTCATGGCTATTTTTGTAAAACATAAAACCCTTTCCTTACTTGTTTTGTAAATAAGTTGGCCTTGCTGATTGCTTGTTGGTGAATGAAACGCAGGTGATCTTGGGGCCTTGGGAGACCCTGATGCGACAGGTGTTCCCAAGAAGCATGTGGAGAAAGGCGTGCGGATCCGCAATCCGAAGAAAAAGCATGAGCCGACTTTTGTTCCTCCTTTGGTGCCGCAAGCGGCAGGTATCTCTCGTACTCATTTACGCAGATACACTGATTACGTGGTAGTGTCTGACATCCTTGAGGGTTTGGGTGTTCCAGGTGGTGGCGCGGCTGCGTGTGGATCCTCT
The DNA here is from genome assembly GCA_030545235.1 of Helianthus tuberosus. Classification (NCBI taxonomy): domain Eukaryota; kingdom Viridiplantae; phylum Streptophyta; class Magnoliopsida; order Asterales; family Asteraceae; genus Helianthus; species Helianthus tuberosus. Next base: position 15,446,588 of record CM060354.1, on the reverse strand, counting down.
ACGGGTTCCAAACCTGCTGATGATAAGAAGAAACAGAAGGTAGATGCCGCTGGTGCTGGTGAGCAGAAACGTCTGAAGTTGAGGAGGACTCGGACAGCTGCTATCTCGCAGCCAAAGCCTGCGGTTGTAACTGGTAAGTTGAATATGTGTTTACAAGTTTTTGCCATTTTTAGCTTGTAACTTATAGTTATTTTTGCATTGTTGTAGAACCGCTTGAGGAGACTTTTTCCTTTTTTGAGGCTCGTTCTTCTCCTCCGCGAGACGCGGCTGCGGACGCGGGAGCGAATAAGGAGTTCAGGAGAAGCCCTTCTATCAAAGTGGTTCCTCCGCCCTCTGCGCATGCGGAGGACACTGGGAAGAAGGCAGCGGATCAGACCATCTTTGATACGGTGGATTCATCTGACAATCTTATTGATTCGCGTGATACAGATGTTGGGGGGGGGGATAAACTGAAGTTTGCTGATGCTGAAAAGCCAAAGTCCCCCGTTGCTGAAAAAACATCTGGTTCAACTGCCGCGGGCACGGGGTTTGAGGACCAACAGTCCATTCAGCCTGGTGAGACTGAATTGGAGTTTTACTACCATTCCTACGCGGCAAACCGGAGTGTGAGCTATCATCGTCCCCCTTGGACTGTTATCCAAGGGGATGATATTTCCAACGATCCCTCCGCTTGCCGGGACATCTTGAGTGGTTTGGGCACTCCTTTTGAGGTTCTTCGGGCCCGTGGTTTACCCCGTGAGAACCGGATAAACCAACTCTCCTCCATGCTTGTTGGGAGTTCCATAATGGCGAATGCTATTATGGAAGACTACAAGGTTCTGGGCCGTAAGGAGGAAGAAATTGTTTGCCTGCAGGCTGAGGCTGAGGCGACGGGAAAGGCTGCTCGGGAGGGTGTAGAGTAGCTTGAAAGAGAGAAGGTTGCTTTTGAGAAGCAAAAACAGACTGAAGCTTGGGCTGCGACGGCTGGCCTTAAACAGGTTCGTACTCTTGCTAAGTTGCTTTTTGATGAGCGCAAGGGTTGGAGGGAAGCTTGCGCTCGAGAAAATGAAAAACTTTTCCGTGTTCGTCAGGAGGTGACCAATCTTAAGGCGGTGAATGCTGCTTTGGTAAAGGAAAAGGTCGCAGCCGAAGCGGCTGCTAAGGAAACTAAAGAAGGAGGCACGCGGTGCCAAGGCTCTTGAAGAGGCGGATGCTGACCGTAACAATTTAAACAAAGCTGTCAAGGGCCTCAAGGTATGAGTGGCGTTTACACTTGAGTTTGTTTCTTTATTGCACAAGTATACTTGATTAGCCTTTTATACTTGTGTGTGCTTTGTTGTTGATAGGCTGAAGTGCAGAACCGGGTGACTATTCTTGAGGAGGTCACTGCCCGCGCGGCTGAAGCTGAAGCGCAGGCAAGGGAGGCTGCTGAGGCTAGAGATAGCCTGATTTCCTCTTTGGATCAGCTGAAGGCAGATCGTGATTGGATGTGTGATCACGGTATCGGGCATGTAAGTATCTGGTGCCTTTGCTATCTTTAGGTTTGCTTTTGTTAACCTTATTATTTGTGTTTTGCAGATTGTTGGAACCATTCTTGACGCGCCTGAAAACGCAAGTGCCGTTAATGAGCTTAAAGAGCGTGCCGGGAGGCGGGGTTCAAGGCTGGTTACAAAGAATGCCTTATCCATGTGAACCCTTTCTACCAGAGCAAGTTTACTGATGAGAGATCTGGGTTCCATGGTGTAGATACTGAGGCTCGGTATGTTGCGGCTATTAACGCATACAACAGCTTGTCCATTTCTCCCATTGAAGATATTGATAAATGCTTGGAGGCGGAAGATTATTTGGACCGCTTGCGGTTGTTGTATGATGATCCTGAAGATGAGGAGACCGCTGGTGGCGCAAAAGGAGATGCAGGTACCAGTGGTACAAAAGAAGACTAGGTTGGCCCGCGTGACCTTTTTGCCTTCTCTTTTTGATGTAAATGTGTTTAGAGGAGAACTGATGTAAACTTCTTCTGCACCGCGACGGTGTGGAAATATTTTGGAATATATAAAGTTTAACCCCCTTTGATCAATTTGTACAAGTCTTTTTACCAACTATCTCTTGAATGTGTGCCAGTCGTGTTTTTGTAAATAACACTAAGTCTGAATTTGCCATTTGCATATCTAGGTGATATGCAAGTATGTGCGGCTGAAAGTTGATAAGTAAAGGATATTTACTGTCTTTGTGTGAGCGTGGTCGAAATAGTGTTTATTTAAGGCCAATGTTTCAGGCACATGTAAATAATACTAAGTCATTGTTTGCCATTTGCACGTCTTGGTGACATGCAAGTATCTGGATAACTCTGTTGGCTGTAAAGCGCGGTTGAGTATACTCTACATCTTTGTCGTGTGAGTATTAGTCAATTCCTGTTTTTATCCCATTAGGGTTTAGGAATTGTTTGAGTTTTTTTAAAACTGTATGTGCGTATCCAGCCGGATAGACGCTGATGTGTTGCCTTTGCTGGCCTATTACAATATTTGTGTGTGGTCACCACTTTGTGTGGGTATCGCGAATGAAGATTTTGCCAATCTGTTTTTGCAGATACCGCGAAGTGGAACACGCATTTGTAATAGAAGGAATAAACAATATTGCATTGAATCGTTCATTTATTTATTGACAAATGGCCTGCGGGCCAGTAGGTTACATGGAAAATGTAAACGTAGCTTACATGTAACAGCGGCGAAGTTGTTGTGCGTTCCATGTTCTTGCGATGGGTTCACCTTCTAACGTTTGTAACCTGTACGCGCCCTTTCCTAAGACCTCTTGGATGAGGTAGGGTCCTTCCCACTTGGGGGCAAGTTTCCCTAGGCGCTCTGCGTTAGAGGCCTCATTGTCCCGAAGGACATAGTCTCCCGGGTTGAATGTGCAGATGCGGACGCGCGCGTTGTAGTACTTTTCTAGTTTGGTTTTGTACTTGGCCTCGTTGATTGCGGCGTTTTCGTGCCTTTCTTCTAAGAGGTCCAAGTCAAGCCTGCGCTCGTCACTGTTGTCAACTTTGTTGATAGCTAACATTCGGGGTGAAGGGAGACCGATTTCAGCGGGGATCACTGCCTCAGAGCCATAGACTAGGCTGAAGGGTGTCTCCCCGTGACTTGTCTTCGGGTTAGTCCTATGGGCCCATAGGATACTTGGGAGTTCATCGACCCAGCCGCGTCTGGCTGTTCCCAACCGTGCCTTTATGCCTTCGACTAAATTTTTATTGATGCTCTCGACCTGACAGTTCCCTTGCGGATGCGCCACTGAGGAGAAGACGTGTTCAATGTTTAATTCCTTTAACCAGTTTTGAAAATCTTCGGCAGCGAAGTTGGTGCCGTTATCGGTTATGATGCACATTGGTATACCGAAATGACAGATGATGTGTTCCCAGACAAATTTCCTTGTTATCATAGTGGTGGTAGAGGCTAACGGTTTCGCTTCTACCTATTTGGTAAAGTAGTCGACGGCCACTATGATAAATTTGACCGCTCAAGGTGCGTCTGGAAATGGTCCCACCACGTCGATGGCCCATTTTTGAAAAGGCCATGCGGTGGTGACAGGGACGAGGTTGTTCTATGGGCGCAATGTCATTGGTGCATGTCGTTGACAGTTAAAACACTTGCGCAAGACTTTAACCGCGTCTAGGTGCATGCCAGGCCAGTAATTCCCGGCTTTCATGATCTTGGCCACTACCATACGCGGCCCTGCGTGTATGCTGCATATTTCGTCGTGTATCTCTCTGATGAGATACATGGCATCTTGAGGGTCAACGCATCGTAGGAGTGGTCCCAGGTATGATTTGCGGTATAAAATACGTCTCCCATCTGATAGTGGCACGCCTTGTATTGTAGCTTGCGTGCTTCCATTTTATTCTTGGGAGTAACACCTGATTGCAAGTATGCAATAATTGGTGTCATCCAGGATGTCGTACCATACTGGATGACGTTAACTAGGCGTAGGGGTACTGAGGGGTTTTGCAGGATCTCAATACGTATTTCCTTCACCAGGTGTTGGAAGCTGGTGGATGCGAGTTTTGAAAGTGCATCTGCGGGTTTGTTTTCACTCCTGTTGATATGTCGGATATTGAAGGAGGTGAAACATGATTTCAGTTGCATGGCTTGTTCTAGGTAGAGAATCATGATATCTCCTTTCGCGGCATAGTCGCCGCGGATCTGCCCCGCAACTAGTAATGAGTCGACGTGTGCTTCCAAATTTTGGACGCCAAGCTTGACTGCCAAGCGCAGCCCTGCTAGCAAAGCTTCGTATTCTGCCTCGTTATTTGTAGTTTTGAAATCGAGGCGGATGGCGTAGGTGAGCTCTTGACCATCCGGGCTTACGAGTCGCAGACCTGCACCCGCACCGTCTTCGTTGGACGCACCATCAGTATATAGTGCCCAGATGTCTGATGAGGACGGTGGAGGTGTAGGGGTTTGTTCATCTTCGCATTTTTTAATGTGATTCACCGGTACTTCCGCGGCAAAGTCAGCTAAGACTTGGCCTTTGATTGCTGGGCGTGGTTTGTAAACCAATGTGAGTGCGCCCAGTTCAATGGCCCATTGTGCTAGTCTCCCAGAGATTTCAGGCTTGGAGAGGATTTGCCTGATCCGGTAGTTGGTTAATACGGTGATGACGTGATTTGCAAAGTAACGGCGCAACCGTCTGGACGCATGCACCAGTGCGAGTACCAACTTCTCCATGATGGAGTATCTTGTCTCTGGATCATTCAGCATTTTACTGACGTAATAGATTGGTGTTTGGACTCCTTCTCTTTCCACGATGAGCACCGCACCTACCGCGTTGTCCACGGCTGATAGGTATAGGATGAGCGGTTCTTTCTTGCGTGGTGCAGTGAGAGTTGGGAGTTGGATCAAACACTCTTTCATCTCTTGGAAGGTGTTTTATGCCTCTGTGGTCCACTGGAACTGTTCCTTTTTTAAGCAGTTCCGCATAGTACTGATAAAGGGGTAAGATTTAGCCGCGTGGTTAGCTAGGAATCTATTCACCCGGTGTTCCACGTGTCTAATCTACGTAAATGCCTAGCTGACGAGGAACTACAAGTCCCCCTTGAAGACTTGCAAATAAATGAAGCTATTCAGTTTGTGGAGAAACCGGTCGAGATCATGGATCAAGCTATCAAGCGTCTGAGGCGCAACAACATTCCTATTGTTAAGGTTCGATGGGAAGGAAAGCGTGGTGCTAAATTCACTTGGGAGGTGAAAAGTGTAACAATCCTCAAGAAACCGACACCCTCGAATTATTTTCTGACACCCCAATATATTTTGAAATATCCCAATATGTCCCAAAATACACCCCATACGAGAAAACAGGCCCCGAATATCCGAAATAGTATTAAAAATAATTAAAAATTGAAGTTTTGGGCTGAGGCGGGCCGCGTAAGCCCCACCCCAACCTTCACGCGGGCCACATGAACTTAACAAACCTGGCGCAGCCCGGTGTGGCCATGTGGCCCAATACCCGGCAGACCTATGTGATGACCCAGCCCAGCTACACTTTGACCTGGGGTCAACGCGGGCCGTGTAGGCCTTGTTCTTGTGTTACGCGGGACGCGAGAGAACCAGACTCATCAACTATAAATAGAATGCATCGGATCTTCAGTCTGTTCGTCCAATTTTCTTTTCTCAATCTCAATATTAAGTAATAGAAGTTATAATCGGGTATAATACCCCCCCTAAATAGCGAAGTTCTGCTCCGTTGTAAGTATTATAACCCCTGGATATGTATTAGATACGCTGCCCGATTTATCTAGGGTTCCGTAACGACTGTCGTGGTTCTGCCCGACGTAGTCGTTGGAATGCCGTCTCGGGGAGGGTATTACTAATGTTAAAATGGGCTATTATACTAACGCGTATGCATTTGTGTAAATTATAGATTGTCACCAGGAAACCCTTACGGAAAATTTAAGACAGCAATGTGAGTTGATCCGCTTTTTGTAAACCTTTTTGTTAACTGTTTATACAAAACCTTAAATACTTTTCCATGCGAATGACAGTTATTGAGTATTTGTAAGAATACAATTATCATGAGTATGTTGGGGTTTTGTATACAAAATTTGTTACCACTTGGTCAAGGAGTAACATTTCCACAAGTCGGGTTTGACAGTACCATGGATGTTAATTGTTATAACTTGGAAACAAATGTAATTGCGAGATCGCCCTCAATATTGTACATTGTGAAATGGTTTTTATTCGAACTTGATTAAACTGGGATTCACTCACCAGTATTTCCCACTGACAAATGTTTTTAAAACGCGTTTCCGGTTACAAAATATGAAAGCCAAATAGAAGCCAGCTGGACAGCACTGAAGGCTTGGAAAAGTGGCAATAAAGTTACCTAAAATAAAATAGATGTTTTTATTAATAAAATATGATTTATTCCTATGAAAACGTGTGTACTACGAACTTGGGTTTTAACCCATTTGTTTAATGTTATGAAAATGTGGTATTTTACTCTGATCAATGTTTCCTAACTACGGTCCTGATGAAAATTTCCGCTGCCAAATTAGACAATACACGATACCACCGAAACTGGTTCGCGGCCGCCCGTTCCTTGGGATTTGGGATCGGGGGTTGCGACAGAAGGTGGTATCAGAGCTATGCCACTGATTCAGCCACAGAAGTGTTCTGCTGACATGAAAATTCAATCTGTTAGGAAATAAATTACGGGAGTACATGCATAATTGTATTTAATTATTATGTGTTATTTGACTATTTGTTAGTTTACAGTATGAGCGACCAAGGACCATCTGACGCGTACTGTCAATTGTCTAGTTCGCCTAGAAGCGAAGGCACCTCCTCTTCTCAGCCTGCCCTCTCAGGGTACTCTGCTGATACGGAAGAAGGAATCTTTGTGTTTAAGGCTCAGTCAGAAGAGCCATTTCCTTAGAAAAAGAGGGGATGGTTCAGTAGAGGGGCACACGAGCGTAGAAAACGTATGAAAAAGTTACAAGACCAGAGACTATTAGCAGCAGTCAAGAGAGAGACAGACGCCTATGCCAAGGATATGATCAATAGGGGTATAGCCAACATCCACATACTAGCAACCACTGCAGCTGACCCTAATCTGGAACAGATAATAGCACCCCAACCACAACCACCAATCCCTGACCAACCGATGGAGATAGAAAACCCTAAAAACCAAGTAGAGATGCATGACTTCAATCCGGAAGAAATACCTAGGGTACCAGCACCGAACCCCCTAGACCCAAATTACGACCCCTGGTGGGATGAAGTTAGGGACTATGTGCAACGCTACCCGATACATGAAGACACACCCATGAAAAATGTAGGAGCCTACCTAGGTTTGGATCCTTTAGATCCCTATTTCCACGATGAATACATTAGGGAAATTTTAGAAGATCCTTATCGATTCCAGGTACCTACACCTCCATACCAGGAACCCACACCCCAGATTCCGAACCCAGTCCTAGAACCTGCACCCCCAATGAGTGCAGAAAACGTACAAGAACTTAGGACATTTGGTGATGAAATTCTAGAAAGTAGTGAGAGAATGCGACAGGTGGGAGAACGACTCGTCTGGAAGTATGACGAGCGCAATATGGATTTTTGGATGAATCCATATCCGTGAATGTGATGGTGGAGACGGTAATAGTAATAATAATAAAATAATAATATATGTGTGTACGGATGCCTACTACTATTTATTTCAGTTGGTATTGTAATTTCTATTTCAGTACTGGTGTGTAATAGATAGTATATGAATAGAGTAAGTCGCAATGATCGACGCTTTTGGATAAATTGCGTGTCATGTGATAGACTATATTAAATATTATTTTGTGATATTAATATGGGGTAAATGTTTAAAATTCAGATGGCCGACGAAGGAAATCAAGGAAATCTGAATAATGATAACCAGAGTAACATTAACTTGGTTAATGAAAATCCGAGCATCAATAACAATGGAAACCAAGTGGATAATAGTGTCATCCAACACATAGTGGCACAAGGAATTATAGATACAATGCCATTTATTATTCAAACGGTTCAAGAAGCGAATAATAAAAGTAAACACAGCAGTAAGCGACCAATTGAACCAGAACACAGCGTGAACAATGGACCGTACTTCAAGCGCCCATTCCTAAAAGAAGAAGAACCATGCCTTATGGTTGTTCTTATAAAGAATTCTGGTCCTGCAAACCAATCAAATTCTCGGGCAATGAAGGACCCATTGCAGCCCTACGCTGGATAGAGAAAACTGAGGCTGTTTTAAAAATAAGCAAGTGTGCTGAAGAAGATAAGATAATATTTGCTTCTAATCTGTTTAAGGGGGAAAGTGACATGTCCGAAACATGGTGGATACGCCGCTGGTACTTCCTATATATAAGTGTTTCTGGCATGTTACCTACTCTTCGTACCACGCGCTAGGTGGAGTTCGTTGTTTTGTAGGCTCGGGTTGAAGTTGTGAAATCTAGTTGGTTTAATCTATGTTGTAAATCAATTTGGTCGAATCTATGAGTGAAATTTTAATGTTGTGGTTGGCAAAGTATGACACCGATGACGAGGGGGACGTGGCGTGATCGAAGCATGGTGTATACGCCGCTGGTACTTCCTATATATAAGTGCTTCTGTCACGTTGCTGAGCTTTCGTAATACGTGCCATACGGGATTTCGTTGGTTGTGAGTTGTTAACACTAAACTACGTGAATCTATTAAAGTCTATGGGAAGCCTATTGAAATCTATGGCAATCTATTGGAATCTATTGAAATCTACTGAATCCATTATAGTCTATTAAAGTCTATTGAGTTTGTTGAAGACTATTTGAAATCTATTGAAATCTAAGTTAATCTATGATGAGTGTGGATTACGACATGTAGCATGACATCGAGTACGAGGTAAAAGTATTGTGTCCGAAGCGTGGTGGATACGCCGCTGGTACTTCCTATATATAAGCGCTTCTGGCATGCTGGCAAGCTTCGTACAACATGCCATGAGAGGGTCGTGGGTTGTGGTGTTAAATCTATTGAGATCTATCGAACTAGTCTACGTGTATAATAAGAATGTTGTTTGGAAATTGTGACACGTAACATGACGTCGAGTACGGGGTGGAAGCGATGTGCCCGAAGCGTGGTGGTTACGCCGCTGGTACTTCCTATATATAAGCGTTTTTTTGACTTGTTGCCAAGCTCCGTACAACACGCCATGCGAAGGTCGTGGGTTTGCGTTGTCTATGATAATCTTGCGAGACTTGAGTCTTAGTCTAGCATGCGTAATCTTTGATAACCTGTGTTAATTTAGACTTATACGATCCCTCTTATCGGATCTGTAGATGTCTACTCGTAGAACATCTGATGCTCTCAGAAGATCCAGAGAGAAGTCTCAGAAGAAGATGATGTCTTTCATGGCCGACAAGATCGCTCGAGTCATGCCAAGAATCGTCACTGAGCTTCAAGGATCTAACACTCCTCCATCCTCTGTGGAGTCCAAGGCCGAGAAGCAAAAGCCTACTAAGTTCAACTACAAACATTTCATCTCCTGCAACCCTAAGCCTTTCACGGGCAGTGATGGGGTGACTGTTATGCTCAAGTGGTTCGACAGCATCGAAGTTACCTTCATTAACAGCGAGTGCCCAGATCCTTTGAAAACTAGGAGTGCGACTGGAATGTTCCAAGGCAGAGCGTTGGAGTGGTAGTAGAATGAGAGGAACATCCGTACTAACAAAGAAGCCTATGCTCTTCCATGGGCTGAGGTGCGTGAACTCATGATGCTTAAGTTCTGCCCTCCTCATGAACACTTGAAGCTGGACGAAGAGTTTTGGCATTTGAAGCAGGTTGGTGATGATAACCCAGCTTATACTACTCGATTTAAGCAGCTTAGTCTTATCGTTCTTCACCTGGTTTCAACTCCTAATCGAATGATAACCAAGTACATCAATGGTCTACCTCCTGCTATGCATGATTCCATGGAGGCAGCCCAGCTTGGAACTATTGAAGAAGTCTATCGTTTGGCAGCAAGTTTGAACAACAACCGTGTGCGTGATAAGCAATTTGCTACTCCTGCTACTTCAAAGTCTGCTAATCAGGTTACCCAGCAGTCAAGTGGCAGCAAGAACAAGAAAAGGAAATCTCAGGGTTCGGGATGTAATGCTATTGTCCCTACTGCTAACCATGCTGCTAAACCTGCTCCTACTCCTGCTGCTACTAACCCTGCTGCCCCTAAAGCGAAGAAGCAATACATTGGGTCTAATCCCAAGTGAGCAACTTGCAACTTTCATCATCCTACTGCTTCTGCATGTCGTCTGTGCACCAACTGCAATCGCTACGGTCACACGACACCCTACTGTCGTCAAGCTAATCCTGCTCCGGTTCAGCAAGTCCCAGTTCAAGCAGCTCAGGCAGCTTTACCTGCACCTCCAGCTCCTCTGCAGAATCCAAAGCCAATCAATGCTATTCGTGTATGCTACAAGTATGGAGATACTACTCACCTCTGTAACCAGTGTCCTCAGCTGAACCAAGATCAACAAGCAACCGCTCGTGGACGAGCATTTAATCTCAATACTAACCAGGCCTGCAACAACAATGACGTGGTGAATGGTATGTTTCTCGTTAATAACCTTTATGCTTCGATCCTATTTGATACTGGTGCCGATAAAAGCTTTGTGTCCGTGGAATTTGAGTCTTTGATAAATTATACACGTTCTAAGTTACCTGAGTCGTTATCTGTTGAGGTCGCAAATGGTAAGTCGATTCTTGTTAATTCTATCGTGCATGATTGTTCCTTGATTCTTAACGACCACGTTTTCCCTATTGATCTTATACCCATGCACTTGGGTAGTTTTGATGTTATTATCGGTATGGATTGGTTGTGTAAGAATCATGTCGAAATTGTTTGTCATGAGAAGCTTGTTCGTCTACCTCTTCCGTCTGGTGATCTTTTGCATGTTTATGGAGACCGACCTTCGAGCAGAGGTTTACGTAAACAGAACCCTGCCTTCTTGGCCCATGTGGTGGAGCAAAAGGGCAAGGGGAAGAACATAAACGATGTTCCAGATGTGTGTGATTTCCCTGATATCTTTCCTGAAGATTTATCCGGTCTTCCTCCTTCAAGATCTGTCGACTTTCGTATTGATCTTATACCTGGTGCGACTCCTGTCGCCAGAGCTCCTTACCGTCTTGCACCTTCCGAGATGCAAGAGTTATCTAGCCAACTACAGGAGTTACTCGATAAGGGTTTTATTCGTCCAAGTACCTCCCCGTGGGGTGCTCCCGTACTATTTGTCAAGATGAAAGATGGATCGTTTCGTATGTGTATCGACTACCGTGAACTTAATAAGCTGACCGTGAAAAATCGTTACCCTCTACCTCGCATTGATGATTTGTTTGATCAACTACAAGGCGCGTCCTGTTTCTCTAAGATTGATCTTCGCTCGGGATATCATCAGTTGCGTGTTCTCGAAGATGATATTCCTAAAACGGCGTTTTGTACTCGATATGGGCACTACGAGTTTGTGGTCATGCCTTTTGGCTTGACCAACGCACCTGCAGTGTTCATGGACCTTATGAACCGTGTTTGTAAACCCTATTTGGATCGTTTTGTTATAGTCTTTATTGATGATATTCTTATTTATTCTAAGTCTAAAGCATATCATGCTCGTCATCTACGTCTTATGCTCGAACTTTTACGTGGTGAGCGCCTATATGCTAAATTTTCTAAGTGCGAATTTTGGATTGATGAAGTGCAATTTCTTGGTCATATTGTTAGTAGTCAAGGTATTCATGTTGACCCTTCTAAGATCGAGTCAGTGAAGAATTGGTGTACGCCTAAATCCGTTTCCGAGATTCGTTCTTTTCTAGGATTGGCGGGGTATTACCGTCGGTTCATTGCGGATTTTTCTAAAATCGTTGTTCCTCTTACTACTCTAACCCAAAAGGAGAAACCTTTTGTTTGGGGACCCGAACAAGATGAGTCCTTTCAAACCCTTGAGTACCTGTTGTGCAACGCCCCTATTTTAACTCTACCAGATGGAAATGACGATTTTGTGGTGTATTTTGATGCCTCGAACCGTGGATTGGGTTGTGTGCTCATGCAGCGGGACAAGGTCATTGCATACGCCTCTCGTCAACTCAAAATGCATGAGAAAAACTATACTACTCACGATCTGGAGCTTGGTGCGGTCATTTTTGCGTTAAAGATCTGGCGACACTACCTTTATGGTACAAAGGGTGTGGTCTTCACCGACCATAGGAGTCTTCAACATATCTTTGACCAAAAAGAACTGAACATGCAACAGAGACGTTGGGTGGAATTGCTTAACGACTACGACTGCGAAATTCGCTACCATCCTGGCAAGGCGAATGTAGTGGCCGACGCCCTTAGTCGTAAAACTCATGTCAAGGCTATACGTATCTCTAGTGACCTCCATGCTTATATTCGAGAGGCGCAGTATGCGTCAGCTAATGAAGGAAGTATCTTTGATGAAGTGCTCGGGGCTAGAGTCGAGCAGCTCGAAACTAAACCCGATGGACTCCAGTATTACCTAAATCGCATCTGGGTTCCAGACCGCGACAACCTGCGCGAGCTCATCATGAACGAAGCTCATAAATCCCGTTATTCTATTCACACAGGCGCTGACAAAATGTACCATGATTTGCGTACAACCTACTGATGGCCTGGCATGAAGAGGGACATTGTTGTGTATGTCTCTAAATGCCTTACCTGTTTGAAGGTGAAAGCCGAACATCAGCGTCCTTCTGGACTTTTAGAACAGCCTAAAATCCCCGTTTGGAAGTGGGATAGTCTTGCTATGGACTTTATTACTAAGTTAACCCGTACACCTGCCGGTCATGACAGTATATGGGTGATCATTGACCGTTTAACCAAATCAGCCCACTTTCTTCTTATTCGTGAGGATTATAAAGTGGAGAAACTTGCTAGGATCTATACCGATGAGATTATATGCCGTCATGGCATCCCTCTTGACATAATCTCTGACCGTGATGGTCGTTTTACTTCACGTCTTTGGCAAACATTTCAGTCCGCTATGGGTTCGCACTTGAATCTTAGCACGGCCTTTCATCCTCAGACGGATGGATAGACCGAGCGTACTATTCAAACCCTAGAGGACATGCTTCGTTCTTGTGTCATCGACTTTGGTGGTAACTGGGATGTACATTTACCATTGATAGAATTCTCGTACAACAATAGTTATCATTCCAGTATTCAGATGGCACCTTTCGAAGCTTTATATGGACGAAAATGTCGATCTCCGCTCAGCTGGCATGAGGTTGGGGAAAAGTAGTTTACTGGCCCTGAGATTATTCAAGAAAAGACGGATAAGATCCTTCAAATCTGTGATAACTTGATCAAGGCTAGGAGCAGACAAAAGAGCTATGCTGATAAAAGGCGCAAGCCTCTGGAATTTGCTGTTGGTGACTGAGTTCTACTCAAGGTATCTCCCTGGAAGGGAGTGGTTCGCTTTGGTAAGAAGGGGAAGCTCGTTCCTCACTATGTAGGTCCCTTCGTAATACTTGAAAGGATTGGCAAGGTAGCGTACAAACTCGATTTTCCTCAAGAACTAAACAATGTGCACCCGGTGTTCCACGTGTCTAATCTACGTAAATGCCTAGACGAGGAACTACAAGTCCCCCCTTGAAGACTTGCAAATAAATGAAGCTGTTCAGTTTGTGGAGAAACCAGTCGAGATCATGGATCAAGCTGTCAAGTGTCTGAGGCGCAGCAAAATTCCTATTGTTAAGGTTCGATGGGAAGGAAAGCGTGGTGCCGAATTCACTTGGGAGTTGAAAAGTGATATGAAGGCTAAGTATCCGCAGCTCTTCGAGCAGTCTTCATCTAAGATTTCGGGGACGAAATCTCCTAAAGGAGGGGAGACTGTAACGCCCAGCGTCCCTAAACTTTAGGAATCTTGTCAAGATTAGTCCCTGAAGTTTGTCTATTTGTCATTTTAACCCCCTAATCTATGTGGAAGTCTATGTTATATACTTGAAATGCCTAAACCTACGTGTGGAATGTCTAAATCTATGTCGGAATGCCTAAGTCTATGTTTGAAATGTCTAAAACTATGACTGAATGTCTGAATCTATGTTGGAATGCCTAAGTCTCTGTTTGAAATGTCTAAAACGATGATTGAATGTCTAAATCTATGTTGGAATGCCTAAGTCTATGTTTGAAATGTCTAAATCTATTTGGTGCTTGACTCCTTAGACTCGTGAAACTTGATTCTTGGTTGAACGAGAGACTGGAGCCTTGTCACTGGCGGAATCTATTAATCTCCGAAACTTGTGATGTTTATGACGTAATCTAGTTATCTTATAATACGCAACTCTTAATCTAAATCGCAAAAACGAAACAAAGACGGAAACGCGAAAAGGTTGGATTGGCCAGAGTGGCAATCTGATCGGACTACCACCCGATCGGATTACCACCCGATCGGACGACCGTCCGATCGGAGGACTGTCCGATCGGACTACCACTCGACCCAAGTGCCCCTTCACCTTTCTCTCTCACTTTCACACTATAAATAGGAGCTGTCACATCAGTCCTTCACTGATGTGACAGCCCTGCTCGACTCAGACACACAAGCACCCTATTTCTTCATTCTCTCATCGATTCCGGTACGTTTTCAACTAGATCCTTGTACTTTCTTGATCTACACTTCATCCCCTACGTAATTCTCACTTGAAATCACACTTTTCACCGTGAAATCTCTCGGATCTGAGTTCTTGAGGGTGATGTCATCATGGAAGTTTGTACAAACTGCCATGTGATGTCATCCTGAGTAAGATCTAGCTCAGATCTAAGGTATTTCATGCGATTTCACTCTACATCTAAGCTAAGACTAGACTTTTTCATATAAAACTTGTTTACCTTTATCTTTTTCTCAAACTTTCACCTTAATCGGTGGAAACCGGGTCTAAACTAACTGTAGATCTGGTGAATAGTCTAGAGTTGGTACTGATCTGAGTTATTACCAGTTAAGACGGGCACGGAACGGATTTTAACATAAACTTGTTATGGACAGACGACTGACTGGGCAGGGGTGATTCCCACCCGATCAGAACGCTTGTGTGTTGATAGGTTTACCGCTGTCTCAATACGTGTCGTACCGTCACCGTTAAACTAGAAACTTAGAAAATTTTACAAAATGGTAAACGAGAATAAGGGTCGCCGACCGAGCGGCAACCCGATCGGACAGCAGTCTGATCGGACAGCCACCCTATTCAGGTGACACTTGTCCTTGAGCCTTGAAACTTGCAACTTCCCTATACTTAGAAACTTTTCAGAAACTTGGAAACATTGGTAACCTTGATCAAGTGACAACCCGATCAGACAGCCGCCCGATCGAGGTGCCATCCGATCGAGCTAACCAGAACCTGTAATAACTATATTCTTAAACAATTGTCACGAGAGTCAGATGACCACCCGATCGGACAGCAGTCCGATCGGATAGTCATTCGTTCCACCATCTTACCATACCACCCGATCTGACAACCGTCCGATCAGACAACCCTTTTGTTCACACTAAGTCTCCAGAGTCGACTGGCAATCCGATCGGATAGCCATCCGATCGGACAACCATCCGATTCAGTGACAACGTCCAACGCTTTATTCAATCTCGACTCTTATCCTATTGTAATCTAATCAGGCTAATTCTAAAAGAGCTCCCTTTGATCCAATAACAGTTGCGACTGTTAAGCAATCACAGTGAGTATACTCGATCCCCTTTTCTTTAAACCTTTGGGGTGTAACATGTATTCTATTAAACTATATACTTTTGGCAATCTAAACTCTATCCTATATGTTTGTGAAAACTTGTGCATTCTAGTATTCTATTTGTGTTATGTGACGTTTAATCCAGGGTGTTTAGTTCCGCCTTAACAATAGTAGCGCTATAGGAGATGCACCTCTCCCATTATTCTCGGGGGGTTTTGTTAGGAGGATTCTAGTTTACCTTGAGTCTTGGGTAAACAATAAAGCATCGGGATACTTGGGCTATCACTGCATGGACTGCGACACTAGCACAACTGAAACTATTTTTATTGCTTACATTGTGGATAAGAGATGTTTTAATCTATTATTCTATGTATCAAACTTGTATACTCTTCAATACTTTTGTATTGATATTTTAATACATGTTGCAGGCTAATAGGATACATTGGAAATCATGGGAATCAAGCTAGGGGATGCCTAGAAACGTCGCCTAGTTAATTTACTCTTATGAACAATTTAAACAATTTATGATTTGGTTGTAATGTTATACTTGTGATGACGTTTTGTTTGACTTTTGCACGAAATCAATTAATCTTTATTGAAACAATAGTGTTGTGGAAATCTCATAAGCAATCTGAACGCCTAGTGCTTGCACCCCGATGTTTCCGCCATCGGTTGGGGTGTGACATCATTCATCGCCTCGTTCTTTGCGGATCCAAGGTGGCCTTGGCCCTGGATCACCGGCTTGATACCTGTTAGGGTATTCAAGAAATGTTGCGTGACTTCGCGTGGCACACCTGTCATGTCTGCGGGTGTCCATGCGAAGATATCTTGATTCCTGAAGAGAAGTTGCTTCAGGCGCGCCCTTGTGTTGTTAGACAAGGCGTGACCCAATGACATCGTCTGTTCTGGGTGTCTTACGTTAAGAACCCATTTCTCTGGTTGGGTGTTGGGAGTGAGCCTTGCTGCTTGGTCGGACGTAGTTCGTCCGTTGACATAACTTCTCTGCGGGCATAAATTATGGCGATCCCCGTCTCGGTTGGGAAACCGATGGCAGAGTGGGGGACAGACGTAATCATGTTGAAGTCGCCTTGGGACTCTCGCCCGAGAAGTACGTCGCATCAGGAGGTGTGGGGTAAAACCATGAAGTTTACCTCCTCGATCCTCGTGTGCTTACCGTTGGTAAGGCGCACGGGGAATGTAATTTGGCCTAGGGGAACACAATTTCCCCCGCGAATCCGGCCAAAGGGTAGTCTACCGGCTGCAATCGATCTTTGTCTTCCTGATCGAACTGGTTGAAGCACTGCTCATTGATGATATCGGAAGTACTGCCCGGGTTGATGAACAATCGCTTCGTGCAATAGTGAATTAGGTAGCCGGTGATTATGACGGCCGCGTCTGTCGCGCGGTCTGCCACGAACTTTGGGGAAAATGACATGTTCATCTTTCCAGACGTTATCCCCTCTTCTTGCCGCCTTGCGCGGCCTTCCATGGCCCCCGTTAATCATGTGGGCCGAGGCCACATACATGGCCTTTTTGCCCGTGGAAGTGCCCTCGTCATTGGGGGTGATGCGCTTGGTTTGCTTCTGCGCGGCTGTCAACAGATGTTGCAGGTTCCTCTCTTTCAGGGCTCGTTCAATCTCTAATCGGAGACTGATGCAGTTGTTGGTTGAGTGGCCTGAGTCCTTATGATACTCACAGTAAAGAGTGAGATCTTGGTTCTTTTTGGACTTCATCGGTTGGGCCGGTCGCAAGAACTGTGCGTCTGTCTGGAGGACTTCTCTTGGCGACTTGTTGATCTCGGTCCAAATGTGGTCCCGAGGTTCCTTCTTTGATGCCCGTTGTTCACGTTGGGCATTGATCGTTGCCCTTGCGTCGGGCTGGTAGGCACGCATGACATAAGGTTTGGAATCGTTGCCATGATTCCATGTGTCTTGGTTGCGCTTGGCATCTTGGTGGGAGGATTGACCTTCCACGTGCGGCCGTGCCTTGGCAGTGTGCGGTTTGAGAGACCGCTGAGTTTGGGGGTATGTCTTGACCGCGGCCATGACGTCGTCCCACTTTTCTAGCAAGCCCTCTTTGCCTGAGATGGTCATCACCATTTCATTGTCCTTGACGGCTAAGATGAAATGGTTACGGGCCATTTGATCTGTGATCCCGCCGATCTCAAGGCATTCTTTATTGTAGCGGATAACGAAAGATTCCAGGCTTTCGTTGTCTCCACGCCAGATGTTCATGACGTCCATTGAATCACGTTTGTGACTTCGTTGTTAGCTGAAGTGTGCAAGAAATTTTGCTTGCAGTTGTTCAAATGAAGCCAGCGCTCCAACTGGCAAAGAATCGAACCAGGCCCTCGCTAATCCAGTGATGCGTGCGAAGTGTTACTTATATTAGGTGTATATTTTAAGCCCTTTTTAACACTTATTTTAGCCAAGTTTTAAATTTATAAAACACGATATTTCACTAACACTAAACACACATATGGGCAAGTGCACCCATCGTTGAGTGTAGTATAGCGTTGGTAAGATACCGAGGTCGTCCAAGGACACAAGAGCTTTTAGTACCGGTTTATCCTCAACGTCTAACCAAAATAAAAGTTTAGAAAAATGTTTTAAACTAAGAAAAATAAAAACTAACTAAAATGCTGAAAATAAAAATAAAATAAAAACAGATAGACAAGATGAATCACTTGGTTCCGACTCGTATCTAGTATAACCTTTGATTATTTCCGCACTTTTGCACATAATTAAGAGATTATCTTAGTTATTGTAGTAGGCCCCTCTTTTGAAGGTGACGTTACCCTCACCCCAGTAGTTTGAGTCAGCAGGGATACAATCCTAAAAGGGTGGATTATTGGAAGATAATGAATTAAGTTATTAATGCAGTATTGTGGTAGGCCCCGCTTTTGGCGGTGACGTTACCCTCGGCTAAGTAGTCTGAGTCAGCAGGGATACAGTCCTAAATAGCCGGGTTATAGTATTAATAGTAGTTAACTTATGAGGGGATCAAAGAGTTTGGACCCCCGCCATCCAATACCGTGAAGTATTGAAGGAGGTCCTACTAAATTTGACCCAGGTCCATTGCAGGACCTCTAAACGCTGAACAATGGCAAGACCTTTACCAAACCGTTCCCTTAACCCCCTACCAGGTAGCCAACATAGCTCCATATACCCCGTGGAGATATGAATGGTGAAAATCCTTTATTTTATATAGACAGTAAAATAATGCCAAGACACCACAGACAAACGATAAGGAAAGATCACCTTCAACATAAGTAACTAGTTATTAAAGTCATTAATACAAAACCAAATAAAAAGTGCAAAAGATTAGAAATAAAAAGTATTATACTAGACACTTTGTCTTCACCAAGTGATGTAAGAGACTTAGGCAAACATGGCCTTGATTGTCAAGAACTCTTACGATCAATCTTGGATCCCGAGACGACTCACACACTCTACGATGGACAATGGATGATGGTGGTGGATGATGGTGTTGTGATGGTGGTGGGTGGTGGATGAAGTGTGAGAGAGGTGGTGTGCCAAGGGATGAGATGAAATGAATCCAAGCACTCCTATTTATAGGCTGAACAGAGTGCTGGACACGGCCCCGTGTCCGCTGGACACGGCCCCGTGTCCGTCTGACAATCTCTTTCCTCATTAATTGTAATTCGCAATTACAATAAATGCGCCTGCTGTACTTTCGACACGCCCCCGTGTCCGCTGAGCACGGCCCCGTGATGGGCAATAGAAGCTTCTATGGATTTGTCTTTTCTGCTGCTTCTTGGGCACGGCCCCGTGCTGGCTGAGCACGGGGCGTGTTCAGCCTTTTGTCTTCTCCTTTTTGCTTTGGAAGGTGCCGTTGAGGGGTCGGGCAGTCCACTAATGTTCCTTTCTTTGTATTTATGTTGGATTTAGATGTCTTTTTGCTTCTTTTGCGTTTTGAGCTCATTTAATCCTGAAAATACAAAAGGAAGACAAAAACACTCTTTTTCCAATATTAGTACTTAAAAAGGGTTAGTTTTACGCCTTATTTGATGTAATTTATATGTTGCATTTTACACACATCAAATACCCCCACACTTGAACTTTTGCTTGTCCTCAAGCAAAACTCTTTAATATGTGGCTTACACTCCCAAATGGAATAGGTAGAAGAGAAGGTTTTGGGCTTGTCGTAGAGTGTCGGGATTTCCAAGATCTTTTTGGGTTTTATTTTTATATATTTACACTCCTATTCGTAATGATGTATTTAGAACTTTTCATAAAAGGAATTACTTATTTGGGCATAACATGCCTTTTTAAAATTCTATTTATACACAAGTTCACATACCTCACGGGGAAATCACTCACACTCGGCCGAAGGTGTATTTTTAGTGAATCACTCGAGAGCGACATGGAACTTATTCCTACCATAGGCTTGCCAAGAAATCAATCCTCCTCCTTTTTAACTTTTATACCTTTATAGATATCAAGAGGACTTTGTGGGTTAAGGGTTAGGCTAGGGTTAAAGGTAGGTGGTTGGGTTAGTGGTTAGTAGAAAAAAAGGCTAAAAACGTAACAAGTGTCGGTTTTCGTATTTTTGCAACTTTTTATTTTGATGAAGCTTTTACTCAAACTAAGTTATTTTTTATTAACTTGTTTGTTTATTTTTTTGCTTCATCATTATCACAATTTTTTTTTTTTTTTTTTTACGAAGAACCGAACTTGTTACTAAAATAAAGGGTTAAAAATGAAAAAAGTTTTGGTGGGTAAAAGGGTTTTTGTTTGGGTGATGAAACGAAAAGGTTTAGGCTCAAAGGGGCTAACTAGGGGGATTTTTGGGTAGGTGGTAAAAGAAAAAAAAATAATGGTGTAGAAATAAAAAGGGTTAGTCCTAATGCCTCCATCATTTACTTACTTGGGTTTAAGTTGATAAGGACCGGGAATGTATTGTAATGGCAAGTTCTAGAGTCGTAAGAACCAGGCGGCTATTCACACAAGAAACGAAAAATGAGCATTTAGTCAATTGATATGTAATTGTGTGCTCAATAAAGGCTCAAAACTCACTTTTGTGGGAATCGGTTTTTATGTGATCAAGTATATATAATCAAAAAATTTAAATAAGTTTGCTATGCCTTTTCATAATTTTCTTATGTTGGTTCTTTTTATCACTACGCTATCGGTTGTAAATTTGTAAAAATATAACCTTTTTGAGAACTTGAATTTCCCGAGTTAAACCTAGACAAGTAAAAAAAATGAAATTTTTGAAAAAATTTGGGGTGATTAGCGGTTCCAATAGAGTTTTGTGTAAGGCTTGTATTTAGGACTTGCAAAATTCAAGGTTTTAGCATCCCCCCCACACTTAAATTACACATTGTCCTCAATGTGTCCCAAAAATAAATTTTTAGGTTGATTAAATGTGTAAAATAGTGTTTAAAAAGCAAAAATTTGTGTTACTGGGCACTGAACACGGCCCCGTGTTATCCGGGCACGGCCCCGTGTTCAAGTGCCAGTAACAGAATTAAAATAAGAGAAACAGAAGTCTGGACACGGGGGCGTGTTGGGTGAACACGGCCCGTGTCCAGGTACCTGTACTGGGCGTTTTCTGCAGGTGGTTCGGCACGGGGCCGTGTTGGTTGAGCACGGCCCGTGTTGAACTTTCTGAAATGGAGAGAATTGTCGGGTTGCCTTGTCCTTGTGCATGGGATCATTTTTCTCGTTCCCCTTTTCATCCTTTACCACCCTGAGTGTGTTTTATTCATTACAAACCATCCAAACCTTAAAACCATCATTTCATTTCATCACAGAGAGAACTTACATAATCCTAAATTAAAATAGATAAAACAAGGAAATAACAAACCATGGAGTCCTAGCCTTTACTTTATTTTAGTTAGCAAAATTTCTAAGAAGCAATTAATCTTGGTTAACCAAGGCCTTTTTGAACTCCATCTTCCGCGTGCGGTTCTCCTCAAATGTCGGCGAGCCATTCTTCCATCTCCCTTGGAAGGAGAAAGGAAGGTTCATTGGCATTAGTTTGAGGAGTTTCAACTTCCACCGGGATCTCTTGTAGGTGTTCCACAGGAGGTTCTGCTGGCAAGTCTTCCCACCCGGTAGGGTTGTTGATTCCGAGTGCTAGGTTCCAATCTTGCTGTGGAAGGACTGGTTCCATTGGAGGTGCTACAAGAATATTTAACCTCTGGTGCAAGAGGTTAATTTCTTGGAAGCTACTTTCAAGTCCCATCGTAAGATCGTTAATACGGTCGATTAGGACCTCCTCTACTGAAGTCATTTCGTCGAGAGCCTCCCTTAATGCTATCACATAGTGCACAAGTGTAGCTTCAATGGAGGGTCTTCTTCCTCTTTGGCTGTTTGACGAATGCACAGAAGATGTATTGCTGTTTTCACTTGGCATCCTACGAAAGATAAACTAAAAATAGTTTATTTAATGAAACAGTAACCGGACACGGCCCCGTGCTCCCTGAGCACGGCCCCGTGTTCATCTTTCTGCAGAGTTTTGGAACAAGGAAACTTGGATTTTTAAGTTATTTTCTAAACTTGTGGGGTCTTTTTAGCTACTAATAACTTAAAACAATGTTTCATAACATGTTTTTACCAAGATTCCTTGAACAAAACTCATTCATCCCTACCATAGAGTTGGAGGAATTCCAAACTTTCAATGGTAGCTCTTGGAGAAAGATGGAGAAGAAGGAAATGGCTAAAAGAGGAAAGGACAAGATGGGTTGTTGGAACCTTCTTTTAGACTTACCTAGGATAGTTTGAGAGAAGATTCCTGCAAATCCCTGCCCCAAGTTGGTCCAAATGTGCAGGATTCTTGGCTGCATTTATAGAAAATGACAGCATCCTGGACACGGCCCCGTGTTCAGTGGACACGGCCCCGTGTGCAGGAGGAGTTCTGACACAGTTTGTCCGTATTCTGACGTACTGATCAGAATGGAATCTTACGATGGACACGGGGGCGTGTTGGATGGACATGGCCCCGTGTCTAGGGACTGTTTTATGAAGTTGTCTAGTTTTTTAAGGAACTTGTTAGTATCGGGTGGCTCCTGACTGGTTGGAACAACCCCAAAGTGCCTAAGATACCTTAATTGTCCTAGACTAAGGCGAGAACGCAAGAGGTTGTCGGTGAGGGTAATTCCTATTTTCATTCTAGGTGGACAAGTCCAACCCTTTCCCGGGCTCTTGTTAAAGAAGGTGTATGCCGAATCGCTCAGGTCTATGTATGCACCGAACGAAGTCGATGGAGAGTCCTTCACGGCACAATCGACACAGGGACGACTATCATCCAAGTCTTTGCTAGGTACGAAGGTATTTTCGGGAGCAACGAGGTTGTCGGAATGCGGTTCCAACATTTCTTCATGGGTATCGTCTTGGGGTGGATTAATAAAATCCTTCCCAAGCTCTTCTAACCATTTCAGAATTAGCTCTTCTAGTTGAAATAACTCGCCAAGGAGCATTTCCCCTAGAATATCTGGCTGGGCGCATTCGAGGGAGAAATAGTGCTTATTTTTACTTTCGCCCCTCTTAAGGTTGTGAGAAGATGGTGGGTCCATGTAGTGGGGCCTATAATTTAGGAAGTAGCATTTTACTTCTTCATGTTCGCCACCACATAATTGACACCACGTACCATAAGAGTGCCGAAAGTAAAAATAATTACTATCACTCATGTTTATGTCAGAAATTACCAACCGCCGGGATCTAACGGTTCTGTTTTCAGTAACTGAAACTTGGGCACGGGGGCGTGTTGAGTGGGCACGGCCCCGTGTTCAGCTTACTGTCTGATGTAAAACAGGATTGCCAGTTCCAATGATTGAGCACGGGGGCGTGTTCAGCGGGCACGGCCCGTGCTGAGCTCTGCAGAAGCTGAAAAACTAAGAAAAATCCTAAAAAAATAAAAAGATGATTAGGCCGTTGATTCCTAACTTTCTTAAAATCCTTGTGTCCCCGGCAACGGCGCCAAAAACTTGATGCGTGCGAAGTGTTACTTATATTAGGTGTATATTTTAAGCCCTTTTTAACACTTATTTTAGCCAAGTTTTAAATTTATAAAACACGATATTTCACTAACACTAAACACACATATGGGCAAGTGCACCCATCGTTGAGTGTAGTATAGCGTTGGTAAGATACCGAGGTCGTCCAAGGACACAAGAGCTTTTAGTACCGGTTTATCCTCAACGTCTAACCAAAATAAAAGTTTAGAAAAATGTTTTAAACTAAGAAAAATAAAAACTAACTAAAATGCTGAAAATAAAAATAAAATAAAAACAGATAGACAAGATGAATCACTTGGTTCCGACTCGTATCTAGTATAACCTTTGATTATTTCCGCTCTTTTGCACATAATTAAGAGATTATCTTAGTTATTGTAGTAGGCCCCTCTTTTGAATGTGACGTTACCCTCACCCCAGTAGTTTGAGTCAGCAGGGATACAATCCTAAAAGGGTGGATTATTGGAAGATAATGAATTAAGTTATTAATGCAGTATTGTGGTAGGCCCCGCTTTTGGCGGTGACGTTACCCTCGGCTAAGTAGTCTGAGTCAGCAGGGATACAGTCCTAAATAGCCAGGTTATAGTATTAATAGTAGTTAACTTATGAGGGGATCAAAGAGTTTGGACCCCCGCCATCCAATACCGTGAAGTATTGAAGGAGGTCCTACTAAATTTGACCCAGGTCCATTGCAGGACCTCTAAACGCTGAACAATGGCAAGACCTTTACCAAACCGTTCCCTTAACCCCCTACCAGGTAGCCAACATAGCTCCATATACCCCGTGGAGATATGAATGGTGAAAATCCTTTATTTTATATAGACAGTAAAATAATGCCAAGACACCACGGACAAACGATAAGGAAAGATCACCTTCAACATAAGTAACTAGTTATTAAAGTCATTAATACAAAACCAAATAAAAAGTGCAAAAGATTAGAAATAAAAAGTATTATACTAGACACTTTGTCTTCACCAAGTGATGTAAGAGACTTAGGCAAACATGGCCTTGATTGTCAAGAACTCTTACGATCAATCTTGGATCCCGAGACGACTCACACACTCTATGATGGACAATGGATGATGGTGGTGGATGATGGTGTTGTGATGGTGGTGGGTGGTGGATGAAGTGTGAGAGAGGTGGTGTGCCAAGGGATGAGATGAAATGAATCCAAGCACTCCTATTTATAGGCTGAACAGAGTGCTGGACACGGCCCCGTGTCCGCTGGACACGGCCCCGTGTCCGTCTGACAATCTCTTTCCTCATTAATTGTAATTCGCAATTACAATAAATGCGCCTGCTGTACTTTCGACACGCCCCCGTGTCCGCTGAGCACGGCCCCGTGATGGGCAATAGAAGCTTCTATGGATTTGTCTTTTCTGCTGCTTCTTGGGCACGGCCCCGTGCTGGCTGAGCACGGGGCGTGTTCAGCCTTCTGTCTTCTCCTTTTTGCTTTGGAAGGTGCCGTTGAGGGGTCGGGCAGTCCACTAATGTTCCTTTCTTTGTATTTATGTTGGATTTAGATGTCTTTTTGCTTCTTTTGCGTTTTTGAGCTCATTTAATCCTGAAAATACAAAAGGAAGACAAAAACACTTTTTTTCAAATATTAGTACTTAAAAAGGGTTAGTTTTACGCCTTATTTGATGTAATTTATATGTTGCATTTTACACACATCATCCAGTGAGGGTCTGGGGAAAAAATGGCACCATGTGGCCTCGTCCCATTTGCCATTGCACCCAGCGCCGGTAAAAATGTTCATGTGGTCGTCCGGGTCAGAAGAACCACTGTATTTCCCAATCGTGAGTGGGAGTTTAGTCGTTGTGACCTCGGCATGGGCGATCTCCGGAACGAATTTGGAGTTTTCGGACGCGGACTTTGGCCTGTAGGGTTGGGTTGGCCTGCGCTTTGCAGCGCGGACGTAGGTAGTGCGGGTTTGAGTGGGAGGAATGTAGTTGTATCCTCCCGGTCGGCTATTGGCCTAAAGTGGTCGTCCGGGTCGGTGCGATCATACCCTTCGTTGTAGGGCTGTGGTCCCAGACGGCTGTGGATGCCGGAGCCGCAGTGGGTTGTTGATTGCCGCCGAGTTTCGCCATGTGGGCCTAGGCGGCTTTGTATTGGACCCCTCCGGCGGGATCCATATGTAGAATCGTCCTCATCGATCGAGCGGACGCTACAGTAGGAGGATCCGCGTTCTTCTACCCTATCCCAGGAGGCCGGGATTGCGGGTGCCCTGCTCCCGTGTTGCAAGATACGGGGTGCATGTGTGTATGGTGCGGGGGTGGGTCCTCCAGGTACTTGTGCCTCTGCGCAAGCTTTGTTGTAGGCTGCCCTCGGGGCAGCCTGTTGTTGGTAAAACCAGGAATGGAGATCCATTCCTCGGGGTATCACAGAACCGTACTGCGAAAAATCTGGCATGAACACTGGGGGAGAGCCCCCATGTGCGGATATGCCAATGTGGCCGATTTGCTGTGCTGGGGTGGCGTTCCCCGTAGGTACCAAGTTTGCGGGGTTGGGGTTATCCCCGGTAGGATTGTTTTGACGATCAGACATGATCTTCAAGAAAGAAAAGGATGCGGAAAAAAGTGCTAAGAGTAGCTGTGGGCGCCAATGATGAAACAGTGGTTAACCAAGAGAGGTTAATTCACTGGTCTCATCAAGTATGGTTAATCCCTTCTTTCCGAGGATCGGTGGCTGGACCGTCAGCTGGGCTGTCTCCTGCACAAGGAAAACACACCGTGACTCGTAACAAGGAAGAAGGGGTGGGGGGTGCTCCTTGTTACCACTCTCCGGCGTGAGAATCAGTAATTTGCTTGTGAAGCAAAGTGTGTGATAGTAGTAGTAGTGAGAGGGTTGAGAAGCGATACCTCAAACCTGGTTTGGGATGGGTATTTATAGCCGAGGAGTGAAGGAGGGTAGTTGAGTGGTCAGACTGACGAGTCGCCGCCCTTATGTAGGTGTGTCAGGCTTGTCGGCTGTGGAGGCGAAGCCACATCCTACTGCGGTGTCAGTCTGTTGCTTACGTATAGGCTGACAGGCGACTGTCATTGGTGCCACTTGCTTTGTGGTGTCAGTCCCACTTGCCTCGTGGGCAGGATGCGGTGCTGCGCTGCATCGCTGCCTGCGGTAACTGTTGTTGTTTTCGCGTTCTCACTCTGGCGAAGACTACGAGATGCGGCGCCAGGCCGCATCGCCACTTGTGGTGACTGTTGCTGTTATTCAAATCCCTTATCGTGACGAAAATGTTCATAGATGCGGTGCTAGGCCGCATCGCTATGCGTACACCCATTTTCATACACAAGGTAAGTCTTCTTCTCATCACTTGACAGATTGGATTCGACCACTGTGTTCGCTTGTGCCCGCACGGACACAGATAAGTTCTTGCCGATGGGGGTTTTTTGATAAGGGTAATGGTCACTCGCGGTCATGCTGACGCGAGATCTGGGACCATACCCCTTCAGTGACTTTAAAACTTGAAATACAATTATTTGTATTTATCTGATTTGTATTAAGACAATGAGTTCAACAATTCAATAAAACGAAACTTTTAAATCCATGGTTGTGAAACAATGATTCTGTTACGACACTCCCCGACGTTTCCTCCGCGGTTTGTTGTTTTACGCGGTCGGGGTGTGACAACTTATAGTTGTCTTTTAGCTATAATAGATAACACATTTTCGTACAATATCTATACATATATCTATATGTTCTATCAATATGTGTTATACATGGTTTTCAATGTAAATGTAAATAACAAATTCAATAAGGGGTGTATGTGTAAATATTTTTCATCCGTTGAAAATATGGGAAAACGAAAACACAACCGTCATTATTTCTTTAGCATCATTACACATCAAACATCTATCATCTCTTCTTTCAAAAATCCCTTCTTCCCAGTCATTTTCTAGGGTTTCAACTTTTTTATTCTCCGTCTTCTACACTTCAATCACTGGAGGTTTTATTGTTTTTTCTTCAGCAACTGGTATGTACATTCATATTGTAATGAACTTTATATTGTTTAACCAATTTTAATTCAAATCCTATCTTGCTACAAATACGATTTTAAACATTTATTGCTATACATTCAAGAAGGGTTTAGTTAGGTGTTTGAATCATTTGTTGAGAACATATTAAAATAGTTATTATTTGCAAAAAAAATTTAACTCATACTCTATTTCTATGATTAATTTCAGTAGATACTCTGTTAATACAAAAAGTTAATGTTCATCTTCAAAGCCAACCTTTTAATTTCAATCTTTTAACATCTTTACTGATTCAGGTTTTATCATGTATACTACATTTGTCAAGTTTCTTGATAACCCAAAATCTTTGAAATTGGTATGACATGTTTTTATATACATAATTTATTTTTATTGAGATATATATTTAACAGTTGTTATGGTTTATATTTTCTTACACTACTTAAAAATTATATACAGGATGTACCTACAGCCTTTGCTAATCAAAAGTGGGGAGATTGTTGGCAAAAAAATAAGTTGCGAATCTATCATGAGTCTGGTAAAAAATGGGTTGTGAAGGTCAGAACATAAAATTCAACGCCAATAATAACTGACAGTTGGGATAGTGTTGTTAGAGATCTCAATTTACCGAGGGATACTTTGTTGGTTTTCAGACCGTTAGGTGATTTTGGGCTTGAACTTTCATGTTTTGTTGATGGCATGTGTGGTGAATCTTATTTCACGTTTAATCGTTATGCAAGATTTGGTTTTACGGTATGACTATTGATCTTAACTTGAATCCTTTTGCATCTTAAATGTGTCAACACTTATTCTCATAAGTTACATACTTCACGTATAGTATTCATTATTTTTAATTTTATGCAGGTAATCGAAGACTGCTTCATTAAACAATTTTACGTAAACAGCCCACCAAGTGGCAAATTTCAAATCTGTTATAAGGGTTCCTATTGGAATGTTGAGGCGTCTAAGGTTGATACCAACTTTGTATTTGCTAGAGGATGGCCGGAAATGTACAAAGATGTTGGGATACTGGAGGATGATTTGCTTGTGTTTAGCAGAATTGATGATGTTGTTTTTGAGGTAGTAGTTTATAGAGATGAGACTGAGATTTGCTTTTCGAAGAAACCTGAATCTGACGATGACAGTGTACTTGAGATATCGAAGGCTGATTATGTTGAGAATGTATTCAAGGTACGTATGTATTTAGCATTAGCAGTAAAAGTTTTAATTATTTTAGGATTATATTAATTATTTCATTAATGTTGACCAGGACATCTATGAGGATGAAGAAGTTGTGTCTGTATGTGAAGGAAGAACCGTTACTCAGGTACTTACTAAATTATTAAAATTATTTATTTTTAATTTAACACATATAAGAATTTAATGTTTTTACAACTATTAGTAATGCTGTTTACTGATGCTACATTTATCCAATAATGTATTATTTATAAGAAGTTACCAACCAATGCCGAATGCACGTCGAAGAGACGCATGTCTTCACGATTGAATAAAACAGAAGATGTAAGTTTACCATCTTAAAGATTGTTATATTACTATGGTTATTAAAGTTACTCTATGACAACAGGTTAAGAAGAAAGGTAAAGTTACTTCTGAGAGAAAGGAGACGGTCAAGAACATGACTAAGGGAAATGCTGCCTTACCTGTCGACACAAGTGATCATATTGGATGTTCTTCATCTGCTCACAAAGTTAAGGTATCTATACTCGCCATTTAATTAGTATATCTTATATAAACTGTTTTTTTTTTTTTTTGTGCATATATTCAACATTCCTTTAATTCACATGTATATGTTTACTTTTTCATCAAGGGGAAGAGAGCCGCCAACGTTCAGAAAAAGCTTAACCGTAGAAATAAGATTACAAAGACTGCAAAAAAAAAAAAAAAACATTCTGGACATCTTCTCGACCCTGAGTTCTTACATTTTGATCACAAAGGAGACTATAGGTTGGTATACCATTTTTTATAACAAACTAATGATTTATGTTTATTTGTCTGACTATTATTTTTTTCTACACAATACATGTAGCGTCTTCCTATTGAAGTTGCCAGACGAGCAGGTCTTTCTGTTGATCTTCATCCTTTGAAAGTTCAAAACATGGTTGGAGTTGTGGAGGTTTATGATGTTAAGTCGGAGTTAAATGAATTGAAGCCACGTTATGCGTTGGACGGTTGGCGAAAGTTTATGATTGAGAATAACTTGAGGTTTGGTGATATGTTGCACTTCACATACTTGTCTTCGCAACAGAAGATCGTATTAAATCAAGTTACTTCAATTTAACAACGACATTTAAGTATGTTCTGATATCAGATATTATAACAATGAATTTTTTAATGGTGATGTTGTATGCTTTTTTTTTTAATTATTAACTTGATGTTTTGTTTCTATGTATAGCTAACATGATAAAACACTGCTATTAGTACTTTATGTTTTATATATAGGTGATATCATGCTTCTTTTTGCTAATAGTAACTGCAATTAGTAGAAACTTGGTTTATTAATCGCAAATGTGACATTCTTCTGCATTTATGGGTTTATGAATTCAGAATAATGGATGGATATATATGACTGTATTTGGCATGATGATGTTGTGTTTCATGTTGTAAAAACCAGGGAATTGTCAGATAATAGATTGCTTTGCCCGATTAGATTATGTGTTAAATTATAGTTCTTTAAGTCATTGTTTCGTTTTCTTGAATTTTATGTAATTTTGTAAAGAAGCACAATAACAAACAGTGGTTTGAACATCTGTTTGCCTTTTGGTCAATAGTTAATGGAAACCCATGTTAGGTTCAACAGTGTTTTGAAGAGGAAAACAGTGTGAGAAGACAGTAGATCTGATTAAGTTAAACATCTGTTCAGGCTTAAACAGATGTTTGGCCTTAAACAGATGTTTGGCCTTTTATATCAGAGGTTTGGACTTAAACAGTTGTTTGACCTTAAACAGATGTTTGGCCATAAACAGATGTTTCACCTTAAACAGATGTTTGGCCTTAAACATATGTTTGGCCTTCTATATCAGATATTTGGACTTAAACAGATGTTTTACCTTAAACAGATGTTTGACTATAAACAGATGTTTGGCCTTAAACCAAACATCTGTTTAAGGTCAACATCTGTTTGACTATTGGTCAACATCTGATTGACTTTTGGTCAACATCTGTTTGAATTTTGGTCAACATCTCATTTAGTATTCAACAGAACTTTGAATAACTCAACATCTGTTTAATTCATTGTTTCGTTTTCTTAAATTCTATGTAATTTTGTAAAATAGTACAAAAACAAACATTTTTACAAAATCCCAAATCACCCTATCATTTAAGTGCATTGAAGTAAAAGTGGAAATGATGTTATTCGTGTGGTCCTGTTGTGCTTTTGTTTGACCTCTAATATGGGTTCATTATCTAATCCAGTGATTTGAAGACATTGTTGTTGAATCGAATGGGATGCTTGATGTAATGTGGTCGTATTAATAACAAATATATAATAAGTTTCCCGAGCCCCGGAAGCAATCTCGGGTAATAACCTAGCTAAATAATATTTTATAAGCAGCAGTGGTTAGTTATAACAGTTCTGATGAACTTTCGTTAGAGTTTCACATGTCTACTCAATTGCTGAAGTTAAAAAAAGTTGTGCATATCGTGACAAAGATAAAGTCTTCTTAGTTTCATGTCATGATTGTTTGTGATTGTATATTTGGTTCGTTGGTGCTATTAATTTTGCTTCTTAGACATGTTCTATATGTAGTTATGTCTATAAACAGGTTTCATTGTCAATGGGTGGGTGCTACTTTTTTTTTTGTGGATAGCACAATGGAAATACTCGTATGTATCTTATATATTAACTGACGATGCATGTCTATAGTTGTCTTTTAGCTATAATAGATAACACGTTTTGGTACAATATCTATACACATATGTATATGTTCTATCAATATGTGTTATGCATGGTTTTCTAAGAAACGACCCGTGTTTGAACACGGGTCTTACCGCTAGTACTATATAATAAAATAAACCACTTTTGGGACACTTGTCATCATATTAGAGCATCTCTTATAGATAATTATTATTTTAATTTAATCTTTTCTAATTAATTATAGATAACCCTCCTATTAAATATTATTTAGTTTAATATCTTATGAATAATTATTATTTAGTTTAATATTCTTCTCATTTATAATATTATTTAGAGAAAATTAAGATGTTGGCCCCTGTAGTTATATCACTTTTACCATTTTAGCCTAATTTTTTTAACATCTAAGCCCTCAACGTCTTCTTTTCTAACCCTTTTGGCCCCTAACACTAACCCATCCATTAAATGTTAGGGGCCAAAAGGGTTAAAAAAAGACGTTAGGGGCCAAAAATGTTAGAAAAAAAGACGTTGGGGGCTTAAATGTTAAAAAAATTCTTTAGAGAAAATTACGATTTTGGCCCTTGTAGTTATATCACTTTTACCCTTTTAGCCCAAAAAACAATTTTTTAACATCTGAGCCCCCAAACGTCTTCTTTTCTAACCCTTTTGGCCCCTAACACTAACCCCATCCATTAAATGTTAGGGGCCAAAAGGGTTAAAAAAGACGTTATGGGCCATGAAGGTTAGAAAAAGACGTTGGGGGCTTAGATGTTAAAAAATTCTTTTTTGGGCTAAAAGGGTAAAAGTGATATAACCAAGGGGCCAAAATCGTAATTTTATTATTTGATGTATAAAATTAGATTTATTCAATTCGTACAATACACGAGGTTTTTTAAGAATATATATTTTTTATTATTTAGTACAGAAAATTATATTTATTCAAACCGTTTAATACGCATATTTTTTAAAGATGTAATTTTTTTTATTATTTGGTATATAAAATTACATTTATTCAACCCATGTAATAAATGGGGTTTTTTTAAGTTGTATTATTTTATTATTTGGTAAACAATATTACATTTATTCAACTCGTGTAATACACGTGGTTTTAAAGATATAACATTTTTATTTTGTATTAAAAATTACATTTATTCAACCTATACAATATTGTTCTTATAGATATAACTTTTTTTGATAAAAACCAAAGAGTAATAGGGATCAAAACTAAATTCTCATTGTTTCATTACAATATATAGATAAACAAAACTGTAAACCCTAAAGCCCATAAGTAATGGGTTGGGCCTAAAATGTCTGGTTTATAACACTCCCCCTCAGATATTTAGAATTACACACAGTTTAACAACATACTTCAGGATGATGTTAAATAGGTACTTCAGGACCTGAATAAATAAGCTGATACTACTGGATCAGCTATGCTGCCTCATTAAAAACCTTACTAAGAAAACCCAGTGGGACAAAACTTAGTTAAGGGAAAAAGAGTACGGCGTGTATAATTCTCCCCCTGAATTCAACAAACATCTTTCAATCTACGAAGACCGATATTGTGTGATAGCTGCTCGAAACTGCTTCTAGGTAAAGATTTCGTGAACAGGTCAGCTAGATTTTCACTTGACTTAATATGGCGAACATCAATTTCCCCTTCTTTTTGCAAGTCATATGTTGAGAAAAATTTTGGTGAGATGTGCTTTGTTCGATCACCCTTGATATAACATTCTCTGATCTGAGCTATGCAAGTAGCATTGTCTTCATAAATAATTGTCGGCTCCTTCTTGATATGTTCTAATCCGCATGCTTCTTGTATGTGATTAATCATTGATCTCAACCACACGCATTCTCGGCCAGCATCATATAGTGCTATCAATTCGGCATGGTTTGATGATGTTGCTGTAAGTGTTTGCTTAGTTGACTTCCAAGAAATTGTTGTGCCACCGTATGTGAATATGTAACCTGTCTGAGATTTTGCTTTGTGAGGATCTGATAGATATCCGACATCAGCATACCCAACAAGCTGGGACTTTGATCTTTCTGATAGAAAAGACCTAAGTCTTGTGTCCAGCAAATATACCGGAATATATGTTTTACACCATTCCAGTGTCTACGTGTTGGATTCGAACTGTATCTCGCTAGTACATGTACTGCAAATGCAATGTCAGGTCTTGTGTTATTTGCGAGATACATAAGGGCACCGATCACGCTTAAGTACGGTACTTCTGGACCAAGTACTTCTTCGTCTTCTTCTTGAGGGTAATAAGGATCCTTTTGTGGATCTAGCGGTCGGAAAACCATAGGTACGTTAAACGGATGTGCTTTGTCCATATTGAAACGTACTAACATCTTCTGGATGTAGTTTGGTTGATGGACAAATGTGCCATTGCACAGATATTCAAACTGTAGTTCGATACATAATTTCGTCATTCCAAGATCTTTCATTTCAAATTCCTTCTTTAACAACTGAGCAGCTTTCTCTATCTCTTCAGGAGATCCGATGATGTTGAAATCGTCAACATAGACTGCTATTATAGTGAAATTTGAGAGTGATCATTTTATAAAGACACATGGGCTGATTACATCAGACTTGTATCCTTCCTTTTCGAGATATTCACTAAGTCAGTTGTACCACATACGACCAGATTGTTTGTTTGAGACCATATAAAGATCTCTGGAGCTTTATAGAACAAATATCTCGAGGTGTTGATTTTAATGCTTCAGGCAATTTTAATCCTTTAGGGATTTTCATGTAGATGTCATTTTCAAGTGTCCCGTATAAGTATGCGGTGATGACATCCATTAGTCTCATATGAAGTCCTTCAGAGATTGTGAGGCCGATTAGGAACCAAAGGGTTATCGCAATCCATTACAGGGGAATACGTTTCCTCATAATCAACTCATGGGATTTGGGAAAACCCTTGTGCTACAAGTCGAGCCTTATATCTCACAATTTCATTCTTTTCATTTCTCTTTTTTGCAAACACCCATTTATAACCTACTGGTTTGACGTCTATGGGCGTTCGGACTACAGGTCCAAAAACATGTCACTTTTCGAGCGAATTTAATTTGGCATTTATGGCTTCTTGCCATCTTGGCCAATCATTTCTGTGCATGCACTCTTTTAAAGTTTTAGGTACGTAATCATTTTCATTGATTACATCCGTTGCTATAGCATATGCAAATATATCATCAACACGTGTTTTATTCCGGTTCCACATTGTACTATCTTGTACATAATTAATAGAGATCTCATTTTCGTTCGGTACCGGTGTTTCTTCTGAAACTTCATTTTCCTCTGGATTCATAGTTGTCTCTTCTTGGACATTTACCTCTACCGGGGTTTCACTTATAATCTTTTCTGAGTTTTCACCAACTGCGTTACTTTACTCTTTTCATTTCCGTGCGTTTTTGTCTTTGGAACCGATTGGTCTCCCACGCTTTCGTTGTATAGTAATCACTTCTGGGATTACTTCAATTCGAGCTGGTGCATTTGATGCTGGTACATGTGACTTTGTCACTCTATTCGTGTCTGTGAATGCATCTGGTAATTCATTCGCTATTCTTTGCAAATGTATGATCTTTTGGACTTCATATTCACATTGACCACTTCGGGGGTCGAGATTTGATAGCGATGATGCATTCCGCGTTATTTCTTATGTTACTAGTCTTTCTTTGTCCTTATCTCCCCCTAAGACTGTGAACATTGTTTCATCAAAATGACAGTCAGCATACTGTGCTGTAAACATGTCTCCCGTCATTGGTTCTAAATATTTAATTATGGACGGGGAGTTAAAACCAATATAGATACCTTGTCTTCTTTGGGGTCCCATTGTAGTACGTTGTGGTGGCGGTATTGGTACATATACCGCACAATCAAAAATTCTAAGGTGGGACAAACTTGGTTCTCGTCCGGAGACCAGCTGCAATGTGGAGTATTCGTGATCAACAGTTGGTCTCAATCTAATCAGTGTAGCGGCATGCAAAATAGCATGACCCCATGCAGAAGATGGTAATTTACATCTCATTAAGAGTGGTCAAGCGATTATTTGTAATCGTTTAATCAGAGATTCAGCTAAACCGTTTTGTGTGTGAACATGAGGTACTGAATGTTCAACATTGATCCCAATTGACATACAATAGTCATTAAAAACTTGAGATGTGAATTCTCCCGCATTATCCATCCGGATGTTTCTAATTTGATTACCGGGGAAATTGGCTCTCAATTGTATGATTTGAGCTAAAAGTCAGGCAAATGCTACATTTCGAGTAGCTAAAAGACTCACATGTGACCACCTTAAGGATGCGTCTATTAAGACCAAGAAATAACGGAATGGTCCGCACGGAGGATGAATAGGCCCACAAATATCCCCTTGGATTCTTTCTAAAAATGATGGGGTTTCATGTATCAATTTAGTTTGTGAGGGCCGAGTTATAAGTTTGCCCAGAGAGCATGCTGCACATGATAAATCTTGTGGTAGCAAAACTTTTAAGTTTTTGAGAGGGTGCCCGGTTGCACTTTTAATTATTCGTCTCATCATTATGCTACCAGGGTGACCTAGACGGTCATGCCATATATTAAATGTGTCTTTATCTAATAGCTTTTGGTTACTAACCATGTATGATTCGATAGGATTGATAGTAGTACAATATAATCCAGAGGATAAGGCTTCTAATTGTTCAACAATTGTTTCTTGGCCATTTTTGTTTGAAGTAATTTGAAGATATTTAATTTTATTTTCAGATATTGTTTTTAGGTGGTAACCGTTTTTTCGAATATCTTTAAAGCTAAGTAAATTTCTTCTGGATTTACTACAATATAATGCATTATCAATAGTTAATTTGGTACCCGAAGTTAATGTTATGTGTGCTTTGCCGGAGCCTTCGATAAGGTTACTGATGCCAGATATAGTACTAATTGGTGTCTCTGCCAGAGATAACTCAGAGAAAAATTTCATATCTTTGAGAATAGTGTTAGTACTACCGCTATCTACCAGACATTCATCACCAATAATAGCTCTGCTGGAGCTAGTATACATATTTCTTCTGGAAATAATAAAACAAGTTAAGTATAAGAAATTGCATGTTTGAGTATGATAAAAACATCATGCAACTATAAATCAAACATCACTAGGTTTTAAATGAAACCATAACAATAGTTCAAATAGTCTAAAAAAAATCATCACATAACACGCATTTAATGATTTTGTAGTATGAGCTTGTTGTTTTGTTCCGCGACCAACAAACATGATATTAACTCAGAATATTTTGTAAAATTGCGTTCCATGTACTGCTGCGCCAGGAGCATGTTGGATAAATGGAACGTTGAGATAGTTTGCTCAATCATGTCTTTGTCGGTGATTTGTTCACCGCATAATTTAAGCTCAGAGGTGATGCGAAGTAGGGCAGAGTTGTACTCACTAACAGTCTTATGATCTCGTAGCCTTAAATGAACCCACTTGTAGCGAGTTTTAGAGAGTAAGACCAACTTCAGGTGGTCAAATCTTTCTTGAATGTTTTTCCATAACTCGAGAGGGTCCTCGACAGTACGGTTTTCCCTCTTTAGGTCTTCATGAATATGAAGACGAAGGAATGCCATAGCTTTAGTTTTTTCTTGAAGGGACGTTTTATTCCCATTAATGATTGTCTCCCCCAGACTCATTGCTTCCAGATGGGTTTTAGCATCAAAAGCCCACGAGGGGTAGTTGTTGCCCGAGATTTCAAGTGCAGTGAATTTAAGATTTGATAAGTTCGACATTTTGTCTACAAACGAAAGAATCATTTATTTAAAAACGAGCCGCAATATAAAATATATATTATATGAGAACTTCAGGTTCTCTATAGGTAGAACTGCAGGTTCTATATTTTACGTCATTTTAATAATAGAGTAGGAAATTAAAAACTCTTGTATGATTTTGTATTGTAAATATAAATTGTGTTTTGATAATTTAATTAACTATTTGAATATAATAATAAAATATATTAAACTTTGAATGAAAATCGAAATTTATTTTCCTTGTTCTGGTCGAGATTTGTATAGTTTTTTAGTCAAACTTCCAATGGAATTTATTTTCCATAGTTATCTCAAAAATTAGTTACCAAAAAAAAATCAATTTTTTTTTCAATGGAATTCGATTTTTTTTTCAATAAGAAACAATTATATATATTGTTTCAAAGTTTATTTCCTTTAAATGTATTTTAAATCGATTTTAATTATAATAATATAATATATAATTATTTCGTTGAAGACAGCACATCAACTTTTAAAATCTTCACCATTGAATATTAAATATTTCGTGGAAGACAGCTCACACCATCTATATTAAATATTAATGAAATAATCTTTTATATTTGTGTAGAAGATACCCTAAATACCGTTCAATCTCAACAACTACTCCGTCAAACTTTCCGTCATAAAAATAATCCCCACACTATATGAAAACGGTTGTTTTAAAAGCGTCCATGGTTGCACGCTTTTCTGTGTTAATCACGGTGGTGGAAAGCGGTGCGCGATGCCAGACTCGAAATTTGCCCTCCAGTTTTGTAAGCTGTAGAAAACTTGAGTGAATTCTTTAGGTCCGATCCTTCTAGCGTTGCTGTTAGTGAACGTATACATAAGAAGATGAAAAGTACGGATATTGAAGCTCTGATTGTACGAAGATAACGCTCTCTGCAACTCCTTATCATCAATTACTCCACTACCGTCTTGATCGGCCACCTGAAAACACGCCACCACGTTCGGATCTGTTCCGGGAGGAAACGTCGACGGCTGCAGCGCAGAAAACGGACTGTCGTACGCTCCGCCGGGTTGCGGACCACCGTACAGTGAAGATGAGGGTTTGTTAATTGTTGTGTCCGGGTTGTTTCGGATCGAAAAAAAAAACTTTCAACCATGTTTAAGGTTTTAGTTTGATTTTGTGTGATTTAGATATTGTGTATTCAATTCTTAAAGACTTTAATGGATTGAGATATTTTCGATTTCGTTTCATTCCTAATGCATAAAAACAAGGCAGTCCTAATATGTTCTCTAAAAGAAAATTGCAGAAAAATTGATATAGTACCCGGATTTGCCGATTGCTGTCCAGTGGAGAGCAAGAGTGCTGATAACGTGATAAAAACCAAAGAGTAATAGGGATGAAAACTAAATTCTCATTGTTTCATTACAATATATAGATAAACAAAACTGTAAACCCTACAGCCCATAAGTAATGCGTTGGGCCTAAAATGTCTGGTTTATAACATTTTTTATTATTTAATATATAAAATTATATTTATTCAACTTGTGCAATAAAGAAGGTTTTTAAAGATATATTGTTTTATTATGTAGTATATAAAATTTATTTATTCATCTCGTGTAATACACGGGGTTATAACCTACTATTTTGTACGAACTAGGTTCACTTTTTATAAAATATAATTACAAAATATATAATAATGAGACTCTCGTTCTTCGTAGAAAATATCATAGTACAATACCGGTTGCAATAACTAAATAAGAAGAATATAAAATATAATTTTATATACCAATCTTGATTCAAGCCGCATCTCTGGTGGGTCCTTCACGCGCATTTGATAGCATCCTAGACTCGAGTATTCATCATCTTGAGTCTTAAAAAAAATACTCCTTGACTGCAACAAAGAGCACACTAAAACGTTGACGATTTTGGTTGAGGCACGTGTTCAACACGCTTCCCTTAAAACATATTTCGCGCCTCTACTAAAGACGACGCGTCTGTCTCCCAGGGTACAACAGCCGAAGCAGTATGTACTGCCGGAGATGGCCATGCGCCCGAAGTTACACCGGATAAAATTAGTGTTAGAACTTGTGGAAAATAATGATATGAAGATGATGAAATTGAATAGAGACAACATATCTCTCTAAGTACCCAACACATGGGTCTTCAAGTATCTCCAAGAACTCTTCTAATTTTTTTCTCTAAAATTCCACTTTCAATTCTCTACTTGTAATTAGCTTCATCAAGTTAGGCATATAACCTACTTTGCATACAAGAGATATGGGGTAGAGAAGAGTCTCACTTTATTAGAGATGTAAACTCTAATAAAAACTAATAAATTGACATAAAAACTCTACTAAAAGTCTCACTTTATTAGAGATTTTATTAGAGACATAATCTCTAATAAAAACTAATAAATTGACATAAAACTCCACTTAAGAGTTTATCACCCATATGAAGAGTCTAGTAAATAATTATAATTTTACTAAATTATAATTTCACTAAATTAATATCCATTCACACCATCTAAGTTTCCAACAATCCCCCACATGAATGGAGATCGTTCTAAAGACATAAAATTTCCAATGGAACCTCGACAGTTGAGTTTTGCATACGATAGGTAGGTGTTACCCTTTGAACCTTCGCTCATGAAATGCACTTAGCCCACTAGCTTTGAGTAGATCTCGATGTCTTTGAACTCGTCTGCCATTTGTGTAGACGGCAATACACTTCACACAAGACTCTCCCTAGCAGGGTCATCTCCTCATAGTCGTGTCCAATAATGGTCGTGGAACACTTTCCTGGTTCTGCGAGAGCTCTAGGAATTATGCCCTCAATTCCATTCGAAGCGACACCACTTCTCTCTAACATAGGTGATTCTCCTTAGAACATTAAAAGCATTGTGGTTATCGTGATTTATCCAAATCATTTACCACATATTATGCTTAGCCTCACTCTTTGTCACTGAATATCATAGGAATAGACTAGGACGTATTTAAACACCCTTTTATACTTTGGGGGGTATGTATAACCATATATACATATCATTTATGCCCCCACAGTGACCACCTTTAGGCATATGAGTTAGTTGTCCTATTGAACTTAGATCTTGGGATCTCCAGTCAACTAAGTTAGGTGTCCT
Organism: Helianthus tuberosus; assembly: GCA_030545235.1. Taxonomy (NCBI): domain Eukaryota; kingdom Viridiplantae; phylum Streptophyta; class Magnoliopsida; order Asterales; family Asteraceae; genus Helianthus; species Helianthus tuberosus. Next base: position 15,406,171 of record CM060354.1, on the reverse strand, counting down.
TCACATGCCCTTTTTCTATGGGCTTCAGTCTCATTCCACAACTTGATCTCTAATAAACCCTTAGGTTGTTGGATCCATAACATTAACAAATAACTTTGCGTATTTGAGATCAGTTGCCATGATGTGTTCTTAACTCGTAAGTTAATTTTGCCTATTGTCAACTTCTAAGACTATAACCTCAGTGGCCATCTGAATCTGGTTATAATATATGTCTTTGTAAGATACGCATATCATTTAAGGCAAACACATCTCCATTATGCACTATGACCTTTGTGTCCTCCACATAGTCGTATGTTTGCAATGTTATATTGGAGTACAAAATCCTTATTGCCAAACTTTTATGATACAAATGCAAGACACCCCCACATTTAAGTGTTATAGGATATCATCCAGATGGGGTAATGAAAAATTTTCTACATACCCTTATAGGGTTGTTTCTAAATGAACCCTCCCCCATATTTCTTACCATTTGATCAACATTTCCGTAACACCACTTATGGCGACATTTATACACATATGATTGAACAAGACCAACCTCATTGTATCAGTGAATTCAACTCATTGCATTAGCTTACATAAGCTTCCAAGCTGACCAAAGCAACACATGCCATTGTCATAAGTTTGTCACCAACTTAGAATAATTATAATTTAACATCTAGAATAAGCTTAGACAATGAGTTCTCCTCATTAGCTTTTCGAACAAACTCTTAAAAAGTTACATGCCTTTTCCTTATAATGAATGAAAATTCTCCCTCAACTTTGTCTATACACAAGTTCTTTTTGTGTTCATACACATTTGAATGTTTAGAGTTAATTAGTCTCTGTCAAGACCCATAATTAACCAAGTACTAGTCTAGCATGCTTTAGACTACAATACTTTAGCATGTGAACAGAAGATGCATCATTCTGATTCTTCACAGCCCTAAGGATATCATAATATCACTTTGCAACATTCATCCCTTGCTAAGATAAAATAATGAGACTTATTCATAATCCTAAAACATCAATATTTAGGAAGGTCTCACAAATTATTGTATATAGCACATGGCTAAATTTCATCATTCATTTAAGGAACATAACTTGTTTACCTTTGATCTCAAACAATCTACCATTGACTCATAAGTACTTAAACATAAGCCTTAATCCAAGTCACTTGGTGAACACCAACAAGATGAATGTTTCTCGTCTACAATCACTATTATGTGTGAGATAGAGTCATTTAGATTGACACTCAACAACATGGCATTCATAATTTTGCCATAAGTGATTTGCACACATCTATTGTTATTCATTAGGAGATATGTATATTTAGGATGCTCTCCCAAATGAAGGTAAAATCTCCATATAGATCTAACAATAATCAAGTGGTAGACGCATCTACTTATAAATCTCGCAAGATTTATTAAAGGTATACAATAACATATGGTACTTTTACTTTCATATGTTAGAATTCACACTTGTGAATTTCCAATGACTTCTAATGAAATATGTCGGCATGAATGTCGTTAGTGTATTTCATCTCAATACACTCACTACGTTCTTTCGTTACTCACTCATGATGTGATTATACATTTGATGTCTTTGACTTTTAGTCAATGTAACAACTTTCAAGTTGTTTATGTCCAAGTATTTTCATATACTATCCGTTTAAAATCATATTCTTTTAAATAATGTATAACCGACGTTATAATTATTTTCCACAAAAATAATTTCTACGTCACAACCATTAGTGATTTATTTCTTTGTAAAAAAATTGCATGTGTTATCCGAAGATATTGAACACAAAACAATAAAATACATTGGAAACTAAATCATAAGTTCCAATCACTTTTGAAATTTAAACGGAAGCATAGACAATATGTAGACATCAAATAGCAAACTGTTTTTATCTTCAACACTTTATAATCTGATCAAAATATTCTCAACAATATCGTCCCATGGCATGTCTTGAGGTACTCCCTCAATAAGACTCCATGCACTTGTAAGTACAAGTTCCCCATTTCATCTTGAAACTTTAAACTTGGACAATTATGCTCAAAACAACACCAAGTTGTTACAAATACTACATTTAAGTAGTAAACTTGAACAATTAAATTTGTTCACAACAACACCAAGTTGTTTTTCACCAAATAACATTTTTTAACACGCATGTTGGAAAAAAATGTTATAACAAGCACATTATAGAATCGAACGTTTACATAAAACGTTTTCCAAAGATATAGTTTGTAAAATAAACCGTTTCTCATCATTTTTAATGCACACATAGGCAATTAAACGTTTACATAAAACATTTCTGTTCATTATGAACAATCTCTAAACTCGTATTCGTGATACACATTTTCTAACACACATGTTAAAAAACTTTAAGTCATTTTATATAGAGTAAAATGCACAGATAGTCCCTGTGGTTTGGTGAAATTTCACTTTTAGTCCCTAACTTTTCAAAATTACACTCTTAGTCCCTGTGGTTTGACAAGTTGTTACTCAGATAGTCCCCAAAGCAGATGGAGGTTAGTTTTTCTGGTTAAGTGGGTGTGAAATGACAAGGACTATCCGAGTAACCTTCATCCGTTTTGGGGACTAACCGAGTAACAACTTGTCAAACCACAGGGACTAAGAGTGTAATTTTGAAAAGTTAGGGACTAAAAGTGAAATTTCACCAAACCACAGGGACTATCGGTGCATTTTACTCTTTTATATATATAAAACATGACCAAATTAAAGCATCAAATGTCATCATTAAAACTCTACTCAAGAGTTTCACCATATCTATATACCTTTATTAAGAGAACTGGGTTTTCTACCCTTTTGGTAATTTTGCCATACGTACACATTTTAAAACGATTTGTACAAGATACTCAAGCCATTTGAGAGGGGCTGGATTAGAATATTCATGAAACTTTTAAGACGCTTGAGGGGCTGTCTAGGGATTTCACCCTTATGGACTTTTATATCTTCCCCAATCGCTTTAATTTCCCTTCACCAACCATCTTAAATGCCAGAATCAACCCTGGTTGCTTCAGTTGCCCTTAACCCTAATTGATTCTTATCGTTATGATGTTATAAAGGAGCTTTGTAACCGGCGTGGAGAGGAAGGTACTTTGACGGTGGTGCTTCAATTCATGTTCAATTCATGGTAATGTTAGCTAAATGATCTGTAAATTTTTCATCTCGCTCCTCTTTGAATTTCGATTACTCTTTTTATTCAACTGTGTTCAATTAATTGACGATGGTGTGACCTTAAATCCTTAATTTAGGTTTTGATGTTGATTTTGTAGTTTGGGTTTTTAATTGTTGTGTATGATGTTGTATTTTTAGTTACTTTGATTTAGGCTTGAAGGCCACCGATGATATTTATTTTGTCCTTAATTTGATAGTGTTTATTAGCTTATGGTTGACTCTGGATTGAAGCTTAGACAATTTCATAGATCAATTGATGATATAGATAATCAATTTTAATGAATAGAATAATCACTTCAGATACCAGGTTATTCAGAGTTAGGGTTTCAAATTATTCAATTAAATGGTTTTCTTTTTCTAATTAAATGGTTTTCTTTTTCTATGGAAAGTTTTTAATTTGTTTTAACTTCTTTTGAGGCATATTGTTTTATGAACATGGATTCTTACTTGATTATAAAACTCTTATTTTAATTGGATTATCATATGTTGGCTGGTAGTTTGTCTGCTTCACGGTTTCGATTCCATCAAATTGCTCTGAGAGAACGTTTTACTTCGGATATTCAGAAGGTAGTTGATAAGTTGAAAATTTGTTTCTAGAACAACCACAAGGAAGCGTCGCCGGCGACCGGAGATCAAATCCGTCATTTTTATTTATTTTTTTGTTTTTTTATATTCTGATTTGATTTAATTGATTTTGTGATTTATTAGATTTAGCCATGGGGTTTGTGGTTACAACTCTTAACTTTCATTGTAATTGGAATCTTGCTTGCTTTGGAAAACAAAAAGGCCTTCTGTCAACCTGTATGCTTCCATTTTATTGTTTTTGCTTCATATTTAGTAATAGTTTTGTTGTTTTTGATAATTGATAGGACATCTTTTTGGTGCCATTTGTAGTGGAACTTGCAGCAGTAAGGTTTGTTCAAGAGGAAAATCTAAAGAACTCAACAATAAGGTACAAATGACACCCACTTATGCCACATCAATTCAATTTTCCATTGTGTGAACAAATAAATCAAGAAAAGTACATTGAGATGTATCGTGAGGCTCAACCAAAGTTGCATACAATTAAGATTGATTGAATTTTTATGGAAGGTGATTTCAGAAACAAGAACGTTGTGGATAATTTGATGGCTTTATAAGTGGTTTATATTTTTGTAGTATGATTTAGTGATGAAAACAGATCTCCAGTTGTTCTTTCACATGATTCAACACGTTTAAAACTGACATTTGTTTATACTTTTCTAATATGTATGCAGCCGCCCATGAAAATGCAACAATTTCTACAAGAAAATCAATTTGGAAATTGGCCATTCCACCTTCAATACTTCATTATATCTTCAGGTATCACATGAAACTATCAGCTACTATTTTTTCATTTGCGAATTGCAATCTATTATCAGTTTATATTAAAAAAGCACTATTTTTTCATAATATATGGACCACAAATTTATGATCGCTGACAAAATTAAAAACAAATGTGAGAAAGGCCCCAAATTTATTCTTTTCAACAAATGATTTGAGGTTATATCTCTATCTCTTAGTTGAGCACTTATCTCAGAGATGAGAGGGACTTCGAGGTATTAGTCTCGTTTCTCTCTCGTGAACCATCTCTTAAATGTATATGTTTTGGTATTGAGTAGAGTCTTTGATTAAGGTGTACTTTTAAGTGAATTCCGTAATCAATTTGGTTCCGTTGTACAGTGCTACATCGTGCCTTCAAGAGCATCAGTTCTTCAGTGCATCCTTTTTAGTAGTTGACCCTCTATTTCCGTCCTTCTCTCCAATCAGCCAAACCTATTCTCCTCGCCACATCAGCATTCACATTGTCTGGTTCTGTCTCCCACCATAACTAACCCTCACTTCCCCTTTTTAGAGAATACCAATAGTCTGCATTTAAGTGGGGCACTTCATGGATCCTGGGTACATAAAGCGTTAAATAAGATACAGTTGCTTACATTTTCATGTACTAGCGTCGCTTCAGAACTACAGCTCATAATGCTATATTGCTATTAATAACTCATTATTGTAGGTTCTGATGCGTATTCGGGAACCACCGACCACCACCTTTGATCTTCCACTAGAGCTATTAGCAAAGTTACCTTCCGGTCCATTTTAACAGCTCGCCGTTGCTCAGAAAATCACATCCATTGCTCTTTGCAGCTGTGTCTCTGCCCTATAATCGGAATCTTTCAATCTCCGGCAACAACTCGCCAACAAGGAGGCGGTTATCGGCTACCTGTACTCTTGACCACTTTGGGCGGCTGCTATATTTCCCAATTATTTAAGGTAGTTGCTATTTTTATATCATTTCTATTATGCTTTAGGAACAACATACATAGAGATTTATGTTGAGTGAAGTTATTGTATGAAAATCTTGATTTACAGTATGTTGTCATAGCAACAACCTTTTAGTAAAGTTTGAATGCTAATTACTTATTTGACCCGCTAGAGATAAGCGATGATAATCCGAGACATAATTAGGTATTAATTAAAAAAAATTTACTAGATCATCAATTGTTCCAGGTTCATTATTTTTATTCTTTTACTTGCTGTTTTGTATCTTAGGCTGCTTGGATGAAGATGTTGCTCGTATATACATTGCAGAATGGTATGTTTATATTTTGGTGGAAGTTTGAATGTTGATATACTGGTCATGTTTTATGATGTCACTTTTTGTTTAGGTGCTTGCCTAGGATTAGAAAGGTAAAGTTTTTCACCTTAAAGAGCACTTTTGTTTGGGGTGTCTTGGGCGGGGAGAAAAAAACGTGTTTGTATGGGACTCGAAATAATAATCAATCCTTCTCTCTTGTTCCATTGTAAATATATAATAATAACAATATAGCGGTTAATTTTGATGCAAACATGTTCTTACTCAGATCTTTCAAAGTGTTTATTGATGTAAGTTGGTGATGGCCAATTGTTGGCATTGCTTACTAGGAATGGATAATACATGTACACGCTTTGCTAAGCATAAGTTACCGATTGATGCTTTGAAGTTAGTATGTGCTTAAAAGCCTTAATTTGCACCATGTTGTGTATGAATATGTGTTCATGCACATTCCTTGTGTTTTTTTTTTAATTTGCCGGATATTTCTTAAATTATACCCGTTACAACGTGCGAGCATTCCCACTTTGACTAAATCATTAAGTGACTAGGTAAAAAAAAGACATTAAATCTTTAAGTAATTATTTGTTACCGAAATGTATAGCTTAACTCGTAGAAAGTGGAAAAAAATGACGGTGTACCATCTAAGACTATGGGGTATGGGGCTTGGGTTGGGGCGTGGGTTGGCTGAAAATGCCCAAGCCACCACCCCGGGGGCTTGGGTTTGGGTGTGGCCCTTGGGGCTTGGGTTTGAAGCCGGGCGTGAGGCGGGCTAGCAAGGTGACATGGCGGGCTCTCAATGGCCAAACCAAACTAGCCATTTCACATGCCCCCATGTGTCAACTCATGCCCCCAACCCAAGCCCCACCATACCCTATGGGCGTGGGTTTGGGTTTGTTTTCCACGTGTCAACTCATGCCCCCAAACCCACGCTCACCATACCCCATGGTCTAACAAACTTAGACTACAACCACTCCAAAAAATGCCATTTAGTGGCACACGCTTTTAGTGTAATTTTGATTTTGTGCTACTAATTTAGGTTTAGTGGCACTTTGTGTATGCCATATTTGCTTACTACACGTCATTTGGTGAGGGATGTATTATATAATTTTTATAACTTTGATTTTACTTTTAGTAAATTGACAAAAATGTAGCATTTAAAAAAAATCTAACCGGGTTAGCAAGATTATGACCATTCATATATAAGTATACAAGTGAAAACATCATTTGTAATTTAAAGTATCTATTAAAAATGAGTGGTTTTAATCAGATTGTTGTACCATACTTTGCACAACTAAACAAATAAAGCGTTGCAACAACATAAAACTCTTACTATAATTATTAATAACTTAATTAACCAATTAAGAAACTTATGGGTTTGTTCATATAGCTTTCTAATAACATATTATAGTGGCTCTTTTTCAGTTATACGTATATAATTGAACAAACAAATTGAATATGAAATCACTCGGGACACCCGCTGCAACGTGCGGGCATTCCCACTAGTGAAGAGTTAAGAGTCTCAATAATTATAGACTTAAACTCTAATAAAACTCATCAAATGTCATCATTAAAACTCTACTCAAGAGTTTCACCATATGAAGAGTTAAGAGTCTCAATAATTATAGACTTAAACTCTAATAAAACTCATCAAATCTCATCTTTAAAACTCTACTCAAGAGTTTCACATATGAAGAGTTTAATTAGTAATTAAAATTTCACTCAAATGGATTAAGAAATCCCAAATTAAAGTTGGTGATAAATCCCACACAACTACACCATTACTTTATGGTGATTTAATTCTTGAAGTCAATCAAACATCAACTTCAATGTATGACCTTTTATTTCTAAATCATACAAAGCATTAAAATCAATGCTACAACAAATTACTTATATAAAATGTTTACATAAAACATTTCAAAGCATTTGTATTTTAACCATTTTAACAATCATGTTAAAATGAAAGAAATTCTAACGCGCACGTTAGAAATATTAACATTTCCACAAAATGTCAATTAGACTTGCTAAAACACATATATGGTTCAAATAAATAAGTCATTTCTAATACACACGTTAGAAACTAAACAATTAAAAAAAATTGCTTACAAACTAACGCTTTTCATGAACGTTTCTAACACACATGTTAGAAGACATATGATTACAAAAATCATTATAAGACTTATTTGTTCATATCAATCTATGGGTGGATGAAGAGTCTACTTTAAATAAAGACTTAATTAGAGACATAAAACTCAAATCAAGTAACATAAAATTCTTATTTAAAGATATAAAAAACTCTACTTATGAGAGTTTAACGTTTACAAAAAACGTATGGTTTACACTAATAAACCCGATCTAACACAAAAGTTAGAAAAATTAACGATTCCCAAAATCGTTTAAAAAACCAAACAGTTGAACCAAAACCATTCGTTTTGTACCACGGTATAGGATTTAAGATTGTATCTCAATCTCAAGAAATGCAAACACAACAAGTTGTACTACATACATATTTCCCAAAGAAAATATTTATAAGATCATAATCTTTAAAATATTTTTTTTCAAACATAAATCCTTTTATGAACCCAAAATCCTTATAAATAAGGTTTTAAGATTGTAGCAACAATCTCATGAAATCTGTTTTAAGTTTGTACGAACTAGGTTCACTTTTTATAAAATATAATTACAAAATATATAATAACGAGACTCTCGTTCTTCGTAGAAAAAATATCATAGTACAATACCGGTTGCAATAACTAAATAAAAATAATATAAAATATAATTTTATATACCAATCTTGATTCAAGCCGCATCTCTGGTGGGTCCTTCACGCGCATTTGATAACATCCTAGACTCGAGTATTCATCATCTTGAGTCTTGAAAAATACTCCTTGACTGCAACAAAGAGCACACTAAAACGTTGACGATTTTGGTTGAGACACGTGTTCAACACGCTTCCCTTAAAACAGATTCCGCGCCTCTACTAAAGACGACGCGTCTGTCTCCCAGGGTACAACAGCCGAAGCAGTATGTACTGCCGGAGATGGCCACGCGCCCGAGGTTACACCGGATAAAATTATAGTGTTAGAACTTGTGGAAAATAATGATATGAAGATGATGAAATTGAATAGAGACAACATATCTCTCTAAGTACCCAACACATGGGTCTTCAAGTATCTCCAAGAACTCTTCTAATTTTTTTCTCTAAAATTCCACTTTCAATTCTCTACTTGTAATTATCTTCATCAAGTTAGGCATATAACTTACTTTGCATACAAGAGATATGGGGTAGAGAAGAGTCTCACTTTATTAGAGATTTTATTAGAGAAATAAACTCTAATAAAAACTAATAAATTGACATAAAAACTTTACTAAAAGTCTCACTTTATTAGAGATCACCGGATAAAATTATAGTGTTAGAACTTGTGGAAAATAATGATATGAAGATGATGAAATTGAATAGAGACAACATATCTCTCTAAGTACCCAACACATGGGTCTTCAAGTATCTCCAAGAACTCTTCTAATTTTTTTCTCTAAAATTTCACTTTCAATTCTCTACTTGTAATTAGCTTCATCAAGTTAGGCATATAACCTACTTTGCATACAAGAGATATGGGGTAGAGAAGAGTCTCACTTTATTAGAGATTTTATTAGAGAAATAAACTCTAATAAAAACTAATAAATTGACATAAAAACTTTACTAAAAGTCTCACTTTATTAGAGACATAAACTCTAATAAAAACTAATAAATTGACATAAAACTCCACTTAAGAGTTATCACCCATATGAAGAGTCTAGTAAATAATTATAATTTTACTAAATTATAATTTCACTAAATTAATGTCCATTCACGCCATCTAAATTTCCAACATATTTATATATAACACACATATAACTTAAATTTAGGCTATAGTATAAACTAATCTATAAATTTAATATTTTAAATGAATTTGAATAAAAAAGAATTTATCCGAATTCGATTCGAATTCGAATTTTTAATTGAAGACGAATTGATTTCGAATTGAAGTTTTAATCCGAATACGAATTCGAATCAAATTGACCAGCTTTTAATCGAATTTGAATTCCAGAAAAAAAAATTATTCGAATAATTCGATTCGAGTAATTCGAAAATTCGTTATTCAATTCGATGAATACCCCTATATGTAACCAAGGGGGCGCCAAACCAGATTTTCTTCAAAAAAATTAATTTTCATATAAAATTATGGTATCAGATATAATAATTATATTTTTTGATTAACTAACTCAAATAAATATGATTTTTGAGGTCTTAAGCTTTAAAAATACATCATTGGCCACTTTTCACCCGTTTGACATGGTAGAGATAAAATAAATAATTAAAATTGATCCATATGTACGTTAATGGGTTGAGTTTGGCATGTCTACTATCTTTTTTGTAACGGATCAAAATGGGTACTTGTGTGTGCACGCGCTAAATATGAATGCGTTAACTATATTACTTCAGTAAGAAAAATGTTTACGCGCTGTACTTTATTACTTCTGTTATTTTTTTGTTTGACCCGTTTTACCTACGGTTTGAAAAATGTGAATCTATTGTTTCTCTTTTCGTGTTTATGAAGGAACAACTAAGACAACAAGGAGAATATGAATCTCTCCACCGTGACTTAAATATTGGATTCGGTACATGGGAATTTGATCCAACAGAAATTGAGAACCCGTTTACAGAAAACGAAGGGTCTGTTCATATCTGGCAGGGTGATGAAGATATTCTTGTGCCCGTGACACTGCAACGGTATATAGCCCAACAACTTCCATGGATAAACTATCACGAGCTCACGGGTGCGGGTCACATGTTCCCTTATGCTAAAGGGAACAGTGATGCAATCCTAAAAGCACTTCTTCTTGGCCAAAGTTAGGTGCTGTTTGTTTTTTCTGCACGAAAACCTCTTCTGCTGCAGGCCACATCTGCAGGCATCTGCAGGAGAAGAGGTGGACCAAATGTCTTCAGTCTGCAAGGAGAAGAGGGTTTGTTTTTTTTTTTTTTTTTTTATAAAACCTCTTCTAGGTTACACAACACACAAGTCACACTGATCTCTCTACTCTCTCTTTACAATCTGGACCACCACTTCACCACCGCCACCACTTCACCACCGCCATCATCACTACCACCGTCACCACCTCCGCCTTCAAAACCCACGACCACCGCCATCATCACCACCACCGTCACCACCTCCGCCTTCAAAACCCACGACCACCGCCGCCCTTCTCTCTCTACGATCTCTCTCTCTCTTCGTTCCAGATGTCGATGATGATGATGAGGGTTTTCGATTTAGGGTTTTTCCACAGATCGATGTTGATGATGATGAGGGTTGTCGATTTGGGGGTTTTGTTTGTGATGTTGATGATGATGTCGGAGGTGGTGGCGGAGTGGAGGTGGAGCAGAGGTGGTGGCGTAGTGGAGGTGGAGGTGGAGCAGATTTGGGGGTTTTGTTTATGATGTCGATTTGGGGCTGGAGCAGCGGAGGTGGTGGTGGAGATGGTGGCGGAGGTGGAGATGGTGGTGGTGGAGATGGTGGCGGAGCAGAGGTGGTGGTGGCGGAGCAGGGGTGGAGGTGGAGGTGGTGCCAAGAAGAGGTAAACCTCTGCTTGGAGAAGCTTACCTCTCATCTCTTCCCCAAGAAGAGGTTGGGGAGAGGTAAAAAGCACTTCTCGAAAAAAAAAAAACAAACACTCTTTTGAGGCTAAACCTCTTCCCGCGTCTGCACGGTGCAGACAGAAGAGGCCAGGAAGCTCTTCTTCCAAAAAACAAACACCACCTTAGTTTATAATACTGTTTTTGGACTTGATTTCTAGCTTCCTATTGTCTTAAGCAAACCATTGTTAAGACAATACAATAGAATTGTTATATTTAGCATTATCCTTTAGGGTTAGAAATTAATAGTTAAAACATATGGTAATGCGTTCATGTTATTTTATCGTGTTACTTGTGTTTCATTATTTCTTAACCATGGTTAGTGATTTATGAAACGTGTCGTCTCATTCCTGTTATTGAATCACTTATATTTAAGCGTATTAAATGTGCGGTGTAATTCGTGCTATTGAACTCGTCACATTTAATTGTGTTCAATGTTACATGTTATGTGATCCTCTTAGCAAACATGTATGTGTTAGTGTTTAAGAAATTGACATGTTAAACTATATGTGTCTCATTCATGTTCAATACCCGTGTTAACATGGCACGTTTTACCATCTTCATGGGGATGGGGTCACATCTTCCCCATGAATTTGCGAAATGAGGTCGTCAAGTGGTGTTTCGCGTGACCCCGCTCCACGTCAGCACTCTACAAGGCCTCACCGCAAGTATTACACATAGCCTTAGTGAGCATGTTAATGACATACTTTAATTAAGACCGGATCATTCTTTGTGGACACTTCTATCCCCGGAAAATAACAAAGACATCTCAAATTCATAAACAACTCCAAATTAAAGTCTAAATAACATTTCATAACACAATTCAACAATATCCAACATTTTAAAAATAAACAACAATATCTAAATTAATGTCTAAATACTTTTAGATGATAAAAAATGAAGTAAAATACTAACTTCCGAAATTGCATACGGATACCACGTCTTCAATCCATTATATTATATTGATCAACAAATCACATCAACCATATTTGATCCTGAAATGATAAGTAATAACTAACAAATAAATTTTAATGAATATGAAGACAAACATAAACAAACACATAAATTGTGAACACAAATGGACAAACACAACAAAAGTCCACGAATAAACGAAACATGTGTTCATGTCTTTCTATTTAATTGAATGAGCAAAAGATTTAAACTTTGATCATGGAACATGTACAAATGTCCAGTCGAACTGTTCAATGATCGGTTCGTTTATACACCTAAGTGAATTACAATAATGCAAAAAGGTTGAAACTAAACATAATAAGTAGTAAAACATCACAAATCTCCCCTTGTTACAAATCTCGAACCACACTTTGATATTTAAATAGTGACATCAAACATAATTCGTAAACAATCAAAATTTGGATTCCATGGCATACATTAAAACCTAGAAATTAATAATAAACAAATATGAAGAATCAACGTAACGTTTTTATAGGAGACTGTGTAATGATCTAATCCAAGTGGAGAAATGATTGAAGAACTTAGAAATTAATAACAAAAAAAAATATGTAGACTATAATCTAATAGATGATAAGATGATCATGTTGAAAGAAAAGTAAAATAAAACATGAAATACTCGCATTAAGGTTACCTTGTGTATAGAGTGCCAAGTGCAGTCACCAATCATCATTCGTCAATCTCGTCGTCGTCGTCGTCCTTCCCAAGAGCTAAATTGAAAAAAAATAGATTTCACAAACTTTTGTCAGCTATATTAATTCAAACAAAATTTAGTTTGCTAGCTAATCACATGCATAATGAAACAAATAGTGAAGTTTTGTATGTGTATTTTTTATATATCTTTCTAAAATATTATATTGACCGTAGCAAAGGTCATTGTATTGTTTAAAATTTTCTTCCATCGTAATGATATTTAGGAAAATAATAAAAAAATACTGAATTTTTAAAAAAAAAAATTTCTTCCAATGTAATGATATTTAAGAAAATAATAAAAAAATATACTGAAATCAAAAGCAACGTCCAAGCAAAATCAAATACTTTAATTATTTGTTTTCTAAATAAGAAAATTTCACTGTTGTGTTTTTTAAAGAACGGAAGACTTATGTAGTAAAAAGGTAAGAAAAAAAAAAGAATAAAGGAGATAAATCTTACAATGGACCATCAATATTTAGATCCGGAATGTGAGAAATTTTAGGCCAATCTTCACCCTTGTTTCTTTTACACCTTTTACTTAGATGTTCACATATTCTTATCTCAAATTTGTTTAGATCCTTGAAACTCTGAATCTCATCCGGTAAAGTAATCCATCACAATATTCAAATTTCAACTTTCTGATGCTTGGAAGTTACACGGTAAAGAAATTAATTTCTTACAGTTAGATAATTCTAAATCCTCCAGTTTTGGAAGATTATCTGGTAAAGAAATTAATTCCCCACACTAGCTGATCTTTAATCTTTGTAAACAAATAAACATATCGGTGTTATCTATTGACATGTTTATATCATCATCGTGAAAACACTTCAAAGAATGCATGTGCACCAACTCAATAACCCTAAGACTGGAGAGTCTCCCAAGTGGTGGAATATGCTCACAGCTACATAGATAGAAAACAATTTCAACCAAATTCCTTAAATTGTCCATCCAACTTGGAGAAATGGTCTTTCCCACCAAATAATTCATTTTCAATATCTCGAAAGATGGATTTGGCTCTAATCCCTCAAGAACCTCTTCTTCAATGTATGGAAGCATTTCTGGTGTATGTAATTCATCTCTGATGGTACCCCTGCCCAACCAGTCTAACACCAAAATCGACAGATTTGTTTTGCATATGAGATTGGCACTCTTGGCCTCACTTAAACATCCAACATTCTTAAGTCCTTCTATCTTCAACTCCCCCTCAAGAAGATTTAAATCCCCCAATTCACTTATTTTGACCCCTCTCTCCTTACCAACAGGAAACCATGGAAGCATTCGAAGACTAGTTAGTTTCCCGATTCCAAACGGCAAACGTCGGAGTGAATCACAATCATTGATGTCCAAACGTTGAAGGCTAATCATGTCTTTTAGGCTGTTAGGTAAAACTTCTATACCCGAGCCTAGTAAGGTCAAGTATTTCAGATATCTGAGCTTGCAAATCGATTCAGGCAATTTATGCAATCTCCTACAATAACATAAAATCAACACTTGCAAGTTTTGGAGATACATAATCGAATCAGGTAAAACTTCTATCCTTGTATTTGGTAAATTCAAGTATCTCAGATGTTTGAGTTTACAAATTGATTCAGGTAATGTCCTTAACTTTGTAAGAGCCAAGTGTAATACTCTTACATACATGTGGTTGAAAAGTTGACTAATGCAACCTTCATCCCCCTTCCCGAACATGAATATTGACCTTAATGATATTAACTTTCCTAAATCCTCAGATGATAACTTTTTATCCGGACATGACGAGCTCAAATGAAGCACCTCATCTGGGATTCCATCCTCGTTACAAGCATGCTCTATAACTAAACAGTCATGTTTCATTACATGCCGTGCCATGTCATGCACTGGATCATGCATTTTACATCTATCAATACCATCCCAATATTTGCTATCCTTCTCAACCTGGAAGAGGGATTTCCAGATCAAACAACTAAAAATTTCTTCCCCAATATCATACAAGTCTGTTTCTCCTCTAGGCGGAATGAAACCGTTTGCTACCCACAACAAAATCAGTTCATTTTTTCTTATTTTATAGCCTTTAGGAAACAAACAAAAATAAGAAAAGCATATCTTTAAATGTGGAACCAAGTTATCATAACTTAACTTTAAAGCAGGCAAGACATTATTTTATTGTAAGTTCCATATGTTACTGTCTTTCACACGTTGCCAGTTGTTGCTACTACTTTTTGACCACATTAAGCTGCCCAAAGTCTTCACCGCCAAAGGCAGCCCCTTACATTTCACAACTATTTCCCTTCCAATAGGCTCTAGCTTATGTACGTCATCCCCCACTCTTCCTTGTGCAAATGCATGTTTCTTGAATAATAACCACAAGTCCTCTTCTGATAAACATCCCAGTTCATGTTGTAACTTGCCAACCTTAGCCATCATTCGACAAGTTCTCTCTGACCGTGTTGTCATCACAACAATACTTCCTTCTGCCCCACAACTTAATGTTTCACTTAATCTTTCCCACTTTTCCTTTTCGTTCTCTTCAGCCCAAACGTCATCATCTTTCCCACTTTTCCTTTTCGTTCTCTTCAGCCCAAACGTCATCTAGTACAATTAAAAATTTCTTTTCCCTTAACTTGCTTTGAAGGGAAGCTTGCAATGTATCCAGTTGTGTAAGTGTACACCCAGATTTATCTATGGACTCGATGATTTTCTTTATAATCTCGTTACCTTGGAAGTTTTCAGAGACATACACCCAACATCGTAAGTCGAAATATTGATTAACACTCGTATGGTTATAGACTAATTGAGCTAGAGTAGTCTTTCCTATGCCTACCATACACCCGAATCTCACCATTGTCATATTTTCCTATATCTTTGTTGCATATCGTTCTTGTCACCATCTCCACTTCTTTATTTCTTCCAAAGATAATTGAAGAATCAAGTATAAGCGAGCTCGTTTCCCTATTCGGCATCTCACCTTCAACTCCCACATCTACATGACTTGTGTCACTTGAGGTCAAGTTTAACTCAAATCTCCTGGATGCTATGTCATCCAGTTTTGTTCTTATGGCTTTAACTTTGTGAGGAGCCCTGACACGAAACTTAAATTTGGAGAATAAGGCTCTTACCTTGTATTTGATGCCTTTTTCTTTGTAAAGTCGTTGTAGCAAAGCTTCAGTTGAGATATCATCCAGCACATTTTCTACCTTCAATGATGCAGATCTAAGACGCTGAAGCCATAACTCTACAGCCTTTTCCTTGATGTGTTTCTCTTCTGCGTCTTCAAGAACAGCTTCGATCTGCTCGAAATCTTCCTTGAGACGCATAATATCACCCTTGAATCCCCAAAGCAGACCAAACTCTTTGATAAGTTCAGAAGTCAGTCTCCCTATCACATCCTTCACAAGAGCCGAAACAGCTGCATCTCCCATGATTACTATTTCAAAATGTTAGAATCAGAGAAAGATCGATGGTGATCCAAGAAGTGTAAGCTTGAAAACCAAAGCAAGAATGTGAAGAAAAAGTAAAGGCAATACAACAACTGTAAAGCATATTATTGCAAGGAAAGGATGAGTATCAATCAAACAAAGGATATGCATATTATAGCAAGGAACGGATGAGTATCCATCAAACAAAGGATATAATGGATAGCTTTTGAAAAAGATATGCCGACCCATATAGTTGCAAGACAATTCTTTTTCGAATTTTGCTGCTGCCTATAATATTTTGATCTTTTTCTTATTAATTGAAGTTGTGTATACGCATAAAGAAACTATTATATCAATATGGCGACCGCCAGCCTAGGCGGTCCGGTTCGAGGTGTTAGTCCGTTTCAACATCTGGCCGGCCGGTTGGGCCGGTGACCGGCGGCCGGACCGGAAATTCGGCTATATGACGGTTGGGCCGGCGACATCGAATAAAACAATCTGGTCGGAGGATGAGATGGTTGAGCCATGGTGCGCGGAGTTGGCCAGAACGAGAATAGAATGTGGCGACCGTGGTGCTTAAACCTTCATATTTTTCAGATTCTAGTCGGAGATCCTTCGTATTTTTCAGATTTCTGGTCAGATCCTTCATATATTTGAAACTCAGTGATAAAGAAGAAGGGTAGATGAGCCCTTCATCTTCTTTTTAGAGCATTCTCATCCAATCCATCAAAACTTGTGAGGGTGAGTTTTTATATTGTAAAGGGTAAAAAAAGTGGTTGTGAGTAGAGGAGAGAGAAAATGTTACTGTTCATCTGTATATTTGGGGGGACACTGTTCACCCAGTGTAATTTTTTTTAATATATATTGAAAGTGGTTGTGAGTGAAGGAAAGAGAAAAATGTGATGATAATATTATTTAATTGAAAAGGAGAGAGAAAAAGTATTTATTTTTAGTGGAAATATATTTATATAGGAGTTGTTTTTTAATGGAATGTTTGTATAATTTAATGGATTGGATGAGAATGCTCTTAGTTGAACTATTTAACACTATATATTTATTTTGCCTGGACATTTGAGCCATTTGCTTTTCTAGGGACTTGTAATATTAAAAGTGGTTTGGCATGCAACTTTAATTTTGCAAGTCTCGATGTTGAATTAAAATAATGAATAATATTACATTAAATAAATACATATCAAGGGAAGATAAATTTATTTTTGTATGTGAATCATATGTTTTTAGTTACTCTTTATCTTTTATATTTATTATATCATAAAATTTAATCCGGGTCTTAAATCCGGTTGAACCGGTTGGACCGGTCCGACCTTTGACCCCGTAAGACGACCGGGTCGACATCCGGTCCGGTTCTGAAAACATTGCTTTTTACCCGTGTTTTTTTGAGTTAACTTTTACGCATTGGTTAGAATCAGTAAATCTATTCGCGCTTCGCCAACATTAGATTCACGTATGACATATACAATATAGTTCATGTAGGAAATAACATGCATATCAATCTTGAACACAAGTATAACTCATCCAAACAAATACCTCATTTCTATCTCGAACGCAAGTACAACTCATCCAAACTTCACTATAAAAGATAAATTTAAATATGCCAGGGTGATTCGGGTTTTGACTATTCCAGTCTGGCTTAGGGCTATAGTCGATCCTAGCCAAGCCAAGCCAAGCCAAGCTGGGCTCATTTATTTTATCGAAGAAAAGTCGAGCTCGAGCTCGGCTCGTAAAATGTTCAAGCCACTCGAGCCCAATTGAGCCGGCTCTTTAATTTTTTTTTATTCTTTTACAAGTATTGATAACATAAAAAAACAAAAAAAATAAATAAATACAAAATTAACATAGATATATCATTACGTGGAATAAAGAGTGGCCTTCAAAACCTCATCAACTTGATAGTACCAGCTGTTTACAATATTTCAGTTTTGTGAATGTATATTGTGGTCAGTTTATAATTTAAGTTTTATCTATAAAATTCTGTTTTGGAAGTTCAATAGTTTATTAAGTAAATTTATTATGAAAAAGTATTTGTCACTAACAAGATTTGTATCTTTTAATCCACTATCGTTACTTGTATGTGGAGGATTCAAACTGTATACAGTGAGTCCTACATTTTTTCTGTATTTTAAAAACTCAACTCATGTAATGGATCTTATAATTATAATGTTTTATAAAGGTTATTTAAAAAAAAAAAAAAACTTTTTTTCCTCTTTCAGTTGCGACTTATGACTTATGAGATAACACTTCCATTTCTCTGATAAGTGATAAACTTTCTATATTTGTTTAGTTATATGTATTTTTTTGTGGTCATAATATGTTTCTGTTATTATATTTGAATTTGGTCATAATACTTTACAGATTGCAGAAACGTGTGTTAAGTTTTGTGCATGTTCCTCCTCCTCGTACTGGTCTTGATATTGCCCATGGCATCTACAAATGTTTAAAGGAGTGGGAAATTGAGGGGAAGATCTTCTCCATTTCTGTGGATAATGCCTCGTACAATGATAGGGTAGTTAGTACGTTGAAGACCAACTTCTCTAGAGTGAAGAAACTTCCCTGCGGTGGAAGATTATTTCATATCAGATGTTGCGCACATATTCTAAATTTGTTAGTCAAAGATGGTCTTTCAAAGATTAGTTTCATAATTGAAGAAGTTCGTGAAGCAGTAAAATATATCAATCATTCAGAGGCAAGGCGTTATACGTTTTCGACTGTTGCACATCAACTTCAAGTGCGTGATAGAAAGTTGATGACTGATGTTCCAACAAGATGGAATTCCACATACGATATGTTATCACTTGCTATCAAGTTTAAAGACGTTTTCCCAAGGTATGTTTATAAGCTGAATATAAATGTCTTTTATTTTATATAATTGAAGATGTGTTTTATTAACTTTTAATTGTTTTCTAGATACGCAGAATACGAACCTCATTTTAAACATTTGCCTACCGAGGAAGATTGGAAAAATGTGAAGAATGTGTGTGAAGTTTTGGAGGTTTTTAAGGCGTGCACAAACATCATATCAGGTAGTGAGCATCCCACTGCAAATTTATACCTTAGGGAGGTATACAAGGTCAAACAAGCATTGAATGAAGGTGTATTATCCAAGATTGAATTTATTAGGGATATGACCAAAAAGATGAAGGATAAGTTTGACAAGTATTGGGGGGAATGCCACTTATTGATGGCCATGCTGCAGTGCTAGATCCCAGATTAAAAATGTGGTTTATGGAATTTTGTTATCCAAAGATATACTCACCAACGGAAGCTGCAGAAAATATTGTAGAACTGAAGAATGCACTTGATGAAATGTTTAATGAGTATTTGGAGAGGCATTGTTAGGCCCTAAAGTGTGAGACTAACGCATCAAGTTAACACACCGGGTTATGGTTACGAACTGGGCCTTACCGGGTTAGTTTATATTAGGTTTTGGATCTTTATAGGTCACTTGGGCCAAGCTTTAGGCCATGTGGGCCAAGGGGAGCCCATGTAGGGACTTGGGCTTGAGTTAGTATATAAACAAGTTTCTAACTTGTTTTTTTTTTTTTGAAACCTTGGGAACCTCATTGTTACAAAATTTTAGAGTTCAGAGAGAGGTGATTCGATTGTGGTGTAGGACACTTGTACTAGACGGTTTTGCTTATTCAAGTAATAGAATCGTGTGCAAGTGTTGAAAGTGATTCCGGTATTGTGTTCTTCATATTTCATATTTTTCGGTTTTTCTTGAATCTCACCAAGTTTGGATTCCGCACAAACTTGATGATTGTTTGATATCATTGAAAGATCCGTTCTACGGGACTTACAAGTGGTATCAGAGCCATTAGAACCTATTTCTAGGCTCGGTTTGATATCAAAGATTCAAGATTTTCGTTATTTTTGGTTCGGTGTTCTTCGCGTTCTTCGTAGTGTTCATCGAAATTTTATCAAAAATCATTATATTTTGGTATTTTGATTTGTTTTGAAAGTTGTTATAAGATAAACCAAAATTTTCGAAATTTTTAGAAATATCTTGTTTCAAAATTTACACAGCTTTCGGAGATTTGTTGACTTGATATTTTTGGTGAGATTAAGATTTCCATATTTTATTTTTAGTTACAGCTCATCGTCAATAACCACACCGTTTCGAGTCACAATCATCTTCGAGTCGCAATCACGATTTCGACTTCACATCTTCAGCAGGTCTCGACTCATCTTCAGCAGGTCTCGAGTCAAGGAGGTGTCTTCACGGTCTCGACTCATCACCTCACTGGTCTCGAGTCATCTTCTTCTGAGCAGTCTCGAGTCGCAACCACGGTTCCGAGTCGCAACCGAGGTCTCGAGTCTTCAACAATTTGGTCTCGAGTCATCTTCACTGGTCTCGAGTCACACAAGGTCTCGAGTCATTGAACTTCACATCTTCACAGAAGGTCTCGAGTCGCAACCACCGTTCCGACTCGTCCGACTCGCAACCAACTTTCCAATTTCAGTCATTCATCATCTGAGTCGCAACCTCCATTCATCTTTCACAAGGTCTCGAGTCGCAATCACTACGGTTTCGACTCATAAGGTTTCCGAGTCGCAACGTGATCTGTTTTTTCGTCTATCATTCATCACCCTCTGTTTTATCTATACATCACCATCTTCCTGCAACTTCACGTCTCAGTCACTACATCACCATCGATAAACACTGGGCCACCATTCCTTCATCGTGCATCTTCTCCGACCATACAAACGACATCGTCATCTGCCATATCATCAGTCTTCAGCGTCACCTCCGACACCGTCATCGATCATCATCATCTCCAGTGAGGTGTTGACGGCTGAACATTTATTAGGGTTTCGGTTCGGCATTTGTGTAACGAAGAAGAAGAAGAACAGTGTTTGATTTAGGTTTTTATTAATAATAATAATTATAATCTTAATAATCATTAGGTCATCATTCCATTATCATTAATTATAGTATATTAATAATAATAATAACTATTAGTATACTTTTCTAATTAAATAAAAATAAAAAAAAGGGTTTTATTTTATAAAATAAAAAAAAGGGGTTTGTTTGTTTGGTTTGGTGTGATATCGGTTTTTGACAAGATTTTGAGGTGCGGTTCAGAAAGCGGGTTCATTCGACTGCTGAGTGTTTGAGTTAGCGAGTGCACGGGTTCTCGTTTGGTTTGTGTTTTGAGGAGAAGAACAAAAGTATCAACCACCCGCTGAAATTATGGCATTTGTGTTTCACAAACCTGCGGCTCAAGAAATTACTCGTGAAGAGATACTTTCTGCTTTCTGTACTCCTAAGTGTAGAGAAAGAGTTGAAGTTTATAGAATACACAATGCTGAGCTAATTCAAGATTATCAAGATATAAAAATAAAAATTTCACATTGTCGAAAAACGAAAAACTTTATAAAGAAAAGATTGAAGCTCAGCGAAAAGACATCATCAAACTCAAAGATGATGTAAGTGTAAAAACAGCCCATTTTCTAGAAGCTCAGGAGAAAGTATGTATTTTAACTAAGGAACTGGAAGATATCAGAGATAGATATCAAATAAATGAGCTAAACATAAAAAAATTTGATTCTTCTAGTAAGTTGGTCAAAAATTTGTGTGATCAATAGCTCGCATACAAGGAAAAGAAAGGTTGTGGTTTGAGTTTTAATAAGGCTCCTCCTCCTTATAATGACAATTATACTTATTTACCTATGACTGAGGAGGAGATGATAAATGAAAGTCGAATGACTTATGGTCCCAAAAACTATAAGTCATCATTTAATGGCAAACTAGTTGGGAAACAGAAGTCTGATCCAATAAATTTTGTCTCTAAAGGCTCAATTGATCCTAACACTTCGTCTTCATGTGTAGATAAAGTATCTGAAGTAAAGTGTGGAGATGTTCTTGGGAGTGAACCAGTTGTTCATTCTAATATTTCTGAAAATTATTTTGAACAAACTGAATCTGATATTGCTTTTAGTAGGTCTTTGTTTGCGTCGTTTTGTGCTTATGTTTCGTCTAGTGAGCCTGATGTTTGGGGCAAAACTGATGATGTTTGTGTTGAATCCTTGAACAATAAGTGTGGTGATGATTGTGTTTCAGTAAATGCACGTGATTGTGATGTTTCTAATATTTCAGGTGTTGACAGTGTTACAGGTGAGGTCCCTCAGGACACATTCAGTGAAACCACTGAAACTTCTTCTCAAGAAAATCAAGAGTATCCTGATTCTTCTTCTGAATCTGTCTTAGTGGGTGTCCCTAATGTTGAATCTAGTGGGACCCCATTGGAAATTGTAGTTGAAAACAAACCTAAATCAGATTCACATGATACATGTGTTGATGAAACACATGTTGATGAGACTTCAACGTGTTCTAAAATTGAAGCTGAAACTGAATTTAGTAAAGAAGAAAAGGGGTTTGAAATAAATGAACAGTCACCGAAAAATGTTTCTGAAAATAAAGATAAAACTGAAACACCGGTTTTTCAAAATGATCATGATAAAAGTGAGAAGGATGAATCTCATCATCCATCTACATATTATGCTTGTGCTAGTTCTGATCAACAGGTACAGAAGAACTCAGAAAAGGCACATGGAACACAGGCAACGCAAGCTCGGTCATCTAGACCCATCAACTCAGCTAATGCTACTAGCTCTCAGAATCTCCATACATTGAAACGACAGACATGTTTCAACTGTGGAATTCCTGGACACATTGCTAGAAATTGTGTTCATCATCCAAACGTGCAACAAAATGCCAATACACGCTCTTGTGCTGATGTTTGCGAGCCGGTTCACAATAAGCGGAATAATCCAAAACGAGCAGATCAAAGTCGGGGGTATACGAAGTCTGCTTATCAAGGACAATCACGATCTCATAAGGCTCGTGACAAGGTGATTGAAAGCTCCAATAAGGGAGAAAAGACGAAGAATGGTGCTCAGAGCAACAAGACTTCTGCAAACAACAAATACAAGCACCCCAATTCGTCTTCGTCTAAGAGAAATGTGCAGGTGCATTCAGCGCAAAAAGGACCAGTTTGTCCTTCAGGACCTGCTAGAGCGAATCAAGCTGTTCAAAACGTATTTCCGATGAAAAGACAAACATGCTACAACTGTGGCATTGCGGGTCATATTGCTAGAAACTGCACAAGGCGTCCCTACGTACCCTACTATATGCAAAATCAGAGGGTTACATCAAAGGATAACAATCATTCCAAGCCCATGAAGGTATCATCACCTAAGGCAATGAAGAATGTGAATCCCAAGGATAAACCTTCTGATGGGTATTGGAACGCTGCTAAAAACAAACGCAAGGCTATTCAAGAACAAAAACGTTTTTCTAAAACTAACAAGCCTGAATTAGCTAAAGTTGCTCAACCGAAGGCAACAAACACGTTTGTTAAACCGAAACAGATTTGGAAACCCAAATCCAAAGCAGCAACGTCTCCAATCCTTGAAATGAAAGGGGACTTATGTTTAAAGGAAGTGTCTTATTTTGATGCTTCAGGAAATCCCAGGACCACGATGGCCTGGGTACCCATGTCTTACTAATCTCCTTACCTTTCAGGAACAACCAAGGAGGAGCTGTTGACAATCTCTGGAATGTTGATAGCGGTTGTTCCAGAGATAAAAACGGGTAACATTTCTCTATTGCAAAAAGTTTAAATTTTTTTTACAGATGATATGTTTCCTTTGGAGGAGATAAGAGAAGTAAGATAAGATCAGCAAAAGGTACAATTTAAATTCAGTACTTTGATTTGAATTTAATTAGTCTTCAATCTAATGACGGAACGGTTACACAAAAATATTTTTTTTCTTTCTTAGTTCATTACTTTGTATATAAATTTTCCTTTCTCTAGTAAATGGTAAATTTGCGCAAAAATACAAGATTTATGCACAAATTTAGGGGGGGGGGGGAGGAACATATAGATAGATATAGAGTTTAGGAGGAGAAAACTCAGAAAATACCAAAAGAGTTTGCTGAGTTTGCTGTAAATATGTATTGTTTTAGGGGGAGAAAATGAGAAAAATACAAAAACATTTGAAAAATGAAAAAGCCAAAAAGAGAAATTGCATGATATGGGAAATGAAATAAAATTTCACATTATGGTCGAGGGCTGACTCATGTAAGACCAGTATCGAAATAGTTTGACTCTAGTATGATGTGTTGGTATGCTCTATCCTTAAGACTGGAAACATTGGTTGTTTCTGTTCAGAACTAAAATAGTACATGACCCCAGGAAAGAAAGTCACTTGGAATTAGCTCATTTCTATTTGAATGCCTACATGTTGTCCCGATACACAAAATTTTGGTCTGACTCTGAAATCTTCTTTGAAAAAGTCGTGTACCTCCTCTGCTGCATCCAGATATATGTTGACCTGGAGGTGCTAGGCAACGTCAGCTTCTGCTGCATCCAGATACATGCTGACCTAGCTGTACGTTGTCGCGCTGTAGATCAATTAAACACCTGAAAGAGGCCCTCAAATGCCCAAAAGAAACCCAAGAAACCTATATCAAACTGAGAAAAACTCATTTGATCTGTATATTATACCATCTCTGCTTAAGATTTATTCTGTTCTCTTCTCAATCTATTCCCAGTTAAGATTTCAGAGATCTGGATTGGACTTGTGAAATATGTGGTAGGGAAGCTACTTGCATGATAGAGTGTGCTGTTTAGAATTCCGGGAATTGATTAGTATTTGTTTGGGTGTTCATTGTTAAGACATCAAAACATGATAAAATGAGTTACAGGCAGTTATATGAAAAAGGTCTAGGGAGACGAGTTTAAGTGGTTAAATATACTGGCAATTGTCTAGATCATTCAGTAGTAGATCAGTGTTGATAAGTGAAGTCAGGCCTAAAACCTCGAATTTTGATCCCATTGCAATTGTAATTGTATATTATGGTAGTTGTTTATATTTTGAGTTTTTATTTGTTTTTAGTTCTTAAAAATAAAAAAAAAATTAAAAAAATTAAAAAATACAAAAATAGTGTCTTGCTTTTCTATAAAATCCAAAAATAGAGTGTCTATTTGTTTTTCTTAAAATTAAAAATGTAACTGTTCTGGAAGATTTGACTGATCATCAAAAGTTTAAAGAATTTAAATTGTGAAATCCGAGTATAAATACTTGGATGTACCTAGTGTTCATATGGTACTCTCTCTGTTGCATAAGAAATGTTTGCTTATGAGTTTGTGAGCATGTGCAGAACTTGATTTCAATCAAGAACATGGGTTGATGAAGACTGAGATGCTGTTAGTTGCTGAAGAAGCCTGAAGCAGCACAATAACAAGATGTACCTGAGTCAGGAGAATCGGATACGAAACGCCGTCTGACAGTGAAAGTACATTCGAAGAAGTACCGTGAACTTGATTGAAAGAAAAAGACTGAAGAAGAAAAGAGTTGTTGAGAATCCTCCTCTCACATTCTTTTTAACAAGATTTTCAAGCAAAGCTGATCGAGATCCTGATATGAAGCTAACCACAAGAGCTGAAGAAAGAGACCCAGTGCTGAGAGTTCAGAAGTCAAGAACTTCCACAACATCTGCAGCATAACGACAACCATAGACTTTGTTGAAGACGTTGCTGAATTCATGCTATGAAGACAATTTGATGGCATCAGTCTAGGGGGAGATTATTAGGCCCTAAAGTGTGAGACTGACGCATCAAGTTAACACAACGGGTTATGGTTACGAACTGGGCCTTACCGGGTTAGTTTATATTAGGTTTTGGATCTTTATAGGTCACTTGGGCCAAGCTTTAGGCCATGTGGGCCAAGCAGGCCCAAGGGGAGCCCATGTAGGGACTTGGGCTTGAGTTAGTATATAAACAAGTTTCTAACTTGTTTTTTTTTTTTGAAACCTTGGGAACCTCATTGTTACAAAATTTTAGAGTTCAGAGAGAGGTGATTCGATTGTGGTGTAGGACACTTGTACTAGACGGTTTTGCTTATTCAAGTAATAGAATCATGTGCAAGTGTTGAAAGTGATTCCGGTATTGTGTTCTTCATATTTCATATTTTTCGGTTTTTCTTGAATCTCACCAAGTTTGGATTCCGCACAAACTTGATGATTGTTTGATATCATTGAAAGATCCGTTCTACGGGACTTACAGGCATGATGCATCAGTCAAGGAGGCTTTAAGCCATAAAAGTGGATCCTCTGTAGGAAGCACTACTTCAAATGTAACACCTCAAAAATTCACGTCCTATAATGTGTTGACACGTGTCATAGGTTTGAACGTGTGAAAGAATGTTATAAAAGGATTAAAGTTGACAAACATGGAAAGTATGTGAATATACGGGTTCTAAATGTCAACAGTGAATAAATATATTTTACATTAACCCTACATGATGCTCATACCTTCAAACGAATAAATCATGGATCATACGAAGCTAAATATGAAAGAAAGTGAGAGATTACAAACTACAGGGGTTAAATGTGTCAACATGTTTAAGTTATATCTCTGAGTGACCTTTTAGCAAACCCGAAGCTTTGTAACGGTTAATTATGCTCACAAGAATGCACGATATAAATTTCATAAAGTTTCGTTATCGTATGAGAAAGTTATGATCAAATTTGTATACAAGGGGTTAAAGCGTTAACGTTGAAAATTATGACTTTTCGGGTTAACATGAAGTGACCAAGGACTTAGCAAAGCGGGTATAAGTCTTAAAGCCCTTATAGGTAAATTTGGAGGGCTCAAAATGCAAGAAATAAGTATGGTTGACCCTTCGAAAGGCCAAGAGACAAACATGCAACAACTAGAAAATGTGAAATTTGATTTCGAGGCTCAGGCGGGCCGCGTAAGATGTTAACATGTCTTACGCGGGCCGCGTCAGACGCCCAGATGCAGAAAAGTTGGACAGCAGCCTGATTTCACGCTATAACGGACTTTAATCAGATATTTCACTCCATGGGCGACCCCTAAACAGTCCTAGGCAGTTAGGGACATCTGTTGATGATCAATGGCCATTGCTAGCACTTGTTGTCAATGATATATGAGATCAAGAACACTATAAAAGGCCACAAGGTTGCAACCATTTAATCACACCTCATTTCTGCATTTCTGATCATTTCTGGAGCTCCAAAGCAGACTCAAGTGATCACTAATCGTGCATAGGACTTCAGTAAGTATGCTTAACCTTTCTTAGTTGAGTTTTACTTAGTTTTAGCTTAAAAGTCAAACAGTCGTAATTAACGGTTGACTTAGCGATTAATCATTGTTGGTCCAGTGATTAGTCGAATTGAAAGTAGTTATAAGTTGGTAATTATGTGGGCAATAAACCCTTAAAAGGGCACCCTCTGATTCCCACTCTAACTAGACCATTTGTCGGGTCAAACTTGTTATTAAAAAGTCAACTGAATGCTTAATTTCCAATTTATGCATAATTAGCAATGTAGAACCCATACAACCTGTTTGATCATTAATATAACTTGGTAATTAATATAAGAACATGTCTAAACATGTTCAACCCGACAATTTTCAGTAGAGACCCGATTCGGAACCGAAAGTCGCATAAATTGACTTTTGCTTTGACTTTCAGTTCTGACCCGTTTAAGCTTGTTTTAGAAATGCGTTAGAGCTCTAATTGGATCAGGTTACATGCTAGTATAACCCTCTGTGTTTATACACCATGGTTCATTAGTTATCCAATTTATATGCATAATTCCGTTAATTGCCTATATGTTGACCATTATGCCCTTTCACCATAAAACGTGATTTTTGAAAATATAAAAGAGTATAAACATTAGTTACTTATTTATATACTTGCACCCAAAATTTGACATCAGTTTGAGGTGTAGATTGAGAGTTATGCTCATTAGCGTAATTAGAAAGTTTTTAGCGATTAAACGACATAATTAGCGTATAGCCTATTTAAACCTACTTTTTGATATCAAACTTATTACCCACTGATGTAATATATTATTTTGGGATTTTTGAATATTTTTAATTAATTTTAGGCTGAGCATAACTTAGAGTTATAAGCTTGACCCGGTAATTGTCGGTTTTACCCTTTTGGGCTATAAAATGAGTTTTACATATCTTTTTGACCCCAAACCTTTTACTACTGATTTTGTATGATAAATAAATCATTTTAGACCTTCTGGAATAATAAAAATATCAGCTTTATTTATAGAACCCAGAAATGGCTTCTGATCGCCTTTTTAAGTGTTTTTAACGCATAGTATGTACTAAAACTATTTTTAACATACAAGGGTTGATACATACTGATATTTTAGGTAAATTATAATATTTTAGCAGTAAGCAAAAGTTGTTTAACTCAGACTTCAGTTTTGAGCTTTTCGGCTTATGTGAAATTACCAAAATGCCCCTACGGTGCATAGTTTGGTTATAATTGATAAATTTCACATATATACTTTACCCTACTGTTATAACTTATTAAATTGAGTATTTTTGCTGATTACATCAGACCTGTAACTCAGGAAAATACTTAAACTCTTTTATAACCTTAAAAATGACCAAAATGCCCCTACGGGGCATAGTTTGTGTTTAAACTCGTTTCGGGCATAATAAAAGATATCTTGCTGATGTCACAACATATGTAAGGCATATTAACTTAGAAAACCTGTATATGGCTCTCATGATTACCCGTTACGCCTCTTACGCGTTCGGTCCGGTTTATGTAACTAGTTTGCATAAATTGGCCGAAACGGGTCAAACCTTATCGGTTTTATCTCAAAATCCAGAATGTGTATAATATACCCATATAAGGAAAGTCTTCAAACTTTTCGGGTCTGAATCACATTCTATTCCGGTCTTCGCTTAATCATGCGTACGAACCGTATCTTTAAAACTAACCGGTCTAAGTTTAGGCTTAATTAAAGACCCGTTAGGATTCTAATACGTTATTATAAACCTTGGTTCCAGAATAGGAGGACCAGTAAAAGCTACTTGCATTTGCTGTTTGTGAATTATACTTGCAAAGGTAAATACTTTTAACTTATTTTCCCTTATACGGGCTTGGGGTACGGTATATAAAATACCGCTTGGTCGGGCATTCAACCTTAACCGATTAGTGGTTAAGTATTATCGAGATGACCCGTTTAAATATGTTTTGTTTGCTTAACGCCTTTGGGGGGTTAATGACCATGTCCCAGATATCCTTGGCATCATTTTACGAAATGGCCACGACCTAAGCGCGGGGTGTAGGCGTACACCCGTCAGTGCATAAATAAATAAAGTGATGTGTCTATTGATCTTTAACCCGACACGATCCGGGCTACTAAACGCATAAGGAACATGTAATCCTTTTACAAGTTTATATATTTAAATAATTATCCCAAGTTATAAAATGTTTGTGCCACGTGCATCCAAATCAATTTTCAATCATTTTTAAAATGAGTCGGTTAATTGTATTTACCAGTGTAAACTGACGTATTTTCCCAAAAAGATTAAATGCAGGTACTACTCGTAATAGGCTGGATTTCTCCTTAGCATCAATAAAGAGTCTCGCAAGCTTAAGATGCCTAACGTCTGTTGAACTATTGTTCCTATTTATTTTTTATCCTTCTGTGGATAAACTTTCAACTGTTTGTGATACACGATATTACAATATTTTATTCGGTTGAAATATATCTTTCATTTGCTTCCGCTGTGCATTTAAATATTGTGTTGTTTGACTATTATGTTGCCAACCACGTCACGATACTCCCCCACCGGGCCCGCCGGTCAAACGTGGAAAGTCGGGGTGTGACAGGTTGGTATCAGAGCCAACATTGAGTGAATTAAACACTAGCCTTTTGTATTTAATCTCAATGACACAATTGCACAATCCTAAAAAACTTTCGAGTCTAGACAAATAACATAGGATAATTTCTACTTTATTTTGTTTTGTTTTGTCCTTTATTTTATATATTCTTGTCGTTATCTTATGTTATATTGACAGGATTAAATATGCCGCCAAGATTTTTCAGACGAAGAGGAAGAGGCAAGGGGCCAATCACCGCCCCCAATGATCAAGAAGCCGGGCCTTCGCACCGGCGAACTCCTTCTAATACTGCGAGCGCAGAACCACAAGGAAACTGGAGGACACATGCGG
This sequence comes from Helianthus tuberosus, assembly GCA_030545235.1. Taxonomy (NCBI): domain Eukaryota; kingdom Viridiplantae; phylum Streptophyta; class Magnoliopsida; order Asterales; family Asteraceae; genus Helianthus; species Helianthus tuberosus. The sequence goes on along the minus strand of CM060354.1, from coordinate 15,375,621 downwards.
AGCCCGCTAGACGGTCTGTTTCGCACAGTTGAACGCCTCCCTATCATAACTCATATGGGCCACAGTCGGAAAATGAGCCCAATAACCCTCAACCTTCTTACATACCTCTACAGCGATCCCTATCGCACCATTCCTTTGGAGACCCCACACCCGTCTTTCGGGGCCGGTTTAACCCGGCAAACTACATACCAGAACCCGTGGCTTTTAACCCATTGGGGCCAGAGGATCATTTCTCCGGCGATCATGCAGAGGACATGGACGAGGACACAGATCCCGTCGAGCCTGCAACAGGGACCCCCAACCATCCTATCGAGGTCTCTGATGGTTCGTCTTTTCATGGGTCACCCTACCATGGTCCGGACAGTTACCAGGCACGATTTAACCAGTTCGAGTGGTATTTTACACCCTCGCATCATTCGTCGCCACACCAGCAGCAGCAGCAGGATCCCTCTGGGGATTCACGATTAGTGGCAGTCACGCCACCGCCTCCACCACCGCCAGTTAATCAAGCACCTCCGGAACCGCCAAGGCGTAGGAGGACAGGCGCGCGAATGTCCGCGCGTGGAGGAGATTTTCAATTCAGCTCTCCTCGACACTCAAGTGGCAGTCATTATCCGCCACTGCACGAAGACCCGCAAATGGGTGGGCCTTCAAACCCAGCTGCACCACAGCCACCACCGATGGGTTTTGATAACCCGATTCCTGCCTACACTGGTTCGATGGCATACAACCCGTTTGAGCCGCCGGTTCACACCAACTATAATTACGCTGAAGCCGACCCATACTTGGTAGCGGCCAACTATAACGCCCTTCATCCTAAAGGACCGTATGGAGCTCCGTGGGGAGTAGGTTACCCAACTCATGGGTACCAAATACCTGCTAGACCTATAATTCGGCAACAATCACAGCCGCCACGGTTTTCACCACCCGAAAGGGAAGAAATGCTTCAAAGGTTGGACCAAGTCGAGCGAGATTTTCACCGAGATCGCAGGGAGCGACAAAGTTTCTTCCAGGGATTGACAAGTCTAATAAAAGGGAAGAGCAAGAAGGACCATTGAATCCTTCAATTATTGATTGTATTTTCCTTGATCCAGTTGAGCCCCTGCGTGGGTATGTCTTGTTGATTTAACCCCTGTGTGGGTATGTTTGCTTGTTGAGCCCCTACGTGGGCCTATCTTTCTGTTAACCCCTACGAGGGTATGTTGTTTGTTTAAGTCCCTGCGTGGACTAGTATTTCAGTTTGACCCCTGCGTGGGTCTGTTGTTCTATTAAAAAGTCCCGTTTAGGGCGAAGTGTAATCTATTAATAATTAATGGAATGTTTATTTTATAAATTTCATTTTTGCCATTATATGCATAAATAAATTATATATGAAATAAATAATCAAAATCATTCCTTTTAAAAAAATTATCTGCCTATTTAAATATTAACTAAGGATCTTAAAGGTATAACCTAGCCTGCATGTCATTATAAGACCTGGCCAAGATGGTAAAACCTGTTAAAAAGATTCAAATCCCAGTTAACATCTGAAAACATGTTAACGCTCCTGGCAGACGTGATTCGTTAAAAATCACACACGTCATTATTATATAAGGATTTTTAAAGATTCCTAACCCAACTTAATGATCTATGAATCATGGGTTTAAATCATCAATTAAGATGATCATATTTTGACCATACATTGGAAATATAGTGCCTACGGGCCCTGCTCATTTTCATATGAGACAAAAGACAATAATAGTCTGCGACCCTGTCAGAAAAAGGTAATGAACTATGTTCAAACCTTCATGCCTTGATTCTCTGAAATCATGGCTTATAATTTAAAATGACCCTGTGACTAGGCCTTGTGTGCTAATAATACTGTTATTGTTTATAATTAGGATAAATTATAATAGAAATCCTAAATAAATGTGAGTATCAAATTAACCAAATATGGTCTATGTTTACCATGGTTAATGAATTACCCTAAGGGGCAATTCCATAATAAACTCCCAAATAAACTATTGACATTGTCTTATGTAACAGTTCAAATTAAAATGGCTGACTCGGACGAAGTAAATAGTCACCCAAGGGAGAATAATGATAATGCCCGAATTAATATAACGGGTGCTGAACTGAAAGCGTTAGTAGACGACGCTGTTACAAAGGCCTTGGAGCGGTAGTATGAGGAATACAGTGGGACTCGAAGTAGGACCCTATCTGCGCCGCATTTAAAGCCGAGGACTCATTCTGAGGCTCACATCAAGCCTCCCTCCAAGAAGGAAGAACCCAAGAAAGATGATGATAGACTCTCCTCAAACCACCACAGTGCTCCATCTCAACAGATTGTGCTGAATCAAGGACCCCGTGATAAGGGCTGCTCCTATAAATACTTTGTTTCATGCAAACCCAGGGATTTCACTGGGGAAAAAGGAGCCATTGACTGCATGACGTGGTTAGATGAGATAGACACAGTAGTAGATATCAGCGGGTGCGCTGAGAGGGATATAGTCAAGTTTGTGTCTCAATCATTTAAAGGTGAGGCCTTAGCCTGGTGGAGATCGTTGATCCAAGCTACTGGGAAGATTCCACTATACAACATGTCATGGGAACAATTCGTTGCCCTCATCAGGGAGAATTACTGTCCTCAGCACGAGGTCGAAAAGATTGAGTCAGATTTTCTTTCATTGGTAATGACCAATCTAGATTGCCAAGCTTACCTCACGAGCTTTAATACCATGTCGAGGTTGGTTCCGTATCTGGTGACCCCAGAACCCAAACAAATAGCTCGTTTCATTGGGGGTTTAGCCCCAGAGATAAAGGCAAGCGTGAAGGCCTCTCGACCAACTACTTTCAGATCTGTGGCTGATATATCTTTGTCCCTCACACTGGATGCGGTCAGACAAAGATCGCTGAGGAACAAGGATGCAGAGAAAAGGAAACGTGAAGACGACAATTCACGAAGGTCAAACAGGAAGCACCGAGGAAATAGTGACCACAAGAAGGGGTCTGAATCAAAGAAGGATGGGCATCAATTCAGTGATAAGCCCAAGTGCAAAGTCTGCAAGAAACAACACTTCGGGAAGTGCAGGTTTGAATCGAACTCGCAGACACAGCCGAGAACTTTTGCCTGTGGGATATGAAAGTCCAAGGAGCACAAGACCTTGGATTGCAAAAAGTTGAAGGATGCAACGTGCTACAGTTGCAATGAGAAAGGGCATATCAAATCCAACTGTCCAAAACTCGCAAAGAAAGCTGATGAAGGAAAGAAGACCAATGCTAGGGTCTTTAGGATGGATGCGTAGGAAGCTGTGCAGGACGATAACGTGATCACAGGTACCTTTCTCATAAATGATGTCTATGCAAGAGTACTTTTTGATTCAGGAGCTGATAAATCATTTGTAGACAATAAGTTTTGCAAATTGCTGAATTTACCTGTTAAACCCCTAAGAGTGAAATACGAGGTGGAGCTAGCCGATGGCACCTTAGAAACCGCCTCAACCATATTAGAGGGATGTTTCATATCCATTAAGAACCACTCTTTTCCTTTGTCCCTACTTCCTTTGAAGTTAGCCGATTTTGACATCGTTTTAGGCATGGACTGGTTATCTAATAACCAGGGCCAGATTGTCTGCAATAAAAAGCAAGTGGTGATCAAAACTCCATCTGGCGAATCACTTACCATTCAGGGAGATACCCGGTATGGATTGCCTGAGCAAGTGACTATGCTCAAGGCCTCTAAGTGTTTGAAGAAGAGTTGTGTCATCTACGTGGCACAAGTGACTATTGATGAGCCGAAACCTAAGATGGAAGACATCCCCGTCATTTCTGAATACCCTGAAGTTTTTCCTGAAGAACTACCTGGTTTACCACCAGATAGGCAAGTGGAATTCAGAATTGACATCATCCCTGGAGCAGCGCCTGTTGCTAGAGCACCTTACAGATTGGCACCAACAGAGATGAAGGAATTGAGAGCACAACTAGACGAATTGCTAGCTAAAGGTTTCATTAAACCTAGTTCATCCCCTTGGGGAGCACCAGTTTTGTTTGTCAAAAAGAAGGATGATCGATGCGTCTGTGCATCGATTACCGTGAGCTTAATAAGGTCACAATAAGGAATAGGTGTCCTTTGCCCAGGATCGACGATTTGTTCGATCAACTGCATGGGGCAAGTTATTTCTCGAAGATTGACTTGAGGTCAGGCTACCACCAACTGAAGGTTAGAGATGAAGACGTACACAAAACTGCATTTAGGACTCGTTATGGTCATTACGAGTTCCTAGTGATGCCTTTTGGGCTCACTAATGCACCTGCCGCGTTCATGGATCTCATGAATCGCGTTTGCAAGCCATACTTAGATAAATTCGTCATCTTCTTCATCGACGACATTCTCATTTACTCAAAGAACCAAGCTGACCATGAGAAACACCTTCGCTGTATTCTTAAACTTCTACAGCATGAGAAACTCTACGCCAAATTTTCAAAGTGTGAATTTTGTCTTCGAGAAGTCCAATTCCTTGGACATGTGGTTAGTAAGCGTGGTATCCAAGTGGATCCCGCTAAGGTGGAAGCAGTTATGAGATGGCAAGAGCCGAAGACGCCCACAGAAATTCGCAGCTTCTTGGGATTAGCAGGATACTACAGACGCTTTATCGAAAATTTTTCAAGGATTGCTGCGCCCCTAACTTCTTTAACTAGGAAGAAGATTAAGTTCGACTGGGGACCCAAGCAACAAGAATCCTTTGATATCTTTAAGCAGAAGCTGAGCAACGCGCCTGTACTAACATTGCCTGAAGGTACCAAAGATTTCGTAGTGTACTGCGATGCATCACACACTGGCATGGGGTGTGTGCTTATGCAGAAAGGCAAGGTTATTGCCTATGCATCACGTCAATTAAAGGTGCATGAAGAGAATTACACCACCCATGACTTGGAGTTGAGTGACGTTGTATTTGCACTGAAGCTATGGAGGCATTATTTATATGGTATCAAGTGTGTGATCTATTCTGATCACAAGAGCCTCCAGCACCTGTTAATTAGAAGGATTTAAACATGAGGCAGCGCCGTTGGATGGAGACTTTGAATGATTATGATTGTGAAATCAGATACCATCCCGGCAAGGCGAATGTAGTCGCCGATGCCTTGAGTCGAAAGGAAAGGGTGAAACCCATCCGAATCAATGCCAAGAGCATTGAGATAAAGAACAGTTTGAATGAAAGGTTGTTAGCTGCACAGAAGGAAGCTGTGTTGGAAGCTAACTATCCTGAAGAAAAGCTAGGGATAACTGAGGAGCAGTTATCTCTTGGCAAGGACGGAATTCTGAGATTGAATGGACGAATATGGGTTCTAGTTTATGGAGGACTCCGTGATGTTATCCTCCAGGAAGCCCATAGTTCTAAATACTCCGTTCATCCTGGAGCTGATAAGATGTACCAGGATTTGAAAGCAAATTTTTGGTGGATAGGCTTGAAGAAGTCTATAGCCACCTATGTAGCTAAATGCTTGACATGTGCACAAGTCAAAGCTGAACATCAAAAGCCGCCAGGTTTGCTACAACAACCTGAACTTCCCACATGGAAGTGGGAAATGGTGACGATGGATTTCATCACCAAGTTGCCCAAGACCAGGAAAGGAAATGACACAATATGGGTGATAGTTGATAGACTAACTAAGTCAGCACATTTCCTACCCATTAAGGAGACCTATAGCTCCGACATGTTAGCCCAACTGTACGTACATAAGATTGTAGCTCTACATGGCGTACCTGTGTCTATTATCTCTGACAGAGATACTAGATACACGTCACATTTTTGGAAAAGTTTCCAACAATCTTTGGGCACGCGTTTAAATTTCAGTACGGCTTACCATCCTTAGACGGACGGCCAGAGTGAGCGTACTATCCAAACTTTGGAAGACATGCTTCATGCATGTGTGATTGACTTGGGTGGTAGTTGGGATAACCACCTACCGTTAATCGAATTCTCCTACAACAATAGCTACCATACCAGCATTAAGGCTGCGCCTTTCGAGGCCTTATACGGTAGAAAGTGCAGAACGCCCGTTTGTTGGGCGGAAGTTGGAGATGTCCAATTATCAGGACCGGAGATAGTCTTTGAAACGACGGACAAGATTGTCCAGATTCGTAACCGTCTCAAAGCTGCCCGTGATAGGCAGAAAAGCTACGCAGATTTAAAGCGTAAACCTTTTAACTTCGAGGTAGGTGACAAGGTGTTGCTTAAAGTATCACCCTGGAAGGGAGTGATGCGATTTGGTAAGAAAGGCAAGTTAAGCCCGAGATACATAGGACCATTCGAAGTCATCGAACGTGTCGGATCAGTTGCCTATAAGTTAAACTTACCTGAAGAGCTCAGTGGTATCCGCAATGTATTCCACATCTGCAATATGAAAAAGTGTTTCGCTGATGAATCACTGGTCATACCACATACAGATGTGCATATAGAAGAGAGCTTGAAGTTTGTTGAAAAACCTGTGTCGATCGAGGATCGACAGGTTAAGAAGCTTCGAAGGAAGCATGTGCCTATTGTAAAGGTAAAATGGGATGCCCGTAGAGGTCCCGAATACACATGGGAGGTTGAATCCACAATGAAAGAAAAGTACCCTCATTTGTTTCAATAAATCTCGAGGTTGAGATTTCTTTTAAGGGGGTGAGGATGTAACACCTCGAAAATTCACGTCCTATAATGTGTTGACACGTGTCATAGGTTTGAACGTATGAAAGAATGTTATAAAAGGATTAAAGTTGACAAACATGGAAAGTATGTGAATATACGGGTTCTAAATGTCAACAGTGAATAAATATATTTTACATTAACACTACATGATGCTCATACCTTCAAACGAATAAATCATGGATCATACGAAGCTAAATATGAAAGAAAGTGAGAGATTACAAACTACAGGGGTTAAATGTGTCAACATGTTTAAGTTATACCTCTGAGTGACCTTTTAGCAAACCCGAAGCTTTGTAACGGTTAATTATGCTCACAAGAATGCACGATATAAATTTCATAAAGTTTCGTTATCGTATGAGAAAGTTATGATCAAATTCGTATACAAGGGGTTAAAGCGTTAACGTTGAAAATTATGACTTTTCGGGTTAACATGAAGTGACCAAGGACTTAGCAAAGCGGGTATAAGTCTTAAAGCCCTTATAGGTAAATTTGGAGGGCTCAAAATGCAAGAAATAAGTATGGTTGACCCTTCGAAAGGCCAAGAGACAAACATGCAACAACTAGAAAATGTGAAATTTGATTTCGAGGCTCAGGCGGGCCGCGTAAGATGTTAACATGTCTTACGCGGGCCGCGTCAGACGCCCAGATGCAGAAAAGTTGGACAGCAGCCTGATTTCATGCTATAACTGACTTTAATCAGATATTTCACTCCATGGGCGACCCCTAAACAGTCCTAGGCACTTAGGGACATCTGTTGATGATCAATGGCCATTGCTAGCACTTGTTGTCAATGATCTATGAGATCAAGAACACTATAAAAGGCCACAAGGTTGCAACCATTTGATCACACCTCATTTCTGCATTTCTGATCATTTTGGAGCTCCAAAGCAGACTCAAGTGATCACTAATCGTGCATAGGACTTCAGTAAGTATGCTTAACCTTTCTTAGTTGAGTTTTTACTTAGTTTTAGCTTAAAAGTCAAACCGTCGTAATTAATGGTTGACTTAGCGATTAATCATTGTTGGTCCAGTGATTAGTCGAATTGAAAGTAGTTATAAGTTGGTAATTATGTGGGCAATAAACCATTAAAAGGGCACCCTCTGATTCCCACTCTAACTAGACCATTTGTCGGGTCAAACTTGTTATTAAAAAGTCAACAGAATGCTTAATTTCCAATTTATGCATAATTAGCAATGTAGAACCCGTACAACCTGTTTGATCATTAATATAACTTGGTAATTAATATAAGAACATGTCTAAACATGTTCAACCCGACAATTTTCAGTAGAGACCCGGTTTGGAACCAAAATTCGCATAAATTGACTTTTGCTTTGACTTTCAGTTCTGATGTCACACCCTGGTTTTGCGGAAGCGTGGTTAATTTGGTGTGACTTCTTAATACCATAGCTTAATCATAACAAAGCTATATGAAAATAAAACCATGCAAGATCATCCATTAAAATAAGTTTGAAGAGTAAAGAACCACAAAGTTTGAAGAGTAAAGAACCACAACATTGCCTTAACGGATATCACATCCTAACAAACATAAACAGTGTTCAAAAGACACAACACCAACAAGAAATAAACACAGTTTAAGAACTGTGACTCGTCCAGGAAAAAGTCACATCCCTTAAACTCGGATGACCTCGAAACTAGTGCAGCGGGAAAACGTGTCATACCGCGCCAGATCCTTTAATTCCCTGAAATACATGTAAGTTGAAAAATCAACAATAATGTTGAGCGAGTTCATGTGTAAGTGAGTAAGTAAAACCTTTGTAAAATGTCTGTATGTATGAAAATTCCTGGTATGTAGCAATAAGGAAAAAGAGATCAATTAATGTGTAGCTAATACATTAATAAGTGAAATGGCCTAGGAAGCACTCAAACCTGTAACGCGAATTTCATACCGGTCCTTCCGGTGGAACGACATAGTCACCACATGCAGCCACACGCTGGCTCATGTGTGGGGCTCGCAACACCCGATAGATCTATCACTCATGCCTCTCGGTCCTTATACGAGGATTAATGGTCTTACGATAATAGCCTACCCATTCACATGATCTAGGTAATAACCCTCCTTATGCTATCCATACCATGTAAAAAGTACTTGTAATCGTAGTAACATGTATTTCACCCCCGCAGTTAGAAAACTGAAAACAGTTAAGAGAAAAGGGGGTCATGAACTCACAGTGGTGCGTCTCTACCAAGTATATCTCCTGCTCAAGCAGCTGTGCGACGACCTACACGTACTAACTCTATTAGACGGACGGCCGTGCCTTAGCTTAAGGTTTAAGTTTTTGGGAAATAGTTAGTCAACTATTTCGTGTTTATATTTTTGTAAATACTTGTTAATTATTCTCCTTCCCAAGGATGGGGGATTTAATACATGTGTGTTCGTAACATTCGAAATACATTATTAAGTCTCACTTAATATATTTTATTTCTTACTTCAAAATATAATCATTCTTCCCAAAAATATTATATTTTATTTCATACAAATTTCCAAAATAATATTCTTGACAAATACGCGTTCATAAATATTTTCTTAAAAAGCGTAAGTTACGTTTTAAAGATCGGGTGGTAATAATTATACCGTTGTAACTTATTATTTATTGTGAAGGCGTTCGTATCATTTCGGAATCGTTAACATTCGGTAATATTATTTTTACCCAAAAAATAATATTCGTATAGTTCACAAAATAATCATAAACATTTTACAAGTGACGCTATGAAAAACATATATTCTAAATATATATATTTCGGGTTTTATTTTGTGGAATCCCACCTCCGATATTTTGTAAATAAGTCGTGGCGAAATCTATAATTTGAAAACAAGTAAAAATGTATTGCTAACACTTGTGGTGAAAATATTTCTAAGTGTTAGGTTTTTGGAAAAATTTCGCCAGAGTTTCCCCTGTAACTGGAGGTGGCCACGCTTTTAAGCGTATCATTTTCTTTTAAAATTCAAATTAACATTTTTTCTCAATCAACAATAAACCATATTCAAACCATCAAACTAGCCAAAATAGATGTAAATCGCAAAAATGCATAAACTTGTGGTTTATCTAAAATATGAAGTAAATCCCATTACTTTTAGTGGATCTTTTGTATAAATCAATCCGGTTTCGTAAAAGTCTCGTTTTTAACAAAATTCCATCTTTACAATTTCTAGTAAAATTTGACAAAACTAGTTCCTTGTCGAATTTAGTGTTACACAAGTGTCTACACACTTGTGTGTTTAAAAATCATTCTTGTTCGTGTAAGATCCGGTTTTAGAAAATATGATTTCTTTGACACTTGGTCCTTTGAAAATACCATTTGTAGATCCGTAGATCTACTAGTTTAAAACACTATTTCGTAAGAAAAATCGATTTTACACAAGTTCATGTTTAGTGTGTGGTAGGGTTTCATCACTTAACCCTTGTTACACTTAAACAAGCTCTATGTCATGATCCATGATCATGACCAATCCGGGTTAAACGATGATCCGAGCTACCACAACATAGATCGGCACTAAATAATTACACAAAACAAATCTTACAAGATTTACACAACAACTTAGCTTTTAACCAACATTTTTAGCATTTTTAGTAGACTTTTACATATCATTTTGTATGTTCATAGATTTTAACCGTCATATATCGTTTTAACCACTTTAAAATAGATCGAGAGTGTGTTTCAAGCAACTTACTACTAGCTCGAGGCTAGGGAAGAATCTAGTCGAAGAATGAGTGGATAAAAGCAATAGGGTGAGGTCCTTCGCGTTCCGAATGCTCCGAGCTTCCTTGTGTGAGATCCTTAACACTTGTGTACCCTTGGAATGGCAAGATCAAAACCGAAAATGGATGGATGGTGGTGGTGTGCTCTCGGCCGAGAGGGAGCAAGGAGGGAGAGAGTAGTGTGAATTTGTTAAGTGTGGTTTAGTGGAGAATGATGGACCATGAGTTATATAATTAGACTAAACAGTCTTCTTACCCATTGGTTAACATGTCTTCTAGATATGAAGCACATATGATTATTATAATCAACAAAGGACAAGGGTGTCCCCCTAGGGGATGAGTTCGGTTGGGGGGGGGGGGGTAATCTAGTTCATTTCCAACTAAGTGTTAAGTATTAGTTAGATGATTAGGAGGTTAAACCATTTACTAGCATGTAGTGCGTTGTGACGGGTGTTAGGGCATTCGGGGACCCTAACTGGCTCAGAAAAAGAGAAACGATGTTATTGGCAATATTTTTATGTTCCGGGTAAGGTCCGGTTGTTCGGTTGGATAGAGATCCGCTAAAGTGCTTAACAAAGCTTTAAAGTGTCGTTATTATTATTTTTAGTGACACAACTTATTCCCGACACTTTGGAAAGTGTCTAGTAATATTTTTCCCATGTTTTGGCACTTCATTAGGTAGCTAAATGCTGAATTTTAATTAAAGTGCTGAATTTTGTACTTAAAGTATGTTTTAGGCACATCCGGTCACTGTAATCTCATTCCTAGTGACGCTGTTCTACAACCCTTATATCCCTACACTTTCTATTAGTGTAGCAAACTATCTCTGGCTCTTACAGGCCTTAGAGGCAGTGCCTGCCTGGTGCTAGTTATGACAGCACGTTTAATAGGGTATCCATTCATTGTGCTACTGTGCGTTTGGTGCATCGAGGTTGTCACAAAGGTGCTGTAAGCAAAACATGGGGTGTCAGCAAATAAAGTATGATGCAAGTAAGTACATGTATCAGCATTCAAGTAGCAGTTTATCCACAGTTTCAAGTAAGCACAGTAATTAAGCAGTAATTAATTATTAATTAAGTCGTACGGATACCTGGTTTAGTGAGGGTTGTCACATTCTCCCCCCGTTAAATAAATTTTGTCCTCGAAATTTGTACTACCCTACTACTTATGGTTAAGTCACACACGTGTGTATATGGATAATATCGAAGTAGATAATCATCAAATCGAAACAAAACTTACTCACATTAGCTGAGTCCCAGAATATATAACAACCCGAATCCTAGGGTTGAAAGGTGTGTGCTTCTAGCATTGGATGTCAACGGTACAAGACGTAGTTGACGTATAATCTAGTGTAACCAGCTAGCAGGGGTTCCAAAAAAGTGGAGTTTTGACTAATAAGATTCTTTTAAACGATTGGTTACAATATGCTAACGGGTTTTTACAAACCATAGCACCCGTTATATGAACTCAAAAGTAACAACTCAACGTAATAGTAAAATGATCTGTCAACTCTTGAATAAATGTCTGGTAAGGTTTAGTGTGTCGACATTTTTGAATAGTGGAGATACACTGAATGGAATACAAGTGTATCTGGTGTATCACTGTCTTGATTCGTAGTTGCATCAGAAATGTTTAAATGATAAATCAAACAGAAGTATGTGTGGTCTCGTGTAAAATGGTTACCACGATTAGCACAAGCTACAAGTTTATGATGACACCACAAGGTGTCGTAATGGCATTTCCCAATAATAGTGGTGACTGAACAAGTTCACCGCATTTGAAATCAAATGAAAGTGTACTGAGGCAATCTGAAGCTTGGATTTATACCATGTTACAGAGTTTTCAGTTAAATACGGAACATCAAAGATCCACTGTTTCCAATCGAAGATGAAATGTAATAAGTATCGCAAGGCATTTGATTTACAACGAAAGAATCGTTAGGGGGGTACATCATGATATGAAATGAATTTATGTACCTTTGACTCAGCACGCACGTGTGTTGAGAGTGATTTAATTGTGATAAAGAAACGGATTTAGGGCAAGTTGTCAAATAATCAATTAAATCCGTGTACGAAGTGAGTAGTTAAATAAGCGCAAGCTTCTGTTCTGTGAAAGTATCACTGTAAGGTGTCGAAATCTATCCATGATTTAGTGGAGTCTTAGACCAAATAAGTCTACCACGACCCGAAACAAAAGAATCTGTGCCAAAGTATTAGAATACGATGCTCTCAATGCATCATATGGCGTCTCAAATTAAGCAGGTGAACTGGATAAGTTCGAGCAGTTGAACCTAGTAACCAAACAATAAACGTACATATCAACAAGGAAATCTTGACATGATAGCAAACATGTAACTTGAAAGAAGGTAGTTTCAATAAGTGTGTTGACTTGATAACAAAAGAGTCAACAATGACAAAAATGTAGGTCATTCGAATCACGAATCAGTAACTGGGTTTAGCAGGGTAATATTTAAATTTCAATGAAGTGTTTGTTTGAAACAAAACCACGTGCGTAGCAAATGATGCATGTGAGTCATGAAAGTTTCCGAGTACTGAAACAATGAGTGCTTGCTAAGATGAAGAAATGACCAAGTATCGAAACAAATGTGTGTTCGCTCTCAGCGAAGAAAACTTGTGTGATGCAACTACCATTAAGGGGAGTAGAGATGCAAACATCTACTCGCCAGAAGTAAAAGAAATCCAAGTACTCTCTGTTTGGGTCAGCGGAACTGGCATATGTGCCAGGTTAATGATGGTTGATTGAGTTGACATATAGGGTTCCTAAATAAAAACCCTTACGAGTTTGGACCTGGGTTCACGAAGGTCCTAAATATAAGTTTTCCCAAATCCTCCAGGTTTCGTATCCCGTGTGGATCCGGTTTGTACATTGTGTAGGAAACGCCGTTTTTGTGTACGTCTAAGAACTAGTCATTGTCCCACAATTTTCACCGGTAAACTTTCTTCTTGAATTTACTGTTAACGGCTCGATTGTGGACCAGTCGTGTAATAGTTGTTGGGTCCTCATAGTTAGTTATATAAGAAGTTCGTTAGTCCTCAGCAAGAGCCACCGACTCTGGTTGGCTAGCTCGTCCGACTCTCGGTCATTTGAAGGTCATTCGTCCTTTCTTTCGGCGAACAGAACTGAGGTTATCCAAAACAAAGGTTTTGGTCTGTTATCTTCCTTCTTCATCAACCGCTGGGGTTGCACTGCCAATCCTTGCCTCTCCGGAAGTGTAAGTCGTTACGATGCATTGACTACAGGCGTGGTGCCTGGGATTAAATCGATGCGAGACTCGACTAATCGTTGAGGAGGTGATTCCGGTAAGTCTTCGAGGAAGACTGCAGGATATTTCCTTATCATAGGAACATCTCTGTGCTTTGGTTCTTCGGCTCCTCCTGTCCCCAACATGAGCCAAGAAAACAACACATTCTTCCTATAACAACCTTCGTGCTTTCAAGCAATTCGTGATCTGAGGAGGCGTACCCTGCCTTGAGAGTCGAGATCGTTTCTTCATTCGTCATCATGGTGCGGATATCGATCTCCTATTGATCATTTGTCAACCAATCCCTCCAACTACCTTGTGGAAGTCTCCCAATTCACTGGCAGTAGATCGAGTGTAATCTTATGCTTCCCGGGTTCTATCTTGCCGATTCCAGTTATTGTGTTGGCTTTCACTAGCTTCCCCTAAGCTAGTTCTAATGGGTCCTGGAATATCTATTTACTCGCTGCTTAAACCAATTATACTCTCGAACTCTAGGGATGCGAAGCGTAAAATTTACAACATATTTGGCAATACAGATGCATAACATCGGGTAGTAGGGGACGTACCGATATTCATGCTTGGATTCCTGGCGTGCTTCCCTGGCTCCGGTGTTAGACATCTTTTCCATCATTTTGCTTAATCTCCCTTGGGCAATCTTTCCTAAAGTGCCTCATATCCCCGCAGGTATAACATCCCTTATCTTTCCCCTTTCCTTTCTTTCCACGCTTCATCTCACGCCAACACGTTTTCCTGTTGTGTCCCACTTTGCCACAGTTGTCACACTTCCCATTTTTACATCGCCCGGTATGATGACGTCGGCACCTATCGCATTTAGGTAGCTTACCCATGTACTCTTTTCTCTTTTTGGCCTTGTTGTTGCTACTCGAATGGGTACCCTGTTTGAAATTTGCCAACTTTCTCTTGTTGTCCCCAGATGACTCTACATGAGTCTCCTTCTTCTCCTCAGAGGTTGAAAATTTGTTCGTCCTGATTGCCTCTTCAGTCAAGGCTACACTTAGATTGATGGCCTCAGTGATCGTTGCAGGCTTTGACGTCGTCACCAAGCTCATGATTTGGGGTGCCAATCCCCAAATGAAACGCTCAATCCTCTTAAACTCCGGATCTACCATGTAAGGAACGATACGCGACAGAACTTGGAATTTCTCCACATACTCAGCTATTTTTGGACCTTCCATCTTCAAGTTCCAGAACTCAGTTTCTACCTTCTGGCTTTCTGTTCTCGAACAGTACTTTTTATGCATTAGTTCTTTCAGCTCGTCCCATGATAAAGCATATGCAGCGGCCTCGCCCATTGTCTGAACCTGAAGTTTCCACCATGACAGAGCCCCATCTCGGAACAGCCCGGAAATGTACGTGACCTGATCTTCTGGGGCGCATTTGCTCGCACGCAAAACAGTGTCCGTCTTCTCAATCCAGCGTACGAAGGCTACGGCACCCCCAGTGCCGTCGAAATGTAGGGGCTGGCAGCCTAAGAACTGCTTGTAGGTGCAGCCGTTGGGTGGGTTATTTCCTGAGGTTCCTCCGTTGCGTTTGGAGCGCTGGGCCTCGTACTGTGCGATAAACTGCACGAGGCGTTCTTGAAATTCCGCCTCTGTCGTTGGCAGAGGGTTGTTGGTATCGGTGTTCCCTCGAGTCGACATCTTCTGAGAAGAAAGCCGGTTAGGTCGGGTCTTAGTAAGGACACGAGCACCTAAGTCTCTATTTAACGAATAAGACCTCATAGGTATATTACATTTACGTAAATACGCAGTTGTTTAACAATTAATCACATATCCTCACGGTTATAGCACAGCTTGCAAATAGGAACGTAGCAAGTAAACATGTGGTATTATAGTTATAGCACAAATATGTAGATCATCAACGTGCTTAGTGAGAGCATAGCGACGATATTTTTCGTCGGTCATTAGTCATAAGTATTTTTGCGTGTTTAAAGATGATCGGGCTTTCATTATCCACCGGCCACAATCATCGCGTCTTACCAAAATGCATCGCATCAGAAGGGACCCAGGGTCACCCTACCCTTGTCCAACAAGTATATCCGTGCATCACAACTACGTGGTCAGAAGTGATCCTCAAAAGTCTCCGAAATCCCCGCTTATCATTAGCGTCTTTTCCCAAGCGTAATGCAATCCGCTTAATCCAGAAATCAACTATACTGGTGACCGAGGTGGAGGAGGAAAGAAAAGTAAACTGTCGACATGCTTGAATTCCTCCGCGAGCTTGTATATTCCTTGAAGTAGTCAACTGATTTGTCGCTTAATGGTAAAAAGGAACGAGTATCGAGATCCTGAGGACAGTGAAATTTCAGAGGTCAAGAGCATAAAAGGGATCCTGATGTACGTGGCGGATCGAGGCATGCTGGTGGAGGACGTGGTGTTTTACTTAAAATTTTCAGACAACATGCTGTCTTGTGATGTAGGCACGTAATGTTTTGTGTTTTAAGTTGCCCTTTGTGGTGTCAGTTCAAGCTTCAACGTTCCGCGACTCATATCCTTAACTGCAGTTGATGTTACAAGAGCAACTCATCTCGCGTGTGGCCTTTATAATGTAAGGGTCTAACTTCAGCACAGTGTACAATAGGAATCACCGAGATGGCTCGTCCGACGTTGTAGAGGTGAATGTAGCAAATGGTGCGACCTGTGCAGTTGGGAATATGCTGTTGTAGCAGATGAATCGTTATGCGGGTGCTGACCTGAAGTACCTCCTCGAGGTATGGTTATATTCCGAAAGGAAGCTATAGGCATCTTGGCGCAATGGACGTTGGTCTTCATAGGGGAAGGGAGCAATGTCAGCGGTTTCGGGTGTAAAAACGAACATCCCACAAATGAGGAGATTGGCCGATGCAGGTAGATATAAGGGGTGCAATGTATGGTAGACCAAAAGAAACAGGGTCGTGATCACGTAAAGGTGTAGGTTCAGCAGGCGCAACATCAAGCTGACCCAAATGGTGTAGCACCTGGCTCGAGTGCAGGCTCCGGGTCATGTAACGGTGTGGAGGACATTAGCGGTAAGTGTGGGTAACAAAGGTGCATCCATAGGAACTGGAACAGGGGCTGAAACAGGGGCCACAAGAGAGCGTCACAGGAAACTCGAAAGGTGGGTAACCATTGTCATCATCTATCCACCCATTTCGGGTGTGCGCGTATCGAGGATCAACTTGGGTTGCAAAAGGCGCATGATTGAACTGTACAGGCACAGGGTCAGGGTGGGGTATAACAAGAGGGTCAGCAGGTACATCAGCGATAAGTGGGGGATCAACATGATCAGCAGCAATAACATGGTCACCCTCCAGTAGTGGTGCATATGCAGGGTGATCATTAATGGGTAGGTCAGCAATCACAGGATCAATGGGCATGCCAGCCTGAACCGTGTGAATAGTGCTGTGCGCTCCGAGTGTGTGACGGTGCGGAGGCCACAGACTCGAAGGAGTCTGGAGCGGGTGAGTGTGCAGGTGACTCCTCAGCTGGGGCATCTGCGAGTAACAAAAGACCACCGTCAGCTAGAAGGGCCTCGCCCTCAACATCGTCCTCCAGGGGTTCATCATCAAATGGATCGACGTCGTCGTCAGCGTCGGCGTCGAGGAGCATATCGTAAGCAGGATAAACGGCCAAAGGTATAGGAGCAGGGATCTCTACGAGTGGTAGGTACCCAGCAAAAGGACCATTAGCGGGCTCATCGACAGCGTCGGGTAGCGCAAAGGGCTGAAAGTCATCCTCGTCTGTGCTGGTAACATCTGATGTGTGGACCTCGTGCTCTGAAGACTCTAAGTCGTCTGACACTATGGGTCTAGGGTCCGTGGTGTCCGATTCACCAGTGCCTGATGAATCCATGGTGTCTGTATCATAAACACAAATATGCACAAATAATCAATCATATAATCAGACAAGCACATTAGTCACCAAGTAAGCAATCAAACAATTCTCCTAGTCCCACTAGCCTCCCAGCCTCTCAGACTGCTCTTCCTAGTCCCACTAGCCAAATTCTCCCAGCCTCTCAGACTGCTCTTCCTAGTCCCACTAGCCAAATTCTCCCAGCCTCTCAGACTGCTCTTCCTAGTCCCACTAGCCAAATTCTCCCAGCCTCTCAGACTGCTCTCCCTAGTCCCACTAGCCAAATTCTCCCAGCCTCTCAGACTGCTCTATAAATAATAAATAAAATGTGCTCAACATTTGTTTGTAAAAACGTTTTGGATCTGGACTTAAGTGGTATGCAATGTAAAAAAATGTTTTCGTGAGAGCCCTAGTGATCATAGTCTAGACTCGAGAAAGAATCCTAGTTCGCTATAATCAGAGCTCTGATACCAAGCTGTCACACCCTGGCTTTGCGGAAGCGTGGTTAATTTGGTGTGACTTCTTAATACCATAGCTTAATCATAACAAAGCTATATGAAAATAAAACCATGCAAGATCATCCATTAAAATAAGTTTGAAGAGTAAAGAACCACAAAGTTTGAAGAGTAAAGAACCACAACATTGCCTTAACGGATATCACACCCTAACAAACATAAACAGTGTTCAAAAGACACAACACCAACAAGAAATAAACACAGTTTAAGAACTATGACTCGTCCAGGAAAAAGTCACATCCCTTAAACTCGGATGACCTCGAAACTAGTGCAGCTGGAAAACGTGTCATACCGCGCCAGATCCTTTAATTCCCTGAAATACATGTAAGTTGAAAAATCAACAATAATGTTGAGCGAGTTCATGTGTAAGTGAGTAAGTAAAACCTTTGTAAAATGTCTGTATGTATGAAAATTCCTGGTATGTAGCAATAAGGAAAAAGAGATCAATTAATGTGTAGCTAATACATTAATAAGTGAAATGGCCTAGGAAGCACTCAAACCTGTAACGCGAATTTCATACCGGTCCTTCCGGTGGAACGACATAGTCACCACATGCAGCCACATGCTGGCTCATGTGTGGGGCTCGCAACACCCGATAGATCTATCACTCATGCCTCTCGGTCCTTATACGAGGATTAATGGTCTTACGATAATAGCCTACCCATTCACATGATCTAGGTAATAACCCTCCTTATGCTATCCATACCATGTAAAAAGTACTTGTAATCGTAGTAACATGTATTTCACCCCCGCAGTTAGAAAACTGAAAACAGTTAAGAGAAAAGGGGGTCATGAACTCACAGTGGTGCGTCTCTACCAAGTATATCTCCTGCTCAAGCAGCTGTGCGACGACCTACACGTACTAACTCTATTAGACGGACGGTCGTGCCTTAGCTTAAGGTTTAAGTTTTAGCGAAATAGTTAGTCAACTATTTCGTGTTTATATTTTTGTAAATACTTGGTAATTATTCTCCTTCCCAAGGATGGGGGATTTAATACATGTGTGTTCGTAACATTCGAAATACATTATTAAGTCTCACTTAATATATTTTATCTCTTACTTCAAAATATAATCATTCTTCCCAAAAATATTATATTTTATTTCATACAAATTTCCAAAATAATATTCTTGACAAATACGCGTTCATAAATATTTTCTTAAAATGCGTAAGTTACGTTTTAAAGATCGGGTGGTAATAATTATACCGTTGTAACTTATTATTTATTGTGAAGGCGTTCGTATCATTTTGGAATCGTTAACATTCGGTAATATTATTTTTACCCAAAAAATAATATTCGTATAGTTCACAAAATAATCATAAACATTTTACAAGTGACGCTATGAAAAACATATATTCTAAATATATATATTTCGGGTTTTATTTTGTGAAATCCCACCTCCGATATTTTGTAAATAAGTCGTGGCGAAATCTATAATTTGAAAACAAGTAAAAATGTATTGCTAACACTTGTGGTGAAAATATTTCTAAGTGTAAGGTTTTTGGAAAAATTTCGCCAGAGTTTCCCCTGTAACTGGAGGTGGCCACGCTTTTAAGCGTATCATTTTCTTTTAAAATTCAAATCAACAATTTTTCTCAATCAACAATAAACCATATTCAAACCATCAAACTAGCCAAAATAGATGTAAATCGCAAAAATGCATAAACTTGTGGTTTATCTAAAATATGAAGTAAATCCCATTACTTTTAGTGGATCTTTTGTATAAATCAATCCGGTTTCGTAAAAGTCTCGTTTTTAACGAAATTCCATCTTTACAACTTCTAGTAAAATTTGACAAAACTAGTTCCTTGTCGAATTTAGTGTTACACAAGTGTCTACACACTTGTGTGTTTAAAAATCATTCTTGTTCGTGTAAGATCCGGTTTTAGAAAATATGATTTCTTTGACACTTGGTCCTTTGAAAATACCATTTGTAGATCCGTAGATCTACTAGTTTAAAACACTATTTCGTAAGAAAAATCGATTTTACACAAGTTCATGTTTAGTGTGTGGTAGGGTTTCATCACTTAACCCTTGTTACACTTAAACAAGCTCTATGTCATGATCCATGATCATGACCAATCCGGGTTAAACGATGATCCGAGCTACCACAACATAGATCGGCACTAAATAATTACACAAAACAAATCTTACAAGATTTACACAACAACTTAGCTTTTAACCAACATTTTTAGCATTTTTAGTAGACTTTTACATATCATTTTGTATGTTCATAGATTTTAACCGTCATATATCGTTTTAACCACTTTAAAATAGATCGAGAGTGTGTTTCAAGCAACTTACTACTAGCTCGAGGCTAGGGAAGAATCTAGTCGAAGAATGAGTGGATAAAAGCAATAGGGTGAGGTCCTTCGCGTTCCGAATGCTCTGAGCTTCCTTGTGTGAGATCCTTAACACTTGTGTACCCTTGGAATGGCAAGATAAAACCGAAAATGGATGGATGGTGGTGGTGTGCTCTCGGCCGAGAGGGAGCAAGGAGGGAGAGAGTAGTGTGAATTTGTTAAGTGTGGTTTAGTGGAGAATGATGGACCATGAGTTATATAATTAGACTAAACAATCTTCTTACCCATTGGTTAACATGTCTTCTAGATATGAAGCACATATGATTATTATAATCAACAAAGGACAAGGGTGTCCCCCTAGGGGACGAGTTCGGTTAGGGGGGGGGGGGTAATCTAGTTCATTTCCAACTAAGTGTTAAGTATTAGTTAGATGATTAGGAGGTTAAACCATTTACTAGCATGTAGTGTGTTGTGACGGGTGTTAGGGCATTCGGGGACCCTAACTGGCTCAGAAAAAGAGAAACAATGTTATTGGCAATATTTTTATGTTCCGGGTAAGGTCCGGTTGTTCGGTTGGATAGAGATCCGCTAAAGTGCTTAACAAAGCTTTAAAGTGTCGTTATTATTATTTTTAGTGACACAACTTATTCCCGACACTTTGGAAAGTGTCTAGTAATATTTTTCCCATGTTTTGGCACTTCATTAGGTAGCTAAATGCTGAATTTTAATTAAAGTGCTGAATTTTGTACTTAAAGTATGTTTTAGGCACATCCGGTCACTGTAATCTCATTCCTAGTGACGCTGTTCTACAACCCTTATATCCCTACACTTTCTATTAGTGTAGCAAACTATCTCTGGCTCTTACAGGCCTTAGAGGCAGTGCCTGCCTGGTGCTAGTTATGGCAGCACGTTTAATAGGTTATCCGTGCATTGTGCTACTGTGCGTTTGGTGCATCGATGTTGTCACAAAGGTGCTGTAAGCAAAACATGGGGTGTCAGCAAATAAAGTATGATGCAAGTAAGTACATGTATCAGCATTCAAGTAGCAGTTTATCCACAGTTTCAAGTAAGCTCAGTAATTAAGCAGTAATTAATTATTAATTAAGTCGTACGGATACCTGGTTTAGTGAGGGTTGTCACATCTGACCCGTTTAAGCATGTTTTAGAAATGCCTTAGAGCTCTAATTGGACCAAGTTACATGCTAGTATAACCCTCTGTGGTTATACACCATGGTTCATTAGTTATCCAATTAATATGCATAATTCCGTTAATTGCCTATATGTTGACCATTATGCCCTTTCACCATAAAACGTGATTTTTGAAAATATAAAAGAGTAGAAACCTTAGTTACTGATTTATAAACTTGCACCCAAAATTTGACATAAGTTTGAGGTGTAGATTGAGAGTTATGCTCATTAGCGTAATTAGAAAGTTTTTAGCGATTAAACGACATAATTAGCGTATAGCCTATTTAAACCTACTTTTTGATATCAAACTTATTACCCACTGATGTAATATATTATTTTGGGATTTTTGAAGATTTTTAATTAATTTTAGGCTGAGCATAACTTAGAGTTATAAGCTTGACCCGGTAATTGTCGGTTTTGCCCTTCTGGGCTATAAAATGAGTTTTACATATCTTTTTGACCCCAAACCTTTAGCTACTGATTTTGTATGATAAATAAATCATTTTAGACCTTCTGGAATAATAAAAATATCGGCTTTATTTATAGAACCCAGAAATGGCTTCTAATCGCCTTTTTAAGCGTTTTTAACGCATAGTATGTACTAAAACTATTTTTAACATACAAGGGTTGATACATACTGATATTTTAGGTAAATTATAATATTTTAACATTAAGCAAAAGTTTTTTAACTCAGACTTCAGTTTTGAGCTTTTCGGCTTATGTGAAATTACCAAAATGCCCCTACGGTGCATAGTTTGGTTATAATTGATAAATTTCACATATATACTTTACCCTACTGTTATAACTTATTAAATTGAGTATTTTTGCTGACTACATCAGACCTATAACTCAGGAAAATACTTAAACTCTTTTATAACCTTGAAAATGACCAAAATGCCCCTACGGGGCATAGTTTGTGTTTAAACTCGTTTCGGGCATAATAAAAGATATCTTACTGTTGTCACAACATATGTAAGGCATATTAACTTAGGAAACCTGTATATGGCTCTCAAGATTACCCGTTACGCCTCTTACGCGTTCAGTCCGGTTTATGTAACTAGTTTGCATAAATTGGCCGAAACGGGTCAAACCTTATCGGTTTTATCTCAAAATCCAGAATGTGTATAATATACCCATATAAGGCAAGTCTTCAAACTTGTCGGGTCTGAATCACATTCTATTCCGGTCTTCGCTTAATCGTGCGTACGAACCGTATCTTTAAAACTAACCGGTCTAAGTTTAGGCTTAATTAAAGACCCGTTAGGATTCTAATAGGTTATTATAAACCTTCGTTCCAGAATAGGAGGACCAGTAAAAGCTACTTGCATTTGCTGTTTGTGAATTATACTTGCAAAGGTAAACACTTTTAACTTATTTTCCCTTATACGGGCTTGGGGTACGGTATATAAAATACCGCTTGGTCGGGCATTCGACCTTAACCGATTAGTGGTTAAGTATTATCGAGATGACCCGTTTAAATATGTTTTGTTTGCTTAACGCCTTTGGGGGGTTAATGACCATGTCCCAGATATCCTTGGCATCATTTTACGAAATGGCCACGACCTAAGCGCGGGGTGTAGGCGTACACCCGTCAGTGCATAAATAAATAAAGTGGTGTGTCTATTGATCTTTAACCCGACACGATCCGGGCTACTAAACGCATAAGGAACATGTAATCCTTTTACAAGTTTATATATTTAAATAATTATCCCAAGTTATAAAATGTTTGTGCCACGTGCATCCAAATCAATTTTCAATCATTTTTAAAATGAGTCGGTTAATTGTATTTACCAGTGTAAACTGACGTATTTTCCCAAAAAGATTAAATGCAGGTACTACTCGTAATAGGCTGGATTTCTCCTTAGCATCAATAAAGAGTCTCGCAAGCTTAAGATGCCTAACGTCTGTTGAACTATTGTTCCTATTTATTTTTGATCCTTCTGTGGATAAACTTTCAACTGTTTGTGATACACGATATTATAATATTTTATTCGGTTGAAATATATCTTTCATTTGCTTCCGCTGTTCATTTAAATATTGTGTTTTTTGACTATTATGTTGCCAACCATGTCACGATACTCCCCCACCGGGCCCGCCGGTCAAACGTGGAAAGTCGGGGTGTGACATCAAGGCCTAATGAATCGAGTTCAGATTGGGAGGCATTTGAAGGGTTGGAGAGACCACAAAAATCTGAACTTAAATTGTATTTGGAAGAAGGTGTACTTAAAGGAAATGAAAGAATTAATTTCAATGTGTTAGATTGGTGGAACACTCATAAGCTGAAATATCGTGTTTTGTCAAAGATGGCATCGGATATTCTTGCTGTTCCAGTTTCAACCGTTGCATCCGAGTCAACGTTTAGTGTCGGGGGAAGAGTTATTGATCCTTATCGATCTACATTGGCGCCTACTACCGTTGAAATATTGATTTGTGGTGGGGATTGGGTTAGGCAAATGTGTGGATTAAAGAAGAAGCTAAAGGTATATTTGACAACTTTATAATATATATGACTATATATTTCATGATTTATAACAACTGACTTTGTTTTTGTAGGAGGAGATACCATGCAAGGTTTTACTACCTAGTGGAAAAAAAAAACTAAATTAAGGTGCATGTATAACATATTCTTTAGTTTTTATGGTGTTGATGATTGATTTTAAAGTTTAAAGTGAACTGACGAAATTCTTTTAGGGGTTCATACATGTTTAGAACAACTTAATTGACCTTGACTTTTTTTAAAGTGCTTACATTATTATTTGGTTTGGTGTTGTGTTTGATTGAATTGGTACAGGTTGGTGTTGACGGTTGAATGATTAGGTTTGTATATGTTTGTGTTGATGACTTTTTGTTAGTAAAGTGTACGTTGCAACTCTATTACTCGTTTCATTTTAAATTTATCATTACTAAAACATCTCAAATGGCCAATTAATATTTTTGTTTCATGTTTCTACATGTTAGTGTTATAACAGTTGATGATTTTAATTTTAATGTCTAGGTTTGGTGATATAATGGCTCTGGCTCAGTAACTTTTGGAGGAACATTGGCTATGGAAATTTGAGAAGATCAGATTTTGTTTATTAACATTGGATATGTGATTTTTGTATAGAATATTAATTTGGTCTCGTAACATGTATATGGCTATTTTTGTTGGTCTAGATGGATGGTTTAGGATGGTTATTCGGATTTTAATGCACGATGATGTTAGTTCTTCCAATTACATTTTTTTTTAAATTTGTGGCAAAAAATGAGCCCAAGCCTAGCTTTGGCTCATTAAGGTCATTGAAAACGAGCTTGGGCCGAGCTTTGGCTCGTTTAAGATTTTTCTTCAATTAGCCCGAGCCGAGCCGAGCCAAGCTCGATCTTTACATTTTCTCCGCGAGCCGAGCTCGAGCCAGAAAACATAGGCTCGAATTGAGCCGAGCTCGAGCTCGAGCTATCAGCAAAATATAACGAGCCGAGGTTGAGTAGTGTTAGGCTCGGGCTCGGCTCGGCTCGGCTCGTTTGCACCCCTACTTATGAGATAACACTTCCATTTATCTGATAAGTGATAAACTTTCTATATTTGTTTAGTTATATGTATTTTTTTGTTATTTTTTATTTAACTTTTTTTACGGACACTTGAACCATTTGTGGAGTACTACATGCAACAAAATTCGTGCTTGCTGAAAGCTTCCATGGTTGTAAAGTTGGACAACTGTACAAACTGTCCAGGAGTTGAAAATTCAAAAAGTCAAGATCAAGCAGTTAACTAAAGTCAAGGGTTTGAAGGCAAGGCTCTCAAAAGTCCAAATGGGTTGATTTGGATGGAGCAAAAGTGGGAAGATTTGTTAAAG
Source organism: Helianthus tuberosus (assembly GCA_030545235.1). Lineage (NCBI taxonomy): Eukaryota > Viridiplantae > Streptophyta > Magnoliopsida > Asterales > Asteraceae > Helianthus > Helianthus tuberosus. The sequence goes on along the minus strand of CM060354.1, from coordinate 15,350,278 downwards.
GTCGATTGGAAGATGAAGATTTATATTATTCATTGTCTATAGGGGTTGTATTGTTTTCAAGTATTTATGATTCAAATAAAGATAGGAATAAGCAATAAGGTGTATGCTACATTAGAATGGATGGGTATATAAGTATATCGCTTTGGTTCAATTGGGCCATGTTTAGGCCCAATTGGAGTTAAACTATTGTTGTGTTAGTTCATTTAGGCCATTTGTGATCTAAATGGGCTTTAGAATTGCTTGGGCTCGGGCATTTGTGTAAAGCCTAGTCAGATTTTCGTTAGGTTTGGTGGCCCATCTCATTTGGAGGGTTCTCATTGGTCTATCAACTGACACATGGGTCCACACTCCACACACTCACCTTCACTCTCGCGCTCTTTACCCCACTCACGAGTAGGGTTGTCCTTTTTTATCCGAAACCCCGACCCGAATTCGAATCCCCCCGAACCCGAACCCGAACAGGTTATCGGGTCATTTTTTCTAACCAAAAACCCGAACAACCTGACCCGAAAAACCCAAAACCCGAAGAATATCCCTACTCATGAGAGAGCCCTTGGCGTCCGCAGTGTGGTGTTTGGCGCCCTATAAAGGTGTTTAGACTGTAGAGTGACAAGTTAAATCACCAATCATCATTCATCAATCTTCATCTTCATATGTACCCAAATGAAAGAAAGAATTTATTGAACTGTTGTTAGCTGCATTCAAACAGCAATTAGTTGCTTGCAAATGATGCAGGATGATTTATAAAAAAAAAATATTTTATGGTAGCAACAGGATCTATACCCTTGTAAATCATTTCATTTGAAATTTAAGGTTAGTAGTATTGTGTAATTTTATCCTATCTATTAAAAAAGAAGGTTGTCAACAGTACTTTCTTAAATACATTTTGTCTTATTATGTATTTAATATTTTAATCTAAAAGTGTAGTTTAGTAAAATTACTTTTTTTTGTCTTTTTGTCTTTATTATTTTTTTATTATTTTTTTGTTTTATTATATTATTTTTTATTTTTTAAATAGAATTTTTTTTATTAAAATCATTTTTAAATTCAGATTTTTTTAACAAGACAATTTTTTGGGGGTCTAGCCCCAGAAATTAAAGGGAATGTGAAAGCATCCAGACCTACCACATTCAGGTCAGTGGTAGATCTGTCTCTATCTCTCACACTTGATGCTGTCAGGAGCAAGTCTGTCAAAGCTTCTGAGGAAGGAGGAAGGAAAACGGAAACGAGAGGATGAGAGTTCTCATCGCTCCGACAAGAAAAGAAAGGGGAACTCAGATCGCAGGAAGAGTTCTGGGTTTAAAAAGGATACCCAACAAACACGTGAGAAGCCCAAGTGTAAAACATTGCAGAAGCGCCATTTAGGAAAGTGCAGGTTCGAATCAAAATCTCAATCGCAGCCTAGAGTTTGTGGGATCTGCAAATCAAACGAGCATAGAACGTTAGATTGCAAGAAAATGAAAGACGCAACTTGTTACAATTGTAACCAGAAGGGGCATATCAAGACCAATTGCCCAAAATTTGCAAAGAAGCCTGAGGAGGCTAAAAAGACCAATGCTCGTGTCTTTCAAATGAATGCTAAGGAGGCCATTCAGAACGACAATGTTATAACAGGTACATTCCTTATCAATGATGTTTATGCTAGAGTGTTATTTGATTCAGGTGCAGATAAATCTTTTGTAGACAATAAATTTTGTAAGTTATTAAATCTGCTTGTTAAAACTCTAAGCATAAAATATGAGGTAGAATTGGCCGATGGTACGATAGAGACTGCTTCAACAATATTAGATGGATGTTTTATATCCATCAGGAATCACTCTTTTCCGCTTTCTTTGCTTCCGTTGAAATTAGCAGGATTCGATATAGTGATAGGAATGGATTGGTTGTCTCATAACCAAGCCCAAATTGTATGTGATAAGAAGCAAGTGGTTATCAAGACTCCTTATGGTGAGCCATTAACAATACAAGGAGCTACGCAGTACGGATTGCCTAAGCAAGTGTCTATGCTTAAGGCATCAAAGTGTTTGAAAAAGGGTTGTGTCATTTACATGGCACAGGTAACCATTGATGAGCCAAAGCCCAAGATCGAAGACATCCCTGTTATTTCTGAATATCCAGACGTATTCCCGGAAGAACTACCTGGTTTAGCTCCAGATAGGCAAGTGGAATTCAGAATCGATATTATTCCTGGAGCAGCACTAGTTGCAAGAGCACCTTATCGATTGGCGCCAACTGAGATGAAAGAGTTAAGGACTCAGTTAGATGATTTGTTAGAAAAGGGATTTATTCGACCTAGCTCGTCCCCTTGGGGAGCACCGATTCTGTTTGTAAAGAAAAAGGATGGATCAATGCATCTATGCATTGATTATCGCGAGCTGAATAAAGTAACAATCAAGAACAGATATCCATTGCCCAGGATCGATGATTTGTTCGATCAGCTTCAAGGAGCAAGTTATTTTTCAAAGATCGATCTAAGGTCAGGTTATCACAAGTTAAAGGTTAGAAACGAAGACGTTCACAAGACCGCATTCAGAACACGCTATGGTCACTATGAGTTCTTAGTGATGCCTTTCGGGCTCACTAATGCACCTGCAGCATTCATGGATCTCATGAATCGCGTTTGCAAGCCGTATCTAGACAAGTTTGTCATTGTCTTTATCGATGACACACTCATTTATTCAAAGAATCAAGCCGATCATGAAAGACATCTCCGGTGTATCCTTAAACTTCTTCAGCAAGAGAAGCTCTACGCCAAGTTTTCCAAATGTGAGTTTTGGCTTCGTGAAGTGCAATTTCTTGGACATGTGGTAAGCGAGCGTGGTATCCAGGTGGATCCCGCTAAGGTTGAAGCGATTATGAATTGGCAAGCGCCTAAAACTCCTACAGAAATTTGCAGCTTCTTGGGTTTAGCAGGATACTATAGGCGTTTCATCGAGAACTTTTCAAGGATTGCCGCACCTTTAACATCGTTGACTCGCTAGAATATAAAGTTTGTTTGGGGTCCCAAGCAACAGGAATCCTTTGAGATTATTAAGCAGAAATTAAGCAATGCTCCTGTGTTGACATTGCCAGAAGAGTTTGTTGTGTACTGCGACGCATCGCACACTGGCATGGGTTGTGTGCTTATGCAGAGAGGCAAAGTCATTGCCTATGCTTCACGTCAATTAATGGTGCATGAAAAGAACTACACCACCCATGATTTGGAATTGGGTGCTGTTGTATTTGCACTAAAGCTTTGGAGGCATTATCTTTATGGGACAAAATGTGTGATTTATTCAGATCACAAGAGCCTTCAACACCTATTTGACCAGAAAGATCTTAACATGAGGAAGCGTCGTTGGATGGAGACATTGAATGACTATGATTGTGAAATTCGCTACCATCCAGGCAAAGAGAATGTTGTTGCTGATGCCTTGAGCAGGAAGGAAAGAATTAAACCAATAAGGATCAACGCTAAAAGCATCGAATTAAGGAACAGCTTGAATGAAAGGCTGTTAGCCGCTCAGAAGGAAGCTGTTTTGGAAACTAACTTTCCGAATGAGAAGTTAGGTGTGACTGCTGATCAACTATCTTGTGGCAAGGATGCAATCCTAAGATTGAATGGTCGAATCTGGGTTCCAATCCATGGAGGGCTTAGAGATGTGATTCTCCAAGAAGCTCATAGTTCAAAGTATTCAATTCACCCGGGCAGTGACAAGATGTACCAGGATTTAAAGGCAAATTATTGGTGGATAGGTTTGAAGAAATCTATTGCCACTTATGTGGCAAAATGTCTGACATGCGCACAAGTTAAAGCTGAGCATAAAAAACCGTCAGGTCTACTGCAACAGCCTGAACCTCCCACTTGGAAGTGGGAAATGGTAACTATGGATTTTATTACTAAGTTATCAAGGATGAAGCGTGGGAATGATACGATTTGGGTTATAGTCGACAGGTTGACCAAGTCAGCTCACTTCTTGTCGATTAAAGAAACGCACAGCTCCGATAAGCTAGCTAAGCGGTACGTGGATGAGATTGTATCTCTCCACGGAGTGCCAATGTCTATTATCTCTGATAGGGATACAAGATACACATCACATTTTTGGAAAAGCTTTCAGCAATCATTAGGCACTCGTTTAAATTTCAACATTGCTTATCATCCTCAGACAGATGGGCAAAGCGAGCGTACGATTCAAACGCTTGAGGATATGCTACTAGCTTGTCTTATAGACTTGGGTGGAAGTTGGGATGACCATCTTCCTTTGGTGGAATTTTCGTATAGTAATAGTTACCATTCGAGTATCCAAGCCGCGCCTTTTGAGGCTTTGTATGGAAGGAAGTGTAGAACGCCAGTTTGTTGGGCAGAAGTTGGGGAAACCCAACTATCAGGACATGATATAGTCCTGGAGACGACGGATGATGTGCTAAAAGTGGTCTAATAAAAAACAACTAAATTTAACCTAAATCTAGACACTCTAAGCTTTAAATTTATAAAACTAAGACTCGATCTAAAACTAAACCACACAACCGGCAAGTGTACCGATCAATGTAGTATAGCTACAGTAAGTCCGAGTATCGAACCCACGAGACTCTAAGGATTACGCTAAGACTTTATTTAGACTAGAACTGACACGACTTAACTATTTATTTATTGATTGGGGGGGTTTCTAAAAATCCTAAAGAATGCAAAAACGAATAAACTAAAGTAGCTAAAGAACTAAACACGAACTCGGACGAAGACTTTGACCAGTGGTGATGAAGACTACCTAGGCTAGACGCAAGTTTAACTCAGAATGGATTTCTATTCGATGATTTTGTGGTATGGAACCGGGATCTTTGGATACTAAACCTATTAAGACACCACTAAGCCCCTCAAACACTCTCAAGGCGATTCTTGTGGCACTACCTAGGTTGTTACGATTACCGGTTTTCTAGATTCCCTCACAGTCCTCCAGTTTCTTGAAAGTGCTTATATAAGACGATCTACCTCACAGCGCAAAAGTCTAAAGCAACTACGGGTTTTAATCTTGGTTTAATAGACAATGGAATGTTTAAGGACTAGACCAGCTCTTAGACCTAGCTATAAACCAAACCGAGACATATTAATAACCTCGAGCCTCACAGCGACAAGATTAGCAGAACACTTGATTTTATTAAATTACCGAATATTACTTCTAAGGTTACTTACGCGTTTTCACCCTAAAGGATTAATGATCTATTACGTGATATAGACACTCACCTAAATCAAGAACCCTAGCACAACCCTATTATGTGATAAAGACCGTCACCAAGGATTATACGAAACAATAAACAGTGATAAAACAAACGTCAAGCATGCATATACACCAAGTTAAAATTCCGTAGCTTTTACAATACAAGAAAAATCCATAAACCACGCCAAAAACCAAATAAAAATCCAAACTTTATTTTAAACTCTTGTCATGCCTAGGTAGTTTATGAAGTTTAGCCAGAAAACATAATCAGAAACGAAATATCAATCAATATAAATTCTAAATTCATCTTGCAACAAAGTAAAACGAACGAAAAACAAAGAAACAGGAAGTTTAAGCCCGTAATCTCTACTCCCGAGCGCTCTGAAGTGTTACTCGATGATTCCTTACTTCCCAAGATACTCCAAAACCTTCAATCCGCCTTCAATGGTGATCAAGAACTCCAAAATTCGTCTCCTTTACGGCTGTTGATGAAGATGATGTTTTATAATCAAGAAAACCCTACTAGCCGTTGCTGTTTCAAGTCGGTTCACGATTACATAACTCTCGCGGCCCGCGTAACACATAAGGTTAAGTTTACGCGGCCCGTTTCAATGTTGTTATCCAGAAATCATGTTTTAAGTTTAAGCGGCCCGCGTAACATGTTATGTTAGCTTACGCGGCCCGCCTGGAAGCCCCAGACTTGATTTTTCGCTTCGTTCTTGCTCCCGAGCCCTCGTTTTCCATTCCAGCCTTTCGCCTTTCCAGAATTTGACTCGTTTCTGCTCCTTTTGGCTTCAAAGACCTGGAAAACACAAAATATCAAAAGTATGTACATTCTACGCTAAAAACGGAATAAAACGAATATCTAACGACTAAAACGGACGCGAATAAAGATGTATTTTACAATACATCAAATATCCCCACTCTTAATCTTTTTCCGTCCTCGAAAAAGAATTATGCAAACGGAATCATAGTCGGAATAGTCAAACGGGACAAAAGCTTAATTTATTTTATTAAAACCGAAACTCGTGTTAGCCGCGATTGCAAGTATATCGATCCTCTTAAACCCAACCCGGTTCCAAGCCCTTATCATGCGATTTTAGTTCAAGTTCGGTCAATCTACCTAGGGTCTCACGCTAAGAATTGCAAGTCCACCTAATCCCCCCTCAAGCTTATAGGACAAAAGGAACAACCACTGGGTTATTTCCTAACCGCCTTATACCAAGATCAAGAGAGTTTAGAATCAAATCTATATTTTTTTTTTCTCTCGTCACTTTTTCTCATTTTTTTTTCTTTTACGAGCGTATACGTTGCTTTCCCTAACCCAGAGGCATTCCGGCTGTAGAGTCGCTATCCCCAACTCGGATTACTTAGGCTTCAGTACTTTTTATTTATTTTGCAAGGTCGATTTCACACACCCTAGCTGTAATCCGGCTGTAGAGTCGCTATCCCCAACCACAGACTACATAGAAATGGCTACTTTCATTTAGTTTCTAGCTCGTTTATTATTATTTTTTTTTCATTTTTTTTTTCATTTTCAACGAGATAATGACCAAAAACTCTAACGATCTTAGCTTATAACGGCATCCCTTATACTATTTTTGGCGGTTTCAATTTCCCCACTTTCCCTAGATGAGAACCCACTAGTAGACCGACAATTAGGTATCTTTTAAATCAAAGGAACCCAGAACCGAACCGAGCCTACCCGCGCATCCCAAACTAGACACAAGCTCAATTATTTTATTCTCATATTATTATTTGAACCCGAACAAAAACCCGACTTTTCTATCATTTTCCGTTTTTATTTTTGCAAACTTCTTATTTCAAAAGACATTTTCTGATTTTTCAATTTTTTTGGATTTTTGAAATTTTTTTTAATTTTTTTTGTATTTTTCGATTTTTTTATGACTCAAGACTCACTAAACTAACGACTCAAGACTCAAATGTCCCATCCCCACACTTAAATATTGCATTGTCCCTAATGCAAGGATGAAAACACGACTCCTAAAACCTAAAAATAAAAAAGAAATACGAAAAATAAATAAATGTACAAAGTATACAAGTGGAACGACTTAGCTGAATAAATATGTGAGACTGTCAGTATGCCAGTCGATACCACATATGCCCTCCAATCCAAAACGCGCTCAGCAAACTGTACTAACTCGGACACGCGAACGGAACCGGCAACGACAACGACCTAACAATCACATCATACCAAACAAGCATAATCTATACATCATAATATCAGTGTCATCAACCATCCAAGTATCATCCAACCCCCAAAACCCTACCAAGCTGTTTATAATATAAGTACAGACCAAAATATGAGGATCAAAACAGCATAAAAATAAAAATAAAAGATATAAGCTCCATGAAAGCTGCTGCATATCCTCAAAATAGCATCTACTCCTCATCTGAGCCCTGCTCCTCATCAGCAGGCTCCTCCTCCTATGGCTGCCAAGATGATGGTGGTGGTAACTGTAAATGATCAAGAAGAACCTGAATACCAGCCCGCATCTCCTGCCTAACATGCTGCACCTCCTGCCTAACATCCCGCATCTCCTGCCTAACCTGCTCCACTCTATCATATAAACTCTCTAGAGTCAACGGATCCGGCCTCGGCTCTCTAATGGGGTACTCACGTGCCGGCAACTGATGCCTCTGCAGTGGCACCTGATAATGCTGAGGAATATGTGTTGCCTCTGCGGCCGCTGGATCTGGTGGGGGTGGCTCTGGCAAAACCTCTGTCCATACCGGTGGATCATCATATGTGACAATACGTGCCTACTGAAAACTACCCAGCTCCATGAGTGATGGAGCTGGCCCTGTATGCATCCTCTCAGCAGGGAAATCCACAAACACTCCCAACCTCTCTGCTAATCTCGTAATGTATGGTCCCCCAAACAACCTAGCATCCTTCCCTCATTTCTTTGGTCTCACAAACGACCACGCCAACACACTTGCCAAATTCGCGGGCCGATTCTCCACCATACACATCAAACAAAAAAGACTGTGGCGGTTCACTTTGTTATCTCCCTCGTGTTGGCCAATCAGTGTGGCCGCCAATATCTTGTGCACAAACTTATATAAAGGATCTCTGATGTCGGACGCCACCATGTTGTTCGAAAATGGTGTAATAGCAATAGTGCGCCAGAACCTCGCCAAATCATCCTTTACCACACAATGATCCTTCCTCTTCTTTACCTCCCCTCTCAACAGACCCCTAAACTCATCAGTCTCGACCTCCTGTTGTGTATAAAACCCAGTCTGCACTGCAAACTGCGGCAGCGTCATATTAAATATCCTCTTCCCTAACACAAACGAAACGACATCTGGCTCATCAAACCCCCCATAATGTCTGTACTGAAACGTAGAGTGAAACTCTAGTGTCAGCTCACAATACTGCGGCGCATCACAATCCAACGCCATCCTGAACTTTGGCCCCAATAACTGCTCTAACCTATCCACCTGGCCAAGCTGTCTCACCAAATCCCAGTCGATCCTCCTAAAATCCAGTAATTTCAGCTTCTTTATCACATCAAACTTCATGTATTCAGCCGTCCCATTCTTAAACCGCAGCAACGGGCTATCCCACAGCCTCGTGCTCTGCCCATGTGGGATCCCGTTATCCCTATCCTTAACCTCTCTAAGTGGTGCATCAGCTGCTGGCTGCTCCTGAGCAGCTTTAGCAGACCCGCGCCTCTTGCGCTTCGTACCCGAATATGATCCTTCACCTGCCATCCTGTTCAAACAATTCAATAAACGCACAAAACAGGTGAACAGTTAGTAAATACAAACTATTATATTTTTTTATTTTTGAGTTTTTTAATTTTTTTGGAATTTTTAAGAATTTTTCTGATTTTTTTTAATAATAATATTTTAATAATAAAAAAATATACAGTCGAACGACGGCCGTATAGCATTTCATTCGCGGCCGTTGTTCGAAACAAGTGACATGATCGCAAAATGACTTGAATTACCAAACAAACCTCGCCCGAATGGAGATTGAGTACGAGCGAAGCTGATTAGGAACCAAGCAAAGCAAACGACACGCAAAACTACACTAAAGGACTCAAACAAGACTTAGAAGACTCAAAATGACCCCAACGAACACTAAAGACGCAAGACTCAAAAGACGACACTTTGACGCAAAATATACAAGATTTTCACTCTTTACCCCCTCCCGACACCTTGCCCGCCCTCGAGCAATCCGAAGTGCCGACAAAACATCCAACTAAGCGTGGAAGCAACGGAAACGGCGCGCGTATTTTTAGTGTAAAAGTATGTCCTTATGTCAAAAAGTGCGAACCGTATCCCCACACTTTAATTTTACTAATCCTAAATCAATCGTCCGCAATATCAACATCAATTCAAAACAAAACAAACCAACCCCCTATACTTATCATTATCCTGTTCGAACACCACTCAAATCAATCAAACAATCAATGGTCCAACCCGAGCCACCCGCACCCTCGCAATAACATAATATCAATCCTGCACATATTCAACAACCCTGCCAACAAACGACATGCAAACCCAAACATATGGCTGAAACATATTAGATCCGACCTGAAACACTTACTGCCGACTTGAGAACTAACAGGACTATCCTGCATAAAGACTTGCAGACATAAATAACTTGACAGGCCAAACACGACTACCCACGGACTCAACGGACTCTCATACAGCAACCTGATACGACTAACATAACCCTGCATTTTCTACTAGACCCCCTACTGACAAAACAAACTAACACAACTACGACGGACCAAACTTGACACAAATACTGCAGATGCGACTCAGCAAAACAGACTCAATAAGCAACCAAACAGACTCAACATAAGTAAACAACCAAACACATTAACAGAACCTTACTGACCCAACACATGACTCGAAACAAAAACATACCAACACAATGACTCACAAATGACTCGACACTACAGACCCAAAACAGATACGGACCCAGACAGCATCGACTCGATGACTGACCTGACACTAACAGAGGTTGCAAGTTCATACGTTTACGATGACGAAACGAGAAAACAAACGATCTGAATGAGGGTGGTGGTATCCGGCGGTCAGTGGTGGTGATTGACGGTGTAGGTTGTTGATGGTGGTGGTAGACTGCAGATGAAAGTGGTGGTGATTGGCGGATGTACGGCGGATAAGGATGGGTGGGTAGTGGTTATGGAGGGAATGGGGTGGAAACCGTGGTTGAACACGGTGGTGGTCAGCGACGGAGAAAAATGGTGGTGGTGGGGTTCTTACAGTGGTAAAAGGGGTAGTTGAAGGTGGTAATGAAAATGGGTGGTCGGTTGTGGGGATAAAATCGCCGGAGGAGAAGGTGAAAATGGCTTTAGGGTTTCAATTGATTCAATTTTCGGGGTTTTCAAACTGTTGCCGACACAACAAACCCAGGCGGCCCGCGTAAGGTTTCGGGTTAAGTTAAGGCGGCCCGCTTGGGCATTAAACAGCAGCAATAAGTTTGACAGCAGTAACAATTAACAGCAGAATTGATTTTTATTAATCCCCAAATTGCCCCTGCACTTATTTTGTTGTTTTTAATGTAAAACGTACCTGTGATGCTGCTCGTTTGATGATTTCGCCTTTGTGAAGGAATGTATACCTGCAAAAATACTCACGACGCACATTACGAAAGACGCAAAAATACGAAAAACGACGCAAAAGACGCAAAAACACACAAACACTAAACTAAAGACACGACGCGAACGATGACTCAATGTACAAACTATACACTTGAGTTTTCACTCAAGAAACTACGCGGTGGTGCTAGGCGGGTCCGAAAGAGGAACGGTTTCCTCTTCGGCGGTGTCGATGGGACCCCCTAAGTAGTGCTTCAACCGATGTCCATTAACTTTCCACGAATTCGACTTTTCCTCATCAAACAACTCCACGGTACCGTACGGGAAAACCTCCTTCACGACATACGGCCCGGACCATCTCGACTTCAACTTTCCGGCAATCAATTTCAATCTCGAATTAAATAAAAGCACTTGATCACCCACTCGAAATTTTTTCAACTTCCGCAACCTTCTATCATGCAAAGCTTTCGACTTTTCCTTGAGGCTCCACGAACGATCGTACGCGGCATCACGAAGCGCCTCCAACTCATGAATTTGGAAGAATCGTTTCCTAGCAGCCTCGGTCAAATCTAAATTCACCGTTTTGAGCGCCCAAAGAGCCCGATGCTCTAACTCGACCGGTAAATGGCACGCTTTCCCATACACGATCATAAACGGTGTCGTACCTAGTGGCGTCTTATAGGCGGTGCGGAACGCCCGTAACGCATCGTCCAACTTGTCAGACCAATCCTTTCGACTCTTCCCTACCGTTTTCTCTAAGATTCGCTTAACTCCTCGATTCGCGTTCTCCACTTGACCGCTCATTTGCGGATGGTACGCGGTAGACAAGCGGTGCGTAACTCCATATCTCTCTAACGCCTTCTCCATAACGGTATTACAAAAATGCGTACCGCGATCACTAATAATTGCCTTAGGAGTACCAAATCGCGTAAACAACTTCTTCAAGAATCTCACCACCACTCGTGAATCATTCGTAGGCAAAGCTTGAGCTTCCACCCACTTCGAAACGTAGTCTATCGCAACGAGGATGTACCGATTCCCACTCGAAGATGGAAACGGTCCCATGTAATCCATGCCCCAAACGTCGAAAACCTCTAAAACTTGAATAAGATTCTGGGGCATCTCATCCTTGGATGAGATGTTGCCGGTTCGTTGGCAACGATCACACTTTCTAACAAACTCGACCGCATCATCTACTACCATTGGCCAATAAAATCCACAATCAAACACCTTCTGCGCAGTCACATGCGGACCGTGATGTCCTCCTCTCAAACCCTCATGAACATGTCGAATGATGTCCCAACCATCCTCTCTACTCACACACCTCCTCAAAACTCGATCACCTCCTATCCTGAAGAGGTAAGGCTCGTCCCATATATATTTCCGTGCCTCATTCAAAAGCTTTCTCCTCTGCTGGCGATTTATACCATCCATCACGAACCCTCCGGCCAAATAATTGGCTATATCGCTAAACCATGGTAAATCCTCGGTCCCTGCCGTAACAGAATCAATAGACTCGTGAGGGAATCTGTCTCCTATCGCCTCCTCACGAATCTCCTCTCTCCTCGGATCCTCTAAACGGGACAAGTGGTCCGCCGCCACATTCTCTGCCCCTTTCTTATCCTTAATTTCAATATCGAACTCGGAAAGAAGCAGAATCCATCGTATAAGGCGCGGCTTCTTGTCCTTCTTCTGAAACAGGTAACGCAAAGCAGAATGGTCCGTAAACACAACGGTTTTCGATAGAACAAGGTACGAACGGAACTTGTCGAATGCAAAGACAACTGCTAATAGCTCCTTCTCCGTGGTGGTGTAATTCTCTTGGGTATCATTTAAAGTTTTACTCGCGTAGTAAATCGGGTGAAAATGATTCTCCCGTCTCTGCCCTAACACCGCACCGACTGCGTAATCGCTCGCATCGCACATAAGCTCGAATGGTAAGCTCCAGTCAGGTGACACGAGGATCGGTGCACTCACCAACTTCTCCTTCAGAAACTCAAATGCTTTAAGGCACTCCTCATCAAAGATAAAAGGAATGTCCTTCTCCAACAATCGCGTCATGGGGCGTGTAATTTTAGAAAAATCCTTGATAAAGCGCCGATAAAATCCCGCATGACCGAGAAAACTACTAACCGACTTGACACTAGTCGGCGGAGGAAGCTGGCTTATCGTATCTATCTTCGCTCTATCAACCTCAATGCCAGCTCGTGAAATCTTGTGCCCTAGCACAATACCCTCAGTCACCATGAAGTGACACTTCTCCCAATTCAACATCAACTTCGTTTCAATGCATCTCTTCAACATCCTTTCCAAATTCACTAAGCATTCCTCATCAAACAACTCCACGGTACCGTACGGGAAAACCTCCTTCACGACATACGGCCCGGACCATCTCGACTTCAACATTCCGGCAATCAATTTCAATCTCGAATTAAATAAAATCACTTGATCACCCACTCGAAATTCTTTCAACTTCCGCAACCTTCTATCATGTAAAGCTTTCGACTTTTCCTTGATGCTCCACGAACGATTGTACGCGGCATCACGAAGCGCCTCCAACTCGTGAATTTGGAAAAATCGTTTCCTAGCGGCCTCGGTCAAATCTAAATTCACCGTTTTGAGCGCCCAAAAGCCCGATGCTCTAACTCGACCGGTAAATGGCACGCTTTCCCATACACGATCATAAACGGTGTCGTACCTCGTGGCGTCTTATAGGCGGTGCGGAACGCCCATAACGCATCGTCCAACTTGCCGGACCAATCCTTTCGACTTTTCCCTACCGTTTTCTATAAGATTCGCTTACCTCCTCGATTCGCGTTCTCCACTTGACCGCTCGTTTGCTGATGGTACGCGGTAGACAAGCAGTGCGTAACTCCATATCTCTCTAACGCCTTCTCCATAACGGTATTACAACAATGCGTACCGCGATCACTAATAATTGCCTTAGGAGTACCAAATCACGTAAACAACTTCTTCAAGAATCTCACCACCACTCGTGAATCATTCGTAGGCAAAGCTTGAGCTTCCACCCACTTCGAAACGTAGTCTATCGCAATGAGGATGTACCGATTCCCACTCGAAGATGGAAACGGTCCCATGAAATCAATGCCCCAAACGTCGAAAACGTCGAAAACTTGAATAGGATTCTGGGGCATCTCATCCTTGGATGAGATGTTGCCGGTTCGTTGGCAACGATCACACTTTCTAACAAACTCAACCGCATCATCTACTACCGTCGGCCAATAAAATCCACAATCAAACACCTTCTGCGCAGTCACATGCGGACCGTGATGTCCTCCTGTCAAACCCTCATGAACATGTCGAATGATGTCCCAACCATCCTCTCTACTCACACACCTCCTCAAAACTCGATCACCTCCTATCCTGAAGAGGTAAGGCTCGTCCCATATATACTTCCGCGCCTCATTCAAAAGCTTTCTCCTCTACTGGCGATTTATACCATCCATCACGAACCCTCCGGCCAAATAATTGGCTATATCGCTAAACCATGGTAAATCCTCGGTCCCTGCCATAACAGAATCAATAGACTCGTGAGGGAATCTGTCTCCTATCGCCTCCTCACGAATCTCCTCTCTCCTCGGATCCTCTAAACGGGACAAGTGGTCCACCGCCACATTCTCTGCCCCTTTCTTATCCTTAATTTCAATATCGAACTCGGAAAGAAGCAGAATCCATAGTATAAGGCGCGGCTTCTTGTCCTTCTTCTGAAACAGGCAACGCAAAGCAGAATGGTCCGTAAACACAACGGTTTTCGATAGAACAAGGTACGAACGGAACTTGTAGAATGCAAAGACAACTGCTAATAGCTCCTTCTCTGTGGTGGTGTAATTCTCTTGGGCATCATTTAAAGTTTTACTCGCGTAGTAAATCGGGTGAAAATGATTCTCCCGTCTCTGCCCTAACACCGCACCGACTGCGTAATCGCTCGCATCGCACATAAGCTCGAATGGTAAGCTCCAGTCAGGTGACACGAGGATCGGTGCACTCACCAAATTCTCCTTCAGAAACTCAAACGCTTTAAGGCACTCCTCATCAAAGACAAAAGGAATGTCCTTCTCCAACAATCGCGTCATGGGGCATGTAATTTTAGAAAAATCCTTGATAAAGCGCCAATAAAATCCTGCATGACCGAGAAAACTACGAACCGACTTGACACTAGTCGACGGAGGAAGCTGGCTTATCGTATCTATCTTCGCTCTATCAACCTCAATGCCAGCTCGCGAAATCTTGTGCCCTAGCACAATACCCTCAGTCACCATGAAGTGACACTTCTCCCAATTCAACATCAACTTCGTTTCAACGCATCTCTTCAACATCCTTTCCAAATTCATTAAGCAATGATCGAAAGAAGTACCGTAGACCAAGAAATCGTCCATAAACACCTCCATCGAATTCTCAACCATATCCTGAAAGATCGCGATCATACAACGCTGGAATGTAGCTGGAGCGTTACATAGACCAAACGGCATGCGTCGGTACGCGTACGTGCCATATGGACATGTAAAAGTGGTCTTTTCCTGATCCTCTGGTGCAATAGGAATATGGAAATAACCCGAAAACCCGTCGAGAAAGCAATAGAACTGCTGACCCGCGAGTCGCTCAAGCATCTGATCAATGAATGGGAGCGGGAAATGATCCTTACGAGTGGCGTCATTTAACTTTCGATAGTCAATGCACACACGCCAACCCGTAACAGTACGAGACGGAATAAGCTCATTCTTCGCATTCAGAACAACTGTCATCCCCCCTTTCTTCGGGACGACCTGCGTAGGACTCACCCAAGCTGAATCGGAAATCGGATAAATCAAACCAGACTCTAATAACTTCATCACTTCCTTCCTAACTAACTCCTGCATATTCGGATTTAAACGACGCTGCGGCTGCACTACAGGCTTGTAAACATCCTCCATCAGAATGAGTGCATGCAAAAAGTAGGGCTAATGCCCTTGATATCAGATAGCCTCCAGGCAATCGCATCACTGTGCTCTCTCAGAACCTCAATCAACCTCACTTTCTCCTCCTCTGTCAACTTCGAAGATATGATGATAGGCATATTCGGCTTCTCTCCTAAAAATGCGTACTCAAGATGCGATGGAAGAACCTTAAGTTCTAAAGGCGGTGGAATCTCTACAGGAGTACTCTCATCACTAATCACGTTGAGCTCCAACGTCTCAGGAACCCACAACTCATCACTCTCATCCAACTGCTCCTCCTTAACTTCTTCAACTGTCTCTTCATCAGGCTCGTCGACAACTCCCTCATCCACTAAATCAGCTCCACTGATATACTCGAAACACGTGTCGACACAGGATATGAACGAATTTAGAAAGTAAACAGAATGACACGGCCCGCTATCATCATCTCGACCTCCAGGATGCTGCAACGCTCTATCAATCTCGAATGTGACAATCTCGTCACCCGCACGAAGAGAAATCTTACCGTCAAAGACGTCGATGATCTCCTTTGCGGTCCTAAGGAATGGACGGCCCAGAATAATCGGAACTCTCTCGTCGGCCTCCATGTCAAGAACAACGAAATCCACAGGAAATACAAACTTATCCACTTTCACCAACAAATTCTCCACTATCCAACGAGGATACTTGACTGATCGGTCAGCCAAGGACAATGACATACGCGTGGGCGTCAACTCTCCTAAACCAAGCTTCTCATACAACGAAAACGGCATCAGATTGATGCTGGCCCCTAAATCAGCTAGGGCGTGAGCGGGGGTAACGGCTCCCCCAAAGAGACATGGAATCGTGAATGTACCAGGATCGGTTAATTTCTCTGGTAGCTTATTCAAGACTACCACGGAACAACCTCCTGTCAATGGAATATTCGAAAGCTCACCGATTCTCTCCTTACGCTTCAAAAGATCTTTGAGAAATTTAGCGTACTTAGGCATCGACTGAAGTGCCTCGATAAACGGAAGATTGATTTTCAACTGCGTAAACATCTCAAGGAATTTCCCGTATTCCTGATCATACTTCTGCTGCTTTAGGCGACCGGGATACGGAAGGCGTGAATGATCAATCACTGGTGATGGCCGAACCTTCGTCGGCTGCTTCTCCACTTTCTTCTCTACTGGTGACTCCTCGGCGTGTGCGGTACTTGCTGGGTCTAGCCTCATGTGCACCTTGCCTGGAGTCTCCATCTCAATCTCCTCATCAACTTCATCCTCTTTCTCTTCCTCAACTCTCTCCCTCACTACTTCTCCCAAGCTCTTTCCACTGCGGGTCGTAATAGCTTTAGCTGAATGATTCGCGGGATTAGTGAAAGTATTTCCCCCAAAACTGACCAGGTGGATGCTCCTGCAACTGTTTAGCAATTCCACCTACCGTCCTTTGAAGATCTAAAAGTGTGGATTGCTGACTTTTGAGCTGAAGTTCGTGACTTTTATTAATCTGCTCCTGACTTTTAGCGAACGCCTGATTCTGCGTCATCATCTGAGCGAACATCTCCTCCATCCTGCTCAAACTACCCTGTAAAGCCTTGTCACTGCCTTGACTCTCTTGATTCGACCCCCCACTAGCAAACTGACCTCCTGAGCCACTAAACTGACCACTCTGACTTGAACCACTACTCGTGTAAAGACCCGGCCCCCTATTTTGATACTGACCAGATGGGAAACCAGGGGGATTGCTAGAAGAACGAAAACCACTATTGTTGCCACTACCGCGCCAGTTGGAGTTGTAATTGGAATTATTGAACGGGTTCGTGGGACCCCTAGACTGACCGGCTATGTACTCTACCTCCTCGAGAGTAAGTATGGGACACTCAAGCATGTCGTGACCTCCCCTACAAACCTCACACCTATCAACTTTCTTCTTAATCTCATTCAACTCTTGCCTCACCTCTTGCCTCAATTCTTGCCTCAAACTCTCGACTATAGCAGCTATCGATGGATCCAATCTAACTTGGTTTACCCCTCGACCGGCCGAGGAGATACGCACAGGAATGGAAGTCCTGCTGATATTGTCGTAATCCATATCAGAGTGGGCGAAACTCTCAAACAAATCGTTACACTCATTCACTGTCTTTTTACCCATAAGCTGCCCACCTGCTGAAGTATCGAAACGAGCTCTAATCTCAGGAGTAAGACCATTGTAGAATTTTTCAACTAACGCCCAATCAGACAAACCATGCTGCGAACAACGAGAGAGAAGCGTCTGAAAACGCTCCCATGCTAAGTGGTACGGCTCATCAGGCTCCATACGAAAGGAGTGAATCTGATCACGAAGGCGAGATGCCTTGGCTGGGGGAAAGTACTTGGCTAAGAAAGCATCACGAAGACCTGCCCAAGTAGTGAAAGTGCCTGCGGGCTGAGAATCGAACCAGACGGCTGCGCGTCCAGCGAGTGAGAATGGAAAGACCTGAAGGTATCGAGCATCAAGGTTCACCCCCTCGATGGAGAAGGTGCTGCAAAGGCGAGTGATGCGATTGATGTGAGCGGGTGCATCCTCGTCGTTACGACCATGGAACTGGCATGAATTGGTGATGGCGGTCATGATGTAAGATGGAATCTGCCAGGACCTATCATTCGCGATGTTCGGAAGGGTGATGGGTAAAGTAGCGCCGGTGAAACCGGTGGTAGCCTGCTGGTAAACGGTGCGGTTCGCCATGAAGCGTGGAGGACTAGGTGTACGAGAACTGGAGGGTGATGGGGAAACGTGGGGTGATACTTGTGGTGATGACTTCGGAATGAAGTGTGACAACTGGCCCAAACCGGTAATTTCCGTACACATTAATTATTGCTTAATTACTGCAATTATGAGTTTAAGTGTCAGCAATGTCTGAACACATGATTAAACAAGTGAATTCATGCATGTTGTATACTACAAAATATTGCTTTATGCATAAACGAGAGCGTTGCGTCAGAATAATAGTAAACTCACCGGTAAGACACTATGTGTCAACGGAACTGCAGAAAGCAGCCAGACAATAAAAATTGGAACCTAGGTGTAGGTCCGACAACAAGAATGCATTAAAACCCAAGAGTACATACAAGGGTTAATATATATGCAATACGAAAGCAAATATAAGCACTAAAAAGCACCCGAAACGCACTTTAAGTGCAGAATTTATAAAATTCAGCAATAATTCAGCATTTAAACATATGAATGTTGTGCAGAAATGTCGTTTTATTATCCAGAATATTTCCCTAAGTGTTGGGAATTGAAAGAGTACAAGAAAGGTACTTAAACGACACTAAAAAGTGTAATTTAGCGCTTTAACGAATCGGTATGCAACCGAACAACCGAACTATACCGGAACATGAAAATATTGTTATTTTCATTATGTATTTTTTTTCTGAGCTAGTTAGGGTCCCTGATTACCCTAACACCCGGCATAACACGCTACACACTAGTAACGGGGTTAAACACTTAACTTAACTTAGTTTAACCTAACTAATACTTGGAACCGAACTAGACCCCCCCCCCCTTCTCTAACCGGCCCCAAACCATGGGGGAACACAATCGTACTTGAATGATTTGTTTAATAAATGTTGTCTAATATCTACATAACACACCAACCCTTGGGTAATACTCATGGCAATTGTCTATAAGTAACTTGGTAATACACCTAAGTTCATTTGTCACACAACACAAAAACAAAACTCTCTCCTTGCTCTCTCAAGCTCACGGCCACACACACACACCCATCCATCAATTTTTCAAGTTTGATTCTTGCCATTCCAAGTTCATTCAAGCATCAAGGGTTGCGTATTAGGAGCCTTGGAGCAAACGGAACGCGAAGGACCTCTCTACCTTGCTTTTATCCACTCGAATTGTGCTTAGAATCTTCCCTAGCCTTGAGCTAGAGGTATAACACTTAGAACTCGTATTTAAACTATTCTAAAGTGGTTAAAAGGAATTTTGTCGGTTAAAACTCGTTAACATGCAATATGATGCTTAAAAGTCCACTAAAGGCATGAAAAATGGTGGTTAATAGCACATAAGTTGTGTAAATGTTGTAGTAATTGAAAGTTGTGATTATTTAGACCCGATCTATGATGTGGTAGCTCGGATCATCGTTTAACCCGGGTTGGTAAGATCATGGATCTTAACATAAAGCTTGTTTAAGAGTAACAAAGGTTAAATGATGAAACTCTACCACACACATCATGAACTTGTGTAAAAGCAATTTAACTTGTGAAATAGTGTTTAAAACTAGTAGATCTACGTATCTACAAGCGGTATTTTCAAAGGACCAAGTGTCCAGGAAATCACATGTTCTAAACCGGATCTTACACAAACAAAAGTGGTTTTTGCGAACAAACAAGTGTATGGATACTTGTGTAACAAAAGTTTTAACAAAGAAATAATTTTCGTAAAAACCGACTAGAAGTTGTAAAACTTCATATTCTTTAAAAAGGAAGTTTTTAAGAAATTAAACTTATTTTTAAAGATAACAAGACTTACTAAATGTGCTAGTAAGATACCACACAATTTTGGTAAATATCCAAGTTCATGAAGTGGGGAAAGGTAGTGATTATTGTTGATAATTGTTGTTGATGATTATTGATGATTGATGATGATTTGAAAGAAAATAAACACACGTTTTGAAAACGTGGGAAACCTCCATTTTTAGGGGAAACTCTGTCAAAATTTTTATAAATTTTGACACTTAGAAAAATATAAGTTTTTGAGAAACTTATTCCCTAAAAATGTATCTAAAAGTATTACCAAGGTTTCCCTAATTTTTGGTGATGAAAAATGGTGATTTTTCAAGAATAAAAATGGATATTAAGTATATATTTTTGAAAGAAAAATATATATTATTTGATCACCAACTATTGTGCTAAGTGTATATAGTATGTGTTATACGTGCTAGTGTATTAAGACTTAAAAATACACTAAATGCTCATGAGGAGTATAAACATAAAAATGCACATACAAAATACAAGATACATAATTCGGGTGCAAAGTGCAAAACACAAAAGACTTATATTTATTTTTTGAGAAAATAATATAAGTAAAATACGTAGTTAAAAATGTAGAACATTTTTAACACACGAATATATACAAAAGAGAGTGACTGTACTTGTGCGACGCAAGTCTAGTGACTAACGTTAAGAAAACGCGTATAGGTTACGACGTTAATTAAGCAAATCCGGTGGAGTTTACGACGCTAGGAACGCAAAGTTGTGAGTTCATGCTCCCCCTTTTCTCTTTAACTGTTTTCAGTTTTTATAACTTCGGGGGTGAAATACATGTACAAATGTACAAAATTTATAATTGGTATGATATAAATACAAGAAGTACACTTGGTGAGAACGAGAACCAAGTGTGACGAAATGTAAGAATACAAGAAGTACACTTGGTGAGAACGAGAACCAAGTGTGATGAAATATAAGAATATGAGAAGCGCACTTGGTGAGAACGAGAACCAAGTATGAGGCGCTATGAGAAATGATAACAAGAAACGCGCTTGGTGAGAACGAGAACCAAGTAGGATGCGTTATGAGAAATAGTGTCACGAATAGGGTACAGAAGCACCATTAATCGTGTACATACTTAGACCGCAGAACAAAAGGTTAGATCTAACGGGTGCCTGGCAGCCACACTACCGATCGGGGTGAGAATCGAGTAGTGCTTTTGTGTCTCAGAATATACCAATTAAATGCCTTAGGTTTGGTGACTTCCTATGTCGTGCCACATGTTAATGGCTTTGCAACCCATTAACAATCTGATAATTACAGAAATACTGTATTTACATAAAGTTCATACCATACTAAAATTGATATATAACTTGAAGTACGTGGGGTACTCAAGAAGATTGAATTATACTTGAAGTACGTGGGGTACTCAAGAAAATGAGAATTATACTTGAGTACGTGGGGTACTCAAGAAGAAATTGAATTATACATGTGTACGTGGTGTACACATGAAACTGAATTTATATATGAAAACTTGATTTACTCACAAACTATGTTTTCATACAAAGTATACAAACATGAAATACAAAACTGCATGAATTCACACCAACTTTATGTTGACGTTTTTCCAAAAACTCACATGTATTTCAGGTAACTAGGATGGATGTATGCGTGGTCTTGCTTATGCTCGTGGATGTCGCTTGTGTTTTACTTTAAATAAAGTTGTAAACTTTTAAGACAATGTTTCAATGCTGTCTAGCGATGTAAACGCTAAACTTATGTTTTCAAATTATGGTATTTGATGTTATTTTACGAGCATGTAGCATGTTTACTCTTCGTATGCAATGAGAACCTTTCATGATCACACCTCGTGCTTCCGCCGCAGAAAGGGGTGTGACAGATTGGTATCAGAGCTGCGATTGTAGTGAACCAGGATTCCTTCTCGAGTCTAGTCTACAATCTCTAGGATCCATTCACGAAAACAATTTTCAAAGAGTTTTCATTGCATAAACGTCCCGCGACATCCACTACCTGAAACTGTCTACATGAGTCTAGAAAAGACACTACGAGACTTAGAGTGCACTTGAGTGGCACTTGTCGTTGACTAGAAATTACTTGCAATTATGTGTGATAATTAGCATGTACTAGAAGTGGAATGTCACAAGTATATGTGACTTTACCTGAAAGCAATGGCCTACCTGAAGGAAGAAATATGAGGATGAAACAAACTGTGCGGACCGTGCAAGGAGTTACGTAATTATGGATGCATACATAATTATGGAATTCAGTGCACAGAAACCACAGCAAGTCTTGTCATGTGTAGATTCCCTCAGTGCAAGCCTACTAAATACTCTGCTAGAGTAATAATTGTTTGACGTCACTTATGTGGTATATGCCTGTGTATATATATACTACTACGGCCTAGTATGACGATATCAAATAAATGCCTAAACCTATTGGGTTGTGTTCGTCAGAACATGGCACCCAGAAGAGCTGTGAACGCTCGTGACCAACCTCCTCCTCCCCCACTGCCAAGAACTGCTGATGAGCTGAACGCCCTACTGGAGGAAAGGATCTCCGCTGCTATCGCCCAGTACGAGGCGAACCGCACTCAAGACAGTGGTGGCCCAAGCAACGCTAGACGTAATGGGAATGGAGATTCGTCTGGAGGCAATGCAGCTCAAGGCTGCACTTTCAAGCAGTTCCTCGACTGCAAGCCGATGAACTATGATGGCACAGGAGGTGCAGTAGCATTTGTGCGCTGGACGGAGAAGACTGAAGCTACTTTCCGCATGAGCAAGTGTACCGCGGATCAACAAGTCACTTTTGCTACTGGGTTATTCATCGATGAAGCTCTGACTTGGTGGAACCTGCAAGCCCAAACTTTGGGTGATGACGCCGCTTATGGCCTCACTTGGGAGGAACTGAAGGAAAGAATGAGAGAGAAGTATTGCTCTCGTGCTGAACTCCAAAGTCTGGAAACGGAGTTCTGGCACTTGACCATGGAAGGTGCGGATATTAGCAGTTATACTCGAAGGTTCCACGACCTGTCTAGAGTGCTTCCCTACATGGTGACTCCCGAATTTAAGCGTGTCGAACGCTACATTTGGGGACTGGCCTCAGAGTTTCACGGCATGGTGACATCGGTCAAACCTCAAACGATCACCGAGGCTGTAACTCTGGCTGTCAGCCTTACTGAAGATTGTGTTCGTATGAAGAAGCTATCGTTGAACCCCACTAAGAAGACCAAGACGCATGCTGAGTCGTCCGGTGACAAAAAGAGAAAGCATACGAGTTTGAACCAAGCAACTCACAACAACAAGGGTTTCAGCAAGAAGCGTGACGCAAACCCGCCCCAGGAGACGAAAACCCTTGGAACCAAAGGATGCTTCAGATATGGAAGCAATGATCATTTCATGAAGGACTGTCCAGAGGGAAACAATGCTCAGGCTCGAGCATTTGTGATTGGAGCAAAGAACGCACGCGACTATATTATTTGACACTGGCGCCGACTATAGCTTCATGTCTGTGGAATTTAAACGCATACTTGGAATAGAATCCAGTAGATTAGAAATTCCTTATTCCATAGAACTAGCCAATGGCAAAATTGTTGAATCGGGCGAAGTTGTTAGAGGCTGCACGCTAGAACTGGGCGAACGAAATTTTAGCGTCGATCTCTTACCTATTCAATTGGGTAGCTTCGATGTAGTAGTCGGGATGGACTGGTTGTCCAAGAACAAAGCTGAAGTTATTTGCCATGAGAAAATCATTCGCATCCCTTTAGCGAATGGTGAAACTCTCATCGTGCATGGAGAAAAACGAGACGCGCCTCTACGAATCATCAGTTGTATGAAGGCACAGAAGTGCCTAAGGAAAGGATGTGTTGCTTTCCTAGCACACGTTATAGACAAGAAGGCTGAGGAGCCGAAACTCGAAGACATTCCTGTGGTGAAGGAATTTCCTGATGTGTTCCCTGAAGATCTGCCAGGACTACCTCCGCAACGACAAGTCGAATTCCGTATAGACTTGGTTCCAGGAGCTGCTCCCATAGCCAAGGCACCCTATCGACTTGCGCCATCCGAAATGCAAGAATTATCTACACAGCTCCAGGAGTTGTTGGATAAAGGATTCATAAGGCCAAGCTTCTCACCCTGGGGAGCTCCAGTATTATTCGTGAAGAAGAAGGATGGATCACTGCGGATGTGTATCGATTACAGGGAACTGAACAAGCTCACTATCAAGAATCGGTATCCACTACCGAGGATTGATGACTTATTTGATCAACTGCAAGGATCAAGCTACTATTCCAAGATCGACCTTCGATCTGGATACCATCAGCTGAGAATCCAAGATGAAAGCGTACCAAAGACTGCATTCAGAACGCGATATGGGCACTACGAATTTCTTGTGATGCCATTTGGATTGACGAACGCGCCAGCGGTCTTTATGGACCTAATGAACCGCGTATGCAAAACATATCTCGATAAATTCGTGATTGTATTTATCGATGATATCCTGATTTACTCGTGAACGAAAGAAGAGCACGAGCAACATCTCAGAACCATCTTGGAGCTACTGAAGAAAGAGAAACTTTATGCAAAGTTCTCGAAATGCGAATTCTGGATTCGCGAAGTACAATTTCTTGGTCACGTTGTGAATGAAAAGGGCATTCATGTAGACCCGTCCAAGATTGAAGCGATAAAGAACTGGGAAGCTCCCAAGACCCCGACCGAAGTCCGTCAATTTTTGGGCTTAGCGGGCTACTATCGGCGATTCATTGAGAATTTCTCGAAGATAGCTCAACCGCTAACGACCCTTACTCAGAAAGACAAGAAGTACGACTGGGGTCACAAACAAGAAGAAGCCTTTCAGCTACTTAAGAACAAGCTCTGCGATGCACCAATACTATCATTACCCGAAGGCACTGAAGACTTCGTGGTATACTGCGACGCCTCACGACAAGGCTTGGGTTGCGTGCTCATGCAACGCCAAAAAGTCATCGCTTATGCTTCAAGACAACTGAAGGTTCACGAGAGAAATTATACCACTCACGACCTGGAGCTGGGCGCAGTGGTATTCGCCTTGAAGATTTGGCGACATTATTTATATGGTACTCGATGTACAATCTTCACAGATCACAAAAGCTTACAACACATATTTGATCAGAAGGAATTGAATATGCGCCAGCGACGTTGGGTCGAGCTGCTGAATGATTACGACTGTGAGATTAAGTACCATCCTGGAAAGGCAAACGTTGTAGCGGACGCGTTGAGCCAAAAGAAAGGGTTAAGACCCTAAGGGTTCGAGCATTGGAAATGACGATTCGAACGAACCTCACTGCACGCATTCGTGATGCACAACAAGAAGCTCTTAAAGAAGAAAACCGTAAAGCTGAATACCTACGGGGTATGCGGAAATACATGGTGCCAAATGAAGAGGGAGCCTTACACTTTAAGAAGCGTATTTGGGTTCCACTCTATGGTGGCATACGAGAAGTCATCCTTAATGAAGCCCACAAATCGAGATATTCGATCCACCCAGGATCGGACAAAATGTATCAAGACTTGAAGGAGTACTATTGGTGGCCGAGACTCAAAAGCGACGTTGCTGTGTATGTTGGAAAATGCCTAACCTGTGCCAAGGTTAAGGCAGAATATCAGAAACCGTCCGGCCTACTACAACAACCAGAGATTCCCGTGTGGAAGTGGGAACAAATCTCGATGGACTTCATAACGAAATTACCCAGGACCCCGAGAGGGCACGATATGATATGGGTAATAGTTGATCGATTAACGAAGTCTGCACATTTCCTACCAATCCGAGAGAAGGATAGCACTGGAAAGCTGGCAGAGATATACTTAAGAGAAATTGTGGCACGTCATGGAGTGCCAACCTCAATCATTTCAGACAGAGATGGACGCTTTGTCTCAAGAATCTGGCAATCATTTCAGGAAGCCTTTGGATCTCAGTTAGATCTGAGCACGGCATTCCATCCGCAAACAGACGGCCAGAGCGAACGGACAATACAAACGTTAGAAGATATGCTTCGCGCATGTGTCATGGATCTAGGCGGCAGCTGGGATACTCATCTACCTCTAGTTGAGTTTTCCTACAATAACAGTTATCATACGAGCATAAAAGCCACGCCGTTCGAAGCTCTGTATGGCCGCAAATGCCGATCGCCCTTATGTTGGGCAGATGCCGGAGATAAACGTATGGTTGGTCCTGAACTTGTACAAGAGACAACCGACAAGATTGCGCAGATCAGAGAGCGCATTAAGGCGGCTCGAGAGCGACAAAAGAGCTACGCTGATCCAAATAGAAAATCGGTAGATTTCAAGGTGGGAGACAAAGTGTTGTTAAAAGTCTCACCATGGAAGGGCGTAGTCAGATTTGGAAAGGGTGGAAAGCTGAATCCACGATATATCGGACCATTCAGAATACTGAAGAGAATTGGTACCGTGGCATACAAGTTGGAGTTACCGGAAGAACTTAACGGAGTACATGATACGTTTCATGTATCCAACCTAAAGAAGAGTCCAGCACAAGAAAACGTGACCATCCCGATGGATGAAGTGCATATTGATGAAGCCCTCCGATTTACAGAGCAACCCGTTGAGGTTACTGACTGGAAAGTCAACAAGACCAGGAGGAGCAGTGTGAAGCTTGTCAAAGTACGTTGGAGCTCTAAGCACGGACCCGAGTACACATGGGAACGTGAAGACCAGTTCAAGAAAAAGTATCCCCACCTATTCAAGAAGACTCCAGCGAGAGTGAGTTCAGTCTGAATTTCGGGACGAAATTCTTTTAACGGGGGGAGACTGTGACAACTGGCCCAAACCGGTAATTTCCGTACACATTAATTATTGCTTAATTACTGCAATTATGAGTTTAAGTGTCAGCAATGTCTGAACACATGATTAAACAAGTGAATTCATGCATGTTGTATACTACAAAATATTGCTTTATGCATAAACGAGAGCGTTGCGTCAGAATAATAGTAAACTCACCGGTAAGACACTATGTGTCAACGGAACTGCAGAAAGCAGCCAGACAATAAAAATTGGAACCTAGGTGTAGGTCCGACAACAAGAATGCATTAAAACCCAAGAGTACATACAAGGGTTAATATATATGCAATACGAAAGCAAATATAAGCACTAAAAAGCACCCGAAACGCACTTTAAGTGCAGAATTTATAAAATTCAGCAATAATTCAGCATTTAAACATATGAATGTTGTGCAGAAATGTCGTTTTATTATCCAGAATATTTCCCTAAGTGTTGGGAATTGAAAGAGTACAAGAAAGGTACTTAAACGACACTAAAAAGTGTAATTTAGCGCTTTAACGAATCGGTATGCAACCGAACAACCGAACTATACCGGAACATGAAAATATTGTTATTTTCATTATGTATTTTTTTTCTGAGCTAGTTAGGGTCCCTGATTACCCTAACACCCGCCATAACACGCTACACACTAGTAACGGGGTTAAACACTTAACTTAACTTAGTTTAACCTAACTAATACTTGGAACCGAACTAGACCCCCCCCCCTTCTCTAACCGGCCCCAAACCATGGGGGAACACAATCGTACTTGAATGATTTGTTTAATAAATGTTGTCTAATATCTACATAACACACCAACCCTTGGGTAATACTCATGGCAATTGTCTATAAGTAACTTGGTAATACACCTAAGTTCATTTGTCACACAACACAAAAACAAAACTCTCTCCTTGCTCTCTCAAGCTCACGGCCACACACACACACCCATCCATCAATTTTTCAAGTTTGATTCTTGCCATTCCAAGTTCATTCAAGCATCAAGGGTTGCGTATTAGGAGCCTTGGAGCAAACGGAACGCGAAGGACCTCTCTACCTTGCTTTTATCCACTCGAATTGTGCTTAGAATCTTCCCTAGCCTTGAGCTAGAGGTATAACACTTAGAACTCGTATTTAAACTATTCTAAAGTGGTTAAAAGGAATTTTGTCGGTTAAAACTCGTTAACATGCAATATGATGCTTAAAAGTCCACTAAAGGCATGAAAAATGGTGGTTAATAGCACATAAGTTGTGTAAATGTTGTAGTAATTGAAAGTTGTGATTATTTAGACCCGATCTATGATGTGGTAGCTCGGATCATCGTTTAACCCGGGTTGGTAAGATCATGGATCTTAACATAAAGCTTGTTTAAGAGTAACAAAGGTTAAATGATGAAACTCTACCACACACATCATGAACTTGTGTAAAAGCAATTTAACTTGTGAAATAGTGTTTAAAACTAGTAGATCTACGTATCTACAAGCGGTATTTTCAAAGGACCAAGTGTCCAGGAAATCACATGTTCTAAACCGGATCTTACACAAACAAAAGTGGTTTTTGCGAACAAACAAGTGTATGGATACTTGTGTAACAAAAGTTTTAACAAAGAAATAATTTTCGTAAAAACCGACTAGAAGTTGTAAAACTTCATATTCTTTAAAAAGGAAGTTTTTAAGAAATTAAACTTATTTTTAAAGATAACAAGACTTACTAAATGTGCTAGTAAGATACCACACAATTTTGGTAAATATCCAAGTTCATGAAGTGGGGAAAGGTAGTGATTATTGTTGATAATTGTTGTTGATGATTATTGATGATTGATGATGATTTGAAAGAAAATAAACACACGTTTTGAAAACGTGGGAAACCTCCATTTTTAGGGGAAACTCTGTCAAAATTTTTATAAATTTTGACACTTAGAAAAATATAAGTTTTTGAGAAACTTATTCCCTAAAAATGTATCTAAAAGTATTACCAAGGTTTCCCTAATTTTTGGTGATGAAAAATGGTGATTTTTCAAGAATAAAAATGGATATTAAGTATATATTTTTGAAAGAAAAATATATATTATTTGATCACCAACTATTGTGCTAAGTGTATATAGTATGTGTTATACGTGCTAGTGTATTAAGACTTAAAAATACACTAAATGCTCATGAGGAGTATAAACATAAAAATGCACATACAAAATACAAGATACATAATTCGGGTGCAAAGTGCAAAACACAAAAGACTTATATTTATTTTTTGAGAAAATAATATAAGTAAAATACGTAGTTAAAAATGTAGAACATTTTTAACACAAGAATATATACAAAAGAGAGTGACTGTACTTGTGCGACGCAAGTCTAGTGACTAACGTTAAGAAAACGCGTATAGGTTACGACGTTAATTAAGCAAATCCGGTGGAGTTTACGACGCTAGGAACGCAAAGTTGTGAGTTCATGCTCCCCCTTTTCTCTTTAACTGTTTTCAGTTTTTATAACTTCGGGGGTGAAATACATGTACAAATGTACAAAATTTATAATTGGTATGATATAAATACAAGAAGTACACTTGGTGAGAACGAGAACCAAGTGTGACGAAATGTAAGAATACAAGAAGTACACTTGGTGAGAACGAGAACCAAGTGTGATGAAATATAAGAATATGAGAAGCGCACTTGGTGAGAACGAGAACCAAGTATGAGGCGCTATGAGAAATGATAACAAGAAACGCGCTTGGTGAGAACGAGAACCAAGTAGGATGCGTTATGAGAAATAGTGTCACGAATAGGGTACAGAAGCACCATTAATCGTGTACATACTTAGACCGCAGAACAAAAGGTTAGATCTAACGGGTGCCTGGCAGCCACACTACCGATCGGGGCGAGAATCGAGTAGTGCTTTTGTGTCTCAGAATATACCAATTAAATGCCTTAGGTTTGGTGACTTCCTATGTCGTGCCACATGTTAATGGCTTTGCAACCCATTAACAATCTGATAATTACAGAAATACTGTATTTACATAAAGTTCATACCATACTAAAATTGATATATAACTTGAAGTACGTGGGGTACTCAAGAAGATTGAATTATACTTGAAGTACGTGGGGTACTCAAGAAAATGAGAATTATACTTGAGTACGTGGGGTACTCAAGAAGAAATTGAATTATACATGTGTACGTGGTGTACACATGAAACTGAATTTATATATGAAAACTTGATTTACTCACAAACTATGTTTTCATACAAAGTATACAAACATGAAATACAAAACTGCATGAATTCACACCAACTTTATGTTGACGTTTTTCAAAAAACTCACATGTATTTCAGGTAACTAGGATGGATGTATGCGTGGTCTTGCTTATGCTCGTGGATGTCGCTTGTGTTTTACTTTAAATAAAGTTGTAAACTTTTAAGACAATGTTTCAATGCTGTCTAGCGATGTAAACGCTAAACTTATGTTTTCAAATTATGGTATTTGATGTTATTTTACGAGCATGTAGCATGTTTACTCTTCGTATGCAATGAGAACCTTTCATGATCACACCTCGTGCTTCCGCCGCAGAAAAGGGGTGTGACATGAAGTCGGTGTGTGGTGGAGAAGAGGAAGAGCTAGAAGAACTTACCTCAGGTGCAATGGATGAAGCAGACGACTTGGCTGTAAACGGAAGCGGCGGCGGTCCCTGCGAGCGCGTATGGGGCATCCACTGCAAAAACCGAAAACAACCAAGTAAGAAGACTCTAACAACGACTCAATAAACTAGAAAAGACACTAAAACAAATATTTTTATTTTTTTATGATTTTTAGACTCCTACGACTCAACAAACACAAATAGCACGTAATATGTCAACTAAGTCCAAACAAAGCAATCAATGCAATCGCCAAAGAATCCCCGGCAACGGCGCCAAAAACTTGATGTGCTAAAAGTGGTCTAATAAAAAACAACTAAATTTAACCTAAATCTAGACACTCTAAGCTTTAAATTTATAAAACTAAGACTCGATCTAAAACTAAACCACACAACCGGCAAGTGTACCGATTAATGTAGTATAGCTACAGTAAGTCCGAGTATCGAACCCACGAGACTCTAAGGATTACGCTAAGACTTTATCTAGAGTAGAACTGACACGACTTAACTATTTATTTATTGATTGGGGGGGGGGGGGTTTCTAAAAATCCTAAAGAATGCAAAAACGAATAAACTAAAGTAGCTAAAGAACTAAACACGAACTCGGACGAAGACTTTGACCAGTGGTGATGAAGACTACCTAGGCTAGACGCAAGTTTAACTCAGAATGGATTTCTATTCGATGATTTTGTGGTATGGAACCGGGACTCAGAATGGATTTCTATTCGATGATTTTGTGGTATGGAACCGGGATCTTTGGATACTAAACCTATTAAGACACCACTAAGCCCCTCAAACACTCTCAAGGCGATTCTTGTGAAACTACCTAAGCTGTTACGATTACCGGTTCTCTAGATTCCCTCACAGTCCTCTAGTTTCTTGAAAGTGCTTATATAAGACGATCTACCTCACAGCGCGAAAGTCTGAAGCAACTACGGGTTTTAATCTTGGTTTAATAGACAATGGAATGTATAAGGACTAGACCAGCTCTTAGACCTAGCTATAAACCAAACCGAGACCTATTAATAACCTCGAGCCTCACAGCGACAAGATTAGCAGAACACTTGATTTTATTAAATTACCGAATATTACTTCTAAGGTTACTTACGCGTTTTCACCCTAAAGGATTAATGATCTATTACGTGATATAGACACTCACCTAAATCAAGAACCCTAGCACAACCCTATTATGTGATAAAGACCGTCACCAAGGATTATACGAAGCAATAAACAGTGATAAAACAAACGTTAAGCATGCATATACACCAAGTTAATCAAGAAAACCCTACTAGCCGTTGCTGTTTCAAGTCGGTTCACGATTACATAACTCTCGCGGCCCGCGTAACATGTTATGTTAGCTTACGCGGCCCGCCTGGAAGCCCCAGACTTGATTTTTCGCTTCGTTCCTGCTCCCGAGCCCTCGTTTTCCGTTCCAGCCTTTCGCCTTTCCAGAATTTGACTCGTTTCGGCTCCTTTTGGCTTCAAAGACCTGGAAAACACAAAATATCAAAAGTATTTACATTCTACGCTAAAAACGGAATAAAACGAATATCTAACGACTAAAACGGACGCGAATAAAGATGTATTTTACAATACATCAACGGACAAGATTGTCCAGATCTGTGATCGTCTGAAAGCCGCAAGGGATAGACAGAAAAGCTATGCAGACATAAGGCGTAAACCTCTAAAGTTTGAAGTCGGTGATAAAGTGCTACTTAAGGTGTCACCCTAGAAAGGAGTGATGCGTTTTGGAAAAAAGGGCAAGCTGAGCCCGAGATATATAGGACCATTCGAGATCATCGAATGTGTCGGAACAGTGGCTTACAAGCTAAATCTACCTGAAGAGCTTAGTGGAATACATAATGTTTTCCACATCTGCAATTTAAAGTAATGTCTAGCCGATAAATCGCTAGCAATGTCGCATAAAGACGTGCAGATAGATGAGAGCTTGAAGTTTGTTGAAAAACCTTTGTCGATCGAGGATCGACAGGTTAAGAAGCTTCGAAGAAAGCATGTGCCGATTGTGAAGGTAAAGTGGGATGCCCGTAGAGGCCCAGAATACACGTGGGAGGTTGAATCCATGATGAAACAGAAATACCCTCATTTATTTCAGTAAATCTCGAGGTCGAGATTTCTTTTAAGGGGGTGAGGATGTAACACCTCGCAAAATCACGTCCAATATAATAAAGACACGTGTCATGAAGATTAAACGTGTAATGAATTGATCTGGAGGGACTAAAATTGTCAAACAATGTAAATATGTAAGTAAAAGGATCCAAAGTGTCAACATGCCAATCTTGTGCCTCTGATTGACCTCACACGACGTTCGTATTCTTTAATGAATAAATTGTCGGACATAAAAAGTCGTTTGTGCTTAAATTGAGAATTTTACGAAACATAGGGATTAAAAGTGTCAACATGTTAAATCTTACCTCTGAATGACCTTTCAATAATCCCAAAAGCATTGTAATATTTGTATATTTTGTTCTCAAGAGTATTGGATAGTAATCTCATGGAGTTTCGATGAAAACAAGACTTTTCGAGTGATCTTACAACTAAACGGGAGCTTAACGGAGTTAAATTTATGACTCAAGACCCTTAAAAGTTAATTATGGGGGTCAAAAGTGCAATAAATGGAAGTTATTTAAACTTAAAATGGACCAGGGACTGAAAATGCAAAGTTTAAAAACTTTTTACCCGATTAACAGGTTTACGCGGGCCGCGTAGATTCCCTCTATGGTCTACGCAGGCCGCGACAACAGTTCCAGCGACAGAAACATGCACAGCTGCATGTTGCAGCCTGTTCCACCGCCATTGCATGGCTGTTTTCGAAACCAGGGACTGTGCAACTGGTTTTTACTGCCCTAGGGACACAAGGGATCATCTGGTAACATCCTAGGGACAAATGCAAGAATCCTAGAGCATCCAATTTCCTATATAAGTGTAGGATCGTTGTAGACGACCAAATGAGTCTATCAGAAGAGATCTCCTCCAATACGAAAGGCGGAATCAGACGTATCAGAGTTATTTCAGCTGGATACACACTAGAATCACTTTAACTATCTCTTGTATTGATTTCAGAACGTTTTACAATGCTGGAGATACTTCGGCAGAGCTTCGCTACCGGAATGACAAAGTTACAAATGAGAGACACAAGACACCTATTTATAGTAACAACCACTTCGCATGAACCAGTCACTCCAGTTCGCACGAACTGGTCAGTTCGTGTGAACTGGCTTGTTCAGCTCTGTTTCCTGTTTTTCTCATTCTACGTGCCCTGATCTATCATTCTAGATACAAGACTCGATACAAGACGAAGTCGACAGACATATGCACCAACTGACTCCCCCTTGGATGTTGATGAAGTCTTCGGTGTCGAGTCTTCAGTATGACAAGTCTTCAATCTTGATCAGTCTTCACGCTCTTTCCAAAGTATATGACAATGTAAGCATCCTTCAACCTTTCTTCTTTCGATTATCAGCATCAGCAGCTTTTGGCTTTAATGTTTTCAGACTCCCCCCTTCGATAAGCCGGGATCGCAGTCTGGAAATCACAATCTACAAACTTTGGATCGCAGACCTGGCTCTTCCAAAGCTTTTACCTGCACAATCTCTACCCAAAAGTAAGATTTTTGTTTATAACAATATTAATCTCTGCTTACCACTTGTAAAATCAAACTCAAACCAACACTTATAGATATTATTCTAAATGATTTAACATTTATAATCTCTGATGACCACTTGTAAGAATACCATTTTTCTTATTTCTAAACAAACTCTCCCAAACCTGTTGTCCATCATGTTTAGCACTTGGAATTTTGAAAATCAGCTTTTCAACATCAGTTGTCGAAAATAAGATGAAATAAAATCTTTTTGATTTTTCAAAATTTATGCTAAAACACAATCTTTTTGGATTTTTTCTATAATGAAAAGCAGTAAAGAAGTATTTACAGACAATATTTTTATGAGTTTGTGTAAGAGGATCATATCAGCTTTTGTTTAGACAAATCACTAGCATCGTTGAGCTTTAAACACTTCAAGTTCTAAACGATTCACTTAGATTGTCAGTATACTGATCCACTTAAATTTTCACACAAAGTTCAATTGATTCGAGATACGAGATTAGTGTTTTAATGAACTTAAACTTATTCGCGTGTCCCACCACAAAATATACTCCCGTATCCAGACTCCTATATTCAGTCTTACAGGTGAATGTACACTAATGATATCTGTAAGGGGTAAAATGCGAGACCATGAGAGCTCAGGCTATTGCTTCCGCAAAATCAGAGAGATGATGGTTCGACTTTAGGTGTGTTCCCTTTAGAGAATCTTTTCTTCAACAGCACATGATTAGCATTTTTCAATGTTTCATCATTTTTTATGCTGAGGGTGAGCTTTATGATTAAAGCAATGCAAAGTATTATACGAGGACTAGGCTATTGCTCCCGCAAAATCAGAAGTCCTGGTATAATACCCTAGATATCACCATGCACAAAGACCTAGTATGTCAGAAATAGAAAGCCCTTCAAACAAGATTTCGGGGGTTACCCATATATCCGAGAGATGTTCCCCACGAGATAAGTAAGTATTTGATTTAGGTTTATATCTCGACAACAATCTACTAAGCGTGTAAAAACCTACTGGCATATCATCAGTGAGACCGTTTATCACATTTTAACTTTCCAATTCTCTAGCGTACTGTGATTGTCTACTGATGTACTATCATTTCCTCTTTTTCACAACAAAACTCATTTTGATTTTTATCATGTTTTTGACTTTTTCAAATTTTCTAATGTTTTTGGATTTTTCAAATTTTCTAATGTTTTTGGATTTTTCAAATTTTATTACTCCCCCTAAAATTCAAAACCATTTAAAGAAAATTTGATAAACCGATGTGAATTACTTCAAATCTCCATCCACTTGGCATAAACAATCAGAACTCCCCCTGACAACAAACTATTTTCCCATTATGATTTCAAAACACTTAAGTTTGTTTTAATCAAATGGTTTTTCCGGAAAATTGGTTTTGTTGATTTTACAACCACTTGTAGGATAGGGGATTAATTCATCATATTGTTTTCCAAATTCCACTTGAATGAATGTTAAATCAAGTTCAACTTAATGACCTTGATTAACCACTTGAAGGTTCTTATCAACCAATACCACTTGTAAATCGAAATATAACAGTTTTTGAAATATCACTTGAGAAAGATGCTGATTCATGCTCCACGATTACCAACTTAGGAGCTCTGGCAAGTCAGGTTTTTCAGATATAGAGATTCTCCCAAGCCTGACGGTCCTTGGGAGTTTCCGAGTCATCATTACTCGGTTTCTTTCCTTTCTTTTTCTTTTAATAAAATTCATTTACCCCTTTGACCTTCCCGTCAACCATTTTTCCAAAAATATTTAGAACTTTGGGGTTAAAGGCTTTTTCAACATCAAATTCTTTCTTTTCAGAAAAAAATTGATTTGAAATCTCAATTTTTCCAACTTTTGATTTTAAATTTTCAGCCCGCAATGGTGGAAAATTTTCATCATCCAGTGGCGGAACTGAATTTTCTCTTTTTAGCTCAACTTGTGGCTCTTCTGACTTTGACGAGTCAAATTCATCGCCATAACTAACATCTGATTTCTTAACAACCCACCTTTGGTTGTTAAGATTCACCTTTCTTTTGCAAAAACTTTTTGAACACTCACCAACCTCAAATTTTGAATTTTTGAAAATTCTAAATTGTTTAGTTGGTTGTTCAGTTTTATCAACAATTTTCTCTTTGAGCTTTTCAGAGACTCCCTGTTTTATGTTGGTTTCATTTGAACAGTTCAATGCTGTGCCCAACTTTCTGACATTGATAACAGGTTCTCCTTTCCTTCTTCTGAGCAGCTTCATTCTTCATTCCCTCTTGCTTCTTAGCAAGGAAATATTTGTTCGATTGCTTCCAAGATGAGCTCTTTTCTTCTTCTTCTTCTTCTTCTTCAGAACTTGACCCTGAAACAAATACCGTTTTTGGTTTATTAATTTTCTCGTTTTTATGATTTTCGGGTGGAATAAAAACTAAACCTTTCTTTTTGAAATTACTGTTATGGTTTGATTTCTTTTGAAAACCAGAACCAGAACTGTAACCCTTTTTCTTGTTTAACCTTTGTTAAACTCTTGAGGTGTATTTTTTAGGTCTTTCAGAAAGATTTACATCTTTTATTTCAGAAATATTAATTTCTGTTAATTTGAAAACCTTGTTGATCATTTCAGTTTTAACACCTCTTATTGGAAATTCTTCATCAGAATATAATTTGTCATAATCATTCAAAGTATATGCTACTTTGAATGTTTCGTCATTCAAATTATTTTGTGACAACTGAAAATCTTTATTGTAAACTCTTTTAATCGGTGATTTCGGACTGTCAACTGATGAACTTGAAGTTTCAGACTCAGACTTTGACTCTGACTCCTCATCCTTATCCAACACCTGATTGACCACTTTCTTTATTAACTCAGACTCATGATCAGTGTCGGACGATGTGAATGTGACATCAATGTTGTCTGGAAATCCATCTAAAGGTTCATTTTCCCACTTTAAATTTTTTGCCTTTTTTACTCTTTCTGAATTAGGATTTCGTGGAGAATATCCATTTTCAAGCGGGGGTGGACACTTGGTATAATCTACACTATGTTTCTTACCAGTATTCTTCACTTCAGTATCCTCTTCTTCAAACGCTTTCATTCCTTCTACTGTAGGGTAAATCCTGTCAATCACATAAGAAGCATATGAGTAACTTCTCAATAACCTGTTTACCCTCTCAGTTTCTATTTTCTAAGTTTCCAATTTTTGTTCAAGTTCAGCACATTTCTCAATGTACTTATTGATGTTTTTCTGCTTTGTCATGAGCACTCCATTGAGTGTCTTCATAGCTAACGCTTGTTCACTGCTTGACTTGTTGTATTGATTCATAGCTTTGTTTAAAACATCATAAGATTCTTTCAGTCTGTTCATGTTATGAATCAATTTGTTGTTGTGCCTTTTCACAGTATCATAATTTTCACATTTTCAGGTATCTTTTCTGCATCAGCTTCCTTTTCAACCTTGAAAGCTAGAATTTCTTTAACCTGCTTCTTTATCACTCGAACATCTTCATCATCACTATCATCTTGTTTTTTAACCTGCTTTTTTATCACTCGAATATTTTCATCATCACTGTCATCTTTCACAGCTTGTAATTTTTTGTACTCTTTCATTTTACCTGCATAATACGAATTATCATCATCACTATCATCTTTTTCTTTAGCAGTTGCTGCTTTATGATTCTTCTTTTTCACAGCTTGTTCTTCTTTGATATTTTCCGTTTTATCTGCAAAAACCAAATTATCTTTATCAGATGAAATTTTTTTTTTGCATAATATTCAAGCTTTCGAATCTCTTCACTGTCATCATTATCACTCTTTTCATCTGATGAGTGATCAAAGATTGGTGCTCTTTTTGAAGCTTCTTTTGTTGCAACTGGTTCTTCTTCGATCTTTTTAGGACTGTACTGCTGAGATTAATAGTAAGCATACGCCAATTCTTCTTCAGCAGTTGAATCTTCATAAATTTGAGCAACAAATGCTACTTTTGCTAAAGTTCTGTTAGGATCCCACTTATCCCAACTAAAGCCTTCTGGAAGCCTTTCATCATCTTGATCTATCAGGCCATAACAAGCTCTCTTTGATGTACTTTCAGGCGAAATATATTTATCCCAGCTAAATCCCTTTGGCAATCTTTCATCTTCTTGATTCACTAGATAAGCTTTCTTTGATGGCTCTTCGATTAGTTCCTTCCTAGCATGTGCAGTTTGTGGCTGTGGTTGTTGATGCGGCTGTTGAGCAACTTGATGATAAATCTCTTTTCGATAATAATCATTGTTGCCGAATGGATTTTGAGCTCCACTTGCTTCGCGATTTGTACATTCTCGCTTGAAATGCCCTTTTTCCCTGCAACGAAAACAAGTAACGTTAGATTTATCAAAACCTAAAGTAGAAACATTAGCATCATGAAAGTCATCTCTTCAAGTGATTTGTTTAAACTTCTCAGCTCTTCTCAACACGCTCGCTAAACACCACTTAATATCCATAAGTTCCATCTCCTCAGCATCAATCTGATCGTAATCCTTTTTTGTCAACATTGGATTTCCGATCCTTCCTGCAACTAAACTCTCATAAGACTCTAACACGGTTACCAACAAAGACATATGACCTTTGGCTACTTCTTTAGAGAAATTCTGACCGTTCTGAAGATGTAATGCAATGTTACAGTTTAGCACTTGACCTTTACCATCGTATGAGCTTTGCGATTTAGAACTGGTTGCTGAAAATTCTGGATCAAATGATGGATATGAAGAGAATCCAGTTTTGTTGTTTGATCCTTGAGATGATCCTCTAGAAGAATTATTTGCGTTAAATGCAGTTTCAATCTTTGGTGCAATGTTGGTCCTATCACTAGTACATCCTTTGTAATATAGACCAATGTCTTGTTCACCATTAAAGTCCTTCATTCTCGCCATCTTCCGTTGTTCCATGTCTTGAACTTCGAGTTTTTCAATAAACTGGCTCAATGTTAGATTTGCAAATTCTTCATCATTTTTTAACATCATAAGATACGTGCCCCAAACATCTTGTGGCAACGCATCGGCCAACTTTTCAATCCATTCTTCTTTATCTTTTTTGATGTCTAATCTCTTCATGTTAACCACCAAATTGCAATATCTTTCAATAATCTGCTTGGTGTTTTCAGTTTTTAATCCACGAAATAGATCAAATTCTTTCTTCAAAAGCGATTTTTTGTTCTTGATCATGTCTTTACTTCCAACAAACTTTGCTCTTAGTGCTTTCCATATTGAGTGTGCACTTCCGTTGTGTTGAAATAAAATCAAGATTTCTTCCTTAATGGCTTGTTGCAATATACTCATCATTATCTTTTCACTTTTGTATTTCTTTTTTAGATCATCACTTAGATCTTTAATAGCAACATTTTCTCCGTCATCATCAGTCGGTCTAATATATCGTTGTTCAACACATTCCCATGCATCTAAGTGATTTGCTTGAACCCAATTTTCAAAACGCTCCTCCCATCCACTCTACTCCTCAATATTCATGAGCTTAGGCGGTTTTTGCATGGTTCCCATTTCATTTTCTAGGATGGTGTTCTGAGCTATAGTGATTGGGGTAGCAAATGCGTTATAGAATTCGTTTTCCATGTTTCAAGTTTAAAAGTTCACAAAATCAGATTGTTCAAACGAACTGGATGATCTTGACCCTCTTCGTGCGAACTGGGTAACTTAAATAACCTGAACCTAGTTTCACACAATCTGAACCTCTTCATGCAAACTGAACTATTAAACCTCCTCGTGCGAACTGGTTTGGTTCCAAATCGTGCGAACTGGGAGTTCACTTCATGCGAACTTGATCTAATTCAACTTGTGCGAACTGGGGGTTCAATCCGTGCGAATTGGAAGTTCAATTCGTGCGAACTGCTTCAAACGTCCTGTTACAATGTTCACTTCGTGCGAACTGAGTATTTGTTTCAAACGACCTGGTCACTGAACCACAACTTCACTTCGTGCGACCTAGTTTAAACGAACTGGACAATTTTCAAACGACCTGTGACTCATTTCGTGCGAACTGACTGAAATTCCATACGACCTGGCTCATCTTTCATGCAAACTGGGTTCAATCCTGTTCAATTCGTGCGAACTGATGCTGATGTCACACAATCGATATGTTTTTGACAAAATTGAACAAGATTTAGGTCGATTTTAGGTCTGATTCTTTCAAGGATTGATTAAAACAGTGTTTCGCTCATTATATGTAGAAATCAGTCCATTTTATCCGTAAAATCTTAGTTAATTTGATGAAAAAGTATAGAAGTGTGAGTAGAAATGAGTAGAAATCAGAAATTTTGGTGAAAAACAGCTGAAATGGTAAGAACTCTTCCTCCTGAGCTCTGATACCACTTGTAGGATCGTTGTAGACGACCAAATGAGTCGATCAGAAGAGATCTCGTCCAATACGAAAGGCGAAATCAGACGTATCGGAGTTATTTCAGCTGGATACACACTAGAATCACTTTAACTATCTCTTGTATT
Organism: Helianthus tuberosus; assembly: GCA_030545235.1. Lineage (NCBI taxonomy): Eukaryota > Viridiplantae > Streptophyta > Magnoliopsida > Asterales > Asteraceae > Helianthus > Helianthus tuberosus. The sequence continues at coordinate 15,309,529 of CM060354.1, read as the reverse complement.
GATTTCAGAACGTTTTACAATGCTGGAGATACTTCGGCAGAGCTTCGCTACTGGAATGACTAAGTTACAAATGAGAGACACAAGACACCTATTTATAGTAACAACCACTTCGCACGAACCAGTCACTCCAGTTCGCACGAACTGGTCAGTTCGTGTGAACTGGCTTGTTCAGCTCTGGTTCCTGTTTTTCTCGTTCTACATGCCCTGATCTATCATTCTAGATACAAGACTCGATACAAGACGAAGTCGACAGACATATGCACCAACAATAAGAGCCTTGTTTGTTCTTGTGTTCATTCACACTTCAAAAATTTTCACTCAATCACTTCTCTGGAGCCTCCTGGACTTCTAAGAAGCTTTCTCTAGTTCAAACTTCGTGCTAAGGACTCTTGTAAGTGTACTTAGCCTCTGTAATTAAGTTTTCATTAGTGTAATGACCGAAAGTCAAAGTTAGCGTAATTACGCTTTGACTTTGTGATTAATCACTAACGGTCCAGTCATTATTCGAATTGAAAGTGGCTATATGTTGGTAATTATGTAGGTATTAAACCCTTAAAAGGGCACCTTCTAGTTATCACATTATCTCAGTCAATTGTCGGGTCAAAGTTATAAACAAAAAGTCAAACGAATCAGTTTTTACAAAATAATTCATAACTAATAATCTAGAAGTTATGAAACATGTTTTAACACTTAAATAACTTGGTAAATAATATAAGAACATGTTTAGGCATGTTCAACCTGACAATTCTGAGTTTAGGCTCGGTTCGCAACCGAAAGTCGCAAAAGTAGACTTTTGCTTTGACTTTCAGTTCTGACCCGATTTAGCTTAGTTTAGTTATGCCTTAGGGTTCCTTTGGGACCACATTACATGTTAGTATAACCCTCTGAGATTATACTACATGGTTCCTTAGAAATCTAATTCATTTGCATGTTCCCGTTAAATGCTTAAAATGGACCATTATGCCCTTTTACCATTAAAACGAGATTTTTGAAAATGTGAGCGGACAAAAACCTTTATTACTGATATTTAAGTATGTCCTAAAAATTTGACATTAGTTTATGGTCTGAAATAAGAGTTATGCACGATATCGTAAAACGAAAGCTTTTTATTAATTAAATGACATTTTTGACACAAATCCTATTTAACCCCAATTTTTGGCACCAAACTTTCTACCCACTGTTATGATATAATATTTTGGGATTTTTAGAAATTTTTGTCAAATTTTATACTGACCATAACATAGAGTTCTAGCATAAATTCGGTAATTGACGATAAAGCCCTTTTTGTTAATAAAATGAGTTTTACATATCATTTTGATACCAAACCTTTTTCTACTGATATCATATGATAAATAAAATATTTTCAACAGTTGAGACTGATCAAAATCTCGGATTTCCTCATACAACCCGAATGTCGTCAAATACCGACTTTTATGCGATTTAGGCGCGTAGTGTGGTTTAAAACTATATTTAGCACCTAAGACTTGTTACCTACTAATGTTATAAATAAATTTTTATACTTTAATAGTAAGTTTAAGTCTTGAACTCAGATTTCCAAATTTGACCCTTAAAGCATATGTGAAATGACCAAAATGCCCCTACGGTGCATAGTTTGGCCATAGATGATAAATTTCACATATGTATGATATCTTACTGATGTAACTTATTAAAATAAATATTTTTACTGATTATTTTAGACCAGAACTTCAGACTACTATTTAATCTCTTTTATAAACCTTAAAATAACCAAAATACCCTTTCGGGGCTTAAATTGGTTTTAAATCCGTTTTGGGCATAATGGAGGATATCCTACTGATATCATAACATATTTAAAGCATATTAACTTGTGGAACTTGTACATGACTCATTTGGTTACCCGTTAGGCATTTTCGCGTTCGGTACGGTTTATGTAACTAGTTTGCATAAATTAACCAAAACGGGTCAAACCTTAACATTTTTACTTCAAAATCCAGAATGTGATTAGTTTACCCATTATATACAAGTCTTCATACTTGTCGGGTCTAAATCACATTCTAATCTGGTCTTCGCTTAATCTTGCGTTTTGAACCGTAAACCTTTCATTTAAACTAACCGGTCTAAGTTAAAACTTAAATAAGACCCGTTAGGAATCTAATAGGTTATTAAAACCTTCGTTCCAGATCTAGGAGCCCATTAAAAGTTACTTGTACTTGCTGTTTGAAATACGACTGAGATTAAAGTAATTTTAGCTCAGGTAAATACTTTTAACTTATTTTCCCTTATACGGGCTTGGGATACGGTATTTAATAATACCGCTTGGTCGGGTATTGAATCTTTAATTGATTAGTGGTTAAATCATTGAGATAACCCGTTTTAATCTGTTTTGTTTAATCTAAGCCTTTGGGGGGTTAATGACCATGTCCTGGATATCCTTGGCTCATTCATTGAAATGGCCACGACTTAAGCACGGGGTGTAGGCATACACCTGACAGCGCGTATGTAAAAAGATATACCCACCTGTTGCGGATAACTCGCCGTGGGTTTATATTATGTGGTGTGTCTATTAATCTTGTTCCGGCTTCTATCCCGGGTCCTGAACGTACGACAAACATATAAATCTATATACAAGATTATTTTTAAATAATTGTCCCAAGTTATAAAAGATTATTTGTGCCTTGTGCATTTAAATCAATTTTCTTAAATGTTTTCAAATGAGTCGGTTAATTGTATTTACCAGCGTAAACTGGCGTATTTTTCAAAAAGACTAAGTGCAGGTACTATGCGTAATGGGCTGGAAACTCCGAGTATTAAATAAAGAGTCTTGCAAGCTCTTAATACTTAAAGTCTATTGAACAATAGTTTCTTTCTATTTTAGATCCGCCTGTGGATCCATTTACTACCCATTGTGTAATATTTTATTATACTTTCGAATCGGTTTGTATAATTACTTTTAGTCTTCTGTTGTGCATTAAACTGTGATTATTTGACTATGATGATATCAACTACGTCACGATACTCCCCACTGGGCCCACCGGTAATACGTAGAAATATCGGGGTGTGACATTGATGGGCGTATGAAAACCATAGAGTGTAAAACTGTGTATGGTTAGACACGAAACGTAACATGACACCGAGTAACGAGATGGATGTAACATGGTGGATACACCACTGGTACTTCCTATATATAAGTGTTTTCACCATGTTATCAAACTTTCGTAAAACGTGCCATGAGAAATTCAGTGTTTTGCAGACCATATTTAGACCTAAAATGCAAACTTTGACAACTCACAAACGCATTTCCAAACGCATTATATCCGATTATCCACGACGAGACTTTATTCTTAACTCACTGTTTTCATTATCCAATACTTACACCGTTCTTATACTCGCATATGTTTACTAGATTAATCGTTCACTTTTCATATCTCCCATTATTCACCATTATTCTTTTTCCTTTATACAAACCTCGTTCACAATCGAGCCTGTTTGAACGTTCAAATCCTAACTTATCCCCTTACTTTAAAGCTATCTTCCTATTCTTTATCCTTGTACTAACATGCTTAGTAGACCGTTATCGCTTTATTTTAAAGTACCAAACCTTCATGTTCCTTTCAGTAAACTTGTTTTACAAATGTGTGATTTTATACTTCCTATGTAACTACCTCACTTTCCATCAAAATACAAACCGTTTTGTACAAAATCTTCCCTCTCAATACGACACATTTTAATACATCTCCAATTTAAGTTATTCAAACTTGTTTAAACTCGCTTTGCCTATATACACAACTTTACGTATTCAATTATGTTTGGTACCTCAAATTATTTTAGACCAACGAACTCCTTTACAAACCTATCTTACCGCTTTTTCATACTTTTTACGTTTCAACGCTTTCGAGTCTTAATTTCAAATAATCACCTTTTTGCCAAAACCCTTTCAAGTCTTCCTCATGAATAAATTTCAGGACGAAATTTCCTAAAGGATGGGAGACTGTAACGCCCCGCGTTTCCTTACTTTCTATATTTAGAAACCATTGCTTGAAATTCTATTTTCAGAAATCTTGTGTTCTTGTAATCGTTCATTCGTTGTAATCGATGTAAAAGTCCGAGACTTGAATCATAATGAAATTCATATCTTCATTACATTTATGTTAATTACACTTCGTACATGTTCATACGTTCAAAAATATCATTCATACGACACTTTATTCCTAATTTGTGCTGAATATGTCAAACTTGCAAACTTGTGATTTTATACGCTCAATGTATACCATTTCTACACTTATTTACGACATACATATACTAAATCATGTTTTTCTATACTTGATTTTATGTTATTAGCACTTAACAACCCTTACAATATGCTTTTATTACATAATATACCCTTGAAATACATAAAAACCCTCAAAAACAAACTTCAGGGACTTAAATTGCCAAATGACAAACTAAATTCCAGAATATGGACCCGTAGCGTCGCGCGACGGGTATGGATGGATGTTGTCGCGTGCGGTGACGCCCCTGATCCGCCAGAATGTTGTTTCAACTTTGATTATTGGCCAACTTTGTGTTTGTTAAGTGTGTTTCTTGCACTTAATGTCCAACTAACCTCACCTAATCACTTCCTATAAAACCCAACTCAATCCCACACTTGTTCCACTTTACAACCTCACTAATCCACTCTTTAATCACTCCAAATCTGGCGCAAAAACAGTAGCAAAAGTCAGAATCATTTCAAGTTGCAAAAGTGAGTTTAACCTCACTTATCTTCCACCTTCTTCATCCTTTCTTGCTTCTTAGCACTTGGAACAACCCTAGGGATGTTTCCATAGATTTTCCATTGAAAACCAAGGATGGAACATCACCATAAAAGGGTTATAAGTGCAAGGAATTTTCTGTTTTGTACAAGAACTTTGATAAACTTGATTAAACTTGAGGAAACTCATCTCAACCCCATGTCCTTATGCTTATAACCACATCTATGGATAGTTAAGCTTAAAAACAAAGTTGAGACATGTAAAATTAGAGGTGTAAACCTCACAAACTTTCTGTTTTGTTCAAGGGTTTAACCCACAAGTGATGTTCAAGCTTAAGACTTGATGAATATGTGATTTAGGATTAGCTCGGGCTATCCTACTTGAAAATCCACACATTGCTTGATGTTTTCTCATAGATTAGTTGTTCATATTCTATTATAACTTGTAAGTTCAAGACCCTCCTTGAATGTTAATAACATCAAGTGTAGTGGTGAACACCTAGAGGTACCTAAATGGAAGACTTGTTCTTCCTACCTCCTACATGACTTCTATGACACAAAAGAGGTTCCTAAATGGAGGATTCATCCTCCTACCTCATGCTTGAACTATTTGACATATTAACATATTACATAACCTATATAATACTTATATAAACTATCCAAATATTCGAACCTTTGATGATGAATTTGTGTTCATTCGTCAAAGTACTAGATTACATCATCTAAGACCTAATAACTTGTTATGATTCTAATGGGCATTCTACCCACGAAAACATTCTAAACCTTGGGGGTTTCATAGTGTTGAACAAGTATTATATGACTAGATGATTACTTTCGCATATGTACTTTCCATATTCCTTTTAAACCCCGAATCTTGACTCTAAACATACCATGAACTTTAACCCTCATACGTTCATCCTCCCAACCTCATACACTCGTCAACACTTGGATAATCGAAAGACTTAGCAATTTTGTGAGTATACTTGACCCATTTTACCATTTTCACATGTTTTATATACAAAACACACTTATTATACATATTCTTATGCAAATACATAAACAAACAATCCAATACATGCTTACTATTTGTTATGCTTGATTCGTGTTTTCTAGGTGATTCTTATGTGATGAACTTGTCATTAGCTTCGTACAAGCCTCCACTTAACATGTATAGCGCTATAGGAGTAACGCACCGCCCGTGAACGAGAGGTCATGTTAGGTTTATTCATTCATACTTGCGTAAACAGAGGGTTGACTTGTAAATCGCATGCCAGTTTAATACGTTAATCTTGATAACTAGGTTTGCCATGTGGATTGTTCCTTTTATTTTTATACTTATTTACTACGCACCAAACTTGTATGCTCGCCAATACTTTTTGTATTGAACTACACTTTTAAAACATGTTGCAGGTTTAGCGATGATGTTGGTGATGCATGGAATCTAGTAGGACGCTTAGATACACACTTTAAATTGTATTCTTATTGTATTGTATTTCATCATTCATGTTGTATTTGTTTCAATTCTTTGTAAATGACTCTTTAGAAATGAAATGGAAATTTATTATTTAAATACTTGTCACAAATAGTGTTATGAAGTCTCTTGCAATCTATTTCGTCTCACTTCGATGTTTCTGCCGTCGGTTGGGGTGTGACACGTTCAGTGTAAGAGGATGTATGAGAATCCAACAAGGGCTTTCACATTCCCCGGGGGAGTGTTGGCCATGGGGCTTTCACATGTCCTTTTTATGCAGTCCGGCCAAAAGCCTTCTTCGGAAAGAAAGGTATTCTTCTGCCTTTGGCTTGTTATGCTTGTTTTTCTTTTCCCTTCTTTCTTTGTTTTTTGTGGATTCGGACAGTCATCTTTGGTGTTGACTCTTTGCAGAGATGACAATGTTGGGTTTGCTCCAAGGGGATTGCAGGGAAGTTAAATTCATGGTGGGTGATAAAGTTGATCCGAACATGAGTCGTAGTGTGGAGAAGAGGGTCCCTGGGACGGGGAGTTCTGCTCGTGTTGAGGATTCTGTTACTGAAGAGAAGGATGAGGACGATGTCACACCCCGACCGCGTAAAACAACAAATCGCGGCGGAATCATTGGGGAGTGTTGTAACAGAATCATTGTTTCAAAACACACGGAAATTTGAAGTTTCGTTTTATTAAACATTAAATATTTACATCGTCTGGAAATCTAAATAAACAAGTTAAACATAGTCTATCATTGTTATTAAGTCACTAAGGCCTCGTCCAGTCCTATGTGAGCATGCATCCTAGCAATCAACATCATTCAACAACACCTGAAACATATGTGAAAACAAAGTCAGCAAAGAAATGTTGGCGAGTACATAGGTTTTATAAGAGTATCGGATTCATGGCTAGTTTACATGTTGCAATACTTAATTAAAAACCTTGTTTTGAAAAGTATTGTATTGCGACATAATTAACCAACTCAAATCAAGTTGGTTATAATTTATAAAATCTCGTAGCCATGATTCTTAACCCAAAACATTTATTAAATCAAATTGTAAAACATCTCGTAAAAACTTGTTAATAAATCTCGTTAATAAAACTCGTTAATAAAACACGTTAATAAATCTCGTTAATAAAACTCGTTAATAAATCCCGTTAATAAAACTCGTTAATAAATCTCGTTAATAAAACTCGTATATAAATCTCGTTAATAAAACTCGTATGGTTTATATTATTTCAAAAACCTCGTTTGTGTGACATCGTTTCAAAATCGTTTACCCAAGTGAACTAAATAACGCCACGGTATGTAATACGATGAAAACACTTATATATAGGAAGTACCAGCGGCGTATCCATCATGCTTTCATCACATTACACCCGTCCCGTTATCTAAACACTAACCAAAAACCAATCGTTTACCCAAATCGTTTAATTCGTTAAAAATCGCTTTAGTCGTTTAAATCATTCTCGTTTTAAATCGTGAAAACTACTTTTGATTGTCTCGCTAATAACATCCAAACCTTCGCAACTCGCCTATCGCTTCTCGCATTAATAAACCACCAAAGGGTAAATTAACAATCACAGATTCAGTCGTTACCCACCTAACCCACACATAACCATGGGTGCAGTCTGATAACGGGATTTGTCAGATCCTATGGTACCATAACCTAATACTGGTCAGTTCGGCCAAAACTAATGGATATTATTCGTTATGTAAATACAACCAACAAGTTTGTTTACTATATCGAAATCGTTATTAATTTAATATAAACCGTTTTAATCGTTTTTGAAACCATTGTTATAATATCGAAAATCGTTTTGAAAACCATCGTTAAAACCTCGAAAACATTTAGCACATATGAATCACCCAAAAACAATTGAAAACAGTAAAATAGGGGAACTATGTACTCACCTGAGAATGCTTAGAGGTCTTGAACAACAACCAAGCAAAGCTAGAGGGAGCACGGAATCAATCGGCAACCTAATAACTATATAAATAACCCGGACCTAAGTCGGAAGATCGGATAGGATGAGGTTTTGTAAACCAAATGAGTATTAGAACTCATATGACATGGTTTAACAAAGTCTACATCCTAAATCGAAACCTAACCTAAGTGCCTTCGACCCATTGTGACCCATTAAGGTAGCTTAAGCTACTTTAACGTGTCGTTCGCGTAAAAGCGCGTTCGAGACGTCTAACTAGTCCTATGACAAGCATTATATGCCTAAACAAGATTAAATATGTTGCATAATCAATTAAGTGACAAAAGTTTGTGTTACATATGCTTAATTACCAATTATGCATGAAAAGGGCATTTTGGTCATTTACCTAAGGCATATAAACTACCTATCATACAACCAATTAAACCTAAGTGACCATAAGGTATAACCTTGGAAGGTTATTCCCTATGCAACTATGGTCACTAAACATGTTTGGTCGGATCCTAATGATCGACCAAACGGGTCGTGTTCGAAAGTCTAAGCGGGTGTTTAGTCCGCTTGACTTACGACTCTACACAAGCACTAATCTAAAAAGTGACGAGTTAAACATGTTAAAACATGTTTAACGAATTTAGAAAATAGATTTGGTATCAAAACAAACGGTTTTGATACCTATAAGTAGTTTGGTTACAAAACACGCAAGAATGCGCATTTTGGCCGAAACTACGACTCGTCACTACACCTAGATAACGTGGTAATCAGTAGGTATAGTCACTAAGGACTATAACCATCATGATTACGCTCACGTTATGAAGTTCAAATGAACTTCGCATTGACCATAAACTGGTCAATGCAGAAAGACAAACGCAGTTTGACTTTCAGACTCGAAAAGCGAATGAAAAGAACGAAGGAATACTTACAAAAGATCCCCGCAAGCTTTGATCCGATTTACTCTCAGGTATGAAGCATAAACTTCAACTTAGAGAGCCAAAATCAGATCAATGTGGGTTTTGCAAGTGAAAGGGGATAGCTATTTTTAGGAAAACTAGAACCATTAGGATCGTTCATCGTAAAACGAGCTTCGATCTCATCCGTACACATGTGCCCATGGTTTTGTGAAACCATGGGAGCTCATAGTTTCATTAAAACCATGTGCAAATGAGGGGAACAGCTGGAACAAGATGGAATTTAGATTTTTCATTTTGGTCCCTTCCTAAGATAACTATGGCAGAATGACAATTTTGGTCCCTGAACTTCAGAATCTTGCATTCCGGCTCATTTTTTGACACCTTTAAGCCCCGTTAACCTCATTTCAAGGCTCTAAAATGAAGTTAAACTATAGGGAACTCAAAACATGCTCAAAAATATCTCGGATGTCGGTTCGTTTGGTCCTACGGTTGCGTTGTTCGGTTAATTACGACGGAAGTCTTAACGAACGCAAAAACGATCCAAATTACGCGACGAATGGAATTTTATCATGCCAATCACTAAAATAAAATATTTTAATGATTACATAAAGTTTTGGATGTCCGGATGTATTCAAAACGTAAGATATGCGCGAAAATGCAAACTTATGCACTTTTGACGCTTTTAGTCCCTGAATGACCAAAAAGTTTATTTTAGCACACCGGACCCCTCAAAGCCTATTTCTAAGCTATGTAAAGGATATTTTGGGTATGTTTAACTTATGGTCATGTTCTGGAATGTTCGTTACAGTACAAATCAGCATACTTTCGCAGTTTGTCGAAATTAGTCCCTGTAAGCGAATAAACTTGATTTCGCCACACCAAACCCTCCAAAACTTATTTCTAAGTTATGTAAAGGTTATTTAAGGTATGCTAAGCCTATTTCACTGTTCCAGAGTGTTTGTCACATTAAACTGATTACGTTTACGCACCAGTTCGCGTACAACTTTCCAGAAAGCGATTTAGAGCTCGAAATCGAACAAGAATTGATAAGTGCAAATGATACACATATTTATACAAATCCCAAGTATGAAATACAATATTTCGTTGATTTGGTATTTGTTTGATGGTGGTGGAGGCACAGATGTCACAGAAGATTCTTCTGATGATGCAGGGAACTCCCGGGGTTCCCTCCAGGTGGAAGGTTCAAGTAACGATGAAGATGACGAGGTCCTGGAAAGCCGCCTGATCCGTAAGCGAAAAGCAGCCCACACCAACAGTCCTAAGGCGGCCCCTGCTCCTCGAAATATTCGGCTAAGGCTCCGAAGTTCTAGTGGTCAAAAAACCTTCCCTGCTACCAAAGCTGTTTCTGAGCTACCTCCTGTTGGGACCAAAGGTTCTCTGTCTAAGCATCTAAGGTCTTCAAGCTTTGTTAGTGAACCCCTGCTGGTGAGTTTTTTCTTTACATCTTATCTTGTTTCTTTGATGTGGCTGTCTTTTGCCCCTTGTTTATTTTCCTCTTTTTTTGTCTGGAACAGGGAAGCTCCAAAGTTCCGATTGAGATTCCCCCTCCCCCTACCTCTTCCCGAGTCATGGACAGGACTCCTAAGATTAGTGCTGCCTGTGTCAATCCTTCTTTTGACATTTCTCCTCTTCAGGCCACCGGAACTAGCAAGCCTTCTGATCCTGAGATTCCTGTTTCTCGGTCTCCTTTGCCCCCTCTTTGCTGAAGCTCTTCCAGTTCCGTACATCCCCAAGTGGAAGATAACCTCATCTACTATTGTGGGGACCCCTGAGACCACTCGGGACTTCTTGGCTCATGCTGTTCCCCCTTCTCACAAATTTATGAATTCTGCTTTAAGATCTGATCTCTTTGATGATCAATACAGCATGTCTCTTTGTGAGGGGTTTTTTAGGGGGGCTGGTATGTTGCAGCGAATGGATGAGCTGAGGAGGGCAAACAAGGAGTTAAGGACTGAGCTTAGAACTTTTCAAACCATTGTCGCTGAGCTTCGGTGCCGAGTAACTGATGTTGAGAGGAAGTTGCTGGAGGAGAAGGTGCCAAATCCTTCTTCTCCCCCCCCCCTCTTTTTTTTATATTTTTAACTCTCCATATTTTTGTGTTGTTCGTTCCTTTCGAGTGCTGGAGCTATGTTGGAGCAAAAGGAGCGGGCCTGGGAAAAGGAAATGACAGCTTGGGCTGAGGAGAGGGAGGACCTAGTTGTTGAACTAAAGCATCAGAAAGAGCTTGACTCTGTTTCCAGGGGGATCTAAACACCATGTATGCCGAATGGGGGGTTGCTGTGGATGATAATCAGAAGCTGGCTAAGGAGAGGTACTGGCTTATTACTAAGGGGTTTGGGTCCTTCCTCACTGCTGTTTCCCAATCCGAGGAGTTCAAGGGCAGCCTTGAGAGAATTTATAGGGCTTATCGAGATGTGGGGTATCAGGCGTGTCTGAAGGATGGGTATGCTTATTATGCCCAAGGTTTAGGGAGGAAAGAGACCACTCTTTACAATTCAAAGGCCAAGAAGCAGTTGTCTAAACTGGACAAAGAGTTTGGCGAGAGGACCCCTGCCCTTCTCGAGAAAATTCTTGAGTGACCCCTGATGTCTATTGACGAACTCAAGGCCCTACTTACTCCCGCTGGACCCTCCTCGCCCAAGTCTTTATCTGGAGATGCCTTCCAGTAGTTTCTTTTGAAAAAAACAATGGTTTATTCGATATGGTTGTAACCTGATACTTAACACTTGTGCACCTTGGATGATGTTTTTTTTTTTTTTGCCTTTTGGGAAGGCCTTTGTGTTGGGGCCTTACCGATGTCTAACCGTATTATGCTTTTGAAGTTATTCCGTAACTGTATGTTCTTGGAGCGCTCTTGTTTGTTGGCTTTGTTTTCTCGTTGTTTGCAGGTGCTGTTTCTAGTGGCTTGGGAGCTTTTCTTTTTGTGTCTTCACTCGGGACCGCTTCCCTTTTCCAGGGACTTGTTAAGGCTTATGAGTTGGCTTGGAGTTTGTCTATGCACTACTGGGTTGCAGCTTGTTTTCAAATGTGTTAGTGTGTCTTTATGTACTTGTTTTATAGTTTGATCATGAGTTTTTCAGTGTATATTAGTGTGTGTTTGTACACTTGGCTTGTAGCTAAATTACAGTTACTTCAGTGTGTGTTTGTACACTTGTCTTGTGGTTCCTTGGTGAACCAGGGTCGTTTATAGGAAAGTAACCCTTGGACAAGTTTATAATCAGTGATCATGCTTTTCAACTGTTTGTCCGTTTTTCTTAGGCTGCTTTAGCCCTGTTTCGCCCCTCGGCCGGGCATTCAGTGTGTTCAGTACATCAGTTTACACGTGTGTTTGTTGTTGTTGGGTTTGCATTTTCTTAGGCACGTCTGCCTTAGTGCATTGCCCGTAATTTTTCAAAAGTAACACGTAGATTGTTCATTGTCATATGTGTTTGGGGGTCTAGGCCTCCGGTACATGATTATACAAAAGATGTTTTCCTGGCACATGCCTTAGCTACTTGCTATTTTTTTTTACAAAAGTGGCGTCTGAGCCATTTTTACTAGTCCCTCTTGGAGGTGAGCTTGCATCTTATATGTAGTATTTCCGGAGTTGCATGAGGTTCCAGGTCCTTGGAATCTCCTTTCCCTGGAGTGTCTCCAACTTGTAGGCTCCCTTGCCATTAGCCCAAGTGACTCTATAGGGTCCCTCCCAGTTGGGTCCCAATTTCCCGATGCTTTCCTGTAGGCTGGCTTCGTTTTCCCTTAGGACCAGGTCTCCGGGTATCAGATTGAGTCTCTTCATTCTGGAGTTATAGTAGCTTTCCAGTTGTTTCTTGTATTTGGCCTCCCTCACCGCAGCTATCTCCCTCCTTTATTCGATGAGGTTGAGGTTCATTCGGAGGTCCTACGCATTTTCAGCCTCTCGTAGCTTCATTCAGTGGGTGACCCAATATCCACAGGGATGACGGCCTCGGTCCCCGGTCCCGTAAGTCAGGCTGAAGGGGATCTCCCCGTTGCAGACCTTGGGAGTGGTCCTGTATGCCCATAGGATGAAAGGAAGCTCCTCCAACCATCCTTTTTGTTTTCTTCCCAGCCTTCCCTTCATTCCTTTGATTACACTTTGGTTTGCTCTTTCCACCAGGCCATTGCTCTGGGCATGAGTAACTGAGGTAAAAACTTGGCGGATATGCATTTGTTCACACCATGGCCTGAAGGGTTTCCCTGCGAATTGTACCCCGTTATCACTCACTAGTTCCATTGACACCCCAAACCTGCATATGATGTTGTCCAGGACGAATCGCTTCATTTGTTCTTCTGTGATTTTGGCCAGGGGCCTTGCCACGACCCACTTGGTGAAGTAATCAATGACAACCACTACATACATGACCCCTCCTGGACCTTCCGGGAACGGCCCAATAATGTCTATAGCCCACTTCTGGAATGGCCAAGATGTTGATACAGGTATCATGGGGTATTTGTGGCGGTGTGTCATAGGAGTATGCACTTGACAATTATCACATTTCTTGATTTCCTCTGACGCTGTCTCGTACATTCTGGGCCAATAAAACCCCGCAATCGTTGCCTTGGATACAGCTGTTCTTGGTCCTGAGTGCATGCCATAATTTCCCTCGTGTATTTCCCGTATCACGTATTTGGGTTCTTCATTGTCAATACATTTTAAGGATGGACCCAAGTATGACCTTCGGTAGAGCTCCCCCATCTATCAATTCGTACTGCAAGGCCCTTACCCTCACCTTGCGGGCCGTCCAATCGCCCTCTGGCATTGTCCCGTCCCTGAGGAACTTCAGAATTGGTGTCATCCAGGTTTCCTGAATGTTATCGACCGTTGCTACCTCCTCCGTTGCGATGGAGGGGGAGGTCAAGACATCTACCTTAACTTCCCTTGCCAAGTGGTCGAAGGCCACGGAGGCTAGCTTGCTAAAGGCGTCGGAATTACTGTTTTTCCTCGGGGGATGTATCCAAGCTTGAAGGTGTTGAAGGTGTCGGCCAATTTTTTCACCTTGTCTACATATTGTGCCATGGAGCTGTCCTTCATTTCATATTCCCCGTGATATTGCTTGACTACCAGCTGTGAATCAGTGTTAGCTTCAACGTGTCTTGCCCTCATCTTTCTTGCTAGCCTCAGCCCAGCTAGAAGGGCCTCATACTCTGCCGTGTTATTGATGTTTTCGAAATCCAATCTGATGGCGTATGTCAATTCAACTCCCTCGGGGCCGATCAGTGTGATCCCTACCCCGTTTCCTTCCTCACTTGAAGCCCCGTCTGTGAATAGTTTCCACACCGCTTCGTCCTCCTTCTTTTTCTCTTCCTCCTCCAGGTTTTTCCATTTAAGAAGTTCTTTCTCCTCTTCCTCAGGGACTTCTGCCAAGAAATCTGCCAGTATTTGCCCTTTTGTTGCAGTTCTTGCCTTGTACTCTAAGGAGTGTTTCCCTAGCTCAACGGCCCATTTAGCCAACCGGCCAGAGAGTTCTGGTCTCCTGAGGACTTTTTGAAGCGGTTGGTCCGTCAACAATATGATCATGTGTGCTTGGAAGTATCTCCGGAGCCTCCGGGAGGCGAAGACAAGTGCCAGGGTTAGCTTCTCTAGTGGCATGTAACGCTCCTCCGGACCTTTGAGGGTTCTGCTGATGAAGTATATGGGTATTTGTTTCTCTTCCTTTACCACCATCATCACTGCACTGATCGCCGTCTTAGATGCAGACAGGTACAAGAGCAGTTCCTCCCCAGGGACTGGGTGGCTAAGGTTGGGAGACGGCAGATGTAGTCTTTCATCTCTTGGAAGGCTGCCTCAGCTTTCGGAGTTCATTTAAATTTGTTTGTCTGGAGACAGTCCTTCAGGACTTTCATGAAGGGAAGAGTTCTATCGGCTACTTTGGACAAGAAACGATTAAGGGCTATCTGCCTCCCGTTCAGTTGCTGAATATCTTTTACGGATCTGGGGGACCGCATTTCGGCCACTGCCTGGGTTTTTTCTGGGTTTGCCTTGATTCCCCCCTTGGTAACTACTACCCCTAAAAATTTTCCTTCTTCCACCCCAAGCAACACTTCCCTGGGTTTAACTTCATGTTCACATCTTGCATGGTTTGTATAGTCTTGGCTATGTCTTCTATCATGGCCATTTCAGTGAGGCTCTTTATGACAATATCATCAACGTACACTTCCAAGTTTCTTCCTCGTTGTTCTCTAAAGAGGGTGTTCATAAACCTTTGGTACGTGGCTCCTGCGTTTTTTAGCCCGAAGGGCATTTTGGTGTAACAAAAGGTGCCTTCGTATGTGATGAATGCGGTTTTCTCCTCGTCCTCTAGTGACATTTGAATCTGGTGGTACCCCTTGTACGCGTCAAGAAAGCACTTCATAGGATACTAAGACAGGGAGTCCACCTGGACGTCTATCTCCGGAAGGGGGTAGCAGTCCTTGGGACATGCTTTGTTCAGATCCTGGAAGTCTATGCACATCCTCTACCCTCCGTTTTTCTTTTTGACCATGACGGGATTGGCAATCCAGGAAGGGTATTTGACCTCCCTTACTATTCCAGCTCTGAGTAACTTCCTTGTTTCTTCGCATGCAGCTAGGGATGGCAAAAAAGCCCAAGCCCGACGGGTATACCCAAAACCCGAAACATACGGGCCGGGTATACCCGAAGCCCGATAGGTATGGGACGGGTATGGGATTAAAAATATAAAAATATTCGGGTACGGGTATGGGATTTAGCGATACCCGCTCGATACCCGGCCCGTTTACCCGAATAATACCCGAAAAGCATATTATCTTAAATTTAATTTTCTTATATGAACTTTAGTACATGCACTTATTCATATTATTTTGCTTTGTTGTTTGTCTTCAAGACTTTAACTTACAAACACAAGATTTTATGTTTAGTTATGTTGTTTCTATGCAGATTAAAAATGTGTGATAGTTTTGGAATTTTCTAAACACATTTCAAGTTGTTAGGGAGATTATTTGCGTTCTGATTAATGCTACTATTTTTCATGTTTGGTGTTCAATTAAATGCAAATTATATAAACTGACATTATGTGTTCCAAAGTAGCAGTACATTAATTAGTTAATTATGCAGATATATGTTTCAAATATGCATTTGAATATGATATGTTTGTATGTTATTGGTCATATTTTCCTTTGTTGTAGTTATTAAAGTAGTAAATTATATAAACATTGAGTAAAAAATGCACATGAGAGTTTCAATGATATTTTTAACAAATTAATGGGTATACCCGTTACCCGCGGGTATACCCGATACCCGATGGGTAAATACCCGACAAATACCTACGGGTAACGGGCCGGGTACGGGCCAAAGAATTACAACCGGGTACGGGCTTGGGATTACTAATACCCGGCCCAAACCCGGCCCATTGCCATTCCTACATGCAGCCCTTCTTTTGCTGGGACCCATGCTCCGTTTCTTCTGCTTGACTGGTTGTACCCAGCTGTAAGTATTGAGCCTATGATCAGTTAGGCTTCTCAGGATTCCGGTCATGTCTCCATATTGGAACGCGAAAACGTCTATGTTAAGGAGGAGCAGCTCCTTGAGAGCACTTTTACATTTGTCGCTGAGGTGGCTGCCTACTTTTATCGTTTGTTCTAGAAACCTGTCACAGAGGGCCCATTCTTCGATTCCTTCCTTTTGGGATCTCTCTACCACCTCCCCTTCTGAGACTGAGGATATTACCTCGTAGGAAGATTTCACCCAGGCTAAACCCTTAGGGGTTTGAAACACCAGGGCTCTGTGGGGGGTTGAGGCCTGCGCTTGTTGGTCCCCGATGCCTGGCCTACCTAGGATTACATTGTGTTTGGAGGGTGCCCAGACCACGGTGAAAGTTAGGGTTATGGTCCGGACCTGATCTCCTACTCCGACTGTGAATGGGAGCCTAACCTTCCCCAAGGGATGGGATACACTGCTGTTGAAACCTACCAGGGGGATCGAATCTTCTTCCAATCTGTCCTTGACATCCCTATCAAACCATAAGAAACAGTGCTCCTAGATCACCTCGACTCCACTCCCTCCGTCCACATGTATTCGGGCCACCTTGTCTCCGGCTATGACTGCTGAGATGTTGAGAGGGAGCCTGTGTACCTCGTGGTCCTCTAGGCGTGGCATTAGTATGGGGGCCTTCATGCAGTCTGGGGGGGCCCAGTACCATGGCCTTGACACTTCTGGTGGGGTCGTACTCATCCCTCCTTCTAATCATGTCCACGTATGCCCTCCCTGGTTCTTTTGTATCCTTTCCCTTCCTTTCTCCCCCTTATTTGATTTCTTTAACTAAATGTGCCAGCTTACCTGTTTTCACTGCAGCTTCTATCTCTCTTTTTAGATACATGCAGTCGTCGGTCTTATGGCCATGACCCTTGTGGAAGTCACAATACTAGTTTGGCTGGGCTTTCAGTCCCGGCTTTATAGGGGGAGGCTTAGGGAAGGAGTTCCTTACCCTTTCCGTAGCCAATATTTCACTCGGGGTCTTGGTAAGAGGGGTAAAATTGTCGGAATAGGGTACTAAACCCCTACCTCGAGGTCTATATGGGGAGTACGTTGGCTTCACCCTGTCATGTTGTATTTTATCGAAAGTGGGTTTTCGAGAATATGGGGTACCTTTTTCCAGGGGCTTCGATGCAGGGTTGACCCTTTGAGCTGGAACATCCATTTCTTTAGCCTTACTAACCGTGTCTTTTCCCCTGACGAAAGCTCTAACTCGGTCCATGAGGTTGTCAAATGTGGGCGGGAATTCCTCACCCAGCTTTTCACATAACTGGGTGTGTTTTAGCCCGTTGATGAAGCTGCTAATCTTCATTACCTCAGGGACATCCTTGATGTTCATGCTTTCCTTAACAAACCTCTCCATGTACTGGTCCACCCACTCGTTGTCCGGTTGCCGTATGTGCATAATCTCGTTGGGGTTCTTGATCACCTTCCTTTGTTGGCTGAATTTCCTTAGGAACTTCTCGCTCAGTTCCTCATAGCTGTCTATTCCCCCGGGAGGGAGGCTGTCGAACCAGAGCCTGGCCCCCTCCATTAGGGTCTGGGCGAACATGTGGCACCAAGTGGGCATGGGTCACCGTCCCACTTGTCCGGCACCCTTGAAATGCAGGTGGTCCTCCGGATCCTTCGTCCCGTCATATCTGTCAAAGTTCGAGGGTAGTTTGAGCTTTAGGGGCATGGGTGCCTCAGCTATTCTTTTGGTAAACTTCAAGATTTCAGCCAGGTCTCGAGGCAAGTAGGGTTGGTCTAACCCACTGTCATCTTGGCTTTTCTTTTCCTTTCCTTTCTGCTCTTCTCCTCTTATCAAGTTCTCCCTTTCTTCCGACGTCATTTGCTTTAGAGCTGCCAGGAAGGCTTCTAAAGGGTCGGAGTTATCGCCTTTGCTTTGGGGACGGGCTTCTCCCTTACTCGACGGTGTGTCGAAAGACAGCCTGGCTTTGAGGCTCTCCAGTCTTTCTTGCATGTCCAAGTTTTCGAGTTGTTTTTTGAGCTCTTCTTTGTGCATGGCCACAAAATCCGGTGTAATTGTGTTACTTTTTTCCAAGACTTCTATCTTGTTTTCATTCTCTTCCTCGTGAGTAACATCTTCTATTATGATTGTGTTATTGGTGCCTTGCACCGTCTTGATGGTCTGTGGACTGGGAGAAGGTGTCGCCATATTGTCTCTTGGAGATGATGGGTTCTTACAACGTCGGTAGGGTTTCGAGTGGGATGATCAGTCGGACTGGGTCCCACGGATGGCGCTAATGTCGAGTCCTCGGGTCACTGATGACGGTCAAAGGATCTCGCTGACGTTGTAAATGCCCTAGCTTATGTCTCCTACAAGAAAGAAAACCGTTAGCCTCGTCACGGAGGGCCCCGGGGGGGATCCGTGACCAAGCTCCGGCGTGAGAGAAAGTAAACTTGCCGGAAATAATGAGAAGCTTATTCCAAAGAGTATTGTCATCAGAATATTCTCCTTGGTGTGGATTCTTATGAGTGAGCAGTTATGTCGGAATAAATGCTAATGTGGAATGGTCGGAATAAATGAGGTCGTTTAGCATTTAGTGAGGGTTGTTTTTCTTGTCTTTAGAGTTGTTGCTTACCTTCCTTATATAAAGGAGATCACTTATCTCCCTTGGAAAATGATGCCGGATCATTTAACGGTATTCTGCTGCCTTTGGGGGACTCAGACAAAAGCTTCATTTAATGACGCCAGCTCGATTGTACTATCTTTCCGGCAACTCCTTCCTCCTTATCAATCAAGCATTTAATGCCTTGCAGCATCCTTGGATCCTTTTCTCTTTTTCCCGCTCCTTTTAAGTATGTAAGACCCTTGTTAAGAGAAGTTGTGGACCATGGACTTACTAATCGGGCCCAGACGATAAGAGCCCAAGACGGGTTATGTTGGGCTACCAACTGGACCCGTCGTCAATCGTCATCCAAATTTATTCCTGAAATGATACGTGATAACCAACATTTCGACAAATAAGTTCTAATCGTATATGAAAAGGAACATAAACCATAAATTGTGAATGTAAACGAACATCATAAATGAATGTTCACGAACAAACATGTTACGTCACAAAAAAGAAGAAGGATATAGAGACGGAAGAAGAAGGAAACACGGGATAACTCTCAAAATCATTTGGTACCCATTCTGTTCTGGGTTCGTCTATCTAACGAACTGGAATATTACGAACGTTACACAAAAACCCAATAACCCCCTCCTACTTTTACACATTTGACTCTTAGCTCTCTATACTGTCTAACACCTAATAAAATGGGACATATGTTCATGTTTGTTTGTTTAATTAAATGAGCTAATATTCTGATCATGGAACATAAAAGATTTCCCTGGTCCGTTCGTATGAAAAGCCTGAAATTAAATGAACAAAATAAGCACTAAAACACTTAGTTGCAAAACTCGAACCACACTTAGATAATTAAGTGACATCAAACCTAAAACTTTAAAGAACACATTAGGTTTTACATATTTATTAGTTATTAAGTGACATCAAACCTAAAACTTTAAAGAACACATTAGGTTTTACATATTTATTAGTTATATAGAAATCAACAATAACACATATACAGTCACAAAAACAAATTACATTTAAATTTATTTGTTGTAACCATGTTATTAAAAAGAACACATTAGGTTTTACATATTTATTCTCATTTCTACAATGTAATTCATGTAGAAAATAACATGCATATCAATATTGAACGCATTCAAACAAATAAAGGCATATTAAAAGTAAACTTATCCAAACTTCGTAGGAACTAGGTTCACCTTTTATAAAATATAATTACAAAATATATAATAACGAGACTCTCGTTATTCGTAGGAAATATCATAGTACAATACCGGTTGCAATAACTAAATAAAAAGAATATAAAATAGGAAAATTGGTTTTTAATAAACCAACCTTTGCCCCATTGGTAAATAACATACCTACGTAATTGTATACAATAATCCTACCTATCAACATGTTGGTTCTTAATGAACTTCCGTTAATTATTTTTAACGGAAGTTAGTTTTTAAGTTTTATTTATCACACAAACAACCCTGTAGTTATAATTTACTAGTTTTAACTATTTTGTAAAACAAAAAAACGTCAAGGGCCATGTAATTAAATTTTATAAAATAGTTAAAACTAGTAAATTACAACTACAGGGACTGTTTGTGTAATAAATAAAACTTAAAAACTAACTTCAGTTAAAAAAATTAACGAAAGTTCATTGAGTACCAACATGTTGATAGGTAGGATTATTGTATACCAATTACGTAGGTAAGATTATTATTTACCAACAGGACAAAGGTTGGTTTATTAAAAACCAATTTTCCTATAAAATATAATTATATATACCAATCTTGATTCAAGCCGCATCTCTGATGGGTCCTTCACGCGCACTTGATAGCATCCTAGACTCGAGTATTCATCATCTTGAGTCTTGAAAAATACTCCTTGACTGCAACAAAGATCACACTAAAACGTTGACTATTTTGGTTGAGGCACTTGTTCAACACGCTTCCCTTAAAACAGATTTCGCGCCGCTACTAAAGGCAACGCGTCTGTCTCCCAGGGTACAACAACTGAAGCAGTCTGTACTGCCGGAGATGGCTCACGGGCCCAAGGTTACATCCGGTAATTGTAGTGTTTGAACTCATGTGGTGGAAAACAAGTAGAGAGTGCTCATCTCTCAGGTTGGTCTTCAAGTGTTCATCCTCCTTCTAGTATTCTTCATGTATTAAACAATACCATATTCTTGTTGTAACAAAAGAAGCACATAGCCTACTATTTGTACAAGACTTAAGGATTAGTGAAAGGTTTCACTTAATTAGTCACTTAATTAGAGACTTAAAAACTCTAATAAAACTAATTAAATGTCATTAAGAAGCTCTACTCAAGAGTTTCTCTTTTATTTACCACATGAAGATTCTAATTAATATTTATAATTTCATTAAATTATAAATTTATTAAATATCCATTCACCAAATTTTCAACAATCCCCCAGATGAATGGAGATCGTTCAAAACACTTAAAATTTCCAATGTAACCTCGATAGTTGAGTTTTGCATACGATAGGTAGGTGTTACCCTTTGAACCTTCGCTCATGAAATGCACTTTGCCCACTAGCTCTGAGTAGATCTCGATGTCTTTGAACTCGTCTGCCGTTTGTGTAGACGACAATACACTTCACACAAGACTCTCCCTAGCCGGGTCATCTCCTCATAGCTGTGTCCAATAATGGTCGTGGAACACTTTCCTGGTTCTGCGAGAGCTCTAGGAATTATGCCCCCAATTCCATTCGAAGCGACCCCACTTCTCTCTAACATAGGTGATTCTCCTTAGATCATTAAAAGCATTGTGGTTATCCTGATTTATCCAAATCATTTACCACATATTATGCTTAGCCTCACTCTTTGTCACTAAATATCATAGGAATAGACTATGACGTATTTAAGCACCCTTTTATACTTTGGGGGTATGTATAACCATATATACTAGCTTATGCATATCATTTATGCCCCCACAGTGACCACCTTTAAGCATATGAGTTAGTTGTCCTATTGAACTTAGATCTTGGGATCTCCAGTCAACTAAGTTAGGTGTCCTTCACATACCCTTTTTCCATGGGCTTCAGTCTCATTCCACAAGTTGATCTCTAATAAACCCTCAGGTTGTTGGATCCATAACATCAACAAATAACTTTGCGTATTTGAGATCAGTTGTCATGATGTGTTCTTAACTCATAAGTTAATTTTGCCTATTGTCAACTTCTAAGACTATAACCTCAGTGGCCATCTGAATCTAGTTATAATATATGTCTTTGTAAGATACGCTTATCATTTAAGGCAAACACATTTCCATTATACACTACGACCTTTGTGTCCTCCACATAGTCGTCTGTTTGCAATGTTAGATTGGATTACAAAATCCTTATTGCCAAACTTTTATGATACAAATGCAAGACACCCCCACATTTAAGTGTTATAGGATATCATCAAGATGGGGTAATTAAAACCATTTCTACATACCCTTATAGGGTTGTTTCTAAATGGATCCTCCCCCACATTTCTTGCCATTTGATCAACATTTCCGTAACTTCACTTATGACGACATTTATACACATATGATTAAACAAGATCAACCTCATTGTATCAGTGAATTCAACTCATACTGCATTAGCTTACATAAGCTTCTGAGCTAACAAAAGCAACACATGCCATTGTCATAAGTTTGTCACCAACTTAGAATAATTCTAATTTAACATCTAAAATAAGCTTAGACAATGAGTTCTCCTCATTAGCTTTTCGAACAAACTCTTAAAAAGTTACATGTCTTTTCCTTATAATGAATGAAAATTTTCCCTCAACTTTGTCTATACACAAATTCTTTTTGTGTTCATACACATTTGAATGTTTAGAGTTAATTAGTCTCCATCAAGAACCATAATTAGCCAAGTACTAGTCTAGCATGCTTTAGACTACAATACTTTAGCATGTGAACAGAAGATGCATCATTTTGATTCTTCACAGCCCTAAGGATATCATAATATCACTTTGCAACATTCATCCCTTGTTAAGACAAAATAATGAGACTTATTCATAATACTAAAACATCAATATTTAGGAAGGTCTCACAAATTATTGTATATAGCACATTGCTAAATTTCATCATTCATTTAAGGAACATAACTTGATTACCTTTGATCTCCAACAATCTACCATTGACTCATAAGTACTTAAACATAAGTCTTAATCCAAGTCACTTGGTGAACACATTCATCACCAACAAGATGAATGTTTCTTGTCTACAATCACTATTATGTGTGAGATAGAGTCAACTAGATCGACACTCAACAACATGGCGTTCATAATTTTGCCATAAGTGATTTGCACACATCTATTGTTATTCATTAGGAGATATGTATATTTAGGATGCTCTCCCATGAAGGTAAAATCTCCATATAGATCTAACAATAATCAAGTGGTAGACGCATCTACTTATAAATCTCGCAAGATTTATTAAAGGTATACAATAACATATAGTACTTCTACTTTCATATGTTAGAATTCACACTTGTGAATTTTTCAATGACTTCTAATGAAGTATGTAACATGAATGTTGTTAGTGTATTTCATCTCAATACACTCACTACGTTCTTTCATTACTCATTCATGATGTGGTTATACATTTGATGTTTCGTCTTTGACTTTTAGTCAATGTAACAACTCTCAAGTTGTTTATGTCCAAGTATTTTCATGTACTGTCCGTTTAAAACCATATTCTTTTAAACAATTTATAACTGACGTTATAATTATTTTCCACAAAATAATTTATACGTCACAACCATTAGTGATTTATTTCTTTGTAAAAAATTGCATGTGTTATCCGAAGATATTGAACACAAAACAATAAAATACATTGGAAACTAAATCATAAATGCCAATCACTTTGAAATTTAAACGGAAACATAGACAATATGTAGACATCAAATAGCAAAGTGCTTTTATCTTCAACACTTTATAATCTGACCGAAATCTTCTCAACAATATCGTCCCATGGCATGTCTTGAGATACTCCCTCAATAAGACTCCGTGCACTTGTAAGTACAAGTTCTCCATTTCATCTTGAAACTTTAAACTTGGACAATGATGCTCAAAACAACACCAAGTTGTTAGAAATACTACATTTAAGTAGTAAACTTGAACAATTAAATTTGTTCACAACAACACCAAGTTGTTTTTCACCAAATAACATCCACCAGACTGTTACTTTGTTCACCATATGCTACTTCTAGTAAGAGTAGCGAACCATTTGAATTATCAATTTTATGCAAAACTTTGTTTTAAAAATAATTCAAAACAGTTTCTTAGTTTTGCAATATACAATATTAATAATATCAATTAGGGTTATGAAAACATAGATCAAACCCAAAATATCAAATGGTTTTATATTGTTTGGTCTTATTACATATGTACTAAACATTTTCTAACATGCATGTTAGAAAAAAAATGTTATAACAAGCACATTATAGAATCGAACGTTTACATAAAACGTTTTCCAAAGATATAGTTTATAAAATAAACCATTTCTCATCATTGTTAATGCACTTATAGGCAATTAAATGTTTACATAAAACATTTATGTTCATTATGAACAATCTCTAACCTCGTATTCGTGATACACATTTTCTAACACACGTGTTAGAAAATTTAAATCATTTTATATAAAACATGACAAATCACAAATTAAAGTTGGTGATAAAATCACACACAACTACACCATCATTTTATGGTGATTTAATTCTTGTATTCTTACTCTTGTATTATTTTTTTTCAATCTCATCATGTTAGGCACATAGCCTACTTTTAATACAAGAGACATGGGGTGGAGATAAGTCTCACTTAATTAAAGATTTTATTAGAGACATAAACTCTAATAAAAACTAATAAATTGACATGAAACTCTCCTTAAGAGTTTATCTTCCATATGAAGAGTCTAGTAAATGATTTTAATTTCATTAAATTCATATAAATACCACACCATCACTTTATGGTGATTTAATTCCTTGAAGCCAATCAAACATCAACTTCAATGTATACCATTTTATTTCTAAATCATACAAAGCATTAAAAACAATGCTACAACAAATTGCTTATATAAAATGTCTAAATAAAACATTTCAAATCATTTGTATTTTAACCATTTTTAACAATCATGTTAAAATGAAAGAAATTCTAACGCGCACATTAGAAATATTAACATTTCCACAAAATGTTAATTCGACTTGCTAAAAACACATATATGGTTCAAATAAATAAGTAATTTCTAATACACACGTTAGAAACTAAACAATTAAAAAATTGCTTCCAAACTAACGTTTTTCATGAACGTTTCTAACACACATGTTAGAAGACAAATTATTACAAAAATCATTATAAGACTCATTTGTTCATATCAATCCATGGATGGATGAAAAGTCTACTTTAAATAGAGACTTAATTAGAGACACAAAACTCTAATCAAGTAATATAAAACTCTTATTTAAAGACATAAAAAACTCTACTTAAGAGTTTACACCAATAATTCTGGTCTAACACACATGTTAGAGAATTTAACGTTTACAAAAAAACGTATGGTTTACACTAATAAACCCGATCTAACACAAAAGTTAGAAAAATTAACCATTCCCAAAATCGTTTCAAATACAAAACGGTTGAACCAAAACTATTCGTTTTGTACCAGGGTATAGGATTTAAGATTGTATCTCAATCTCAAGAAATCCAAACACAACAAGTTGTACTACATACATATTTTCCAAAAGAAAATATTTATAAGATCATAATCTTTAAAAATATATTTTATTATAAATCCTTTTGTGAACCCAAAATTCTTACAAATAACGTTTTAAGATTGTAGCAACAATCTCACGAAATCTGTTTTTAGTTTCTAGGAACTAGGTTCACCTTTTATAAAATATAATTACAAAATATATAATAACGAGACTCTCGTTATTCGTAGGAAATATCATAGTACAATACCGGTTGCAATAACTAAATAAAAAGAATATAAAATATAATTATATATACCAACCTTGATTCAAGCCGCATCTCTGGTGGATCCTTCACGCGCACTTGATAGCATCCTAGACTCGACTATTCATCATCTTGAGTCTTGAAAAATACTCCTTGACTGCAACAAAGAGCACACTAAAACATTGACGATTTTGGTTGAGGCAGGTGTTCAACACGCTTCCCTTAAAACAGATTTCGCGCCTCTACTAAAGACAACGCGTCTGTCTCCTAGGGTACAACAGCTGAAGCAGTCTGTACTGCCGGAGATGGCTCACTGGCCCAAGGTTACATCCGGTAATTGTAGTGTTTGAACTCATGTGGTGGAAAACAAGTAGAGAGTGCTCATCTCTCTAGTTGGTCTTCAAGTGTTCATTCTCCTTCTAGTATTCTTCATGTATCAAACAATACCAT
Organism: Helianthus tuberosus; assembly: GCA_030545235.1. Classification (NCBI taxonomy): domain Eukaryota; kingdom Viridiplantae; phylum Streptophyta; class Magnoliopsida; order Asterales; family Asteraceae; genus Helianthus; species Helianthus tuberosus. The sequence continues at coordinate 15,282,997 of CM060354.1, read as the reverse complement.
ATTCTTGTTGTAAAAAAAGAAGCACATAGCCTACTATTTGTACAAGACTTAAGAATTAGTGAAAGGTTTCGCTTAATTAGTCACTTAATTAGAGACTTAAAAACTCTAATAAAACTAATTAAATGTCATTAAGAAGCTCTACTCAAGAGTTTCTCTTTTATTTACCACATGAAGATTCTAATTAATATTTATAATTTCATTAAATTATAAATATATAAAATATCCATTCACCAAATTTCCAACAAACGTCACTATAAAAGATAAAGAGTAAAATGCACGGATAGTCCCTGTGGTTTTGCAAAATAACATCTATAGTCCCCAACTTTTGGAAATTACACCGGTGCTCCCTATGGTTTGACAGTTTGTTACTCGGATAGTCCCTGGACTGGATGACGGTTAGTTTTCTCCGTTAAGTGGATGTGAAATGACATATTTACCCTTCAGCATCGATCGTATCACCGTCGCAATCACCTTCAACACCGAAACCGCACACCGGTCGATCACCGTCGCAATCACCTTCAACATCATCGTATCATCATCTCCATTGAATCACCGTACCACTTCGACATCGTATCATCTTCAACCTGCAAATCATCACGTTCATCATCATTATCGGACATCACCGTTTGTTCATATCGTCAGTTCTGGTAACCGTATCGTCAATACATATCATCGTCACCGGAATTGCACCACCGTATCGTCGAGCTCTGGTAACCATCGTCAGTTCATATCGTCATCATAAGAACATCATCGTCAATCAACTCACCATCTCCGGCCACCACACTTATCGTCGACCACCACCTTACCTGCAACTCCGTCATAGTCCTTAACTCCGATCATCTTCTCCGATGTGCAACACCGTACAACCTCAATCAACATCGTCCAATTCATCACTGAACAAACCCCATCTCAGTTCCAAGGTATCATCACCATCGTCTCACTGTTCACCTTCAGTTCTTCATCTCCACGTTCAGATTATAGTTTCATATCAGTCTCAACATCATCTGCGTCACCATATCTTCTCTGTTACCTCCGATTACCTCCGGCAATCCACCATCGTCATCATCATCGTCCATCACCGTGCATCATCGTTTCGAATCATCATCACCATTACAGAAGGTTTATCGAAGAAACACTTGAAGTGTGCAACTTGACGGAGTGGAGAAGATGAAGGGCAAATTTGTCATTTCACATCCACTTAACGGAGAAAACTAACCGTCATCCACTCCAGGGACTATCCGAGTAACAAACTGTCAAACCACAGGGAGCACCGGTGTAATTTTCAAAAGTTGGGGACTATAGGTGTTATTTTGCAAAACCACAGGGACTATCCGTGCATTTTACTCAAAGATAAATTTAAATATGCCCGGGTGATCGTGTTTTGAGTATTCCAGTTGGGCTTAGGGCTATAATCGAGCCTAACCAAGCCTAACCGAGCCAAGCAAGTTGGGCATGGGCTGGAGCTCAAACTTAAACGAGCCATCTCGGCTCGACTCATTTATTTTATCGAGCTGAAAAGTCAAACTTGAACTCTGCTCGTAAGTAATGTTCAAGCCAACTCAAGCCCGATTGAGCTAACTTGTTAATTTTTTAAATCTTTTTACATGTATTGATAACATAAAAAAACAAATACAAAATTTGCGTAGACTTATGTATTTTTTTCTAACATATTAAAGAAATAAAGGCATATTAAAAGTATTATATGTATTATTTTTGTTTTGTTTTTTGTTTTTTTTTTTTTTTGATAGTTTTATATGTTATTTAATTAATTAAACTTGAAACGAGTTTTGAGGCGTTTTCCCTTTGCCTCACGAGGCGTAAGCCTCGAGGCGAAACGAGGCGTAAGGCCGAGGCGGTATTAATAAATAAATATAAAAATTATATATTATAAAAATAATAATACTAACTAATTTCATCATCAGTTTCATCAAAAAACATACATAAAAAAGACATGAAATGCTTGAAATTGATACAAAAAGTCAAAAACAACTATGAAAATCCCATGAGGCACACCACCTCAGCCCCCCTCTCAGGCGCATATGCAGTAAAAACCCCATGAGGCGCGCCTCATACTCGTTTTTTGGCCGGCGTTTTTTAAAACCATGATCTTTGCTTGTATGTGGAGGATTTAAACCATATACAGTAATACTTCTCTTTCCTCTTCTTTTTAGCCTTGGTGAGTCCTACATTTTTAAAGCATTTTAAAAACGTAACTCATGTAAAGGATCTTACTCATCCATTAATTTTTTATTTTTTTTTTTGGCAATTTCAGTTTATTTGAAATTCCCAAATTCATGCCACTTATATTAAAATTCGAATATTCTTTCTGTTTTTTCTAATTATAGTTGTCATATGTATATGTGATGAAAACAGGCTAGCAGGAGCGACTCTTATAGCTCCAGTAGTTAACTATTGGTGGCCCCGCTTGCCATAAACTTATCTCAACAGGCATTTTCGAAGCAGTTTCTACAAGATCAATGGACTCTACGGGCCGCTCACCATTCTCCGTCATTCACCTACTGGTGGAACACGCAAATATGGTTTCCAAGTGTAACCGTTATCGCTCACAGCCCTGATATTCTTTCCCGCAAAGATAGAGAACTCGAGCCGATATTTACAGCTGGCAGAGCAGGTGTTGAGGTACTAAATATACTTCGCGTTTGACATGCTCTGTTTTTTTTTGTTTGACCTGTTGTTTGAAAAAAATGTGGATCTATGGTCTCTCTTTCTTGGTTTTAAAAAGCGTGCCTCAGGCACGCTTAAGTGCGAGGCGCAACAAGGCTCACACACACCCTGGGGCTTTTTCGCTCAGCGCCTAGAGTAATTACAAGAATCCCCAAAAAGGCGTGCTTTTTTGGGATTTTTCTGGGCTTTTTTGCCTGAGGCGCACGCCTCTTGTACCCGAGGCGTTTTTATGCATCTAACTGTTGTACCTTGGGTTTTTTGGCTTGTACATGCAGCTAAAATCATACAAAAATTTACTTGTAGCTATATTCTGGGTAGGGAAAGCTAAAAACGTATGGGATATATAGAAATATATATATATAATTAGCTTGCACCTCGGGTATGAAAAGGTCGCCGCTTTTGCGCTTTACGCTTCGCGCCTCGGTTTTAGACCTCGTCGCTTTTGTGCGCCTCTAGCTTTTTAAAACCAAGCTCTCTTTTCATGTTAGGAACAAGTAAGACAACAAGGAGAATACGAATCTCTCCACCGTGACTTGAACACTGGATTCGGTACCTGGGAATTTGATCCAACAGAAATTGAAAACCCGTTTCTAGAAAACGAAGGGTATATGTCAGGGTGATGAGGATATTCTTGTGCCCATGACACTGCAACTGTATATAGCCCAACAACTTCCATGGATAAACTATCACGAACTCACGGCTGCTGGTAGTTGGAGTTAGTAACTAGGGTTTTGTTGTTTGTGATTTGGGGATTTTGTATTTGTGACTAGTTAGTTAATTCGTTTATTAATATTCAGAGTGTTGTAGAAAAGTGATCTTTGAAAAAGTTTATATCTTGATTCTATAATTCTATAACTAGGTTAGTAAACATGTGTATCTCACTGGTTGAATAAAGGAAATATTAGATAGTTGGTGATGGAGATTTGTGAATTGATAAGTGTTGTAAGATCCTGCAAAAACTTTGTATCTTGATTCTATAACTAGGTTAGAAAGTAGAAACCGGCCGGTTGAATAAAGTAAATTTTAAATAGGTAGTAATGAAGATTTAGGAATTGTAAAACTATATATGTAATTTGGGGTCATGAGTAAGTTACATTTATGGCCAATTAGTTAATTTGTTTATGTAAAGGATCTTGTAATCATATCTAACACACTACTCATTCCCAATTTCATGCCAGTTAGATCAAAAGTATATGTGATCAAAACAGGCTAGCAGGACTTGAACATTGGATTCGGTACATAGGAATTTGATCCAACATAAATTGAGAACCCGTTTCTAGAAAGAAAACGAAGGTTATGTTCATATATGGCAGGGTGATGAGGATATTCTTGTGCCCGTGACACTGCAACGGTATATAGCCTAACAACTTCCATGGATAAACTATCACGAGCTCAACGGTGCGAGCCACATGTTCCCGTATGCTGATGCGAACAGTGATGCCATCCTAAAAGCACTTCTACTTGGCCAAAGTTAGTTCATAATGTTGTTTTTGGACTTGATTTCTAGCTTCCTATTGTCTTAAACAAACCATTGTTAAGATAATACAATAGAACTGTTATATTTAGCATTATGCTTTAGGGTTTGTAGTTGATAGTCAAAACATATGGTAATGCGTTCATGTTATTTTATGGTGTTACTTGTGTTTCATTATTTCTTAACCATGGTTAGTGATTCGTGTCGTCTCATTCCTGTTAATAAATCACTTATATTTAAGCGTATTAAATGTATCGTGTAATTCGTGCTATTGAACTCGTCACATTTAATTGTGTTCAATGTTACATGTCATGTGATCCTCTTAGCAAACATGTATGTATTAGTGTTTAATAAATCGACATGTTAAACTATATGTCTCATCTGGGCAATCCCCGTGTTAACATGGCGCGTTTTACCATCTTCGTGGGGATGGGGGTCACATCTTCCCCACGAATTTGCGGAATGAGGTCGGCAAGCGGTGTTTCGCGTGACCCCGCTCCACGTCAGCACTCTGCAAGGCCTCACCGCAAGTATTACACATAGCCTTAGTGAGCATGTTAATGACATACTTTTATTAAGACCGGATTATTCTTTGTGGACACTTCTATCCCCGGAAAGTAACAAAGACATCTCAAATTTATAAACAACTCCAAATTAAAGTATAAATAACATTACATAACACAATTCAACATTTTAAAATAAACAACAATATCCAAATTAATGTCTAAATACTTTTAGATGATAAAAAAATGAAGTAAAATACTAACTTCCGAAATCGCATATGGATACCACGTCTTCAGTCCATTATATTCCATTATATTGATCAACAAATCACGTCATCCATATTTGATCCTGAAATGATAAGTAATAAATTTAAATGAATATTTAGACAACATAAACAAACACATAAATTGTGTACGCAAATGGACAAACACAACAAAAGTTCACGAACAAACAAACGAGACATATGGTCATGTCCATTTGTTTAATTGAATGAGCAAAAGAGTTAAATTTTGTTCATGGAACATGTACAAATGATGCTAACCATCAGAATCTGGATTCCATGACGACATACATGAACACCTACATCATTATATTTGTAATATTTGGATAAAACGAAGAATCAACCTAAAGTTTTTTCAGGAGGAGACGGTGTAATAATCTAATTCAAATGTAGAAATGATAGAAGAACTTAGAAATGAATAATAAATAGATAGGAAAACTCTAATCTAATTGATGATCATGTTGCAAGAAACGTAAACAAAAACATGCAATACACGCACCAAGATTATCATTGTCAATCTCTTCAATCTTCATCATCACCATCACCATCATCATCATCATGTAGTCTATGTCTTCCAAGTGCTAAATTGGAAGGAAAAAAAAACACGATTCACGAACTTTTTTTTAGCTAAATTCAAAGATAATTTAGTTTGCCAGCATATTGCACGCATAATGAAAAAAAATAGTGAAGTTATGTATGCATATGTCAGATGAAACTAAGGTTCATAATATTTCTGTAATTTTTATATATCTTTTTAAAATGTTATATGGAAGGTAGCAAAGGTCATTGTATTTTTTAACATTTTCTTCCATTCAAACGATATTTCAGAAAAAAAAACATACTGAAATCAAAAGCAACGTCCAAGCAAAATCAAATACTTTAATTATTTGTTTTCTAAATTAAGAAAATTTCACTATTGTTTTTTTAAAGGACGTGAGACTTATGTAGTAAAAAGGTTAGGAATAAAAAAAGAATAATGGAGATAAATCTTACAATGGAGCATTAATACTTAGATCGGGAATGTGAGAAACTTTATGCCAATCTTCACCCATGTTTCTGTTATACCTTTTATTTAGATGTTTACATCTTCTTATCTCAAGTTTGTTTAGATGCTTGAAACTCTGAATCTCATCCGGTAGAGAAAGTAATCCATTACAATCTTCAAATTTCATCTTTCTAATGCTTGGAAGGTTACACGGTAAAGAAATTACTTTGTCACAACTTCTCAATTCTAAATCCTCCAGTTCTGGAAGATTATCTGGTAAAGAAATTAATTCCCCACACCTGATGATATCTAAACTTTGTAAACAAATAAACATATCGGTGTTATCTATTGACATGTTTATATCATCATCGTGAAAATACTTCAAAGAATCCATGTCCCACAACCAAATAACCCTAAGACTGGGGAGTCTCCCAAGTGGTGGAATATGCTCACAGTTATTACACCCAGAGAAAAGAATTCTAACCAAATTCCTTAAATTGTCCATCCAACTTGGAGAAATGGTATTTCCCATGTAATTACTCATTTCCAAAAACTCTAAAGATGGATTTGGCTCTAATCCCTCAAGAACCTCTTCGATGAATGGAAACATTTCTGGTGTACTTTTTTTTCTGATGATACCAATGTCCAACCACTCTAGCACCAAAATCGACAGATTCTTTTTGGATTTGAGATTGGCACTCTTGGCCTCACTTAAACCTCCAACATTCTTAAGTCCATCTATCTCCAACATCCCCTCAAGAAGATTTAAATCTCTCAATTCCCTTATTCTGGCCCCTCTCTCGTGCCCAACAGGAAACCGTGAAAGCATTCGAAGACTAGTTAGTTTCTCGATTCCAAACGGCAAATGTCGGAGTGAACGACAATGATCGATGTCCAAACGTTGAAGGCTAATCATGTCTTTTAGGCCGTCAGGTAAAACTTCTATTCCCGAGCCTAGTAAGGTCAAGTATTTTAGATATCTGAGCTTGCAAACCGATTCAGGCAATTTACGCAATCTACTACAATCACGTAAAATCAACACTTGCAAGTTTTGGAGATACATAATCGAATCAGGTAAAACTTCTATATCTGAATTTGATAAATTCAAGTATCTCAGATGTTTGAGTTTACAAATTGATTCTGGTAATGTCCTTAACTTTGTAAGAGCCAAGTGTAATACCCTTACATACATGTGGTTGAAATGTTGACTAATGCAACCTTCATCCCCCTCCCCGAACATGAATATTGACCTTAGTGGTGTTAACTTTCCTAAATCCTCAGATGATAAAATTAACTTTTCATCCGGACATGACGAGCTCAAATGAAGCACCTCATTTGGGATTCCATCCTCGTTACACGCAGGCTCTATAACTAAACAATCATGTCTCATTACATGTCGTGCCATGTCATGCACTAGATCATGCATTTTACATCTAACCACCTGATATTGTTCTTCAACCTGGAAGAGGGATTTCCAGATCAAACAATTAAAAATTTCTTCCCCAATCACATACAAGTCTGTTTCTCCTCTGGGCGGAATGAAACCGTTTGCTACCCACAACAAGATTAGTTCATATTTTATTATTTTATAGCCTTTAGGAAACAAAGAAAAATAAGAAAAACATCTCTTTAAATGTGGAACCAAGTTATCATAACTTAACTTTAAAGCAGGCAAGACATTATTTTCTTGTAAGTTCCATATGTTACTGTCTTTCACACGTTGCCAGTCGTTGCTACTACTTTTTGACCACATTAAGCTGCCCAAAGTCTTCACCGCCAAAGGCAGCCCCTTACATTTCACAACTATTTCCCTTCCAATAGGCTCTAGCTTACGCGCGTCATCCCCCACTCTTCCTTGTGCAAATGCATGCTTCTTGAATAATAACCATGACTTCTCTTCTGATAAACATCCCAATTCATGTTGTAGTTCGTCAACCTTAGCCATCATTCTACTAGTTCTCTCCGACCGTGTTGTCATCACAACAATACTTCCTTCTGCCCCACAACTTAATGTTCCACTTAGTCTTTCCCACTTTTCCTTTTCGTTCTCTTCAGCCCAAACGTCATCTAGTACAATTAAAAATTTCTTTTCCCTTAACTTGCTTTGAAGGGACTCTTGCAACACATCTAGATGTGTATGTGTACACTCACGTTTATCTATGGATGTGATGATTCCTTTTATTATCTCTTTAACTTGGAAGTTTTCAGAGACATACACCCAACATTTTAAGTCGAAATATTGATCAACCCTCTCATGGTTATAGACTAATTGAGCTAGAGTAGTCTTTCCTAGACCTCCCATACCCCATATACCATACACCCGAATCTCACCATTGTCATATTTCCCTATATCTTTGTTGCATATCATTCTTGTTACCATCTCCACCTCTTCATCTCTTCCTAAAATTTTTGAAGAATCAAGTATACGCGAGCTAGTTTCCCTATTAGGCATCTCACCTTCAACTCCCACATCTACATGACTTGTGTCACTAGAGGTCAAGTTAAACTTAAGTCTCTTAGATGCAATATCATCTAGTTTTGTTCTTATGGTTTTAACTTTGTGAGCAGCCCTAACACGAAACTTAACTTTAGAAAATAAGGCTCTTACCTTGTATTTGATGCCTATTTTGATTCCTCTTTCGATGTCTATCTCTTTGTTTAGACGTTGTAGCAAAGCTTCAGTTTTGACCTCGTCCAACACATCTTCAACCTTCAAGGATGTAGATCTGAGACGTCGAAGCCATAACTCTACAGCCTTTTCCTTGACTTGTTTCTCCTCTGCATCTTCAAGAACAGCTTGGATGTGCTCGAAATCTTCCTTGAGAGCCAAAATATCGCCCTTGAACCCCCGAAATAGAGCAAACTCTTCCATAGCTGCAGCAGTCAATGTCCGCACCACCTCGCTCACAAGGGCCGAAACAAGTGCATCTCCCATGATTAATTAATGTTTCAAAATCAAAGATCAATTGTAATTCAAGAAGTATGTGGAGAAATTGAAGAGGCAAGTCATCTTAAATCAGTAGGATTAACTGATTATTTTATGCACGGTAGTTAAAGCGTTGACATTTCCAGGCCAGCTGATCATTGCTTATGTTATTGGATGGTTTAATATCTTTATCAATTATCATGTACGTGGCCAGCTATATATATATATATATATATATATATATATATATATATATATATATATATATATTTTGAACAGCGTGGCCAGCTATATATTATTGCAACTTGTTGCGCAACTGGGCACCAATATATTTGTAAAACAAATAAACAAATATAGAATAATTATTTTAATGTGATAACGTATTAACATGTTGTAATTAAATATGATTGTGAGGTGGTTGGATTAGGTAAATGTAAATTAACTGGTTGATATCTCCAGGCCAGCTCATTGCTTATGTGATTAGATAGTTTAATACTATTATACAACATATCTTAAGGCAATTTGGTCTTAATGTAAATCACAATCACACAAAACAGTCGTTGGCAATATTCATCCCCTACTTTATGATCATCCTTGACACACAAAACAAACTGGAAACAAAAAGTAAAATTCACACGTTCAACTTTTCTTAACCTTCATTTTTCAACTATGTTTTAACAACGGTGATGTTGGCATATTATAATCAATAAAATAATGTAATATATATAGGGAATTAAAAAGCAAAAGTCAGAATAGTGTAAAGAGTAAATCGCCATTTTAGTACCTGAGGTTTGTCCAAATTTGTCATTTTAGTCCAAATAGTTTTTTTTTTCTCCTCTGGATCCCTGACTTTTCCCTTTTGTTGCCATTTTGATCACATACCCTAACTCCGTCAAAAAAAACCCCATTTTTCAACATGGGTATTTTGGGGATCAACTTTATAAATCTTTTCACTTGCCATTTTGATCCATTTTTTATTACAGTATTGTTTTGGTCAAAAATCACACAAGGATAATGCAACCAAATTCGATTTTGTGAGGTGTGATGCTTGGTAAAATGAACAAATGTATGAACAATGTATAAATGAAACGAATGTTGGACACAAGGATTTATACGAGGAAAAAGCCCTTGATCAATGTATGATCTCCGGCACAAAAAACCTCGGGTGATGGAAACTACCGATCACCAAGTATATTAAACAAACAATGTTTACAAATCGGGATGACAACAAGCTTGTTACAAGGATCACTAGTGTGCAAAAGGTGTGTAATCGCCAATAAGTTGCAGAGAGTTCTCGAGAGTAGTGTGTTGCTAATTGTTCTATCTAATCAAGCTTGTTATCCCTATTTAAAAATAGAAATAAGCTAACAAACTAACAATCCGAAAAAGGTGCTAGCTTCCCACGATCTCCACAACGGTCACGAAGGCCATGCACGTGCAGAATTAGAAGGCATATTCCCCTGGAATCTCGGCAAGACCAAGTCCCACTCGAATACTCCTGCAAAACAAGTTCAAATATAATGGAAACAATTGTTAGTATAAGGATAATAATGAGGATCCTGGATCCTTATTCCTGCAACGTCTTCTAAGGATCCTTAATTCAAACTGAAGTGAGGATCCGTGATCCTGGCCACTTGAGGATCCGTGATCCATAAGCTGTGAAAATCCATCCTTAACAAGTATATAAACACATCACTTTCCCACTTTCACCCTAAACCCTAAAATCCCAATTTTCACACACGATCGTTCATCATTCATCTCGTGTTCAAATTGAGCCCTAATTTTAGAGGGTTTTGATCAACTTTCGATCTTGACTTGGAATACGAAGAGACTGTAAAATCACAGATTATACACAATTTAACAATAACTTAATATCACAAAGTAAACCATAAGGGTCTGTTTGGTATGGGGTAATGGAATGGACGGGGGAATGGAATGGACGAGGTAATGGAATGGATGAGATAATGGAATTGCTTATTACTATTTCATGTCTTGTTTGGTTACCACGTGAGAATGGAATGAACCATTACTTTTTGTTGTTTGGTATGCGAGAAAAGACGAAGGAATAAAATCGGATGGCGGTGGTCAATGATGGGCGGCGATGGTAGGTGGTGATAGGTGGCAGTTGTAGCGGAGGCGGTGGTGGTGGGTGGAGACGGCGTCGAGTGGAGATGGCGACGGGTGGTGACAACGGTTGTGGTGGTGGGTGACGGTGAAGGTGGGTGGCGACGGTGGTCTGAGGTGGTAGCGGTGGCGACGGTGGTGGCAGGTGGTAGCGGTGGTGGCGGTGGGTGGTGGTTGATAGCGATGACAGAGGTGGGTGGCGACGGCGGCGGTGATCGGAGGTGGCAGCGACGATGATCGAAGGTGGGTGGTGGCGGTGATCGGAGGTGGCAACGACAATGGTGGATGGCGGCGGTGGCAGGGATAGAGGTGGGTGGCGGCAATGACGATGGCGGGTGACGGTGGATGGCGGTGGTGACGGGTGGCAGCGAAGGCGGGTGGCGGCGAAGGATATGACAGTGGTGGTGGGTGGTGGCAACGGTAGTGAGTTGTGGTGTTGTTAATGAAGGGTGAAGAGGGAATGGAATGGAAAAAAACAGGGGGAAGGGTTGGAATGATTTTGAGGGAATGAAATGTATTTTGGAATGGACGATTCCATTCCATCGACCAACCAAACACTCTTTTATTTATTCCCTCTCAATAGTCCATTCCATTCCACCTCTCATTCCTTCATACAGAACACTACCTAAATATTTAAATGCATGTATTTCAAAAAGTGCATACGGGATCATAGAACCCCTTCGAAGACAAAAGATGATGGCTAAAGCTGTTCCTCGGGTGATCCACTTTGATGTAGTCGGTAGCATTTCCCATCTCCGCAAAGCAGATACTGCACAGATCATAATCAAATTTGCTGCAAAAGTCGAATACAAGTTTGGTAAAAAGAACATGCTTACAGAGATATTAGCAAAATTAACATTCAAGATTTCTTACACTTTTGACTTGAACCAAGGGCCGTTTCTCCACAACCATCACAAATAATACCCCTGTGGAATACATTGCCCGTATTATTAGCACAATTACATCCCGTCCCATGAGAACTGCGAGTACGACGATGTTGTAAATCAGAGTCAGTCGTTAACAGCATCTCAGAAAATGGGCATTGATTAGTCGCATTCAACGTTCCCTGAGCCCAGCCGAAGAAGGTGCCAGAAGCATTAGTATTTTTGTTAATATCGGTAGCGTTCTAAGTATACCAACCCCCTGAGCCGCGAACAAATGACCATGTAAGCGTTTCCTTTGATTCATGTATTTGAGAGAGACTCTGCGAGAGTGTTAGTATGTGTTCTAACTGTTAATTCAAGCTCAATACCCCTCTATAATATTCAACTAATCCATCCTAACTAACTATCCGAAATTCTTGCTACGCACCCACGTTCACCATCAACGGTCCTTGACCCATGCACGTGCCGAATATAAGAGCATATTCCCCTTGATTCTTGCTTAGAATAGGTCCTCTTCGAAAAGCACCTGCAAAACAAGGCCAAAGGATATTGGAAACAATTGTTAGTTTGTTAGAATAATAGTGAGGATCCATGATCCTTAGTCTTCCTTCACCATTTCCTGAGGATCCGTGATCCAGGCCAAACAAAGGATACATGATCCATAAGCATTAAAATTCTATCCCCAACAAACATAACATGAATACCTTTCCTCCTAGTGCCTTGGGAAGCTTGCCTACTATGTCTATCCCCCATCTCATGAATGGCCAAGAAGAGGATGTTGGATGTAAAGGCTCTGCAGGTTGATGTAGAATGTTACTGTGTCTTTGGCAAGCATCACATCTTCTTGCATATTCCGCAGCATCCTTCTTCATTGTGGGCCAATAGTATCCTATTCTGAGGATCCTTGAAAATAGTGCTCTGCCCCCAGCGTGATTCCCGCAGTCTCCTTCATGAAAATTCTTCAAGACTTCTTAAATCTCTGGATCCTTGATGCATCTTAAATAGGGACCTGCAAGAAACCTTTTATATAAGATGTTATTCAATAAAGTGAATTGAGATACCTTAATCTTGAAGGCTCTAGGATTTTCCCCAATGGGAATTTCCCCATTCTGAATATATTTCAAAATTGGAAGGATCCAGGATCCTGAACTTGACTGCACACCATCACTGGGTACAATTACAACATCTTCTACTATCTCCATGGTCAATTGCAGGGGTTAGAACATGGATGATAGGTATCTTCACATCCTATGGCATCTTTAGTGATGATCCAAGGTTAGCTAGAGCATCAGCTTCTGCATTTTCTTCCCTAGGTATCTGTGTTAAAATGAAAAAAGCAAAAGAATCTACCAGTTTCCTGACTATCTCTAAATATTTGATTAGCTTTTCACCTTTGACAGTGTAGGAACCGTTATAATGAATAGTAATTAATAGAAAATCTACTTATACTTTAAGATACCTGATCCTCATATGCTTGGTTAATTGCAAACCTGCTATCAAGGCCTCATATTCTGCCTCATTATTAGTGGCTAATTCACTAGATGATGACGATCAAGAAGAGCAATATTGAAATTATTGATTATTTTCCTTCTTTAAAAGTAAACTTTGTAGAATTTAAGGTTTTTGTAAGAACTTTTTTAACTTTTATGAATTATTAAAGATTTCAAAACTCAAATTTTCTTCATTTTATCTTTAAATTTCAAATTTCAAACCTCTTTCTTCCTAATTTCCTCCTAAAAATATTTATATAATCCTCCTTCATTAATTTTTCTTCAAACGTTCAACTTTTCTTAACCTTCATTTTTCAACTGTGTTTAAACAAGGCAGAAACTATTGCACACCAAAGCTGTCTATTTGCACACTTAGAGTTTATATACGCGGCGTATAGGTTGCATGAAATTCAGCGCCTGGCCCAGCAATCATAGACACAGAGAACTAGTGTTTATATAGGTTGCGTATAACTCCATACGCAGCGTATATAACCCATCATAGTTTTGTTTGGTTATTTTGGTGTATTTATGTTATAAATTCTTACCCGGTTCCAATGTTAAATCGCTTAAAATATATAACCGTTAATATTATATATCGTTAAAAATTTTTGAAAAACGTATATACGGTTCGAATATATTATATTTTTATCGTTTAAGTTAAATTATTATACCACGTCTAGTGCGGTTCGAATACTATAAACGTTTAAATATCATACCGTTAATTATTTTTAAATACTCGTGTACGGTTCGAATATATTATACCGTTTGAATACTATACCGTTTAAATTAAAATACTATACCAAGTATGGGTGTGGTTCGAATACTATAACGTTAAAATATTATACAGTTAAATATTTTGAAATATCCGGGTACGGTTAGAATATATTATACCGTTTCAATACTATTCCATTTAAATTAAATTATTATACCAAGTCTCGGTGTGGTTCGAATATTATATCGTTTAAGATTTTTATACGGTTAATTTTATTAAATTACTCAGGTACGGTTCAAATATATATTCTACCGTGTTTTCATACTATACCGTTTAAATTAAAATATTATACCAATTTTAAATTTTTATAACGTTAATTATGTTGAAATACCCGGGTAAGGTTCGAATATATTACACCGTTTCCATACTATACCGTTTAAATTAAAATACCATATTGTTTCAATATACCACTGAATATGATATATATAACATAAGTTTGATATATACAGCATAAGTTTGTACATACATAACAAAAGATATAATATAACTAAATACTAAATACATTGCAGAAGATAAAATACTATGGCAGCAGAACCTGCTGCTGCCATGCTGCAGCCGGAATTAAGTGTCGTGGAGGTAACCATCCTGCGACTCCTCAACTAACCACTCCATCACATGTTTCAGCATGTCAACGTCGTGATGTAGCCGCTGATACGTCAAGTGTGAGGGGGCAGGATCGGCCCAACATCCCGTGGGAACTAAGGCGCCCCGGGTGGTCCACGCGGCTGTTGTGGTTCCGGGATGTACATCTTCGGCTCATGCTCTGCCACCTGTTTCGACACGGCTGGGGGATCTATCAGGTCCGAACTGTGTCGGCAGCTGCTTTGGCATGAAAGGCTGGCTGTCCGCACCCTTAAAACGCTTCCCGTCAGGTGGGAACTTTTTGATAATCTTCATTCAGGATAGCGTGCTCATCCCCAACCTCTTCGGCTGTATCGCCGGGCGTAAAATCAAGTCACTCTCCGGGTGATAGCCAAACGAAAGGGCTATCATAGTGACGTAGGCGCCGCCATATAATTATTCGCGGTCCTGTCGATGATATGCGGAGGCGAAGTATTGCGCCAACCCGTGTGCAAGAGCGCACGATCTCTTGTACATGAGGCAACAAAGGAAAAAAGGTCACCACTCGTACACCACTCCCGGCTTTTGTTTCAAGCGGTGATAAAAGAGGAAATCGGCCTGTGAAGATACCTGCACAAAGGAGACCAGTCAGTAAATAATAATCAGACTTCGACTGGCGTTACGGACGTACGCTCGTTGCGGACGACATCGACTAAAAAATAAAAATATTATATATTTTGGACTCGTTACGGTTTCGATGCGCGTTACGGACGAAATCGACTAAAAAGTTAAAATATTTTATATTTTGTACCCGTCACGGTTTCGACGCGCGTTATGGACGTACGCTCGTTACGAACGACATCGAAAAATAAAAATATTATATATTTTGGACGCGTTACGGTTTCGCCGATCATTACGGACGTACGCTCGTTAGGACGACATCGACTAAAAAATAAAAATATAATTTTGGACTCGTTACGGTTTCGACGCGCGTTACGGACATACGCTCGTTAGGGACGACATCGAAAAATAAAAATATTATTTATTTTGGACTCGTTACGGTTTCGATGCGCGTTACGGACGTACGCTCGTTAGGACGACATCGACTAAAAAATAAAAATATTATTTATTTTGGACTCGTTTCGGTTTCGACGCGCGTTGCGGATGTACGCTTGTTACGGACGACGTCGACTAAAAATTAAAAGTAATATATATTTTTGACTCGTTACGGATTCGACGCGCGTTACGAACGTACGCTCGTTACAGACGACATCGACTAAAAAATAAAAATATTATATATTTTGGACTTGAAGAGGTATGGTCCAAAATCAGTGTACACATATCACGGGGACCGCACCACCTTTCCAACGTGGCGTCCACATCACACGAGTGGAATCTGGAACCTTCTGGAAGAAATCGCCTGGTGACAAGGAAGATGCTCCTGCAGACAAAAAAGACAACAGGTGGCACCAATAGATGGACGCTAACTGCGATTGCAAGATCCTTGGAGGACAGATCGATAGCCAGTACGAGCAGGCGCCCAACTGGAACGAATGACCACGCGCCACGTCACCTCTAGGACTGACGATGGCAGAGGGGACAGAAAGGATATTCTCCCTGGTCGGACAGCTGACGAGCACTGGCTAGCTGGCAGTCCTCCTCCTCCTTCATTCTCCGGCTATAAATAGAGGACTCCACCTCCAGGTTTAAGGATCCGATTTCTCACTCTCTCACTCTTAACACACACTTATCCTCAGAACAATACTTCTCACGCCGAAGGGTGGTCACAAGGATAACTCCCCCTATTCTCCTCCTTGTGGTGAGTCACCGGTGTTGTTTTGCAGGATACTCTCTGTAAGATCAGCTAAACGGCGAGTGAGGAAAGAGATTGAACCACCCTTCACGAGACGACCAGCTGAGATAACCTAGTGTTAACTAGTGTTTCATCATCGGTGCACACCGCATTTTTACAACCATTTTCATCTCTTTTCTTTTCAAAAACACTCTTCAATGACTGAACCAAACTCTTCTTTTCAAATCAGCGTGGAAAGCTCTCCGTTTGGCCCGACAACGGACAACGCGCACGTCCAAAGCCACCAAAAGGACGAGCACGCTGGTGGAGAGTTTATAGAGGCCGGAGTCACTAACGTCTTTGGTAGTGCCACTCGAGTAACCCAACAGACGACTCCCGGCGCACCAAACGCAAGAACAGTCAATATGGTTTTCCCCTCACTCCCAGTGGGGGAAACACAAACTTCGTGGTATGCCAAGTCTCAACCGGTACTTAACATGGTGTACGCGCAGATGTGCGCCTAGGCGTAGTTCCCAGCACAAACACCTGTGCAGCAACAGTATGTGCACCTCTCATCGCAACACCCATCCCAAAGGGCTTCGTCACTTCATAGAGAGTCCACTGAAAACAGGATTGGCGATCCCTGAAAAAGGATTCAAAATTTGACGATCCCTGAAAACAAGATACAAAATTTGTTTGACTTAGGACACTCAAAATGTTTAGGACCACCGCTTGTAGTGGGTAGGGTTGCAACGGTGTGTGTTCCTTTTAGGTTAAACGCAATCGGCGACTCGTCAGGATTTTAAACTCACTACAAAAGCCCCAATTCTAAGGAATAAAAGTTCTAGAAAATAGAGAAACATAATCTGTATATAAGGAATAAAAGAAATAGATTTTTAGGATTACTTACCATGAAGGAAATATCAAGATAATGAAAATTCCAAGCTCTTGCTGATGATTCTTGCTTCGACTTACGGATTGGAGAGATAATTCTGTCGAAATTCGATGGGTGATAAACGAGATTGCACAATTCTCTCCTAATATATCTCTCATTTATTCTCCTAGCCATTCATTCTCCATTGATTATGCCTGCCCATTATTCTCTCATCATTATATTTCCTTTTATTAGTTGTTTTATTTCCTATATAGAGATAGGCTTGCATTGTAATCAAAATAATAAAAACCATAACAAAATTGTTATGGTATCAGAGCACTCACGATCCCATACTAAATAAATCCCAAAACCGTAGTCGGCACCATGGCCGACAAGAAACCAGAAAACAACGGCAAGAATGAAGATGTCGTTAACGACTCTCCATACTACATACACCCTTCTGATTATCCGAGGCAACTCCACGTTAACGACGTGCTCACGGATGGAAACTATACGGATTGGTCTCAAGAGATGTTGAACTTCTTGTTTGGGAAAAACAAGATGGGATTCATCGATGGGTCAATCAAGAAACCCGAACCAAACTCTTCGACCTACATGGCTTGGATGAGGTGTGACGCCATGCTAAAAGGCAGGCTAAACACCGCAATGGAAAAAGAAATCAGGACAAGCGTGAAATACACTTCCACGGCACAAGAGATCTGGGCAGATTTGAAAGAGCGCTTTGGAAAGGGGAGTGCACCTAGAGCATATGAACTGAAACAGTTGCTGACCACCACCAAAAAAGAAGGTACCTCCGTTTCCGCCTACTATACCACACTCCGATCCATCTGGGATGAAATCCAATCTGCACTTTCAACCCCCGTATGTGGTTGTAATGGCTGCCAATGTGAGATTGGAAAGAAGCTACATGATCTTAGAGAAAAAGAAAGGTTATATAAGTTTCTACTTAGATTGGATAGTGAGTTCGGAACCATATGAACCCAAATACTAGCCATGAAACCGACCCCG
Organism: Helianthus tuberosus; assembly: GCA_030545235.1. Taxonomy (NCBI): domain Eukaryota; kingdom Viridiplantae; phylum Streptophyta; class Magnoliopsida; order Asterales; family Asteraceae; genus Helianthus; species Helianthus tuberosus. Next base: position 15,264,617 of record CM060354.1, on the reverse strand, counting down.
TCTCTTGGTACCACATACCATCTAGTCGCAGAAGACGAACAACAAAGAACTATCACTGGTGGTAGGAGGTCAACCGTAGATGCGGCCGCCTTTCAAGCTTTTATACCGAAAAGAAAGGATCAAAATACCTCTCAAGGCAAGGTTGGAAAGAAGGATAGAAAGCGGACCGGGGTTGAACGTCTCGAGCACTGTGACTATTGTGGAAAAGATGGCCATGTTCAAGAGGGTTGTTTCAAGAAGATAGGATACCCAGAATGGTGGCCGGGTAAAGCAAAACAAGAAAAACCAAAGCCCAGGGCACAAGAGGGTTGTTTAAAGAAGATAGGATACCCAGAATGGTGGCCTGGTAAAGCAAAACAAGAAAAACCAAAGCCCATGGCAGCTTGTGTTGAAGGGGAGATGAGCAAGGTACCCAATTTTAAATGCAATCTCCTATCCGTTAGTAAACTAACACAGGATATCAAATGTGTTGTAACTTTTTTTCCTGATTTTTTTATTATACAGGACTTGAGTTCAAGGACATTGATTGGAGTGGGTGATTGCAAGAACGGTCTATACAGGATGGGGATGACAGGAGAAAAGAGAAGAGCTATGGTAACAACAGTTGACTTATGGCATAATAGATTGGGTCATGCTTCAAATTTAAAACTTCTTCATGTTGATTTTCTTAGAAATGCTCATTTGAACCAAATGTTATTTTGTGATTCTTGTGCTAAGGCCAAGTTTGCCAGATTGTCATTTCCTATTAGCACCACTAAAACCAATGCTTGCTTTGATTTGTTACATTGTGATGTGTGGGGGAAATATCGAACACTTTCCTTTTCACGAGCAAGCTATTTTTTGACAGTCGTTGATGATTTCAGTAGAGCAGTATGGATCTTTGTCACACCCTCAAAATACCACCTAGGGAATGTCCCTGTTAGGCGTGTGACCCACTAGCAACGAGCCACCAATTACATTGAATCCATAAGTTTAAAATAAAGTTTCATCATTTAATATTAAAATCCAAACATAAGTTATTCGAAACCAGCAAATTCAGCGGAAGCGTTAACGTATCACAATATAAACATTTTCCAAACAAATGTAAGAACCAATGTTCAATAAATAAAACCAATCGATGTGAACCATGACTACTCATGCCCTCCAGCCAGCAAGTTCCTGTTCCAAGATACCTAACGACCTGCGAGCATGTAACAAGTGTATCAGACAAAGCTGGCGAGTTCACAGTTTAAGAAAACGTTTGTTACCAGTTGTATGTAAAACAGTTCACTGACAAATGCAAGTAATATTGTTAATATCTCAATTCCGAACAAGACGGCTCCTGAAGTACATGACTGCCCTTTCCCACGTACTCCTATCCAGTACTGGGCCCGACTGGGTCATTAGTTCACATCCGTCCTCTCTAGGAGCGGTGTGAGGGTGCCAAACCTAAGTAGCCCTACCAACTAATACCCGTTACCCTCCAGGTAACAACATAAGGGACTTGGAAGAATGATAGGTGAGAATATTAACCAATATACCCGTTTTTACCCAAAAGACTTATCCCTCCACGGGATACCCACTGACTGTCCCCAACCACTAGGACGCATGCTCAAATGTAGTGAACTCACCTTAGAGTGCTCGGTAGACTTAGCTACTCGTTTAACCAAACAATCAATCAGGTCCTATGATTAATGCACATATAACGGTTAGTATGCATACAAGCTCGGTCCGTGTCACTCCACATTTATTCATCAAACAGTACACATCAGATACATGTAGTAACATTTGTCAATCCGTATACCAACTTATCCAGTTAAGCACAAAGTATAAGAATTCATTACTCAGGTTCGGCTGGATAAACATTCAAGTTCAACATACTGAATGGCTACATGCATGTTACTGAATAAAACATATGTGTGTGTGCTTAATAGGTCTAGGACAGCCCAATGTTACAACCGGCCCAACATCACAACGAGATATTCATGCGGCCCACACTTCATTCGTGTATATTTATGTGTGTGTGTGGCCCAGCTCTTAGATTTGTTCGGTTCATTACCAACGAATTCCATGCACATTATATTCTTACTTGACAAATGACAACATTATTAAAATGTCTATGTTATTTGATTAGATATGGGCCGCCATTTTATCCAAGGTTATCACACTTTAACAACCACCTAACCCCAATTCCATTGGACCCTTATGCCACTGTTACATCAAATCATATAATTGTTTCATGCATATGTCAATATCAAGCACACCACATTATTCAAGAGTTAATAATTCAGTTCCTATACATGGCAGCCAAAATGATGAGACCACATGCTTCTGATCCTAACAACTTCCAGATTATGACATCAATCACCCAATTTACATTCCTAATTCATAGAACACATGGTTATAATAATCTCTAAACACATACTGATCATTTATATTATTTAATATACACACACCATAAAACCCCATGCACATATATGATCATCGGCCCACTATCAGTCGCACCAATTTTGTATTACTAAACCATGTTGAATCAGATCATAATTCGTTCCTAGCAAGGAAGTTCTAAATCATTACTATCATACAATAACCTATATCCACTCATCTAATCAGTTCCTCATGTTAGTCAATTATTACAAAACATATATCCAAAGATTCGTACATGCTAACCGTTGACTATTCACATATCAGTTTGTCATATATGATTCATTGCTATCAACAAGAATTATTACCCTTAACAAAATGTGCAAACAATCCATACACACATAGGAAAAACGAGATGCTTCACTAACCAGGCTACTCAAGACTTCCAAGAACAATCTTTAATAGGAAGGGTTTCGACAAAGGAGAGGGGCATCCCACTGTCTTCGCAAATCAAGAGAGAAGTAGGGTTTGCAAGGTGTTGTGAGGCCTTATGCCTGATGTACGTAACAAAAAGGGAGGGGAGATGGGCTCGGTTTGGGCCTGTGGTAAAACAATGAGCCATAACAACCGTTTATTCGTGTACACAATAACTGGCCCAGATCTCTTATTTCCATTAAAGTAGAATATGGGTGTAAGTTCGGGTTGGGCCTCAATACACGGGTCTAGGGTAGAATGAGTTGGGTGTGGCCTCCGACCCAAAGTGTGTGTGTTAAGTGAATTCTGCGGCCCACTTGTGTAGAATGGTTCGCGGCCCCAATAACTCGGCCCTCTAAATTAGTTGAACGACACACAAAAGCGTTTAGCAACTTCATGTATAGCTAATCCGTTAAACACACGCAATCATAAAGTGATGCAAGAGATAGGCAGATAGCATAGAGATACACACTAAGAGTTGTGGGATTTCAAGCAATGTTATCCTTAATTATCCGGGTTGTCACATCATCCCCAACTTGAAAGAAATTTCATCCCGAAATTTGACAAGTAAGCACAGAAAGTGAAGCGATAGAAACTCTAATTAAACTATATGTAATACTACACAAATAAAAAAAATCAAGCATTACACGCAATCACTTAGCATTCAGATAACTGCACAGACACCACGTAAACCAAATTGTGAAAACAGGATTGCGAGGTCAGTTGGGTGTCACATCATCCCCAACTTGAAAGGGAATTTCGTCCCGAAATTCGCCAATGATATCAAAAGTTGGTCCCACCGTTTGAACGATCGGGGATGACAGAGCTTCACCTGATCTTTGCGTTCTTACAGGAACTTCGGTCCACGTCTTGAGTTCCAACGAACTCTCACGATTGAAATTCGACTGTGTTAACAGTGGGTTCCTCAACAAGGGTATCACAAGTGTTGCGTCGAACAGACGCTTCTTTAGGTTCGATACATAAATGACATCGTGTACGATACCTAATTCGTCAGGTAACTCGAGTTCGTGAGTCATATCATCAATCCGTTCCAGAAATCCAAATATCCCAGTGTACCGCAAACTAAGCTGGCCACGTTTCCCATAGCGTACCGCACCCTCCCAGGGTGAGACTTTTGATTATGATACGTTCGCCCACAGCGAACTCCCAGTGTTTCCTAAGCTTAACAGCTTTCCTGGCAGTCACATGTTGCCGTCAAACAATTTCCAATCTAAGCAATCTTCAAGAGTTTCGAGCACAAGTCCTGGACCTATGATTAGGTTGCCATCCATCTTAATCCAACAAGGAGATTAGCGTTACTGTCCATGCAATGTCTCAAACAGAGCTGTCTGAATACTATAATGGTGACTGCTACGGTAGAACACAACCAAAGATACGTGTCCCTCCAATTTTCACCCAATTCATCCACACACATGCTCGCAGCATGTCTTCAAGTGTCGGGATGGTTCGCTTACTCTGTCCGGTTGTCCTACGGTGGTAAGAAATGCCCATGTCTAGACGTGAGCCCAGGGTATCGTGTATTGCTGATCATAAATCAGGTATACCTCAAAATCAGAAGTAACGGGAGTTGACACCTCGTGCCTAGAAGCCGCCTCTCTCAGAGGAACGTTCACAGCTGTGAAGACTCGTCAGTTTCCTTGGTTGCAAGAAGGCGTGCTAGTAGCGTGAGACAATCAACGATCACCCAAGTGTTATTGTTTCTGTTTCGATGCTTCTGGTTGCTGATACTCCACCTTGACTTTCCCACAAGCCAAACATTATTCATATACCCTGCCAGGTGGGCCTTCATGCCCGATCACCAGCACGAGATTCATAGACCCTAATATTTCTCATCAAAACTCAGACGACTGGAATATCGAGGCCGGTGTGCTTTGCTCAACACAAATTCCCTAAAGTTGTCGTATAATGAGATCCACGTTCGTTCCACTAGGTAGCGAGTACCGTCTGTCCTGCCAAGGTTGCTTCTCCATGCCCCGCATGGGTTCAACTGGAAAATCCTCTTCTTTCAATTCTCCAGTTTAAACAGGGCGAGTCAGATCAGGTAAGTTAGAGTCGATAGTGAGCTGCAAAGCTCGTGCACGTTCAAGTTTCATAGTTGTAATCATCAAAAAGTTCCCTCCAGCGATGCCATTAACTGATTTAGCTCTGTCGAAGCCAAGGTAGACGGGAGGCCCTTGTGATCGGTCTAAATAACGCACCTGGTACCGTCCAAGTAATGCCTCCATCTAAAATCCCAAGACCACGGTTTTCACCGCCAGTTGTGTGTCGTGCGGTTCCTCTTTGTAACTCCATCACGTAAGTCATCACTCTCTCGTGTTGCGTTGTTGTGTAACTGGGACTCTGATTCGGACCATCATGGCATACCACTAAATCACCCGCACCCTTGGGTAAAGACGATGCTCAGTGTATTAAAGAGCTGGAATTCGAAAGTTGAAATGACGTCCTCCTGTTTCGTCTTTCACGAACACAGCATCCTGCTGTGCTAAAGAGATTTAAGTTGTGCGACCTTCGAAAATCCTGTGAATAAGCTGCGATAGTATCTAGCGAAACCAAGGAATTGCTGCATCCCCGAATGAATCTTTGGTGTCGATCAGTTTCTAACAAAATGGATCTTTAGCAAGATCCACATGTGTTCCCACTTCGTTGGTTACATGCCCGAAATGTATCTCTCGAATCCAGATGTTACATTTTACAAGACTTCACACGGAATGGCTCCTCCCTTAGGAGCTCTAAATTAAGATACAGATGTCGTCCAGCACGTCGTCAATAAGCATAGCCGATTCATGTGATCCATACAACTGCTGATGTGATGATTAGCCTAAAAGTCATGGAATAGAAAGTCGCAATAGCCGTACTACGTTCGATATGCTGTTATAGGAATCATTTTTCCCTTGGACTTCCATCTGATGAGTTCGTTCGTTAGTCAACCCTCGAATAGGAGCTTAACCCTCACAGCTGGTCAACAGGTTGTCAATACATGGTCGAGGCAAACGGTTCTTAACTGTCTCCTTGTTAAGTTCTGGGTAATCAGTACACATACGAAAAGGCTTACCTTCACGGATATAACTGGGGCTCCCTAAAGCGAAAAGCTAGGTCCGAAAAACTCCTGTCCAGTATTTCCTGTAGTTGGTTAAACAGTTCTTGCAACCCTCCTGTGCAAGATGGTACAATGTACGAGTATTCAGAGCTGCCTCTGTCATGAGATCAACTGGGATTCCGACGAACAGTTGTGAAAGTAAAGTTGAAAGTTCCTCGAGTAGCACACCGAGTGGAATCACGAACAATTGGTGGATCCTCGATCCTCTTTCCTTAGCCCAAACATTAGTAACGATTGTCAACATAGCGGGGTAGTCCCTCCGAGGACACTTCCGGGCTTCCATTGCAGAATTGACGCTAACCTTTGCACAATTCTGATACTTTGAATCAGATGACGATTCTCCACTAGGAGGAGGGATATGCAAAGTTTTCTTCTCACAGGGTATATCTGCGCGATGTATGGATTACCAATCCATTCCAACTACTGCTTCAAACCATCGAGGATAGCAGAAAGAAGACTGATGTCGAATGCTTGTCCCACAAGGTCGAGTTTGCATCCTAACTAACATATGAAATTTCAATTGTCTTGCCGTCAGCCGATCCCACAATAGGTTCAAATTCAAGGAGCATCAGGGTCAAACGGAATAGAGACGGAGCGATTAGCTACGCATACTAGCTACCATGTTGCTAAAGTCCTGGCGTCGCCCACGCCAATTCTAAATGCCCTTCCGTAGGCATCATTTCCAGTGTTGTTGTTTTCGTTGCGAGAACTCCTAGTACCGTCTTTGTTCCCTTGGATGTTGGCACTTTGACTTAACACAGTCAATCCTTGTCGAGGTCAACTTCGTTTCCACACTATAAGCTATGATTACGAGTTCCTTGATGTTGTCGTGACCGTCGCCTCTACTGTCGTTGCTTAAAACGGGGCCTACGATCTTTCAACAACAGGGTCCATCTTGTCCCATCCCGTGTCGTGTCCTAAGGCATTACTCACTGCGTGGGAAGTTACACATTCCGTATCCCGATGGATTCGTAAGAGTCGACTCCCATAAGTTGCTTACTAGGGTTAAGGATTCGGTTGAGGTCAATCTGCTGGAGTTCGTTGCTGGTAATCAAGGTCGTTCTAATACTGAGGTTGGTGTGGCTCTACGCTCATCCTCTTGTCCATCGTTCTTGCAAGTTAACTGGGTAACGCACGGTATGTTTCCAGAGTGTTGCAGATGTAATCGCACTTCGGGGTCTAAGACGTCAGTACATTGAGTTCCAATCAACAAAGAGGAGTGAGGGGGGTATAGACCAATCATTGACGCTGCAACATCCACTCAGGGACGTTCATGCAAGCACCTAACATTCTACACGTTTCGCTAGGCGTTCAGATGTGTGTTCAAGTAATACTCGATAGCATCGAGATTCGTAAGGGTTCAGAAAGGAGTGAAAAGATCATGTTCGAGTAAGAGACAATCACTGCTATGGCTCTTATAGACTGTTGTGTTTCACATCGATCAAATAACAGAGCGGAACCCCTTCTTCACTTGTTAAGCCTTACTGGGACTCGCATGCACCCCACATTATTATTATGTGTGCACCCACAATAATATTGTGATTTGCATGCTCATCTCAGCTCCTCCTAACTCATGTCAAATGGTTCCTCAAACTCAAGTAGCAAGCAAAGAACATCACAAAACGCGAGTCATGAATGTCTAAGGAAACACCACACTACCCATCACATAACACATGCAAGTGATGAATTCATACGGTTGTGCTAAACGTGCAATCACATGCAATATCATATGTAAGTGTTCACTAGTTATGCAGTACAGTAAGTAAACGAGAGACGAACCTTGCAGTCTGGAGCTGAGTGTCATGGTCGATTTCGGATCTGTTCGGTTATAGTCTGGTTTTATAGAAACATTTTTAAAACCAAATTCACTATAACCAGTGGCTCTGATACCAAACTGTCACACCCTCAAAATACCACCTAGGGAGTGTCCCTGTTAGGCGTGTGACCCACTAGCAACGAGCCACCAATTACATTGAATCCATAAGTTTAAAATAAAGTTTCATCATTTAATATTAAAATCCAAACATAAGTTATTCGAAACTAGCAAATTCAGCGGAAGCGTTAACGTATCACAATATAAACATTTTCCAAACAAATGTAAGAACCAATGTTCAATAAATAAAACCAATCGGTGTGAACCATGACTACTCATGCCCTCCAGCCAGCAAGTTCCTGTTCCAAGATACCTAACGACCTGCGAGCATGTAACAAGTGTATCAGACAAAGCTGGCGAGTTCACAGTTTAAGAAAACGTTTGTTACCAGTTGTATGTAAAACAGTTCACTAACAAATGCAAGTAATATTGTTAATATCTCAATTCCGAACAAGACGGCTCCTGAAGTACATGACTGCCCTATCCCACGTACTCCTATCCAGTACTGGGCCCGACTGGGTCATTAGTTCACATCCGTCCTCTCTAGGAGTGGTGTGAGGGTGCCAAACCTAAGTAGCGCTACCAACTAATACCCGTTACCCTCCAGGTAACAACATAAGGGACTTACAAGAATGATAGGTGAGAATATTAACCAATATACCCATTTTTACCAAAAAGACTTATCCCTCCACGGGATACCCACTGACTGTCCCCAACCACTGGGACGCATGCTCGAATGTAGTGAACTCACCTTAGAGTGCTCGGTAGACTTAGCTACTCGTTTAACCAAACAATCAATCAGTTCCTATGATTAATGCACATATAACGGTTAGTATGCATACAAGCTCGGTCCGTGTCACTCCACATTTATTCATCAAACAGTACACATCAGATACATGTAGTAACATTTGTCAATCCGTATACCAACTTATCCATTTAAGCACAAAGTATAAGAATTCATTACTCAGGTTCGGGTGGATAAACATTCAAGTTCAACATACTGAATGGCTACATGCATGTTACTGAATAAAACATATGTGTGTGTGTTTAATAGGTCTAGGACAGCCCAATGTTACAACCGGCCCAACATCACAATGAGATATTCATGCGGCCCACACTTCATTCGTGTATATTTATGTGTGTGTGTGGCCCAGCTCTTAGATTTGTTCGGTTCATTACCAACGAATTCCATGCACATTATATTCTTACTTGACAAATGACAACAATATTAAAATGTCTATGTTATTTGATTAGATATGGGCCGCCATTTTATCCAAGGTTATCACACCTTAACAACCACCTAACCCCAATTCCATTGGACCCTTATACCACTGTTACATCAAATCATATAATTGTTTCATGCATATGTCAATATCAAGCACACCACATTATTCAAGAGTTAATAATTCAGTTCCTATACATGGCAGCCAAAATGATGAGACCACATGCTTCTGATCCTAACAACTTCCAGATTATGACATCAATCACCCAATTTACATTCCTAATTCATAGCACACATGGTTATAATAATCTCTAAACAAATACTGATCATTTATATTATTTAATATACACACACCATAAAACCCCATGCACATATATGATCATCGGCCCACTATCAGTCGCACCAATTTTGTATTACTAAACCATGTTGAATCATATCATAATTCGTTCATAGCAAGGAAGTTCTAAATCATTACTATCATACAATAACCTAGATCCACTCATCTAATCAGTTCCTCATGTTAGTCAATGATTACAAAACATATATCCAAAGATTCGTACATGCTAACCGTTGACTATTCACATATCAGTTTGTCATATATGATTCATTGCTATCAACAAGAATTATTACCCTTAACAAGATGTGCAAACAATCCATACACACATAGGAAAAACGAGATGCTTCACTAACCAGGCTACTCAAGACTTCCAAGAACAATCTTCAATAGGAAGGGTTTCGACAAAGGGGAGGGGTATCCCACTGTCTTCGCAAATCAAGAGAGAAGTAGGGTTTGCAAGGTGTTGTGAGGCCTTATGCATGATGTACGTAACAAAAAGGGAGGGGAGATGGGCTCGGTTTGGGCCTGTGGTAAAACAATGAGCCATAACAACCGTTTATTCGTGTAAACAATAACTGGCCCAGATCTCTTATTTCCATTAAAGTAGAATACGGGTGTAAGTTCGGGTTGGGCCTCAATACACGGGTCTAGGGTAGAATGAGTTGGGTGTGACCTCCGACCCAAAGTGTGTGTGTTAAGTGAATTCTGCGGCCCACTTGTGTAGAATGGTTCGCGGCCCCAATAACTCGGCCCTCTAAATTAGTTGAACGACACACAAAAGCGTTTAGCAACTTCATGTATAGCTAATCCGTTAAACACACGCAATCATAAAGTGATGCAAGAGATAGGCAGATAGCATAGAGATACACACTAAGAGTTGTGGGATTTCAAGCAATGTTAACCTTAATTATTCGGGTTGTCACATCATCCCCAACTTGAAAGAAATTTCATCCCAAAATTTGACAAGTAAGCACAGAAAGTGAAGCGATAGAAACTCTAATTAAACTATATGTAATACTACACAAATAAAAAAAATCAAGCATTACACGCAATCACTTAGCATTCAGATAACTGAACAGACACCACGTAAACCAAATTGTGAAAACAGGATTGCGAGGTCAGTTGGGTGTCACAGTCTTTTTATTAAAACACAATTACGAAGCAAGCACTTGTCTCATTGTTTTCCACAAAATGATATACAAGTGCAATTTGAGAAAAATATAAAAAGGATCCGATGTGACAATGGGGGGGAGTTCACATCCACTCAAATGCTTAATTTATATGCAAAGGAAGGAATTGTTTTAGAAACAACGTGTGCACACACGCCACAACAAAATGGTGTGGTGGAACGGAAACATCGACATCTTTTGGAAATTGCGCAGACTTTAAGATTTGAATCAAATTTACCAACACAGTTTTGGGGCGAATGCATCCTTACTGCTGCATATCATAAACCGTTTACCATAGGAATTTATTGACCACAAGACTACTTATGAGGTATTATACAATCAAAAACCCGATTATGAACATATGCGAGTTTTTGGTTGTCTGGCATATTATAAGAGCACAGAAACACTTGGTGACAAGTTCATTGAAAGGGGTAAAGCGGACATTTTTGTGGGGTACCCACCGGGTACAAAAGGGTACAAAATATTTGCGGCCAAACAAAACAAAATTATCATCTCAAGGGATGTTAAATTTTTTGAAAATATCTTCCCTTTCAAAAATGCCACTTTCAAAAAGGAGGAAATCTTCATACCCCCAAAGTGGTGGGATGATGAGCATATAACAAAAAAAAAAAAAAAAAGTGGGCCAACCATTTCGTCTGGGCCACCTTTTAAACCGGAAAGGGGCATAGACCCAGAGGGCTCACATGAAACCAATCAACATGGGCTCCCTGACTCACCAACAGACCCAGATAACCAGCCCCTCCAATCTGGCCAACCGCTCAAACAGAAGAAAGCACCAACACACAATCTACCCACAGACCAGGCCCAACCAACCAATCTTTTGAACCAATGGACCAAACCGCCACCTCTCATGAACAACCTTTTGGCCCATAAAACATCCATGAAGTGTTCGAAACTGTTGAACCACCAAAAGAGAAAAGAAACAGATCTCGGCCCAAACATCTTAATGCTTATGAAGTTCGTCTCCCCCCATCCATTGACCACGAGCAATCCACTTCCAATTAAGGATCCTCAACGGTACATCCTCTAGCTCATTTTATTTCCTATGATAAGTTTACTAACAATCATAAAGCTTTTTTGGCGGCCATAACCTCAATTTATGAGCCAAAATGTTTTAGTCAGGCCGTGAAGGATCCAAAATGGATAGATGCCATGAAGAAGGAAATTCAAGCGCTTGAAGAAAATGGAACTTGGGTCATCAAAGAACTTCCAAAGGGAAAACGTGCTATTGACTCGAAGTGGGTATACAAGATAAAGTATAAACCCACTGGAGACATTGAAAGGCACAAAGCACGTCTCGTGGCAAAAGGTTTCACACAAACAAAAGGTATTGATTTTCATGAGACTTTTGCACCGGTGGCAAAACTTGTCACTGTCCGAAGTTTGTTAGCCGTAGCGGTTAAGAAAGGATGGCATATCCATGAAGATTCCACAAGGCTTTTGGGAAACAGGATGAAAACCGGGTTTGTAATCTCAAGAAGTCACTATATGGAGCTAAACAAGCATGGAGAAATTGGTAAAAAAAAATTACCAAATCCTTACTTGAAATCGGTTTTCAACAAACAGGGGTGAATCATTCATTGTTCCTCTTCAAGACAAAAGAAGTGTTCATGGCTGCACTTATTTATGTTGACAACGTTATACTCGTTGGGAACAATTTACAAAAGATTCAAAATATCAAGACTTTCCTAGAGAAAAGGTTTAGCATCAAAGATTTAGGAGTCTTGAAATTCTTTCTCGGCATCGAGGTAGCTCGTACCAAAGATGGACTCGTACTAAGCCAACGCAAGTATATTTTAGACATTTTACAAGACACGGGAATGACGGGTTGTCATCCAAGTCAATTCCCAGTGGAACAAAACTTGAAGTTGGATAAATGTGATCAAGAACCACGAGTTAATGCGAACAAATACCAACGATTATTTGGGAGGCTCCTTTACCTCTAAGCTACTAGACCCGATGTTGCGTATGTCGTGAACATTTTAAGCCAATTTGTCGGTGATCCAAGGGAAAGTCATTTAGAGGTTGCCAATCATGTCCTCCGTTACCTCACAGGCACACTTGGACAAGGGATCCTCCTACCAAAACAAGGTGGAACCAACCTTATCACTTACTATGACTCCGATTGGCTTGGTTGTCCTTTTACAAGGAGGTCTCGCACTGGTTATTTACTTATTTTGGGAGGTGCACCTATATCCTGGAAATCCAAGAAACAATCGATTGTTTCCCGTTCTTCATCTGAAGCCGAATACCGGGCTATGGCAGCCGCAGTTAGTGAAATAATCTGGATGAGATGGCTCTTAAAGAAACTTACAATTATTCTGTGATAATCAAGCAGCCCGACACATTGTAAACAACCCCGTGAACGCACCAAGCATGTTGAAATGGACTGTTACTTTATTCGTGAACGTGTCGAGTTAAACGAGATTCAAACCATGAAGATAGATACCCAAATGCAGCTTGCCGGTCTCCTCACCAAACCGTTGGGTACTAATTTCTTTCGCACTCTACTTAGCAAGTTGGGCATTACGGATCTCCACGCTCCAACTTGAGGGGGAATAAACGAGATTGCACAATTCTCTCCTAATATATCTCTCATTTATTCTCCTAGCCATTCATTCTCCATTGATTACGCCTGCCCATTATTCTCTCATCATTACATTTCCTTTTATTAGTTGTTTATTTCCTATATAGAGATAGGCTTGCATTGTAATCAAAATAATAAAAACCATAACAAAATTGTTAGATGATGAGTGAGTATGCTTAGAGAATTTGGTGTTGGTTTGAGCTCTTAGAAAGAGAGAGAATACTATTTTTTTGTCTTTAAGGTGACAAATTATTAGGTGCTAATGGCATTTAGTGTTGCCTTCATTACCCAATTAATAGGGACATTACGACAAGCCAAAAGGATGAAGGGTCTAGAAGCTATTTGGATGCGCGAAACATTACTACAGGAAATTCCAAAGTGCAGGTCACTTTCGCTTGAGCACAAGACTTTCGTTTGGGACCTTTGTTTGAATCAAGGGACCTTCGCTTGGACCTTCATTTGAACTCATGGACCTTCGCTAAGGTTGACTTTCGTTTAGAGATTAACCTTTGGTTGGGAAAGTCACATTCGTTTATAAAGCTGATATATCGATTTGATTATTATTTTCAGTATATCAAAGCAATAAATAACAAGAAATAAATAACCGGAAATCACAAGTAATTCCTATTCTCATTTACTATAGTTCGAGTTCGGGTTACTACTGATCGGGTTCTAGGATCCGTTTATGGCGGATGTACAGGACCCGTCGAAAATAAAATGTTGAGAGATAATTACTTTTCCCATGGTGGTGTCAAGGCAGCGGTAACCGTGATAGTTGGGCGGGTACCTAAGAAAAACACACACTGAGTGGATTGTGGGCAGGTTTGTGTGGTCGATTGGTTTGGGTAGAAAGCACACCCAAAGATTCGTAATTGTGAATATGAAGGGTGGCAAAGGTAAATAACAGATGTGGGGGTTCGGTAGTCTAAAAGTTTAGTGGGTTGAATATCGTGGAGAATAACCGAAGCATGTAACGCTTCTACCCAAAGGTTTGCTGGGAGGGACGCACGAGTGAGCAAAGGTAACATAATTTTGTTTATCCAACGAATCGTTCGTTCAGCTTTCTCGTTGGCATGCATGTGGACAGTTGAAACCAAATTGTAAACATTTGAAGTGGCAAAAGTTTTGAAGTTGTGGTTGTCAAATTCTCCTCCCATGTCGCATTGGAAGGATTTAATGGTAAGATGGTATTGAGTTTTAATAAAAGTATGAAATTGTTTGAATTTAGAAAAAGTTTCAGATTTATATTTTAATGGGTATATCCACACATAATGAGTGAAATCATCAATTAAGATCATAAAATCTTTGCATCCGATTTTGCTAGAGGGGGGGGGGGGATGAAGGCCCACAAATCACAATGTACAATGTCAAAGGGAAGCAAAGTACAAGAATTAGACAAATGAAACGGCAATCTTTTATTTTTAGCAATGTTGCAAGATGAACAAAAAGATGAAATACTAGATTTATTACAAAATCAAATTTTTAGAAGATAAAAACTCCATGACCGGAGTGCCGGGGTGACCGAGCCGATCATGCAAGGGAGTTGCTGAGGAAGAAACCACAAATGCAGATGCTGTTTGAGATTTGGATAATGGATATAGGTGACTGGAGCTATCATGCCTGCTCAGGATCCTCCCATCCTTAAAATCATTCACAGAAAACCGAATGGGTCAAATTCAACAGAAACCCAATTATCATTAGTAAATTGGTGAACCGAAGAGCCGGCATGCTATTGCCGTTACCGAAAAATATAGAATTAATAGAAATAATCGAGGAAGGGACCGAAATCATACCTTAGTCTGAAGTCAGATGGTTGGAAGCCTTTGTGTCCATAAACCATAGATTTTCTTCGTAGGCAGTGCCATGTGTGACAACCCGTGATTTACGGCTCTTAATTACGTGATTAGCAGATGATTAACGCAATAATAATTAGTGTTTACAGAGAAAATTAACTTAATTAGGCCTTTGGAGTGCCCAGGAACGTTTATCCGACTTTACAGTGCGCTAACGGTGGTTTACAGAGATGCCTGTGAAACGTCAAACGGCAACGGAGTGAAACCGTACAAGATACTGACGACGCCGCCAAACAATAAATTTTTACGATATATTCTAGCTTCGTAATTTAATTTTAGTAACTACAGTCGAAACCGGATCGAAAAACGGATTAAAGACGGCAGCGATATAATTTTTCGCGATTTTCACTGTAATTGACGAACGGACACGACAACCGGCTACTGGCATACACTTTACGGGATTTCGACTAAATAAATATACGTCATCAAATTTTTCGAATCGCGAGTGTGTTAACGGATCTCGTAGGATTTACGGGCCACTTACACACGAGACGAGCTTGTGGACCCTGGGCCAAGCCCAAAACCCACAAGCCTAAACCTGCACAATAAATTAGATCTTATGAGATCTCTAAAGATCTCTAAAAATCCCTACAATCTAAGCAAAATATTTACCAAATCTTGATAAAATCCCCGAGAGATCTCTATTCACAGGACATAAGGGTAGCACATTAGTCATTACCCACACTAATGGGAATAAAACCCCTCTCTCGGTCATGTATGCAGGCAACAACAATCAAACACACACAAAAGTTGAGGTCATTCTCTCTCTTCCCTCTCTATTTCACCTACACCCACAAGAACAATACACACACATACATATTGTCAATCTCTCTTCCCTCTCTCGAATACTCACAAACAAAACACAGTGAATCAAGCACATACAAACTCAATACACTAATATCTCCACCCTCTCGGCTCTCTCTCTGATGACGAAGACAAAAGAGGCCGGCCGACCACCACCCTAGGTGGCGGTGCTCGGCGGTAGACGATAGTCAGCGACACAACACCCCCCCCTTTCCTTCTCGGTTCCCGGTAACCCACATCCGGACCGGCACCGATGACCGGTAACCGGGAGCTGACGACGTTCGTGAGGCCGGCCACCACACCTCGGTGGTCCGGTCAGGGCCTTGAGTGGCGGTGATGGTACAGGTAAGAAGAGAGAGAGAGAGAAGGAACCGGCGGTCGGTTCGGTTATCCGGTGGTCGGTTCGGTTATCCGGTGGTCGGTTCGATTATCCGACGGTCCTTGTTTCTGTCCGACGGGTATCCGGTAAAAACCCACCTTTTTCATGAAGATTGATATTGATGATAATGATGATGGTTCTTATATTCTGGCAACAGACCACCGACGGCGGCAAAGCCGCGGCGTCGGTGGTACTTTTCGGGTTAGCGGTGGTCAGATTCTGGATGGTGGTTCGCGGCTCAGGATCGGGTGCAGGGCTCCAAAAATTCGAGTCTAGTTGTGTTTCAGTCAGAGATAGTCTCGGCTCAGGTTAAAATTGGTTCGACTCAGTGTACTCCGGCTCAACTCGGTCCGACTCAGCTTGACTCAGTCCAACTCGGCTCGACTCGGTCAAACTCGGTCAAACTCAGTCAATTCAGCGAGTTGACTCGGTCAGCTCGGCTTTCGACACGAGAAGATGGTAAAGATTTTACGGCGCAATACACTTCATTATTCTTAAAATTTTATTTATTTCGTGAACGAGCTCGACCGATACTTTTAGCGACTATTTACACTTTAATTTGGCATATTTGATGAAAAGCTATATATATTGCGTGAATTGATTGAATTTTGATAAAAATAGCGACAACTTGTTTTGTCAGGGCGTCCAAAAACAGAGGAACCTCTGCCCGTTTTTCGAGAAAACCCGTAAAAGCAAAACATGTTTTATTGAAAAGCGACTTTTATGAGAACCAATATAAATGTGTATATCACTTTCGACGACGCTTTATCACATACGAAAACGACAATTCTTTTATAAAATAAATATATTTTATATATTTATTTCAAGCGCCAAACAACTCATATTCTTTTATGAAATAAATATAACTATTATATTTATTTTAAACGACTTCAACGCTAAAACTCCATTAAATAAATATAAGTTTTTATATTTATTTCAAACGCCGAAACGGTATATACGTATATTTTTGGCAAATATACACAAGACGTGATATATATAATACAAGTTATTATATATTACTTTCATACGAAACGCGATATATGATACGAGTTTGTTATATGATATTTTCATAGAAATACTCTTTTATACACATATGACTACTCGAGACGGCTAACACACTTACAACGATATATTTATATATTTTTATATAAATATTTATTTATTTTAAGTCTCTCGGAAACTAAGTCTTTTTCAAGACTTATTAAATTGCTAATGACATTAAACGAGACTTAACACGTGTAACTTAATCTCTTCCATTAAGTTAACAACTTACCGTTGAATCATTTGATTAACGATTCGGTAGAGCTCGGTGACACGTAGTTAGTTACTACATTTATTTAGAAACTTATTGGATATTCCGTGTTAGGAATATTGTAGAATGCACGCTAGCGAGTCTCGTCTTGGAAACGACATCACGAGGTCGTAATTAGCTCGCTTTGCACAAGAATATTCAGGTGAGTTCATAACCCCACTTTTTACTGTTTTACAGTTTTGTAAATGTTTTCGGGGTGGAAAGACATGCACGTTTTGCAAAAACAAACAAAGTTTTTAACAAACGCAAAACTAGCATTTCTAAATCATATTACGAAGGGATTTCAAGGAACTCAAATGATTTACGAAAGGATTATACTAAACATACCGGTTTTTACAAAACAAAGGTGTATTATCAAAATGAATGATTTTCATGACTAGGGATGGATCGTTTGGTAATGATATATAGAGAATGAGGAGCCAGCCTTAGTGGCTGGGGAGGCCAGCCTTAGTGGCTGGGGAGGATCAGCCTTAGTGGCTGGGGAGATTCAGCCTTAGAGGCTGGGGTAAAATACATGTTACAATTTTTACAGACATTTTTACACATGGTATGTTTAGCGTAAGGAGGGTTACTACTTAGATCATGTGAGTGGGTAGGCGGAAACTTGAGGCCATTAATCCTCATTGTAGGACCGAGGGACAGGAGCGGTAGATCTATCTGGGTGTAGCGAGCCCAGCCCCAGGCCCAACCAGAACGGACCTCGGGGTGACTTTGTACCCAACGCATAAATCTGCTAGGTTTGAGTCTTCCTACTTGCACTTCACACATATCAATGGCCTTGCAAACCATTGGTGATCTCTTTTTCCTTATTTGCTACATACCAGGGATTTTATACTTACGGAAACTTCTTGTTCATACAAATTAACTACCATGTTTTATACAAATTCAAAGAATTATGCGGGTATGGAGTCAAGTCAGGGTGGGCATTGACGGTTATGCGAACATTACAAATACAAGACTTTACAAATACATGGTTTTATGAACATAACGTGTTACAAACACAACGTTTCCATATAACTTGGCAAGAAAATGATTTTTAAATTCATTTTCTCAATACAATTTCAAAAACCGGTCATTCCAAAGATTTATTTCAAATCTTTCACAACTCAAAAGATTTATTTCAAACCTTTCACAACTCAAAAGATTTATTTCAAATCTTTTACAAACAAACTATGAACTCGCTCAACTTTATGTTGACTTTTTCGCATGTTTCTTTCTCAGATTGCATTTTAAGACAAGGCACGGTTGGAATAGGAGAACCATCTAGAGTCGAGTACTTAGTGGGCGTTCAATTTCTAAAAGTCTTAGCTTATTTGCTTCCGCTGTGCAATGAAGATACCAGTCCAGTCACGCCAAGCTCTGATAATTTCGGGGTGTGACAGATTGGTATCAGAGTTATAGGTTACAGCGAATTAGGTTTCTGTTGTGATACCTAGGCTCTAACCTCACTTTTTCTCTGGGACTTAGACTATTAAGACGTTGAATACATACATAACGCCTAGTACTCGAATATGGTCTCCAACCGTTGCCGAAAAACAAACAGTCAAGATTTTGTTTTCAAACATACGCTAAAGTGGTGTTTTACCCACGATACACAAACAGTCGTATACAGTACACGAAAATCTGAGAGTTTAGGAAACATGCATTTAAGACCTTCGGAACAGGGAAGGTAGTCTGAGAGACTAGGAGATTCAGTCTGAGAGGCTGGGAGGATAGTCTAGTGGGACTAGGAAGTTCAGTCTGAGAGGCTGGGAGGATAGACTGGTGGGACTAGGGGAATTACTTGATTTCTTATTGGTGACTAACATGTTTATTTGATTATATGATTGATTATTTGCGCATGTGTGTGTTTATTGAAGGTCATCACGTAGGAACCGCGAATATTAACTCGGTCACACATTATTATCCATATTGTCTGTGATATTTTAACTTCCCGAGCAGGCAGCCTACGCATAACAAAACGAGTGCACGAGAATACATGGAACTCAATTTCTACGTCAACGGATGTCGGGGTACATCACCTTCTACGCGGCACACAACGCTAGTGCACAGGTATACGTGAAACTTAAGCTATACATCAACGGAGGTTGAAGTACGACACATACGACTATCGAGGCGAGGCCTTTGAGAAGGAACGATGACGCAAATTTAACGACGACGCTAGATCCATGTCAGCAGGAGAACTAACGATCAGGAAACGACAACTTGTCACGCGATCCTGCAAACGACACGAAACATGCCAAGGAGAAGACGTATGTCTCCGCATCCCCCCTACCTAACTAACGACGAATACGCTATGTTCAACATTCCATGGTAATGTCACCTAACAATTGGTCGTCACACGAAACCTCAGGTAAAGTCCTCAAATTTCTTTTATTGAAATTTCGAATTTCACACTTACTGAGTAGATTTTCGTATCTCTACTCCTCTTAATGGTCATTGTGTCACGACCATTCCTTTACAAGTTACATACATGGTTTTTCGTTGTGACCATGCCGAAAGTTTTCTTGTCGATACATATATTTATTGTCGGATTGCGCTAAAACCAAGTTCAACTGTTTGAACTTGCTCATTACACATATTCGATTCGAGACACCATATGATGTATTGGGAGCATCATATTCAAATCAATTTTAACGAGCACTTCAGTTGTTCCGAGTCGTGGTAAACTTGTTTGGTACTCGACTCCATTAAATTGTTGATTTCGACACCTTGTGGTGGTATTTTCACTTATTTGAACCTTGCGCTAAACTCGTTTACATATATTATGCCCGGATTTAATTATTTATTTATTGATTCAGATTAAATCCGCTTTGATTTATCACATTACAACAGTCTTAATACAATTGTGTGTTAAGACAATGGTACACAAATTCATTTCATATTCAGGTGTACCTCATAACGGTTCTTTCAACATCGATCGAATGCTTTGCGACATTCATTGCTTCTTCACCTTCGATCGAAAACATTATTTCTTTGATGTTCGAATTTCAATTGAAAATTCTACGATGTCACTTGAAACAAACTTTCGGATTCACTTTATTACGCTTTCATGTGACTTCAAACACGGTGGATTTGTTTGATCACCGCTATTATTGAATTATTTAAATCACTACGACACCTTGTGGTGTCAGTACAAACTTGTAGCTTGGGCTAATTATGATTGAGCGTTTTATGCAAAACACAGGTGATACTTGTTCGATCACCTATATTATTAAATCGTTTCATTCATTGCGACACCTTGTGGCATCGGTATGACTTGCAGCTTGCGCTGATCACGATCGAGCGTTTCATGCAAACTATTATATTTGAGATTGTTGATTCTAAGTTCATCCAGTGGATGTTATTACTTCTAGAACTCATTTACATGTTATAAACGTTCCTATGGAATTCGATTGGTCGAAGTTCCTGTTCATTGTTGGATCCTTGTTAACTTAGTCACATTAGTGACTGTACCTATACGTCTCGTTTCTGTTGACATCAATTACTGAGACACATTTCTTTTAAACCGATGGGTTCTTATTGTTGAGGAATGTCATTAAATTCACCTGATTCGAATAAGTCTGGTTCCGATTACGCGGTCATTCACTTTGTTATTATTCGGACTTACCTGCGAACAACACAATTCTGAGGAGATAACATAGTCTAAATTTCGAGGACGAAATTTCTGTAACAGGGGGAGAATGTGACAACCCGTGATTTACGGCTCTTAATTACGTGATTAGCAGATGATTAACGCAATAATAATTAGTGTTTACAGAGCAAATTAACTTAATTAGGCCTTTGGAGTGCCCAGGAACGTTTATCCGACTTTACAGTGCGCTAACGGTGGTTTACAGAGATGCCTGTGAAACGTCAAACGGCAACGGAGTGAAACCGTACAAGATACTGACGACGCCGCCAAACAATAAATTTTTACGATATATTCTAGCTTCGTAATTTAATTTTAGTAACTACAGTCGAAACCGTATCGAAAAACGGATTAAAGACGGCAGCGATATAACTACAGTCCAAAAACAGAGGAACCTCTGCCCGCTTTTCGAGAAAACCCGTAAAAGCAAAACATGTTTTATTGAAAAGCTACTTTTATGAGAACCAATATAAATGTGTATATCACTTTCGACGACGCTTTATCACATACGAAAACAAAATCTTTTATAAAATAAATATATTTTATATATTTATTTCAAGCGCCAAACAACTCATATTCTTTTATGAAATAAATATAACTATTATATTTATTTTAAACGACTTCAACGCTAAAACTCCATTAAATAAATATAAGTTTTTATATTTATTTCAAACGCCGAAACGGCATATACGTATATTTTTGGCAAATATACACAAGACGTGATATATATAATACAAGTTATTATATTTTACTTTCATACGAAACGCGATATATGATATGAGTTTGTTATATGATATTTTCATAGAAATACTCTTTTATACACATATGACTACTCGAGACGGCTAACAAACTTACAACGATATATTTATATATTTTTATATAAATATTTATTTATTTTAAGTCTCTCGGAAACTAAGTCTTTTTCAAGACTTATTAAATTGCTAATGACACGCCCCGCTTGCGGTATGCTCATATAATGTATATATGTGTGGGCGCTCGGGGGGCAAAAGTGAAAGTGCACTAATTTTAACGTTATTTTACTAATTTCATGAAAATAACGTTAAAAGAGGGGGATGGTTAATCATGCATCATGTGGTGGCGTTGATAGCCGAAAGACAAGGGGGTACATGCACTAATCGGCATTTGTCTCAATTGCTGAGTGTTATGTGCCTTATGTCCAAGGCTTGATGCAAAACTACAATCGAGCCGGGGGTCTCATTGGAAGCAGCCTCTCTATTCCTACGGGGTAGAGGTAAGGCTGTCTACATCTCACCCTCCTCAGACCCTACCTTAGCTTTGCTATTGGTGGGATATACTGAGTATGATGATGATGATGATGATGATGATGATTAAATTGCTAATGACATTAAACGAGACTTAACACGTGTAACTTAATCTCTTCCATTAAGTTAACAACTTACCGTTGAATCGTTCGATTAACGATTCGGTAGAGCTCGGTGACACGTAGTTAGTTACTACGTTTATTTAGAAACTTATTGGATATTCCGTGTTAGGAATATTGTAGAATGCACGCTAGCGAGTCTCGTCTTGGAAACGACATCACGAGGTCGTAATTAGCTCGCTTTGCACAAGAATATTCAGGTGAGTTCATAACCCCACTTTTTACTGTTTTACAGTTTTGTAAATGTTTTCGGGGTGGAAAGACATGCACGTTTTGCAAAAACAAACAAAGTTTTTAACAAACGCAACACTAGCATTTCTAAATCATATTACGAAGGGATTTCAAGGAACTCAAATGATTTACGAAAGGTTTATACTAAACATACCGGTTTTTACAAAACAAAGGTGTATTATCAAAATGAATGATTTTCATGACTAGGGATGGATCGTTTGGTAATGATATATAGAGAATGAGGAGCCAGCCTTAGTGGCTGGGGAGGCCAGCCTTAGTGGCTGGGGAGGATCAGCCTTAGTGGCTGGGGAGATTCAGCCTTAGAGGCTGGGGTAAAATACATGTTACAATTTTTACAGACATTTTTACACATGGTATGTTTAGCGTTAGGAGGGTTACTACTTAGATCATGTGAGTGGGTAGGCGGAAACTTGAGGCCATTAATCCTCATTGTAGGACCGAGGGACAGGAGCGGTAGATCTATCTGGGTGTAGCGAGCCCAGCCCCAGGCCCAACCAGAACGGACCTCGGGGTGACTTTGTACCCAACGCATAAATCTGCTAGGTTTGAGTCTTCCTACTTGCACTTCACACATATCAATGGCCTTGCAAACCATTGATGATCTCTTTTTCCTTATTTGCTACATACCAGGAATTTTATACTTACGGAAACTTCTTGTTCATACAAATTAACTACCATGTTTTATACAAATTCAAAGAATTATGCGGGTATGGAGTCAAGTCAGGGTGGGCATTGACGGTTATGCGAACATTACAAATACAAGACTTTACAAATACATGGTTTTATGAACATAACGTGTTACAAACACAACGTTTCCATATAACTTGGCAAGAAAATGATTTTTAAATTCATTTTCTCAATACTATTTCAAAAACCGGTCATTCCAAAGATTTATTTCAAATCTTTCACAACTCAAAAGATTTATTTCAAACCTTTCACAACTCAAAAGATTTATTTCAAATCTTTTACAAACAAACTATGAACTCGCTCAACTTTATGTTGACTTTTTCGCATGTTTCTTTCTCAGGTTGCATTTTAAGACAAGGCACGGTTGGAATAGGAGAACCATCTAGAGTCGAGTACTTAGTGGGCGTTCAATTTCTAAAAGTCTTAGCTTATTTGCTTCCGCTGTGCAATGAAGATACCAGTCCAGTCACGCCAAGCTCTGATAATTTCGGGGTGTGACACCATGGTTAAGGCCTGAAATGCATCACTGATGTCACTGAATCGAAGAGCATCATAGTCCATCAAGTGGGCCTTGAGAAGAAAACGGGGCCTGTCCTGAACTTTGAGAAGAACCAGATCTATTATTACTGTTGGGCCGAGGAGTCCAGGATGGAGGGACAACTCAGCAGGGTAGATTGGGCCAACCAGGTTGAGGATACCACTGTTGTAGGCCGGCCCAATAGGGTTGACCATGCCATGGGCCTCGTGGCTGCAGATTCCAACTGGGCCGATTGGAATTTGGGCCTACACCTGAATTTAGGACACGAGAGTTCCTGTTATTACCTGGCCCATTTGGGCGGTGAGTGCGCTGACGATTGTTGGAGCCAGTTCTTCCCCTGTTTGGCGAGTCTGTGCAACGATTTGGTGGATTATCCTAAACAGCAGCAGCAATGGCTGGTGATTATTCATGCATTTCACGAGCAGATTGTTGTTGGAGCTCTAAATCCAACATAGGGCAAGTTGTTTCCCAGGAGGAGGAGACACTTTGGTTTATGAATGCTGATTTGACATCGAATTTGGGGGCGCAACCCACAAACCAGTTGGAGAACCAAACATTTTTCAGTAACTGGATCTTATGCTGAATGTTGGTTACCGTGTAGACGGGATGAAGAGGCTTCTCTTGTTTTTCAATGCCTTTGTCACCCATAGCGAAGAATAGAAGGCTGGAGAAAAGAAAACAGGATCGAAAAAATAACTAGTTATTGAGGGCGGTGGCCGGAAAAATAGGGTATAGAGCGTCTGCACCTGATACCATGAAATAATTGAAAACTCAAGTTGTAACTATTATTTCACAGTCACATATATACAGCAAGGTCTCAACCAATTGGGAGACAATGAAGGAAATAAAATAGGAAAAAAATAAATCTCCTAACTATTGATATATTCATTAAGGGAGAGGATCAAATAGAAATAGGAAGTTAAATTTGGGATTCATTAAGGGAGAGGATGGAAGTTAAATTTGGGTAGGAAGCAATAACAGGAGGACATGTGGCAAAGCACAAAACTCATAGAGAAGTGCATTTTAGTCCAACACAAATTACTCTCATATAACCCTAAATCGACTAAAACCCATCAGAACCTTATAGTTCATCCCCACCACACCACCCACACCACCGCCCCCACTACTCCACCACCACCACCATCACCCTCTGCAACTGGACTTGTAAGGCAGGCTCCGGCGACCTTCACCACCGCTGCCGTCGTCTTCCTTCTCAAAAACAAAAAAAATCTGCTTCAAATTCACGAATTTTCCTTTTCCGATTTGCAATCTGATTAGGAGATGGATCTAGTGATGTATATATAGCCAGCCTGATGAACTCAGCCGAGGCCAGCTTCTCAACTAACTAGTGATGAATGCTCCAATCTGATCATGCTTCATGGCGTTTTATCGATAATTGATTATATGGCTTCATTGCGTTTTACAGCGGAGGATGATGTGCAATCTGGCTTTATTGTGATTCACTTTGATCTTGATTTTTAGGCTATTGATTTTCAGGATGTTGTGGCTTCATTGCGTTTTGATGGAGGAGGATTCTTTCTGCTCTAAACCAAAATGAAAATATTATAATGTAATCAAAATGGAAATATTATTTCTGCGATAGGTTGAATATTTTCCATAATTCATTGTTTATTGTATAAATTGCGTTTTACGGAATTTCATAAGATTCCTTTTATTCATTTCTTCAATGGAGCTATTATTGATGGTACTGTTTGGTAAAGGCAAAGGTGAGATTTTTTTTATGTTTTTAGTCCATTGCGTTTTAGAAAAAAAAAAATCATTCTTTTATGTTTTTTGTCCATTGCGTTTTAAGAAAAACACATTTTGGAGTGTTTTTAGTCCATTGCGTTTTAGGTAGAACACTTTCTTTTGTGTTTTTATACCATTGCGTTTTAGAAAAAAAAGACATTTTTATGTGTTTTTTGGTCCATTGCGTTTTAGAAAAACACATTTTGAAGTGTTTTTAGTCCATTGCGTTTTAGGTAAAACACATTTTTATGTGTTTTCAGTTCATTGCGTTTTAGAAAGAACACTTTCTTTTGTGTTTTTAGGCCATAGCGTTTTAGAAATAAGACATTTCTTTGTGTTTTCTGGTCATTGCATTTTATAAATAAGACATTTCTTTGTGTTTTTTATCCATTGCGTTTTAGAAAAAGAAAGTCATTTTTTACACTTTTTGTCCATTGCGTTTTACGCAACTGGGTTTTCAAAAAAAAATCGAAAATATAGCAATAGTATACTCGTTTTAAAGATAAAAAACGCTCGTTTTTTGTGCAATTTTTATAAAAAAATAATGCCGTATGAAAGAGTTATTAACGTTTAAAAAATAGGGGGAATTGGAGGAGAGAGAAACTATTGCCCTGAATTGACTAGAATGCCCCTAAGACCGTGGGGTATGGTGGGGCTTGGGTTGGGGGCATGAGTTGACACGTGGAACTTGAAGATAAACAAACCCAAACCCAAACCCAAGTTGTAGGGGGTATGGTGGGCGTGGCTTGGCTGGCGCCTAGCGTGGCCAAGCCACATCAACTTTTTTTAATACATATATATATATATATATATATATATATATATATATATATATATATATATATATAACCATTAAAAACTACATAAACATACATAATAATTATCAAAATAAAAAACAATCATTCTTCGTCGTCTTCGTCGGTTTCGAACCCAGGAATCGTTGAAACATGATCCACCAAATCAGATCGAAGGTTGTGATGTATATCCCTTGACTTGATCAAAAATTCATTTGACGCTTTATCTTCGTCTGTTACGTTACCTGGTTGGGGGTCATCGTCATCATAGTAGGTAACGACCGCTCTACCTTCATCCTCCAAAATCATGTTGTGAAGAATGATACATGCGTACATCACGTTTCCAATCTGATCCTTGTCCTATAGTCGACAAGGCATTGCCAATATTCGCCACCTTTTCTTCAAAACACCGAAAGCTCGCTCGACGTCTTTACGTGCAGCCATTTGGACCCTGTTAAACTTTAATCTCTTTGGATCTATGGTACCGTGTCTTGTGAACGATTTTACGAAAACCCCCCCGCTCTGGGTAAATCCCATCAACTAGGTAATACCCATACACGTACTCAACCCCGTTTACAAAGAAAGTTCCTTTGGGTCCTATACCATTTACCCGATCATTGAAAAGGGGCGAGTGGTTTGGAAATCCTAATTGCGGCCGTGACCTTTTGCCACGTACTAAATCCTAATTGGCCGGTTACATCCGATTTTTGTTGGAAATAAACATACTTCTCCTCAAGATCTCTAGATATCCTTAAAAATAAGTTTCTACTCATACGAAAACGACGCCTAAACATTTTTTCATCATACTTAGGTTCCGCTGAGTAGTAATCGCTTACCAACAAATTGTTAGCGGTGTGCCGTTCACGAGCGATGTACCTTCTCCTCCGTTTAGGTTGCGGAGTCTCTTCCTCATCGTCTTCGTCTTCCACGATAGCTTTCACCACCTCCTCGATCGTTTGTAGAAATATTTCCGCACCATCGTCAGATGATGATGACGATACACTTGAACTTGAAGAACTCATGGCAAGATTGTGTTTTGTGTGTTTGATATTGTGTGAGAAAAATGTTAAATATGGTAAGGTATTTATAAAGGAAAACTAATTTTTTTTTTTAAAAAGGCCCCCAACGGCTAGCCCAACGGCTAGTTTGGTTTGGCCATTGAGAGCCCGCCATGTCAGCTTGCTAGACCCGCATCACGCCCGGCTTCAAACTCCCGCCCCTTGTGCCACGCCCCAACCCAAGCCCACCCGGGGTGGTGGCTTGGGCGTTTTCAACCAACCCACGCCCCAACCCAAGCCCCATACCCCACAGTCTAAAAAACCCACGCGCCTCCTTTTTTTTCTTCAGTTTCACCTAGGGATGAGCTCGGTACCGTCTGGTACCGAAAGAATCGGTACCGAAAATCCCCAAAAGTGGGTACCGGTACCGAATATACCCGGTTCGGTACCGGTACGATACCGGTATTTGAGGGTAAAAACTGGTAAATACCGGTACCGTACCGGACCGGTACCGAAAATGCTAAAAGTCGGTACCGAATCGGTACCGAAAAAATAACCGGTTCGGTAAATTCGGTACCGGTACCGGGAACGATTTGCTCATCCCTAGTTTCACCCATTAAATCTTAGCCCTTGATTAAAGCAATTGATGGTCAAGATTATTTCCTAACCTTCCTAGCCAAAAAGAACTTCCTATTATATTCTAACCCTTTCAATAAATATAAATTACTAATTAAAAGTCAAATAATCAGCTATGCAAATAATCGCTACGCTAATATTTTTTAAGGTAATGACTAAAGGAAAAATGTGGTTCTCTATTTGGGTTTTTCTATACTTTGGGACCAAAAAGAACCACATTACTGAAGGGAGTGGGGCGTCTCCCCATCCTAGGCCGCCCCAAGTCGCCGAGAACACCGCCCCCCATAGGCGTCCACCTGGGCGTCTCCCACCATGGCGTCTCCAACCGAACGCCCAACAATTCCTTTTCCCCATAAATCTATCCGTTGCCAACAGATACTTTTTGATTTTACATGTTTTTTTTTTTTTTTTAATATAACTATAACCCCCAACCCTTATAAATAATACCATATACCAAACACAAATACCACAATCTTCTCTCAACTCATCAAAATTTATACCATTCTCTAAATTTTTTACTCCTTTTTATAAAAAAATGTATCCCCACAACATCCCTCCTTTCAACCAAAATCCACGAACCCCATTCCCGAATACACAATCTTCCAATCCACAACCCGATATGGCGGACCCAAACGTTTTAAATAACCCCGCTTTTTACACCTATTTCAATAATATGCACGTTCCTAGCCCTACACCGCAAGTATACTACAACAATATGACGATACCGCAAAATATGGGGTTCGCCACTTGGAACACACAACTACCCGGTGGTTTTCAAAACGTTGGAGGATCGAGCCAACAAAATGGTATAAATTTTTTATTTATTTTTTTGTAAAGAATATGTTTTTTTTAACTTTGTTTGTATTCCATCTAGCGGTTGATTTAGATGACGAAGAAGTTCCGGAGACCCAGTTCCATGTCGGTCAAAATGTTGTTGAACCTGAAAAAAAGAAACGTTCACACAAGAGGAAAACACCGGGTGAAGAACGCTTGAAAACATATTGGTCTCGTATTTACAAAGTTTTCCTCAAGTTGGAAGATCAAGAAGAGGGATACCGTGATGCCGATGGTATCGGCTCGAAGTGGCGTAAAATGCGTCCTTTGATTCAAAGTTTCAACCAAATATACACTCGCCTAAATAACTCGAGTGTGCGCCAAAGTGGTTCCGACGATGCGATGCTCCAAGCAAATGCCCAAAATGAATTCCGAGCCGAACACCGGAAGGCGTTTCCTTATCTTGCTATTTGGCAAGTTTTAAGAAAGAGTTCGAAATTTCACATAGTCATCGCCTTCGATCCATTTAAAACTCGTGGCCAACCGTCGGCTAAGCGGTCAAAAACCTCATCCTCAACCGACCATCAAAGTCAAGGGTCGGACGCTCGGTGCCAAATAAATCTCAACGACATTGAGGAAGATTTGGAAGAGCCACATGAAGAGGCCGATGCGTTTGAACCACCACAACGGCCGGTTGGCCGAGATAGGGCCAAAAAAGCCGCCCAACCGTCTTCTAGCGGTGTACGAATCGACTACACCGAAACGTTCGAAAAAGTCACCAATAAGTTAGACGGCTTGTTGCAAACGAGCCAACAACGGATCAACTTAAAAAAAGAACACGGTGACCGAAAGCTAAAGCTGAAAGAAAGTCGTCAAAAAGCACTTGATTTGCAAATATTGACATCCGACACGACAAACCTTTCTGGAGCCGAGATCGCTTTAGCCGAACAAATGAAGCAAGAAATTCGAGAAAAATATAACCTTTGTTGATTGTATTTTTTTTTTTTTTGTTGATGTATTTTTTTTTTCGGTTGATGTATTTTTTATTTTGTTGAAGTAATTTTTTTTGTTGAAGTATTAGTTTTTATTTACTTTGATCAATACTTTTATAAAAAAAATAGGAGTTTTTTTATATCTTTTACATAAAAAAGACAAAATAAATCAATGTCACGTGTCGCAAGACGCCCTAGCCAGCCAAGTTGCTCCACTCCCCTTTTTTTGCCCAAAATCCTCTAATCTGACATGGCGCCACGTGTCGCAAGACGCCCTCTCAAAAGGATGCCCCACTCCCTTTAGTCTTAAAGACATGGTAACAGGTTCGTACATTTTTGACTGAATACACATGATAGGCCTTTGAAATTAGTAACATCAATGGGCATGATAGTGCCCAGGTGTTGGTTTTATAAAGAAGCCCATGAATGAAGAGGACCTCAGTTGTTTGGATCATCCATCACCTTGCAATCAGTTGTGAACTGTTTCCGCCAATCAGTGGCGGACCTAGAAAACTTTTCCCGGGGGTGTGAAAACTTTTAGAAATTGTTTATCTGTCGATATATAATAATTTTTTCGACCCGATTCGGATC
The DNA here is from genome assembly GCA_030545235.1 of Helianthus tuberosus. NCBI lineage: Eukaryota > Viridiplantae > Streptophyta > Magnoliopsida > Asterales > Asteraceae > Helianthus > Helianthus tuberosus. Next base: position 15,234,081 of record CM060354.1, on the reverse strand, counting down.
CGGTAGGGTTATATATCAATTATTGTGTAATAATATTTAAAATATTTGGGCCGGATTGAATTGGTTGTTGTACACTGGTAGGATCGATTGAATTGTATGACGTCAAAAACAATATTTAAATAAAAATATATGTATTTTATATTTTGTAGTTGGATATATAATATTTAAATTTTGATGTCATATTTGATTTTAATAAACTAAAGAAACTACAAAGTTCAAAATAGAATTAATAATATTAAATCATTACCTAAAAAAAGATATGATATTTACGTATTTGAGATGATAAATATTGGGAGTTAAAATTCACACATCCCTTCTATTTATCTCTCTCTATACATACAAAGATATATATAGACAGTGGCGAAGCTTGAAAATTTCCACCGGGGGGTCGGAAGGTAACGGACCTAAAAAAAATTTCTATCGCGTAGCTTTGAGGTGTATGTTCGGGTCGGACGTCGGTGATTCGATTCGGGTCGGGTCGGGTCGGGTCAAACATTAATATCAAATAAAAAACGTTCTCAAACATAAAAACGTAAACATTGTTTAACAAACAAACGAACAAAGACACCAAAACATTAAAAAGGAGAGAGGAATGTGGGTACCCGATTCAACAATTTTAGGGCAAAAATTCGGACCAATTCCACCCCTAATTTCAACCTAAATCACATAAATTGCAGCCCTAAATTAAACCTAAAGATAAAAAAACACATACCTTTAACCTTATGAAGATTGAAGAAGTCGAACAAGAGTACAAGACCACAACAACGAGCAGCGTTTTGGCTTCTGTTCTCGAACAAAAAGCTGAAGTCGAACAGTTCTGGAACCTGCGTTTTCCCCCCTTCTGCAGTTCTGGCGTGTGGCTTCTGTTCTTCTGGCCGATGTCCCAAAGTAAACGAATTTGGGTTTTTTTATAGGGTGAGCTTTTAAGTTGGGCTATATAATGATTTGATTTGGGTTATATAATATACATTCTAATATTCTACCAAATATAAGGATTTGGGCTATAATATTTGGGCTAAGTAAATATTTTATTTGGGCTATATAAATAAAAAAATTAAAACCGGGCGGTCGAAAAACGTATATACATAATTTCTTTTATAAAACCGGGGGGTCGAAAACGTATATACCTACAAAAATCCTATACGAAACGTACATATATAACACTACTGACCGAAAAGTTCAGGGGGCCGGGCGCCCCTTCCCGCCCCTTAAATCATGCACCCTTGTATATAGAGAGAGAGAGTGAAAAATGATGTGAGAATAACATGTAGGGATGTGGGAATAGTGAGACCCTAAATATTAAATAATATAATTAATTTAAGTGGTATTTCAATATGTCACTAGTTTGCCATCATTATTACCTACTCACAATGTAAAAGAGTGAGTCTAAAAACTTGACTCCTCTCACCTCATAAAACATTAATTTTTATTTAAAAAAATTGCACTCTTTCTCTTCCAACGAAAACAGAGATGAACTCCGGCAACGGCTGTTGGCCGGAAAGGTTAGTTGAACGATTTCTTTCCTTTCCTTCTCTTCACTTTAAGTTCATGGGGTGCGATCACAAAATTTTAATATGGGGTGCGATCCGGATTTAAGCTCGTATATAACTCGAGTGTCTTTTTTTTAAGGGGTGCGCCCTCCTACCATAGGTTCGCCCATGCCGCCAATCATCGCTCCTCCACTTTATTTCTTTTCAATTTTAATTCTAGCAGGTCTTTTTTTTTTTTGGTTTTTTAGTCCATGATTCCATGTTAGCCAATTGTTAGGTCAGCGGGTCGTTTACCTTCTAATAAATCTACTTTTGTTGTTTAAGTATGTTACGAATGAAAGAAGTTGTGGTGAATTTGTTTATGAAATTATCTTGGTTATTCTCTGTTTGACTCTGTCAATTGTCTCTGTTAACTCGAATCTGGCAATTCGAGAAGGTGATCTTAGACACCGTGTTTTAGTGTTGGTGGTGAGTCTGTATCCAACAACTAATGCCGCAACCTTGTTTGTCGAGCTCGAGCTTGGCTCGTAAAATGTTCTAGCCAACTTGATCCCAGTTGTGCCGGCTCGTTAACTTTTTTTTACAAGTATTGATAACATAAAAAAACAAAAAAAAAATACAAAATTAACATAGACTTGTGTATTATTTTTGTTTTTTTTTCTAACATTTTAAAGAAATACAAGCATATTAAAAGTATTATATGTATTATTTTTGTTTTTTTCGATATTTTTAACCCTTCCCACATATTTTTAAATTTAATCCACTTAAAATCAAATTAAAAAACAAATTAAGCCAAATCGGCTCGTTTACAATAAAGCCGAGTGTTTTTCAAGCGAATCACAGGCCATGAGCCTTTTGAACATCAGTAATCGTGCTTGGGGCCCTGGTGTTTTCCAATAACAGCCCAACAACGAAAAACCCACCATCTCAATCAAAACCCCCAATCTCCGTCAACAACGGCGCCGGTGGAGTTCCCGCCCCCTTCTTCTTTCTGAGCCTTTATTCTTCCTGTAAGTTTGCTTATTCAATTCTCTGTTTTTACATTTTGATTGTTGGGTAGTTGGAGTTAGTAGCTAGGGTTTTCTTGTTTGTGATTTGGGTGTTTTGTGTTTGCGATAAGTTAATTGATTTTGTTCGTGTAATGTTGATAAGTTAATTGCTTTTTTTTTTAGTTAATTTACCTGTTGGACGCTCTTAGCGGCGAGGGGTCGGCGACTGCATCAGGATTACTTACTGCCATCACTAAAGTGGTAAACCTTTGGCTAGGGGGGTTATGTCCTAGGGTGCTTGCGGATTTTGTTGCTTCGGCCCCCCTGACCCCTCTGTTGAAGCCTGATAATGGGATTCGCCCAATTGCAGTGGGGGCAATCTGGAGAAGATTGGTCTCCAAAGTGGCCATGAAGAAAGTTGGGAAAGAAGTTGTTAAGTACTTGGGGGACTACCAATTTGGGGTGGGGGTTCCCAATGGGGCGGAGGCGGTGCTGCACAGCGCTAACAGGTTCCTTAATTCTTTTCATTCAGATGGCTCGCTGGCCATGCTTACGGTTGATTTTTCCAACGCTTTCAACTTAGTTGACCGTTCGGTTCTGCTTCGCGAGGTCCATCGCCATTGCCCCCCATATTCCCGTGGGTTCAATTTTTATATGCCCAGCCCGCTAGGCTATACGTGGGGAATGACCGCATCGGGGCATTCACGGGAGTCCAGCAAGGGGATCCCTTGGGACCTTTGCTTTTTGCCCTAGCGTTACACCCCTTGGTGCTTCAGGTGCAGGAAAACTGCAAACTTCCCTTTCATGCTTGGTACTTGGATGACGGGACGGTTATCGGAGACGCTGTTCAGGTTGCTAAAGCTCTTGACATCATTAGTTCGGAGGGTCCAGCCTTGGGGCTACGGCTTAATATTAGAAAAACTGAGATATTTTGGCCGACATGCAACGGGGTGAAGGTTCGGCCAGGGCTTTTTCCCAGTGAGATTGGGAGGCCGGAGAAAGGTGTCAAATTGCTAGGGGGGGCAGTTAGCCGTGATGCCAGTTTTATTAGTGGTCTAGCAGGTAAGAGGGCAACGCGAGCTATTGAAATTATGGGACACCTTCCCTCGCTGCGGGATCCTCAAAGCGAACTTCTCTTGCTTAGATCTTGTATGGGGGTTGCAAAGTTGCTTTTTGGTTTGCGAACTTGCCAGCCCCCCTTTGTGGATGATGCTGTTTCATGTTTTGATAAAAGTCTTCGAGAGGCAATAGAACACATTGTCGTATGTGGGGGGCCTTTTTTTGGTGAACTACAGTGGCGGATTGCGACCTTGCCGATGCGGCTTGGTGGGTTGGGGCTTCTCTCGGCCCGGGATGTGGCCGCCTATGCATTTGTGGCTTCTAGGTCTCAATCTTGGGAGTTGCAGGACCACATCTTACGTAACAGTGGGGTTGTTAACACTGACCTGGATTATGCCAGCGCCTTAGAACGCTTGCATGAATCTCTCCCTGACTTTGATCTCGACGGTTTCTCAAACAAGGACACCGCCCCCAAAAAGCCACAGAAAACTTTGGCGAATGCCCTTGGTTGTCGAATCGCACAAAGGTTGGGAGAAGATTTCCATTTATCCCCCCGTCAGAAAGCCGTCATCGACTGCCTACAGAGGCCTCATGCTCAGGATTTCTTAACTGTTATTCCTATTGAAGGTTTGGGTCAACGTATGTCAGCGGTGGAGTACCGGTCAATCCTTAAGTACCGTCTGATGATCCCCATGTTCCCGAATGATGAAAAATGTCCAGTCTGTCGTAAAGCATGCCTGGATAAATACGGTGAGCATGCGTTACACTGTAGAGAGTTGCCGGGGTATAAGTATCGCCATGACTTTGTTCGAGACACGTTAATGGATATTCTTAGACGAGCAGGGATTTCGGCAAAGAAAGAGGCACCAGTTAATTTCCTTACGGACCCGTCGGAAGGGAGGTCCACCTTACGCCCGGCTGACGTGCTAGTTTTTGGTTGGGAGGGCGGGAAACATGCTTGTGTCGATCTCACAGGTGTATCCCCCCTAGCCGGGTTCCGGGAAAATGGGTTTGTGGCGGGGCAAGCGGTCCTGAAAGCAGAGTCAAAGAAGGTGGAAAAGCACGCGAAAGCTTGTGAGGACAATCAGCATGCCTTTGTCCCCCTTGCGTTTGACACGTTCGGCTCCTTGGCGCCGGAGGCGGTTCGGTTCTTGGCTAGAGTTCAGCGTGTTGTCCACAGCAACTTTTCGACCCCTCAAGGGCGAGGCTTTGTTTTTAGTAGATTAGGGTTTTCTATTCAAAAGGGGATGGCGGCGCAGTTTGTTGCCCGTCTACCTGCTATCCTTATGTAAAAGGTTTAATTAAAAAAAAAAAAAAAAGTAGTATCAAAGTGTTTAGTAAAAAAAAAAAAAAAAATTTGTTTATGTAATACTGAGAGTGTGGTAGTTGTTTAATATATTACTTTTTTTCAACTTGCAGAGAAGTGATCATCAAAATAGAATGATTCAGTGATTGCAAATTGAATATAGGAAGTGTTAAATAGTTAGCAATGAAGATTTGGGAATTATGAAACGATGTTTTGAGATTAGATATGTTTAAAATTGCGTATAAGTAAATACTTTAGTTAACTAAAATCAGTAACTGGATTGTGTTGGTTCTTAACTGATAGAATGATTTGGTTGAAAGTAAATTCTAATTAGTTCGAATGTGAGAGAATGAAGAAAGTTAACGGGGTTGAACCGTAGAAGAGTCAAAAGATAGGATTAGTTTATTTAGTATGTTAATTGCTTGAATGGTTTGTTTAATTGCATGTTTACCTCCTTCTTTAAATTCATAGGTTTTAGGAGTTTTGAGTCGAAGAAGTCAGGAAGTCATTGAAATGAATAAATTGTTAGGGTCTATGTATATAATTTGTGTGAGTTTATTGAATAGAAGAAAACGTCGTGATCCTTGTTTTGTTCACAAAAAAAAAAAATTCTTGAATCTGCGCCATCATCATTCAGTGGTTGAAAATAAACTAGATTGCATAATCCGGCAAAGAAATCATGTTTTTTAATTCTTTAATTTTCTTTTTGAGAAGCTGACACGTCACCTTATTTTTTGATACATTCAGATAAAGAGGTGGAACATGTCAGTGCTTATGGTATCTGTCTACACCACACGGTTGATGTTTTTCATCGACTTATGCAATTTTCATTATTTGCAGATTATAGAGGGTTAGTGAGTTGCTAAAATTTCTGCTGAAAATTGAATTTTATGTATGAAACAGTTGGAAGCTATCGTTTTTCCTCTTTGCCTCACTTTTCTAATGTATAGCGGGTCGTTTATTCTCAAATTTATATCAATTTGGAGTTCATGGACCAAACATGGGGACCCCAGATAGATATATCATTTCATGGTATAAAGAGTGGTCTGCAAAACCTCATTAACTGGATGGTTTCAGCTGTTTACAATATTTCATTTTGGAGAATGTATATTGTGGTCAGTTTGCTATTTCAGTGATTTTTAAAGTTGTAATTACATTTTTTTTCATCCAAGTGATTTTCTTGTATTATTTAATTCACAGGCTCCTTTTATGGAAGAGTTAGTTTTTAGAGCTTGTATGATATTGTTACTTGTATGTGGAGGATTTAAACAGTATACAGTTATACTTCTCTCTCCTCTTCTTTTTAGTCTTGGTGAAACCAACATTTTTCCACCATTTTAACAAATGTTTAACAATGTTTCTGTTTATTTGATAAATTTTCTATATTTTTCTAGTTATAAATAAATTTTCATTATTTGGTAAACTTTATATTTACAGCTCACTTGAACCACTTATCGGAGTTCTACATGCAACAAAATTCCAGCTTGCTGAAAGCTTCCATGATTGTAGGTATGTTCGACCCATTTGACCCTTTATTCATAGTTGTTAATGGCGAATAGCGACAAATATCGATAAGGTACCTATATGCAACATAACAAATAGCGGTAAATAGCAAGCGGCTATTTTATAAATAGCGATACACTAGAAAAGCAATTTTTAAAAAAGTTATATGTATATTATATAAAAATATCCTGGTATATATGCTATTTTACATGTATATTTAACAAAAACCTAAAATCCAGCTATTTTATAGCTATATTTAATTGCTATTTATATTAAGGAAAACAACAAAAATAAATAAACTATCGCTACTATCGCTACAACCCTAATAGTGAGCCTAGACCTATACGCTACGTAGCGCGCTATAGCGATCGCTACACTCGCTATTGACAACTATGGTTTTACTCGTTTGACCCGTTAGAGATAGAAACATTACACAGATTGACCCATTCAAATGTAAATGGGTCGAAATGGCCACTTCTTGCGTTTCAGATGCATAATATTAAAAGTTTTAATTATTTTGACCATGAAAAGTTGATAACATCATGCGTTGATTGCTGACTCGTAAAATATTTCTGTAATATTTCTCAGGTTTTCAGCTTGCTCCAAGCTTCCATTGTTTTTTATGGCTTAATATTTTATTAAATTGACAACTTTTTTGAGTGGAAATATCAGGGTTGGTGAGTGTGGGATTTGTAGCAGGAGCGATAAGCTTTGTATATCTTTTGTTTCCGCTCACTTCTCCAGCATTGTACAATCCAGACCCAGCTAATCCCCGTTGACGGCAAAAAATACAGGCCAAAGTCCCAAACGCTGAATACAAGGCCCAATAAAAGACCATCTTCTACGTTTTAGTAAACCCGATCGTTATATGAACTGACCAGATTAATATATGTTGTCAAAGTAAGGATCCTTCTGAATTATTAACTGATAGTCTACTATTTCATACCTTTATATCCAAAGAGGTTCTTGTAAAAATATACAATGTGTGTAATGTATTAATGTAGAGTAAAACGAATTCAGAAAATAAACGAATGACTGTTTTTTGTTCTTGTTTTTAAATCTGCTGTGCATTATTAGATTTAGGAAACAGATTAATTCATTTATGAATTTACAGACGAAAGTAATATATATAGAACAAAAGTAACGAGATGAAGGTATACCGACAAACGAGAGACAGAGATGATTCCCGTCAACTTCGGACGTATCCGGCAGCATCGGACTTCTCCGGCGAGGGTCTGTGTTGGTTATTTTAGTGTTATCGACAGGTATTTTAGGGTATTGGATTAACTACTTGATCGAGGAAATAATGTTAGAGATTAAACGAGTTAGGTGACGCGGGAGTGCGGGCTCGATTTAATCCTAACATTGTTTGAGTTTATTGTGCAAATAATTACATGGGCCTTATAATTAATAATAAGTTTGTTTCTAAATGTTTTGGACTCTATATATTATATGGTAGGATTAATAATATTCCTTGTTATGGTATTTTGGTAATCTACCATTAAACTATTCAGTCTATTTAATAGTTTGTCCATTTGTCCATCAAAGTGTTTAGTCCATTAATTTGGAACTAAAAGTCCATTACGATGTTCCTTTCATTTGTGGGGCTAGTGATGGTTGACTTTGGCATTAAAAGAAATTTATGGTTAAATTATTTTGAATGGTTTAAGTCCATGATTCTAATTGGACTTTGGGCCCATGATGATGGCAAATGAAATTGTTGTCCATCTCGATCAACTGAGATACGTACAAAATAACAGAACAAGAAAGAGGCATAAAAAAGAAACGGCACTCTTACGGTTACAGGAGATAATCGTATTCTCATTCACAGATTCAATCAAATCCAATTCCAACAAGAGTGATCTCTGTCTAATCCGATAAATCATTGCGTGTAATCCGCAAATAGGTTTATCTGATAGTTCTCATACGATTCAGAGATTAATCCAGGTTTTATCACAAACTTTGCAATTTTAATTCGTTTCCAGGTTTGTTAATTACTTTGAATTCACTGTTCTAGACCAGTTTTACAACAAAGATAAACCTATTTTAGGGTTCAATTTGGTCATTGGTTGTGATTTCAAGTTTGAAAAATATCGTACAGTGAATATTTTTCAGTTCTGTAGTTTGTGAATTAACCCTAATTCACATGTTCTAGTGATTAATTTGGGTTTGTTTATCTTGATTTCACAAGTTTTTATTATAGAAATCTAGTTTCATAAATTTTTATTTCTAGCAGTGAATTATTTTCTGGAATCTTTAGGGTTAATTTTGGTTGTTGAAAATCGAATTTAAGTACGTGTCATATAATATTTTCATGGCATGAGATTTCAAAGTTAATCTTATTATTTTACATATACTTTGAATTTTGTGCATAGTGCTTTTGACTATTGATACAAATTGCAAAATTCCTTCGTTTAAGTGGTGATTATAGTGCTTTTTGACTATTGATACAATAGTTCAGTTATATATGAAATTTCTTATCATCTGCTGCGACTAGATGATGGATTGATTTGATGAATTAACTAAAGGGTGGTTTGGAAATCATTTAATTAATTTAAAGTGGGGTTGTCAAATAATTTAGAAGGGTAGTGTACTTTATTTTATTTTGATCACTATCAAGTTTCAAATCAGTTGTTTCAAAATGGTTGAACGTGATGAAGCAAGTGGGAAGTTTAACAAGGGTAATGGTGATAAAAGAAAGCTTAATCGGGGTAATAATGATTCCAACAAGAAACCAAAAAGGGGTTGTTGGAGATGTGGCAAACCGGGTCATTTCAAGAAAGATTGTCGCGTGAAGCCTGCGGATGGAAACAAAGCTAACTTGTCCGGTCCAAGTGGGTCAAAAGATCCAAATGCTTCACAAGGTACGCTTACTGATTCCACTTTAAGTTTGACAAAACCTATGAGTTTTGTAGTTGATTCAACTAGTCATTCGGGACATGGTAAGTATTTACAAAACACAAAAATTGGATTTGATTTAAAGAAACAAAATTTATTTTGTGATTTGAATAATAAAGAAATACAAGGTAATGTTTCTAAATCAAACAAATTCAATACAAAGGTGCAGCCTACTAGCTGTGATGGTACAAACATAAGAAGTGTACAAGTCGGAAAAATCCCATTGAGGTGTGAAATAAATGAAACCCGGTCTTCGGGTTGTTTATTGGACTCAAAAAGTCCAATGGTTTATAAACATAATTCAGTTGAGAATTATGTATCATTTATTTCTGAATCCTTTTATGTGCAAGATGATATGCTTGCATGGTGGGTAGACTCGGGTGCTACGAGTCACGTGTGCAAGGATCTTAAATGGTTTGAGGAATTCGAACCAATTGAAGATGGATCTGTACTTAGGATGGGAAATGTTGCAACTGAGCCTATTAAAGGAGTTGGAAAAGTTAGACTTGTATTTACTTCTGGAAAACATCTATTATTAGATAATGTGTTGTATGTACCAGGGATTCGAAAGAATCTCTTATCTGGAATTGTATTAAACAATTGTGGTTATAAACAGGTCATTGAGTCGGATAAGTTTATCTTGTCTCGACATGGCACCTTTGTTGGATTTGGATATTTATGTAATGGCATGTTTATGCTTAATATTAATGTCCCGTCTGCTATTGAATCTGTTTGTATGGCATCTACATCCTCTAGTAATGTTGAGTATGATTCACGTCTATGGCATGCTAGATTAGGTCATGTTAATTATTATAGGATGAAAGATATGTCCAAAATGAGCCTAATACCTGCCTTTGACATGCAAAACTGTAGTAAATGTCATACTTGCAAATTGACTAAAATTACTAGGAAACCATTTAAAGATGTTAAAAGGGATTCCAAGGTATTAGAATTGATTCATTCTGATTTATGTGACTTTCATAGTACGCCCTCACTTGGAAATAAAAAGTATGTGGTTACTTTTATTGATGATGCCTCTAGGTTTTGTTATGTCTATTTATTGCATTCAAAAGATGAAGCTCTTGATAAATTCAAAATTTATAAACAAGAGGTAGAGCGACATCAAAGTTGTTTGATAAAAAACCTTCGTACTGATAGAGGTGGGGAGTATTATGATCCTGTTTACTTTCAGTCTACTGGTATAATACATCAAACCACTGCTCCCTATACACCACAACAAAATGGTGTATCAGAGAGGAAGAATAGGACTTTGAAAGAAATGGTTAATTCCATGTTATCCTATTCTGGGTTAAGTGAAGGATTCTGGGGTGAGGCTATGTTAACAGCCTGTTATTTGTTGAATAGAGTTCCTAATAAAAAGTCTAAAGTAACCCCACATGAACTCTGGTACAAAAAGGCACCAAACTTAAGTCATCTTAGAGTTTGGGGTTGTAGAGCTGTTGTAAAGCTTACTGAACCAAAAATGAGAAACATAGGTGAAAGAGGCATTGATTGCATCTTTATTGGGTATGGTGAGCATTCCCCTGTTCATAGGTTCTATGTTACAGAACCGAATGACTATGTTTCTGTTCACACTGTGATTGAATCAAGAACTGCTGATTTTGGCAATGAGGATAGATTTTCTTCTGTGCCTAGACTAAAGGACATGCCTTATAGTTTGAAAACATCAGCTGTAACTGAGTTTGGTAATAACTCTGCTGGTACCAAAGATGTACCATCTACTAGTACCGAACCTAGGAAGGGTACTAGGGTCAGGAAAGCCAAGTCTTTTGGCTCTGACTTTCATCTTTATTTGGTGGAAGGAACCAGGAATGGGGTTGAACATCAATATCAATATTGTTTCAATATTGAGGAGGACCCTAAGACATACAGTCAGGCAATGGCATCTAGGGATGTTGCTTTCTGGAAAGAAGCCATCCAAGATGAGATAGATTCTATCATGCATAATAATACATGGAAATTAACTGATTTGCCTCCTGGTTGCAAGCCTTTGGGTTGCAAATGGATCTTTAAAAGAAAGATGAAAGTTGATGGTAGCATAGATAAGTTTAAAGCCAGGTTGGTTATCCAAGGCTTTAGACAAAAGGAAGGAATAGATTTCTTTGATACATATGCTCCTGTTGCAAGAATTTCCACCATAAGGCTTCTTTTAGCTCTTGCTTCAATTCATAACTTGGTAATTCACCAAATGGATGTCAAGACCGCGTTCTTGAATGGTGAATTGGATGAAGAGGTATACATGAAACAACCTGAGGGTTTTGTATTACCTGGACAAGAACACAAGGTGTGTAAACTCGTCAAATCATTATATGGTTTGAAACAAGCACCTAAGCAATGGCATCAAAAATTTGATGAGGTGATCTTATCTCATGGTTTTCTTCTAAACCAAGCTGATAAGTGTGTCTACAGTAGATTTGAATCCTCTGGTAAAGGAGTGATTATTTGTCTATATGTAGATGATATGTTGATCTTTGGCACTGACCAAGATCAGGTTGATAAGACAAAGAAATTGTTGTCTTCTAGTTTTGAAATGAAGGATATGGGGGAGGCGGATGTGATCCTTGGAATAAGGATTAAAAGGAGTAACAATGGTATAACCATGACACAGTCTCATTACATTGAGAAAGTGTTGAAGAAATTCAATCATTATAATTGTTCTCCTGTTAGCACTCCTCTAGATCCTAGCATCCGGTTAATGCCCAATTCTAGTGATTCAGTTTCACAATTAGAGTATTCTAAGGTCATTGGATGCTTGATGTATGCTATGATTAGCACAAGGCCAGACATAGCTTATGCTGTGGGTAAGTTGAGCAGATTTACTAGTAATCCTAGTGCTCAACACTGGCAAGCAGTAAACAGACTGCTTAAGTACCTAAAAGGAACCATGCACTTTGGTTTATGCTATTCAGGTTTTCCTTCGGTTATAGAAGGGTACTCTGATGCAAGTTGGATAAACAATAAGGAAGATCACTCCTCCACAAGTGGATGGGTGTTCTTACTTGGTGGGGGTGCTATCTCCTGGGCTTCAAAGAAACAAACTTGCATCACTGACTCAACTATGGAATCTGAGTTTGTGGCTTTAGCTGCAGCTGGTAAAGAAGCGGAGTGGCTCAGGAATTTGATCTATGAGATTCCATTGTGGTCGAAACCGATATCACCAATCTCTATCAGGTGCGATAGTGCAGCTACACTGGCTAAGGCATATAGTCAAGTGTACAATGGGAAGTCTAGACACTTAGGTGTTAGACATAGTATGATTAGAGAATTAATCATGAATGGAGTGATATCCGTTGAGTTTGTTAGATCTGAGCTTAATTTAGCTGATCATCTAACCAAAGGGTTAGGAAGAGATCTCGTGAAGAAATCAGCTAAAGGGATGGGTTTAAAGTCCATGTTAAATATCTTATGTCAAGACACCCAATTCCCATCTAATACAACGTTAGATGCAGAATTCAATGCGGAAAGCTTGTCATAACGATATTGGAACACATTAGCAAATTATCCCAAGGTATGTGTTCAGACTGCAAGATAAAGTAGGTTGAAGTTGAACTTCTTAATAGTTCATTGATAAATTGCAGTGCAGGTGCAAGAGTAATGAACTACCTATAAGAATATGAAGGTTAGCCGCTTCAAGAAGCTTTGGACTTGAGCTTTGATATATTCTTTGAAGGATTAGGACACAGGCTAGTAAAACATTGTGTCAAGTGGAATTTGGATTTGTAAACGTTTGTGTATATTACCTACATGTATTTAAATGGATAACATGGGTTCAATCCATAGAGACACCCTGTTATTCTAATATTTGTATCGTGTAATATACTAAGTGAAAATTCAATCCTCGGGACATTTTCATTACGCATGCGTTTGTGTTTCTGTGAAGACGGTTAAGTTAATCATGGATACCACTAAAATGGGGGAGGAATGTTGGTTATTTTAGTGTTATCGACAAGTATTTTAGGGTATTGGATTAACTACTTGATCGAGGAAATAATGTTAGAGATTAAACGAGTTAGGTGACGCGGGAGTGCGGGCTCGATTTAATCCTAACATTGTTTGAGTTTATTGTGCAAATAATTACATGGGCCTTATAATTAATAATAAGTTTGTTTCTAAATGTTTTGGACTCTATATATTATATGGTAGGATTAATAATATTCCTTGTTATGGTATTTTGGTAATCTACCATTAAACTATTCAGTCTATTTAATAGTTTGTCCATTTGTCCATCAAAGTGTTTAGTCCATTAATTTGGAACTAAAAGTCCATTACGATGTTCCTTTCATTTGTGGGGCTAGTGATGGTTGACTTTGGCATTAAAAGAAATTTATGGTTAAATTATTTTGAATGGTTTAAGTCCATGATTCTAATTGGACTTTGGGCCCATGATGATGGCAAATGAAATTGCTGTCCATCTCGATCAACTGAGATACGTACAAAATAACAGAACAAGAAAGAGGCATAAAAAAGAAACGGCACTCTTACGGTTACAGGAGATAATCGTATTCTCATTCACAGATTCAATCAAATCCAATTCCAACAAGAGTGATCTCTGTCTAATCCGATAAATCATTGCGTGTAACCCGCAAATAGGTTTATCTGATAGTTCTCATACGATTCAGAGATTAATCCAGGTTTTATCACAAACTTTGCAATTTTAATTCGTTTCCAGGTTTGTTAATTACTTTGAATTCACTGTTCTAGACCAGTTTTACAACAGTCTGGATCTTCCGGCGACATTCTCGAAGCTCCAATGGTTGCAGGGATAGGTGTGTTATCAAAACGGAACTTTTATGAGTCTATGGTTTGGAATATATCACCCATGAAATCTTGTTTTTGGAATTGTATAAAATTCCAAAATTGATATGGGTATCAGTTGATGTATTGAGTTGAAATAGAGACTAGGTGCTTGGATTTGTAAACATGGAAATTCTCAGTCAGGAGCAATCAACAAACCCAAAGAAAAAGGAAATACAGCTATGATCTCTCTGTATATGTTTGGTGGCAATTCTGTTTAAATAACAGAACTGCACATTTCAATTTAAAAGATATTCATGTGGAACTATATTACCAATTGAAGCCGCTTACGGTTGAGACCCGGGTTCGAGTCCCATGGTCCACCGTTTCTTATTTCTTTTTAAATTTCAAAGTTTCAAAAGTTACATTAAGCCCCCTCGACTAACCTGGCTTGGTTAATTTATTTTGTTTTAAACTCTTATTCCAACCTATCAAACTAACAAGGTTAAATTAAGAAAATTTTATATTGTAATATAAATTAATTTAATTAACTATGACGATAATTAAACTAAAGAGTAAAATCTTTCAACGGTTATTTATTTCGCGAACAAAAATTTCCGAGTTTCATGGGTTAGGATCCGATTTTTAAAACGGGTCGGATTTTGGGAGCCCATTTTGTCGGATGTTACACTGGGTCTATTATTACTGTTGGGCCGAGGAGTCCAGGATGGAGGGGCAGCCCAGCAGGGTGGATTGGGCCAACTGTTGTGGGCCGACCCAATAGGGTTGACCATGCCATGGGCCTCGTGGCTGCAGACTAGAACTGGGCCGATTGGAATTTGGACCAGCACCCAAACTTAGTCCACGAGAGTTCCTGTTATTACCTGGCCCATTTGGGCGGTGAGTGGGCTGACGATTGTTGGAGACAGTTCTTCCCTTATTTGGCGAGTCTGTGCGACGATCTGGTGGATTATCTTGAGCAGCAGCAACAATTGCTGGTGATTGTTCATTCATTTCATCAGCAGATTGTCGTTGGAGCTCTAAATCCAACATAGAGCAAGTTGTTTCCTAGGAGGAGGAGACACTTTGGTTTATGAATGCTGATGTGACATCGAATTTGGGGCGCGACCCACGAACCAGTTAGAGAACCAAACATTTTTCAGTAACTGGGTTGTCAATATCAGAAAGCTGGTATGCAAGTTCACAAAGTCGTTCACAGTAGGCTTTAAGTGACGGCATGGACCGTAGGGTGAGGTTGGTGAACTCATGCTCCAATGCAACGGCTCAAGAGCCTTTGTTATTCAGAAAGATATATCGGGGTGGGGTCCATGCCTGATAAGTAGTGGATTCAGTGTTCAAGAAACGAACCATAAGCTCGTTTGACACCGTCCCATAGATCCACTGAAGGATGATGGCATCAATTTTGACCATGAATCAAAGAGTGGGCCAGTCTCAGCAGGGGGTTAGTACCGTCAATATGATTCAGCACATCATATCATTTTGCATGAAGCTCGAACAACTTGATCCAAGATACGTATGACACCTTAGTGCCATCTAGAACTCGGATCTTATGCTGAATGTTGGTTACCGTGTAGACGGGATGAAGAGGCTTCTCTTGTTTTTCATTGCCTTTGTCATCCATTGCGAAGAATAGAAGGCTGGAGAAAAGAAAACATGATCGAAAAAATAACTGGTTATTGAGGGCGGTGGCCGGAAAAATAGGGTATAAAGCGTATGCGCTCTGATACCATGAAATAATTCAAAACTCAAGTTGTGTCTATTATTTCACAGTCACATGTATACAGCAACGTCTCAACCAGTTGGGAGACAATGAAGGAAATAAAATAGGAAAAAAATAATCCTAACTATTGATATATAGAATAAATATAAATTACTAATTAAAAGGCAAATAATCAGCTATGCAAATAATCGCTACGCTAATATTTTTGAAGGCAATGACTAAAGGAAAATGTGGTTTTCTATTTGGGGTTTTCTATAGTTTGGGACCAAAAAGAACCACATTAATGACATGGTAACAGGTCCGTACATTTTTGACTGAACACACATGATAGGCCTTTGAAATTAGTAACATCAATGGGCATGATACTTGGCCCAGGTGTTGGTTTTATAAAGAAGCCCATGAATGAAGAGGACCTCACTTGTTTGGATCATCCATCACCTTGCAATCAGTCGTGAACTGTTTCCGCCAATCAATGGCGGACCTAGAAATTATTTATCTATCGATATGTAATAATTTTTTCGAGCCGATTCGGATCCGGTCAGGTTATATATCAATTATATGTGTAATAATATTTAAAATATTTGGGCCGGATTGAATCGGTTGTTGTACCGATTGAATTGTATGACGTCAAAAACAATATTTAAATAAAAATATATGTATTATATATTTTGTAGTTGGATATATAATATTTAAATTTTGACATCATATTTGATTTTAAGGGAAAATATCAAACATGAAGTTTATTTTGGGTAGGAATGATAGGAAGCAATAAGAGGATGACATGTGGCAAAGTTGAAAAAAACATAAGGAGGTCATTTTAGTCAAAACTCATCATCTTAAAAAAAAACCCAGCATCTGCAATTCATTTTTCTTCCCCGTATACTCAAATCCATCATTTTCAAAACCATAAACTACCACGTCACCACCTCCACCACCACCTACGATCGCCACCATCTTGCCGGAAACTAGATCTGAAACCACCACCACCTTCAACCACCTGTTGGGTTTTTCAGATCTGAAAGCACCATTCCACCATCCACCGCCTACCGCCACCGCAACAAGTTTCCCCATGGTGTGTCGGAGTTCTTTCTCCGTCCACCGTCGTTAATCGGAGTTCTTTTGTAAGTTGTGTTATTGTTTTTTTTTTTCATTGCGTTTTAGGTTATCAAACCTCAATTGCTTTTTTCACCTCATTATGTTTTAGTTAGAGTTCTTTTCATTTTTGTTCTTCTGAATGTTAAAGCAGAGGCATGACTATGCTAAAATAGAAGCATGATGTTACACCCTAATACGTATTTGACAAAAGTCGCAGCGGAAATACGTAGCATAAAATTTTCTTTCATTATAAACATCTTTCCGTACTTAAATTCATTTTTAAAGTTAACTCTTTCTCAATAAATACATTTAGTGAACTTATTTACAATAAGAAAACATAACTTAGCTTCGCTCAATTACGTACTCTAACACTCCCGTACAATCTAACTTGTGACTCGATCCTCGATCTCTAATCCTTGATGATCCTCATGACTCGTACTACCTGCATTCACCACATAAAATTCATAACATTAGTATGCATTATAAACATACAAGATCTATTCACGTTTACATTTCGTTCTGTTAACTCTTTACATCCCAGCTTTCCATCTAGTCATACAATCCGTGGTGAGACTTTCTTGTTGTACCTGCGTTACACTTCGTTCACAAGGCACGCTATTATTATCGTCAATACTCAATTTCTATGAATACATGTGTATATACTTTCATACATACTTACATATATACATCCGTTCACACATAACTACTTGTATGCATACGTACATACATTCATATGTACGTGCCTACATACGTGCATACCTACATACATACATGCCTACATACATACCTATTACATGCCTTCACACAACCCTACCTACGTGTATACATTCGTACATACTCACTTGGATATATATATATATATATATACATACACATACTACCTACAATTACACCTACATACAGACATACATTCATATCTTCACGCATGCCTACATACGTACATACGCTCATATATACCTACTTGCATACATACACACATACACACATACATACATACATACATACATACATACATATATACATACATACATACATACATACCTTCATACGTATCTACTTTCCCTAAAACAAGGAATAAATTAGTCATTCTTAGCTTATACGCGATTAAAAACGGTTCAGACGGGTTCGCATTGCATAAAATGATAAAAAAACGAATTTTTGCGAAACTGACACATGCTCGCGTAGCGCCACTGCCAGTCGCACTACGCGAGCCCCTCATTTTAACAGAAAGTTGCTGCTGCTGCTGTGCTGCAGATTCCCAGCACGACCGAATTTCACGGAAACGGTCATAACTTCTTCGTTTTTGGTCCGTTTTACCCGATTCTTTTTCTTACGCGTCCGTAATTTAATTCTCCATCTTATGGAGTTAAGATCCGATATCCGGATTAACAAAATTCCAGACTTTTAAGTCTTCGACTTACTACCCTTTTTACCAAGAATTGACCCGTTCATAATTTTATCACATAACTTGTTTGTTTGACCTTAACTTCATATGAATTGATAACTTCAAGGTCATTTGTCATAAAACATAACATGCCCAAACGACTTCCTATAATCCTGCTTTATCACAACGAGTTAAATCATGTTTCTTATACTTGTTGACTTTCAAAAGTCAACTATTAACCATATGTAACTATCGACTTATCAACATATACCCGTAACATCATAATCGACTATACGGACGACACTATATACATTTTATCATACACTTGATGTACGTACCACCTTTTAAGCATAACGTACAACTAATTCATGCATAAATCTTCTAAACTCATACATAACCCATCAAAACCTACTACTAACCATCATGGATCATTCCCAAATAAACATCAAACATATTATCATCATATTTCTCCTAATTCATCTAACAAGTATTCATCATACCCACATAATACATCAATCTTTCAACAAGGCTCGGACATGGGAGGTGATTCTAGTCATCATCTTCACCCTAACTAACGGGTTTCACCTCTAATCATCAAATTAACACAAACCATACGTAACCCGTGTTCTATACGATGATTCTAACCCTTATACATGATCAATTTCATACTTACTTACGGATTAGAACATAACCCCTTTCACACAAGATCATCAATCTTTGATTTAAGGCATACCTTACGATCCCCTTGTGAAGGTGATCACTAATTCATGTTCGGTTGTGAATTTGAGCCTTGATTCATTCTTCAATTTGAAGCTTTTGAAGAACTAGGGTTTTGGGGCTTTTGAGAGCCCCTGCTCGATCCATCCAGAACACACACGAAGATGTGTGTGTGTGTAATCTTTTTCTTTTAATAACTTAACTTTTATCTTGTTCCACTTTAACCCCTCGGGTTTGCCTTTAAAACATAACCGACACTACCTTCATCATTTAATACTTTTGACCATACCCTTAACTAGGTTAAATAGCCTAGTTATTAATTTCATGACGTGTCATATAGGAACACACGACAAATATTAACATTCAGATTTT
The DNA here is from genome assembly GCA_030545235.1 of Helianthus tuberosus. Classification (NCBI taxonomy): domain Eukaryota; kingdom Viridiplantae; phylum Streptophyta; class Magnoliopsida; order Asterales; family Asteraceae; genus Helianthus; species Helianthus tuberosus. Next base: position 15,214,772 of record CM060354.1, on the reverse strand, counting down.
GGGGCGTTACAAGTCTACCACCCTTAATTAAGGTTTCGTCCCCGAAACCTTTCTCACCCTATTTAACACTAATTAATTCTTCTCTACGTCCCTTCAACACTACCGCTAGCCCATCACAACGACTATCTTTATTCTTAAAGAACCCGCTCTGGAGTTCTTATTAGTGTCGCTTTCACTAATAACGCTAATTCCTAACAGCCTTTATAGCTAATGATCCATTCATCATTCTAATACTCTTATATCATATGCATTATATATCTTTTTATTTACTTGAAACCATTCCAACATCCCATTACTAACATTCCCATTTGTTTATTTCAACATTCATAATGTTTTCATCGACTATACGATCTTGCATCGAAATTTGTATATACTCAGATATGTTTAACTTTAACTAATACATCATAGTAATGGGTAACTATACATTCTCGATTCATAAACTATTTATATAGTTGGCTTCTTTCTAATAAGTTCATGCCTTCCATACTATAACTTCACACATCATTCTTATTTCCTTTATCGGTTAATAACGGGTCAATATACCCACTTCTTTAATCTGTAATCATACACACTTACGTACTTAACTCTAACGTAAACATCCTTCTACGTTTTCTACAGTTACTTGTACCTTGCATACCTTTACGTTACCTTTAAATCATTTTGTCCATTTCACATCACTATTGCTTTCACTTCATGCATTATTTAATTTACATGTATACATGTGTATCGTACTAGTTTATATCTATCCAACATAAGTTAAACATCTTACTAACCTCTTTTCATTTCGCAACCCGACGATCCGTAACCCAGATCGAACATATTCTTCTCGAGTACTAGCCGTAACAGACCAGGTTTCATTCATCCTTATAATGAGCTTCCGCTCGTGCATATTCTTTCACCAATACGATTGGTTCCATCACATCAATAATTCTAACATTTTCATCAACAAAATTGGCGGTTAGCATATTTCATTTAAACATTCATTATACTAGGGGATTACCCACTTATAATAAGTCTACAATTTCCTACGTCCAGGCTGTAACATATCACACATTCCATTTCTTACATGTAATTCTTTCATTCTAATTACTTATTTCGTCAACCTTCATTTGACCCTTCAAAGCTTAACTGACATTTCTTAATTATTGTGTAAGTACTGAGGCACACGTCCGTACTTCTTTCCATTCATGCTTACGTGCAAAAACATTCATTACATCATTTCGGTATTGTTAGCAAAACTTATCATTTTTGCTCATACTTAATTTATTGTCCGGGTCGTAGCCCGTCATTTATTATGACTCCTAAGGGTCTATTACTAACACATTTAACACCTAACTGGTTCAAAACTTCTTTCTTTCATTTCACAACTTAGGTTTTGCATGCCTATTACGATCATTCTTTTGTTTATTTACTTTACATTTACCCATATGACTCGTTTGACACAACCACGGTCAAACTATCGACACGTTCCGATGTGGACTAATTCCATCCTTTTTATCATTTTAAATCCGTCCTGCGGATTCAAACGTAACGTTCATACCTTTCATTACTTCTATGTTTCGAATCCGTCTAGCGGTTCCAAACATACCATTTATACCTTTCCTTCCTTCCATGTTTTGAATCCATCTAACGGATTTCAATCATATCATTCACATCTTTCATTTCTTACATGTGTTGAATCTGTTTCGCAGATTCAGACATATCATTTCTACATTTCATTTCCTTGAATCCGTTTTACGGATTCAAACATTCCATTCATTCCTTTCATCCCTTGAATCCGTCTCACGAATTCAAACATATCATCCATGCCTTTCATCCTTGAATCCGTCGCACGGATTCAAACATATCATCCATGCCTTTCATCCTTGAATCCGTAGCACGGATTCAAACATTGCATTCATACCTTTCATTCCCTGAATCTGTCTCACGGATTCAAACATATCATTCATATCTTGTTGATCCGCACTTAATCACGGATTCAACATTCTTCATTCTTATCAGGCATGTTTTTCATTCTTACATAGTACTCTCAATTTCCCGAGAGTCTTACTTCCCATTTCACCCACACGCCCGCCCGCTACCCAACTCTACCGGACATACCTGTAACAATTATCATGATCTCACGAACGTCATACGTTTCTCGTGTACTGGCCAGGTACACAATCCACATAGTAGTTTCGTGCCTTCATGTAATTGTCACCTTATGTCCGTAGACTTAGGTTTCGGCACGTGTATCTCTTGCAGTACTTCATTACTATACTATCATTATCCTTCATTCAACATTTTCCTTCTCTTAATGAATTTTACTGTTACACATACCCACATATCGACTTTACGTACCTGTATTCAAATTTGGCTTATTACCTCTTTGCCTGCCTCAGTTTTCATCCTAGACTGCATTCACAGATCATCCTCTTCAAACACTTATGCTTACCTCGCACATACAAAACCGTCAGTTTCTTTATACGTATACATAAGTACATACTTACATTAGCTTTTACCTTTGGATCTTGATCGAGTCTTAGATTGTACGGGTTTCTTAACTCAAGAGCACACAAGTTTGAGTTCAAGTACTTACTTTCTCGTACTTGATTCCCTCAAACCAGGGCGCTGATACCAACTTGTTACACCCTAATACGTATTTGACAAAAGTCGCAGCGGAAATACGTAGCATAAAATTTTCTTTCATTATAAGCATCTTTCCGTACTTAAATTCATTTTTAAAGTTAACTCTTTCTCAATAAATACATTTATTGAACTTATTTACAATAAGAAAACATAACTTAGCTTCGCTCAATTACGTACTCTAACACTCCCGTACAATCTAACTTGTGACTCGATCCTCGATCTCTAATCCTTGATGATCCTCATGACTCGTACTACCTGCGTTCACCACATAAAATTCATAACATTAGTATGCATTATAAACATACAAGATCTATTCACCGTTTACATTTCGTTCTGTTAACTCTTTACATCCCAGCTTTCCATCTAGTCATACAATCCGTGGTGAGACTTTCTCGTTCTACCTGCGTTACACTTCGTTCACAAGGCACGCTATTATTATCGTCAATACTCAATTTCTATGAATACATGTGTATATACTTTCATACATACTTACATATATACATCCGTTCACACATAACTACTTATATACATACGTACATACATTCATATGTACGTGCCTACATACGTGCATACCTACCTACATACATACATACATGCCTACATACATACCTATTACATGCCTTCACATAACCCTACCTACGTGTGTACATTCGTACATACTCACTTGGAAATATATATATATAGGGAGGAGCTCATGCGAGAACCACATTTATTGTGAGAACCGCGAGAACCAATGTGAACACAACCTAAAATAGCTAAAAAAAACCTAACCCCCACCCCCCCCCCCCAAAACCTAAACCCCCCACCCCCCCCCCCCAAAAAAAACCTAACCCCCCCCCCCCAAAAAAAAAAAAAACGTAAACCCCCCTCCCCCACCCCCAAGCTAAAATGCTAAAAACTAAACCCCCAAAAAACCTAAAAAAATCTAAAAAGTTTTTTTTAATATTTTTTATGTTAAAAATCGCTACTTTTCGAAGCAAAAATAAAAAAAAAAAAAAAAATTTGTGTGATTTTTAGCTATTTTTAGCCATTTTTGGTTGTGTTCACATTGGTTCTCGCGGTTCTCGCAATAAGAGGTGGTTCTCGCATGATCTTCTCCCTATATATATATATATATATATATATATATATATATAGGGAGGGGCTCATGCGAGAACCACCCTTATTGTGAGAACCTTGAGAACCAATGTGAACACAACCTAAAATAGCTAAAAAAACCTAAAAAAAACTAACCCCCACCCCACCCCCCCCCCCACCCCCCCCCCCCCCCCCCGCTACTTTTAGAAGCAAAAAAAAAAAATTTAAATTTTTTTTTTTTGCTTCGAAAAGTAGCGATTTTTTTATAAAAAATATTAAAAAATTCAAAAAAAAAAAATTTGTATGATTTTTAGCTATTTTTAGGCATTTTTGGTGTGTTCACATTGGTTCTCGCGGTTCTCACAATAAGAGGTGGTTCTCGCATGATCTTCTCCCTATATATATATATATATACATACACATACTACCTACATTTACACCTACATACATACATACATTCATATCTTCACGCATGCCTACATACGTACATACGCTCATATATACCTACTTGCATACATACACACATACATACATACATACCTTCATACGTATCTACTTTCCCTAAAACAAGGAATAAATTAGTCATTCTTAGCTTATACGCGATTAAAAACGTTTCAGACGGGTTCGCATTGCATAAACTGATAAAAAAAACGATTTTTTGCGAAACTGACACATGCTCGCGTAGCGCCACTGCCAGTCGCGCTACGCGAGCCCCTCATTTTAACAGAAAGTTGCTGCTGCTGTGCTGCAGATTCCCAGCACGACCGAATTTCACGGAAACGGTCATAACTTCTTCGTTTTTGGTCCGTTTTACCCGATTCTTTTTCCTACGCGTCCGTAATTTAATTCTCCGTCTTATGGAGTTAAGATCCGATATCCGGATTAACAAAATTCTAGACTTTTAAGTCTTCGACTTACTACCCTTTTTACCAAGAATTGACCCGTTCATAATTTTATCACATAACTTGTTTGTTTGACCTTAACTTCATATGAATTGATAACTTCAAGGTCATTTGTCATAAAAGATTCATTCCCGGATACCTTACATCTTATTCCACCCGTTTGCGCTCAAAAACTTATTTTGACCCGTTAAGGGTAATTGCGCATTAAAATGTTCCTGACTTACAAAACCATACTCCTCACTTTCATACTTGACCAAAACATTACACTAATCGAATAACTTGTTTCTAGACTACTTTTAAGTTCGTCTACCCAAAATACCCATCAAGGGCATTTTTGTCAACCTTAATCCCATCATTTACGACGAAAGACTACGGCACATATTTGACATCAACCATCATGTTTAGTTAATTAAAATACCATATTACTTAATCGAACATAAGAAGTGATTTCAGAAATCACTTACCTTATGCGTCCGTGCTCGTATCCGATTCCTCGTCTCTTCTTGACCCGTTAACACCTCATGCTTGAGTCCGTCTCCTCGTGATTCCTATACTTTCATTTCATCGAAATCACGCTCTTATTAGCATACTCATTTGTACATGTTAACAATCATATCAATCGCATATTTCACACTTAACTTTCCTTAGTCATTTCTAACAAGAATAAAACATATAATCAACTTCATATCCTTTCCAACACATGTACATCATCATGTAATCACAATTAACGCATATTAACATAACATGCCCAAACGACTTCCTATAATCCTGCTTTATCACAACGAGTTAAATCATGTTTCTTATACTTGTTGACTTTCAAAAGTCAACTATTAACCATATGTAACTATCGACTTATCAACATATACCCGTAACATCATAATCGACTATACGGACGACACTATATACATTTTATCATACACTTGATGTACGTACCACCTTTTAAGCATAACGTACAACTAATTCATGCATAAATCTTCTAAACTCATACATAACCCATCAAAACCTACTACTAACCATCATGGATCATTCCCAAATAAACATCAAACATATTATCATCATATTTCTCCTAATTCATCTAACAAGTATTCATCATACCCACATAATACATCAATCTTTCAACAAGGCTCGGACATGGGAGGTGATTCTAGTCATCATCTTCACCCTAACTAACGGGTTTCACCTCTAATCATCAAATTAACACAAACCATACGTAACCCGTGTTCTATACGATGATTCTAACCCTTATACATGATCAATTTCATACTAACTTACGGATTAGAACATAACCCCTTTCACACAAGATCATCAATCTTTGATTTAAGGCATACCTTACGATCCCCTTGTGAAGGTGATCACTAATTCATGTTCGGTTGTGAATTTGAGCCTTGATTCATTCTTCAATTTGAAGCTTTTGAAGAACTAGGGTTTTGGGGCTTTTGAGAGCCCCTGCTCGATCCATCCAGAACACACACGAAGATGTGTGTGTGTGTGTAATCTTTTTCTTTTAATAACTTAACTTTTATCTTGTTCCACTTTAACCCCTCGGGTTTGCCTTTAAAACATAACCGACACTACCTTCATCATTTAATACTTTTGACCATACCCTTAACTAGGTTAAATAGCCTAGTTATTAATTTCATGACGTGTCATATAGGAACACACGACAAATATTAACATTCAGATTTTGGGGCGTTACAAGTCTACCACCCTTAATTAAGGTTTCGTCCCCGAAACCTTTCTCACCTCTATTTAACACTAATTAATTCTTCTCTACGTCCCTTCAACACTACCGCTAGCCCATCACAACGACTATCTTTATTCTTAAAGAACCCGCTCTGGAGTTCTTATTAGTGTCGCTTTCACTAATAACGCTAATTCCTAACAGCCTTTATAGCTAATGATCCATTCATCATTCTAATACTCTTATATCATATGCATTATATATCTTTTTATTTACTTGAAACCATTCCAACATCCCATTACTAACATTCCCATTTGTTTATTTCAACATTCATAATGTTTTCATCGACTATACGATCTTGCATCGAAATTTGTATATACTCAGATATGTTTAACTTTAACTAATACATCATAGTAATGGGTAACTATACATTCTCGATTCATAAACTATTCATATAGTTGGCTTCTTTCTAATAAGTTCATGCCTTCCATACTATAACTTCACACATCATTCTTATTTCCTTTATCGGTTAATAACGGGTCAATATACCCACTTCTTTAATCTGTAATCATACACACTTACGTACTTAACTCTAACGTAAACATCCTTCTACGTTTTCTACAGTTACTTGTACCTTGCATACCTTTACGTTACCTTTAAATCATTTTGTCCATTTCACATCACTATTGCTTTCACTTCATGCATTATTTAATTTACATGTATACATGTGTATCGTACTAGTTTATATCTATCCAACATAAGTTAAACATCTTACTAACCTCTTTTCATTTCGCAACCCGACGATCCGTAACCCAGATCGAACATATTCTTCTCGAGTACTAGCCGTAACAGACCAGGTTTCATTCATCCTTATAATGAGCTTCCGCTCGTGCATATTCTTTCACCAATACGATTGGTTCCATCACATCAATAATTCTAACATTTTCATCAACAAAATTGGCGGTTAGCATATTTCATTTAAACATTCATTATACTAGGGGATTACCCACTTATAATAAGTCTACAATTTTCTACGTCCAGGCTGTAACATATTACACATTCCATTTCTTACATGTAATTCTTTCATTCTAATTACTTATTTCGTCAACCTTCATTTGACCCTTCAAAGCTTAACTGACATTTCTTAATTATTGTGTAAGTACTGAGGCACACGTCCGTACTTCTTTCCATTCATGCTTACGTGCAAAAACATTCATTACATCATTTTGGTATTGTTAGCAAAACTTATCATTTTTGCTCATACTTAATTTATTGTCCGGGTCGTAGCCCGTCATTTATTATGACTCCTAAGGGTCTATTACTAACACATTTAACACCTAACTGGTTCAAAACTTCTTTCTTTCATTTCACAACTTAGGTTTTGCATGCCTATTACGATCATTCTTTTGTTTATTTACTTTACATTTACCCATATGACTCGTTTGACACAACCACGGTCAAACTATCGACACGTTCCGATGTGGACTAATTCCATCCTTTTTATCATTTTAAATCCGTCCTGCGGATTCAAACGTAACGTTCATACCTTTCATTACTTCTATGTTTCGAATCCGTCTAGCGGTTCCAAACATACCATTTATACCTTTCCTTCCTTCCATGTTTTGAATCCATCTAACGGATTTCAATCATATCATTCACATCTTTCATTTCTTACATGTGTTGAATCTGTTTCGCAGATTCAGACATATCATTTCTACATTTCATTTCCTTGAATCCGTTTTACGGATTCAAACATTCCATTCATTCCTTTCATCCCTTGAATCCGTCTCACGAATTCAAACATATCATCCATGCCTTTCATCCTTGAATCCGTCGCACGGATTCAAACATATCATCCATGCCTTTCATCCTTGAATCCGTAGCACGGATTCAAACATTGCATTCATACCTTTCATTCCCTGAATCTGTCTCACGGATTCAAACATATCATTCATATCTTGTTGATCCGCACTTAATCACGGATTCAACATTCTTCATTCTTATCAGGCATGTTTTTCATTCTTACATAGTACTCTCAATTTCCCGAGAGTCTTACTTCCCATTTCACCCACACGCCCGCCCGCTACCCAACTCTACCGGACATACCTGTAACAATTATCATGATCTCACAAACTTCATACGTTTCTCGTGTACTGGCCAGGTACACAATCCACATAGTAGTTTCGTGCCTTCATGTAATTGTCACCTTATGTCCGTAGACTTAGGTTTCGGCGCGTGTATCTCTTGCAGTACTTCATTACTATACTATCATTATCCTTCATTCAACATTTTCCTTCTCTTAATGAATTTTACTGTTACACATACCCACATATCGACTTTACGTACCTGTATTCAAATTTGGCTTATTACCTCTTTGCCTGCCTCAGTTTTCATCCTAGACTGCATTCACAGATCATCCTCTTCAAACACTTATGCTTACCTCGCACATACAAAACCGTCAGTTTCTTTATACGTATACATAAGTACATACTTACATTAGCTTTTACCTTTGGATCTTGATCGAGTCTTAGATTGTACGGGTTTCTTAACTCAAGAGCACACAAGTTTGAGTTCAAGTACTTACTTTCTCGTACTTGATTCCCTCAAACCAGGGCTCTGATACCAACTTGTTACACCCTAATACGTATTTGACAAAAGTCGCAGCGGAAATACGTAGCATAAAATTTTCTTTCATTATAAACATCTTTCCGTACTTAAATTCATTTTTAAAGTTAACTCTTTCTCAATAAATACATTTAGTGAACTTATTTACAATAAGAAAACATAACTTAGCTTCGCTCAATTACGTACTCTAACACTCCCGTACAATCTAACTTGTGACTCGATCCTCGATCTCTAATCCTTGATGATCCTCATGACTCGTACTACCTGCGTTCACCACATAAAATTCATAACATTAGTATGCATTATAAACATACAAGATCTATTCACCGTTTACATTTCGTTCTGTTAACTCTTTACATCCCAGCTTTCCATCTAGTCATACAATCTGTGGTGAGACTTTCTCGTTGTACCTGCGTTACACTTCGTTCACAAGGCACGCTATTATTATCGTCAATACTCAATTTCTATGAATACATGTGTATATACTTTCATACATACTTACATATATACATCCGTTCACACATAACTACTTATATACATACGTACATACATTCATATGTACGTGCCTACATACGTGCATACCTACATACATACATACCTATTACATGCCTTCACATAACCCTACCTACGTGTATACATTCGTACATACTCACTTGGATATATATATATATATAGGGAGGAGCTCATGCGAGAACCACATTTATTGTGAGAACCGCGAGAACCAATGTGAACACAACCTAAAATAGCTAAAAAAACCTAACCCCCACCCCCCCCCCCCCCCAAAAAAAAAAAACCTAACCCCCCCCCCCCCCCCAAGCTAAAAAACCTAAAAAAAAACTTAACCCCCCCCCCCCAAAAAAAAAACCTAAACCCCCCTCCCCCACCCCCCAAAAACCTAAACCCCCCCCCCCCCCCCAATTCCCCCAAGCTAAAATGCTAAAAACTAAACCCCCAAAAAAAACCTAAAAAAATCTAAGAAAATTTTTTTGAATTTTTTAATATTTTTTATGTTAAAATCGCTACTTTTCGAAGCAAAAAAAAAAATTTTTTTTTGCTTCGAAAAGTAGCGATTTTTTTATAAAAAATATTGAAAAATTCAAAAAAAAAATTTTTGTGTGATTTTTAGCTATTTTTAGGCATTTTTGGTTGTGTTCACATTGGTTCTCGCGGTTCTCGCAATAAAAGGTGGTTCTCGCATGATCTTCTCCCTATATATATACATACACATACACATACTACCTACATTTACACCTACATACATACATACATTCATATCTTCACGCATGCCTACATACGTACATACGCTCATATATACCTACTTGCATACATACATACATACATACATACATACCTTCATACGTATCTACTTTCCCTAAAACAAGGAATAAATTAGTCATTCTTAGCTTATACGCGATTAAAAACGGTTCAGACGGGTTCGCATTGCATAAAATGATAAAAAAAAAACGAATTTTTGCGAAACTGACACATGCTCGCGTAGCGCCACTGCCAGTCGCGCTACGCGAGCCCCTCATTTTAACAGAAAGTTGCTGCTGCAGCTGTGCTGCAGATTCCCAGCACGACCGAATTTCACGGAAACGGTCATAACTTCTTCGTTTTTGATCCGTTTTACCCGATTCTTTTTCCTACGCGTCCGTAATTTAATTCTACATCTTATGGAGTTAAGATCCGATATCCGGATTAACAAAATTCCAGACTTTTAAGTCTTCGAATTACTACCCTTTTTACCAAGAATTGACCCGTTCATAATTTTATCACATAACTTGTTTGTTTGACCTTAACTTCATATGAATTGATAACTTCAAGGTCATTTGTCATAAAAGATTCATTCCCGGATACCTTACATCTTATTCCACCCGTTTGCGCTCAAAAACTTATTTTGACCCGTTAAGGGTAATTGCGCATTAAAATGTTTCTGACTTACAAAACCATACTCCTCACTTTCATACTTGACCAAAACATTACACTAATCGAATAACTTGTTTCTAGACTACTTTTAAGATCGTTTACCCAAAATACCCATCAAGGGCATTATGGTCAACCTTAATCCCATCATTTACGACGAAAGACTACGGCACATATTTGACATCAACCATCATGTTTAGTTAATTAAAATACCATATTACTTAATCGAACATAAGAAGTGATTTCAGAAATCACTTACCTTATGCGTCCGTGCTCGTATCCGATTCCTCGTCTCTTCTTGACCCGTTAACACCTCATGCTTGAGTCCGTCTCGTCGTGATTCCTATACTTTCATTTCATCGAAATCACGCTCTTATTAGCATACTCATTTGTACATGTTAACAATCATATCAATCGCATATTTCACACTTAACTTTCCTTAGTCATTTCTAACAAGAATAAAACATATAATCAACTTCATATCCTTTCCAACACATGTACATCATCATGTAATCGCAATTAACGCATATTAACATAACATGCCCAAACGACTTCCTATAATCCTGCTTTATCACAACGAGTTAAATCATGTTTCTTATACTTGTTGACTTTCAAAAGTCAACTATTAACCATATGTAACTATCGACTTATCAACATATACCCGTAACATCATAATCGACTATACGGACGACACTATATACATTTTATCATACACTTGATGTACGTACCACCTTTTAAGCATAACGTACAACTAATTCATGCATAAATCTTCTAAACTCATACATAACCCATCAAAACCTACTACTAACCATCATGGATCATTCCCAAATAAACATCAAACATATTATCATCATATTTCTCCTAATTCATCTAACAAGTATTCATCATACCCACATTAAACATCAATCTTTCAACAAGGCTCGGACATGGGAGGTGATTCTAGTCATCATCTTCACCCTAACTAACGGGTTTCACCTCTAATCATCAAATTAACACAAACCATACGTAACCCGTGTTCTATACGATGATTCTAACCCTTATACATGATCAATTTCATACTAACTTACGGATTAGAACATAACCCCTTTCACACAAGATCATCAATCTTTGATTTAAGGCATACCTTACGATCCCCTTGTGAAGGTGATCACTAATTCATGTTCGGTTGTGAATTTGAGCCTTGATTCATTCTTCAATTTGAAGCTTTTGAAGAACTAGGGTTTTGGGGCTTTTGAGAGCCCCTGTTCGATCCATCCAGAACACACACGAAGATGTGTGTGTGTGTGTGTAATCTTTTTCTTTTAATAACTTAACTTTTATCTTGTTCCACTTTAACCCCTCGGGTTTGCCTTTAAAACATAACCGACACTACCTTCATCATTTAATACTTTTGACCATACCTTTAACTAGGTTAAATAGCCTAGTTATTAATTTCATGACGTGTCATATAGGAACACACGACAAATATTAACATTCAGATTTTGGGGCGTTACACATGATCATGTTGGAACAAAGGCATGATCACGTTAAAACACATTGCGTTTTAGAACCTGCAGTGCAAAAAACATGGTCATGTTAAGACAGAGGCATGATCATGTTGGAACTAAGGCATACCCATTTAAAACTACATTGCTTTTTAGAACCAATGCTAAAACTCCATTGCTTTTTAGAACCTCCTGTGCAAAATATTGATTTTGGGTGTCATTGCGTTTTACAAGCAAAGAACACATTCATGCTAAAATAAAAGCATGGTCATGTTGGAAAAAAAGCATGACCATGTTAAAACATAAACATGGCCATGTTAAGACTCCATTGCTTTTTAGAACCTCGTATGCAAAATATTAATTTTTGGTGTCATTGCGTTTTACAAGCAAAGAACATGATCATGCTAAAATAGAAGCATGGTCATGTTGGAACAAAAGCATGACCATGTTAAAACATAAACATGGCCATGTTAAAACTCCATTGCTTTTTAGAACCTTCTGTGCAAAATATTGATTTTGGGTGTCATTGTGTTTTACAAGCGAAGAACATGAACATGTTATAATAGAAGCATGGTCATGTTGGAACAAAAGCATGACCATGTTAAAACATAAACATGGCTATGTTAAAACTCTATTGCTTTTTAGAACCTCTTGTGCAAAATATTGATTTTGGGTGTTATTGCGTTTTACAACCTGGAGTGCAAAGAACATGATCATGCTAAAATAGAAGCATGGTCATGTTGGAACAAAAGCATGATCATGTTAAAACATAAACATAGCCATGTTAAAACTCAATTGCTTTTTAGAACCTACAGTGCAAAATATTGATTTTGGGTGTCATTGCGTTTTAGAACTAGAGTGTAAAAGAACATCAAAGAACATGATCATGTTAAAATAGAAGCATGATTATGTTGGAATAAAGACATGACCATGTTAAAACATAAACATGACCATGTTAAAACCCATTGCGTTTTAGAACCTGGGGTGAAATAACACAGATCATGCTAAAACATAACATGATATTGTTGGAACAAAGACATGACCATGTTAAAACGAAGGCATAGCCATGTTAAAACAGAAACATGACCATGTTAAAACAAAGGCATGGCCATGTTAAAAGAGAAACATGACCATGTGAAACCCATTGCGTTTTAATAGAATTTGAGTGCAAAGAACATGATCATACTAAAACATAAACATGATCATGTTAGAATAGAGGCATGACCATGTTAAAACATAAACACGACCATATGAAACTCAATTGCGTTTTAGAACCTGGGTTATAGTGTGTTGTTCTATGCATTGCGTTTTACGCATATGAGTTTTCGAATTGTTTTTTTCAAAAGTATAGCAATAGTATGCTCTTTTTAAAGATAAAAAAACGCCCGTTTTTATGGTGCAATTTTTATAAAAAAAATATTGTTGTATGAAAAAGTTATTAACGTTTTTAAAAACGATGGGGAATTGTAGGAGAGAGAAACTATTGAGTTGGATGGACTAGAATACCCTCAAACTAACTCACGCGCCTCTTTTTTTTTGTTCAATTTCACCCATTTAATCTTAGTCATTGACTACTTAATGGATGGTCAAGATTACTTCATAGCCTTCTGAAGAAACACGTATCTAATTTTAGAGTTAATTAGATTGGTTTATGTTCCTATCATAATGGTTAATCTTCTTTGAATTTCCTGAGCTCCGATTTGGCTTAAGTTTCCTGCAAAACAGAACCACCGTTAGCTCGTTAAGATGGGAATGTGGGGGTTTCCCTCTTAACCAGGCTCCGGCGTGAGAATAAGTATCTGCTTTGAGGAGATAAGTGTGTGTTAAGAGTGAGAGTGAAGAGAATAGGATGAATTAACCTGTGCATGGAGGTCTCTATTTATAGCCGGAGATGTGTAAGAGAAGATGGGCTGATGGGCCTTGGGCCGGAAGACGACAAGCAGGGAATATCCTCTTGGTCTCACTGGTGTCGACCGTCAGTGTCTTCTAGAGGATCCCAGGAGCTGGCGCAGCGTGGTTGGAGCCACGTGTCCCTGTTGTCGGCCTTGTTGTCCCTCTGCCCTCAGCAGACAAGTGGAGATCGTGGGGCAGGTGTCGCCGCCTCCTGATTGGTGCCACGTAGGCGTCCTTGTGTACTCTATGTCTCCTGCACCTCAGGAGATCGTGGAGCACGATGGAGCAGAGCCTGGAGGATTCTGATTGGCTTGATCGTCTGCCACTTGTACCTTCCGTACTACCTGAAGTGGCCTCACGCCCTGACTTCTTCACAACCCTTGATGGGCACGCTATTAGTCTGCGCATGGTTGTAGGGCTGAGGCTCTTATTCAGGATACCAAGTGTAGAGAGTGAAGGCTCTTATTCATAGTTGCTTGGGCTTCTCGCGCGGGATTCAAGATTTGATCAGTTTCGTGAATAAGGAGTATGGTCTGAAGCGCGACCCGAGAAGGGTTTGCGCGACTTTTTGGGACCATACCCCTTCACCTTCCTACCCAAATAAACTTCCTAGTATATTCTGACCCTTGATTTCAATAAACTAAAGAAACTACAAAGTTCAAAATAGAATTAATAATATTAAATCATTACCAAAAAAGAAGATATGATATTTACGTATTTGAGATGATAAATATTGGGAGTTAATATTCACACACCCATTCTTTTTCTTTAAACACACACACACACACACACACATATATATATAGAGAGAGGGAGAAAGATAGAGTGAAAAATGATGAAAAAATAAGATGTAGGGATGTAAGAATAGTGAAAACCTAAATATTAAATAATTTAATTAATATAAGTGCTATGTCAATTTGTTACTAGCTTACCATCATTATTACCTACTCACAATGTGAAAGAGTGAGTCTAAAAACTTCACTCTTCTCTCACCTCATAAAACATTAATTTTTATTAAAAAAAATTTGCACTCTTTCGCTTCCAACGAAAACAGAGATGAACTCCGGCAACGACCGTTGGCCGGAAAGGTTTGTTGAACAATTTCTTTCCTTTTCTTCTCTTCACTTTAAGTTGTTGAACGATTTCTTTACTTTTCTTCACTTCACTTTAAGTTCATGGGGTGCACATCACAAAATTTTAATATGGGGTGCGATCTGGATTTAAACTCGTATATAACTCTAGTGTAGTTTTTTTAAGGGGTGCGCCCTCCCACGTCCGCCCATGCCGCCAATCATCGCTCCTCCACGTTATTTCTTTTCGGTTTTTATTTTAGTAGGTCTTTTTTTTTGGTTTTTTTAGTCCATGATTCCATGTTAGCCAATTGTTAGGTCAGCGGGTCGGTTACCTTCTAATAAATCTACTTTTGTTGTTTAAGTATGCTACGAATGAAAGAAGTTGTGGTGAATTTGTTTATGAAATTATCTTGGTTATTATCTGTTTGAATCTGCCAATTGTCTCTATTAACTCGAATCTTGCAATTCAAGAAGGTGATCTTAGACACCGTGTTTTAGTGTTGGTGGTGAGTCTGTTTCCAACAACTAATACCGCAACCCTGTTTGTCGAGTGGTGAATTTTGTAACCCGATTAAGTATTAACCGTAGAAAACTATCCGTTGAAGCAATCTTTGGATCCTCAAGTTGAAAACTATCTTCTTTTTTTTTTTTTTTTTTTATTGCATCATATGTGCAAACTTATATATATATATATATAGGGAGCCGCTAGAATGAGAACCACCACGAGTTATGAGAACCACGAGAACCGCGCCCCGCGGGTGGCCGTTGACCACGAAATTTTTTTTACACCTAGATCCGTATATTTTAAGACCGGGTGTAAATTTTGGGTTCAAACGGCGCGCCCGAGGGGGTAGTTTTTTACGCCCAAAGTTTGGGTTTTTTTAATTTTTCTTTTTTTTTTAACCAAACTTTGGGCGTAAAAAACTACCCCCTCGGGCGCGCCGTTTGAACCCAAAATTTACACCCGGTCTTAAAATATACGGATCTAGGTGTAAAAAAAATTTCGTGGTCAACGGCCACCCGCGGGGCGCGGTTCTCGTGGTTCTCATAACTCGTTGTGGTTCTCATTCTAGCGGCCCCCTATATATATATATATATAGGATAAGGATCATGTGAGAAGTAGTAGGCTAAATGAGAAACTTGAGAAGCATTCTGGACCACACATTTTCCCTAAGCAAAAAAATGCAAAAAAAAGTTGAAAAAATGCAAATTTTTTTTTTTTTTTTTTTGGAAAAATCGTAGCTTTTTCTTTAAGAATTAATTTTTTATTTTTATTTTTAAAATTTTTTTTTGGATTTATACACATGTGTATATTGTTAATCTTTTAACTATACATATATGTATATTGTCGATTATACATATATGTATATACATGTTTAAAATTGAAAAATAAGTGTTATTTAGGGTTTAGCATTAGTATTTAGGGTTTAGCATTAGGGTTTAGGGTTTAGCTTTATGGTTTAGGGTTTAGCTTTAGGGTTTAACATTAGGGTTTACTATTAGGGTTCAGCAATAGTATTTAGGGTTTAGCATTAGGGTTTAGCTTTTGGGTTTAGCATTAGGGTTTAGCTTTTGTGTTTAGCTTTAACTTTTGGGTTTAGCTTTATCTTTAGGGTTTGTATTAGGGTTTAGAATTAAGGGTTTAGCTTTAGTGTTTAGTTTTAGCTTTTGGGTTTAGCATTAGGGTTTAGCTTTAGGGTTTAGAATTAGGGGTTTAGCTTTAGGGTTTAGCATTAGGGTTTAGCTTTAGGGTTTAGAGTTTAGGGTTTAGCATTAAGGTTTAGCTTTAGTGTTTATGGTTTAAGATTAACAATATACACATTTTTTCAATTTTAAACATGTATATACATATATGTATAATTGACAATATACATATATGTATAGTTAAAAGATTAACAATATACACATGTGTATAAATCCAAATTTTTTTTTTAAACAAATTTTTTTTAATCCTTAAAGAAAAAGCTGCAATTTTTCAAAAAAAAAAAAAAAAAAAAACAAATTTTTGCATTTTTTCCACCTTTTTTTTGCATTTTTTGCTTAGGGAAAATGTGTGGTCCAGATTGCTTCTCAAGTTTCTCAAATAGGGTGGACTTCTCTTAGGATCCCTACCCTATATATATATATATACCTCTTATTTCTTTTAAATAAGCTACCTAGACAGTATGCGTTTGGTTAGGAATTTTAATTCTACAAAACTATAAAATATTCTTTATGACAGTTTTTAATAATAACTAGTATTAAGCCCCTGTGTTGCGGCGGGGGCGTAAAACAGTGACAAATAGCACCAAACAGCCAAAGACCACCAACATTGAAGTTATGACGTCTTAATTTGGAGAAATTAGACCGACATATAAAACAGAGAAAATAATAACTAACTCGATTTAGGATTCGCACGTTTTAAACGGGAAAAAATAGACGACGTAAATACACTGAACCATACACGTACGTTGCGTCATGTTAACTCGCAAAATTTAGGACAAAGCATATAACAAAACGTAAAATCGTTGAACCACACACACATTGTGTCGTGTTAACTCGCAAAATTTAGAACTAAACGTAAAGCGAAAGATTTTGCAAAATATAAAAAATATAGGGGATCAAAGTTGAAAGTAAAAAAGTTGTTAGGTTAAATTGAAAAAACTAAAAACTTTTGTGTTAAAACTATAAAATCAAGTTGGATTTAAAGTGAAATATCAACAAAAATTTTGCAAAACCCCCAAAACATGATGTACAACACTCAAAGCATCAACTTGTTCCTAATTTATATTATGTAAATAATAATAATAATAATAATAATAATAGTTAAATGTAAAAAAGTCCTTTATATAGTTTCTATAAAAGTTTAGAATATGGTTATTATATTTATGCAATATAACACAACTTTAGTAAATTAAAAAATAATAATTTTATATATGAATTTTAAATTCTTATTATATATATTGGTAAACCGTAGGCCATCACAGCTTCACTATTCACATCGTCACATCAATATTTGTAATACTATAGACAATATACACCTTTCACTCGTTTAATTATAATGAATTTGATTTTTTCAAATAAAATGTAGGTTCGGCCTAAAATTGGACTGTCATCGTCGACGCCTACCTTCATTTACCTTGTGAAATGTAATGTCGACCGGGGCCTCGATGTTTTCTTTATACCAATTATGGGCTAAATTATATGAGTGCAACTCACATAAAAACCTAGGTAACAACTCTCATAATTGATGTTTTCTTTATACCAATTCAAAGGGCCCCGACTTTATTGTGCGCTTAATGCCTCCAAAAATGTTGGAACGACCCTGTTGTTACTACACAAATATAATATGATTGCTATATTACGTTTACTCATTAGTTATGATAGCATCCTACTTTTAGTTGGTGTCGGTCGATACCATAATAAACCGAATCTCCGCTGCAACGCGTGGGAAGAATATCACTAGTTATATAGAAATCAACAATAATACGTATACAATCACAAAAATAAATTACATTTAAATTTATATGTTGTAACCATGTTATTAAAAAACACATTAGGTTTTACATATTTAGGGCATGTTTGGCTAAGCTTTTTGAAACAACTTATTGACTTATTAGTTTTTTGAAAAGTAATAAGCTCCAAAATGATGTTTGGCAATGAGGGCGTATGTGAGGGGAAAAAACCAATAAGTCAATAAGTCACTCCATACTGACTTTTTCAAAAAGTCAATAAGTTGTTTCAAAAAACTTACCAAAACATGCCCTTATTCTCATTTCAGCACCAAAAAAATAAATTGATACAGGGCATAGATTCACGTATGATATATACAATGCAATTCATGTAGAAAATAACACGCATATCAATATTGAACACAAGTATAACGCATCCAAAGTAAACTTATTAAAACTTCACTATAAAAGATAAATTTAAATATGCCCGGGTGATCGTGTTTTGAGTATTCCAGACGGGCTTAGGGCTGTAATCGAGCCTAGCCGAGCCAGGCCAAGTTGGTCATGGGCTGGAGCTCGAATTTAAACGAGCCATCTCGGCTCGACTCATTTATTTTATCGAGCTGAAAAGTCAAGCTTGAGCTCTGCTCGTAAGTAATGTTCAAGCCAACTCGAGCCCGATTGAGCTGTCTTGTTAATTTTTTACATTTTTTTACAAGTATTGATAACATAAAAAAACAAAAAAAATATATATATAAATACAAAATTTGCATAGACTTATGTGTTTTTTTCTAACATTTTAAAGAAATAAAGGCATATTAAAAGTATTATATGTATTATTTTTCGTTTTTTTAATAGTTTTATATGTTATTTAATTAATTAAACTTGAAATGTTACAACTTGAACCCCTCACATATTTTAATTTTAATACATTTAAAATCAAATTAATATGCATAAATTAAATTATTCGAGTTGGTTTACGAGCTCACAAGCTGATCTAGGCCTTGCTCGAGCTTGGCTGGATTACAAATCGAGTCAAGTCGGCTCATTTACAACCGGGCTGATTTTGAATCGAGTTTTTTTATCGAACGAATCACGACCAGTGGGTTTTTTGAACACCCCTACTCGTATTTTGGTATTTGGGGGCATATGTCTAAAAAAAATAGACAAATAAAAACCCACCAATTCCGAGAAGTAATTTGACTCGAGAATGAAACGACCTTTTTCAAGTCAACAGACCAAAAAAAAAAAAAAAAACCACCATCTCAAAACCCCCAATCTGGACAAACTCATGGACTCACCAATTCCGTCAACAAACAAAGGAGTCATACTCCGGCACCGGTGGTGTTCCGTCACCATTTGCCATCGTGACATGCATCGGCATGACTATCTTGTACGTCGCAATCCTCTACTCTCCCACATTAATCCTCCATCTCCCGCCCCCCTTTCATCTTTCAAAACCCTCATGATCCGAAGGTTTATTTACGCCTGTATCTCCACCTTCGTTTCACTTGTTTTCTGCACCTTTATTCTTCCTGTAAGTTTGTTTATTCAATTCACTGTTTGTTTATTCTCCGTGTTTACATTTTGATTGTTGGATGGTTGTTGGAGTTAGTAACTAGGGTTTAGTTGTTTGTGATTTGGGGATTTTGTATTTGTGACTAGTTACTTAATTCCTTTATCTAATATTCAGAGTTAGTTGTTTGATGATAAGTGATCTTTAAAAAGTTTATATCTTGATTCTATAACTAGGTTAGTAAACAAACATGTGTATCTGAATAAAGGAAATGTTAGATAGTTGATGATGAATGGATTCTGCAGGTCACTCACCATTCTCCGTCATTGACCTACTTGTGGAACATGCAGAAACGGTTTACAAGTCAAACCGTTATCGCTCACAACCTTGATATTCTTTCCCGCCAAGATAGAGAACTCAAGCCGATATTTACAGCTGGTGTTGAGGTACTAAATATACTTGGCGTTTGACATGCTCTGTTTTTTTTTTGTTTGACCTGTTGTTTGAAAAAATGTGGATCTATGGTCTCTCTTTCTTGGTTTTAAAAAGCGTACCTCAGGCGCGCTTAAGCGCAAGGCGCAACAAGGCTCACTCCCTGGGGCTTTTTCGCTCAACGCCTAGAGTAATTACAAGAAGCCCCAAAAAGGCGCACTTTTTTGGGATTTTTCTGGGCTTTTTTGCCTGAGGCGCTCGCCTCTTGTACCCGAGGCGTTTTTATGCATCTAACTGTTGTACCTTGGGTTTTTTGGCTTGTACATGCAGCTAAAATCATACAAAAACGTTACTTGTAGCTATATTCTGGGTAGGGAAAGCTAAAAACGTATGGGGAATATAAAAAAAATATATATATTTAGCTTGCGACTCGGGTACGAAAATCACGTCGCTTTTGCGCTTTACGCTTCGCACCTCGGTTTTAGACCTCGTCGCTTTTGTGCATCGGCATGACTATCTTGTACGTCGCAATCCTCCATTTCCCGCCCCCTTTCATCTTTCAAAACCTTCATGATCCGACGGTTTATTTACGCCAGTATCTCCACCGTCGTTTCACTTGTTTTCTGCGCCTTTATTCTTCCTGTAAGTTTGTTTATTCAACTCACTGTTTGTTTATTCTCTGTGTTTACATTTTGATTGTTGGATGGATGCTGGTTGTTGGAGTTAGTAACTAGGGTTTTGTTGTTTGTGATTTGGGGATTTTGTTGTTTGTTGGAGTTAGTAAATTCCTTTATGTAATATTCAGAGTGTTGTAGAAAAGTGATCTTCAAAAAGCTTATATCTTGATTCTATAACTAGGTTAGTAAACATGCGTATCTCACGGGTTGAATAAAAGAAATGTTGGATGGTTGGTGATGAAGATTTGCGAATTGATAAGTGTTGTAAGATCCTGCAAAAAGTTTGTATCTTGATTCTATAATTCTATAACTAGGTTAGTAAACATGTGTATCTCACTGGTTGAATAAAGGAAATGTTAGATAGTTGGTGATGGAGATTTGTGAATTGATAAGTGTTATAAGATCCTGCAAAAAGTTTGTATCTTGATGCTATAACTAGGTTAGAAACATGGGTGTTACGTTACGCTACGAGGGGTGAATAAAGGAAATGTTAAATAGTTGGTGTTGGAGATTTGGAATTATGAAACAGTGTTATGAGATATGTAATGATAATTATGTACAAGTAAATACTTTAATTAATTAAAATCATTATCTAGGGTTTTGTTATTTATAATTTCGTATTTTAGGTATTCTGCATTCATGACCAGTTAGTTGATTTGTTTCTGTATCCAGAGTGCTGTTGTTCTTAATAGTTTACTTTCTTTAACTGGTAGATAAGTGATTCTTAAAATAGAATGACTTATTTGAAAGTTAATTCCAATTCGTTCGAACGTGAAAGAATGAAGAAAGTCAAAGGGTAGGGTTAGTTTATTTAGTATGTTAATGTTAATTGGATGAATGGTTTGTTAAATTGCAAGTTTATCCAGCTGTTTAAATTCATAGGGTTTACGAGTTTGAGTCAAACAAGTTTGGAAGTCATTGATATAAATGAATTGTTTGGGTCTGTGTGCACGTTTATTGAATGAAAGAAAAGGCTTGATCTTTGTTTTGATCACAAAAATTCGTTTATTGACCTACCGGTGGAACACGCAAAATGGTTTCCAAGTCTAACCGTTATCGCTCACAGCCCTGTTATTCTTTCCCGCCAAGATAGAGAACTCAAGCCGATATTTACAGCTGTCAGAGCAGGTGTTGAGGTACTAAATATACTTCGCGTTTGACATGCTCTGTTTTTTTTGTTTGACCTGTTTGAAAAAATGCGGATCTAAGGTCTCTCTTTCTTGGTTTTAAAAAGCGTGCCTCAGGCGCGCTTAAGCGCGAGGCGCACTCCCTGGGGCTTTTTCGATCAGCACCTAGAGTAATTACAAGAAGCCCCAAAAAGGCGCGCTTTTTTGGGATTTTTCTGGGTTTTTTTGCCTGAGGCGTGCGCCTCTCGTAACCGAGGCGTTTTTATGCATCTAACTGTTGTACCCTGGGTATTTTGGCTTGTACATGCAGCTAAAATCATACAAAAACCTTACTTGTAGCTATATTCTGGGTAGGGAAAGCTAAAAACGTATGGGATATATAAAAATATATGTATAATTAGCTTGCGCCTCGGGTACGAAAGGCTCGCCGCTTTTGCTCTTTACGCTTCGCGCCTCGGTTTTAGACCTCGTCGCTTTTGTGCGCCTCTAGCTTTTTAAAACCAAGCTCTCTTTTCATGTTAGGAACAAGTAAGACAACAAGGACTGAGAATACGAATCTCTCCACCGTGACTTGAACATTGGATTCGGTACATGGGAATTTGATCCAACAGAAATTGAAAACCCGTTCCCAGAAAACGAAGGGTATGTGGCAGGGTGATGAGGATATTCTTGTGCCCGTGACACTGCAACTGTATATAGCAGTGGTGGAACTAGTCCATTAAATCAGGGGTATCCCAAATTTTTTCTTTTACTGTGCAATCGTACAATATTAAAAAAAGACAATAAATAAATAAAGGAAACAAATACCTAATAGATTTGGCCTCTTCTTTTTTTCATAGCTTGAAATCGTTCCATCGCATCGTCGCCTTTTACTTTATGAAAAAAAAATCTTTTTCGGCCGCACAAACATGACATTGTTCCAAAATTTTGGGCCCATTCGATTGCGTAAATCCGTCTTGATAATCTTCAATTTCGAAAAACATCTTTCAACGGATGCGGTTGCAACCGATAAAACCAAAGCTAGCTTCACTACCCGATAAACCAAAGGACAAGAACTATATGCTCTCATTTCAACCGTAAGACGCGCAAAATCACTTATTTTATTATATTGGCTTTATTAGTTATTACAATTTGTGCTTAATTATCATAAAACTAATTATTTAGGCTTTATTACTAAACAGGTTTTGGCCTTAATGAATAATATCAAGTTTCATAATTTTTTCTTAGGGGTATTCTCGTATATGTTTTTGGGTATGCTATGTATAAAACCGAAAAAAAAATTACTGCGAATACGAATACAGGGTTGAGCCGTAGCCCGTGCTACGGCCCATTCTACATTGGGTCCGCCCCTGGTATATAGCCCAACAACTTCCATGGATAAACTATCACGAACTCACGGCTGCTGGTAGTTGGAGTTAGTAACTAGGGTTTTGTTGTTTATGATTTGGGGATTTGTATTTGTGACTAGTTAGTTAATTCGTTTATGTAATATTGAGAGTGTTGTAGAAAAGTGATCTTTAAAAAGTTTATATTTTGATTCTATAATGAGTAAAATGCACGGATAGTCCCTGTGGTTTTGCAAAGTTTCAGCTATAGTCCCCAGATTTTGGAAATTACACTCATAGTCCCTGTGGTTTGACAGTTTGTTTCGCTGATAGTCCCTGGAGTGGATGTGGGTTAGTTTTCTCAGTTAAGTCCATGTGAAATTACAAAATTACCCTTGCTTTTATTATATTCATTAACATCATCATCATCATCATCATTCATCAGTTCTACTCTCTCTCTCTCTCACTAAAAACCACCACCACCAAAAATGAGATAGTCTGTTTGTTTTGTTTTGGCATAAGTACATATGAACATAGTGTCATTGTAAAATCTCCGATTTTGATAATTAGACAATTCCTAAATTCTTCTGCTCATTTATGCCCACCAGGCCCAATTCAAGTTTTTAAACCCTTGTCTAAAACCTTTTCCTTTTCATCCATCTTCAGGTTTTCTCTGCAAATTCTGCTTCAAAGTCAGCTCATCAATGGCGTCAATTCAACCTTCACCAAAGAAACCAAAGAACAACAACAAACAATCAACAGAAATCAACGAGAGAAACAAGAAGAAGAAGAAGAATCAGGATCTCGCTGACGTCAGAAAACTAGGTCAACAACTGCTCTCAAACCGATCTCACATCAACAACCTCCCGCTTCTACTCAATATCCTCAATCCGACGTCGTCTTCTCCACCTGAATTCATTCTTGAAGCTATTCTCTCTGTTCAGTCGTTCTTCACTCCACTCGTTGCTGAACTTCCGTCTTCCTCCGCTAAACCTACTGAAGATCCGGAATCGGTTTATCGAGTTTGGTTGCGGTCGAAGTTCGATGAGTTTGTTGAGTTTTTGATTCGGTTATCTGTTTCCACAACACTTGTTGAAGAAGCTCTCAGGGGAGGTGACGGTGGTGGTGGTTTTTAGTGAGAGAGAGAGAGAGAGTAGAACTGATGAATGATGATGATGTTAATGAATATAATAAAAGCAAGGGTAATTTTGTAATTTCACATGGACTTAACTGAGAAAACTAACCCACATCCACTCCAGGGACTATCAGCGAAACAAACTGTCAAACCACAGGGACTATGAGTGTAATTTCCAAAATCTGGGGACTATAGCTGAAACTTTGCAAAACCACAGGGACTATCCGTGCATTTTACTCTTCTATAATTCTATAACTAGGTTAGTAAACATGTGTATCTCACTGGTTGAATAAAGGGAATGTTAAAAAGTTTGTGAATTGATAAGTGTTGTAAGATCCTGCAAAAAGTTTATATCTTGATGCTATAACTAGGTTAGAAAGTAGAAAGAGGTGTGTTACAACACGGTTGAATAAAGGAAATTTTAAATAGGTAGTAATGAAGATTTATGGCCAATTAGTTAATTTGTTTATGTAAAGGATCTTGTAATCATATCTAAACTTCATGCCAGTTAGATTAAAATTTGAATTTTCTATATGTTTTTCTAACTATATTTGTCATATGTATATGTGATGAAAACAGGCTAGCAGGAGCGACTCTTATAGCTCCAGTAGTTAACTATTGGTGGCCCCGCTTGCCATCAAACTTATCTCAACAAGCATTTTGAAAGCAGTTTCTTCAAGATCAATGGAGTCTGCGGGTCGCTCACCATTCCCCATCATTGACCTAACACGCAAAAATGTTTTCTAAGTCTAACCGTTATCGCTCACAGCCCTAATATTCTTTCCCGCCAAGATGGAGAACTCAAGCTGATATTTACAGCTGGCAGAGCCAACAGAAATTGAGAACCCGTTTCCAGAATACGAATCTCTCCACCGTGACTTGAACATTGGATTCGGTACATAGGAATTTGATCCAACATAAATTGAGAACCCGTTTCCAGAAAGAAAACGAAGGTTCTGTTCATATATGGCAGGGTGATGAGGATATTCTTGTGCCCGTGACGCACTGCAACGGTATATAGCCCAACAACTTCCATGGATAAACTATCACAAGCTCACCGGTGCGAGCCACATGTTCCCGTATGCTGATGCGAACAGTGATGCCATCCTAAAAGCACTTCTACTTGGCCAAACTTAGAACTGTTATATTTAGCATTATGCTTTAGGGTTTGAAGTTGATAGTTAAAACATATGGTAACTGTGGTTAGTGAGTTAGGAAACATGTTGTCCCATTCCTGTTATTGAACAACTTATATTTAAGCGTATTAACTGTGTCATGTCATGTCATTCATGCTATTGAACTCATCACATTTAATTGTGTTCAATGTCACATGTCATGTGATCCTCTTAGCAAACATGTATATATTAGTGTTTAAGAAATTGACATGTTAAACTATATGTCTCATCTGGGTTCAATCCCCGTGTTAACATGGCGCGTTTTACCATCTTCGTGGGGATGAGGGTCACATCTTCCCCACGAATTTGCGGAATGAGGTCGGCAAGCGGTGTTTCGCATGACCCCGCTCCACGTCAGCACTCTGCAAGGCCTCACCGCAAGTATTACACATAGCCTTAGCGAGCATGTTAATGACATACTTTTATTAAGACCGGATAATTCTTTGTGGACACTTCTATCCCCAGAAAGTAACAAAGACATCTCAAATTTATAAACTCCAAATTAAAGTATAAATAACATTTCATAACACAATTCAACATTTTAAAAATAAACAACAATATCCAAATTAATGTCTAAATACTTTTAGATGATAAAAAATGAAGTAAAATACTGACTTCCGAAATTGCATACGGATACCATGTCCTCAATCCATTATATTGATCAACAAATCACATCATCCATATTTGATCCTGAAATGATAAGTAATAAATTTAAATGAATATGTAGACAAACATAAACAAACACATAAATGGTGTACGCAAATGGACAAACACAACAAAACTTCAAGATCAAACGAGACATATGTTCATGTCCATTTGTTTAATAGAATGAGCAAAAGATTTAAATTTTGTTCATGGAACATGTACAAATGCCCCGTCTAACTCTCCAATGGTCGGTTCCTTTACACACCTAATGATGCAAATCTCCCTCTGTTACAAATCTCAAACCACACTTTGATATTTAAACAGTGACATCAAACCTAATTCATAAACCATCAGAATCTGTATTCCATGACATACATGAACACCTACATCATTATATTTGTATTATTTGGATAAAACGAAGAATCAACCTAAAGTTTTTTTTTCAGGAGGAGACGGTGTAATAATCTAATTCAAATGGAGAAATGATAGAAGAACTTAGAAATTAATAATAAACAAATAGGAAAACTATAATCTAATTGATGATCATGTTGCAAGAAACGTAAACACACACATGCAATACAGGCACCAAGGTAAGTCACCAATCATCATTGTCAATCTCTTCAATCTTCATCACCATCATCATCAGCAGCATGTAGTCTATGCACTTCCCAAGGGCTAAATTGAAAAAAAAAATCACGAACTTTTGTTAGCTATATTCAAACAAAATTTAGTTTGCCAGCAAATTGCACGCATAATGAAAAAAAATAGTGAAGTTATGTATGCATGTCAGATGAAACTAAGGTTAATAATATTTCTGTAATTTTTATATATCTTTTTAAAATGTTATATGGAACGTAGCAAAGGTCATTGTATTTGTTAACATTTTCTTCCATTGTAACAATATTTCAGAAAAAAAAAATACTGAAATCAAAAGCAAAGTCCAAGCAAAATCAAATACTTTAATTATTTGTTTTTCTAAATTAAGAAAATTTCACTATTGTTTTTTTAAAGAACGTGAGACTTATGTAGTAAAAAGGTTAGGAAAAAAAAAGAATAAAGGAGATAAATCTTACAATGGAGCATCAATAATACTTGGATCAGGAATGTGAGAAATTTTAGGCCAGTCTTCACCCTTCTCTCTTTTACATCTTTTGCTTAGATGTTTACAACTTCTTATCACAAGTTTGTTTAGATCCTTGAAACTCTGAATCTCATCCGGTAGAGAAAGTAATCCATCACATTCTTCAAATTTCATCTTTCTGATGCTTGGAAGTTTACACGGTAAAGAAATTAATTTCTCACAATCAAATAATTCTAAATCCTCCAGTTTTGGAAGATTATCTGGTAAAGAAATTAATTCCCAACACCAGCTGATCTCTAATCTTTGTAAACTAATAAACAAATCGGTGTTGTCTACTGACATGTTTATATCATCATTGTGAAAATACTTCAAAGAATGCATGAACCACAACTCAATAACCCTAAGACTGGGGAGTCTCCCAAGTGGTGGAAGACTCTCACAGTTCTTACACTCATAGAAAACAATTCTAACCAAATTCCTTAAATTGTCCATCCAACTTGGAGAAATGGTCTTTCCCATGTAATAATGCATTTTCAATATCTCTAAAGATGGATTTGGCTCTAATCCCTCAAGAACCTCTTCTTCGATGTATGGAAACATTTCTGGTGTATATAATTCTTCTGTATCACATTCTGACCAATTTAACACCAAAATCGACAGATTCTTTTTGCATTTGAGATTGGCACTCTTGGCCTCACTTAAACCTCCAACATTCGTAAGTCCTTCTATCTCCAACTTCCCCTCAAGAAGATTTAAATTCCCCAATTCACTTATTTTGGCCCCTCTCTCCTTGCAGACAGGAAACCGTGGAAGCATTCGAAGACTAGTTAGTTTCTCGATTCCAAACGGAAAATGTCGGAGCGAAAAACAACAATTGCTGTCCAAGTATTTCAGATATTTGAGCTTGCAAATCGATTCAGGCAACTTACACAATCTTCTACAAAAACATAAAATCAACACTTGCAAGTTTTGGAGATACATAATCGAATCAGGTAAAACTTCTATATATGAACCTGATAAATTCAAGTATCTCAGATGTTTGAGTTTACAAATTGATTCTGGTAATGTCCTTAACTTAATATGAGCCAGGTGTAATACCCTTACATACATGTGGTTGAAAAGTTGACTAATGCAACCTTCATCCCCCTCCCCGAACATGAATATTGACCTTAATGATGTTAATTTTCCTAAATCCTCAGATGATAAAATTAACTTTTCATCCGGACATGACGAGCTCAAATGAAGCACCTCATTTGGGATTCCATCCTCCTTACAAGCACGCTCTATAACTAAACAATCATGTCTTATTACATGTCGTGCCATATCATGCACTAGATCATGCATTTTACATCTATCAATACCATCCCTACCCTTCTCAACCTGGAAGAGGGATTTCCAAATCAAACAATTAAAAATTTCTTCCCCAATCACATACAAGTCTGTTTCTGCTCTGGGAGGAATGAAACCGTTTGCTACCCACAAGAAGATCAGTTCATCTTTTACTAGTGAATAGCCTTTAGGAAACAAAGAACGATAAGAAAAACATCTCTTTAAATGTGGAACCAAGTTATCGTAGCTTAACTTCAATGCAGGCAAGACATTATTTTCTTGTAAGTTCCATATGTTACTGTCTTTCACACGTTGCCAGTCGTTGCTATTACTTTTTGACCACATTAAGCTGCCCAAAGTCTTCACCGCCAAAGGGAGCCCCTTACATTTCACAACTATTTCCCTTCCAATAGGCTCTAGCTTATGTACGTCATCCCCCACTCTTCCTTGTGCAAATGCATGCTTCTTAAATAATAACCATGAGTTCTCTTCTGATAAACATCCCAATTCATGTCGTAGCTCGCCAACCTTAGCCATCATTCGACAAGTTCTCTCTGACCTTGTTGTCATCACAACAATACTTCCTTCTGCCCCACAACTTAATGTTCCACTTAATCTTTCCCACTTTTCCTTTTCATTCTCTTCAGCCCAAACGTCATCTAGTACAATTAAAAATTTCTTTTCCCTTAACTTGCTTTGAAGGGACTCTTGCAACACATCTAGATGTGTAAGTGTACACTCACGTTTATCTATGGATGTGATGATTCCTTTTATTATCTCTTTAAGTTGAAAGTTTTCAGAGACATACGCCCAACATTTTAAGTCGAAATATTGATCAACCCTCTCATGGTTATAAACTAATTGAGCTAGAGTAGTCTTTCCTAGACCTCCCATACCCCATATACCATACACCCGAATCTCACCATTCTCGTATTTTCCTATATCTTTGTTGCATATCGTTCTTGTAACCATCTCCACCTCTTCATCTCTTCCTAAAAGTTTTGAAGAATCAAGTATAAGTGAGCTCGTTTCCCTATTAGGCATCTCACCTTCAACTCCCATATCTACATGACTTGTGTCACTAGAGTTCAAGTTAAACTTAAGTCTCTTAGATGCAATATCATCCAGTTTTGTTCTTATGGCTTTAACTTTATGAGCAGCCCTAACACGAAACATAAATTTGGAGAATAAGGCTGTTACCTTGTATTTAATGCCTCTTTCGATGTTTATTTCTTTGTGTAGACGACGTAGCAAAGCTTCAGTTTTGACCTCGTCCAGCACATCTTCAACCTTCAAGGATGCAGATCTGAGACGTCGAAGCCATAACTCTACAGCCTTTTCCTTGACTTGTTTCTCTTCTGCATCTTCAAGAACAGCTTGGATCTGCTCGAAATCTTCCTTGAGAGCCAAAATATCGCCCTTGAACCCCCGAAATAGAGCAAACTCTTCCTTAGCTGCATCACTAAGTGTCCGCACCACCTCGCTCACAAGGGCCGAAACAAGTGCATCTCCCATGATTAATTAATATTAGAACTGATCGTAATTCAAGAGTTGAATGTTTGAAAGCCAAAGCAAGAAAGTGAAGAAGCTGGAATTATTGCAATCCAACAGCCGTATGTTTCTTATCCACTTCTATTGTGTAGATAAAGCTGAACATGTGGTCTATGTTTTTTTTAAAAGATCCTTTTTTTTAAATATATATATTTTTAAATATATTAAATATATACATTGAGGGCATGCTCCCTATATCACTTCAAAAAGGAAAAAAAAATTAGAACGGCAGAATCATTAGGGTGAAGGGAGTGGGGCGGCAAACCCCTCGGCAAAGGAGTTTGGTCATCGCCAACACCGCCGCCATCACATTATTACCGAGCGGCAAACTCCTTCAGCGGCATGTGGTCACCGAACGGCAAATGAGGGGGACAAGATTGAATGCATGTGTTTGTGTGTGTTAATTTATTAATATATAATTTAAAAAAAAAAAGTTTGCCACTTTTAAGTATCTACACCACTGCCAACATTTTTCACCAAAGTTTAAACTCTTCACACTTGCTGACATGGCACACTCTGATTGGTCCATTTTAAAGTTTGCCACTTTCACCTGTTTAACCACTCCCTTCACCCTTACAAGATAGTCCGAGATTTTCAACCAAGAACACAAATATTGTAATGTCTACATGTGTGTTTACAGGAGTAGCGATTAATTTTGTTTACATTCTAAAAGACCTTTGACGTATACAATGTTGTCCCGTTTGGATCCCTACTTAAATCTTAATTACAAATGTGTTAATGTTGTGTGAAGATATATACCCTTACGAGAAGTGTGCATGGGCAGGTGGGTTCGGTTTTAATCCCTTACCAAACCGAATCAAAAGTTATATTAATAATTGCTTTTTGGTTAATCGGCTTTTGGTATGGCTTTGGTTATAGGTTTCTTAACTGATGCTATTGATTGATTTATAGATGCACGTAAAATGATAAGATCTTATTAGACCATGTGTAGTGGTTTAGCTCAATAATGCCCCCACCCTTCGGCGTTTTGCGACACGTGGCAGTCCAGTCAGCATGGGGCATTATTGGGGGTTATTGCAAAAGTGGCGTAGTGGGAATAATGCCCAATAACGCCCCTTCCAATTATTATTTTTTTAATTAAAAACTTAAATAGCACTGAATTGAGCCTCGATTAATTAAGTTGTCAGACCATGTGGGGGTTAGCTCAATAGTGATTGGTGGGTGCAAATGTCTTGCAGCGTTTTTAAAACAACGCGATTGAATTTTTTTCAAAAAAAACGCCCGATAACGCCTAGGTGTAATGGATATGGGGCGTTTTTCGGCGTTTTTTTTTGAATTTTTTTTTTTAAAAACGCCCCACTACACATGGTCTTAGTAATACTGTCTACATCAGCTAGCTGCGTCTCCAAAAGGAAGATCGATATGTGTGATAGGAGGACACAATTAAACAAGTAGGTGAACATATGTTTTGTAGAAATGTTAAAAATAAAAACCGTCCAATACATTTTAGTAGGCCTGGCAAAGCCGACCCACATACGTAGTTTTGGGTTAATATGGGCCATTATTTTAACGTGTTGATTTTAGCCGTTCCAAAGAAAAAAAGTAAACCAGATAGAAGCCAGGACCAACAAACACACAATATACAAACCTAGTACTTAGAATAAAATGGACTCACAAAATGAAAAAAAGACCAATAGATAATTGTGTAATACAATGTGTGTGACAATAGCAGATCTTTATCACCATCACTATTAGGGGTTCTAAACGCCAACGGGTTGTATTTGCGGGTTAACAGGTCTGGCCCGATCTGAATCCGGAAATTTTACACAAACCTGACCCAAAATCGTGTCAAACACATGAACCCGAACACGACCCGATCATTCACGGTTTGACCCGAAACATGACCAACTAAGATAAACAGGTTCGCGGGTTCAACCTGAAATTGACTCGACCCAATTAGACTAAACCCAAACCCATGAATTTCGTGGTAGATTCATGTTGTGTGTTTTCGGGTTGTGTCAAAAAATCACACCCATAGTTATTATTCCTTGTCTATTTTTTTTATTTTTTTTTAATTTTAGTCCAACCTGATTCAAATGCATCCTAACCCGTTTTTTTTTTTTATTTTTCCATCATGACCCAAACCCATTTTGACCCCACAACCAACCCGATCCTAACCCATTTTTTTACAAGTACATTCCATCATTCCGTCCCCTGCCCCCTTCATCT
Source organism: Helianthus tuberosus (assembly GCA_030545235.1). Taxonomy (NCBI): domain Eukaryota; kingdom Viridiplantae; phylum Streptophyta; class Magnoliopsida; order Asterales; family Asteraceae; genus Helianthus; species Helianthus tuberosus. The sequence goes on along the minus strand of CM060354.1, from coordinate 15,181,872 downwards.
TTCAAAACCTTCATGATCCGACACTTCGTTTGCACCGGCATCTCCACCGTCGTTTCACTTGTTGTCTGCGCCTTTATTCTTCTTGTAAGTTTCTTTATTAAATTCACTGTTTATTCTATTCTACGTGTCTATGTTTTGGTTATGGGTGCTGGTAGTTGGAATTAGTAACTAGGGTTTTCTTGTTTGTTATTTGAGGGTTTTTGGTATTTTTTTTTTTTTATTTATGACCAGTTAGTTAATTTGTTTATGTTAATTTGTCTATGTACTAATGTTGTAGAGAAGTTATCTTTAAAAAGCTTATATCTTGATTCTATAACTAAGTTGGAAAACATGTGTGTTACACAGATTGTATAAAGGAAGTCTTAGGTTGTGTTTGTTTTTTGTCAAAAGCACTTCAGAACCTCTTATGTCTGCCTCACGCAGACCACGCGCAGACGTTTGAGTCTGCAGTGTGTTTGTTTTCTCGAAGTGCTTTCACTAAAAAAGGTCTTCAACACCACTTCCTCAAGCAGATGTGGACCAGAGTCTTCAAGGATCTTCTATCCTCTTCTTCTCTTTACTGCTCTTTCAAAACAAAACAAAACAAATCTCATAACCCTAGCAATCCAGCCGACACATCGATCTCCACCTCCATCATCGTCGATCTCCATCTTCATCTCAGACACATCGAGCTCCACCTCCATCCAGCTGACACATCGATCTCCACCTCCATCGCCGTCGATTTCCATCTTCATCTCCGACACATCGAGCTCCACCTCCATCCAGCCGACACATCGATCTCCACCTCCATCGCCGTCGATCTCCATCTTCATCTCCGACGAAGCCCTCATCTCCACCTTCAGGTACGTGATGATGTCTTGTTCAGTACTACTTTCTTATTTGATTCGTTGGTTTGATGTTATTCATGGTTTTGATATGGTGTGAAATATAAAAGATAAGACAGAGTAGGGTTCTATTTGTTTGATTTGGGTTCATGATTTTTTGGGTGGTGGAGTGGCAAAGGGTTAGGATGAATTTTAGGTTTAAACAGGAAAGATGGTAGAGGGGGAGAGAGGTAGAAGAGAGACAAGAGATTATGGTAAAAAAACAAACAGTCTTCTTCTTGCAGACTGCAGAGGTTTGGTCCACCTATTCTGCTACAGATGTCTGCAGATGTGGTCCGCAGACTGCAGACGTTTTACCTCTGAAAAAACAAACAGCACCTTAAATAGTTAGTAGTTAGTAACGAAGATTCAATTAATGCAGGGACGTTTGGTCGTGAACAATATGTTTAATGAAAAATATAGTGTCTGCTTAGAAATGTAGTTAAGCCAATAATTTTAATTTAAATTACAACAAAGGAAGGTTATCATTTAAATAGTATGTTATGAAATGTTTAGTAGTACCCCAATAGTATACTACTACCATTCTACACCTCCAACCAACATCTTATATAGATATCAACAATACTACATAAACAACCACAAAAATAAATTACATTAAATTTTTTTTGTTGTGACCATGATTTTGAAAGAAAAAAAAATGTTACCTTTACATATTTATTCTCATTTCAGCACCAAAAAATCAATTGATACACGACATTAGATCCACTCATGATATATACACTGTACTTTATGTCGGAAATAACATTCATATCAATATAGAATACAAGTATAACTGATGTAGCGTGTGTTATGATAACGAAGAACAAATCACGTTGATTCTGCGAATACCCGTGATGATCTTCCCCAAAGAAGTGTCGTGTAGCACTCCAGCTTGAAAGAAGTGGCCCAGTAAATAAATAAACATGTTTTTGTAATCAGGGGATTTCCCAGTGAAATTCCTTTATTGTAAATTACGGGGTTTGTCCCGAAACTTGAAATAAAATAATGGGGTGTTTTCAGTTTAAACGATCATGTTAAAAATTCTTGCTGCCAACTAAAACACCAATACCATGGGTTTCTGTCCCACGACTTCTGAACTGGGTAAAATCGGGTCGGGGGCCGTGACAGGCAGAGTCTTGACATGCGTTACGGAGCTCTAGATCAATCGGGCAGAATAACTAATACGTAACCGGGGGTTATTATACTTACAACGAGGCAGAGCTTCGCTTTTTAGTGGGTATAATACCCGAGTATTATTGCTATTATATTCGAGAGAGAAAAGAAAAGTTTGAACAATTTGAACTAAGGTCGAAACCTCAATTTATAGGGCTGGAGATAGGCGGCTCGCGGCCCGCGACCGACCTGGCCAAGTCCTTCGTGGCCCGCGAGGACTGTAGGCTAGGCTCTAGCCTTGGCTGGTCACGAACTAGCTTCAACACGCATGAGGACACGTGGCAGCATCGGGTGCTCGCCTGGTGTCAAGCTGTCGCGGCCCGCGACAACATCTGTTGTCTTCTTCGCGGCCCGTGAGGATCCATAAAATTTGATTTTATTTGATTTTTATTAATATAAAGGTATATTAGGCTTGTTTTTCGTGTACGGGGTGTATTTTAGGACGTATAGGGGTGTTTTAAGGATTTTGGGAGAGTAGTTATATCTTCCCCACCTTGTTTTAGTTCTCATCCTCGAGGTCTACTGGAACAGGTGTGGATATTTCCTCTGCATCTCTGATTTGAGCTTCCAAGTGTATTATGGTCCTCTCTTGGAATCCCATTTCACTTTGACTAGAACCAATCTCTTGTGTTTGAGATTCTTGATCTTTCTATCTTCAATCTGCAGTGGTTTTTCTACAAACTTAAGTTTCTCATTCACCTCTATGTCCTTAAGAGGTACCACTAGTGCTTCATCTGCTAAACACTTCTTGAGATTACATACACGAAATACATCATGTATTCCTGCCATTTCCTCTGGTAGTTGTAGCTGGTAAGCTACTGGTCCTATTCTTTTAATAATCTCAAAGGGTCCGATGTACTTGGGGCTTAGCTTTCCTCTTTTTATGAATCTGACCACTCCTTTCCATGGGGAAACTTTTAATAATACCTTATCTCCTACTTGAAATTCCAACGGTTTTCGCCTGTTATCAGCATAACTCTTTTGACGATCTCGGACTGCTTTTAGTCTTTCATTGACTTGAATAATCTTGTCCGTTGTTTCTTGTACTATCTCTGGTCCAGACAGTTGTTTCTCTCCAATTTCTGCCCAACAGACTGGAGTTCGGCACTTTCGTCCATAAAGTGCTTCCAATGGTGCAGCATTGATACTGGTATGATAGCTGTTATTGTAGGAAAATTCTATTAATGGTAAATGATCGTCCCAATTTCCTCCGAAATCAATTACATAAGCTCTAAGCATATCTTCCATTGTCTGAATTGTCCTTTCGCTTTGCCCGTCCGTTTGAGGATGATAAGCAGTGCTTAGATTTAACTTGTTTCACACCCCGATATTTCCACGTATTACCGGTGGGCCCGGTGGGGAGTATCGTGACGTAGTTAATATCATCATAGTCAAATAATCATAGTTCAATGCACAACGGAAGTCTAAAGTAAATATATTACAAACCGATTCAAAAGTAACATCAAATATTACAAACGGATTGTAAGATGGATCCACAGGCGGATCAAAACAAAGGAAATATTGTTCAACGGATTGTAAGATGGATCCAAGTGCAAATATCTTTTACTGGGCTCCTAAATCTGGAACGAAGATTTTAATAAACTATTAGATTCCTAACGGGTCTTACTTAAGTTTAAACTTAGACCGGTTAGTTTTAAAGAAATATATACGGTTCAAAACGCAAGTGATGCGTGTGAAGTGTATATATAAGTTTAAGTATATTTTAAGCCCTTTTACACTTTTTTAGCCAAGTTTTAAATTTATAAAACATGATATTTACTAACACTAAACACACATATGGGCAAGTGCACCCATCGTGAGCGTAGTATAGTGTTGGTAAGATACCGAGGTCGTCCAAGGACACAAGAGCTTTTAGTACCGGTTTATCCTCAACGTCTAATCAAATCAAAAAGTTAGAAAAATGTTTTAAACTAGAAAAATAAAAACTAACTAAAATGCTGAAAATAAAAATAAAAGTAAAAACAGATAGACAAGATGAATCACTTGGTTCCGACTCGTGTTTAGTGTAACCTTTGATTATTTCCGCACTTTTGCACTTTTCAAGAGATTATCTTAGTTATTGTAGTAGTCCCCTCTTTTGAAGGCGACGTTACCCTCAACCCAGTAGTTTGAGTCAGCAAGGATACAATCCTAAAGGGTCGGATTATTGAAAGATAATTAATTAAGTTATTAATGCATATTATGGTAGGCCCCTCTTTTGAAGGCGACGTTACCCTCGGCTAAGTAATCTGAGTCAACAGGGATACAGTCCTAAATAGCCGGGTTATTGTATTAATAGTAGCTTACATATGAGGGGATCAAAGAGTTTGGACCCCCGCCATCCAATACCGTTAAGTATTGAAGGAGGTCCTACTAAATTTGACCCAGGTCCTTGCAGGATCTATACACTGAACAAGGCAAGACTTTTACCAAACCGTTTCCTTAACCCCCGACCAGGTAGCCAACATACCTCCATATAGACCGTGGAGATATGAATGGTGAAAATCTTTTATTTTATATAGACAGTAAAATAATGCCAAGACACCACGGACAAACGATAAGGAAAAATCACCTTCAACATATGAAACTAGTTATTAAAGTCATTAATACAAATCCAAGTAAAAAGTGCAAAACGATTAAAAATAAAAAGTATTACACTAGACACTTTGTCTTCACCAAGTGATGTAAGAGACTTAGGCAAACATGGCCTTGATTGTCAAGAACTCTTACGATCAATCTTGGATCCCGAGACGACTCACACACTCTATGATGGACAATGGATGATGGTGGTGGATGATGGTGTTATGGTGGTGGGTGGTGGGTGAAGTGTGAGAGAGGTGGTGTGCCAAGGGATGAGTTGCAAGAGCTCCAAGCACTCCTATTTGTAGGCTGAACAGAACCTCGGGCACGGCCCCGTGTCCATCCTCCTCTCTTTCTTCATTAAATGCAGTTTGTCTGCATTAGTTGACCACGCCCCCGTGTCCGCTGAGCACGACCCCGTGTGCAGAAGCATATCTGTACTATCAAGATTTGCCTAGATTTTGCGAATCTTATAGTTGACCACGGCCCCGTGTCCGTTGAGCACGGCCCCGTGGTGGGCGATGGAAGCTTCTACCACTTTGTCTTTTCTGCTGACACTTGGGCACGCCCCTGTGCTCACTGAGCACGGGGCATGTTCAGTCTTCTGTTTTCTTGTTTTGCTTGGGAAGATGCTGTCGTGGGGTCGGGCATGTCACGTTTGTTCCTTTTCTTGTATTTATGTTAGATTTAGCTGCCTTTTTGCTTCTTTTGTTAATTTGAGCTCATTTAATCCTGAAAATACAAAAGGAAGACAAAAGCACACTTTTTCCAACATTAGTACTAAAAAAAGGTTAGTTTTATGCCTCAATTGATGTAATTTATATGTTGCGTTTTGCACACATCAGCAAGATTAAGCGAAGACCGGATTAGAATGTGGTTTAGACCCGACAAGTATGAAGACTTGTATAATATGGGTAAACTAAACACATTCTGGATTTTGAGGCAAAAATGATAAGGTTTGACCCGTTTTGGTCAATCTATGTAAACTAGTCACATAAACCGTACCGAACGCGAAAAATGCATAACGGGTAACCAAAAGAGTCATATACAGGTTTCCTAAGTTAATATCCTTAAAATGTGTTATGATATCAGTAGGATACCTTCCATTATGCCCAAAACGGATTTAAAACCAATTTATGCCTCGTATGGGTATTTTGGTCATTTTAAAGATTATAAAAGAGATTAAATAATAATATGAGGTTCTGGTCTAAACTGATCAGTAAAAATATTTATTTTAGTAGGTTATATCAGTAAGATATTGCATATATGTGAAATATATCATTTATGGCCAAACTATGCACCGTAGGGGCATTTTGGTCATTTCACATAAGCTTAAATGGTCAAACTTGGAAATCTGATTTTAAAACTTTTACTTACTGTTAAAGTATCAAATTTTACTCATAACATTAGTAGGTAATGGGTCTTAAATGTTAAACATAGTTTTAACCCATACGATCTGCTTAAAACGCGTAAAAAGTCGGTTTTAGGCGATTTTCGGGTTATATAAGGAAAGCTGAGATTTTTATCAGTCTAAAAGGATTAAAATATTTTATTTAACATATGAAATCAGTAGCAAAAGGTTTTGTATCAAAATGTTATGTAAAACTCATTTTATTAGCAAAAAGGATATAACCGTCAATTACCGAATCAAAGCAAGAACCCCATGTTATGATCAGTTTAAAAATTTATAAAAATCTTCAAAAATCCCAAAATATTATATTACATCAGTGGGTAAAAGTTTTGGTGTCAAAATTTGGGTTTAAATGGGTTCTATGCAAAGAATGCCGTTTAATTAATAAAAATGCTTCAATTTACGATATTGAGCATAACTCATAATTTAGACCTCAAACTGATGTCAAATTTTTAGGACAAGTTTATAAATCAGTAATAAAGGTTTTTATCCTCTCAAATTTTCAAAAATCTTGTTTTAATGTAAAAAGGGCATAATGGTCAACATTTAAGCAATTAACGAAAACATGCAAATGAATCGGATAAATAAGGAACCATGTAGTATAACCTCAGAGGGTTTTACTAACTTAAAATATGGTCCTAAAGGAACCTTAAGGCATATCTAAAGCAAGCTAAATCGGGTCAGAACTGAAAGTCAAAGCAAAAGTCTTCTTTTGCGACTTTCGGTTCCGAACCGAGCCTAAACTCAGAATTGCCGGGTTGAACATGCTTAGACATGTTCTTATATTATTTACCAAGTTATTTTAGTAATAAAACATGTTCCATAACCTTTATATTATCAGTTATGAGTTTATTTGCAAAAATAGCTTTCTGTTGACTTTTTAGTATTAAGTTTGACCCGACAATTGACCAAGTTAGAGTGATAATCAGGGGGTGCCCTTTTAAGGGTGTATTACCCACATAATTACCAACTCATAACCACTTTCAATTCTAATAATGGCTGGACCATTAGTGATTAATCACTAAGTCAAAGCTTAATTACGACGGCTTTGACTTTTGGTCATTAAGCTAATGAAACTTGAACTAGAGAAGCTAAGAATGCTTACAAAGGCTCTTAGCACGAATTAGGAGCTGAGGGAAACTTGATTGAAGTCCAGAGAGCTCCAGAGAGTGAGCTTGAATAATATTTTGAAAGGTGCAAGTGAACTAGCAAACAAGAGGACTTATATAGCCAAAAACAATTCACAAGATCACTCCACACAAGTCTACAAATGAATTCTGATGATCCCAGGTGTCCCCTATGCATGTAATACTATTGGCTCAGTCCCTGAAATCGAAAACCAGCTTTCTAAGGCGGTGCAACTAGCTGTACATGCAGCTGTCTTTATTTTCTGCATCTGGCAATCGGACGCGGGCCGCGTAAGCCCTAACAGAAGCCTACGCGGGCCGCGTAGAAGGCTAAATCCGGTAAAAAGTTTGCTGGCTTTGCAGTTTTGGTCCCTGGTCCATAAAAACTTTATATAACTTCCATTTATTTCATTTTGGACCCCCATAGTTAACTTTTAAGGACCTTGGGTCATTTACTAACTCCGTTAAGCTCCCGGTTAGTTGTTCGATCACCCGAAAAGTCTTGTTTTCCTCAAAACTCCACAAAATTAATATCTAATATTCTTGTGAACGAAATATTAAATTATTTACAATGTTTTTGGGTTCGTTAAAGGTCACTCAGAGGTAACTTTAACATGTTGACACTTTTAACCCCTATGTTTCGTAAGATCCTTATTTTTAACACAAACGACTTCTAATGTTCGATAAATTATTCATTAGAGAATACGAACGTCGTGTGAGGTCAATTAGAGGTACAAGAATGGCATGTTGGCACTTGGATCCCTTTTACTAACATATTTACATTGTTTGACAAATTTAGTCCCTCGGAAATAATTCCTTACATGTTTAAACTCATGACACGTGTCTTCATTATATTGGTCGCTTTTTACGAGGTGCTACATCCTTACCCCTTTAAAAGAAATTTCGACCTCTAGATTTACTGAAATAAATGAGGGTACTTCTGTTTCATTGTGGATTCAACCTCCCACGTGTATTCGGGACCTCTACGGGCATCCCATTTGACCTTTACAATCGGCACGTGCTTCTTTCGAAGCTTCTTAACCTGTCAATCCTCAATCGACAAAGGTTTTTCAACAAACTTTAAGCTCTCATCAATATGCACATCTTTATGTGACATGACTAGTGATTCATCAGCTAGACACTTCTTTAAGTTGCAGATGTGAAATACATTATGAATTCCACTGAGCTCTTCAGGCAGGTTTAACTTGTAAGCCATTGTTCCGACACATTCGATGATCTAGAATGGTCCTATGTATCTTGGGCTTAACTTGCCTTTCTTGCCAAAACGCATCACCCCCTTCTAGGGTGAAACCTTAAGTAACACTTTGTCACCTACCTCGAATTTTAGAGGTTTACGCCTTTTATCTGCGTAGCTTTTCTGCCTATCCCTGCCTATCCAAGAAAACTTCTTACATCCGTTGGTGATTCAGGGACTTTCCATTTAGTAATCGCCTCAATTTTTGTGAGATCCACATGAATTCCTTCATGATTAACTAAATGTCCAAGAAATTGTACCTCTTGTAACCAAAATTCACATTTTGAGAATTCAGCATAAACCTTTTCTTTTCTCAGCAAAGTAAGGAGTGCATGCAGATGCGCTGCATGTTCCTCTTTACTCTTAGAGTAAATTAGAATATCATCTATAAAGACAATTATGAATTTATCCAGATATGGTTTACATATTCTGTTCATCATGTCCATAAATGCGGTTGGGGCATTGGTTAAACCAAATGGCATGACTGTAAATTCATAATGACCATACCTTCCTTGTTCTGAAAGCAGTTTTAGGAATGTCCTCTTCCTGTACTTTCAATTGGTGATATCCTGAGCGTAAATCGATCTTAGAAAAGAATCGAGCTCCTTGAAGTTGATCAAACAGATCATCGATTCTCGGTAGTGGGTACCGATTTTTAATCGTGACCTTGTTTAATTCTCGGTAAGCAATGCACATACGCATTGACCTGTCATTCTTCTTGACGAACAATATTGGTGCTCCCCATGGCGATGAACTAGGCTGTATGAAACCTTTCTCCAGAATTTTGTCCAGTTGTTTCTTCAGTTCTTGCATTTCCGCTGGCGCTAAACGGTAAGGTGCCTTGGCAATCGATGTTGTCCCTGGTAGTAGGTGAATTCTGAATTCAACCTCTCTATCTGGTGGTAATCCGGGTAGCTCTTCTGGGAAAACATCTGAGAATTGAGATACTACGTGTCACACCCCAACCGATGGCGGAAAGATCGGGGCGTGGCACTGAGCGAAACAGATTGTCCAGAAGTTTCCATAACAACTACGATTACCAATTATTTAAAGCATCACGTCCCATACCAAGACATAAAAAGCATCATAATTATTCAGGCAAAATCAAGACAAATTGTTCTGTTTCGACCACTCAGAATTTAAATACAGACAATTCGTTTATTTGTTTCTAGACCTTTCCTAGCCTCGATTTCACAGCAAGCAAAGCATCTTAACATCTTAAGCACCTGCCACATAAGTTAAAGTAAAAGTCAATACACATCGTGTAAAGGTGAGCATACAAGTTTAATAGATATAATAGAGTTCGGAATCGTTTACGCATAACCAGCACGTACACAGTGTAAAATGAAGCACGTAAGTTATCGACATGATCCTATCAATACCAATGACTGCGGGTTGACTGCGCAAGGCAGTTCGTAATACATGTTCACCACTGTGACCCATGTGATTAATTGTCCTTAACAACCCGTGAGTGAACAGGTGCTGAGTCCAAACTATAGTACTATCGTTGCTAAGGCAGGTAGACAGCAATCCATGTGTAAACATAACAAACAAGCATTCATTAAGTCACGTATATCATGCTGTAGCGGTTAGCGTTAAAGTATTGCGTAGTGTGTTTGATGTGATTTAGAATAAGTAACGTATGTAACACCCAAAAGTGCGTAAAGGAAAAAGGGTTCGAGTATACTCACTGCGATGATGGATTGAAGGGAGCGCTAGAGTGAGTTTAGCCTGAACAGTAACGATAGCACAAAAGATAAGCGGCGCGTAAAATGGTGTGAAGTGTCAATGGATCAGACGATAATCCGATCGGATGGCCAGTCGATCGGGTGACAATCCGTTCGAATGGTCATCCGATAGGGTGACCATTCGATTGGATTGTTACCTCGTTTGGGATGTATGTGTTTGTGTATGATGGCTTGTACTTTGAAGTTTTCATTGTAGCATTTTGAAAATAGAGAAGTATCTCTACCTTTCAGGTCGGTCGATCGGACGGCAGTCCGATCGGACGACGATCTGATTGGTAGGACACTTTAGTGAGAACAAGTTCACAGCAGTTTGTCACTCGATCGGATTGCAATCCGATCGGGTGGCAATCCATACTGAACATGTTGAAAATTGTCTAAGTGTTGAAGTCCAAACATCACATGGTCGGGTGGTAATCCGATCGGATGGCAATCCGATCAGACGGCAATCCATTCGATGTTCAATACCTCAAAAGTTGAATTAAAAGTTAAGTGTGGGAACCAAGGCGCAAGCCGATCGGGTGGTTGTCCGATCGGGTGGCAATCCGATCGGACGGCAATCCGTCCCAGACGACCTGATCGTCCTTACACTTAGTTGTTTTGATAGTTTTGCGGTTTTCTCGAGATGATACGATAACGTGCCAAACAACAGAAACCTTGTCCATACTTAGTGACCCGATCGGACAGGAACCACCCTGGTCCGACCAGTTAACTGTTCGAGACGGTGTTTCATGTTTAACCCGAAATCAGTAATCTCTTGGATAGAATCCGGATCTTGAACTGACACATCAACAAGAAGGAGTAGAAGGTCAGAACAAGCTCCGATTCTATCGGTTTTGAGTGCATTGAGTGTAAAAGAGTTGAAAGAAAGTTAGAAAAACCATCTATCAATCCTTTTCACCTTGAATATGTTCAGATCTATGAAATATCTTTGTTTATTTATGTGGAATTCGTTCAGATCTAAGTTGTTCTTGGTGGATTGAAGCCAAAACATGAAGCTCATAAGAACACCATGATGACATCATCCTAGAACACCTTGAATCTAGTGATTTCACGGTTAAAAGTTAAGATTCAAAAGATAGAAAGGTGTATGAGTGCGTGTAGATCAAGAAAGTACAAGATTTAGCTTGGAAACTTACAAGAATCGCGAGAAATCGGAAGAAATAGAGGCTGGAGCGAGCTGGTCGAGTGAGAGGCTGTCAACATCAACTGATGTAACATATGAGGGGTATTTATAGGGTTTCCATAAAAGGAAAATGGGGGAAAGTGGCTGGTCGATCGGGTGGCAACTCGATCAGTTGGCCACTCGATTCGAGTGTTCGGCGCGACGAGTTTTGCTGATTCGATTCGCGTGTTCAGCGTTGCGATGCGATAGAGTTTCTCAATCAAATTACTTTTAATCCCAACTAATATATCTAACATACAATCATCAAGTTAACTAGGATGATTACTCTTGCGTTTAGCGTTTGCGATTCGATTGAGACTGAGTTGCGATTGTGTTTCGATTAATCAGCACAACATAAACATAAATAAACATGCACAAGTAACACTTAAGTAACACACACACGTAAAGCAATATCCAGAATGCATAATTCGAGTTGCGAATGCGATTGCAATGCGATAAGCGATAAAGCGATAAAACATGCGATAAACATCGATTAAACCTCGATTATTAACAAGTACTCCACATAATACAACTAATGCTATAAAATAAATAGACTATCTACAAGTCAAAGAAGTCAAAATAGGAGTTGAGCAAGGAGTGACAGATCGCAATCAGCAATCTTTTCTTCCTTTGGCTTCAATCTTGACTTTGACTTTCGAAGCACGGGGTGTTACAGCCTCCCCATCTTAAGGAAATTTCATCCCGAAATTAGGCCGAAGCCATAACAAACAAATGCGGGTACTTCGCCTTCATGTCTCTTTCGAGTTCCCAAGTGAACTTTGCGCCTCGTTTGCCTTCCCATCGAACCTTCATAATGGGAATGCGTGAGCGCCTGAGCTGCTTGGTTTGGCGGTCCATGATCTCGACAGGCTTCTCCACGAAGTGTAGTGTTTCGTTTACTTGAAGATCCTCTAGAGGTACAAACAAATCATGCTCAGCCAGGCACTTTCTGAGGTTAGACACATGGAAAGTCAGGTTAATGTTGCTAAGTTCCTCTGGTAGTTCGAGTCTGTAGGCCACTTTTCCGATCCTTTCCAGAATCTTACAGCGTCTAACATATCGAGGCGCGAGTTTCCCTCTCTTGCCGAATATAACCACACCCTTCCAAGGTGATACCTTTAGGAGTACATGGTCGCCAACGTCAAATTCAAGGGGCTTGCGTCGTCTATCGGCGTAACTCTTTTTACGACTCCGAGCTTTCAGCAAGTTGTCTCGAATTTGAAGGATTTTGTCAGTCGTTTCTTGCAATAGCTCAGAACCGGTTAATTGCGAGTGCCCGATCTCATGCCATACAATAGGAGATCGACATTTTCTTCCGTATAATGCCTCAAATGGTGCCATTTGAATGCTGGAATGATAACTGTTATTGTACGAGAATTTGACTAGAGGTAAGTATGCGTCCCAATTACCACCGAAATCTATGACACACGAACGGAGCATGTCTTCAAGGGTGCGGATCGTTCTCTAAGTCTGACCGTCGGTTTGGGGATGAAAAGTGGTACTTAGATTAAGAGTAGTACCGAGAGCAATTTGAAATGTTTCCCATAAACGCGAGGTAAACCGAGCATCACTGTCAGAGATAATGTCGCGAGGCGTCCCATGTCTACAAATGATCTCGTTGGTGTAGATTCGGGCTAACCTTTCCACCTTGTAGTCTTCTCGTATTGGCAAAAAATGAGCAGATTTGGTCAAACGGTCAACGACAACCCAGATGCTATCGTGACCTGATGGCGTACGTGGAAGTTTCATTATGAAGTCCATAGCTATACTTTCCCACTTCCACGTAGGGATCGCGGGTTATTCAAGTAAGCTAGAGGGTCTTTGATGCTCGGCCTTGACTTTCGAGCAAGTCAGGCTCTTCGAAACATAGAGAGCGATATCCCTTTTCATGCCCGGCCACCAATACTTGTAGCGAAGGTCCTGGTACATTTTGTCGGCACCGGGATGAATCGAATATCGGGATTTGTGGGCTTCGTCCATCAGAATCTGTCGTAAATCGGTCCGTTTAGGGATCCAAATTCAGTCCAGATAATGGAATATCCCATTCGACTTATTCACTAGATAGGCTCCATCGTGATAGATCCTTTCCTTCTTCAAGGTTCGTTTGGTAAAACAAGCATGTTGGGCTTCGCGGATAAGGGTTTCGAGATGATGTTGGGCTTGAACATTGTGGGTGCTATGTAGATAGCTTCGTCGGCTTAGAGCGTCGGCAACGACATTTGCTTTGCCAGGATGATAACGAATCTCACAGTCGTAATCGTTGAGAAGTTCCACCCATCGGCGTTGACGCATATTAAGTTCTTTCTGACTGAAGATGTGTTGTAAGCTCCTATGGTCGGTGAAGACCGTACACTTAGTACTATAAAGGTAGTGTCGCCAAATCTTCAACACAAAAACAACTGCGCCTAGCTCGAGGTCATGGGTTGTATAGTTCTTCTCGTGGATCTTGAGCTGACGAGACGCGTAAGCAATAACCTTGTCTCGTTGCATGAGAACACAACCAAGACCAAGGTTTGAGGCATCGCAATAGACAATGAAGTCGTCGTTTCCGTCGGGTAAAGCGAGGACGGGAGTATTGCAAAGCATATGCTTGAGGTTTTGGAAGGCAGACTCTTGTTCAGTTCCCCAAACAAAGGATCTGCCTATATGCGTGAGAGAGGTAAGCGGCACAGCGAACTTAGAGAATCCTTCGATAAATCAGCGATAATAACCCGCTAGTCCGAGAAAAGAGCGGACTTCAGACGGGTTCTTCGGTGTAACCCAACTCTTAACAGCTTCAATCTTCGCGGGATCGACATGTATACCTTGACTATTGACAATGTGACCGAGGAATTGAACCTCCTCCAGCCAAAATTCGCACTTGGAGAACTTGGCATAGAGTCGATTCCCCTGGAGTAGCTCGAGAACCAAACGTAGATGCTGCGCGTGTTTGGCTTTCGACTTGGAATAGATCAGGATATCATCGATGAATACGATGATGAAGCGGTCATGGAATGGTTTACACACGCGATTAATCAGATCCATGAAAACCACGGGTGCGTTGGTCAAACCAAAAGGCATAACAACGAACTCATAGTGGCCGTAACGAGTGCGAAAAGCGGTTTTGGGTATATCCTCCTCTTGGATGCGTAGCTGGTGATAGCCTGAGTGTTGATCGATCTTCGAGAAACACGTAGCACCATGTAACTGGTCAAACAGATCATCGATTCGAGGCAGGGGATAACGATTCTTGATGGTCAGCTTATTCAATTCCCTGTAGTCAATGCACATCCGGAACGACCCATCCTTCTTTTTAACGAAAAGGACTGGCGCACCCCACGGAGAGGTGCTTGGGTGAATGAAGCCTTTATCAAGTAATTCCTGGAGCTGACTCGAGAGTTCACGCATCTCGGATGGAGCGAGTCGATAAGGAGCTTTAGCAACAGGGTTAGATCCAGGAACGAGGTCGATACGAAAGTCGATATCACGACTTGGTGGAAGACCTGGAAGATCATCAGGAAACACATTCGGAAATTCACACACAACGGGAACATCGATTACACCCGGACTCCCTTTCTTTTCCTTCTCTACTACTACAATATTAGCCAAGAAAGCTCGGTATTCCTTGCGGAGATACTTGCTAGCTTGGACACATGACATGAGCTTGAGACCTTTTGAAGGAGTTTCGCCATACACACAAAGTTGATCACCATTAGCAAGCGAGAATCGAATCATCTTATCGAAGCACACAACTTCAACGTGATTTTCACGAAGGAAGTCTATGCCTACTATGATGTCAAAACTTCCGAGCTGCATCGGAATGAGATCAATAGGAAAGATGTGATTGTTGAGCTCGAGAGTACAATCACGGAGAACATAATTGACAGCGACCGTTCTTCCGGTGGCAACTTTAACATCGAACGTCGAGGGGAGATGGGAGCGCTTACGATTAAGGAGCTTTTTGAACTCAAACGATATAAAACAGTTATCGGCTCCAGTATCAAACAAACACGAAGCATAAATACCATTCACGAGAAACGTGTCATTGACCACATTGTTGTCAGCCTGGGCTTGGCGCACATTAATGTTGAAAGTTCTGGCGCGGGCGGCTTGTTACTGTTGCTGCTGAGGCTGTTGCTGCTGCTGTTGTTGGGGCTGCTGCTGTTGAGGCTCTTGCTTCACAACCCTGTTCGGGCACATGTTTGCGAAGTGGTTGGGATCACCACACGCAAAGCATACTCTAGCGTTGATCACGGGTGCCTAAGCCGCTTGTTGGCCTTGAGGAGCAGGAAGCAGAGCTTGATGAGCAGTAGCTTGAGCTGTTGCTTGTCAAGGACCTGTACGGCAGTTGGCGGTGAAGTGGCCATACATGTTGCAATGCACGCAGAATCGGCAGGCGATACCCACTGGATGATGATAAGTGCATGTCGGGCAGGCAGGGTGAGGACCAGTATAAGCACGCTTAGCAGGCGGTGCTTGGGTAGCTGGCACTGCAGCTGATCGGTGTTGTTTTTGCTGAGCCGGTACGGCTTGTAGCGGGGCAGCGGTGGTAACAGTACAGTTCTTGTTGCTGGAGTTGTTGTGGTTGTTCTTCCTCTTGCGACGAGAGGACTTTGATGACTGGGGAGTGGCGGCGGTTTCAGCAGTTGCGGCGGTGGTAGCTTGATGCAAATTCTTCGAAGCTTTATCCCAAAAACTAGCTTTGACTCGCTTGTCGTTGATTTCAGCGGCAAGCAGGTAAGTTTCCTTGATTGTTGCTGGCTTTGAAGCATGCACAAAATCTGCAACATAGTCCGGCAGAGCTCGGATATACTTCTTGATCGTCATGTCAACAGTCTTGACTTGATCAGGACAGATTATACTGAGCTACTTGAAGCGAACAGTTAAAGCAGCATTGTCACCATCCTTCTGCTTTATATGCCAGAATTCATCCTCCAAATTTTGGCGCTCATGGGGAGGGCAGAACTTTTCCAACATGACGTTATTCAACTCGTCCCATGACAGACCATAAGCCGCATTGTTTCCGCTTTGTTTCTCTCGGCAGTCCACCAGTCTAAAGCGTGGGACTGGAAGACACCGGTAGCATTCAGAGTGCAGAGATTGTCAGAACAACACTCTGGCGTAGGGTGACCTCGATCGAATCAAACCATTGAAATAAGGCCGTAGGACCATCTTCGCCAGTGAATTTTTTCGGTCCGCAAGCTTTAAACTGCTTGAAGCTGAAAGCAGCTTTAGGGGTTTCAGTCCTGGACTCTTCAGACGATTTGCTCACATTTTCGTACAGTTAACTCACGATTTGAGGAACAACTTTCGCCATTTGCTTAGCGACGAGAGCAGCAAGGCGTTTGTCTTTCAGGCTCTGGCGAGCAGCGCGCGAGTTACGGGATCCAGATGACGACATTGTCTGCAACAGACACCGCCATAGGACTCAGACACAATATAATCGAATCTCACCTCACACGCCTAATACCACTAAAGCTCGGGAACACGCAAAATCACTTAACCACATAGTCACATAGGCACATAATCATAGATTCACGTAAGCACAAAAGCTCATAGGCACATAGAGCACAGAAGCACAAGAGGCAGACAGAATACAGAAACCTATCATTCAAATTCTGCGAGCGTTTGAGAATAGCGATTGCGATCGTCCATAAGTAGCGATTTGTCAGCGTATCGAGATAGGTGTGCAGTGCGAGTCGTGTGTGTCGATTAAAGAGAAAAGCGAATAAATCATCAAAAATCGGAACACATAAACAGATAAAATCACATAAACACATAAAAACGGCAAATATCAGAGTCGGCAGTTGCGAGCTCAGAATCGAAACACATAAAAATCGAGAATAGATTGTCTGCAGCTGTAAGACGTCGACTATCCAAGGTGGTTCGATTATTCACAAGGACCTTTGGTACGCACTTTGGCCTTCGGGACTGTGCTCTCACCTCGATTTTGGGCGAATGGCACACATCCTTCTAGTTACAGTGTGACTTCAAGTCGTTGGAGTCCGTCGAGACTTTGGTGAGAGTTTTGTAAAACCAAAATAGAGATCGGAACAAGTCGTCAAGGTTCGGGTTTCACCCCTGACTTAACAACTTTGTTCCTGCTTTTGATAAAAATTAAGGAAGAATTATGCGTCAAAGTATGGATTTCACTCCTGATTCAACGCAAATTCTCCTGTTTATAGATAAAATGTGGGTCGAACAAGCAACTTAGTCGAGAGTTTGCGGTTTTCACACCTAATCTCGACCTAATCGCTTGTTCATTTTTCGAAAATTTTAGTGAAGTGATAGTGTAGCGTAAGCGAGAATAACGAGAGATATACCAAGTAAGCTCGTACAACACCCCTAAAGTTATGCACAAGTTGGTCTGTTGGTACCTAACTATAGACTAGGTCGTTTCTAAGACATCGACCCGGACTAGGTCAAGTCTTGCCTAATTCCCTATAGTTATGGCTCTGATACCAATCTGTCACACCCCAACCGATGGCGGAAACATCAGGGCGTGGCACTGAGAGAAACAGATTGTCCAGAAGTTTCCATAACAACTACGATTACCAATTATTTAAAGCATCACATCCCATACCATGACATAAAAAGCATCATAATTATTCAGGAAAAAGCAAGACAAATTGTTCTGTTTTGACCACTCAGAATTTAAATACAGACAATTCGTTTATTTGTTTCTAGACCTTTCCTAGCCTCAATTTCACAGCAAGCAAAGCATCTTAACATCTTAAGCACCTGCCACATACGTTAAAGTAAAAGTCAATACACATCGTGTAAAGGTGAGCATACAAGTTTAATAGATATAATAGAGTTCGGAATCGTTTACGCATAACCAGCACGTACACAGTGTAAAATGAAGCACGTAAGTTATCGACATGATCCTATCAATACCAATGACTGCGGGTTGACTGCGCAAGGCAGTTCGTAATACATGTTCACCACTGTGACCCATGTGATTAATTGTCCTTAACAACCCGTGAGTGAACAGGTGCTGAGTCCAAACTATAGTACTATCGTTGCTAAGGCAGGTAGACAGCAATCCATGTGTAAACATAACAAACAAGCATTCATTAAGTCACGTATATCATGCTGTAGCGGTTAGCGTTAAAGTATTGCGTAGTGTGTTCGATGTGATTTAGAATAAGTAACGTATGTAACACCCAAAAGTGCGTAAAGCAAAAAGGGTTCGAGTATACTCACTGCGATGATGGATTGAAGGGGGAGCTAGAGTGTGTTTAGCCTAAACAGTAACGATAGCACAAAAGATAAGCGGCGCGTAAAATGGTGTGAAGTGTCAATGGATTAGACGGTAATCCGATTGGATGGCAATCCGATCGGATGGCCAGTCGATCGGGTGACAATCCGTTCGAATGGTCATCCGATCGAGTGACCATTAGATTGGATTGTTACCTCGTTCGGGATGGATGTGTTTATGTATGATCGGTTGTACTTTGAAGTTTTCGTTGTAGCATTTTGAAAACAGAGAAGTATCTCTACCTTTCAGGTCGTTCGATCGGACGGCGGTCCGATTGGTAGGACACTTTAGAGAGAACAAGTTCACAGCAGTTTGTCACTCGATCGAATTGCAATCCGATCGGGTGGCAATCCGTACTGAACATGTTGAAAATTGTCTAAGTGTTGAAGTCCAAACATCACATGGTCGGGTGGTAATCCAACCGGATGGCAATCCGATCGGACGGCAATCCGTTCGATGTTCAACACCTCAAAAGTTGAATTAAAAGTTAAGTGTGGGAACCAAGGCGCAAGCTGATCGGGTGGCTGTTCGATCGGGTGGCAATCCGATCGGACGACAATCCGTCCCAGACGACCTGATCGTCCTTACACTTGGTTGTTTTGATAGTTTTGCGGTTTTCTCGAGATGATACGATAACGTGCCAAACAACAGAAACCTTTCCATACTTAGTGACCCGATCGGACAGGAACCACCCTGGTCTGACCAGTTAACTGTTCGAGATGGTGTTTCATGTTTAACTCGAAATCAGTAATCTCTTGGATAGAATCTGGATCTTGAACCAACACATCAACAAGAAGGAGTAGAAGGTCAGAACAAGCTCCGATTCTATCAGTTTTGAGTGCATTGAGTGTAAAAGAGTTGAAAGAAAGTTAGAAAAACCACCTTTCAATCCTTTTCACCTTGAATATGTTCAGATCTATGAAAGATATTTGTTTATTTATGTGGAAATCGTTCAGATCTAAGTTGTTCTTGGTGGATTGAAGCCAAAACATGAAGTTCATAAGAACACCATGATGACATCATCCTAGAACACCTTAAATCTAGTGATTTCAAGGTTAAAAGTTAAGATTCAAAAGATAGAAAGGTGTAGGAGTGCGTGTAGATCAAGAAAGTACAAGATTTAGGTTGGAAACTTACAAGAATCGCGAGAAATCGGAAGAAATAGAGGCCGGAGCGAGCTGGTCGAGTGAGAGGCTGTCAACATCAACTGATGTGACATATGAGGGTTATTTATAGGGTTTCCATAAAAGGAAAGTGGGGGAAAGTGGCTGGTCGATCGGGTGGCAACTCGATCGGTTGGCCACTCGATTCGAGTGTTCGGCGCGACGAGTTGCTGATTCGATTGGCGTGTTGAGCGTTACGATGCGATAGAGTTTCTCAATCAAATTACTTTTAATCCCAACTACTATATCTAACATACAATCATCAAGTTAACTAGGATGATTACTCTTGCGTTTAGCGTTTGCGATTCGATTGCGACTGAGTTGCGATTACGTTTCGATTAATCACCACAACATAAACATAAATAAACATGCACAAGTAACACATAAGTAACACACACACATAAAGCAATATCTAGAATGCATAATTCGAGTGACGAATTGTAGGATCGTTGTACGACCTGAATGAGTCATTCAGAAGAGTAGTTTATCCGATTCAAAGGCGGAATCAATGAAACGGATGCTCGATTCAATTATAATGTCTCTATTATTGATCTAACAAAGATTTACAACCTGGAGACAGTTCGGCAGCACTTCGTTACCGAATCAGACAAAGTAATTCCGTATGTAATGACACACCATGCTCCTCTATATATAGAGTTCTAATTTCGCTTGAACTAACCAAGGCACTTTCAAGCGGAATTAACATTGTTAATTTCGCTTGAACATGTCTTTGGCTGTTTCAAGCGGAATTACCAACAAACACCTATATTTCACTTTCTAGCAACCTGAGCACTGATTTATCCTATCCTATCCTATTACATGACTCGATACAAGACGAAGTCGACAGACATAGTGCACTAACAGACTCCCCCTTGGATGTTGACGAAGTCTTCAGTGTCGAGTCTTTATCATGACACATCTTCAATCTTGATCAGTCTTCATGCTCTTACCAAATTGTCTAACACTGTAAGCATCCATCAATCTTTCTCTTCTTCTCTCTATCTTTGATCTGTCTCTGGCTCTAACATTAACATATTCTTCAGAAACACTTTTCTCAGGCTCCCCCTTTCGTCAAGCTTCTGTGCTTTAGGGATCGACACCTTGCTTTCTGGTTACAAGCTCCCCCTTGCTTTGAGCTCGTCTTCAGACTCCCCCTTAGACTCAGCTATCTGGATCGTAGTCTGGAATCTTATCTGCAATCACTCATACAATTATAAGTAACAACATTTTGACCATCCAATTTTCCAGGAGTTGTAACCTGGCTCTTTCAAATTTTCTAAACTAACACTTTTTCATGAATTGGCAATTTCAAGATCGGAAACTAGCTCTTTTTAATAGATTTTAACAATATAAGCATCCAAATCCCTCACAGTTAATCATCCAAGTCCAAACTAATGACCTTGGAGATATCACAAACTGTTTTTTATTTTTGTTAAAAACTTTTAAGTTTCAAATTAATGAACTTGTTTTATTTTCAGAAACACAATCAGCTTACTTAGATTTTGAAACTCAGCACTCAGACATCGGTTGTCGAAAATAAAGCAGAATCAAAATCTTTTTGTGTTTTCTAAAACATAAAGCAGTAAAGAAATATTTACAAACATATTTACAGACAATATTTTTGTTTGAGTTTGTGTTAGAGGATCATATCAGTTTTTGACAAGTCACCAGTACCGTTGAGCTTAAAACACTTTAAGAATTAAACAATTCACTTAGATTGTCGATATACTGATCCACTTAAATTTTCACACAAATTTCAACTGATTCAGGATACGAATTAGGTGTATTAAGAACTTAAACTCATTCATGTGTCCCACCTCTTGAATATACTCCCGTATCCAGATCCCAATATTCAGTCTTACAGGTGAGTATACCTAGATGATATCTGTAAGGGGTTAAATGCGAGGGTCGTGAGAGCTCAGGTCAGAACTTCCGTTCAGCAAAAAGATGACGGCTTCGATTTTTGGTGTGTCCCCTTTAGAGGATCTTTTCTTCAACAGCACATGATTAGCATTTTTCAATGTTTCGTCATTTTTAGGCTGAGGGCAGCGCTATATTTCAAGCAAGCAGAAAGTATTATACGGGGACTAGGCCATTGCTTCCGCAAAATCAGAAGTCCCGGGATAATACCCCAGATATCACAAAGCATAAAGACCTAGTATCTCAGAAAGAGGGGTCCTTCAAACGAGATTTCAGGGGTTACCTATATATCCAAGTAGTGTTCCCCACAAAATAAGCAAGTTTGAATTTATGTTTATATCCCGAAAAAGTTTACTAAATGTATAAAAATCTACTGACACATCCACGGTGAGATCGTTTAACACATTTTGACTTTCCAATTCTTTAGCGTACTGTGATTGTCTACTGATGTACTATCATTTCCTCTTTTTACACAAAACTCGTTTTCATTTTTAATGTTTTTGTCTTTTTACCAATAGGTTTTTATCATGTTTTTGTCATTTTCAAATTTTCAAATGTTTTTTGTATTTTCTGACAATATTACTCCCCCTAAAATGCAAAACCATTTAAAGAAAATTTTGACAAACCGATGTAGATAACTTTGTCTCGCCATCCATTTTCTGCATCTCATGCTCTGTTTTGCAACACATTAGCAATTACCCCCATGATTTACAACACATTGATATTTTACAGTTTGAAAACCATTTTTCAATCTTGTGAAATTAATCATGTTTGTTCCGCCGTGAGGGTTTCGGCATATTCAATCAACATATTTTTGTATTTTTTGAATATTTGACAAATTTAAAAACAAAAATATTTTTGATATTTCAAAATTTTGACAAAATAAAAACATATTTTTGGTTTTTCAAATTTTTCAATTTTTAGGGTTTTTGAAATATTGTTTATTTATGTACAGAGGGTGAGGTTCCTCTACAAAGTGTATTTTTCCTACAAAGTGTAGGAAGTGATCTTGACCATTGGATGAGTGTGTTTGATGGTTGAGATCATCTTGATGGCATTTTGGTAATATGTTTGTCTTAAAAATAAGATGATTTAATTAATTAGGGGTAGATGTGTCATTTAGCTTGTTTTAAACATGGAAATAATAGTCATCCCATAAATCACTCCACATTTTTAGCGATTCTCTCTCTCTCTCTCTTTCTTTCCTTATCTCCTTCATGAAGAAACACAACGCTAAGAAAACACATCGTGAATCATACAATATCACACATCGTGAAGAAACCCAAGAAAACATATCGTGAATCATATAATATAACACAACATCATTTAACTTGTATGGTGTGTTATACAATATAACACATCGTGAAGAACCCAAAAATTATATAACACAAGATCAAGAAACCACAAAAGACATGTCATTTGTGAATCATAACTGGTATAACACGTTGTGAATTAACCTGTAACTTGTAAAACACGTCGTCAAGAAATTATAAATACATCTCCTTCCTAAAAACACGTTAATAATTACAAAATACATCTCCTTCCTAACATAAACTGCTATAACACAATGTGAATTAACTCGTAATTGATAAAACACATCGTCAAGAAATTATTCATGAAGGATTGCGGCTGGTAAAACACATCGTCAAGAAATTGTTCATAAAGGATTGCAGCTGGTAAAACACATGTTACATTGTAAATGTTTAAAATACAAGGACAACAAATCCTCTAATTAATCTAATTATAAACTCCTAAAGCACAACGGTATTAGTCTGCTTGCTGTTAAAACACACTGTCAAGAAATTCTCCAACATTAATTCAATATCGTAATCATTGTTAGATAAATCATACAATTGCTACAACACATCAAACAAAAATTCAAATTATGCAATATTATAAAACTTTACCATCACCACAATCAACCATAACATTTGACGCCATGATTTTGATCAGTAAAGATGTTATGAAGAACCAGATGCAATATGAATGCTCTGGTAATATGTTGTATCAATTGTATAATTTAAACGAAACCGTCGATTTGATTTCAATGAGATATCTACTTTCCTTAATTATCTTCTTAGTTAGTTAATCTATTAATATAATCCATAATTACAATATTAATTAAATTACTTTAATACCCTTTAGATTAAAAACTCTAATTTCCACATGTCACATGTAGGAGACTTCCTACACTTTGTAGGAAAAAATGACTTTGTAGCCAACTCCTACCCTATGTACAGAAAACAAACAAACTCCCTGTTCAACCAAACCAGGGTTCAGCAGCCTCATCTTCCCGTTGTGCCAGGCTGCTCCGAATACCATTTTTACAATCTTCAGTTTTCTTGAGCACCTGCACATTCAGACTACTTGATTACTTGAACAATTTAGCCCAGGTCTGTTTGACCTTAGGCATTTCAACACAATATGCTTCATTCAATTTCGGAAAATCTTTGTCATTTTGAACAAAGACTTTTTCATCTTTGACTTCAACTTTCTCATCTTTTATCGAAGTCACTTGTTTCTTAACATTCCATGTTTGACCTTTTAGAGTATCATGTTTATAAAAATGTGACTCTTCTTGAACATTTTGACTTTGAACAACAACTTTTGGTTTCCAAAAATCTTGGGGTTTTGTCATATCAACATTTGTTCTCCAATTTTGTGTTGTTCTAACTCTGGGTGTGTGAGAATTCCAGGTCTGTCTCGAATCGAACCTATTCGGGTTTGATTTCCAAGTTTGGTTCGAAGCAAACTTGTTTGTGTTATACCTCCAAGTTTATTTTGAATCAAATCTGGTCGACCTTTGTTTCACATCCTCATATTTTTGTTTTTGAACATTTTCAGACTTCTTTTCGTCAACATCAACAGGTTTCAGTTTTGGACACTTGCGTGCAAGATGACCAATTTGATCACACTTAAAATATGTTCTCTTGGACACATCTTTGACCTGTGGTTGTCGCTTTTTCTTTTGAGCATAGAACTCTTCATTAGACTGACGTCTAAATTGGAGTTCTTTCTCTTCTTCAGAACTTGTTCCATGAACAAAATTCATCTTTGTCTGATAATTTGGCGGTTCATTTTTATTTCGATTTTGTTTCTTTTTATAACCCACCCCAGCCTTCATGTTTTTCTTCTTGTAACCAGGTTTGTTATAAAAAGTTTTGTGACCTTTTCCAGCAAACTTTGAAATTTCAGATTTTTCAATCTCAACCATTATGAAAACTTTGTCAATCTTTTCTGAAATGACATTCTGAATCAGGAATACAACATCTAAGAATAATTTGTCCGATCCAATCATGGTATATACCAATCCTTTTGAATCATCATCCAGATTTTTCTCGGATTTTGAGTTTTTCAGATATCCATCATGAAAATTACCTTTATTTTCATCATGTGATTCAGTTTTTCCTGTTTCAACTGACTCTTCTTTCAACACACTTTCAACGACCTTACCTACCACCTCTGAATCACTAGAATCATCAGATTTGGAATAGGTTACGTCAATGTTATCTGGCAATTGATCTACCATGTTGAAAGCTTTTTCGACCTTTTCATCATCATAAAATACAAACTTTTCCGGTGGTGGAACTTGATGTAATTCTGAGCCAATTCCTTTCTTGTTTTGCTCAGAATCTTTTCCATCCGGTTTTATGTTGAAAATTCTTTCAAGCACATATGACGACACGTGATAACTTTTTAACTTGTTATTATCTAGTTCTAAATCAGCAATCTGACGCTTAAGTTTAGCAACATCCTCAATGTAGGAGTTAACAACATGTTGCTTTATTTCATACATTCGCTTAAGCTCATTAGTTGTTTCAGAACAGTAATTCAATCTTGATTGAGCAAATTTCATTTCACTTTTCACTTTTTCATATGACTCTTTTGTAATGTGATATGCCAGTTTTATTGAATCATATTCTTTCTTCATTTCTTGACAAACAATTTCTTTTTGATCACATTCTTCTGTCTTTTTCAAAACATTTTCTTTCAAAACTTCATTTTCCTTTTCTAATTTTTTACATTTTTCTAAAAGTTTTTCATCATTATCTTTCAAAACTTTTTCGTTTTCTAACATTTCTTTGTATTTATTTTTGAAAACTTCTTCAATTTTAGTGAATTCAAGATCTCTTGTTCTGAACCTTTCGTCTTTTCAGTACAAGCACTACACGTTTCCATGCATTTCTTGCACTGTTCAACGATTTTGATTTTAGTTTCGGAATCAGAATTTACCTCAGTGATTGGCACTTTGGCGTTTTCTGCAATTTCTGTCTTATCATCATCTTTCTGTTTTTCTTCAACACCAACCTCATCACCAACATCACCAGCAACTAAAACCTCACTCTTTACTTCAAACAAACTTTCAACCTTCTTCTTAGTTTCTTCAACTTGTTGTTCTTCGATAACAGCTTCTTTCACAATAACTTCTTCATTCACCTTCTCTTCCTCAGCAATCTTCTTCAAATCATTCACCATCTCATCAACATTCTTCTTCATTCTCTCTTCATCTCTCTTCTTCAAACTTGATATCATGACTTCTCTTATGAGTTTTTCCAGCTTCTTCACATAAGTTTTGTCTTTTCCAACATTTGTATAGTATTCGACAGATCGAGGAATAATGAGAAGAACATCATAAAAAAATTATATCCTTCTTGGGAACAACAGGTTCACCCATTCTGTTGACATAGCATTCTTGCTTCTTATCCCATCTTTTGTAGCTGACAACATCTTCATATTCTTCTTGCATTTCATTCATTCTGTTCCAAGCCATGTTTCTTTCTCTGTACGTTTTCTCACTTAGAATCTCTTCTCTGGTTTTCTCTTTGATTTCTGCAACAACATTTTCGTCTTTGTTTTCCTCTTTAATTTCAGCAACAAAAACATAATGATTGTTCTTTTATATAGTTTTGCCATGAGCTGTTTTTCGAATATCAACACGATCTTCTTCCGAAAGAATTTGACTCCAATCATATCCTTCATCATCATGGATTACAACACAAGCTCTTGACTTATCTCTAGGTTTATCTTCTATCATTTTCGGCTCTTCTTTGCTTCGGTGGTAGATTACCTTTCGGTAATAATCATCATTGAACGGATGTTCATTTCCACCAACCGCAGAATTGTTACATTCTCTCTTGAAATGACCTTTTTGTTTACATTTGAAACAAGTCACTTTGGACTTGTCAAATCCAAGTTTTGTTGATGGACCACCGAGTGACTGTTTTCCTGTAATCTCCATGTATCTCTGAGCTCTATGGATGCAACTCGCCAAACACCATTGAATGTCTATGAGTTCCATTTCTTCCGGATCGATCTGGTTGTAGTCTTCTTTGGTCAATTCTGAGTTACCAATTCTACCTGCAACTAGACCTTCATACGATTCCAGAACAGATGCAAGGAAGCTCATTTGCTGCTTAGCTGCATTGATGCTCATCTTTGGAGAATTCTTCAATTTGAGAGCAATGTTGCAAAGAACTTCTTCAGATTCTTCAACACTAGCTTTTGAAGAAGATGAATGATAACCCGGATTGTAGCTTGATGAGCTTTTCTGTGGCTCTTTTGTCCTCTCCCCACTGAATGTTGTCTTTGGTGATTCTCCAGCTTTCACTGAAGGTAAATTTCCTTTGTAATAGAGACTAACATTCTGTTGATGTGAAGAACTGCTCATCTTGTTTTGTTTCTGCAATTCAAGCTCATGACTTTCTATCTTTTCTAGCAAGACATCAAGAGAAATTGTATCATATAAAGCATCATTTTTCAAAATGAAAACAAATGTTTGCCACTGATCAGCTCGTGGTAACGCTTCTATGATCTTATCAATTATTTCTTCTCGAGTTTTAACAATCCCAAACCGATCCAGTTCAATTTTTAGATGACCAAATCTCTCTATCATTTGTCTAACAGATTCATCTTTCAAACTATCAAACAAATCAAATTCTTTCTTTAATAATGCAATTTTATTTTTCTTGATTTGTTTACCTCCCTCAGCTTTTACCCGTAAAGCTTCCCAGATAGATTTTGATGTTCCGGCATGTTGTAGTAAAGCAAACATATCATTTCTGATTGATGATTGTATTAAAGAAATCATTCTCTGTTCTGCTGAGAATTCTGCTTTGTCTTCTTTGGGTAAGTCCTTGAGTGGAAGCTCTTCTCCTTTATCATTAGTTGGCCTTTTGTACCCAAACTCCAAACAAAACCAGCTTTCATGAGCATAAGCTTTTGCCCAGTTGATAAACCGATCTTTCCACCAAGTGTAATCTTCAATGCTTTCAAGAGTTGATGATTTTGAATGTGTGCCGTAAAAGTTATCATGTTTAATGTTCTCATTGATCGCTTTTGTAATGGTTTTTGGTGTAACGGTTGTAATCTCGGAAGATTCTGATGTAAACGCGTTGTAGAACGTATTGTTGAACTCTTCAGCCATGATGTGAAATTCTTGAATTACCTGGAGATAAAACAATCAAACAAACACAATCAGTTTAAACAATATCAAACAATTTGAAACAGACTGACACTCGGTTGACGTGAAATGATCTTGACGCGAAAAATCCACTTTCAAACGGAATAGTGATTTCAAGCGGAATCACTTTTGGTGCGAAATCACTTGTTCAAACGAAATCACCTAGATGACACTTCAAAAGAAATCAGACTTTCAAACGAGATCACACTTTGAAACGGAATCACTTGTTTCAAGCGAAATCTTCAAACAGAATAGCACTTTGAAACGGAATAGCTGATTCCGTGTGAACTTTTTCAAATGGAATTACCCTTTTCAAGCGAAATCAACTGTAACTCAAACGAAATCAGTTATTTCGTTTGAAATTTCCTCAACTTTTCAAGCGGAATTACAATGCTCGTTCAAACGAAATTAGGTTTTTGGCCCATTTTTGTCACTTTTAAGCTGAATTTAGGTCTGATTCTTTCAAGGGTTTGTTAAAACACTGTTTCGCGTGTAATGTGTGAAATTCAGTCCATTTTGTCCGTTAAATCTTGTCTAATTTGAAAAAGAAGGTGTAGAAGTCAGAAAACTGATGAAATCAAGCTGAACTCTTCCTCCTGAGCTCTGATACCACTTGTAGGATCGTTGTACGACCTGAATGAGTCGTTCAGAATAGTAGTTTATTCGATTCAAAGGCGGAATCAATGAAACGGACGCTCGATTCATTTATAATGTCTCTATTATTGATCTAACAAAGATTTACAACCTGGAGACAGTTCGGCAGCACTTCGTTACCGAATCAGACAAAGTAATTCCGTATGTAATGACACACCATGCTCCTCTATATATAGAGTTCTAATTTCGCTTGAACTGACCAAGGCACTTTCAAGCGGAATTAACATTGTTAATTTCGCTTGAACATGTCTTTGGCTGTTTCAAGCAGAATTACCAACAAACACCTATATTTCACTTTCTAGCAACCTGAGCACTGATTTATCCTATCCTATCCTATTACATGACTCGATACAAGACGAAGTCGACAGACATAGTGCACTAACGCGATTGCGATAAGCGATAAAGCGATAAAACATGCGATAAACATCGATTAAACCTCGATTATTAACAAGTACTCCACATAATACAACTAATGCGATAAAATAAATAGACTATCTACAAGTCAACAACAACAACCATACCCAGTAAATCCCATAAATAGCAACGCTACTTATAGGGTCTGGGGAGGGTGGGATGTAGACAGACCTTGCCTCTATCCCTAGGGATAGAGAGACTGCTTCCAGAGAGACCCTCGGCTCGAAAACGAAAAACATACTAACACACCAAGTCAAAGAATATAGGAATAAAAAGTCACCAATACCAAGAAAGTGATCAGAGTGACACAATATAATGTAAATCATGTATAATAGCATACAACATCATTTGGGCATACACACAAGAAGGCAATCACCGGTAAAGTAACATAAAGAATAAGAAAAACCTACGTCCCTTAAATACACCTAAGACCTTACTGCAATATCCTCTAAAAGTCCTTAACCCTAATCCTACGCCTCCACGAAGTCCTATCTTGGACCATGTCCCCAGAAAGATGTAACTCTAGTAAATCACGCCTAATTTGCTCATCCCATGTCAGTTTGGGTCTGCCTCTTCCTCTCCTCCCCTCCACAGTAAGAGTTTCCACTACTCTAACTGGTGCTGTCGTTTGCCTCCGCTTCACATGCCCAAACCATCTCAATCTCCCCTCCTTAATCTTATCTGATATGCTAGTCACTCCTAATCTCTCCCTAAAAACCTCATTTCTTATCCGATCTAACCTCGTGTGTCCACACATCCACCTCAGCATCCTCATCTCTGCTACCTCCATCTTGCGCGCTTGTGTCTTCTTGATAGCCCAACAGTCTGTTCCATATAGCATAGCGGGCCTAACTGCTACCCTGTAAAATTTTCCCTTTAGTTTAGTTGGGAACCTCCTATCGCACAATACCCCACTGGCTGACCTCCATCTACACCAGCCAGCCTGTATGCGATGGGTTACATCACTATCTATGTCACCATCTCTTTGTACAAACGAGCCCAAATACTTAAATCTAGTTACCTGCGGAACCAATTGATCCTCGATGGTGATTTGGGTGCCATCGTCATCGGCCACACCGCTGAAATCACAATGTAGGTACTCAGTCTTTGATCGACTAATCCTTAGGCCCTTGCCCTCTAAAGCTACTCGCCACTCCTCTACTCTCGCGTTCAGGCACTGTTTAGTCTCTGCAATCAACACAATATCGTCTGCAAAAAGCATGCACCACGGGACTGTCTCCTGAATTAACTTGGACAACTCATCCAAGACAACCGCAAAAAGAAAAGGGCTCAACGCAGACCCTTGGTGGAGTCCTACCTCCACGGGAAAGAAGTTTGTATCCCCTACAGGCTCGCGGACACTAGTTTTCGTTCTATCGTATGTATCCTTAATTATGTCTATATACTTCCCAGGTAGCCCTCGACCCTCCTAACTATCCCAAATCAGTTGCCGTGGGACAGTGTCATATGCCTTTTCAAGGTCGATAAACACCATATGTAAATCTTGCTTCTTCGCTCTATATTTTTCTATCAATCTCCTTAAAATATGTATCGCTTCTGTAGTTGACCTCCCTTTCATGAATCCAAATTGGTTTACCGAAACCTGAGTTTCTTTTCTAATTCTAGTTTCAATTACCCTCTCCCAGAGCTTCATAGTGTGAGTTAGCAGTTTGATTCCTCTGTAGTTCCCACAACATTGAGCGTCTCCTTTATTCTTATATAAAGGCACCACGACACTACTCCTCCACTGATCTGGCATTTTTCCAGTCTTGAAGATACAATTGAACAAAAGTGTTAACCATTGGACTCCTTCTTCCCCCAAACACTTCCACACCTCAATCGGTATGTTGTCCAAACCCACTGCCTTTCCTCTTCCAATCTTCCTAAGTGCCATCCTCACCTCTTCATGTGTGATCCTCCTGCAGTAGCAATTATTTTGTTGTCGCCTTTGAGTCCTGGGATTGTTGTTATCTTGTTGGTATGCCCTACCGTCGTTGAAAAGATTATGGAAGTAGGTTCGCCATCTCAACTTAATGTCATGTGTCTTGACTAAAACACGTCCATCCTCACCTTTAATAAACTTTACTACTCCTAGATCTTGTCTTCTTCGCTCCCTAGCTTTGGAAATCTTGAACATATCATGCTCCCCCTCTCTCGTTTCCAAACGTTCATACATTTGTTTATAGGCTGTGTTTTTTGCCTCAGTCACCGCCTTTTTTGCTTCCCTTTTTGCCTTTTTGTATATCTCCCTCACCCTCAGCCGCTCCTCCTCATCTGTGCACCTCAAAAGATCTCTAAAACTCTGTTGCTTATCCTTTATTTTGGTATGCACGTCTTCATTCCACCACCAGGACTCCTTATGTCCATTAGTCTTTCCTGTTGTGACCCCTAGCGTCTCATTCGCCACTGTAGTGATCGTAGTCGCCATAGCCTCCCATAACCGGTTTGCGTCGTCACTTAGTTGCATCGATGTCATCGAGTTAATTTTATCTCTAAACATCATAATTTTTTCTCCCTTCAAGTTTCCCCAACGGATCCTAGGTCGGGTTTTCCTCTCCCCCTCGGTTAGCCTTACTTTTAGGGCTATGTCTGCTACTAGCAAATGGTGTTGAGTCGCTGCCGTCTCCCTTGGTATAACTTTGCAGTCAATCCACCTCTGTCGATCTTCCTGCCTCATCAAAAGATAGTCGATTTGCGTGTTACGTCCTCCACTACTAAAAGTGATCAAATGAGAATCCCTCTTCCTAAAGAACGAGTTTATAATACCTAGGTTGTGAGCTGCTGCAAAGTCTAGAAGGTCTCTAC
Source organism: Helianthus tuberosus (assembly GCA_030545235.1). Taxonomy (NCBI): domain Eukaryota; kingdom Viridiplantae; phylum Streptophyta; class Magnoliopsida; order Asterales; family Asteraceae; genus Helianthus; species Helianthus tuberosus. The sequence continues at coordinate 15,149,897 of CM060354.1, read as the reverse complement.
CAGGTTCATTCCTATCGCCAAAACCAAAACCTCCATGTACCAACTCAAAGCCATCACTATCCTTACCAATGTGCCCATTAAAATCTCCTCCTATAAAAATTTTTTCCTCCCTGGGTATGGCCCTTACCACTACATCTAGACAATCCCAGAACTCTCTTTTCTCTTGATCTCCTAGTCCCACTTGTGGTGCATAGGCGCATACCACTGTCACTACTTGCTCACCTAATACTAACCTTAACACCATAATTCTATCGTTGTGTCGTATCACCTCAATTACATTCTTATGCAATTCTATAGACACCAAAAAACCTACTCCGTTCTTAGTCCCATCAGACCCGGAATACAACAACTTATACCCATTGCGCTCTTCTGCTCTATGTCCTTTCCACCTAGTCTCCTGAAGGCACGCTATCTGTACCCTACGTCTTTTAAGCGCGTCTATCACTTCCAACAATTTACTACTAAGAGTTCCTACGTTCCAAGACGCCACACGTAAACTACACCCTCTAACTTTACCCTTACCTGCACCTCTCGTCATTGGACATGATCTCAAGTAAAAGTCATGGCTTCTATTGTCTATGATTACAACTAACAACTAACCACAAGGTAACAAACAATGGGCAACACAAAGTACACAAAGGGCAAAGCTATACAAATGCGCAACAACAAGCATACAATGATAATAATTAGCCTGTAACGCACACTATCAATCCGTCGTCACGCGTAGTACGCAATACTAAAAGGCAACACGTAACACACAATGAGTACCGGGAAGCATGAACGGACCCACAAAATGTATTCTAAAATATGTTATTGTTATTATTATTAATAATATTATATACGTGTATATATATTTTTATATGTACTAAACAAAGACCTTTTATTTTACTAAAATAAAAGTACTAAACTAAATTAAAATAATTATATAATATTATAGACGTATGTATTTTTTAAATTTAAATTCAAAGAGTGTTATATAATAGAAAACTTATATTACATGTATATAATATATCGTAAACGTAAATATATATAGAGATAGAGATATTATTAATATTGTATACTTAAATATAGAGATGTCGAGATATTACTTAATTACTTAATTGAAAAGTTGGATAAAAAACACCTGGTATAGTCTGTAAACTTCAGCCCCGCCGGATCAAAAGTATATTGGCCGTAAAGTCAGACTTGCCGGAGATGTATCTACAACCAATTCGCCGGAAGTTCTACCAACTCCTGACCGACACCTTTTGACACCAGCCAACTGGAACCTGAAAATGTCGCCAATTTGTCGGAAGTCCTACCAGAACCTGACCAACACCTTTTATTTTCGCCGGAACGGAAACAAGATCACCGGAAAAAGATTGCACCAGCTAATCGAAAAGGGAACCAAAAAAGATCTGAACTAAAATTCAAAATTTTGCAGGAATCGTAGTGGTAGAAATGATCGGCACTAGTTCGTAACGTTCCCCGGGTCTCAATCTTGACTTTGACTTTGACTTTCGAAATAGGAGTTGAGCAAGGAGTGACAGATCGTAATCAGCAATCTTTTCTTCCTTTGACTTCAATCTTGACTTTGACTTTCGAAACACGGGGTGTTACACTACGGGAATATCTTTCAATTCTTTTTCTTTAGTGTTAATGATTATGGAAATCATATACACTAGTGATCCTTTCCTTGCATAGCTTGCTGTTTTCATCACAGAGATGAATTTTGTGGGCTAGGTTGGCTTGTCTCCTTTAATTGTGATCTTTTTACCCCTTGGTGAAATTACTTGTACTGACTTTTGATCACATAGAATACTGGCTCGATTGGCTACTAACCAATCCATTCCTAATACGATATCAAATTCAGCCAAATTCATTGTGTAAAGGTTAGCAATAAATTTGTGGTTTAAAATTTCTATTCTTGCTCCCTGCAAGATTTCAGTAATCTTAATGGATTCTCCATTTGCCGTCTCTACCAAACATTCTTGTTGAAGTTTAGTTAATGGTTGATTGAGAAGTTTGCAGAACGAAGTATTAATAAAACTTTGGTTCGCACCAGAGTCAAATAATACTTTAGCAAAAATATCATTAACTAAAAACGTACCGGCAATCACATCCGGAATCATTTTGGTTTCTTCAGCTGTCAGAACAAATGCTCTGGCATTCTTGGTAGTCTTGCTGTTTGTGGCTGTAGCTAGTTTCGGACAGTTTGGTTTGATATGTCCTGTCTCTCCACAATTGAAGCATAGCTTATTGCTGGGTTTCTTCCTGTAGTCTTCTTTCTTGTGTCCAGATATTTTACAGAAGTTGCAGTATATGGAGCACTTCCTGAATGCTTCTTATTGCAGTACTTACAGTAAGGTGTAGTAGTAGAACCTGTACCTTTCCCACGGTTGGAATTACCGTAGTGAAATTCCTGGGTAAGTTTTTGGGCTAGGTTCTTTCTCTGGTTTTCTTTTTGCGTACGTACTAATTCATCAGTCAAGGTATTTGCTAGTTCTACTGCTTCTTCTATGGTTTGTCGTCTTGCTGCCTTGACTACATGTCTGATTCACTAATTAATCCCCAGATATAACGGGAGATTAACACTGGTTCTGGTGAGGCTAGGGTTGGCACTATTCTAGCATATTCGAAGAATACGGTAGTGTAACCCTTGCAGTCAACTCCAGTCATTCTAAGGTTGAAAAATTTATTAGCAATTTGTTCCTTTTCATTGGGAGGACAAAATTTTCTTTCAACCATGTTCTTAAAGTCAGCCCATTCCATATTATAAACTTTGTCACTTCCCCTAGACTGGAGAATAGTATTCCACCATTCTAAGGCTGCATTCTTAAATAGATTAGAAGCAAACATAATTTATCTTCCTCTGCACATTTGCTTATTTTTAAGACTGCTTTTGTCTTTTCTATCCAACGTAGAGCTGCAATGGCTCCTTCATTGCCACATAATTCTATTGGTTTGCAAGACCAGAATTCTTTGTAAGAACAACCATATGACATGGTTCTTCTTCTCTTTGGAATAGGCAATTGAAGTAACGGTCCATTATTCATGCTGTGACTGGGTTCAGTAAGTGGTCGTTTACTTCCACTATTAGTTTTATTATTTTCTGCTTCTTTAACAGTCTTGATAATATATGGCATAGCGTCTATGATCCCTTGTGCTACTATGTGTTGGATGGCACTGTTATCTATTTGGTTCCCATTATTATCCTTATTCTGGTTTTCCTGATTTACTTCGTTGTCCATCTGAATTACAAACATTTATCAGGTGTCAATATCACAGAATAAGAATTTAATGCAAACAATCACGCAAACAATTTGATCAAAATCGTCGAGCATTGCGACATTTACTCTTTTTCATATATATATATATCTATTACAATCTACAAATGGAATTGAAACACACTACTAGTTATGCATCAATAGGTATCAGGTTCAAGATATATATATATATATATATATATATATATATATATATATATATATATATATATATATATATATATATATATAAACGGGATCAGAAGAAAACGCCCAAAAGTGTGAGAACGGTGAGAACGCATTCTGGCCAAACACGTGTCTCGGGACATGATCAGGGTCCGAGGGGTTTTTTGTCTTTTAAATCTTCTTTTATTTTCCGAACGCGCTATAACATTTTCTAGCGTCTAAGATTTTTTGGCGTTATTTATTAAACTTTTTGGCGTTGAATTAATTGTTTTTGTGTCACATAGATAATTTTTTGGCGTTATAGTGTTTTCTGGTCAATTTTTTGGCGTTTTGTGGCATTTTGTATAATAATTCACTACGAGTCATTAATATTTTCATAAGATTACAAGAAGACCAAATGTTTTTTTTGGTGTTTAGTGAATTTTTTGGCGTTTAATACATTTGACCGGAGGGAATTTCTTCTAATAAATGTTAATAACTGAAATTCAGTTACTGTGTTTTTTCCTCTTCCTGTAATATCCAACGCGTTTTATCACTAATTTTCGGCGTTTTGTTTTTAATGGCGTTTTTTTTTAATGGCGTGTTATCATTTGATGGCGTTTTGAATTTGAGCGGTAAAAGACCCTTTTACCCTTAATGAAGCGCGTCCCACATAATAAAATTGATGTTATTTACGAAAACGTCACCGCGCAATCTAGTCCATGGATAGTTTTGATCTGACGATCCATAAGCGTTCTCACATTTTCTATGGTTTTCTCTAAATCTTGACCCTATATATATATATATAGGACAAAGATTGTTAGGAACCACCCTTTATTGCGAGAACCGCGAGAACCAATGTGAACACAACAAAAAATACCTAAAAATAGCTAAAAAACACACAAACTTTTTTTAATATTCTTTTATAAAAAATCGCTACTTTTAGTCGCAAAAAAAAAAAATTGTGTGTGTGTGTGTGTGTTTTTTTAAGGTTTTTTGGGGGGTTTTGTTTTTAGCATTTTAGCTGGGGGGGTGGGGTTTAGGTTTTTGGGGGTGGGGGAGGGGGTTTAAGTTTTTTTTTTTGGGGGGGGGGGGTGGGGGGTGGGGGTTAGGTTTTTTTAGGGTTTTTTTTAGCTATTTTAGGTTGTGTTCACATTGGTTCTCGCGGTTCTCGCAATAAAGGTGGTTCTCACATGAACCTTACCCTATATATATATATATATATATCTCCACTGCACGCATATATATATATATATATATATATATATATATTATTACTAGGGGTGGTTCCAGTACTGCATTTCTCGCTCGTCGTATTTCCACACGAGCTTCTTTCCTATCTGTTTTATCCCCTCTCCTTCCTCAACTAACTCCTCACCAAATGTACGGAGTTCCTGTACAGGCGGTAGTGATGCGGGTACTGGGTCAGGGTACTGAGGTATCGGTTCTCCATATGGGTATGGGTCGCCTAACACACTCTGAAAGTGTAGGTCGTTATTCCAAAATGGATCTGCGGGATTAAGGTTGGTATACTGTGCTATGGGATCTGGCATTGGTTACCCCTGTGGATAAAGTTCCTGATATCCTCTATGGTCATCTTCCCATGGATCATATGCTAAAGGATTAGGTGCTGGGATTCTAGGTATCTCGTTAGGGTCAAATGCTGGTATGGGAATTTGGTTTCCTTGGGTAAGCTCTATCTCCATTGGTTGGGTTGGGAATAGTGGCAGTGGTTGTGGTGCAATTATTTGATCTAGGTTTGGATCGGCTGCAGTGGTGGCTAATATATGAAAGTTTGCCAACCGTCTATTAACTATGTCTTGGGTTTGGGCGTTCATTTCCCTATTGGCTGCTGCTAATGCCCTTTGTTGTTGCAATTTTCTTATTCGCTTCCTTCGCTCATGTGCTCCCCGACTGAACCATCCTCTCTTTTTCGAAGGTAATGGTTCCTCGGATTGCGCCTTAAAAATGAAGATTCCCTCTTCAGTGTTAGCAGAATACCCCGAAGAAGTAGGCTATGATGAAGTTCCTTCACTTTTGGGAGAACTAGCTAGGCGACGATAGGCGTCAGACGTACCTTGATCACTCATACTGTAACTATTAGATTGTCAAATAACACAAAACAATAATATACAGATATACACGTAATCACATAGATTATTTCCTAACATAAATGATACAATTTTTGGTGTCAGCAGAACACTTCCGTGGCTTAAATCAGTGGTTGTAGCTCTGATAGCACTCTCTGTCGCAACCCCCGACCCCTACCCCGGGAGCGGGCGGCCGCGAGGACAGTATCAGTGGTATCGGTGTTTATTAATTTGGCAGCGAAAAATACATCAGGACCGTATTTAGGAAATAGTTTATCAGAGTAAAACACCACACTTTTATAAATAATAAATACATGGGAAAAACCCAAGTTTCCATTACAAATATGTTTATAGGGATAAACCCTAATTTATTGAAATAAAACGTCTTTCTTGTTTAGGTAACTTTTATAGCCACTTTTCCAAGCCTTCAATGCTCTCCAGCTGGCTTCTATTTGGCTTTCACATTTTGTTACCTGAAACGCGTTTTAAAAAGTTTTATCAGCAAGAAATACTGGCGAATGTATCCCAGTTTAATCAAAGCAGAATTTTATATCTTTACAGTATTGAGAGCATCCGCAATTTCCTTTGTTTATATCTACCCAATTACCACCCACGGTACTGTCAATCCTGACTTGTGGTCATGCTACTACTCATAGTGTAGTAACAAGTAATGTATACAAAACCCCAAGATACCAATAGTAATTGTAGAATCACAAATACTCAATCACTGTTAAATATAGTTAAAAACAATTGAGGTTTTGTAAAAATAGTTTACAAAAAGGGGAATGACTCACATTGTTGTTTTAGATAATTCCTAGTGACTTTCTGGTTATAATCTATTAAAATTAAACAATGCACACGTGTTAGTAAGATAACCCAATTTACATTAGCTATACCCTCCCCCCGAGACAGAACTCCAACGACTGAGTCAGGCAGAGCCTTGACATGCGTTACGGAGCTCTAGATCAATCGGGCATAATAACTAATACGTAACCGGGGGTTATAATACTTACAACGAGGCAGAGCTTCGCTTTTTAGTGGGTATAATACCCGAGTATTATTGCTATTATATTCGAGAGAGAAAAGAAAAGTTTGAACGATTTGAACTGAGGTCGAAACCTCAATTTATAGGGCTGGAGATAGGCGGCTCGCGGCCCGCGACCGACTTGGCCAAGTCTTTCGCGGCCCGCGAGGACTGTAGGCTAGGCTCTAGCCTTGGCTGGTCACGAACTAGCTTCAACACGCATGAGGACACGTGGCAGCATCGGGTGCTCGCCTGGTGTCAAGCTGTCGCGGCCCGCGACAACTTCTGTTGTCTTCTACGCGGCCCGCGAGGATCCATAAAATTTGATTTTATTTGATTTTTATTAATATAAAGGTATATTAGGCTTGTTTTTCGTGTACGATGTGTATTTTAGGACGTATATGGGTGTTTTAAGGATTTTGGGAGAGTTGTTATAGTCTCGTTTATTTTATCGAGCTGGGTTCGTAAAATGTTCAAGCCACCTTAAGCCCAATTGAGCTGACTTTTTTTTTTTTTTTTTTTTTTTGCTGATAACATTAAAAAAACAAATAACTACAAAATTAACATAGACTTATGTATTATCATTTGTTTTTTCTAACATTTTAAAAACATAAAGGCATATCAAAATATTATACGTATTATTTTTGTTTTTTTTTTAAATATTTTTGTATGTTATTTATATAATTAAACTTAACATGTTAAAAGTTTAACCATTCCAACATATTTTTAATTTTAATACATTTAAAATTAATTAATATACATAAGATACTATAAGTCGAGTCTGTTCACGAGCCGAGCCAGGTCTTGCTTCGATCCTGTATAGGTATTGCCAAACTTTTCTTTGGCTTGAGGACATGCCAACCTGTACACATGGAAGATGCAACATTGTTCTTTGACAAAGGTATGTGTGAAGCGATTGACGAATTGGTGGTTTGTGAAGGTCCTTTCTTTGGAGACTTCCAATGGCGACTTGCTTCCGTACCTATTAGGTTTGGGGGTTTGGGTTTGTATTCGGCTGTAGAGGCTTCATCCTACGCTTTTGTGGCCTCGAGGGCCCAATCATGGGTGCTACAGGACCACATCTTAAGCTAGTGTTTGGTATGCAGGAATGAGAGGTGAAATGGAATGAATGATTACGAGGGAATGAAGAAAATGGTGTTTGATTGGTCAAAGGAATGGAATCACCTATTCCAAAAGGCATTCCATTCCCTCAAAATCATTCATTCCACCCCCATGTTTTTTTTCCATTCCATCCCCTTTTGCACCATTCATAAACAACACCACAACCCACCACCTTCGCGACAACCCACCACCACCACCGACGCCATCGCCGCCACCCCGCCACCACCTCACCCCGACAGCCACCGCCGCCACCCACTCGCCACCGTTATCACCCACAGCTGCGACCAACCGCCAACACCACTCGCCGCCGCCGCTGCCCACCACCATCGTTGACGCCACCACCACCACCACCGCCACCACCAACCGCCGCTGCTGCCGCCACCAACCGCTGCTTCTGCTGCCACCCACCACCAACGGCCACCTTGCCGCCACCACCACTCGTCGTCACCGCCGCACCGCCACTCGCCGCCACCACCACAACCCATCGCCGCCGCCACCACAACCCATCGCCGCCGCCACCACCACCCATTGCCGCCCCGACACCCACCACCTATAACCACCCACAATCACTACCACCGACCATCACCACCACTCACCGCTGATTTTATTACTCAGTTTTTCTTGCCTACCGAACAATACACAATAATAATTCATTCCATTCACATATGGTAACCAAACAAGACATGGAATAGTAATGATCCATTGCATTCCCTCGTCCATTCCATTACCTCGTCCATTCCATTCCTTCGTCCATTCCATTACCCCATACCAAATAGACCCTAAGAGACAGTGGCATATGTGGTATGGATTCTGATTATGTTTGTGTTTTGGCTTGTCTTCGTGATATGGTTCCAAGCTTTGACTTCAGCAGTTTCACTAATAAGGAAACTGCCCCCCTAAAGCCCAACATGCATTGGCGAGTGCTTTTTTTAGTAAAATTGTCCACGACATCGAAGTACAGTTTGACTTGACCGTTAGACAAAAAGCCGTTTTTGAGTTTCTACGAGCATCGCATGCACAAGATTTTCTTCTTACTATACATATAGTTGGGTTAGGCCAGCATATGTCGCCGGTGGAGTACCGTACCATCCTTAAGTATCGCCTCATGATTCCTTTATTACCAGTTAATGAGGTATGCCTTCTTTGTCATATGGCGTGTTTGGACTCTTTTGGGGAGGATGTAGTTCATTGTAGAGAGCTCCCGGGGTTCAAATACCGATATAATATGGTTAGGGATGTCACTTTTGACATATTCAGGCGCGCTGGAATTTATGCTAAGAAAGAGGCACCCGTTAATTTCTAAACTGACCCGTTGGAAGGGAGATCTACCATTCAACCAGCCGACATTCTGGTCTTTGGATGGGTAGGAGGAAAACATGCCTGTGTGAATCTAACAGGGGTTTCCCCGCTTGTAGGCTTAGGGGGTAGTGCTTTCATGGTGGGTCAGGCTGCTTTAAAGGCTGCTTCGGGTAAAGTGACCAAACACGACAAAGCGTGTCTTGACAACCAGCACATGTTTATCTCATTTTCTTCTGATACTTTTGGTTTTCTGACACAAGAGGTTGTGGATGTACTTACTCGAGTTCAAAGGCTCATGCATAGTAATGTTATGACCCCGAAATCTATGGACGTAGTTTTTAAAAGACTTATTTTTGCTATTCAAAAAAGGGGTAACGACGCATCTTGTTGCCCGTTTACCAACTATCTCGATGTAAATTCATAACACGAAAAATTTATGATTATTATAAACAAAAAAAGAAGAAGCTTTAAAAGGCGTAATTGGTGGTTATGCCGGCTATCTTGGAATTGTGTTTGCCGGGTGACCTACAAAATTAATAATTAATTATGGTTAACATAATTAACCAAAGACATGTAATAAATAAAACAATAAATAGCACGCTTACCATGATATAATAACTCCGACACACAAATCCTAGCCCGGCATGTGAATCTGAAATACACACCCAACTAGGCAAGGAAATCAAAGAACCAAATGCAGTACAACTCATCCACAAAAAAAACATCACATATGATATATATAATGGAGTTCATGTAAGAAATGACATCCATATCAATCTTGAACACAAGTATAACTCATCCAAAAAATGCCTCATTTCGCTCTCGAACGCAACTACAACTCATCCAAACATAATTTTAATTATGCATGGGTGATTCGGATTTTGGGTATTCCAGTTGGGCTTAGGGCTATAATCGAGTCAAGTCAAGGCAAGCCAAGTTGGTCTCTGGCTCGAGCTTGAACTTAAACGACGAGCCATCCCGACCTGGCTCATTTATTTTATCGAGCTCGGTTCGTAAACTATTTAAGCCACCTTAAGCCCAATTGAGCTGACTGTTTTTTTTTTGATAACATTAAAAAAAACAAATAAATACAAAATTAACATAGACTTATGTATTATTATTTGTTTTTTCCAACATTTTAAAAACATAAAGGCATATCAAAATATTATACGTATTATTTTTGTTTTGTTTTTTATATTTTTATATGTTATATATATAATTAAACTGAAAATGTTAAAAATTTAAGGGGCTGTTTGGTAGGCTCTGAATGGTCATTAAGAGGCTACATCTTAATAACAATTAAGAATTTTACCAATGAGAATGTAGAATGATGTGACATGTGATGATTTACCATTCAGAGGTTACCTCTTAACTATTCAGACTTGAGGTTACCTCTTATTCATTTAGAGATTTTAAACCATTAAGATGCTACCAAACAGCCCCTAACCCTTCCCACATATTTTTAATTTTAATACATTTAAAATTAATTAATATACATAAAATACTATAAGTCGAGTCTGTTCACGAGCTGAGCCAGGTCTAGCTCGGGCTCGACTCGAATACATATCAAACCAAGTCGGCTTGGGTTTTTTTGGGGCCCTATGTTATGTGTAAGGGTAGAACCGGTTGGTCTTTCTTAAGTGAACAGCCCATAAACAAATTAACCCACCATTTCAAAACCCCCAATCGAACCACCAATTCCGTCAACAATGGAGTCATACTCCGCAGCAGGTAGCGTTCCGGTACCAGCAGCAATCATATCATGCATCTTTCAAAACTTTCATGATCCGACGGTTTTTATGCGCCGGCGTCGTTTCACTTGTTGTCTGCGCCTTTATTCTTCCTGTAAGTTTGTTTATACAATTCACTGTTTGTTTATTCTCTGTGTTTATGTTTTGATTGTTGGTTGCTGTTAGTTGGAATTAGTAGCTAGGGTTTTGATTATTTGTGATTTGGGGTTTTGGGTATTCTGTATTTTGTGACTTTTTAGTTCATTTTGGGGTTTTGGGTTTTGATGGTAAGATCCTGTAAAAAGTTTGTATCTTGATTCTATACCTAGGTTAGAAACTCAAAATAGAATGATTTGTTTGAAAGTTAGGGGCTTTTTGTATAGCTCTTAATGGGGCTCTTAAACTGGTTCAGCACTTAACCATTCGGAAGTTGCCAAACAGCCCCTTAATCCTTTTAGTTCGAATGTGAAATAATGATGAAAGTTAAAGGGGCTGAACTGTTGAAGTTCAACAGTAAAAGAATCAAAAGATAGGATTACTTAATTTAGTATGTTTATCGGTTGAATGGTGTGTTTAATCGTATGTTCATCTACTTGTTTAAATTCGTAGGTATTAGGAGTTCGACTCAAAGAAGTCAGGAAGTCTTTGATATAAATAAAGTGTTATGGTCTATGCAAGTATGCAGGTTTATTGAATAGAAGAAAAAGTCGCGATCTTTGTTTTGATCACAAAAAATCCGATTGTTTGAGTGTGGTTGTTTGAATCTGGGTCAACATGATTCAGTGATTGCCAATAAACAAAATTGTATGAAATAATAAATCTTGCAAAAACCTGCAAGAAAACTATGTTTTTGATTCTCTAATTTTCTTTTTGAGAAGCTGACATGTCACCATATTTCTTGATGCATGCAGATAAAGAGGTGGAACATGTCATACTTGCTTAGTGCGTATGGCATTCATCTACACCATACTGTGAGTATTCAATTTTTTACAGCTCACTTGAACCATTTGTTGGAGTACTACATGCAACAAAATTCGTGCTTGCTGAAAGCTTCCATGGTTGTAGGTATGTGTTCGCTTATGCGTTTACTACATTGAGGTTTGACAACGAAAACATAACGTGTTGACTTCTGGCTCACCAAACATTTGTACAATATTTGTCAGGTTTTCAGCTTGGGTACACTGTGATATTTGGGTCATATGAATCATTTTTCTTTGTCCGCACTGGTTCGTAATCATTCTCTTATTTTTCTTTATCTTATATTCACATGTTTTTCCACTACGCAAAGCATGTTTATTATGTCTCATGTGAAACTTGAATTTATTCCCGTTAAAGTGAACATGAATTTGTTCAGTTAAAAATAAGACATATTGGATTTAAATAACCCCAACTTTTATCAATTGGCCGATAACACTACCAACTTTCGATTTGAACAACAGCACTCCAACTTTCGACTTAATGGCCGATAACACTCCCTAATTAACAGAACCCTAACACAGTTAGCTGATGTCAGCTGCCACATCATCAAAAAATGCCATGTCAGCTGCCACATCAGCTGCCACGTCATTAAAAATGCCATGTTTGCTGCCACATCAGATGCCACGTCATCAAAAAAATGCCACATCAGCTGCCACGTCCATGGTTTTAAAAAACGTTTGAGGCGTGCGCCTCAAGGCGCGCCTTGAGGCGAAACGGCCAAAAAACCAGTCTGAGGCGCGCCTCATGGTGTTTTTAATGTATAGGCCCCTCAGAGGGGCTGAGGCGCTAAGAAAGCTGTGCCTCAGGTGCGCCTCAGGGGATTTTGATAGTTGTTTTTGATGTTGTTGACTTTTTGTGTCAATTTCAAGCATTTCATGTCTTTTTTAAATGTGTTTTTGATGATTTTGATGAATCTGATGATGAAATTAGTTAGTATTATTATTTTTATAGTATATATAATTTTTATATTTATTTATTAATACCACCTCGGCCATACGCCTCATTTCGCCTCGAGGCTTACGCCTGGTGAGGCGAAGGGAAAACGCCTTGAAACTCGTTTCCGTTCTTTTAAACCTTGGCCACGTCATATGCCACGTCAGCAAAAATGGCCACATCGGATGCCACATCAGCAAAAACTAACTGGGTTAGGGTTTAGTTAGTTAGGGAGTGTTATCGGCCAATAAGTTGAAAGTTGGGAGTGCTGGTGTACAAATCCAAAGTTGGGAGTGTTATCGGGCAATTGATAAAAGTTGGGGTTATTTAAAACCAATACCCCTAAAAATAATTAGGTTTGAATATGGGTCTTTTTTGACCCATAACCAAATTTTTGCTCATGGGCTACAAATTGTTTGTTTTATTCGGTTAACTTTTTGGCTATATTAGTTAAAATATTTGAACATCTGTTAATCAAATGGGTCGGTTATTTTGGTTTCAGCTCACGTGTAATTTTCTTATTAATTGCAGGACAGAGAGCAGCACCACTTGTGTCTACTATTAAAGGATGGTGTTGACTTGAACCATTTTTTTTTGGTAAAGGAGGGCGGCGGTAAATTTTATTAATATCAAAAAATTATTTACACCTAAAAGGGCTTAGATTCCCGGGACATAAAACCCAAGGAAAACACCACCCCAAACGCAACGAGCCACACAAAAGAGTCAACCCGACTCAGCTCTTGCCTAGACTCAACAAAAAAACCAAAAAAATCTAAACATAAACCAATCCAAACACAAACCAAAAACAACCTAACCAAAAAACTATACATCAAAAACCTACTAACAAGCAGCAAACTATAAACCACATCTTCCAAGAGCCAGCAAACATCAAAACCTGCTCAAAAAACTATAATCATCTTCAATTCTTTAATCGTCCCTGCCAGCTTCTCCCTAAGCATCCCATCCAGCAAGCCTTCTTCCACAGCAGCAACCAGCTCCATTTCAATGCCAAAACCTCTTTCATAAACCAGCTTCCACAACATCCTCCTGCACCATCCCAAAAACTGCAGCCCCCAACTACCACACTTCATAGCCAATAACACAACACCCCTACTCATACCTCCCCGGATAAAAAATGAACCAATCTTCCGAACTACTGTTGTGCTCCCTTAAAACTCTCTTCACAATACCACAACTAATCTTCCTTTGCAACCTACCAGCCACCCCTGCTATGTAAAAAATTTTCCTCCATATAAAACCCTCATCATAACAAACCCATATACTCATAATTCCCAAACTACCCTTCTCCCAAATAACATATCTTTTATACCCTTTAAAAACATTCCAACTCATGGCTACCATCACCACAATAACTAAAACATTACCAGCAACTTCTTTCATCACCTGCCTATCAACACTATCCTTTTTCTTCCACTTCATTTCTTCTTTTCATAGCTTTCACTTCAAATCTCCACATTTCACCAGCCATCCTAACATCACTAGAATCTTTAAACTTCAAACCCAGCAGCCTCAATCTAACAACTTCAAAAATAAGACAACAAATTTGCTGCACAGATCTTTTACTCCCCTCGAAATGTCTAATATTTCTTTCCTGCCAAATGTAATAAATCACAGCAGCAAGAACAAGTTTCCCAATTATTCCCCAAACAGATTTAGTGAGCCCATTATTTTCCCAAAAACTAATTATATCCGACCACTTATCAGTAAACTTCTCCAGCTTAGCAAAAACCTTGCATCTTTTCCAAATAGCCAATGACACTTCACAATCAAAAAACAAATGTTGGTGACTATCAGGGCACCTATTACATAATGCACATTTCAAGTTCCCCTCATATCCCCAACTTAATAATCTGTCTTGAGTAAGTAACCTATATTTAAATGCCAACCAAGTTATGAAAGCATGCTTTGGAATATTTTGGCTGAACCAAACTATATCACTCCACACCTTTTTAGAACCTCCCATACATAAACCTTTATACACCCTTCTCACAGAATACTCTTCAGGTTCCCCATTATCCATCTTCCACATAAATTTATCTCTTCTCAACATATTGTACTGAGGGATTTTATGATTAACTAACCACTCATATTTTCCACTCCATTCTTGTGGAAACTTCCAATTAACTCCATCATACACATCCGCCAATCTGATATTAACACCATACCCTGCAGATTTTACGTCCCTTCTATTAATGAAATTAATTAAAATCCCTTTTTCATGCCACTTATCCAACCACATTCTAACCATCTCCCCATTCCCAACAACAGCACAAAACCTATCTCTCAATAAGCTCCTATGCTGCAAAATCTGTCTCCAGCTCCAAGAATCATAACCAGTCTTATTAATCTCCCAAATACTTTTACCACACAATTTATATTCTTCCAACCAATTAATCCTCTTTGAATCTCTATTTTCTAATACATTCCATATATGCTTTGACATTAAAGCAATATTCTGAGTTTTTAACGACGTAATACCCAGCCCCCCTTGCCATTTAGCTTTATAAATCTCTTCCCAACTAACCCTCGCCATTCCCTTCTTCCCATTACCTTGGTTCCATAGAAAACCGCTCAAAAGCCTTTCAATCTCATCACTAACCACAACTGGAAGAATAAAAAGAGAAGCCCAATAAACAGTGATGGAGGATAAAACCGATTTAATCAACTGCACCCTTCCAGCAAATGACAGAAACTTGACCTTCCAATCAGATATTCTGACAGAAACTCTATCAATTAACATGATAGAACCCAGAAATTCTATTAATTGAAATATGAAAGGAACATGATAGTTGGCCTGATTCGAGATAGGCTATTCTCCAATTACAAACACAAGTTTGTTAACTTAGATAAACAAAAAACAAGACACACAAATAAGATGAAAACAAGAGTATTTAAACATAGAAAAGTTGGACAGCTCTCACCCACTCCTTAATTTGTGGGTCACCTTTCCCACTTCCTATTTTCATGCCTTCTTTCCAGCCACCCTTTTTGACTACCAACTTTGGCTTTAACCAGGATTCTATCAATACATCCTGCCCCGACAATCGACTTGTCCTCAAGTCGAAAAGAAGGTAATTGGCGCACCAAGCAATGAGCCATTCAATTGTAGGCTGACCACCTTCATGGACCCATTCAATGGTATTTGCTTCATCTGCAACTTCTAACATTTTTTCCTCCAAATCTGAAATTAGAGGGTACTGACTTTTGGGTTCTGCAGTAGAAACGTCGCTAGGAATTTCCTCCCAAATCTGATCTGGAATGGGCAGAATCTGCCCTCGAAACCGTGTGTAGTTCGTATCTTCCAATGGTCGGTGACCCCAAAAGATAAGTACTTTCAAGATCGGTGGGCTCGTTTCCAAAAACCAGCTTGAGCTCTGGAACATGTAAGACCACCTATCGCTTTGAGCATAAAAGGCCGAGTAGACACGAGAACGGGGTGGTAGTTCCCGCTGCTCATACCCTATTGCTCGAACTTGTATTGGTTTAAAGCATGATTGAACTGCTGAAACCTCCTTTTGGTCTTCCTGTAACAGGGAACGTACCTCCAGGGTATTTTCTGGAACGAGGAGGGTACCTGTAACAGCAAATGGTACCTTCTTTTGCTCTAGTTCTGCGCCCATCGCCTCCTCGTGGTTCTCAACTAAACTGGCTTGAGCCTCCATACCCAGTTCTGGAAGTGATTTGTGAGGTGTAGATGGTGCGGGTGGTGGTGCTGAAATCATGGGAAATGGTGGTGGTGCAAGGTTGCTGGTTGGTTTTCCAAACATCACCTTGAGTTCTTCAACATCTTCCCTCATTTGAGACAATATGGTATCCAGTTTAGCAGCGATTTCTGCCAATTGAACAGCCACAAAATCGGGATAGTTCCGAGTCTGAACCATGTCGATTTCCCGGCAATGGAACCAATGATAGAACCCAGAAATTCTATTAATTGAAATATGAAAGGAACATGATAGTTGGCCTGATTCGAGATAGGCTATTCTCCAATTACAAACACAAGTTTGTTAACTTAGATAAACAAAAAACAAGACACACAAATAAGATGAAAACAAGAGTATTTAAACATAGAAAAGTTGGACAGCTCTCACCCACTCCTTAATTTGTGGGTCACCTTTCCCACTTCCTATTTTCATGCCTTCTTTCCAGCCACCCTTTTTGACTACCAACTTTGGCTTTAACCAGGATTCTATCAATCAGAAAATCAACAAGGAAACCAAATGATTA
Source organism: Helianthus tuberosus (assembly GCA_030545235.1). NCBI lineage: Eukaryota > Viridiplantae > Streptophyta > Magnoliopsida > Asterales > Asteraceae > Helianthus > Helianthus tuberosus. The sequence goes on along the minus strand of CM060354.1, from coordinate 15,133,066 downwards.
AATCATTGAAAAACTGAAAGATTACAGGATAGTTGGCCAATTCGAGAAGGCTAATCTCCAATTACAAACATAAGTTTGTTAACTTAGATAAACAAAACACAAGACACCAAATAAGATGAAAACATGAGTATTTAAACTTAGAAAAGCTAGATAGTTCCAGCTCTCACCCACTCCACTTCCTGATTTTATGGGTTATCTTGACCAAGTGGGTCAACTGCTCCATTAAACACAACCCAAAGCTGCTCCATTCCTGATTTCATGCCTTCTTTCCAGCCACCCAATATCATTTGGGTCAGACCTGACCCAGTTTGACCCTGACCTAGTATTGGGTTCTTATCAATACTTCCTGCCCGAAGAGACGACTTGCCCTCAAGTCGGGTGTAAGAAAACTGAGCTGCTAGTCCATTGTTGTGCACCAGAACATTGTTTCCTGGATCCCACACTATGTTGAAAAACACAGCCACGAGGGTGGTTGTTGAGCCCGGGGTGGGAGCTTTGATCGGCTTCTTGCCGGCAACGGTAGGCTGAACAAGGCAGGCTTTTCTCGGTGCTGGGGTCTGCCTCTGTATGGGTGTGGTTGTAAACAACACGGGAGAAGGGACTCGTAGAATCAATGTGATTGTTGGTGATGGCGGAGATTTGATTGAGGGCGCAGTGTGGTGAGGAGAAGTGTAGGTAGCGGTGTGGTTTGGTGGCGATTCAACACTAATATGTGGTGGGGTGGCAAAAGCAGGTGGTGTAGATGCTACTGTTGGGGGTTGTGATAGAGGAGATGGTGGTGCGGAGGCGGAAAAGGGTGGGGAGGATGGTATGGTCCCCTCGACCAGAACTTCATCCTCAGGTTCGGAATCAAGTGGTGTTGCTTGGTTGGTGGTTGGTTTTCCAAACATCACCTTGAGTTCTTCAACATCTTTCTTCATTTGAGATAATATGTCATCAAGTTTAGTAGCGATTTCTGCCAATTGAACAGCCACAAAATCGGGATAGTTCCGAGTCTGAACCATGTCGATTTCCCGGCAATGGAACCAATGATAGAACCCAGAAAATCAACAAGGAAACCAAATGATTAAATCATTGAAAAACTGAAAGATTACAGGATAGTTGGCCAATTCGAGAAGGCTAATCTCCAATTACAAACATAAGTTTGTTAACTTAGATAAACAAAACACAAGACACCAAATAAGATGAAAACATGAGTATTTAAACTTAGAAAAGCTAGATAGTTCCAGCTCTCACCCACTCCACTTCCTGATTTTATGGGTTATCTTGACCAAGTGGGTCAACTGCTCCATTAAACACAACCCAAAGCTGCTCCATTCCTGATTTCATGCCTTCTTTCCAGCCCAAAGCTGATTAAATCGGTTTTATCCTCCAAAGCTGCTCCATTTAGCTTTATAAATCTCTTCCCAACTAACCCTCGCCATTCCCTTCTTCCCATTACCTTGGTTCCATAGAAAACCGCTCAAAAGCCTTTCAATCTCATCACTAACCACAACTGGAAGAATAAAAAGAGAAGCCCAATAAACAGTGATGGAGGATAAAACCGATTTAATCAACTGCACCCTTCCAGCAAATGACAGAAACTTGACCTTCCAATCAGATATTCTGACAGAAACTCTATCAATTAACACCTTGCAGTCCTTCTGATATAACCTCTTAGAAGATAACGGGATCCCAAGATATTTCATGGGAAACTTACCCACATTAAAAGGTAGAATTTCCAATATCTGCTGCTGCAACTTTTCATTAACATTACCAAAGATAATATCACTTTTGCTCATGTTTGGCACAAGCCCAGAAACAGCACTAAATTCATTCAGAGCCTCTTTTATCACTTCAATAGAACATACATCAGCTCCACAAAAAATAAACAAATCATCCGCGAAACATAAATGTGTCAGCTTTAGCATCTCACATTTCCAATGATACTTGAATCCTTCAAAAGCTTTTATTCTTCGAATCAACATCAAATTCAAAATTTCCATGACTAAAGTAAACAAGTACGGGGAGATAGGATCTCCTTGTCTTACCCCTCTTTCCCCCTTAAAAAACCCATACAAATTACCTTGATAAGCCACAGAATACTGCACAGAGGAGACACATACCATAACCCATTTCACAAATCTGCTATGCAACCCAAAATTCTTCAAGCAATCCTCAAGAAACCCATGATCAACAGAATCATAAGCTTTTTGAAGATCAATCTTGAAAGCCACCCTCGGACACCCCTTCACCCAATCATAACCTTTAACAAGTTCCTGTGAAAGCAATATATTATTACTTATCAGCCTGCCCGGAACAAAAGCACTTTGATTATTACAGACCAATTTTCCCAGCACTTTCTTCAATCTATTACACAAAACCTTGCTTATACATTTATAAATTACATTGCAGCAAGCAATAGGTCTGAACTGATTAACCATATTCGGCACGTTAACTTTAGGAACCACCGAGATAATAGTTGCATTAATTTCTTTTAACAACTTCCCATTATTAAAAAATTCTACCACCGCATCAATAACCTCATCACCAATAACACTCCAAGCAGCCTTGAAAAATTTCGCTGTAAATCCATCAGGCCCAGGAGCCTTATCATCAGCAATCTGAAACATAGCATCCTTAACTTCTTCCTTGCTAACAGTACTCACAAGCTGTTCAGCCTCTTGATCACTTAACTTATTAGAAAATAAAGATTCCGGATCAACTAAAAGTTCCACATTAGCTTTCTTTCCCATAATCCCTTTAAAATATTTCACTAACGCATCCCCAACTTTATCCCCAGAGTACTCATTCCCTTCCAAATCCTTAATACTGCTTGTCTTGTTTCTGCTTTCTCTGTTCTTCACTGAATGATGAAAATATTTCGAGTTTTGATCCCCCACTTTTAACCAATGAACCCTGGATTTTTGCTTCAACATACACTCTTCATCCGCAACAGCCACTTTATATTCCTTAACATAAATAGCTTCCTCATTTCTCAGATCCCCATTATCAGGATCTTCCACAATAGCCTTCTGTATTCTTTCCACTTCTATTCTCAACTTTTCAACTTTATCATGTAAATTCCCATGAGAAAATTTCATCTTCCTTAAAGGCTTCTTTAGGGTTTTTAGTTTAGATACTACTCTAAACATTTTACACCCATCAACCCTAACACCCCATCTCTCCTTCACAATAGGTATAAACTCCTCCTTAGACACCAAATAATTCCAAAATTTAAAAGGTTTATGAGTAGACTTACTCCTAGAAGTCAAGACAAGTAAAGCAGGAGAATGATCCGAAGTGTAAAAAGGCAGAAATTTAGCAAAAGCAGCAGGAAAAACTTCACCAAATTTCTGGTTGCCCATCACTCTATCCAATTTTTCAAGAATACCCCCACACTTTCCAGGTTTTTGATTCCATGTATAATGAAGCCCAGACATAGTTATATCACATAACTCAACCTCATTAACACATCTTTTGAAATCCTCCATACCATAGTTAACCCTATTCTGCACATTACTCTTTTCACTAGGGTGTAAAATAGCATTAAAATCACCTAAAACAGCCCACGGTTTATCATGTATACCCTTATTAAATTTCACCAGTTCATCCCATAACATTCTTCTACCAGGGACCTTAGTAAACCCATAAACAAAAGAACAATAGAAAACCTCACCATCTTCAATGGAACTAACCTCACAATGAATAACCTGCTCAGCATAATCAAGAATACTCACCTTCACAATATTAGGATCCCAACCCACTAAAATTCTCACCCAGCTTCCACATCTATCAGCATTAGAAAACCAACTCCATTTTTTATTAATTTTCTGGCCAACAACAGCTATATTTTCACACCCAACTCTAGTCTCAATTATCCCACAAACATTAACTTTATTCTCACTAATCACCTTTTTAACTTCATATTGATGACTATCCTGACCAATAAGCAAGTAACCGAACTTTCATTGAGAAACCATTTCTTCTAAGGAATCACCCAAGTCATGAGTAATTCCATCAGATACTATTCCAACATCATTCTTCATAAAAATTGCCATTTCATCCTCTTCAGACTCGACATCACAAGAATCAACAGTCTTTTGAAACATAAACTTATCCCACTGCTCGAAAAATAGCTTTTTCTGACCAATATTCCATTTTCTCATGGTGTCATTAGCGGGGCAAGTTTTATTAAGTACAAAATGAGCTACTTCATTAAATTGTTCTTCACTCATCTTAAAATACCCAGACTTTGTATTGATTCCAGACTCCATACTTCGATGATTACTATCTTTCAATACTTCGCTAGCAATTACAGATTTAATTACACTTTCCTTCATATCTGTATCATTATTCTCTTTTTCTGCTAAACTTTCCTTCATATCAGACTCACCCTTCACTTCACTTTCCCAATTCTCTCCCTTATCCTTCTCAACTGTCCCAATATCCTTCACAATCTCATTTTTTAACCCCTCTTCATTCTCATTACCCAAGACATCAAATCTATTTCCCGTCTTAATCTCATTTACATCTTTAAACACTCCCTTTTTGGTCACAACAGAACTTTGCTTCTTGACTCTGTATTCCTGCTTTACCAGATTTTTAACTATACCATTCCCCTTTATATGCTCACTGAAATTCTGACCTTTAATCTCCCCCTTATCATTTTTAGTTCCAGAAGTACTAGCCCCTCCCTTACTATCTTTAGCCATTGCCCCATGCCCATTACTTTTAATCCCACTTCCTAGATCCTTTTTATAAGAATTACCTCTGCCCTTCATACTCCCCTGTTTTCCATCTATCACCTTGACAACTTTATTATTCTTTCCCACCACCTGGAAGTCATTCGAAACAACCCCAGAAACAGGAACAACATTCTTATCAATCTCCTTAATATCATTAAGAAGTTTTTGAGCTTTTGCACTAAATTCATCCGCAGATAACATCCTTTTAGTACAGCTAACAAAATCATGACCAAATACCTTACAAGCAGAGCATTTCAAAACTTTCATCTGATAAACTACCTTCACTTCCTCATCTTCAGGGTAATAAGCCTTCACATAATCTGGCAGAATAGTATCAGTATTAACTTCAACAAGAACTCTGGCAAACCCTGGAGGACCTTCCTTCATCCCACATCTCTCCGCTGTTACTTTATCAAAAAAAATAGGCTCCCCAATACAACTAAGCATACTGCATATGCTTTCAGAATTCCATAACTCCAGCGGCAAATTAGGAATAGTAACCCATAACGGAATAGAAGAAGGTTCGAATTTCTCAATACATATACCTGCTTCCCATTTCTTAATACATAACGGAATATCATTTACTAACCACGGACCTTTATCAATAGCATTGAGCATACCAATCTCAGTTCTGAACTTGAAAAAGAAAATACCATTGTTATTGGTAGAGATATCTAAAATCCCAAACTTCTTCCACATTTTATACAAATGATATCTAACCATACCAATTGGCAAATCCCTTCCTACAAAATACCCATAAAGATAAGCACTATAAACTTTCCTAGCTTCAGCAATCTTTTCAGGTTTAATTACAGCAACCTTCTCAACATTCTCTAATATCTTAGGTGGATAAAATCCAACCTTCTCCGCCATCACCGTTTTTACATTCCCCACAGTAGCAGCATACGATACACTATCTTTTCCTTTTTCATTACTATTAATCCCACTTTTTGCAGCAGTAAAAACAACATTGTCTTTCAATTTCACAGAACAAAGAAAAGATTTCATCACAGGTTTCAAACTATTGATAAAAGGCATATCCGCTTTCGAAATACAATAAGGGCTCATTTCAGCAGATTTCTCCTGAATCAACTTCTTCATAGAAGCTTTTTTAACATTCTTACTCCCACCCAGCCTCTTCATACCATCTTTTTTAACTAAACTTCCAACAACCCCATTACTATTGTTCACATTATCCCTGAATACAGGTGCAACATCCTTTACTTTACCATTCTCAGAACCAGGATTGAAGGAGAAATTCAGAGCAGCCACTGAGAAACTGAACATTTTAGCATTATCATTGAACCCACCTCTTCTATTACCTCGCATAATACCCTCTCTATACACTCCCCTACAACCCACCTTACCCAAATCATCAACCAATTCACGAGCACTAGCCCCATCAGGAAGAACCTCATCTTTACAAGCTATCTCACCTTCTACAGGAACTTTCTAATAAGATTTATCATCCCACACTATCTTACTAGCCTTTACTTTTAACCCTTCATTTCTCACAGATCTTTTCTTACGTTTATCCAAACATTCCAATAATCCACCAGAATTCATATCAAACACATTAACATTTGGATTAAGTTGAAGAAACTTAACCCTACCACCGACCTCTTTCATAACCAAATCCATACCATCCCTTTGCTTAGCTGATTTGGCCAATACTTCCAAAACAGAACCATACTGACCAGAAAATAGCTCACTAGAGCAAACCCTCGATCCCAACCCATTAATCAATAGATTTACAACACACCCAGCCTTAAAATCTTCCAACCCATAATCAACACTAAAAGAAACTTTCAGATCTGAGTTATTAATGACAAGCTTCTCAGATAAAACCCTAGACTTCCAGTTCTCGCCCAAAACATTACCCAAACAGATAATATCTGACTCAGTTAAGACTACAGACCGAATGATACCTTTATCAGCACCAGCAGAAACCAAACCAGCATCATTTGTCTTCATACTCTCCATACCAACATTCATATTAGCAACTCCATCCTCCTTAAAATCCCCCTTCCCAATATTACCTTCGCCAAAGAACATAAGTCCCTCGGACTCATTCACAATGCTCCCAAACCCTAAATCCGGAGGAGGATCAGGGGGAATATGAACAGAATCAATCTTAGGGATAAAATCCATAAGAAACAAAGAAGAAAACTGAAGAAACAAAGAGCAGGAAGAGAAAACAAGACGAGAAAACCCTGTTGACTTGAACCATTGTGTAACAGCTGCTGAGTTTAAATGTCATAAGGCTACTGGTAACTGTTAGTTCTGGTTTACAACATAAGGCTATGCACAATGGATCAGCGAGAATAGTTTTGATTTTTGAAGTGTACTGGTGGGGTGCTTAGTAGGGCAAGTCTTAAGTTCGTTGCTGCAATCAAAGAAGATGATCAGCTGCAAGTGTAAATTTGGAACTTAACTGAAAGTTTGCATTGGTACAAGAAAAGGGAAACCGGAAGGTGGATATTGGTCACTGAAAATTTAGGGTCAACAATCAGAATGTCAAAGGTATAAAAAGTCAATTATGCTCAGATGGCTAAAGATTGGATGCTGGTCAACCGTGGTCAAAATTCAGAAAGTCAAAGTTGGTTGTAGTAAAAGATGGACAACTGTACAAACTGTTCAGGAGTTAAAAAAACGGCAATGTCAAGATCAAGCAGTTATTAACGACTAAAGTCGAGGCTCTTAAAAGTCCAAATGGGTTGATTTGGATGGAACAAAAGTGGGAAGATTTGTTAAAGGTTGATTGGAAGATGAAGATTTATGGTATTCATGTTTGTGTGTATTTCATTGTCTATTGGGGTTGTATTGTTTTCAAGTATTATGATTGAAATAAGGATAGGAATAAGGTGTATAGAATGGATAGGTATATTGCTTGGGCCAAGTGTGGCTTCAAGAATGTCATTGTGTTCAATTAGGCCATGTTTAGGCCCAGTTGGAGTTAAACTATTGTTGTGATAGTTTATTTGGGCGATATGTGATATGAATGGGCTTTAGAATTGCTTGGGCTCGGGCATTTGTGTAAAGCTTAGTTAGATTTTTGTTAGGTTATTGATTTTCATATGGGATGTATTCCGTGAGGATCTCTAATCCGTTTTTGTAATCTTTATTTTTTCTACTCCTTTGGCTCCTCGTGGTTTGGCACCCCCTCCCATTTGGAGGGTTCTCATTGGCCTATGGGCTGACACATGAGTCAAGACACTCAACTCCACTCTCGCGCCCGTTACACCGCTCCCAAGAGAGCCTTTGGCGTCCGCAGTGTGGTGCTTGTGGCCCCATAAAGATGATGGGGTGTGGGGCGTTAACCCACATGAAGCCTTATTCTTTACGATATGAATCAATTTAGTATCAATAATTGTCTTCAGCACTTTGTATCATCAGTTTCCGAAAGATTTATATATCTTACTATTATATTATATGGATTAGGATCAAATACAAAGGATCCTAATTGTAAGAAGTGTAAGAAGGATTTATAGAGTGACAAGTGTCCAATAACCTAAAAAACCCACTACACAAAAAAAACCCACTAAAAAAAAAAAAAAAAAAACCTTAAACATCCACCACCACCCACCCCGCCCCCCCCCCCCCCCCCACCACCTCACCCACAAAAAAAAAAAAAAAAAAAAAAAAAAAATTTTTTTTTTTTTTTTTTTTTTTTTTTGCCGAGGGGGTGGGGGGTGGGGGTTTAGGTTTTTGGGTGGTGGTGGGGGTGGGGGTGGGTGTTTAGTTTTTTTATATTTTTTTTTTAGGTTTTTTGGGGGTGGGGGGGGGGGGGGTTAGGTTTTTTTAGGTTTTTGGGGGGTGGAGGTGGGGGGGGGGGGGGGGGGGGTTAGGTTTTTTGGGGGTTTTTTTGGTGAGGTATAGTTTTTTTTTTGTTTTTTTTTTTTTTTTTTGCGGGGGGGGGGGGGGGGGGGGGGGGGGGGGTTTAGGTTTTTGGGTGGTGGTGGGGTGGGGTGGGGGTTTAGGTTTTTGGTGGTGATGTAGTGGGTTTAGTTTTATGTTATTGGACACTTGTCACTCTATAAATCCTTCTTACACTTCTTACAATTAGAAGTCTTTGTAGAATAACTTGACCCTATATTATATTGTAGCAAAAAATCATTCAATTTTAACTATTTTCTTTTACTGTGATGATATTAAAGAAAATTTAACCGCAATTATAGGTGATAGAAAGAATATTATATCACAAATCAGATAATGGTCCCTTGGTCCACTTTGCATACCTCATTCCACTATCACATTTTCATTATTACACTTTTAACACCTATCACACTCCATTACACCACCACAATCATTAACCCAAACCATTCTCATGGCCCTATCTTTTGACAATTTGACCACTGTCACATTTCTTATATTTACACCAAAATACACAATCATTTGTCACACATACACAGTGTCTGATTTCTTGAATCAATAGAAGCTGGGCTGCAACATAATTATTATTGTATCCATGAGTGCAGAACCACAATCTGGTGCAACCAAAAAAGGTGGTTGGGTCACCTTTCCTTTCCTAATAGGTATTTCTTCATTGCAAATTCAAGTGTTTGTTTTTTTAATAAAATTTTATCTTCCTTTTTTGGTATTATTTTTCGAAACCATTTATAATCAAACATGTTTGAATTGTAGCAACCATGGCGGGGTTGACACTAGCGGCTGCAGGATGGAGTAATAATATTATTGTGTATCTAATAAACGAGTTTAACATCAAAAGCATTGATGTTGCTCGAATCGCAAACATTGTCAACGGTTGCATGGCCTTGTCCCCGATTCTTGGTGCCATATTAGCCGACTAGTATCTTGGCTCGTTCACAATTGTTACGGTTTCGTCACTTGTTTCCATGGTGGGGATACTAGTATTAACCTTAACATCAACACTAGACCTATTAAGGCCCACACTATGCAAAAAATGACCGAGTCCTTGCAAGGGACCATCAAAAGCCCAAATTGGAATCTTGTACACGAGCCTAGCTCTTTCGACCATGGGTGTGGCAGGTACAAGGTTCACGTTAGCCACGATGGGCGCCAATGTCAGTGTTTTGGATGGTCCCACAATTAGTAGTTGTGGACGTTGGAGACGCGTTTTTGTTCCCGGTTCAAGTAATGTTTTATTACCAAGAGTTTCCGAAGTCTATTAAGAGCACAGCAACAGCGATGGTGGCGGTGATTATTGGGATTGCGTTTTATTTGGGGACCGCGATAGTTAATTTGATTAGAAAAACAACAGGATGGTTGCCTGATGGCATCAATGATGGGAGGATGGATAATGTATATTGGGTGTTGACTATTGTTAGGGTAGTCAACTTCGGATATGTTTTGGTGCTTATGGATGTACAAGTACCAAAATGATGAAAACACAGAGCTTAATAGTTCTAATCCTTGCTAGAACATGGTATTAAATTAACAGTTTGGAAGAAATAAAACTTATGGCAATCAATATTCCGTTTGTAACCAAATAATTGAATCAAACTAGAGCTGAACTTTGAAATCTGCATTCAGTTTTCGGTTTGGGTTTGACCCAACCTTGGTCATCTTCTATTTCACGAAATATAATTATGGGGTGTTCATGGTTCGGGTTTGACCCAAACCGCTAACTGTGATTTCAGGGAACACCAAACCAAGTCGGTCAGCCCAGCCGAATTGGCAGTTAAACGGTTATGTTTTGACAATTTAAACCCATTTTTTCTTTTAAAAATCATTAACTTGTATTAAAAACTTTAACATGATAAAAGATGGTCCACGTTTAAAATACATATACTTAACGTAACTACGTATTTCAAAAACTAATAAAATACAAAAAATAAAGGTTAAACGGCCAGTGGTTGCATGCCCCGTTCCAAATTCTAAACCGGATCAAATCGTTAAACCACCATGGCCGATTCGGTTTCATGGCTGCCCGGACCGAATCGTTAAACCGCCAAACCGTCAAAACCGAACTGTGAACCACACCTTTCAGATCTCAAACCAGCCAAACTAATTAAATGCCACACAATGTACTGATGTAGCCTAAGATGACTTGTACTTTGTACAATATAAGTTGTTCATTTTGAAATCGTTGAATTCAGACTAAAATGTCGATACACGCAGATAAACAAATAACTGATCTGCATGGCAAGCAAGAAGATCCATTCTGGACAAAAAACTCTATGACTGAAAACTATCTTGAATCCAGTTGAAGGATATATCCTCTGTAGCCACCTGAGATCATTAACCATGTTAAAACCAGCTGACGAAAACAACATAAAGTATTAAAAATTGGTTTTGACGTTTATAAGGTTTACATTTGGTGATGGCTGATAAGCAAATTCATAGTCTCTTAAGTCCAATAACAGTAAGTGTGCCAGCATTCGCAATTGTCGGTTCTATCATTGTACAACGCTGGAGAAGTAAGCGGAAACAAAAGATATACAAAGCTTATCGCCCCTGCTACAAATCCCACGCTCACCAACCCTGAAATTTCCATTCAAAAAGTTGTCAATTTTATAAAATATTTAGCCATAAATAAACCAATAAAATAACTGTGTATATAAGTATGCGTTTTGTTACATGTTCTTCGTGAAAAGAAGGCAGGAAGCCCCATGATGTTGCAGAAAATATGTGACACGAGCGGCGCTGCTATATGTCCTGCAATTAACAAGAAAACTACACGTGAGCTGAAACCGAAATAACCGACCCATTTGGTTAACCGATTGTTTAATTTTAATTTTTTTAATAACCGAAAAATTCTGTTTGGTTTCAGATTTATAGAGTAAACCAAACCATCCTGTTTTACTTTTATGTAGGTTTATGTAAATTTTACAGGAGAAATAATTAACACGTTTCGCCTGGTGAAAATAAGATAATAAAAAATAACACAATTATCACCAACCAGTTCGAACAAAGAGAAATGATGCATATGACCCAAATATCACTGTGTAGCCAAGCTGGAAACCTGAGAAATATTACAAAAATATTTTACGAGTCAGCAATCAACGCATGATGTTTCAACTTTTCATGGCCAATCTTGGTTTAAAAAAGCGGGAAGCGCACAAAAGCGATGAGGCCGAAAAAAGCTTTTTTTAAAGCGAAGCGCAAAAGCGGTGAGCTTTTCGTACGCGAAGCGCAAAGTGATTATAAAATTTATTTTATATATCCCATAAGTGTTTAGCCTCCAATACCTATGATTTAGCTATAATTAAGCTTTATATATGTTTTAAAATGAAAAAAACATAAATGTACAGCATAAAAAGCCTGTTGTACAACACTTAGAAGCATAGAAACACTCCAAGTACAAAAAGCGTGCGCCTCAGCCTGCGCCTTAGGTCGATTTTCCCCTAAAAAGCGCGCCTCAGCTGCGCTTCATGTACAACGTGCGCCTTATGTCACACAAGGCGATGGAACTGGCGCCTAGATGCGCTTCGCGCTTAAGGCGCGCTTTTTAAAACCAAGTGGCCAATATAATTCAAACCCTGAAAAGCAAGAAGTGGCAATTTCGACCCACTTACGTTTGAATGGGCCGATTTGTGTAATGTTTTTATCTCTAACGGATCAAACTAGTAAAACTATAAAATAGCTAAAAGGGGTCAAACATACCTACAACCATGGAAGCTTTCAGCAAGCTGGTATTTTGTTGCATGTAGTACTCCAATAAATGGTTCAAGTGAGCTGTAAATATAAAGTTTACCAAATAATGAAAATTTACTTATAACTAAACAAATATAGAAATTTTTTTATCAAAGAAACAGAAACGTTATCTCATAACTGAAAGAAGAAGAAAAAATGTTAAAAAAAATAACTTTTATTAAACACTATAAATAGTAATTACTAGATCCTTTACATGAATTATGTCTTTTAAAAAGCTAGAAAAATGTAGGACTTACCTAGGCTAAAAAGAACAGGAGAGAGAAGTATTACTGTATATGCTTTAAATCCTCCACATAAAAGTAACGATATCATACAAGCTCTGAAAACTAACTCTTCCGTAAGGGGAGCCTGTGAATTATTATATAATACAAGAAAATCACTTGGATGATAAAAAAGTAATTACAACTTTAAAAACAACTGAAATAGCAAACTGACCACAATATACATTCTCCAAACTGAAATATCGTAAACAGCTGAAACCATCCAGTTAATGAGGTTTTGAAGACCACTTTTTAAGCCATGAAATGATATATCTATCTGACGGTCCCCATGTTCGGCCCACGAGCTCCGAATTGATAAAATTTTGAGGATAAACGAGCCGGTATACATTAACGAAGTCAGGCAAAGAGGAAAAACCACAGCTTCCCACTGTTTCATACATAAAATTCCATTTTCAGCAGAAAATTTTAGCAACTCACTAACCCTTTTTAATCTGCAAATTATGAAAAATGAATAAGTTGATGAAAACCATCAACCGCGCGCGTTATCTATACAAACAAATTGAATACTCACCGTGTGGTGTAGACGGATACCATAAGCACTAAGCAAGTAGGACATGTTCCACCTCTTTATCTGAATGTATCAAGAAATATGGTGACATGTCAGCTTCTCAAAAAGGAAAATATAGAATTAAGAACATATTTTATTGCAGGATTTTGCTTGACATGAACCCCAGTTCTAGACTCACACACACTGCTTGATAAGGTATTTCAACTCTAGAGTTAGGTACGTCGTATGATGACTTCTTGACAATGAGTTACTTTCTGACAGGTTAATGGGTCTGGTGGGTTGAGTCGAGTAACGCTTCAAATGAAAATCCTATTTAATATTGTTCAAGTGGGAACAAGATGTAAATTAGTGATTTTGTGTAGTTTGACTTATTAAAGTCAAAGATATGAATTGATGATCAATTGACCAACAACTATGTTGGAAAATTTCTGATTGGGTATGAAATGGTTTAAGAAGCTAAAATACCTTTACTTGGTGGATAGGACCCTCGAAATTGGTGTTAAAAAGTATCAATGGGCCAAACGAGTCGATGAGTGGAAAGTATCAAAACGTGATTTTTAAACATTGAAATATTTGAGATATACAATTTAGGAGGGTGTACTTTAGTTGGAATTAGAAGAACTGGTACTAAAGTGGTGAAATGGATGTTTTACATTAATAATCTATATATTTAAACCAATTTTTTTCCCATTTGTGAGACAATGATGGTTTATTTGAAACAAAAAGTTAAGTGAAGTGGTTCAAAAGGTCACTTACTTATTATAACATAAGGTTCATAGACACTAATAGTGCATGTGGATGAAGTAACTCGAGGTGGGATTATTTTCAAATCATTTGAATTATATGTTTTTCTTATGCTTATAATATGTTTTTTTCTTATGTTTTTATTTCATTTTTGAAGGTGTATGGCCTCTTTGTTAGTAAGAAACGGCTTTTTTAGGGGTTTTATGACCTAAGGAAACGGTTGTTAACTTGTTATCAACAATGATGTGTAAACAATACATTGGAAGCCTGTTTTTAAGCATGGTTCAAACTTTTTACTTGGATAACGGGTCAAACAAATAAAGTACTAAGATATCAATTTAGGTATTTTTATGGTAACGGGTCAAACAAATAAAGTACTAAGAGATCAGCTAAAATAAACAGGTCAGACACGTTAGATGAATGATCAATCGGAATTCCACCATTATGCTAACTTCCTAAAACTTTCCAAATTAGGATTAGCTTCTAAACAAATCATTCTATTTTGAGGATCACTTGTCTACCATTTAATATAAGTGAACTATTAAGGACTAGATCACTAGAACCATCCTCAATATTACAGAAACAAATCAACTAACTGGTCATGCATGTAGGTTACCTAAAATACCAAATTATATCATAGTTGTCAATAGCGGTCGCTATAGCGAATAGCGTATAGGTCGAAGGTCGCTACAGGGTATGTAGCCATAAATAGCGGGATTTCAGTTATTTTTTTTTTAATATAAATATCGATTAAATATTGCTATAAATAGCTGGATTTTAGGTTTTTGTTAAATATTCATGTCAAATAGTGTATATACCAAGGTATTTTGATATAATATACATATAAATAAAACTTTAAATTTTCTAGTGTATCGCTATTTATAAAATAGTGACCGCTATTTATAAAATAGTAACCACTATTTATCTCTATTCGCTATGTAGCAAGTTGTCGCTATTCGCCATTAACAACTATGAAGTATACATAAAAAAAACCCTAGTTATTGATTTTGGTTAATTGAAGTATTAACGTATACGTATTTTGTTTAACCTCTTGCCCGTTTGGGTCGGGGGTTGGTTCTAATGAAGTTTTCTTGTAAAAAAAAAAAATTGTCTCAAAACATTTTTCACAATTCCCGAATCTTCATTACTAACGATTTAACACTTCCTTTATTCAACCCTTACACGTGCTTTCCAACTTAGTTATAGAATGAAGTTATAAACTTTTTAAAGATCACTTCCCTACTATGTAGTTAATATCCCGATATATCACCGATATATCAGTGATCTATCGGTTATCAGTCCCCTGCCGAGACGTCGGTGCAAAATATCTGTCCGAACATCGGTACCGATAATATCAACGAAATTGACCGATATTTGACCGATATATCACGGATTTTCCCGATATCAATACCTTTCTTCTTAGTTCTACCATTCGTCTTTTCTTCTTATTGTTGCTATTAGTGTTTTAAGTCTTAATTTTTAGTTGTTAGTGTTATATGTTAGTGTTTTAAGTCTTAGTCAGTTTCTACTTGCTATAATTGTTAGTTTTTTGCAAGTTGTAAAAGGTTAATTTGTTAATGGTAGGAGAGTATACTGAATTGTTAGTGTTAAGTTGCTATATATATAACTTTAGCATGATATTAAAATTACCGATATCCCACCGCGATAACCAATATCTCAAATATCGGTTCTTGACCGATATCCGATATTTTATCGCATTAACTACTTAGCTTCCCTACAACACTCTGGATATTACATTATTATTACATGAACAAATTTAACTAACTGGTCATAAATACAAAATACCCAAAACCCCAAATCACAAATAACAAAATCCTAGTAACTAATTCCAACAACCAGCAACCAACCATCCAACAATCAAAATGTAAACACAGAGAATAAACAAACAAACAGTGAATTGAATAAGAATACTTACAGGAAGAATAAAGGCGCAGACAAGAAGTGAAACGACGGTGGAGATACCGGCGCAAATGAACCGTCGGATCATGAAGGTTTTGAAAGATGAAGGGGGTGGGAGACGGAGGATTAATGTGGGGGAGTAGAGGATTGCGACGTACAAGATAGTCATGCCGATACATGCTACGATTGCTAGGGGTGCCGGAACACCACCGGCGCCGGAGTATGACTCCATTGGTGGGTCGATGTGGTTCTCCTCCAGATTGGGGTTTTGAAATGGTGTTGACTGTTGACTTCCAAAAGACTAAACCGGCGTCGTTTCCTTCTCGAGTCGAAGTACCTCTACCCTTCTACAGTTCTACCCAATGCTTTTAAAAAGCCCGTTTTTAAATCATACCAGGCTCTGGGTTCTAAAATAGTTCAATCAGGTTCAACCGGGTTACTAGTAACCCTATTATAAAAAAAAAATAATCTAATTTATATATGGGTGCTACTTTCTACACCCCTTCTATTTACTTTTTTCACCCCCCCTCCTCTCACATACTTACAGGTGGGGCCTGCGTGGGACCGACAATTTTCCTCTCACAAGGGGGGGGGGGGTGTAATCGGGAAGATGGGGTGTGTATAGAATGAGCCTTTATATATTTATATATATGTATTAATTTGAAACATCCCAATGAATAGTGCTACAGTGTGCTATAGTAATTTTTCTTTTTTTTATCTTTGACTTTGTCTTTTTGTCTTTTTTTTTTTACTTTTAACCTGTAATTTTCAGTATTAACTCTTACGACCCCTTAATTTTCTAAATACTTTTTAACCGAGTTTTACGTCTTTATTTTTATTTACGTGTCGATATAAACTTAAGTTGATTTACGTTTCGACATAATTTTTTTTTTGTGTTTTCTCAACTTTTAGCATTAACACTGACAACCCTTTAACTTTCTAAGTACTTTTGTAATCGAGTTTTCCGGTCGATGTAAAACACCTGTCGACATACTTTTTTACTTACCACGACTTTATTTTGTAAGTTTTCTCTTTCGACTGCTATATCGAATCAAAAATCGGCTCGCCCCGTCGCAAAGCGTGGCTGTAACCCACTAGTTTTAAATAAGATTTGTGTAACCAAACCTCTACGAACCTCACCTCACACTCCACTTCGTATTTAAAAAAAAAATTAAACATTGTTTTATGTGTGTGGAGCTCACGAATTATTTTGGATGTGGTTTGCATCCACGAACTTCACCCCCGTTCCAAGCTTACCAAGGGGTGAAGGACTGTGTGGGTTGGTTTGCATTTTCAAACACACCCACATCATCAAGCGATATGGATGGTCCAATAATAAATGCACTAATGACTTGTCATTGGGGTCATGCAAAACCTAATTAACCTAGGTAGCTAGGGTAAGTCAAGTATCGTATGCATGAGGAGCATGTGGTTAACACTACATGTTTTGTTCAATTATTTATTTTAAAGCTTAATTTTAAAACCGATATTTTTATGGTTGGTTTGATTAATTAAAAACTACTATAAACTGAAATTGATTGAATTGGGAAACAAGAATTAAAAAGGTGATCACACCCGGGTTTTAGGTTTTAGATGCACAACGTATGACCGACCAAGTTAACTTATCTAATTGAAAGCCATCTAGACATAGCTAATTAATGGTTAGATACAAGTGTAATTATAAAACTAAGTAATCCAGCCGTGTTGACCTAACGATTCATAATCAAATAGGAACATTTGCTAGGATGTTTTTTAGGCTATGAGGTATACTTTCACGCCCCTTAACTACACGTAGGCACCACATCACCTACTTGACCCTCTTTCACTTCACCGCATACCAAGGAAATGGTTTAACCTCATTAACGCCTCTTAAAATTAATTAAAATACATATATATAGCATGTTGTGTGTGTGTGTGTGTGCAAATTTTGCAATGCTTGATTCCCTCCCTCTCTCTCCTAGTTAACTTCTTAACATGTGAAATTTTTAATGCCTCTTAACACCCTTCAGGAGCGGTTTAACAGGTGTTAACGGATAACAACTAGGATTAACACATATGAGTGTTAGAGTATACCAAGTGGCCTTAGACAACTACCAACATAGACTTTATAAGTTCACTCAACCACATGCTTGTTAATGATTAAAAGATACCAATGAATGACATCTCATTAATATGAATCCAGATAAGACATGTTGTTTTCCAAGCCCTAACATATAAACACCAAAAAGATAAAACTTGTTAGAACACAAATTGCTAACACAAACCCTACACCCGACGGTTTGATTATAATCTTCTCATTTGGTGGTTTTTTTATGGCTAAATATTTTATAAACTTGGCAACCTTTTTAATAGGAAATTTCAGGGTTGGTGAGCGTGGCGTGACAAGACCATGTGTAGGGTTAATGCCCCTACGTTCGAGCGTTTTACGCCATGTGGCAGCCCAGTAGTCAGCAATGAGGCATTATGAGGCGTTTTCTAAAATGGGTGTAGTGGGGATGTAGGCATTGTGGGGAATTATGTTTGTAATAAAATTAAATTAAAAAATACACCATCAAAAAAATCTTATTGGACAATGAAAAAGAAGATAAAGGTGATTGGCCATTCAAACTCTCGATCCGGCGTGAAAAAAACAACGCTTCAACCAACTTTTTCAAACAAAACGCCCAGGGGGCGGCTTCCGGGGCATTCTCCGGCGTTTTTTTGGATGAAAACGCCCAATTCATGCATGAGTACAGATGGTCTAAGCTTTATATATCTTTTGTTTCCACTAACTTTGGAAGCATTGTACAATGATGGAACCGACTATTGCAAATGATGGCACATATATTGCGACTGTACTTAGAGACAATGACACTTCTTAGCAGTTGTCACCAAATATAAACCTTTAAAACCACGAAACCGATTTTTTTTATTTTGTCAAGTTTTGTTTCCATTAGGGGATCCATTCAATGATCTCAGTTGGCTGCAGGAGTTGCATCCTTAAACCAAATTCAAGATAATTTTAAGAGTTTTTGTCCAGAATGATTCTTCTTACTTGCCATGCAAGTTAGTTATTTCATTATCTATTGTATCATAATTTTCCTATGAATTACACCATTTCAGTATGAACAACAAATATTGCACAAATTACGAGTCATCATAGTCTACATTAGTACACGGTTTGGCATTTAAACGACACAAATTAGCAGGGTAGGGTTTGCTATTTAGAAGGGGGTAGCGGCGTAGCTTGTTGCCCGTCTACCTGCCATTAGTCTGTAGCCGTCTCTGTTTTAATGAAAATATAGTTTATGAAAAAAAAAAAGTATAATCCCGTTTGGAACTTGGAACTGGCCATGCAAACCAAATTGATCTCTTAACCTCTGTTATTTATATGTTTTTTTTTTTTGGAATGTGTAGTTACGTATATGTATACTAACCATCTTTTATCATTTCCACAATTTAAATTTAAAGCAATTGTTTTAAAAAAAAATCGGTTCAAACCATCAAACTGCCAAAACCGAACCATTAAAGTTAATACTGCCTGTTAGCTACAAATTGAAGAAGAACAAAAGAGAGGGAAGAATCAACAATATCATAGCTAATCTTCTCTAACAATGATTACAATTATTTATAGGCAGCTAACTACCACAAACGGTTATTAACTAACCTCTAACAACTGCTAACTAACCTCTAACAACTGTTTACACTAAGACCCTTTATCTTTCTCAATATTACATTTTAGCCCCTGACTCATTATTATCCTAACAATACTTTCCCCCCATTTTGAATTCTTGACCTCAAGAACTAAAGCCTGGAAACCTCAATTCAAACTCATTTAAATCCTCCCATGAAGAATCATCCAACGGTAAACCTTGCCAATGAACTAAGATTTGATTCACCATACGATTACCCTTCCGAACCAAATGTCGATCCACAATTGATCTGGGTTGCAACAAGAAACGAGAATCAATAGGCAGAGGAACAATTGGAGCATGTTGACCAAAAGCCTTCTTCAATAAGGACACATGGAATACAGGATGAAGCCGTGCATCACTGGGTAAGTCTAATTTATAAGCAACTTTTCCAATCTTCTCAATCACTAAGAACGGCCCAAAATATTTAGGTCCAATCTTTGAATGCCTCTGCTTCCTTATTAAATTATGTACAAAAGGATGCAACTTAAGATACACCCAATCTCCCTTTTTAAATGTCCTCTCACTTCTATTAGCATCAGCATATTGTTTCATTCTGTTTCTTGTTTGACTTAATGTTTCCTTCAAAAGATTAATCATGGCCTCCCTGTCCCTATATACAAATTCCACTGCTTCCACTGTTGTATCATTAGGAATATAGGGAATGTGAATGGGAGGTGGAAACCCATATAAGGCCTCAAAAGGGCTCATTTTTATTGCTGAGTGATAGGTAGTATTATACCACCACTCAGCCAAGCTAAGCCACTTCAACCACTGTTTGGTAGAATGCATACACATACACCGTAGATAAGTCTCCAAACATCTGTTCAATACCTCTGTTTGACCATCACTTTGAGGGTGATAAGCAGTGGAATAGGCCAACTGAACTCCTTGTAAACTCATAAACTCTTTCCAAAAATTGCTTAGAAAAACTGGATCCCTATCTGATACTATGGTCATAGGACAACCATGCAGTTTAAGAATGTTATCTGTAAAAATCTAGGCCACTTGAGAAGCTGTATAAGGATGAGATATAGGCATGAAGTGAGCATACTTAGTTAGACGATCCACCACCACTAATATTGTATCTTTTCCTTGCACTTTAGGAAGGCCGGATACAAAATCCATAGAGACATCTGTGAAAACATGTGTTGGTACTGGCAGTGGTTGCAAATGGCCAGGACTAGCCACTGGTTCATACTTGGCCTGCTGGCAATGAGAACACTCTTTGACCCATTGAAACACCTGCTTATAGCATCACTTCCAATAACAAAAAGCTTTTATTTTCTTCAAAGTAGGATAATACCCAGAATGCCCTCCTATAGGAGATGAATGGAACAGTTGGATTATGTCATTTTGCAGTTGCACATCATTACCTACCCATAACTTATTCTTCCTTTTCAACCACTGACCATCCCGAGTGACATGAGGAATTACTTTGCCTTGATCAATTTGTTGAATGATGAGTTTTAACCTTTCATCAGCCTGCCAAGTACCCTTGATTCTGTCCAACAACAGTGGATTGACTGAACTCATTCCCAACTCAAATAGTGCCAAACCTTGTACTCTAGAAAGACCATCAGCTACCACATTTTCAGACCCTTTCTTATAAACTATCTCATATTCATATCCCATCAACTTTGCTAACCATGTTTGCTGTAGAGGAGTAGTAATCTTTTGATCGAGCAAATACTTCAAACTCTTCTGGTCAGTCTTAATGAGAAATTTCTTAGTTATTAGATAATGATGCCAAGTTTTTACTGCCATAAGAATTGCTAACAGTTCTTTTTCATATACTGATAAAGACTGTTGCTTAATAGACAAGGCCTTGCTTATGAAAGCTATAGGGTGCCCTTCTTGCATCAACACTGCCCCCAATCCTTTAGCTGAAGCATCAGTTTCAACTATGAACTCTTTAGAAAAATTGGGTAGAGCTAAAACAGGAGCAATGGTTAGGGCAGTTTTTAACTGATCAAAAGCCAATTATGCATCATTGTTCCACTTGAACCCATCTTTTTTCATAAGATCATTCAGAGGTCTAGCTGTAATTCCAAATGACTTGATAAACCTCCTGTAATAACCTGCTAGTCCAAGGAACCCTCTCAACTGCTTAAGACTAGTAGGCACTGGCCACTGTTGGATAGCTTCAATCTTCTTAGGGTCAGTTTGTACCCCTGCCCCAGAAATGATATGACCCAAATATTCCACATTTGCCCCTGCAAAAGAACAGTTTGATTTCTTTGCAAACAGTGTATCCTTCCTTAGTAGTTGTAACACCTGCTCCAAGTCAATCAAATGCTGTTGCATATCAGGACTATACACTAGAATATCATCAAAGAATACTAGTGTAGTTTTCCTCATTAATGACTTAAAGGTAGCATTCATCATAGATTGAAAGGTAGCAGGAGCATTGGTCAGCCCAAATGGCATGACCACAAACTCAAAGAGCCCTTGGTGTGTTCGAAAAGCAGTCTTGTGGATATCCTTTTCATTCATTCTCACCTGATGATACCCAGCCCTAAGATCCAACTTTGAAAATACAGTAGCCCCTCCCAATTCATCCAATAATTCTTCAATTAATGGAATAGGAAACCTGTCTTTTATAGTTGCCTCATTCAGTTTTCTATAATCCACACAAAACCTCCAAGTTCCATCCTTCTTTTTTACCAGGACTACAGGAGAAGCAAAAGCACTTTGACTATTCCTTACTGTTCCAGCATCCAACAACTCTTGAGTAAGACTTTCAATCACATCTTTCTGGTGAGCAGGATATCTATAGGCCCTTTGATTTATGGTAACATTCTCATCTTTGAGAACAATTCTGTGATCACAATCCCTTTTTGGAGGCAAAACAGTAGGTACAGCAAAAACATCATCATATTTTTTCAATAAAGAATTCAATGCTTCATTTTCATTGTTCTGAACAACCCTTGTCTCATGCTGAAAAATCTCAGCATCCAAAGCTTGTAAACTATACAGCTGTGTACTTGCTATGCCTTTAGGGTCACTTAACAGCACATTCATCTTTTCAGCAGTGCATAATGTCATTATATTTGACCCAATACCTTTCAATTCAAAAAACTGATCACCCACCTTGAACTTCATGGTAAGTTGCTTAAAATTCCAGTTTATATCATCCAAGGTTTGTAGCCATTGAACTCCTAAAACCATGTCATAGTTGCTTAAAGGAACAAGCATGACATCTGCACTAAACCAATTTCCTTGCATCATCCACTTAAAGTTCTCACACAATTGAGTACAAGACATCTTGTTGCCATCTGCCACAGTGATATTCAACTCAGCCACTTCTTTAATAGGACACCTCATTCTTAGGGCCAAATCCAAATTCAAAAAATTATGGGTGGATCCAGAATCTACTAAAATTTGCAAGGGTTTTGTACCAATAGCCCCAATGACTCTCATTGTAGAATAAGAAGGTACTCCCATGATTGCATTCAATGAGATGCATGGTTCCGGATCCTGAACATGATTCATCACCATTTCATGAAGGGTATTTTCGTCATTACTATCCTCTTCTATATCTACAATTTCAATAGAGAACAACTGCTTGTTCTTACAAATATGATTAGGTGTATATTTCTCATCACACCCAAAACACTCCCCCTTAGCCCTCTTTTCTTCAATTTCCTTATGAGATAGCCTTCTAGCATTTACAGGTTTAGGTTTAAGTAATGGTGCAGGTAACAATGGAATATTGGTTCCTCCTATCGGTTTATTAATAGGAGAGAATGAAGTTTTGAAGGGCTTACTATATCGACTAAGAGATGTGTTATTATCTTCTTGAATTCTAGCCAGCATGTATGCCTCAGGCAAATTCCTTGGCCTAATCAACTTAACTGGATTGCCAATTTCAGGTTTAATGGCTCTCAAGAACAAACTCACAGCATGCTCATCACAAATGTTGACCCTAGTAAGAGCTAAATCAAATTCCTTACAGAATTCATTCAAAGAACCTGCCAATCTTAAATCAACCAATGCACCCATAGCATATTGATTAAGACTTGACCCAAATCTTGCAACTATAAACCCCTTGTATTTATTCCACAACATTCCCTCAATACTACCCCCTCTAGATTTCACAAATGATTGATGCCAAAGTAAAGCTATATCTTCCAAATGAACTATTACAAACTTTACCTTAAGATTTTCAGGAGTAGCATCAATATCAAAGAAGTGTTCCACCCTGCACATCCATCCCTCAATGTTTTCCCCATTAAACTTTGGAAACTCCATCTTTGTGAGTCTATTGTTGTTGTTATGATAAGGACCAACAATCTGCTGAACTTGTGCCTGTGGACCTTGATTGTTGCTCAGGGCTTGAATTGTCACACCCCGATATTTCCACGTTTGACCGGTGGGCCCGGTAGGGGAGTATCGTGACGTGGTTGGTAACATTACAGTCAAACAACACAATATTTAAATATGCACAGCGGAAGCAAAAGATAGATATATTTCAACCGAATAATATTGTAATATCAAGTATCACAAACAGTTGAAAGTAATCCACATGTGGATCAAAATAAAATGGAAACATTGTTCAACAGTTTTGACATCCAAGCTTGCGAGACTTATTGTGGACGCTAGGAGAAAGCCAGCCTAGTTCGCGTAGTATCTGCACTTAACCTTTTTGGGAAAATACGTTAGTTTACACTGGTAAATACAATTAACTGACTCATTTGAAAAGGTTTAATAAAATTGATTTGAATGCACGTGGCACAAACTTTTTATAACTTGGGATAATTATTTGCATATAATCTTGTAAAAGAATTACATGTTCCTTATGCGTTCAGTAGCCCGCTCCATAGACCGGGTTAAAGATCAATAGACACACCACATTATTTATTTTGGCACTGGCGGGTGTACGCCTACACCCCGTGCTTAGGTCGTGGCAATTTCGTAAAATGATGCCAAGGATATCCGGGGGTCATTAACCCCCCAAAGGCTTTAAGCAAACAAAACATTTCAAAACGAAGCATATCAATGATTTAACCTCTATTCGATTAAAGATTCAATGCCCGACCAAGCGGTATTTTATATACCATACCCTAAGCCCGTATAGGGAAAAGTTAAAAGTATTTACCTTTGCAAGTATCAAACACAAATAGCAAGTGCGTGTAGCTTTTACCGGGTCTCCTATTCTGGAACGAAGGTTTATAATAACCTATTAGAATCCTAACGGGTCTTTAATTAAGACTAAGCCTAGACCGGTTAGTTTTAAAGAAAGATACGGTTCGAACGCGTGATTAAGCGAAGACCGGAATAGAATGTGATTTAGACCCGACAAGTTTGAAGACTTGTATAATATGGGTAATCTAAACACATTCTGGATTTTGAGATAAAAACGATAAGGTTTGACCCGTTTCGGCTAGTTTATGCAAACTAGTTACATAAACCGAACCGAACGTGAATAACGCATAACGGGTACCCGAAAGAGTCACTAACATGTTTTCTAAGTTAATATGCCTTAAATATGTTGTGATATCAGTAGGATATCTTCCATCATGCCCAAAACGAGTTTAACCTTAATTTAAGCCCCGTAGAGATATTTTGGTCATTTTAAAGGTTATAAAAGAGATTAGATGAAATTCTGAGATTCGGGCCTGAATACATCAGTAAAATAACTTATTTTAATAGGTCGTATCAGTTGGTAATAAGTCTTATATGACAAAATGGTTTTAGACATAAACTATGCGTTTAATACGCTTAAAAAAAACCATTTTTACACGATTTCCGGGTTATACAGGAAATCTGAGTTTTCTGATCAGGTTATAAAGTTCAAAATACTACATTTATTATATAAAATTAGTAGCAATTGGATTGGTGTCAAAATATTATGTAGAACTCATTTTATAACAAAAAAGGGTATAATCGGTATTTACCGAATCAATGCCACAACCTTAGGTTATGAGCAGGTTAAAAATAATTAAAAATCTTTAAAAATCCCAAAATATTATATTACATCAGTGTGTAAAAGTTTTGGTGTCGAAATTGGGTTTAGATAGGCTTTATGCTAATTGCGTCGTTTAATTAACAAAAAGCTTCTTAAATGCGCTATTTAGCATAACTCCTATTCTGGACCTCGAACTGATATGAAACTTTAGGGACATGCTTATAAATCAGTAATAAAGATTATTGTCCTTTCACATATCCAAAATTCTCATTTTTATGGCCAAAAGGGCATATTGGTCAACATTAGGCAATTTAACGAAAACGTGTAAACGACTCGGGTAATCAATGAACCAACCACAGAGGGTTATACTAACATGTAGCCTGGTCCTAAGGAAGCTCTAAGGCAATTTCAAATCAAACTAAATCAGGTCAGAACTGAAGTCAGAGCAAAAGTCAAAGTTTTGCGACTTTCGGTTCCGAACCGGGTCAAAACAGAAAATTGTCGGATCAAACAAGCTTAGGCCAGTTCTTATACTTATTACCAAGTTATATGAGTGATAAAATAGGTTACATGCCTTCTACATTGCTAATTACATGTTAATTCGCACATTAAGTGATAAAATAGGTTACATGCCTTCTACATTGACCCGACATTTGATCTAGTTAGAGCGGGAATCAGAGGGTGCCCTTTTAAGGGTTTATTGCCCACATAATTACCAACTTATAACTACCTTCAATTTGACTAATCACTGTACCATTAATGATTAATCACTAAGTCAATTGTTAATTACGACGGTTTGACTTTTAAGCTAATAACTAAGCTAAACTCAATTAGGGAAGGTCAAGGATGCTTACCAAAGTCTAATGCACGACCAGAGATGCTTAGGGAAGGCTCTTGAGCTCCAGAGATGTTCCACAAATGCAGATGGAAGGTGTGATCATAATGTTGCAACATAAGGGCCTTTTATAGTGCTTTTGATCTCATTAGATCATGCCACACAAGTCTAGCATTGTTCCCAGATCATTTACAAGTGCCCCTAAGGTCTAAAAGCATGTAGGGGTCGCCGATGGAGTGGAAAATATCTTTTTAAGTCGGTTATTGAGTTTAAACAGGCTGATGTCCCATGTTTCTGTATCTGGGGGTCGCACGCGGCCCGCATAAGCTCCTGTTATGACTTACGCGGCCCGCCTGAGTCCTGCTGTCAGATTTAAAACTTTTTAGTTATTGCATCTTGGCTCTTGGTCCTTCGAAAGGTCATCCCATCTTTATATTTTGCATTATGAGCCCTCCAAATTGACATATAAGGGCTCCAAGACTTATACCCATTTTGTTAAGTCCTTGGTTTGCTTTGTTATCAACTGAAAAGTCATAAACTTCCTCGTTGACGCTTTAACCCCTCGTTTGCGAATTTTATCATAACTTTCTCATACGATAACGAAACTTGGTGAAATTTTTATCATGTATTCTAGTGAGCATAATTAATCGTTACAAAGCTTCGGGTTTCCTAAAAGGTCACTCAGAGGTATACTTTAAACATGTTGACACATTTAACCCCTGTAGTTTGTAATCGCTCACTTTCTTTCATATTTAGTTTCGTATGATCCATGATTTATTCGTTTGAAGGTATAAATATTGTGTAGGGTTATTGTAAAGTATATTTATCCATTGTTGACATTTTGAACCCTTATATTCACACACTTTTCTTGTTTGTCAACTTTAGTCCTTCTAGAACATTCTTTCACACGTTCAAAGCTTATGACACGTGTCAATACATTATAGGACGTGAATTTTCGAGGTGTTACATCCTCACCCCCTTAAAAGAAATCTCAAACTTGAGATTTACTGAAACAAATGAGGGTACTTTTCTTTCATTGTGGACTCTACCTCCCACGTGTACTCGGGACCTCTACGGGCATCCCATTTAACCTTTATGATCGGTACATGCTTCCTTCGAAGCTTCTTAACCTGTCGATCCTCGATCGACACAGGTTTTTCAACAAACTTCAAGCTCTCTTCTATGTGCACATCTGTATGTGGTATGACTAGTGATTCATCAGCGAAACACTTCTTCAGATTGCAGATGTGGAATACATTGTGAATACCACTGAGCTCTTCAGGTAAGTTTAACTTATAGGCAACTGATCCGACACGTTCGATGACCTCGAATGGTCCTATGTATCTCGGGCTTAACTTGCCTTTCTTACCAAATCGCATCACTCCCTTCCAGGGTGATACTTTAAGCAACACTTTGTCACCTACCTCGAAGTTAAAAGGTTTACGCTTTAGATCTGCGTAGCTTTTCTGCCCATCCCTGGCAGCTTTCAGGCGGTCACGAATCTGGACAATCTTGTCCGTCGTTTCAAAGGCTATTTCCGGGCCTGTCAGTTGGACATCTCCAACTTCCTCCCAACAAACGGGCGTTCTGCACTTTCTACCGTACAAGGCCTCGAAAGGCGCAGCCTTGATGCTCGTATGATAGTTATTGTTGTACGAGAACTCGATTAATGGTAGGTGGTTATCCCAACTACCACCCAAGTCGATCACACATGCATGAAGCATGTCTTCCAAAGTTTGGATTGTACGCTCACTCTGGCCGTCCGTCTGAGGATGGTAAGCCGTACTAAAATTTAAGCGCGTGCCCAAAGATTGTTGGAAACTTTTCCAAAAATGTGACGTGTGTCTAGTATCTCTGTCAGAGATAATAGACACTGGTACGCCATGTAGAGATACAATCTTATCTACGTACAATTGGGCTAACATGTCGGAGCTATAGGTCTCCTTAATGGGTAGGAAATGTGCTGACTTAGTCAACCAATCAACTATCACCCATATGGTATCATTTCCTTTCCTTGTCTTTGGCAATTTGGTGATGAAATCCATCGTCACCATTTCCCACTTCCACGTGGGAATTTCAGACTGTTGTAGCAAACCTGACGACTTCTGATGTTCAGCTTTGACTTGCGCACACGTCAAACATTTAGCTACATAGGCAGCTACAGACTTCTTCAAGCCTATCCACCAATAGTTTGCCTTTAGATCCTGGTACATCTTATCAGCTCCAGGATGAACGGAATATTTAGAACTATGGGCTTCCTGGAGGATAACATCCCGAAGTCCTCCATAAACTGGAACCCATATTCGTCCATTTAACCTTAGGATTCCGTCCTTGTCATAGGATAACTGTTCTTCAGTTACTCCTAGCTTTTCATTAGGATAGTTAGCTTCCAACACAGCTTCCTTCTATGCAGCTAACAACCTTTCATTCAAACTGTTCTTTATCTCAATGCTCTTGGCATTGATTCTTATGGGCTTCACCCTTTCCTTTCGACTCAAGGCATCGGCGACTACATTCGCCTTGCCAGGATGGTATCTTATCTCACAATCATAGGCATTCAAAGTTTCCATCCAACGTCGTTGCCTCATGTTCAAATCCTTTTGGTTAAACAGGTGCTGGAGGCTCTTGTGATCAGAATAGATCACACACTTGATACCGTATAAATAGTGCCTCCATAGTTTCAGTGCAAATACAATGGCACCCAACTCCAAGTCATGGGTGGTGTAATTCTTTTCATGCACCTTTAACTGACGTGAAGCATAGGCAATAACCTTGCCTTTTTGCATAAGCACACATCCCATTCCAGTGTGTGATGCGTCGCAGTAAACCACGAATTCTTCGGTACCTTCAGGCAATGTCAGTACAGGTGCATTGCTTAGCTTCTGCTTAAGGATATCAAAGGATTCGTGTTGCTTGGGTCCCCAGTTGAACTTTATATCCTTCCTAGTCAAAGAAGTTAGGGGTGCAGCAATCCTTGAAAAATTTTCCATAAAGCGCCTGTAGTATCCTGCCAATCCCAAGAAACTGCGAATTTCTGTGGGTGTCTTTGGCTCTTGCCAATTTATGACAGCTTCAACCTTAGCGGGATCTACTTGGATTCCTCGTTCGCTAACCACATGTCCAAGAAATTGGACTTCTCGAAGCCAAAATTCACACTTAGAAAATTTGGCGTAGAGCTTCTCCTGCTGAAGTAGTGAAAGAATACATCGATGATGTTTCTCGTGATCAGCTTGGTTCTTCGAGTAGATGAGAATGTCGTCGATGAAAACGATAACGAATTTATCCAAGGAGGGCTTGCATACTCGATTCATGAGATCCATGAATGCGGCCGGTGCATTAGTGAGCCCAAAAGGCATCACTAGGAACTCGTAATGACCATAACGAGTCCTAAATGCAGTCTTGTGTACGTCTTCATCTCTAACCTTCAGTTGGTGATAGCCTGACCTTAAGTCAATCTTAGAGAAGTAACTTTCCCCTTGAAGCTGATCGAACAGATCGTCGATCCTGGGCAATGGATACCTATTCTTGATAGTGACCTTATTAAGCTCACGGTAATCGATGCACAGATTCATCGATCCATCCTTCTTCTTGACAAATAAGATTGGTGCTCCCCAAGGAGACGAACTAGGTCTAATGAAACCCTTGGCTAGCAATTCATCTAGTTGTGTCCTCAATTCCTTCATCTCTGTTGGTGCCAACCTATAAGGCGCCCTTGCTACTGGTGCTGCTCCAGGGATGATGTCAATTCTGAATTCCACTTGCCTATCTGGTGGTAAACCAGGTAGTTCTTCAGGAAAAACTTCAGGGTATTCAGAAATGACAGGGATATCCTCAATCTTAGGCTTCGGCTCATCAATAGTCACTTGTGCCATGTAGATGACACAACCCTTCTTTAAACACTTAGAGGCCTTGAGCATAGTCACTTGCTCAGGCAGTCCATACTGGGTATCTCCCTGAATGGTAAGTGATTCACCAGACGAAGTCTTGATCACCACTTGCTTCTTATTGCAGACAATCTGGGCCTGGTTATGAGATAACCTGTCCATACCCAAAACTATGTCGAAACTGGCTAATTTCAAAGGAAGTAGGTGATGTGTGTAAAATGCAACATATAAATTACATCAAATGAGGCATAAAACTAACCCTTTTTTAGTACTAATATTGGAAAAAGAGTGTTTTTGTCTTCCTTTTGTATTTTCAGGATTAAATGAGCTCAAAAACGCAAAAGAAGCAAAAAGACGGCTAAATCCAACATAAATACAAGAAAAGGAACATTAGTGGACTGCCCGAACCCTCAACGGCACCTTCCAAAGCAAAATAGAGAAAACAGAAGGCTGAACACGCCCCGTGCTCAGCCAGCACGGGGCCGTGCCCAAGAAGCAGCAGAAAAGACAAACCTATAGAAGCTTCTATTGCCCATCACGGGGCCGTGCTCAGCGGACACGGGGGCGTGTCGAAAGTACAGCAGGCGCATTTATTGTAATTGCGAATTACAATTAATGAGGAGAGAGAGTGTCAGACGGACACGGGGCCGTGCCCAGCGGACACGGGGCCGTGTCCAGCTCTCTGTTCAGCCTATAAATAGGAGTGCTTGGATTCATTTCATCTCATCCCTTGGCACACCACCTCTCTCACACTTCATCCACCACCCACCACCATCACAACACCATCATCCACCACCATCATCCATTGTCCATCGTAGAGTGTGTGAGTCGTCTCGGGATCCAAGATTGATCGTAAGAGTTCTTGACAATCAAGGCCATGTTTGCCTAAGTCTCTTACATCACTTGGTGAAGACAAAGTGTCTAGTATAATACTTTTTATTTCTAATCTTTTGCACTTTTTATTTGGTTTTGTATTAATGACTTTAATAACTAGTTACTTATGTTGAAGGTGATCTTTCCTTATCGTTTGTCCGTGGTGTCTTGGCATTATTTTACTGTCTATATAAAATAAAGGATTTTCACCATTCATATCTCCACGGTCTATATGGAGGTATGTTGGCTACCTGGTAGGGGGTTAAGGGAACGGTTTGGTAAAGGTCTTGCCATTGTTCAGCGTTTAGAGGTCCTGCAATGGACCTGGGTCAAATTTAGTAGGACCTCCTTCAATACTTCACGGTATTGGATGGCGGGGGTCCAAACTCTTTGATCCCCTCATAAGTTAACTACTATTAATACTATAACCCGGCTATTTAGGACTGTATCCCTGCTGACTCAGACTACTTAGCCGAGGGTAACGTCACCGCCAAAAGCGGGGCCTACCACAATACTGCATTAATAACTTAATTCATTATCTTCCAATAATCCACCCCCTTAGGATTGTATCCCTGCTGACTCAAACTACTGGGGTGATGGTAACGTCACCTTCAAAAGAGGGGCCTACTACAATAACTAAGATAATCTCTTAATTATGTGCAAAAGTGCGGAAATAATCAAAGGTTATACTAGATACGAGTCGGAACCAAGTGATTCATCTTGTCTATCTGTTTTTATTTTATTTTTATTTTCAGCATTTTAGTTAGTTTTATTTTTCTTAGTTTAAAACATTTTTCTAAACTTTTGTTTTGGTTAGACGTTGAGGATAAACCGGTACTAAAAGCTCTTGTGTCCTTGGACGACCTCGGTATCTTACCAACGCTATGCTACACTCAACGATGGGTGCACTTGCCCATATGTGTGTTTAGTGTTAGTGAAATATCGTGTTTTATAAATTTAAAACTTGGCTAAAATAAGTGTTAAAAAGGGCTTAAAATATACACCTAATATAAGTAACACTTCGCACGCATCAAGTTTTTGGCGCCGTTGTCGGGGACACAAGGATTTTAAGAAAGTTAGGAATCAACGGCCTAATCATCTTTTATTTTTCTTTTTATTTTTTTTAGGATTTTCTTAGTTTTTCAGCTTCTGCAGAGCTCAGCACGGGCCGTGCCCGCTGAACACGCCCCCGTGCTCAATCATTGGAACTGGCAATCCTGTTTTACATCAGACAGTAAGCTGAACACGGGGCCGTGTCACTCAACACGCCCCCGTGCCCAAGTTTTAGTTACTGAAAACAGAACCGTTAGATCCCGACGGTTGGTAATTTCTGACATAAACATGAGTGATAGTAATTATTTTTACTTTCGGCACTCTTATGGTACGTGGTGTCAATTATGTGGTGGCGAACATGAAGAAGTAAAATGCTACTTCCTAAATTATAGGCCCCACTACATGAACCCACCATCTTCTCACAACCTTAAGAGGGGCGAAAGTAAAAATAAGCACTATTTCTCCCTCGAATGCGCCCAGCCAAATATTCTAGGGGAAATGCTCCTTAGCGAGTTAATTCAACTAGAAGAGCTAATTCTGAAATGGATAGAAGAGCTTGGGAAGGATTTTATTAATCCACCCCAAGACGATACCCATGAAGAAATGTTGGAACCGCATTCCGACAACCTCGTTGCTCCCGAAAATACCTTCGTACCTAGCAAAGACTTGGACGATAGTCGTCCCTGTGTCGATTGTGCCGTGAAGGACTCTCCATCGACTTCGTTCGGTGCATACATAGACCTGAGCGATTCGGCATATACCTTCTTTAACAAGAGCCCGGAAAAGGGTTGGACTTGTCCACCTAGAATGAAAATAGGAATTACCCTCACCGACAACCTCTTGCGTTCTCGCCTTAGTCTAGGACAATTAAGGTATATTAGGCACTTTGGGGTTGTTCCAACCAGTCAGGAGCCACCCGATACTAACAAGTTCCTTAAAAAACTAGACAACTTCATAAAACAGTCCCTAGACACGGGGCCGTGCTCAGCCAACACGCCCCCGTGTCCATCGAAAGATTCCATTCTGATCAGTACGTCAGAATACGGACAAACTGTGTCAGAACTCCACCTGCACACGGGGCCGTGTCCACTGAACACGGGGCCGTGTCCAGGTTGCTGTCGTTTTCTATAAATGCAGCCAAGAATTTTGCACATTTGGACCAACTTGGGGCAGAGATTTGCAGGAATCTTCTCTCAAACCATCCTAGGTAAGTCTAAAAGAAGGTTCCAACAACCCATCTTGTCCTTTCCTCTTTTAGCCATTTCCTTCTTCTTCATCTTTCTCCAAGAGCTACCATTGAAAGTTTGGAATTCCTCCAACTCTATGGTAGGGATAAATGAGTTTTGTTCAAAGAATCTTGGTAAAAACATGTTATGAAACATTGTTTTAAGTTATTAGTAGCCAAAAAGGCCCCACAACGTTCAGAAAATAACTTAAAAATCCAAGTTTCCTTGTTCCAAAACTCTGCAGAAAGATGAACACGGGGCCGTGCTCAGTGAGCACGGGGCCGTGTCCGGTTACTGTTTCATTAAATAAACTATTTTTAGTTTATTTTTCGTAGGATGACGAGTGAAAACAACGAAACATCTCCTGTGCATTCGCCAAACAGCCGTAGAGGAAGAAGACCCTCCATTGAAGCTACACTTGTACACTATGTGATAGCATTAAGGGAGGCTCTCGACGAAATGACTTCAGTAGAGGAGGTCCTAATCGACCGTATTAACGATCTAACGATGGGACTTGAAAGCAGCTTCCAAGAAATTAACCTCTTGCACCAGAGGTTAAATATTCTTGTAGCGCCCCCAATGGAACCAGTCCTTCCTCAACAGGATTGGAACCTGGCACTCGGAATCAACAACCCTACCGGGTGGGAAGACTTTCCGGCGGAACCTCCCATGGAACACCAACAAGAGATCCCGGTGGAAGTTGAAACTCCTCAAACTAATGCCAATGAGCCTTCTTTTCTCCTTCCAAGGGAGGTAGAAGAATGGCTCGCCGACATTTGAGGAGAACCGCACTCGGAAGAAGGAGTTCAAAAAGGCCTTGTTTAACCAAGATTGATTACTTCTTGGAAATTTTGCTAAATTAAAATAAAGTAAAGGCTAGGACTCCATGGTTTGTTATTTCTTTGTTTTATCTAGTTTAATTTAGGATTATGTAAGTTCTCTCTATGATGAAATGAAATGATGGTTTTAAAGTTTGGATGGTTTATAATGAGTAAAACACACTCATGGTGGTAAAGGATGAAAAGGGGAACGAGAAAAATGATCCCATGCACAAGAACGAGGCAACCCGACAATTTTCTCCATTTCAGAAGGTTCAACACGGGCCGTGCCTAACTAACACGGCCCCGTGTCGAACCACCTGCAGAAAAACGCCCAGTACAGGTAACTGGACACGGGCCGTGTTCACTCAACACGCCCCCGTGTCCAGACTTCTGTTTCTCGTATTTCAATTTTGTTACTGGCACTTGAACACGGGGCCGTGCCCGGATAACACGGGGCCGTGTTCAGTGCCCAGTAACACAAATTTTTGCTTTTTAAACACTATTTTACACATCTAATCAACCTAAAAATTTATTTTTGGGACACATTGAGGACAATGTGTAATTTAAGTGTGGGGGGGATGCTAAAACCTTGAATTTTGCAAGTCCTAAATACAAGCCTTACACAAAACTCTATTGGAACCGCTAATCACCCCAATTTTTTTTTTTCAAAAATTTCATTTTTTTTACTTGTCTAGGTTTAACTCGGGAAATTCAAGTTCTCAAAAAGGTTATATTTTTACAAATTTACAACCGATAGCGTAGTGATAAAAAGAACCAACATAAGAAAATTATGAAAAGGCATGACAATATTTTTACAAATTTACAACCGATAGCGTAGTGATAAAAAGAACCAACATAAGAAAATTATGAAAAGGCATGACAAACTTATTGAAAATTTGATTATATATACTTGATCACATAAAAACCCATTCCCACAAAAGTGAGTTTTGAGCCTTTATTGAGCACACAATTACATATCATTTGACTAAATGCTCATTTTTCGTTTCTTGTGTGAATAGCTGCTTGGTTCTTACGACTCTAGAACTTGCCATGACAATACATTCCCGGTTCTTATCAACTTAAACCCGAGTAAGTAAATGATGGAGGCATTAGGACTAACCCTTTTTATCTTCTACACCATTATTTTTCTTTTTCTTTTACCACCTACCCAAAAAAATCCCCCTAGTTAGCCCCTTTGAGCCTAAACCTTTTCGTTTCATCACCCAAACAAAAACCCTTTCATTCACCAAAACCTTTTTCATTTTTAACCCTTTATTTTAGTAACAAGTTCGGTTCTTCGTGAGAAAAAAAAAATTGATAATAATGAAGCAAAAAGAAAATAAACAAACAAAGTAATCAAAAATAACTTTGTTTGAATAAAAGCTTCATTAAAAATAAAAAGTTGCAAAAATTACGAAAACCGACACTTGTTACGCTTTTAGCCTTTTTTTCTACTAACCACTAACCCAACCACCTACCTTTAACCCTAGCCAACCCTTAACCCGCAAAGTCCTCTTGATATCTACAAAGGTATAAAAGTTAAAAAGGAGGAGGATTGATTTCTTGGCAAGCCTATGGTAGGAATAAGTTCCGTGCCGCTCTCGAGTGATTCACTAAAAATACACCTTCGGCCGAGTGTGAGTGATTTCCCCGCGAGGTATGTGAACTTGTATATAAATAGAATTTTAAAAAGGCATGTTATGCCCAAATAAGTAATTTCTTTTATGAACAGTTCTAAATAAATCATTACGAATAGGAGTGTAAATAAATAAAAATAAAACCCAAAAAGATCTTGGAAATCCCGACACTCTACGACAAGCCCAAAACCTTCTCTTCTACCTATTCCATTTGGGAGTGTAAGCCACATATTAAAGAGTTTTGCTTGAGGACAAGCAAAAGTTCAAGTGTGGGGGTATTTGACGTGTGTAAAATGCAACATATAAATTACATCAAATGAGGCATAAAACTAACCCTTTTTTAGTACTAATATTGGAAAAAGAGTGTTTTTGTCTTCCTTTTGTATTTTCAGGATTAAATGAGCTCAAAAACGCAAAAGAAGCAAAAAGACGGCTAAATCCAACATAAATACAAGAAAAGGAACATTAGTGGACTGCCCGAACCCTCAACGGCACCTTCCAAAGCAAAATAGAGAAAACAGAAGGCTGAACACGCCCCGTGCTCAGCCAGCACGGGGCCGTGCCAAAGAAGCAGCAGAAAAGATAAACCTATAGAAGCTTCTATTGCCCATCACGGGGCCGTGCTCAGCGGACACGGGGGCGTGTCGAAAGTACAGCAGGCGCATTTATTGTAATTGCGAATTACAATTAATGAGGAGAGAGAGTGTCAGACGGACACGGGGCCGTGCCCAGCGGACACGGGGCCGTGTCCAGCTCTCTGTTCAGCCTATAAATAGGAGTGCTTGGATTCATTTCATCTCATCCCTTGGCACACCACCTCTCTCACACTTCATCCACCACCCACCACCATCACAACACCATCATCCACCACCATCATCCATTGTCCATCGTAGAGTGTGTGAGTCGTCTCGGGATCCAAGATTGATCGTAAGAGTTCTTGACAATCAAGGCCATGTTTGCCTAAGTCTCTTACATCACTTGGTGAAGACAAAGTGTCTAGTATAATACTTTTTATTTCTAATATTTTGCACTTTTTATTTGGTTTTGTATTAATGACTTTAATAACTAGTTACTTATGTTGAAGGTGATCTTTCCTTATCGTTTGTCCGTGGTGTCTTGGCATTATTTTACTGTCTATATAAAATAAAGGATTTTCACCATTCATATCTCCACGGTCTATATGGAGGTATGTTGGCTACCTGGTAGGGGGTTAAGGGAACGGTTTGGTAAAGGTCTTGCCATTGTTCAGCGTTTATAGGTCCTGCAATGGACCTGGGTCAAATTTAGTAGGACCTCCTTCAATACTTCACGGTATTGGATAGCGGGGGTCCAAACTCTTTGATCCCCTCATAAGTTAACTACTATTAATACTATAACCCGGCTATTTAGGACTGTATCCCTGCTGACTCAGACTACTTAGCCGAGGGTAACGTCACCGCCAAAAGCGGGGCCTACCACAATACTGCATTAATAACTTAATTCATTATCTTCCAATAATCCACCCCTTTAGGATTGTATCCCTGCTGACTCAAACTACTGGGGTGAGGGTAACGTCACCTTCAAAAGAGGGGCCTACTACAATAACTAAGATAATCTCTTAATTATGTGCAAAAGTGCGGAAATAATCAAAGGTTATACTAGATACGAGTCGGAACCAAGTGATTCATCTTGTCTATCTGTTTTTATTTTATTTTTATTTTCAGCATTTTAGTTAGTTTTATTTTTCTTAGTTTAAAACATTTTTCTAAACTTTTGTTTTGGTTAGACGTTGAGGATAAACCGATACTAAAAGCTCTTGTGTCCTTGGACGACCTCGGTATCTTACCAACGCTATGCTACACTCAACGATGGGTGCACTTGCCCATATGTGTGTTTAGTGTTAGTGAAATATCGTGTTTTATAAATTTAAAACTTGGCTAAAATAAGTGTTAAAAAGGGCTTAAAATATACACCTAATATAAGTAACACTTCGCACGCATCAGTAGGGACAAAGGAAAAGAGTGGTTCTTAATGGATATGAAACATCCATCTAATATGGTTGAGGCGGTTTCTAACGTGCCATCTGCTAATTCCACCTCATACTTCACACTTAGGGTTTTAACAGGTAAATTCAGTAACTTACAAAACTTATTATCTACAAATGATTTATCAGCTCCTGAATCAAATAGCACTCTCGCATAAACATCATTTATAAGGAAAGTACCTGTGATCACATTGTCGTCCTTCACAGCTTCCTTTGCATCCATCCTGAAGACCCTAGCATTGGTCTTCTTTCCTTCATCAGTTTTCTTTGCATATTTTGGGAAATTTGTCTTAATGTGCCCTTTTTCGTTGCAACTGTAGCACGTTGCGTCCTTCAGTTTCTTGCACTCTAGGGTTTTATGTTCCGAAGATTTGCAAATCCCACAAGGCCTCTGCTGAGTTTGGGATTTTGAGTCAAGTCTGCACCTCCCAAAGTGGTGCTTCTGACAAATGTTACACTTGGGCTTATCTCCAGATTGATGCCCATCCTTCTTAGAACCAGACCCCTTCTTGTGGTCATTGTTTCCCCTGTGCTTCTTATCTGACCGTCGTGAATTGTCATCTTCACGCTTTCTTTTCTCGGCATCCGTGTTCCTCAGCAATCTCTGTCTGACCGTGTCCAGTGTGAGGGACAAAGATATATCAGTTACAGATTTGAAAGTAGCTGGCCGAGAGGCTTTTACACTTGCCTTGATCTCTGGGGCTAAGCCCCCAATGAAACGAGCTATTCTTTTGGGTTCCGGGGTCACCAGATAAGGAACCAACCTTGACATTGTATTAAAGCTCGTAAGGTATGCTTGGCAATCCAGATTCTTCATTACCAATGACAGAAAATCCGATTCAATCTTCTCTACCTCATGTTGAGGGCAGTAGTTCTCCTTGATCAACGACACAAACTGTTCCCAAGTTATATTGTACAATGGGATTTTCCCTGTAGCTTGGATCAAAGATCTCCACCAGGCTAAGGCCTCACCTTTAAACGATTGAGACACGAACTTTACCACATCCTTCTCAGCGCATCCCCTGATATCAACCACGGTGTCCATCTCATCTAACCATGTCATGCAGTCTATAGCTCCTTTCTCCCCAGTAAAATCCCTGGGTTTGCATGAAACAAAATACTTGTATGAGCAACCCTTATCACGGGGTCCTTGATTCAGTACGATCTTTTGAGATGGCACACTCTGCTGATTTGAGGACTGACGATCGTCGTCGCTTTTCTTTGGCTCGTCTTTCTTAGAGGGTGGTGGCTTGCTATGAGGCTCAGAATGAGTCTTAGGCTTGGAATGCGGTGCGTATAGGGTCCTACTCTGAGTCCCGCTATATTCCTGATACTGCCGCTCTATGGCTTTCGTAACAGCGTTGTCTATTAACGCTTGCAGTTCAGCACCCGCTATATTAATTCGGGCATCATCCTGATTCTCCTTAGGGTGACTGTTTATTTCATCCGAGTCAGCCATTGTATCTTGAACTGTTACATAAGATATTGACAATAATTTTATTTGGGAGTTTATTATGGAATTGGCTTTTAGGACAATTCATTAACCATGGTAAACATAGACCATATTTGGTTAATTTGTTACTCACATTTAATTAGGATTTTTATTATAATTTATCCTAACTATCATATAATAACAGTATTATTAGCACAAAAGGCCTAGTCACAGGGACATTTTTTTTTAATTTATAAGCTATGATTTCAGAGAATCAAGGCATGAAGGTTTGAACATAGTTCCTTACCTTTTTCTGACAGGGAGTCGTAGACTACTACTGTCTTTTGTCTTATATGACAATAAGTATGCCCGTAGGCACTATATTACCAATGTATGGTCAACATACGATCATCTTAATTGATGATTAAAACCCATGATTTATAGATCATTAAGTTAGGTTAGGAATCTTTTAAGAATCCTTATATAAGGATGACGTGTGTGATTTTTAACGAATCACGTCTGCCAGGAGCGCTAACATGTTTTCAGATGTTAACAAAGATCCGAATCTTTTAAACAGGTCTTACCATCTTGGCCAAGTCTTATGATGACATGCAGGCTAGGTTATACCTTGAAGATTCTCAGTTAATATTTAACTAGGCAGATTATTTTTAAAATGAATGATTTTAATTTATTTATTTCATATATAATGTATTCATGCATATAATGGCAAAAGTGAAATTTATAAACTTAAAATTCCATTAATTATTAAAAAGGTTACACATTGCCCTAAACGAGACTTTTAACAGAACAACTTACCCACGCAGGGGCTAAACCGAAATACAAGTCCACGCAGGGACTAATTACTAAATAGATGTCCACGCAGGGACTAAAAAGACAAGTCCACGCAGGGACTAAATACACAGATAAATGTCCACGCAGGGACTTGATTGAAATAGGAAATACAACAATACATATAGGGATTTAATGATCCCTCTTCTTCTTCCTCTTCAGCAAGCTCGCTAGGCCCTTGAGGAAACCCCTGTTGTTCCTACGTTCTTCCTGGAATTCATGTTCCACCTGACTTAGTCTTTGCAGGATTTCCTCCTGTTCTGGTGGGGAAAACCGTGGTGGTTGTGGCTGGTGCTGCAACGGAGGTTGAGCAGGTACTTGGTATCCATGAGTTAGGTATCCAACTCCCCAAGGAGCTCCATATGGTCTGTCTGGGTGGAGAGCATTGTAGTTTGCCGCCACAAGGTACAGGTCAGCCTCAGCATAATTATAGTTTGTGTGAGCCGGCTGCTCAAACGGATTGTACCTCGTAGAACCTGTATATGCAGGAATCGGGTTATCGAAACCCATCGGTGGTGGCTGTGGTGCAACTGGGTTTGAAGGCCCACCCATTTGCGGGTCTTCATGGAGTGGCGGATAATGACTGCCACTAGAGTGATGAGGGGTGCTGAAGTGAAAATCCCCTCCATGCGCGGATATTCGCGCGCCTGTCCTCCTACACCTCGGTGGCTCTGGAGGTGCTTGATGAACTGGCGGCGGTGGAGGCGGTGGCGTGACTGCCATGAATCGCGAATCCCCGGAGGGATCCTGTTGCTGCTGTTGCTGCTGGTGGGGCGATGAATGGTGAGAAGGTGTGACGTACCATTCATGCTGGTTAAACCTTGCCTGAAAACTGTCGGGACCACGATAGGGTGATCCGTGAAATGATGAACCATCAGAGACTTTGATGGGATGGTTGGGAGTCCCGGTTGCAGGCTCCATAGGGTCGGTGTCCTCATCCATATCCATGGCGTTATCGCCGGAAAAGTGGTCCTCCGGTCCCAATGGGTTAAAACCCACTGGTTCTTGAATATAGTTTGCCGGGTTAAACCGGCCCTGAAAAATAGGAGTGGGGTTGCCAAAGGAATTGTGCGAAAGGGATCGCTGGAGAGGTATATATGAAGGTTGTGGGTTATCGGGCTCGTTGTCTGACTGTGGCCCATAGGAGTTACGATAGGGAGGCGTTGAACTGTGCGAAACAGACCGTCTAGCGGGCTCTGTATAGGTCCTCCAGGCTCCTTGCGGATCGGCACTCATTGTAGTGGAAGGAGTTCGCCGGTGAGAAGGCCCGGCTTCGTGATCGTTGGGGGCGGTGATCGGCCCCTTGCCTCTTCCTCCTCTTCTAAATCTTGGCGGCATATTTCCTGTTAATAATAAAAGATACAACAAGAAATATAAAGGACAAAGTTAAAATTTAAAAACAAATTTGGATTTGTCCTAAGTTCTTTGTCTAGACTCGAAAATTTAGGAATGTGCAATTGTGTCATTGAGATTAAATACAAAAGGCTAGTGTTTAATTCACTCAATGTTGGCTCTGATACCAACCTGTCACACCCCGATATTTCCACGTTTGACCGGTGGGCCCGGTAGGGGAGTATCGTGACGTGGTTGGTAACATTACAGTCAAACAACACAATATTTAAATATGCACAGCGGAAGCAAAAGATAGATATATTTCAACCGAATAATATTGTAATATCAAGTATCACAAACAGTTGAAAGTAATCCACAGGTGGATCAAAATAAAATGGAAACATTGTTCAACAGTTTTGACATCCAAGCTTGCGAGACTTATTGTGGACGCTATGAGAAAGCCAGCCTAGTTCGCGTAGTACCTGCACATAACCTTTTTGGGAAAATACGTCAGTTTACACTGGTAAATACAATTAACTGACTCATTTGAAAAGGTTTAATAAAATTGATTTGAATGCACGTGGCACAAACTTTTTATAACTTGGGATAATTATTTGCATATAATCTTGTAAAAGAATTACATGTTCCTTATGCGTTTAGTAGCCCGATCCGTAGACCGGGTTAAAGATCAATAGACACACCACATTATTTATTTTTGGCACTGACGGGTGTACGCCTACACCCCGTGCTTAGGTCGTGGCCATTTCGTAAAATGATGCCAAGGATATCCGGGACATGGTCATTAACCCCCCAAAGGCTTTAAGCAAACAAAACATTTCAAAACGAAGCATATCAATGATTTAACCTCTATTCAATTAAAGATTCAATGCCCGACCAAGCGGTATTTTATATACCATACCCCAAGCCCGTATAGGGAAAATAAGTTAAAAGTATTTACCTTTGCAAGTATCAAACACAAATAGCAAGTGCGTGTAGCTTTTACCGGGTCTTCTATTCGGGAACGAAGGTTTATAATAACCTATTAGAATCCTAACGGGTCTTTAATTAAGACTAAGCCTAGACCGGTTAGTTTTAAAGAAAGATACGGTTCGAACGCGTGATTAAGCGAAGACCAGAATAGAATGTGATTTAGACCCGAAAAGTTTGAAGACTTGTATAATATGGGTAATCTAAACACATTCTGGATTTTGAGATAAAAACGATAAGGTTTGACCCGTTTCGGCTAGTTTATGCAAACTAGTTACACAAACCGAACCGAACGCGAATAACGCATAACGGGTACCCGAAAGAGTCACTAACAGGTTTCCTAAGTTAATATGCCTTAAATATGTTGTGATATCAGTAGGATATCTTCCATCATGCCCAAAACGAGTTTAACCTTAATTTAAGCCCCGTAGGGGTATTTTGGTCATTTTAAAGGTTATAGAAGAGATTAGATGAAATTCTGAGATTCGGGCCTGAATACATCAGTAAAATAACTTATTTTAATAGGTCGTATCAATTGGTAATAAGTCTTATATGACAAAATGGTTTTAAACATAAACTATGCGTTTAATACTCTTAAAAAAAAGCCATTTTTACGCGATTTCCGGGTTATACAGGAAATCTGAGTTTTCTGATCAGGTTATAAAGTTCAAAATACTACATTTATTATATAAAATCAGTAGCAATTGGATTGGTGTCAAAATATTATGTAGAACTCATTTTATAACCAAAAAGGGTATAATCAGTATTTACCGAATCAACGCCATAACCTTAGGTTATGTGCAGGTTAAAAATAATTAAAAATCTTTAAAAATCTCAAAATATTATATTACATCAGTGTGTAAAAGGTTTGGTGTCAAAATTGGGTTTAGATAGGCTTTATGCTAATTGCGCCGTTTAATTAACAAAAAGCTTCTTAAATGTGCTATTTAGCATAACTCCTATTCTGGACCTCGAACTGATATGAAACTTTAGGGACATGCTTATAAATAAGTAATAAAGATTATTGTCCTTTCACATATCCAAAATTCTCGTTTTTATGGCCAAAAGGGCATATTGGTCAACATTA
The DNA here is from genome assembly GCA_030545235.1 of Helianthus tuberosus. Taxonomy (NCBI): domain Eukaryota; kingdom Viridiplantae; phylum Streptophyta; class Magnoliopsida; order Asterales; family Asteraceae; genus Helianthus; species Helianthus tuberosus. The sequence continues at coordinate 15,089,627 of CM060354.1, read as the reverse complement.
GGCAATTTAACGGAAACGTGTAAACGACTCGGGTAATCAATGAACCAACCACAGAGGGTTATACTAACATGTAGCCTGGTCCTAAGGAAGCTCTAAGGTAATTTCAAATCATACTAAATCGGGTCAGAACTGAAGTCAAAGCAAAAGTCAAAGTTTTGCGACTTTCGGTTCCGAACCGGGTCAAAACAGAAAATTGTCGGATCAAACAAGCTTAGGCCAGTTTTTATACTTATTACCAAGTTATATGAGTGATAAAATAGGTTACATTCCTTCTACATTGCTAATTACATGTTAATTCGCAAATTAAGTTTCTGTTGACTTTTTATAAACAACTTTGACCCGACATTTGATCTAGTTAGAGCGGGAATCAGAGGGTGCCCTTTTAAGGGTTTATTGCCCACATAATTACCAACTTATAACTACCTTCAATTCGACTAATCACTGGACCATTAATGATTAATCGGTAAGTCAATTGTTAATTACGACGGTTTGACTTTTAAGCTAATAACTAAGCTAAACTCAATTAGGGAAGGTCAAGGATGCTTACCAAAGTCTAATGCACGACCATAGATGCTTAGGGAAGGCTCTTGAGCTCCAGAGATGTTCCACAAATGCAGATGGAAGGTGTGATCATAATGTTGCAACATAAGGGCCTTTTATAGTGCTTTTGATCTCATTAGATCATGCCACACAAGTCTAGCATTGTTCCCAGATCATTTACAAGTGCCCCTAAGGTCTAAAAGCATGTAGGGGTCGCCCATGGAGTGGAAAATATCTTTTTAAGTCGGTTATTGCTTTTAAACAGGCTGCTGTCCCATGTTTCTGTATCTGGGGGTCGCACGCTGCCCGCGTAAGCTCCTGTTAAGACTTACGCGGCCCGCCTGAGTCCTGCTGTCAGATTTAAAACTTTTTAGTTATTGCATCTTGGCTCTTGGTCCTTCGAAAGGTCATCCCATCTTTATATTTTACATTATGAGCCCTCCAAATTGACATATAAGGGCTCCAAGACTTATACCCATTTTGTTAAGTCCCTGGTTTGCTTAGTTATCAACCGAAAAGTCATAAACTTCCTCGTTGACGCTTTAATCCCTCGTTTGCGAATTTTATCATAACTTTCTCATACGATAACGAAACTTGGTGAAATTTTTATCATGTATTCTAGTGAGCATAATTAATCGTTACAAAGCTTCGGGTTTCCTAAAAGGTGTTGGATCGTGTACGTGACCCTGAAAGTCAGTTAAGGTAGTTCAACATCGATTACTAAGGCGGAATCAAAGTAAACAACGTCCAAAACAACTTGTATCCTTTAATCTTTCTTTCTATTATCAATTGTGAGCTTTTACAATGAGTTCTGATGAAATTTTGGCAGCACCTTCGCTCACACACACAACCGTTCCACCGTTTTAACCGTTCCAACCGTTCCACCGTTCCGTTTGAAATGAGACTAGCACACTTCTATATATAGACATGAGACCCTTCCGTTTGAACTTAACATAACATGATTCAAACGGAACCCTTGTTTCAAACGGAACCCCTATAATCACTTCCTAAATCAAAACTAAACCCTAATTCTATTACTATTTCACACTCATACACTCTATCTAGACATAAGACTTGATTATGACGTAATCAACATACATTTAGTGCACCAACCGACTCCCCCTTGGATGTTGATGAAGTCTTTGGCTTCAAGTCTTTGTCTTTATCATTCTTCAAACATTGTAAAACTTTCTTCAATCTCTATATTCAATCTTTAAAACTTCAATTTTCCCTTTGACCGTTGATCCAGTCTCCCCCTTTCACAGACTCCTCCTCTCAATATGCTGAATCTGAGATATCTGGTTCAAGCTTTGACAATTAGCTTCCGTTGGGAATAATGAAGTCCAAACCTGTTTCTCAACCAACAAACATTACAATTCTATCTTTTCATCCACAAAAACACAAACTCAATCAGTTTTAAAAATCCACTCAAGTATTCAGGTCCAAGTTAATGACCCTGATCACTTGATTAATCTACCAAGTCCAAATTAATGACCTTGGTTGATCTTTTGACGAAACAATACTGATTTTAAAACAACAATTTCAAACATTTTCTGAAAATAACAAGTATCAAGTTAATGAACTTGTTTTTATCATTTCAAACAATTCAAACTTCTTCAAAGTAAGCTCTCCTCATTCTTCAGTCCAGAATCTCCTGCATCTGCTTCAAACATCTGAGAATCCAACAATCAACTCTCCACTTTGGTTTGTCGGAAAATAAAGCAGAAATAAAATCTTTTTGGATTTTATCAAAGTGTTCTACACTAAGAAATGAAATACAAAAAACTTAAATTTCAGAAAGTAAACAAAGTAAACTATTTACAAACATATTTTTGGCGAGCGTGTCAGGGAATCATATCAGCTATTCAGACAAATCACAAGTACCGTTAAGCTTCATTTCATACTCAGACTTAAACAATTCACCTCGATTGTCGATATACTGATCCATCTTAAATTCTCACACAAATTTCAATTTACTCAGGATACGATTTAGATGAATTAAGAACTTAGCTCATTCATGTGTCCCACCTCTTGAATATACTCCCGTATCCAGAATCTCAATAATCAGTCTTACAGGTGAGAATACTACAATGATATCTGTATATAATTTAGGTATGCGAGGGCCGAGGGATCTCAGGTCGATACTTCCGTATACGCAGAGAGATATCAGCTTCGACTTTTCGGTGTGTCCCCTTTAGAGGATCTTTTTGCTTACAACAGCAGCATTTATCAATTTTATTGTTTCAGCATGCTGAGGGTTTAATGCTGTGTTTCAAGCATTGCAGCAAGTATTAGCCAGAGACTAGGTCAGAACCACCGTTTAGCAGAAGTCCCGGAATAATACCCCAGACATCATTGAGTATAAAGACCTAGTATATCAGATTAAGAGACCTTTCAAACGAGATTTCAGGGGTTACCTATATATCCAAGTAGTGTTCCCCACGAATTCACAAGTTTGAATTTTAGGTTTATATCCCGAATAAATTTACTAAGTGTGCGAAAACCTATCGACACATCATTAGTAAGATTGTTTAACTCTTTTATACTTTGCAAATCTTTAGCATACTGTAATCGTCTAGCTGATGTACTATCATTTTCCCTATATACACAAGCTCTTTTTCAGATTTTATCATGTTTTTATATTTTTGCATTTTTTACTGTTTTTGTATTTTCTGAAAATATAACTATGTACAAACATCTACTCCCCCTAAATACCAAAACAAGTAAAAAATCGACAAACCATTGCAGATTGTTTCTCGTCTTCATCCGCAACAGTACTCTCATCAACGCCAATTATGCCATCCGACACCGACAGAAGCTTCATACCATTCAGTTTTAACAAATATTTAAACCGATTTTTATCAAAAGCTTTGGTATGTAAATCAGCTTTCTGTTCATCAGTGTGGATTTTCTCAATTCGTATCAACTTTTTCTCAAAGCAATCACGAATAAAGTGATGACGAATTTCTATGTGTTTAGTTTTAGCGTGATGTACTGGATTTTTTGTTATATTTATTGCGGCCTCATTATCAACAAAAAGAGGTGTGTTAAGAAACTGCAAACCGTAGTCGCGCATCTGTTGCTGTATCCACAAGATCTGAGAGCAGCAACTGCTAGCAGAAACATACTCCGCTTCACAAGTAGATAACGCCACAGACGTTTGTTTCTTACACTGCCAGGTAACCAATCTAGGACCAAAGAACTGGCATCCTGCAGTTGTTGATTTTGAATTAACTTTGCAACATCCGAAATCCGAATCGGAATACCCTTCGAGCGTAAAGTCGCCTTTCCTAGGATACCATAACCCCAATGAAGGAGTTCCTTTCAGGTAGCGCAATATCCTCTTCACAATGATCATATGCGATGCTCTCGGGTTAGACTGAAATCTTGCTGCGAGGCACGTTGGGTACATGATATCAGGACGTGAAGCAGTTAGGTACATTAATGAACCTATCATGGATCGGTAAAACGTTTCATCAGCCCTGTCTCCGGTGAGATCTGGGTGAATCCCATGATTTGTTGCAAGTGGAGTAGCAGCTGGAGTAGAACTTGACATCCCAAATTTCTCTAGAATATCATGAACACACTTTGACTGATGAATGAAAATTCCCTCAGGAAGTTGTTCAACTTGTAATCCCAGAAAGAATTTCATCTCCCCCATTGATGACATTTCAAACTTCTGCTTCATCACTGATTCAAAATCTTTGCATAGATTTTCATTTGTCGACCCAAATATTATATCGTCCACATAAATCTGAACTATCAGAAGATGACCATCGACCTTTTTAGTGAAGAGAGTGGCATCCACTTTTCCACGAATGAACTTGTTGGCTAGTAGGTGTTGAGACAAAGTCTCGTACCAAGCTCTCGGGGCCTGGTGTAAACCATACAGCGCTTTGTCCAATAAGTAGACCTTGTTTTTGTGGATAGGATCGGTAAAGCCCGGCGGCTGACCGACATAAACCTCCTCTTTAACCTTCCCATAAAGAAACGCCGATTTAACATCCAACTGATAAACTTTGAAGTTCTTCCAAGACGCAAATGCTAGGAAAATTCTGATTGCCTCTAGTCGTGCTACAGGAGCATAGACTTCGGTAAAATCAATTCCCTCCTGTTGACTAAATCCCTGAACAACGAGTCGAGCTTTATTCCTTACGACAACTCCTCTATCGTCCCTCTTACACTTGAACACCCACTTGGTGTTAATCTTTCTCTGACCATCCGGCAAATCAACTAACTTCCACACTCCCAATTTCTCGAATTGACTAAGTTCCTCCTGCATTGCATTGACCCAAGAGTCTTCAGTAAGCGCCTCTTTGTAAGTTCTTGGCTCAACCTGCGAGATAAAACAACTTAATGAGAATTCAGTTTGCAAAGGAGCAACTTTTGTATAAAAACATGTAAGCCCTTTATCAATCTGATTTCGAGTGCGAACGCCTGTCTGCAATTCTCCTATGATCAACTCCTCTGGATGATATGAAAAAGTTCGCGGCATCACTTCACTTGGAACATCTACATTTCCCTCCAGATTAGTAACATTCTGTTCTGCATCTTGTTCACCAACTTGGTTTGTTTGACTTGAAATCTGAATTTGCTCCCCCTCAGAATTTGAATCTGAATCACCATGATCAAATACTGGCATGTTTTCAGCTTCTAGATTATCATTCTGAACCGACTGATTATCCTGAGCAACTTCATTCTGTTGGACATCATCATGTTCACCAGCATTACTCGGACCTGCTTCATCATCATTTGAAGTTTCCCGTGGTCTCCTCGAATACTCAGCTGGGAACCTTAACTGCGACTCATATTCACGCAAAATATCCAACTCATCAAAGAAATCTTCATCATCCTCTGATTCTTCTCTCATGTCAAACGAATCCCAAAGTTTGTCATAATGACAACGCCATGAATCACCAGGATTCTGCAGCGGCATAGTATAACCTTGACATTCAACATTTGCAGCTTCAATAATCCGCTTCTCACTTGGAACGAAGACACGTCTCAACGGATTTGAATAACCAACAAATATTCCCTCAATGCTCTTCGGACCAAACTTTCCATGAGGCTCTATAACCGTACAAGGTGACCCAAACGGTTCTAGATACTTCAAATTCGGTTTACGGTTATTGATTAGCTCAAAGCATGTTTTGTTGAACTTCTTGACAGTGAGAACCCTGTTGAGCGTATAACATGCGGCGGAAACAGCTTCAGCCCAAAAATTTATCGGTAACTTTGAATCTGCGAGCATAGTTCTAGCCGTCTTGATTAGTGTCCGATTTTTGCGTTCTGCGACTCCATTCTGCTGCGGAGTGTACGGAGCGCTAAACTCATGCAAAATACCTCTTTCATCACAAAATTCTTCCATCTTACTGTTCTTGAATTCAGTACCATTGTCACTTCGAATTCTCTTGATACGCCTTTGGTACAAATTCTCAATCTTCCTGAACAGCCCCATCAAACTGTCAAATGTTTCATCTTTCGTCTTCAAGAAAGAAACCCACGAAAATCTGGAATAATCATCAGTAACGACCAAACAATAGTAATCTCCTGTAATACTTTTGACATTCACAGGACCAAACAAATCCATGTGAAGTCTTTCCAGCGGTCTTGAAACTGAATTGACTTGCTTTGTAGGGTGTGACTTTTTCTTCTGCTTGCCTTTGATGCAGCTAATGCACTCCCCTTCCAGATGAAAACCTTTGATATTAACACCCAATACCAAATCATTGTGCACCAAGTGATTCATCTTCCTTAGGTGAATATGCCCCATCTTTCGGTGCCACAATCTCGATTCTTTCTCAGTTGCTCTAGACACAAAACAATGTGCTTGACCAGTAGTTGTAGTTGCTACAGACATATCTAACACATATAAATCATTCACTCTAGGTGCCCTCATAATAATCCAATCTTCAGGAATAACAAAACCAGGTTTCAAGATCAAACATTCCTTATCAGTGAAGTGAGTAGTATACTGATTGTCACAAATCTGCGAGATACTAAGCAGATTGTTCTCCAGCTCAGTGATGTAGTTAACTCTCTCAAACGTTACAATCCCATTGGATAACGTTCCTTCATCAACAATTCTACCACCTTCATGACCTGCAAATCCCACATAACCACCATTGATATTCTTCACATCATACAGTAATGCAGTTTTTCCTGTCATATGTCGAGATGCGCCACTATCCATGATCCATCTTGAAATGGCTCTTGGAAGATCCTGCACATAACAAACTTCAAATTAACCAACTTTTAAGAAAGATGCCGATTCATGCTTCGCGATCCGGAAGCTCCGGCAATTCAAACTGCTTATTCGAACATGGTGTCCACCCAGGCCTCATCAGCCTTAGGTGTAACCTTGACTCTAGCAACTTGAATTTTGAAATTTTCAGCCTTCAAAGGTGGAAAATTTGCATCATAATCAACCGAAATTGATTCATCAGCCTTTTTCACTTCAGAAGTTGAAATTTTCATTTCAGTTTTTGGTTTCCAAACTTGTTGAGATAATGCAACCTGTTTATAAAACTTGTCATTTTTAGTTACCACTTTCTTTACAGGTTCATTTTTCACTTTGATGTTGTCATTTTTCACATTCTTTTTCTCAACAATGATTGGTGCTTTACCCTTCATATCAACTTTCTTCTTTTGGGACCATCTGTCAACAACTTCAGTCTTAGGCTTGGAGTTGGTGCAATTTCTTGCAATGTGACCAACTTTGTTACATCTAAAACATGTACGAGTATCAACAACTCGACTTATGCCTTCAGACTGAGGTTGTGAAACCTTCTTCTCAAAGAACTCTTTATTTGATTTTGAAAAAATTTCATTCTCTTCATCAGCAAGTGAACTTGAACCATTCACAAACACTTTCTTTTCAGCAAACCTTTTATTTTGAAAACTCTTCTTCTGATAACTCTTACCATCCTTATAACCACCCGACCAATTGTTTCGATTGTTATTATAAAAACGTGGTGGTACAACAGGCTTTTTGTAGTAAGCTTTATCTTTCTCAAAATTCATTTGCCTTTTTGTTTGGCTCAAACTGTTCACTTCTGACAATTCAACTTCAACTAACTTGAAAACATTTGTCAACTTTTTCACATTAACATTCTCAATGGGAAATTCAGAATCCGAATACAACTTATCAGATCCAGCCATCTTGTACATCACAAGACCCGGTTCATCACTTAAGTTGTTTTTGGATTTTGATTTCTGAATGTATTTGTCCAAGAAACACCCATCATCTTCAGTTGAATCAGACATCAAAACACTTTCAGCTGTACTCTTAACAATCTCTGTCTGAACACTATCATCAGATGACGTAAAAGTAACATCAATATTTTCCGGAAGTTTAACTTCTTTTTCTTCCTCAATTTCAACCAACCCGGATTGCTTTTTCGTATAGTTATCAAGAACAGGTGGTGGAACTTGATGAAACCCCACCCCAGTTCCATCACAATACACATCTTCGCCCGCTTTGTCTTTCCCGATGGGTTTGGGAATGATATGTTGCAAAACAAAGCTTGCGGAGCTGTAACTGTTAAGCTTCAACTGGATTCGCTCATTTTCGATTACAACCTCTTGAACTTTAAGTTTCAATTTAGCGATTTCATCCAGTTGTTGATTGATTGATTCTTCTTTGACTCTAAGCACTGCTCTTAGATGTTCATTTTCTTTAAAAGTTTTACCATTTCGATCATCACAATCTTTCAATGTGCTTTTTAGTTTTTCAAATTTTTCAGAAATCTGACGGTTTTCAAGAATCAACTTTTCATTTTCTTGTTTAATTTTGTCATGATCAATTTTATCATTTTCAATTTATTTAGTTAATTCTCTTATCCGTTCAGTTGAAGCTTTAACTGTTTTGTCACGATCAAGAATCTGGTTCTCAACGCTTCTGACCTTGGCTGTCAGATCATCAACTTTCTTTCCGTTGAGATACGTGACTGTGCTACAAAATTTGCACTCTTTGTTGCAATTTTTGCAATCAGCATTTCCATCGATTTTCTTACCTGACGCATTCGTTGACACATCTGAACTGACCTGGCTTTTTGACTCAGACACGGAGTTAGAGTCTACCTCAAGTGCCTTAGCAGCTAGCACTTTGTCAGCCATTCTTCCAAGATTTTCAGCAGTCAACTCCTGCGTTGTGTCAATAACTCCAGTATCAATCTTCTTTGCTTTCTCGATCTCTTCTTTCTCCTTTCTCTTCTTTCTCTTCTTCAATCATTTTCGAAGTTGGAGTTCCCCACCATTTGTGTTGCCAATACTCATCATCTTCTTTGTATTGCTGGATTATGGCTTCAATATCAAGTGTACTATCATCAATTGCAATATTTCCATACTCATCAAGATAGCACTCTCTATCTGGATCCCATCTATTAGCTCTCCTTGCTTCCAGATAGATACGAGATATTCTAATGATTTTGTTTTCAGCAATCATTTTTCTGTATTGATATTTTTGCTCTTCAGTTCGATCGTCTTTCCACGGAATAGGATCGTCATTTCTCGCCATGAATGCGTAACCAACCGCATCTTCTTCTGGTAGAACCTCTTGACTCCAGTCATAACCCTCATCATCGTAATTCACCGCAAGAGCTCTAGATTTCTCTCTGTTATCTTCAACCTGCTTCAATCTAGGCGGCTCAGATTTATTCTGGTGATAAATCGCCTTCTTGTAGTAATCATCTCTGAAAGGGTTCTCCGACTCATCAGCATAAGCGTTTTGGCATTCTCGTTTGAAGTGACCCTTCTGCTTACACTTAAAACAAGTCACCTTCGATTTATCGAACCCCAGCTTGGTAGAAGCACCACCAATTGTTTTTCTGCCAGTAATTTCCATGAATCTTTGTGCACGACGAACAGCACTTGCCATAGCCCAACGAATATCGATCAGTTCCATTTCCTCCGGATCAATCTGATCGTAATCTTCTTTCGTCAGATTTGTATTGCCAATCTTTCCAGCTACCAATCCTTCATACGATTCCAACACTGATGCTAGAAAGATCATCTGCTGCTTGGCCGATTCTTCATCAAAATTTTGAGCATTCTTCAAATCTATTGCGATGTTACATTGAAAGCGATTCTTTGCATCAGCAATTCCAGAAGATGAAGATCCACTGTGAAAACCACTGTGACTTCCACTGCTTTGACCACTTTGACTTTCTTTGCCAGCTGTCGACACATTTTCAGCAGAAAAAGCAGTTTTTGGTGAAGTTGCTTTTGGCATCATGCTTTTTGGATGGTATAGATCCAGATTCTGTTGATAAAATGGATGATTAACTTTGTACGTCTTTTTCAACTCCAACTCGTGACTCTCGAGTTTCTCAATCAGCAAATCTAATGTCAGCTTTTCTGGTTCTTTGATGGTATTCTTCAGCATCAGTGCATAATATCTCCAATCCATCTCGTCAAGTAACGAGTCAAACAATTTGTCGATAAGATCTTCTTCAGGAATGTTGATATCATGTCTTACTAATTCCAGCTTCAGATGACCAAACCTTTCTATCATTTTACACACTGACTCATTCTTAAGACAACCAAACAGATCAAACTCTTTCCTAAGAAGTTTCTTTTTGTTTTTTATGATTTCAGTACTACCTAAACATTTCTTTTCTAACTTTTCCCAAAGATCTTTTGCGTTTGAATAATCGATCAATGAGATTATGTCTTCCCGGACTGACTGAAATAACAATGCCACACACTTTTGTTCAGCTACAAATGATTCAATTTCCTCAGCTGCTCTTAAAGTTTCACCATGTTTCTTTCCATTGGCATAACCATTTTTCAAACTTTTCCAGCTAGGAAATGCGAATGCCATCAACCAGTCTTCAAACTTTCTGGACCACCGACTATACTCCTCAATAGCCATAAGTTTTGGAGGTTTATTAAACGTTCCGAAAGCACTTTCCGACTCCCAAGCTTCCTTTTTCTTCTCTTTTGGCGTGTTATCATTCACATTGCTTGACGAAGTATTATCGTTTCCAGAATCTCCAGCGAACGCATACATATCGCTAAACGGGTTTAAGAAAATATAATCCATCGTGAATGTACCTGTAAAATCAGACAACACTTAGAAAAATTTTGATTTTGGAAAATATAGGAACCTGTTCAAACGGAATGGTTCAAACAATGGTTCAAACGGTTGTTTTCAAACGGAATGGGCTGTTCCGTTTGAAATAACAATAGTTTCAAACGACAGATTTTTTTCAAACGGAATGGGCTGTTCCGTTTGAAATAACAATAGTTTCAAATGACAGATGTTCAAACGAATGAATTCAAACGGTCGATATGGTTCAATTCAAACGACAATTTCAAACGACAGAATCCATTTTCAAACGATTACTTCAAACGATATGGTTTGTTTTCAAACGATATGTTCAATTTCAAACGATATGTGTCAATTTCAAACGATTGATCAATTTCAAACGGTATGACGTCAGCAATTCGCGAACATTTTCAAACGGTATGAATGATTTCGATCAGTTTTAGGTCGAATTTTGGTTTCAAAATTTCAAGGATTAGTTAATAGTAAATTTCGTTTGCTATGTGAACGTTTCAAGCCATTTTAACCGCGACAACTAGTTTAAATCAGAAAAGAAAGGTAGAAGTGAGATAATCCGATGATTTCAAGCTGTATTTGGTATGAACTCCTCGTCCTGAGCTCTGATACCACTTGTTGGATCGTGTATGTGACCCTGAAAGTCAGTTAAGGTAGTTCAACATCGATTACTAAGGCGGAATCAAAGTAAACAACGTCCAAAACAACTTGTATCCTTTAATCTTTCTTTCTATTATCAATTGTGAGCTTTTACAATGAGTTCTGATGAAATTTTGGCAGCACCTTCGCTCACACACACAACCGTTCCACCGTTTTAACCGTTCCAACCGTTCCACCGTTCCGTTTGAAATGAGACTAGCACACTTCTATATATAGACATGAGACCCTTCCGTTTGAACTTAACATAACATGATTCAAAAGGAACCCTTGTTTCAAACGGAACCCTCTATCTCAGACGATGATTTCAAACGGAACCCCTATAATCACTTCCTAAATCAAAACTAAACCCTAATTCTATTACTATTTCACACTCATACACTCTATCTAGACATAAGACTTGATTATGACGTAATCAACAGACATTTAGTGCACCAACAAAAGGTCATTCAGAGGTATACTTTAAACATGTTGACACATTTAACCCCTGTAGTTTGTAATCGCTCACTTTCTTTCATATTTAGCTTCGTATGATCCATGATTTATTCGTTTGAAGGTATAAACATTGTGTAGGGTTATTGTAAAGTATATTTATCCATTGTTGACATTTTGAACCCTTATATTCACACACTTTTCTTGTTTGTCAACTTTAGTCCTTCTAGAACATTCTTTCACATGTTCAAAGCTTATGACACGTGTCAATACATTATAGGACGTGAATTTTCGAGGTGTTACATGAATACTTCGAATGATTTCATTCATTTGATTTTCCATTTAGGTTTTCATGGATGCTATATTCTCAGCATTTTTGGTAATTACTGATTCCAAACGAACCAAAGCTACATCATAATCTTGCATCCTCTGTTCCATTGATTGATTACGAGTTGTTGCCATCTTCTTTGAATTGAATTTCAATTGATCGAACAAAGATCAATTTGGGAATTGAAAGAATCGCACAGAATTTGATCGAACAAGGAATCAAATTCAAGGTTTTGAAACGAAATCACCAACGGAAATTGATCGAACAATGATCAATTTCAAAGAATCGAATGAATCGGACGGATTATGATCGTGATTGATACACAGAAGCTCCGAGAATCTGTGGCTCTGATACCAATTTGTTAGCTACAAATTGAAGAAGAACAAAAGAGAGGGAAGAATCAACAATATCATAGCTAATCTTCTCTAACAATGATTACAATTATTTATAGGCAGCTAACTACCACAAACGGTTATTAACTAACCTCTAACAACTGCTAACTAACCTCTAACAACTGTTTACACTAAGACCCTTTATCTTTCTCAATATTACATTTTAGCCCCTGACTCATTATTATCCTAACACTGCCACCCGGCCGGCTGAGCGACCCTATCCAACTTATGTAACTTATGTAGTTTGTCGTTCCCTAAAACTATAGTTAGTTGAACCCCCTGCTGGTAGTTATATTTTCTTATAAGAGATAACCAAGTTCAGGTCAAACCCGAACCTCAAATCTGAAACTTCAGTTTTAGCTAGATCAGTTTTTTGGGTACAAAGAGTTTGATTACATATATAGGTATCAAGGATTAGGACTATTAAGCTCCTTGTTTTCATCATTTTGATACTTGTACATCCAAGAGCACACCAAAAAATATACAAAGTTAACCAACCCAACAATAGTCAACACCCAATATACATTATCCATCCTCCCATCATTGATACCATCAGGCAACCACCTTGTTGTTTTCCTGATCAAATCAACCGTCGCGGTCCCTAAATAAAACGCAATCCCGATAATCACTGCCACCATCGCTACTGCTGTGCTCTTAATCGACTTTGGAAACTCTTGGTAATAAAACATCACTTGACCCGGGAACATAAAGGCCTCTCCAACTCTCACCACTAATAGTTGTGGAACCATCCAAAACACCGACATTGGGACGATAGAGTTGCCGGTTAGGTTGTGGGTTCGAGCTGCTGCGAGCCGTTTTGACTCAACAAGTGCCGAGAGGGCCATGCTTGAAATGGTGAGAACATGACCGATCCCTATTCGTCTTATAAGTGTGGGTGAGGTGTGGGTTATTTTATGGAATGTGAGAAGGTAACGGTCGATTAGCGCTAAGGAGATAGCGGTTGAGATCGTAACGAAGACCATCATGGTCCCAGCTGAGATTTGGAACTGTTGTCCGAGATGGCGGTCCATGGCTAGAGCTTGGAGGATAACTAGACTCATTTGGATGGCTAATGTGGTGTGCAAGAGTATACCAGTTGACCAAATTGGGGAGATTCTGATTAGGGTTTTGAGATCTTCTACTTGTTGCAATGTGCATAGGTTCCATGGTTTCTTGATGGAGCCCTCTGGGTTCATGTCGCCTTCGGTCACTAGGGCTGCATGGTTCAGGAATCTGTACCATATTTAACCGGTTAAGATTTCATTTACAAACTTGTAAAAACATTCAAAAAATTTATAATCATTAACTACATATGACAAAACTTGTAGATACTTACTTGAAGCTATTTGTTGTATTTATCAACTTTGTTTCTCCAGGCTGTGATTCTTGGCAGTAATCTTCAGTTTTTGGTGATAATAAAGATTTTCTTTTCCGGAAAGCGGCCACTAAAACACAAGCCAACCCAATAAACGGGTTGCCTTGTGGCTTTAGTAGAAGATAATATCGACTACCCATCACAAAGGCGACTAACCCAATTAAGTTAGCCGCACCACTTAAACCATAACCCAAACCCCAACCCACGTTGTCTTGGATATAAACGATCCCCACCATACTAACAAGCATCACTGCGTACATGGTAAAGAAATGTCAGTTTAAGAAAACCCGTTGGTTCTTCGGGTTTGTGAATTGATCTGCACCCATCGTGGCTAACGTGAACCTTGTACCTGCCACACCCATGGTCGAAAGAGCCACGCTTATGTACAAGATTCCAATTTGGGCTTTTGACGGTCCTTCGCAAGGACTTGGGCCATGTTTGCATGGTGTGGGCCTCATTAGATCTAGTATTGATGTTAAGGTTAATGCTAGTATCCCCACAATGGAAACAAGTGATGAAACCGTAATAACTTTGAACGAGCCAAGATACGAGTCGGCTAATATGGCACCAAGAATCGGGGACAAGGCCATGCAACCGTTGACTATGTTCGCGATTTGAGCAGCATCGATGCTTTTGATGTTAAACTCGTTTATTAGATACACAATAATATTATTACTCCATCCTGCGGCCGCTAGTGTCAGCCCCGCCATGGTTGCTACAAATTAAACATGTTCGATTCCCATCAGTTTCAGTTCTTATTGCTCGAAAATAAAACAAAAAAAGGAAGATAACATTTTATTAAAAAACACTTGAATTTAGTTTGCAGAAATACCTATGAGGAAAGGAAAGGTGACCCAGCCACCTTTTTTGGGTGGACCACATGATTGTAGTTCTGCATTCATGGCTTCAATATATTGCAGCCCAGCTTCTGTTGATTCAAGAAAGCAGGTACTCTGTGTGTGTGTGTGATAAATGAGTGTGTATTTTGGTGTAAATATAAGAAATGTGAGAATGGTCAAATTGTCAAAAAGGCAGAGCCATAGGAATGATTAAGGGGTGCTTAATTGTTATCTAAACAACTTGACTACTACTAGTGCTAATATTATATAATTTAGGAATATTGGATTTTAATGATGCCAACTATTTGACGTTGGTCGCCAACAGTCTCAACTTCAAAAATAACCACTGGCAGTCCCAACTATTGACATATTGGCCACCAATGGACCCTGACTAACAGAATCCTAACGCCGTTAGTCTCCGGTTGACGGAAAACCGTTTTTGGCCAGAAAAAGTTTTCTAAAGATCCGATCTAAGGTTACAAAGAGGTTTGGGATGAAGATGTTAAGTTTTCCGGCTAAAAAGTTGAGTTTTCCGACCAAAAAGAAGTTTTCCGGCGACTTCACTAATTGGGGTTTTTACTAGAAAAAGGTTCCTAAAGGTCCATAATAAAGTTACACAGAGGTCTGGTACGAAAATGTTGAGTTTTCCGGCAAAAAAAGGAGTTTTCTGGCCAAAAACGTTTTTTGGCGACCGGAGACTAACGTAGTTAGGATTTTGTTAGACAGGGTCCATTGGAGGTCAATATGTTAATAGTTGGGACTGTCAGTGGTTAATTTTGAAGTTAAGACTGTTGGCAGCCAACAACGAATAGTTGGGATGATTAAAATTCAACATTCCTATAATTTATTACGACAGGTATGATTCAGTCATGGTATTAATATGATAATGCTATAACACTTTTAAATTTGTTTTAATAGATATACTATTTTTCTTGTTGCTAGTTAATTTTTTTATTATAGATGTAAATTTACTAAACATTATAAAAAAGGCTAGTTCAAGGTGGGTTTTGTCGAACCTCACAATATTGGAACACTAGGTTATAACCCCGTGTATTACACGGGTGGAATAAATGAATTTTATATACTAAACTAGATTATAACCCCGTGTATTACACGGGGTTGAATAAATAAATTTTATATACTAAATAATAAAACAATATATCTTTAAAGACCTCATTTATCGTACGAATTGAATAAATATAATTTTATATATTAAATAATAAAAAGTTATATCTATAACAACCATATTGTACGGGTTGAATAAATGTAATTTTATATACCAAATAAAAAGTTATATTTTTAAAACCAAGTATATTACACGAGTTGAATAATTGTAATATTGTTTACCAAACAATAAAATAATACATCTTTAAAAACCTCATTTATTACACCGGTTGAATAATTTTATTTTAAGTTCCATAAAACCTACTTGATATCAAACTAAAAAAAACGTTCAAATATAATTAATTCAAATAAATAATATTATAACTGAGATGGAGATTAAACTAAATGATAATTATCCATAAGGTATTAAACTAATAATATTTAGTAGGACGGTTTTCTATAATATAAGATATTAAATTAAATAATATTTAATAGAAGGGTTATCTATAATTAATTAGAAGAGATTAAACTAAAATAATAATTATCTATAAGAGATGGCCTAATACAATGACAAGTATACCTAAAGTGGTTTCTTTTATTATATAGTATAGATAGTAAAACAATATATCTTTAAAAACCTATTTTATTGCACGGGTTGAATAAATATAATTTTATATACCAAATAAAAAAAGTTGTATCTTTAAAACCGATTGTTTTACACGAGTTGAATAAATGTAATATTATTTACCAAATAATAAAATAATACATCTTTAAGAAACCTCATTTATTACACGGGTTGAATAAGTGTAATTTTATATACCAAATAATAAAAAAGTTACATCTTTAAAAATATGTGTATTACACGGGTTGAATAAATGTAATTTCCTTTACTAAATAATAAAAAATATATATCCTTAAAAACCCCATGTATTGTACGAATTGAATAAATCTAATTTTATATATCAAATAATAAAAAAGTTATATCTTAAAAAACAAAACAAATAATACATGTATAAAATATATTTGATACCAAACTAAACAAAACGTTCAAATATATAGTTAATATCAAGAGTAAATTACGTTGGCCCTTGTGGTGATATCACTTTTACCCTTTTAGCAAAAAAACGAATCTTTTAACATCGGAGCCCACAACGTCTTTTTTTCTAACCCTTTGGCCTCTACTAAAAGAGTTAGAAAAAAATATGTTGGGGTCCAAAAGGGTTAAAAAAAGACATTGAGGGTCTAGATGTTAAAAAAATTCCTTTTTGGCCTAAAAGGTAAAAGTGATATAACCACAGGGGTTAAAATCGTAATTTACTCTAATATCAAATTAGATAACTAAGTTTAAATTTGAAGTAAATAGATAAATTAAATATAAAAGTAATAATTAGACTAAATAATATTCAGTAGGATGATTATCTATAATTAATTAGAAGAGATTAAATTAAAATTATAATTATCTATAAGACATGGCATAATATGATGACAAGTGTTCTCAAAGTGGTTTCTTTTATTATATGTATAGATTAGAGTTGCTTTAATTCCATTTATTTATAATCTGATGTATTCATGACTATAAGAGCATTCACATCCAAACCATCAAATTATACATACATTCCACTAAAAAACAACTCCTATATAAATATATTTCCACTAAAAACAAATATTTTTTCTCTCTCCTTTCAATTAAATAATATTATCATTACATTTTTCTCACTTCCACTCACAACCACTTTCAAAATATATTAAAAAATTATAACGGGTGAACAGTGTCCCCCCAAATATACAGATGAACAGTAACATTTTCTCTCTCCTTTACTCACAACCACTTTTTATACCCTTTATAATATAAAAACCCCTCCTCACATAATTTGATGGTTTGAATGTGAATGCTCTAATGCTCATTATCTTCTAGCTCCTTGCTAGAGTTTTTTTTTATATAATATATGAACGCCGTTCAATAAAAAAATGAAACAGCCGCATGGCAAGAAAGTGAAAATTTTGAAAAAGCCATTCAACAAGTGTAGTCTATATTTATTAATATTATTGCTAGGATTGGATGAATATCAACCAGACAAATGAAGCCTTTTATAAAGATATTCCGACTCAAAATTTCTTTACATATATAATAGTATGCAAGGAATTGATTCGATACGATTTTACATGTTGGAAGACAAATAAATACTGCAATTTGCAAATAATGAATTAGTTGTGTAAATATTATATAGTACAGATAATTTTTTTTTTCTTATTTCTTTCAAATGTTGGTTGAAGTTGTGTGTATGATTAAAAAAATACATCAGCTGTAACTTCCTAATTTGTAGTTGGTTTAAATTTCATGAACGCATATCTAATTCTTCTTTTTCTTTATCTGTAACAAAAACGTTAGTAGAGTAAAATAGACCCAATATGAGTAAACTATGGTTTCTACAAGGCAAAGAGATACCAATACACCATCCACACATTATATACAGTGGCGGAACTAGCCCATTAATTGAGGGGTATCATAATTTTTTTTACCGTGCAATCACACAATATAAAAAACGATAATAAATAAATAAAGTAAAACAAATAGGTAACTAATTGGGCCACAGTTTATTACGTAGTAATAATTTGGGCAATTGGGCCACTGTTTCAATCAGCCTCCTTTATTCTACAAGTTTGGGTTGATTAGGGGTATCCTTAGTATAAAACCGAAAAAAAAAAAATATACCACGAATACGCACTTGAGCCGTAGCCCGTGCTATGGCTGCTGAAGCATTGGGTCCACCCTGATTATTATATATACATGAATAATCACTCGCCTGTAACCTTTAGTACATGTATCATTAACAAAAAACAAAAATCAATGCAACACGAAAAAGATTCCTGTAGTTATTATTGTATTCATCATGTCACAAGAGTTTCCTATTTTATTTAATGCATGAAATGTAGACATGTCTAAACATTTAATAACTGGTCTAAACACATACAAGTAGTATTTTATTGATGAATGTGATTCAGGGTCTTTAGCATGACATGTTAGTGGTTGGTTCGTAAAATCACTTATATGTGAGTAGTGTTAACCGTTTTCTAGAGGGCCTAGCCTGTCAGCCATAGTTCATAATACCAGACTAAAAGAGGTTGTGGCCATTCGTCCAGTTTGATACTCGTTAGGGTTAGTGTATGTTATTCGGGTTATTCTAATATAGGTTCAAGTAACACCCTACTGAAATTCGAATTACACAACAAAATATGACGGTTTGTTTGCACGGTCGTTTCACTTCTTCTCTGCGCCTTTATCCTCCATGTAAGTTCACTGTCTATTTTCACATTTTGATTGTTGGATGGCTGCTGGTAACTTAAATCAGTTACTAGTGTTTTGTTTTTTTAGGTATATAATTTGGGATTTTAGGTAACCTACGTTCATTATTAGTTAATTTGTTTATGTAATATTAAGAGTGTTGTATCCACCACTTGTGGCCTAGTGGTAAAGAGGTTTGGGTTCTCCAATAGACACTCAAGTTTAATCTCCACTTGTGTCATTTTGTTGGATTAGTTAATGATAGATAGAGCCTAGCCTCCTTGAAGAGGTGTCAGGCTTTATCTTGAGCCCACCTGGGTTTTCGTCCTACTTTGTGTTACGTCAGAGGGTTCTACTCTTGTAGTGGCACAACGACTGTCAAGTGGCAGCCGACGGTATGGTTTCCCGGGGGAACTCCCAAGCCAAACTCTCGACGGTATGGTTTCCCGGGGGAACTCCCAAGCCAAACTCTGAAGCCAACGTGGGCCCAATTAAAACATAGTCTGTCCAGAGTGGGGCAACAAGGCTTTTCAATTTGAGGAGTACGGTAACCTAATACAAGAAAGCCGTTGTTCCAAAGAAAAATATTAAGGGTCTGTTTGGTATGGCGTAATGGAATAGATGAGGGAATGGAATGGACGAGGTAATGGAATGGACAAAGGAATGAAATGGATCATTACATTCCATATTCTTGTTTGGTTACCATGCAGGAAAGAAATAAATCATTTACATTGTGTTGTTTGGTAGGTAAGAAAAGAGGAATGAATTAAATCGGCAATGGGTGATGGCGGTGATTGGTGGCGGCTAGTGGCGGTGGCAGCGATGGGTGGCGGTGGTCGGTGGTAGCAGTGGTGGGTGGCGGTGGTTGGTGGGTGACGGCTGTTAGCGATGGCGGCGGTGATAGTTGGGGTTGGCGGTGGTCTGCGGTGGCAGGTGGCAGCGATGGTGGTGGCGACGACGGTGGGTGGTGGTGGTTGACGGTAGCGGGTGGTGGCCGAGAAGGATGGTGGTGGTGGTCGGCGAAGGGTGGCGATGGTGGTCGGGGGGGGGGCAATTGTCGGTGGGTGGTGGTGGTCGACGGTATCGAAAGGTGGCCGCAGAGGATGGAGGTGGTGCCCGATGGTGGTGGCGACGGGTGGCGGGTGGTGACGACGACAGGTGGTGGTGGTAGATGGTGGTGGTGATGGACGTTGTTTGTGACGTAGGCTGAGAGAGGAAATGGAATGGAAAAAAAATAGGGGGAGCGGATGGAATGAATTTGAGGGAATGGAATGACTTATGTAATGGGTGATTCCATTACGTTGACCAACCAAACACACTTTTTTTCATTCACTCGCAATAGTTCATTCCATTTCACATCCCATTCCCACATACCAAACACTACCTAAGTGTGTTGTAGTTCTTAATAGTGTACTTTCTCCAACTGGTACTCAAACTAGAATGTGTGAAAACAATAAATCCGACAGTAACTCATGTTCTGGATTATGTAATTTTTAACTTTATGATATTGCCCTCTCTCAAAAACATTATTTATTGGCCAGTGATAAACTATTACTACCATCGTGCATATGCTATTTCCATTTCCAAACTGTTAATAAAGAACAATTTCTTGCTTCATGTTGTTGTAAAACATGCATTGGGAGTTTTTCAAAAAAAATTTGTATTTTTCACTTATAACCTAAAGGTTTTATCTTTTAAATTTTAACCCCAATGACTTTATTACTTTTTATTCAAAGTTTTTCATCTTTTCAAATTTAACCCCAATACTTTTTTATTTTTAATTTGGTCCCTCATACTTTTCATCTCTCGCAAGTTTTTCGTTTTACGCTTGTATTTTTCACTTTTAACCTAAAGGTTTTATCTTTTGAATTTTAACCCCAATGACTTTATTACTTTTTAGGAAAAATTACAAGTTTTGTCCTTTATCTTTATAGTACTTTACAGGCGGTGTCCTTTTTTTCAAATGTTGACAGGCGGTGTCCTTTAGTAGGTATTTTGTTACAAGTTTTGTCCTTTAGGCCAAACCCAGTTAGGTTTTTTAGTTAAATTTGGTCATGTGCCTTACACATGAGGGCATTGTTGTCATTTCATCTCTTTAGGGACTATTGTGTAAAAAACTTATGTTTAGGGACTAGTTTGTAAAGAATTCTTATTTAAGGATAATTTGTAAAAAATAAAAACTAAAATAAATATAAGTTTTCTATCTGAACCAACCCATCTCTCTCTCATCTCTCTCTCTATAATCTGGAGAACCACCGGTGCTGGCGGAGATGTAACAGCTTCCGGAGACTTCGATTCTTCAATCGACGACGAAGAGTCCTTCTTCGATCTGGTGTTCACTGATGAAAACGAGTACAGTTATGGCGGATCTCCAAGTTTCAACGGTTTTAGCTTTTGTAGCCGTGAATCAAACGCGAGTTTCAGGTTTTCATCGCCAGATGAGGTTTATACGAACAATATTAACGGTAAGACGAATATTTTCTCGTTTGATTCACCGAATTCGAAAACGCCTCACTCGCCTCTTCGGCTGGTGATGCTAGGGTTACGGAATGATCTGAAACCGGAACCGGAGATAGAAGAGGTTAAAATTGGGAGCACTGTTGAAGAGAGATAACAGTTTGAGGTGTAAATTGATGACGGAGAAGCTTCTGGAAACGGATCAGACGCCTTCGAAGCGGTTTTCGAAGGACGTTGTGAATAAGTATTTGAATCGGATGAAAGCTAAGGTTTCGAAACGGAGCGGTGAGAAATCGAGGTTATCGGAGAAATCTGTTACTACGCCGTCGTCGTCTCCGGCGATGAATCTGTTCGCAAGTTGAGCTATGAATCTTTGAGTGTTAATTCAAGTTGAGCTATGAATCTTTCCTGTTGGTTAATATTTGATAAAACAAATTAGGTTCATATGTTTGGGGTCAAGTTGGGTGGCCGGCGATCTTGCACCGGTTGATGATGATGGTGGTTGATGTGTGGGCGGCGGCGGATGGTTGTTGTGGTGGTGGTGGGAGGTGGGAGATGATGTTGGTGGTAGAAATGTGGGCGGCAGCAGATGGTTGTGGTGGGAGGTGGTGGTGGATGATGGTTGAGAAGGATGGCGGATGGTTGTGGAGGTGGGAGGTGGGAGATGGTGGTGATAGATAAAGGCTGAGAGAGAAGTAGAGAGAAGTTGTATGTTTGTAGAGAGAGAGAGAGAGATTTTTTAATTTTTTAAATAGATGTTAGTTTTTTAAATTCTTTTTGTTTTATTTTATTAAAAAGATTTATAAATAAATAGGTAGAAAGACTAAACTACCCCTGTTTGACCAGACTTAACCAAAAAACCTAACTGGGTTTGGCCTAAAGGACAAAACTTGTAACAAAATACCTACTAAAGGACACCGCCTGTCAACATTTGAAAAAAAGGACACCGCCTGTAAAGTACTATAAAGATAAAGGACAAAACTTGTAATTTTTCCTACTTTTTATTCAAAGTTTTTCATCTTTTCAAATTTAACCCCAATACTTTTTTATTTTTGGGGTAAATTACATTTTTCGTCCTTTATGTTTGTATCAGATTGCAATGGATAACCTTTAACTTCATTAATTACAGTTACAGTCCTTTTTTTTTATAAAAACCATTACACTCTACGTCCTTTGTACATAATCTGGTTAAAATTTTCAGTTAAGTGTGACATGTGCAAGGTACATGAGGGTACTTTTGTAATTTTACTCATTATCTTAAAAAAATTATAGATAAAACAAATCTGATTTTGCCGTTCAAAAAAAAAAAAAAAAAAAAAAACAAATCTGATTTAAAAAAAAAAAAATTAAACAACAAAACATAATCCCATCTCTTTATCTCAGCTCTCTCTCAATCATTTCTCTCTCTAAATCAAGAACCTGCAACTGCCCATTCTTCACCAAACCTTCCGGTGTACTTCCGGTAAAATTATTCTCCCACAACTGTAACACTTCCAACACCGGCAACTCAGCAATAAACTCCGGTATTGAACCATGCTTCAACAAATCCCCAAACTCATCCGGTATCTTACCGGAAAACATATTATCAGAAAGATCCATAGACTTCAAACTTTTTAGGGCTCCAAGCTCTTTTGGTAACAACATAGTAAGCCAATAACTTGTAGAAAAAGTCTATCTAACTTTTGAAGCTTACCGATTTCCGCCGGAACTTCTCTGGTGAGCCCACAGTCCGCTGCATCGAACCGAATAAGTTGCATAAGTTACCGACAATATGCCAACAACCGCATAGATCTGGATAAGGATCTCGGTGCCCAGATCTGAGAGAATTGTAGCTGACGTCATCAAATTTACACACAAAGAAATAAACCAGGATAAGACCACCCGTAGTGGGGCGTGTTTTTTAAAAAAAATTCAAAAAAAACGCCCCAAAACGCCGTCCCCCCACTACACCGGGCGTTTTTGGGCGTTATATTTGGAAATTTTGCATGTGGGCGTTTTCATTAAAACGCTGAAATGGTTTTCATTGTCTGACATCCATTTGACTTTTTTTGCCCACCCACACTTTTCACTTTGGTCCTCCAATCAGTTTTGCCCACAAACCTGACAACCATTTGACTCTTTATTTATTTATTTTTTTTCATTAAAAATAATATGGGCATTATAATTCTTCCCCACTACGCCACTTTTGCTATAATGCTCCATTGCTGACTAGGCGCCACGTGTCGGATAATGCCCCATGGTGGGGGCATTATAACCCACTACCACTACACATGGTCTAATGGAAATCCAATCGGAACACGGAGACGAAACTGATGGTAGTGGGCCTCAGAAACCGATCGGAACACGGAGATTCAGAATGCTAGGGTTTGATGAGGGGGGCTAGGGTTTGAAGAAGACGAAACTGATGGTAGTGGGACTCAGAAACCGCCGGTGGTGATGGTGGTTAGAGAGAAGAAGTGGATAGTGGTGGTGTTGTAATGGTTGAGATTCTTTGATTTGGAACTAGATAGAGAAGAAAAGATAGAGAGAGTTAGAGAAAGAATGATGCAGATCGAGAAAAAGGAAAGAGAAAAGAAGTGGGTTTTTGGTTTAAATATATATGTGTGAAATTACAAAAGTACCCTTAGATGCTTTGCACATGCTAAAATTAACTGAAAATTTTAACCAGGTTATAGGCAAAGGACGTAGGGTGCAATGGTTTTTAGAAAAAAAAGGAACTATGACTGTAATTATTAAAGTTAAAGGCTATCAATTGCAATCCGATACAAACATAAAGGACGAAAAGTGTAATTTATCCTTATTTTTAATTTGGTCCCTCATACTTTTCATCTCTCGCAAGTTTTTTTTTACGATTGTATTTTTCACTTTTAACCTAAAGGTTTTATCTTTTGAATTTTAACCCCAATGACTTTATTATTTTTTATTCAAAGTTTTTCATCTTTTCAAATTTAACCCCAATATTTTTTTATTTTTAATTTGGTCCCTCATACTTTTCATCTCTCGCAAGTTTTTCGTTTTACGCTTGTATTTTTCACTTTTAACCTAAAGGTTTTATCTTTTGAATTTTAACCCCAATGACTTTATTACTTTTTATTCAAAGTTTTCCATCTTTTACAATTTAACCCCAATACTTTTTATTTTTAATTTGGTCCCTCATACTTTTCATCTCTCGCAAGTTTTTCGTTTTACGCTTCGTTCTAAATTTTGCGAGTCAACACGCTGCAACGTGTGTGTGGGATTCAACGTTTTTCGTCTGTTTTTTCCCGTTTGACCTTATTTTTCTCTGCTTGACAAATTCGTTGCAACGTGCGGGTCCTAGATCGACTTAGTTATTATTTTCTGCATTTTACGTTTTTGCCTAATTTCTTCTCATTAACACGCCGCAACGGGCGTGCGTGGTTCAACGATTTTACGTCGGTTTTTCGTTCGGTGTTATTTTTTACTTTTTTATTTTATTTTTATGAGTTTTTCTGATGTTGGTGGTCGCTGACAGTGGCGTGACATTAGTGCTGCTTGGCACGAACGTATTTAACCTATTAAGTATCTTTTAATAATACTTTGTTTCAAGTTTACCGCTATATCTC
Source organism: Helianthus tuberosus (assembly GCA_030545235.1). Taxonomy (NCBI): domain Eukaryota; kingdom Viridiplantae; phylum Streptophyta; class Magnoliopsida; order Asterales; family Asteraceae; genus Helianthus; species Helianthus tuberosus. Next base: position 15,064,573 of record CM060354.1, on the reverse strand, counting down.
CTTTACTTAAGAAAAACTAATTTTTTTACGTGCATATTTTTATGTACATGTCGGTATAAATTCAATTTGCTCTACGTTTCGACGTAAACTTTTTCTGGAAACGGGTCAGGTCATATATAATACGTTTTCATTTAACAAAACCATTTTTACGTGCATATTTTTATGTGTGTGTTGGTATAAATTCGAGTTGGTGTATGTTTCGACATAAACCTTTTTTGGAAACGTGCCAGGTCAAACATAATATGTTTTCATGATTAATTTTATGAATGTTTTCTAAATTTTGTTTCGAACCGAGTGTAGTCAAATTGTGGTTTCTTTTTTCCCTTTTTTAAAAAGATCTAATTAATCATACGTGTCAGCTTTTCTGTTATACACGTTACATTTTCTGTGTATGACTCGAGTCACATATAATACGTTATCATTGTACGATATAAATTTGATTTACTTTATGTTTTGATTCAATTGTAAGATTAAATATATTTTATTTTATATTTAATCTAGTAGCCATTATAATCATTTACGTTATATGGATCAAAATATATAACCTATTAAATAATTAGTTGGTAATTGTTGATGGGCCTAATTACCATTATTAACTAATTAGGGTTTCCTATTGGGTGCATATATAAGGAGACTTATGTAGAGGTTCTAAGGTTAGACACATAACCTAATTACTCTCATAACATCAATCGACCTCTTCTCCTCAATCGATACCCTTTATCGGTTTTTCATCATCACCATCATTAGATTGCACCCTAAGGAGGAACCAGATCAAGCTGACAATCATGTCAAACATTGTTGCTGCGTCTTCATCTGGATTCTCTGCTGGCCTGTACTGATGCAATCAAAGGTATGTTTTCATGTTTTCTATTATGCCTAAACAGAATTGATCAACATGTGGTATCAGAGCATATGTTGATTAGTCAGTTCTGTTTTCATATCCATTAATTCTGGGATAGAAATCTAGAAAACGGAATTTTTTGATAACTTAATGAAACTAACAGCCGGTTTCAAGTCATAAAGATCCACTCGAGATCACTGTTTCGAGGAAAAGAATTTGTTTTAAATATCTCGAAATCAAAACGTGTAAGCTTATAACCGAAATCTGTTTAGAAAAGCCTTAAAATTCAGGTTTCGGGTTTCCAGAATTTATGTTTTATTGTTAGGGTTCATCATATGTTCTTAGGAAAATTCAAAAATTTCTTTATGTTTTGGAATGTAATTAGGATTGATGAGTGTTTTTCATGTTTGATCCAATTTTATCTTTTAAGTTTATTCGAAAACTATTAATTGATAATTAGATAAAATTTTCGAAATATTTTGACAAAATTAGATCATTATTAAAACAGGAAACCATATCTCAAAATCCCTTAGAATTCGAATTTTCAGTTATTATCACAATAACAGCTGTTAACACTGGACTCGAGACCAACAGCTTTCGACTCGAGACCAAGATCTCGACTCGAGACCACGAGGTCTCGACTTGAAATCATAAGTGTTCTCAAATCTTTACAACTTGAGACAACGATTTCGACTCGAGACCATAAGGTTTCGACTCGAGACCACTGAGGTTTCGACTAAGGGCTTCAATCTTCACAACTCGAGACCATGGTTGCGACTCGAGACCTCATCAAGCACTCGAGATCTCATAAAACACAGTAGTCGAGACCATGATTACGACTCAAGACACTGAGGTTGCGACTCGAGACCTTAAATGAGTCGAGACCTCATAATGTTACAAGATTAGTCGAGACCTCACTCGAGACCTCATAACTGAGTCGAGATCTCACTCGAAACCTCATTATTTTAGGCTATTTAATGTGAACTAAAATTTAGCTATTAAATGATTGGTTTTGTAAATACTTAGTTAATTAATCAGGATCAAATAATGTTTTACAAAACCAAAATGACTTTACTTGAATGAGCTTTTGATGTATCATTTCTGGCCAAAGCTGATTTGATACATCTACTTATCGTTCAAGTATTACGAAAGCTATGTTAAGTGTGCATTACAAACGTGAATGTCTTAATATCTGGCCAAAGCTGATTTAATTCTTTCATGTATAGCATACTTAACAAGTGCATAACTAAAGTGATTGTCTCATTTATGGCCAAAGCTGATTTGTCACGATTACTTTGCACACATGCTTAAATGATTACACTTCTGGCCAAAGCTGATTTGTCTTCGTTTAAGTAGAACTTTAAATAAGTCTATTATTTTGTTGTTAGTAATAGACATATCACAACCTCTTCACATAATGATCCTTATATCAATAATCCTTCATTAATTTTATGATAATTTCGTCTGCCTTATTTTTTAGTACCCATAATTTTACTCACTGTAATTTTCTTCTATAAATCTATATCTCATCCACTCTAATTCCTAAATCTAATATGTTTTGCTTTACTTAAAGTTTCTATAAGAATTAGCTCTTAAATTAAATCCTTGATTATCTCTTAAGACACGATAATCCTACTGCTCTCTTCTGATAAAGGTACTACAGAAGAAAAGTAGAGCATGATGAATAGGATAAATCGAGCATGATGTCTCTTATGATAATCAAGATATCTCTAACATAATTGTTGTCACTAAAGTTATTCCAGATTAAGTATTTCCTAAGACTAATCTATTATTGTGGAATAATCACAAGAACTCCTAAGATGCATGCCTTCATTTAAAATTCTAAACTATAAAGTTAAGTGGTATATGTGAATAGATTATAATGTACAATACCATAACCCATAAAGTTAAGGGCTTACGCATGGAAATACGTACAATTTTTTCAGTACATTACATACTAAGATTTTCATTTGTACAATTTTGATGCCTTATAAATCAACTATAACACTCAAAAGTACCAAAGGAAAATGAGTATGTCGATAAGCAACATATGTACATAGAAATAAATGTTTGAAACTGGAAAATAAGATGTTATTCACCTTACAACCACTAATACCCTAAAAGAGGATTGTTCTAAGGTCCATAGTCAAAATACAAGTACAAAATCCCAACTCTAAGGTTCTTCAAGGGAAAATCTCACTGCATAATTATGCCATTAGACTAGGCATAAGCAACGAGACTATCCATTATTCAAAAGAACGGTTGGATAAGTTAATTAGGTAGTCACTTCCTAATGATATCTAAGTGTGCTAATTTTTTATATTCCAATTAACACATGATTAGTTGACTCTAGTTTTAAACGTTTCCTTACCAGAAGTCAACAAATAACTAACATGAGAGTTAGTGACAAAATTAAATGTTAAGGCTATAAGAACCATAATAATCAGTCTTCTAACAACGCCTTTTGATACCTTATATATTCTGAAGATTAATCAGAATATAGTATCATAATTAAGCAATGTTATGAAGGTTGTGAGGTTTGCATAGTCAACATAAAGTCACACTTACCTTAAACTCTCATCTTATTTGTTCTAAATATCTGGAATGAAACATTACTAAGATAAAACTAGATGATACCTTACACTTTCACAACTTTTGTCATCATGTAAATGAGAATTTGACAAAAGGAAAACGAGACTTACAAATTTCATCCATTATAACCAAAATTCATGAGAAATCATGACATGGTTAATGAGGATGATTATTCAACTAATCTCATTCTAAGTGATTTTAAATCATGACGTTAAAGCCCTAAATATCCATTGGCTTAAGGAATAAGTATGGGTCCATCATAAGTCATTGACATTCGTAGAACTTATTCCAAATGGAACATTCAGACATAATTCATTTATCATTTAAAAGACTATCAACTTATATCTAAATTTTGTCGCGTATGGCTCACGGTCTTAGAAGAAATCTATTCATATATGTACTTAATAAGATTTCTATTAGATATGTCCCTGAGTTTTCTTATGACATCTGGACATTAAGGGAATCAAATAAAGTCTAACGCATATATGATAGGTTCCCACATCACGTAGCTCATTGAAAATTCTCTTGTAGCATTCTAGAGATATTAAAGATCAGTGGGAGCATTAAGTGTCTTAATAATAACTTGCAATAGTTGCAAGTGGTGGGGGAGTGAAAATTTCACATTACCTCAATTTGCACCTCTTGTACAAGACACCGATCCATCACGACACTGTTCTATCAAAACTTCTCTCCTTAAATCTAATGCTACTCTTACAAAAGTTTCATTGTTGCTTAATTGTGGGCACACTTAGATTTCTTACCTAAACTAACATAATCCTCAACAAGAGAAACTACAACGACTGACGTCATTAACTTGTTTCTCTATTAGAATTTGTTGGTCGTTACATATTGACCCTAAGCATGCTGAGTTCCTAAAGATTTCTAAGGTCAGTGGGAGTAGTCAAAGTCCTTATCATGACTTGCAAGGAATACAAGAGGCGGGGGGAAGAGTGTCATTAAATTTCACTTCGAATTTAACTCCGATTACACCTCTTGTACACCATACTGCACCAACTCTTACAAACTTAGAATCCTGAAAATGATAGCAACCTAACCAAGAGCTAATCCATAAAACTGAAACTTTTAAAACCCAATAATCAACTCAGGAGGTCATCTAGGTTTAAAAGCCTACTAACTTTGATGATTACATAACCTCCCTAACTGAAGTTGAAATGGTTTTTAGAAATGTTTACTGATCCTGGTTTTTAGAAATGTTTACTGATCCTATCTCTTCAAATTAAGCCATTAGTGTCAATTAATCTTCTAAATGGAATAAAACAGTTTTCTAGTAAAACTGATTTTATGTGTTCGTATAACGCGTTTGGGATTTGATTGAATTACCTAAGAGTGTTCATAACTAAACCAAATCCTAATATAAGCGTTAAGACACTCAAAAGCATGATTGATTGTCAAAGGTTGTACTCAAGAAGAGATAAATTATTAAAGAATCTTTATTACATATCTAACAAAAGATTTATTTGGGGATCCTCACTGTTCTAGTAGCTTATAATAGTTTAAAGCTACATTAGATGAACATTAAAACAATTTTCCCTAACAAATGGCTGACATATTTACATGTTCATAAAACAACCTGAAAGTTCCAAACTGAAGGTTAAAGAACACTTTGTTTGTAAGCCAATAAAATCCATGTATGGGTTAAAGCAAACATCGTAATGTGATGAAATCTTAACGTAATTGTTTTCATCAAGAATCAAGTGGATTATTGTACCTACCTCAAGATGAGTGGGAGCAACTAAATTAAACCTGTCTATATAGATGATATTCTTTTGACAGGTATATGTTACATAAGTCAAAGCATTGTTAACACAAACTTTGATATAATAGATCTCAGAGATATCTCTTAAGTGATAGATATCATAACATACCGAGGTAGACCCAATGGGACATTAGTTCCGTTCCATAAGTTTAACATTAAATGGGTCCTTACATATGTAACAAAAATACTGCTCTCCTTTAGAGGATAATAAGATAAATGAGATTATTTCCTTACGCTTCATTGATTGGAAGCCTTATGTAAGTTCAAATCTATTCTCGTTTAGATATTACTTACATTGCAACACACTAGATATGTCTAGATTAATGTGAAGCATCTAATGGAGTATTACAATATCTTTAAAAGAAACGAGAGGCTACAATTTAAAGAAGAAGTGAGAATTAAAACCGGTTGATTACTTTAACTTTGTGATATTCAAAGATGACAAAAATGTAATTTCGGGTATATCCTTATGTCAGCAGACAAAACCTATCTCATGGGGGAGTCATAATAAACTGATAATAACAATCTAAGTTATAACGACATAATATAGTCACTAAATGTTGTTGGAAATTTATCAGTGGACTCATAAGTTTATTAGCTCCATATAATTAATGTTTTGAAGAGTTAGTGTGATAAAGTCAGCTACCATGACTCCTTGAACAGTAACAGTTCGAGAGGTGCTACATTAAATTTCGATACACAGTTAATTAGTCGTTTATGAACGAATTGAGGAAACTAAATCTTTGTACCGAATACATTCATGATATGCTTAAGGATCCTATAACTAGAGGGCTACTACCCATAAGTATTATTAAGAGAGCTCATAGACGGGTATTAATTGATGGCCGTGCGCAACCGCATATCGTACTATGAATGACTAACTATTAGTTAATTTTTCTCATCGGTTTGATTTTGTATGTCTCTAAGAATATGTCAAGCCGGCATAATGGCATATAGACAAATAAAGTTACAAATCAAACAAAGGGCTTATGCGTATTTTGATCATAACGATTAGGTTTTAAATTAAGGCTATAGTATGACTAATTGGGGTCCTGAGTCGCATAATGATTCAACGTCTGTATTTCTCTGTTATAGTACTTGTTTAAGGCTAAAATGAGTGTTAACTCCTGATCAGGCTTATCTAATACTCATAGTAAATGATTACTCGGCTAAGTGGGAGAATGTAAGATTAAATATATTTTATTTTATATTATATTTAATCTAGTAGCCATTATAATCATTTACGTTATATGGATCAAAATATATAACAACCTATTAAATAATTAGTTGGTAATTGTTGATGGGCCTAATTACCATTATTAACTAATTAGGGTTTCCTCTTGGGTGCATATATAAGGAGACTTATGTAGAGGTTCTAAGGTTAGACATATAACCTAATTACTCTCATAACATCAATCGACCTCTTCTCCTCAATCGATACCCTTTATCGGTTTTTCATCATCACCATCATTAGATTGCACCTTAAGGAGGAACCAGATCAAGCTGACAATCATGTCAAACACTGTTGCTGCGTCTCCATCTAGATTCTCTGCTGGCCTGTACTGATGCAATCAAATGTATGTTTTCATGTTTTCCATTATGCCTAAACAGAATTGATCAACATCAATCACAATGCTTATATAGGTTACATTGAGTTTAATCAGATACGTCGAAACGTGTGCTTTCATATGGTTAACACATCACATAACGTTTGAACTAATCCATTTGACATTTACGATGTACCCGCGCCGCAACGCGCGAGGGTTTTATTGCTAGTTTGTCTATATTTTGTCCATATTCTACCATAATTTACCTTTAATTTAATAATGACAAAACTTGACTTTTACTATCAATGTGCTTTTTTTTAATTTTATATATAGCTAAAAGTCATTAATTCTATAATTCAATAATTCGTGTTCACCATCATAAACAAATTATATTATTTTTATTTTATTTTTCCAAAATTCTATAATCAAGTATGTATGACAAAACTTGTGTATACTTACCTGTGTATACTTACATAGTCTCATTCTAGAGAGATAGAGATTAGATAATTGGTGTATCTCCAAACCAAATGGGATAATCAAATGAGGGGATAGACCTCTCTATTTATAGATAAAGGAATTCCTAATGCTAATGGGCTTGGTTTTAATGGGCTGGGGTGGCCCACTAAGCTTATTCTCTTGTTTTGGCTGTTAAGCTCCAAGTTTCAATATCTAGCTTCCTAGGTTCTGCATACCGCTTGTGGCTTCCTAGCTTCACTGAGTGGTAGCATCCGCGTACCCACGTGACGTCATCACCTTTAACCAGATTCAAGATAGTTAATAGAGTTTTCATCCAGTTTGCTTGCCATGTAGGTTAGTTACTTCATTATCTATTTTAGTCTGAATTGCACCATTTTAAAATGAGCAAATAATATTGCACAAATTACAAGTCATCTTTGTCTACATCAGTACATTGTCTGATATGAAATAATGTTTTTTGTTTTGCCAAAGTTGCATTTTAATTTAACTAAATGGCCAATGTAATGAATTTGGTAATTATACTATGGGATGTTTAAAAATCATTGAAACTCACTGAACCGCTTAAAGCGAAGATCGTCGACTGGTTTGAGATCCAAAAGGTTCGGTTCATGGTTTGGCAGTCTAATGGTTCGATCCAGTTTAATTGGGACTTAGAACTAGCCTTGCAAACGGAACTGAACCATCTGTATCATTTTTTGGAATTTAAAATCATCCAAACTTATATCTAGTTTATCGTTCAGTAATTTGAAATTTCAGTTTTATTTGGATTCGGTAATTTTAGGTACAAACAGTTTAATTACACACATAACATACGTTACATACCACCTAGAAACTATTAGAACTTTTGAGTTCCTTGTTTTCATCATGTTGATACTTATACATCCATGAGCACACCAAAAAATATCCAAAGTTGGCCAACCCAGCAATAGTCAACACCCAATATACATTATCCATCCTCCCATCATTTATACCATCAGGTAACCACCCTGTTGTTTTCCTGATCAAATCAACTATCGCGGTCCCCAAATAAAACGCAATCCCGATAATCACCGCCACCATCGCTGCCGCTGTGCTCTTAATCGACTTTGGAAACTCTTGGTAATAAAACATCACTTGACCCGGGAACATAAACGCTTCTCCAACTCCCACAACTAATAGTTGTGGTACCATCCAAAACACCGACATTGGCACGATAGAGTTGCCGGTTAGGTTGTGGGTACGAGCTGCTGCGAGCCGTTTTGACTCGACTAGTGCAGAGAGGGCCATGCTTGAAATGGTGAGAACATGACCGATCCCTATTCGTCTTAGAAGTGTGGGTGAGGTGCGGGTTAGTTTATGGAACATTGGAATAAGGAAACGGTCGATCGAGGCTAGAGAAAGACAAGTTGAGATCGTAACGAAGATCATTGTGGTCCCGGCTGGGATTTGGTACCGTGGTCCGAGATGGCGGTCCATGGCTAGAGCTTGGAGGACAACTAGGCTCATTTGGGTGGCTATTGGGGTGTGCAAGAGGATACCAGTTGACCAAATTGGGGAGATTCTAATTAGAGTTTTGAGATCTTCCACTTGTTGCAATGTGCATAGGTTCCATGGTTTCTTGATGGAGCCGTCTGGGTTCGTGTCACCTTCGGTCACTAGGGCTGCATGGTTCAGGAACCTGTACCATACATACATAATGAGTGATGTCCTCTTAACTATCTTTATCAATTTCTGTTTCTATTTTACCAAATTTAAAGTATTTGTTATATTATAAAACATATTAAGAGGGAACTAATAATCACACATTGTAAATTCTTATTCTCACATAATGTATAGGGGTCGTATAATATTTTACGACCCTTATACATCTAAGGATGTGAAAATAAGAAAATATGGGTGTGAAAAAATAAAAGAACACATATAGTTTTCGGTTATATATATTATCCACGTTTACCTACTACTTTCTTTGATATTGTGATATATATTTTAACAATTGGAAAATTGGTTGGTGAGTTTCATTTCTTTATTATCAATACAATATTTATTTTGATCATTTTATATTGGTACAGAAAATATGTATCGACATCATTCAGTCATGTCTGTCCATGATAACAAATCATTGCCACCAATTATTTCGAAAAATAGCATAATAATTTGTTTGTTAAATAATGCTCAAAGATGAAATTCTCACGTAAAATAAACCTCTAAGATATCAAAGTAATTAAAATGATATTATAGTTTATAAATAATAATTCGTATGTCCTAAACTTTATATTTGTTACATCTAACATGTTTACAACGCATATATTATCCCCTCAATTCAAACTGTTAGATCATATATTATATTGTAGTAAAAATATAGCTTTTGTATTTTAACTTTATGATCTTATCCTCTCTCAAAAAACATTATTTATTGGCCGGTGATAAACTATTATTACCATAATGCATATGCTATTTTGTCTATATTTTGTCCATATTCCACTATAAATTACCTTAAATTTAATATGATAAAACTTGACTTTTACTGTTATTATATGCTATTTTTTTCCATATTCCACTATTAATTTTATATATAACTTATATAACTAAAAGTCATTAATTCTATAATTCATTGTTTCATCATCATAAACCAATTATATTATTTGAATTTTATTTTTCTAAAATTCTATAATCAAGTATGTATGAGAAAACTTGTGTATACTTACTTGAAGTTATTTGTTGTTGTATCCATCAACTTTGTTCCTTCAGATTGTGGTTCTTGGCAATAATCTTCAATCTTTAGAGACAATAAAGCTTTTCTTTTTCGAAAAGCCGCCACCAAAACATAAGCTAGTTGGGTAAACGGGCTGCCTTGTGGCTTTAACAATAGACAATATCGACTGCCCAAAACAAAAGCGGCTAACCCAACTAAGTTAGCCGCACCACTTAGTCCAAACCCTAAACCCCAACTCACGTTGTCTTGGATATAAACAATTCCCACCATACTAACAAACATCGCGGCATACATAGCAAAGAAATGCCAGTTAAAGAAAACTCGTTGGTGCTTCGGGTTTGTGAATTGATCTGCACCCATCGTGGCTAACGTGAACCTTGTACCCGCCACACCCATGGTTGAAAAAGCCAGGCTCGCGTACAAGATTCCAATTTGGGCTTTTGACGGGCCTATACAAGAACTCTGGCCGTTTTCACATGGTGTGGGCTTTAATACATCTAGTGTTGATGTTAAGGTTAATATTACTATTCCCACCATGGACACAAGTGATGAAACCTAAATGACTATGAACGAGCCAAGATATGAGTCGGCTAATATGGCACCAATAATTGGCAACAAGGCCATACAGCCATTGAGAATGTTTGCGATCTGAGCAGCATCAATGCTTTTGATGTTAAACTCGTTTATTAGATACACAATAATATTATTACTCCATCCTCCGGCCGCTAGTGTTAACCCCGCTATGGTTCCTACAAATTAAACAAGTGGATTCCCATGGGTTCAATTCTTGGTGTTCAAAAACCAAACAAAAAATTATGAAAAAATACTCGAATTTACTATGAAGAAATAATACCTATGAGGAAAGGAAAGGTGACCCAACCACCTTTTTTGGGTGCACCAGATGATTGTGGTTCTGCCTCCATGGCTACAATATGTTGAGCCTAGCTTCTATTGATTTAAGAAATTAGACACTATGTGTGTGTGACAAATGAGTGTGTACTTTGGTGTATAAATATACATGAAATGTGAGAACGGTCAAATGTAGGGCCATATGTGAATGATTAAGGGGTTGTTCAGTTGTTATCTACACAACTTGGTTCTTTTAAAATATGAATATGTCATGGTATTAGTATTTTAAGTCTTTACACAACTTGATTATTTTAAAATATGAATCTGTCATGATATTCATATTTTAGATCTTTAGGATTGAAATGATAGAGCTATATATATAGAAAATGACTAAATGAGACCTTAACCTTCGTTATAAAATTTTTAAAAAGGGTAGTTCAAAGCCCGACAATGGTAAAATTTGTGTAGTTATATTATGAACGATAAAATTATATAATGTTACACTATGAGATGATTTATCATTAATGATCATTTTATATACAAACGGCATTGATACGCATAGCCGGCTCTTGGACCGGCCAACTCGTTCCGTCATTGGCGGGCGGGGAGGGGCGCCCGAGTGCCCGACCCCCCGAACTTTTCGTTCATTAGTGTTATATATGTGGTTTTCGTATAGAAATTTTTTGGTATATACGTTTTCGACCCCCCGGTTCTATAGAAATTTTTTTGGTATATACATTTTCGACCCCCCGGTCATTCGGGACAAGCTTCGCCACTGCGTTCCGTTGCTCGAGTCCCAAATTTTCAAAGGGCCCAAAAGGTATTGATGAAACAATGGTTAACCGGGTAGGGTTAACTCACTGGTCTCGTCAAGAGGGTTAATCCCTTCTTTCCGAGGATCGCTGGCTGGATCGTCTGGTGGTGGGTTTCCTGCACAAGGAAACAAACCGTGACTCGTAACAAGGAGGATGGGGTGGGGGGTGCTCCTTGTTACCACTCTCCGGCGTGAGAATCAGTAATTTGCTTGGGAAGCAAAGTATGATAGTAGTAGTATTGAGAGAGTTGAGAAGTGATACCTCAAACCTGGTTTGGGGTGAGTATTTATAGCCGAGGAGTGAATGAGGGTAGTTGAGTAGCTAGCCTGACATCGCACAGCTATTTGCAGGTGTGTCAGACCTGTCGGATACTGTGGTAATGCCACGTCCTGCTGTGGTGTCAGACTGTTGTACATACGTGGGCCAGTAGGTGACTGTTCCCAGTGCCACTTGCACTGTGGTGTCAGGCCTACTTGCTTTGAAGGCAGGATGCGGTGCCAGGCCGCATCGCTGCTTGCGGTCATTTGATGTTGTTCCCGCATTGGTTGTTCCATCCATGATTTACGCGGGATGCGGTGCCAGGCCGCATCGCTGCTTAGTGACTGTTACTGTTGTCCAGATCCCTTGTCGTGACGAAAACGTTCATAGGATGCGGTGCTAGGCCGCATCGCTATGCGTAACATTAGTTTCCGTCCTTAAGGTAAGTCTTCTCATCAATGGACAGATTGGACCGCAGTGTTCGCGTGTGCCCACGCGGACACTGGAGAGTTTACTGCTGTTGGAGGTTTTTGATGAGGGTAATGGTCATTCGCGGTCGTGCTGACGCGATATTTGGGACCATACCCCTTCAAGTCCCCCCAGTCTAGTGTTCCTTCCGTATGCGAGTTGCATGTGGGAGGGATACTGGACTATGTTGTCTAAAAGGTTAAGTATGGGCCATGCAGATGGCACCTTCTTTAAGTAAGTAGTCCTTTCTAGTGGATTGTTTCTTCCTTTGAGAAGGGTGCATGTTGAGTAAGTTTCGTCTGATGCGGAATTCTCAGTCGAGGACTTGACTCTTAGTCTACCCTTTGTTGATGTCATCAGCCACCTGTTGGTGTTTCGAACCAACCTTTGAGACGGTGACTGAAGGTGTTAGCAGGGTTCGAACCAACCTCTGAGATCGTGACTGAAGATGTGTTCTTCAGTCTAGTTGGAACTTCTGCGTCAGCTAGTGCAAAGTTGTAAGTACTTTGCTCAAGCTCTATGTTCAGCAACTGGACATGTAATGATGATCCCTGTTTTGTGGGGTGTTCGTGTTCTCCAGTTAGCTTCCTAGTAACCGCACGTCCTCTGCGGTTTATCTCTCAAGTAATCGCACGTCCTCAGAGGTTTAGCTCTCTAGTAACCGCGCGTTCTTTGCGGTTACCTCGTTGCCGAACCTTGTTTGCCACGTTTCTTTGAGGATCGTGGGGTAGTTGCGTTATTGCTGGCCATGTTTGGTCGAACAATGTGAATCTGGACTATGGGCAGATAAACATGGTCATAGGCAGGGTTGTGCCCACCATTGTTTATTCTATGCGGTCCATAGGTGGGTAACTAGTCATAGGCAGACTTGTTACCGCTGTTCTGGAGCTACTTTCCTTCACGCTTTGTTGGAAAGTAGTTTTCCTGTAAGTAGCGTTGCCGGAAGAGATTTCCTTAGATACTTGGGAAGTTGGTTGAAACTCTTCCGCATTCGTTTTGTAGCCACTTTCCTTGACGCTTAGTTGGAAAGCGGTTTTCCTTAAAGTAGTTTTGCTCCTCCGTGTGGTGGCTTAGTTGTGGCTCTTCCGTAGCTACCGTTCGCATAGTTGCGGTTTGCAGTAAGTACGCATGAATGGTTGCGGTTTGCAGCAAAGAACTCGCTTCTAGAAGCCTTGTAGCCTGGATGTAGCTCTTGAAGGTTCAGGGAACAGGGTTGCTGATGTGCGGTCGCTCAGCATACTTGTCCTTTTCCTTAAGGAGAAGCTGTTTGCGTTCCCTCTGTGGTTGTGAACCGGAAATGAGGGTTTTGAAGCTTGAAGAAGCTTTCATGGAGTGCGGTTTACCGCATTCTGAGAAACGGTTTTCGCAGTCCAAAGAACCGTGCTGGTTCTGAGTATCTGACACACCTGTGCGGGTTGGTGTGCGTCATCTCCGCATATTTCACGTGTGCTCGTGGATATGTGCGGTTATGACTTATACCCCTTTATATAATTTAAAGATATATATTTTTGCCTTTTTGAGGGGTATGTAAAAAACGACATGCGGTATGGGTTATGGGTTATGGTGCGGTAAACCAAAGAAACCGCATGCCGCTTGTGTTTGGATAAGGTTGTCGCTTTCTGTTGCCTACGTCACGATTGCACGTGTGGGTTGTTGAAGTTGGTAGGATTCTGACATGTGCTGATTTGAAAAGACGTTTGCACCGACCGAGGTCATAACTGCACTGTAGCAGGGAGTGGAAAGGTCTACTCTGTCAGGCGCGTGGGCGGCCACGCGCGCGTGATAACTGTCAGCGGAAAGGTCGCTGAACACGTGTCCCCTTATAACTCGCCTATTTTGAACGTGTTGAGGCGATTTACTGTATCGCCTTTATTGCGATGAGTATATAAAGGGTAACCGTTTTGTGGTTTTCCCTACTGTTCAGTTTTTTCGAAAAAATTTCTGGTGAGAGAGAGAGCATTCCCTTCATCTTCTCCGATCAATCTGTCTTTTATTCCGGTGATCTTGTGAGTTTTTCTAAGTTGTTGTTTAACTCGATACTTCTTTTCTTATTCCTTGATGGCTGAACCATCTAGTCCACATAACGTGGAGGGTGAAAACCCTGCTCATTCTTCTCCGGTGGGCGGTGAAGAAGAAGATGACGGTGGTAGTGCCCCCGGTGGTGGCCTACCACCATTGAAGTGGTCGAGAACGTCATTCGACCAACTGATGGCCCATATCCAGATGCCCCATGAGTATGGGGCTGTTTATCCCCAAACTGGTGACACTGGTGCATGTGCTCCGGCCGGTCACATCACCATGTTGACTCTTTTACAGATGGTAACCTTCGTTTACCATTAACGGTTTTTGTTGCTCAGGTCTTGGAATATTACAAGGTTTATATCTCCCAGATGAGTCCCTTTGGGATGATCCGTATTAGACATTTTGAATCAACTTTTCGTGCTCTTGGTCTGCCGGTTACCGTTGAAAATTTCTGGGGGTTTTACCAGTTGACAGTGAACACCGGTTTTTTTTCTTTTAGAGAACGGTATGGAAGCATGAAGTTGATGACCCCTCCGAAAGGTATTACAAAGTGGAAGTGTAAGTTTTTCTACGTTAAAGCTGCCGCAGTTGTCGTGAACATGACTATGCGGAATGTCAATGAGCCTATCCCTGCGGAGGATATTGCTATACCTACCGCGGAGACTGCGGAGTGGTTCCCAAGGCTTTGGGCCATTGAGCATAGGCAGCTGACCAACGATGAGTTGTGGGTGTTGCGGATGATGCTGACCCGGCCTAATAGGAATTTCATGCCTGTTGTGCGGGAGAAAACTGGTGGTAAGTGTTACCACTCTTGTGCAGTTGCTTTATTCCCGTGTTCGTCATTAATTTGTATATGTATAATCAGAAATTGTGGAAGTGTGGAAGATATTTGATCCAACCTTTACTGGCAAGGTTGATATTGTTAAGACTACGGAAGGTAAAGGTTTTAACTTGGTGATTGTCCCTTACTTCCGCGTTGCTTCACGCGAGGTAATGACCGCACCCCTGCCGCAGGGTAAAGGTATAATTCATAACCTTCGCTATTGCTCTATAAGGTTCTTTGCTGATTTTCTATGTGCAGGTACTCTTGGGAATCTTGGCAAATTTGAGTCAAAGGGTGCCCCCAAAAGACATGCGGAGAAGAAGCATGTGGATAAACCTGGGCGGGGTCGCGGTGTGAAGAAACCTGGGGTTTCTGTTGTTCCGCCGTTGGTGAAGCAAGCAGCAGGTATCTCTCGTTCTCGTTTCAGCAGATATACCGATTACGTGGTAGTATCTGACACCCTAGAGGGTTTAGGTGTTCCAGGTGCTGGTGCGGCTGTAGGTGGTACCTCTGCGGGTTCCAAGCCTGCTGATGAGAAGAAGAGGAAAGCTGCGAAAGCTGTTGATGCTGGTGAGGGAAAGAAACCGAAGATTCAGACCAGGCGCAAGGCTTTTGTTGGACCAAGGAAGCCTGCGGTTGTTTCTGGTATGTGATGCATTACTTTAACAAGTATTTTGTGCTTATACTTGTATTTTAAAGTATTTTTGTTTTGATTTCAGAACCGCAAGATGAAGGGTTCTCCATCTTTGATGCTCCTCCTCCCCCTCCTCCGCATGACACTGCTGCGGGTGTGGGGGTTCATAAGGTTGTTACTCCTGAAGCCTCTGTGCGGGAGGTGGACACTGGAAAGGGTCCCGCGGCTCGAATCTACGACACAGTTGATTCGGGTGATAATGTTATCACCCCAGAGGATACTGGTGATCTTGACTTGAAGTTTGGTTACACTGGAAAACCAAAGTCTCCTGCTGCGGAGAAGGCTTCCGGTTCCGTTTCTGGTGGTGCGGGTTTTGTAGAGACTCCCATTCAGCCTGAAGAGTCTGAATTGGAGTATTATTACCGCACCTATACTGAAGATCGGGCTACGGCCTATCACCGGCCCCCGTGGACTGTATTGCAAGGGGATGATGTTACGGTTGACCCCTCCGCTTGTAGGGAGGTTTTGAGTGGTTTGGGCACTCCTTTTGAAGTCAACCGGGCCCGTTCTTTACCGACTGAGGTCCAGATGAACCAACTCTCCTCCATGCTTGTGGGGGGTTCCATAATGGCAAATGCCATTATGGAAAAGTACAAGGTGCTGGGGCGCAAGGAGGAGGAGAATGCGCGTTTACGGGCCGAGGCCGAGGAGTTGGTGAAGGCTGCACGTGAGGGTGCAGAGCAGCTTGAGAGGGATAGAGCTGCGTTTGAGAAGCATAAGCAGACTGAAGAGTGGGCTGCAACTGCTGAGCTTAAACAGGTTCGTACCCTTGCAAAACTGCTGTCTGATGAGCGTAAGCGTTGGAAAGAAACCCTTTCTGATGAACGCAAGACGCTATCTAATGAGTGCAAGACTTGGAAAGAATCTTGGGGTAAACAGAATGAAACTCTCTTTCATGTTCGTCAGGAGCTTATAAATGCCAAGGCAGCAATTTCTGCGTTGGCTAAAGAGAAAGCTGAGGCCGTTGCGGCTGCCCAAGAGGCCAAGGAAGCAGAGGTTCGTCTCGCCAAGGCTCTGGAAGAGGCCAAGGAGGCGGAGGCTCGTGCTGCAAAAGCTCTTGAAGGGGAAAATGTTGACCGCACAAAGTTGAGCAAAACTATCTTGGACCTTCAGGTATAAGTTTATCCTAACTTTGAAATTGCGTCTCACAAGTTTGTTGATTATTTTTGTATACTTTTGATTTCTTGTTGAAAGGCTGAAGTGCGGACCCGGGGGGTCACTATTGAGGAAGTCTCTGCCCGTGCTGCTGAAGCTGAAGTGCGGGCAAGAGAGGCTGAAGAGGCTAGAGATAGCCACGCTTCTTCACTTGAGTTGCTCAAGGCTGACCATGAATGGATGCGTATGCGCGGGATTGGGCATGTAAGTATCCGTCGCCTTGTTATTTTTGTTGCAGGTTTGCCTTTGATAACCTTTGTATTCTTGTTACGCAGATTGTTACTACCATTATCGATGCTCCTGAGAACGTATCAGGTGTTAATGAGATTAAGGAGCGCGCCCGGGATGCTGGTTTTAAAGCTGGCTATAATCGCTGCATTGCTCATATGAATCTTGTAGCCGAGGGCGGATATACCGATGAGCGATCCGGGTTCCACGATGTGGATACTGAAGCGCTTCTTGATGCTGCGGTTGAGGCGTATAACGATACAACCCTCTCAGGTCTTGAAGAACTTGAAAAGTGTCTAGAAGCGGAGGATTATGTGGACCGCTTGCGAGTCTTATACGCTGATGAAGATGAAGAGGATGAGGAAAAACCAGATGTTGAGGGCAAGGATGGTGTGGGCCCTAGTGGCACAAAGGAAGATTAGATTGGCCTGCGTGCCTTTTTTGTTTTCTTATGCAACTGTTACAAAACTTTATGTAAATTCCTTGTGCACCGCGCAGGTGTAGGAAATTTTTTGAATATAAAGAATTGTTTTGTTTCAATTTTTACAAGTGTTTTTGCTACTTGCATGTTTGAATTTGTACGCGTTTAGTGTTACTGTGAGTAATACTAAATCTGTAATTGCCTTTTGCATATCTCGGTGATATGCAAGTATGAAGATTTGTCTCTGGTTAGACAAACAGTATTGCCATTGCTGGCCTATTACAATAGTTGCGTGTGGTTACCACTCTGTGTGGGTATCACGAATGAAGATTTTGCTAATCTGTTTTTGTGTATACCTCAGAGTGGAACACGCATTTGTAATAGAAATAAATAAATAATATTGCATTGAATCGTCTATTTATTTATTTGCAAATGGCCTGCGGGCCAATAGATTACATGCAGAAAACATGGCTTACATATAACAGCGTCGAAGTTGCTGTGCGTTCCATGTGCGTGCGATAGTTTCGCCTTCTAATGTTTGTAGTTTATACGCGCCTTTGCCCAGGACCTCTTGGATGAGGTACGGTCCTTCCCACTTGGGGGCAAGCTTCCCTGGGCGTTCCGCGTTGGATGCTTCGTTGTCACGAAGGACGTAGTCTCCCGGGTTGAAAGTACAAATGCGAACGCGTGCATTGTAGTACTTTTCCAGTTTGGTTTTGTACTTGGCCTCGTTGATGGCAGCGTTTTCGCGCCTTTCTTCCAAGAGGTCCAAGTCAACCCTGCGTTCCTCATTGTTGTCTATCTTATTGATGGCCAACATTCTAGGTGAGGGGAGGCCTACTTCCGCGGGGATCACTGCTTCAGTGCCATAGAGCAGGCTGAAGGGGGTCTCGCCGTTGCTTGTTTTTGGGCTTGTCCTGTGAGCCCATAAAATACTTGGGAGTTCATCAACCCAGCCGCGTCTGGCTGTTCCCAACCGTGCTTTGATGCCTTCGACTAAGCTTTTATTGATACTCTCGACTTGGCCGTTCCCTTGCGGATGCGCCACTGCGGAGAATATGTGTTCAATGTTTAGCTCTTTTAGCCATTTTTGAAAGTCATCGGCAGCAAAGTTGGTACCGTTATCGGTGACAATGCACATTGGTAGACCGAAACGGCAGATGATATGTTCCCACACGAATTTCCTTGTTATCATAGCGGTGGTTGATGCAAGTGGCTTTGCCTCTACCCATTTTGTAAAGTAATCAACAGCTACTATGATAAATTTCACTGCTCCTGGTGCGTCTGGAAATGGTCCCACCACATCAATTGCCCATTTCTGGAATGGCCATGCGGTGGTGACGGGGATCAGGTTGTTCTTGGGACGCAAGGTCTTGGGAGCATGTCGCTGACAATTGAAACACTTGCGCAAGACTTTGACTGCGTCCAGGTGCATGCCCGGCCAATAATATCCGGCGTTCATGATTTTGGCCACCACCATGCGTGGTCCTGCGTGTATGCCACATATCCCTTCGTGAATTTCTTTGATAAGGTATGTGGCATCTTGGGGGTTGACGCATCGTAGGAGTGGCCCCAGGTATGATTTACGGTATAAGATATCGTCTCCCATTTGGTAATGACACGCTTTGTATTGCAATTTGCGTGCCTCTGCTTTGTTTTCGGGAGTAACACCTGATTGTAAGTATGCAATGAGCGGTGTCATCCAGGATGTTGTACCGTACTGGATGACATTGACTTGGCGCAGGGGTACCGAGGGATTTTGCAGAATTTCGATGCGTACCTCTTTTGCCAAGTGTTGGAAGCTGGTGGATGCGAGTTTTGATAGTGCATCCGCAGGTTTATTATCACTCCTGTTGATGTGGCGAATATTGAAGGAGGTAAACTTTGACTTTAGTTGCAAGGCTTGTTCGAGGTAGAGGATCATGATATCCCCACTTGCGGCATTGTCACCGCGTATCTGCCCTGCGACTAGTAGTGAATCGACGTGTGCTTCCAAATGTTTGACTTCGAGTTTAATTGCTAAACGCAACCCTGCCAGAAGAGCCTCATACTCCGCTTCGTTATTCGTGCTTTTGAAATCGAGGCGTATTGCGTAGGTTAGCTCTTGGCCATCGGGGCTAACGAGTCGCAAACCTGCGCCAGAGCCATCTTCGTTGGATGCACCATCTGTAAATAGTGTCCAGGTTTCTGCGGAGGATGGTTGTGATACAGGGTTTTGTTCTTCTTCGCATTCTTGAATGCGGTTTGCTGGTACTTCAGCAACGAAGTCAGCCAAGACCTGGCCTTTGATTACGGGGCGCGGCTTATGGTTCAGTGAAAGCGCGCCTAGTTCAATTGCCCATTTTGCTAACCTCCCAGAGATGTCGGGTTTGGATAGGATCGGGCCGATCCTATAGTTGGTTAACACTGTGATGACGTGGTTTGCAAAGTAACGTCGTAAACGTCTCGATGCGTGCACTAGTGCCAGTACCAATTTCTCCATGATGGAGTACCTTGTCTCTGGGTCGTTGAGCATTTTGCTGATGTAGTAGATGGGTGTTTGGACTCCTTCCCGCTCCACTATAAGTACCGCGCCTACCGCGTTGTCTGCGGCAGACAGGTATAAGATAAGTGGTTCATCTTTTCGTGGTGCGGTTAAAGTTGGGAGTTGGATCAAACACTCTTTCATTTCCCGGAAAGCTTTTTCGGCCTCTGCGGTCCATTGGAATTGTTCCTTTTTTATACAGCTCCGCAGGGTCTTGATGAAAGGGTAAGACTTAGCTGCATGGTTGGCTAAGAATCTATTCAGTGCAGCTAGCCTGCCGGCTAGTCGTTGCATTTCCTTCATCGTAGAAGGCGATGGCATGCGCTCGATCGCCTGAACTTTCTCCGGGTTCACCTTGAATCCATCTTTGGTTACAATGAATCCAAGGAATTTGCCTTCTTCCATTCCAAACGAGCATTTCCCTGGGTTGAGCTTCATGTTGACGCTTCACAGAGTTTGGAATGTTCTTTCGATATCGTCGAGCATGGTGTTTTCCTCCATGCTCATGACGACCAGGTCGTCCATATAGATTTCGACACTTTTGCTGATTTGACCGCGAAAGGGGTCGTTCATCAACTTTTGATAGGTTGCGCCCGCGTTGCGCAGCCCAAACGGCATTTTGGTGTAGCAGTAATTCCCGGTAGGAGTGCGGAATGCCGTTTTATCTTCATCGTCGATTGCCATTTGTACTTGGTGATAGCCTTTGTAACAATCGAGGAAGCACTTCCATCGAAATGGTGCGAGGTTATCGACCTTCTCGTCGATCTCTGGAAGTGCGTAACAATCCTTGGGGCAGGCCTTATTGAGGTCTTTGTAATCGACACACATGCGCCAGCCCCCGCTTGGTTTTTCTACCATGACTGGGTTGGACAGCCAAGTCTGGTATTTCTCTTCCCGCAGGATGCCTGCGGAGAGCAGTTCCTATACCTGCTCTTCCAACGCCGCGTTTTTTGCTGATCCAAGGTGGCGTTAGCCTTGGATCACGGGCTTGATACCCGGCATGGTATTCAAGAAGTGTTGCGCAATTTCGCGTGGTACCCCTGTCATATCTGCGGGTGTCCACGCGAAAATATCTTGGTTCCTGAAGAGTAGTTGCTTCAGGCGCGCTCTGATGGTAGGTGTTAAGGCATGGCCTAACGTAACCGTTTGTTCTGGGTGCCTTGCATTAAGCACCCATTTTTCTGGTTGCGTTTTAGGGGTGGGCCTTGCTACCTTCGTCGGACGCAGTTCGTCCGTAGACATAACTTCTCTTTGGGCGTATATTATCGCGATCCCCATTTCGGTTGGAAAACCGATGGCAGAGTGGGGGACGGATGTTATCATGTTGAAGTCGCCTTGGGACTCCCTCCCGAGAATTACGTCATACTTTGAGGTGTGAGGTAAAACCATGAAGTTCACCTCCTCCGTCCTTGTGTGCCTTCCGTTGGTGAGGCGCACAGGGAAGGTAATTTGTCCCAGGGGGAATACGGTTTCCCCTGAAAACCCGGCCAACGGGTAGTCCGCTGGCTGCAGTCGATCTTTGTCTTCTTGATCGAACTGGTTGAAGCATTGCTCGTATATAATATCGGACGTACTGCCCGGGTCGATGAACAATCGCTCGGTGCAGTAGTGAGCTAGGTGCCCTGTGATAACCACGGCGCGCCTATCGCGCGGTCCGCCTCGGACTTTTGGAAAGACGACTTGCTCGTCCTTCCAGTCATTGTCCGGTCTTCTCGCCGCCTTACGCGGTCTTCCTTTTCCTCCATTGATCATGTGGGTAGAGGCCACGTACATGGTCCTCTTACCCGTGGAGGTGCCCTCGTTGTGGGGAGTGATGCGCTTGGTAGCTTTTTGTGCGCCTGTCAACAGGTGTTGCAGTTTCCCCTCTTTTAGGGCTCGCTCAATCTCCAGTCGGAGACTGATGCAGTTGTTCGTGGTGTGGCCAGAGTCCTTGTGATACTCGCAGTAGAGTGCGGGATCTTGATTCTTTTTGGACTTCATTGGTTGGGCCGGTCTCAGGAATTGTGCATCCGTGAGGAGAACGTCGCTTGGCGACTGGTTGATCACGGTCCAGCTGCGGTCCCGAGACTCTTTCTTTGACGCCCGGTTTTCTCTTTGGGCGTTGATTGTAGCCCTTGCGTCGGGCTGGTTGTTCCGGGGGACATATGGCCTGGGATCGCTGCCGCGATTCCATGTGTCCCTGTTGCGCTTATTGCTGCGCTTGGGCTCTTGACGGGAAGACTGGCCTTCCGCTAGGGGTTGTGCCTTTGACATGTGCGGTCTGAGAGACCGCTGAGTTTGGGCATATATTTTGACCTTAGCCATGACATCTTCCCACTTCTTAGGTAAGCCGTTACCGCCGGAAATATTCATAACCATTTGTTCGTCTTTGACTGCAACAATGAAATGGTTACATGCCATCTGGTCGGCAACGTCGCCTATCTCTAGGATCTCTTTATTGTAACGGACAACGAATGCATCAAGCGATTCGTTGTCTCTGCGCCAGATGTTCATGACGTCCATTGAATCCCGTTCATGGCGTCGTTGCTGGCTAAAGTGCGCGAGGAACTTTTGTTGTAAGTCCTCGAATGAGGTCAGTGACCCTGGTGGCAGAGAATCGAACCATGCCCTGGCCAGACCTGTTAGGGTCTGTGGGAAAAAATGGCACCAGGTAGGTTCGTCCCACTTACCGTTGCACCCAGCGCCGATGAAGATGTTGTTGTGATCATCTGGGTCGGTCGAGCCGTTGTATTTCCCAATGTTCAATGGGAATTTTGTGGTGGTGACATCGGCGTTGGCGATCTCTGGGACAAACTTAGAGTTTTCGGCCGCAGATTTCGGCCTATAAGGTTTGCCCTGGTGGCGCTTTGCAGCGCGGAGATATGTGTTGCGGGGTTGAGTGGGAGGAACATAGTTACGTCCTCCCGGTCTGCTGTTAGTGGAATGGGACTCCCCGCGGTATGTACTGTCATCTGGATCGGTATGGCCATACCCTTCACGGTGGGACTGTGGTCCCAAACGACTGTGAATGTTTGTGTCGCGGCGAGTTGTAGATTGCCGCCTTCTTTCTTCGTGGGGGCCTAAACGGCTATGTACGGAGTCCCTGCGGCGGGACCCGTACGAGGAATCGTCCACATTGAGTGTGTGGACATCACAATAAGAGGAGCCGCGGTCCTCCTGCCTGCTTCTGGAGGCTGGATGTGTGGGGGCCCTGTCGTCATATCGTAAAATACGACCGGCAGGTGTACGCGGTATCGGGGTAGGTCCGATACCTCCTTGTTCGTCTGCGCAAGCTCTGTTGTACGTTGCGGCCAGAAGGGCCGCTTGTTGGTCATACCAGGTATGAGGGTTCATGCCTGGAGGTATGACAGCAGCGTATTGTGACAGATCGTGTCCAAACGTAAGGGATGCGCCCCCTTGCGTTGATGTGCCAATGTGTTGGGCGTTTGGGGCTAGGGGAATGGTTCCCGCAGGCCCTTGGTTTGCGGGGTTTAGGTTATCCCCGGTAGCGTTGTTTTGACGATCAGACATCTTTGGAAAGAAAGGGATGATTGGAAAAAAGTGCTAAGAGTAGCGGTGGGCGCCAATGATGAAACAATGGTTAACCGGGTAGGGTTAACTCACTGGTCTCGTCAAGAGGGTTAATCCCTTCTTTCCGAGGATCGCTGGCTGGATCGTCTGGTGGTGGGTTTTCTGCACAAGGAAACAAACCGTGACTCGTAACAAGGAGGATGGGGTGGGGGGTGCTCCTTGTTACCACTCTCCGGCGTGAGAATCAGTAATTTGCTTGGGAAGCAAAGTATGATAGTAGTAGTATTGAGAGAGTTGAGAAGTGATACCTCAAACCTGGTTTGGGGTGAGTATTTATAGCCGAGGAGTGAAGGAGGGTAGTTGAGTAGCTAGCCTGACATCGCACAGCTATTTGCAGGTGTGTCAGACCTGTCGGATACTGTGGTAATGCCACGTCCTGCTGTGGTGTCAGACTGTTGTACATACGTGGGCCAGTAGGTGACTGTTCCCAGTGCCACTTGCACTGTGGTGTCAGGCCTACTTGCTTTGAAGGCAAGATGCGGTGCCAGGCCGCATCGCTGCTTGCGGTCATTTGATGTTGTTCCCGCATTGGTTGTTCCATCCATGATTTACGCGGGATGCGGTGCCAGGCCGCATCGCTGCTTAGTGACTGTTACTGTTGTCCAGATCCCTTGTCGTGACGAAAACGTTCATAGGATGCGGTGCTAGGCCGCATCGCTATGCGTAACATTAGTTTCCGTCCTTAAGGTAAGTCTTCTCATCAATAGACAGATTGGACCGCAGTGTTCGCGTGTGCCCACGCTGACACTGGAGAGTTTATTGCTGTTGGAGGTTTTTGATGAGGGTAATGGTCATTCGCGGTCGTGCTGACGCGATATTTGGGACCATACCCCTTCAGGTATGTATAAGCTTTTAAATATATACCAAATTATATATCCAATAAATGCATCCACTTACTATTCAAAAAAACTATTGGTGGTGGAGTGAAAAAACCATTTTAAAATAATGTAAAGGTCTCAAGTTTAAGGTGGTGTTTGTTTTTTGGCCAAAAGCACTTCTGGCCACTTATGTCTGCGCCGCGCAGACGCGCGCAGATGTTTGAAGTCTGCAGCTTGTTTGTTTTCCGGAAGATCTGTAGACCAAAAACGTCTGCCTCACCTCTTCCCCACGCAGACATGGCCTTAAGGTGGTGTTTGTTTTTTGGAAAAAGAGCTTCCTGGCCTCTTCTGTCTGCACCGTGCAGACGCGGGAAGAGGTTTAGGTGCTGTAGAGTGTTTGTTTTTTTTTTTTTTTCGAGAAGTGCTTTTTACCTCTCCCCAACCTCTTCTTGGGGAAGTGATGAGACCAAAGCTTCTCCAAGCAGAGGTTTACCTCTTCTTGGCACCACCTCCACCCCTGCTCCGCCACCACCACCCCTGCTCCGCCACCATCATCATCATCATCATCACAAATCGACCTCCACCTCCGAAACAAACCCCCCAAATCAACCTCCACCTCCGAAATCGACCGCCACCACCACCCCTGCTCCGCCACCACCACCCCCAAATCGATCGGAAACAAATCCCCCAAATCGACCTCCACCTCCGAAACCCTAATCGATGGCAAACAAAACACCCCAAATCGATCAGAAACAAAACCCCCAAATCGACCTCCACCTCCGAAACCCTAAATCGATGGCGGTGATGATGATGGCGGTGGTGAAGTGGTGGTGATGATGGCGGTGGTGATGATGACGGTGGTGAAGTGGTGGTGATGATGACGGTGGTGAAGTGGTGGTGATGATGGCGGTGGTGATGATGGCGGTGGTGAAGTGGTGGCGGTGGTAGAAAGAGAGTAGAGAGAGAGATCTGTGTGTGTGTTTGTGTGTGAAGAGGTTTTATATAAAAAAAAAACAAACCCTCTTCTCCTTGCAGACTGAAGACATTTGGTCCACCTCTTCTCCTGCAGATGCCTGCAGATGTGGCCTGCAGCAGAAGAGGTTTTCCTGCAGAAAAAACAAACAGCACCTAAGTCTGCGGACCTCTTCTCACCTCTTCTCCTGCCCATAGACCTGCGTCACCTCCACCACCACGTCTCCGCCACCACCTCCACCACCACGTCTCCGCCACCACCACCGCCACCACATGCACCCCCACAAAACAAACACCACCCAAAACCCCCAAATCGAAACCACCACGTCTCCGCCACCACCTCCACCATCTCCGCCACCACGTCTCCGCCACCACCTCCACCTTCTTCCCTGCCACCGCCGCCGGTGCGGCTCCCAAAACCCCCAAATCGAAACCCAAATCGATCGCTAACAAAACCCCCAAATCAAATCGTCATCATCTGTTATCATCATCACCATCATCGATCGCTAACAAAACCCCCAAATCGAAACCATCATCTGTTATCATCATCATCACCATCATCTTCATCACATACCTGAGCTTAGTTCCAGTGGGTGTTCAGTGGAGGAGATGGAAGTGAGATGGTGGTGGTGAGTGTTTGGTGGTGGTGGTTGCGACGGGGGTGGTGCTGGTTGCGACGGTGGTAGATGATGGAGGAGGTGGAAGTGAGATGGTGGTGCTGAGTGTTAGGTGGTGGTGGTGCTGGTGGTGGTGGTGGTGGTGGTTGCGACGAGGGTGATGGTGGGTGCGACGGTGGATGGTGGACGGTCGATGGTTGTGGTGGTGGTGGATGGTTGTGGTGGTGGTGGTGGTGGGGAGATGAAGGCAGAGAGAGAGAAGTTCTGTGGTGTGTGTTGTGTGTGTAGAAGATGTTTTTGTAGAAGTAAAAAAACAAACCCTCTTTTCCTTGCAGACTGCAGACTTTTGGTCCACCTCTTCTCCTGCAGATGCCTGCAGATGTGGTCCGCAGACTGCAGACCTTTTCCCGCAGAAAAAACAAACACCACCTAAGTCTTGCCTCCACCACAAAATTCATTTTTTTAATTCAGTTCCCCAACCACAATTTTGGGCCCAATTTTTTTTTGTCGTCCGAGGCCTAAATTTTTTTTGGATTCTCGGGGACGGTTCAAGTCTTGCCTCCACCACAAGGTTTCACTTTTTTACTTCAGTTCCCCAACCACAATTTTGGGCCCAATTTTTTTTTTGTCGTCCGAGGCCTAATTTTTTTTAGAATTCTCGGGGACGGTTCAAGTCTTGCCTCCACCACAAGGTTTCATTTTTTTAATTCATTTCCCCAACCATAATTTTGGGCCTAAATTTTTATTTTTTTATTTTATTTTTTATTTTTTTGTCACCCAAGCCTAAACTTTTTTTTTTTTTAATTCTTGAGGACGGCTCTGTTGATACGTTACTTTACAATAAAACATGGGTGAAAATACATGGGGTTCTGCCCATAAGAAGAAAGTCGAAAAGGTTAGGTCGCATGTCAAAACACATATGTGCTAGAATAATATCGGTCTCGTTGACTTGTAAAAAAAATTCTTTTTCAAGTTTCCAAAATCAACTATTGAAGTGTTTTTCTATTAGGGTATACAGAGTGGGGTGCGGCAAAGTGTGGTAAACTTAGTTTACCAATTGGTAAGAGCATTCACATCCAGTCCATCAATTTGTGTGTGTGAAGTTTTTATAATATAAAGAGTATAAAAAGTGGTTGTGAGTGGAGGAGAGAGAAAATGTTACTGTTCATCTGTATATTTGGGGGGACACTGTTCACCCACTATAATTTTTTAATATATATTGAAAGTGGTTGTGAGTGAAGGAGAGAGAAAAATGTAATATATATTGAAAAGGAGAGAGAAAAAATATTTGTTTTTAGTGGAAATATGTATATTTGTAATATATAGGAGTTGTTTTTTAGTGGAATGTATGTATATTTTTAGTGGATTGGATGTGAATGCTCTAACACCACCGTCAACATAAGTTTACCACTCAAAGTTTGCCAATTCGGTGAGGGGTTGCCGATGCGGGGAGAGGGAGGGTAGGAGAGAGAGAGGGGGTGTGTGGGGTGGGGTCCATGTCATCTCAACCAATCACACATTTTTTTAAATAGTTTACAAATTCATGAAGTGTAACCATTTCCACCACTTTTGAACATAGTTTACCACTTTGACATGACACACTCTCATTGGTTGATTTTAAAGTTTATCACTTTCAAGTGTCTAACCACTCCCTATACCCTTATATTTAAAGTTTCTGAAATCAACTACTGAACTGTTTTTTCATTATATACAAAATAATAAGGGTGGAGGGTATAGCTTCCGTAAACTCATTCGGTGAGTTGGTGTCACCGAGCGGTGACCACCCCCTGTTGTTTAAGTCATCGAAATTTTGCACTTTTTCGGTGTACATTCACCGATGCGGGAAGAGGAGGGAAGGAGGAGGGAGGGAGGTTTAATGGTGGGTCCCAACCCCTTTCAACCAATCACAATTTTTTTTTATTTTTTAACCTACTCAAACACCCTAGGGTGATTGACCATACCCCCTGATTGAGTGTAAAATGGGGAGTGAAATGGGGAGTTGACATGGCATAATATTATTGGGTAGGATTTCACTCAAACACCCTAGGGTGATTGACCATACCCTCCACCCTAAGTTATTTTTAGTATTGGTCTGGTTGACTTGTAAACAATTTCTTTTCAAAGTTCCTGAAATCAACTACTGAACCGTTTTTTTCTTATCATATACAAAATAATAGAAGATTCTTTTTCAAATGGGTTGCTTTATGTGAATTACAACTCCCATACCCAATGAGTGGGAAGGGTGATCATTATATAAACAATAAGTTGCAATAAGCTACAAAACAATATATAAAATACACAAAGGGTACAAGAGAAATATAATTAGACAAAGTTTGCTTTAGCATCCCCTTTCAAGCGAAACGATGGTGGTATGAGGCGAAGCAAGGAGTGAAAAATCTTGAACTGAGACCGTGAGAGACTTTTGGTAAAAACATCAGCCACCTGGAGCTTAGTTGGAATGAACTTAGTATAGAGTTGCCCTGATGCAACTAATTCCATAATCACGATCAATATGCTTAGCCCGTTTGTGAGCTACCAGATTTTGTGTGAGAAACAGAGCACTTTGATTGTCACAATGCAAAGTCGGTCCATCAGGAAGCAGGGCATGTAACTCACGTAGTAAATGAATAATCTAAATGAATTCAGAAGTATTATTAGCCATAGTTTGATATTCAGATTCACAACTCGAACACGATACTGTGGGTTACTTCTTGCCTTCTTAGCACTCCATGAGACAAGATTCCAACCCAAAATTATAGAGTAACCAAAAGTAGAGCAACGGGATCAAGGCATCGATCCCAATCAGCATCAGAATAACCCATAATAGAACTGCAAGTGAGTTTAGAAAACGTGAGCCCAAAAAGCAAAGTGCCTTTAATGTACCGAAGAATTCGTTTGACACTCTGAAAGTGATCATGTAGCAGCAGCGTGAAGGAACTAACTCATTTGATTTATAACATAAGATATGTCGGGTCTAGTAATGGTCAAATACTGAAGAGCATTGACAAGGGATCAACGTCTATATAATCGAGGATGAGAGAGATGATGCGATAGTTATGGATTGATTCAAAGTGCTACAATTACTACTTTACCTTTTAATTAAAATATAAGGGAAATAAATAATTGGCTAAGAAGTGCTCTTGGGTGTTCACATTAGCACATATCAAGCATGCATGACTTAATGATCAAGTGGTGTTTGCCCACATAAAAATAGTGTATGATCAAATTCTTATAAGTGCAAAGTTAGGCAATATTTAGATGTAAAAAATGTTATTTAATTTTTTTTAATAATAAGTAAGCATGGGTCTCATGGTTTGGGTGTTCGGTTAATTGGGTCATGATCAAATTCTCAAATGTTTTTTAGTTATGACTAACTATTGGGTCATGAGCCACTAACGGTTTGGGTGTTTCGGTTAATTAGTTTTTGAACAATTTATTTGGGCTTGGGCCCAACAGTTGGCAAACTAGTTATTTTTGGTCCAATAGTGTGGTAAAACTATAAAAGGAAATCTTAACAAAAAAGTAATTGTCATGTACTAGTAATCTAATGCCCAATACAACATGTTTTCATTTGCTTAGTTTTACTTTTGACATCATCTTTGTACTAGCAATTTAATGATCTCGGTTCTCAGGTGGCAACAGACAGTGGTTGTATCACTTAAGCGGATTCAAGATAGTTTTTAGTTTTATTATTTACATTTTTTTAAATACGTACGCCCCGCTTGAGGTATGCGCATCTAATGTATATATGTGTGGGCGTTCGGGGGGCAAAAGTGAAAATGCACCAATTTCAACGTTATTTTACTAATTTCGTGAAAATAACGTAAAAAGACATGGATGGTTAATCATGCATCATGTGGTGGCATTGATAGCTAAAAGACAATGGGGTACATGCACTAATCGGCAGTTGTCTCATTGCTGAGTGTTATGTGCCTTATGTCCAAGGCTTGATGCAAACCTACTATCGAGCCGAGTGTCTCACTGGAAGCAGCATCTCTATTCCTACGGGGTAGAGGTAAGGCTGTCTACATCTTATCCTCTTCAGACCCTACATTAGCTTTGCTATTGGTGGGATTTACTAAGTATGATGATGATGATGATTTTTTTTAAATACGTAGTTATGTATATGTACAATTCATTATTTACCCACCCTGATTGAGTTTGTTTGGCTTTCACTAAACCATAGTTAGCGGCACAAAAATCTCTTCAAATCAGACCGTGAACACCCTATAGGTAAGTATCTTATCCGAAATAGATGAGCAAGTTTGGGACAAACCCGAACAAAAAACAGAACTCAGATTTTCAAGTTCCGTTCCATTCTAGTTCGATTATCCCGGTACACACTAAACATTGAACACCATAAGTTTTCTTCATTCAAACTGATAATTGTACACACAAAAAACATGTGTGTGTATATATGATATATCTCCTAAGGATAAGACCTAATGACTAATGGGCCATTGGCGAAGCTTAAGTAGGGAGGGAAGGGGCGGCCAACCCCCATAACTTTTCGCTAAGTAGTGGAGAATATGTAGTTTTCGTATAGAAATTTTTAGGTATATAGGTTTTCGAACCCCCGGTTTTATAGAAATTTTTAGGTCCGCTGACTTCCGCCCCCCTGGTCAGAAATCTCAAGCTTCGCCACTGTAATAGGCTCCTTGTTTTCAACGCTTTGGTACTTGTACATCCATGAGCATACCAAATAATATCCAAAGTTTATCAACCCAACAACTGCCAATAGCCAATAAACATTATCCATCCTCCCATCATTTATACCATCAGGCAACCACCCTGTTGTTTTTCTGATCAAATCAACCACCGCGGTTCCCAAATAATATGCAGTCCCGCTAACCACTGCCACCATCGCTGCGCTGTGCTCTTAATCGACTTTGGAAACTCTTGGTAATAAAACATCACTTGACCCGGGAACATAAACGTTATTCCAACACCCACAACTACTAGTTGTGGGACCAACCAAAACACAGACATTGGCACGATCGAGTTGCCCGTTAGCTTGTGGGTTCGAGCGGTTGTGAGCCGCTTTGACTCAACCAGTGCCGAGAGTGCCATGCTTGAAATGGAGAGAATGTGACCGATCCCAATTCGTTTTAGAAGTGTGGGTGAGGTGCGGGTTAATTTATGGAATATAGGAAGAAGGAAACAGTTCATCAGGGCTAGGGAGATGGAACTTGAGACCGTAGAGAAGACTATCATGGTCCCGGCTTAGATTTGGAACCGTGGTCCAAGATGGCGGTCCATGGCTAGAGCTTGGAGGACAACTAGGCTCATTTGGGTGGCTATTGGGGTGTGCAAGAGGATACCTGTTGACCAAATTGGGGAGATCCTGATTAGAGTTTTGAGGTCTTCTACTTGTTGCAATGTGCATAGGTGCCATGGTTTCTTGATGGAGCCATCTGGGTTCGTGTCGCCTTCGGTCACTAGGGCTGCATGGTTAAGGAATCTGTATCATGTTTAACCGGTTAAATAAAGAAAACGCGTAAAAACTCTATCAAACAATATATTTGTAGTACACATATTAGTTGCAACATACTCGCTTTTATAGTGTAGTGTTTTTTCTTAAATATTAACGTATGAAAAAATTATAGCTATTTAAAAATCTTGAAGATATTTGATTTAAAAGTAAGCAATAATTAAGGAAATAATATTTTTATCTTTGTATTATGCTGCTTTTGAAAAAAAAAAGGTCATCAAGATGAGTGATTAGATTGATTTGCATGATTCTCAATTGGAATAGTGGTTCTCAAATAATCTTTATCATACACACACAAACACACAAACTAGAGGGTGCACATATGATGTGACGGGTAAACATTATAACGGTGATTACACATATGTATTATAATACGTATATCTATCGTTATCATGTAGGAAAGTTTGTTTAATAATCAACAATATATCTAGAGTATTGTACCATACGTTTCAAAAATTGTATTTACTTAATCTCTCTAAATTATATAAAATTATGTTTGTTTAATAATCAACAATAGATTTAGGTTTGTTACAAGCAACATGTTTACAGCACATATTATTCCATCATTCAAATTGTTAGATCCTATATTATATCTTTTGTTTTTTAAACTTTATATATGATCTTGTCATCTCAAAAACATTATTTATTGATACGTGATTAACTATTAGGGTAATCATGCATGCTAATTTGTCCCCATCAATGTATTTTGTCCATTTCCACCATAAATTTACTTTTAAAGAGACAAAACTTGACTTTTAAATATTATTTAATCACAAATAAACACACCAACTTACTTTCTATTAATCTTATATTTAAAAAAGAAAATATTAATTCTATAATACTTTGCTTCATAGTCATAAAAAAACTATTTTATCTTTCAAAACTTTTATAGTCATTAACTATGGATGACATAAAACTTGTAGATACTTACTTGAAGCTTTTTGTTGTATTTATCAACTTTGTTCCTCCAGGTGTTTGTTCTTGGCAATAATCTTCTATCATTGGTGACAATAAAAGTTTTCTTTTTCGGAAAGCGGCCACTAAAACACAACTCAGTCCGGTAAATGGGCTTCCTTGTGGCTTGAGTAGTAAATAGTATCGACTACCCATCACAAAAGCGACTAACCCAATTAAATTAGCCGCACCACTTAAACCATACCCTAAACCCCAACTCACGTTGTCTTGGATGTAAACAATCCCTATCATACTAACAAGTACCGCGACTTTTAGAGTAAAGTAATACCAGTTAAAGTAAACTTGTTGGTGCTTTTGGTTTCCGAATTGATCTGCACCCATTGAGCCTAATGTGAACCTTGTACCCGCCACGCCCATGGTTGAAAGAGCCAGGCTCGTGTACAAGATTCCAATTTGGGCTTTTGACGGTCCTATACAAGGACTCAGGCCGTTTTCACATGGTTTGGGCTTTAATGTATCTAGTGTTGATGTTAAGGTTAATACTAGTATCCCCACCATGGACACAAGTGATGAAACCCAAATGACTATGAACGAGCCAAGATACGAGTCGGCTAATATGGCACCCATAATCGGGGACAAGGCCATACAGCCATTGAGAATGTTCGCGATCTGAGCAGCATCAATGATTTTGATGTTAAACTCGTTTATTAAATACACAATAATATTACTACTCCATCCTCCGGCTGCTAGTGTCAACCCCGCCATGGTCGCTACAAATTCAACAAATTCGATTTCCATCTGGTTCAATTCTTGGTGTTCAAAAAGAAAACAAAAAAACATGAAAAAAAAAATACTTGGATTTACTATGAAGAAATAATACCTATGAGGAAAGGAAAGGTGACCCAACCACCTTTTTGGGGTGCACCAGATGATTGTGGTTCTGCATCCATGGCTACAATATGTTGAGTCTAGCTTCTATTGGTTTAAGAAATCAGACACTGTGTGTGTGACAAATGATTGTCTATGTTGTGCAAATATATGAAATGTGAGAATGGTCAAATGCAAGGCCATATGAATGATTGAGGGGGTGTTTAATTGTTATCTACACAACTTGATTATTGCTAGTTATGTTTATAATAATAGATATGGTTTGGTTCTGTCATGATATTAATATTTTAAATCTTTAGGATTGAAGTAATAGAGCTATATATATATAGAAAATGACTACACGAGACCTTAGCCTTTTTTGTAATTTTTTTAAAAGGGTAGTTTGAGGCCTGATTTAGACCTAATTAATATCAAAATTATTAAATTATATTTATAAACTATAAAATAATATAACATTATACAATGCGGCGATTTATCATTAATGATCGTTTAGTATACAAACGACATTGTTCCGTTATTTTACACTAAAACATGGGTGAAAATCAGTGGCGGATCCAGGAATTTTTTCCAAGGGGTTCACTTTTAATGTTTCAATTTCATATGTCCGAACATAAAAAAAATTTCGGGTCGTCGGGTCGGGTACGATTCATCACTCGATAAAAATATGATACAATAATGAAAAAACCATGGTCATAACAAATTTAGAAACACGTAATATAAATAAGATGGTCTTTACGATTAAAAAACAAACCTACACTTATTCCCTACGAGGTTTCATCTTTTGAAAATGTTGCATTACATTCTCGATCAAACTTGTTATAAGAACTCCCTATCAAGCTTTGATCATCCTGCCGAAGAACAGTCTCTATATATTGATTAAATTTAATACCCTTGAATGAGAAACCAATATTAGTATGCATCCTCTCTTTTTAGAGGTTCATACCTATAATGATTCGGCACAAAACTTCATCCTTGACAAAAGCCATATAGTCGTGACGATACTAGAATATCTGTAAAATATCAAATAAAGTACAAAAATGAAACAGTGCAAATATTCCATGGCAAAATATGAGCATTTTTTATTTTATGGGGTTCTGGTACTACCATTTAAAAAATTAACTTAGTATGAACCAAACTAGTTTATATTTTAGGCAAATTTCAAATTTGACCATACTGACTTTTGTGAATTCCTATTAATTTTAGGAAAATAACCGATTTGATGATAAAGAAGACAAGAATGATGATCAAACAATAGTGTGTAATATTCCACCAAGAATAATAAATGGTGTCTACTATTAGCAGTAAATGTGATTGATAGTCTTTTAATCTTCTCATCTCCTAAGAACTAGGGGTGTAAACAAGCCCAGAGACTCGAGAGCTACTCGTGATCGGCTCGGTTAAAAGCTTGAACGAGTTGAGCCTTAACGAGCCCGAGCTCGAGCCTGAAATAGAGCTCGTTTAGTTATCGAGCCCGAGCTCGAGCTTGAAATACAAAGCTCGTTTAGGCTCACGAGCCCAAACGAGCCTAAACAAAATTTTAGTTTTTTTATATATTATATAATAATGATGATGATAACATTGGTGAGCCGAGCTCGAGCCGATCTTTGGCTCGCTTAATCGCTGTTGAAACGAGCTCGAGCCGATCTTTTAGCTCATTTGAGGTTGTTCTCGAAATAGGTCGAGCCGAGTCGAATCGAGCTCGAGCTTTGGGTTTTACTCGCGAGCCGAGCCGAGCTCAGAGAAGTAGGCTCGAACCGAGCCGAGCTCGAGCTCGAGCTTCATTAAAACATAACGAGCCGAGCTCGAGCCTAGTCGGGCTCGGCTCGTTTACACCCCTACCAATGTCACACCCCGACCCGCAGCGGAAAGGTACGAGGCATGATGATTGCCCATAGCTCATGACAACTAGTTATTGTTTCAATATTTAAAGCATAATCATTTAAAAACCACATAACATATAATAGTCAAAATTGTTCATACATTGTTCAAAACAAACATATCAAGATTTCAATTTAATTTCCTAAGGCCCATGCTACGTGTCCACATCACTTGATCATCAACTTTGAAAACCTGCACCACGTTAGAAAAATATATTTTTGGGTCAACAAAATGTTGGTGAATAATTTCCTCCTTTTTATAGAAAACGGTTTCATATTTATTTCTTTTTAAAAAAAATATTTTTAACATGCACCTCAATGTTAGTGTGTAAATGGTCTCATATCATCAACGTAGTCAACATATCCATAAATCCAAGTTTACCAAACAAGAATACACAATCAAATAACAACACAAACAACCAAAATAAATAGACTCCTGATAATAGCGTGCATTAGGCACAAGCCCCGAGGAGCGAGTCTAATACTGTTGGCGATACTAGGCTACAACCCATGGCCGTGGGGAACCTAGTCAGCC
The DNA here is from genome assembly GCA_030545235.1 of Helianthus tuberosus. Taxonomy (NCBI): domain Eukaryota; kingdom Viridiplantae; phylum Streptophyta; class Magnoliopsida; order Asterales; family Asteraceae; genus Helianthus; species Helianthus tuberosus. Next base: position 15,028,707 of record CM060354.1, on the reverse strand, counting down.
GTGGATCCACTAGACACAATAGCATGCAATAGACTTGACATCAGATAGCATATAGATTAATAGAATACACATAAGACGTTAACATAATAACACTTGATCATAGCATGTTAAGTAAATAAAAAAATGTAACACGATGCACCCCAAAATTTGTGAAAGATTAAAAGAGGGGAATGGAAGAAATTACTCACAGGTTGCGAAGAAACGTTCCACGAGAATTACCGCACGACAAGAACTAGATTATATCTAAAATGATAATCGAAATCACCCTAATAAAATATCAATAAACAAGGTACCAAACGAGCGAAAAAAAAAACGAATACGATGAGATGATGATTTCTAGGTTCACATGATTTGGGGATTTTCTTGTTTAAATGATAAAACGAATTAAGTGACTAAAATATATAAGTACAGTTAATACAATTCGTATTTATATATAATAGTAAAAATATGGCGAAGTTGTACGATCTCGACTAAAAAGATATTATATATATTTTTCTCTAAAAACAAATAAATAACATCTTCAAGTTCGATATAATAAAATATATTACATTTATTAAAATAAATATACATATTTCAAAATTGATTAAAAATACCAACAAATAATGATTTAGTCTAAACGTATATTTATTGATTTCGATCATGCATATAAGTCTAAAATGACTAAAAATATAGTTTTCGTATTAACGGATTATGGCTACAAGCATAATATATAATTTATTTATTTAGTGATAAAATATATATGGCACATATAATGTGACCAAAATGCTTATTTTAATCAAATATATATTTTAATGAACAGGACTTAAATTTAGCGATAATATATATAATAGTCCATGACATTGTCTAAAGCATATATATATATATATATATATATAGGGTGGAGTTATTGTAAAAAAGACTAAAAGTGTGAGAAAGGTAAGAATTAATCTCAACCATTAGATCTAAATTAATTGAAAATGGTAAGATTGTAAATTAATTAACAAATTCAAATATGGTAATCCTTGATTTAAGGATTTGGAGAGAGAAAATCCCTGATTTAAGGAAAATAACCGTCCATAAATATAACACCATTCAGAACATGTTCATACATGGTGTTTTAATTATAACACAATTCAGAAAAATATAACACCATTCAGCACAAAAATATAACACCATTCAGCACAAAAAAAACACCATTCACACAAAAATAACATCATTCAGCACAAAACATAACACCATTCAGCACAAAAAAAACACCATTCACACAAAAATAACATCATTCAGCACAAAAATTTAACACCATTAAGCACAAAAAAACCACCATTCAGCACAAAAATAACACCATTCAGCACAAAAAAACACCATTTCGCAGTAAATAAAATAAACACCATTCAGTACAAGAATATAACACCATTCAGTAAAAAAACACCATTAAGAAAAGGAAAAAACACCATTCAGAAAATAAAAAAACACCATTCAGTACACAAAATAACACCATTCAGTACAAGATATAACACCATTCAATAAATAAAAAAATAACACATCTGTATCATCTTCTCCACTTCCGGCACCACCACTGCTGCACCACCGATAATTGTCCTACCACGTAACTACACATCTCGCCGTCGCCGCTGCCGCTCGCAGTCATCTCCTTCGAGCGTCAGACCGTAATTCCCCATCGGACATCAACATCGCCCGTCATCGCCTTCGTTCCTCAGCCGTCTTCTTCAGTCTCCGATCACCACCCTTCACACCGGAAACCCAAACCGTCGCTGGTTCAGATCAAAATCCATCTTCTTCGCTACTCAAGAAGAAAGAGAGAGAAAGAGAAAGGGAGGAGTGGGGAGGGTGTCGACGACGATAAGCAGCTGAGAAGGTGGTTCAGGCCGGTGGTTGTGAGTGAACCGGCGTCGGATGGAGGGGTGTGGTTGACCGGCGACGATGATGATGGCTGAGGGTGGTGGCGATGTTAGGGTTGTGGTGTCGATTGGAGAGAGAGAGAGATTATAGGGATTTTGATTACAGTTACCTATTTTGAATGGATCTAAAAGACTTTATTACCCCTATAATTTTCAATTCAGTCCAAAAAATAAAACAAATTTTACGATTTGGTCCCTATTAATCTAAACCATTAGATCAAAAATCTAATGGTGTAGATTCTTTCTTATCCTTCTCACACTTTTAGTCTTTTTTACAGGATCCTCTACCTATATATATATATACTTATAGTCCAATTTGTGTCAAAAATATACTTGTGTCTAAATGAATTCTCTTAACCAATTAGTTTAAGGTTCACATTAAATTGATTGAACATAAGACTAAATAACATGTCTAAACTGTTGAATTGTGATTAGAACCGAAGAAGAAAGTTTTGAATCTCTAGCCTTTTGAATTCTTGAATTATAGAGTGTTTTGTGAAATTGATGGAATCACCAAACAAGCCTTTCTTTCGGTGCTAGTAGTTTGTTTGGGATTTTGAAGTAATCAAGATGAGGAAACATAGAGAGAGACTATGGATATGAAAATGATTTTTTTTTTTCTAATCAAGGTGAATAGAAGGATTTATAATATCAATATTATGAATGCATTTATTTGCAAACTAAAGATGTAAGTTACACAATTTATGTTGAAAGATGAATAGAATTTAATCAATACTAGGGCTGTCCAAACTGCTCGACGATCGAAGATCACTCGACGATCGCTCGAAAAATGCTCGTTCGATTCCCGCTCAGTTTGTTAATGAGCCGATCAGATCGGTTCGATTCAAATTCAATCCGAGCATGAGCATAGCTCCGCTCGCTCGTCGATCGCTCGGTTTCGATCGAATTATTTTTATTAATAATTAATATATATATTTATATTATAGATTTTATATATTAAAAACTCAAAAAATATAATAGCCCAAAAAAAAAAATTAAAAGCCCAAATCACATTCAACCCAACCCAACTTAACTTAATATTTAATACGTAAATCTAAGTATCTAACCCTAAATCCTATTCAAAAGAGTATTCAGTATTCACTCACAATTCAGTCGCCGCTCCTGTGTTTCGCTCTCTAGTCTCCGACACAAACTGAGCGGTCTTCAATCTGCAATTGTTCGTCGGATGGTCTTCAATCTGCAACAGTTCGTCTATTCACACTTTATTTTGTGTTGCTTTTCTATTCGCACTTTATTTTGTGTTACTTTTGTATTCGCACTTTAAGTTAGAATTTGTTTTTGTTGAACGAAGCCTTATTATTCAATCGAGCGAAAACGATCCGCTCGCTTTTTTTTAGGATTTGATAAAAACCGAGCGAAACCGAGCCGATCGATTCAAATTCAATCCGAGCATGAGCATCACTTTTGCGATCGGTTTTACAAATTTGATCCGCTCGGATCGGATCGGTTGTAATTCAATCCGAGCATGAGCAGACCCTCGATCGGATCGGATCGGATCGTGAACACCCCTAATCAATACAAGCCAATAACTCCAAATTCCTAATTAATTTATATTTAAGATGAGTAACCATATATTCATTTAATTATAATAATTTTCTTATTAAATTTCAAATTCATTACAATTTATGTATACATTTTTTTCTTAATGACTTATGCAAAATCATTAACAAATTTATAAATCATATTTTAAATATTAAAATACTTAAACTACTTATTTTTTTTTCTGATAGAGTAGTTTTTAAAATAATAATAATAACTTTAAAGGTGTTTTCTTGATCGAAATAGGGTACAAGTAAAATAGGGAATAAATACAAAGTCTAAATACGCTTTGGATCCTGTTTACGAAATGAGTCGGTTTTTTTTAGGACCCGTTTTTTACGGATGTTACAGTCTCCCCTACTTTTGGGGATTTCGTCCCTAAATTTGGAGGAAACTGCTTGTGTAGGGTTTTTCATTGACGTAAACGATAACGCTTCAATTTAGTAATAACATTAGAAACTCGAATCTCATGGTTAGATTGTTCCTTAGGGATGTTAGGTAACAAGTGTTAAACACAAGTCCCAAATTTGCTGAAAATACGCTCGCACTATGATATATTAAAAGGTGTAGACTTATTGAGGTGGTAGCGTTCCTGGTGAGGGTTATATACCCAGTTAAGGAATCGCTCTTAATTGCCAAAGATGCAGTAATGAAAAGCGTTAACTCTTAATTGCCAAACAACTAACTAAAACTCTCATGATTAGTTTAACGTTGCTTTTGAAAATTTGATAGACACACTTATATATAGGAAGTACCAGCGGCGTATCCACCATATCCCTATCAAATTTTCATCCACCTCGTTATTCAGATCATGATTGACGACTCGAACCAACTTCTAATAACCACAACCAAATAATGTATGAGTCTCGAACCCAAAAAGGGTGTAACTAAATGGTGGCAGTGCCTACATACATAGTTATGGGGAAAAGGGTCGGTCTATGAATAAGTGAGACGATACCCATACCACACAAATTATGGGAAAAGGTAAGCCATGATGAGTGATGATGTGAAACTGCAACAACATGAACTAGCAATAAAACAAATCATAAATGCATATAACATAGTGATACATAAAAACGTCAGAATAAAGGATGAAAATGACGACAAATAGTAACGTCGAAAGCGTGACAACGGCACAAGCTATCAACGGTACTGATTAAGAGTTGATAATTGTACCGATTGGCGTTAGTTCGAACGTTAGTGATACGAAGTGAGAGTAGCAGGTAAAGTCGTTAATGAGGGGAAACTAAGCGTGAAGTCTAATGGCGGAGGAGATGAAGTAGCAGCAATGATTTACACTCCCACCAGTCGGGCGATAATTACGATTCGTACAAAAGTAGAGGGATCCTAAGATAAATTAAGAAAACCATAGTTTTGTTAATCTAACTCACGTTCATTTCGTTTTGTTAACTATATTTACACTTTACCAAGTGTAGCACATTGATATTTTAAATCGTTCATGTACAACGGCAACATAGTTTATTTAGAAAAATATTTTTGTTAAACTTTAGGAAAAACATTTTTGGCCTAAAGTAGAGCATTTACAATATATATTTATTACATTTTATTATTATTTTATAAAACCAAATTTTGAGATCAGAATTTTTTTTATCGTCACCATGTGCCCTCGACTCGAATTTTCCAAGCTCTGGGCATAGGTTAGGTTACGATATTGGTTAGGGTTGTGACGTTCAACTCATATGAGACGACTCGTTAAGGTTAAAACATATAATCAAAATTCACATTATTACACTTATGCTCGGAACTTCGGAGCAATCCTTTTTTTTTATTTCCATCTAGTTCATACAAAATTTTAACTTAAAAAATTTTATTCGCAATAACTCATCGTATAAAATTTTGTCGTGCTGCTGACCGCGTCATGGTTGTCTTGGATCTAGATGAGTGTTCCTCCGCGTGCCTTCTAGTTACCCTGGTCCTCTAGTTCGGTTTGACCGACTCGATCGTAAGAAATGAGTTGGGTGCCAAAAAGTACGGTCAGTTGATCCATCAGTGGAGCGTCGGGTTGGATACGGTTGGATCATAAGGTGGGTGTTTGGTTGGTCAAATGAAGTTGTCACGTGTAGTACATTAAATGGTGCCATAGATGGTTCTGTTTGAGGGTTATAGCGCCGACATGTGTCGATTAAGTGACCATAAAGTCCACAATAAGTGCAAAGGCGACACAAAGTGTTGGCTGGGTGATGTTTTTGACAAGTGGGGCATTATGGAAAATGTCTGCGATAAGGTTTTCTGTCAGGTACAGGATTAGGAGCAACCTGGTTTAGCGGAATAGCTGGTATGGCGTAATCGTGGTTGGTTTCACTCCTTGATGGTTGTTATCAGGTGGAGACGGCTCGGCTTCAGTCTCTTCGATTTGATTCGTGGAGACGTTAGCGTTGAGCGCCTGTTGAACTTGGGTGACGATGGTAGGAATTAGGGTGGCCATTTGTTCAGCTACTAAAGCTGCCATTCGGCGGCTAGAAATCCTCGGTTGATGACAACGACGATAAGGCAGCATTTGCGAGGGACAACATAAGTAAGATGTATAGCCATAACGAGAATAGATGGTCAGGTGGTTGGGATTCATAGATTTGTGAAATCATGGAACTTAGAGAGAATCTCATGATTCAAGAATACAAATCTCATGAAAATATTATGGAGTATCAAAGGGTAACAAAAGTCTAACCCTTTGACAAATTACAATAAGATTAGGGTGATTTGTTTAAAGAAAAATTCATTAGAATCTCGTGGAATCTTTAAGAATTTATTCTGGTGGTTTATATATGAAACAATATAATAACCACGTGGAATAAGATAAGGTAATAAAACTTATGATAAAATAATATTGCATCATAAAATATTGAAAATCATAGGTTTGTGATGCGTGTGAAGTGTCGTTAGTTTTTGATTTATTTATTAAGCCATTTTTAACACTTTTTAGTCAAGTTTTAAATTTATAAAACACGATATTTACTAACACTAAACACACATATGGGCAAGTGCACCCATCGTGAGCGTAGTATAGTGTTGGCAAGATACCGAGGTCGTCCAAGGACACAAGAGCTTTTAATACCGGTTTATCCTCAACGTCTAATCAAATCAAAAGTTTAGAAAAATTGTTTTAAACTAAGAAAATAAAAATTAACTAAAATGCTGAAAAATAAAAATAAAAGAAAAACAGATAGACAAGATGAATCACTTGGCTCCGACTCGTGTTTAGTGTAACCTTTGATTATTTCCGCACTTTTGCACTATTTAAGTGATTATCTTAGTTATTGTAGTAGGCCCCTCTTTTGGAGGTGACGTTACCCTCAACCCAGTAGTTTGAGTCAGCAAGGATACAATCCTAAAGGGTCGGATTATTGAAAGATAATGAATTAAGTTATTAATGCAAATTATGATAGGCCCCTCTTTTGGAGGTGACGTTACCCTCGGCTAAGTAGTCTGAGTCAGCAAGGGTACAGTCCTAAGTAGCCGGGTTATAGTATTAATAGTAGTTTAACTTATGAGGGGATCAAAGAGTTTGGACCCCCGCCATCCAATACCGTTAAGTATTGAAGGAGGTCCTACTAAATTTGACTCAGGTCCCTTGCAGGATCTCTAAACGCTGAACAACGGCAAGACTCTTACCAAACCGTTCCCTTAACCCCCGACCAGGTAGCCAACATACCTCCATATAGACCGTGGAGATATGAATGGTGAAAATCTTTTATTTTATATAGACAGTAAAATAATGCCAAGACACCACGGACAAACGATAAGGAAGAATCACCTTCAACATAAGAAACTAGTTATTAAAGTCATTAATACATAACCAATTAAAAAGTGCGAAAAGATTAAAAATAAAAAGTATTACACTAGACACTTTGTCTTCAGCAAGTGATGTAAGAGACTTAGGCAAACATGGCCTTGATTGTCAAGAACTCTTACGATCAATCTTGGATCCCGAGATGACTCACACACTCTATGATGGACAATGGATGATGGTGGTGGATGATGGTGTTATGGTGGTGGTGGGTGGTGGGTGAAGTGTGAGAGAGGTGGTGTGCCAAGGGATGGTTTGAGCTTGAGCCAAGCACTCCTATTTATAGGCTGAACAGAAGCTCGGGCACGGCCCCGTGTCCAGTGGGCACGGCCCCGTGTCCACATCCTTCTCTTTCTTCATTTATTGCAGCTTGTCTGTATTAGTTGACCACGACCCCGTGTGCAGAAGCATATCTGTACTATGAAGATTTGCCTGGATTCTGCGAATCTTATAGTTGACCACGGCCCCGTGCCCGCTGAGCACGGCCCCGTGGTGGGCAATAGAAGCTTCTACCACTTTGTCTTTTCTGCTGACACTTGGGCACGCCCCCGTGCTGGCTGAGCACGGGGCGTGTTCAGTCTTCTGTCTTCTTGTTTTGCTTGGGAAGATGCTGTCGTGGGGTCGGGCATGTCACGTTTGTTCCTTTTCTTGTATTTATGTTAGATTTTGCTGTCTTTTTGCTTCTTTTGTTAATTTGAGCTCATTTAATCCTGAAAATACATAAGGAAGACAAAAGCACACTTTTTCCAACATTAGTACTAAAAAAGGGTTAGTTTTATGCCACAATTGATGTAATTTATATGTTGCATTTTGCACACATCAAATACCCCCACACTTGAATCTTTTCTTGTCCTCAAACAAAACTCTTTATAATGTGGCTTTACACTCCCAAATGGAATGGGTAGAAGAGAAAGTTTTTTGGGCTTGTCATAGAGTGTCGGGATTTCCAAGATTCTTTATTTAGTTTTATTTTTATTTATTTACAATCCTATTCGTCATGATTTATTTAAAACTTTTAATAAGATAAATTACTTATTAGGGCATAACATGCCTCTTTAAAATTTTCTTTATATACATGTTCACATACCTCACGGGGGATCACTCAACACTCTGCCGAAAATGTATTTTAATGAATCACTCGAGCGCGGCATGGAACTTACTCCTACCATAGGTTTGCCAAGCAATCAATCATCCTCCTTTTTAACTATATACCTTTGTAAATATCAAGAGGACTTTTTGGGTGAAGGGTTAGGCTTGGGTTAAAGGTATGTGGTTGGGTTAGTGGTTAGTAGAAAGGGCGAAAAATGTAACAAGCGTCGGTTTTCGTAAGACTTTTTATTTTTGTAACTTTTATTTTGATGAAGTTATTTTTGATGAACTTGTTTGTTTATTTTTTTTTCTTTTGATTCATCATCAACATTTTTTTTTTTGAAAAGTCATACGAATAACCGAGCTAGTTACTAAAACAAAGGGTTAAAAATGAAAAAGGTTTTGGTGGGTGAAAGGGTGTTTGGTTTGGGTTATGAAATGAAAATGTTTAGGCTCAAAGGGGCTAACTAAGGGGATTTTGGGTAGGTGGTAAAAAAAAAGAAAAATAATGGTGTAGAAATAAAAAGGGTTAGTCCTAATGCCTCCATCATTTACTTACTCGGGTTTTAAGTTGGTAAGGACCAGGAATGTATCGTCATGGCAAGTTCTAGAGTCGTAAGAACCAAGCGGCTATTCACACAAGAAGCGAAAAATGAGCATTTAATTTAAAGATATATATTTGTTTGCTCAATAAAGGCTCAAAACTCACTTTTGTGGGAATGGGTTTTTATGTGATCAAGTATATATAATCAAATTTTAACTAAGTTTGCCATGCCTTTTCATAATTTTCTTATGTTGGTTCTTTTTATCACGACGCTATCGGTTGTAAATTTGTAAAAATATAACCTTTTTAGAACTTTGAAATTCCCAAGTTAAACCTAGACAAGTAAAAAAAATGAAAATTTTTGAAAAAATTTGGGGTGATTAGCGGTTCCAATAGAGTTTTGTGTAAGGCTTGTATTTAGGACTTGCAAGATTCAAGGTTTTAGCAACCCCCCCCCCCCCACACTTAAATTACACATTGTCCTCAATGTGTCACAAAAATAAGTTTTTAGGTTGATTGAATGTGTAAAAAGGGTGAAAAAGAAAAAATTTTGGGTTACTGGGCGCTGGACACGGCCCCGTGTTCGTTGGACACGACCCCGTGTTCAGGTGCCAGTAACGAAAACTTACAGAAGGTGGACACGGGGGCATGTTGGCTGGGCATGAACCCGTGTCTGTCAAAGTCTGCAGAATTAAAACAAACAGCAGGTTCGGGGGAGTGGGCACGGGGGCGTGTCGGCTGGACACGGCCCCGTGTGGACAATCTGCAAGGTTGAAAAACAGGTTTCTTTCTTCGGTTTTCCTGTCCCGGCTTTAGTAGTACTAATGCTTAGTACTCTAAGCCTCGTATGTACCTGCTTAATCAATAAACACTATACCACACCATAGCAAACATCCTAATTTTACCAAGTTCAACATCCATGTCAACAAAGTTAAAAAGGAAAAAGAAAAATAAGTGCAGAAAATTAAAAGAAAGTAAATTGTTCAACATTCGGCACGCAGGCCTTAAATTGTTCAAGATTAAAGGTTAACCTGGGGAATCACCAACCAACCGTTTCTTCCTCCGCTCCTCCCGCCTAATCCATGTCCTCGTCCTCATCATCATCATCCCCACCATGCCCAGCAATGTACTCCCGGATACTTCCAATATCGTCTTGGATATCAGATATGTTTCTCTCGATCGCCCCAACCCGGTTGTACGTGTTTCTTGCCATATTGTAGGTGTTCCTTGTGCACATGAGGTTTTCCTGCAATAAATCATGTAAACTTTGGAAGTTAGGAAAACCGCCTCCTGAGGAGGACTGGCCTGGATCACCATGGGGTTGGTACTGGTACTGATGATGTTGTGGAACGTGAAGGACAAGTGCCTCCTGCGGGTTCCATGCATGCCCTTGCATCCTTTGGAAGCTCACCGTTCCGTCTTCAGCCTCATAGATTAGGTTCGTTGAGCGGCGAATGTGTATATCTACCCTACCCGACCATGGGCTCCTTCCGAATGACCTAGGTATGTTGGTGAAGTGTTTGAAGAGACGGTACACCCATCCCCCAAAGAAGATAGGGGTTGGTGCAGAAGCAAGGCGGTTCAGATGCATGTTTCGAAGCATGAGGAAAGGGACATCGAGGTGCCTGCGGTTATGGATGCAGTGGAGGACAACAAGATCTCTTAACCCAACGACGCCGCCGCAATCACGCCTTTGGCTAAGAGAGTAGCCGAGGAGCCTATGGATGTATCGGTATAGCGGATCCCTCAACTTCGTGCTCTTAGTGCTGCTCGGATTGTAATGCCCTTCACCAATTTGAGCCCAATCGCTTGGCGATCGTTCTCATCTATCTCTCGCATCCCTCCAGTATTTTCCTCGTTACCTGCATCTTCTTCCACATACAACCCGACAATCGACCCAAATTGTGCCATAGAGATCGAATATCTAGTTCCACCACATCTGAATGCTACCCCATCATTGTCGAATGGGTCGCACCTTGAGTTGAATGTGAAGGTGCTATAGAATTCCAAAGTGTATTCGTGGATGGAACGGAGTCGAGTTGTTAAAGCGACTCTCAGTGGTCCTGTGACAAGGTTGTTGAAGCGGTCGAGTTGATTTACCAATGCTAACAAATCCGTGCATGCTTGCCTTGGGTATTCTTCCGGTCTTGTTTGAAGTACTTCGTATCTAGCCCTAGCATCGAGCTCATTTACGTTAAACCTCGTGAACTTCCTAGACATCTGAAAGAATACACCAAAAGTTAGCACGAAATAGTAGAATTTTCGGACAAAACTACAAACAGTGGGCTGGACACGACCCCGTGTTCAGCGGACACGGCCCCGTGTCCAGGCGTCTGTTACACAAAAACATCATTTTTCGACTCGGTTTCGAAAACTTGAAAATTTTTGGTCCAATAGGTGCGGTTTTCCTTGAAATTGAAACCCCAAGTGCCGTTTTTCCCAAAACAACCCGTTTACCCATTCAATTTTATCTTTTTTTCGGTTAAAAAACAAGGGTTTGGGGTTTTTGTGAGAAATCGAGCGAATCTTTGAACAATACAAGTGCATTTACTTCCTTTAACACTAATCTAACTAAATGCTAACAGATTAAAGCAAAAATTTGAGGTTCGATCCGGGTGTAGTTCAAGAACCCTAGATTTTTCCCCAAATTTTTGAAGTTTTAACTACATGCAAATGCCTAATCTAACTAATAAAAGTGATAGAATCATACCTTGATGTTGTTAGAATGATAGGAGACGTTGAAAATCTGCGGAAAATCGCCTGAAACCAGAGCGTTTTCGGGGAAACGGGGCGTGTGGAATGAAGTAACTGTTATGAAAAAGGGAATATATCCCGACAGTAGCGCAGACACGGCCCCGTGTCTAGCGGACAAGGCCTCGTGCCGAGCAAAGTTTTGAATTTTTTTTTAGTGCTCGTGTGAGTGCCCGTTGTTTCCCAAAAAGTTTGGTTAGAAGACTTACCGATTTAGATGTCGTCCTTATCGTTCGTAACTTACCAGGTATGATGATGATGTTTTCATTCTTCAACCGTTTGAAGCGAGATCTCCTCCTCTTCATCCTCAATGAATCCTTGATAGAGTTTCAGCCGTTGGCCATTGACTTTGAATGGGGGTCCATTCCGAGATTTAATTTCTATTGCACCGTGTGGGAAAATATGGGTGATGGAAAAAGGTCCTGACCACGTAGACTTTAATTTACCAGAAAATAATCGAATTCGTGAATTAAACAAAAGAACTAGATCTCCTACTCGAAATTCATTAGGTTTAATATGTTTGTCATGCAAGTTTTTCATTCTTTCCTTGTAAATTTCGGAGTTTGAGTATGCATAATTCCTAAGCTCGTCTAATTCATTTAATTGACAAAATCGATTTTTACCAGCAAATTCTAAATCTAAGTTTACATTTTTAATTGCCCAGTAGGCTTTGTGTGCAATTTCTACTAGCAAGTGACAGCTTTTTCCATAGACTAGCTTATATGGGGTTGTACCTATTGTTGTTTTATAAGCAGTTCGAAAAGCCCATAAAGCATCATCTAATTTATCTACCCATTCCTTTTTATTTAATCCTACGGTTTTTTCGAGTATTCGTTTTAAACCTCTATTAGTCACTTTGGCTTGTCCGTTTGTTTGAGGGTGATACGCTGTTGAGACCCGGTGATAGACCCTATATCTTGTTAAAATAAATCAAGTTGATGATTGCAAAAATGGGTACCTCTATCACTTATTAATGCTTTAGGTGTGCCAAAACGAGAAAATATTTTTTTCAGAAATCTTACCACGACTCTTCCATCATTTGTTGGAAGTGCCTCGGCCTCGGCCCATTTAGACAAGTAGTCTACTGCCACAAGTATATATTTGTTTCCTTTTGATGGTGGGAAAGGTCCCATAAAGTCGAGTCCCCATACATCAAAAATTTCACAAACAAGATTGCCATTTTGTGGCATTTCGTTTTTGGAAGAAATATTACCTGTTCGTTGGCAAGCATCACATGTCTTGACAAGACTTTGGGCGTCTTTGTAAATGGTCGGCCAATAAAATCCTGAATCAAATATCTTTCGTGCGGTACTTGCGGCACCATGATGCCCTCCGTATGGACCTTCATGACAATGGCGGAGAATTCTTCGTGCTTCGCTACCATGGACGCATCGTCGGATGAGTTGGTCGGCACACATTTTGAAAAGATATGGATCTTCCCAAAAATAGTGTTTCACATTGGCAAAGAATTTCTTTCTTTGATGATGTGGCCAACCCTTAGCGACTATACCGCTAGCTAGGTAGTTAGAATAGTCGGCGTACCATGGTTCTTCCTTGTATTCCACCATTTCTAGGGACTCCGTTGGAAATTTTTCGTTGATTTGCTCGTCCCTGGTTGCCTCCAAAGCTGGGTCTTCTAAGCGTGAAAGATGATCTGCTGCGGTATTTTCTGCTCCTCTTTTGTCTTTGATTTCAATATCAAATTCTTGGAGGAGTAGAATCCACCGAATCAAACGTGGTTTTGTGTCTTGCTTTTTGAAGAGATATCGAATGGCTGCATGATCCGTATAGACTATAGTTTTAGAAAGAATAAGATAAGAACGAAATTTATCAAAAGCAAACACCACGGCTAGTAATTCTTTTTCAGTTGTTGTGTAAATTTCTTGTGCATCGTTAAGTGTTTTACTAGCATAATAAATTGGGTGAAAATGCTTTTCTTTTCTTTGTCCCAAGACAGCTCCAACTGCAAAGTCACTGGCCTCACACATGATTTCGAAATAAAATTTACAATCAGGCGCTATCATGATAGGTGCATTGACTAGCATTTCCTTTAAGGTTAGAAATGCTTGATTGCAATCCTCGTCAAAGATGAAAGGAGCATCTTTTTCAAGTAATTTTGTTAGAGGCCTCGAGATTTTAGAAAAGTCTTTGATAAACCGCCTATAAAATTCGGCATGCCCTAGGAAACTTCTGATAGCTCTAACGGAGGATGGGGGTGGTAGTCGAGAAATGGTATCTATTTTGGCTCGATCCACCTCCATTCCTTCGCTTGAGATTTTGTGACCGAGTACTATTCCCTCCGTTACCATGAAATGGCATTTTTCCCAGTTAAGGGCGAGGTTAGTTTCCTCACATCGGGATAGCATTCGTTCAAGGTTATCGAGGCATTGGTCATATGAATCCCCAAAGATAGAAAAGTCGTCCATGAAGACTTCCATTGTCTTTTCTATCATGTCATGGAAAATGGCTACCATGCAACGTTGGAATGTTGCGGGGGCATTACATAGACCAAACGGCATGCGTCGATAAGCAAAAGTTCCATAGGGACATGTGAAGGTTGTCTTTTCTTGGTCTTCGGGTGCTATCGGGATTTGAAAGTAACCTGAAAAACCATCCAAGAAACAATAAAATTTATGACCGGATAATCTTTCTAACATTTGATCAATGAAGGGTAAAGGAAAGTGATCTTTTCTTGTTGCTTCATTTAATCGTCTATAATCTATACATACTCTCCATCCTGTGACGGTTCTTGTTGGTATTAGTTCATTCTTTTCATTAGTTATTACCGTCATACCTCCTTTCTTTGGAACTACTTGGACGGGACTTACCCAAGGACTATCGGAGATAGGATAAATAAGTCCGGCGTCAAGTAATTTGATGACTTCGTTTTTAACCACTTCTTGAACATTTGGATTTACTCGACGTTGTGGTTGTATTACCGATTTGTAGTCATCATTCATTAAAATTTTGTGCGTGCACATGGAAGGACTTATTCCCTTAATATCTACCAGCTTCCAAGCGATCGCATTTTTTTGTTTTTTTCAAAAGGTTAATTAATTTTTCTTTTTCTAATTTATCTAACTTAGACGAAATAATTACAGGTAATTTACCATCTTTGTCTAGAAAAGCATATTCCAAACCTTTTGGAAGTTCTTTGAGCTCAAGAGGTGGGTCTTTAGGAGACTCCTTATTTGGTTGCTCATTTTGATCAAGAACCTTAAAAGTTTGTTCTATGGCGACCTCTTCTTCAACAAAGTGGTCAAACTTTTCACTTGTATCGGGTGGTTCATCTTCATCTTCAATTAGGGGGTCATTGTTGCCGAATGGATATTTCATTGACCGTTCAATATCGACACTTTTTTTAAATGCCCCTAATTGAAGAGGTAGATTGTTGAACTTCCAGTTTTTCAAGGCTTCATGAGTTTTTACAAATGGTCGTCCCAACACTAGAGGAGCGTCATCAAGGATGACAAAGTCGGTGGGGACTACCATTTGATTTGTTTGAACCAAGACATCCTCAACTACACCGATTGATTTTATTACCTTTCGATTGGATAGAAAAATGGGTATTTGAAGTGGAGAAAAATCACTAATACTTAATTTTTCGAAAATGTAGTTAGGCATTATGTTAACACAAAGATCTTTATCGATTGTGACATTACTAATAAATGAATTTTGAAAGAAACATGGTGTAATGTTAATTTCAAATGGGTCTTCTTTTATTAGTGATGTTTGATCATTAGTTAACTTAACGCTTACCGTTTCGTCAATTTTAGTGTTAGTGTTTAACTCTTTTAAAAACTTAGCATGATTTGGAACTAAACAATGATTTTCAAAAGAAGGTGACAAGAGATTAATTTCTTCAAAATTAGTCTCTTCTTGAATTTTATCGTTAACGGACTCACCTTTTTCGTTGTTTAACTCATGTGTCGGTTTTTCACTAATTTGTTCTTCCATTTTTACACCTTTAGTTATTTCTTCTTTAATTAATTCTTCTTTTGCACGGGACTCCTCTTCCCTTGCACGAGATTCTTTTATATAGCGATCAATAACTCTAAGGTGTTCTAATATCCTATCGGTCACTTCGGTTATAGAAAAAGGATCGGGATTTTCAAAGCTTGAATCCGGTTGTTCGATCCTTTGTTCCTCATAATACCCATATGAAGTAGATGGTTCACACCATTGTTCTTCATTGTAAGCATATGATGGATAAGGGTCATAATGTTGTTCTTCATAATACTCATATGAGGTGGTTTGTTCACGCCATGGTTCCTCATAGTAAGCATACGAAGGTGGTGGCTCATATCTTGGTTCCTCAAAGTACGAGTAAGAAGGCTCGTACCTTGGTTCATCAAAATATGAGTATGAGGGAGGAGGTTCAAACCTTTGGTCTTCATAGGATATGTATGAAGTTGATGGCTCGTACCTGGGCTCCTCATAATAGGTGTATGAATTGGATGGTTGATATGAGTGACTATATTGAACCGAGTGCGGATTACTACAATTAGTGCAATAGTTACTCCTATAATCATCCTCCTCATAGGTGTAGTTGTAACCTCCTGAGTATTGATCCATGAGAATCACTCAGCAGACCGTAACCAAGTCACGAGATCAGAAAACAAAAATAAAAACGGAAACAGAGGCTGGACACGGCCCCGTGTTCAGTGGACACGGCCCCGTGTACAGAATCTGTATCTGGGCGTTTTAATTAAATTTACTGATTTCGTTGAGCACGGGGGCGTGTTCAGCGAGCACGACCCCGTGTTCAAGCTCTGTATCTGGGTGTTTTATGAAAAATATGCAGCACGGCCCCGTGTTCAATGAGCACGACCCGTGTTCAACCTACTGTAAATGCAAAACTAAACTAAATTGCAGAAAAATGTGCGCGCGTTTTAAAAAGGTTTTGAAAAACTGATTAGGCCGTCGATTTTAAGCTTTCTTAAAATCCTTGTGTCCCCGGCAACGGCGCCAAAAACTTGATACGTGTGAAGTGTCGTTAGTTTTTGATTTATTTATTAAGCCCTTTTTAACACTTTTTAGCCAAGTTTTAAATTTATAAAACATGATATTTACTAACACTAAACACACATATGGGCAAGTGCACCCATCGTGAGCGTAGTATAGTGTTGGCAAGATACCGAGGTCGTCCAAGGACACAAGAGCTTTTAATACCGGTTTATCCTCAACGTCTAATCAAATCAAAAGTTTAGAAAAATTGTTTTAAACTAAGAAAATAAAAATTAACTAAAATGCTGAAAAATAAAAATAAAAGAAAAACAGATAGACAAGATGAATCACTTGGCTCCGACTCGTGTTTAGTGTAACCTTTGATTATTTCCGCACTTTTGCACTATTTAAGTGATTATCTTAGTTATTGTAGTAGGCCCCTCTTTTGGAGGTGACGTTACCCTCAACCCAGTAGTTTGAGTCAGCAAGGATACAATCCTAAAGGGTCGGATTATTGAAAGATAATGAATTAAGTTATTAATGCAAATTATGGTAGGCCCCTCTTTTGGAGGTGACGTTACCCTCGGCTAAGTAGTCTGAGTCAGCAAGGGTACAGTCCTAAGTAGCCGGGTTATAGTATTAATAGTAGTTTAACTTATGAGGGGATCAAAGAGTTTGGACCCCCGCCATCCAATACCGTTAAGTATTGAAGGAGGTCCTACTAAATTTGACTCAGGTCCCTTGCAGGATCTCTAAACGCTGAACAACGGCAAGACACTTACCAAACCGTTCCCTTAACCCCCGACCAGGTAGCCAACATACCTCCATATAGACCGTGGAGATATGAATGGTGAAAATCTTTTATTTTATATAGACAGTAAAATAATGCCAAGACACCACGGACAAACGATAAGGAATAATCACCTTCAACATAAGAAACTAGTTATTAAAGTCATTAATACATAACCAATTAAAAAAGTGCGAAAATATTAAAAATAAAAAGTATTACACTAGACACTTTGTCTTCAGCAAGTGATGTAAGAGACTTAGGCAAACATGGCCTTGATTGTCAAGAACTCTTACGATCAATCTTGGATCCCGAGACGACTCACACACTCTATGATGGACAATGGATGATGGTGGTGGATGATGGTGTTATGGTGGTGGTGGGTGGTGGGTGAAGTGTGAGAGAGGTGGTGTGCCAAGGGATGGTTTGAGCTTGAGCCAAGCACTCCTATTTATAGGCTGAACAGAAGCTCGGGCACGACCCCGTGTCCAGTGGGCATGGCCCCGTGTCCACATCCTTCTCTTTCTTCATTTATTGCAGCTTGTCTGTATTAGTTGACCACGCCCCCGTGTCCGCTGAGCACGACCCCGTGTGCAGAAGCATATCTGTACTATGAAGATTTGCCTGGATTCTGCGAATCTTATAGTTGACCACGGCCCCGTGCCCGCTGAGCACGGCCCCGTGGTGGGCAATAGAAGCTTCTACCACTTTGTCTTTTGTGCCGACACTTGGGCACGCCCCCGTGCTGGCTGAGCACGGGGCGTGTTCAGTCTTCTGTCTTCTTGTTTTGCTTGGGAAGATGCTGTCGTGGGGTCGGGCATGTCACGTTTGTTCCTTTTCTTGTATTTATGTTAGATTTTGTTGTCGTTTTGCTTCTTTTGTTAATTTGAGCTCATTTAATCCTGAAAATACAAAAAGGAAGACAAAAGCACACTTTTTCCAACATTAGTACTAAAAAAGGGTTAGTTTTATGTCACAATTGATGTAATTTATATGTTGCATTTTGCACACATCAGTTTGGCACATCATAGGGTTTAGTATGACTTCCGTGCGTCACTTTCGTAATTACGTGTGCACCCGCAATTACCGAGCTTTCGCATGGTCCTCATATGTCTACCCATTGACGTACAACTTAACCCGAAGAAAATCGTAATTCAATAAATGAAATAAATTTTGGTGTGTTGTAAAACGATGTTTAGGATAGTATCCATGAATTAACACAGACACATTTGACATATCAAAGTGTTGTTAGTTCACCTGACGTTTGGTGTGACATGCTTTGGCCTAATAGGTATCGGTACTCTCATCGATAGTCCCCAGGTTGGCAAACTGGTCCATTAATTGGATTTATATGAATGCTAGCCTAGACAGGACGTCCCGACTACCGGTACGTAACCCTTCCAGTTACTACATGTCCGTCACAAGAACTCACTTTGACGAGAGTGAAATATCAATTGAAATTTGAAAACTCAAAAATGAAATAAAATCAAACTCATGAGTAATTGAAATGTATTAAAGAAAATGAATTGATTCAAGACTTTAGATATATAGGAATAAGAATTAGAATGTTGAATATTCGCAAATAGTTTAAGGTGTGTGCGACGTGACATGGAAAAAGAAATAATAAACTATAGTTTAATAATAAGGTACATGTTGTCATTTATGGCATATAATACTTAGCATATAACAATTTGATGTGCTCACATGCATATGTGTGTGACATCAAAAAATTTAAATCATGGGCACTTTAAATATTGTTTTTAGCTAAAACAATCAAACAATTAAGCACATAAGGTACCTAAGGTACCTAATCGACTATAGACTAAGTCTAAGGGTCTAATAACCTATCTTAATTCCCTATAGTCATTGGCTCTGATACCAATCTGTCACACCCCGACCCGCAGCGGAAAGGTACGAGGCATGATGATTGCCCATAGCTCATGACAACTAGTTATTGTTTCAATATTTAAAGCATAATCATTTAAAAACCACATAACATATAATAGTCAAAATTGTTCATACATTGTTCAAAACAAACATATCAAGATTTCAATTTAATTTCCTAAGGCCCATGCTACGTGTCCGCATCACTTGATCATCAACTTTGAAAATCTGCACCACGTTAGAAAAATATATTTTTTGGTCAACAAAATGTTGGTGAATAATTTCCTCCTTTTTATAGAAAACGGTTTCATATTTATTTCTTTTAAAAAAATATTTTTAACATGCACCTCAATGTTAGTGTGTAAATGGTCTCATATCATCAACGTAGTCAACATATCCATAAATCCAAGTTTACCAAAGAAGAATACACAATCAAATAACAACACAAACAACCAAAATAAATAGACTCCTGATAATAGCGTGCATTAGGCTCAAGCCCCGAGGAGCGAGTCTAATACTGTTGGCGATACTAGGCTACAACCCATGGCCGTGGGGAGCCTAGTCAGCCGTGGATCCACTAGACATAATAGCATGCAATAGGCTTGACATCAGATTGCATATAGATTAATAGAATACATATAAGACGTTAACATAATAACACTTGATCATAGCATGTTAAGTAAATAAAAAAAATGTAACATGATACACCCCAAAATTTGTGAAAGATTAAAAGAGGGGAATGGAAGAAATTACTTACAGGTTGCGAAGAAACGTTCCACGAGAATTACCGCACGACAAGAACTAGATTATATCGAAAATGATAATCGAAATCACCCTAATACAATATTAATAAACAAGGTACCAAACGAGCGAAAAAAAAACGAATACGATGAGATGATGATTTCTAGGTTCACATGATTTGGGGATTTTCTTGTTTAAATGATAAAACGAATTAAGTGACTAAAATATATAAGTACAGTTAATACAATTCGTATGTATATATAATAGTAAAAATATGGCGAAGTTGTACGATCTCGACTAAAAAGGTATTATATATATTTTTCTCTAAAAACAAATATATAACATCTTTAAGTTCGATGTAATAAAATATATTACATTTATTAAAATAAATATACATATTTCAAAATTGATTAAAAATACCAACAAATAATGATTTAGTCTAAACGTATATTTATTGATTTCGATCATGCATATAAGTCTAAAATGACTAAAAATATAGTTTTCGTATCAACGGATTATGGCTACAAGCATAATATATAATTTATTTATTTAGTGATAAAATATATATGGCACATATAATGTGACCAAAATGCTTATTTTAATCAAATATATATTTTAATGAACGGGACTTAAATTTAGTGATAATATATATAATAGTCCATGACATTGTCTAAAGCATATATATATATATATATATATATATATATATATATATACACACACTTATAGTCAAATTTGTGTCAAAAATATACTTGTGTCTAAATGAATTATCTTAACCAATTAGTTTAAGGTTCACATTAAATTGATTGAACATAAGACTAAATAACATGTCTAAACTGTTTATAATTAAAGGCACAAATTTTAGATTAATACAGTATAGAGTTCTAGCATAATATATAGTTTGCATAAAAATAAAATTTAATATTATAAAAAAATTGTATCCAATAATTTCATACTTCATATTTTGAAATTCATACTTCTACTAATTTAAATTACATTAACAAGAATTTCTAGTATGATTAATCCAACAAAAATATAAGAATAAGTATCTAGAGTATGACAAGATAAATACTAAAAAAATAGGCAAACATGACTAGTATGATTACTACTAAAACTTACATCATAAGTCTAGAATCATTCTGGAACAAAGTAATTCGTTTAATTTCAGAAAATATAAAAATCCCCAATTGCCTATGAACCCTAGAATTCATGGAATCTAATCTATACTATTATAAAAAGGAGAAGTGATGTACACAATTGTAATTTAACACGCGTATAAATTTTAAAGCATCATGTACAAGAGCCACAAGCCATTTTAGAGGGGCTGAAGATGAATATTATTCAAAAATTTAAGACACTAAAAGGGTATTACAGAGATTTCATCCATCCATCCATCAGGGAAATTATTATATACGAATTAAAACTCCAAATTAAAGACACGGCGCTTCACTCCATCCTCTCCCTAACCCTTCCAATCCCATAAAAATCCGTCGCACCTCTATATAATCTCTCTGCAACACAAGCGTAAAACCGCCACCGGCATTCCCATTCCCATAAAATGTTGTTGAAATTTCTTCTGGGATTCATTCGATTTCGTTAGATGGAAGTAATTTAGGGCACGGAGAGTTCTCGGGTCAGCTGGATGGTACCAGGTTGGTTGGGCATCCGTGTTTGGTGTTAACCACGGATCCGAAGCCCCGGCTCCGTTGGAATTCGGAGCTCCATGAAAGATTTGTGGATTCGGTTACTTAGCTTGATGACCCTCACAGTTAGTTTCTTTATCTTTGATTTTGGATTGCATATGTCATTTGTACGAGTTTGTGTTTTTTGGGCTTTTTAGGGTTTTTAGTTAGTCTAAAAGAGCTAAATTTGGGATCAACTTAGTGCTTTGCTTGTGAGATTCGTTTTTTTAGATAGTTGTTCACCGTTGGCTGCTGCTTAATGGCATGGTGCTTTGTATAACAGGTAAAACACTAAAATTTATTACAAACATAACCTTCTACAACTTCCTCTCATAAATGATGTATTGATGCTAACTTCTTTTTTATAAAGTTGCATATAGGGATGCTGCTTCCGGTTAAACTGTAAAATGACCCTGTCGTCCATAAAAATCTTTTCAACTTTTTAGTTCAGCTCCATAAAAATCACTTTGCGTCCCACTTGAAAAGAATGGTTGTTGCGGTTCGTACAGAAGAGCAATTTTATGTGTTTGTAAAAGTGAATATCAACCAGTCATTTGTACTTCGTCTAGGCTTAATTCATGGGACATGTTGGTGTATTTCAGGGTGCACCAGAGACCATACAAGAAAGACTAAATGATGTACCGGTATTCTATGTAAGCACCTACAAGAGAAACACGCGTCAAGGATCCCATATACTGGCTTTAGCCTATAAGCCTCTTCCTGATATGATGGTCACCAATCTTTTTTTGTTTTTTTTTTTACTATTTGCAGTTTAGAGACCTCTTGTTTGTGTGTGTATATGTTAATATATTAATTTGACTTTCTATATGCTTTGTAACCTTCTTCACATAGTCGTTTTCCTTTTGTATATGGTAATAGGTAAAGTGAAGCTAGAAACTTGGACAGAGAAGTAGTCGAAAGTGGGCTCACGTTTGCCGGTATGAATATACATCAAGTGCTCATTTTTTACCAAGCATATATTTTTTTTGACATATTTGCTATTATCTGACAAACTTCAGGTATTTAATTGTCCCATCAGAGGAGACTCTGCTGCCATTTTACTTGAACTTAAAAGGTCGTCACATGACTTGGTGAGTGGTACTGATTTAGTCCTCTTCATTTATTGTTTTAATTTCTGTACAGTTACATGATGTTTGTTCTGCTAAAGAATGCCTATAAAGTTCGCGTGACACTGTTGGCTCTTCAATATATTATCCTTTCGTGTATGAATTTCATTGGTTTCTTGATCAACATTAGGCAAAACTTGAACCTCACAGTGATGGTCAAGCAGGTTGGTTTACCCGTCAAAATGGGTTCGGGCTGAAACAAGTCATTTATCCATCAGGCGAATGAAGCTTCTTACGTTTGAGGTTTCTGATCTTGAAAAGGTGGGTTTGTCTTCTAACTTCTTATTGTTTCTGTGTTTATTATTTTTTGAGTTGTCAAGGACAGAAACTATGTAATATTAGAGGGTTAATTACACCAAAAAAATGTAATTAAATTTCAAATTTTTATCCAACTTTAGAAATTGCTGAATAGTGGTAAAAAGTTGAATGTATGTTAGTTACTTATGATATAGGAAAACAACATTTTTTTTCAAGTATAAAAGATGGAAGTGAGTTACATTTTGGTGTAATTAACTATTTCCCAAGATATACATCCGAAACAACATTTGATGGTTGAATTATTACTTATGTTTCCTGATATTATCGTATTCTTGGTTATGGATGCATGCATGGACGCAGCTTAAGTAGGGCGGGAGGGGGCGGCCGACCCCCCGAACTTTTCGATCAATAATGGAGAGTATGTAGTTTTCGTATAGAAATTTTTGGGTATATACGTTTTCAACCCCCGGTTCTATAAATTTTTTTTTGGGTATATACGTTTTCCACCCCCGTCGGAAATCTCAAGCTTCACCACTGTGGGTAGTCAGTCATTAGTCATAGTAAGTAGTAAGTCACAGACAATTTATGTAACTTGCAAGTTATGGATGCATGGATAGTCAATAGTCATAGAAATACATGCGGCTACTACAACTAATGCTATCAAGTAGTCGTACCCTAGGGTCACATACCTGCAACTGATGGTGGCAATATGGGCTGGTTAATGGGTCAAAATAAGGGTAGAGATAATAAAGACCATTGTTTTTGTGTGGGTTGAATGCCCCAAACCCTTTTTGTTCATTTCCCAATATTTTAAAAAATTATTAAAGCCAGATGGCATAAATAGGTCGTCACCGTAGTTTTCTATTTGATTTAAGTATTTAACTTTTTTTTTCTTAATATTTTTAAGGTAACTAACTTTTAGTTTTCAACTTTGCATTTTTTGTAAGGTACCCAACTTTTGAAATAAACTACCCAAAATGGTAAAAATGAATAAAAATAAATGTTGGCCAGAAGCAAAATCTTTGTACAAATATAATTTAGGAGACTGTATGCATTAAATATAAACTTTGGATGACTTTCAAACAATTCAACATATTTTTTTTCAGACGCTAAATTTGTTTATTTTTGACCCATTTGAGATATCTTTGTAACTAAATTAACAAACTTTGGTGGTGTTTGCAGGGTGGATCATCCGGCAAAGTCGTAGATTGCATATTATGTTTAAAAGGTTATCACGAGTGGCGGCAATCAGGCGGGGTTGGCGTTTGGAAATACGGTGGGACTGTGAGAATCACATGACCCATAGGATCATGACACACCGAGACTGGAATGCTTGAGTTTGGGTTCGAGACCTATTAAGGCCCGTACCATGCGAAAATGACACGAGCCCTTGCAAGTGACCGTCAAAAGCCCAAATTGGAATCTTGTACACGAGCCTGGCTCTTTCGACCATGGGTGTGGCAGGTACAAGGTTCACATTAGCCACGACGGGTGCCAATGTCGGTGTTTTCGACCTTGGTAATGTTTTATTACCAAGAGTTTCCGAAGTCGATTAAGAGCACAGCAGCAGCGATGGCGGCCGTGATTATCGGGATTGCGTTTTATTTAGGGATCGCTTTGGTTGATTTGATTAGAAAAACAACAGGGTGGTTGCTTGATGGCATCAATGATGGGAGGATCGATAATGTATATTGGGTGTTGACTATTGTTGGGGTGGTCAACTTCGGATATGTTTTGGTGTGCTTATGGATGTACAAGTACCAAAATGATGAAAACAAAGAGCTTAATAGTTCTAATCATTAACTTGTATTAAAAACTTTTAACATGATAAAATATGGTTCACGTTTAAAATACATATACTTAACGTAACTACGTATTTCAAAAACTAATAAAATACAAATACATATACTTAACGTAACTACGTAATTCAAAAACTAATAAAATACAAATAATAAAGGTTAAACGGCCAGTGGTTGCATGCCCCGTTCCAAATTCTAAACCGGACCAAATCGTTAAACCACCATGGCCGATTCGGTTTCATGGCAGCCCGGACCAAATCATCTTCTACGCCAAAAATATTCCAATACCTTGCTTCCTACGAACAACTATGTCAATCTACGCTAACGGGATTCCACCGATTACCCAACTCAACCGCATTCTTTGTAAAATACCATCGCCTAAACCAGGATGTCTTGCGTTCAATACAAGCATTACAAGAGATGATTACATGACCATCTCTGCCCAACTCGGTAACACAGGTGAGTTATGCAAAACTTTCGTCAAACTCCCACAACCCTTTTAACCCTCACCCTCGCGACTTGGTGGTAATATCGATTCCGCCGCAACGCGCGGGTCTCCCACTAGTTGAAGAAAAAAATTAGATTAGGCTTAATAATTACCTAACACGGAGTTGAATTGAGATTAGAACCGAAGAAGAAAGTTCCGAATCTCTAGCCTTTTGAATTCTTGAATTATAGAGTGTTTTGTTAAATTGATGGAATCACCAAACAAGCCTTTCTTTCGGTGCTAGTAGTTTGTTTGGGATTTTGAAGTAATCAAGATGAGGAAACATAGAGAGAGACTATGAATATGAAAATGATTTTTTTTTCTAATCAAGGTGAATAGAAGGATTTATAATATCAATATTATGAATGCATTTATTTGCAAACTAAAGATGTAAGTTACACAATTTATGTTGAAAGATGAATAGAATTTAATCAATACAAGCCAATAACTCTAAATTCCTAATTAATTCATATTTAAGATGAGTAACCATATATTCATTTAATTATAATAATTTTCTTATTAAATTTCAAATTCATTACAATTTATGCATACATTTTTTTTTCTTAATGACTTATGCGAAATCATTAACAAATTTATAAATCATATTTTAAATATTAAAATACTTAAACTACTTTTTTTTTTGATAGAGTAGTTTTTAAAATAATAATAATAACTTTAAAGGTGTTTTCTTGATCGAAATAGGGTACAAGTAAAATAGGGAATAAATACAAAGTCTAAATACGCTTTGGATCCTGTTTACGAAATGAGTCATTTTTTTAGGACCCGTTTTTTACGGATGTTACAACCAAGAACACAAAAAGAAGAGCTACTAATGGGACTTGAACTCGGGGCCACAACTCTCTAGAGGACGCGCTTTACCAACAAACCACCACGCAGATTTGTTTATGGGTTCCCTTTCAAAATATTAAAGGGTTCCTTTAGTATTTTGTATTTAACTTAACACTATAAATTACAAACCGAACGTGTTCCTGGGAACCCTTTCTTTGACTGTAGATCCACCCCTGGTGAAAATGCATAGGGTTTTGGTCATTTGTAGATGTATAGACCATGATAATATTATGTTATTTAGCATATTTAACGTCAAAGCCTCTTGTAGTGGTGATAATAAGAAGAAAGTCGAACATTAGGTCACATGTCAAAACATATTTCGACTTGAATGAGTTGTTTTTAGTATCGGTCCGGTTGACTTGTAAACAATTTTTTTTGGGTAAATTACATTTTTCGTCCTTTATGTTTGTAGCGGTTTGCAATGGATGACCTTTAACTTTAATAATTACAGTCATAGTCCTTTATTTGGAAAACTCATTTCACGCTAGATCCTTTAACACTAACCATGTTAATTTTTTCAGTTAAATGAAGTCGATCACATGAGGGTATTGTGGTCATTTCACACTTTATTTAAATGTTTTTTTAAATAAACAAAACCAAAAATCAACATATACATATATGTATACTAGGTTAGAGCCCGCGAGCTTCACGGGTAGAAAATTTTAATTTTAATTAATAGATTTATGTCCTAACACATAAAAATATGTTTTTACAAATGTTTTATTGAATTATGTATTAAGAAAGACATATCATAAGACGCAAAACCAACAACAAATTTTATGAATGTTTGAATAAATGGTTCAAACACACTTCCTTTGGATTTTCTCCTTGGCAATCAGCTCTAAGAAGCCCACTTTTTCCATTATGTGGAGGCTGACATACCTACCAAAGACCAAAAAAAACAATTGTTAGGTGATATAATCAACTACTACACATGTCGCAAAACGACCTAGATTGCCAAATTTAACAGTAAATAACGGTTTACATACCTCAGAAAAGACGGTTCCTAGTTGTCTAGTCCAATCACCAAGAGTCCGGATATGTACACTCAGGTAATCATCATCCGGGGCAGACGTAATGGAAAATGGGTGCCTGTTGACATGTATCATGGTTACGATATTGAAATGAGTCGGGTTAATCGGACATTATGGAGATATTTTGAAGGTACAACTCACCTTTCAAATGGGGAGACAGCAGCACAGTTGACAAACATGTATATTGACCACTCTTGTATTTGAACCCTTGTGGCTTTGACATATGAAATGCCAACAGATTTCCAGGATAAACAGCCACCTTTTAAGTAACACATCAATATTATTAGAAAATCTCATCTTATTTCCTAATTAACAAAAATAAACAAACAAATATATATATATATATGTAGAAAGATGGACGTGTCAGTCAGGTTGGGTAACTTGTTAAAACTGATGTAGGTTGAGACATGTCGGGTCTGGTTGGGAAACGTTGACCCGTAAACACTACGTTGTCCATTTTTTAAGTTAATTAATGGTCGAAATTAATACCTTTGATTAGGGGTGCTAAACAGGTCGTGTTCACGGGTTTGCGGGTTCAACCCAACCCGAATATTCTCAGGCTGACCCGAACCCGACCCATTCAACCCGAAATTTTTTATTTTTTTAAATTTTTCAGCAAATTAATATATTAAAATTAACATCTACTACAAAAAAACACAAATTTATATAATAAAATTACATTAAAATCATAAAATATTATGTCAGTTTCCCTTTTTAAGTTATATTTATGACGTAAAATTACACACCTAATCAAATTATGAGATCAAACATATTGTAAAAATATAATTTTAATATAAATGGGTTAAACGGGCCAACCCGTCAACCCGATCAGGTTGACCCGAACCTGACCCGTTTAGCTAAACGGGTTCGCGGGTTCAACCTGAAACTGACCCGAATCCGTTTAGACTAAACCCAAACCCTCGAATTTCATGTTAGGTTCGTGTTGTGTTTTCGGGTCGTGTCAGAAATTCACACCCCTACCTTTGATAACAAAAGTTCAACCCGCGAATGTAAGATTATACCCTAAGTATTTTGACAGGTTTGACACTTGACCGGAATGCCCTTATTAATCTTTCACAAGTGTAGGGCGCAAGTGGGACGGTCAACTACATCCATGTCTGCATCCGAAAAGCAAGATTTAGTCTATAGAAGCACGGTTTTAATGAAGTGACAGAACATTAACGAACTAACTGTTTTCTTGTACCAATCTTTGATAAGGTAAATTTTGATACTGTGAACTAGAAGCATAAACAAAAAAATTGTATTTAAAAGGACCAAACCCCGTGGCGTTATAAGGATTTTAAAAGACAATTGTATTTGCGAGGGCTATTATAAACAAAACAATTGTATTAAATGACCCATAGTAGATTTTACCCATAAACTCAAGTGTAAAAAAGAATACTAATTACATCCAGTTACAGTTAATGCACATCAATATATATAAATCCGTGAGAAAAAAAAACTAACCGATTTCTTGAGAGCAAGGCAAGCCCGTCACACAATTGCTCTCATCATCAAAACCCTCAAAACCCTAGATGAAGAACAAACTCAGATCCCACACCGGCTCTGTATCAAGTCGGAAGATGAAGATAGGATTTTGATTCCACTCTGATATTGTAGATCAACAACACATCTCTACATCTCTGATTCTTTTTCCTTTTGAATCCACATATCCAAATCCAGATCTTTGAGGGAGAGAGAGAACGAAAATGAAAAGGGCTCGTAGTTTGAAATTTGAAAAAGGCTCACGTGATGAGTTACAGAGCTGGTCAAAAGACTTTTTGTCTCTAGCCTGCTCTCATCTTCTCAACAGCTTTTTTTTTTTTTAAAATTGCAGCAAAATGACACGTGAAATAGGAGAAGCCAGGGATTGCCATGTAGGAAAGAGAGCAAAGGGATGGCTTGTGGTGTTGACACCTCAGCCATGATCCCTTTGATTTATTAGAATAGAGAGATACTACAACTTATACATCCAACTCTTCCCCCCTCTCTCTCTCTCTCTCTCTCTCTCAATAAAACAACTGCCTAAGTCCACCATCTCTAAGTAACCCTAACCCCTGGATCCACATAATTGAACATGATTCAATCAATGTTTGTAAAAATTACCATAGGGCTTTTGATCATGAAGTGTAAACGAGTAAAAGGCAGAATAGAAATTACCCTCTAAATGTCACACCCCAACCGATGGCGGAAACATCGGGGTGCGAGCATTAGGCGTTCAGATTTGCTCATGAGAATTCCATAACACTATTGTTACAATATAAATTAAGTAGATTTCATGCGTAATTGTCTAGAATTCAAACATCACCAAATATCATATTACAAAACCCAAATCATAATTGTTCAAATTGTTCAAAAGACTAAATTAGCTAGAGTGACGTTTCTAGGCATTCCCCTAGCTTGATTTCCATGTTCCACTTCTACCTATTAACCTGCAACATGTATTAAAATATCAATACGAAAGTATTGGCGAGTATACAAGTTTGATAATAGAATAATAGATTAAAACAACTCATATCCACAGTGTAAGCAAATAAAATGGTTTCAGTCGTGCTAGGGTCGCAGTCCACGTAGTGATAGCCCAAGTATCCCGATGCTTTAGTGTTTACCTAAGACTCAAGGTAAACTAGAATCCTCCTGACAATACCCCCCGAGAATAATGAGAGAGGTGCATCTCCTATAGCGCTACTATTGTTAAGGCGGAACTAAACACCCTGGATTAAACGTCACATAGCACAAATAGAATACTAGAATGCACAAGTTTTCACAACACATAGGATAGAGTTTAGATTGCTAAAAAGTATGTAGTATAATAGAATACATGTTACACCCCAAAAGTTTAAAGTAAAAAGGGATCGAGTATACTCACCGTGATTGCTTAACAGTTCACAACTGTTAATTGGATCAAAGGGAGCTCTTTTAGAGTTAGCCTGATTAGATTGCAATAGGATAAGAGTCGGGTAGAATAACGAGATTACACAAGTGTTGGAACAGTCACTGGATCGAATGGTTGTCCGATCGGATGGCTATCCGATCGAATTGCCAGTCGGTCCGGTGACACAGAGGTGTGAGTAAACAGATGGCTGCCCGATCGGATGGCCATCCGATCGGGTTGCCACATGGTTTGAAATTCATAACTGAAGGGGATAGGGTGGCTGCTCGATCGGACGGCAGTCCGATCGGGTTGCCACTCGATCCGGGTGATGAGTGATGTGGTCATCTCAATCGGGTGGCACCTCGATCGGGCGGCTGTCCGATCGGGTTGCCACTTGATCAAGGTTCCCATTGTTTTCCAAGTTTCTGAGTAAATTTCTAAGTGTTGAAAGGTTTCAAGGTAGAAAGGGCAGGTGTCACCTGATAGGGTGGCTGTTCGATCAGGTTACCGCTCAATCGGGCGACCCTTGTTCTTGTTTAACATTTTGTAAAATTCCCATGTTTCTAGTTTAACGGTGACAGTACGATACATATTGAGACAACGGTAAACCTATCAGCACACAGCCGTTCTGATCAGGTGGGAACCACCCCTGTCCGATCAGTCATATGCTTCTGACGGGTTTATGTCAGAATCCGTGTTGTGCTCGTCTTTTCCTAGTAAAAACTCAGATCAACACCAACTCTAGACTACTTATCAGATCTACAGTTAGTTTAGATCTGGTTTCCACCGAATAAAGTAAAAGTTGGAGAAAATATGAAGAAAGCTTAAGTTTTATTGTCAAAACTCTTAGATCTAGCATAGATTTGATGGAAAACATATGAAATATCTTAGATCTGAGCTAGATCTTGCTTAGAATGAAATCACATGGCAGCTTGTACAAACCCCCATGATGACATCACCTTCAAGAACTCAGATCCGAGAGATTTCACGGTGAAAAGTGTGATTTCAAGGGAGTATCACGTAGGGAATGATGTGTAGAGCGAGAAAGTACAAAGATCCAGTGCAAAACGTACCGAAATCAGCAAGAAAATGGAGAAAAGAGGAGATGGCGTGTCTGGCAGAGCAGAGCTGTCACATCACTGAAAATGGTGATGTGACATGTCTATTTATAGTGTGAGAGTGTGAAAGGAGGGAAAGTGTACACGGGTCGGGTGGCAGTCCGATTGGATGGCCATCCGATCGGATGGTCATCCGATAGGGTGACAATCCGGTGGGGTGGCAATCCGATCGGATTGCCACTCTGGCCAAACCAACCTTTTCACGTTCCCATCTTTGATTCGTTTTGCGAGTTAGATTAAGCGTTGCATAGTATTAGGCAATAAAATATCTAGATTATAGTATTAACAGAAAAGTCTCACAAGTTTTCATAGTTTCCGCCAGTGACCGGACTCTAGTCTCTCGTTCAACCAAGAATCAAGTCTCACGAGTCTAAAGAGTCAAGCACCAAAGTATCTAGATTTAGACATTCCCAGCATATAGAATTAGACGTTCCAAGCATATAGACATTCCATGCATAATGATTTAGACATTCCAACTATATAGACATTTCGGCATTCCAATCATATAGAATTAGGCAATCCCACATATAGACATTCCCACAATTAGGCATTCCAACATTAGGCCTTCCAGATAGACATTCAAGCTTAGATTTAGACATTCAAATCATATAGAGTTAGGCATTTCCAACGTAGGCTTAGACATTTTAAGAAAATAGACAATCCAACATAGATTAAAATCACCAGAAAGTTAAACTTCAGGGACTAATCTTGACAAGATCCTAAAGTTTAGGGACGCTAGGCGAGCTTTCCCTTTTTACCAAAGCGAACTACTCCCTTCCAAGGAGATACCTTAAGAAGAACTCGATCTCCAACAGCAAATTCCAGAGGCTTGCGCCTTCTATCATCATAGCTTTTTTGTCTGCTTCTAGCCTTGATCAAGTTATCACGGATCTGAAGAATCTTATCCGTTGTCTCTTGGATAATCTCAGGGCCAGTGAACTACTTTTCCCCAACCTCATGCCAGCTGAGAGGAGATCGGCATTTCCGTCCATACAAAGCTTCGAAAGGAGCCATCTGAATACTGGAATGATAGCTATTGTTGTACGAGAATTCTATCAATGGCAAATGTACATCCCAGTTACCACCAAAGTCGATGACACAAGAACGGAGCATGTCCTCTAGGGTTTGAATAGTGCGTTCGGTCTGTCCATCCATCTGAGGATGAAAGGTCGTGCTAAAATTTAAGTGCGAATCCATAGTGGACTGAAAAGTTTGCCAAAGATGTGAAGTAAAGCAACCATCACGGTCAGAGATTATGTCTAAAGGTACGCCATGACGGCTTATGATCTCATCAGTATAGATCCTAGCAAGTTTCTCCACTTTATAATCTTCACGAATAGGAAGAAAGTGGGCTGATTTCGTTAAACGGTCAATAATCACCCAAATACTGTCATGACCGGCAGGGGTACGGGGTAACTTAGTAATAAAGTCCATAGCAAGACTATCCTACTTCCAAATGGGGATTTTAGGTTGCTCTAAAAGTCCAGAGGGACGCTGATGTTCAGCCTTCACCTTCAAACAGGTAAGGCATTTAGAGACATACACAGCGATGCCCCTCTTCATACCAGGCCACCAGTAGGTCGTACGCAAATCATGGTACATCTTATCAGTGCCTGGGTGAATAGAGTAACGGGACTTGTGAGCCTCGTTCATAAAGAGCTCACACAAGTTATCGCGATCTGGAACCCAGATGCGATTTAGGTAATACTGAAGTCCATCGGCCTTAGTTTCGAGCTGCTTGATTCTAGCACCGAGCACTTCATCGTAGATACTTCCTTCATTAGCTGACGCATACTGCGCTTCTCGAATACAAGCATGGAGGTCACCGGAGATACGAATAGCATTCACATGAGACTTTCAACTAAGAGCGTTGGCCACTACGTTCGCCTTGCTCGGATGGTAGCGAATTTCGCAGTCGTAGTCGTTAAGCAATTCCACCCAACGCCTCTGTCGCATGTTCAGCTCTTTCTGGTCAAAGATGTGTTGAAGGCTCCTATGGTCGGTGAAGAACACACACTTAGTACCATATAGGTAGTGTCGCCAGATATTTAACGCAAAAATCACCGCACCAAGCTCCAGGTCATGAGTAGTATAGTTTTTCTCATGCACTTTGAGTTGACGAGCGGCATAAGCAATAACCTTGTCCCGCTGCATGAGCACACAGCCCAATCCGCGGTTCGAGGCATCACAGTATACCACAAAATCGCTATTACCATCAGGTAGAGTTAAAACAGGAGCATTACACAAAAGGTTCTTAAGAGTCTGAAATTACTCTTCTTGTTCGGGACCCCAAACAAAAGGTTTCTCCTTTTGGGTTAAAGTAGTAAGAGGAACAACAATTTTTGAGAAATCCACGATGAACCAGCGGTAATAACCCGCCAATCCTAGAAAAGAACGAATCTCAGACACGGATTTAGGCGTGCACCAATTCTTCACTGCTTTGATTTTCGAAGGGTCAACATGGATACCCTGACTACTTACAATATGACCTAGAAACTGCACTTCATCAATCCAAAACTCACACTTCGAAAATTTAGCATACAGACGTTCACCACGTAAAAGTTCAAGCATAAGACGTAGATGGCGAGCATGATCAGCTTTAGACTTAGAATAAATAAGAATATCATCAATAAAGACTATAACAAAACGATCCAAATAGGGTTTACAAACACAGTTCATAAGGTCCATGAACACTGCAGGTGCGTTGGTCAGGCCAAAAGGCATGACTACGAACTCGTAGTGCCCATCTCGAGTACGAAACACAGTTTTAGGAATATCATCTTCGAGGACATGTAGTTGATGATATCCAGAACGTAGGTCAATCTTAGAGAAACAGGACGCGCCTTGTAGTTGGTCAAATAAGTCATCAATACGGGGTAACGGATAACGATTCTTCACAGTAAGCTTATTAAGTTCACGGTAGTCGATACACATACGAAACGAACCATCCTTCTTCTTGACAAATAAAACAGAAGCACCCCACGGGGAGGTACTTGGACAAATAAAACCTTTATCGAGCAATTCCTGTAGCTGGCTGGATAACTCTTGCATCTCGGACGGTGCAAGACGGTAAGGAGCCCTGGCGACAGGAGTCGCACCAGGTACGAGATTAATACGAAAATCAACGGATCTGGGAGGAGGAAGACTGGGTAGATCCTCAGGAAAGTCACACACAACTGGAACATCGTTTATGTTCTTCCCCTTGCCCTTTTGTTCCACCACATGGGCCAAGAAGGCAGGGTTATGTTTACGTAAACTTCTGCTCGCTTGTGTGCATGACATCAGCCTTAGTCCTTTCGAAGGTCGGTCTCCATAGACATGTAAAAGATCACCAGACGGAAGAGGAAGACGGACAAGCTTCTCGTGACACACAATTTCGGCATGGTTCTTACGCAACCAATCCATGCCGATGATAACATCAAAACTACCCAAACGCATGGGTATGAGATCGATAGAGAATACGTGATCGTTAAGAATCAAGGAACAATCACGCACAATAGAATTAACAAGAATCGACTTACCATTGGCGACCTCAACAGAGAACGACTCAGGTAACTTAGAGCGTGTACAATTTATCAAAGACTCGAATTCCACGGACACAAAAATCTTATCGGCACCAGTATCAAATAGGATCGAAGCATAGAGATTATTAACAAGAAACATACCATTTACCACGTCATTGTTGTTGCGAGCCTGATTAGCATTGAGATTGAGCGCTCGTCCACGAGCGGCTGCTTGTTGCTCTTGGTTCAGCTGGGGACAACGGTTACGGAGATGAGTAGTATCTCCACACTGAAAACATGCACGAACGGCATTGATCGGCCCAGGGCTCTGCAGAGGAGGAGCTGGAAGAGCTGCTTGAGCTGGTGGAGCAGGAGCTTGCTGAGCTTGAGGAGCAGGATTAGCTTGACGACAGTAGGGAGTCGTGTGACCATAGCGGTTACAGTTGGTGCACAATCGGCATGCAGAGGTAGTAGGATGATGAAAGTTGCATGTCGCACACTTGGGGTAAGACCCAGTGTATTGGTTCTTCGCGACAGGGGCAGCAGGGTTAGCAGCAGCAGTAGCAGGAGCAGGTTTTGCAGCAGGAGTAATAGCATTACATCCCGAACCCTGAGACTTCCTTTTCTTGTTCTTGCTGCCACTTGACTGCTGGGTAACTTGGTTAGCAGACTTTGAAGGAGCAGGGGTAGCAAACTGCTTATCATGCACACGATTGTTGTTGAGACTTGCTGCCAGACGGTAGACTTCCTCAATAGTTTCTAGTTGAGCTGCTTCAATGGAATCACGCATAGCAGGAGGTAGACCATTGATGTACTTGGTTATCATCCGCTTCGGAGTCGAGACCAAGTGGGGGACGATAAGACTTAGCTATTTGAACCGGGTAGTATAAGCCAGGTTATCGTCACCAACCTGCTTCAAATGCCAAAACTCTTCTTCCAGCTTTAACTGCTCATGGGGAGGGCAGAACTCGAGCATCATGAGTTCGCGCACCTCATTCCATGGAAGTGCGTAGGCTTCTTCATTAGAACGGATGTTTCTCTCATTCGACCACCACTCCAACGCTCTGCCTTAGAACATTCCAGTTGCACTCTTCGTCTTTAGATGATCTGGGCATTCGCTGTTAATGAAGGTAACTTCAATGCTGTCGAACCACTCGAGCATAGCAGTCACCCCATCACTGCCCGTGAAAGGCTTAGGGTTGTAAGAGATGAAATGTTTGTAGCTGAACCTTGTAGGCTTCTGCTTCTCAGCCTTTGAGTCCACAGAGGATGGAGGGGTGTTTGATCCTTGGAGCTCAGAGACGATCTTTGGCACGACTCGAGCAATCTGGTCGTCCATAAACGACATCATCTTTTTCTGAGACTTCTCCCTGAATTTCCTGAGAGTGTCGGATAGCTTTCGAGACGACATCTACAGATCCAATACGAGGATCGTATAAGTCTAGATTACGAATTTCCACAATAAAGGTTATACGCATGATAGACTAAAGATTCTAGATTTCACACCACATTCTTACGACCTTCTCATGGCATGTTGTAGATTTCCCATATGCTATACGAATAGCTTTAGAGTTCACGTAGATTTCATAGACTTGCACAGGTTTCACGAGTAGAATTTCCATAGACTACATAGTCTGCTCATAGATTGCATAGGCTTTCCATAGATTGCATAGACATTCCGTAGATTACATAGACTTTCCATACTGGTCGGCAAACACTAACCTCGTATGACACTTGGTACGAAAGTTGGTAACATGCCGAAAGCACTTATATATAGGAAGTACCAGCGGCGTATCCACCATGCTTCGGACATGCCACTTCTGTCTCGTACTTCCATGTCATCTTAGTGTTTCATACCCATAACAACGCATCATAATACAATAGTCAGTCAGGATTACCACATAGATTACACATAAAATAAGGCTTCATAAATTTAGTTCGATCTGAGATTAGAATTAACGTTTTAGATTGCGGACGACGTGTGATTCGTGTAAAAATATACCAAAAATGAACGAGGAATCGAGTTTAAAACCACATATAAGAAATCGAGATAACATAAAAGCAAGATAGGCTTATAAAACACAGGATTGTTCCTGGTAGAGGAACGGCGACTAACCAAAGTGATCCGAACCCCTTTTGAATTGAGGTATCGTGCCTTGACTTACTTTGACAAATACGTCATCAATGTTAGGCCTACTTTAACAAATCTCATCAAAAAGTACTAATTATTACTTTAATTGACCAATAGGAAACCCTAATTAAGAAACCCAAGTGATTCTGAACAAACCCTAAAATTTTCAGAACAATCGGAATCAGGATCAGGGCCCCTAAAACTCAGGGGGGGGGGGTAAAACCTAGTCGGTATTATCTACATAGTTTTACGTGTAAGTTTCAAATGAACGCAAGACCAACTCAGCAAGGCTAGTATGACACGGGGCTACCCTATGGTGGGTAGGCACCCTTCGCGCCACGCGACACCCCCTCGCGCCACGCGAGGGGGATGGTTTTTCATGTATAAATATGGGACTTTGGGACTTGATTCTGGGAGTTGAAACGACGCTCAAATTCACTTTGTGCGCTGAGATAAGTTCTGTATACTCCAATTAATACACACAGGCACTAAATCAACGCCGCAATCAGGGTATTAGCACAATCGCTATTACGATTCATTGTCCGGTCGATTAATGTACTCAATGGATGTTTAAGTGCTGCCCACATTAGGGTGATGCTTTGTCATTAGTCGTTAATTCGATGGATGTTTAAGCATAGCACTTTGTCATTCGTTGTGAGGATTGATCTCGTGAGTTATCGTAAATGCTAGATTGATTACTAACCCAGAATTGTGTGCCTATTATTAAATTAGGTTGAAAAGGCTAAATCAGTAGGCTAAACTCTGCCCGTATAAATTTGCAATGTGAGTCATTCTCCTTTTCTCACAGTTTGTGAGTCATTCTCCTTTTCTCACAGTTTGTGAGTCATTCTCTTTTTATCAACTATTTTACAATACCTCAAATTATTTTCAAGGTTATAATTACAGGGACTAAGTCATGGATATCTTGAATTACTGGTTAGTGGGGTATTGTGCACATTACTAATTTTCTCCCAGTTAGGTTCATTGACCTACTCGGGATAATCACTGTTAGGTTCATTGACCTACAGGGATAATCATCACTATTTAGGTTCATTGATCTAAATAGTGGTATGACCATCGTCACCATTGTGACATAGAGCCAGATAAAGATAAGATAGAAGCCATTGTCATCGTTCTTATGCTGTAATTAATAACTATGCATAATTATGCAAAATAGGATGATTCACTCAGTATTTCCCGCTGACAAAACCTTTTTCAAACATGTTTCAGGTGATCTGTTATGAATCAGGAAAAGTGCCATATAGCACTACAAGCTCAAGGAAGTGGCTCAGTATAAAATAAAGAAACATGTTTTGTAAAAATAAAAGATTTCTTCGTGAAATCAAATGATTGTAAATTACCGGGTTTTATCCCGAATTGTGAAATAAAATAATCGGGAAATATTTACATTTTAATAGATCCTGATGAAAACTTCCGCTGTCTAACTCAATTAATTAAATACCGCAGTATTTCTGTCCCGCGGCTCCTGAAACAGGTTAAACCGGGTCGGGGGCCGTGACACCTACGATATTCGTCCTTTTAGTCCGTTCGCGTACTCAATTGATTGGTAGTCACGAGACTTTGGCGAGACATAAAATCATCAAGAGTGGGACTAGTTATCAAGGTCTGAGTTTCACCTCTATCTTGACAACATCGTACCCTTAAATAGCGTTGGTACTTACCCGCAGGTAAGACCTACTAGAATAATATGGAGGTTTCCCATCAAGGTTCGGATGTCACTCCTATCCTGTGTGCAAACCTCGTGCAAAATACAAACACTGGTTAACAGCGTTTTCAAAGTATAAAGTGTACATTGTATCAGCCTTAGGAAAGTCATGTAAGTTTTAATAGAAACATGTGCTGCTAGGAAGCAAATACGGTAGAATGCATAAGTCTTAAACAACACATAAGAATCAAGTTCCTATAACTATAGACTAGGGCAAGTATTCCTACTTATCCTAATTCCCTATAGTTATGGCTCTGATACCAATCTGTCACACCCCAACTGTCACGGCCCCCGGACCGGTTTGACCCGGTTCAGGAGCCGCGGGACAGAAAATCTCGTGGTATTTATTTAATTGAGTTGACAGCGGAAGATTTTAACAGGATCTTTTAAAACTGAAAATACCCGATTATTTGATTTCATAATTCGGGATAAAACCCCGGTAGTTTACAATAAGGTGATTTCACTGGGAAATCTTTATTTTACAAAACATGTTTCTTTATTTATATTGAGCCACTTCCTTAAGCTTGTAGTGCTTCACGGCACTTTTCCTGGATCACAACAGATCACCTGAAACATGTTTGAAAAAGGTTTTGTCAGCGGGGAAATACTGGTGAATCATTCTTTTTACTAAAAACGATGCGTTGTTATAATTTACAGTATTAAGAGCGATTATAATGTTTATACATATCAACCATTTACCCACGGTATTTATCACTCGACCACCTATTGGCTATCTCGGTGTCCAATGGTGTCTGTGATTATGGTCATATCACCCCTTGGCTAACCCGTTGTCCAATGGTGACGGTTATCAAGTATTGTATACAAAACCCCACATACCGGCTGTAATTTGGAGATTACAAAGACTTAATCCCTGTAATTATAACTTTGAAAACAAACATGATTTTGAAATCAAATTTGATAAAAAGAGAATGACTCACATTGCAGATTTATTCGGGCTGAGTTTTAGCCTACTGATAAGCCTGTTAACCTAAATTAACAATAATGCACACGAAACTAGGTTAGTAACTAATACAACATTTACGATAACTCACGAGATTAAAACCTTTACTACGAACGACAAAGTGCGATACTTAAACATCCATTGAATTCACGATGAATGACAAAGCATAACCCTAATTCGGGCAGCACTTAAACATTCATTGGATAGTTTCAATCGATCGGACATTTAATCGTATCAGCGATCGAGTTATTACCCTGTTATCGCGGAGAAAATTCGAGATTGTGCGTGTTTCTGTAGTATTTGGGCGATATCTCAATGCCTGAATCGAATTTTAACGTCAAACGAATGCCAGAAACCAAGTCCCACACCCCTATATTTATACCTGAAAAACAGCCCCCTCGCGTGGCGCGAGGGCTGTCGCGTGGCGCGAGGGGTGCCCTACTACCATAGGGTAGCCCCGTGTTCAGGTAGCTTGGGTGAGTTGGTCATGCGTTCAATTTTGTTTTACACGTAAAACTGTGTGGATATTACTAACGGGAATTTACCCCCCCCCCCTGAGTTTTAGGGGCCTTGATCCTGATTCCGATTGTTCTGAAAATTTTAGGGGTTATGCAGGATCACTTGGGGGTCTCAATTAGGGTTTCCTATTGTTTAAAATAAAATAATAAATAGGACTTTTGATGAGAGTTGTTACATCCTCCCCACCTTAATAAAAATCTCGTCCTCGAGATTTACTGGAATAATTGAGGATATTTCCGTTTCATTTCTGATTCCAGCTCCCAAGTATATTCGGGTCCTCTTTTCGACTCCCACTTGATTTTAACTAGTACCAATCGCTTGTGCTTGAGAAATTTAATCTTTCGGTCTTCTATTTGTTATGGCTTCTCTATGAATTTTAACTTTTCATTTATCTCTATATCTTGAAGAGGTACTACCAGGGATTCGTCCGATAAACATTTCTTGAGATTGGATACATGAAACACGTCATGTACTCCAGATAACTCTTCTGGTAGTTGTAAACGATAGGCAACTGGTCCTATACATTGGATTACTGGAAATGGTCCTACGTATCGTGGACTTAGCTTTCCTTTCTTACCGAACCGTACTACTGCTTTCCAAGGAGAAACTTTCAAGAGTACCCTATCTCCGACTTGAAATTCTAGTTGCTTACGTCGATTATCTGCATAGCTCTTTTGGTGATCTCGAGCAGTCTTCAGTTTTTCCTTGATCTGAGTGATCTTGTCGGTGGTTTCTTGCACAATTTCAGGACCTGATAATTGACTTTCTCCTATTTCTGCCCAACAAACCGGAGTTCTTCGTCCATACAGTGCTTCGAATGGGGCAGTTTCGATGCTTGCATGATAACTATTATTATAGGAGAATTCAATTAAGGGTAGGTGGTCATCCCAGTTTCCACCAAAATCTATCACACATGCTCGGAGCATGTCTTCCAGTGTTTGTATCGTCCTTTCACTTTGCCCGTCTGTTTGAGGATGATATGCTGTACTTAAATTTAGTCGTGTTCCCATTGCTTTCTGGAAACTTGTCCAGAAATGGGAAGTGAAACGACTATCCCTATCCGATACAATGGAGAGTGGAACTCCATGTAAGGATACTACTTCGTCTACATACAACTTGGCTAACCTTTCCATGCTGAAGGTTTCCTTCATGGGTAGAAAATGAGCTGACTTGGTTAATCGATCCACAATTACCAAAATTGCGTCA
Organism: Helianthus tuberosus; assembly: GCA_030545235.1. Lineage (NCBI taxonomy): Eukaryota > Viridiplantae > Streptophyta > Magnoliopsida > Asterales > Asteraceae > Helianthus > Helianthus tuberosus. Next base: position 14,987,426 of record CM060354.1, on the reverse strand, counting down.
TTACCTTTTCTGGTTTTGGGTAACTTAGTAACAAAGTCCATTGTTATGAGTTCCCATTTCCATACAGGCATTTCTAATTGTTGAAGTAGACCCGAAGGTTTCTGGTGTTCTGCTTTAACTTGTGAACAAGTAAGAGACTTAAAAACATATCTAGCTATGTCCTTTTTCATTCCTATCCACCAGAAATTATTTCTTAAATCTTGGTACATTTTATTGTTTCCTGGATGCATGGTATACCTAGATTTATGAGCTTCTTCTAAAATCTTATTTCTTAATTCTCCTTGTTTAGGTACCCAAATTCTTTTCTTGTGGAATCTCCAGATTCCATCATTTCCTTGCTCTAATTCTTTTATTCGTCCTTTCATTCCTTCAGTATCTTCCTTGATTGCTGTTTCTTGAACATTCTTTAGTTGTTCCATTAAATCTAACTGTAGATTTAATCTAAGAGCACGAACCCGTCGTTGTTTCTCATGATACTTACGACTTAAGGCATCGGCAACTACATTTGCCTTTCCTTCGTGATACTAAATATCACAGTCGTAGTCGCTTAGAATTTCCATCCATCTCCTTTGTCTCATGTTTAATTCTTTTTGCCCAAATATGTACCTTAAACTCTTATGATCCGTATAGACAGTAAACTTACTTTCATACAGATAACGTCTCCAAATTTTAAGGGCAAAAATTATGGCTCCTAATTCTAAGTCATGAGTCGTATAGTTTTCCTCGTGCTTTTTCAATTGTCTTGAGGCATACGCAATTACCTTCTTGCGTTGCATTAGTACACATCCTAATCCTAGTTTAGAAGCATCGCAATATACTTCAAAATCTTCTGTTCCTTCTGGCAAGGCTAAAATTGGGGCATTGGTTAACTTTTGTTTCAAAATCCTAAAAGCCTCTTCTTGTCTTGGTCCCCATTCAAACTTAACCGCTTTACAGGTTAGCTTAGTTAATGGTACAACTATTTTAGAAAAATCCTTAATAAAGCGCCTATAGTATCCAGCTAATCCTAAAAAGCTTCTAATTTCCATAGCTGTTTGTGGAACCTTCCATTTGGTGATCGCTTCTATTTTGGAGGGATCTACGTGAATACCTTCATGGTTCACCATGTGTCCTAAAAATTGCACTTCCTGTAGCCAAAATTCAAACTTTGAGAATTTGGCGTAAAGTTTTTCTTTTCTTAACAAAGTTAAGAGTGCATGCAAGTGCTGACAATGCTCGTCCTGACTTTTGGAATAAATAAGTATATCGTCGATGAAGACAATTATAAATTTATCCAAATATGGTTTACAGATTCTATTCATCATGTCCATGAATGCTGCAGGTGCATTCGTTAGTCCAAAGGGCATGACTGTAAACTCGTAATGACCATACCTAGTTCTGAAAGCAATTTTAGGTATGTCTTCTTCTTGTACCTTTAATTGATGATATCCGGAGCGCAAGTCGATCTTAGAAAAATATATAGCTCCTTGAAGTTGATCAAAAAGGTCATCAATCCTAGGTAGTGGGTATCGATTCTTAATTGTAACCTTATTTAATTCTCTATAATCAATACACATTCTCATTGACCCATCTTTCTTTTTCACAAACAACGCTGGTGCTCCCCATAGGGATGAACTAGGTTGTATAAAACCTTTACTTAGTAATTCATCTAATTGCTTTTTCAGTTCTAACATTTCTGTGGGTGCTAACCGATAAGGTGCCTTGGCTATCGGTGTAGTTCCGGGAATTAGATGAATCCTAAATTCTACTTCCCTGTTGGGTGGTAATCCCAGGAGTTCTTCTGGGAATACATCTGGGTACTCTGAGACTACAAGAATCTCCTTAAGTTCTTTTTCTTTAGTACTAATGATTACTGAAATCATATATACTATTCCTTGCTTTCGTTCATAACTAGCAACTTTCATTACTGAAATGAACTTCATGGATTTACGTGACTTATCTCCTGTAATCACGATTACTTCTCCAGTGGGTGCCTGGATCTCTATAGAGTTCTTATCACAAAGGATTCGAGCATGGTTGGCTACTAACCAATCCATTCCTAACACGACATCGAATCCAGCTAAATTCATTGGTAATTGGTTTGCATGAAATTTATGACCTGAAAGTTCTATATTTTCTTTTTGCAAAACCTTATCTATGTTAACAGAATTCCCATCTGCCGTTTTGACTGTAAAAATTTGCCTAAGGTTGGTCAAAGGTAAATTAAGAGCTTGGCAGAATGAAGTATTGATAAAACTTTGGTTTGCACCAGAGTCAAATAATACTTTTGCATAAACGTTGTGAACTAAGAACGTACCAGCTATCACATCTGGAATGAGTTCTGCTTCTTGAGTGGTCAGCTGGAATGCTCTGACATTCTTCTTAGTAGCTCCACCGGCTGGTTTAGCTTTATTGTCTGCTGGTTTAACCAATTTAGGGCATTCTGGTTTAAAATGTCCCGCTTCTCCACAGTTATAGCAGACCCTTGTTTTCTTTCTGCAGTCTTTTTCACGATGTCCTACAACTTTGCAAAAGTTGCAGGTTATATTGCATTTTCCAAAATGTTTCTTTCTGCAATTCGTGCAGAACGGCGGAGTTGAGGATTGCCCCGTTCCTCTTTTCTTGAAGTTGTTATTATTACCCACACGAAATACTTGGGTAATTTTCTGAGCCAGTTCCTTTTTCCTATTTTCATCTCTTGTACGTACCAGCTCGTCAGTTAGGGTGTTAGCTAATTCTACCGCATCGTCAATAGTGCGAGGTCTCGCAGCTTTAACGATATTACGAATTTCGCCAATCAATCCCCAAATATAGCGAGAAATAAGTACCGGTTCTGGCGATGGTTTAGGAACTTATTCGCCATTTGTTCCTTTTCATATTCGGGGCAGAATTTTCTTTCTATTAGTTGCTTAAATTCTTCCCAACTCATGGCATAGGCCATATTTCTTCCTTTGGCTTGAAGTACTGTATTCCACCATTCTAGCGCCCCTTCTTTAAAAAGATGCGACGCATATATAACCTTGTCTTCCTCAGCACATTTGCTTATAATGAGTACTGCTTCGGTTTTCTCCAACCAACGCAGTGCCGCAGTCGCTCCTTCATTGCCTGCAAATTCAGCTGGTTTACAAGCAAGAAATTCTTTGTAAGTGCAACCAGGCGTTGCAGCTTTGATTTTCTTAGGAAGTGGGGCCTGCCGTGGATCATTATCGTGATTATAATGATTATTGCCTCCATTTACGCTATTACTGAAGTTATCTTCGTGAGTACGTTTGCTAGGAATAATTTGTTGAGGTTCAACAGGTTTCTGGGCAGCAGCAAGGATTGCTGGAATAGCATTGGCTATTCCCTGAGCAACGATATTCTTGATATCTTGCCTATTCAGAAATTGATCCTCCTGGTGTTGCTCAGATTGATTAACTTCATTAACTGGTTCATTATTAGCGTTTTCCATCTGATAATGTATAAATTATTAATATAGAATAATCAGCAATTATAAAATAATCACACAATATAACACACGTATAGCCAAAAGTGTCGATTTCTCGACTTCCATTTTATATAGATATATTATGCATCAGTACACACCGTTATCTTACAAAGGTTTTATTTGTAGGTTATTTTACAGACTTATTTTATTATTACTACTACTATTATACAATCACATCTTCACCACCATCCTATCCCTGGGTACTTTAGAAGCGACGTTCCCTCTCGTCGTACTTCCAGGAGATCTGTTCTCCTACCTCCCGAATCCTATTTCCCGCACCTATCAGCTCCTCGCCAAAATGGCGAAGTTCAGCTAAGTTTTCATTGCTCATTGGTGGGTTTGGTATAGGTTCTGGGTCGAACTGAGGGAAAAAGGTATAAGGGTTATTTAAGAGGTTTTGAAACTGCCAGTCGTTGGTCCACCATTCGTCCATTTCTCCTAAAGGTTGAGTATGGATTAAAGGTTCTGGGACGGCTGGGTCCAAATTTATTGGAAGTTGAGTTTCAGCAGGATAAGGGTAGAGGTTGGTGTTGATAGGTCTAATGATATCACAACTTGCCAATAGGCGATCTAATTCCTCCTGTAATGGAAACTCCTTGACTTGCTTAGAACTTTCCCCAATTTCCATTTCTATTTGCCCGACATTTTCCTCAATCTCGATCCCTTTTCCTTTATCTATGGGATTCTCTATTTTGGGAACCTTTCTAGTTGCTGGCTTCCTCCTGCGTACACGCCTCCAGCCTACGAATCTTCTCCTTTTCTTAGGCTTTGGTTTTTCCGGAGGTGGAGCATGGAATTCCATAGGTTCTTCCACATCGGGTATGTAACCAGTAGAGTCTTTGGAAACTTCCACTTTCACCGGATAGAGATTGAGATTCTGAAGGGCTTCAGATAACTCATTCATGCTGTTTAGCATATATGCAAAAATGCACAAAAATGCTAAGTTAAAATTTTATAACAAAATTTCACAGATAAACATTCAAGTATTATTGCATACCGTGTGACTAATTTAATACAAAGGACAACTGACAATTAAAACATACTAAGGTTTATTGTAAACTTATTTATTTACTGGGTAAAGTTTCTGGCTTTGTAGGTGATATGGGTGCTAGGACTGGGTCAGGGTATTTAAAAATTTGCATTTACTGCTACAGTGGCTAGCATATAGAGATCTGCCCATTTTTCATCTAATTTGTCTTCCCATGGTGGATTACTGCCTAGTTTCTTGGTTTCCTGATTACTCCTCAATTCTTTTGGTTGTGATTTCTTTATTTTCTCCTGACTTTTCCTAATAATCAAACTTCTTTTATTAGGAGAAAGTGGTTCCTCATATTGTGCCTTTCGAACAAATATTCCTTCCTCAGTATCTGTTGGGTATTTTGAGGATGAAGTTCCTTTTTCTTTTGGTAAGGTATCTAATTTATGATAGATGTCCGAAAGTCTTTGTTTACCCATACAGTAAACAAATATTCAAATAATAAAACACATAATCACAAAAAGGTCAATTAGTAAAATTAAGAATTTTCTAAATACTTAATTGGCTTAAATCAGTGGCTCTGATACCACCTTTTTCGGTCACGGCCCCCGGCCCAGTTTGACCCGGTTCAGGAGCCGCGGGACAGAAAATCTCGTGGTATTTATTTAATTGAGTTGACAGGGGAAGATTTTAACAGGATCTTTTAAAACTGAAAATACCCGATTATTTGATTTCATAATTCGGGATAAAACCCCGGTAGTTTACAATAAGGTGATTTCACTGGGAAATCTTTATTTTACAAAACATGTTTCTTTATTTAAATTGAGCCACTTCCTTAAGCTTGTAGTGCTTCACGGCACTTTTCCTGGATCACAACAGATCACCTGAAACATGTTTGAAGAAGGTTTTGTCAGCGGGGAAATACTGGTGAATCATTCTTTTTACTAAAAACGATGCGTTGTTATAATTTACAGTATTAAGAGCGATTACAATGTTTATACATATCAACCATTTACCCACGGTATTTATCACTCGACCACCTATTGGCTATCTCGTTGTCCAATGGTGTCTGTGATTATGGTCATATCACCCCTTGGCTAACCCGTTGTCCAATGGTGACGGTTATCAAGTATTGTATACAAAACCCCACATACCGGCTGTAATTTGGAGATTACAAAGACTTAATCCTTGTAATTATAACTTTGAAAACAAACATGATTTTGAAATCAAATTTGATAAAAAGATAATGACTCACATTGCAGATTTATTCGGGCAGAGTTTTAGCCTACTGATAAGCCTGTTAACCTAAATTAACAATAATGCACACGAAACTAGGTTAGTAACTAATACAGCATTTACGATAACTGACGAGATTAAAACCTTCACTACGAACGACAAAGTGCGATACTTAAACATCCATTGAATTCAAGACGAATGACAAAGCATAACCCTAATTCGGGCAGCACTTAAACATTCATTGGATAGTTTCAATCGATCGGACATTGAATCGTATCAGCGATCGAGTTATTACCCTGTTATCACGGCGGAAATTCGAGATTGTGTGTGTTTCTGTAGTATTTGGACGATATCTCAATGCCTGAATCGAATTTTAACGTCGAACGAATGCCAGAAACCAAGTCCCACACCCCCTATATTTATACCTGAAAAATAGCCCCCTCGCGTGGCGCGAGGGGCTGTCGCGTGGCGCGAGGGGTGCCCTACTACCATAGGGTAGCCCCGTGTTCAGGTAGCTTGGGTGAGTTGGTCATGCGTTCAATTTCGTTTTACACGTAAAAATGTGTGGATATTACTAACGGGAATTTACCCCCCTGAGTTTTAGTGGCCCTGATCCTGATTCCGATTGTTCTGAAAATTTTAGGGGTTTTGCAGGATCACTTGGGGGTCTCAATTAGGGTTTCCTATTGTTTAAAATAAAATAATAAATAGGACTTTTGATGAGAGTTGTTACACCAACCGATGGCGGAAACATCGTGGTGCGAGCACTAGGCGTTCAGATTTGCTCAGGAGAATTCCATAACACTATTGTTACAATATAAATCAAGTAGATTTCATGCGTAATTGTCTAGAATTCAAACATCACCAAATATCATATTACAAAACCCAAATCATAATTGTTCAAATTGTTCAAAAGACTAAATTAGCTAGAGTGACATTTCTAGGCATTCCCCTAGCTTGATTTCCATGTTCCACTTCTACCTATTAACCTGCAACATGTATTAAAATATCAATACGAAAGTATTGGCGAGTATACAAGTTTGATAATAGAATAATAGATTAAAACAACTCATATCCACACTGTAAGCAAATAAAATGGTTTCAGTCGTGCTAGGGTCGCAGTCCACGCAGTGATAGCCCAAGTATCCCGATGCTTTAGTGTTTACCCAAGACTCAAGGTAAACTAGAATCCTCCTAAGAATACCCCCCAAGAATAATTGGAGAGGTGCATCTCCTATAGCGCTACTATTGTTAAGGTGGAACTAAACACCCTGGATTAGACGTCACATAGCACAAATAGAATACTAGAATGCACAAGTTTTCACGACACATAGGATAGAGTTTAGATTGCTAAAAAGTATGTAGTATAATAGAATACATGTTACACCCCAAAAGTTTAAAGTAAAAAGGGATCGAGTATACTCACCGTGATTGCTTAACAGTTCACAACCGTTAATTGGATCAAAGGGAGCTCTTTTAGAGTTAGCCTGATTAGATTGCAATAGGATAAGAGCCGGGTAGAATAACGAGATTACACAAGTGTTGGAACAGTCACTGGATCGAATGGATGTCCGATCGGATGGCTATCCGATCGGATTGCCAGTCGGTTGGGTGACACAGTGTAACACCCCGTGTTTCCGAGAAGTCAAAGTCAAAGTCAAGGTAAAAGTCAACGACCGATTTCGCGCGACTTGACTTGTATTAGATTTCTTTTGTATGTTTATTTTTGTATTATGTGGAGTAAGTGTCAATAACTACAATAATCGAAGTATGTTATTCACAATCTAAGCAACCTACGACTGTGAACTATAGGAAGTAACAATGCGATAAAGCTAACTAAACGGTAATCAAACTATGCTAATCGAATCAACATCAAATCGCAACTCGAACAACGCATTTTAGTTATTGTTATACATGTGTGTGTGCCTTATGTGTTACTTGTGCATGTTCATTTAAGTTATGTGTGGTAATCAATCGAATCGCAATCAAACTCGAAACGCAATCGAACTCAATCGAAATCGAACTATGATAGTAGTTGGGATTAAAAGTAATTTGAATAGGAAACTCTATTTCGAGCGAGGCGCAATCGCAATCGAAACCGAATCAGCAAAAGTCGTCGCGTCGAACACACGAATCAAGTGCCATCCGGCCGGATAGCCATCCGACCGGGATGCCACTTGGACATGGTGTCAAGATGCCATCCGACCGAGATGACATCCGACCGGATAGTCATTCGGGTGGGATGCCATCCGACCAACCCACACTTTCCCCTTTTGGAATCCTATAAATACCGTGAAATCGCTAGATTTGAGGTGTTCTAGGATGATGTCATCATGTGTTCTTGAAGAACTTCATGTTTTGGCTTCAATCCACCAAGAACAACTCAGATCTAACCGATTTCCACACAAATGAACAAAGATCTATGCTAGATCTAAACATAAACATAGTGGCAAAGGATTGAAAGATGGTTTCTAACTTTCTTTCTACTCTTTTGCACTCAATGCACTTGAAACCGATAGAATCGGACCTAGATCTAGTCCTCCGCTCATTCTTAGTGTTGTACTAGCTCAAGATCTGGATTCTACTCACGAGACCACCGATTTTGGGTTAAACAAGAACAACCATCTTGAATCGGTTAACTGGCCGAGCTAGGGTGATTCCTGGTCGATCAGGTCACTTGGGTCAAATTGGGGTTCTGTTGGTTAACACAATGTCAAAGTGTCTCGATAAAACTACAAACAAATAAAACGACCAAGTGTAAGATGGCCGGAGCAACCGGGATGAAGTGCTATCCGACCGGACTACTGTCCGAACGGATAGGCTACCCGAACGGATTGCTTTCCGAACGGATCACACCTTGGGTCCCACACTTAATCAACTCTATCTAAAGTTTGAGTGTTGAACGAATTGCCATCCGATCGGACTACCATCCGACCGGATTACTCTTCGGATCATGAGATACTAGGATTTTAAAGACTTAAACAATTTTCAACATGTTCACTAACAGGGTTGCCACCCGGACGGATGGATATCCGACCGAGTGACACTCCTGCTGTGAATTTGTTCCCACTAAGTAACCCTATCACTAGAATCGCCGTCCGACCGGATGACCATCCGCACGGATTGTCATCCGCACGATTGACCGTCCGATCGACCGACTTGAAGGATAGAGATACTTCAATGTTTTTAAAATGCTACAACGAAAACTTCAAATGACAAGCCATCATACACAAACACACTCTTCTCATAGGAAGAAACAATCCACTAGAATAGTCATCCGACTGGACTACCGTCCGACCGGATGACCATCCGAACGGATTGCCATCCGCACAAACAAGTTGTCCGATCGGATTACCATCCGACCAAACTGCTATCCGACTCCTTCGTACTTTGTATCGTTTTACGCGTCACTTATCGTTATACTATCAATCCATTCAGGCTAACCTTACTCGCTAATCGCTCCCTTCAATCCATCAACCGCTGTGAGTATACTCGATCCCTTTTTGCTTTATGCACTTTTGGGTGTTACATACGTTACAACTATTCAAATCACCTCAAACACACTACTCAATACTATTTGAACGCTAACCGTTAATGCATGTTATACGTGGCTTATGAATGCTTGTTTGTTATGTTTACACATGGAATGCTGTCTACCTGCCTTAGCAACGATAGTACTATAGTTTGGACTCAGCACATGTTCGCAGGGGTTGTTAAGGACAATTACTTGCATGGATTACGGTGGTAATCATGTATTGCGAACTGCCTCAGGCAGTCAACCCGCAGTCATTGGTATCGATGGATCTATGTCTATAACTAACGTGCTTCATTTCTCTATGTATACGTGCTGGTTATGCGTAAACGAATTCGAACTCTATATGCTATTTTCAAACTTGTATGCTCACCTTTACATTATATGTATTGACTTTATTTTAACGTATGTGACAGGTGCTTAGGATGCACATCTGGTAGGAAATTGAAGCTAGAATAAAGCTCTAGAGTCCAACAAATAGTTGTCTGTAGTAGTTAAATGAAGGGGCTCTAGAAGCAGATAAACAATTGCTCTATATTTAAATCTGAGTTGTCGGAACAGAATTATTTGCCTAGATTTTATCTGTAATAATTTTTTTACTGTTTGAGGCTTGGTATGGGACATGTTATTTTAAATTGAATAGTAATTATAATTGTTATGGAAACTTCTGGACAATCTGTTTCGCTCAGTGCCATGCCCCGATGATTCCGCCATCGGTTGGGGTGTGACAGATTGGTATCAGAGCCATAGCTATAGGGAATTAGGCAAGGCACGACCTAGTCCGGGTCGATGTCTTAGAAACCTAGTCTATAGTTAAGAACCAACAGACCGACTTGTGCTTATCCGTTAGGGATTGTATATGAGCTCGCTATTCTCGCACTCACTACACTATCACTGCACTCGAATTTTCAATCATGAATAGGCGATAAAGTCGAGATTAGGTGTGAAAACCGCAAACTCTCGACAAAAGTTGCTTGATCAACCCGCATTTTATCTACAAACGAGGAGAATTATGCCAAATCAGGAGTGAAATCCATATTTTGATGAATAATCTCCTCAATTTTATCAAAAACAGGAACGAAGTTGTTAAGCCAGGGGTGAAACCCTAACCTTGATGACTTGTTCCGCCCATTTTACAAAAACTCTCACCAAAGTCTCGACAGACTCCAACGACCTGAAGTCACAATATGACTAACGGGATGTGTGCCAAACGCCCAAGAACTGAGGCAAGAGCAAAGTCATGAAGGTCAAATGTGCACAACGAATCCTTGTGAATAGTCGAACCACTTTGGATAGTCGAAGTCTACTAGCCGCAGACAATCTATTACCCGATATTTATGTGTTTCGATTCTGAGCCCGCAACTGCTGACTCTGATAATTCGTCAATGTTATGTGTGTTTACCTGTTCATGTGTTAAATCTTGGAAGAATTATTCGATTTATACTTACGCTTCGATCGACACAATGGCTCGCACTGCATTTCTATCTCAATACGCTAACAAGTCGCTAAACTATGGATGACCTCATACTACATGACTCGATATATTAAACGCGAACGCTATATTCGGACGATCGCGAACTGTGAATGATAGGTTTCTGTATTCTGACTGCATCTTGTGATTTCATGCTTACGTGTTCTGTGGATTATGTGCTTATGTGTTTATGTGATTCTGTGTTCTACGTAGTTATGTGTTTATGTGTTTACATGATTATGCGTGTTCCTGAGCTTTAGTAAGTAGTAGACGCGTGAGGTGAGATTCGAATACAATGTGTTGAGTCATGTGACGATGTCTGTTGCAGACAATGTCATCTGGATCCCGTCATCCCTCACTTTCTCGTCAAGAAAAGAGAGACAAATGCCTTGCTGCTATCATCGCTAAACAAGTAGCAAAGGTCGTGAGTGATGTTTACGAGAATGTCAGCAAATCGTCTGAGGAGTCGAGGACCGAAGCTCCTAAAGCTACCACCAAAGCTCCCTTCAATTTCAAGCAATTCAAGTCTTGTGGGCCAAAAGAATTCACTGGCGAGGGAGGCCCCACAGCGTTGTTCCAATGGTTTGACTCCATTGAGGTCACTCTACGACAAAGCGGTTGCCCTGACGACCTCCGTACTCTGAACGCTACCGGCGTCTTCCAGTCCCGTGCTCTAGATTGGTGGATGGCCGAGAGGAACAAGCAAGGGAACGATGCAGCCTTCGGTCTGTCATGGGACGAGCTCAAGGAAGTCATGCTGGAAGAATTCTGTCCTCCTCTTGAACGTCAGAAACTAGAGGATGAATTTTGGCACATACAGCAAAAGGATGGTGAAAATGTTGCGCTCACTGCTCGCTTCAAACAGCTCAGCTTCATTTGTCCCGATCAGGTCAAGACTCCAGACATGGCAATCAAGAAGTATATCCGAGCCCTGTCGGACTGTGTTGCCGATTTCGTGCAAGCGGCTAAGACTAAGATGATAGAAGAGACTTACCTACTGGCCGCTGAAATCAACGACAAGCGGGTCAAGGCCGGTGTCTGGGATAAAACTTCAAAGCACCTGCATCAAGCTACCACCGCCGCACCAACCGCTGAAACCACCACCTCATCGAGCAACAAGAGGAAGAACAAGAGAAAGAACAGCTCCAGCAACAAGAACTGTGCGATCACTGCTGCACCGATTCAAGCTGTACCATCCCAACAGCGTCAAGTAGCGGCGCCTGTGGCAAATGCACCGCCTGCAAAGCGTGCATATATTGGGCCACACCCGCTCTGCCCTACTTGAACCTACCACCACCCAACTACCATTGCTTGCCGTTTTTGTGCTCATTGCAAAATGTACGGTCATTTCACTACCAACTGTCGTGCTCGACAAGCTCCTGCTCATCAAGCTCTACTCACCGCCCCTCAGGGTCAACAAGCTCCTCCGGCACCCGCGGTCAACGCCAGATCCTGCTTCGCATGTGGCGATCCTAACCATTTCGCCAACATGTGCCCAAACAGGGTTGTGAAACAAGAGCCCCAGCAGCAGCAGCAGCCTCAGCACCAGCAGCAACAACAACAACAGCAGCAGCAACAACAAGCCGCACGCGCCATAACTTTCAACATCAACGTGCGTCAAGCCTAAGCCGACAACAACGTGGTTAATGGTACGTTCCTTGTGAATGGTATTTATGCTTCGTGTTTATTTGATACTGGAGCCGATAATTGCTTTGTGTCGTTCGAATTCGAGAAGCTCCTTAGTCGTAAACGCTCCCAACTCTCCTCGACGTTCGATGTTGAAGTCGCTACCGGAAGAACTGTCGCCGTTAATTCTGTTCTTCGTGATTATACCCTTGAGCTCAACAATCACATCTTCCCAATCGACCTTATTCCGATGCAACTCGGAAGTTTTGACGTCATAGTAGGCATGGACTTTCTTCGCGATAACCATGCTGAAGTTGTGTGCTTCGACAAGATGATTCGATTCTCGCTCGCGAATGGTGATTTATTGTGTGTATATGGTCTGACTGCTTCGAAGGGTCTCAAGCTCATGTCATGTGTCCAAGCTAGCAAATATCTCCGCAAGGAATACAGAGCTTTCTTGGCTAACATTGTAGTAGAGGAGAAGGAAAAGAAAGAGAAGAAGGAAGTGAAAGACGTTCCTGTGGTTCAAGAATTTTCTAACGTTTTTCCAGAGGATCTTCCCGGTCTACCACCAAGTCGTGATATCGACTTTCGTATCGACCTCATTCCTGGAGCCAACCCTATTGCCAAATCTCCCTACCGACTCGCGCCATCCGAAATGCGCGAACTCTCAAACCAACTCCAGGAATTACTTGAGAAAGGCTTCATTCGCCCGAGCACCTCTCCTTGGGGCGCGCCAGTCCTTTTCGTCAAAAAGAAGGATGGGTCGTTCAGGATGTGTATCGACTATCGGGAACTGAATAAGTTAACTATCAAGAACCGCTATCCCCTACCCCGCATCGATGATTTGTTTGATCAGTTACAAGGCACTACGTGTTTCTCGAAGATCGATCTACGCTCAGGCTATCACTAACTACGCATTCAGGAGGAGGATATACCCAAAACCGCGTTTCGCACTCGATACGGCCACTACGAATTCGTTGTTATGCCCTTTGGTTTAACCAATGCACCCGCGGTTTTCATGGACCTGATGAATCACGTGTGTAAACCATATCTCGACCGTTTCGTCATCGTATTCATCGACGATGCCTTGATCTATTCCAAGTCGAAAGCCGAACACGCGCAACATCTACGTTTGGTTCTCGAGCTACTCCAGGGGAACCAACTCTATGCCAAGTTCTCCAAGTGTGAATTCTGGTTGGAGGAAGTTCAGTTTCTGGGTCACATCATAAATAATCAAGGTATTCACATCGATCCTACGAAGATTGAAGCTGTTAAGAGTTGGATTAGACCTAAGAACCCGTCTGAAGTCCGTTCTTTTCTCGGACTAGCGGGCTATTATCGACGATTTATCGAAGGATTCTCAAATATCGCTGTGCCGCTTACCGCTCTCACGCATAAGGACAAGCCTTTTGTTTGGGGAACTGAACAAGAGTCCGCCTTTCGAACCCTTAAGCACAAGCTTTGCAATGCTCCTGTTCTCACATTACCCGACGGAAACGACGATTTCATTGTCTACTGTGATGCTTCCAACCTTGGTCTCGGTTGTGTCCTTATGCAGAGGGATAAGGTTATAGCTTACGCATCTCGTCAGCTCAAAATCCACGAGAAGAACTATACAACCCATGACCTCGAGCTAGGCGCGGTTGTTTTTGTGTTAAAGATTTAGCGACACTACCTGTATGGTACCAAGTATACGATCTTCACCGATCATAGGAGCCTACAACATATCTTTAATCAGAAGGAACTTAATATGCGTCAACGCCGATGGGTAGAACTTCTCAACGATTACGACTGTGAGATTCGTTATCACCTAGGCAAAGCCAATGTTGTTGCCGATGCACTCAGCAGACGGAGCTATCTGCTTAGCACTCGTAATGTTCAAGCCCAATACGACCTCGAAACCCTCATCCGCGAATCTCAGCATGCGTGTTTTAATGAACGCACTCTGAAGAAGGAAAGAATCTACCACGATGGAGCCCAGCTTGTGAGTAAATCAAATGGGATATTCCACTTTCTGGACCGAATTTGGATTCCCAAACGGACCAATTTGCGACAGATTTTGATGGACGAAGCCCACAAATTCCGGTATTCTATTCATCCCGGTGCCGACAAAATGTACCAGGATCTTCGCTATAAGTACTGGTGGCCGGGCATGAAAAGGGATATTGCTCTCTATGTTGGAAAATGCCTAACCTGTGCAAGAGTCAAGGCTGAACATCAAAGACCCTCTGGCTTACTCGAACAACCACCGATCCCTATGTTGAAGTGGGAGAGTATAGCTATGGACTTCATAACAAAGCTACCGCACACGTCATCAGGTCACGACAGCATCAGGGTTGTGGTTGACCGTTTGACCAAATCTGCTCACTTTTTGCCAATACGGGAAGACTACAAGGTAGAACGATTAGCCCGAATCTACACCGACGAGATCATTTGTAATCATGGGACACCTCGCGACATCATCTCCGATTGTGATGCTCGGTTTACCTCGCGACTGTGGGAAACATTTTAAATGGCACTCGGTACATCGCTTAATCTAAGTACCGCTTTCCACCCTCAAATCGACGGTCAGACTGAAAGAACGATTCGTACTCTTGAAGACATGCTCCGTTCGTGTGTCATAGACTTCGGTGGTAATTGGGATGAATACCTGCCGTTAGTCGAATTCTCGTATAATAACAGTTATCATGCAAGCATCCAAATGGCACCATTCGACGCTTTATACGGGAGAAGATGTCGATCGCCTATTGTGTGGCACGAGATCGGGCATTCGCAATTAACCGGTCCCGAGCTACTGCAAGAAACGACAGACAAAATCTTCCAAATTCGAGACAATCTAACGAAAGCTCGGAATCGACAGAAAAGTTATGCCGATAGACGACGCAAGCCCCTTGAATTTGACGTTGGTGACTACGTACTCCTAAAGGTATCACCTTGGAAGGGTGTGGTCCGATTCGGCAAGAAATGAAAGCTCGCGCCTCGATATGTTGGACCTTTTAAGATTCTGGAAAGGATCGGAAAAGTCGCCTACAGACTCGAACTACCGGAGGAACTTAGTAACGTCCACCTGACTTTCCACGTGTCAAACCTCCGAAAGTGCGTGGCTGACCACGACTTACACGTTCCACTCGATGACCTTCAGGTGAACGAAACATTACACTTCGTGGAAAAGCCGGTTGAGATCATCGATCGCCAAACCAAGCAACTCAGACGCTCACGCATTCCTATTGTGAAAGTCCGATGGAAAGGCAAACGAGGCGCAGAGTTCACTTGGGAACTCTAAAGCGACATGAAGGTGAAGTACCCGCAGTTGTTTGTTACGGCTTCAACCTAATTTCAGGACGAAATTCCCAAAACAAGGGGAGGCTGTAACACCCCGAGTTTCCGAGAAGTCAAAGTCAAAGTCAAGGTCAAAGTCAACGACCGATTTCGCGCGACTTGACTTGTATTAGATTTCTTTTGTATGTTTATTTTTGTATTATGTGGAGTAAGTGTCAATAACTACAATAATCGAAGTATGTTATTCACAATCTAAGCAACCTACGACTGTGAACTATAGGAAGTAACAATGCGATAAAGCTAACTAAACGGTAATCAAACTATGCTAATCGAATCGACATCAAATCGTAACTCGAACAACGCATTTTAGTTATTGTTATACGTGTGTGTGTGCCTTATGTGTTACTTGTGCATGTTCATTTATGTTATGTGTGGTAATCAATCGAATCGCAATCAAACTCGAAACGCAATCGAACTCAATCAAAATCGAACTATGATAGTAGTTGGGATTAAAAGTAATTTGAATTGGAAACTCTATTTTGAGCGAAGCGCAATCGCAATCGAAACCGAATCAGCAAAAGTCGTTGCGTCGAACACACGAATCAAGTGCCATCCGGCCGGATAGCCATCCGACCGGGATGCCACTTGGACATGGTGTCAAGATGCCATCCGACCGAGATGACATCCGACCGGATAGTCATTCGGGCGGGATGCCATCCGACCGACGCACACTTTCCCCTTTTGGAATCCTATAAATACCCATGTCACTCTCAAACTTTCTACTTTTGGAAACCTCTGTCCGACTAGCACGCTCAGCTCACCTTTTCGTTGATTTCTCTCAATCCCGGTAAGATCTTGTCCTAAATCTTGTACTTTCTTGATCTACACGCACTCCTACACCTTTCTATCTTTTGAATCTTAACTTTTAACCGTGAAATCGCTAGATTTGAGGTGTTCTAGGATGATGTCATCATGTGTTCTTGAAGAACTTCATGTTTTGGCTTCAATCCACCAAGAACAACTCGGATCTAACCGATTTCCACACAAATGAACAAAGATCTATGCTAGATCTAAACATAAACATAGTGAAAAAGGATTGAAAGATGGTTTCTAACTTTCTTTCAACTCTTTTGCACTCAATGCACTTGAAACCGATAGAATCGGACCTAGATCTAGTCCTCCGCTCATTCTTAGTGTTGTACTAGCTCAAGATCTGGATTCTACTCACGAGACCACCGATTTCGGGTTAAAAAAGAACAACCGTCTTGAATCGGTTAATTGGTCGAGCTAGGGTGATTCCTGGTCGATCAGGTCACTTGGGTCAAGATGGGGTTCTGTTGGTTAACATAATGTTAAAGCGTCTCGATAAAACTACAAACAAACAAAACGACCAAGTGTAAGACGGCCGGAGCAACCGGGATGAAGTGTTATCCGACCGGACTACTGTCCGAACGGATAGGCTACCCGAACGAATTGCTGTCCGAACAGATCACACCTTGGGTCCCACACTTAATCAACTCTATCTAAAGTTTGAGTGTTGAACGAATTGCCATCCGATCGGACTACCATCCGACTGGATTACTCTTCGGATCATGAGATACTAGGACTTTAAAGACTTAAACAATTTTCAACATGTTCACTAACAGGGTTGCCACCCGGACGGATGGATATCCGACCGAGTGACACTCCTGCTGTGAATTTGTTCCTACTAAGTAACCCTATCACTAGAATCGCCGTCCGACCGGACTACCGTCCGACCGGATGACCATCCGCGCGGATTGTCATCCGCACGATTGACCGTCCGATCGACCGACTTGAAGGATAGAGATACTTCAATGTTTTCAAAATGCTACAACGAAAACTTCAAAGGACAAGCCATCATACACAAACACACTCTTCTCATAGGAAGAAACATTCCACTCGAATAGTCATCCGACTGGACTACCGTCCGACCGGATGACCATCCTAACGGATTGCCATCCGCACAAACAAGCTGTCCGATCGGATTACCATCCGACCGAACTGCTATCCGACTCCTTCGTACTTCGTATCGTTTTACGCGTCACTTATCGTTATACTATCAATCCATTCAGGCTAACCTTACTCGCTAAGCGCTCCCTTCAATCCATCAACCGCTGTGAGTATACTCGATCCCTTTTTGCTTTATGCACTTTTGGGTGTTACATACGTTACAACTATTCAAATCACCTCAAACACACTACTCAGTACTATTTGAACGCTAACCGTTAATACATGTTATACATGGCTTATGAATGCTTGTTTGTTATGTTTACACATGGAATGTTGTCTACCTGCCTTAGCAACGATAGTACTATAGTTTGGACTCAGCACCTATTCGCAGGGGTTGTTAAGGACAATTACTTGCATGGATTACGGTGGTAATCATGTATTGCGAACTGCCTCAGGCAGTCAACCCGCAGTCATTGGTATCGATGGATCTATGTCGATAACTAACGTGCTTCATTTCTCTATGTGTACGTGTTGGTTATGCGTAAACGAATTCGAACTCTATATGCTATTATCAAACTTGTATGCTCACCTTTACATTATATGTATTGACTTTATTTTAACGTATGTGACAGGTGCTTAGGATGCATATCTGGTAGGAAATTGAAGCTAGAATAAAGCTCTAGAGTCCAACAAATAGTTGTTTGTAGTAGTCAAATCAAGGGGCTCTAGAAGCAGATAAACAATTGCTCTATATTTAAATCTGAGTTGTCGGAACAGAATTATTTGCCTAGATTTTATCTGTAATAATTTGTTTACTGTTTGAGACATGGTATGGGACATGTTATTTTAAATTGAATAGTAATGATAATTGCTATGGAAACTTCTGGACAATCTGTTTCGCTCAGTGCCATGCCCCGATGATTCCACCGTCGGTTGGGGTGTGACACACAGAGGTGTGAGTAAACAGATGGCTGCCCGACCGGATGGCCATCCGATCGGGTTGCCACCTGGTTTGAAATTCATAACTGAAGGGGATAGGGTGGCTGCTCGATCAGACGGCGGTCCGGTCGGGTTGCCACTCGATCCGGGTGATGAGTGATGTGGTCATCTCAATCGGGTGGCACCTCGATCGGGCGGCTGTCCGATCGGGTTGCCACTTGATCAAGATCCCCATTGTTTTCCAAGTTTCTGAGTAAATTTCTAAGTGTTGAAAGGTTTCAAGGTAGAAAGGGCAGGTGTCACCTGATAGGGTGGCTGTTCGATCGGGTTACCGCTCGATCGGGCGACCCTTGTTCTTGTTTAACATTTTGTAAAATTCCCAAGTTTCTAGTTTAACGGTGACGGTACGATACGTATTGAGACAACGATAAACCTATCAGCACACAGCCGTTCTGTTCGGGTGGGAACCACCCCTGTCCGATCAGTCGTATGCTTCTGACGGGTTTATGTCAGAATCCGTGCTGTGCTCGTCTTTTCCCAGTAAAAACTCAGATCAACACCAACTCTAGACTATTTATCAGATCTACAGTTAGTTTAGACCTGGTTTCCACCGAATAAAGTAAAAGTTGGAGAAAATATGAAGAAAGCTTAAGTTTTATTGTCAAAACTCTTAGATCTAGCTTAGATTTGATGGAAAACGTATGAAATATCTTAGATCTGAGCTAGATCTTGCTCAGAATGACATCACATGGCAGCTTGTACAAACCCCCATGATGACATCACCTTCAAGA
The DNA here is from genome assembly GCA_030545235.1 of Helianthus tuberosus. Taxonomy (NCBI): domain Eukaryota; kingdom Viridiplantae; phylum Streptophyta; class Magnoliopsida; order Asterales; family Asteraceae; genus Helianthus; species Helianthus tuberosus. The sequence goes on along the minus strand of CM060354.1, from coordinate 14,968,136 downwards.
ACTCAGATCCGAGAGATTTCATGGTGAAAAGTGTGATTTCAAGGGAGAATCATGTAGGGAATGATGTGTAGAGCGAGAAAGTACAAAGATCCAGTGCAAAACGTACCGAAATCAGCAAGAAAATGGAGAAAAGAGGAGATAGCGTGTCTGGTCGAGCAGAGCTGTCACATCACTGAAAATGGTGATGTGACAGGTCTATTTATAGTGTGAGAGCGTGAAAGGAGGGAAAGTGTACACGGGTCGAGTGGCAGTCCGATCGAATGGCCATCCGATCGGGTGGTCATCCGATAGGGTGACAATCCAGTCGGGTGGCAATCCGATCGGATTGCCACTCTGGCCAAACCAACCTTTTCGCGTTCCTATCTTTGATTCGTTTTGTGAGTTAGATTAAGTGTTAAATAGTATTAGGCATTAAAATATCTAGATTATAGTATTACCACAAAAGTCTCACAAGTTTTCATAGTTTCCGCCAGTGACCGGACTCTAGTCTCTCGTTCAACCAAGAATCAAGTCTCACGAGTCTAAAGAGTCAAGCACCAAAGTATCTAGATTTAGACATTCAAAGAACATAGAATTAGACGTTCCAAGCATATAGACATTCCAGGCATAATGATTTAGACATTCCAAGTATATAGACATTTCGGCATTCCAATCATATAGAATTAGGCAATCCCACATATAGACATTCCCACATTTAGGCATTCCAACATTAGGCATTCCAGATAGACATTCAAGCATAGATTTAGACATTCAAATCATATAGAGTTAGGCATTTCCAACGTAGGCTTAGACATTTTAAGAAAATAGACAATCCAACATAGATTAAAATCACCAGAAAGTTAAACTTCAGGGACCAATCTTGACAAGATCCTAAAGTTTAGGGACGTTGGGTGTTACACTAAAGGCTTAAAACAGAGCAGGAAGGACTTGGCCGGAGTTCTAGAACTCCAATGAACTTTGATTGGAACCTAGGTTTCGAGAGGAAATACGCGTATGCTTGATTTGGTAAGTATGGCAGATCGATAATTTAGTTTTGAGAGGTGATTTGGAATGTTTTTGGTAAATCCCGGATTCACCGGGTTTTTCTTCCGATTGAATCACATGAGAATAGGTAGAGGCGGGTCATCAGACCTCCGCCGCTTGCGACGGATCTGGTCATCAGACCTCCGTCTTTGAAACCGCCACATTTTCACCACTTTGAAACTCTGGTTCGAATATTGTGTCTGGTGGGTCTGATAGTGGTGATATTGTTGGGGTTTGGGGTGGAGATTAGGGATGGGGTTTTGAGGAGTTACATTTGCAGTGGGTGGTTATGATGGTTTGGGTTTTTATGGTGAAGAAGAAGATAATGAGTTGTTGAATGTGGTGTGTGTGCATTTATAACGAGGAAGAAGACACCGTAAAAAGGACTTTAATGCACTCACATCGGGTGCACACGACGGTAGTGACGATTTCTAGTGTGGTGGTTGTGAAGATGGGTGAGATGGTTGTTGCAGAGATGGTGGTTGTGGTGGTGGTTGCCGGAGGTTGGGGTTTTAGGCGGTGATACCTCTGGCAAAATACAATAGTGGTTGGTGGTGGCTAACTTATTTTTTGTTTTATTTATTAAATATTTAGTTAAAAGACTAATCTACCCTTATGTGATCAAAGTTACATGAAAATTTTAATTGGGTTAGTGTTAAAGGACCTAAAATGTAATGAGATTTCTAAATAAAGGACTGTAGCTGTAATTATTGAAGTTAAATGTCATCCATTGCAACCCGCTACAAACATAAAGGACGAAAAATGTAATTTACCCAAATTTTTTTATAAAGTTTCCGATCGAAATCAACTATTGAACTATTTTTTTATTATATACAAAACCATAAAAAATTCTTTTTAAAAGATTGTGATTACATGATGGTTTTTTCTTGAAACATTTCTAGAAATGGTGTTAATGGTCTTGCCGCCATAAGGGTGGAGGAGACACCCCCATTTAAGTACCCTCGTTGCCTCCAATCTTGCACTGTCGTATCATGTTCACGTTAAACGACCTTGGAACTTTTTTTATTTATTTTTAAATTAAAAAATTCAACAAATTAAATAACTAAATTATAATTTCATTAAAAATAAAAATAATACATAAGTTAGAAATAACAAATAACATAACTTAAAATTAATAAAAATACATTATTATATATATTAAATAACGTCATGAAAACTACATGACACTTTTTGAATTTATGATTTTACCACTAATATTTTTGTTAGTTTTAGTATTAAACCTTAATGCTCTTACAAGTTTGTAAGTTTCGTTATTTTTTCTAATAAGTTATGCTAAAGCAACTATTTTTTGAATGACTATTGAAAATAATCAAGTAATGAAAGAATCTGTCAAATTTATTCTTTTGTTTTAAAAGTATTGTGTGAATTTAAGAATTCAAGGACGTATTGAATAAAGTTTAAAATCCAAGCCAAATAACTACAGTATAATACTTTTGAGTAATGTTTGTTTAAATTTCGTAAAAGTCGATACCAATAGTGTAATTACCATTATTATTATTACTATTACTACTATATATACAAAAACCAAGTCACATGAAGAGTGACTTGGTCTAACTAATATATTTTATTTTATTTATCAGTTTCGTCTCTTATACTTAATATGATATACATTTTTAATTTATTTAGTTTTTTTGTCATTTGATTCTTACGAAATGATACCGACTACCCCTTGCGAAGCGCGGGTAGCCTCATTAATTAAATTTAAACTAAAGAAATTATTTCCATTGCGGATGAGTTCGCACAATCTTACAAGCCTCAAGGTGAGAATCAAATTCTTTGGGCTCGTATGTGCATTTATATTCACTTATGGCAACCTGAATGGCGTATTTCTCGTTTAACATTTGTTGGTTGCTCATCGCCTCTTTAAGCAATTTGTCGAACTTGGCACCATTGATTTGGATAATACATTCAATGCCACCTATTCACGAGCTTGTACACTTTGCGGGTTTGTTACCCATTTTTCGTGAAATACGTCAAGGATTTGTAGTCATGTCTCACAAGACCCTCGAACCTTGTTCGTGGCTATAGTAACCCAAACACTCGCCAACATCATTTCTTCGTTTTCGGTCCACTCAACCATTTGATTGATAGAAGAAAGTGTAATGTTTGTGTAGAGATTTAGAAAGAAATTGATTGTATTTATAGGGTTTTAATTGTAAAATATTTTTTTTTAAATCACAACGGTCACATTTGACCTCCTCGATGTGGCTTCAACCACCCTCTATACAAACTTACCAAGGCTACCCCCAAGGGTGGTGGTCATGTACCCAACGAAGGTACTTACCCTCGAGCTTGTACCTGCAAGCGCCTCCTCCACCCTAACAAGGGTGACGTTTCCCTATAATTTGTATATTTTTTTCGAATTTCATTTTATATTTAGTTTAGTTTTTTTTTTATTCTAACAAATGTAACATCTGTGCCCCTCCAAATAGATGTAATGTTTGATAAAAATTTTAAAAACTTACAAAGTTTTGTATTGTATGTCGGATTTGAGGAAGATATAGATTGAAAGAGTCATGGGCGGATCTTAGCCTGAGCCAGGGGGTCCATGTCCCCTTCTATTTTTTCGCTTCGTAGTGTAAATTTTACCGAAAATTTTATGTGTATCAAGTCCAGCTCCCATTGATGTAATATTTGATAAAAATTTAAATAAATTACATAGTTTTGTATTCTATGTTGGATTTGATGAAGATATAGATTGAAAGAGTCATAGGCGGATCTTAGCCTGAGCCAGGGGGTCCCTGTCCCCTCCTTTTTTTCGCTTCGTAGTATAAATTTTACCAAAAATTTTATATGTATCGAGTCCAGCTCCCATTGATTTTACTAAAAACTAAGTTCAAAATCCGCCAATAGAAAAGAGGGGTAGTTTATTTTTTTGAAGAGGTAAAATGTCTGCAGTCTGCTGACCACATCTGTAGAAGAAGAGGTTAACCAAACCTCTGCAGTCTGTAAGAAAAAAGTTGTCTATTTTTTAACGTATGTAGACCTCTAAAATAAACTGGTGGTGGTGTACGAACGGTGATGGTGTGTGGTGGTGTTGGACGGTGGTGGTGGGTGGTGGACGTGGATGGTGGGTGGTGGTGGTGATAGACGGTGGTGGGTGGTGGACGGTGGTGGTGGACGTTGATGGTGTTTAGCCCTCTAAAGACCTTAGAACATCTATGAATTTTATTACGCTGACTAAAGGGCATGGGCTAGTACAGTAGTACCTACCTGGCTACTTATAAACTACAAAGAGTGTTAGTTAGAAATGTAAAATAACTGAACCAGCCCAACTGATTGAAGTCTAGCCCATATATTGTATTTGTGAATTTTTTTTTTTTTGAAAGATAATGTATTTGTGAATTATGAGCCTAAGCCCTAAATCCCTAAACATGGAGACATTTCTTGTGTCCATTTTTTAATTATTTGAGACACTTCTTTCTTTGAGAGGCCGTCACATGTCAAAAAGACGCTGAAAAGGAGAATTTGTGTTCTCACTTAGAATCTTGCGATCTTGTTTATAAAAGACGAGATCGCAAAAGACATAACTAATTACCATGTTAAAAGACTTAAAGAGCCTATATTTTTGGTCTGGATATATCATTAAGCTTTTAAATCAAGGAAAATTTGTCATTCTTCTTGATAAGATGATATCTTTAAATCTTAATATGAAATTATAACATTTGGACAGTTAACAATCTCAAACACCACCAACACGAAAAGCATTATATAACTACATTAATACGTTTATAAATTAGTTGAAAAGAAGCATTTGATGCATTATTATATATATTATACTAGGTTAGAACCCCGTGTATTACACGGGTTGAATAAATGTAATTTTATATATACTAAATCAAAACAATTATTCTTTAAAAATCTCGTTTATTACACAGGTTGAACAACTGTAATTTTATATATTAAATAATAAAAAATTATATCTCTAAGAACCCCATATATTGTACTGAATAAATGTAATTTTATATACTAAATAATAAAAACCCGTGTATTGTACGGGTTGCATAAATCTAATTATATATACTACATAATAAAAAAAAAGTTATATGTTTAAAAACACTGTGTATTACACGTGTTAAATAAATGTAATTTTGTAACCTTGTATATTACACGGGTTGGATAAATGTAATTTTATAAACTAAATAACAAAAAAGTTATATGTTTATAAACTCCGTGTATTATACAGGTTCAATAAATCCAATTATATATACTAAATCATTATCATCATCATCATCATACTTAGTAAATCCCACCAATAGCAAAGCTAAGGTAGGGTCTGAGGATGGTAAGATGTAGATAGCCTTACCTCTATCCCGTAGGAATAGAGAGGCTGCTTTCAGTGGGAGCCCCGGCTCGATAGTAGTTTTGCATCAAGCCTTGGATGTAAGGCACATAACACTCAACAATCGGGACAAATACCGATTAGTGCATGGTCCCTTTTGTCTTTCTACTATTAACGCCACCACATGATGATGATGCATGATTAACCGTCCTCCGCTTATAACGTTATTTTCACGAACTTAGTAAAATAATGTTAAAATTAGTGCAATTTCACTTTGCCCTCCGAGTGTCCACACATATATACATTATATGTGCATACCGCAAGCGGGACGAATATATACTAAATAATAAAAAAAAGTTATATATTTAAAAACACTATGTATTACACGGGTTAAATAAATGTAATTTTGTATAGTAAATAATATGCTATTAGATTCGTTTAAAAAAATCATAAATTTGGTTCGGTTTAATTCGAATCAAGTCATAAACTTGGTTAAGTTTAATTCGAATTGATTAGAACCCCAATTTGGAAAATCTAAAACAAAATTATATTATAAGTTTCTCTTCCTAATTAGTGTTTTTTAAAGTTTGATCTAATGTCTAATAAGTTATTTTGTATATTTTGTTTGTACTTTAAATTTTTTATATGAGCGTATTATTGTTTTTTAAGTTTAAGATTATTGTTTTGTGTTATTATTTAAAAAATCTTTAATTTATAATATAAATTTGAAGATAATATATTATTAGATTAAATAGAATGATTCTATCCGACATTCAAAGTAAGATAAGATTTAATATTAATTGATTATTTATTATTTAATTAATTGATATAAGATAAGTATAAAAATGCAGGAAATTAAAATGTAGACGTCTTCAATGAGTGACACGTGTCCAGTGAAACATTATTTTTTTTTGTTTTTTGTCTGTATTTGTCCTTTTGTGTGTTTTTCTCTTTTTGTGGCCTATAACTTTGACCTCTAAAATCCATAGACAAAGATTTTTGTACGCCATATGTGAATTAAACTCACATATTCAGTGCACTCAGGGTTACTGGGAATGAGAATAGGGTTACTGGGAATGAGAATAGGGATATTTAGTTATATATGTATTTTTTTTAGAGATTAGATATTAAATTGAGATAGCTTAACTTCTTATAAATGAAAAGTTGTTTCATTTATTTATATAGTAGTTTATACTCCCGTGTCTTACACAGGTTGAATGATAAGATTGGTTGTATTAGAAGAACAAAATAGTTACAAAATTTGAATTATTCTTGATATTGCACATGTTAAAAATAAGTTAATGACGCATTTAAGCAATATAAGATTGATTGTATTAGAAGAACCAAATAGTTACAAAATTTGAATTATTCTTGATATTGCACATGTTAAATTTTTTTTTTGATAAAAACATATATTACCCAAACATGAACCATCCATGCCAAGTTAAAGACAATATAACATTACTCACTGTAAATGACGCGTTTAAGCAAATACTTTATATTTATTTGTTACTTTAGTAATAATAATTAGATATACATAAAATATATATTTATATAACAATTAAATTTCTATATTATGTTATGATACGATACGTAAAGAATCTAAAGAAAATTCTTAAATCTCATCCTTATCTTGGGAAATGAGATGAAGTAGAAAAAAACCGATGAACACATAAAGGTTTCTTTAAAATTTTGGGATGATACTGAGAAAGCTCTTAAATCTTAATTGAGATAGAGTTGGTGGCTGAAAATGGTGGTGATTCTAATTCTAATAAAAAATTTCAGTTAATGTCATATAATATTCTCTCTTTCAATTCATTAATAATATTATTAACTAATTAATTAATTTTTGTTTGAATTAATGGATAAATTCATCACAAAATATTTAGTTGAAATAATTACTTCACTACATTATTTCTAATATTTAAACTCAAATCCGAGTGTTATTATTTTACATATTTTTTATGGTGTTGATATGAAATATTGATGCGTATAATTAAAAAATAAAATTTTAATAACGTAACACTATAAAAAATAACATTTTAATAGCGTAACACCATGTTTCTTAGATAATAGCCATTATTTTTTCTCAAACTTGATTTACGCAAAACAGATAAAGTAAACTAAACCATATGCTTATCCATTTTAAGAAATAATAAAATCATAGGTATTAAAATTATAGATAAACTATATATTTTTTAATCATAAATTAGAATTAGATATTAATTAATAATATCACTAATATTAATGAATTGATGGAGAAAATGTCATGTGGGATTATACTTATCCACTTTAATAAGTAATAAAATCAAAGGTTTTAAAATTATTGATAATTTATACATTTTTTAATTATAAATTAGAATTAGATATTAATTAATTAATAATATCATTAATATTAATGAATTGATGGAGAAAATGTCATGTGGCATTATTGAGAGTCATTTATAAGAATTAGATGACATGTGACATTAAGTGGACTCTTTTATTAATATTAGATAAAAGAAACTCTGGATGAATAGAAATCTAAAGTTTTAATATTATATTTATTTAGACTTTCAGTGAGAATCGATATCATGCCACTATCGTTGTAAATTGAACGAAAAACGACAGTGAATAGTAATTTATTTACTTTATCACAAACTATACGAGTGCCTATAACAATATTAAAAGTTCGCATTTTTAATCGTAAACTATACGAGTATCGATACGTGACGAACTGAACCGATTTCAACCGAACATCAGTACCAATATTGATAGTATCAAAACCCATATTATTTATGGTTTTCGATTGATATAAAACACGGGTCAATATCCTTTTCGGCATATCACGACTTTATTTTTTTAGTTTCCTCTTTCAGTTGTTATAACAAGTGCCGTTATTGGAACAAACTCAACCGATACCAACTGAGTTCCTGCCGCGTTGCGCGGGGAAAACCACTAGTTTAAATAGAAACTGGGCTCGTTACGTTGGACTAGATGTTGGGCTAAGACCCATTACAACTTCTCTGATTAATCGATCTTTGGGAAAGAAGACTGAAGAGGTATGGTCCCAGATATCGCGTCAGCAAGACCGCTAGTGACCATTACCCTTATCAAAAACCCCCACTAACAAGAACTTATCTGTGTCCGTGCGGGCACGCGCGAACACAGCGGTCGAATCCAATCTGTCAAAAGATGAGAAGACTTACCTTAAGTACGAGAACGGATTTTACACATAGAGATGCGGCCTAGCACTGCATCATATGGACATTTTCGTCACGACAAGAGATCTGGACAACAGTAACAGTCACTAAGCGGCGATGCGGCACGGCACCGCATCCCGCATGCATCTTGGCCAGAACAAAAACGTGGGAACAACATCAGTTACCGCAAGCAGCGATGCGGCCTGGCACCGCATCCTGCATACAAGGCAAGTGGGACTGACACCACAGTGCAAGTGGCACTGAGGACAATCACCTATTAGCCCACATGTTAGCAACAGTCTGACACCACAGCAGGACGTAGCATCACCACCGTGACCGACAGGCCATACACACCTGCAAAGAACTGTGCAATGTCAGACTAGCCACTCAACTACCCTCCTTCACTCCTCGGCTATAAATACCCATCCCAAACCAGGTTTGAGGTATCTCTTCACAACTCTCTCACTACTACTATCACACTTTGCTTCCAATCAAATTACTGATTCTCACGCCGGATAGTGGTAACAAGGAGCACCCCCCCCCCACCCCATTCTCCTTGTTACGAGTCACGGTGTGTTTCCTTGTGCAGGAAATCAACCAGCGGACGATCCAGCCAGCGATCCTCGGGAAGAAGGGATTAACCCTACTTGACGAGACCAGTGTGTTAACCCTGCCCGGTTAACCATTGTTTTATCATTGGCGCTCACCGCTACTCTTAGCACTTTTTTCCACATCCCTTTTTCTTTCCGAAGATCATGTCTGATCGTCTAAACAATACTACCGGGGATAACCTAAACCCCACAAACTCAGGGCCTACGGGGACTGCTCCTCCAGCCCCAAATCCTGGTCACATTGGCACTTCAACGCAAGGGGGCACATCCCTTACGTTCGGACACGATCTTTCACAGTACGCTGCTGTGATACCTCCAGACATGAACCTTCATGCCTGGTACGACCAGTGATGCGTGTGAAGTTTGTATATAAGTTTAAGTATATTTTAAGCCATTTTACACTTTCTTTAGCCAAGTTTTAAATTTATAAAACACGATATTTACTAACACTAAACACACATATGGGCAAGTGCACCCATCGTGAGCGTAGTATAATGTTGGTAAGATACCGAGGTCGTCCAAGGACACAAGAGCTTTTAGTACCGGTTTATCCTCAACGTCTAATCAAATCAAAAATTTAGAAAAAGGTTTTAAACTAGAAAAATAAAAACTAACTAAAATGCGGAAAATAAAAATAAAAAGAAAAACAGATAGACAAGATGAATCACTTGGCTCCGACTCGTGTATAGTGTAACCTTTGATTATTTCCGCACTTTTGCACTTTTTAAGAGATTATCTTAATTATTGTAGTAGGCCCCCCTTTTGAAGGTGACGTTACCCTCAACCCAGTAGTTTGAGTCAGCAAGGATACAATCCTAAAGGGTCGGATTATTGAAAGATAATTAATTAAGTTATTAATGCATATTATGGTAGACCCCTCTTTTGAAGGTGACGTTGCCCTCGGCTAAGTAGTCTGTGTCAGCAGGGATACAGTCCTAAGTAGCCGGGTTAAAGTATTAATAGTAGCTTACATATGAGGGGATCAAAGAGTTTGGACCCCCGCCATCCAATACCGTTAAGTATTGAAGGAGGTCCTACTAAATTTGACCCAGGTCCTTGCAGGATCTATACACTGAACAATGCAAGACTTTTACCAAACCGTTCCCTTAACCCCCGACCAGGTAGCCAACATACCTCCATATAGACCGTGGAGATATGAATGGTGAAAATCTTTTATTTTATATAGACAGTAAAATAATGCCAAGACACCACGGACAAACGATAAGGAAAAATCATCTTCAACATAAGAAACTAGTTATTAAAGTCATTAATACATAACCAAGTAAAAAGTGCGAAAAGATTAAAAATAAAAAGTATTACACTAGACACTTTGTCTTCACCAAGTGATGTAAGAGACTTAGGCAAACATGGCCTTGATTGTCAAGAACTCTTACGATCAATCTTGGATCCCGAGACGACTCACACACTCTATGATGGACAATGGATGATGGTGGTGGATGATGGTGTTATGGTGGTGGTAGGTGGTGGGTGAAGTGTGAGAGAGGTGGTGTGCCAAGGGATGGTTTGAGCTTGAGCCAAGCACTCCTATTTATAGGCTGAACAGAAGCTTGGGCACGGCCCCGTGTCCATCCTCTTCTCTGTCTTTATTAATTGCAGTTTGTCTGCATTAGTTGACCACGCCCCCGTGTCCGCTGGGCACGCCCCCGTGTGCAGAAGCATATCTGTACTATCAAGATTTGCCTGGATTCTGCGAATCTTATAGTTGACCACAGCCCCGTGTCCGCTGAGCACGACCCCGTGGTGGGCGATAGAAGCTTCTATAGCTTTGTCTTTTATGCTGGCACTTGGGCACGCCCCCGTGTTCATTGAGCACGGGGCATGTTCAGCCTTATGTTCTCTTGTTTTGCTTGGGAAGATGCTTTCGGGGAGGTCGGGCATGCCACATTTGTTCCTTTTCTTGTATTTATGTTAGATTTAGTTGCCTTTTTGCTTCTTTTGTTAATTTGAGCTCATTTAATCCTGAAAATACAAAAGGAAGACAAAAGCACACTTTTTCCAAAATTAGTACTAAAAAAGGGTTAGTTTTATGTCACAATTGATGTAATTTATATGTTGCATTTTGCACACATCACCAGCAACAAGCTCTGATGGCCGCAGCATACAACAGAGCCTGCACAGAAGCGCATGTACCTGGCAGTCCCACACCGGCACCTTACACACCTGCGGGTCGTGTCTTGCGATACGACAGAAGGGCGCCCACGTACCCAGCCTCCCGAAGTAGGCATGAAGACCGCGGCTCCTCTTACTGTGAGGTTCGCACAATTAATGAGGATGATTCCTTATACGGGTCCCACAGCAGGGGCCCAGTACATAGCCGCCTGGGCCCTCATGGAGAAAACAGGCGGCAATCCACAGCCCACCGCGGCTCCGGCATACATAGCCGGCTGGGACCTCAGTCCCACCATGAAGGATATGGTCGTACCGATCCGGACGACCATACATACTGCATACAAGGCAAGTGGGACTGACACCACAGTGCAAGTGGCACTGAGGACAATCACCTGTCAGCCCACATGTAAGCAACAGTCTGACACCACAGCAGGACGTGGCATCATCACCGTGACCGACAGGCCTGACACACCTGCAAGGAACTGTGCAATGTCAGATTAGCCACTCAACTACCCTCTTTCACTCCTTGGCTATAAATACCCATCCCAAACCAGGTTTGAGGTATCTCTTCACAACTCTCTCACTACTACTATCACACTTTGCTTCCCAAGCAAATTACTGATTCTCACGCCGGAGAGTGGTAACAAGGAGCACCCCCCACCCCATTCTCCTTGTTACGAGTCACGGTGTGTTTCCTTGTGCAGGAATGGGTAGAAGAGAATGTTTTTGGGCTTATCATAGAGTGTCGGGATTTCCAAGATTCTTTATCAAGTTTTATTTTTATTTATTTACAATCCTATTCGTCATGATTTATTTAAAACTTTTCATAAGATAAATTACTTATTAGGGCATAACATGCCTCTTTAAAATTCTATTTATATACAAGTTCACATACATCACGGGAGATCACTCAACACTCGGCCGAAGATGTATTTTAGTGAATCACTCGAGAGCGGCATGGAACTTACTCCTACCATAGGCTTGCCAAGCAATCAATCCTCCTCCTTTTTAACTATACACCTTTGTAAATATCAAGAGGACTTTTTGGGTGAAGGGTTAGGCTTGGGTTAAAGGTAGGTGGTTGGGTTAGTGGTTAGTTGAAAGGGCGAAAAAGCGTAACAAGCTTCGGTTTTCGTAAGACTTTCTATTTTTGCAACTTTTATTTTGATGAAGCTTTTATTCAAACGAAGTTATTTTTGATAAACTTGTTTGTTTATTTCTCTTGTGCTTGATCATTAACACAAATATATATATATATATATATATATATATATATATATATATATTAAAATCATGCGAAAAACCGAGCTTTTTACTAAAACAAAAGGTTAAAAATAAAAAGGGTTTTGGTGGGTGAAAGGGTGTTTGGGTTATGAAATGAAAAGGTTTAGGCTCAAAGGGGCTAACTAGGGGGATTTTGGGTAGGTGGTAAAAAAAAGAAAAATAATGGTGTAGAAATAAAAAGGGTTAGTCATAATGCCTCCATCATTTACTTACTTGGGTTTAAGTTGGTAAGGACCGGGAATGCATCGTTGTGGCAAGTTCTAGAGTTGTAAGAACCAAGCGGCTATTCACACAAGAAACAAAAAATGAGCATTTAGTTTAATGATATGTATTTGTATGCTCAATAAAGGCTCAAAACTCACTTTTGTGGGAATGGGTTTTTATGTGATTAAATATATATAATCAAATTTTAACTAAGATTGTCATGTCGTTTCATAATTTTCTTATGTTGGTTCTTTTTATCACGACGCTATCGGTTGTAAATTTTTAAAAATATAACCTTTTTAGAATTTGAATTTCCCAAGTTAAACTTAAACAAGTAAAAAAATTGAAAATTTTTGAAAAAATTTGGGGTGATTAGCGGTTCCAATAGAGTTTTGTGTAAGGCTTGTTATTAGGACTTGCAAGATTCAAGGTTTTAGCATCCCCCCCCACACTTAAATTACACATTGTCCTCAATTTGTCCCAAAAATAAGTTTTTAGGTTGATTGAATGCGTAAAAAGGTGTGAAAAAGCAAAAATTTGTGTTACTGTGCGCTGGACACGGCCCCGTGTTGTCCAGGCACGGCCCCGTGTTCAGTCGCCAGTAACAAAATTGAAAAAGAGAAACAGAAGCCTGGACACGGGGGCGTGTTGGGTGAACACGGCCCGTGTCCAGTTTACCTGAACTGGGCATTTTTTGCAGACTGTGCAGCACGGGGCCGTGTTGGGCGGACACGGCCCGTGCTGAACTTGCTGTAAAGAAGAAAGTTTTGTCGGATGGCCCTGTTTTCCTGCATGTGGTGCTGGTTCAAGTTTCCCTTGTTATCCTTTGCCATCCCGAGTGTGTTTTATTCATTTTAACACCATCCAAACACCAAGTTAACTAAAACCATCATTCATTAAGTCATAGAGAGAATTACATAATAGTCCTAAAAGCTAAATTTCTAGATAAGTAGGCCAAAGAAACACAAGAAATCCAAATCAAAGAAGTTCTAGCCTAAAATTTATTATATTAGCAAAATTTCCAAAAAGATAATTATCTTGGTTAGATGCGGCATGAAAACCTCTTTTCTTCGGGTATGGGTTCCTCACACGTCGGCGAGCCACTCCTCTATCTCCCTTGGGAGAAGAAAGGCGGGTTCATTGGTGTTAGTTTGAGGAGGTGAAACTTCCACCGGGACTTCTTGTAAATCTTCAAGAGGAGGCTCTGCTGGAAGGTCATCCCACCCAGTAGGATTGTGGATTCCAAGTGCTAGGTTCCAATCCTCTTGAGGGAGGATTGGTTCCATGGGAGGTGTTACAAGAATGTTTAACCTTTGGTGCAAGAGGTAAATTTCTTGAAACTGTTTTCCAGCCCTACCGTAAGATAATTTATACGGTCTATTAGGACCTTCTCCACCGAAGTCATCTCGTCAAGAGCTTCTACGTATCGTACGAGAGTTGCTTCAATCGATGACCTTCTTTCCCTTCGACTGTTTCTGGAGTGCGCAGAAGAGGTTCCACTGTTTTGACTAGACATTCTATGAAAACAAACCAAAAATAGTTCATTTTAATGAAACAGTACGACGGACACGGCCCCGTGCTCAATGAGCACGGCCCCGTGTTCAACTTTCTGCAGTTTTTTAGAACAAGGAATCTTGGAGTTTCAAATTATTTTTCCAACTTATGAAGCATTTTTGAGCAGAAATAACTTAAAACAATGTTGTGCAACTTATTTTTAACAAGATTCCTAGAACAAAAACTTAACAAACATCACAATAAAGCTTGGAATCAAGCTTCAATGGAAGTGTTGTTGCAAGAAAGATGAAGAAGAAGAAGGTAATGGATAAAAGAGGAAAGGACAAGATGTTTGTTAGAACCTTCTTTTAGAACATACCTAGGATGGTAGGTGAGAAGATCCTTTCAAATCTCTGTCCCTGGATGGTCCAAATGTGCAGGGTTCTTGGCTGCATTTATAGAAAACAACAGCATGCTGAACACGGCCCCGTGTCGGCTGGACACGGCCCCGTGTGCAGGCAAGATCCTGACACGTTTTGTCCGTATTCTGACAGAAATTCAGAAGGGAATCTTTTGGTGGGCACGGGGGCGTGTTGACCTGGGCACGGCCCCGTGTCGAAGGGTTGTTTATGAAGTTTGTCTATTTTTAAGGAACTTTTCCGGATCGGGCGGTTCCTTACTGGATGGAACAACCCCAAAGTGCCTAAGATACCTTAATTGCTCTAGATTAAGACGAGAACGCAAGAGGTTGTCGGTGAGGGTGATTCCTATGCTATATGTAGGTGGACAAGTCCAACCCTTTCCCGGGCTCTCGTTAAAGAAGGTGTATGTCGAATCGCTCAGGTCTATGTATGCATCGAACGAAGTCGATGGGGAGTCCTTCACGGCACAATCGACACAGGGACGACTATCGCTCAAGTCTTTACTAGAGTTAGAAGTATCGTCGGGAACAACGAAGTTGTTTGAATGCGATCCCAACACTTCTTCTTGGTTATTGTCTTGAGATAAATTATTGAAATCTATCCTAAGTTCTTTTAACCAATTAAGAATTAGATCTTCTAATTGAAAGTTCATGAAGAAGCATTTCTCCTAGAAAATCTGGTTGAGAGCATTCGAGGGAGAGATAGGGATTATTTTTATTTTCGCCCCTCTTAAGGATACAGGAAAACGATGGGTCTATATAGTGGGGCTTATAATTTAGAAAATAACATTCTAATTCCTTATGGGAACCACCACATATTTGACACCACGTACCATAAGAGTGCCGAAAGTAAAAAATATCAGTATCACTCATATTTGTGTCAGAAATTACCAACCGTCGGGATCTTACGGTTCTGTTTTAAGTAACTGAATCTAGGGCACGGGGCGTGTTGAGTGGGCACGGCCCCGTGTTCAGCTTACTGTCTGACTTTAAACAGGATTGCCAGTTCCAATGATTGGGCACAGGGCGTGTTCAGCAGGCACGGCCCGTGCTGAGTTCTGCAGAAGCTGAAAAATTAAGAAAAATCCTAAAAAATAGAAAAATAAGAAAAAAACGATTAGGCCGTTGATTCCTAACTTTCTTAAAATCCTTGTGTCCCCGGAAATGGCGCTAAAAACTTGATGCGTGTGAAATGTGTATATAAGTTTAAGTATATTTTAAGCCCTTTTACACTTTCTTTAGCCAAGTTTTAAATTTATAAAACACGATATTTACTAACACTAAACACACATATGGGCAAGTGCACCCATCGTGAGCGTAGTATAGTGTTGGTAAGATACCGAGGTCGTCCAAGGACACAAGAGCTTTTAGTACCGGTTTATCCTCAACGTCTAATCAAATCAAAAATTTAGAAAAAAGTTTTAAACTAGAAAAATAAAAACTAACTAAAATGCTGAAAATAAAAATAAAAAGAAAAACAGATAGACAAGATGAATCATTTGGCTCCGACTCGTGTATAGTGTAACCCTTGATTATTTCCGCACTTTTGCACTTTTTAAGAGATTATCTTAGTTATTGTAGTAGGCCCCTCTTTTGAAGGTGACGTTACCCTCAACCCAGTAGTTTGAGTCAGCAAGGATACAATCCTAAAGGGTCGGATTATTGAAAGATAATTAATTAAGTTATTAATGCATATTATGGTAGGCCCCTCTTTTGAAGGTGACGTTGCCCTCGGCTAAGTAGTCTGAGTCAGCAGGGATACAGTCCTAAGTAGCCGGGTTAAAGTATTAATAGTAGCTTACATATGAGGGGATCAAAGAGTTTGGACCCCCGCCATCCAATACCGTTAAGTATTGAAGGAGGTCCTACTAAATTTGACCCAGGTCCTTAAAGGATCTATACACTGAACAATGCAAGACTTTTACCAAACCGTTCCCTTAACCCCCGACCAGGTAGCCAACATACCTCCATATAGACCATGGAGATATGAATGGTGAAAATCTTTTATTTTATATAGAAAGTAAAATAATGCCAAGACACCACGGACAAACGATAAGGAAAAATCATCTTCAACATAAGAAACTAGTTATTAAAGTCATTAATACATAACCAAGTAAAAAGTGCGAAAAGATTAAAAATAAAAAGTATTACACTAGACACTTTGTCTTCACCAAGTGATGTAAGAGACTTAGGCAAACATGGCCTTGATTGTCAAGAACTCTTACGATCAATCTTGGATCCCGAGATAACTCACACACTCTATGATAGACAATGGATGATGGTGGTGGATGATGGTGTTATGGTGGTGGTGGGTGCTGGGTGAAGTGTGAGAGAGGTGGTGTGCCAAGGGATGGTTTGAGCTTGAGCCAAGCACTCCTATTTATAGGCTGAACAGAAGCTCGGGCACGGCCCCGTGTCCATCATCTTCTCTGTCTTCATTAACTGCAGTTTGTCTGCATAAGTTGACCACGCCCCCGTGTCCGCTGGGCACGCCCCCGTGTGCAGAAACATATCTGTACTATCAAGATTTGCCTGGATTCTGCGAATCTTATAGTTGACCATGGCCCCGTGTCCGTTGAGCACGGCCCCTTGGTGGGCGATAGAAGCTTCTATTGCTTTGTCTTTTATGCTGGCACTTGGGCACGCCCCCGTGTTCACTGAGCACGGGGCGTGTTCAGCCTTCTGTTCTCTTGTTTTGCTTGGGAAGATGCTTTCGGGGAGGTCGGGCATGCCACGTTTGTTCCTTTTCTTGTATTTATGTTAGATCTAGTTAACTTTTTTGCTTCTTTTGTTAATTTGAGCTCATTTAATCCTGAAAATACAAAAGGAAGACAAAAGCACACTTTTTCCAACATTAGTACTAAAAAATGGTTAGTTTTATGCCACAATTGATGTAAATTTTATGTTGCATTTTGCACACATCACCAGCAACAAGCTCTAACGGCCGCAGCATACAACAGAGCCTGCGCAGAAGCGCATGTACCTGGCGGTCCCACACCCGCACCTTACACACCTGCGGGTCGTGTCTTGCGATACGACAGAAGGGCCCCCACGCACCCAGCCTCCCGAAGTAGGCATGAAGACCGCGGCTCCTCTAACTGTGAGGTCCGCACAATTAATGAGGATGATTCCTCATACGGGTCCCGCAGCAGGGGCCCATTACATAGCCGCCTGGGCACTCATGGCGAAAACAGGCGGCAATCCACAGCCCACCGCGGCTCCGGCATACATAGCCGGCTTCAGTCCCACCATGAAGGATATGGTCGTACCGATCCAGACGACCATACATACTGCGTACAAGGCAAGTGGGACTGACACCACAGTGCAAGTGGCACTGAGGACAATCTCCTATCAGCCCACATGTAAGCAACAGTCTAACACCACAACAGGACGTGGCATCACCACCGTAACCGACAGGCCTGACACACCTGCAAGGAACTGTGCAATGTCAGACTAGCCACTCAACTACCCTCTTTCACTCCTTGGCTATAAATACCCATCCCAAACCAGGTTTGAGGTATCTCTTCACAACTCTCTCACTAATACTATCACACTTTGCTTCCCAAGCAAATTACTGATTCTCACGCCGGAGAGTGGTAACAAGGAGCACCCCCCACCTCATTCTCCTTGTTACGAGTCACGGTGTGTTTTCTTGTGCAGGAAATCAACCAGCGGACGATCCAGCCAGCGATCCTCGGAAAGAAGAGACTAACCCTACTTGACGAGACCAGTGTGTTAACCCTGCCCGGTTAACCATTGTTTCATCAAAGACTTAGTCAAAAGAGGTTACATTCCCGCCCATGACCAATGCATAAGGATTTATTGTTCCAACAGAGCAACATGCTGTAAAGCCCGTCTTTGCGTCTAATAAAAATGACGATCAAAACCACTAGAAACATAATACTTTTTAAAAGCGTCCAAATTTTTTTTTTTTGCAATTTAAGGCAACATTACTAATATCATTTATGCATAATTTTAACAAAATTTGGGCATGACCCGTCCATAAGACGAGCATATCCCTGTTTTAACCATCATCAAAACAAATAAGTCTACAACCCGTTCGACCAGACACGACTAAAAACCATAACATCAAGTGTTAAAAAAAGTGCAACGACTAACAAGGTTATACAAAACGAGCATTTTGACCCAAAACATTAATACGAAATAACGGAAGCGCTTGATGGTCATAATGTGTGCATGAGCTCGCTCCAAATTGCCAAGTCGCCTAAAGTGAGGATTTACCTACATTCAACATAAACAAATAAATTAATATTTCATCACTAACACATCTAAACGATAAACGGATTCGTCACTTTCGCGGTATTACATCATTCAAATACTTTACTAACCGTTAAACGGTTCATTACATGCTTGCCTCAAAGTAGAGACTAAGCATGCTTTTCTTAACATACCCGCTATGAACGGATACTAGTAACATTACATAACTTCCATTCGATTCGTTCATGACGAACAACATATTCTGTACATTTATACATCATACTTCAATCTGAGAAAAGCGGATCGAGTAGACTTTCATACATTACATACTTAACTTCCCATACCCGGTTCAACTAAAAGAACCGGATATGATGCCTATAACAACACGTTCATTCGTTTATTTAGTACAACCAAATCTCATTCGTTCATCTTCCAAATCATACATATTATTCTTCTAAGCATTTCATCAAACACTTGGTGGTCATCATATTTACAAGTATTATATACAAGCATACAGGGCATGAATTCCTACAAGTACATCATATAATTCATCAACAATACATACATGTTCATATCTTTCTTTCATCCTACATAAATTTCTGAGATTCAAACATTACAACATCACCATATTTCAAGATTTCACTTAACTATAACCACTTTGATCATCCTATTCATACCACAATTTCACAAAGTGGGTTTTTACCAAAATCTTTCAAATAACCTAAAAATCAACATGATTCTAGTTCTAGAACTCAGATTTCTCACATTTAGACATAAAAATTCGAGATTGGGTTGAACCCCTCATTCTACAAATCATGATTTCAGAAAATTAAACTTACCACTTCAATAATCGAGGTTAGATGAGTGTAAATCGGAGTTCATGCACTAGATTACCCTTGAATTTCCACTTCAATTTGCTGAATTTGCAAAACAAGGGTTTCACCTTGTTCCCCCCTGTTCGATCGATCCCAGCCACGCACAAGAGTGTGTGTGTTTGAGTTTTGTTATACATTAATACCTTCACTTTAAAGCTTTACCAATTTACCCCCTCTAGTTATGTATTTGTTTTATTTAAGCATTTCTATTACTAACTAATTATTTACACACATTTTACCAACCAAGTTGGGATTTTTAATTTAATTCATTTTACTCCCTTCATAATAAATTTCGGGGTGTTACAAGTCTACCCTCCTTAAAAGAGGTTTCTTCCCCGAAACCTTTCTCATTCCAACTAGACCAATTCTACCATTTCTTTTTTCATCTATTCATTCACGATGCTTACTACAACCTAGATGCATTCGGGATCTTGGCAAATAGTTTCATTTATGCACAAACATATTTGTACACATTATCCCTCCGTTCTTAAATTAAGTAAATTACTTTCATAATCGCATATAAGTCAGAATCTGATCCACAGCTCTTATTAGTGTCGTTTTCACCTTATAATGCTAGTTCCTAGCATACATCATCACTAGCGATTCTTTCATTGAAATTTATTTCAAATGTATACTATTGGTCGTACAAGCCTATGTTTACGGCTTGTTTCTATCTTTCTAATTCAGCATAACATATTCATACATTTGCTAACAAAAATAAATCGATTTATTTCATTCCACTCACATATCATACACGATATAATTCATTATTGTAACCATGAGAAAACCCTATCATCCCATTACTAACACTCTTCTAATTACTTTCTTATTCATATGAGGGCTTAGCATATCATTATACGCATACTATAAACATTTAATGACTTAGTAGTATTGAAACAAAGCTACCCTCTTCCTAATTACTTTTTCATGCTTACTATGAGCATAAAGCATCGTTCTACGGTTACTACTGTTACTTGAACTAATTACAACTTTTGAGTTTAGCCTCAAATTTAATCCTTCGCAACACTTTATTATTAGCTCTTTGCATGAACTACTTATTATACTAACCTCGACTTTATTGCATAAATAAGTTATCCGTGTGCCGGATCGATCCACTTCTTTATATGTACCTTCCGTACCAGAATTGGTCTCATTCATTCATGAAATATGCTCTCACTCGTGAGCATCCTTCCACTAGCTTTATTACTATCACCTCACTAAGAATTCCTTCATATTTATCTATAAATAAATAGTTAGCACATAACCTTTCATAATTGCGTCCGACATGGTGTTTGTTCGCCTATTGTCTCTTTCACAATTTACTCACGTACATGCTAAAATATATCATACATTCCATTTCTTACATACTATCCCTTCATTTTATTGGTCATTTCACCAACTTTCGCAGTTTGACCTTTCAAGGTCAGACTAACACCCCTTACTTATTGTGGCCGTATCGAGGTACACGTTCGTACTTTATACTTGCATACTTGCAAGGACTTCATTCACTTCGTTTGACTTTTCAGAAGTCTAATTGTAAATACATTCTTACTTATGTGAATCAGTTATCCTATTCGACACGTCATTCTCTAGTTGAGCCCTAAGCTCCTATTAAAAATAGGATCTTTTATACATACCTGTCGCGGGTCAAATCCCTTGACTCGTTATTCATACTTTGCGACGGTTAATACTTTCCAAATTGCGACAATGCATGCCCATACATTATCCTCACCTACAAATAACAAACTTGACAATTGAAAATTAAATACCGGGTTCAAATGGCGATCGCCATTTGACCCGTATGACTCATTTGAGTTTCGTTTTTAGTTTTTATTTTTATTTGTTTAATCCGTCTTCATTTACGGATTCGAACTTTTAATTTATTACCTTTCATTCTTACTGGTTTGACCCGTGCTTGCTTACGGATCCAACCTTTCATTCCTTACATGGTTGAATCCATTTCTCATATTCAAACATTTTCATCCGTACCTTTCGTTCTTCTGTCGTATCATTTACCATGTCATTTCTTATGATATGTTTTCGTATTAATCTTCGACATTCAACATCAAGTGTTGGGTTCTAGCACTTAATTCTATGTCCTAATTCATGTAGCGCGTCTCAACGCGACACTCTACATCCTATTTCTAGTGGTGTTCCCACACTTCTTTCTTAAGTTTGTTTTACATTCAATCGTAAGCTTAAACTTTTCATTCTTATATTTCTTTCTTATATTGATCCGGTCCTTTAAGAATCGTTAGACCCCTTTTTACTAGCTTGACCGGACATAAGTGAGATGATTCTCGTGTTTTTCTCGGGCTTCGGTCAATACATGACCATCCCTTAATATACCATTTCCATTTGTTCGTTCACCGTATTTGGTGTTAATTCACCTACGTTCTCTAACGTGTCTCTTACTAATGAGTATCCAATATTACACGTTGCATTTCTTACGTAATGTTTCCAAAATTTGTAAATAATTATTATTTACTGACTTCTACGATTTGACCTTTTAAAGTTAATCACACTTAGTACTCATTGTATATAAGTATTGTTGTACGCGTTGTACTTACTTTCAATTCGAACATATTTACGAAATGTCTTTAGCTAACATCTCAACTAATATTCTTTCCATACCTTTCATCAACATTACCAAGTTCTCATTTCCGCCTTAAAACTTCTCAACTAAAATTTATGACCGATTTACCCTTATAATGAGGTCTTATCGGTTTAACATTACGCCAACAATTTCGATAAAACGTACCATAACATTTCTTATTTATTTATACATTTCGCTTTGATTTCGAATATTCAAACACGTATACACCTTCATGTAGATAAATTCGAAGTGATTGCGAAATCACTTACCTTTAGTGTTCATGTTCATGTTCGCCTAATTGCTTCCTCTTACCCCGTTTGCCATCCATACTTGAATCAACTGACAAGATTTCCATCCTTACATATTATTACATTCGTAACATTGTTAGCTTATGTGAGCATACACACAACTATTCATTTTCTTTCTATTCATACGTTAATTGACTTTCGTTAGTCAAAATTTGTATAAACGAGACATTTATTATTAATTATCTCATTTCCAATCCATACAACTAAACTATCGTCAAGCATAACACGTAAATCACTTAATACATAACACATTAACTCTTTACTTTAACATTTGTGTCTAATAGCCATTCCATGATATCCCTATACTGTTGACTTTTAGATAGTCAACTGTCTTGTTTACACACTTCAAACTTTTGAACATGTAATCATCTAAATATGATAGACCGTAATATTAATATTCTACGTATTTAATACATACAATTTACGTGATCCTCCAAACAATTCACATATATACATTCACTTTCACGTACTTTCACATGCTAATGCTTCATGATTCTACAAATAGTAAATATCATTCAAGTTAACTATATAACATAATTCCAACATATCCTTTACTAATAAGCTCGTATGATTCGCATTTAGCACATATTCGACTCTTAATCATAACAAGGCAAATCATAAAATACACATAAGCATCACAACATTCAAGTACAAGGTACAAGCCTCTAATGCATAATTCTGATCAAAGCATACATTCATCCAAATTTTCATACGAATTCCATCTAACTCACATTCTTCAAATTATTTTCACCACTAATCTCATCATTTTTATATTCATTTCTTAACAATTCCGGTTTCTTCACATATCCAAATACTTTAGTCTATACTTACTTCCTTCATTATTCATTATCATACGTTTCCAACTCCACTTTATACATTCGTCATTCATTTCATGCCATTCCATATGTTACATTCGACTTTTAGAAATTTTATCCTGATACTATCATTTATTTTATCCGTACATCGCTTAATTTGCCTCATTAAGACTCAACGAGACCGCGAATGAGGCTTTCGAGAAGTGTATATAACTAATTATGAAAAATATGGAAGTTTTGGCGGACTGCCTTTACGCAACATCATGTTTTGCGTTTAATACGAATCATAAACTTTTCAATATATCCTAGTTCATTAGTCCGTAATTACTTCATTCGCATTCTTACATTTTGAATTTGTTTTGCTCTTTTAAATTTCATAACTCATCTCATGTCATTCGATTCATCACTTTCGACTCTTACGAATCCATTCTATCGTAACCACTAATTGTGGTTACATACATCTATTAGGCCTTATATGGACCTCACGTAATCATTAAATAGGCTTTCGGACAATCCGGTAACTCAAAATGCGAAAATAATACAAAACAAAAAATTTTCAGCGGACTTAATTTCAACTAGCCGTCGGCGACGGCCTCACACCCCGTCGGCGACGGGCTCCGCAATGTGGCGTCGGCCACTTTGTCCGTAAGCAGCAACATAGGGCGTCGGCCCAAGGGGGGGCGTCGGCGACGGCTGGCAGCCCGTCGGCGACGGCCTCCCGATTGCTGAATCGCTGCTGCACTTATTTTTTGGTTGTTTCGACCATTTTCCAGGTTCGTTTTCAGCCATACGGTTCCTGGAACTCCCCGTATGGCCCCCTTACTTACTCCTTTACGTACTTAACTTAAATGTTATATCCCAAGCACATTACACATGCTAGCATTTTACCAAAAACTTAAATTGTTACCTCATTGGCGATCTTGGAGCGAGCACACTTTTGAACGAGTCGTCGGTTTGAGTTCAAGCATCACATCATATGCTCGAATCCCTCAAACCTTGGCTCTGATACCAACTTGTAAAGCCCGTCTTTGCGTCTAATAAAAATGACGACCCAAACCACTAGAAACATAATACTTTTTAAAAGCGTCCAATTTTTTTTTTTTTTTTTTTGCAATTTAAGGCAACATTACTAATATCATTTATGCATAATTTTAACAAAATTTGGGTATGACCCGTCCATAAGACGAGCATATCCCTGTTTTAACCATCATCAAAACAAACAAGTCTACAACCCGTTCGACTAGACACGACTAAAAACCATAACATCAAGTGTTAAAAAAAGTGCAACGACTAACAAGGTTATACAAAACGAGCATTTTGACCCAAAACATTAATACGAAATAACGGAAGCGCTTGATGGTCATAATGTGTGCATGAGCTCGCTCCAAATTGCCAAGTCGCCTAAAGTGATGATTTACCTACATTCAACATAAACAAATAATTTAATATTTCATCACTAACACATCTAAATGATAAACCGATTCGTCACTTTCGCGGTATTACATCATTCAAATACTTTACTAACCGTTAAACGGTTCATTACATGCTTGCCTCAAAGTAGAGACTAAGCATGCTTTTCTTAACATACCCGCTATGAACGGATACTAGTAACATTACATAACTTCCATTCGATTCGTTCATGACGAACAACATATTCTTTACATTCATACATCATACTCCAATCCGAGAAAAGCGGATCGAGTAGACTTTCATACATTACATACTTAACTTCCCATACCCGGTTCAACTAAAAGAACCGGATATGATGCATTATCTTTCATAACATCTTCATTCCTCACGACCCGTTATGACGGATCTTACTTTTACTTTCGAAAAATCATAGAATTCAAATCTCACAATTTTAACATAACAACACAATTCGATTGAGGGGCTGTTTGGTAGCCTCTGAATGGTCATTAAGAGGCTACCTCTTAATGGAACCATTAAGAATTTTACCAATGAGAATGTAGAAGAATGTGACATGTGATGATTTACCATTCAGAGGTTACCTCTTAACCATTCAGACTTGAGGTTACCTCTTATTCATTCAGAGGTTTTAAACCATTAAGAGGTAGCATCTCAATGGTCATTAAGAGGCTACCAAACAGCCCCTAAGATTATTATGCATATAATATCATAATAGAAATAGAGTGTACACTAACGTACCTCGATCTTGTGAACCATCCGATTTCCTAGTATTGGATCCTTCTTCCTTCATGCCTATAACAACACGTTCATTCATTTATTTAGTACAACCAAATCTCATTCGTTCATCTTCCAAATCATACATATTATTCTTCTAAGCATTTCATCAAACACTTGGTGGTCATCATATTTACAAGTATTATATACAAGCATACAGGGCATGAATTCCTACAAGTACATCATATAATTAATCAACAATACATACATGTTCATATCTTTCTTTCATCCTACATAAATTTCTGAGATTCAAACATTACAACATCACCATATTTCAAGATTTCACATAACTATAACCACTTTGATCATCCTATTCATACCACAATTTCACAAAGTGGGTTTTTACCAAAATCTTTCAAATAACCTAAAAATCAACATGATTCTTGTTCTAGAAGGTAACCCTAACTCAAATTTCTCACATTTAGACATAAAAATTCGAGATTGCGTTGAACCCCTCATTCTACAAATCATGATTTCAGAAAATTAAACTTACCACTTCAATAATCGAGGTTAGATGAGTGTAAATCGGAGTTCATGCACTAGATTACCCTTGAATTTCCACTTCAATTTGCTGAATTTGCAAAACAAGGGTTTCACCTTGTTCCCCCCTGTTCGATCGATCCCAGCCACGCACAAGAGTGTGTGTGTTTGAGTTTTGTTATACATTAATACCTTCACTTTAAAGCTTTACCAATTTACCCCCTCTAGTTATGTATTTGTTTTATTTAAGCATTTCTATTACTAACTAATTATTTACACACAGTTTACCAACCAAGTTGGGATTTTTAATTTAATTCATTTTACTCCCTTCATAATAAATTTCGGGGTGTTACACATGCGATGTGACTACACGTCCACATTAAGTGCTCCGAAGGGCGCCGGTGACTTTTACGGCTCGAGCCAGCAGGAGGTGAGTTGTTTGTAGGTCAATCCCAAAAAGCGGCGAATGTCGGTGGATCTACGGTGATAGACACGTCGACGGTTACTTTAGGATTCGACAGAAACTATAATTATTAAAAAATCTATGACAAAAATCATGGATGAATTTAAATTAAAATAGCAGCTTGAAAAGGATTAATATCATAATGTATAACATACATTACATCCGGTACTAACATGTTACTACATGTAACATCCTTTGTAACGTGCGTGTAGATGTGACAATCACAACCAATTCTTTGAGAAATGAATTGATTTCGGTAACAAAATTTGCATATGATTTTGCTTTGGTCAAATCAAATTACATAACAGGCTAAAACGGGTTAAAAACCAAACTAAAGCATGTCTAAATGAATGAGCGCCACTCACGACTATTGCTTCACGCCACCACCTCCCCGTCTTGCCGACACTATCGCCTTTTCCACCACCTCCGACACTCTACCACCATCGTCATTACTGTTGCCTCCACCCGTCACCACTAGCCACCAGATATATGAGTGAACCAATTTTAATAATTTTTTCCTAAAACAACTTATTGATCGTACCAAACCCATTTTGTTTAGACCTCATTTTGTTCCAAACCAAATTAATACTTTATAACGGCGCGTTTTGACTCAAACTCATTTTTGCTCGTAACGCTTTTTGACCCATTACTCAGATTTGTTATCTTACCTTGCTTACGTGCACAATATTTTTAGGAAAAATTACACTTTTCGTCCTTTATGTTTGTGTCAAATTGCAGTGGATAACCTTTAACTTCAATAATTACAGTCACAGTCCTTTATTTGGAAAACTCATTACACCTTTCGTCCTTTAGTGCTAACCAGGTTAAAAATTTAAGTTATGTTTGATTATGTGACTTGCACATGAGGGTAGATCGGTAATTTTACTCATTTATTTAAAATATATATATATATATATATAATATACAAATGTCTCCTTCTATCAGCTAGTTCATCTCTTCAACCAACCTCACCACCACCAAATTCAGCCACCACCACTACAGTATCCCCAGCCACCACCACCGAATTGAGCCCCACCACCACCGTATCCCAGCTGCTACCACCACCGAATTAAGCCCCACCACCACCGTATCCCAGCCACCACCACCGAATCAAGCCCCACCACCACCAGCCGCCATATGCAACCAACCCCCTTACCCCCACCACCACCAGCCGCCGTATGCAACCAACCCCAACAAATATTAAATCATGGTAACAAAAGCCCTTAATGTTAAAACCAAGAACGTAAAACATCTCGTCTAGGATATAAATAATCAAATTAAAGACCAAAAAAATCCCTAAATTAAAGAACTTAAAAATTCCCTAAAATACAGGGAGAAAAACAGAGGAAAAACACCTCCGATCATCTAACGGCGTCCCACTATTGGCGTCCCAAACTCCTCCATCATCAACAACGGCGTCCCAAACGCCTCCATCATCAACAATCAACAGCAACAGCCTCTAGGCAACGGCGTGTTATCCGTCAAAACACCTCCGATCATCTGCGCCGCTAGGGTTTTCAAGCTCACTCGTGAGCTCGGCCACAAGTCCTACGGTGCTGGCCGATGAGCATGTTTTAGAAAGAGAGAGAGGGAGTGTAGTTCCGATGATGGTGGTGGTGATGTCACAGGCGGTGTTTGTAGATCCAGAAAATCTAGGGCTCCGATCCGACGGTGGTGTTATGATTTAGAGAGAGAGAGAGAGAGAGTGTGTGTGAGTGGTGGTCGTGTAGCTCCGATGATGGTGGTGGTAATGTTACAGGCGGTGGCGAAGGCGGGGCGATGGCGGTGGTGGTTTTATCAGAGAGAAAGTGTATGTGGTTGAGTGGACTGAAGCTGTAGTGTGTATATATATGTTAATGTTTTTGTTTTCTTTATTAATAACATAAAAAATGTGAAATGACCATAATACCCTCATGTGACTAGATTTAACTCAAAATTTTAACCTGGTTAGCACTAAAGGACGAAAGGTATAATGAGTTTTCCAAATAAAGGACTGTGACTGTAATTATTGAAGTTAAAGGTTATCCACTGCAATTCGATACAAACATAAAGGACGAAAAGTGTAATTTTTCCATATTTTTAATCATCTACCATCACATATTTTTTATAGTAATCATTTTCTTAACCGTGAGAAAGGCAAACATTAATAAATTACAATCTTATTCCATCAAAGTTTATTATTTACATATACTTTGACTATATGAAGATATTTTTATAAAGATATTTTTGGCGATTATCTAAGGGATTGGTCAATATGTATTGTACAAATGTTTGGTGAGATTGGAATTTGCTGTTAAAAAAAAAAAAAAAAAAAAAACAATGAACTTATGAATGAACTTATGACACGTTACATTTTTAATTCAACACACATTGTCACAATCACAATGACCCTCCTTCTTTTCCCACTTACACCACAAACCCATTTTCGTCATTTTACACACCAACATGTTTCATACTTATATAAAAACCACCCAACACACAAACATTCTAAAGAGAGAAACATATACTTTTAGAGAGAGAGTCATGAGGACAACCAATCATCTAATTGGTATTTTGAACTTCCTCACTTTCTTGCTATCGATTCCGATTCTTGGTGGCGGAATATGGCTGAGCACGCGCGCAAACAACACCGACTGCATGAGGTTATGTTAGCGGAGTTTATTATCTAGTAAAGTTATTAGTATTATTTGTTTTATCATTTATCTTTAAGTTTGTTTTTTAGTTATTACTTTTATCTATGGTTATATTTGCATAATAATAATTAACGTTTTACCATAATCTTTAATCTTTAGTCATTTAGATTATCATTACTTAGTTTGATTCACTAAAACGACCTCTAGTTTGAGGGGCATGTTAGCGATATATATTTAGATAGAGTGAATTACTGTTTTCATCCCTGTAGTTTATCAAAAATCACTATTTCAGTCAATTAGTTTAAAAATTACAATTTCAGTCCCTGTGGTTTCACTTTCGTAACCATTTCAGTCCCTGTGGTTTCACTTTCGTAGCCATTTCAATCTATTATTCTGTTAAGTACAGGGATTGAAATGGTTACGAGGTGGACTGTAATGGTTATGAAAGTAAAACCACATGGACTGAAATTGCAATTTTTAAACTAATGAACTGAAATAGTGATTTTTGACAAAACACAGAGACGAAAATAGTAATTAACTCATTTAGATATAATATATTAGTTAGGATTTACCGTAATTATATTTACGATAGACAAATAACTTAATTAACTTTTCTTTGTGATTACATTTGTTGTACTTTATATGTATATAGTTAATAGTTAATTAATTTATTGTACTTTTTTATATATATAGTTGATTAATAATACACGATGGGATATACCTGATAAATATTTTATTATTTTACAGGTTTCTCCAATGGCCGATGATCGTTATCGGAGTGGCAATAATGATAGTTTCAATAGCCGGGTTTGCGGGCGCGTGTTACCGGAACACTCTCCTAATGTACCTATACCTTTGGGTCATGTTTCTCATCATTGTTGTGCTAATCGGGTTTGTGATATTTGCCTATGTGGTAACGGACAAAGGGTCGGGTCGGTCCGTCCCAAACCGGGCTTACAAGGACTATTATTTACCCGACTATTCGGGTTGGTTGAAGGATCGGGTCGCGAGTGATGAATATTGGAGGAAGATAAGTTCTTGTATCCGTGATTCGGGTGCTTGTAGGAACTCGGGTCGGGTCGTTGGTGGGTATCCGGAGTCGGCTGAGATGTATTACATGAGGAAGCTTAGTTCTATTGAGGTTAGTGGCTTTTAATTTGACACGTGGCATAGTATTATTGGAACAACAAATTGGTTAAAAGTAAAACTAAAGTTTTTAATTTTTAATGACACCCAATTGGTGACACATGTTTAGTGACCTTTGGATGTTGACAAGAGATTTTTCGGTTATATTATGCAAATAAAAAATGATTTGAGTCATTGTCCATGCTTAGAAGTGGTTGGGTGAAAATGTTAGGGTATTTCCAAAACCTAATCTTAGGGAGCACGGTGTTTCCAACAGTGTGAGAATACTGTGCTCTCCCGTTTCGTGCCGTTAAAAAAGTTTGGGATTGGGAAGTACTCCCGGTTTGGGGAGTATGAGGAAAATTGATGTGATATTTGAGATGAGGAAATTTTGGTGTATAACTTTTATCCGTATAGAATGAGGACACTTGGACTTGAACACGAACCCAAACCCGATGGAGCCACACGGACACTCATAGGACATGTTTCACTTTTTGTAGGTGTCCAATTTGTTTAGGGTTTTTGGGTTTACGGGTGTCACAACCAAATTCTCACGATTTAGTGTTTGGGGATCACGTTTCAATCTGATAGTGGTGACACAATTGTTAAAATTCGACTATAAATTAAGCCCTTAATAATAATTTTACTTAGTATTTTAAAAACTTAATGTAATATCGTACATGAGAGTGTATAAATGATAGAAAATATAGCAGTGTATCATATTTAATGATTTTTAGAAGTTTTCATATTAAAGTATTTATTAACAAATATATATTTTAAAATTGTTGGCTTTTGTTTTGTTGTTATTTTTAAATGTGTAATTAGAAACACGTATGCCTTGTAAATTGTAAGTGTTTGTTGGGAAATTTCTTGTGGGCGGTTTGGGTGTTGACTATAGAAGATAACTCATGATAGGGATCACTAATGACAAAGAAAAATCGTTTCTAGAAGGAAAAGAAAGAATATAAATAATGATATTAAAGGGTTAATATAACATACACTTTTACAATATTGTTTAAGTAAATAGGTGTAATCTATTTATAACTAATTTATTATTATTTAGTTATTAAAGGGTGAAGCAGATAAGTTTAAATAAAAAGCTTGGAATTGTTTATTCAAACCTTTTTTTATGATTAATAGGTGAACTTAATAAACATTTCTAACTTCTTCATATACGATAAACAGAACTAAAAGAAGTAAAGTCAAACACTATATTATGCATCCCATTTTGTTTCAAAACTTAAATAATTTTGATTATATAAAGAAAAAAAAAACGTTTGTGGTTTAAAATTTTAAATAAGCAACCCCAAACACCCGTAACTTGCTAAAAACAATAAAAAAAAACCTCGTGATTGGTTGGAGGATCGGGTTAGCGTCACCCTATCCCAACATGACTCATGTAGTTATTTGTGTACAAAATTTAAGCCAAGCGCGATTGAACAATGTAATTCGGATACAACCTCTATAATCATACTTTGTAAGCAACTAATTTGTTTATTTATTTATATTGAATGTTTTCTTTTATTATTGTAATTCGGATACAACCTCTATAATCATACAACCTCTTTCCAATTTCAAGCCACAACCACACAACGATATCATTTTGATATCAATTATGATAGGGATGATGTTGAAATATTTTGTTTAATCTAGTTGGTAAATGGGTCCATGGACCCTTGTAGCTTCATCTAGAGCCATAGAGTTTTTTAGTGGTTGGGTAAGAGAAGGGTAATGGGTCCATGTTAGGCACCATACATTATTTAGTAGGCAATTGATAGCTATGTAATTCAAATCCATGATAATGAATATTAAATATGTCAATTTATATATATAGTGTTAAATTTGTATAACTATATATGCGGTGTTAAATATGTGTACACACACCCACACACATTAATAAAGTGGTGTGAAAGATACAATAGTCGTAAACGAAGCAAACGTTAACTGTCTGGAGGGAAGTTTGTTTCCGTTCATTTATTTATTATGTGAATATTTATCTAGTTAAATGAAACATAAACAAGCTTGTTGTTCGTTCGTTCGGTGGCAGATCTAGTAATTTTTTTTTCAAGGGGTTCCTTTTGTTATATTCTCACTATGTTTTCCAAATTATATAAGGTTTCCACTATTTTTTTTCTAAACAGAGGAGGTTCCTGGGAACCCGGGAACCACCCCCCCCCCCCCCCCCCCGATCCTCCACTGCGTTCGTTTACGAATTGGTAAATTGTTCTTTCAGGTACATTTGCTTTTGTATAAATCAACATAAATACACGATAAACTACTTTTTCGTATAATCTTTTTATTACATGTAAGTTCCTTCTTTATGTTTGTTTGTCTAAAAATGAACGAGCACACCTATATCTTAGCTAACAAACATGAACATATTATATTACATAGGAAGTTCGTTCTTTATGTTTGTCTAATAAATGAACGAGCACACGAATATCTTAGCTAACAAACATGAACATATATAATAGCTTAAATAAACGGATTTTCTTGTGCTAGTTCACTTAAAAGTTAATGAAATCGTATTCGTGTTTATTCGACTCGTTTACAACCCACAATAACCAGAAAAATCACTTAAATGAGCAAATCACAAACAATAAATAATTCATTCTACTTGATTTTTTATTTTATGATTATTGCAGTCAGGATGTTGCAAGCCGCCATCAGAATGTGGGTTCACGTATGTGAACGAAACCACATGGAACCCGGTTAGTTCCGGTATGGTGAACAACCGCGACTGCATCAGATGGAGCAACGACCAAGAACAACGGTGCTACAACTGTAACTCATGCAAGGCCGGAGTGCTAGCTAGTTTAAGGAAGAGTTGGAGAAAGGTTTCGGTTATCAACATTGTTGTTCTCATCATCCTAATAATTGTCTATGTTGTTGCTTGTGCGGCTTTTAGAAACAACAAGAGGATGGATAACGATGAACCATACGGAGAGACTTGTATGGAGAAATCTCGGCCCAGTTGGATACGGTTTCGGCCCAGTTGGAAACGGTTTCAATACCGCTAAGTGGAATACTGTAACAATGGGTTGGTGGTCCATTGGCAAAGGCAGATCCGTTAAACACCTTGGGAGGGGAGGTCTTGGGTTCAAGTCCCACAGACGACAGGAATACAAGAAATTTGCCGTTTAAAAAAAGTGGAATACTGTAATTGTTTTCTTTGCTCGGGTTTTGGTTTTGGTTTGCGAAAGCGGCGGTGTCTGGGATGGTTAAGAGTCGGAACACAAAACGTACATATTTTACATATATTGTTTGGATATTTCTTTGTAATGTTTCATGCTTGTCTGAAATTTAAAGTCCATTTAAAAGATTTTGTAAAGTAACAATTATAAAAAATGCCAGATTTTAGAAGAAACAATGTCTACTTTCTTCATAGAGTAAAAAAACTTTGAAGATATGAAAACTAAATGAGACATACAACAAACAGAAGCTTCTTTTGGCTTAAAAATGAAGTGAACTGAACTGAACCGTACTGTCAAACCATTGAAACCGGACTGTATACATTTCAAACCAGGAACTTCTTCAATTTAGGCGGTTCAGTCATACCCTTTTTGACAGTTCATGAACACCCCCATACATAACCGTACCCATTATTAAATGAAACGGATTGACCAAAAAACAACGATTGTATTCAACATGAAAGCGCATTAAGTCATACTCAAGACTTGCATGTTCAAATAAGATTTCGTCATCATGACGGAGTACACAACTCCATAATATTTCCTCAAAACACCCAAAAAAATAAAATTTAGAGCATCTATGTTCCTTTTGCTTTATTTCGGTATTATGCTAAAACAAAATGAAATTGATTCACCTGAGAAAATCAATAACCCCAGTAATCATTTCTGATTTCATCATCAAACTTCTGCTTCAACTCTGGGTGCTTCTCAAAGTACTCATCAGCAGTCATTGTGCTAAGCTTTTTCTGTTATTGCAACACAACAATCAGTTTCTTCACAAGTCAAACAAAAATACATCTATCTAATAAACCAGGGAAAAACGAATTGAAAGGTGTCCCGGGTCAACGCAGTCAGCACGTCTCGTATGGACACGTGAGTACTATTGTTACCTTCAGCTCTTGGACTTCAGCAATTTCTTTCTCTAATCTTTCAGATTCCTTAAGAGATTTCTGTTCAGCTTCTTTCAGTTCCACCAACTGTCATTACAAAACAACAAATAACTAAAAGATTAAAAAAAAAAAAAAGATTCCACACCGCCCAAACACAAATTCATACGTAACGATAATCTTTATTTTCCTTGCACACATAAATAAAAAAAAATAAATTCCAACTTTGTTCATGTAAGTCATGCTAGAACTTAATAATGTTAAAGGTAATTAGGTGGCCAATTCTTTTATCAACATATAATACAGTTTCATCCAATACCACATCGATTATTTTCTCGTGTATGAATAGCTGGTCACCAGAGTACACCGAAGAAAAATAATAAAAGAGTTGAGTTAGTACTACGTGCCGTATACTATACAATTTCTTACCAATGCGTCGAACTTGGGTTTGTACTCTGGAGTAGTCTTATCAACAAACTTTGGGATTTCAACACCTGTAAAAGAAAAGGGATCATGAACGTAATTACTAGGTATTAAATCAATTCAAAATCTGAAATACAACAGCAAGTTCTTGACTGTTATCAAATTAGCCAACCAATTGTACAAATATATAATCCATTTTATTTGCCTGATCGTCAATCATAACATATACTGAAGCCACTGTGATTTACTGCTCCAGTGCTCCTAAAAGCATATATAGAATCTGTTTGCCTAACATAATGGGGTAAATATCATGGAACTTGTCTTAGCTTGCATGTGTACTAATAAATACTATCAAATTAATTGCATTATACAGCTTCATGTAAAAATGGATAGTTACCTTTAAATTAGTAAAAAAACCATCCAACTAGAACCCAGCATTCAGTAGGCTGCAGGCATGCAATGTTTAAAAAACCCAAACATTATTGGATTATATTAAAACATGCAATGACCATTTTCTTACCCAATGCCATGTTAATTACTAAAAATAAGTTACAAAAAACTTTTAAAAAAATGTTAACTCTAAGCCTCACAATCATCGTCCCCCTTTAACCTACACTGATATTCTATTCACTAGATCGCCTTGATATCCTCAAAAGAAAAAAAATCAAGAGATTCCAACATTACAATTTCCAACACCTATATAATATTCTGGTCAAAATGACATGTACTTCATAATTCCACTCTGTTTAATCTGAACAGAACTGTTGCCTAAAGTCCTAAACATGGTATAATGATCTATGCAATTTGAAAAGAAGTATACATGTTATATTACGGTAAAGAAAGACGTACTATCGTAATATTCTTTGTAAGAATCAACTATGCGAGATCCAAGTCCTTTTCTGTAGTATTCCCAGTCAATGGGTTCTGGTTCCTGTATTATCCAATAAAAAAAACATTTCGATTATCATATATAGAAGCTAATCATAAGAATAACAATTTTATGGGATGTCAAAACAAGTATTCTAGTTACTAGTCTTCAATAGCTTAATGACTTTTTCGGTTTTCCAGTTACGGGTCTCAACAAAAGTTTTTCTAACCAAATACGAATCGTACCGCTCAACACATTATAACCAATGCTTTTGGCAGTCTGAGACAGCAAATTTGCGAGTTCTAAAATAAATGATAAAGAGTCCAGAATCCATAGTCATTAATAGCGAATAGCAACAAGGGACCTATATGCTACATGGCGAATAGTGACCGCTATTTACAAATAGCGGATACACTAGAAAAAAATTGAAATTTTTTATATGTATATTACATCAAAATACCCTGGTATATATGCTATTTGACATGTATATTTAACAAAAACCTACAATCCAGCTATTTTATAGCTATATCTAATTGCTATTTACATCAAAAAAATAATAAAAAAGCTGTCGCTATTTACGCTATCAGTCACCATAACCCAAATAGTGACACTTCATCGATTCGCTACATAGCGTGCTATAGCGGTCGCTATAGCCGGTATTGACAAATATGCCAGAAGTCCTAAACGCTTATACATAATAATAATTGGACGAAAACTCCATATAAAAATCCTCATCTCGTTACTACTAACAAATTAATGATGTACAAATTTAAACATATAAATTATCATTCCAGTATCAAACCTAATCCAAAATATTTTTATTCACAGAAACCCTAACTATGTAATCGACGTAGACACGTTTCGCCCACGGCTCAACTCACCAACAGTCCAACACGGCAACACCAATAGATTCAAACCTAAAAATATCATTTCAGAATTTTCAGTATGAAACCTAATCCGAATGTTTTAGCTTCACAGAAAATCCTAAGTATCCAATCAAACGTAAATACACATCGCTCAACGCATTAACATCAACAGATTCAAACCTAAAAGAATCATTTTGGTACAACAACATATTCAATATGTACACAAACATATCCATAGATTCAATATGTACACAAACATATCCATAGATTCAATATGTACACAAACATATCCAATCGAATGTAGATCCACATCGTTTAACGCATTAAAAACAACAACAGATTCAATATGTACACAAACATATCCATAGACTCGGAGAAAATATGAGCGACGTAACTATACATAGAGATAAACCTAATGATCAATTCAGTATGAAACCTTAATTCGAATGTTTTGGATTCATAAAATAAAACGTTAACTAACAAATTAAACGTAGATCCGCATCGCTCAAACGCATCAACATCAACAGATTGAATACGTACACAAAACATATCAATAGAATCGGAGAAATACGAGCGATTGATAACGATACCTGACTAAATTTGGTCTGGAGAGTTGAGTTGACTTCCTCAAAAGCACGACGGAGTGAAGAAAACTCTTTGCGAGCCTCATCGGTGACGATCATCTTCGCCATACCATCCCAATCGATTGATTTTGATGCCTTGAATGCAACATCCACTACTTTCTTACCTGCACCGCTCATTTTCGATCGATTGGATGAATATCGCCGATTGCAAACCCTGCAACTTCTTTTTAATTTGGGGGTAACCTGATCTAGGGTTTCAAAGTGATAATATTGATACGGTAAAAAGAAAAGAAAAGAATTAATTTGGGAAAAATTACACGTTCTTTATGTTTGTAGCGGGTTGCAATAGATGACCTTTAACTTCAATAATTACAGTCGCAGTCCTTTATTTGTAAAACTCATTACATTCTACATCCTTTAGTTCTAACCTAGTTAAAATTTTCAGTTAAGTATAGCATGTGCCTTGCACATAAGGACACTTTAGTCATTTTACCCATTCATACATAAAAAAACAAAAAGTATTTTAAAAAAATAAAAAGCATAACTCTTTGCCAACCAATGTGAATTCAAGAGCAACATCAACAAGAAGGTCTTACTAATGGCATTGAAGAAATCATTTTGCTCAACAAAAATCACATCGAAAAGCAACTCGCGTCAGGATTTCTTGAACCCAAAAACTGCTTGGTCCACTTATCTTAACAGTTTCAAACTGGCTATTCTTCAGTTGGTTCATGGTTCAACTTAGATCCAGATTTGAAACACAAGATAAATCAATTCAAATGAATCCAGATTCAAAAACTCTAGTGCACCAGATTCAGATCCCGATTAAATAGATCCAGATTCAGATCCCGATTAAACAGATCCAGGTTCACTTTCGTTCTCTTCTTCCCGATTAAACAGATCCAATTTATCTTTCAAAGCTTTCGAAGCAAGATTTGAAGACGAGCTACTATTGTTCTTGTCGAGCTTCAAATAACATCGTCGTCAAACATTTGTTTCAATGTCGGTCGAGAACAAGCAGCCCGAAGGTAATTCATGACATATCGAGTAATCGGATGAAGACCGCCTCCAGTGGCGGTGGGACTTGGTGGACGGATTTGATGATTGTGGTTGCTGGGATATGGTGGTGGTGTGCTTGGATAGCAGGTATGAAGTATGGAACCCTAATTTGGGGATGAGGGTGAAAGAGGGGTTTATATATAAGTTGAGAGAAATTAGGGGTAAAAAGACATAAATGCCCTCATGTGCTAAGCACATGATGAGAGTTAACTTAAATTTCTAACCTGGTTTGGAGTAAAGGACGAAACATGCAACGAGTTTTCCAAATAAAGGACTGTGACTGTAATTATTAAAGTTAAAGGTCATCCATTGCAACCCGCTACAAACATAAAGGACGAAAAGTATAATTTACCCATTAATTTGAGAATATCAGAATTGTCACTCGGTGTGCGAACTGATTTTTTTTAACGGCCAACAAACTCAATCCCGAACACTCTCGGGGCACCCACTGGACAAACGGACTACCCCGAGAGTAACCCAAGTCCACCACCAATTCCGGGGAAAACTCGGTAACCCACCCGCCCGTAGGCACGACAGTGAAATTACTTATCATTCCCTGAATTACGCATGTTCATTTTTAAAACACGCACGTTTTAATACATAATTACGCACGTTATTTGCATAATTACGTATGGGTTGGGTTAAACCATAATTACATAATTACGCACATTATTTTGGTGGTCTTATACCGTCGCACGTTAAAAGCGTATTCTTTTCGTGAGATAGGTTGGAGATTCCTATAACATTAACATAATAAATTATTGGCTTTTGCAAAAAGAGGAAAACACTTTTTTCGATATTCTTTGATTTCAAATACGCATTATCAATCATGTAAAACATCGAATAAAATAAATAGAGAAAAGCCGACTATCGGAATCGAACCGATGACCATCGCATTACAAATGCGATGCTCTAACCTCTGAGCTAAGCAGACTCACATAAAATCAATTCTAACATGTATAGATTGGCTTTTGCGAAAAGAGGAAAACACTTTTTTCGATATTCTTTGATTTCAAATACGCATTATCAATCATGTAAAAATCGAATAAAATAAATAGAGAAAAGCCGACTATCGGAATCGAACCGATGACCATCGCATTACAAATGCGATGCTCTAACCTCTGAGCTAAGCAGACTCACATAAAATCAATTCTAACATGTATAGGAATTCATTAACTCTTGGAATCTTTGCTTTTTTTACTAGTATCAGGTTGGAACATTATAGACACTTGATATAACTACTATAGGCACTCCTTAAGACTATGGGGTATGGGGTGGGGTTTGAGGCGTGGGTTGGGTACAAACGCCCAAGTCATCACACCGGGTGGGCTTGGGTTTCGACGTGGCCCCTTGGGCGGGGGTTTCAGCTCGGGCTTTGGGCGGGCCTAGCGGTCTTCCGTGGCCGGCTCTAATTGGCTGGGTTGGCTAGGCTATAGGTGGCTAGGCTTTGTTTTTTTTTTAATTTTGTATGTATTTTTATAATAATTGAAAAAAAAAATTATAACACGTGGCCAACCCACGCGGTCTAACCACGCCCAGCCATACTGACCTAACATGCAACTGACCAGCGGTGCCCCTCGAAGTCCACGTGTCAACCCATGCCCCAAACCCCCGCCCCGCCATACCCCACGGTCTAATGACCTATATGCCACATGTCGCTTAATGCCCAAGGCATATGGGGCATTATCTAAGGTTAAGTTCAAAAGTGGTGTGGTATAATGTTCCATAATGGCTCAACAATGATTACCCAAATATTAACTTTTTAGAAAAGTAAAACAAATAATATTATGATGGATGAGTTGGAACTTTCTTAGGTCATTTCAAAATGGAGATGTTTTCATAAACACACCTGACCTTTTCTTGATCGAATCACACCCCAGATGGCGGTGTACGGGGCATTATGGGGCGTTATGGGACTTCACGCCGACCTCACCTTCCCACTACACATGGTCTAAGAGATATGTAATAGATATCGACACATGTTTTACGTTTATCGAAAACCATATCAATGTTTCCGGGCTGATTTGGTTAGGTTCGTCATGGTACCTTTATCATACCGGCACTCGTTGCTTGCGACACCCAAAAATTACTCTCTTGTGAATACACCACCAACAGTTTGCGATTCACAACTTTATAATTGTTTCACTTTAAACAAACACAAAAACAAAAGAGGTCATAAAAAAAACCTAACAGTGATCCCAATAAAACTTAGTATTGAAGGTTACAGATACAATGATAAACATCAAACTAAAAAGTTTCAGGAAAAAAAAAAGATGAACAATCACAACCGTCCAATATAAGCAAAACTCGAGGTTTGAATCCAATGGCCCTGATCATAACCTGAGAATGGTTGCATTTAAATCTTGTTAAATGCAACAATATCACAGCTCTGCACGTACTCATTAATCGGCTCAGCTGTAAGACGCTCTTCAATAAGATCATCAACAGAAACAAGATCATCAACGATCGTCAACATAATTGTCATCTTCTTTATCCCATAACCGACTGGAACAAGTTTTGCTACATATTCAAACCACAAGAATACCGTTAGCCGCGTCATATATAAGGTTAAGTTATTGTACAAATGGGTCTTAACATACAAATTGGCTTAACGTGTGAAGTAAAGTTGGGATTTTCTTTAAAAAAAATTTCCCATCTTATTAATCACATATTTTAGTCACAAAATCTAAAAAATTGTGATTTTACACTAGTAGAGTAAATATAATTACTCTACAAAAATTACATAATTACTCTACTAGAATTTAAAAAAAAACGATTTTTTTTTTACATTTTTCAATTAAACATCATACTTAAGTAGACGGTGAAAAATTCAAAAAAAAAAAAACCTTCCTTCACTTCTCATGTTAAGTCCATTTTGTATGTTAAGACCCATTTGTATTTGATCCTTACACGATATATATAATATATAATAACTTATAAATGCAAAACAAAAGTAGCAAACCATACATGCTCCCCACAGAAGCCCAGGTAGCTCAACACTACGAACAGCCTCCTCTAGCTTCTTCATGTCGGTCTCATCATCCCATGGCTTTACATCCATCAAAACCGATGATTTCCCACCTACAAACAAAGATTCATACATGTTTTATACAAGTAACAAAAGAATGAATAACTCTTGTTTGAAGCAGCTCATTCAATGATACAAGGGTGTTAAAATTTATATTTTAAGTATCCAACAAACTCACTTTCTTTCTTCTTTGCAGATGCTTTTGCTTGATCCCTCTCTTCGGCTGCTTTCTTTTCCTCTTCTGTCTCGTCACCGAACAGATCAAGATCATCGTCATCTTCATCAGCCGCAACTGCAGGTGCAGCTTCCTGAAACATACACATGGACCAAAACCGTTTAGTTTAAAGATAATGAAACATGACGAAGCTGAACCAAAAGTACATTTTTGCCAGTTAATGCACGTCTAAAGACTAAAATATAAATGCTTGTTGTTGAGTAACTCTAAATTTTTAAACAGTTAATGATAAGTATATCCATTAAAAAACACCATGATATCACAAAACGAGTGAAACGTACCTTGACGGGAGCAGCTTCTGCAGATGGAGTTTGAGCAGAGATTCCAACACCAGCAGCTTTGCCAGGGAAACTGCATAAATTAATTGTGTGAAGTGAGTACGAAATGTAAATTGATACAGTTGAAAAAAATCTAATGAAAGCAGTGATCTTTTTTTCGTTTTTTGAGAGATGATAGATAGGAAATACATGTGTGCATGTTGTTAATACATGACAACCAAACATGTTCTATTTCATTAGTTCGTAACAATCCATTCTATTCCACACCGATTGATTATATAACTGAATTAACCGAAACCGACATTAAAACCAATCTTTATAAGTTTTTATTTATACAAAAAATATGTCATATGTCAGAAAAGTTTTGGTACAACTTTTTATATCCGTAATATGCGATTAATCGGTAGGCGGTCAACATCGACCAAAAGCGATAAAATTTCAGTCAAAATTCACCAATTTTTTTGTCAAAATCATTGAAGTTTTCGAAAAAATATACTTACTAATCCAATCCCATTAATAAATTTGATAGATTATATTTTGAAAAGTTGTGTGTGCAAATAATATATATATATAGAGGAAGGTTAACATACATTACGGCTTAACGTACATCACGTACGCGACCAAATTACGCACGTTCATTTGAAAATCACGCACGTTTTAAGCTCAAAAAACCAACATGCGTGATTATATCAAATTTTCATTTAGCCTGGGTTTGATCAATTTCATCGAATTGGGTTCAAATTTCTTTTCGTTTCACTTCAAATTGGCTATTGTTCGGTCAATTTCATCGAATTGGGTTCAAATTCATCGTTGATTTTGAAAAGTTTCATCAAAATATCGACCCTCGAAATCAAACCGTAGAACGGAGGATGAAGAAAACATGACGAATCTTTGATTTAGACCGTAGATCAGAGGATGAAGAAACATGACCAAGCTTTGATTCAGACCGTAGAACAGAGGATGCATGAACATGACCAAGCTTTGATTCGATTAGAGTCAGATGGCAGTAACAGTGGTTTCAGATCGTAGAGCAGGGGATGCGATTTTTGAACTAGGAGGTAGGGCATGCGTGATAACGTGCGTGATTAGGTTTTGTTGAGTTTATAACGTGCGTGATTTTCAAAATAACGTGCGTAATTTGGTCCGTACGTGATGTACGTTAAGCCGTAATGTATTTTACACCTTCTCTCTATATATATATACAAGTTTGAAAAATTAGATATAAAATTCCAATCCAATTAATCCCTGTTAGTCCAGATTAATCGCTAGTCGATACCCCTCATCCCGATTAATCACCAACTAACACATAACCAACCAAACAAACATAATTATAAAACCAAACCAAAACAACATAAGCTTAAAAGAACACAATTCAAACAAACAAACAAACCTTGCAGCAAGCTTTGAAGCAACACACTCATACCACTGACTGGCACTAGGGTACAAATCAGCACTGGGTTTATCCAACACAGCGGCGTAAACTTTCACATCATCCTTACTGATCTGATTACTGGATGATAATAATCATTCAATTCAAATTCAAACACAACAATTAGCAATTAAACAAAATCTGTAAAAGAAAACAAACAGTAGAAAGAGATGGGGTACGGACCCGGAGATGTAGGTTTTTCCTGATAGGAAAGATTCGAGCGATTTGAGGCCGGATTCGGTGTGCAGATCGGAGAATGTGACCGCCATTGTAGTGGAGTTTGTGTGTGTGGATGATCGTTGAGATGAGAAGAGTGACGGCCGGAAGAGATGTGTAGAAGTTTATATATCTATATTTATATGGTGTGACAAAAACCCTAGATCCAATGAAGCATAATTCTTAGATGACATAAGAGTTAATTGCCCGGATGGTCCATGTGGTTTCATTTTTTTACCTTTAGTCCCCATCTTTTTAAAATAGCATGTTTGGTCCCTTTGATTTGCTCGGTTATTACTCGGATAGTCCCCAGAGTGAATGTCTTTCAGTTTGCACAGTTAAGTTGGTATAAAATTACTAAATTACCCTTACAAATAATAAACAATAATTAAAATATTAAAAGATATATAAAATAATTATGTGTGTGGTCCCCACTCCACCCCCACACCAATCAGCCCCTTCTCACCATCTATGTGGGACCCACCCCTACCACCATCATCTTTAACCTCATTCACGCTCCACCATTACCGTTACAATCACCGGCTCACTACCAAGAACTCCGGCGAACACCTCCCATCAAGCTTGAAAATTTCTGAATTCCCACTCAAGATTCCACCTTTAGATCTTGTTTCTTGATATGAGTGTCTCTCCAATTATGTTTTTTGGTTTCTGGGTGTCAAACAATAAAACAAGAGGATTGCAATTTTGAACCAAGATTCTTGGACTAGCCATCCACATAATGATAATTTTCCATTAACATATATAAATATTCACATAAAATTCATAAAATAGCAATACAATATCTGCATCTAACGCTCGTCTCTCCTCCAAAAACTCTAGATTTTGGGGAACTTCATTGGTCACAGGTAAACACATCAACAGTGATGTAATGGCTTATAAGAAACACCGAACTTGAATTTGCACAAGATTACAGTGAAGTAGAGGCTTATAAATGTGGTTGGAATTATTTTCGGAGTTTTGTTTTCCGGTGGCCACACTTTACTCACCATTCAGGCGAGTTTTAGGTTTCCGATAGAGGCGAGTAAGTAATGAAGAAGAAAAAAATAAATATGATGGGGCATTGATGCTGGGGCTTAACGATGAAGATGAAGTCGGTTATTAGTTGAAGTGGCTAAACAAAGTGGTGTGGTGGCAAGAATGAATCGGACGACGATCGATGATGGGGACGAAGATAGAGTACGGAGTTTAAACTGACTCGTTTCCGGCAACCGGAGCACCGATTCACAGCTTTCACCGTTGTCTTCTCCTTAATTGCGGTGGAGGTGGAAGGTGGTGAAGAAGAGGGGTTGCAGGTTTGGGTTTAAGTGGGGAAGAAGAGGGGTTAGGTAATGGTGGGGTGGGCCCCACACTATTTATTA
Source organism: Helianthus tuberosus (assembly GCA_030545235.1). Lineage (NCBI taxonomy): Eukaryota > Viridiplantae > Streptophyta > Magnoliopsida > Asterales > Asteraceae > Helianthus > Helianthus tuberosus. The sequence goes on along the minus strand of CM060354.1, from coordinate 14,923,326 downwards.
GTTACTTTTTTGTTTTTTAATATATGTATAAAGGGTTATTTAGACATTTCATACAAACTTAACTGAGGAAACTAACTATCATCTAATTCAGGGACTATCCGAGTAACAAGTAAGCAAACCACAGGGAACACACATGTTATTTTGAAAAGTTAGGGACTAAACATGAAAAAATGTGAAACCACAAGGACTATCCGGGAAATTAACTCCCTTATGTTATATCTCAATTCTTTAAAACTAGTGGGTTATACCCGCGCTTCGCGACGAGACTCCAATGTTTAATAAATTTTTATCGGTATTGATTCAGTTCGTTTCAGCATCGGCACTCGCAATAACAACCGAAATAGAAACAAAAAACAATCAATCAATAACAATAAGAAAGAAAACCAATAAATAGAAAACTGAACCGGTATTCTTTACATTACCTACACGGTACCAACATAAAGGCATTTCTCTACCAAATAATGGTCCTGTTTTATCTCATATGATGTATGCGGACGATGTAGTGTTTATGGGGGATTGGATAGAGAACTCGATTCGTAACGTTGTCAGGTTAATGAGATGTTTTTTTTTTCTCATATCGGGATTGAAAATTAGTCATGGAAAATCTAATCTTTTTGGTATTGGGGTGGGAGAAAATACAGTGAGCCATATGGCCTCGATAATAAATTGTCGGGCTGGAAAATTTCCTTGTAAGTACCTCGGGATCCTAGTGGGGGCTAACATGAACCAGATCAGACATTGGGAGGGCGTGATCGACACTTTTAAAAAACGCTTCTCTTTATGGAAATCAAAAACGCTTTCGGTGGGGGGGGGGGAGGTTGATTTTACTAAAATATGTTTTAGACAGTCTCCCTTTTTATTTCTTTTCATTGTTTAAGGCACCGCTTGGGGTCTTGGACAAACTGGAAACCCTCAGACGTAGGTTTTTTTTGGGGGGTGACAAGAAATCTAAGACGACTTGGGTTTGCTGGGAAAAAGTTATTGGACCGATGGAAAAGGGTGGCTTAGGGTTAGGGTCACTTAGAAACATGAATATGAATCTATAATACTATAAAAAGGAGAAGTGATGTACAAACATGTAATTTTACATGGCGTCCAACTCTTAAAGCAATATGTACAATTACTAAAAGCTTGTTTTAAAAGGGTAAAATTGTAAAGAGTTCAAGTTTTTAAGACACTAGGAGGGTAGAATAGTAAATTGGACCTGGACTCTGTACTCACACCCGCACAATCCTTTCCTTCTCTGCCCTCAACAAACCTAATCGACGCCTCAGAATGAAACCTCCGTCCTTTGATTATCTCACATATTCAATTAAGAATTTCAAGGATCTTCCTCTTTATTTTTCTTCTCAAAACCATCCATTGCCGTATCACTTCGTCTGAATCTAAATCAGAGACCACAATTTTCTCTTCCCCTATTTTTTGCTTTTTTTTCTTCGGTGTTTGATATTTGCTTCATTCCACAGGCATTGTTCATGAGGTTTGATGTATAACTAGGGTTCAGCGATGGTTGACGGTGTTCTACGAACAGCATGGGGTGGGGTTCCGGCGAGTCTAACTTCACCCAACGATGGCTATGGATTCCGGAAAAGGATTGGTACAATGACACCCATGGATCAGGTTCTTTGGATAACTCATTAGCTAGAGGCTTCACTCAGTGGGTAGCTCTAGCTGTGGTTCAAACGTATAATCCCAGACGCAAAGTGCATCGTAGCAGTATCTCTATTCCTGAACTGGAACAGTGCTTGTCGAAAGCTTCGTTTTTTGCTGCTCAAAAGTCGGGTATGTTTGGTTTATTCTTATTGCTAACTCGTTTGATTTATTTTATATTTATTGAAATTCGTAATAGCTTCGATCCACATGACGCGAATTGGTCATCAGAATGGGTCGGACCAGTCAGAATGGTACTCGGTTGAACGTCTTATTAGGAAATATGCTGCTTTATATGGCATAAAGATATATGTGTGAGTTTGTTCAGAACCACTCAACAAAATGTGATATTATCGCATCGGCAAACATCAACATCGACGGCAGGTTCGATTTCCATCCACATTCTTCAACCTTCACCTTCGTCCTGCAGGAATTGATCTTAATGTGATATTATTATGAATCAGATTTTTTCTAGTGGTTGGTTGTCTTCAGAATGTACAAATTCCTTGCAGAATGTACGGAACGCAGATTGATAGTGTTATATTTTACTCCATACGTTTATGAATAGCCCTGTCAGTTTTAAAAGTTTTTTTCTATATATTTTTCAGCTTTGCTTATGTCCCGCCGCAACGCTCGGCTTAGCGTCAACTCGTATTATTAGATGGAGGACCTATCTGCTAGACACTGATGTAACGGATGAGACTAACAAATTAGCGAATAAGGTAAAAGAATTGTAGACAAAGTTATACTAATAAACTGTAGTGTGGTAGAATTTAATTCCATTTTAGTATTTTAGAAATGCTCCAAGTTGTTTTCACTAGAATTATACATATTAAACTAAATTCTTGATGAATAATAATATAATATTTAAATATTATTACAGTTTTTAAATAAAAAATATTTTGTTTTTATAATGTCACATATAATAGGTTTAATGTCATATTATGTATAAGATATTTATAATATTATTATATGTGCTAATTAAGCTAAATTCTTGATGAATAGTAATATAATATTTAAATATTATTACAGTTTTTAAATCAAAAATATTTTGTTTTTATAATGTCTTATATAATAGGTTTAATGTCATATTATGTATAAGATTATGTATAAGATATTTATAATATTATTATTATATGTACTAACTTGAGTGGATATGATAATAACTTATAGTGTTTATTTACATTTTATTATTATAATTAATCTTAAATATGTTTTATTTCTTTTAGAAATTTTAAAGACACGATGTTTTATAAATTAACGTCGTTTACTATTTTTCATTACCCTAATAATATTGTGTAATGTTTTATAAAACTCCGAATATACTGTTGTGTCATGTTTATTTTATCTCTATTTCGATAAAAGATTTGTTCAAAATTGAACGAGTCAATTATAATTGTTTTTTTCTTTACTATGACAAACTGAATCAATATTGTTCGAACAACTTTGATAGTTGTATAGAGTGCTTTTTTTATATCATAAGGTATAGCGAGTGTCGGTGATGAACAAAACTGATATCGTCCGACCATCGATACCCTGTCGATTTCAACCGAACATCGGTACCGGTATTTGTACTTTTGAGACCTTTATCAATATTCTTATGGTTTTTTATCTGTGTAAAACATGTGTCGATATCCTTTTAGGCATATCATGACTTTATTTTTTGGGATTTATCTTACGATCTCCATACAAAGTGCCGATTACTGTATCGATACCTTATTGAATCGAATTGATACCAACCGACTTCCCGCCACAAAGCGCGGGGGAGTAACTTTTTATATTATAAGCTATAGCGAGTGTCGGTGATGAACAAAACTGATACTGTTCGAACAACATCGGTACCATGTTGCTTTCAACCGAACATCGGTACCGGTATTTATACTTTTGAGACCTTTATCAATATTCTTTTGGTTTTTGATCGATGTAAAACATGTGTCGATATCCTTTATGCGTATCATGACTTTATTTTTTGGGGTTTATCTTTCGATCGCCATATAAAGCGTTGATTACTATACCGATATCTAAGTTAATCGAACCGATACCAACCGACTTCCCCGCTGCAACGCGCGGAGAAAGTCAACTAGTTCATGATTAATAGCTTTTGATGTATATCTTATAAATCGATCTTTTATTTTTTATTTTGATGATATTATAATAATATAGTTTATAATAGTTAATAATGCATTAAGTGGTATAAAACAAATTTTAAAATAGAAAAAATGATATATTTTAATCAACCCGACTTGTTTTAATACAAACTGATTACACCATATACCTAATACACCTACGCGCCCATCTTGTCACCTCTATGTGATAAATTTGTGTCCCTCTTAGTCTCTTATTGACCAATTTGACCATGGTGTAGGTTGTTTTGGGTTTAGCGGTGCATCAGGAGACTATCGACGGTTGGGCTGACAAGGTGGTGCGATTGGTGGTGTTGAAGCTGTTGATCCGAGTTTGTAACTTTATTTCTATAAATTTACAACAACCCAACTAACGATGAATGCCAACTTTATTTTTATAAACCTAACGACTTAATTATAAATTTATTTTTATTATTGTTGTCGATATACAACAACCTAACTAACAAGCCGATTAATTGATCGAATTGGATTAAGATAGTCCCAACTATACTAACACCCTAAAACATAGCTTAGTCTCTGCTTAAACGATCCTTGAGTGTTTGGAAAACTACAGAAAAAGGTTTAAATAAAGCCCCAATGAATATGAAGAATGTCCACTGGCTTATGCTTTTTTATATAGACTTGATTAGACTTGCATTATTATTGTAAAAATTGTGTTACTTGCAGGGAGTTTTGAAGTATGTCGAGTCGGTTATGTGCCATCAGTGTGAACGACAAAGGGGTGGGTTTTTGGGTGATATAATCGGAAGCTTGGATGCAAAAAAGGTTCATAATAAATGGTTCCAACCTCACTTTACTCTTATTTCTTTTTGGTAGTTTGGAATTTATAATCGTTTATTGTTTCAGAGCATGGGTGATATAACTGGAAGCTTGGATGCAAGAAAGGCTTTGACAGGAGCACTGAAAATTCATAAAAAGTATCTGAAAAAGGCAGAGTATTACATCTTTAATAATTGTTCTTTCATACATGTTAGAGGTGAGAAAATGGGCTGGTTGGGCCGATGGATTTTGTGCGGGCCGAAACAGGCCTGGTTACGTTGATCCAAGACAGTTGTTCAACATATTTATCTTTTTAATAAATAATAGTTTAAGCTATGATCACATATATTCCCTAAACTAAATTTTCGAATGAAATAATTAACAGAGATTTTAGCATTAAAAGTGCAAGTTGGACGGTTGTTGACCCGTTTGATCATTTGATCCATTTCTTTTAAAGCTATTTTATATGAATTTTACCTGTTAAAAATACGACATAATCTCTAATAAATGTTGTAAAGGTGCCCTTATTTTTTTTGGATTTTAGGCAAGAAATTGAGAGAATATGATGCATGGTATGAAGTAAGTGGTCAAGGGTGCTGGTCTAAAGAATTTAAAGACTATAATTCAGTTTATAATTCAGGAAGTGAAGAAACACTAGATAAATGACCGGAATCAAATTATCCAGGGGGTTATATTCTGCATAAAAATGGTAGTTCTCTCTCGTTTGATTCGAAGGGACAAGTCTTCTTCTCCGGTGAATACTGCAAAACAGAACACCGTTAGCCTCATTACGGGGAGAAGGGAGGTTCTCTCCGTAACCCGACTCCGGCGTGAGAATAAGTATGTGTTTATGAAGAAGAAGAAGAAGTATTAATGAAGTGAGTGTAACTTGAAGTTCATACCTGATTTATTCTCATATTTATAGCCGGGAGTTTAGGCGGGAAAACTCGTTGTTGAAATATTAACGGAAGATGCTAACTCTGTAGGCGGTTATTTTTCCTTCGTTAATTATCTTGATCGGATTGTGAGATCACACGAATCGTGATCTTGATCGACAGCTGGGGTGTTGCCACGTGGAAAGTGGACAAGGGGAGGTTTCTCTCCAATTCCATGCCATCATCGTGATTTCAGGATGGTCTGAGGTGATGACACGTGTCCCAGACGGTTATAACCGTCTGTTGGTGCACGATTGAGTCTTCTAGAAGATTATTGCCATAATTCAGTGTGACTCCTTATTGTGTGGTATCAGCTTAATAAATTATACCCAAGTCTGGGTATTATTAAGCGAAAGTGTTTTTAGGATTCTCATCCTTTGTTTGTTATGGAGGAAAGGCGCAAGGATTCATTAACTTCCTTTTGGCGTGCGGGTGTTGCCTGCTATCTTTCTCCTAAGTCCTCTTTGTAGGACCAGTGCGCGGCCGCGCAAGGCCAAAAGAGGGCTTAAAAGATAAGGTTGTGGTATGGTCCCAAGTACTTATCACGAGGTTTTTGGGACCTTACCCCTTCAAGTCCCCCCAGTCCTGTGTTGCTCTTATGCAAATGAGTGGAGCACTGGACTATATGAGAGAAATGCTTTTGGGAGCGAAAGTAGGGAGTCTTCTATGAGAAGATACACTTTGCTTATTATGCTGACATTTGGGAATCTTTGACTTTGGGTATGATGTACAGTTTGAAAGATATTTATACCTTTGTTTATTCTGATCTGTCGTTTCCTTGGGCGAAGAGTTTGTGTAATTATGAACTGACGACTACTTACGTCATTTCTATATCTTATGCTGACCTTTCATCTTCTGGTTCAACTGTAGTTTCTGGGAATGCGTGTGGGACCTGTCAGGGGGTTTTAAATGGGATGTGATACTTGCAGTGGCAGCGCCGTTGAGAAGGCAGTTGATTTGACACTTAATCATCACAATTCTTTTTTCGATGTTGGCACTATTCTTCTCTGGTCTATATATTCACATTGGGTGTGACATTCTTTTCCTAATTTTGGAAGAAATGAATAATAATCAACCTATTCGGTGGAGAAGGCTTTCTAAGGTTTTGAAGGTTCTTGACGCCGCCGATGGTTTGCTTTTGCTTTCCAATCCGTTAACTGATCTTACTATTAGAGATGAAGGTGTTGATGATGCAAACCACCGGAATGCTTTTGAGGATCGAATTCGTCTTTGTCTTGAAGATAACAATAACAGTGGGGTTACCAGGTTGTCTGCACATACGGTGACTCGCTTATTTCCGGCTGATCGGAAGGGGGTCATTCGATTGTCTACCGGCGACCTCCGTTGCGTTTGGAGCGATGGGCCTCGTACTGTGCGATAAACTGCAAGAGGCGTTCTTGAAATTCTGCCTCTGTCGTTGGCAGAGGGTTGTTGGTATCGGTGTTCCCTCGAGTCGACATCTTCTGAGAAGAAAGTCGGTTAGGTCGGGTCTTAGTAAGGACACGAGCACCTAAGTCTTTATTTAACGAATAAGACCTCATAGGTATATTACATTTACGTAAATACGCAGTTGTTTAACAATTAATCACATATCCTCACGGTTATAGCACAGCTTGCAAATAGGAACGTAGCAAGTAAACATGTGGTATTATAGTTATAGCACAAATATGTAGATCATCAACGTGCTTAGTGAGAGCATAGCGGCGATATTTTTCGTCGGTCATTAGTCATAAGTATTGTCGCGTGTTTAAAGATGATCGGGCTTTCATTATCCACCGGCCACAATCATTGCGTCTTACCAAAATGCATCACATCAGAAGGGACTCAGGGTCACCCTACCCTTGTCCAACAAGTATATCAGTGCATCACAACTACGTGGTCAGAAGTGATCCTCAAAAGTCTCCGAAATCCCCGCTTATCATTAGCGTCTTTTCCCAAGCGTAATGCAATCCGCTTAATCCAGAAATCAACTATACTGGTGACTGAGGTGGAGGAGGAAAGAAAAGTATACTGTTAACGTGCGTGAGTCCCTCCTCGAGCTTGTATATACGTTGAAGTAATCATTTGCTCTGCCGCTTGATAGTTTAGAAATGAACATCGGAATCCCGGGAATGGTGAAAGAACAAAGGTCAAGAGCACAGAGGAGTCTTGATGCATGCGGCGGATCAAAGCATGCTGGTGATAGACCGGCTGGAGAACGTGGTATTTTGTATAGACTTTTCAGACAATATGTGGTCTTGTGATGTAGACACTCAAGTCATGTTTTCGGTTATGTAATGTTTCGCAATTGAAGTTGCCAATTGTGGCGTCAGCTCAAGCTCCAACATTCTGTGACTCATATCCTTATCTGTAGTTGATGTTACAAGAGCAACTCATCTCGCGTGTGGCCTTTATAATGTAAGGGTCTAACTTCAGCACAATGTACAATAGGATTCACCGAGATGGCTCGTTCGACGTTGTAGAGGTGAATGTAGCAAATGGTGCGACCTGTGCAGTTGGGAATATGCTGTTGTAGCAGATGAATCGTTATGCGGGTGCTGACCTGAAGTACCTCCCCGAGGTATGGTTATATTCCGAAAGGAAGCTATAGGCATCTTGGCGCAATGGACGTTGGTCTTCATAGGGGAAATGAGCAATGTCTGCGGTTGCGGGTGTAAAAACGAACATCTCACAAATGAGGAGATTGGCCGATGCAGGTAGATATAAGGGGTGCAATGTATGGCAGACCAAAAAGAAACAGGGTCGTGATCACGTAAAGGTGTAGGTTCAGCAGGCGCAACATCAAGCTGACCCAAATAGTGTAGCAGCTGGCTCGAGTGTAGGCTCCGGGTCATGTTACGGTGTGGTGAGTATCAGTGGTGAGCGTGGGAACAAAGGTGCTTCCATAGGAACTGAAATAGGGGCTGAAACAGGAGTCACAAGGGGGCGTCACAGGAAACTCGAAAAGTGGGTGACCATTAGCATCGTCTATCCACCCATGTCGGGGGTGCATATCAAGGATCAACATGGGTCGCAAAAGGCGCATGATCGAACTGTACAGGCACAGGGTCAGGAAAAGGGGCAATAACAGGATCAGCAGGAATATCAGCAATGTGAGGGGCATCAACATGAGCATCAACAGCATGCTCATCCTCCAACAGTGGAGCAACAATAGGATGATCATCGATAGGTACATCATAAATCAAAGGATCAACAGCGGGTACATCAGCATGAATAGGGTCATGCTCGAATACGGGGTCTGGAGCAACTACTGATTCGGGGCCACTACAGGCTCCGGATCGTCAAACTTCATCTCAAAATCTGCGGGATCAGCAAACATGGGGTCAACAGGGTCCCTCATGGGCTGATCTAAGTGAATAAACTCAATGTCATGATCGGGATCAAAGCCCGGTGGGAAAACAGGATCCGAATCGTCATCAACGTCATGACCATATTCAAGGCTAGGGGCAGGGGCAGGTGCAGCGGATGATGCCATATCAGGGTCCGTGTCATGCGAATGATGCTGCATTCCCTGCGCATGTGAAGGTGCAGATGTCACGGACTCGAAGGAGTCGGGGTCGGTGAGTGGATGGGTGCCTCCTCCGCAGGAGCATCAGCGAGAAGTAGGAGATCATCAGCAGCAATAAGGGCCTCACCCTCCAAGTTATCCTCGAGTGGGTCCTCATCAAACAAGTCGATGTTGTCGTCAGCGATTACGTCAAGGGCATATCAACAATAGGGTAAGCGACAAGGGGTACAGGGGTAGGGATCACCGCGAGCGGCAACTTCCTAGTGATAGGGCCATCAGCGGGCTCAGCCACGTCATTGGGCAGCGCAAATGGCTGGAAATCATCATTGTCCGTGCTGGTAGTATCTGAGGTATACACCTCGTGCTCTGATGAGACTATGTCGTCTGTAATACAAACACGCATATGCACAGATAATCAATCACATAGTCAAATAAACATATTAGTCACCAATACGCAATCAAATAGTTCTCCTAGTCCCACTAGCCTCCCAGCCTCCCAGACTGATCTTCCTAGTCCCACTAGCCTCCCAGTCTCTTAGACTGCTCTTCCTAGTCCCACTAGCCTCCCAGCCTCTCAGACTGCTCTTCCTAGTCCCACTAGCCTCCCAGCCTCCCAGACTGCTCTTCCTAGTCCCACTAGCCTCCCAGCCTCCCAGACTGCTCCTCCTAGTCCCACTAGACAACTACCTCGGTTTCCCGGACCGAGCCTCGGCCTCCCAGACCAAGCCTTAGCCTCCCAGACTGAGCCTATAAATAATAAGTAAAATGTGCTCAACATTTGTTTGTAAAAAAAAAACGTTTTGGATCTGGACTTAAGTGGTATGCAATGTAAAAATGTTTTCGTGAGAGCCCTAGTGATCATAGTCTAGACTCGAGAAAGAATCCTAGTTCGCTATGATCAGAGCTCTGATACCAAGCTGTCACACCCTGGCTTTGCAGAAGCGTGGTTAATTTGGTGTGACTTCTTAATACCATAGCTTAATCATAACAAAGCTATATGAAAATAAAACCATGCAAGATCATCCATTAAAATAAGTTTGAAGAGTAAAGAACCACAACATTGTCTTAACGGATATCACATCCTAACAAACATAAACAGTGTTCAAAAGACACAACACCAACAAGAAATAAACACAGTTTAAGAACTGTGACTCGTCCAGGAAAAAGTCACATCCCTTAAACTCGGATGACCTCGAAACTAGTGCAGCGGGAAAACGTGTCATACCGCGCCAGATCCTTTAATTCCCTGAAATACATGTAAGTTGAAAAATCAACAATAATGTTGAGCGAGTTCATGTGTAAGTGAGTAAGTAAAACCTTTGTAAAATGTCGGTATGTATGAAATTTCCTGGTATGTAGCAATAAGGAAAAAAGAGATCAATTAATGTGTAGCTAATACATTAATAAGTGAAATGGCCTAGGAAGCACTCAAACCTGTAACGCGTATTTCATACCGGTCCTTACGGCGGAACGACATAGTCACCACATGCAGCCACACGCTGGCTCATGTGTGGGGCTCGCAACACCCGATAGATCTATCACTCATGCCTCTCGGTCCTTATACAAGGATTAATGGTCTTACGATAATAGCCTACCCATTCACATGATCTAGGTAATAACCCTCCTTATGCTATCCATACCATGTAAAAAGTACTTGTAATCGTAGTAACATGTATTTCACCCCCGCAGTTTAGAAAACTGAAAACAGTTAAGAGAAAAGGGGGACATGAACTCACAGTGGTGCGTCTCTACCAAGTATATCTCCTGATCAAGCAGCTGTGCGACGACCTACACGTACTATCTCTATTAGACGGATGGCCGTGCCTTAACTTAAGGTTTAAGTTTTCGGAGAAATAGTTAGACAACTATTTCGTGTTTATATTTTTGTAAATACTTGGTAATTATTCTCCTTCCCAAGGATGGGGGATTAGTACATGTGCGTTCGTAACATTCGAAATACATTATTAAGTCTCACTTAATATATTTTATTTCTTACTTCAAAATATAATCATTCTTCCCAAAAATATTATATTTTATTTCATACAATTTTCCAAAATAATATTCTTGACAAATACGCGTTCATAAATATTTTCTTAAAATGCGTAAGTTACGTTTTAAAGATCGGGTGGTAATAATTATACCGTTGTAACTTATTATTAATTATGAAGGCGTTTGTATTATTTTTGGAATCGTTATCATTTGGTAATATTATTTTTACCCTAAAAATAATATTTGTATAGTTCACAAAATAATCATAAACATTTTACAAGTGACGCTATGAAAAACATATATTCTAAATATATATATTTCAGGTTTTATTTTGTGAAATCCCACCTTCGATATTTTGTAAATAGGTCGTGGCGAAATCTATAATTTGAAAACAAGTAAAAATGTATTGCTAACACTTGTGGTGAAAATATTTCTAAGTGTTAGGTTTTTGGAAAAATTTCGCCAGAGTTTCCCCTGTAACTGGAGGTGGCCACGCTTCTAAGCGTATCATTTTCTTTTATAAATCAAACCAACAATTTTTCTCATCCAATCAAAACAATGTTCAAAGCATCAACTAGTCAAAATATATATAAATCGCATAAATTACATGAACTTGTGATGTATCCAAATATGAAGTAAATCCCATTACTTTTAGTGGATCTTTTGTATAAATCAATCCGGTTTCGTAAAAGTCTCGTTTTTAAAGAAAATAAATTTCCACAACTTTTTGTCAACATTTACAAAAATAGTTCTTTTGTCAAAACTTTGTGTTACACAAGTGTCTACACACTTGTGTGTTTACAAAAGCACTTTTGTTTATGTAAGATCCGTCTTTAAGAGTATGTTTTTTCTTGACACGTGGTCCTTTGAAAATACCGCTTGTAGATCCGTAGATCTACTAGTTTTAAACACCACTTCGTAAGTAAAATCGTTTTTACACAAGTTCAAGTTTCTCGTGTGGTAGAGTTTCATCACTTAACCCTTGTTACACTTAAACAAGCTCTATGTCATGATCCATGATCATGACCAATCCGGGTTAAACCATGATCCGAGCTACCACAACATAGATCGGCACTAAATAATCACACAAAACAAATCTTACAAGATTTACACAACCCTTGTGCTATTAACCAACATTTTTAGCATTTTTAGTAGACTTTTTCATATCATTTTGCATGTTCATGAATTTTAACCGTCATATATCGTTTTAACCACCTTAAAATAGTTCGAGAGTGTGATTATAGTAACTTACTACTAGCTCGAGGCTAGGGAAGATTCTAGTCAAAGAATGAGTGGATAAAAGAAATGAGAAGAGGTCCTTCGCGTTCCGAATGCACCAAGCCTCCTCGTATGTGATCCTCAACACTTGTATGCTCTTGGAATGAGAAGATCAAGATCGAAAGATGGATGGATGATATAGGGGGTGTTCGGCCGAGAGTTTATAGAGAGGGAGAGAGGAGTGTTGATTTTTGTTGTTGGTGGTTAAGTGTTTAGGAAAATCCATGAGATAGATTTATAAACCATCAAGCAAGATTATCCAATGGAAATTATGTCCACTTGATTCTAAGCACATGGATTATTATAATCTAGCAAGTACAATTGGTGTCACCTACATGGTGGCCGAACTCGGTTACAAGGGAGGGGGTTTGGTTCGATTCCAACTAGCTGGTTAAGCATTAGTTATGTTAAGTAGGACCCTTAAGTTAGTTACTAGAGTATAGTGACTTGTGGCGGGTGTTAGGGTATTCAGGGACCCTAACTGGTTCAGAAAAAGAAAAAACAGTGTTAATGGCAATATTTTTGTGTTCCGGGTAAAGTCCGGTTGTTTGGTTGGATAGTAATCCGTTAAAGCGCTTAACAAAGCTTTAAAGTGTCGTTAATATTATTTTTAGTGACGCAACTTATTCCCGACACTTTGGAAAGTGTCTAGTAACATTTTTCTCATGTTTTGGCACTTTATTAGATAGCTTAATGCTGAATTTTAATTAAAGTGCTGAATTTTTGTACTTAAAGTACGTTTTAGGCATATCCGGTCACTGTAATCTCATTCCTAGTGACGCATTCTACAACCCTTATATCCCTACACTCTCTACTAGTGTAGCAAACTATCTCTGGCTCTTACAAGCCTTAGAGGCAGTACCTGCCTGGTGCTGGCTATAACAGCACGTTTAGTAGGTTATCCGTTATTGTGCTACAGTGCTTTTGTGCATCACGGTTGTCACTACAGTTCTGTATGTAAATAGTAGGGTGACAGCAAATAAGGTATGATGCAAGTAAGTACATGTATCAGTATTCAAATAGCAGTTTATCCACAATTTCAAGTAAGCACAGTAATTTAGCAGTAATTAATTATTAATTAAGTCGTACGGATACCTGGTTTGGTGAGGGTTGTCACAGCTTATTTAGACTGTTCATGAGGTGTACAATGTGTACCATATTGTTTTCGCGTAAACCAAAAGAATTATATGCAATTTGTAACAAACAATAACATGTGTAAGGATAACTTTTTGCATTAATATGGCGCAGAGCCAATAATACAAAGTAAAATAGAAAAAACACATTGCCTGTATAAATCTGCTTTGTTTGAATAGCTTGGCTATATCTAGCACCTGCGCCGCTGCTGCGCGTTCCAGGTGCGGGGGACGGGTGTTTCGTCGATTCTTTTTAGGGTGTATGCCCCTTTGCCTAGGACCTCATTGATGATGTAAGGTCCTTCCCATTTTGGCGCTAGCTTGCCCGGATTTTCCGCATTTGAGGCTTCGTTGTCGCGTAAGACAAAGTCCCCTGGGACGAAAGTACACACGCGTACGCGCGCGTTGTAGTACTTCTCAAGTTTGGACTTGTATCTCGCCTCTGCGATGGCGACATTCTCGTGCCTTTCTTCAAGAAGGTCTAAATCCATCCTTCGTTCTTGCTCATTGTTTTGCTTTTTCATGGCAAGCATACGCGGTGATAGAAGGCTGATTTCAGCCGGGATTACCGCCTCTGATCCGTACACAAGGCTGAACGGGGTTTCTCCCGTACTGGTCTTTGGCATGGTTCGATGTGCCCATAAGATGCTGGGGGGCTCATCGACTCATCCTCTACGTGCCGTCCCAAGCCTTGCTTTTATGCCGTAAACTATTTGTTTGTTGACACTTTCAACTTGCCCATTTGCCTGTGGATGCACCACAGAGGCAAAGTTATGTTCAATCTTCATTTCTTTGAACCACTTCTGAAGATCCTCCGAGGAGAAGTTGGTGCCGTTGTCAGAAATGATGCGCAATGGTAACCCGAATCTACAAATAATATGTTCCCATATAAATTTGCGGATTACCATTGCTGTGGTTGAAGCTAATGCCTTGGCCTCGACCCACTTTGTGAAGTAGTCTACTGCTACGATAATGAATTTTACTGCGCCAGGCGCGCCAGGGAATGGGCCAACAAGATCGATGCCCCACTGTTGAAAGGGCCAAGCGGATGTGACTGGTACGAGTGGATTTTTTGGATGGAGGGTTTTTGGTGTGTGGCGTTGACAGGCTGCGCACTTTCGTAATAATTCTACCGCGTCCACGTGCATCCCTGGCCAATAGTAGCCTGCGCTCGTGATTTTTGCTACTACCATGCGCGGACCAGCGTGTATCCCACATAAGCCTTCATGGATTTCCCTGACTAGGTATTGCGCGTCTGTTTTGTCAACACAGCGCAGGAGTGGTCCCATGAATGACTTTCGGTACAGAATCTCGTCCGCCATCTCATAGTTTATTGCCTTGTTCTAGATTTTCCTAGCTTCTGCCTTCCCTTCCGGAAGTTTGCCATGTTGCAGGTACATGATGATCGGGGACATCCAGGATGGGTTGCCGATCTCTATGATGTTTACTTGTTTGAGAGGGACAGAAGGATTGGACAATACCTCGATGCGCACCTCTTTTGCTAGGTGCCTGAAGCTGGTGGCAGCCAATTTGCTTAGTGCATCTGCGTGCTTGTTTTCGCTTCTGTTTATATGATTGACTTTGAACGTTTGGAATTGACTGATTAACATCCGCGCTTGTTCCAGATATAGCGCTATAGCTTCACCTTTCGCATCGTAATGCCCATTAACTTGCTCAGCCACCAGTTTTGAATCAACGTTAGCTTTGAGGTTTTTCGCTCCCATTTTAAGCGCTAAACGAAGGCCTGCTAGAAACGCTTCGTATTCTGCTTCGTTGTTCGTGCTTCGGAAATCCAGGCGTATCGCATATGTAAGTTCGTGATCATCTGGGCTGACCAATCGGAGACCCGCGCCTGCTCCGTCGTCATTAGAAGCTCCGTCTGTGTGCAGAGTCCAGACCCTATCGTCGAAAACTGGAACAGGGTTTTAGATTGCTTCACATTCTTGCACTTTGTCTATGGGAACTTCTGTGGCGAAGTCTGCTAAAACCTGCCCCTTGATTGCTGGTCGTGGTCTATATAGGATATTGTACCCTCCCAGCTCAATAGCCCACTTGGCTAATCACCCCGCAACATCGGGTTTGGATAGAATTTGCCCCAAGTGGTAGTTGGTGAGAACTGTAATTACATGACCAGAGAAGTACCGGCGCAAGCGTCGTGATGCATGTACCAGAGCGAGGACCGGTTTTTCTATCATTGAGTAGCGCGTCTCTGGTCCAGTGAGCATCTTGCTAATATAATAAATTGGAGTTTGAATGTTCTCCCGTTCCACCATTAACACTGCACCAACCGCTACTTCTGCAGTGGACAAATATAAGATCAGTGGTTCTTTCTCTCGCGGTGCTGTCAACGTTGGCAGCTGAATTAAACATTCCTTCATTTGTTTGAAGGCTGCTTCCACCTCTGGTGTCCACTGGAAATGGGTTTTCTTGGCGCAATTGCGTAGCGTGCTAATGAATGGATAAGACTTTGCAGCATGATTTGCCAAGAATATGTTCAAAGTTGCTAATCGTCCTGCGAGCCTTTGCATTTCTTTTATTGTTGCAGGTGATGGCATCAGCTGGATGGCTTGTACCTTCTCCGGGTTTACTTTAAAACCGTCTCTTGTTACTATAAAACCCAAAACTTTCCCTTCCTCCATTACAAAGGAACACTTTGTTGGGTTAAGTTTTAAATTCACGCTGCGCAAAGAGTCGAACGTGCGCAAAATATTTGCGATCATTTTTTCCTCTTCGTGGCTCATGATGACTAGGTCATCCATATATACCTTGACTGTTTTACCAATGTCTTCCCCGAAGACTGTATCCATTAAGCGCTGGTAACTAGCTCCTGTGTTACAGAGTCCACAGGGCATTTTTGTATAACAGAAGATGCCCTTGTCTGTGCGGAAGGCGGTCTTGTCCTCATCTTCTTCTTCTTTCATTTGGACCTAATGATAACCCTTATAACAGTCTAGAAAGCACTTCCAGCGAAACGATGCTAGAGAGTCGACTTTTTTGTCTATCTCAGGAAGCGCATAGCAATCTTTCGGGCAGGCTTTATTTAGGTCTTTGAAGTCCACGCACATTCGCCATCCGCCATTGTGTTTTTGAACCATTACTGGGTTGGCGACCCAGGTATGGTACTGAACTTCGCGCAAGATTCCGGCGTTGAGTAATTCTGTTACTTGTTCGTTCATGGCTTCTGCTTTTTCTGTGCTAAGACTGCGTCTTCCCTGCGCCACAGGTTCTTCTGAAGGCCGGATGTTCAAACAGTGTTGCGCTATATCTCACGAAACCCCAGTCATGTCCGCTGGACACCAGGCGAATATGTCCTTATTATTGGAAAATAATTCCTTTAATTGTACTCGTATTGCCAGTGAAATGGCGTGCCCTAGTAAGATAGTCTGTTCTGGATACTCCTCGTTGAGGACCCATTTTTCCGGTTCACTCGGTGCTGATGGTTTGGCCATTTTTTGCTGGTGGCTCATCGTCCACGTACATAACTTCTTTACTTGAGTACAGAATTGCTACTCCGGTTTCCGTTGAAAATCCGCAAGCAGCATGTGGGATAGAAGTGATCATGTTGAATCCTCTTTGTGATCTTCTTCCTAGCAAGACATCGTGGCGCGATGTTGCTGGCATGACCATGAAATTTACTGTACTGTGCGTGAATGCTCGCCATCTGATAGAGTCACAGGGAATGCAATTTGCCCTAAAGGGAACACTGCTTTATTGCAAAAACCGGTGAGAGGAAAATCAACCGGCTCTAAACGGGCTTTGTCCTCTGGATCAAGTTGTTTGAAACACTGTTCATGTATTATATCCATTGAGCTTCCTGGATCTATGAACATATAATCCGTTCTATAGTGGTCGTAAATGCCGGTAATGATTATTGGTCGTTCCTCCTGAGGACCTCCAGGGACGACGGGAAATACGACTTGTTGCTCTCTCCAGTGTTGATTATGGCTTCGTTTGTTTGTCCTTCGGGATGGACCTCCTTGTACCATGTATATCTGTTTTGGTTCGGCCTACTGACGGTTGATATCTTCTGATTTTTGGGTTATTTCGTCATTACTAACAGATTGGATGTACCACTGACTAGGTGTCTGTGGGTCCAATACTGTAGTGTCTAATTTCTCTTCACCTTCTTTCAGAGTATCAGATCTGCCATCCGACAACTCATATCTGATGTTTTGCGTGAAAATTTGGTTCATAGCGATCTGGAATCTATTGAACCAGTATTCCAGAGTTCTTTCCGGGAGTGGATCTGAACGATTGTGAACTCCTGTTTGTATTATGGAGTCATTTCCTACTGAATGACCGTTGTTTTCTTCGGTTCCCATGATTTCGTCGATCTTGATATCTTGGGTTGCAAAACCCTCGAATTCAGATCGAGGACTTGATGGGTGGAGTGATGAGTTCTCTGCCATATGAAAACATAGAATGAAGGAAATCAAATCGAAACGAGACAAAACTGATGAAACAGGGAAATCGGTGGGCGCCAATGAAGAAACACTAGATAAATGACCGGAATCAAATTATCCAGGGTGTTATGTTCTGCATAAAAAGGGTAGTTCTCTCTCGTTTGATTCGAAGGGACAAGTCTTCTTCTCCGGTGAATACTGCAAAACAGAACACCGTTAGCCTCGTTAAGGGGAGAAGGGAGGTTCTCTCCATAACCCGACTCCGGCGTGAGAATAAGTATGTGTTTATGAAGAAGAAGAAGTATTGATGAAGTGAGTGTAACTTGAAGTTCATACCTGATTTATTCTCATATTTATAGCCGGGAGTTTGGGTGGGAAAACTCGTTTTTGAAATATTAACGGAAGATGCTAACTTCGTAGGCGGTTATTTTTCCTCCGTTAATTCTCTTGATCGGATTGTGAGATCACACGGATCGTGATCTTGATCGACAGCTGGGGTGTTGCCACGTGGAAAGTGGACAACGGGAGGTTTCTTTCCAATTCCATGCCATCATCGTGATTTCAGGATGGTTTGAGGTGATGACACGTGTCCCAGACGGTTATAACCGTCTGTTGGTGCACGATTGAGTCTTCTAGAAGATTATTGCCATAATCCAGTGTGACTCCTTATTGTGTGGTATCAGCTTAATAAATTATACCCAAGTCTGGGTATTATTAAGCGGAAGTGTTTTTAGGATTCTCATCCTTTGTTTGTTATGGAGGAAAGGCGCAAGGATTCATTAACTTCCTTTTGGCGCGCGGGTGTTGCCTGCTATCTTTCTCCTAAGTCCTCTTTGTAGGACCAGTGCGCGGCCGCGCAAGGCCAAAATAGGGCTTAAAAGATAAGGTTGTGGTATGGTCCCAAGTACTTATCACGAGTTTTTTGGGACCTTACCCCTTCAGGAAGTCAAAGTTGCTTTGAAGTTTATAATTCGGTTTGGATTTAAAGTTGAGGTGATGTTAGATTGAAAGTTGGTGTTAAATAGGTTCTGGTTAAGAAAATGTTCTTTTAAGTGGTGGTTGATCTAAAGAAACTAGAAAGGCAGAAGGGGACAAGGAAAGTTCCATGACACCATTAACATTTGCTGGGAATGATTTGAATGCTGACGAAGGAGCACACGCAACGTTTGAGAAAGCTGCGTAGAAACCAGGAAGAGGGTTCCTACCATTACTTGTGTTCACAAAAAAGTTGTCATAGTTAAGTAAAGCTTGACTACATGGCCAGTTTATCGGGTTCATTACATTTATCGAGCATGTGCAGAATTCTTCAGGTGATGGAGTAGAGTATCCTTTACTTGAGGACAATAAGGACTTTTATAAGAGTAAGAAGTCTGCACTTCTGTACATTGATATTCGTCGTAAGAGACCGGTGAGGTGCAAAGCGTGTTGTTAGGGCAACTGCCTGGATACATATTCCATTGTACAATGCAATCGTTTCGCAACCCCTGATCCTTGATCCCCGGGAACGGGCGGCCGCGAGCCAGTTTTGGTGGTATCTCGTATTGTCTAATTTGGCAGCGGAATTTTTTCATCAGGACCGTTGTAACACCCCAAAAACGGGTTTGGTAATCAAACCACGTTAATTTTAATGACTTGGTAAAATACCGTTAGTGGTGAAAATTTACCCGGTAAATAATAGGGTTTAAATAAATAAATCTAATATTTAATAAAAGGAGGATAAATACTTTGAGAATGCAAAGTAGATAGAAGGCCCGAGTTAACGGGACTTAAAAAAAAAAAAATAAACTGAGTCATAAATTCCCTGAACCCACTAAGTTAACTAGGAATGTTTAACCTAGTTAATAAGTGGGAATATTGTTATTAGAAATAAGTAGGCTGTGACCTACTTAATAACGAACCAAACACGAGGGGTTAAAGCGGGATAACTAGAAAAGTTATTAAATTAAATCAAACTCAAACACACACACACACACAGAGTGTGTGTTCTGGATCGAGCTCAGGGGGCTCCCATGGAGCCAAAAACCCTAATCCACATATAATCATCAAATTGAAGGATCAAATGAAGCCCAAATTCACAACCGAACATGAATTAATGATCACCCGAACAAGAGGATCATAAGGTATGTAAAATCTTGATGTTTGGTGAAGTTTTAAGAAATTGATAATCATCCTAATCGCGAATTAGGCATGGATTAGAGAAGCTATGGCTAGATTAGTGATGTATACTTGCTTAGGAACGAAACCCTAAGTGAAAATCATACATAACATGCTATGGATTGATGGATTTGGTGAATTAACACACTTAGATAAGTGGGTTTTGATGTTATGATGAAATAGATGATATAGATATGCTTAGAATCAACATGCATGATAACGAATAGAAGGTGTTTGAGTAAACCATGAAATTGGGTACAAGATCATATTTCTCACTAAATGGGTTTTAGAATGATATAAAAGAATTGATGTTAAGATTGTGATATAGATGCTTGAAATCATGTTACCTAGTAGTTAGTGTGTAAAATTTGATTTCGTTAAGAGTTCGGATGAAATGTGTAAGTGAAATTCAATAAACCAAATGTGCATTGAATAAGTTGATAACTCGATTGACTTTAAAAAGTCAAACCGACCAAGTATATGATCGAATGATAAATTCGATATAAGAAGCGTAGGATGGAATAGTCGTAAATGATTATGACTAACCTAACCGACTTACAATTACAATGATAGTTTGACGCTTGGTAAGCTAGGTGAAAGCTTGGGGAAGGAAGCGGGTCAAACGAATCAAGAACGAAGGAAAAGCATAATTCGGATGCAAGGTAAGTAGAGCTTACACTAGTCATATATTTTAGAATATTCTTTGTCGTATTACTTACGAATAGGACAAATACCTAATTGAGATATAGTGTTCCGACGTGTAGTCGTACGGAACAAGATAATCAAATATGACAAGAAACCATATTGATGGTTAAAAATGAGTTAAATTGGTAATTCGGTCATATTACGACGAATGAAATGGGTACTTTTAAGGTTTACCATATAAGGTAAATCATAATAACTAATAAGGATAAAATTGTAATCCGGGCACTCATTGACAATAATTGTTGGTTTTGAAAGATACTTATTTCGAAAGCCTTAATAGGCCAAAAAGCGTTAAGAGGCGATTTATAATTAAAATGACCGCACGGTGTAAACCGGAGCGAGTCATGTAGACGAGATGGCAACAAGCTTCATCTCGCCAATATAATCGGTCATTTAGACCAAACGGGTCAAAAGGTGAAAATATCACCCTTTGACAATATCGACTAATGGTTTGTCGAGTTTTATGAATTCAGGAATAAATGTCAAATGGATACTCACAGCGCTATTACTTTGCGGTTACTAAGGCAAGGTATCGAAACGGGTCAATATATTGATCCGAGCCAGGTATGTATAATAGGTTAACTACTCAATAGGAACTAGAGGTTCCTTGATAGCTAAATGCAGTCATATAAGCATTTGGTCACCTTAATAAGTAAACCGAATGATTCACATAATGATCGTTGTGTTTTGAAAACATAATGACTTTTCGAATAAAATGCATAGTTTAAAACAGGGCTTTTGGGTCGAAAATGCTTTTTAAAGTCCTTTATATTAATAAAGGGATAAAATGGACCAAAATGCCCTTGTAAGCTAAATCGAGCGAACGACCCATAAGGGTTGTCGGAAAAGAGTAGTATGCATAATTACACTTAGAATGAGTAAACAAAAGCAAAAGATGTGAATCCTTAGTCATTTGACTCTATAATAGTCTTTGCCGTAAACTAATGATTCGAGGAGTAAAACTCGGAGTTTAGGAATTTCCACACTTAATACAACACAAATATAGTTGTGAAGAAAGATTATTTGACAAGAAATTTGGTAGTATAATGCTTGATGTGAGTGAAAGAGATTTATGCGTAAAATAGGCTTAATTACCCTTAACGGGCCAATAACGAAGAAGTTATGGCCATTTCCGTAAAACTGGTATTGCTGAAAATTGCAGGACCCAGCTCCAGGCCTGCTGGAAAACATCCTCCCCCGCGCCACGCGAAGGAGCAACCTGGTGCCGACACGTGGCGTGAAAGGCACTGTTTTTGGATAAAATTTTTTATTTTAATCAGTTTCGCTTCCCGGACTCGTTTACGCACGTTTTAAACTACGTATGACTAATCCGACTCATGTTTTATGAGTTTCAGGTATAATTTTAGCACCGGATGACGATCAAGCACAACTAAGAACCGAACACGATCAAGAAATAAGCTTCCGCACTATGTATCGTTGTTATGTTAAATGACGAACTCACACATGTTATGTTGTATAGTTTTAATTCTGTAAGAAAGTTTAATGAAACCCGTAATTTCAATGTATTTGAAATTCTAATTACCCGTTTATCTTCGTAAATTATATGAAAATCGTTAAATAATAATAAGGGTGTTACAAGTTGGTAATCAGAGCTCATGGTTAAAGAATAAAGTGTGTTCGGTTCGAGGCTTGATCGCAAATCCGGTAAGTACATGTATATCAATGGTTTAGTATGATTAAAGTGTTGAGAACAACACACATGATTATCGTGTAATACACGTTACACCAATAAAAACGATATAGAATAGATATAGTCAACGAAATTACACGCGTTGATGCGTATAGTAGAAAAGCCTTGTATTATAATACGGGCATCTTTTAATGTCAAAA
The DNA here is from genome assembly GCA_030545235.1 of Helianthus tuberosus. Classification (NCBI taxonomy): domain Eukaryota; kingdom Viridiplantae; phylum Streptophyta; class Magnoliopsida; order Asterales; family Asteraceae; genus Helianthus; species Helianthus tuberosus. The sequence continues at coordinate 14,900,817 of CM060354.1, read as the reverse complement.
TTACTAACTGTTGTATATGTTTTGATTGAAGGACACTCGCATATGAAGATAGCGAGAGTTTAACAAATCATGGATTTGACAGAGGAACGGTCCAAAGTATGATAAATAGAGCACGCTCACCAAGGACCTAAATCGCGCAACGATTGCGAATAAGTAATGGCAAGGGGAGCCTGTTAGAGCAAGCATTATCAGGTACACATTTTAAATTATTGCATAAATACTAATATGCAACAAATACGTAGAGATTGAAAGTTGCATATGTAGATTGAAAACTTGGAAAAACCTGAATAGAAAACCTATCTGGGATATTGTTTCCAAGAAAAACAAATAGAGGCATTACTTACATGGGGTGTAATGTGAAAATTATAAAAAGGTCATGTATACCAGGTGTTGATCGCTTACTCTGGCCCAGTAAGTAGTGAACACGTGGTACCATGAACTTCTTATGATGGACACATTTATGTCCGATGTAGTAAGGGTGGGGTGAATGGGACTAACTTAAATGGTACCCAAATGAATCAAATAAGTAAGATGTTTGATAGTAAACGTAAACGTAAGTCGGATGACGGAAGCGTATTACGTAAGAATAACGAGCCCGAGAGAAGGGACAAGGATCAAGTAAAAAGAAAATACAGACCAACCAATAGGAATGCTAAGGCATAGGGATAAAAGTTTGACTGTCACAAGTGATGAAATTCACATGGACAAGTCAAACGAGTTGAATAAAGAATAAAGGACTTGATTGAATAAAAGCGATGGATCTCGCTAAGACGACCAAATAAATTAAAATAACGTCTAAAACCATATAAGAATGGTTACTTGAAAATGATTACGGTAAAGATACCCGATGAATGGGTAGGATTTGGAAAGAATGCGTAAACCAAGAGACGGGAACGCGAAATAGAAAGTCAAAAGACTCGGAATATGAGTCATGACTAAAAGACAATGAGAATTTGCAAACAAAAATGTTAAAAACACTAAGATAAAGAACCCGGGTAATGGGTCGTAAAGAAGTATAGGTAAGAACCGGGTAACGGTAAGTGTAGGACAAACCGACGTGTAAATGACGTTAGAAGTCATAAAGTCAGAAAGATAATTCGAAATAGAACAAATGTAGCCTTAGACTACGGTCAAGGTCAAATGAAATCCAAAAAGCAAAAGTAAATTGTTCTAGACATAAAAGGGGTGCCTTGACACCATATATATATATATATATATATATATAGTTGAATAAAGACTTGAATAAAAGATGATCTACGGGATTATCATAACCTACGGGATTAAACATAGTGTTAAGGTCTACAGGACCAAGAAGACCCTTGGGTCATAAATAGAAAGAAACAAACTGTTGGGTCTCACCTTAAAAATGTGGAAATCTAAAGAAATAGCATATGAGGCTAAGTGAAAGAACCTACGGATCATATGGGTTAAGCGAGGGAATTAGTTATAATTCCCTGCATTAAATAATAACGGAAAGAAATAGATCCTCGGGAGTAACATTCCTGGAAATGAGAGAAAGATGTGAGACAAAGAGAAAACGTAAACTAAAAATTCAGTTTTTGGTCAAAAACAACGTTTTAACAAAACATAAGTAGTATGAAGTGATTTAAAAAAAATCTTATACACACATAAGGCCGGAGATGGCAAAATAGTATACCCGGGTGATGGGATATAAAGTGACGGCAACTAATTAGTCTAGCCGGTAAAACTATTTGAAGTCAAGATATTGTCATGACAAATACAAAGCACTTGTTAATATAAGACAAGCGCGAATTAAACATGTTGACAGACTAAAGCGAAAGAGTGGTCAAGTAACAACTCGGTCAATAAAAATAAAAGATATAAGCTAAAAGTAACGGCCCGCGAGGCCTTACACATGGAAGACGTACGGGTCAATATAAACGAAAACTTTAGATCCAAAAAGAATGTATGAATGCCTTGAAAACGAAGCTAAGTTCGTTTAGTCTAAAATTAAAAGAACTACGTAAATAAGGTTTTGGGGACGAAACCTCTTTAAGGGGGGTAGACTTGTAACACCCCAAAAACGGGTTTGGTAATCAAACCACGTTCATATTAATGACTTGGTAAAATACCGTTAGTGGTGAAAATTTACCCAGTAAATAACAGGGTTTAAATAAATAAATCTAATATTTAATAAAAGGAGGATAAATACTTTGAGAATGCAAAGTAGATAGAAGGCCCGAGTTAACGGGACTTAAAAAAAATAAATAAATAAACTGAGTCATAAATTCCCCGAACCCACTAAGTTAACTAGGAATGTTTAACCTAGTTAATAAGTGGGAATATTGTTATTAGAAATAAGTAGGCTGTGACCTACTTAATAACGAACCAAACACGAGGGGTTAAAGCGGGATAACTAGAAAAGTTATTAAATTAAATCAAACTCAAACACACACACACAGTGTGTGTTCTGGATCGAGCTCAGGGGGCTCCCATGGAGCCAAAAACCCTAATCCACATATAATCATCAAATTCAAGGATCAAATGAAGCCCAAATTCACAACCGAACGTGAATTAATGATCACCCGAACAAGAGGATCATAAGGTATGTAAAATCTTGATGTTTGGTGAAGTTGTAAGAAATTGATAATCATCCTAATCGCGAATTAGGCATGGATTAGAGAAGCTATGGCTAGATTAGTGATGTATACTTGCTTAGGAACGAAACCCTAAGTGAAAATCATACATAACATGCTATGGATTGATGGATTTGGTGAATTAACACACTTAGATAAGTGGGTTTTGATGTTATGATGAAATAGATGATATAGATATGCTTAGAATCAACATGCATGATAACGAATAGAAGGTGTTTGAGTAAACCATGAAATTGGGTACAAGATCATACTTCTCACTAAATGGGTTTTAGTATGATATAAAAGAATAGATGTTAAGATTGTGATATAGATGCTTGAAATCATGTTACCTAGTAGTTAGTGTGTAAAATTTGATTTCGTTAAGAGTTCAGATGAAATGCCTAAGTGAAATTCAATAAACCAAATGTGCATTGAATAAGTTGATAAGTCGATTGACTTTAAAAAGTAAAACCGACCAAGTATATGATTGAATGATAAATTCGATATAAGAAGCGTAGGATGGAATAGTCGTAAATGATTATGACTAACCTAACCGTCTTACAATTACAATGATAGTTTGACGCTTGGCAAGCTAGGTGAAAGCTTGGGGAAGCAAGCGGGTCAAACGAATCAAGAACGAAGGAAAAGCATAATTCGGATGCAAGTTAAGTATAGCTTACACTAGTCATATATTTTAGAATATTCTTTGTCGTATTACTTACGAATAGGACAAATACCTAATTGAGATATAGTGTTCCGACGTGTAGTCGTACGGAACAAGATAATCAAATATGATAAGAAACCATATTGATGGTTAAAAATGAGTTAAATTGGTAATTCGGTCATATTACGACGAATGAAACGGGTACTTTTAAGGTTTACCATATAAGGTAAATCATAATAACTAATAAGGATAAAATTGTAATTCGGGCACTCGTTGACAATAATTATTGGTTTTGAAAGATACTTATTTCGAAAGCCTTAATAGGCCAAAAAGCGTTAGGAGGCGATTTATAATTAAAATGACCGCACGGTGTAAACCGGAGCGAGTCGTGTAGACGAGATGGCAACAAGCTTCATCTCGCCAATATAATCGGTCATTTAGACCAAACGGGTCAAAAGGTGAAAATATCATCCTTTGACAATATCGACTAATGGTTTGTCGAGTTTTATGAATTCAGGAATAAATGTCAAATGGATACTCACAGCGCTATTACTTAGCGGTTACTAAGGCAAGGTATCGAAACGGGTCAATATATTGATCCGAGCTAGGTATGTATAATAGGTTAACTACTCAATAGGAACTAGAGGTTCCTTGATAGCTAAATGCAGTCATATAAGCATTTGGTCACCTTAATAAGTAAACCAAATGATTCACATAATGATCGTTGTGTTTTGAAAACATAATGACTTTTCGAATAAAATGCATAGTTTAAAACAGGGCTTTTGGGTCGAAAATGCTTTTAAAAGTCCTTTATATTAATAAAGGGATAAAATGGATCAAAATGCCCTTGTAAGCTAAATCGAGCGAACGATCCATAAGGGTTGTTCGGAAAAGAGTAGTATGCATAATTAAACACTTAGAATGAGTAAACAAAAGCGAAAGATGTGAATCCTTAGTCATTTGACTCTGTAATAGTCTCTGCCGTAAAATAATGATCCGAGGGGTTAAACTCGGAGTTTAGGAATTTCCACACTTAATACAACACAAATATAGTTGTGAAGAAAGATTATTTGACAAGAAATGTGGTAGTATAATGCTTGATGTGAGTGAAAGAGATTCATGCTTAAAATAGGCTTAATTACCCTTAACGGGTCAAAATAAGCGTACGAGCGAAAACGAGTTTAAATTGTGTAAGAAACCTGTGACTAGAACCTATTATGATAGATAACATTTGTTTGAAGAGGTGCGTGTGAAATAAGGATCAAACAAATATGTTTGCTTGATAAAATGCATAAACGGGTTAAAATTCGGTAAAAAGGTAATGAGTCGAGGGCTTAGAAGTCTCAAAAATTTCTTATGTTGGATGTAGGATTTTAACTCCATAAGATGGAGAATTAAATTACGGACGCGTAGGAAAAAGAATCGCGTAAAACGGATCAATAACGAAGAAGTTATGGCCATTTCCGTAAAAACCGGTATTGCTGAAAATTGCAGGACCCAGCTCGAGGCCTGCTGGAAAACATCCTCCCCCGCGCCAAGCGAGGGAGCAACCTGGTGCCAGCGCGTGGGGCGAAAAGCACTGTTTTTGGATAAAATTTTTTATTTTAATCAGTTTCGCTTCCCGGACTCGTTTACGCACGTTTTAAACTGCGTATGACTAATCCGACTCATGTTTTATGAGTTTCAGGTATAATTTTAGCACCGGATGACGATCAAGCACAACGAAGAACCGAACACGATCAAGAAATAAGCTTCCGCACTATGTATCGTTGTTATGTTAAATGACGAACTCACACATGTTATGTTGTATAGTTTTAATTCTGTAAGAAAGTTTAATGAAACCCGTAATTTCAATGTATTTGAAATTTTAATTACCCGTTTATCTTCGTAAATTATACGAAAATCATTAAATAATAATAAGGGTGTTACAACCGTAGTTAGTAAATATTTATCAGAGTAAAATACCACATTTTCATAACATTAAACAAATGGGTTAAAACCCAAGTTTTTATTACAAACTAATTTATAGGGATAAATCCCATTAAAACGCCTTCTTTATTTAGGTAACTTTTATAGCCAATTTTCCAAGCCTTCAGTGCTGTCCAGCTGGCTTCTAATTGGCTTTCATACTGTGTTACCTGAAACGCGTTTTAAAAACATTTGTCAGTGGGAAATACTGGTGAGTGAATCCCAGTTTATTCAACAAATATTAATTTAATTTAAACAGTATTGAGAGCGATTATAATGTTTATATCTACCCAATTACTCCTTTAGTACTGTCAAACCTGACTTGTGGGTCATATTACACATTGGCTAACTCATTGTCCAATGTTAACGTATTCCACATTTTATATACAAAACCCCAACATACCGGCAGTAATTGTAGAATTACAAAGACTCAATCACTGCTAAATTGCATTGTAAAATAGTTAAGGTTTTGTAAAAACTGTTAACAAAAAGGAGATTACTCACATTGCTGTCTTAGATTTTTCGTAAGGGTTTCCTGGTGACAATCTATAATTTACACAAATGCACACGTGTTAGTATAATAACCCATTTTAACATTAGTAATACCCTCCCCGAGACGGCATTCCAACGACTACGTCGGGCAGAACCACGACAGCCGTTACGGAACCCTAGATCAATCGGGCAGCGTATCTAATACGTATCCAGGGTTTATAATACTTACAACGGAGCAGAACTTCGCTAATTAGGGGGGTATAATACCCGTAATATAAGCCTAATATTCAGATTTGAGAGAAAAGAAACGTTCGTGAGCGAGTTCGAATGAAATCCGATGGCTCCTTTATATAGGGCCTGATTTCAGCTTTTACGCGGCCCGCGTAATTGACAACAACGGGCTACGCGGCCCGCGTCAAACCTGGTCAACGCAATGGCTTGGCTGGGTTAGCGACTCGACCTTCCGGATGTTGGGCCACGTGGCCGCACCGGGCTGCGCCATCTTTCTGATCTCACGCGGCCCGCGTGAACTTAACGGTTGGCTTACGCGGCCCGCCTAGACTTAAAACTCAAAGAAATCAGGTTTAACTTTAAACCGCCCGCGTAAGGGTTGGGGTGGGGTCTACGCGGCCCGCCTCAACTTAAAAATTCAGTTTTTAATTATTTTTAATACTATTTAATGTATTTGAGGCCCGTTTTCTCGTAGGGGGTGTATTTTGGGACATATTGGGATATTTTAAAATATACTAGGGTGTCGGAAAATATTCGAGGGTGTCAGTTTATTTAGGATTGTTACATCCTCCCCACCTTGTTTTAGAGCTCGTCCTCGAGATCTACTAGAACAAGTGTGGATATTTCCTTTGCATTTCAGATTCAAGCTCCCATGTGTACTCAGGTCCTCTTTTGGAGTCCCACTTCACTTTGACCAGAACTAATCTCTTATGTTTGAGATTCTTGACTTTCCTGTCTTCAATCTATAGAGGCTTTTCTACAAACTTGAGTTGTTCATTTACCTCTATATCCTTAAGAGGTACCATTAGTGATTCATCAGCTAAGCACTTCTTGAGATTAGATACATGAAACACATCATGTATTCCTGCCATTTCCTCTGGCAGTTGTAGCTGATAGGCTACAGGTCCTATTCTTCTAATAATCTCAAAAGGTCCAATATACCTGGGACTTAGCTTTCCTCTTTCGATGAATCTTACTACTCCTTTCCAAGGAGAGACCTTCAACAATACTTTGTCTCCTACTTGAAATTCCAATGGCTTGAGTCGGTTATCTGCATAGCTCTTATGTTATCACGTGCTGCTTTTAGTCGTTCCTTGACTTAAATGATCTTGTCGGTTGTTTCTTGTACTATCTCAGGTCCAAATAGTTGCTTTTCCCCAATTTCTGCCCAACAGACTGGGGTTCGGCACTTTCGTCCATAAAGTGCTTCGAATGGTGCAGCATTGATACTTGTGTGATAACTATTATTATAAGAAAATTCTATTAAAGGTAAGTGATCGTCCCAATTACCTCCGAAATCAATTACACAAGCTCTAAGCATGTCCTCCATTGTTTGGATTGTCCTTTCACTTTGTCCGCCTGTTTGAGGATGATAAGCTATGCTCAGTTTTAACTTGGTTCCCATTGCCTTTTGGAAACTTGACCAAAAATGAGAGGTAAATCGGCTATCCCTTTCAGAAACAATTGATAAAGGAATTCCATGTAATGAAACAATTTCATTTACATACAATTTGGCTAGCTGTTCCATACTGAAAGTTTCCTTCATTGGTAGGAAATGAGCTGACTTAGTTAGCTTATCTATAATCACCCAGATTGTATCATTACCTTTCCTTGTTTTGGGTAATTTAGTAATAAAATCCATTGTTATTAATTCACATTTCCACACTGGCATTTCTAGTTGTTGTAACAAACCTGAGGGTTTCTGGTGTTCAGCTTTAACTTGTGAACAAGTTAAACATTTAGAAACATAGGTTGCTATGTCCTTTTTCATTCCTATCCACCAGAAATTTTTCCTTAAATCCTGGTACATTTTATCACTTCCTGGATGCATCGTATACTTAGACTTATGGGCTTCTTCTAATATACGATGACGTAGGTTTCCTAATTTAGGTATCCACATTCTCTTTTTATGGAATCTCCACATTTCATATGTTCCTTGTTCTAATTCTTTTAGCATACCTTTTAATTGTTCAGTATCATCCTTGATTACTGATTCTTGTGCTTTTCTGATTTGATCATTTAAATCTACTTGCATATTTAATTTAAGAGAACGTACCTTTTTTGACTTTTCATGATACTTTCGGCTTAAAGCATCTGCCACTACATTTGCTTTTCCTTCATGATACTGGATATCACAAACATAATCACTAAGCATCTCCATCCAGCGTCTTTGTCTCATATTCAATTCCTTTTGCCCGAAAACATACCTTAAACTCTTATGATCAGTGAATATGGTAAACTTACTACCATAAAGGTAATGTCTCCAAATCTTAAGAGCAAAAATCATAGCTCCTAATTCCAAATCATGTGTTGAGTAATTCTCTTCATGATTCTTAAGTTGTCTAGATGCATAGGCTATAACCTTTTGGCGTTGCATTAATACACATCCATAACCTAATTTAGAAGCGTCACAATAGACTACAAAGTCGTCAGTTCCTTCTGGTAACGCTAGTATGAGTGTATTAGTTAATCTTTGCTTAAGAATTCTAAATGCTTCTTCTTGTTTTGGTCCCCATTCAAACTTAATGGATTTACAAGTTAACTTAGTTAAAGGAATGGCTATTCTAGATAAATCTTGAATAAATATTCTATAATAACCGGCCAAACTTCTAACCTCGGTTGGTGATTCAGGGGTTTTCCATTTAGTAATTGCCTCGATCTTTGTTGGATCCACATGAATTCCTTCATGATTGACTAAGTGTCCAAGAAATTGTACCTGTTCTAGCCAAAACTCGCACTTTGAAAATTTAGCGTAAAGCTTTTCCTTCCTTAATATACTTAAAAGTGCGTGCAAATGCTTTGCATGATCCTCTTTACTTTTAGAATAAATGAGAATATCATCTATGAAGACGATTATGAATTTATCTAAATATGGCTTACATATTCGGTTCATCATGTCCATAAATGCGGCTTGGGCATTGGTTAAACCAAATGGCATGACAGTAAATTCATAATGGCCATACCTTGATCTAAATGCGGTCTTAGGAATGTCCTCTTCCTGTACCTTTAATTGATGATATCCTGACTTTAAATCGATTTTAGAGAAAAATCAAGCTCCTTGCAGTTGATCAAACAGATCATCAATTCTCGGTAATGGGTACCGATTCTTAATCGTGACCTTGTTTAATTCACGGTAGTCAATGCACATACGCATTGATCCGTCCTTCTTTTTAATGAATAAAATCGGTGCTCCCCATGGTGACGAACTTGGTTGTATAAATCCTTTTTCCAGCAATTCATCTAACTGTTTCTTTAGTTCTTGCATCTCGGTGGGTGCCAAACGGTAAGGTGCTTTGGCAATAGGTGCTGTTCCAGGCAGTAGGTGAATTCTGAATTCAACTTCTCTGTCTGGTGGTAGTCCTGGTAATTCTTCTGGAAATACATCTGAAAACTGAGATACTACTGGAATGTCTTTTAGTTCTTTTCCTTTAGTGTTAGTGATTATGGAAATCAAATACACTATAGAACCTTTTCTTATATAGCTTGCAGTTTTCATCACAGAGATGAATTTCGTGGATCTAGATGGTTTATCTCCTTTAATTGTGATCTTTTCACCTTTTGGTGAGTTTACTTGAATTGACTTTTGATTACATAAAATACTGGCTTTATTGGCTATTAACCAATCCATTCCTAAAACAATATCAAATCCTGCCAGATTCATTGGATAAAGGTTTGCCATAAACTTTTGATTTAAAATTTCTATTCTTGCTCCCTGCAAGATTTCGAAAATCCTAACAACTTCTCCATTAGCTGTCTCTACTAGACATTTTTGTGGTAGTTTAGTTAATGACTGGTTTAGAAATTTGCAAAACGAAGTATTAATAAAACTTTGGTTTGCACCAGAGTCAAATAATACTTTAGCAAAAACATCATTAACTAAAAACATACCAGCTATCACATCTGGAATCATCTTGGCTTCATCTGCAGTCAGAACAAATGCTCTAGCATTTTTAGTGCTTTTGTTGTTTGCAGCTTGGGCTAGTTTTGGACAGTTTGGCCTGATATGACCTTTTTCTCACACTTGTAGCATATTCCATTACTGGATTTCTTCCTGCAATCTTCTTCCTTGTGTCCTGGAATCTTGCAATAATTGCAAAGAGTGGAGCATTTTCCCGAATGTTTTTTCTTGCAGACCTTGCAGAAAGGTGCAGAGGTAGAACCCATATTCCTACGGTTGTAATTCCCAGAACGGAATTCTTGAGTAAGCCTTTGGGCTAGGTTTCTCCTCTGGTCTTCTTCCGTAGTACGGATTAATTCATCTGTCAAGGTATTTGCTAGTTCTACAGCTTCTTCTATGGTTTGAGGTCTAGCTGCCTTGACTACATGTCTAATCTCCCCAATTAATCCCCAGATGTAATGGGAGATTAACACTGGTTCAGGTGATGCAAGGGTTGGTACTATTCTAGCATATTCAAAGAATGTGGTAGTATAACCCTTACTATCTACTCTGGTCATTCTTAAGTTTAGGAACTTATTAGCTATCTGTTCCTTTTCATTAGGAGGGCAGAATTTCCTTTCTACCATATTCTTAAATTCTTCCCATTCCATGTTGTATACCCTATCACTTCCTCTTGACTGGAGGATAGTGTTCCACCATTCTAAAGCTGAGTTCTTAAACAGATTAGAAGCAAACATTATTTTGTCTTCTTCAGCACACTTGCTTATTTTTAAAACAGCCTTAGTTTTCTCTATCCAGCGTAGGGCTGCAATGGGTCCTTCATTGCCCGAGAATTCTATTGGTTTACAGGACCAAAATTCTTTGTAAGAACAACCATATGGCATAGTTCTTCTTCTTTTGGGAATGGGCACTTGAAGTACGGGTCCATTGTTCACGCTGTTTTCTGGTTCAATTGGTCGCTTACTGCTATGCTTGCTTTTACTATTCGCTTCTTGAATCGTTTGAATAATAAATGGCATTGCATCTATAATTCCTTGTACCACTATGTGTTGAACGGCACGATTATCCATTTGGTTATTGATGCTCGGATTCTCATTAACCACGTTAATGTTACTCTGGTTATCGTTATTCAGATTTCCTTGATTTCCTTCGTCGGCAATCTGAATTTTAAACATTTACCCCATATTAATATCACAAAATAATATTTAATGTAGTCAATCACATGACACGCATTTTTACCAAAAGCGTCGATCATTGTGACTTTACTCTATTCATCTATATACTAGACATCTATTACACACCAGTACTGAAATAAAATTACAATACCAACAGAAAGAAAATTACACTAATAGTAGTAGGCATCCATACACACATATTTTATTTAATTATTATTATTACTACTACTACTACTACCGTTTCACCATCACATTCACAGATATGGATTCATCCAAAAATCCATATTGCGCTCGTCGTACTTCCAGACGAGTCGCTCTCCCACCTGTCTCATTATCTCACTGCTCTCTAAAATTTCCTCACCAAATGTCCTAAGTTCTTGTACATTTTCTGCACTCATTGGGGGTGCAGGTTCTAGGACTGGGTTCGGAATCTTGGGTGCGGGTTCCTGGTATGGAGGTGTAGGTGCCAGGAATCGGTAAGGATCTTCTAAGATCTCCCTAATATATTCATCGTGGTAATAGGGATCTAAAGGGTCCATACCTGGATAGGCTCCTATGTTCTGCATGGGTTTGTCTTCATGTATCGGGTAACGTTGCACATAGTCCCTAACTTCATCCCACCAGGGATCATAATTTGGGTCTAGGGGGTTTGGTGCTGGTACCCTAGGGATTTCCTCCGGGTTAAAGTCATGCATCTCTACTTGGTTTTCAGGGTTTTCTATCTCCATCGATTGGTCAGGGATTGGTGGCAGTGGTTGGGGTGCTATTATTTGCTCCAGAATAAGGTCAGCTGCAGTGGTTGCTAGGATGTAAATATTGGCTATACCCCTATTTATCATATCCTGGGCATAGGCATCTGTCTCTCTCTTGGCTGCTGCTAGTACCTTTTGGTGTTGTAACTTTTTCATACGCTTTCTACGCTCGTGTGCCCCTCGACTGAACCATCCCCTCTTTTTCTAAGGAAATGGCTCTTCTGACTGAGCCTTAAACACAAAGATTCCTTCTTCCGTATCAGCAGAGTACCCTGAGAGGGCAGGCTGAGAAGAGGAGGTGCCTTCGCTTTTAGGCGAACCAGACAATTGACGGTACGCGTCAGATGGTTCTTGGTCGCTCATACTGTAAACTAACAAATAGTCAAATAACACATAACAATAAATACAATTATGCACGTATTTCCGTAATTTATTTCCTAACACTTTACATTTTGATGTCAGCAAAACACCTCTATGGCTGAATCAGTGGCAAGGCTCTGATACCACCTTCTGTCGCAACCCCCGATCCCTGATCCTCGGGAACGGGCGGTCGCGAGCCAATTTCGGTGGTATCTCGTATTGTCTAATTTGGCAACGAAATTTTTTCATCAGGACCGTAGTTAGGAAATATTTATCAGAGTAAAATACCACATTTTCATAACATTAAACAAATGGGTTAAAACCCAAGTTTTTATTACAAACTAATTTATAGGGATAAATCCCATTAAAACGCCTTCTTTATTTAGGTAACTTTTATAGCCACTTTTCCAAGCCTTCAGTGCTGTCCAGCTGGCTTCTAATTGGCTTTCACATTGTGTTACCTGAAACGCGTTTTAAAAACATTTGTCAGTGGGAAATACTGGTGAGTGAATCCCAGTTTAATCAAGAAATATTAATTTAATTTAAACAGTATTGAGAGCGATTACAATGTTTATATCTACCCAATTACTCCTTTAGTACTGTCAAACCTGACTTGTGGGTCATATTACACATTGGCTAACTCATTGTCCAATGTTAACGTATTCCACATTTTATATACAAAACCCCAACATACCGGCAGTAATTGTAGAATTACAAAGACTCAATCACTGCTAAATTGCATTGTAAAATAGTTAAGGTTTTGTAAAAACTGTTAACAAAAAGGAGATTACTCACATTGCTGTCTTAGATTTTTCGTAAGGGTTTCCTGGTGACAATCTATAATTTACACAAATGCACACGTGTTAGTATAATAACCCATTTTAACATTAGTAATACCCTCCCCGAGACGGCATTCCAACGACTACGTCGGGCAGAACCACGACAGCCGTTACGGAACCCTAGATCAATCGGGCAGCGTATCTAATACGTATCCAGGGTTTATAATACTTACAACGGAGCAGAACTTCGCTAATTAGGGGGGTATAATACCCGTAATATAAGCCTAATATTCAGATTTGAGAGAAAAGAAACGTTCGTGAGCGAGTTCGAATGAAATCCGATGGCTCCTTTATATAGGGCCTGATTTCATCTTTTACGCGGCCCGCGTAAATGACAACAACGGGCTACGCGGCCCGTGTCAAACCTGGTCAACGCGATAGCTTGGCTGGGTCAGCGACTAGACCTGCCGGGTGTTGGGCCACGTGGCCGCACCGGGCTGCGCAATCTTTCTGATCTCACGCGGCCCGCGTGAACTTAACGGTTGGCTTACGCGGCCCGCCTAGACTGAAAACTCAAAGATATCAGGTTTAACCTTTAAACCACCCTTGTAAGGGTTGGGGTGGGGTCTACACGGCCCGCCTCAACATAAAAATTCAGTTTTTAATTATTTTTAATAATATTTAATGTATTTGAGGCCCGTTTTCTCGTATGGGGTGTATTTTTAGACATATTGGGATATTTTAAAATATACTAGGGTGTCGGAAAATATTCGAGGGTGTCGGTTTATTTAGGATTGTTACAAATTGTGCCATGTGACAGGAGCATCGATGTCCATAAGGAAGTACGAATGCACGAATTGCATGTTTATGTATGCTGTCATGATCTGAACACTGTAGAGAGGGTTAACAGCATCCGTGTGCTTGTGGAGTGGAGCAAAAAAGCAAGTGTAAGGTGGTGGATATTGGGCTATGGCTTCACGAGGGATGTGGGCCAGAAGCAAAAGAAAGAGTTGAAAAAGATGAAGCATTTTTGGAAGTTTATGTGTTTACATTCAAATGTATACGATTGTAAATTGTCGACCCGCCGCAACGCGCGGGCTCCCCACTAGTCTTTTATCAAAATGGTGGTGGAGGTTCAAACATGAAAAAAGTAATCTTTGGGTGAAAACAATACTGGCAATACACTCTTACGGTGGGTCGTCGGCGTATCTTATAGTAAAGGAAGGTATCGATGGTACTTGGAATGGGATCGTTCAGGTGGGCAAAGATTTTGAAAATTATAGCCTAAAATTGGATCTACTCATTAAAGCAGAACTGGGGAACGGGAAGGACGTAAGGTTTTGGGTGGATAAATGGTATGAGGATGGGCCCTTAAAGGACTCATTCCCTGACCTATTTCGGCTTGAAAGTAATAAATCGGTTTCGGTCGAAACTCGGTTAGGCGCTTGGGAATGGAAATCCAACCCCAACACGGAAGATGAAATCGAACAGCTGGATGGTATGTCCCCCTTAATTCGGGCAATACGGTTACAAAACAGGGAAGACAGATGGTGTTGGACCGCTGCAACGAATGGGATATTCTCGGTTAAGTCAGCTCGGAATGCATTGGCCGGATTTGCCGTTCCCTTTTGCCCTTTTGACTGGGATAAATGGGTTCTGAGGAACGTTAATGTGTTCGGGTGGCGTGCAATGCAAAACCGACTACCAACAATGCAAGGGTTAAAAAAAACGTGGAATGATCAATGGCACAACTAATTGTAAATTATGGGGGGGAACAAGAAGAAGACGCAAATCACTTATTTACGGCTTGTTATGTGGTGGCGGTTTTTGTAGGAATCCGTTCGTGTAAATAAATAAAAATATTTTATTAACTTGAATTACAAGAACATAAACAGAATTACAACTGAAAGTAAGTACAATTACAACTGAAAAAGGGAAAAACGAAACAGAAAACACGAACAGAAAAACTGTTCTTGGCTGAGGATCGTGTTAGACACGGGTCCCTTAAAACAAATTTCGTGTCTCCTAGGAGAACACGTTTGTTTCCAGGATACAACAGCCGCAAGCAGTTGCACTGCCGGTCTTGACTCCAACCCGAAGGTATACCTTGAAGCTTGAAAAGAAAAGAAGAATTCTGCAGTGAAAAAGAGAGAGCTGGTAATTTCTCATTGTACTCATTCTGCAGCTGGAACCTCCTATTTATACTGCAGATGAAGGTCGAAACTGAAAAATGAATTTAATGGGAGAATTAAACTGCATTAAACGTCTTCAATGCACCTTAATTCGTCATTAAATTCTTAGTCAAACGCATTAACTACATCAGTTTTGAATGCTGAATGTAACTGCACTGACATTACTGCAGCTGAAAGTTTCTGCGCGCGCGCGCGCAAGACACATCGGTGCGCGCGTGCAGGTCTGCACCCTCATGCGCGGTGCGTCCATTTGGCTCACTGCCATGCGCGCGTGAGCCATACTCACTCAGGTCCATGCGCGCCTGAGCGCGTGTGCCACGTCACATGTGAGCCTCTACGAGCACGCCACACAGTCGCGCCTCAGGCCCATGCACCATGCGCCTCCATGCCATGTGTACTCGCGCGCGGACTGCCACGTCACTCGCCTCGAACCTTCACACCACTTGGTCCTTGCAGCCTCTGTGATCCACCACGCGCACGTGGTCAAAAATACAAAGGCGGCTCTCAAGCGGCGATGCAAGTGTGCGAAGTGCAAAGTGCGCCATCAAAGCGCCACATTGCGCCTCATCGCCCACGCCACGCGCGCGCGCGTGTGCGAGTGCGAGTTAGGGTGCTCCGCACCCTTCGCGAGTACACTAGTGAGTGCTTCCATGAAACAATAAGGATGGAGAGTTCCCACTTAAATACCCCTTTAAGAGCATTCACATCCAATCCATCAAATTATACATACATTCCATTAAAAAAACAACTCCTATATCAATATATTTCCATTAAAAACAAATACTTTTTCTCTCTCCTTTCAATTAAATAATATTATCATTACATTTTTCTCTCACTTCCACTCACAACCACTTTCAAAATATATTAAAAATTATAACGGATGAACAGTGTCCCCCCAAATATACAGATGAACAGTAACATTTTCTCTCTCCTCTACTCACAACCACTTTTTATACCCTTTATAATATAAAAACCCCTCCTCACATAATTTGATGGTTAGAATGTGAATGCTCTAAGTTCCATCTCTCATCCGATGTGGGACAAGGTGCCACTTTCCCACTTATTTCAGCATTCAAGTTTCAAACACCAAACTTTGAGCATCGATATCTCATTCATCTTAGCTCCGTTTTGGACGTGGTTTAGTTCGTTGCGAAGTCCTTCCGACATAGAACACAAACCCACAAATAAATATATAAAATCCGCTCATTTTATTATATTTATTTCTAGTCCAAAATAGGAAAAAATCATTTTCCTATATTTGTGAAAAATGCTATTTTCACAAAATTTCCAAAAATCCCCCACATGAATAGAAATCGATCTATCAAGTTTCAACGATACACGTTCAACAGTTGAGTATTGCAAGATAGGTAGGTGTAAACTTTGAACCGCCTTTTGTGAAGCATACTTGGCCTCCTAGGGTCTTGTAGACGCGATGTCCTTGAACAATCCCCCATTTATGTAGGCGACAATATACATTCACACAATACTCTCCCTAGTCGAGTTAAGACCTCATGGTTGTGTCCGTTCATGGTCATGGAACACTTTCCTGGTTCTGCGAGAGCTCTAGGATTTGCGCCTCCCCACAAATCTATTCGAAGCGACCCCACTTCTCTCTAACATAGGTGATTCCACTGAATCATTAAAAGCATCATGGTTAATTTGGATTTCCTCAAAATCCTTAACCTCAACATGCTTAACCTTTCCTTCATGTCACTGATTGGAATGGACTAGGAAGTATACAACTCCCTTTATTGATTTTGGGGCACCCCCCACAGTGACTCCCTTTGGGTTTATGATTAAGTTTGCTTATTGAACCTAGATCTTGGGATCTCCAGTCAACTAGGTTAGGTTTCCCTCATATTCCCTTCATCTATGGGCTTTAGTCCCATTCCTCTTGACAACCTATACACCTTATCTGTGCTTAAGCCTTTTGTTAACGGGTCCGCAATGTTATCATTTGACCTCACATAGTCAACTGAGATAACACCCGTTGAGATAAGTTGTCGTACCGTGTTGTGTCTACGTCGAATGTGCCTTGATCTGCCATTGTACATCATGTTTTGTGCTCTAGCAAGAGCAGACTGATTGTCACAATGTATGCAGATCGCCGTTAACGGCTTTGGCCATCTTGGAATATCTTCCACAAATTGACGTAGCCACTCCACCTCTTCCCCGCTTTTATCTAAAGCGACGAATTCGGATTCCATCGTGGATCTCGCGATAACCGTTTGCTTGGAAGACTTCCAAGCTATAGCTGCGCCAGCAAGTGTAAACACGTAACCACTTGTGGATCTGTGATCCTTTATATCCGATATCCAATTCGCGTCAGTGTATCCTTCGATCACTGCCGGATCACGGGTATAATGTAATCCATAGTCTCTCGTGTATCTTATGTATCTGAGCACCCTCGTGATAGCTTTCCAATGATCCTCGCTCGGATTACTGGTGTATCTACTTAGCCTGCTCACAGCATATGCCAAGTCTGGTCTAGTACATGTCATTAGATACATGAGACTACCAATGATCCTTGAGTACTCTAACTGAGAAACACTCTCGCCTCTATTCTTCCTTAGGCGTTGGGTATTATCAATTGGAGATCTAGCTATACTCGTATCGTCCGAATTGAATTTCCCAAGGATCTTGTCCACGTAGTGAGATTGACTCAACACAAGACCATTTTGGGTTCTAGTGATTTTTACTCCAAGAATCACATCCGCGAGACCCATGTCTTTCATGTCAAACCTCGCTTTCAACATGTCTTTTGTTGAGTTGATCATCTTATCATCACTCCCAATGATAAGCATATCATCTACATAAAGACAAAGAATCACATAACCTCTTGGTGTGTCTTTAAAATAAACACACTTGTCGCACTCATTTATTTTGAAACCATTGTCAATCATGACATGATCAAACTTTTGGTGCCATTGTTTTGGAGCTTGCTTCAAGCCATACAAAGACTTGACCAATTTACATACTTTGCCCTTGTTTCCAGGGGCGGAGAAACCCTCAGGTAGTTACATGTAAATTTCTTCTTCTAAATCGCCATTTAGAAATGCGGTCTTTACATCCATTTGGTGAACTTCCAAATTTCTTAAAGCCGCAATTGCAAGAACCAATCGTATAGGGGTTATTCGCGTTACCGGCGAGTAAGTATCAAAATAATCTAGACCCTCCTTTTGTCTAAATCCTTTGATCACTAACCTTGCCTTGTATTTATCAATACTTCCATCGGCTTTCATCTTCCTTTTGAATATCCAACGATATCCAAGTGGTTTACAACCAGATGGAAGATCTACTAACTCCCAAGTATGATTTTGCAATATAGAATCAATTTCATTCTTAATTGCCTCTTGCCATTGAGGTCCTTCCGCAGAGGTAACCGCTTCGCGGTAGGTATTAGGCTCGCCCTCAACCATGTAGCTCATGAAGTCAGGACCAAAAGATTTTTCAACCCTTTGTCGTTTACTTCGTCTAAGCTCACCCTCCTCGACCTCAGGTCGTTCATGTCTTTCATCTAACCTCGTAGATGAACTTGGTCCTGCTTCATCTAACCATGTAGACGAACTTGGACCCGCTTCATCAACCGCTCTTGATGAAGTCGCATGTGTTTGTCCTAACATAGGAAACACATTCTCAAAATATGAGAAAACGTTAGGATTAGCCTCCATGATAGTGTGTTTATGTACATCGGGATTCTTGGACTCATGTACAAGAAAACGATGCGCACTACTTTGATATGCATATCCAATGAAAATGCAATCAACAGTTTTGGGTCCTATCCTAAGAGCCTTAGGAGGTGGTATAATCACCTTAGCTAGGCACCCTCACACTTTCAAGTATTTGTACGAAGGCTTCCTTTTTCTCCATAATTCATATAGAGTTTCATCCCTATTTTTCAAATGTATCTTGTTCAAAAGATAGTTTGCTGAGAGAATGGCGTCCCCCCACATTTCTCGGTTCACTCCCGAGCTTATCATCATGGCGTTCATCATTTCTTTCAATGTGCGGTTCTTTCGTTCCGCAACGCCATTTGATTGTGGAGAATAAGGAGGTGTACACTCATGTACATTGCCACTTTTTGCGCATAAATCCGCAAAAGGTGCAACATATTCACCTCCTCGATCGCTTCTCAAAGCTTTTATCTTCTTTCTAAGTTGATTCTCAACTTCGTTTTTGTACAAGATAAATTTTTCTATTGCTTCGTCTTTACTCTTAAGTAAATACACGTAGCAATATTTCGTACAATCATCAATAAACGTGATGAAGTACTTATTTCCTCCACGCGTGGGAACCGCTTTTAAGTCACACACATCGGTATGAATTAAATCAAGGGGTTCGGTTATTCGTTCAACCGATTTAAACGATGATCTCGTTAGTTTGGATTCGACACAAGTCTCGCATTTGTGATCGGACTCGATATGGAATGTTGGTATCAAGTTTAATTTAATTAAACATCGTAATGAATTAAAATTTACATGCCCTAGTCTACCATGCCAAACATAAGAAGACTCAATCATGTAAGTAGAAGTATAAATTTCATTCATTTTCTTGTTTTGGTTAACAACCATTACATTCATTTTGAACATTCCATTTAGGGCATAGCCCTTTCCGACAAAAGTTCCACGGTTAGACAAGACAAAATTGTCCGATTCAAACACTAGACGAAATCCAAACTTGTTGAGCATCCACCCCGACACGAGATTCTTCCGTATCTCTGGGACATAAAGCTTTTCTTCACCCGACGCTTCCTTGAATGTAGAGAAAAGAGCCTTGTCTCCACAAACATGGCGGGTTGCACCCGTGTCAACGAACCATCCTTTTGTTCTCCCACCGCGTTGACTTCTTCAATCATAGCCGCTTCCTCGGTTATCATTGCAATGAGAGGCATACCATCCTCATCAACCATGTGCGCACGCTCACGCTTAGGTTTCTTGCATTGGTTAGCATGGTGCCCCGTCTCGTTACAGTTGTAACAAGTACCTTGGAAAGGCGCATGCTTCTTTTTCACAGCCCCCTTTTTAGGTCCAAGGTTGTTATCCTTTACTTTCCCTTTGTTGTTGGTTTTACCCTTGCCCTTCTTGGCCTTTGAGGATTCCCCAATTTCCACCATATTTGCTTTAGCCGAAGCTTGCAAAATGGTGCCTTTTTGGGCCACCCTGTTTTCTTCTTCTATACGAAGACGAAGAACAAGATCCTCGACCAGCATTTCCTTTCGCTTGTGTTTAAGATAATTCTTAAAATCCAACCAAGCAGGAGGTAATTTTTCGATCATGGCTGCCACTTGAAACGTTTCGCTGAGTACCATTCCCTCAGTATGGATGTCATTTAGTATAATTTGCAACTCTTGGACTTGGTTCATAACAGTCTTGTTATCAACCATTTTAAAGTCCAAGAAACGGGCGACAACAAATTTCTTTGTTCCCGCATCCTCCGTTTTGTACTTTTTATCTAAGGACTCCCATAATTCTTTGGAAGTCTTGATATTATAGTACACATTATACAAAGCATCCGAGAGACCGTTGAGTACGTAGCCTCGGCATATAAAGTCAGAGTGCTTCTATGCCTCTACCGCGCTCAGAGCCTGAGCATCGGTCTCCCCTTCCGCAGGTTGGGGAGCGGTCTCCGTTAAGAACCTCGCAAGGTTCATGGTGGTCAAGTAGAAGAACATCTTCTGTTGCCACCTCTTGAAGTGGAGACCCGAGAACTTCTCGGGTCGTTCAGCATGATTCGCCACTGTGGACGCTCCCACAGTGTTGGCAGGGGTACCGACAACAACGTTGGTGTTGCTGGTGCTAACATTTTCAGTCGACATTCTGAAAATTCCAAAAAACCAAGTTAATAAATATGTTAGGATCATAAATGTGCTAATTTATTATTTAACTAACAAAATCGATGAGTAACAAAATCAGCCTCGTAGCTTCTAAATCCAACTTTGAAGACTACAAGAGAAGATCTTAGAACCCAAAGACTAAGAAGGAGTAGAAGAACAGAATCTGTTTTGACAAAGGCGCAACTTTGAATCAAAACAGAGAAAAACCTTTTAAAACACAACCTGATGTGAGAAGAAAAAAAAAATTCACAGCAGAATATGTTTGTGTTTCTACACGAACGGTGTTTTAAATTTTGTTTTAAGATTGTAGGAATCCGTTCGTGTAAATAAATAAAAATATTTTATTAACTTGAATTACAAGAACATAAACAGAATTACAACTGAAAGTAAGTACAATTACAACTGAAAAAGGGAAAAACGAAACAGAAAACACGAACATAAAAACTGTTCTTGGCTGAGGATCGTGTTAGACATGGGTCCCTTAAAACAAATTTCGTGTCTCCCAGGAGAACACGTTTGTTTCCAGGATACAACAGCCGCAAGCAGTTGCACTGCCGGTCTTGACTCCAACCCGAAGGTATACCTTGAAGCTTGAAAAGAAAAGAAGAATTCTGCAGTGAAAAAGAGAGAGCTGGTAATTTCTCGGTGTACTCATTCTACAGCTGGAACCTCCTATTTATACTGCAGATGAAGGTCGAAACTGAAAAACGAATTTAATGGGAGAATTAAACTGCATTAAACGTCTTCAATGCACCTTAATTCGCCATCAAAGCGCCACATTACGCCTCATCGCCCACGCCACGCGCGCGCGAGTTAGGGTGCTCAGCACCCTTCGCGAGTACACTAGTGAGTGCTTCCATGAAACAATAAGGATGGAGAGTTCCCACTTAAATACTCCTTTAAGTTCCATCTCTCATCCGATGTGGGACAAGGTGCCACTTTCCCACTTATTTCAGCATTCAAGTTTCAAACACCAAACTTTGAGCATCGATATCTCATTCATCTTAGCTCCGTTTTGGACGTGGTTTAGTTCGTTGCGAAGTCCTTCTGACATAGAACACAAACCCACAAATAAATATATAAAATCCGCTCATTTTATTATATTTATTTCTAGTCCAAAATAGGAAAAAATCATTTTCCTATATTTGTGAAAAATGCTATTTTCACAAAATTTCCAACAGTTTTGTGGCAGAAAGTGAGCAGCTGGTGCAAAACACAACAAATTTTTGCGTTTACCATGAAAGACCTACTCGAGATCTATAGACTTACAACAATTGAGAAGAAGAAGAGGAAGTTCATTCAAACCATAATCTTGATTGATTGATTTAGCGAGTGAAGAAAAAGAGCGGAGTCCGCTTCTATGCTTTTGGCGCTCAAATGTTTTCATCAGGGAGTATAAGAATGCCACGTGACATTTTGTAGCTTAAGTTGATGCCATGTGACCTAAGCTTGTTTTGTTTTATTTGAATGTATAGATATAGATTTGCATACGCCCATCATTTTGTAACCTTATTTTCACTTATAAACTTATATATTTTTTCTATCACTGATTTTGATTTATTATCAATTTATCATATATTTCAATCAAAGTCAATATATTTAGACAGAATTCATCACCAGCTTTTGCCAAATATTTGTTGAACTCTTTCGTATTTCAATGAAGAAAATTCAAAATTAAGGTTGGAGAATTAACTAACCCATTATGTGGAAAATATTTCATTGAATGTTTGAAGCGGTAGTGCTCTACAGTTTTGATTTGTATTTTCATTTATATGTTTTAAAATAGTTTTGATTTGTATTTTCATTTATATGTTTTAAAATATGCCTGAACATTTTTCCTTGATAGACTTATTCATAATTACCTGTTTGTTATATACCAAAGTGTTTAGCCTGGCAATATCAAGGAGGTGTGTATTTAAGAAGTTTCTCATCAACTGGTTGAGGTTTCTATTGATAGTTTTTGTAGGTTAGCCATTATAAAAAAATATTTTGTTATTCTGTTTTATAAGATCCGTGCATATTGTTATTATCAAGTCACCAATACAAAGGGGTAACTAAGGGGTTTCAGGTCGCTAACCCTCTAAACACTGATATTAATGGAAAGATTTCGTTTCGCGGGTTCAAACCCGTCCTTCGGTATTGTCACACATACTTTGTCAATGACAACATGGCAACATGGTTGAGGTGGGAGGGTTTACATTTTCGGATGGTTACAACCCGGGTGAGGTCCCGAGTTCGAGCCCCTGGAGCGTCAAATAGCCCCACGGGGAGACAGTTGAAAGTCCGTCACAGGTGTGTGTCGAACCCGGGTCTCTTAGGTGTTCGGGTGTGGGTGTTACCGCTCCATCAAGCTGGCCCAAAAAAAACATGTGAACATAAGCAAATAGGCAGGCAGGCCGTTGGATTTTTTTTTTTTTTTTTTTTTTTTATAAATTTCTTATTTGTTTTTTTTATTTATTTAAAAATAATCAGTTGTTATATATGTTATACAAATAAAAAAAATATTATAAGGTGCGGTGTAGTTGTTTGCTGCCCCATGCTAAGTCACCCTCAACAGGCATTAAACACTATTACGGGTGTGTTAAGGGCTTGGGCTTGAGCAGGATAATGTGCGTGAAAGAGAAGTTCAGAAGAAGCATGAGAGTGTATATCCATATATGGATTAATTTTGCAGCCAATAAAAATCTTCTATTTCAAGAAGGCGTTGTACGAGTACAAATGGTCTAATGTGAAATTTATTAAGCTAGTGACGTTGTACGAGTACAAATGTTCTAATGGGAAATTTATTAACCCAATGCCTATGAGACACATGACATAAGATGGGTACAAATAAAAAGGTACAAGCTTTGAGGGAAGAGTAATACATTTTTTAGGGGCTATTTGATAACATCTGAATGATTAATTGTTTAATCATTAAGAGGTCTAAACTATTAAGTGCTGAACTAGTAAGAGGTCTGAACCATTAAGAGCCGGTATAATGCTTAATCGTTCAGATGCAAATGTCTGACCAATTCAGATTAGAGATCTTAACAATTCAGATTCAGTATAGTGCTTAACCATTCAGAGGCAAATTTCTGAACTATTCAGACATTTGCTCGTGAAACAAACAATCTGAACCATTAAGTGCTGAACCAGTAAGATGTCTGAACCATTAAGAGTCTTATTAAGAAGTAAACAAACAGCCCCTAAGTGTATAAATTTTATATGATACCTTTTATTTTATCTATGACAATTATAATTTAGGAGGTAACCCACAATCTTGATATTTGAAATGTGACATTCTAATTAAATTAGATGGCTGGTGAAATGAAACTTGTAATTTGATGACATCCCCAATTCATGAGTTTTATAACTAAAAACGAAATCAAACTAAAACGTAAAGTTGATGAATATATACTTATTTCAATTACTTACACGGCATGTTGTGGGATGGTGCCCTATACCACCTCACCAACAAAGGGTGCGTTATACACCAAAACGTGGCGTTTAAAGGGGGCCAAACATTGGGGCATCACCCCTTTAATGGCTGTTAGGGAGAAAGAGATGTGGGACCATGGAACCTTAACCAATCATCAATTTTCTTTATTGTTTTTCTTTTTTTATTTAATTTTATAAGGTAAACCATAACAAGCTTGTGAAGGATGGGTTAGTTAAAACTCCATTCAGTAATGTGATTAGGCAAATTGTATATGGCTATTTTCCAAAGCGTATAGGCCATTAAGTTGTTTCCATGCAGATCAAAAGCTATATCTGTTTAAAGACAGATCTCTTTCTATCGTTTTTACTCTTTATTCAGTTCATTCGTATATAAATCAGCTAATTATCTATAATTTTGTAAATTTAATCAGATTTGAATTTTTAAATTTTTTACCAGGTTGAATTCCTTGGCATTACTCTCATCTTTTTTAATGTGATGATATTTTATCTAACCATATACTTTATAGCATTAATCAATCATACCGTTAGATATGGCCTTGAATCAATTCATCATATGACTAAAAGACTTTTCAACGAGAAAATTGACTCAAAGAACATCAAGACAGCTTAAAAGTCTAGTGTGGAAAATTTCATAACTTGTTTCACGGGTTAGCCTACATAAAAATATCACCTTTTCATATATTAAATAAATATAAAATTCATTATTATATTATAGTAACGAAGGTTGATTCGTGGATGTTGTCCTCTATATATATGGTTAGATCTCAAACGAAATATTTCATACACTCGAAGTTATGGCATCCAAGCTTTTACTACTTGTCCTACTCGTAAATCTTCTCATGCTCATAGGTTTCTCTCTTTTCATTTTATCTATAGTTTATTTATTGTATAACATGTAAAATAAGGGATTTTGAATTCATAAAAATGTCTTGTCTCAATATTGTTTGTTCATTTAGAAGTTTTTCTTTTCTAAATGTTAAATACAAGTATATATATAAAACTTATATGTACTATTTAGTAATTTCTTTTTCATGTAATACATTTATAAAACTTATGTACTATTTAGTAAGTTCTTTTTTCATGTTTGATTGTGAAGAAAAAACTTTAAGTATAATTGTTCAATTTAAATTAATTTGAACAATTATGAAATGTTTAACAACAATAAAACAATATTAAAATTTCAGTGGTTTTAATAGTTAGAAACAATATGTGCGACTTTATTGTAACGATACTAAAATTTGGTTACTATGTATTTCACAACTTTATTTCTATATATACAAAGACATGTTCATTTTAGGAAAATAAAAAATAGCGTACTAATAACTACGAAAACCGCATAATCCAGGTGTACATAATGCATAAAACATAATCAAAAGTAGTGGAAGGGAAAACAAAGACGATTACCACACCGTCGTGTGTATTGTATTTAAAATAATAAGTACAAATATATTATGCAATTCTCGACATATTATTGGTTTGGAAACGAACACTGCGTATGTTTTACTAACATGATTTTATTTGGTGCGAAAAAAGATGCAAATGTAGGCGTGTGCAATGGCCGACTTGGTGACAATTTGCCATCAGAACAAGAAACGGTAGCCCTTTACCGAAGCAACGGCATATCCAGGATGCGAATCTATGATCCAAATTCAGCCACGCTTAACGCACTTCGTGATACTGGTATTGAACTCATGATTGATGTTCCTAACCGCGATCTTGAAGGTCTCACTGATCCAAATGCGGCAAGATCATGGGTTAGAGACAACATCCAACATTACCCCAATGTCAAGTTTAAATACATAGCCGTCGGAAATGAAGTTGATCCAGATCCAAGTAAATATACTAGTCGATATAAGAATTATGTACTCCCCGCGATGCAAAATGTCCACAACGCCCTTAGAGACGTGGGCCTAGATAACCAAATTAAGGTGTCAACCGCAACCTACACCGGTCTTTTAAGAGACACTTATCCACCAAGCCAAGGTGCATTTAAAGATAATGGTTTTGCTGAGCCAATAGTTAGATTTCTAGCAGAAAATAAGTTGCCAATGCTAGCCAATATCTACCCTTACTTTGGTTACCTTGGTGACCCTAACAAAAATCTCCCATATGCATTGTTTACCGCACAAGGAACAGTGGTGACTGATCCTAACAATGGCCTACAATATTCCAACCTTTTTGATGCCATGTTAGACGCGCATTATGCGGCGCAAGCGCGTGTTGGTGGGGGGGATGTGGAGATTGTTGTGTCAGAGAGTGGATGGCCTTCGGATAAGGGTCAGGAAGCGACGGTAGGAAATGCGGGAACGTACTATAGGAACTTGATCAACCACGTAAGAGGGTCAACCGGGACACCTTTGAAGCGTGGAAGATCCATCGAGACGTATTTGTTTGCGATGTTTGATGAGAACAATAAAGATGGAGACCCGACCGAGAAACATTTTGGGGTTTTCTCTCCGAATAAAGATTCGAAGTATGGTTTGAGCTTCAATTAGGAAGATTTGGCATTTGAGAAAAATAAAGTGATTTGTTGTTACTTGATATATAAATTCATAAACTTATGTATTAAAAGTGTTTTATATGTTGTTACTTGATATGAAAATTCATAAACATATGTATTAAATTTTTTTTATATATGTCACCTTCCACTAATTGTTTGTTATAGTGTTCATGATTTAGTTTTCCATTAGTTTGGGTTCTTCAACTATATATATTTTGGTCCAAACCGAAACCAAAGCTATTAAATTCAAGAGTCTTTTTATATAATTTTTTGTTTGTTTATGTTTACTTGTTTTACATGACTCGACCTGATCCGGCCCACTATGAACCGATTTTTTTTGTATAGCTAGGGGCCTAAAATCTTTAAAAAAAATTTGCACCCCTAGGAAAAATTTCTGGGTCCGCCATTGTTCAAGACTCAAGACCAACCTGACGGTTATAATAAAATAATTATTAAAATTATAGAACTAAATACTAGTTTTGGGTTAGGGCTGGCAATAGATATCTGTATAAGACACGATTAGACCTGTTTACTTAAAAAGTACACAACATGATTTTTTAATTTTTTTAAAATAAATAAAATTATGAGGTTAGAATCCATCATTTCTTCTTCATAGTACATAAAACATAAAACTATGTTATGGACATGAGATATAAAATAGTTAAACGAGTTATATTCATGTTTAATACTTGTGTTATACGCGTCGTCAGAGACCTGTTAAACCCGATAAGACACTATTTGCCAGCCCTATTTTGGGTTAACATAGGTAACAAGTTTGATAAACAATGTGGTGTTCGTTTATTTAACCTTTTTAATTAAACACATTATGATCAAATTAATTTGTTGAATCATAGCTTGAACATGTTAAAGGATATTGTTGAAGTGCTAAGAAGTAGTCCGGGTTCAAAAAGATGGAGAAGACTTGTAACTACAATTGCCATGGGGACAATACAGAGAATATGGCACACGAGAAACGGGAGAAGGTGTTCGAAGGAAAGTTTATACAAGTCCGGAAGTCCGTGAAGTCAATCAAGGAAGACACTTTCTTGTGGGTTAGTCATTGGTCTAAACTCCCTCCTCCGACATGGGAAAATTGGATCGGTTTTAATGTAACGGACTCGTTATAAATTTTGTTGTTTTGTTTTTGTTCCGGTTTGTAAACTTTCCCACGGCTTGCTTACTCTATATTTATATATATAGGCATTTAATGGTTTGTTGTTCAAAAAAATTGTTTAATCATATCAAGTCAAACCGTTTATGTATTCGTTAGAGTGCCAGATTTTGGTGCATGTCATGAGTCTTGTTCCATCAAATAATACATATGTATTCGCTGGAAAACTTCAAAACGTAACTATAAAGACAAATATGAACAACGTATAATTTCATTGGAACAAACACCGTAAAACAAAATATACATGATCTTAACTCATTTTCATACAGAAGTTGCATTTCAATTAGCTTACGCAACGTAACTTTGAACCCATAAGTGATCCCTAATCGACGAGCTTTGACTCATGAACAAGAATACACCACATATTCATTCGACCAATACAAAAGTAAACAAAAACCAAAACATAAAATCTGCACTTGACCAAGTGTTACCTTGTGTTCGTTAGAGTGCCAGATTTTGGTGCATGTCATGAGGTAAGACCTAATTACTGAATCAGTCTCGGATTCGGAACTTTTTGCACAGGGTTTTTTTTAATAGATTTTCACTAATTCTTCAAATCATACAAAGCACCTCTGGATCCGCCCTTGTACTGAAACCATGAGATAAAACACCATGCTAAAGTAAGTCACCAACCCTCATCTTAATCTTCATCTTCCGAGGGCCTAAATAAATAAAAATAAGGGTTTAATGAAGTTTTATTAGCTATATTGAAACACCATTAATTTTGATAGCAAATTATGCATAATGAAACAAATAGTTTTTGAAAAAGATGAATAATATTTTGTAATTATTATATTCTATATGGCTTTACCCATCTTTGTAAATAGTATTATGGTAGAAAAGTTTTTTGTATTTGTTTTTTGAACATTTTCTTCCACTCTGTGACTATGTGATTTATTAAAGTAAGCTCAAGTTTGATCATTTTAGCCATCTTTCTCAAAAATCACAACTCAATCCACGGAATTAATTACAATAAATAAAAAAAAAGATGGAGCTAAGACATGGAGAAAACTAATACCATGAGGTCAGTTCTGATATTAGGAATGTGAGAAATTTTAGGCCATTCTATACCAATATCTTTTTCACATCTTTCACTTAACTTTGGACATCCGAGTATCACAAGTTGATTCATATCCTTAAAACTTGGCATCTCATCCGGTAAAGAAACTAATTCATTGCATTCATTTAGTCTCAGAACCTTAAGTTTTGGAAGTTTACCGGGCAAGGAAACCAAATTCGGACAAGTGACGATGTTTAATTCCTGTAAACAAAGAAACATATTGGTGGTGTCTTCTGACATGTTATTGTCATCATCATAAAAGTACTTCAAAGAATGCATGAACAACAAGTGAATGACCCTAAGATTGGGCAATCTCCCAAGTGGTGGAATATGCTCACACTTCTTACACCGAAAAAATCTAATTTCAACAAGGTTCTCTAAATTGACCATCCAACTTGGAGAAATAACCGTTCCCATGTAATTATATATTTCCAGTCCCTTGAGACAACGATTTGGTTCTAGTCCCTCGAGAACCTCTTCATCATTTGCAAACGTTTCCCCTTGACCTTCTCTCATAGAAAAGTTTGACCAACTTAACTTCAAAACCGACAAATTTCTTTTGCATTTGAAACTGGCACTCTTGGCCTCACATAAACCTCCGACATTCTCAAGTCCTGATATCTGCAACTCCCCCTCAATAAGATTTAGATCCCCCAATTCCCCTATTTTGGCGCCACTCTCCTTACCAACAAGAAACCATGGAAGTATTCGGAGACTAGTTAGTTCGTTGATTCCAAATGGAAAATTCAAGAGTGACGTACAAAAACTGACGTCCAAACATTGAAGATTAGTCATGAATTTTAGGCCTTCGGGCAACTTAGACAGTTTATGACAATAACACAAAAGCAAGACTTGCAAGTTTTGGAGATAAATAATTGACTCTGGTAAAACTTCGATGCTTGACTCTGATAAATTCAAGTATCGTAGATGTTTGAGTTTGCAAATTGATTTTGGCAGTGTCCTTAACCCAATACCACACAAGTATAATATCCTTAGATATATGTGGTTGAAATTTTGGCTAATACGGGACTCATTAATCTCTCCAAACATTAGGATTGACCTTAATGATGTTAAGTTTTTTAAACTCTGGTGTGAAAAGAAAAACTCTGGACATGACGAGCTTAAATGAAGCACCTCATTTGGGAATTTAACCTCGTTACATGCAAGCTCTATAACTAAAAAGTCATGTCTCATCACGTGTTGTGCCATGTCATGTATCAGATCATGCATTTTATATCTATCGCCCCATAATTTGTTGTCCTTAACAATATGAAAGAAGGACCTCCAAACCAAACAATTGAATATTTCTTCCCCAAGCACATATAAGCTTATTTCTCCTCTCGGTGGAATGTAACCGTTTGACACCCACAACTGAATCACTACATCCTTTTCCATATTGCAGCCTTTAGGAAACATACAACAATAAGCGAAACACCTCTTCAAATGTGGAAGCAAGTTATCATAGCTTAGCTTCAAAACAGCAGGCAAGATTCTAATTTTTTCCACTTCCCATATGCAGCTATCTTTTACAAGTTTCCATTCTATTGTACTTCTTTTCGACCACATTAAGCTACCTAAAGATTTCAATGCCAAAGGTAGCCCCTTGCATTTCTCAACTATTTCCTTTCCAATATTCTCCAGCTCAACTTCGTCACCTCCCACTCTTCCTTGTGCAAATGCAAGCTTCTTGAATAATAACCATGAGTCCTCTTCAGATAAACATCCCAGTTCATATTGTAATTCGCCAACCTTACTCACCATATGACTAGTTGTACTGGATCGTGTTGTCATTACAACAATACTTCCTTCTGCCCCATAACTTAATGTTTTACTTAACTCCTCCCACTTGGCCTTTTCATCCTCTTCAATCCAAACATCATCTAGAACAATTAAAAACTTTTTTCCCCTTAACTTGTTTAGAAGGGAATATTGCAAGGTATCCAACTGTGTAAGTTTACACTCATATTTATCTATGGATTCTATGATTTTTTTCATTATCTCTTTAAGTTGGAAGTTTTCGGAGACGTACACCCAACATCTTAACTCAAAATATCGATTCACCCTTTCATTGTTATAGACTAACTGAGCTAGAGTAGTCTTTCCCACACCTCCCATACCCCATATACCATACACCCGAATCTCCCCATTCTCATATTTTCCTATATCTTTGTCACATATCGTTCTAGTTACCATCTCCATTTCTTCATTTCTTCCATAGATAACCGAAGAATCATGCATAAGAGAGCTCGTTTCTCTATCTGGCATCTCACGTGCAACATCCACATCAATATGACTTATCGCACCAGGGGTCAAACCTAACTCAGATCTCTTAGATGCAACGGCATCCAATTTTCTTCTTATGGCTCTAACTTTGTGAGCAATCCTAACACGAAACATAAGTTGGTTATGATCAGAGGAGAAGTAGGCTCTTACCATGTATTTGAGACCTCTTTTTTTATGTAGACGTCGTAGCAAAGCTTGAGTTGAGACCTCGTCCAACACATTTTCAACCATCAAGGATGCTGACTTGAGATCTCTAAGCCATAATTCTACCTCCTTTTCCTTGATATGTTTCTCTTCTGCATCTTCAAGTACAGCTTCAATCTGGTCAAAATCATGCTTGAGTCTCAAAATCTCATCTTTGAGTCCCAGAAGTAGACCAAACTCTTTGACAACTTCAGAAGTCAGTCTCCCCACTATCTCCTTCACAAGGGTTGAAACAACTACATCTCCCATGATTACTATATTTTCAAAATATTAGAACCAATAGTATGTATGACACTGGAAGATCGATCGTAATTCAAGAACTCTTTGTTTGAAAACCAATGCCCAGAAAATGAGGAAATTGAAAAAGCAATCTTTCTTATCCACTTGTAGTGTGTTATCAACATGTGGTCTATCTTATCCCAAGTAATATACATCAACCAAACAACTTTAATGTGGAAATTATTATTAAATTTATTACACCATAGTTCTTTAAAATATAATATTTAAAAGTAATAAAATTTAGTGACTAAGGTTTTGTGTTATACAGCTCAAACCATTTCAGCAACCCCTCTGTGCATAGTGTGCATGTTTCAGGTTAATTTTATGATCATACACTTGAAAACAAAGATTAGAACAACCGGCCTGTATAAGCTGACACCTGGTATAGTAAGAACTTTTTATTTTTCTTTTATTCAAAATTATTATTCATATTATTTAAGAATTAGGTTATATTTGTTGGTATCACATTTGACGGGTTCCAGGACCAATCGGACCGGAAAGAACGATGATCACACATATACGTAAAATCTCCACAAACATCAGACCACTTCATCTATAAATGAAAAAAACAAGAAACGAAAATTGTAACTAATCGAAACAAGAAATAGGAACTAGAACTTGAACTTGCAAACTGTTTTCAATGGAAACTTGCATATATAATCTGCGGATGGAACCGTGTATATATACTATCGAATGGGTGTGTGTGAGTGAAGGGATACGATGATTCACAGAAAGGATGCAACTTTTCCATGTTAACCGTTCATGCGGTTATGTATCCTTACTCACACCTGTTCACACATCACGGCCCAAACTCAATGACCCATACATTTAAACCTAATGGACTTGATAATGTCTTGACCCAGTAACTAGATGGCCTACGGCCCAAATACAAAACAAACATAAACTAGTTTAATTGTTCTACCCATTAATAAACTAATAAACATAATAAAACGAGCGGCCCATACCAAATCACCTATTGTTCTTGATTATCGGCTTCAATCTCCCTCGTAGGCATGAACATCCGTGATCCGCTTGCTTCCTTCAATCATCATTGTTGCCGGTGACCTCGATGGTTATCACCAAGTCCGGCTCATCTTCGCTTTCGACCACTTCTTGTGGTGCCTTCTTCGTGCTTGCTCCATTAGCCTCCGGTGCATTCTTGTCTCCCTTTTTGTTCATCAAGTCCAAGTACCACTCGATTAACTCTATGTAGTAAATGTAAGCAACTTTTACCACATGCGCGTCGTACAGTTCATAACCATACTCGACCGCTACTTCGTCCCAAAGATCATCCTCGATCACTTTCTTTATTCCACCCTTGACGGTTACAATTCGGTGTAGCAATTTTGAACTTATTTCTCTACCGTCAATTAGTGTTGGTGGCATAGCGTTCTCCTTGAAGATCCCCAGAAAACATGGTATAAACCATAAAAGGATTTCCTCGAAAGTGGCGCCATAAAACTTATCATGCCCGACCAACTCTTCATATAACAACATTAAATCTAACCCTTCTATACAACTTTCAACGATCATGTCATTCTTATGACATCCTCTTCATCTTAGGAGAGGACCACCGCCCTTTGACGTAACTCTTGTCGAGATTGCAACGGATTATCCTTCAAGCCCTCGTAATAAATCAAGAACCTGACTTTTGCCTTTTTCGAGTAAACGATTTCCTTCTTTTTGATACCCGATGTGCCTTCACCGTTCAACCTCCTATTTTTCTCTCTCTATTTCGAACTCTTTCTTGTAATACCCTTCAACATATTCTTTATCCTTGCGGTGCCCGTTTTCGACATCTAGACCCTCGTAGAATTTGTCTAGATACTCTTCTTCCAATTCTTTTTCCGACTTGTTCTCAAAAACATCAAACCCTTTCGCACGACTACTGAATATTTTCTTTAAAATACAGGTATCATCGGTAGTAACCGTTTCAATTCCTTGAAACAATAATTACTCTAGGCTTAAAACGTTTTTCTTGAGTCTCGGAACGTAACTAACACACGGTATGGTCTTACTTTTCCAGTATCTTAACTTCACCAACCCCATGAACGAATGGAAATTCTTTCTTCTTATTATTCGTCGTCATACTAAAATGCCTCTTAAAACATTTGAAACACTCCTATTCCCGGTCATGTGTGTCTTAAAACTTGGATCCACTACCCAAATTGAATCATAGCTTCCTCCGCAAGTACCATCAACTAAATAGATTTTTCTACGGGTAATGGGGTAAGGTTGATGTACTTACTCGGACAAATAGAAGCGATGTGCCCAAATTGTTTGCACATGAAACAGTGAATCCCGGCCTTTCTCGGTCTCATGACTGGTGCACTTCCCTTATGGCCAAACTTCTTCGTGAAACCCTTTGGAACCATCTTCTTGGGAAAGTTCTTAATGGGTGATTTTTACGAACGCGTAGATTGCTTCCCCTGCGCAACGTACTTCCTTTTGTTGCAGCCCTAGCTGCACTTTCCAGCATTCACCCTTTCATCACCGAAATCGGCACCAACCGATTTTCCTTTATCCCTCAGATGATCTCCAGAACCACCATCATCCTTCTCGGTTTTCACTGAACCCTTGGCTCTATACAAATGTTGGTATCACAGTTGACGGGTTCCCAGGACCAATCAGACTGGGAAGAATGATGATCACACACAT
This sequence comes from Helianthus tuberosus, assembly GCA_030545235.1. Taxonomy (NCBI): domain Eukaryota; kingdom Viridiplantae; phylum Streptophyta; class Magnoliopsida; order Asterales; family Asteraceae; genus Helianthus; species Helianthus tuberosus. The sequence goes on along the minus strand of CM060354.1, from coordinate 14,866,283 downwards.
ATGTAAAATCTCCATAAACATCACACCACTACATCTTTAAACGAAAAATACAAGAAACAAAAATTGTAACTAACCGAAACAAGAAACAGAAACTAGAACTTGAACTTGCAAACTGTTTTTAATAGAAACTTTCATATATAATCTGAGGATGGAACCGTGTATATATACTATTGAATGTGTCGCAACCCCCGATCCCTTATCTGTCCCGGGAACGGGCGACGGCGAGCTCAGATTTTCGGTGGTACCAGCTTATTTAATCTTGCAGCGGAAATTACATCAGGACCGTAGTTAGGAAAATGTTAATCAGAGTAAAACCACCATATTTGATATTAATAATAACATGGGCAGAACCCAAGTTTCTTATTACAATACATTTATAGGGACAAACTCTATTTTATTGAATTTAAAACATTGTTTATTAGGTAACTTTTATAGCCACATTTTTCCCAAGCCTTCAGTGCTCTTCAGCTGGCTTTTTACTAATTGGCTGTCACATTGTGTTACCTGAAACGCGTTTTAAAAACATTTGTCAGTCGAAAATACTGGTGAGTGAATCCCAGTTTAATCAAGAAACATTTTATCAATTAAAACAGTATTGAGAGCGATCACATTGTTTATTTCTACACAATTACTCATTCAGTACTGTCAATCCTGACTTGTGGGTCATATTACACATTGGCCCACTCGTTGTCCAATTGTAACGTGTTAATGTCGTCCTGACTTACTACACACAGTGTAGTATCAAATTTTGTATACAAAACCCCAACATACCGGCAGTAATTGAAGAACTACAAAGACTCAATCACCGCTTAATCACATTGTAAAATAATTAAGGTTTTGTAAAACATTCCAAAAAGGTTAACAAAAAGAGGATAAACTCACATTGCTATCTTAAACTTCTTGTGAGGGTTTCCTGGATATAATCTATAATTTATACAAATGTACATAGGTTAGTATCATAACCCTTTGAAAATATTAATGATACCCTCCTCGAGACGGCATTCCAACAAATACGTCGGGCAGAACCACGACAGTTGTTACGGAACCCTAAATCAATCGGGCAGCGTAACTATTATGAAACTGGGGTTATAATACTTACAACGGAGCAGAACCTCGCTAATTAGGGTGGTATAATACCCGCTTTATAAAGTCTACTACAGAAATTGTGATTTAGAATGAAAGGAATGAGCGACGGAAAACGAAAACCCGTTGCTCTCTTATATAGGTGCTGAACTTGGGTCTTACGCGGCCCGCGTAAAGGATAAGCAGGGCTTACGCGGCCCGCGTCAACATCCGGTCAACGAGTAGCTTAGCTGGGTCAGCATGTAGGTCCGCCACGATGTCAACACGTGTCGGCCTCTAGTGTCTCCGCGTTTGATGATCTCTCGCGGCCCGCGTACACTAACAGGAATTCTTACGCGGCCCGTATCAACTTATAAGTTAACGAATTCTGGTTTAACCCTCTATACCGCCCGCGTAAAGGCTTGGGGTGGGTCTACGCGGCCCGCCTTAGCCCTAGTATTAAATTTTATTTATTTTAAATACTATTTACTGTATTTCGGGCTCGGTTTTCACATACAGGGTGTATTTAAAGACATATTGGGATATTTTAAAATATACTAGAGTGTCGGAAATATTATGAGGGTGTTGGTTTTACCGAGGGTTGTTACATTCTCCCCACCTTGTTTTAGAGCTCTTCCTCGAGATCTACTGAAACAAATGCGGATATTTCTTTTGCATTTCAGATTCAAGCTCCCATGTGTATTCAGGTCCTCTTTTGGAGTCCCACTTCACTTTAACTAGAACTAATCTCTTATGCTTGAGATTCTTGACTTTCCTGTCTTCAATTTGTAGAGGCCTCTCTACAAACTTGAGTTGTTCATTTACCTCTATATCCTTAAGAGGTACTATCAGTGATTCATCAGTTAAACACTTTTTGAGATTAGATACATGAACACATCGTGTATTCCTGCCATTTCCTCTGATAGTTGTAGCTAATAGGCTACAGGTCCTATACTTCTAATAATCTCAAAAGGTCCAATATACCTACCTGAGACTTAGCTTTCCCCGTTTGATGAATCTTACTATTCCTTTCCAAGGAGAGACTTTTAATAATACTTTATCTCCTACTTGAAACTCCAAGGGTTTGCGTCAGTTATCAGCATAACTCTTTTGTCGATCACTGCTTTCAGTCGTTCCTTGACTTGAATAATCTTGTCAGTTGTTTCTTGCACTATCTCAGGTCCAGATAGTTGCTTTTCCCCAATTTCTGCCCAACAGACTGGGGTTCGACACTTTCGTCCATAAAGTGCTTCGAATGGTGCAGCATTGATACTTGTGTGATAGCTATTATTATAAGAAAATTCTATTAAAGGTAAGTGATCATCCCAATTACCTCCGAAATCGATTACACAAGCTCTAAGCATGTCTTCCATTGTCTGAATTATCCTTTCGCTTTGTCCATCCGTTTGAGGATGATAAGCTGTGCTTAGCTTTAACTTAGTTCCCATTGCCTTTTGGAAACTTGACCAAAAATGAGAGGTAAATCGACTATCCCTATCAGAAAAAATTGATAAAGGAATTCCATGCAAAGAAACAATTTCATTTACATATAGTTTAGCTAATTGTTCCATACTGAAAGTTTCTTTCATTGGTAGGAAATGAGCTGACTTGGTTAGCCTATCTACAATCACCCAGATTGTATCATTACCTTTCTTTGTTTTGGGTAATTTAGTAACAAAATCCATTGTTATCAATTCCCACTTCCACACCGGCATTTCTAATTGCTGTAACAAACCTGAGGGTTTCTTGTGTTCAGCTTTAACTTGTGAACAGGTTAAACATTTTGAAACATAGGCTGCTATGTCCTTTTTCATTCCTATCCACCAGAAATTTTTCCGTAAATCCTGGAACATTTTATCATTTCCTGGATGCATCGTATATTTAGACTTATGGGCTTCTTCTAGTATACGATGACGTAGGTTTCCTAATTTAGGTATCCACATTCTCTTTTTATGAAATCTCCAAATTCCATCTGTTCCTTGTTCTAATTCTTTTAACATACCTTTTAATTTTTCAGAATCATCCTTGATTACTGATTCTTGTGCTTCTCTTATCTGATCATTTAAATCTACTTGCAGATTTAATTTAAGAGAACGTACCCTTTTTGGCTTTTCATGATACTTTCGGCTTAAAGCATCTGCCACTACATTTGCTTTTCCTTCATGATACTGGATATCACAATCATAATCACTAAGTAATTCCATCCAGCGTCTTTGTCTCATATTAAATTCCTTTTGTTTGAAAATATACCTTAAACTCTTATGATCAGTGAATATGGTAAACTTACTACCATAAAGGTAATGTCTCCAAATCTTAAGAGAAAAAATTATAGCTCCTAACTCTAAGTCATGGGTTGAATAATTCTCTTCATGATTCTTAAGTTGTCTAGATGCGTAAGCTATAACCTTTTGACGTTGCATCAATACACATCCATAACCTAATTTAGAAGCATCATAATAGACTACAAAGTCTTCAGCTCCTTCTGGTAATGCTAGTATGGGTGTATGGGTTAATCTTTGCTTAAGAATTCTAAAGGCTTCTTCTTGTTTTAATCCCCATTCAAACTTAACAGATTTACAGGTTAACTTAGTTAAGGAAATGACTATTTTAGAAAAATCTCGAATAAATCTTCTATAATAACCGGCCAATCCTAAGAAACTTCTAACCTCGGTTGGTGATTCAGGGGTTTTCCATTTAGTAATTGCCTCGATTTTTGTTGGATCCACATGAATTCCTTCATGATTGACTAAATGTCCGAGAAATTGTACTTGTTCTAACCAAAATTCGCACTTAGAAAATTTAGCGTAAAGCTTTTCTTTTCTTAATAAACTTAAAAGTGCGTGCAAATGTTTTGCATGATCCTCTTTATTCTTAGAATAAATGAGAATATCATCTATAAAGACAATTATGAATTTATCCAAATATGGCTTACATATTCGGTTCACATGTCCATAAATGAAGCTGGGGCATTGGTTAAACCAAATGGCATGACAGTAAATTCATAATGACCATACCTTGTTCTGAATGCGGTCTTAGGAATGTCCTCTTCATGTACCTTTAATTGATGATATCCTGATCTTAAATCGATTTTAGAGAAAAATCGGGCTCCTTGCAGTTGATCAAACAGATCATTGATTCTTGGTAATGGATACCGATTCTTAATCGTAACCTTGTTTAATTCACGGTAGTCAATGCACATTCGCATTGATCCGTCTTTCTTTAAAACAAACAGTATCAGTGCTCCCCATGGTGATGAACTTGGCTGTATAAATCCTTTTTCTAACAATTCATCTAATTGCTTCTTCAGTTCCTGCATTTCTGCAGGTGCCAAACGATAAGGTGCTTTAGCAATCGGTGTTGTTCCTGGTATTAAATGAATTCTGAATTCAACTTCTCTATCTGGAGGTTGCCCTGGCAATTCTTCTAGAAATACATCTGAAAACTGAGATACTACTGGAATATCTTTTAAATCCTTTCCTTTAGTGTTAGTGATTATGGAAATCAAATACACTATAGAACCTTTTCTTATATAACTTGCAGTTTTCATCACAGAGATAAATTTAGTGGACCTAGAAGGTTTATCTCCTTTAATTGTGATCGTTTTACCTTTTGGTGAATTTACTTGGATTAACTTTTGATCACATAAAATACTGGCTTTATTGGCTATTAACCAATCCATTCCTAAAACAACATCGAATCCTGCCAGATTCATGGGATAAAGGTTTGCAATAAATTTCTGATTTAAAATTTCTATTCTTGCTCCCTGCAAGATTTCAGAAATCCTAATGGTTTCTCCATTGGCTGTCTCTACTAAGCATTCTTGTGGTAGTTTAGTTAATGACTGATTTAGAAATTTGCAAAATGATGTATTAATAAAACTTTGGTTTGCACCAGAGTCAAATAATACTTTAGCAAAAATATCATTAACTAAAAACGTACCAGCTATGACATCTGGAATCATCTTGGCTTCATCTGCAGTCAGAACAAATGCTCTAGCATTTTTAGTATTCTTGTTATCTGGAGCTGGGACTAATTTTGGGCAATTAAGCTTGATATGGCCTTGTTCTCCGCAGTTGTAACATATCCGGATGTTAGCCTTCTTCCTGCAATTTTCTTCCTTGTGTCCCGATATTTTGCAAAAGTTATAGTATATGGAGCATCTTCCTGAATGCTTCCTTTTGCAATACCTACAGTAGGGTGTAGAGGTAGAACCTATATTTTTCCCACGATTAGAATTTCCAGAACGAAATTCTTGGGTGAGCTTCTGGGTTAGGTTCCTTCTTTGATCCTCTTCTCGGGTACGACTAATTCATCTGTCAAGGTATTTGCTAGTTCTACAGCTTCTTCTATGGTTTGAGGTCTAGCTGCCTTGACTACGTGTCTTATCTCCCCAATTAATCCCCAAATATAACGGGAGATTAACACTGGTTCTGGTGAAGCAAGAGTTGGCACTATTCTAGCATATTCGAAGAATATTTTAGTGTATCCCTTACTATCCACACCAATCATCCTAAGGTTTAAGAATTTGTTTGCTATCTGTTCCTTCTCATTGGGTGGGCAGAATTTCCTTTCTACCTTCTTCTTAAATTCTTCCCATTCCATATTGTAGGTTCTATCACTTCCTCTTGATTGGAGGATAGTGTTCCACCATTCTAATGCTGAATTCTTAAACAGATTAGAAGCAAACAGTATCTTATCTTCTTCAGCACACTTGCTTATTCTTAAGACTGCCTCAGTCTTCTCTATCCAGCGTAAAGTTGCAATGGCCCCTTCGTTGCCCGAGAATTCCATTGGTTTACAAGACTAGAATTCTTTATAAGAACAACCGTAAGACACGGTTCTTCTCCTTTTGGGAATAGGCATTTGAAGTACGGGTCCATTGTTCACGCTGTTTTCTGGTTCAATTGGTCGCTTACTGCTATGCTTACTTTTATTATTCGCTTCTTGAATAGTTTGAATAATAAATGGCATTGCATCTATGATTCCTTGTGCCACTATATGTTGAACAACACTATTATCCATTTGATTTCCATTGTTATTGATGCTTGGATTCTCATTAACCACGTTAATGTTACTTTGGTTATCATTATTCAGATTTCCTTGATTTCCTTCGTCAGCCATCTGAATTTTAAACATTTATCCCATATTAATATCACAATATAATATTTAATATAGTTAATCACATGACACGCAATCTAGCCAAAAACGTCGATCATTGCGACTTTTACTCTATTTCCATATACTATTATGCATCTATTACACACTAGTACTGAAATAAAAATACAATACCAACAGAAATAGAATCATACTAATAGTAATATGCATCCGTACACACATATTTTATTTTATTATATTATATTATTACTATTATTGTTTTCTCCATCATATTATGGATATGGATTTATACAAAAATTCATATTGCGTTCTTCGTATTTCCATACGAGACGCTCTCCCACCTAACGCATTCTTTCACTGCTTTCTAAAATTTCCTCACCAAATGTCCTAAGTTCTTGGACGTTTTCTGCACTCATTGGGGGTGCAGGTTCTAGGACTGGGTTCGGAATCTGGGGTGCGGGTTCCTGATATGGGGGTGAAAGTGCCTGAAATCGGTAAGGATCTTCTAAGATTTCCCTAATATATTCATCGTGGTAATAGGGATCTAAAAGGTCCATACCTGGATAGGCTCTTATGTTTTGTATGGGTGTGTCTTCATGTATCGGGTAACGTTGCACAAAGTCCCTATTATCGTCCCACCAGGGGTCGTAATTTAGGTCTAGGGGGTTTGGTGCAGGTATCCTAGGGATTTCTTCTGGATTGAAGTCATGCATCTCCACTTGGTTTTCAGGGTTTTCTATCTCCATGGGTTGTTCTGGGATTTGTGGTTGTGGGGCTACTAGTTGTTCCAGACTTGGGTCAGCAGCAGTGGTAGTTAGGATATGGAAATTAGCTAAGCTTCTATTAAGCATATCCTGTGTATGGGCATCTGTTTTTCGCTTATCAGCTGCTAGAACTCTTTGCTGTTGTAACTTTCGCATTCTCTTCCTACGCGCAAAAGCTTCCTTACTGAACCATCCTCGTTTCTTCTGAGGGAATGGCTCTTCTGACTGAGCTCTAAAAGCAAACACTCCTTCTTCCTGATCAGCAGAATACCCCGAAAGGGCAGGCTGTGATGAAGTATATTCACTCTTAGGTGACTCAGACAACTGACGACTCATGTCTGAGGGTCCTTGATCACTCATACTGTAAACTAACAGATAGTCAAATAACACATAACAAATAAATACAGTTATGCACGTATTTCCGTAATTTATTTCCTAACAAAAAATTTAGAATTTAAGTGTCAGCAGAAAACTTCTTTGGCTCAGACCAGTGGCTAGGCTCTGATACCACCTTCTGTCGCAACCCGCGATCCCTTACCTGTCCCGGGAACAGGCGTCAGCGAGCTCAGATTTTCGGTGGTATCAGCTTATTTAATCTTGCAGCGAAAATTACATCAGGACCGTAGTTAAGAAATGTTTATCAGAGTAAAACCACCATATTTGATATTAATAATAACATGGGCAGAACCCAAGTTTCTTATTACAATACATTTATAGGGACAAACCCTATTTTATTGAATTTAAAACATCGTTTATTAGGTAACTTTTATAGCCACATTTTTCCCAAGCCTTCAGTGCTCTTCAGCTGGCTTTTTACTAATTGGCTGTCACATTGTGTTACCTGAAACGCGTTTTAAAAACATTTGTCAGTCGGAAATACTGGTGAGTGAATCCCAGTTTAATCAAGAAACATTTTATCAATTAAAACAGTATTGAGAGCGATCACATTGTTTATTTCTACACAATTACTCATTCAGTACTGTCAATCCTGACTTGTGGGTCATATTACACATTGGCCCACTCGTTGTCCAATTGTAACGTGTTAATGTCGTCCTGACTTACTACACACAGTGTAGTATCAAATTTTGTATAAAAAACCCCAACATACCGGCAGTAATTGAAGAACTACAAAGACTCAATCACCGCTTAATCACATTGTAAAATAATTAAGGTTTTGTAAAACATTCCAAAAAGGTTAACAAAAAGAGGATAAACTCACATTGCTATCTTAAACTTCTTGTGAGGGTTTCCTGGATATAATCTATAATTTATACAAATGTACATAGGTTAGTGTTTTGGTAAAAAATCACACAAGGATAATGCAACCAAATCTGATTTTGTGAGGTATGATGCTTGGTTAATTGTATGAATGACAATTATATGAAATCAACGATGAACACCGAGATTTATACGAGGAAAAAGCCCTTGATCAAGAGATGATCTCCGGCATAAAAAACCTCGGGTGATGGAAACTACCGATCACCAAATATATTGGAAAAACAATAATGATCCTTGTACAACTTCGGAAGAAAACAAGCTCAATACATTGAATTGCTAACGTAAATGTGTCTTTTTGCTAAGTGTTTGCAGAGAATTATGTGTTTGTGTGTGTTGAACTCGAATTATTCCCTAAAATGAGCTGTTTTCCCCTTAAAAGATAGCAAAATATCAAGAAACCAACTTTCCTAAAAAGGTGGAGGTGGCCCATGATCATCATAACGGTTATATTTTATCAAACATGTGCCATATGAACGAATATTCCCCGAAATTCCAACTAAGAATGAGTCCACTACGTCCATTACCTGTGTATAAGCATTAAAAACGTGACAATTATTAGAAAACGTAAGTTCTGTTAAGGATCCTGGATCCTCAGACTCGTGATCCTTAGACTCTGGATCCTCAGACTCTCTGCATCATCCATTAAGGATCCGTGATCCATGCCCAGTCTCGGGATAGATGATCCTTAGCATAAAATTCATGCCCTAACAATTGCCCCCAATATGGCAGTTGTGATAAGGATTCACAGCTGTCATATTTCCGTCAGAAGCGGACTAGCCGTTGCTGCTGGTAACTAGTCGTTACACTGCCTGTCGTCACTGATAAGACCCGCTATAATCATTATTGCAAAATATAGAGTTAGAGATAACTCCTCAAATGCCTTTACTGACAAGAAGATCCTTCTGTTTGTGGAGAATGAATCCTTCTACATAGTTCGCTATTAACCTTCCTGCACTTTAATATCTGCATAGACACTTTAACTGTTAGATAGCCATGTCCGGCCTGGGTGGATGGTCCATGGTTTTGCTGGTGAAATCCAGGCCAGATGATTTTGATGCATAATGAATGGGTAATAACATTAAAATTTTTCGGCTACATCTGTTGTTTCTTCCCTCTTTATTTTTCATGTATGCTTTCTATTTTCAAAGATATCATCGCCAAACAATTGGAAAGTTATTGGAAATCTGATGATAATGTTAGACTTTTAACAGAAAACTTGAAGTGTTTATATAAATGTGGATCAATGATCCTTAACCAAAAATGATAAGAGACAACTTGCAGCTTAGAAAAAGTTAGAATATAACATACCAGAGAATCCAAGTTAGGATTCTATATCCTTGTAAACTAATACTGAATAAAATGTGTGAAAAGTAAAGTTTCCAGGATCCAGGATCCTTATTGTCAGAACTTGTATAACTTTAGAGTTCCAAGATCCTGCAAGAAAACAAACTTGGGACAAAGCCAAATAATTGGGAATGAACCCATAATAACTGGGGACAAGCCCAAATAAACTGGGGACAAGCCCAACAAACTGGGGACAAGCCTAAATAAACTGGGGACAAGCCCAAATAAACTGGGGACAAGCCCAACAAACTGGGGACAAGCCCAAATAACTTTGGAGAGTTGGCCAACCACTTTGATCTTCTGTAAAATGATAACAACTCTGCAAAAGCTTAAACTTTATGAAAATAGATGTTAAATGTTTAACATCTTTGCCTTATGATAAGTAATAAGTATGAAATGAATGAAAATGAAAGTAATGTGTTACCAAATGTAGAATCATATATCCTTTGAGGATCCCGGATCCTTAATCAGAATACTGGTATGGCTGAGGATCCCTGATCCTTTTTACATAAAGTACTTTTTGAGATGAACAACATTTCAAGCTCTTGGTAAGAGGTCACCATCCATTGTCAACAAACGATATGCCCCCTTTCCTGCTTCAACTTCAATTAAGTAGGGACCTGACATTCTTGTTGTATGCTCCAGCCGTTCTTTGTCGATGAAGGTTATTGCTGTGTCTTTGACAAGGATCACATTTCTTGGCATAATCCACAACATTGTTCTTCATAGCAGGCCAATAGTATCATGTTCTAAGGATCCTTGAGAACAGTACTCTGCCCCCAGTGTGGTTTCCACAATCTCCTTCGTGAAAATCCTTTAAGACTTCTTGAATTTCTGGATCCTCAATGCACCGCAACTAGGGACCTGCAAGAGATATCTTGTATAACATGTCATTTAGTATGGTGAATTAAGATACATTGACTTTGAAAGCTCTGGGGATTTCTCCTGTAGGAATCTCTCCATGTTGTTAAATCTCAGGATCGGAAGGATCCAGGATCCTGAATTTGATTGTGCACCATCACTAGGTATGATTGCAGAATCCTCTGCTATCTCCATAGCTATGTGATCTTCAATAGCAGGGGCCAAGACATGAATGATGAGTATTTTCACATCCTCTGGAATCTTCAGTGATGATCCAAGATTGGCTAGAGCATCAGCTTCTGCATTTTCTTCCCTGGATACCTATGTTAGACTGAAAAAAGCAAAAGAATCTGCCAATTTCTTGACTATTTCTAAGTACTTGATTAGTTTTTCACCTTTAACAGTATAGGAATCATTATAATTGTTAGGGGAGGATTTCCAAATGATCAGTGATCCTCAATTACTGTTGTGTTTAGTGACCCTCACTTCTGTTATAATTGGTGATCCTCAGAAGTATTGCAGGATCAGGATCATGGATAATCTTAAGGATCCTTATACTGACGATTGTCTACTTTGAATACGATGTTGTTTTGCAGGAGTACCAGCTTAGACTTGGTCTTGGCGATATTCCTGGAGCATATTCCATGACTTATTCCGCACGTGCTTACCTGAAGTGGACGTTATGGAGTTCGTGGGGGACTTGCATGAATTGCGGAATGTTTGTTAGCTTAGATATTTTCCATTTTTAAAAGGGGTAGCGAGCTAAATAGAAAACACTTGGCTATTTTTAGCTACACACAAACTAACAACTGCTCTCACCAGCTCTCGGTAATTCACTTAGCAATTTCATACACTTTTCATACACCTTTTGCACGTTACACTATAGTGATCCTTGTAATTAGCTCGCTATCATCCGAAGTTGTAACACATTTCTTGTTTAATTTGAGTTGGTGATCGGTAGTTTCCATCACCCGAGGTTTTTTATGCCGGAGATCATTCATTAATCAAGGGCTTTTTCCTCGTATAAATCTTTGTGTCACTTGTTCATTATATTTCAGAGTGATCCTTAGTGTTGTTCATCAATTCAAGCATCATACCTCACAACAGAAAGTTTGGTTGCATTATCATTGCTTGATTTTTGACCAAAACAGTTTGGCGCCCACCGTGGGGCAATTGGTGCTTCATTCCTAAGAAGATTCATACTTTTGTGGTCATTTCGGTTCATAATAACCAGGCAGATGGCTTCTTCAGCGAAGAACACTTCAAACTTAATGCCGTCATTCAGTTCTTCACAAGGCGTTCCTCATTTGCCTCCACCACCTTCTGGATCCCTGAAGAATGCTGAGAATGCTGCGAAGAAACAAACCCCCATTTTCACAAAACCACCAACTTCTTCTGTTTCAACTAATCCTACTACTAATGATCTTTATGCTCTGATTTTGCAGATGAGGAATCATGCACAAGAGCAGGACAAAACCAACGAAAGGATCCTCCGGGAGATTGATGAGATCAAGAAACAGAAGAAATCAGTGGAGGATCACTCCCCTCTGATGCCAAGGTCGCTGAACTTCAACACTCCAGTCATAACTTCCCAACACTCAGCAGTTCTGGACGTGCAATACTTGGGTGAATTACCAGGAAGGCGTTATGGAACATCAACTATGAGTCAGGCATTTGGCTCTCACTTCCAGCCTCAAGGATCCTCTTCTCAACCATCAGGATCCTCTTCTCAGCATCAGGGATACTTCACGTCAGGAGGATATTTGGGAATGCATGCAGTTCAAGGATCCTCCCAGGTCTAAGGATCCTCCCAGGTCCAAGGATCCTCCCAGGTCCATGGATCCTCCCAGGTCCAAGGATCCTTCCCGGTCCAAGGATCCTCTCTTGTCCCAGGATCCTCTCAGGTTCCAGGATCTTTTCAGGTTCAAGGATCATCTCAACTTCAAGGATCCAACGTCCTTCAGGATCAAGGATTCTTGAGAAGTATGCAGCCTCAGAGCTCGGACGTTCATCAAGGAGACTTCATACCAATGCAGACCATTGCTCCCTCTGGTCCTTTAATCATGCCAGAGTCTCGTCAATATGGATTCACATCCGCAATTCCAAACACGAATCCTGTGGGAGGTAACAATTTTAATAATTCATATAACACTAACCATGGCTTAATGCAGGATACAGGTATTAATCAGGCTATGGCTAGAGAGCTACAGAAGCTTAAGGATATGATATCCAGTGTACCAGGAGTGGTTAAACCCATTCCTGAAATTGCAGATGGTAGCCATAGGATATCTCGTTTTGCACCACCTTTATGTGATGCTGAGATACCTAAAAGGTTCCAGATACCATCTATGAAGCTATATGATGGTTCAACGGATCCAGAAGAGCATGTAGCTCAGTACAGGGAGAGGATGGAGATCAATCCAATTCCTGAAAGGTTAAAAGAAGCATGTCTATGCAAGGGATTTGGATCCACAGTTACAGGATCTGCTCTTAAATAGCTGCTAAGTCTTCCCCCTTACTCTATTACTTCATTTGCTAATCTAGTTAATTTGTTTAATAGTCAATTCTCTTGTAGTAGAAAATTTGAACGATTAACTAGTGATCTATATAGGGTAACACAAGGTCAAAATGAATCGCTTAGAGATTACATCACTAAGTTTAGTAAAGAATCCTTAGATATTCCTAACTTGGATATTGCTACGGCTGTAGAAGCCTTTAAAATGGGATTGCTTAGGGATTCACCATTCTATGATGATCTTGTCATAACACCTTGCAGGAATCTTGATGAAGTAAGAACCAGGGCCCTTAGGTTCATCCGCCTAGAGGATGACAAAAAGGATCCAAGATAGATTGACAGGATCCTCAAAACAGGAGAAACAAGGATCCTACTTCAGGAACAACAAATCCAAGTTCTACAATAAGTCTGATAACCAGAATGTGCATTCAGTGGAACAAGAAGAGGATGATGAGGATTATCCTCCTATTTCTGAATACTGTTTTTCTGTTGATAACAATGAACTAATCCTTGCAATGCAGAATCTAGGTGAGAAAGCTAGGTGGCCAAGTACAAAGGATAAGTCCAAGTGGTGTGCATATCATGAGGATTTCGGGCATCTCACTGAAGAGTGTATTGCACTAAGAAAGGAAATTGGTTACTTGTTGAGCAAGGGGCATTTGAAAGAGCTTTTGGGACGAAAGAAGTCAAGGATCCAGGATCCTGAAAGGATCCCGGAAAAGGCTCCTCCTCCTCCAGCAGATGCACAAGTCATAAACTTCATATCCGGTGGATCAGACATTTGTGGTGCTTCCTTTTCAGCAGCAAAAAGACATGCCAAGGAAACCAAGATGGATAATGGAGATAGACCAATCCGGACGTCCACTGTCACCGAGGATAAGATCATAACTTTTGATGAGGACGATCGTCTTGATGTCCAGGATCCTCATCATGATGGTCTTGTAATTACATTGTTTATTTCTAACCACTTTGTTCGCAGGATCCTTATAGATGGAGGAAGCTCTGTGAACATCATTCAGCTTGATGTCCTCAAGAAGATGAATATCCCGGAGTCTGATATCATCCCAAGATCCTCAGTACTTGTGGGATTTAGTGGAGAAACTAAGAATACATTGGTGTTTTGGTCAAAAATTACCGAAGCAATTAAGTGATCAAATTAGTTTTGTGAGGTAGTGTGCTAGAAAGTGTGTTGGAAATATACTTGTTAAGTTATTTGGAAAAACAGTACTCAGGATACGGCTCAGGATATTGAGCTGTATCTATGATCAAACAATGAGCAAAAATAAAGTAAACGACACGAGATGTACGAGGAAAGCCCTTGATCAATCTAGATCGCCGGCATAAAACCTCGGGAGCTGACAATCGCAGCTGCCTTGTTCTTCAATTGCTTCAAAAATCAGGATACAGTGCGGGATGTGGTACGGATCGACTAAGTGTTACAATGAATATGAAATATAAGTGTGGTGTTTGCAATTAGCTAGAGAGTGTAAGTGTTCGAGAGTGTAAGTGTGAATTGTTGTGTTCTAAGCTGATCCGACCTCATCTATTTATAGTAAAGATAAAATAACTAACTACCCTAAACTCGCGGGATCCACCGAATATTCCTTCTTGGAACGTTGTAGACCTGGTCTTTCGGGCTCAACGTCTCTTTCTCAACAAATTCGTCCGAGTCTTGTGGAGAAGAAGTCCTCTTGACCGTTAGCAAGTCTCAACCCTTAAGCTGCACGTGGTTAATTCAATAAGCCTCAGGATATCGCCCAAGATGTTAGCAATATCCTCTTCCAGCATCCTGATCACAAATAAACAAACAAAGGCAGGATATTGGTCAGGATACATATGTTAAGAAAATGACCCCTAACAATTGTCCCCAAATATATCGGTTGGGATACCAATCCAACGGATATATTTCAAAAATCTTATCTCATGGCTTAAGGTAATTAATATGAAGCGACGGTCAAGATCACATCATAACTTCCAACGCGTTTTTTACTCCATGGAGATCCACAATGCCCCTATATCTTCTCTTTTCTTGTTTGAAAAGCAGATATCTTCAACAGACCCTTCAGGTAATTCTCCATTTTTGACTTTCTTCCTGTCAATTTACTTCATCTTTCTAGCAATGGCCGCCGAGACCTTCACCCAGCAGAATCTTCTCAAAAATCCCGAGAAGGAGATCTGCGCTTTTGACAACGCAGATATTGCAGCTTTAAGAGCCTCCGGCGCTTTCCCTGACAGCACAGTCTTTAGGCCATTTGATCGGTCAATCCGATCGGATGTTTCTTCTACCGAATGGATCTGTTTTCCAGCATATCCTTTTTCACTAGGTCTTCGATACCCTTTTCCTGAATTCATGATGCAATTCTTTCGTATTACTGGCATCTCTTTTGCTCAAACCATGCCCATGGTTTGGAGAGTACTAATTGTACTCAACCAAATCAAAAACCTCCATTGTTCTGACCTCTGCATCGAGGATCTACCTATTGCTTATCGCCTCCGATCCCACGGCTCTAGCCGGTTCTTGCTTTTTTCAACCTCCAGCAAACCCCTGATTCTCAAAGCCACCAAAAACGAAGACGGATGGCAACACAAATTCTTCTTTGTCAAACGAGATTCCATTGCTGAGGGTGCCAACCTTCCGGTGGAGTGGTTAACCACCGGTAGGATCATAAATATCCTTATAGACGATTTAATTGTTATCCCCTATTAATATTCTTCTTTTTGACCTTTATGCAGTGAACTTTAAGGAAGTTGCTCCTCCTACCGCTGAGTCAGAAGAGAGAATCAATACCGTTTACCGGTTACCTGCAATAGACAGGACTTTTACCACACACGTTCTGAGTTCAAGTCAGTACTCGTCATCCGAGATGTCTGGTAAGAATTCCTTTCAAAATAATTAGTCAAAACAACATAATGATAAAGAGTAAAACTTTTCCCTTTACGCAGCACCAGCTAAAATCCCTGAAGTCTTTGATCTTGACGAACTGGATAACTATTCTGACCAGATCCAGGTCAAGAAAGAACCTGGCTCCAAGACCACTGCTACATCCAAACCCAGCAGCTCCAAAGCCATCATCATTCCTAAACCTTCACCGGCTACCAAACCTCGGAGTTCAAGTTCTCGCAAAAGGAAAGAACCCGATTCCCCTGTCGTTTCTGACACATTTCCTTATGAAAAGCATGGATTCATCGAAGCCAGCGGTTTTATGACTTCTTTTCTCAACCAGGTTAGTATCTTTATATTATATCCTGCAATTTAGACTATTTTCAAAGACTTAATAATAATATTGATCCCTGTCCTTTTACCTTTGTAGGGTCTTGAGCGTTTGGTTCACTTATATCAAGAATCCTGCAAGCTTAACAAAACACTTGAATCTAAGCTAAAGGAAGCAGAAATCACAATTTCTGACCAAGGTATGATCGCGGCCGCCAAGTCTCGTCATTACGAGGAGAAATACAAAGCTATGACCCAGGAACACCAAGTTGCTCTTAACAAAGCTACTCTTCAAGCCCAAGCCGATCTGGAAGCTGCCCATGTGCAGTACGAACGGGATATGGTCAGTTACCGAGAAAGCCTCAAAAGTTCCGTCGTCATTTCTCTTCTCCAGGCTAGGTTGAAGATGGCTCACGAAGCCAAAACATTAGGCTTCGAATGCCCTTCTTGGGACGTTGGTGCTTGGGAGACCAAGCTGAAGAATCTTGGCGGTACCTCTTCCAAATCAACTGTCGATGAACCTTCTAAAGCAGTTGAAAAGGCAATCGATGCTGACAAGGATGCTGAGGCGGATCCCAAAATGGATGTTGCTGAAACCGCTATGGAGCAAGAAGGCACTACCCCCTAGAGCTTATTTTCATTCGAACAATTTTATGTCTTTATGAACAATTTTCATTTCCATCTCTAAACAATTTGATAACCGAAGGCGGATGGGTCCTGGGTTTCAGGATGAAACCTTCGGTTATCAACCAGTATTGACCGCTTTAAGAATAATTTCATCTTTTGACTTATTTTCTGTTACCTTGCATTGTTTAGTGTAAGTCTTGGCTTTGTAAAAATTTCATACTGTTATTTTACAAAATATCCTGACCAGTATGCTTAAAAACATACTGCAGAAGCCTTTTATAGATCCTCCAGACGTTCCTTTAACTTTATAAAAATTTCTTTAGAAAGTAAAAAATAGTTTATCTCTTCAAAACCAAGTTTTGATGATGATCAAAGTTCCAAGCCAATACTAGTTTCAAACATCCTAATCAAATATCCTTAAAAGGACTTTGAGGATATATGCCAGGATACTTAACATAATGTTACCAAAAACTTAAATGAGGCTTACAAAGGAAAGATCATACCAGACATAGGATATAAGCCTATTACCGAACTTCAATCCCTTTGCAACTCTTCCAATGAAGATGTCCCCAGTGCAAGGTACTTAGTGCATTAGTCGCAAACATCATTCTTTTAGCTTTACACCATGATCTTGGCAGGGATGTCCCCTGTGTACAATGTCTTCAAGTATCTTAGAAATCTACTTAATGTCAGTTTTCATGGCATAAGCAATTTTTCACGTCCCGAGGGTATAACCCAAGGATGTACTGGAGATAAATCCTTTGTATCCTGGGGAAAATCCCAATTTTTCATGCGCTACAGGCGGGAGTGTATAAACTCCAAGACTTAGAAAGGCGAAAACCTTTAAACCTTAGAGAGTATGAAAATACCCTTTCGTGAGAGAGGGTGATCAATCCTCATATACCGTTAGGATTCAGGATATAGCCAATGGTAACGAAATTGTCAGCCACTTTTACATGGACTGGTCCCGCCACCTTGAACTATCCCTGAATAACTTGCGCTCCAGGCGGGGTGTTTAAACCCAATTCGGAAGAAAGGTGAATACCTTTAAACCTGTGAAGGGATCAGTATCCCTTAATCGTGAGAGAGGGGGCCAATCCTCTAATCTTCTGAATTATCCTGAGTGCATATCCTGGAGCTATATCCTGAAACATATCTTGCAAAACAAATGTAAACTAAGGTGGGTGTTAGCTTGGCTAACACCCCTCCGATGCTTAAGTCAGTATCAGGTTACAAAGAACAAATTAAACCAAACATGTTTAAAAGAAGTAGAATTCATACCATCCTGAGTTAGAAATTAAATTTTAACTCACTTGAAATAGAGCTTAAGGTGTATAGCATTCCAAGATCTCGGTAGCATATCCCCCTCCATATTCTTGAGTCTATATGCTCCTTTCCCTGCTTCTGATTCAACTTCATATGGTCCTTCCCATTTTGGAGCTAACTTACCATCGGCAGGATTAGTAGTATTTTGGAAAGCCTTTCTTAACACCCAATCTCCAACCTTAAATCTTCTAGTTCTAATATTCTTGTTATATGCCCTGGATATTCTCTGTTGATATGCTGCCATCCTTAGCCTCGCTGCATCTCCCTTTTCATCTATAGTATCTAAATCCTGACTCAAGGCTTCGGGATTCTGCTCAGGATCACTTAAGATAGATCTTGCAGTAGGTATTGTCATCTCCGTTGGAATCACTGCTTCTGCTCCAAACACCAACGAAAATGGGGTTTGACCTGTTGCATTCTTTACCGTTGTCCTATCAGCCCATAAAACAAAGGGTAATTCTTCTGCCCATCTTCCTTTTTTGGCTCCAAGCCTTTTCTTTAAGTTATTGACAATTATTTTGTTTGAGGATTCTGCTTGTCCATTTGCTTGAGGATGTACCGGAGTAGATGTGATCATTTTGATTCCCCAACTCTTGCAAAAGTCTGTAGTCCTCTTACTTATGAACTGAGAACCATTGTCACAGATTATCTCAGCTGGTACTCCAAATCTGGTCAGGATATTCCTCTTTATGAAGGATACTACTTCTTGGTCTCTAACTTGAACAAATGCTTCAGCTTCAACCCACTTAGAGAAATAATCCGTCATTGCTAGCATAAAGACTTTTCCTCCCGGAGCTTTTGGTAGCTTTCCCACTATATCCATACCCCATTTCATAAATGGCCAAGGGGAAATATAATGGTTCAGCCGGTTGATGCAGTATGTTACTTTGTCTTTGACATGCGTCACATCTTCGAGCATATTCTGCGGCATCTTTTCTCATTGTTGGCCAATAATATCCTGTTCCTAATACTTTTGAGAATAACGACCTGCCCCCAGCATGGTTACCACAATCCCCTTCATGTATATCCTGAAGTACTTCTTTGGCTTCAAGATCCTCCAAGCATCTCAAATATGGTCCTGCGAGAGATTTCTTGTATAAAATATTATTTATAATAGTGAACCGTGATACCTTCATCCTAAATGCCTTAGGATTTTCATTTCCAGGGATGTGTCCTTCTTTGAGATATCTCATGATTGGAGCCGTCCAGGATTCAGGATCCTCCTCAGGATATTCTGCTCCAGGATTCTGTATACTAGTTACTTCTTTATCCTGAGGATTCGTTGCAGGATATAAGACATGTAATATTGGTATTTGCGTCCCTTCAGGTATCCTGATCGATGATCCCAAATTTGCTAGGGCATCTGCTTCAGCATTATCTTCCCTTGGTACCTGTTCAAGTATAAAAACATCGAAATATCCTGCTAATTTTTTGAGAATATCGAGATATTCGATTAATTTCTCACCCTTAACTGCATAGGATCCATTAAAATGGTTAGTAATTAACAAAGAGTCAACATACACTTGCAAATTTTTGATACTCATGCTCTTAGCCAACTCTAATCCTGCAATTAAAGCCTCATACTCTGCTTCATTATTAGTAGCAGGAAATTCACACCTAATAGCCTGGGGTTATATATCCCCCTGTGGCGATTTTAGTAGTATTCCTAATCCTACTCCTCTTACATTAGATGCACCATCAGTATATAATATCCAGGATCCTGAGGATTCTCCTAGCTGTTGAACTTCTAGGCCTACCTCGTCCTGAATGTCACTACTAAAGTCAGCCACAAAGTCAGCTAAAGCCTGAGATTTTATGGCACTTCTAGGTTCATATACTAAATCATAAGCACTCAACTTTACTGACCACTTGGCCATCCTGCCTGACATCTCTGGTTTCCTAAGCACATTTTTGACAGGATAATTCGTTTTAACATGTATCCTATGTGTCTCGAAATAATGTCTAAGCTTTGTTGATGCCATGACTAGAGCTAATATCAATTTTTCTAAGTGAGAATACCTAGTTTCAGCATCTAACAAACTTTTACTAACATAATAAACAGGATACTGCTGACCTTCATGGTCTTTTATAAGAACGGCACTTACAGCATTCCCTGACACAGCAAGGTACAGGGATAGTGGTTCACCATTTTCGGGCTTCATCAATAGAGGTGCGGTTGAAAGATACCATTTCAAATCCTGCAGGGCTGCTTCATGCTTTTCCCCCCATTCAAATCTTTTGTTCTTCTTTAGGATATCATAGAAGTCTTTGCATTTTTCTGAGGATCTTGAGATAAATCTGTTTAGAGCTGCTACCCGGCCTGTTAATCTTTGTACGTCCTTCATATTTGAGGGTGATTTTATGTCTAGGATAGCTTTGATCTGCTCTGGGCTTGCTTCTATCCCCCTTTTTGTCACCATATATCCAAGAAACTTCCCTGCCCCCACTCCGAAATGGCATTTAGCAGGATTTAGCTTCATGTTGTAGTGATCCATGATATCAAATGCTCCCTTGATATCCTGGAGGTGATCCTCAGACTTTTTAGATTTCACCACCATATCATCGATATATACCTCCATGGTGTCCCCCAGTTTGTCTTTGAACATCATGTTCACCAATCTTTGGTATGTTGCACCTGCATTTTTTAAACCAAAAGGCATAGCTGTATAACAATAAATACCTGTTGGTGTCATGAAGGCGGTATCCTCCTGGTCAGAAGGCTCCATTTGGATCTGTTGAAATCCTGAGGATGCGTCCATGAAGGTCAGCATTTCATGCCCGGCAGTGGCATCTACCATTGCATCAATATGGGGAAGAGGAAATGGGTCTTTAGGACAAGCTTTGTTCAAGTCTGTGTAGTCTACACAAACTCTCCATTTCCCATTCTTCTTCTGTACTACAACCACGTTTGCTAACCACCTTGGGAACTTAACCTCTCTGATCATTCTGGACTTTAATAATCTTTCAACTTCCTCCTGGATAATCGCGTTCCGCTCAGGAGCAAACTTCCTTCTTTTTTGTTGCACAGGCTTGAATGATTTATCAATTCCAAGCTTGTGAGTGATAATATCTTTGGATATGCCTGTCATATCCTCATGCTTCCATGCAAACGTAGACATCCTGCATTTCAAAAAGTTAATTAATTGTTCTTCAATATCCTGAGGGATATTGGTCCCTACGAGAACCGAAATATCGGGGTTATCCTGGTCCAGGATAACTTTCTTCACATCCTGCTCCGGATCCTCCACGATATCCTGGGCCCGCGTCTTTAATTGCTATGCTGCACTAGTTTTGGCTGAGGATTTCATCGAGGATGAGTAGCATTCTTTCGCCTCCTGCTGATCGCTATCAACTTTAACAACTCCCCAAGGGGTAGGTATCTTGATGCATTGGTGATATGTTGATGGCACGGCCTTCATATCGTGAATCCACGGTCTTCCCAGTATAATGTTATAGCAGGATAGAGAGTCCATCACACAGAAACGTTGTATCGAGTTGACTCCTTCAACGTACACCGGCAACTTTATCTCTCCCACTGTGTTTTTGGCCTCTCCGCTGAACCCAACAAGCACGGTGGACTTCGAAGTGATATCCATTGGAGATACATTCATTCTTTTAAGTGTCTCTAGTTGGATTATGTTGACGGAGCTGCCATTATCAACCAATATCCTGCGTACAAAATGGTTAGCCACATATAACGTTATTACCAGAGCATCATGGTGAGGATCCTGGACAGTATCCCTGTCATCAGCATCAAATGTGATCACTTTGTCAGTTGTGAGTGTAGTCATCCTGACAGGTTTGTCTCCCCTTTCGGCTTTGGCTTCCTTTGCATGTCTCTTTGCTGCCGAATACGAAGTTCCACAAATGTCGGATCCCCCCGAAATGAAGTTGATTATCTTGGCATCCGCGGGAGGTGATGCTGCTCGTTCAGGATCCTTCTCAGTATCCTGACCCTTATTCTTCTTTTTTCCTAAGAGATCTTTCAGATATCCCTTGCTCAGAAGATAGCTTATTTCTTTCCTTAAAGCAATGCAATCCTCAGTCATATGTCCAAAATCTTCGTGGAAAGCACACCATTTCGACTTATCTTTCCAGTCAGCCTTTTGTTGATTCTTTCGAGGCCATCTAGCCTTGTCTCCTAGACCCTGCATAGCATACATCAATTCAGGAATATTAACAGAAAAGCAATATTCAGACAATTCAGGATACTCTTCAGGATCCTCATCTTCGACAGCATTCACTCTCTTGTTTTCATTTCTACCATATGGCTTAGGCCGATATGACTTAAATGAGGATTCTGACTTCCTATTAGTCGATTCATAAGTGTTGGATGAGTTCATCCTTTCTTGCATCTTCTTGTCATCTTCCAGACGGATATATCTCAAGGCCCTATTACGAGCTTCATCGAGATTCCTGCAGGGATTCATTACAAGATCCTGATAAAACTGAGAATCCTTTTGTAATCCCATCTTAAAAGCTTGCACAGCTGTTGCAACATCAAGATGTGGGATATCCAAGGATTCTCGACTAAATTTGTTCACATAATCCCTCAAGGATTCCTGAGGCCCTTGGGTTATCCTGTAAAGATCACTGGTTAGTTTCTCAAAACTTCGACTACAAGAAAATTGACTGTTAAATAAATTAACCAAATGAGCAAATGAAGTAATTGAATGAGGAGGAACGTTTAACAGCCATTTTAAGGCTGATCCTGTTAGAGTAGAACCAAATCCCTTGCACAAGCACGCTTCCTTGAGCTCCGGAGGGATAGGATTAATCTCCATTCTTTCCCTATACTAGGCAATATGCTCCTCAGGATCCGTAGTCCCATCATAAAGCTTCATGTTGGGGGTTTGGAATCTCTTCGGGATCTCAGCATCACAGATAGGATATGCAAAACGAGATATCTTGTGGCTATCTTGAGATACTTCGGGGATCGGCTGGACCACCCCAGGTACACTAGATATCATGTCTTTCAACTTCTGAAGTTCCCTGGTAAGTGCTGATGTTACACCTGCATCCTGCAAAGATCCACCACTGTTAGTAGCATGAGCATTGTTATTATTCGACACGTTACCCGTTGGAGGATTTTGCCCATATCCTGAAGCATATCCTGAGCTCCTCATGGTTGACATCCTAATCGAGGAGGGTATTTCAGGAGTATGATTCTGAGGAAGACTGGGCACGATATTCCCCCTATTATCCTCGGTATACACAGCTGAGCTAAAGTTCAACGCTCTGGGGTGTAACGGAGTGACATTGTCCTTCGCAGATCTGCTCGAGCCAGCCTTCAGGAGTTGTATCTCCCTCAAAAGCATTTGGTTTGTTTCCTGTTGCTGCCTCATTTGTTCCTGCACACTTCCAAATAAGGTTAAAATTTCATCATTAGAAGCTAAAACGGGAGCAGATCCCTGGACACTCCGAGTTGGGATAACATCTTGAGATTGTGTAGAGGCTGGCATCCTTGGAGGAGGTGGTGGAAGCACCGAACCGGTAGTAGCAGAAGTCATAGCAGACACAGTAGAGGAACTCATGTTTGATCTTGAGGCCATTATGGACAATGTGGCAAAAAGTTTTGAAAATAGAAAACCGATTAGCGATTTGACAAAAAATTTTAGTAAAGAGAGCACCACTTGCCCCACGGTAGGCGCCAAATTGTTTTGGTCAAAAATTACCGAAGCAATTAAGTGATCAAATTAGTTTTGTGAGGTAGTGTGCTAGAAAGTGTGTTGGAAATATACTTGTTAAGTTATTTGGAAAAACAGTACTCAGGATACGGCTCAGGATATTGAGCTGTATCTATGATCAAACAATGAGCAAAAATAAAGTAAACGACACGAGATGTACGAGGAAAGCCCTTGATCAATCTAGATCGCCGGCATAAAACCTCGGGAGCTGACAATCGCAGCTGCCTTGTTCTTCAATTGCTTCAAAAATCAGGATACAGTGCGGGATGTGGTACGGATCGACTAAGTGTTACAATGAATATGAAATATAAGTGTGGTGTTTGCAATTAGCTAGAGAGTGTAAGTGTTCGAGAGTGTAAGTGTGAATTGTTGTGTTCTAAGCTGATCCGACCTCATCTATTTATAGTAAAGATAAAATAACTAACTACCCTAAACTCGCGGGATCCACCGAATATTCCTTCTTGGAACGTTGTAGACCTGGTCTTTCGGGCTCAATGTCTCTTTCTCAACAAATTCGTCCGAGTCTTGTGGAGAAGAAGTCCTCTTGACCGTTAGCAAGTCTCAACCCTTAAGCTGCACGTGGTTAATTCAATAAGCCTCAGGATATCGCCCAAGATGTTAGCAATATCCTCTTCCAGCATCCTGATCACAAATAAACAAACAAAGGCAGGATATTGGTCAGGATACATATGTTAAGAAAATGACCCCTAACAATTGGGGGATATCAAACTCCCAATCTATATTGAAGGATTGCATTCTTATTAAAAATTTTGTGTTATAGATTGCTTATCATGTTGCAATATTATCCTTGGCAGGCCATGGATACATGATATGAAGGCAGTTCCATCCACCTATCATCAATGTGTAAAGCTTCCAAGTCCTTGGGGAGTGGTGAAAATTGAGAGTGATCAACAAGAAGCTAAGAATTGCTATACCTCATCAATGAAGCCAGCCTCAAGACCAAGGGAGCAATAGCAATTAAAGTATCCTTCAAGAGATGTCTTGGAGGCAAGAGAGCAGGATGTAAAAGAAATCCTCATGGATCCTGATGATCCTGAATCTAGGATCTTCATAGGGTCAGGGATCCTTAGCGAAATTGAACAGGAGCTAGTATCCTTCCTTTAGAGGAGGAAATCTACCTTTGCCTGGAAACATGAAGACATGACAGGTATATCTAAGGATATAATTACTCATAAACTTGGCATTGACAGGTCATTCAAGCCAATTCATCAAAAGAGGAGGAAGTTTGCACCTGAAAGGAATGCTATTATCCAGGAGGAAGTAGATAAACTTCTTCGAGCAGGTATGATAAGAGAGGTTAAGTATCCAAGATGGTTAGCCAATGTGGTTGTTATTCAAAAGAAAAATGGAAAGTGGAGGGTATGTGTCGATTTTACTGATTTAAACAAGGCATGTCCCAAGGATCCTTTCCCATTACCCCTCATTGACTCCATGGTGGATGCTACCGCGGGTCATGAGTTGTTGACTTTTATGGATGCTTCATCTGGATTTCAAAAAATTCAGATGGAACCATCTGATCAAGAGGATACAACCTTTATGACCCCAACTGGTATATATTGTTATATTGCTATGCCATTTGGACTAAGGAATGCAGGTGCTACTTACCAAAGGCTTGTCAATATGATGTTCAAGGAACAAATTGGACACACTATGGAAGTCTATATTGATGACATGGTGGTTAAGTCCAAGAAAGCTGAGGATCACCTTAGAAACTTGGTGGAAGCATTCAATATCCTTGATAAATTTAATATGAAACTAAATCCTTCCAAGTGTCATTTTGGTGTTAAGGCAGGTAAATTCTTAGGCTATATGGTGACAAAGAGGGGCATTGAAGCAAGTCCAGAGCAAATCAAGGCTATTGTGAATATCAAATCTCCTGCCAATGCTAAGGATGTACAAAGATTGACAGGCAGGATCGCAGCCTTGAACAGATTCATATCCAAATCCTCAGAAAAGTGCAAGGAATTCTATGACATCCTAAGGAAGAACAAGAAATTTGAATGGACTGAGAAGCATGAAAGTGCCCTTAAAGCTCTTAAGGATTACCTATCCTCAGCCCCAGCCTTGATGAAACCAGAAAAATGGGATGTATTATCCTTATACTTGGCGGTATCCTCAAAAGCAGTAAGTGCGGTCCTTGTTAAGGATCACCAAGAATGTTCTCAGGAAACCTGAAATGTCAGGAAGGATGGTTAAGTGGGCAGTGAAGCTGAGTGCATATGATATAAGATATGAACCAAGGACTGCCATCAAATCCCAAGCCTTAGCTGACTTTGTGGCAGATTTTAGTAGTGACTTGCAAAAGGAAGCTGAGTTAGAAGTCCAACAACTTGAAGAGACTAAGGATCCTTGGATTCTCTTCACTGATGGAGCCTCCAATGTAAAAGGAACAGGACTTGGAATACTACTAAAATCGCCACAGGGGGACATAATACCCCACTCCATAGCTTGTGAATTTCAAACTACCAACAATGAGGCTGAGTATGAAGCCTTGATAGCTGGTTTGCAAATTGCTAAGCATATGAGGATCAGGTATCTTGAGGTACATGTAGATTCGTTATTAATCACTAATCACTTTAATGGATCCTATGCTGTTAAAGGTGAAAAGCTAATCAAGTATTTAGAGATAGTCAAAGAATTGGCACTCTCTTTTGTTTCCTTTAGTTTGACACAGGTACCAAGGGAAGAGAATGCAGAGGCTGATGCATTAGCTAATCTAGGATCATCCTTGAAGATCCCGAAAGATGTCAGGATCCCTATTATCCATATCCTGACCCCTGCTATCGAGGATCATGTAGCTATGGAGATAGGAGAAGATTCTGTAGTCATCCCTAGTGATGATACTCAATCTCATTCAGGATCATGGATCCTCCCAATCATGAGATACATACAACATGGAGAGATTCCTACAGGAGAAAACCCTAGGGCTTTCAAAACTAAGGTATCTCAATTTACAATATTGAATAATATGTTGTATAAACGATCTCTTGCAGGACCATATCTAAGATGCATTGAGGATCCTGAAATCCAAGAAGTCCTAAAGGATTTCCATGAAGGAGATTGTGGAAACCACACTGGGGGCAGGGCATTATTCTCAAGGATCCTGAGAACAGGATACTATTGGCCCACAATGAAGAAGGATGCTGTAGAGTATGCCAAGAAGTGTGATCCTTATCAGAGGCATAGTAATTGTTAGGGGAGGATTTTCTAACAATTAGTGATCCTTATTCGTTATCCTAATTAGTGATCCTTACTTCTGTGACAGGTGGTGATCCTCAGAAGGGCTTTAGGATCAGGATCATGGATCACTTTAAGGATCCTCGTACTGACGATTGTTTACTTATGTTTTGTAGCATCTCGCAGGTATAACAAGCTTGACCAAGTCTTGGCGACATTCCTGGAGAATATTCCCAAACTATTCTGCACGTGCTTGACCAAAAATAGACGTTGTGGAGAACGTGGAGGCATGGCACGAAAGTCGGATAGTTAGTTTGGTAGTTAGATTTCTGTTTTAAAAGGGGTAACGAGCTAGTAGAGAAATACTTAGTCATTTTCTCAGTTACACACACTCGTATACTCGCACACTTGAAGCTCTCGACGAACACACATTCATTTTCACTCACTTGTACACATTACACGATAGTGATCCTTGTACCTAGCTCGTTACTATCCGAAGTTGTAAACATTTAATCATCTATTTGAGCTTGGTGATCGGTAGTTTCCATCACCCGGGGTTTTTTGTGCCGGAGATCAACTCTTGATCAAGGGCTTTTTCCCCGTATAAATCCTTGTGTTGTTTGTGCAAATCTACATTGAAGTGATCCTCATCGCTATTACATAATCAGCATCATACCCCCATAGCATAGAGTTTGGTTGCAATATCCTCAACAGATTTTTTGACCAAAACAGTTTGGCGCCCACCGTGGGGCAATTGGTGCTTTGTCCTTAGAAGAATTCGCATTTCTGTGCTCATTCCGGTTCACTACAACCAAGCAAATGGCTTCCTCAGCGAAGAGTGCTTCAAACTTGATGCCTTCATTCACTTCTTCACAAGGCGTCCCTCCTTTGCCTCCACCACCTTCTGGATCCCAGAAGAATACTGAGAATGCCGCGAAGAAACCAACTCCCATTTTCTCAAAACCACCTACTTCTTCTGTTTCAACTAATCCTACTACTAATGATCTCTATGCCTTGATTTTGCAGATGAGGAATCATGCACAAGAGCAGGATAAGACCAACGAAAGGATCCTCCGGGAGATTGACGAAATTAAGAAACAGAAGAAAACGGCAGAGGATCGTTCCCCACTGATGCCCAGATCTTTGAATTTTGATACTCCGGTGATTACTTCTCAACCATCAGTGGTTCCAGACATTCAATATGTGGGTGGACCAAAAGGAGTGCACTACGGAACAACGACAATGACCCAGGCATCAGGTTCATATTTCCAGCCAGCGGGATCCTATCCTCAGCATATGGGATCCCTCACAAGTTCAGGAGGATATTCAGGAATGCAGCAGTTTCAAGGATCCTCCTTCGTTCCAGGATCATCCCAGGTTCAAGGATCCTCCTTCGTTCCAGGATCATCCCAGGTTCAAGGATCCTCCTTCGCTCCAGGATCATCCCAGGTTCAAGGATCCTCCTTCGCTCCAGGATCATCCCAGGTTCAAGGATCCTCCTTTGTTCCAGGATCATCCCAGGTTCAAGGATCCTCCTTCGTTCCAGGATCGTCTCAGTTTCAGGGATCCTTCCAGATGCCAGGATCCTTGAGGAGTTTGCAAACAGGAAGTTCAGATGTCCATCAGGGAGATTTTATTCCGATGCAGACCAATGCCTCTACTGGTCCCTCGATCATTCCAGAGCCTCAACAATATGGATTAACATCTATTCTTCCTAACTTGAATCCAATGGGAGGTAACACTTTTAATAATTCTCATACTACTAACCATGGTCTTATGCAGGATCCAGGTATCAATCATGCTATGGCCAGAGAATTGCAAAAGCTAAAGGATATGATATCAAGTGTTCCGGGAGTGGTCAAACCTATCCCAGAGATTGCAGATGGGAGCCACAAGATATCTCGTTTTGCACCACCAATCTGTGATGCTGAGATACCCAAGAGATTCCATGTGCCAACAATGAAGTTATATGATGGTTCAACGGATCCTGAAGAACACATAGCACAATACAGGGAGAGGATGGAAATCAATCCAATTCCAGAAAGGTTAAAAGAAGCATGCCTGTGCAAGGGATTCGGATCCACACTTACTGGATCAGCTCTCAAATGGCTGCTAAGTCTTCCTCCCTATTCTATTACCTCATTTGCTAACCTAGTTAACTTGTTTAATAATCAGTTTTCTTGTAGTAGAAAATTTGAACGATTAACTAGTGATTTATATAGGATAACCCAGGGTCATAATGAATCATTAAGGGATTACATTACCAAATTCAGTAAAGAATCCTTAGACATTCCCAACTTAGATATAGCTACGGCAGTTGAGGCCTTCAAAATGGGATTGCTTAGGGATTCGTCTTTCTATGATGATCTTGTTATGACACCATGCAGGAACTTAGATGAGGTAAGAACCCGAGCACTTAGGTTCATTCGGCTAGAGGATGACAAGAGGATCCAGGAGAGGTTAGCAGGATCCTCAAAGCAGGATAAGCAAGGATCCTCATTCAGGAACAACAAATTCAGATCCTACAACAGATCTGATAATCAGAACGTGCATTCTATTGATCAAGAAGAGGATGATGAGGATTATCCTCCAATTTCTGAATATTGCTTTAGTGTTGATAACAATGAACTAATCCTTGCTATGCAGAACCTAGGTGATAAAGCTAGATGGCCGAGAAAAAATGATAGGCCAGCTGCAACTAAGGATAAATCAAAATGGTGTGCATATCATGAAGATTTTGGGCACCTCACAGAAGAATGCATTGCATTAAGAAAGGAAATTGGATACTTGTTGAGCAAAGGGCATCTAAAAGAGTTGTTGGGAAGAAAAAAGTCAAGAACTCAGGATCCTGAAAGGATCCCTGAGAAGGCTCCAGCCCCTCCAGCAGATGCACAAGTAATAAACTTTATTTCTGGAGGATCCGACATTTGTGGCACATCCTTCTCAGCAGCTAAAAGGCATGCAAAGGAAACTAAAATGGATAGTGGAGAAAGACCAGTTCGAACATCAAGTGTCTCCGAAGGAAAAGTCATAACCTTTGATGAAGAGGATCGTGTTAATATCCAGGATCCTCATCACGATGGTTTAGTTATTACTCTTTTTATATCTAACCATTTTGTCCGCAGGATCCTTATAGACGGAGGAAGTTCAGTGAACATTATCCAGCTTGATGTTCTAAAGAAGATGGGTATCCCTGAATCAGAGATCATACCAAGATCCTCCGTGCTCGTGGGATTTAGTGGCGAAACTAAGAACACCCTGGGGGACATTAAACTCCCAATATATATTGAAGGCTTACACTCTTATCAAAAATTTTGTGTTATTGACTGTTTATCTTGTTGTAATGTTATCCTTGGCAGGCCCTGGATACACGATATGAAAACAGTCCCATCTACTTACCATCAATGTGTGAAGCTCCCTAGTCCTTGGGGAATAGTAAAGATTGATAGTGATCAGCAGGAGGCTAAGAATTGCTACACTTCATCGATGAAACCAGCCTCGAAGTCAAGGGAGCAATAGCAATCAAGGTATCCTCCAAGGAATGTCTTGGAGGCCAGAGAGCAGGATGTGGTAGAAATCCTCATGGATCCCGATGATCCTGAATCCAAAATCTATATCGGATCAGGGATCCTTGGCGAAATGAAAGAAGACCTCGTATCCTTCCTCAAAAGGAGAAAGACTACCTTTGCATGGAAACACGAAGACATGACTGGTATATCCAAAGATGTTATCACCCATAAACTCAGCATTGACAGATCCTTCAAACCAATCCATCAAAGGAGAAGAAAGTTTGCACCGGAAAGGAATGCCATTATCCAAGAAGAGGTAGAGAAATTGCTCCGGGCAGGTATGATTAGAGAGGTCAAGTATCCAAGATGGTTGGCCAATGTGGTTGTTGTTCAAAAGAAAAACGGAAAGTGGAGGGTATGTGTCGACTTTACCGATTTAAATAAGGCATGTCCCAAGGATCCTTTCCCTTTACCCCACATTGACTCCATGGTGGATGCAACTGCGGGTCATGAACTGTTAACTTTTATGGATGCTTCATCTGGATTCCAACAAATCCAAATGGAACCATCCGACCAAGAGGATACAGCCTTCATGACTCCAACTGGTATATACTGCTATATTGCTATGCCGTTCGGATTAAGAAATGCAGGTGCAACATATCAAAGGCTGGTGAATATGATGTTCAAGGATCAGATTGGACAAACTATGGAGGTTTACATAGATGATATGGTGGTAAAATCCTTAAAAGCTGAGGATCACCTAAGAGACTTGGAGGAAGCATTCGATATCCTTGACAAATATAACATGAAACTTAATCCTTCAAAATGTCACTTTGGTGTTAAAGCAGGTAAATTCTTAGGATATATGGTGACAAAGAGAGGCATTGAAGCTAGCCTGGAACAAATCAAAGCAATAGTGAACATCAAATCTCCGGCCAATGCTAAGGATGTTCAAAGGCTAACAGGAAGGATAGCAGCCTTGAACAGATTTATATCCAAGTCCTCCGAGAAGTGTAAAGAATTCTATGATATCCTAAGGAAGAACAAGAAATTTGAGTGGACGGAGAAGCATGAAAATGCTTTAAAAGCCCTCAAAGATTACCTATCCTCGGCCCCGGCTTTGATGAAACCAGAAAAAGGTGATGTGTTATCCTTATATCTTGCAGTATCCTCAAAAGCAGTAAGTGCGGTCCTTGTTAAGGATCATCAAGGTACACAACATCCTGTCTATTATGTAAGTAAAAGTTTACTTGATGCCGAATCCAGGTACTCACACCTTGAAAAGCTTATTCTTGCATTAATTATGGCATCTACCAAGTTAAGACATTATTTTGAAACTCATGTTATCATTGTTAAAACTAATTTTCCAATTAAGAATGTCCTCAGGAAACCAGAGATGTCAGGAAGGATGGCTAAGTGGGCAGTGAAATTGAGTGCATATGATATAAGATATGAGCCTAGGACAGCCATCAAATCCCAAGCATTAGCTGACTTTGTGGCTGATTTCAGTAGTGATTTACAAGAAGAAGCTGAGCTAGAAGTCCAGCAGTTAGAAGAGACCAAGGTTCCTTGGATACTTTATACTGATGGATCCTCAAATATCAAAGGCACAGGGCTTGGAATACTACTAAAATCGCCACAGGGGGACATAATACCCCATTCTATAGCTTGTGAATTCCAAACCACTAACAATGAGGCTGAATATGAAGCCCTAATTGCTGGTTTACAAATTGCAAAGCATATGGGGATCAGGTATCTTGAGGTACACGTAGATTCTTTGTTGATTACAAACCACTTTAATGGATCATATTCTGTTAAAGGTGAAAAGCTAACCAAGTATTTGGAGATAGTCAAAAGTTTGGCACTCTCTTTTGTTTCCTTTAGTTTGTCATAGGTACCAAGGGAAGAAAATACAGAAACCGATGCATTGGCTAACTTAGGATCATCCTTGAAGATCCCGGAGGATATCAAGATTCCTATTATCCATATCCTGACCCCGGCTATCGAGGATCACGAGGCTATGGAGATAGGAAATGATTCTACAATTATCCCTTGTGAGGGTACTCAATCCCATTCAGGATCAGGATCATGGATCTCACCAATTATGAGATACTTACAACATGGAGAGATTCCTACAGGAGAAAACCCTAGGGCTTTCAAATCTAAGGTATCTCAATTCACAATTATGAATAATATGTTGTATAAACGATCTCTTGCAGGACCATACTTGAGATGCATTGAGGATCCTGAAGTTCAAGAAGTTTTAAAAGACTTCCATGAAGGAGATTGTGGAAACCACACTGGGGGCAGGGCATTATTCTCAAGGATCCTGAGGACAGGATACTACTGGCCAACCATGAAGAAAGATGCTGTGGAGTATGCCAGAAGATGTGATCCTTGCCAGAGACACAGCAATATCCTTCATCAACCAGCTGAATTATTGCATCCTATATCCTCCTCTTGGCCATTTATGAGATGGGGTATGGATATAGTTGGTAAGCTCCCTAAGGCACCTGGTGGAAAAGTATTCATGCTTGCTATGACTGATTACTTCTCCAAGTGGATAGAGGCTGAAGCTTTTGCCCAAGTCAGAGAAAAGGAAGTTATATCCTTCATTAAAAGAAATATTATAACTAGATTTGGTATTCCTTCTGAGATTATATGTGATAATGGTTCCCAATTTATTGGGGGCAGAACTACTAACTTTTGTGACAGCTGGGGGATTAGGATGATAACATCAACACCAGTCCACCCACAAGCTAATGGTCAGGCAGAATCATCTAACAAGATCATCATCAACAATTTGAAGAAGAAGCTTGGATCCAAGAAAGGGAAATGGGCAGAAGAACTACCCTATGTGCTCTGGGCTGATAGGACAACCCCTAAGAATGCAACTGGTCAAACACCATTCTCTTTGGTGTTTGGGGCAGAATCAGTGATCCCAACAGAAATGGTGGTTCCAACTGCTAGAACAAGTACTCGTGATCCTGAGAAGAATAATGAAAACTTGGCTCAAGACCTGGATACTATTGAAGAAATCAGGGATATGGCTAGGATAAGGATGGCCAGTTATCAGCAAAGAATGGCTGGTGCTTACAACAAAAATGTCAGGATCAGGAGGTTTCAAGTTGGAGACATGGTATTAAGGAAAGCATTTCAGAATACCACCAATCCTGCTGATGGGAAATTAGCTCCAAAATGGGAAGGCCCTTATTTGATTGAAGCTGAAGCAGGAAAGGGGGCATATAGATTGCTAACCATGGAAGGTGATTTGCTACCAAGAGCTTGGAATGCTGTCCACTTGAAGAAATATTTCATGTGAGCAGGATCCTCATGGCACAGATGATCCTCACGATTGGGATATCCTTAAAGGATCCTCGAAATATTGGTGATCCTTACTTAGGTAATATCCTAAACTTGAACTATTTCGTTTCTTTATTTTCTCATATAAGGATAAGGATCATGTATCCTTTATCCATCTCTCACGTGTGTTTGAGTTTTGAAAGTTCAGGTATCCTTTGCATAACATTGGTTATCTGCAGAAGCAATCCGTTCTTTGGGTCTAACTTCAGTTATTTGGGCTTGACCCCAGTTCCGCCTGTAGCGCACGATGATCCTGGTATAGTTCAAGGCTTTGGGACCAGTACTCGTTTTAGGGGCTGATAATTCCATTGTTCTGGCTATGCTTAGGATCCTACGTATAATGGTAGACGTACCATACATCCGTTCATAAGGTTCTAACGTTTTCACGTTAGCTAAGGTTTTCTAACGTCTTCACGTTAGCTAAGGTTTTGGCATTTTCATGTCACTAAGTTTGGATAGTCGCCAGTTAGGGCCATACTCCAGTTTACATACGATCCTTGGGCTTGTCCCCAGTTATCCTTGGGCTTGTCCCCAGTTATCCTTGGGCTTGTCCCCAGTTATTCTTGGGCTTGTCCCCAGTTGCTAATTCTTATCTTATATTGGCTTAGTCCCAAGTGATGCTCTATTTCAGGTTCTTGAAGATAGGCAACTAGGGATCCTTGATCCTTACTTTATTCTAAGGTTTATCTTGTAGTTATCCTTATTATGGTTAGGATCCTAACTTGGATCCTCAGGTATGATCCTTAACTATTTTTAATTCTATTCATTATTTATTTAAATAACCCTTGAAGTTTGACAACTAGACTTATGATCCTTAAAACATATTGCTTTCTGAGATTCTTTAACTAAAGGATATCTGATCGTGGATCATATCCTAAGTATTTTCAATTCAAAATTATTTGTTCAATAAATATGCATCAAAATAAAGGGAAATCAAAGAAATACAAGGATGACAACACGAGATAAGCGACAAAAGGTTAAGTTTTTATTTATAAACAAAAGACTAACCCTTGAAAGGTTGTCAAAATTACCTACCCGAGCTTCTACCAGCAAAACGTGGCCCGTCCGCTGGGGTAGGTAAAGGGTGTCCATGATAACAAGTTCGAAAGTAGTGCAGGAATATAAAGGCGGCAGGATCACAATGGATTCATCCCCCAAACAGAGGATCCCTCCACCATATGCAATCCTGCCTATTGTCCGAAGGATCATACATGATCCTTAATCCTAAAACCTATTGTTCAAGTACAAGCCATCATTGTTTAGCAAAAAACACCACAACCAAAACAAACTATCAAACTTAAAAAAATGGGCTCCGGCTACGTCTAGAAATGTCCTTCATCGCCCATTCATGCAACCTATGCCTTTGCTGCTTCCTCTTCCCCTCCAGCTACAGTATCCTTCATCAGATCCTTTCCACTGCCACTCGCCTCAATTTCCAAGACCTCAGTTGCCTCCTCCTCATCATCCTCAAGATCAGCCAACCTTGCCTTCCAGCCCTCAACATCCCAGCTGCTTTTGTCAAAACTAGGATCCTGAGCTTCCTGGGCCATCTTCAATTTTGTCTGATACATCGTGATGGCGGCAGAGACCTTGGCGTTTTCTATGAGATCATGCTTCTCATAGTCAAGGTCAATCAGAAGCTTCCCCGTCTTGGTCTTTTCATCTTGGAGTTCCTTCCGAAGATCAGCAAGTGCAAGGTCCTTGAGCACGGCAACCTGTTGGAGGTCAGCAATTTTCTTGTCCTGCTCCTCAACATTCCCCACGTAATCCTCAATCTCAGCAAATTTCTGCAAAGAAAAGAATAAAGCGGTTCAAGATCAAGTGATCCTCATACGAGTAGGATACCTAGGCAGAATTAAGGATCCTTACGTCATTGAAGTATTCAAGGAACTGGTGGCGGATCAGTGGTAGGCCTTGAAGATCCTCAGCATCAGAAGTTTTCCTCTTCTTGACACCCTTTCCTTTAGTGGGTGCCTTTGGAATGGAGATGCTAGGACTGGTAGTGGATCTTTTCTTCCTGGATCGTACGACATCAAGGTCAGCCGTGTTGAACTGGGATACAGGCTTGGCAGATTTTCCAGCGCCTACATATTCAAAGCAAGATGAGTATCCTTATCCTATTTCAATTTATTTATTTATTCTAATATTCAAACTATGTAAAAGGCAGGATACTTACTTGACATAGTAATGGAACCTGAGGATACTTCTTGTGAGTCTTGGGTGTCTATCTTGAATGTCCTTGTTTCAGGATCAAGCTTCCAGAAAGCAACGAGCCTATCCTTGGTTTCAGGTGATGTGATGATGTGTAAGACAGAAATAGCTGCATGATACAAGACAAAGGGGGTTAGTGATCCTATTACGAAAACAAGTCTACCTGGTGATCCTTCTCAGGATCCTCTGTCCTACCATTGGTGGACCACTCCCTTGGTAAATGCTTTCCATCTGGGATGGTATCCCTTCTTACAAAGAAGAAGCGACGTTTCCAGTCTTTGTCGTTCTTGGTGACTTTAAGAAGGGGATGTTCTGCACTGGGTTTTCGTTTGAACAGATAACGGTGGGATCCAAAGGTGGTAACATCATACAATTGTGTCAGCTCTGACATGCCTAAATCAATACCCTCCTGCTCGATGATCCTCTCCAGGGTATACAAAACCCTCCAAATCATCGGCATGGCTTGGATGTAAGAGATGCCGGTAAGAGAAAAGAAGGATTGTGTAAATTCTGGGAAGGGATAGGTGTATCCTATGACAAATGGAGTAACTGGAAAGGCAACCCATGTTTCTGAAACATAGTCGCTCAGGGCAGTTGGATCGAAAGGTCTGAAAAAGGCATTCGCCGGAAAACGATGACGGATGTTATCTACTTGGGCATCGTTAAAGCAACACCTCTCGTTCACTGAGTCTTTTATGATCTTTTGACTCTTCAAAGGGCTATCCTTTTTATGATCCTTGGCCGGTGAACTTCGGAGCAACATTTTCGAAAGAAGACGGAGATAAAGAAAGAAAAACAGAGTAAGAGAGGAAGAAAGAGGAGAAAGAAATACCTGATTGATCGTCGACTGAGAATTTAAAGGGAGTTTCTTTCGAATTTGAATGCATAATGATCCTATCTATATCTCTATTTATAATTATGATTCTGCAGGATTGTCACTTCCGTGACATCATCATCGCAACGGCTAGTTCTATTTTAACGGCTATATATCCGTTAGTTAGTTGCGGATAAGATCAAGAAAATATAACTCGCTAATTTTACAAATTACTCCTTATATTTTGGGGGCAATTGTTAGGGGAGGATTTTCTAACAATTAGTGATCCTTATTCGTTATCCTAATTAGTGATCCTTACTTCTGTGACAGGTGGTGATCCTCAGAAGGGCTTTAGGATCAGGATCATGGATCACTTTAAGGATCCTCGTACTGACGATTGTTTACTTATGTTTTGTAGCATCTCGCAGGTATAACAAGCTTGACCAAGTCTTGGCGACATTCCTGGAGAATATTCCCAAACTATTCTGCACGTGCTTGACCAAAAATAGACGTTGTGGAGAACGTGGAGGCATGGCACGAAAGTCGGATAGTTAGTTTGGTAGTTAGATTTCTGTTTTAAAAGGGGTAACGAGCTAGTAGAGAAATACTTAGTCATTTTCTCAGTTACACACACTCGTATACTCGCACACTTGAAGCTCTCGACGAACACACATTCATTTTCACTCACTTGTACACATTACACGATAGTGATCCTTGTACCTAGCTCGTTACTATCCGAAGTTGTAAACATTTAATCATCTATTTGAGCTTGGTGATCGGTAGTTTCCATCACCCGGGGTTTTTTGTGCCAGAGATCAACTCTTGATCAAGGGCTTTTTCCCCGTATAAATCCTTGTGTTGTTTGTGCAAATCTACATTGAAGTGATCCTCATCGCTATTACATAATCAGCATCATACCCCCATAGCATAGAGTTTGGTTGCAATATCCTCAACAGATTTTTTGACCAAAACAGTAATATCCTTCACCAACCAGCAGAGCTCTTGCATCCTATATCCTCTTCCTGGCCATTCATGAGATGGGGAATGGATATAGTTGGAAAGCTTCCTAAGGCACCTGGTGGAAAAGTATTCATGCTTGCTATGACTGATTACTTCTCTAAGTGGATAGAGGCTGAAGCCTTTGCTCAAGTCAGAGAAAAGGAAGTTATATCCTTTATTAAAAGAAACATTATTACTAGATTTGGTATCCCTTCTAAAATTGTTTGTGATAATGGATCCCAATTTATTGGGAATAGAACTACTAACTTTTGTGACAGCTGGGGGATTAAGATGATAACATCAACACCAGTCCACCCACAAGCTAATGGTCAGACAGAATAATCCAACAAGATTATCATCAACAATTTGAAGAAAAAGCTTGGATCCAAGAAAGGAAAATGGGCAGAAGAACTACCTTATGTGCTTTGGGCTGATAGGACAACTCTCAAGAATGCTACGGGCCAAACTCCATTTTCTTTGGTGTTTGGGGCAGAATTAGTGATCCCTACAGAGATGGTGGTTCCAACTGCAAGAACAAGTATTCGTGATCCTGAAGAAAATGCTGAAAACTTGGTTCAAGACTTGGATACTATATAAGAAATCAGGGATTTGGCAAGGATAAGGATGGCTAGTTATCAACAAAAGATGGCTGGAGCCTACAACAAAAATGTCAGGATCAGGAAATTCCAAGTTGGTGATATGGTATTAAGAAAAGCATTTCAGAATACCACCAATCCTGCTGATGGAAAGTTGGCACCAAAATGGGAAGGTCCCTATTTGATTGAAGCTGAGGCAGGAAAGGGGGCATATCGATTGCTAACAATGGAAGGTGATTTGCTACCAAGAGCTTGGAATACTGTCCATTTGAAGAAATATTTCATGTGACAAGGATCCATGATCCTTACATGACAAGTATCCTTGAAGGATCCTTACAGAACAGATGATCCTCATTTTGGTAACATTCTAATCTCATACTATTTCATTCTTTTATTCTCTTGTATAAGGATAAGGATCCTGCATCCTTTATCATCCTTTCACTTGATTCTGAGTTTTGAAGGTTCAGGTATCCTTAACTAAGGATTGAGTATCCACAGAAGTATCCAGTTATTTGGGCTTGACCCCAGTTATTTGGGCTTGACCCCAGTTATTTGGGCTTGTCCCCAGTTATTTGGGCTTGTCCCCAGTTTTGGGCTTGACCCCAGTTTGGGCCTGTCCCCAGTTTTGCCAGTAGCGCACGATGATCCTGGTATAGTTCATGGCAATGGGACCAGTACTCGCTTTAGGGGCTGACAATTTCATTGTACTGGCTATATTCAGGATCCTACGTAAGGTTTCTAACGTTTTCACGTTAGCTAAGGTTTTGGCATTTTCATGTCACTAAGTTTGGATAGTCGCCAGTGAGGGCCATACTCCAGTTTACATACGATCCTTTGGGCTTGTCCCCAGTTATCCTTTGGGCTTGTCCCCAGTTATCCTTTGGGCTTGTCCCCAGTATATTGGGCTTGTCCCCAGAATTGTTGGGCTTGTCCCCAGTTACTAACTCTTATCTTATGTTGGCTTAGTCCCAAGTTGTATCCTATTTCAGGTTTTTAGAGATAAACGATCAAGGATCCTTGATCCTTACTTTCTACTAAGGTTTGTCTTTTGGGTTATCCTGATTATAAGTGTTAAAGGATAGGATCCTAACTTGGATTCTCAGGTATGATCCTTAACTATTTTGATTTTATTCATTATTTATTTTAATAACCCTTATCCTTTGACAACTGAACTTATGATCCTTAAACTATATTACTTTTCAGAACTTATCGATTATGGGATATGTGATCCTTGATCATATCCTAAACTTTTTGGGGATATTTCTTAAATTTTTTCTTTACTTGATAAGTTTAAACAAAATGAACATCACAACAGTTGGAAAGTAAAATATTAACAAGGATATCAACACAGGATAAGCCAAAAAGTTAAAGTTATTTTATTCACAAAAGATTAAACCCTTTAAGGTTGTCAAAATTGCCAACCCACGTTTCTACCAGCAAAACGTGGCCCGTCCACATGGGTTGGCAAAGGGTGTCCATTGTTTAAGGGTCTTGGTAGTGCAGGAATCAAAAGACGGCAGGATCACAATGGCTTCATCCCCCAAACAGAGGATCCCTCCACCATTTGTAATCCTACCTATTGTTCAAAGGATCCATGATCCTTAGCCCAAATTACTATTGTTCAAGATAGAACCCATCATTGTTCAACGAAAATACCATAACCAAAATAAACTACCAAATTCTAAAAAAAAAATGGGCTCCGGCTACGTCTAGAAATGTCCTTCATCGCCCATTCATGCAGCCTACACCTTCGCTGCATCACCATCTCCTCCAGCTCCAGTGTCCTTCACCTGATCCTTGCCACTGCCGCCAGCCTCGATTGCCAGAACCTCATCAGCCTCATCCT
Organism: Helianthus tuberosus; assembly: GCA_030545235.1. Taxonomy (NCBI): domain Eukaryota; kingdom Viridiplantae; phylum Streptophyta; class Magnoliopsida; order Asterales; family Asteraceae; genus Helianthus; species Helianthus tuberosus. The sequence goes on along the minus strand of CM060354.1, from coordinate 14,825,957 downwards.
CATCCTCCAACTCAGCCAGCCTAGCCTTCCAGCCTTCCATGTCCCAGTTGCTCCTGTCAAAGGCAGGATCCTGAGCTTCTTGGGCCATTTGCAATTTAGTCTTGTACATGGCAATGGCAGCGGAGACTTTAGCATCCTCAGTGATCTCGTGCTTCTCATAGTCAGCATTGATCTGGGCTACAACCATCTGAGTTTTGACATCATTAAGATCCTTTTCGAGGGAGGCAATCTTGTGATCCTTGAGCACCGCCACTTTTTGGAGGTCAGAGTATTTCTCCTCAAGCTCTTCAACATTCCCAACATAGTCCTCGATTTCGGCAAATTTCTGCAAACAAGACAATGCAAAGTTAGGATCACATGATCCTCAAATGGGCAGGATAATCAAGTTAAGTCAGTGATCCTTACATCGGCAAAGTACTCGAGGAACTGATGGCGGATCAGAGGCAAGCCTTGTAGGTTCTCAGCTTCAGAGGTCTTCCTCTTCTTTCCACCTCTTCCCTTTGAAGTGGTTGCCTTGGGGATTGTGACGGAGGGGCTAGCAGCAGACTTTTTCTTGGAGGATCGGACATTGTCAAGATCAGTGACACTGAATTTGGAGGCAGATTTTGAAGATTTCCCAGCACCTACACACCCAAAACAGATAAGTATCCTTATCCTATTTCTATTTAATTATTTATTTAAACATTTAACTATACAAAAAACAGGATACTTACTTGACATCGTGACAGAACCTGAGGATACCTCTTGAGAATCCTGGGTATTTGCTTTGAATGATCTTATTTCAGGATCAAGCCTCCGAAAAGCAGCAAGCCTTTCCTTCGTGGCAGGTGTTGTAATAAGGTGTGCAACAGTAATAGCTGCAGAAAAGGAACGAAAGTACGTTAGTGATCCTTAGACAAAAACAAGGTCATCTGGTGATCCTCCTCAGGATCCTCTATCCTACCATGGGTGCTCCACTTCCTTGGCAGATCCTTTCCATCAGAGATAGAATCCCTTCTGACAAAGAAAAAACGCTGTTTCCAGTTGGTATCATTTTTAGTGGCTTTGAAGATGGGGTGTTCTTCATCGGGTTTACGTTTGAGTAGATATCGGTGGGATCCAAATGTTACAAGGTCATACATCTCTGCCAACTCCGACATTCCCAGAGCAATTCCTTCTTGCTCAATGATCCTTTCAAGGGTATATAAGACCCTCCAGATCATTGGCATAGCTTGAATGTAGGAGATGCCGGTGAGGGAGAAGAAAGATTGGGTGAATTCAGGGAAAGGATACGAGTATCCTATTGTGAAAGGAGTGACTGGGAAAGTTACCCATGTTTCAGAAATATAATCACTTAGAACGGTGGGGTCAAATGGCTTGAAATCGGTGTTTGCCGGAAAGCAACGGCGGATTCTGTCTATTTGTTGATCAGTGAAGCAGCACCTTTCATTCGCCGAATCTTTGATGATCCCCTGGCTCTTAAGAGGATTGTCCTTCTTGTGATCCTTAGCCGGTGAGGATCTTAGCATCATCTTGATTATGAAGAAGGTGAAGAAAGAAGGAGCAGAGAAAGAAAACGTAAAGGAAGAAGAGGAAGAGAGATACCTGCTTGATCTTCGGATGTGAATTTAAAGGGAGTTTCTCTTGAATTTAAATGCGGATTGATCCCTATCTCTAACTCCTATTTATAATGATGATCTTGCAGGATAGTCACTTCAGTGACGTCATGCTCGTAACGGCTAGTCCGATTACAACGGCTAGTTATCCGTTGATTGATTGCAGATAAGAACAGAAAATATAACTCGTTATTTACACTTTTACTCCTTATATTTTGGGGGCAATTGTTAGGGGAGGATTTCCAAATGATCAGTGATCCTCAATTACTGTTGGGTTTAGTGATCCCCACTTCTGTTAGAATTGGTGATCCTCAGAAGTATTGCAGGATCAGGATCATGGATCATCTTAAGGATCCTTATACTGACGATTGTCTACTTTGAATACGATGTTGTTTTGCAGGAGTACCAGCTTGGACTTGGTCTTGGCGATATTCCTGGAGCATATTCCATGACTTATTCCACACGTGCTTACCTGAAGTGGACGTTATGGAGTTCGTGGGGGACTTGCATGAATTGCGGAATGTTTGTTAGCTTAGATATTTTCCATTTTTAAAAGGGGTAGCGAGCTAAATAGAAAACACTTGGCTATTTTTGGCTACACACACACTAACAACTGCTCTCACCAGCTCTCGGCAATTCACTTAGCAATTTCATACACTTTTCATACACCTTTTGCACGTTACACTATAGTGATCCTTGTAATTAGCTCGCTATCATCCGAAGTTGTAACACATTTCTTGTTTAATTTGAGTTGGTGATCGGTAGTTTCCATCACCCGAGGTTTTTTATGCCAGAGATCATTCATTGATCAAGGGCTTTTTCCTCGTATAAATCTTTGTGTCACTTGTTCATTATATTTCAGAGTGATCCTTAGTGTTGTTCATCAATTCAAGCATCATACCTCACAACAGAAAGTTTGGTTGCATTATCATTGCTTGATTTTTGACCAAAACAATAATGATTAGTAATTAATAGGGAATCTATGAACACTTGAAGATACCTGATCCTCATATTCTTAGCTAATTGCAAACCTGCTATCAAGGCCTCATACTCTACCTCATTATTAGTGGTTTTGAATTCACATGCAATGGATTAGGGTATAATGTCCCCCTGTGGCGATTTTAGTAGCGTGCTTTGTCCAGTTCCTTTAACATTTGAAGCTCCTTCCATGAAGAGTGTCCAAGGATCCTTGGTCTTCTCTGTTTTGGTAAAAAATTACCGAAGTAATTAAGTGATCAAATTAGTTAAGTGAGGTAGTGTGCTAGAAGTAAATGTCAAAAATGTGTTAATTAAATTACTTGCAAAAACAGTTTAAGGATACGGCCCGGGATATTGAGCTGTATCGATGATCAAACAATGAGCAATTAATGAGCAAAAAGTAAAGGGAGTGACACGAGATGTACGAGGAAAGCCCTTGATCAATCTAGATCGCCAGCATAAAACCTCGGGAGCTGACAATCGCAGCTGCCTAGTTCTTCAATTGCTTCAAAAGTCAGGATACAGTGCAGGATGTGGTACGGATCGACTAAGTGTTACAACGAAAATGAAATACAAGTGTGGTGTTTGCAACTAGCTAGAATGTGATTGTGTTCGAGAGTGTAAGTGTGAAATGATGTGTTCTAAGTTGATCCGACCTCATCTATTTATAGTAAAGATAAGATAACTAACTACCCTAAACTCGCGGGATTCACCGAATATTCCTTCTTGGAACGTTGCAGACCTGGTCTTTCGGGCTCAACATCTCTTTCTCAACAAATTCGTCCGAGTCTTGAGGAGAAGAAGTCCTTGTGACCGTTAGCAAGCCTCTGCCCTTAACCTGCACGTGGTTAATTCAATAAGCTTCAGGATATCGCCCAAGATGTCAGCAATATCCTCTTCCAGCATCCTGATTACAAATAACCAAACAAAGGCAGGATATTGGTCAGGATACATATGTTAAGAAAATGACCCCTAACAATTGTCCCCAAATATATCAGTTGGGATACCAATCCAACGGATATATTTCAAAAATTTACTTCATAATTTAAGGCAATTAATATGAGTAGACTCTTGAAATGACAGCAGTGCTATTTCCAAGACATTATTTACTTTTCACCCCCTTATACTCATCCTATATTAACCAAGGGACTCCTTGTCTCGGTCATCCTTATCTTCAAGCAAGCATCAGGTAACTTCTCTTCTAATTTTCTCTCTTTAATTTTTCATGATTTGCTCAATGGCACCACGAACGAAATCCCGCTCAGTCCGGTCCGCCTCAACCCTGATAAGTCAAAACCTTATCACTGATCCAGCAAAGGAGATTTGCTGTTTCAATAATGCTGACATTGCTGCTCTCTAAGACTCCGGTGCCTTTCCCACCGGAACGGTCTTTCGCCCGTTTGACAAGGAAGCCCGATCGGATGCATCATCCGACGAGTGGGTTTGTTTTTTCGCTTATCCTTTCTCCCTTGGACTCCGGTATCCATTTTCACCCTTTATCTCCAGTTTTTTCGACCTCACCGGCCTTAGTTATGCCCAAGTTATGCCAATGGTCTGGCGAATCTTGATAGTGTTGGATCAAATCAAATCTCGTCATTACCCCAACCTTCTTGTTGAGGACCTTCCCGTAGCATACCGATTAAGATCCCACGGCAACCACCGTTATCTTCTATTCTCCATCAAGAGTCCTTTGGTCCTTAAAGCCACCAAGAACGAGGATCGATGGCGACGAAAATTCTTTTTCGTCAAAAGAGACTCCATTGATAAGGGTTTCGATCTACCGGTTAAATGGTTAACCAAGGGTAGGATTTAGGGTTTTAGGAATATCCCCAATCATATTCTCAAACTGTATCCCGGACTGATATTCTGATGTTTTTATGCAGCGAATTTCAGAGATTTAGTGCCTCCTAGCGCGGAATCCGAATCCAAGATCAAGGAAATCTACCGTCTTCCTGCCAACGAAAGAAGTTTTTCCCTGTCTCTCACAGATCCTCATCAAAGATCAAACTCAGAAATGTCTGGTAAGCACATTTTCATATGTTAATTATTTTCAAAAATATGATGAGTTTTGAGAGTATCTCCCCTTTTGTAGCACCAGTTGTCAACCTTGATGCTTTCGAACTTGATGAACTGGATTGCTATTCCAGCCTTGAACCCGCCAAACAAGAATCCAAGCCAAAGTCGTCTGCTACACCAAAGCCTACCTCCTCGAAAGCTGTTTCTGCTCCCAAAGGCCCTCCGGCATCCAGGACCAGGGCATCCAGTTCTCGGAAGAGAAAGGAGACTGACTCCCCAGCTGTTTCTGAAACATTCTCTCTTGAGAATCATGGGTTCAACGACGCCATCTCATTTCTCAAACAGGTAGAATTTTCTTTCCGATATCCTGTACAAGTATGTTAGTCTTTATCCTGCTTATTATTCACATTAATACCTGTATTTTTATCTATAGGGCCTGGATCGCCTCATGCATTTATACGAAGATGCTAGCGGTCTTAACAAGATGTTGCAGATTCAGCTGGAGAAAGCTCAAGCCACCATTGCTGATCAGGGAACCATTGCAGCTGCCAAATCCCAGCATTATGAGGACAAATACAAGGCAATGACTCAGGAACATCAAGCCGCTCTTCACAAAGCTAATGAGGATGCTCAAGCCAAGCTGGATGCCGCCCTTCTCCAATATCAGCAGAATATGAGCTCATACCGGGATAGCCTAAAGACTTCGGTGGTCGTCTCTCTTCTCCAAGCCAGGATAAGGATGGCTTATGAAGCCATGGATCTGGGTTTTGAATGCCCTTCCTGGAATGTAAAGGCTTGGGAGGAGAAACTACAGGGCCTCGGAGGTCATCCCGTTGCTCGTCCTGCAAAACACACTGATGAAGAGCCTTCTAAGGCAGCAAAGGAGGTGGCCAATGCTGATGATGGTGCTGAGAAGAATCCTGAGGGTGATGCTGGGGCGAATGCTAGCAAGGAGGTTGCTGTTCAAGAAGGTGCTGCCCCTTAGGCAGCAGAGTGGGCGATGATGGATATACGTGCCAAGGCCGGAGCCCACTTTTTAATTTCATGGTTGTGGTTGCATAAACAATTTACTTTTCCTGTCCTTGAACAATTTACTTTTCCTGCACTAGAACAATGTGATGTCCAAAGGTGGATGGGTCCTAGGTTTTAGGACGAAGCCCTTGGTCATCAGTTAGTATAACTTGTTTTGAACACAGTAACGGTTGTAGGTGAACGGGTCCTGTTTTGAGACAAATCCTGCAACCGTTACAAAATTATGGTAACAACTAATTGTGCTTTTGGCGGGTGGGCCTTACCAAAAGCACAACTTTTGACTTGTTAATAATATAACTATCTTTTGCCTTATCTTTTGTTACTTTGCATTATTTAGTGTAAGTTTTAGCTTTGTAAAAATTTCATACTGTTATTACACAAAATATCCTGATTAGTATGCTCAGCAACATACTGCAAAAGCCTTTTATCAAATAGATCTTCCATACGTTTTTTTAATTTTGTAAAAATTTCTTTAAAAAGTAAAAAATAGTTTATCTCTTCAAAACCAAGTTTTGATGATGATCAAAATTCCAAACCAATACTAGTTTCAAACATCCTGACCAAATATCCTAAAAAGGACTTTGAGGATATGTGTCAAGATACTTAACATGATGTTATTAAAAATTTAAATGAGACTTGCAAAGGAAAGATCATACCAGACATAGGATATAAACCTATTACCAAACTTCAATCCCTTTGCAACTCTTCCAATGAAGATGTCCCCTGTGCAAGGTACTTAGTGCATTAGTTGCAAACTTCATCCTTTTAGCTTTACACCACCGCCTTGGTGGGAATGTCCCCTGTATATAATGTCTTCAAGTATCTTAGAAATCTACTTAATGTCAGTTTCCATGGCATAAGCAATTTTTCTCGTTCCGAGGGTATAACCCAAGGATGTACTGGAGATAAATCCTTTGTATCCTGGGGAAAATCCCAATTTTTCATGCGCTACAGGCGGGAGTGTATAAACTCCAAGACTTAGAAAGGTGAAAACCTTTAAACCTTAGAGAGTATGAAAATACCCTTTCGTGAGAGAGGGTGATCAATCCTCATATACCGTTAGGATTCAGGATATAGCCAATGGTAACGAAATTGTCAGCCACTTTTACATAGACTGGTCCCGCCACCTTGAACTATCCCTGAATAACTTGCGCTCCAGGCGGGGTGTTTAAACCCAATTCGGAAGAAAGGTGAATACCTTTAAACCTGTGAAGGGATCAGTATCCCTTAAACGTGAGAGAGGGGGCCAATCCTCTAATCTTCTGAGTTATCCCGAGTGCATATTCTGGAGCTATATCCTGAAACATATCTTGCAAAACAAATGTAAACTAAGGTGGGTGTTAGCTTGGCTAACACCCCTCCGATGCTTAAGTCAGTATCAGGTTATAAAGAACAAATTACACCAAACACATTTAAAAGAAGTAAGAATTCATACCATCTCGAGTTAGAAATTAAATTCTAGACTCACTTGAAATAGAGCTTAAGGTGTATAGCATTCCAAGATCTCGGTAGCATATCTCCCTCCATATTCTTGAGTCTATACGCTCCTTTCCCTGCTTCTGATTCAACTTCATATGGTCCTTCCCATTTTGGAGCTAACTTGCCATCGGCAGGATTAGTAGTATTTTGGAAGGCCTTTCTTAATACCCAATCTCCAACCTTAAATCTTCTGGTTCTAATATTCTTGTTATATGCCCTGGATATTCTCTGTTGATATGTTGCCATCCTTAGCCTTGCCGCATCTCTCTTTTCATCTATAGTGTCTAAATCCTGACCCAAGGCTTCAGGATTCTTCTCAGGATCACTTAAGATAGATCTTGCAGTAGGTATTGTCATCTCCGTTGGAATCACTGCCTCTGCTCCAAACACCAACGAAAATGGGGTTTGACCTGTTGCATTCTTTATCGTTGTCCTGTCAGCCCATAAAACAAAGGGTAATTCTTCTGCCCATCTTCCTTTTTTGGCTCCAAGCCTTTTCTTTAAGTTGTTGACAATTATCTTGTTAGAGGATTCTGCTTGTCCATTTGCTTGAGGATGTACCGGAGTTGATGTGATCATTTTGATTCCCCAACTTTTGCAAAAGTCAGTAGTCCTCTTACTTATGAACTGAGAGCCATTGTCACAGATTATCTCAGCTGGTACTCCGAATCTGGTCAGGATATTCCTCTTGATGAAGGATACTACTTCTTGGTCTCTTACTTGAACAAATGCTTCAGCTTCAACCCACTTAGAGAAGTAATCCGTCATTGCTAGCATAAAGACTTTTCCTCCCGGAGCTTTTGGTAACTTTCCTACTATATCCATCCCCCACTTCATGAATGGCCAAGGGGAAACTACAGGATATAGTGGTTCAGCTGGTTGATGTAGTATGTTACTATGCCTTTGACATGCATCACATCTTCGAGCATATTCTGCAGCATCCTTTCTCATTGTTGGCCAAAAGTATCCTGTCCTCAATACTTTCGAGAATAATGATCTGCCCCCAGTGTGATTACCACAATCCCCTTCATGTATATCTTGAAGTACTTCTTTAGCTTCATGATCCTCCAAGCACCTTAAATATGGTCCTGCAAGAGATTTCTTGTATAAAATATTATCTATAATAGTGAATCGTGATACCTTCATCCTAAACGCCTTAGGATTTTCATTTCTGGGGATGTGTCCTTCTTTGAGATATTTCACAATAGGAGCCGTCCAGGATTTAGGATCCTCTTTAGGATATTCCGCTCCAGGATCCTGAATACCCGCTACTTCTTTATCCTGAGGATTCGTTGCAGGATATAAGACATGTAATACTGGTATTTGGGTCCCTTCCGGTATCCTGATTGATGATCCTAGATTTGCTAAGGCATCCGCTTCAGCATTATCCTCCCTTGGTACCTGTTCAAGTGTAAAAACATCGAAATATCCTGCTAATTTTTTAAGAATATTGAGGTATTCGATTAACTTCTCACCCTTAACTGCATAGGATCCATTAAAATGGTTAGTAATTAACAAGGAGTCAACATATACTTGCAAATTCTTGATACTCATATTCTTAGCCAATTCTAATCCTGCAATTAAAGCTTCATATTCTGCCTCATTATTGGTAGCAGGAAATTCACACCTAATAGCCTGGGGTAATATGTCCCCCTGTGGCGATTTTAGTAGTATTCCTAATCCTACTCCTCTTACATTAGATGCACCATCAGTATATAATGTCCAGGATCCTGAGGATTCTCCTAGTTGTTGGACTTCTAGATCTACCTCATCCTGAATGTCACTACTAAAGTCAGCCACAAAGTCAGCTAAAGCCTGAGACTTTATGGCATTCCTAGGTTCATATACTAAATCATAAGCACTCAACTTTACTGACCACTTGGCCATCCTGCCTGACATCTCTGGTTTCCTAAGCACATTTTTAATAGGATAGTTTGTTTTAACATGAATCCTATGTGTCTCGAAATAATGCCTAAGTTTTGTTGATGCCATAATTAATGCTAGTATCAATTTTTCTAAATGAGAATACCTAGTTTCAGCATCTAACAAACTTTTACTAACATAATAAACAGGGTACTGCTGACCTTCATGGTCTTTTATAAGAACGGCACTTACAGCATTCCCTGATACAGCAAGGTATAGGGATAGTGGTTCACCATTTTCCGGCTTCATCAATAGAGGTGCGGTTGAGAGATACCGTTTCAAATCCTGTAGGGCTGCTTCGTGCTTTTCCCCCCATTCGAATCTTTTGTTCTTCTTTAGGATATCATAGAAGTCTTTGCATTTCTCCGAGGATCTTGAGATAAATCTGTTTAGAGCTGCTACTCGGCCTGTTAATCTTTGTACATCCTTCATATTGGAGGGTGATTTAATATCCAAGATGGCTTTAATCTGCTCCGGGCTTGCTTCTATTCCTCTTTTGGTCACCATATATCCTAGAAATTTTCCTGCCCCCACTCCAAAATGGCACTTGGCAGGATTCAGCTTCATATTATACTGATCCAGGATATCGAATGCTCCTTTAATATCCTGGAGGTGATCCTGAGCTTTCTTTGACTTTACCACCATATCGTCAATGTACACCTCCATGGTGTCCCCCAGTTTGTCTTTGAACATCATGTTTACCAACCTTTGGTACGTTGCCCCTGCATTTTTCAAACCAAAGGGCATAGCTGTATAACAATAAATACCTGTTGGTGTCATGAAGGCAGTATCCTCCTGGTCAGAAGGTTCCATTTGGATCTGTTGAAATCCTGAGGATGCGTCCATGAAAGTCAGCATTTCATGCCCAGCAGTGGCATCTACCATTGCATCAATATGGGGGAGAGGAAATGGGTCTTTAGGACAAGCTTTGTTCAAGTCTGTGTAGTCTACACAAACTCTCCATTTCCCATTCTTCTTCTGTACTACAACCACGTTTGCTAGCCACCTTGGGAACTTAACCTCTCTGATCATTCTTGACTTTAATAATCTCTCAACTTCCTCTTGGATAATCGTGTTCCGCTCAGGAGCAAACTTCCTTCTTTTTTGTTGCACAGGCTTGAACGACTTATCAATTCCAAGCTTGTGAGTGATGATATCTTTGGATATGCCAGTCATATCCTCATGTTTCCATGCAAACGTTGACATCCTGCATCTTAAAAAATTAATTAATTGCTCTTCAATATCCTGAGGGATATTGGTTCCCACGAGCACCGAAATATCAGGATTATCCTGATCCAGGACAATTTTCTTCACATCCTGCTCCGGATCCTCCATGATATCCTGGTCCCGCGTCTTTAATTGCTATGCTGCACTAGGTTTGGTTGAGGATTTCATCGAGGATGAGTAGCATTCTTTCGCCTCCTGCTGATCACTATCAACTTTAACAACTCCCCAAGGGGTAGGTATCTTGATGCATTGGTGATATGTTGATGGCACGGCCTTCATATCGTGAATCCATGGTCTTCCCAGTATGATGTTATAGCAGGATAGAGAGTCCATCACACAGAAACGTTGTATCGAGTTGACTCCTTCAACGTACACCGGCAACTTTATCTCTCCCACTGTGTTTCTGGCTTCTCCGCTGAATCCAACAAGTACAGTGGACTTCGAAGTTATATCCATTGGAGACACATTCATTCTTTTAAGTGTCTCTAGCTGGATTATGTTGACGGAGCTGCCATTATCAACCAATATCCTGCGTACAAAATGGTTAGCCACATATAACGTTCTTACCAGAGCATCATGGTGAGGATCCTGGACAGTATCCCTGTCATCAGCATCAAATGTGATCACTTTGTCAGTTGTGAGTGTAGCCATCCTGACAGGTTTGTCTCCCCTTTCGGCTTTGGCTTCCTTTGCGTGTCTCTTTGCTGCCGAATACGAAGTTCCACAAATGTCGGATCCCCCCGAAATGAAGTTGATTATCTTGGCATCCGCGGGAGGTGATGCAGCTCGCTCAGGATCCTTCTCAGTATCCTGACCCTTATTCTTCTTCTTTCCTAAGAGATCTTTCAGATATCCCTTGCTTAGAAGATAGCTTATTTCTTTCCTTAAAGCAATGCAATCCTCAGTCATATGTCCGAAGTCTTCGTGGAAAGCACACCATTTCGATTTATCTTTCCAGTCAGCCTTTTGTTGATTCTTTCGAGGCCATCTAGCCTTGTCTCCTAGACCCTGCATAGCATACATCAATTCAGGAATATTAACAGAAAAGCAATATTCAGACAACTCAGGATACTCTTCAGGATCCTCATCTTCGACAGCATTCACTCTCTTGTTTTCATTTCTACCATATGGCTTAGGCCGATATGACTTAAATGAGGATTCTGACTTCCTGTTAGTCGATTCATAAGTGTTGGATGAGTTCATCCTTTCTTGCATCTTCTTGTCATCTTCCAGACGGATATATCTCAAGGCCCTGTTACGAGCTTCATCGAGATTCCTGCAGGGATTCATTACAAGATCCTGATAAAACTGAGAATCCTTTTGTAATCCCATCTTAAAAGCTTGCACAGCTGTTGCAACATCAAGATGTGGGATATCCAAGGATTCTCGACTAAATTTGTTCACATAATCCCTCAAAGATTCTTGAGGCCCTTGAGTTATCCTGTAAAGATCACTGGTTAGTTTCTCAAAACTCCGACTACAAGAAAATTGACTGTTAAATAAATTAACCAAATGAGCAAATGAAGTAATTGAGTGAGGAGGAACGTTCAACAGCCATTTCAAGGCTGATCCTGTTAGAGTAGAACCAAATCCCTTGCACAAGCACGCTTCCTTGAGCTCCGGAGGGATAGGGTTAATCTCCATTCTTTCCCTATACTGGGCAATATGCTCCTCAGGATCCGTAGTCCCGTCATAAAGCTTCATGTTGGGAGTTTGGAATCTCTTCGGGATCTCAGCATCACATATAGGGTATGCAAAACGAGATATCTTGTGGCTATCTTGGGATACTTCCGGGATCGGCTGGACCACCCCAGGTACACTAGATATCATGTCTTTCAACTTCTGAAGTTCCCTGGTGAGTGCTGATGTTACACCTGTATCCTGCAAGGATCCACCACTGTTAATAGCATGAGTATTATTATTATTAGACACGTTACCAGTTGGAGGATTCTGCCCATATCCTGAAGCATATCCTGAACTCCTTATGGTCGATATCCTGACCGAGGAGGGTATTTCAGGGGTATGATTCTGAGGAAGGCTGGGCACAATATTCCCCCTGTTATCCTCTGTATACACGGCTGAACTGAAGTTCAAAGCTCTGGGTTGTAATGGAGTGACAATATTCTCAGCGGATCTGCTCGAGCCAGACTTCAGGAGTTGTATTTCCCTTAAGAGCATTTGGTTCGTTTCCTGCTGCTGCCTCATTTGTTCCTGCACACTTCCAAACAAGGTTAAAATTTCGTCGTTAGATGCTAAAACAGGGGCAGATTCCTGAACACTGTGGGTAGGGATAATATCCTGAGGTTGTGTAGAGGCCGGCATTCTTGGAGGAGGTGGTGGAAGCACCGAACCTGTAGTAGCAGAAGTCGTAGCAGACATAGTAGAGGAACTCATGTTTGATCGTGAGGCCATTGCGGACAATGTAGCAAAAAGTTTTGAAAATAAAAAACCGATTAGCGATTTAACAAAAATTTTTAGTAAAGAGAGCACCACTTGCCCCACGGTGGGCGCCAAATTGTTTTGGTCAAAAATTACCGAAGTAATTAAGTGATCAAATTAGTTAAGTGAGGTAGTGTGCTAGAAGTAAATGTCAAAAATGTGTTAATTAAATTACTTGCAAAAACAGTTTAAGGATACGGCCCGGGATATTGAGCTGTATCGATGATCAAACAATGAGCAATTAATGAGCAAAAAGTAAAGGGAGTGACACGAGATGTACGAGGAAAGCCCTTGATCAATCTAGATCGCCGGCATAAAACCTCGGGAGCTGACAATCGCAGCTGCCTAGTTCTTTAATTGCTTCAAAAGTCAGGATACAGTGCAGGATGTGGTACGGATCGACTAAGTGTTACAACGAAAATGAAATACAAGTGTGGTGTTTGCAACTAGCTAGAATGTGATTGTGTTCGAGAGTGTAAGTGTGAAATGATGTGTTCTAAGTTGATCCGACCTCATCTATTTATAGTAAAGATAAGATAACTAACTACCCTAAACTCGCGGGATTCACCGAATATTCCTTCTTGGAACGTTGCAGACCTGGTCTTTCGGGCTCAACGTCTCTTTCTCAACAAATTCGTCCGAGTCTTGAGGAGAAGAAGTCCTTGTGACCGTTAGCAAGCCTCTGCCCTTAACCTGCACGTGGTTAATTCAATAAGCTTCAGGATATCGCCCAAGATGTCAGCAATATCCTCTTCCAGCATCCTGATTACAAATAACCAAACAAAGGCAGGATATTGGTCAGGATACATATGTTAAGAAAATGACCCCTAACATTCTCAAGTTGTTGAACTTCTAATTCAGCTTCCCTTTGTAGATCACTACTGAAATCAGCCACAAAGTCAGCTAAAGCTTGGGACTTGATGGCAGTCCTGGGTTCATACTTAATGTCATATGCAATAAGCTTGATTGCCCACTTTGCCATTCTACCTGACATTTGAAGTTTCATAGTATACCGGATGTTGAGAACCTTGATGATCCTTAATTAGGATCGAACTTACTACTTTAGCTGAAACAACTAAGGATAATGATTCTCCATTTTCTGGTTTCATCAGGGCTGGTGCTGAGGATAGATAATCCTTAAGAACCTTGAGTGCAGCTTCATGCTTATCAGTCCACTCAAACTTGCCTTGAGCAATTTGTCTACCTCTTCTTGGATAATGGCATTCCTTTCAAGTGCAAACTTTCTCCTTTTTTGGTGTATTGGCTTGAAAGACCTGTCAATACCAAGTTTGTGAGTAATAACATTCTTAGATATACCTGTCATATCTTCATGTTTCCAAGCAAAGGTAGATTTTCTTCTTTCCAAGAAGGATACTAAATCCTGCTCAATACTGTCTAGGATCCCGGATCCTATAAAAATTTTGGATTCAGGATCCTTTGGGTTCAACAGAATATCCTTGACGTCTTGCTCTCTTGCCTCCATGACGTCTTGCTCCTTGGAGGCTGGCTTCATTGAAGAAGTGTAACAGTTCTTTGCCTCATGCTGATCACTTTCTATCTTCACCATATCTCATAGAGTTGGGAGCTTGACACATTGATGATATGTTGAGGGGGACTGCCTTCATATCGTGTATCCATGGCCTGCCAAAGATAACATTACAGCAAGATAAGCAATCAATAACATAGAAGTTTTTTAACATAATTCACTCCCTCTATATAGATAGGAAGTTTGATGTCCTCCAATGTAATCTTTGTCTCTCCACTGAATCCCACAAGGACAGATGATCTTTGGACAATATCGGATTCAAGGATGTCCATTCTATTGAGGACATCCAACTGGATTATGTTCACTGAGCTTTTCCCATCAATGAGAATCCTGCGAACAAAATAGTTAGATATAAATAATTTAATAACCAAACCGTCATGATGAGGATCATGTATGTCGATACAGTCATCCCCATCAAAGTATATGAGTTTTTCCTGGGTAAGGATGGAAGTTCGAACAGGTCTGTCCCTATTCTCCATCTTTGTTTCCTTTGCATTTCTCTTAGCTGCTGAGAACCTCCGGAGATGAAATGGATGATTTGAGCATCAGCTGGTGGAGGAGGAGCTTTTTCAGGAACTTTCTCAGGATCCTTGATCCTTGACTTTTTCCTTCCAAGCAATTCCTTCAAGTATCCTTTGCTCAAAAGATAACCTATCTCCTTCCTTAATGCTATGCACTCATCTGTGAGATGACCATAATCCCCATGGTAAGCACACCATTTCGATTCGTCTTTGGTGGCAGGCGGTTTGTCATTCTTCCTTGGCCACCTAACCTTGTCACCTAAACTCTGCATAGAAAGGATTAGTTCATTATTATCAGCAGAAAAACAATATTCAAAAATAGGAGGATAATCCTCATCATCTTCCTCTTGTTCCATAGCAAGCACATTCTGGTTGTCATGCTTGGAGTATTGCTTGGATCAGTTATCCTTGAGATAGGATCCTTATTTGTCTTGGTTTGAGGATCCTGACAATCTCTCGTGGATCCTTTTGTCATCCTCTAAACAGATGAACCTAAGGGCCCTGTTCCTTTCCTCATCTAAGTTCCTACAAGGGGTCATGACAAGATCATCATAGAACATTGAATCCCTAAGTAAACCCATTTTAAATGCTTCTACAGCCGTAGCTATATCCAGGTTAGGGATATCTAAGGATTCTTTACTAAACTTAGTGATGTAATCTCTAAGTGATTCATTTTGACCTTGTGTTACCCTATATAGATCACTAGTTAATCGTTCAAATTTTCTACTACATGAAAATTGACTATTAAACAGATTAACTAGATTAGCAAATGGAGTAATAGAGTAAGGGGGAAGACTTAGCAGCCATTTAAGAGCAGATCCTGTGAGTGTGGATCCAAAACCCTTGCATAGACATGCTTCTTTTAACCTCTCAGGAATGGGATTGATCTCCATTCTTTCCCTTGTGACTTCCATCTGGAATTTCAGGAATGGGATTAACCACTCCTGGAATGCTGGATATCATATCTTTGAGTTTCTGCAATTCCTTAGCCATAGCTTGGTTGATTCCTGTATCCTGCACGAAGCCATGGTTGGCATTATAAGAAGTATTCAAAGTGTTACCTCCTAATGGATTCAAGGTTGGAATTCCAGTTGTGAATCCATATTGACGGGATTCTGGTATAACTGAGGGACCAGAAGAAGCAATAGTCTGCATCGGTATGAAGTCTCCTAGATGAACATCTGAACTTCCGGGTTGCACACTCCTTAAGTATCCTTGACCCTGGAAGATGTTGGATCCTTGAACCTGAGAGGAGGATCCTTGAACCTGAGAGGATCCCTGAACCTGAGAGGATCCTTGAACCTGAGAGGATCTTTGAACCTGAAAGGATCCTTGAACCTGAGAGGAGGATCCTTGAACCTGAAAGGAGGATCCTTGAACCTGAGAGGATCCTTGAACCTGAGAGGATCCTTGAACCTGAGAGGATCCTTGAACCTGAGAGGATCCTTGAATTGGCTGCGTCCCCATGCATTCTCCTAAACTGATGAAGAATCCCTGATGCTGAAATGAGGATCCTGAAGGCTGGAAAGAGGATCCTTGAGCCTGAGACATTGCCGATGATCCAGAACGCATTCCTGTTGATCCACCCTGGTATTGGACATCTGGAGCTGCAAAGTGTCGGGAAGTTATAACCGGAGTGTCGAAATTCAGCGACCTCAGCATCAAAGGGGAGTGATCCTCTGCTAATTTTATCAATTTCGCGAAGGATCCTGTCATTAGTTTGGTCCTGTTGTTGCATGTATCCTCTCATCTGCAAAATCAAAGCATAAAGATCACTGTTAGTAAGTGTAGAGGAAGAAACAACAGTTGGTTTTATGAAAACGGGGGTTGTCTTCTTCGGAGCATTCTCAGCATTCTTTTGGAAAGCAGGGATAAGATGATGCAACGGTGGAATACCCTGTGATGAGGTAACCGCCGACATGGAACTTGAAGAAGTTTTTCCTTGAGAAGCCATGTGGTTGAAGGTGATGAACCGAAATGAACAAAATTTCTCAGAAATGAAGCACCAATTGCCCCACGGTGGGCGCCAAGCTGTTTTGGTAAAAAATCACACAAGGATAATGCAACCAAATATGATTTTGTGAGGTATGATGCTTGGTTAATTGTATGAATGACAATTATATGAAATCAACGATGAACACCGAGATTTATACGAGGAAAAAGCCCTTGATTAAGAGATGATCTCCGGCATAAAAAACCTCGGGTGATGGAAACTACCGATCACCAAATATATTGGAAAAACAATAATGATCCTTGTACAACTTCGGAAGAAAACAAGCTCAATACATTGAATTGCTAACGTAAATGTGTCTTTTTGCTAAGTGTTTGTAGAGAATTATGTGTTTGTGTGTGTTGAACTCGAATTATTCCCTAAAATGAGCTGTTTTCCCCTTAAAATATAGCAAAATATCAAGAAACCAACTTTCCTAAAAAGGTGGAGGTGGCCCATGATCATCATAACGGTTATATTTTATCAAACATGTGCCATATGAATGAATATTCCCCGAAATTCCAGCTAAGAATGAGTCCACTACGTCCATTACCTGTGTATAAGCATTAAAAACATGACAATTGTTAGAAAACATAAGTTCTGTTAAGGATCCTGGATCCTCAGACTCTGGATCCTCAGACTCTCTGCATCATCCATTAAGAATCCGTGATCCATGCCCAATCTCAGGATAGATGATCCTTAGCTTAAAACTCATGCCCTAACAGTTAGTATCATAACCCTTTGAAAATATTAATGATACCCTCCCCTAGACGGCATTCCAACAACTACGTCGGGCAGAACCACGACAGTTGTTACGGAACCCTAAATCAATCGGGCAGCGTAACTATTATGAAACTGGGGTTATAATACTTACAACGGAGCAGAACCTCGCTAATTAGGGTGGTATAATACCCGCTTTATAAAGTCTACTATAGAAATTGTGATTTAGAATGAAAGGAATGAGCGACGGAAAACGAAAACCCGTTGCTCTCTTATATAGGTGCTGAACTTGGGTCTTACGCGGCCCGCGTCAACATCCGGTCAACGAGTAGCTTAGCTGGGTCAGCATGTAGGTCCGCCACGATGTCGACACGTGTCGGCCTCTGGTGTCTCCGCGTTTGATGATCTCTCGCGGCCCGCGTACACTAACAGGAATTCTTACGCGGCCCGTATCAACTTATAAGTTAACGAATTCTGATTTAACCCTCTATACCACCCGCGTAAAGGCTTGGGGTGGGTCTACGCGGCCCGCCTTAGCCCTAGTATTAAATTTTATTTATTTTAAATACTATTTACTATATTTCGGGCTCGGTTTTCACATACGGGGTGTATTTAAAGACATATTGGGATATTTTAAAATATACTAGAGTGTCGGAAATATTATGAGGGTGTTGGTTTTACCGAGGGTTGTTACAGAATGGGTGTGAGTGAAGGGATACGATGACTCACAGAAAGGATGCGTCTTTTCCATGTTAACCGTTCATGCGGTTATGTATCCTTACTCACACCTGTTCGCACATCACGGCCCAAACTCAATGACCCTTACATTTAAACCTAGTGGACTTGTTAATGTCTTGACCCAATAACTAGATGGCCTACGACCCAAATACAAAAAAAACATAAACGAGTTTAATTGTTCGACCCATTAATAAACTAATAAACATAATAAGACGAGCGGCCCAAACCGGATCACGAGTTGTTCTTGATCATCGGCTTCAATATTATGATAATATTTAACCAGAAATGAATTGATAGTTGTAAAATGTAAAATGTAAACGCTAGTTCATTTTGCTTGATCAATGATACAAGAACACAAAACAATATAATTCAGATTTAATTTGTTGAAATTCATATTTTTAGTATTATTATTTCATTTGTATATGACCACAACTATCTCTTATACTAAAGCAAAATAATGTTGACCATTTGACCATGATGTGGCAATGGTCTTTGGCCAGATAATTGGTGTTTGAGCGGCAAAATGCTTTATATGGAAACCACTCAATTCTCAATCAATCAGTTAGAAATCTTCCCCAATACGTGTTCTCTTTAATCAATCCTTAAAACCCTAATTTCAATCTCATATATCTTGGCATATATCTTGGAGTTAGTTTGAAGATCCATCCAATTCCTGCGATTTCATACTTCTTCAATTGTCTCAAACACAAAAACTATCCAGGTATGTTTTTTTGATCTTTCATGATGTAATTCAGATGATCGAGTGTGATGTAGGGTTATATGATGAGTATTGGCGACGGTGGCTATGGAGCTTTGAAGGTATGCGATTGGAAGAAAGAGAGTGGTTGTATGGTTGATTGAGGTAAGATTATAATTTTTTGATTCCTTAATTTTGATTGTATGGTTTATTTACATCCCACCCGCTTCTTTTCTCCTTTTCTTTCATCCCCTTCAGATTAACAATCCTTAATAGTCATCTAGGGTATCTATGGCCGCCAGAGCCTTTGCCAGAATCTTCTTTTGTAAATCCCTATATTGCTCATTCATCTTCACTATTTTTATCTATTTTCTAACATCTTTTCATTCATAACGATTCAATTTTTTAGGGTTTTTATTGTGAAGAGGTTTTGATGATGAGGATATCAGATAGCCGAAGCCATGGGTGATGGACAATCTGATTGTTGTATCTTATTGAGTAGAAGTTGTGCCTTTCAATGAAAATAAATCTTTATTTGAAATTTTGAATCTTTCTCTGGGTGTAGCTTGATGATGCATATCTAGCTACTGTGCTCAGGTTTTGTTCAAATCAATAGTAACATAGCAACGGATAGAAGCATATCCGCTTAGGAATTCACATTATGATATCAGTATTCTTCTTTGGAAGGTGATTTCCAAATTCAGTTTATTTTTTTTTTGTGCTTAATTAGGCATTATTTTTTGTTATTTGAAATTTTGAATTTTTTTACCTGTTAGGGAATAGGAAACTCGTGATAGCATGTATTCATGTTGTTTTCAAAGTTGATCTTTGTTTCTAACAGGAAAAGTATGTAACAGAGTTGGTACATATGAGTAATTGAGATTAACATTAATATTCGTAATCTTATTGATGTCCTAATTTGAGAGCTTTTGCAGGCCAGTTCTTTGTGAGAATTTCTAGCCAATTTTTATAAGGTATTCATATTTTTTTCCATTTTTTAATTCTAATACAAGTGGAGTCTTCTCAATCGGAGTCGTATGTAGGCCAGTTCTTTGTAAGATTTCAAAATATCATTCCTTTTTTCATTGATTTGTCTTTAATCCCTTGCAGATCTTCTATCATCTCAGTTTAAGCAAACAAGTGGAGTCTTCTCAATCAGAGTCGTATGTATGTTTCCTTCACTGAATCTATCCCATTGTTAGATTTATATAATGGTTTTTGGTATTCTTATAGATTTGTTAGAATTTTACTTTGATAATCAGTGTGGGATGGGCCAACTTTCAATAAAATTTGTTAAGCATTTGCTAAGATATTATTATTACTGAATCTTCCTGGTAAGAAAAGGGTTTATGTGGGATTCAATTATGTATACTGATTAAAAAGTGCTTTCGTTTTCCCCCATGTGTATTTGTTGCAAGTGTTATTGATTTATACTTTCGTGATGTGATTTGAAACCTAATGTGGTTGGGGATTATGGTTTTCTATCATTGACTTTGCATGAGAAATATGAAAGAGTGGTGTGGCGGCGGCGTGTTGAGATTGGGTTGTACAATGTAGAGGGAAATCAGGGGATGGGGAGATAGAGAGAGAAATGAATGGGTAAATAATTCCTGCAACAAGCATTTGATGATTTTTCATTTGGAATTGCTTGAGGTACTTTGATTTGTATATATTTTTTCGCTTTTTTTTGTTTTTCTTCGTTTGACGGATGCGGATGGGTTGCGAGACCTGTAAATCTCTGTGTTTTTTTATGTCCGATTTGCAATCAGGTTGTTGATGGTCTGAGATGATGACTTTTTGTTGTTTGTGAGGTCAAATCCTTCAATCTTTTAATATGATAACAATTTAGTGTTTGGATTATTCTTTAACAGGTGTTGCAAACAGAATATCTAGACAAAGCGGATCTGACTAGATATTAGTCGTTCTCATGTATTTGATGCTTCTTCTTCAGGTGTGAAAAGGGGCAAGGTTTGAACACGTTGACTGGCCACAGGAACCTAAGAAGAATGAATTTTGGATACGGGAAAGACTGCATGCTTACTTTCTACAAGGAGAAACCAAGAAGAGGCCGGTATGGGTATATATTTCACAACGTTCTAATTTGTGCTTCTAATCTGGCTTATGCTTTGTATTTCGTATGTTGTTGTGTATTAATAGGTTAAGTTCTATCAGTTTCTAAAAGCAAGTTTGTAATAGAAATCTGGAATAGAAATCTGAGTTGTTTTCATAATTTGATTTGATTTTTCCTGTTCGCAATCAGGATTTTTTCAGTATCAATAAAAAGTTTCAATTTTTACTTTTTAATTTCATTTGATTCAGCTAGGATCTGCGGTTCACGCTTAATGGCTTTTGCAGTCAATTAACGAGAGTAAAAGTCGTGCTTACTTCCGACAAGATTCACGGTCAAATCTACATACTCGAGATCAACTGGATACTCATGATCCTATGCATTGCTATCACTATCGGTTTTCGAGACATCAAGCACATGGGAAATGCATCAGGTAGGTCCCACAAACACATAGTTACTAATAGCGCTCATAGCGAATAGCGTAGCACTCGTGTCTCGCTATTTGATTTTGGCGCCTCCATAGCGGACAAATTGCGGGATTTTATAGATATAAAATAGCAGGATTTTAGGTTTTTTTTGTTAAGCATAGATATAAAATATTTCTAAAATTTTCTCGTAGTGTGTCGCTAAACATAAAATAGCGCCCGTTATTTCATCACTATCGCTACGTAGCGTATAGGTAGCGTGTCGCTATCATCTGCTATTCACTATTAATAACTATACACAAACCATAACCCATTACATTATTTCTCAACCCGATTTGAATTTGACTCATCTTTCGTGTTCATTTTCATTGCAGGACTGGCAGAAATGGCGGTAATGTGAAGGTTAATCTTGAATAATTATTAAAGTTGAGGGTTTATTTAATATGTTTTATTAAAGTTTGGTTTATTTTAGGTAAGTCTTGGAGAGAAAGTTTAGTAATTGGTTTAGGAAAGGTTTAATTACTTGGAGAGCAAGTTTAGTTTAACTATAAATAGGGGTCTAGGTTAATGTTTTTATTTGTCTCTTTCTTTGTAAGTTCGTATCTTCGTTTGATTGAATAGAAAGAGTCGTGGGTTTGTCCCCCCAATATCTCGTGTTCGTGTTTGTTGATACGATTGTTTGAACCATCTGGGCCAACAATTGGTATCAGAGCTACGGCTCGTTACACCGCACACCGCACGGAAGAACACGATAGAAAGAGAAGAGGTAGTCGATTGGAGGTTAGTCATACACATCCATAACTGTCAAACCCGGCCATCGATTGAAGAAAAAAATTAGCCTAACTTTATTCTTGCTTTGTCTCGCCGACTGCAACGAAGGAGGTCAGTTCTTTTTTATTTGTAAACCAAGAACAAGAAAGAAAGTCAACAAGCAATTAAAATAGAGGAGTTTTGTGGTGGTTGTTCTCATCGTTCAAAGAGAATCAACAATAACAGTTATTTTTTTTTTGTCTCTTGTGTGAAGTTCTAGTCAAGAAAACGTCAGAAGCAATTACGATTGTTTTGATCTAATCCTAAGTCTCATTGATAAAAAGAAAACAACAATAAAAATTAGGAGTTCCTTGGATTTGCGACAAAGGGAAACAAAATTAAAAAAAAAAAAAAAAAACTTTAAGGTGACTTTTGTTTTGTGGCTGTTGCTGTTGACGAAAAAAAAACATATATTATTTGTGGTTATTGCTAGCGTTGCACGAAGAGAAATAAACAAAAAGGGTTCTGATCGAGGCCAAGTTAGTGCTAAGGTTCGTTTGTACGTAGAAAAGAAATCCAAAAGTAGATCATGGCCGGTGATAAAGAAGGAAGCTCAGGAACGGTGAAAGAATCGATGGGTGGTTTTGTTTTGCAAGCACCAAAGTTAACTTCGACCAACTACGCAGCATGGTCGGTTATGGTGAAAGTTGTTTTGGGAGCGAACGGTTTGCAAGATGCGATTGACAAAGAAAAGGGATCGGGAATTGAAGAAAGAAAAAAGTTTATGGCCTTACGTGTCATCTTCCAGACCCTACCTGAAGACGTGATGCTTCAGATGGCTAAGTATTCAGAATCGAAAGATGTTTGGGAAGCACTAAGAGTTCGTTATCTTGGTGCAGAAAGAACACAGAAAACTCGTATTCAAATGCTAAGAAGCAAGTTAGATGGAATGAAGATGGGTGAGACAGAAAGTATTGATAAATATGCAGCGAAGCTGGGTGGAGTACAGTCAAAGTACAAGAGCTTGGGAGCAACCCTCGAAGAAGAGGTCGTGGTGAGAAAATTCTTGAACTCTATGCCTGATAAATATTTACCTATTGTTTCTTCGATCGAGCAATTCGCAGATATCGAAAAAATGAGGTTTGAAGATGTGGTCGGACGTTTGAAGGCATATGAAGAAAGAAACAAGTTCAAGAATGTGAATGAAAGTTCATCCCAAAGTCAGCTTATGTTCACCCAGAATGAAAAGAAAGTTGAAAACTATCGAGGACGTGGTAGAGGTCGTGGAAGATACAACGGACGTGGAAGAGGATATCCAAGATGGAATAATGAACGTGAGAATACGAATGATGAACAAGATGAAGATCGGAAAAAGAAGCCTGAAGAATGGCAAGATAGAAGAAAGAACTTGAGGTGCTACAACTGTGATAAGATTAGGCACTACTCAAGCGAATGTAAAGCACCGAGCAAAGGGAAAGAAGAAGCGAATCTGACAAAGACAGAAGATGTACATGATATCGATCCATCTCTGTTCATGGCAGTTTGTTCGACAAAGAAAGTAAGTTTGAATGAAGAAAGGGTTATCCCTGGTGTTTTTGAAAAGAATGAAGAAGGAATGTGGTATTTAGACAATGGTGCAAGTCATCACATGTCACGAAAGAAAGAGTTTTTCACTACCTTAGATGAACAAGTTTCGGGTCAAGTAAAGTTTGGTGATGGATCCGAGATTGAAATCAAAGGTAAAGGGAATGTAACTGTGGTAAGTAAGAATGGCGAAAAGAAAACATTTTGTGATGTTTTCTACATGCCTAAGTTAAAAACTAATCTTCTTAGTTTGGGACAATTGGATGAAGAAGGTTGCAAGATTGAAATAGCCAATGGGATGTTAAGGCTACATGATTAGAAAGGAAGACTGTTGATGAAGGTTCAGAGAAATCTGAATAGAATGTACAACATCAAGCTTCAAGTATGTTGTAATCCTAACAACTTTGAAGATGAAAAGAAAGAAAGTCTTGATGTGAAACCGATTATGAAAGTGAGGGAAATTCGGTTTGGAACGATTCCAAAGGATTTGTTTGGAGTTCGTTTAAGTATTGGTCAAGAACGATTTGAAGAGAAGAAGCAAGTCAAGAAAGAAAGTACTGAAGGAATGAATGCAAAGTTTGAAGAATCAGTGAAGCAAGTATGCTATAGACAATTGAAAAGGAGGAATAAAGGCAAGAAGAAAAACAATTCAAGATTAAGGGGGTGAATGAAGGTTAATCTTGAATAATTATTAAAGTTGAGGGTTTATTTAATATGTTTTATTAAAGTTTGGTTTATTTTAGGTAAGTCTTGGAGAGAAAGTTTAGTAATTGGTTTAGGAAAGGTTTAATTACTTGGAGAGCAAGTTTAGTTTAACTATAAATAGAGGTCTAGGTTAATGTTTTTATTTGTCTCTTTCTTTGTAAGTTCGTATCTTCGTTTGATTGAATAGAAAGAGTCCCCCCAATATCTCGTGTTCATGTTTGTTGATACGATTGTTTGAACCATCTGGGCCAACATAATGCTGGTGACGACCTGTCTTACGTCTTTAGCAATCATACTTTGTTGGCATAAACCGCCGATTATCGCTCTTTATTTTTTGCTCTTCTTCTGGTCAATAGAACTACTCTACTTCTCAGCTGGGGCTGGTACAAATTATTTTGCTTGGGTGGGTTTTTAGATGCCTGGTCTACTTCGTATAGGCTGTTAAATGACCCTGCCGTTGGAAAGCTTGAAAGCCCACTTCTGGGTTAATTTTAATAGGGCCCAGATTTGTGTTATAGGCTGCTGGTATTTGTTGCTGGTTTGATAATAGAGAGGCATAGAACATACATGTTTAATTGTTTGACCCATTAACTTTATTGTAGTGGACTTAAACATTGAACTCTTTTTTATCATTTCGTTTACTGTTTTTTCCTCATCCATGCCTCTCTACTTTGGTTTACGTCTACAAGTAAGTTCCGTTTTTTTACATTGATTAACTTATGCACATATATAGTAAATTTTTAGGTAGAAAGTGTGTGAATGTGGGCTTCCATTTATGCTGTTTGAACCTTGAATATGCAAATATATTCTTTGGTTGAATATCTAGGGCTTCCATAGAGTGCTGCATGCGCGTTTGGTTGGAGTACGGAAATGGGATGTTTGTAGCAAGTAAGTTTCCTTATATCACTTTGCAGACCCGTTTCACTTATAGATATCTCATTCTATACCTATTTTCGTCAACGGTTCACGAACTGTTTGCTGAACATTCGGATGGTTTGCAGCCCTAGATATAATCTAGAGTAAAATGCCAAAATGGTCCCTGAGTTTAGGTCCCGTGTTTTTATCGTTCCGTTTCGAATATCTTAAAGCCGACTATGTTCTTACAATTTTTTTAACTATCCAAAACGGTGCGAGCATGTAGTTCTTAAATAAGTACGTTTAATGAATAGTTACTGACCCGTTTTAAGTCAACAAATTATATAAGAACACAACTTGTGGGTCATGATGTACAACTGATGAGTGCAAAATGCAACATATAAATTTCATCAATTGTGGCATAAAACTAACCCTTTTTTGGTACTAATGTTGGAAAAAGTGTGCTTTTGTCTTCCTTTTGTATTTTCAGGATTAAATGAGCTCAAATTCACAAAAGAAGCAAAAAGACATCAAAATCTAACATAAATACAAGAAAAGGAACAAGACGTGACATGCCCGACCCCACGACAGCATCTTCCCAAGCAAAACAAGACAACAGAAGACTGAACACGCCCCGTGCTCAGTCAGCACGGGGGCGTGCCCAAGTGTCAGCAGAAAAGACAAAGTGGTAGAAGCTTCTATTGCCCACCACGGGGCCGTGCTCAGCGGACACGGGGCCGTGGTCAACTATAAGATTCGCACAATCCAGCAAATCTGCATAGTACAAAGATTCTTCTGCACCACGGGGTCGTGCTCAGCGGACACGGGGGCGTGGTCAACTAAAAAGACAAAACTGCATTAAATGAAGAAAGAGAAGGATCTGGACACGGGGCCATGCCCATTGGACACGGGGCCGTGCCCGAGCTTCTGTTCAGCCTATAAATAGAAGTGCTTGGCTCAAGCTCAAACCATCCCTTGGCACACCACCTCTCTCACACTTCACCCACCACCCACCACCACCATAACACCATCATCCACCACTATCATCCATTGTCCATCATAGAGTGTGTGAGTCGTCTCGGGATCCAAGATTGATCGTAAGAGTTCTTGACAATCAAGGCCATGTTTGCCTAAGTCTCTTACATCACTTGGTGAAGACAAAGTGTCTAGTGTAATACTTTTTATTTCTAATCTTTTCGCACATTTTACTTGGTTTTGTATTAATGACTTTAATAACTAGTTGCTTATGTTGAAGGTGATCTTTCCTTATCGTTTGTCCGTGGTGTCTTGGCATTATTTTACTGTCTATATAAAATAAAAGATTTTCACCATTCATATCTCCACGGTCTATATGGAGGTATGTTGGCTACCTGGTCGGGGGTTAAGGGAACGGTTTGGTAAAGGTCTTGCCATTGTTCAGTGTTTAGAGGTCCTGCAATGGACCTGGGTCAAATTTAGTAGGACCTCCTTCAATACTTAACGGTATTGGATGGCGGGGGTCCAAACTCTTTGATCCCCTCATAAGTTAACTACTATTAATACTATAACCCAGCTATTTAGGACTGTATCTCTGCTGACTCAGACTACTTAGTCGAGGGTAACGTCACCTCCAAAAGAGGGGCCTACCATAATTTGCATTAATAACTTAATTAATTATCTTCCAATAATCCACCCTTTTAGGATTGTATCCTTGCTGACTCAAACTACTGGGGTGAGGGTAACGTCACCTTCAAAAGAGGGGCCTACTACAATAACTAAGATAATCTCTTAAAATAGTGCAAAAGTGCGGAAATAATCAAAGGTTACACTAGATACGAGTCGGAACCAAGTGATTCATCTTGTCTATCTGTTTTTCTTTTTATTTTTATTTTTCAGCATTTTTAGTTAGTTTTTATTTTTCTTAGTTTAAAACATTTTTCTAAACTTTTTGATTTGATTAGACGTTGAGGATAAACCGGTCCTAAAATCTCTTGTGTCCTTGGACGACCTCGGTATCTTACCAACACTATACTACGCCCACGATGGGTGCACTTGCCCATATGTGTGTCTAGTGTTAGTAAATATCGAGTTTTATAAATTTAAAACTTGACTAAAAAGTGTTAAAGGGGCTTAAAATATACACCTAATATATATAACACTCGACTACGCACCAAGTTTTTGGCGCCGTTGCCGGGGACACAAGGATTTTAAGAAAGCTTAAAATCGACGGCCTAATCAGTTTTTCATAACCTTTTTAAACGCGCGCATTTTTTTCTGCATTTTAGTTTAGTTTTGCATTTACAGTAACCTGTACACGGGGCCGTGTTCACTGAACACGGGGCCGTGCTGCAGATTTTTCATAAACACCCAGTAACAGTAGCTTGAACACGGGCCGTGCTCACTGAACACGCCCCGTGCTCAACTAGATCAGTAAGTTTAAATTAAAACGCCCAGATAAAGATCTTGAACACGGGCCGTGTCCAGCCTCAGTTTCCGTTTTTGTTTTTGTTTTCTGATCTCGAGACTTGGTTGTGGTCTGCTGAGTGATTCTTATGGATCAATACTCAGGAGGTTACAACTACACTTATGAGGAGGATGATTATAGGGGTAATTATTGCACTAATTGTCGTAACACACACTAGGTTCAAAATAGTCACTCATATCAACCATCCAATTCATACACCTACTATGAGGAACCCAGGTACGAGCCATCAACTTCATACACATCCTATGAAGACCAAAGGTATGAACCTCCTCCCTCATACTCATATTTTGATGAACCAAGGTATGAGCCTCCATACTCATACTTTGAGGAACCAAGATATGAGCCACCACCTTCGTATGCTTATTATGAGGAACCATGGCGTGAACAACCCACCTCATATGAGTATTATGAAGAACAAAATTACGACCCTTATCCATCATATGCTTACAATGAAGAACAATGGTGTGAACCATCTACTTCATATGGGTATTATGAGGAACAAAGGATCGAACAACCGGATTCAAGCTTTGAAAATCCCGATTCTTTTTCTATAACCGAAGTAACCGATAGGATATTAGAACATATTAGAGTTATCGATCGCTGTATAAAAGAATCTCGCGCAAGGGAAGAGGAGTCCCGCGCAAGAGAAGAATTAAAAAAGGAAGAGATAACTGAAAATGCAAAAATGGAAGAACAAATAAGTGAAAAACCGACACATGAGTTAAACAACGAAAGAGGTGAGTCCGACAACGTTAAAATTCATGAAGAGTCTAATTTTGAAGAAATTAATCTCTTGTCACATTCTTTTGAAAATCATTGTTTAGTACCCACTCATGCTAAGTTTTTAAAAGAGTTAAATACTAACACTAAAATTGACGAAACGGTAAGTGTTAAGTTAACTAATGATCAAACTTCGCTAATAAAAGAAGACCCATTTGAAATTAACATTACACCGGTTCCATGTTTCTTTCAAAATTCGTTTATTAGTAATGTAACAATTGATAAAGATCTTTGTGTTAACATAATGCCTAATTACATTTTCGAAAAATTAAGTATTAGTGATTTTTCTCCACTTCAAATACCCATTTTTCTATCCAATCGGAAAGTAATAAAATCAATCGGTATAGTTGAGGATGTATTGGTTCAAACAAATCAAATGGTAATCCCAACCAACTTTGTCATCCTCGATGACGCTCCTCTAGTGTTGGGAAGACCATTTGTAAAAACTCACGAAGCTCTGAAAAACCGGAAGTTCAACAATCTACCTCTTCAATTAGGGGCATTTAAAAGAAGTGTCGATCTCGAACGGTCAATGAAATATCCTTTCGGCAATAATGACCCCCTAATTGAAGATGAAGATGAACCACCCGATACAAGTGAAGAGATTGACCACTTTGTTGAAGAAGAGGTCGCCATAGAACAGACTTTTAAAGTTCTTGATCGAAATGAGCAACCAAATAAGGAGTCTCCTAAAGACCCACCACTTGAGCTCAAAGAACTTCCAAAAGGTTTGGAATATGCTTTTCTAGACAAAGATGGTAATTTACCTGTAATTATTTCGTCTAAATTAGATAGCTTAGAAAAATAAAAATTAATTAGTCTTTTGAAAAAACATAAAAACGCAATAGCTTGGAAACTTGTAGACATAAAAGGAATTAGTCCTTCTATGTGCACACACAAAATTTTAATGAATGATGACTACAAATCAGTAATACAACCACAACGTCGAGTAAATCCAAATGTCCAAGAAGTGGTTAAAAATGAGGTCATCAAATTACTTGACGCCGGACTTATCTATCCTATCTCCGATAGTCCTTGGGTGAGCCCCGTCCAAGTAGTTCCAAAGAAAGTAGGTATGACGGTAATAACTAACGAAAATAATAAATTAATACCAACAAGAACCGTCACAGGATGGAGAGTATGTATAGATTATAGAAGATTAAATGAAGCTACAAGAAAATATCATTTTCCTTTACCCTTCATTGATCAAATGTTAGAAAGATTATCCGGTCATAAATTTTATTGTTTCTTGGATGGTTTTTCAGGTTACTTTCAAATCCCGATAGCACCCGAAGACCAAGAAAAGACAACTTTCACATGTCCCTATGGAACTTTTGCTTATCGACGCATGCCATTCGGTCTATGTAATGCCCCCGCAACATTCCAACGTTGCATGGTAGCCATCTTCCATGACATGATAGAAAAGACAATGGAAGTCTTCATGGACGACTTTTCTATCTTTGGGGATTCATACGACCAATGCCTCGATAACCTTGAGCGAATGCTATCCCGATGTGAGGAAACTAACCTCGCCCTTAACTGGGAAAAATGCCATTTCATGGTAACGGAGGGAATAGTACTCGGTCACAAGATCTCAAGCGAAGGAATGGAGGTGGATCGAGCCAAAATAGATACCATTTCTAGATTACCACCTCCATCCTCCGTAAGAGCTATCAGAAGTTTCCTAGGGCATGCCGGATTCTATAGGCGATTTATCAAAGACTTTTCTAAAATCTCAAGGCCTCTAACAAAATTACTTGAAAAAGATGCTCCTTTCATCTTTGACAAGGATTGCAATCAAGCATTTCTAACCTTAAAGGAAATGTTAGTCAATGCACCTATCATGATAGCGCCTGATTGGAAATTTCCTTTCGAAATCATGTGTGATGCTAGTGACTTTGCAGTTGGAGCTGTCTTGGGACAAAGAAAAGAAAAGCATTTCCACCCAATTTATTATGCTAGTAAAACACTAAATGATGCACAAGAAAATTATACAACAACTGAAAAAGAATTACTAGCTGTGGTATTTGCTTTTGATAAATTTCGTTCTTATCTTGTTCTTTCTAAAACTATAGTCTATACAGATCATGCAGCCATTCGATATCTCTTCAAAAAGCAGGACGCAAAACCACGTTTGATTCGGTGGATTCTACTCCTCCAAGAATTTGACATTGAAATCAAAGACAAAAGAGGAGCAGAAAACACCGCAGCAGATCATCTTTCGCGCTTAGAAGACCCAGCTTTGGAGGCAACCAGGGACGAGCAAATCAACGAAAAATTTCCAACTGAGTCCTTGGAAATGGTGGAATATAAGGAAGAACCATGGTACGCCGACTATGCTAACTACTTAGCTAGCGGTATAGTCACAAAAGGTTGGCCACATCATCAAGGAAAAAGATTCTTTGCCAATGTGAAACACTATTTTTGGGAAGATCCATATCTTTTCAAAATTTGTGCCGACCAACTCGTCCGACGATGCGTACATGGTAGCGAAGCACGAAGAATTCTCCGCCATTGTCATGAAGGTCCATACGGAGGGCATCATGGTGCCGCTAGTACCGCACGAAAGGTATTTGATTCAGGATTTTATTGGCCAACCATTTACAAAGACGCCCAAAGTCTTGTCAAGACATGTGATGCTTGCCAAAGAACAGGTAATATTTCTTCCAAAAACGAAATGCCACAAAATGGCATTCTTGTTTGTGAAATTTTTGATCTGTGGGGACTCGACTTTATGGGACCTTTCCCACCATCGAAAGGAAACAAATATATACTTGTGGCATTAGACTACTTGTCTAAATGGGCCGAGGCCGAGGCACTTCCAACGAATGATGGAAGAGTCGTGGTAAGATTTCTGAAAAATTTATTCTCTCGTTTTGGCACACCTAAAGCCTTAATAAGTGATAGAGGTACCCATTTTTGCAACCATCAACTTGAAAATTTTTTAACAAGATATGGGGTCTATCACCGGGTCTCAACAGCATATCACCCTCAAACAAACAGACAAGCCGAAGTGACTAATAGAGGTTTAAAACGAATACTCGAAAAAACCGTAGGGTTAAATAAAAAGGAATGGGCAGATAAATTAGATGATGCTTTATGGGCTTTTCGAACTGCTTATAAAACAACAATAGGTACAA
Source organism: Helianthus tuberosus (assembly GCA_030545235.1). Lineage (NCBI taxonomy): Eukaryota > Viridiplantae > Streptophyta > Magnoliopsida > Asterales > Asteraceae > Helianthus > Helianthus tuberosus. Next base: position 14,794,285 of record CM060354.1, on the reverse strand, counting down.
CCCCATATAAGCTAGTCTGTGGAAAAAGTTGTCACTTGCCAGTAGAAATTGCACACAAAGCCTACTGGGCAATTAAAAATGCAAACTTAGATCTAGAATTTGCTGGTAAAAATCGATTTTGTCAATTAAATGAATTAGACGAACTTAGGAATTATGCATACTCAAACTCCGAAATTTATAAGGAAAGAATGAAAAATTTGCATGACAAACATATTAAACCTAATGAATTTCGAGTAGGAGATCTATTTCTTTTGTTTAATTCACCACTTCGATTGTTTCCTGGTAAAGTAAAGTCTAGGTGGTCAGGACCTTTTTCCATCACCCATATTTTCCCACACGGTGCAGTAGAAATTAAATCTCGGAATGGGCCTCCATTTAAAGTCAATGGCCAACGGCTGAAACTCTATCAAGGATTCATTGAGGATGAAGAAGAAGAGATCTCGCTTCAGATGGTGGAAGAATGAAACCAACATCATACCTGGTAAGTTACGAACGATCGGGACGACATCTAAATCGGTAAGTTTTCTAACCAAAGCTAATGGGAAACAAGGGCACTCACACGAGCACTAAAAAAAAAAATTTCCAAAAACTTTGCTCGGCACGAGGCCGTGTCCACAGGGCACGGGGCCGTGTCCGCGCTGCAGTCGGGATAAATCCCCTTTTTCAAAACAGTTACTTCATTCCACACGCCCCGTTTCCCCAAAAAAGTTCTGGTTCCAGGCGATTTTTCGCAGATTTTCGACGTCTCCTATCGCTCTAACAACATCAAGGTATGATTCTATCACTTCTAGTAGTTAGATTAGTTACTTGCATGTAGTTAAAACACCAAAAATTTGGGGAAAAATCTAGGGTTCTTGAAGTTCATCCGGATCGAACCTCAAATTTTTGTTTAGATTTGTTTGCATTTAGTTAGATTGGTGTTATGGGAAGTAAATACACTTGTATTGTTCATAGATTCGTCCGATTTCGCACAAAAACCCCAAACCCTTGTTCTTGAAGCGAAAAAGATAAAATTGAATGGGTAAACGGGATATTTCGGGAAAAACGGCACTTAGGGTTTCATTTTCGGGGGAAACCGCACCTATTGTACCAAAAATTTTCAAGTTTTCGAAACCGGGTCGAAAAATGGATTTTTTTGAGTAACAGACGCCTGAACACGGGGCCGTGTCCGCTGAACACGGGGTCGTGTCCAGCTCACTGTTTGCAGTTTTGTCCGAAAATACTTCTGTTTCGTGCTAACTTTTGGTGTATTCTTTTAGATGGCTAGGAAGTTCACAAGATTTAACGCAAATGAGCTCGATGCGAGGGCTAGATTCGAGATACTTCAAACAAGGCCGGAGGAATACCCGAGGCAAGCATGCACGGAACTGCTAACCATGGTGAATCAAATCGACCGTTTCAACAACATTGTCACGGGACCACTCAGAGTCGCTTTAACAACTCGACTCCGTTCCGTCCACGAATGCACTTTGGAATTCTATAGCACCTTCACATTCAACTCGAGGTGCGACCCGTTCGACAATGATGGGGTACCATTCCGATGTGGCGGAACGAGGCATTCGATCTCTATGGCTCAGTTTGGAATCTTGGATCGATTGTCGGGTTGTATGCGGAAGAGGATGCGGGAAACGAGGAAAATACTGGGGGAATGCGAGAGATAGGTGAGAACGAACGCCAAGCCATTTGGGCTCAGATTGGTGAAGGGTACTACAATCTGAGCAGCACTAAGAGTACGAAGCTGAGGGATCCGCTTTACAGATACATTCATAGGCTCCTCGGCTACTCTCTTAGCCAAAGGCATGATAGTAGTGGCGTCGTTGGGTTAAGAGATCTTGTTGTCCTCCACTGTATCCACACCCGCAGGCCGCTTGATGTTCCGTTCCTCATGCTCCGAAACATGCATCATAACCGCCTTGCAAGTGCACCAACCCCTATCTTCTTTGGGGGATGGGTGTACCGTCTCTTCAGGCACTTCGCCCACATACCTAGGTCATTTGAGAGGAGCCCATGGTCGGGTATGGTGGATATACACATATGCCGCTCAATGAACCTAATTTATGAGGCGGAAGACGGGACGGTGAGCTTTCAAAGGATGCAAGGTCATGCATGGAACCCGCAAGAAGCACTTGTCCTCCACGCTCCACAACATCATCAGTACCAATACCAACCCCATGGTGATCCGGGCCAATCATCCTCCTCGGGAGGCGGTTTTCCTAACTTTCAAAGTTTGCATGATTTGTTGCAGGAAAACCTTATGTGCACCAGGAACACCTATAACATGGCAAGCAACACGTACCACCGGGTTGGAGCTATCGAAAGAAACATATCCGATATCCAAGATGATATTGGATATATTCGGGACCACATTGCAGGCCATGGAGGGGATGATGATGATGATGATGACGATGCTATGGAGTAGGCGGGAGGAGCGGAGGAGGAAGCAGTTGGTTGATGACTTCCCAGGTTAACCCTTTTTAAACTTGAACAATTGATGGCCTGCGTGCCAAGTGTTGAACAATTTACTTTCCCTAACTTCTTTTATTTTCTGCATTTATTTTTCTTTTAACTTTGACATGGATGTTAAACTTGGTAAAATTAGGATGTTTGCGATGGTGTGGTTTGGTGTTTATTTATTAAACAGGTACATACGAGGCTTAGAGTACTAAACATTAGTACTACTAAAGCCGGTACAGGAAAACCGAGGAAAGAAACCTGTTTTTCAACTTTGCAGACTGTCCACACGGGGCCGTGTCCAGCCGACACGCCCCCGTGTCCATTCCCCTGAACCTGCTGTTTGTTTTGATTCTGCAGACCTTGACAAACACGGGGTCGTGTCCACCCAACACGCCCCCGTGTCCACCTTCTGTAAGTTTTCGTTACTGGAACCTGAACACGGGGTCGTGCCCACCAGGCACGGGGACGTGTCCAGTGCCCAGTAACACAAAATTTTTGCTTTTTCACACCTTTTACACATTCAATCAACCTAAAAACTTATTTTTGGGACACATTGAGGACAATGTGTAAGTTAAGTGTGGGGGGGGGGGGGGGATGCTAAAACCTTGAATCTTGCAAGTCCTAAATACAAGCCTTACACAAAACTCTATTGGAACCGCTAATCACCCCAAATTTTTTTCAAAAAATTTTTCATTTTTTTTACTTGTCTAGGTTTAACTCGGGAATTTCAAGTTCTAAAAAGGTTATATTTTTACGAATTTACAACCGATAGCGTCGTGATAAAAAGAACCAACATAAGAAAATTATGAAAAGGCATGACAAGTTTAGTTAAAATTTAATTATATATACTTGATCACATAAAAACTCATTCCCACAAAAGTGAGTTTTGAGCCTTTATTGAGCATACAATTACATATCATTAGACTAAATGCTCATTTTTCGTTTCTTGTGTGAATAGCCGCTTGGTTCTTACGACTCTAGAACTTGCCATGACGATACATTCCCGGTCCTTATCAACTTAAACCCGAGTAAGTAAATGATGGAGGCATTAGGACTAACCCTTTTTATTTCTACACCATTATTTTTTTTTACCACCTACCCAAAATCCCCCTAGTTAGCCCCTTTGAGCCTAAACCTTTTCATTTCATAACCCAAACCAAACACCATTTCACCCACCAAAACCTTTTTTTTTTTTTTACCCCTTGTTTTAGTAACTAGCTCGGTTTCTCGTATGACTTTTGAAAAAATAATAATAATAATAATAATAATAATAATAATAATAATAATAATAATAAATAAATTTTGTGTTGATGATGAAGCAAAAGAAAATAAACAAACAAGTTCATCAAAAATAACTTTGTTTGAATAATAGCTTCATCAAGATAAAAGTTACAAAAAAATAAAAAAATAAAAAAGTCTTACGAAAACCGATGCTTGTTACGCTTTTCGCCTTTTTTCTACTAACCACTAACCCAACCACCTACCTTTAACCCAAGCCTAACCCTTCACCCAAAAAGTCATCTTGATATTTACAAAGGTATATAAGTTAAAAAGGAGGAGGATTGATTGCTTGGCAAGCCTATGGTAGGAGTAAGTTCCATGCCGCTCTCGAGTGATCCACAAAAATACATTTTCAGCCGAGTGTTGAGTGATCCCCGTGAGGTATGTGAACTTGTATATAAATAGAATTTTAAAGAGGCATGTTATGCCCTAATAAGTAATTTATCTTATAAAAAGTTTTAAATAAATCATGACGAATAAGATTGTCATATAAATAAAAATAAAGAATCTTGGAAATCCCGACACTCTACGACATGCCCAAAAACCTTCTTCTCTACCCATTCCATTTGGGAAGTGTAATAGCCACATTATAAAGAGTTTTGCTTGAGGACAAACAAAGATTCAAGTGTGGGGGTATTTGATGTGTGCAAAATGCAACATATAAATTTCATCAATTGTGGCATAAAACTAACCCTTTTTCAGTACTAATGTTGGAAAAAGTGTGCTTTTGTCTTCCTTTTGTATTTTCAGGATTAAATTAGCTCAAATTCACAAAAGAAGCAAAAAGACATCAAAATCTAACATAAATACAAGAAAAGGAACAAGACGTGACATGCCCGACCCCACGACAGCATCTTCCCAAGCAAAACAAGACAACAGAAGACTGAACACGCCCCGTGCTCAGTCAGCACGGGGGCGTGCCCAAGTGTCAGCAGAAAAGACAAAGTGGTAGAAGCTTCTATTGCCCACCACGGGGCCGTGCTCAGCGGACACGGGGCCGTGGTCAACTATAAGATTCGCACAATCCAGCAAATCTGCATAGTACAAAGATTCTTCTGCACCACGGGGTCGTGCTCAGCGGACACGGGGGCGTGGTCAACTAAAAAGACAAAACTGCATTAAATGAAGAAAGAGAAGGATGTGGACACGGGGCCGTGCCCACTGGACACGGGGCCGTGCCCTAGCTTCTGTTCAGCCTATAAATAGAAGTGCTTGGCTCAAGCTCAAACCATCCCTTGGCACACCACCTCTCTCACACTTCACCCACCACCCACCACCACCATAACAACATCATCCACCACCATCATCCATTGTCCATCATAGAGTGTGTGAGTCGTCTCGGGATCCAAGATTGATCGTAAGAGTTCTTGACAATCAAGGCCATGTTTGCCTAAGTCTCTTACATCACTTGGTGAAGACAAAGTGTCTAGTGTAATACTTTTTATTTCTAATCTTTTCGCACTTTTTACTTGGTTTTGTATTAATGACTTTAATAACTAGTTGCTTATGTTGAAGGTGATCTTTCCTTATCGTTTGTCCGTGGTGTCTTGGCATTATTTTACTGTCTATATAAAATAAAAGATTTTCACCATTCATATCTCCACGGTCTATATAGAGGTATGTTGGCTACCTGGTTGGGGGTTAAGGGAACGGTTTGGTAAAGGTCTTGCCATTGTTCAGCGTTTAGAAGTCCTGCAATGGACCTGGGTCAAATTTAGTAGGACCTCCATCAATACTTAACGGTATTGGATGGCGGGGGTCCAAACTCTTTGATCCCCTCATAAGTTAACTACTATTAATACTATAACCCGGCTATTTAGGACTGTATCCCTGCTGACTCAGACTACTTAGTCGAGGGTAACGTCACCTCCAAAATAGGGGCCTACCATAATTTGCATTAATAACTTAATTAATTATCTTCCAATAATCCACCCTTTTAGGATTGTATCCTTGCTGACTCAAACTACTGGGGTGAGGGTAACGTCACCTTCAAAAGAGGGGCCTACTATAATAACTAAGATAATCTCTTAAAATAGTGCAAAAGTGCGGAAATAATCAAAGGTTACACTAGATACGAGTCGGAACCAAGTGATTCATCTTGTCTATCTGTTTTTCTTTTTATTTTTATTTTTCAGCATTTTTAGTTAGTTTTTATTTTTCTTAGTTTAAAACATTTTTCTAAACTTTTTGATTTGATTAGACGTTGAGGATGAACCGGTACTAAAAGCTCTTGTGTCCTTGGCCGACCTCGGTATCTTACCAACACTATACTACGCTCACGATGGGTGCACTTGCCCATATGTGTATCTAGTGTTAGTAAATATCGTGTTTTATAAATTTAAAACTTGACTAAAAAGTGTTAAAGGGGCTTAAAATATACACCTAATATATATAACACTCGACTACGCACCAACAACCAAATATTGTACGACATTCTCTTTTTTATATTTTTTTTCTAAGCATTACCCCAATAAAATCATGAAAATCACTTCTGCAATGTACAAATGAGTTCATATACTAATTTAATAGACTAAGAATAGTATATAAATGAAAGTAGAAGGAAATTACATTATGCAAGTATTGTCCAATTGTGAAATATGGAATGTTTACAGTGAAGAATGAATAAAGTTTGTATAGTCACAAGACATTCACAAGAAGTCCCCTTAATTAAGTTTGCATGATTCTCATAGGTTTCATTATGATTTGGTTGCTTATTTGACATACAATCTATGTAAACCATATTGGAAAAAAATGCATTTTTTACTCAACTCTGTGGTCAATATTCGTTAGCTTGTGCGTCAGTTAGGGATGAGCAAATTGTACCGTGTACCGGTTCGGAACTGACACCGGTACCGAATTTCCTGAACCGACTCGATTTTCGGTACCGATTAGGTGTTGACGTTTTGCATTTCGGTATCGGTTTTACCTTCATATATCGGTCGTATTGGTACCGAACTGTACCGTACCGGGTATTTTTGGACCCGGTACCCATTTTTTTGGATTTTCAGTACCGATACCTATTTTTTTGGATTTTCGGTACCGGTACCGAACTCATCCCCAGCGTCCCTGCATCAAACTAATGTGGAATAGAAACATCAATTTTACAAATACAAAAAACTTGGATAACTAAATTACATGACAAATTGACAATATTTATTTCTTTCATTTATTATAAACTTTATACAACCCGCCATCAAGTCACTCTTAACCGTTTAATGTGCTCTTAGCTGACCCTTCGATTGTATTCTTTGGTTCATGGATGGCATGTACTCTCTTGAATTCTTTTTATGGGTGGGTTGAGTAACGGGTCAAAACAAGCAACTAATTCTTTTAAGACAAGTGTGAGATGTTGTGTGTATTTTTTCCTTTTATGATATTTGCAAATCTTATTGCTTAAGTTTATAATGGCATGTCTTCATAAGAGTTTCTTGGTTTTGGCAAATGGTTTGTAATAGAATGGGACTTTTAATATAAGTTTTAATGGCATGTCTTCATATTTTGGACGTGTATGTTCCCTATAATGAATACAAACCTGTGACTAACATGAGATTAAATTTCTTGGTTTCAGGCGGAGGAGTTCAGAGAGAATTGAGAGCATGAATGGATAGAATCTTTAAATGGTTTATGCATGAAGCTTGGATGTATAGTTTTTTATTTTTATGTAATCATATTTGAAACATATAATCTGTCCTAGCTTTGGTAATCATATTTGGATATTTGAATAAACAAATTTTGCTTCTTATTTATCCAATTATTCAAGGGATATATCTTAATGCATGTTGTTTGTCATTTGAGCTGTAACAGGCTATATATATGTTTGAATCAGGTCTACATTTATTCGAGTGGTAGGCAATTGGTACAACGGTTAATATTTGGATATACACCGTATGGCTACTTAAGGAAATATTTATGTGTATAATTCGTCACGAGAGTGGGGTAAAACTTGATCCTTTGATCTTGAATATATAGTGTAAACTTTTAATTTTGGACAACGACGGCAAACCTACTAATAAAACGACAAATGTAGTTTATAAAGAAGTGTTTAGTGATTTGTGATTTTCATTTACTCATTTATCTATAATTTTTTATTTCAGTGTCATTTTTATACGTTTATATTGAAAAGTTCTTTCATTACAAAGTTCATCTCAATGTCAATAGATATTATATGTTTTAGGACTCCTTGATCCATATATTAGTGAATTGTTGTTATTTCATGTTAAAAAAGGTGCTGCAATGTTTTTATAAATTGGCAGTTTTGCAATAGTGTTCTAAGATCCTATCTTTATATGATATTTTTCCTTTCTATTTTCGTTGGTAGTGGATTTATACGTTTTCGACACCCCGGTTCTATAGAAAATTTTGGGTGTATACGTTTTCGACTCCCCCGTAAAAAATTTCAAGCTTCGCCACTGATTAAAGGGATCGTTTTCGGTTGATTTGTTAATGGATAGAAGTGGCAGTTTTACCTGATTACTTGTAAATGAGTCGTTTGGATTATCTTTAATCTCTAAGGTTTCGAATAAAAAAATGTGCTAAAATTAGACAGGGTCAACCGCGTTGAGTGTTACCCTCAACGAGTGTTGTACGTGAACGTGAATATACCACAAGTTCATTAGACTAAAACAAAAGTAAACAAAAACCAAAACATAAAATCTAGGCACCAAGTGTTCAGTGCCAAATTTCTAGCGCACATCATGAGCAAAATACCACCGAGCTCAACTACATAAGTCATCACGCACCAGCCACCATTCACCAGTCTCACCAATCTTCATATCATCATATTTATAGAACCTGAACAGAAAAGGATTTAATGAAGTTTTTTAGCTATTTTCAAACACGGATTTTGCTAGCACATGATGCATAATGAAACAAGCAATGAGAAAGTTAATGACCCTAAGGTTGGGTAATCTCCCAAGTGCCATGACATGCTCACAATTCTTACAACCAGGAAAATTAATTGCAACCAAATTTGTTTAATTGACCATCCAACTTGGAGGAATAATCCTTCCTTGTAATAATAAATACTTAGTTTGTTGAGACTTGGATTTGGTTCTAGCCCCTTAAGAACCTCTTCATCAGATGCAACCATTTCTGGTTTATTTTCCCTTGAAGAATAGTCCAACTGACCAAGCTAACTCTAAAACCAGTAGATTTGTTCTGCATTTGAGGTTGGCACTTTTGGCGTCACTAAAGACTCGAACATTATCAAGTCCTAATATGCACAACTCTCCCTCAAGAAGATTTAGATCCCCCAATTCCCCTATTTTGGCCCCACTCTTCTTACCAAGGGGAATTCTGGAAAGCATTCATAGACTAGTTAGTTCTTTGATTCCATATAGTAAATGCCAAAGTGAATAACAACGTCCGATCCAAATGTTCAAGATTAATCATGTATCTCATGCCTTTAGGCAACTTACACAACTTTAGACAATAATGCAAAAGCAACACTTGCAAGTTTTGGAGATAAATAATCGACTCACGTAGAACTACTATAAATAAGCCTGATAGGTTTCTTAATTCCTTTGGTGAAAAGAGAAAATCGGGATGTGGTGAGCTAAAACGAAGCACCTCATTTGGTATTTTAACCTCCTTACACACATGCTCTATCACTAAACAATCATTTCCCATCACATGTTGGGCCATGTCATGCACACGATTATGCATCATATATCTATCAGTTTCATACACAACAACCTAGTTTCATACACAACAACCTGGAAAAAAGACCTCCAAACCAAACAATTAAAATTGCTTCCACATGAGCATACATCGATTTCTCCTTTGGATGAGATGAATCTGTTAACAACCCACAACTGAATCACAATATTCTTAACCATGCCGTAGTCTTTAGGAAACAAACAAAAATAAGCAAAACATCTCTTTAAATGTGGAAGCAAGTTATCATAGCTTAACTTCAAAGCAGGCAAGAGGTCATGTTCTTGCAAGTTACAATACCAACACAGTTAGGTTTTTTTTTTTTTTTTTTTTTTATCATAGCTTAACCTCTACCTGCGGGTACGTAATGTATCAAACGAAGTTACAATACCAACACAGTTAGTTTTTTTTTTACCAACCAATGCTATGCGAGAAAGTTTCATGAGGAACATTGCCTATTGCCTGATGTTAAAGCCTAAAAAATGGAAAACAAACAAAATTGTTAGTTTGACATTTTATTTTATTCTATGCAACACATGAAAAAGATGAAATGTTTGACCTATCATTTAGACTAAAAGCTTTTACTATACAATCGAAACACGACACCTTTATAGCATTAAAAGCATGCAAAACTTCTAGCAAATAATATATGGTGATGATCCATACCCATTTGACCCGTTATATAACTCACTAAATCATTTGCTTTCTGGTGTATTATTTAACTTACCTTGCACACTTCAACTGGTCGTGGTGGCGAGGAGATCAACTAATACATCTAAAGGATCCGACATGTAATGATCGTCTTCTCTTGTCAACAGAATAATAGTTTCTTGATACAAAAACTACAATTTATAACATTTTTCTCAACAACACACCTACATGATTTGCATCAAAGCATGTAGTCATTAACCATCAAGATTGACAATATACCTAAAAAGAAAGGGACATAAAGCGATGGAAACTGAAATGTTTCGTCAACGACCAGAGCAACAAATACTTTATCCTAACCATGTCAAGTAAAATACCATATCATATAGCAAATTAACATGTCTCTGTTTATTCCTAACCATATATAATACAGTTACCATATATCAGTTGGCTATAAGATAATGCCTTTGAACCGATATTGTCACTTGACGATTTTTTACACTTTTTATCATTTTCATATGTTGTCTTGTAAATACAAACATTTAACCTTTGTATTACCTTATAACTAACATTGTGATCCATCTCTACATCTTTCAGTAAAAATAATCTCAATATCTAGTAACTAAGTTGTAAGAGATCAAAATTAAACTCTTTCTGTCTTCAAAATGTTTCCTAATTTGCGAACATGTCATCGTTATAATAGATCTAGTACTGTAGTAACATTGCATCAAGAACCATTTGGTTTGCTAAAAATCATTATCATTGCAATACAACTATCAATGCATTCCGGTCAATGGCATGCACAAAACATTGGACACATGTAGTACGCACGATTCTCCATTAGTTATCGAATTAGAGGCAGTGAGAGACGAACCTCAGTGTGTACTAACCAGTTGTTGATTCCTGCACTAGATCCCATGTTCCAGTGATATGTAGGAGGCCTCCCATCCAAACAAACTAAAAAAAAATCATGTGTGAGATAATAAATACACTAACTTCAACTATTTTTTTGTGAAGAGAAGAAAGGGATCATTGAGTTTTAGTTACTTTACCAACTCCTATATCCACTGCACTTCTAGATGCTATATTAACATAGAAACCATACGTTCTCATCACGCTTAGTGAGCCTATTAGTATTACACCTAGCTATAGACGTGTCTTTTCGATCCTCATCCTGCCAATTAACCAAAAACACAAGAATAAAACACTTTTTTACTATCAAAATCAATACAGTTCAAATAATGACTTACATTCCATCTGCTTCGCCTCCCACCATTTGATGTCCTGTTCGAAATGCTATAACATCCAATTAAACAAACAATACAGAATCAAAATTAAGCAAATTCAACATAAATTTAAAGGCATTCATTTCAATTAACTTAATAACAAACCTCCCACTCTTGCTATAAAGCTGATCAGTTACCAACACCAAAGCCAAGATGAAAAATCGCTAAAATTTACCCCCTTAACAATCTGAGATTTCAAATAACTTATATTCCAAAAACAATTACCAGATCCAAAGTATTAACACTACAAAACTAAGTTTTGTCAATCACAGAAAACATAACATCATTTCAAATCCACTTCCAATTGAATAACTCGGACAGATTTAGATCATGAGACAATCGGAGGTGCGACATCACCTCATTACCTGGTCTTTCGTTGGATAAGCCGCCAGTGGTCCACCGGAAACTCATCGGTCTCCTTTTACCCTGATCTCTCTTCTCTCGAGCCATTTCTCTCTCTAAGAAAGTGATTAACCAAAAGGATATAAATATATCAAACCCTTATAACATACCAAAATCAACAATATACCTCGGATATAAGTCAATTCTTTGGAAAAAGCTTCACAACTTCATGAGTAAGAACAACATGCCTACAAATCACAAATCAGAAGTAGTTATAAATTTTTTTTCAAAATATTAATAACTAAACAGATGGATTACAGACCCAATGATGTTGTCCTCAGAAAAAGATTGCAGAGGTCCACTGACTTCCACTGCAAGACTTTCATCTGCTCATCCTCGCATCTCATTAACAACGATAAGAATTGAAGACACAAGCCTGCAAGTAGTCCTTATTTAATCAAATTAAACTAAAAACATGACTAATTGAAGTGAAAAAAACACACACCTATTGAAACAAAGAATCAAACAAAGCAGGTTGTGACTTTGAGGGTTTATCTTGTTGTTCATTAAACCGTTTGATCCTTCCCGTCATTGTTCTTAATCGCTCTACAAACAAAGTTGGTTCTTCAATCCTAACAAAATTATTAAACACTAAATAATAGGGTTAATAGTTGATTAAAGGATTCAAAAAACCCAATTCGCACATCAGATTATTTCTTTTTTCATAGGCCAAAAAAAAAGAAAAAGAAAAAATGGATACAAAACATACATCACCTTCAAATAGCTATTGATCCGTTCTTCAAAACTGTAACACCGCAAACAAAACATCTAATTTCTTTGTAATTTGCTTGAAAAGCACAACTTTTTTAACAGTTAATAAAACTGAAATATGAAGTAACAAGAGAAAAATGGAACATTATATATACACTTCTTTCACACTTTCTTATGGTTCTCAGACCGATCACACATTTTACAAAACTTTTTTGCTTTGAAGTAGTCATATGATCATTAGCACACTTGTAGCACACCGTTAAAGGGTCATAACTCAACTAACCATTTGACTTAACTTTTTGTAAAAAAATAATTACCTGATCAATGAACCTGTACTTGTTCTTAATTTTTGTAGAAAACTTTGCATCTTCTCTTGCTGGTATGATACGATTCAAAACCTACAATCATTTCCAAAATCAAACGAAAACGCCACTGAAATTGAAAATATCCAGATCCAGGTCATACAATTCAAAAAATTGCAATGAACAACTTACCTTCATCATCACTGATTGAACAATCGTTGATATCAACATCGATGTACTGGCTCTAGTCAGTGTGTTTGTTAATAAGAACCCGACCATAAGTCACCTAGCACACAAAAATCATAAGGTCGAAAATATATATTATTAAATCAAGATCCATTCAGCCCTAATCTAAGAACCAAAACCCACAATATAAGTAATCACGACCTTATATAAGCCCCAATTAGAAAACCGAAAATCTAACAGTTGATTCAAATGAAAGCATAAATTAAAACTAAAAACCATTTAATCTTACCAATCGAATAAATATAGCCTCTGTTAGTGATTTAGGGTTCAGTGACGTCAACACTCGGCACCACCATCACCAACGTTGATTACGGCGTTCACACAAAACAAAGACTTCGTTGCCGTCGTCTGCTTCCAGAATCAGATTCAAGGAAAAGGAAATCAGATTCAATAAAAATGAAATCAGATTCAAAAAATAAAAACATCATATTCAATAAGAAACAACAGATCGATTAGATGAAAAAGTTTGGGTTTTAAAAAAAAACCCTAATCGATGAACCAATATATGTTAAATCAACGTTAGGGTTTCAAGAATAATCTATTATAGTTCGTATAAAAATTATCGACTGAAAAAATGAATAAAAATTGGAGAATCTAACCTTCTTGCTTGCGAATTGTGATATGAACCATGGTAATGAAACATTTGATTATCAAGACAGATGAATGATCGATGATGGAGAAACCCTAGATCTCTAAAGAACGAAGATTGAGAGAGACAGTATAAAAGAAACTTCCATTATACGATTCTCTAATACTCGCACCAGACTTTCGCAGAGGGTGTATGACAGATTTTGAGAGAATGAGAGAGAGAGAGTATAGCGTATTAGAGAAGCTTCTCAATCCTGGCCTTAGAGCAATGCCACATGTCCTCCCATTTGAGATATGCCACATCCCCCAATGGTTCGCTTTATTAGAGATATAGATTATGAGTGGAGGAGAAGAACGCTCTTACCCTGTATTTAACTCGTTCTTTGTGTAATCCTTGTAAGAAAGCTTTAGTTGAGACCTTGTCCAACACATTTTCAACCACCAATGATGCTGATCTGAGATCTCTAAGGCATAATTCTACAGCCCTTTCCTTGATAGTGTTTCTCTTGTGCATCTTCAAGAAGTTGAAAGAGATGTACATTGGATCTTGTTTGACTCATATTAGCATGGGTCTTGTAGTTGTATACATACATATAACATAGTACTATTAGTTTTTTTTTTCTAGTTATTTCTGGGTTATGAATTATGAATCGAAAATTGTCTTACAATATGTATAATTTGCGTACGCCTATCATTTTGTAACCTTATTTTCACTTATAAACTTATATATTTTTTCTATGACTGATTTTGATTTATTATCAATTTATCATATATTTCAAAGTCATTATATTTAGACAGAATTCATTACCAGCTTTTGCCAAATATTTGTTGAACTCTTTCGTATTTCAATGAAGAAAATTCCAAATTAAAGTTGGAGAAATAACTAACCCATTATGTGGAAAATATTTCATTGAATGTTTGAAGCGGTAGTGCTCTACAGTTTTGATTTGTATTTTCATCTATATGTTTTAAAATATGCGTGAACATTTTTCCTTGATAGACTTATTCATAATTACCTGTTTGTTATATACCAAAGTGTTTAGCCTGGCAATATCAAGGAGGTGTGTATTTAAGAAGTTTCTCATCAACTGGTTGAGGTTTTTATTGATAGTTTTTGTAGGTTAGCCATAATAAAAATATATTTTTGTTATTTTGTAATTATTATAAAATATTATATATAGTTCAAGTTAATTCTGTTTTATAAGATCCGTGCATATTGTTATTATCAAGTCACCAATACAAAGAGGCAAGACGTTTCGGGTCGCTAACAGTCTAAAGACTGATATTAATGGGAAGATTTGGTTTTAACATGTGAACATAAGCAAATAGGCAGGCAGGCTGTTGGACTTTTTTTAATTAATTTCTTATTTGTTTTTCTTTTTTATTTATTTAAAAATAATCAGTTGTTATATATGTGATACGAATAAAAAAAAAATTATAAGGTGCGGTGTAGTGGCTTGCGGCCCCATGCTAAGTCACCCTCAATGGGCATTAAACACTATTACGGGTGTGCTAAGCCCTAAGGGCTTGGGCTTGACTCCTTGAGCAGGATAACGTGCGTGAAAGAGAAGTTTAGAAGAAGCATGAGAGTGTATATCCGTATATGGAAGAATTTTGCAGCCAATAATATCTTCTATTTCAAGAAGGCGCTCTACGAGTACAAATGATCTAATGGAAAATTTATTAAGGCAATACCTACGAGACACATGACATAACATAGGTACAAATAAAAAGGTACAAGCTTTGAGGGAAGAGTAATATATTTTTCTAAGTGTATATATTTTATATCATACCGTTTCTTTTATACAAGACAATTATAATTTAGGAGGTAACCCACATATGTGATATAGGTTGATGAATGCTCATGAATAGTAATTTTATTTTTATAATAATGTATAGGTTTTTTATTATTCTATTATTTAATATTATATATATATATATATATATATATATATATATATATATATAGAGTGCGGTTAACATACAAGATGCGTTATCGTACTTCACGTACGCGACAGCGTCCACCATCAGATCAGGGGAAAATAACGCATGGAACCCTAATTTTTGTGATAATCACGCATGGAGGTACAAAATCACGCATGGGAGCCTTATAATCACGCATTGGATACAATCACGCACGTTAAAATTGATCAAAAACAAAATCACGCAAGTTATGTATGTTGTCGCGTACGATAATGTAGGATAAGGCATTTTGTACATTATACTTATTCTATATATATATATATGTTTGATGAATGCTCATAAATAGTAACTTTATTTTTATAGTAATATATAGTTTTTTATTATTCTATAATTTAATATTATAATAGTATATTCACTTTTAATTTAACATATTTTATATTATTATTTTATTTTTACAAAATCATATTTTCTTTTTTATTTATTATTTATTTGTTTTTAATTTATTTTTTCATGTACAGTAACTTTATTTTTATAATAATATATAGCTTTTTTAATATTCTATTATTTAATATTATAATAGTATATTCAGTTTTAAGTTTAACATATTTTTATATTATTATTTTACTTTTGTAAAACAATATTTTCTTTTTTCATTTATTATTTATGTTTTAATTTATTTTTATACTTAAATCATATTTCCGTTTTCGATTAGTTTGATATTTCTTTAATAACTTATGTTCGTTAATTTTTGCTAAGACCATAAACAATGATTTCATTTTTATAATAATATATAATTTTTTAATATTTTATTATTTAATATTATAATAGTTTATTATTATATTTACTTTTAAGTTTTAACGTACCTTTTGTTTTCTTTAACTTTTTTAAAACTATATTTCTTTTATCATTTATTTTTTGCTTTTAGTAATTCATTTTCTTTTTTTGATTATATTTCCATTATCAATTAATTTCAAATTTCTCTAATAATTTACGTTTGTTAATTTTTTTTTCTAAAAACTTAGGTACGAGTTGTGTTTAATTATTTCCCTCTACATTCCGGTATACGTTTTGTTAAAATGAAATTGTATTCTAAATAGAGTATTTATTTGGTGTCGTAAAACGGTATGATGATAAACTAAACCGATTCTGACGGTTTGTCTTTCTAAACAACATATTTCAATTTCAAATAACGTTTGTTTTACATTGTCATTTGCTTCGTTTCGCCGCAACGCGCCACATCAACGAACCTAGTTCTAATTAAATTGGATGGCTGGTGAAATGAAACTTGTAATTTGATGACATCCACAATCCATGAGTTTTATAATTTAAAACGAAATCAAACTAAAACGTAAAGTTGATGAATATATACTTATTTGAAGTACTTACACTGCATGTTGTGGGATGGTGCTCCATACAACCTCACCAACAAAGGGCGTTATTGTCACACCCCCAAAAATACCACCTAGGGAGTGTCCCTGATAGGCGTGTGACGGACTGACAGTGAGCCACTAATTACATTGAACCCACAAGTTTCTAAATGAAGTTCTCAAATTAATAGTAAAATCCCCTCGTAAGTTTATACGAAAACCAATATGTCAGCGGAAGCAAATAATAAACCAAAAACTAAGTTGTTCAAAAACCAACGTGTAATGGTAAACAAATAATCACATGAGTCTCTTCAGTCGACCCATGACCACTCCTGCTCCTCCAGACAGCAAGTATCCAAAACCACGAAACCTAACGACCTGCGAGCATGCAACAAGTGTATCAGACAAAGCTGGCGAGTTCACAGTTTATGAAAACGTTGGTTACCACGTATTTATTCCAGTTCATTAACAACTGCAAAAGTAATATTGATAATATCTCGATACTGAACAAGGCGGCTCCTGATGTATGTTTTGCCCTTTCCCCAGTGCTCCTATCAAAGCACTGGGCCCGACTGGGTAATTAGTTCACAACCGTCCTTCCCGGTACGGCGTGAGGGTGCCAAACCTAAGTAGCGCTACCAACTAATACCCCGTTACCTCCCCGGTAACAAAAGATGGGACTTAAGAATGATAGGATGAGAATATTATCAAATATATACCAGTTTTTACCCAAAAGACTTATCCCTCCCCGGGATACCCACTGACTGTCCCAAACCACCGGGACGCATGCTCAAAGTAGTGAACTCACCTTTGATTTGCTCGGTATGTTTATCTACGTTACACTACTTGTTCCAAATGGATCAAACACGTCCTAGCATGAGTACCAATATCAATCAGTCATATGCACAAAGAGCACGTATTCTACACACATACTGCACTTGTAGCGTACGCAGATTGCACATATCATTAAACAAGTTACTATAGTAATTCATATGACATACCAGTGCATTATCATCATATAATCACATAGCGAGTAGTGGATTCAACTATACGTTCACATTACAAGTCTACACCTCGCAAAACTCATAACAGTTAGCCTCTCATCAATAGTTTCACATTCGGAATTTGACATAATTCTTCACACCTATATGCAAGTAATGCGCAAAAGTACACGTAATCACATTTGACATCCTACACATGAAATCTAGCTTAATGATACATTGCATTGCATTGTAATCTCATATAATTGTTCAACATAACCCGAAGGGCCCAAACGATTGTGCGATCCCTTATGTTCTCCGGCCCAACACCCCTTGTGCGACCCGGTATGGTGTGTAGCCCGTTAAGGGCATGTGGCATTATATATAACCAGTCCAAGTTATCAAAACATAGTCACATTCGGCCCACCGTACTTCGGTCCAATCAAAGCAACAAATATAGCCCGCATACACACGAATTGAATCAGTCAGTCTTAAACTCACATTGCCACTATAGCCCAAACATTGTTATCACACAAGTATTCTGCCATTGAATTTTATTATTACACACCTACACAAACACCTTCAGCTTATAATCTATTATTAAGTATAACAATATTAATTGCCATTATCAACATGTAATCCAAGCCTATCCGATGGTATCATATATTCCGAATAAATTTTCATGCAATACATCACACACTGTTGACGATGAAAGGCCCAACTTTCGTCGCCCTTCAACCATGACGAAGCTTATGTTTCGTCGTCCCATTTATTTGTCAAACCCTAGTCATCACATAATAGTGCAGAAAATATCATGAACTCAATCATTAGCTGTAGTCATTAAATCACCGATTTACAAGAATATGGAGCAGGCTGTATACAATTTATTTATACATGCAAAACATTAATCAATTGCACACATATATCCAAGCACCTATTCCCTGACAAATCACATGCAATTAAGAATATCTCACATGCAATCCCTGACAAATCAATCATGAATTCTAAGACATCATATATCATATATAAAGTAGTAGCACACATACCAATATACTGCCAATTTACAAATGATGCCTCACAAGTGTAGCATGAATTCGGTGGGGGTAGTTAGTCTGCCGCCGTCGCCAATCACAGGGGGGGGGGGGGGGGGGGGGGGGGTTGTAGGGTTTTGATTTGGTTTGTGTTTCCAGTTTCTTCTAAAAGAATGCATATTAGGTAACGTATAAATTAAGGGTTTGGGGCTTTGGGGCGGTACACCCCTTTTTGGACCGAGATGCTCACACTTAGGCCCAAACCATTGGGCTGTTACCATTAATTAACACACTTACAACCGGGTTTCGGGCCTGATCTATGTATACGTAGGCCGATAATAATAATGTGGGGGGTAGTTCTCTAAGTTAGTTAATTGGTACATAAGAGCGTTCTAACGGCTTCATGTAGTTAATCCGTTAAACACACGCCATACAGTTAATCCGTTAAGCATATGCTACACATACCTAGTCACGTTATACATATAGCAAATATATCACATACACTAGTGTTTAGCAATTTTTACCGTCACAAGAGATATGAAAGGAAAAATAATCAGAAAACAGAATCACGTGACTAAGAGATACTGAGAGATACCGACCTTGAAAGTTCGGATTGTCACAGTTATACACCAAAACGTGGTGTTTAGAGGGGGGCAAATATTGGGACGTCACCCCTTTAATGGCTGTTAGGGAGAAAGAGATGTAGGGCCATGGAACCTTAACCAATCATCAATTTTCTTTATTGTTTTTCTTTTTTTATTTAATTTCATAAGGTAAACCATTACAAGCTTGTGAAGGATGGGTTAGTTAAAAGTTAAAACTCCATTCAGTAATGTGATTAGGCAAATTGTATATGGCTATTTTTCAAAGCGTATAGGCCGTTAATTTGTTTCCATGCAGATCAAAAGCTATATCTGTTTAAAGACGGATCTCTTCCTATCGTTTTTTACTCTTTTTTCAGTTCATTCGTATATAAATCTGCTAATTATCGGATAATTTCGTAACTTTAATCAGATTAAAATTTTTAAATTTTTTACCAGGTTGAATTCCTTAGCATTACTCTCATCTTTTTTAATGTGATGAGTAGTTTTATTAAAATATTTTTATCAAACAATAAACTTTATAGCATTAATCAATCATACCGTTAGATATGGCCTTGAATCAATCCCCAATCCGGCCCTAACTATCTGCACACCCAGTTTGCCTATCTGCACACTTAGGGTTTACCTACGCAGCGTATTGGTCAATACGCAGCGTATAGGTAGGGTTAACCCTATACGCTGCGTATTGACCTATACTCAGCGTATATAAACCATGGATCTCAGTGCCTAATAACCAATCATTGCACAGAAAACAAGGTTTATATACGCTGCGTATAGCTCTCTACGCAGCGTATATAAACCATTAGACTTTTTTTGGGTCATTTTGGTAGGTTTGAGGGATCATTTTTTCACAAAGTTTATATATGCTGCGTATTGACCAATACTCAGCGTATGTAAAGGTCAGAAAATGTCATTTATGCCCTTGTATTGAGGCTATACGAAGCCAAATACAAGGGTAGTTGTGTCATTTTTGTCTTATATGCTGTGTAGTGATCTCTAAGTAGTGTATATAAAGCTCCATTTTTGTATTTTTTTTTTTTTGTGTATTCCTTTGTTTATTTATAAAAAAAATGGAAAATAACACCCGATACGATACTATACGATACGATATAACACCCGTATAGGCCTATAGGTGTGATTTAGTTCCCGTATTGACCTCGTACAAGCCTATAAGTGTGATATCGTATCGTATAGGTGTAGTATAGGTCACGTATTGACCTCGTATAAGACTATAAGTGTGATATCGTATCGTATAGCATAGTATATGTCCCGTATTGACCTCGTATAAGCCTATAAGTGTGATATCGTATCGTATAGCATAGTATATGTCCCGTATTGACCTCGTATAAGCCTATAAGTGTGATATTGTATCGTATAACGTAGTATATGTCATGTATTGACTTCGTATAAGCCTATAAGTGTGATATCGTATCGTATAGCGTCGTATAGGTCACGTATTGACCTCGTATAAGCCTATAAGTGTGATATCGTATCGTATAGGTGTGGTTTAGTTCCCGTATTGACCTCGTATAAGCCTATAAGTGTGATATCGTATCGTATAGGTGTGGTTTAGGTCCCGTCTAATCCTATATGCATATACAAGACCTATAGGAAACCTATACGAGACTTATACTACACTATACGATACGATACGATATGATACGATACTATACTATACAATAACACCCGTATAGGCCTCTATACGAGACTTACATACTATACACTATACGATACGATATGATGCAATACGATACGATACGATGCAATACGATAAGATAATTTAATTTAAACCATAACAATATAATATATTTGTATTATTTACGAATAATATTGTTTTTTATAAATAATTTTCTTTTTTTATAAATAAACAAAGGAATACGATAATTTAATTTAAACGATAACAAAACAATATATTTGTATTATTTACCAATAATATTGTTTTTTTATAAATAATTTTCTTTTTTAATTTTTATAATTCATAATATTTATATTATTTTTTATTTTTATAATTTATATTTGTATTATTTACCAATAATATTGTTTTTTTATAAATAATTTTCTTTTTTTTTATAAATAAACAAAGGAATACACAATAAAAAAAATACAAAAATGGAGCTTTATATACGCTCCTTAGAGGTCCCTACGCAGCGTATGAGACCAAAATGACACAACTACCCTTGTATTTGGCTTCGTATAGCCTGAACACAAGGGTATAAAAGCCATTTTCAGACCTTTATATACGCTGCGTATAGGTCAATACACAGCGTATTTAAAGGGTGGTAAAATTATTTTTAACCCCAAACCTGTGGTAAAATTATCTTTTTAACCCTTATAGTTTATATATGTTGCGTATTGACCAATACTCAGCGTATGTAAAGGTCTGAAAATGTCATTTATGCCCTTGTATTGAGGCTATACGAAGCCAAATACAAGGGTAGTTGTGTCATTTTTGTCTTATATGCTGCGTAGTGATCTCTAAGGAGCGTATATAAAGCTCCATTTTTGTATTTTTTTTTTTTTGTGTATTCCTTTGTTTATTTATAAAAAAAATGGAAAATAACACCCGATACGATACTATACGATACGATATAACACTCGTATAGGCCTATAGGTGTGATTTAGTTCCCGTATTGACCTCGTACAAGCCTATAGGTGTGATATCGTATCGTATAGGTGTAGTATAGGTCACGTATTGACCTCGTATAAGACTATAAGTGTGATATCGTATCGTATAGCATAGTATATGTCCCGTATTGACCTCGTATAAGCCTATAAGTGTGATATCGTATCGTATAGCATAGTATATGTCCCGTATTGACCTCGTATAAGCCTATAAGTGTGATATCGTATCGTATAGCATAGTATATGTCCCGTATTGACCTCGTATAAGCCTATAAGTGTGATATTGTATCGTATAACGTAGTATATGTCATGTATTGACTTCGTATAAGCCTATAAGTGTGATATCGTATCGTATAGCGTCGTATAGGTCACGTATTGACCTCGTATAAGCCTATAAGTGTGATATCGTATCGTATAGGTGTGGTTTAGTTCCCGTATTGACCTCGTATAAGCCTATAAGTGTGATATCGTATCGTATAGGTGTGGTTTAGGTCCCGTCTAATCCTATATGCATATACAAGACCTATAGGAAACCTATACGAGACTTATACTACACTATACGATACGATACGATACGATACGATACGATACTATACTATACAATAACACACGTATAGGTCTCTATACGAGACTTATATACTATACACTATACGATACGATATGATGCAATACGATACGATGCAATACGATAAGATAATTTAATTTAAACGATAACAATATAATATATTTGTATTATTTACGAATAATATTGTTTTTTTATAAATAATTTTCTTTTTTTATAAATAAACAAAGGAATACGATAATTTAATTTAAACGATAACAAAACAATATATTTGTATTATTTACCAATAATATTGTTTTTTTATAAATAATTTTCTTTTTTAATTTTTATAATTCATAATATTTATATTATTTTTTATTTTTATAATTTATATTTGTATTATTTACCAATAATATTGTTTTTTTATAAATAATTTTCTTTTTTTTTTATAAATAAACAAAGGAATACACAATAAAAAAATACAAAAATGGAGCTTTATATACGCTCCTTAGAGGTCCCTACGCAGCGTATGAGACCAAAATGACACAACTACCCTTGTATTTGGCTTCGTATAGCCTGAACACAAGGGTATAAAAGACATTTTCAGACCTTTATATACGCTGCGTATAGGTCAATACGCAGCGTATTTAAAGGGTGGTAAAATTATTTTTAACCCCAAACCTGTGGTAAAATTATCTTTTTAACCCTTATAGTTTATATATGCTGCGTATTGACCAATACTCAGCGTATGTAAAGGTCTGAAAATGTCATTTATGCCCTTGTATTGAGGCTATACGAAGCCAAATACAAGGGTAGTTGTGTCATTTTTGTCTTATATGCTGCGTAGTGATCTCTAAGGAGCGTATATAAAGCTCCATTTTTGTATTTTTTTTTTTTTGTGTATTCCTTTGTTTATTTATAAAAAAAATGGAAAATAACACCCGATACGATACGATATAACACCCGTATAGGCCTATAGGTGTGATTTAGTTCCCGTATTGACCTCGTACAAGCCTATAGGTGTGATATCGTATCGTATAGGTGTAGTATAGGTCACGTATTGACCTCGTATAAGACTATAAGTGTGATATCGTATCGTATAGCATAGTATATGTCCCGTATTGACCTCGTATAAGCCTATAAGTGTGATATCGTATCGTATAGCATAGTATATGTCCCGTATTGACCTCGTATAAGCCTATAAGTGTGATATTGTATCGTATAACGTAGTATATGTCATGTATTGACTTCGTATAAGCCTATAAGTGTGATATTGTATCGTATAGCGTCGTATAGGTCACGTATTGACCTCGTATAAGCCTATAAGTGTGATATCGTATCGTATAGGTGTGGTTTAGTTCCCGTATTGACCTCGTATAAGCCTATAAGTGTGATATCGTATCGTATAGGTGTGGTTTAGGTCCCGTCTAATCCTATATGCATATACAAGACCTATAGGAAACCTATACGAGACTTATACTACACTATACGATACGATACGATATGATACGATACGATACTATACTATACAATAACACCCGTATAGGCCTCTGTACGAGACTTATATACTATACACTATACGATACGATATGATGCAATACGATACGATACGATGCAATACGATAAGATAATTTAATTTAAACGATAACAATATAATATATTTGTATTATTTACGAATAATATTGTTTTTTATAAATAATTTTCTTTTTTTATAAATAAACAAAGGAATACGATAATTTAATTTAAACGATAACAAAACAATATATTTGTATTATTTACCAATAATATTGTTTTTTTATAAATAATTTTCTTTTTTAATTTTTATAATTCATAATATTTATATTATTTTTTATTTTTATAATTTATATTTGTATTATTTACCAATAATATTGTTTTTTTATAAATAATTTTCTTTTTTTTTATAAATAAACAAAGGAATACACAATAAAAAAATACAAAAATGGAGCTTTATATACGCTCCTTAGAGGTCCCTACGCAGCGTATGAGACCAAAATGACACAACTACCCTTGTATTTGGCTTCGTATAGCCTGAACACAAGGGTATAAAAGCCATTTTCAGACCTTTATATACGCTGCGTATAGGTCAATACGCAGCGTATTTAAAGGGTGGTAAAATTATTTTTAACCCCAAACCTGTGGTAAAATTATCTTTTTAACCCTTATAGTTTATATATGTTGCGTATTGACCAATACTCAGCGTATGTAAAGGTCTGAAAATGTCATTTATGCCCTTGTATTGAGGCTATACGAAGCCAAATACAAGGGTAGTTGTGTCATTTTTGTCTTATATGCTGCGTAGTGATCTCTAAGGAGCGTATATAAAGCTCCATTTTTGTATTTTTTTTTTGTGTATTCCTTTGTTTATTTATAAAAAAAATGGAAAATAACACCCGATACGATACTATACGATACGATATAACACCCGTATAGGCCTATAGGTGTGATTTAGTTCCCGTATTGACCTCGTACAAGCCTATAGGTGTGATATCGTATCGTATAGGTGTAGTATAGGTCACGTATTGACCTCGTATAAGACTATAAGTGTGATATCGTATCGTATAGCATAGTATATGTCCCGTATTGACCTCGTATAAGCCTATAAGTGTGATATCGTATCGTATAGCATAGTATATGTCCCGTATTGACCTCGTATAAGCCTATAAGTGTGATATCGTATCGTATAGCATAGTATATGTCCCGTATTGACCTCGTATAAGCCTATAAGTGTGATATTGTATCGTATAACGTAGTATATGTCATGTATTGACTTCGTATAAGCCTATAAGTGTGATATCGTATCGTATAGCGTCGTATAGGTCACGTATTGACCTCGTATAAGCCTATAAGTGTGATATCGTATCGTATAGGTGTGGTTTAGTTCCCGTATTGACCTCGTATAAGCCTATAAGTGTGATATCGTATCGTATAGGTGTGGTTTAGGTCCCGTCTAATCCTATATGCATATACAAGACCTATAGGAAACATATACGAGACTTATACTACACTATACGATACGATACGATACGATACTATACTATACAATAACACCCGTATAGGCCTCTATACGAGACTTATATACTATACACTATACGATACGATATGATGCAATACGATACGATGCAATACGATAAGATAATTTAATTTAAACGATAACAATATAATATATTTGTATTATTTACGAATAATATTGTTTTTTATAAATAATTTTCTTTTTTTATAAATAAACAAAGGAATACGATAATTTAATTTAAACGATAACAAAACAATATATTTGTATTATTTACCAATAATATTGTTTTTTTATAAATAATTTTCTTTTTTAATTTTTATAATTCATAATATTTATATTATTTTTTATTTTTATAATTTATATTTGTATTATTTACCAATAATATTGTTTTTTTATAAATAATTTTCTTTTTTTTTTATAAATAAACAAAGGAATACACAATAAAAAAATACAAAAATGGAGCTTTATATACGCTCCTTAGAGGTCCCTACGCAGCGTATGAGACCAAAATGACACAACTACCCTTGTATTTGGCTTCGTATAGCCTGAACACAAGGGTATAAAAGACATTTTCAGACCTTTATATACGCTGCGTATAGGTCAATACGCAGCGTATTTAAAGGGTGGTAAAATTATTTTTAACCCCAAACCTGTGGTAAAATTATCTTTTTAACCCTTATAGTTTATATATGCTGCGTATTGACCAATACTCAGCGTATGTAAAGGTCTGAAAATGTCATTTATGCCCTTGTATTGAGGCTATACGAAGCCAAATACAAGGGTAGTTGTGTCATTTTTGTCTTATATGCTGCGTAGTGATCTCTAAGTAGCGTATATAAAGCTCCATTTTTGTATTTTTTTTTTGTATTCCTTTGTTTATTTATAAAAAAATGGAAAATAACACCCGATACGATACGATATAACACCCGTATAGGCCTATAGGTGTGATTTAGTTCCCGTATTGACCTCGTACAAGCCTATAGGTGTGATATCGTATCGTATAGGTGTAGTATAGGTCACGTATTGACCTCGTATAAGAATATAAGTGTGATATCGTATCGTATAGCATAGTATATGTCCCGTATTGACCTCGTATAAGCCTATAAGTGTGATATCGTATCGTATAGCATAGTATATGTCCCGTATTGACCTCGTATAAGCCTATAAGTGTGATATTGTATCGTATAACGTAGTATATGTCATGTATTGACTTCGTATAAGCCTATAAGTGTGATATTGTATCGTATAGCGTCGTGTAGGTCACGTATTGACCTCGTATAAGCCTATAAGTGTGATATCGTATCGTATAGGTGTAGTATAGGTCCCGTATTGACCTCGTATAAGCCTATAAGTGTGATATTGTATCGTATAACGTAGTATATGTCATGTATTGACTTCGTATAAGCCTATAAATGTGATATCGTATCGTATAGCGTCGTATAGGTCACGTATTGACCTCGTATAAGCCTATAAGTGTGATATCGTATCGTATAGTTGTGGTTTAGTTCCCGTATTGACCTCGTATAAGCCTATAAGTGTGATATCGTATCGTATAGGTGTGGTTTAGGTCCCGTCTAATCCTATATGCATATACAAGACCTATAGGAAACCTATACGAGACTTATACTACACTATACGATACGATACGATACTATACTATACTATACAATAACACCCGTATAGGCCTCTATACGAGACTTATATACTATACACTATACGATACGATATGATGCAATACGATACGATACAATGCAATACGATAAGATAATTTAATTTAAACGATAACAATATAATATATTTGTATTATTTACGAATAATATTGTTTTTTAATAAATAATTTTCTTTTTTTTATAAATAAACAAAGGAATACGATAATTTAATTTAAACGATAACAAAACAATATATTTGTATTATTTACCAATAATATTGTTTTTTTATAAATAATTTTCTTTTTTAATTTTTATAATTCATAATATTTATATTATTTTTTATTTTTATAATTTATATTTGTATTATTTACCAATAATATTGTTTTTTTATAAATAATTTTCTTTTTTTTATAAATAAACAAAGGAATACACAATAAAAAAATACAAAAATGGAGCTTTATATACGCTTCTTAGAGGTCCCTACGCAGCCTATATGACCCTTGTTTTCTGTGCAATGATTGGTTATCAGGCACTGAGATCCATGGTTTATCTACGCAGCGTATTGGTCAATACGCAGCGTAGAGGGTTAACCCTATACGCTGCGTATTGACCAATACGCTGCGTAGATAAACCCTAATTTTGCTAGGGTTTGGTGTGCCAATAGGCACTTTAGTGTGCCAATAGGCACACCCATCAATCCATCATATGACTAAAAGACTTTTCAACGAGAAAATTGACTCAAAGAACATCAAGACAGCTTAAAAGTCTAGTGTGGAAAATTTCATAACTTGTTTCACGGGTTAGTTCACATAAAAATATCCCCTTTTTTATATTAAATAGTAAAAAAAAAATTATTATTATATTATAGAAATTAGGGTTGACTCATGAATGTTTGTCCAGTATATATATGGTTAGATCTCAAATGAAATTATTTCATAAACTCGAAGTTATGGCATCCAAGCTTTTACTACTCGGTCTACTCGTAAATCTTCTCATGCTCACAGGTTTCCCTCTTTTCAGTTTATCTATAGTTTATCGTAAAATATGTAAAATAAGAGATTTTCAGTTTATCTATAGTTTCAGAGGTTTCTGCTGTGAACTCTTTTAATTTTATTTTTATTACTAATATTTTCAGTAACAATAAGGCCGGAGGGTGTGGGAGGCGCCACCACCGCCACCTCAGCACCTATAGCGCCGCCGGCGCCATCGACCCACACCCACCACTTTAAGTTGGGGCGCTATGGAGGTGCCGCCATCATGGTAACGGGGAGGAAGAGGTGTTCAGGTGGGGCCCACGTCAATTTCAACCAATGAAATCTTTTTTTTTTTTTTTTTTTTTTAATTTTGATTAATAGGGGGCTCCATCCCACACCGTGCAAATTAAAGGGGGCGTTATGGCTGACGTGGATCCTACGTGGCGCTTACGTGTCTTGATAAAGCCCCTAGGGGCTCCATCCCACACCCTCCAGCCTAATAATAACAATAACAATAATAACAGTAGTAGTAGAAGTAGTATTTTATATTTTGTGAAAGTGTAAAATACAATATTCCTTAACGTACGATATGAAATTACGCACTTTATAAAACTCAAAACCTTAATCACGCATGTTAAAAAATCATAATTACGCATGGTAAATAATCACACATGTTGAAAAATCATAACCATGCGTGATTATGGTTTTCAACATGCATGTAACATAGGTGATTAGGGTTTTAAGTTTTATAACGTGAGTAATTTCATATCGTGTGTTAAGGGATATTGTACGTTAACCTTCCCCTATATATTTTAATGAGATTATTTATATTTGGTGCAAAACAGATGCCGAACCCGTAGGCGTATGCAACGGCCGAAATGGCAACAATTTGCCATCAGAACAAGACGTGGTAACCCTTTTCCAAAACAAAGGCATATCAAGGATGAGAATATATGATCCAAATCAATCTCGAGCCACACTTGAATCCCTCGGCGGAACCAACATCGAAGTCATGATTGGTGTTCCTAATGATGCTCTTCAATCACTCACTAATCAAAATGCCGCAAACACATGGGTTAACGACAACATCCTAAGGTACTCAAACGTCAACTTCAAATACATCGCGGTTGGAAATGAAGTTGATCCAAATAATGAGAACAGTGGGTATGTAGATTTTGTACTCCCTGCCATACAAAATATATACAACGCTATTAAAGGTGCGGGCCTCGATGGCCGTATTAAGGTGTCTACCGCGACCTACACGGGTCTTTTGGAGAACACATCTCCACCAAGTCATAGTGCATTTAGAGGCAATGTGCAAGGGTTTATTGGGCCAATAGTTAAATTTCTAGCAGAAAACAACTTGCCAATGCTAGCCAATATTTACCCCTACTTTGGTTACCTTGGTGACCCTAACAAAAATCTCCAATACGCATTGTTTACCGCACAAGGGACAGTGGTGCCTGATGACAAAGGTCTACAGTATTCCAACCTTTTTGATGCCATGTTAGATGCGCATTATGCGGCTCAAGCGCGTGTAGGTGGGGAGAATGTGGAGATTGTTGTGTCTGAGAGTGGATGGCCTTCAGAAGGCGGCGAGGAAGCGACACCAGACAATGCTGGAACTTACTATAAGAATTTGGTCGAGCACGTTAGAGGGGCGACGGGCACGCCCGCAAAGCAGGGAATATCTATAGAGACGTATTTGTTTGCGATGTTTGATGAGAACCTGAAAGGTGGAGCCGAGACGGAGAAACATTTTGGGATTTTCTCCCTGAATCAACAACTTAAGTATGATGGGTTAACCTTCAATTAGGAAGGCTAGGCATTTGTCAAAGAAATGTGATTTATGGTTAATAAATCGATAATGAATTAAAGAATTATGTTTGATTATTTTCTGAGAGTTTATGTAACACCTTATATTTAGAAATATAAATAACAATAATTATTAATATGTTGAATATAATCTTTTAAATATTAACTAAAGCTAATAGACTTTTATAAAAGCTTTATGCTAAATTAAAAGAATATATTTAAGAGCTTAAAAAGGATTGTAAAAGAAACTAAAAAAATAATAACAAAGAGTAAATTACAAAAATCGTTATTTATGTTAACACCATATTGCAAACTATGTCCTTAGGCCTAACTCAGTTAATTTTTAATAAGGCTGGCAGATCGTGTCTTAACAGGTTTAACAGGTTTCTGACGGCGCGCACAACATAAGTTTCAAACATGATTACGACCTGTTTAACTACTTTCTACCTCATGTTTATAAAACAGATTTATGTTTTATGTACAAAGATGAATAAATGATAGATTCTAACATTGTAATTTTAATTATTTTAAAAATTAAAAAATCAAAGGGTGTATTTTTCAGTCAAACATGTCTAATCGTGTCTTAACAGATACCCAATTGTGAGCCTTAATTTTTAATGTTAAATTAGAGTAGATTGGTAATTTTACTCTTTTATTTATAATATATTTAATAAATAAAACAAAAAAAATTATAAAAAACCGCCTCTATCTCAACTCTCTTTCTCTCCCTCTCTCTAATTTCCTATATACTCACCATCGCATAGCACCACCACTACCATAAACCACCCTCCCTTTTCTCACCCTTTTATCTATCTATTCTCTACCACCGACCGACCACCATCATCTGTCTCTCTCTATGCATTTCCCACCAATTTCGAAACCTAAAATCTAAATAACAACAAAACCAACTCTCAAATTCCACGAGATCTGAACGAATCCCACCTCCACCCTATCGGACTCATTCCGCCCGAACTTCTAGTGAGACAAGAACTCGACCAGAAATGTTAGTAAAAAGACGAAGATGAGAACCAGAGCGTACGTACCCCAGTTCATTCCGGGCCAACCCGAGAACAATATTTCACCATCTTTGTCCTAGGAGAAGCTCATGTGCACCCCGCCCCCTTCCACCAGATATGAAACAATTCCAATCCCAAATCTCCGGCCAGTCATCGCCCTGTCGCTGACATCTGACGTCTCCGGCCAGTCATCGCCCTGTCGCTGACATCTGACGTTTCCGGCCAATTATCAATAGAAAATGACCGTAGGATTAGGTAATTCCAAATTTGGGGTGGTGGTTATTAGGGATGAGCAAATGGTACCTGGTACCGGTACCGAATTTACCGAACCGGGTACATTTTCAGTAGCGATTCGGTACCAACTTTGGACATTTTCTGTACCGGTACCGTACTGTACCAGGTATATTCGGTACCGGTACCACTTTTGGGGATTTTCGGTACCAGTCGGTACCGAGCTCCTCCCTAGTGGTTATGGTGGATAACAGGGGAGGTCGGGAGAGAAAGATAGAGAGAGAGAAGTATTATAGTCGTCGTGATAGTGGTGGATGGTAGGTGTGTTGGAGAGAGAGAGAGATGGAGGGAAAGAGAGATCTATGTTTGAAAGAAAATGGATAAACTTTTATATGTTTTTTTATAATATTGTTTTATATAAATAAATGGTAAAAGGTCTAATTTGTCCTTAAATTAGGTTCACTTTGTCAAATTTAAACAAAAAAATTAACTGAGTCAGGACTAAAACACATAACGGGTATGTTTGGCAAAAGTAGCTGGTGGCTGGAAGCTGGTAGCTGGTGGCTAGAAGCTGGTAGCTGGTAGTTGTAGCTGGTAGCTACTAGCTATAGCTTTTTAGATATATTTGATGTTTGGCAGAGTAGCTGAAGCTTTTAATAAAATGTATAAAATGACCAAAATGGACATAACTAAAAATTTAAAATGTTTGTGCATTAAAAAATTTATTATCTTTAGAGGTTAAAATATTCATTTTTTTCCTTAAAAGCTTGTAGCTCCTTTTAAACGCTACTAATAGGAGCGTTCAACCAAAAGCTTCAAACTCCTAACCTAAAACCAAACAAGGTTTTTTATTGAGTATGAGCTTTTTATTAAGCTCCTTCAACCAAACAAGGCTTTTTATTGAGTATGAGCTTTTTCTTAAAAGCTTAAAGCTAGAAGCTACTAAAAGCTCCATGCCAAACATACCTAACGTGCAAGGGTTTGCAAATATCCAGTACATTTTTTTGTAATTTTTGAAAACAAGGGAGATAGTTTTTAATCTGGTGTCAACATAAATGATGATTTTTTTTTTTTTTTTTTTTTTTTTGTAATTTACTCATAAATAAACCAAGTCAATGAGAAAATAAAACCATTCACATCCCTAATGGTTAATTAAATCCATAAACACGTATAGACAGTTATCACATCAGATTTTTAATAGTTTAAAAAAACATATTTTATTATTAAAAACTTAATGATGCATTGGTAGATAATAGCATTTGATTTTTTTTAGCATTACCATGCACACTTGCGTGCTCGGCATGGTTAAAGGACGATAGAAGAACTTTTAATTACCCAATGGAATCACTAGTATATATATAATTTTTTTGAAAATAAAATTTCATTAAAAATACAACTTCGACCCAAACGGGTAAAAGACCAAACAAAACAACACCCCCAATCCAAACATGCAAATGACAAATTTACAAAATATACATAGGGTACTTATACCATTCCTTCCAATAATATATTTACATGAAGATCTATTTTTGACCCACCCAAAACCTCTAGACTTGATCTATCATAATATCTTGAGGACTTCTCCTGAACTCTGATTGAATACCAACTCATTTCTACTTCTCCAAATGCTCCAACACGAGATACACTCCAAGGATAATCTTTTTCTTTTTCTTCCCTACCTGAATGGAATAATGGATATCCAATAAATCTTTGAATTCAAAAGTGAAAATCGATGGGACGTTGCACCACACGATGACTGCCGCCCATACCCTAATAGCCACCGAACACGGAGTGAATAAATGATCCGTTGTTTCCTCATATTCATCACAGAAGGGACACATAACCGAATTTAAATCCACGTTTCTTCTTCTCAAATTAACTCTGGTAGCCAGCCTATCCAAGTTACATCTCCACGCCATTATATTGCATTTGAGGGGAACCCATTTGCACCATTCAAAATTAGGGAGATTGCTATTTCCCCTGTCCGAAATTATCTTCCTTTTCACTGATTTAACGGAGAATCCTTCCTGATTGTTAACGTTCCACATCCACGCGTCTTTTTATATTGGACAATCTTACCATGTTTATGACGTCTTGACATTCCTGTCATTCCTTTAGCTCTGTATCAGACTCTCTGGTTGTCTTACCCAATTCCACAAGTAACCACCACTTCCATGTCTCGTATCAATTCTATCCACGATCCTGCAATTTTTACACCAATCCAAACCGAACAGATGTAGCCATTTTTCCCCGAATGAAAGATCGCCCACCCATGTATCTATCCAAAAACTAATATCCTCTCCATTCCCCACTTACCCTAATGGAATCACTAGTATATATGCTTGTATATATTTTCTGATCAATGAAGTTGTGGGTAACTAACTATACACATGTAGAGTGTTAGATTTAAAAGAAAAATTCAGAGATATGTCAAAATTATATTTGATACCATACATTCTAAAACAAAGAACTTTTTAGGCTATGGGCTATGGGGCTTGGGTTGGGGCGTGGGTTGGGGGAAAACGCCCAATGCACCACCCCGGATGGGCTTGGGTTTGGGCGTGGCCCTTGGGGCTTGGGTTTCAAGCCGGGCGTGGGGCGGGGGAAGCGAGTGACATGGCGGCTGTGTATGGTCAAAACAAAATAGCCGTTGGGCTAGCCGTTGGCCAACGGCTATGTTTAAAAAAAAATAATTTTTCACTATAAAACTCACATTTTTCTTCAATTTTTACCACATTCAACCACATCTTCTATAAAATCATCTTCAATTCTTCTTCTACAAAACGAAAAAATGCATCCTTATAACCGTCCTTTTGATCCGAACAACCCGTATGCATTCCAAGAAAATAATCCTAGCCCACCACCCAATCGTCCAATGCCTCGTCCATTTTTCATACACTCTTCTTTGCCCCATGAAGCGAGTTACGCACGCTTCTTGAGAATCGTTTGTTTACTAACTTCCCACACTCCGATGATTCGATACCTACCCCGTTTACACAATCGCCCATCAACCTTTCACCAACCTCCATCGACCTTTCACAAAACGAAACCGTTCCCGAAACTCAACCACCCAATGATGGTCCTTCCGCATCGAAACCCATCAAAAAGAGAAGTCATAAGAAAAAAACCGAGGCGGATAAAGTAGTTGAAACCGTTAAACGAAAACAACAAAAATGGGTCGTTGCTGAAGAAGTTGCATTGGCGAGGGCTTGGTGTCAACAATCTCAACATTCAACTTTATGTATTCTTAACCTTTCTTTTTATTAATGGTTATTTTTTTATATAACTTTGTAATATATTAAATTTTGGTTTTATTAAAATAGGAAATTCGCAACATCGAACTGCCCTGTGGGAATCGGTTAGTAGACTATTCCATGAAGAAATGGGAAGGGAGGCTTATCGTGAAAACGATAGCTTATCCTCAAAGTGGAGCGAGATAAGCACCCAACTTACAAAATATAGTGGTTTTTTAAATAAAGCAAAGCAAAACCCAAAAAGTGGTGAAACCGAAGCCGGCATTTTGACAAATGCAATGTGCACATTCAAATCAAATGTGGGGACCGACTTCCGTTTCATGCATTGGTGGGAGATTTGTAAGTTTCATCCAAAGTGGGCGAATATCCCCATTGGTAGCAAAACTAACTCGTCTTCCAAAAGGTCAAGGGCCTCGTCCCAAGCCCAATCTGATGCACGAGATCAAGAGTTTGAGGACCTTTTGGATGATTCGCCAAGCCCAAACCGGCCTGAGTATGGAAGAAATGCCTCAAGAAGGCGTGCTCAAAAATCTAGATCTGGTACGGCATCGCCTTTAGCTGGGAGTTTGGGCTCGCGTAGGGGAATATACAGCGAGCAGCTGGATAATATTTCATGCAAGTTGGATACATTCAACGTATTCCAACAACAAAGGGCCGAAATACGAAGGAGCAAAGAAGCTAGAGATGCCGCTAGAGATGTCCAGAAACAAAAAACGGGATGATTTGAAATTTCTATCCCAGCCCATTGATCACCTAGTTACAACTAATCTTGGCGATGAGAGAAAAGATAAAAAACAAATATAAAAGTTAAGAATTTTTTTTTGTAATTTTTTTATTTAAAAATATTAAAAAAATTAAATTTTTTGTTTTAAATAATATTCAAATAGCCCAGCGGGTCAGCCCCGCGAAACCCGCGAAACCCACGCCCCAAACCCCCGCCCCACCATACCGTGTTGAATGTGGGTTAGCCCATGTCTGCCCCACAAGTCACGTGTCAACTAATGCCCCAACCCAAGCCCAAGCCCAAGCCCAACCCCCGCCCCACCATACCCCACGGCCTTAGCATATATTCAAGGGCATGGAACCAAGTATTTTAATCTGGGGTTCACAATAGATTTTTTTGTTTACACTAGTATATATCAATAAAAGAAATTCTACATAAAAAAATTCGAACGACTCTCCCTACATAATTGTAATATTAAAGTGACATATTTGAAATTCTTTTATTGTTTTATATTTAACACTTAGTAAAAGATTTTTATATATAACACAACTAAAACAAATTTCCGGTGTTGAATTAAAAAGTAACATAAACTAAATTAATAAAATGAATGTCATTTTAAACTAAAGAAAATCTATATCTGTATCTATACTGTGTAATAAAGTAAATCATTTGGTGACACATGTCGTTCTATGTGGTGATCTCAATTGTTTTTTCCGGCCTAAATAAATAGATATTATGACTATTAACTAATTTAAAGTCATCATCCATAAGTTGGTGAAAACACAAATTTTTAAGATAAGAATAACTGATGAAACAATGGTTAACCAGGTGGGTTAACTCACTGGTCTCGTCAAGAGGGTTAATCCCTTCTTTCCGAGGATCGCCGGCTGGATCGTCTGGTGGTGAATTTCCTGCACAAGGAAACAAGCCGTGACTCGCAACAAGGAGGATAGGGTTGGGGGTGCTCCTTGTTACCACTCTCCGGCGTGAGAATCAGTAGTTTGCTTGGGAAGCAAAGTGTTATAGTAGTAGTAGTAGTGAGAGAGTTGAGAAGTGATACCTCAAACCTGGTTTGGGGTGAGTATTTATAGCCGAGGAGTGAAGGAGGGTAGTTGAATAGCTAGCCTGACATCGCACAGCTATTTGCAGGTGTGTCAGACCTGTCGGTTACAATGGTGATGCCACGTCCTGCTGTGGTGTCAGACGGTTGTATACACGTGGGCCGGTAGGCGACTGTTCCCAGTGCCACTTGCACTGTAGTGTCAGACCCACTTGCCTCGTAGGCAGGATGCGGTGCCAGGCCGCATCGCTGCTTGCGGTCATTGATGTTGTTTCCGCATTGGTTGTTTCCGCATCGCCGCTTAGTGACTATTACTGTTGTCCAGATCCCTTGTCGTGACGAAAATGTTCATAGAATGCGGTGCGGGGCCGCATCTCTATGCGTAACATTGGTTTCCGTCCTTAAGGTAAGTCTTCTCATCATTGGACAGATTGGACCACTGTGTTCGCGTGTGACCACGCGGACACAGGTGAATTTATTGCTGGTGGAGGTTTTTGATAAGGGTAATGGTCATTCGCGGTCATGCTGACGCGAGATCTGGGACCATACCCCTTCAAGTCCCCCCAGTCTAGTGTTCCTTCCTTATGCAAGTTGCATGTGGGAGGGATACTGGACTATGCTGTCTAGAAGGTTAAATATGGGCCATGCAGATGGCTCCTTCTTTTAGTAAGTAGTAGGCCTTTCGAGTGGATTATTCCTTCCTTTGAGAAGGATGTCCGGTGAGCAAGTTCCGTCTGATGCGGAATTCTCAGCCAAGGACTTGACTCTTAGTCTACCTTTTCTTGATGTCATCAGCCACCTGTTGGTGTTTTGAACCAACCTTTGAGACGGTGACTGAAGGTGTTAGCAGGGTTCTAACCAACCTCTGAGATCGTGACGGAAGATGTACGTTTTCGTCACTCTAGTTGTAACCTCTGCGCCAGCTAGTGCAAAGTTGTAAGTACTTTGCTCAAGCTCTATGTTCAGCAACTGGACATGCAACGATGATCCCTGTTTTGTAGGGTATTCGTGTTCTCCAGTTAAGCTTTCTAGTAACCGCACGTCCTCTGCGGTTTATCTCTCAAGTAACCGCACGTCCTCTGAGGCTTAGCTCTCTAGTAACCGCACGTCCTTTGCGGTTACCTCGTTGCCGAACCATGTTGGCCGTGTTTGTTTGAGGAACGTGGGGTAGTTGCGCCATTGTTGGCCGTGTTTGGTCGAACAATGTGAATCTGAACTATGGGTAGATAAACATGGTCATAGGCAGGGTTGTGCCCACCATTGTTTATTCTATGCGGTCCATAGGTGGGTAACTAGTCATAAGCAGACTTGTTACCACTGTTCTGGAGCTACTTTCCTTCACGCTTTGGTGAAAAGTAACTTTTCTGTAAGTAGTGTTTACCGGAGGAGATCACCTTAGATACTTGGGAAGTTGGTTGAAACTCTTCCGCATTCGTTTTGTAGCCACTTTCCTTAATGCTTAGTTGAAAAGCAGTTTTTCTTGAAGTAGCTTTGCTCCTCCGCATGGTGCTTTAGTTGTGGCTCTTCCGTAGCTACTGTTCGCATAGTTGCGGTTTGTAGTAACTACTCACGAGTGGTTGCGGTTTGCAGCAAAGAACTCGCTTCTAGAAGTCTTGTAGCCTGGACGTAGCTCTTGAAGGTTCAGGAGACAGGGTTGCTGATGTGCGGTTGCTCAGCATACTTGTCCTTTTCCTTAAGGAGAAGCTGTTTGCGTTCCCTCTGTGGTTGTGAACCGGAAATGAGGGTTTTGAAGCTTGAAGAAGCTTATATGGAGTGCGGTATATCGCATCCTGAGAAGCGGTTTTCGCAGTCCAAAGAACCATGCTGGTTCTGAGTATCTGACGCACTTGTGCGGGTTGGTGTTTGTCCTCTCCGCATATTATACGTGTGCGCGTGGGTATGTGCGGTTATTGCTTATACCCTTTTATATAATTTAAAAGTTATATATTTTTGCCTTTTTTGATGGGTCTGTAAAAAACGACATGCGGTATGGGTTATGGTGCGGTAAACCAGAGAAACCGCATGCCGCTTAAGTTTTGGATAATGTTTGTCGCTTTTGTGTCGTCTACGTGGCTGATTGCACATGTGGGTTGTTGAAAGTTGGTAGGATTCTGACATGTGATGATCTGACAAGACGTTTGCACTGACCGAGGTCATAACTGCACTGTAGCAAGTAATGTAAAGGTCTTTTCTGTCAGGCGCGTGGGCGGCCACGTGCGCGTGGGCGGCCACGTGCGCGTGATAACCGTCAGCTGAAAAGTCGCTGAACACGTGGCGATACGTCAGTGGCCCTTTTTGAACGTGGTAAGTCGGTTTACTGCATCGCATTAATTGCGATGAGTATATAAGGGGAAACCGTTTGGGTTCTCCTCACTTTGTTCAAAAATCAAAAAATTTCTCCGGTGAAAAGAGACCATACTCTTCATCTTCTCCGATCAATCCGCCTGTACTTCCGGCGATTTACCGAGTTTTTGTGCAACTCAATCTTTTTCTTCTTCATATTTCTGATCGCTGAACCATCTAACCCACACAATGTGGAGGGTGAAAACCCTGAAACTTCTTCTCCGGTGGGCGGTGAAGACGAAGATGATGGTGGTAGTGCCCCTGGTGGTGGCTTACCACCCTTGAAGTGGTCGAAAGCGTCGTTCGACCAACTGATGATTAGTACACAGATGTCTTCCGAGTTTGGGGCTGTTTATCCCCAAGACGGTGATACCGGTGCTTGTGCTCCAGCCGGTCACGTGACCATGTGGGCCGATTCTTTCGTCGATGGTAACCTTCGTTTACCATTGACCGTTTTTGTTGCTGAGTTGTTGGAGTATTACAAGGTTCATATCTCCCAGATGAGTCCTTTTGGGTTTATTCGTATTAGACACTTTGAATCAACTTTTCGCGCCCTTGGTTTGCCGGTTACCGTTGATAATTTCCGGGGGGTTTATTAGTTGACGGTGAACACTGGGTTCTTCTCTTTCCGAGAACGGTATGGAAGTACCAAGTTGATGACCCCTCCCAAGGGTATTACAAAGTGGAAGAGCAAGTTCTTCTATGTTAAAGCTGCCGCGGTTGTTCTCAACATGACTTTGCGGAATGTTAATGAGCCTATCCCTGCGGAGGATATTGCCATTCCTAATGCGGAGAATGCGGAGTGGTTCCCAAGGTTGAGGACTATTGAGCATAGGCTGTTGAAGAACACTGAATTGTGGATGCTGCGGATGTTATTGACTAGGGCTGATAAGCATGCAAAGCCCGTTGTGCGGGAGAAAACTGGTGGTAAGTGTTCTTACTCTTGTGTGGTAAGTGTTCTTACTCTTTTGCGGTTTCATTATTCCCTTGTTTCTTATCAATTTGAACGTGTATTATCAGAAGTTGTTGTTGAGCTGTGGAAGATATTTGATCCAACCTTTACTGGCAAGGTTGATATTGTCAAGACTGCTGAAGGTGCAGGTTTTAATTTGACCATTCTCCATAACTTCCGCGTTCCTACACGCGAGGCAATGAATGCACCCCTGCCGCAGGGCAAAGGTATAATTCATAGCCTGCTTTTCTTGCCTTATAATTTTCATGTTGCTGATATTCTACATGCAGGTACTCTTGGGGCCCTTGGTAAGTTTGAGTCAAAGGGTGCTCCCAAAAAGCATGCAGAGAAGAAGCAAGTGGATAAACCCGTGAGGGGTCGCGAAAAGAAGAAAACTGAGGCTCCTGTTGTTCCGCCTTTGGTTCCGCATGCAGCAGGTATCTCTCGTTCTCATTTCCGCAGATATACCGATTACGTGGTAGTATCTGACACCCTTGAGGGCTTGGGTGTTCCAGGTGCTGCTGCGGCCACAGGTGGAACCACTGCGGGTTCTAAGGCTGCTGATGAGAAGAAGAGAAAAGCAGGGAAAGCTGTTGATGCTGGTGAGAAAAAGAAACTGAAAATTCAGACCAGACGCGGGGCTTTTGTGGGACAAAAGAAGCCTGCGGTTGTTCCTGGTACGTGATGCATAACTTGGACAAATATTTTGTATTTGTACTTGTAGTTTAACGTATCTATGCTTTGATTGCAGAACCCCAAGATGAAGGGTTCTCCATCTTTGATGCTCCTCCTCCTCCCCCGCATGACACTGCTGCGGATGTGGGGGTTCATAAGGTTGTTACGCCTGAGCCCTCTGTGCGGGAGGAGGATACTGGGAAAGGGCCTGCGGCCCAGATCCATGACACGGTAGATTCCCATGATAATGTCATTACCCCAGAGGATGCTGATGATCTGAACCTGAAGTTTGCTTATACTGAAAGGCCAAAGTCTCCTGCTGCTGAGAAGGGTTCTGGTTCCGTTTCTGGGGGTGCGGGTTTCGTAGAGACTCCCATTCAGCCTGAAGAGTCTGAATTGTAGTATTATTATCGCACCTATACGGAAGATCGGGCTATGGCTTATCACCGCCCCCATGGACTGTAATGCAGGGGGATGATATTTCTTGTGACCCCTCCGCGTGTATGGAGATTCTGGGTGGTTTGGGCACCCCATTTGAAGTCAATCGGGCCCGTTCTTTGTCGGGGGAGGCCCAGATTAACCAACTCTCCTCCATGCTTGTTGGGAGTTCCGTAATGGCCAATGCCATTATGGAAAAGTATAAGGTGTTGGGGCGCAGGGAGGAGGAGAATGTGTGCTTGCGTGCCAAGGCTGAGGAGTTGGTGAAGGCTGCACGTGAGGGTGTAGAGCAGCTTGAAAGGGATAGGGCTGCGTTTGAAAAGCGTAAGCAGACTGAAGAGTGGGCTTCGACTGCTGAGCTTAAACAGGTTCGTACCCTTGCAAAACTGCTTTCTGATGAACGCAAGCGTTGGAAAGAAACTCTTTCTAATGAGCGCAAGACTTTATCTGATGAGCGCAAGACTTGGAAAGAATCTTGGGCCAAACAGAATGAAACTCTCTATCATGTTCGCCAGGAGCTTACTAATGCCAAGGCAGCGATCTCTACGTTGGCGAAAGAGAAAACTGCGGCTGTTGCGGCTGCCCAAGAGGCCAAGGAAGCGGAAGCTCGCCTCGCCAAGGCTCTTGAAGAGGCCAAGGAGGCGGAGGCCCGCGCTGCAAAGGCTCTTGAAGGGGCGAATGTTGACCGCACCAACTTAACGAAAACTATCTTGGGCCTCCAGGTATAAGTTTCTTACTTTTGAATTTGTTCATCTCACAAGTATGTTGATTATTTTTGTATACTTGTTTTTGTTTTGTTAACAGGCTGAAGTGCGGACCCGGGGGGCTATTGAGGAGGTCTCTGCCCGTATTGATGAGGTTGAAGCGCGGGCAAGAGAGGCTGAGGAGGCTAGAGATAGCCTTGCTTCGTCACTTGAGCTGCTCAAGGCTGACCGAGAATGGATGCGTATGCGCGGGATCGGGCATGTAAGTATCCGTTGCCTTTGTTATTTTTGTTATAGGTTTGCCTTTGATAACCTTTGTATTCTTGTTTCGCAGATTGTTACTGCCATCCTTGACGCACCTGAGAATGTATCAGGTGTTAATGAGATTAAGGAGCGTGCCCGGGATGCTGGTTTTAAAGCTGGCTATAATCGTTGTATTAGCCATATGAATGTTGTAGCCCAGGGCGGATATACTGATGAACGATCCGGGTTCCACGGTGTGGATACTGAAGCGCTTCTTGATGCTGCGGTTGCGGCATTTAACGACACAACCCTTTCCGGTCTTAAGGATCTTGAAAAGTGTCTCGAAGCGGAGGACTATGTGGACCGCTTGCGAGTGTTATACGCTGATGAAGAAGATGACGAGAAACCTGCTGTTGAGGGCACCAATGGTACGGGTTCCAGCGGGACAAAGAAAGACTAGGCTGGCTTGCGTGCCTTTTTTGTGTCCTCATGTAAATGTCAAGAAGTTTATGTAAATCACCTGTGCACCGCGCAGGTGTAGGAATTTTTTGAATATAAAGAATTGTTCTGTTCAATTTGTATAAGTGTTTTTACTACTTGCACGTTTGAATTTGTATGAGTTTAATGTTACTGTGAGTAACACTAAATCTGTAATTGCCTTTTGCATATCTAGGTGATATGCAAGTATGAAGAACTGTGTCTGGCCGGATAAATAGTGTTGCCATTGCTGGCCTATTATAATAGTTGCGTGTGGTTACCACTCTGTGTGGGTATCACGAATGAAGATTTTGCTAATCTGTTTTTGTGTATACCTCAGAGTGGAACACGCATTTGTAATAGAAATAAATAAACAATATTGCATTGAATCGTCTATTTATTTATTTGCAAATGGCCCGTGGCCTGATAGGTTACATGGTGAATGTAAAAAACATGGCTTACATATAACAGCGTCGAAGCTGTTGTGCATTCCATGTGCGTGCGATAGTTTCGCCTTCTAATGTTTGAAGTTTATACGCGCCTTTACCCAGGACCTCTTGGATGAGGTAGGGTTCTTCCCACTTGGGGGCAAGTTTCCCTAGGCGTTCCGCGTTAGATGCTTCATTGTCACGAAGGACGTAGTCTCCCGGGTTGAAAGTACAAATGCGAACGTGTGCATTGTAGTACTTTTTAAGTTTGGTTTTGTATTTGGCCTCGTTGATGGCTGCGTTTTCGCGCCTTTCTTCCAAGAGGTCCAAGTCAACCCTGCGTTCCTCATTGTTGTCTATCTTGTTGATAGCCAACATTCTAGGTGAGGGGAGGCCTACTTCTGCGGGGATCGTCGCTTCAGTGCCATAGACCAGGCTGAAGGGTGTCTCACCGTTGCTTGTTTTTGGGCTTGTCCTGTGAGCCCATAAAATACTTGGGAGTTCATCAACCCAGCCGCGTCTCGCTGTTCCCAACCGTGCTTTGATGCCTTCCACTAAGCTTTTATTGATACTCTCGACTTGGCCGTTCCCTTGCGGATGCGCCACTGAGGAGAATATGTGTTCAATGTTTAGCTCTTTTAGCCATTTTTGAAAGTCATCGGCGGCGAAGTTGGTACCGTTATCGGTGACGATGCACATTGGTAGACCGAAACGGCAGATGATATGTTCCCACACGAATTTCCTTGTTATCATAGCGATGGTTGATGCAAGTGGCTTTGCCTCTACCCATTTTGTAAAGTAATCAACAGCCACTATGATAAATTTCACTGCACCGGGTGCGTCTGGAAATGGTCCCACCACGTCGATTGCCCATTTTTGGAATGGCCATGCGGTGGTGACGGGGATCAGGTTGTTCTTGGGACGCAAGGTCTTGGGAGCATGTCGCTGACAATTGAAACACTTGCGTAAGACTTTGACTGCGTCCAGGTGCATGCCGGGCCAATAGTACCCGGCGTTCATGATTTTGGCCACGACCATGCGTGGGCCTGCGTGTATGCCACATATTCCCTCGTGAATTTCTTTGATAAGGTATATGGCATCTTGGGGGTTGACGCATCGTAGGAGTGGCCCCAGGTATGATTTACGGTATAAGATACCGTCTCCCATTTGGTAATGACACGCTTTGTATTGTAGCTTGCGTGCTTCTGCCTTGCTTTTGGGAGTAACACCTGATTGTAAGTATGCGATTATCGGTGTCATCCAGGAGGTTGTACCGTACTGGATGACATTGACTTGGCGCAGGGGTACTGAAGGATTTTGCAGAATCTCGATGCGTACCTCTTTTGCCAGGTGTTGGAAGCTGGTGGATGCAAGTTTTGATAGTGCATCCGCAGGTTTGTTATCACTCCTGTTGATATGGCGGATATTGAAGGAGATGAACCTTGATTTCAGTTGCAAGGCTTGTTCGAGGTAGAGGATCATGATATCCCCTTTTGCGGCATAGTCACCACGTATCTGCCCTGCAACCAGTAGTGAGTCGACATGTGCTTCCAAATGTTTGACGTCGAGTTTGACTGCCAAACGCAGCCCTGCCAATAGAGCCTCATATTCCGCTTCGTTATTCGTGCTTTTGAAATCGAGGCGGATTGCGTAGGTTAGCTCTTGGCCATCGGGGCTGACAAGT
The DNA here is from genome assembly GCA_030545235.1 of Helianthus tuberosus. NCBI lineage: Eukaryota > Viridiplantae > Streptophyta > Magnoliopsida > Asterales > Asteraceae > Helianthus > Helianthus tuberosus. The sequence goes on along the minus strand of CM060354.1, from coordinate 14,749,948 downwards.
CGTAGACCTGTGCCAGCACCATCTTCGTTGGATGCACCATCTGTATATAGTGCCCAGGTTTATGCGGAGGATGGTGGTGATGTAGGGTTTTGTTCTTCTTCGCATTCTTGAATGCGGTTAGCTGGTACTTCAGCAACGAAATCAGCCAAGACATGGCCTTTGATTGCGGGGCGCGGCTTATAGTTTTGTGAAAGTGCGCCCAGCTCAATTGCCCATTTTGCTAACCTCCCAGAGATGTCGGGTTTGGATAGGACCGGGCCGATCCTGTAGATAGTTAACACTGTGATGACGTGGTTTGCGAAGTAACGTCGTAAACGTCTTGATGCGTGCACTAGTGCCAGTACCAATTTCTCCATGATGGAGTACCTTGTCTCTGGGTCGTTGAGCATTTTGCTGATGTAGTAGATGGGTGTTTGGACTCCTTCCCGCTCCACTATGAGTACCGCGCCTACCGCGTTGTCCGCGGCAGACAGGTATAGAATAAGTGGCTCATCTTTTCGTGGTGCGGTTAAAGTTGGGAGCTGGATCAAACACTCTTTCATCTCCCGGAAAGCTTTTTCGGCCTCTGCGGTCCATTGGAATTGTTCCTTTTTTAGGCAGCTCCGCAGGGTCTTGATGAAAGGGTATGACTTAGCTGCGTGGTTGGCTAAGAATCTGTTTAGTGCGGCTAGCCTGCCGGCTAGTCGTTGCATTTCTTTCATCGTTGAGGGCGATGGCATGCGTTCGATCGCCTGTACTTTTTCCGGGTTCACCTTGAATCCATCTTTGGTTACGATGAATCCAAGGAATTTGCCTTCTTCCATTCCAAACGAGCATTTCCCTGGGTTGAGCTTCATGTTGACGCTTCGCAGAGTTTGGAATGTTCTTTCAATATCGTTGAGCATGGTGTCTTCCTCCATGCTCATGACGACCAGGTCGTCCATATAGATTTCGACACTTTTGCTGATTTGACCGCGGAAAGTGTCGTTCATCAATTTTTGATAGGTTACGCCCGCATTGCGCAACCCGAACGGCATTTTTGTATAGCAGTAGTTCCCGGTAGGAGTGCGGAATGCCGTTTTATCTTCATCGTCGATTGCCATCTGCACTTGGTGATAACCTTTGTAACAATCGAGGAAGCACTTCCATCGAAATGGTGCAAGGTTATCGACTTTTTCGTCAATCTCCGGAAGTGCGTAACAATCCTTGGGGCAGGCCTTGTTGAGGTCTTTGTAATCGACACACATGCACCAGCCCCCGCTTGGTTTTTCTACCATGACTGGGTTGGATAACCAAGTCTGGTATTTGACTTCCCGCAGGATGCCTGCGGAGAGCAGCTCCTGCACCTCCTCTTCCATCGCCGCGTTTTTTGCTGATCCAAGGTGGCGTTGGCCTTGGATCACTGGCTTGATACCTGGCATGGTATTCAAGAAGTGTTGCGCTATGTCGCGTGGTACCCCTGTCATGTCTGCGGGTGTCCACGCAAAAATGTCTTGGTTCCTGAAGAGGAGTTGTTTCAGGCGCGCTCTGATGGTAGGTGTCAAGGCATGGCCCAACGTGACCGTTTGCTCTGGGTGTCTTGCATTAAGCACCCATTTTTCTGGTTGCGTGCTGGGGGTGGGCCTTGCTACCTTGGCTGGACGCAGGTCGTCCGTAGACATAACTTCCCTTCGGGCGTATATTACCGCGACCCCCGTCTCGGTTGGGAAACCAATGGCAGAGTGAGGGACGGATGTGATCATGTTGAAGTCGCCCTGGGACTCTCTCCCGAGAAGTACGTCGTACTTGGATGTGTGCGGTAAAACCATGAAGTTTACCTCCTCCGTTCTTGTGTGCCTCCCGTTGGTGAGGCGCACAGGAAAGGTAATCTGGCCCAGGGGGAATACGGTTTCCCCTGCAAACCCGGCCAACGGGTAGTCCGCTGGCTGCAATCGATATTTGTCTTCTTGATCGAATTGGTTGAAGCATTGCTCGTATATAATATCGGATGTACTGCCCGGGTCGATGAACAATCGCTCGGTGCAGTAGTGAGCTAGGTGGCATGTGATAACCACGGCGCGTCTATCGCGCGGCCCCCCTCGGACTTTTGGAAAGACGACTTGCTCGTCCTTCCAGTCATTGTCCGGTCTTCTCGCCGCCTTGTGCGGTCTTCCTTTTCCCCAATTGATCATGTGGGTAGAGGCCACGTACATGGTCCTCTTACCTGTGGAGGTGCCCTCGTTGTGGGGAGTGATGCGCTTGGTAGCTTTTTGTGCGCCTGTCAACAGGTGTTGCAGTTTCCCCTCTTTTAGGGCTCGCTCAATCTCCAGTCGGAGACTGATGCAGCTGTTTGTTGTGTGGCCATTGTCCTTATGATACTCGCAGTAGAGTGCGAGATCCTGGTTCTTTTTGGACTTCATCGGTTGGGCCGGTTGCAGGAATTGTGCGTCCGTAAGGAGGACGTCACTTGGTGACTGGTTGATCTCGGTCCAGCTGCGGTCCCGAGATTCCTTCTTTGACGCCCGGTTCTCACGCTGGGCGTTGATTGTAGCCCTTGCGTCTGGCTGGTTGTTGCGTGGGACATATGGTCTGGAATCGCTGCCACGATTCCATGTGTCCCGGTTGCGCTTATTGTTGCGCTTGGGCTCTTGGCGGGAAGACTGGCCTTCCGCTTGGGGTTGTGCCTTTGACATGTGCGGTCTTAGGGACCGCTGAGTCTGGGCGTATGTTTTGACCGCAGCCATGACATCTTCCCATTTCTTAGGCAAACCATCTTTGCCAGAGATATTCATAACCATTTGCTCGTCTTTAACGGCAAGAATGAAATGGTTACGTGCCATCTGGTCGGCGACATCGCCTATTTCTAGGCATTCTTTATTGTAACGGACAACGAACGCTTCAAGCGATTCGTTATCCCTGCGCCAGATGTTCATGACGTCCATGGAATCACGTTCATGGCGTCGTTGCTGGCTAAAGTGCGCGAGGAACTTTTCTTGTAAGTCCTCGAATGAGGTCAGTGACCCTGGTGGTAGAGAATCGAACCATGCCCTGGCCAGACCTGTTAGGGTTTGTGGGAAAAAGTGGCACCAGGTGGGTTCATCCCATCAACCGTTGCATCCGGCGCCGACGAAGATGTTGTTGTGATCATCTGGGTCAGTGGAACCATTGTATTTCCCAATGTTTAATGGGAATTTTGTGTTGGTGACATCGGCGTGGGCGATTTCTAGGACGAATTTGGAGTTTTCGGCCGCAGATTTCGGCCTGTAAGGTTGGCCGCGGTGATGCTTTGCAGCGCGGAGGTACGTAGTGCGGGGGTGAGTGGGAGGTACGTATAGCCTTGCCCTTCACGGTGGGACTGGGGTCCCAGTCGGCTATGAATGCCTAGGCCGTGGTAGGCTGTTGACTGTCGCCTAGTTTCGCCATGTGGGCCTAGGCGACTTTGTATATGGCTCCTGTGGCGGGACCCATATGTGGAGTCGTCCTCATCAAGTGTGCGGACGTCGCAGTAAGAGGAACCGCGATCTTCGTGCCTGCTTTTGGAGGCTAGACGTGTTGGGACCCTGCCGTCGTACTGTAAAGTACGACCCGCAGGGGTGTGTGGTGCTGGGGTGGGCCCCGCAGAGACTTGCGCTTCTGCGCAAGCTCTGTTGTATGTTGCAGCCAGCATGGCTGCTTGTTGGTCGTACCAGGCATGAAGGTTCATGCCTGTAGGTATCACAGGAGCGTACTGTGATAAATCGTGTCCAAACGTAAGGGATGCGCCCCCTTGCGTTGATGTGCCAATGTGTTCAGCATTTGGGGTTAGGGGAATGGTTCCCGCAGGCCCTTGGTTTGCGGGATTTAGGTTATCCCCGGTAGTGTTGTTTTGACGATCAGACATGATCTTTGGAGAGAAAGGGATGGTTGGAAAAAGTGTTAAGAGTAGCGGTGGGCGCCAATGATGAAACAATGGTTAACCAGGTGGGTTAACTCACTGGTCTCGTCAAGAGGGTTAATCCCTTCTTTCCGAGGATCGCCGGCTGGATCGTCTGGTGGTGGGTTTCCTGCACAAGGGAACAAGCCGTGACTCGCAACAAGGAGGATGGGGTGGGGGGTGCTCCTTGTTACCACTCTCCGGCGTGAGAATCAGTAGTTTGCTTGGGAAGCAAAGTGTGATAGTAGTAGTAGTGAGAGAGTTGAGAAGTGATACCTCAAACCTGGTTTGGGGTGAGTATTTATAGCCGAGGAGTGAAGGAGGGTAGTTGAATAGCTAGCCTGACATCGCACAGCTATTTGCTGGTGTGTCAGACCTGTCGGTTACGATGGTGATGCCACGTCCTGCTGTGGTGTCAGACTGTTGTATACACGTGGGCCGGTAGGCGACTGTTCCCAGTGCCACTTGCACTGTAGTGCCAGACCCACTTGCCTCGTAGGCAGGATGCGGTGCCAGGCCGCATCGCTGCTTGCGGTCATTGATGTTGTTTCCGCATTGGTTGTTCCATCCATGATTTTATGCGGGATGCGGTGCCATGCCGCATCGCCGCTTAGTGACTATTACTGTTGTCCAGATCCCTTGTCGTGACGAAAATGTTCATAGGATGCGGTGCGGGGCCGCATCTCTATGCGTAACATTGGTTTCCGTCCTTAAGGTAAGTCTTCTCATCATTGGACAGATTGGACCACTGTGTTCGCGTGTGACCACGCGGACACAGGTGAGTTTATTGCTGGTGGAGGTTTTTGATAAGGGTAATGGTCATTCGCGGTCATGCTGACGCGAGATCTGGGACCATACCCCTTCAATAACCCTTTTATATTATTTTAATTTTAACTAATTTATAATCATCCATAACATAAGTTGATTGAAAATATAAATTTTAGATATAAAAATAAAACTATATATTATTTAATCTTATAATATATAAAATAAATCTTTAATAGATTAGATTGGGATGTTGAAGTGATTCATAAGAATTCTTCTTCTCCATCTCTATAATTATATTAAAAACACTATCTTTTTTCTCTCATTTTCAATTAAATAATATTTTTTTTACTTTTATCATTATATTTTCCCTCTCGTTCACTTACAACCACTTTAAAAAATATTATAAAATTATAGAGATAAATAGCATTTCCTCCAAATTTACTAATAAACAGTAAGTTTTTCTCTTTTTTCCTTTCTCCTCCACTCATAACAATTTACAACCAATCTAAAAAAAATATATAGATTACACTCATATAAATATGGAAGATCCATTGTGAATGCTCGAAGTCAATATTTATATTTTCGAAATTACTATATTATTTAAATACTTTTTTATGTAAACTAATTATTGAAAAGTCTTATTTAAGTTTTTGTTTTATATGTTTTAACACACTTCTACTAATTTCTTTTAACAAGACTAGTAGGAAACCTGCACGATACGACGGTGGCAACAATTTACAATGTGATACTCATTTTCAGTTAGTCGAACGTAAGTGCAACTCGTAGAAGCCATACCAACTTGTAGACGTGGGTCACTTTGACCATACTACGTAAATATTCGTGTTCTTTATTTTTTCTTGCTTTCGTACATGTGTTTGTTCGCTTCCGCTTAAACCTACTATGATCTAATACCTAACATTCTATATAATTCAAAATTGATCATGTTTGTCAAGATGATTATAAATTATGTAAATCAAAATCATGATTTTCGAATTTTGATATAAGAAATTATACTAGGCGGCTAATGAAACAGTGTGAATTGACAAGGTCCACGATTCACATGTTTCATGATTGTGATTGAAAACGAAATAAATCTAAAACCGTAAAATTGAGGTTTTTTAGTCAAATTTAGTTCGGGTCCAAGAGTTTAGAAGACTACATGTGACTACTTTTCAAAGTGCCAGCTCGTTAAATCATCTCCATCCATATGTTATTGGTATGGTAATATCAAAGTTATATCCGTTTTAAAATGATTTTTCTTTTCGACCTCTTTTATTGTGTCTCTTATTGACCGTTAACTCTTCAATCAACTCCGTAAATTTGATATTAGTTGTTTACAAACGACATATAGTTGAACCAATGAATATTCTTAATACGATGAATTCCTTAACTCTGCCATTTGTAATATGATCAGACGATCAGTATTTAACTAATTTTAATAAAAAGATTTTATAAAACAATATATTCCACAGGATTCATCAATGATGCCGTTTGTATCATTAAATTAACTTATCAAGACCAAAATACTTTTCAACGATAAGACTGACTCAAGAGTCAAGAGTATAAAAAGACAACTAAAACCTTTTTAAACTGACTAGTTGTGTGGAAATATCCAAAACTTGTTAGACGGGTTATTTTGTATACAAAAGCTTTTCTTATGTTAACTAAAATAATAATAATAATAATAATAATAATAATAATAATAATAATAATAATAATTATTATTATTATTATTATTATTATTAAATTAAAGTTGACTCATTTTGTAAACTGTATCTATAATAATAATAATAAAAATAATAATAATAATAATAATAATAGTAATAGTAATAATAATATTGATGATGATGATAATCTTCCTATACAAATTAATTAGAAATCTTTTTTAGACACGTGTCACTTTCTGCTGCTTTCTCATCATATTTTCCTATTTATCTCTCATATTAAATAATAATAATTTTAAACAAAATATTAGATAAGAATAAATATTTGTTTTTCTATAAATAATTTTAAACAAAAAAATAGATAAGGATAAAGGTTTGTTTTTATTATGATCATACTACTATAACAACAACAACAACAACAACAACAATAATAATAATAATAATAATAATAATAATAATTTTAAACCAAAAATTAGATAAGAATAAATATTTGTTTTTCTATAAAGAATTTTAAACAAAAAATTAGTAAGAATAAATATTTCTGGTTTGGGTGAAGAAATACAAGTTTTCGATCACATTTTGTCGCTATCTTCTTTGTTCTGTGTTGGATCTACCATTTTCTACAAAATCATCATTACGAGCTATTCAACTCGCATGCTTGTATTGCATTTGTAACAAAAACTTTATGGAAGGTTTCAGTGTTTTATCTAAATATATGTTCTATTTGTCGCATTTTTTTGAACGGCAACGCAACTTTATATATATAAAGGCCTAACAAGAAACTGGGGAAAAGTACAAAACGGACAAAAGGAAAAAGAAAAACATTACAATAAATCACCAACATCAAAATATATCCATTTATGCCAAACCGGAGCTCGAATCTTTGCGCTTTGCGTCACCAAATGAACACCTCCTCCTTTATAAGCTGCTCGAACTTTTTTAACCCTAGTTTTCTTCAAAAAGAACAAAAGAATATTCAAACTTTGGGTATTACCATATTTGGAAACTCCCCAGTCATTCTTACAAGTTGCAACTCAACAACAAAACTTTCAAGTCCCAGTCGATAATCAAACCGAATAGAAAAGATGAAGAAGAGAATTTAGATCGAATAACTCTCAATCTTATTAATCAGAAAATAACTCAAAACTGATTACAGACTCTTAAACCATAACTCGGTTTCTCTCTAGTCTCTTGTCTCTCTTCTCTCTTAATAATGTCTAACCCTAGCTTGGTTTATATAGGCTACCCTTAACTTGGTGATCAAGACATTACTAAATAACCCTAACTTGGTGACCAAGACATTACCAAATATAATTAGAATGCAATTAGGAAACTTAACCAACTATGACCAACTTGTCAACATTGATCCCTCAAGTTCACCGACTTGTGACTTGAACTCCTTTGTCACCTTTCACATCACCGACTTGTGATGAGTCGGGAATTACTGCCAACAATCACCCCCTTAATTTCCGACTCGAAATAGGTAGGCTCTAGAATGTCTTCTTTGTCTTGATTCTCATAGAACTTATCTTGATCTCTAGCTGTGTTTTTCGGCTCCTTCCTAGCTCGAACATTCTTGCGACCTTGTACTCGACTAGTTTTTCCACGACTCGTCCTTTGATCATAAGAACTCGCAACACCATTGACTCGGCTGCGATCTTGAGCAAACACTAGCTTTCTTGGATCATTAAATGTACCTCCTTGGGTTTGAATCCCTTGCTTAACTTTTTCTTTGAATTCTTGAACATTTTTCTTTGGACTTTGAATTTTGGGTTTCTTCATTAAACTTGGATCTTTGAGAAGATTCTGACTCGTACTTGCCGTATCATCTTTCAGTTCACCTCTTTGTAGATCCCTACCCGCAAAATTCTTTATTCCAGTCATGTTATCTTGTGTACCGGAACTTGCTATCTTGAGGTTGATCTTGTACAAACGGTTCTTGGTCCTTGTCACCTTCATCATAAGTTTTCCTGTATCATCATGAATGGTTAGCAAATCACGTTTCATGTGAATGTCGCATCCACCTTCCGTTGCTTGATATTGCTTTGCAAACTCGGTATGTAGTAAACATCGGTTAACAGGCGCTTCTCCCCCGTTTTCCCTTCAAGTAATACCGATCCCTTTCCCCGTATATCAATACAAGATCCATCTCCAAACTTCACCTTTCCCGTGACACGTTCATTAAGTTCAAAGAAATAAGCTCGATTACCCGTCATGTGATTCGATGCCCCGTTATTGAGATACCAAGTGTCTTTCTCCATTGGCTCAGTCTCGAAACGCTTTGGATTCACCCATTCTTCATTTAGAAAAACCGTCTCTTGATCACATCTCACCATGAATAATGATGGATCAAAATCATCGTTTTTAGCTAAGTTAGCTTCATCTTGTTTCTTCATACGATCCGGACATCCTAACGCGAAGTGACCAAATTTATCACAACGGTAACACTGAATCTGTGATCTATCTTTCCTTCCTTTTTGGCGATCATTGGTTCTTCTTTGACCCGTTTGCTTTGACCCATGATCTTGACCGTCTCGGCTTTGACTTCCATCTTGGTCCTCATCATCCCAGTCTTGACGTCTACCTCGGTAACTTGAATCGCCTCGCCCACGCCCTCGCGTATTTTCATAGGATTTGGATTTCGAGGATGACTCACCATTGGCAAACATTAGATTACATTGATTTTCTACTAAAGACTCGATACCCTTAATCCTGTCTTCGAACGTCTTCAGTCTACCGATCACTTCCTGAAACGTCATAGTCTTCAAATCTGCGAATTGTTCAATTGAAGCTACAATTGGAACATACTTCCCTGGAACAGAACCTAACAATTTTCTGGTAAGCTTTCTGTTTTCATAGGTGGTTCCCAAACTGGCTGCCTTGGTAACCAACAGACTTATTCTGCCCGCGAAAGAATCAACTGTCTCTGTTTCTTTCATCTTCAAGGATTCGAACTCATTTTCCAGCTGCTCAAGCTTTGCCTCTCGAACCCGTTCAACCCCAACATACCATGTCTTCAATGCTTCCCAGATTTCCTTTGCAGCCTGAAACTGAGCTACCTGAAACACGAGCTCTTCGGGTATTGCTTGAAGTAGAAGTGCAACTGCCATGTCATCCTTTTTGGCATCTACCTCCTTTTCGCCTGGTTCTAAAGCTTGCTGTATTCCATGAACCTTGAATACTGCCTTGATACGAATCGCCCAGATGTTGTAATTTGTTTCCGTTAACATTGGACACTGTAAAGTTGTGGTACTCTGATCCTTAACCACAACCGGTGGTGGTCTGTTCCCGTCCGTCATTGATTTCTGAACAACTTTTCAGAACCGAACCCGCTTGCTCGTAGAAACCCGGTCACGAATACCTCTCGAAAACCGAATAACAATCAAACCTCGAATTGAACCACTTGTCCAACTCAAACAACGTTTAATGTTTAAACCCCAATTTAGTTTGAACCAATAATAAACCAACCTTGTTATTATTATTTTTTTGTTTCTAACGTTGTTCCACAAAAAAATAATAAAACCACACAGAAAGTGAAGCCAAACGATTCAAAAACAAATCAACTTATTGTTATATTTTTGTTCTATTTTTCTTACGTCACCAACATAACAAATAAAAATAACCTTTTTGAATTTTATGTAACTTAGCCGCCAATCAAAGTCTTGCAGCTTCAAGATACCAATACTTTTTGGAGAAACTGATCAATTCGCGATATGTCGATATCCGGTCGATCAGCAGCTACTCGAACTTAGCTACAACCCACTGTTGTTCATTGTGAAGATCGATTGCCTTTTATCATCGGGAACGACAACTCCGTTACTGCCGATACGAACTTGCAATCCGATCACGAGTACTCGTCCGGTTCGATTCCGACGATTGAACTTGGCTCTGATACCAATTCAAGTCCCAGTCGATAATCAAACCGAATAGAAAAGATGAAGAAGAGATTTTATATCGAATAACTCTCAATCTTATTAATCAGAAAATAACTCAAAACTGATTACAGACTCTTAAACCATAACTCGGTTTCTCTCTAGTCTCTTGTCTCTCTTCTCTCTTAATAATGTCTAACCCTAGCTTGGTTTATATAGGCTACCCTTAACTTGGTGATCAAGACATTACTAAATAACCCTAACTTGGTGACCAAGACATTACCAAATATAATTAGAATGCAATTAGGAAACTTAACCAACTATGACCAACTTGTCTACATTGATCCCTCAAGTTCACCGACTTGTGACTTGAACTCCTTTGTCACCTTTCACATCACCGACTTGTGATGAGTCGGGAATTACTGCCAACAAACTTTACTATATCTTAAAAGTCAATATTTGGAGCAACATGGCTATAATTCAATCATTCTTGCAAGTTGCAACTCAGCAACAAAACTTGACTATATCTTAAAAGTCAATATTTGGAGCAACATGGCTATAATTCAATCATTCTTGCAAGTTGCAACTCAGCAACAAAACTTGACTATATCTTAAAAGTCAATATTTGGAGCCACATGACTATGATTCAATGTTTTCCGACTTATGAAAATAAAAATAATAAAGCCATCACCAATTTGCACTTGTATATGAAAATTTATTTATGATATCAAAAGCACCACACACATGTTGAATGCAAAAAATAAAGTGGAATATTTAGTAAAAATGTGTTCTTACTAATGTAAAGATGATTGCGAAATAGAGTGGTTGGAATAAACAATGTTTTGTCATGAATCATGTCATGATCTAATAGTTTTTTTAGAACGACTTTCTTGTATTAGGCTACCGTAGCTTAGGGTCAGGCCTATACTAAGACATATATCAACTAATAAAGGCCGACTGCAAGCGGCTTGGAGGGCGACCCGGCTTCTTCTTTACAAGCCAAGGGAAACCATGAATGAGAGATAAACAGATCGGAGAAGTCTCTGGTTAAAGAAGTAGTCTCGGCGAAGGCGACGTTGATTATCACGGTGAGGATGGCAATGAGATTTCTAGGGTTGAGAGTGACTCAAAGAACTCGATAATTATTGTTGATAAAAAACCTATTTATATAATACAATTAATCACATCTCTTCTGTTCTAAGTATAGAGATAAACATAAAACAATACAAAGATACATCTAAATAAATATAACATTTATCTCTAAACTAATAGTAATCATTTAACATTATGTATTCTTATTGTGTTTTGAAGAATTTTTAAAATCTACCTTACTTGACTAAACTATATGATCTGGCAATTATTTGATCGTTGAACCATTAATAACCATGACATGAGGTTGAGTACCTGACTAAGTGACAGTTGCAGGTTAAACAATGTCCTAGCTCAAGTTCTTATTCGGTTTCGTATCGTTAAGTGATTTGGCCGGATTTTTTAGTTTTGGATTATCTTTCAAACCCCTAGTATGAATATAGTTATGCCTTAAACGAACTGATTGATTGTACTGCAAACTCAAGTATGCGAACTGATCAGGGATTGAAGTGATTTTTGGCGAACTGGTCAAGAGTTGGTGATGGAGAATTGGCTTATGATTGACATAGGTGATCATGTTTTAATTATTATGCACTTTTTATTAGGAGTAAAATGCACAATAGTCCATGTGTTTTGGTGAAATTTCACCTTTAGTCCCCAGCTTTTCAGAATTACACTTTTAGTCCATGTGGTTTGACAAGTTATTACTCGGATAGTCCCTAAAGCGGATGAAGGTTACTCGGATAGTCCCTGTGGTTTGACAAGTTGTTACACGGATAGTCCTTGTCATTTCACACCCACTTAACCAGAAAAAGTAGCCTCCATCCGCTTTGGGGACTATCCGAGTAACAACTTTTCAAACCGCAGGGACTAAGAGTGTAATTTTGAAAAGTTGAGGACTGAAGGTGAAATTTCACTAAACCACAGGGACTATACGTGCATTTTACTCTTTTATTAGTTTTTAATTAATTAAATCAACCAAATCAAAACAAGTTTTGATTAAGTTTTGATATGGATAATCAAATGAAACGTGTAATACTCACCACATTCTACTCATGAATAATGAATACGATGTCATGTAGGGCTGTAAACGAACCGAACGAACACGAACAAAGCCATGTTCGTGTTCGTTCATTAAGGAAATTAACATGTTCGCGAACTGTTTACGAACGCATACCGAACATAAGTTTATGTTCATGTTCGTTTGTTAAGGAAATTCAGTTGTTCACGAACAGTTCGTGAACACTGGTCTCGAACACAAACGAACGCAAGCGAAAGCAAATAAAAAAAGAACGCAAACGTACATTTAACTTGAAAATAAAAAAATAAAAATAGCGTCATCCTTAAACATTGGATATGAGTAGTTAAATACAACCATCAAATGATAAATCAAAACACAAGAAGTCTAATACACCACCGAACGATGAATCAACTTTAACTAACTTAGACATAATTATCCCAAAAAATGTCTTAGCATGTCCATATTTTAGATAACTTAGAAAAAAATAGGGTTTCAAGTTTTTAATATGTTTAGATAAAAGGTTTATTATTTATTATTTTTAATATAATCAAACGAACACGAACGAACGTAACCGAACATATTACTGAACGTTCAGGAACGCAGTCAAACGAACGAGACATGTGTTCGTGTTCGTTCGCTAAGCTACCCGAACAAAATTTTTTGTTCGTGTTCATTCGTTAAGCTAATCGAACGAACATAAACGAACTTCCCGCTGAACGGTTCACGAACTGTTCGCTGAACGTTCGATTCATTTACAGCCCTAATGTCATGCTTACCTTAGCTATGTTGGTTAATTAGGTTTTTACATGATTTGAAAGACGATTATCAATTCTCTTCTTTTTACTTCTTTTATTTTGAATTAATTAGTAATTATGTACGTGTTTAAAAAGTGGTACTTTAGAAAACAACCCTTTTATTTTGAATTGATTAGTAATATTGTACGTGTAAAAAATGGTACTTTAGAAAACAACCCTTTTAATAAAATCGAATTAAATTAAAACTATATAATTGAGGAAGGTGAATTTTGCATTCAAAATTAGAGATTCAAGTGACGGAATTTGATCATTTCCATCCATATATTATGAATTTATTAATTTTTTTTTACTGAAAGGTTGAATGTTTCATTTCAAATGATCATGACAAATTATATAAGGATAACAGGTAGACGGGCAACAAACTGAGCCGCCATATCCTTCTGAATAGAAAAACCCAATCTACTAAAAACAAAGTCTCGCCCCTGAGGGGTCGAAAAGTTGCTGTGGACCACACGCTGAACTCTAGCTAAGAACCGAACCGCCTCCGGTGCCAAGGAGCCGAACGTGTCAAACGCCAGGGGGACAAAGACATGTTGATTATCCTGTAATATTAAACTGATCGAAGTTATGTCCGTTTTAAGGTGATTTCTTTCTAACTCTTTTATCGTGTCTCTAATTGTTCTGTATAAAAGTTTTCTAACTATGAGATCTTTTTCGTTGAATATATAATAGAACCAATGATATAATTCCTTAACATTACCATTACTTCTTGTAATGTGATGAGCATTTTTAACAAATACAATTGATGAACCAATATATTTCATAGCATTAATACTTTTCAACAAGAAAGTTGACGCAAAGAAGGAGACAACTTAGAACTTTAAACTGACTTCTTGTGTGGAAATATCCCAAAACTTGACGGGTTATTTTATATATAAAATCTTTCTTTCCTTTTCTTATATTAAAATAAAATAATAATTAATATTATTATATTAAAATAAAAATAAATTATTATCATTATTATTATTATATCATAGAAATTCCACTATATATATGGTTACATCTCAACAGAATAATTCATAAACCCGAAGTTATGGCATCAACGCTTATACTACTCGGTCTACTTGTGAATCTTTTCATTCTCGCAGGTTTATCTCTTTTCACTTTTAGTTTATGAAGTAACACGTGAATTCTATACCGGAAATGAATTTTTTTTTATGTTTATAAGAATGTGTAGTCTCAAATACTATTAATGAGTACCTTTCAAAAAAAAAAAAAAAACACTATTAATGAGTTTTAGACGTTTTTACTCTAAGTTTCAGTATTGTTTGCTCGTTTGAATGTACTCATAGATGTTAAGTAATTTCCTTGTGCTGTTACATGTGAAGAAAAAATCATTAAGTGACAAGCATGTTTAATAGTTCAATTTAAATCAATTTGAACAATTATGAAATGTTTTACAGTAATAGAATAATATTAGAATTTGAATGGTTTAACAGTTAGAAAAAAATATGTGCGGCTGTATTGAAACAATACTGAAATTTGGTTCTATTTCATGACTTTATTTCTATATAGATAAAGAAAAGTTTATTTTTAGGAAAAATAGCATACTAATTAATGACTACAAGAACCGTATAATTCACATGTACATAGAACATAATCAGAAAATACTGGAAGGCAGAAACAAAGACGATTCCCACAACGTCATGTGTATCATATTTATAGAATAAGTAAATATGCTATGCGATTCTCGACATATTATTGGTTCGAAAATGAACACCGTGTATGCTTTAAGAATAATATTTTTATTTGGTGCAAAACAGATGCAAAAATAGGCGTGTGCAACGGCCGACTTGGTAACAATTTGCCATCAGAACAAGAAACGGTAGCCCTTTACCAGAGCAACGGCATATCCAGGATGCGAATCTATGATCCAAATCCAGAAACGCTTAAAGCACTTGGTGGAACCAATATCGAACTCATGATCGGTGTTCCTAACGAAGATCTTGAAAAGCTCACTGATCAAAATGTCGCAAACACATGGGTTAATGACAACATCCTTAAGTACTCTAACGTCAACTTCAAATACATCGCGGTTGGAAATGAGGTCGATCCAAATAACGAAAGTAGGAAATATCAGACTTATGTACTCCCCGCTATGCAAAATGTTCACAACGCCCTTAGAGAAGCGAGGCTAGATAGCCAAATTAAGGTGTCAACCGCAACCTACACCGGTCTTTTGAATAACACCTTTCCACCAAACCGTGCTGCATTTAGAAATAAAGATTTTGCTGAGCCAATAGTTAAATTTCTAGCAGATAACAAGTTGCCAATGCTAGCCAATATCTACCCCTACTTCGGTTACATTAATACTGAGGACCGTTTCAAAAATCTCGCATATGCATTGTTTACCGCAGGAGGAACAGTGGTGACTGATGACAATGGTCTGCAGTATTCCAACCTTTTTGATGCCATGTTAGACGCGCATTATGCAGCTCAAGCGCGTGTTGGTGGGGAGAATGTGGAGATTGTCGTGTCAGAGAGTGGATGGCCTTCGGATAGGCCGGGTTTAGCTGTGACAGTAGAGACGGTAGAGAACGCAGGAACATACTACAGGAAGTTGATTGAGCATGTCAAAGGGTCGAACGGTACACCGTTAAAGCCCAGGCCTATCGAGACGTATTTGTTTGCGATGTTTGATGAGAAGGATAAAACTGGAGACTCGTCAGAGAGACATTTTGGGCTTTTCTCCCCGAATAAGGATTCGAAGTATGGTTTGAGCTTCAATTAGGAAGACTCGGCATTTGAGAGAATAAAGTGATTTGTTGTTGCTTGATATATAAATTCATAAACTTATGTATTAAAAAGTGTTTTATATATATGTCACCTTCCGCGAATTGTTGTTTGTTATGGTTATGTAATAAAAGTGTTTTATATATATGTCACCTTCCACCACGAATTGTTGTTT
Organism: Helianthus tuberosus; assembly: GCA_030545235.1. Lineage (NCBI taxonomy): Eukaryota > Viridiplantae > Streptophyta > Magnoliopsida > Asterales > Asteraceae > Helianthus > Helianthus tuberosus. The sequence goes on along the minus strand of CM060354.1, from coordinate 14,733,940 downwards.
GTTAGGGTGTTCATTTGTTTAGTTTTTCCATTTGTTTTGAGTTCTTCAACTCTATATACACTTTGGTCCAAACCAAAACCAAAGCTATTAAATTGAAGACCCAAGACCAACCGGCTTTAATTCAATTTAATCTTAAAGCGAAAAACTATAAGTCTAAACTTAAAACTAAAGTACTATAATATTATAACTATTCAAATTATAAAACTACAAACTAGTTTTGGGTTAGAGTTAATTACTATTTTCGTCCCTGTGCTTTATCAAAAATCACCATTTCAGTCCATTAGTTTAAATATTGCGATTTCAGTCCCTGTGGTTTCACTTTCGTAACCATTTCAGTCCACTTCCGTTAACCCCATTCATTTATTTTGTTAAGTACATGTGAATTGACCATAATGCCCTTATTAATAAAAACAAAAGGATATCTAAATGAGTTAATTACTGTTTTCGTCCCTGTGGTTTATCAAAAATCACTATTTCAGTCCCTGTGGTTTCACTTTCGTAACCATTTCAGTCCAGTCTCCTAACACCGTTTATTTTGCCGTTAAGTTTTTAATGAATACCTAAATTACCCTTGTGTTAATTAAATAAAAAAACCATGGAAATTTAAAAGAATGTTTTCTAGGACCCACTTGTTAAAACACAACCCCAACCCACTCCATCCCTGCTCTCATTTCTAGCAAAAGTTTCCGGTCATCTTCTCCGGCATCACAACCACACCCTCTTAATGTCTGCCGACCCATTACCCCACCCCAATTAATATCTTCCTAGCAGCATCAATTAACATAATAACTTTGAAAAATAATGCTTACCTGGACATTTTCTCATTCTAAAATCCGAAATTAAAATTTTGGAACCATATATGTAAAAATAGTGCCAGACTTCTACTTCTACTGAAGCCATGGTGGGTCGAACCCTACAATCCAATTTAAGTCCATATGTCATACAACAATAAAATCATATAAATACAATAATAAAATCATATAAGTCCATATTTAATTAACACAAGGGTAGTTTAGGTATTTCATTAAAAACTTAAATGTAAAATAGACGGTGTTAGGAGACTGGACTAAAGTGGTTACGAAAGTGAAACCACAGGGACTGAAATCGCAATTTTTAAACTAATGGATTGAAATAGTGATTTTTGACAAACCAGAAGGACGAAAACAGTAATTAACTCATTTAGATATCTTTTTGTTTTTTATTAATAAGGACATTATGGTCAATTCGCGTGTACTTAACAGAATAAATGGACGGGGTTAACGGAGGTGGACTGAAATGGTTACGAAAGTGAAACCACAGGGACTGAAATTGCAATTTTTGAACTAATGGACTGAAATAGTGATTTTTGACAAATCACAGGGACGAAAACAGTTATTAACTCTTTGGGTTAACATACATAACAAGTGTGTAACGGACTTGTTATAACTTTTGTTGTTTTGTTATTGTTCTCGTTGTAAGCTTCCAGCCACTTGTTGGCTCTATATGTATAGTGGTTTGCCGTTAAGAAAATTGTTTAATCACAACAAGTCAACCCGTTTATTATTAGAAAAAAAAAATAAAGAGTTAATTACTGTTTTCGTCCCTGAGGTTTGTCAAAAATAACGGTTTCAGTCCATTAGTTTAAAAATTACGATTTCAGTCCATTAGTTTCATTTTCGTAACCATTTCAGTCCACCAACTTAACTCCCATCCATTTATTCTATTAACTTTGGGTGAAATTACAAAATTGCCCCTATGGTTTAATTAAAAAAAACGCTGGTCACCATCCTATACCACTGTCGCCATCCACCGCCGTTCACCACCGTCACCATCCCCAATCCAAAACCCTGGCCCCCACCACCGTCGTTCAACACCGCTTACAATCACCATTGAGAGAGTTTCAATTTCAGATCTAAAAGGTCTCAGATTTGATAGATGGCAGTGGGGGATGGTGGTTGTGGTGGTGAATGATTGTTGATGAGGGAGGGAGACGGGTGGTTGTGGCAATGAACGATGGTGGTAGTGGTGTGGTTGTTGTGTTTGCAAAAACCCCATTGATTCTTCCCCTATTTCGAACACCATCCACCGCCACCGTCAACACCATCCACCACTGCCACCATCGTCAATAATCAGTCAGCACCATCCACCACCACCGTCAACACCATCCACCACTGCCACCATCGTCAATAATCAGTCAGCACCATCCCCACACCTCCAGCCACTCCATAACTACCACTGCCACCACTGGCCAATTGAACAGAGGAGGAAATTGAACATGAATTTAGTTGAGGAAAGTTGGAATGGATCGAGATACATGTATATATACAAATTCAGAGACTGTTAAGGAGTCAAAAACGTAATGAGATTTGTGGAGGTGTTTGGGGTTAGCGGATAAGCATGAATAGCAGAGAAAACGGGATTTGATTTGGTTTTTAAGTTGATACGGAGAGGAGATAAACATTGCGAACGAACACGAATGAAAAGACTGTATGGAAGGAGCTCCGGGTTTGCCGGAATCCGACCGGAAATTTCGGAGAAGATGACCGGAAGAGCGGTCTTTCTGTTTGTTTGAATTTTGTTTTGAGGAATTGCAATTTGGTCCCTGCATTTTTAACTCTTTTCAATCAGGTTTAAAACTTGAAGATTTTCACCCAAAGTTAACAGAATAAATGGATGGAGTTAAGTTGGTGGACTGAAATGGTTACGAAAATGAAACTAATGGACTGAAATCGCAATTTTTAAACTAATGGACTGAAACCGTTATTTTTGACAAACCTCAGGGACGAAAACAGTAATTAACTCAAAAATAAAACATATAGTCGATAAAATAAACCCGTCTACCTATGTATCACAACCTACTACCATCCCTTTTAACCCGGATATGATTGATTGTACAGGCTGTATTCGGATTTACTTGTTTACGATTTAAAATTAAACAACTCTAAACTTTTGTTAACCCTATTTTGCCACCTTAAAAGTCAATCTTCAAAAATTCAACTCTATTCTTAAAAAAAGTTAAATTTTATTTTGCTCTCTGTGTTTTGACATTTTAATGATTTTTTTTCGTAATAGTTAAAAAATGGCTTTTTCGCTCCAGGTGGCTACTATTTTTTTTCCCAACTAGCTCCATATACTAACTCCATTAAAAATGTTTCTTAACAATAAGGGTAGTATAGTATTTATCATATAACGAATTAATTATTCATTATAAATTCCTTAATTTTATATATGCATCAGATTTTTTATAGTATTTTGTTTTTAATATCAAAAAACCTAATATTCTCTATCTCATCTCACACCTCTCTCAATCTCTCTCCAAACCACTTGAACACCACCACCTAGACACCATGCACCGGCCACCACCATCTCCAAAATCAAATCCCTAATCTACTCATCACCCCTTTTCTTTCCCCTATTTCCACTTCACCATTTTTTTCCTCTTTATCTTCTCTGAAAGTAACTGTAACGCTTCGCATTTCTGTACATTCCTTATTTAGAAATATGTATTCGCATTTTTATTTTTAGAAACTTGTAATAGTATCGTGTTCATATTTCATTTACAATTTTGTAATCCGAGACTTTGATCGTAATGGAAATTCATTATTATACTCATACTTGTTATAATTGTGTTATACGCAATCAATTATCGAATACACATTTACATGCAAACCGAGACTTATTATACGCTTGAAATATCAATCTTATGTGCACGAAACTTATCACATGTATACAAACACCTTCTATACTTGAAAACGAGCCAAAATACAAGAAAACGACATAAAATAACCTAGAAATGAAGGACAAGGGCCAAAAGTGAACAAAACCAAAAATCAGGAGAAGACACCCGTCGCGCCGCACAACGGGGAAGGAAGCTTGGTCGCGTGGCGCGACCAGGTCAATTCGCAGACTTCAATTTTGCCCAATCGGGTTTCATCCTTTCTCACCTCCAACCACCTACAATCCACTTCTAACCTTATTTAACATTGACCCTAATCAAACCCATTATAAATAAGAGCCTCCATACACTCCTAAACATTTTCCAAACACTCTAAACACTCTCAAAGCATCAAATTATCTCTATTTCTTCAAGTTCTTAGCAGATTATACTTATGTTCAAATCAATGAGTTTAAACACCCTTCTTCCTTCTTTCTCATGCTTTTCTTGCTTCAAACCTCTTGGACAACATCAAGGATTGTTACCCAATGTTCACCATGGTGTAACAAGGTGGTACAACTCTATATTTGATGTCCATAGTAGGATGTAAATTCCGGTTTCATAAAACTTTTACAACATGTTTGTTTCTTGTTTCATCTTGTGGAATTCTTGTACCAACCTTGCTCCCAATCAAGTTCATCGTTGTGGGGCTTGTGTATGGTTGATTTCCAGATGATTAGAGGCCTAAAAACCTCACTTAGCTACTGCCCAGAAGGTTCCAAACAACCTACAATGTGTTGAAACCATCAAAGTTCATCATCTTTAATATGATGGAACTTGTGTTTTGGTAAAAGTGTGAACCATGGAAGCCTTGGCTTTCCAACTATGTTCCATTACCTCACTTGAAGAATTTGTTAATCTTATCTTCATACCACTAAATCTCAAAACAATTTCCAACAAAGGGACGGCTACATCACGTCCTCAAACACTCTCCATGTTTGGGATGCACGCATCTAGCTAGCTCACTTGGTTGTTTTTACATTTAGTAGTTTTACGTTCTTATGTTCCATGACCATCGAATCATCCTTGTGATGATTTGTGTATTGGTGAACATCCGGGTCAAGGATTCATCCAACCTATGCATGATCATACTTGACTAACCTAACACTCTTTGGGTGTAACATGTAGACATTATTACAAATCACATATCATGATTAAAATTGTTTACATGCACACTCTATCTGTTAAAACATGATACTTGTTATATCCTTGTTATCGCATGCCATATTTATACTTGTTTTCTATATGCTCATTAACTTTGCAAGACTACCTTAACAGTTATAGTGCTATAGGATTAACGCACCGCCCGTATTTTTGTGCCATTGTTAAGTAAACTATTTTACAACCTAGTCGTTTCGGTGACAAGGATATCCACGATTGCGGTACACTTTGGTTTGACTTATAGTTAACACATGCAAATTACTGGAAATAGGAGATTCCTACGAGTTTCCGACCATATTATGGCCAAAACTTGTGAATTCTAGCAAGTAATCTTGTGTATTTAAAATATGGGTAGAGGAGGGGTAACCTATCTACTTAAAAAAAAATACATATAAAAATGTGTATATATATCTATAAAACTAAAAATCACATATAAAAATTGAGTCTGATTAGTCGCTAGTAGGTACCCCACTGGCCGACTAACGCCTAGCGATTCTTACAACACTACAAGAATAATACACTTTTACCGGCGACACCTTTAGCGGCGACAGGTCAAATGTCGCCGCTATTGGTCGATCCGCGTGACAGGATCTCAAACCAAACCCCGTCCGTTGATCAAAATCATGATCTGACGGTTGGGGATTTATAAATCATTACCGGCGACAAGTACAGGTCAATAGCGGCGACAGCTAGTCTCCGCTAAAAGCAAATGTCAGAACTTTAATCCCTAGCCACACAAATCTTATCTCTGGTCAACCTCTGGTCAACCTCATTAAAGGTATTACCGGCGACAACGTGCAATACCGGCGACAACCTGTCGCCGCTAAAAGTTGAACGAACCAAACCCCCTATACAGCGCCAATTTCTCCCTCCTCTTTCATTTTTCCCCCAAAAAAACCTCCAAACACCGGCGACAACTCGCGAAACTCGTCCTAATCGGTTAGTTTAACTTGTTTTATGTTACATTTCTTCTCTACATTTGTTACATACATGTTATAGGCTTTAATTTTTGCTCTTTTTTGTGTATTTTTGTGTTTGTGGAAGAAAATTCGGATCACCACCATCTCTTCTCCGGTCGCCACCTTCACTTCTACGGTCACCACCTGAAAAACCGGTTAGTTTTTTTTTTTTTTTTTTTTAAGTTTAGAAATTGTATAATTTTTAGTTTAGGTATGTAAATTGTGTATGTTAGTATGTATGTTTGTATAATTTTTAGTATGTAAATAGTATAATTTTTAGTTTAAGTTGTATGTGGGTATGTAAGTGTATGAATGAATGTATGTATGTTTGTATAATTGTTAGTATGTAAATTGTATAATGTAGGTGTATTTGAAAAATGTGTATGTAAATTGTATAATGGTTAGTTTTTTTTTTTTTTTAAAGTTTAGAAATTGTATAATTTTTAGTTTAGGTATGTAAATTGTGTATGTTAGTATGTATGTTTGTATAATTGTTAGTATGTAAATTGTATAATTTTTAGTTTAAGTTGTATGTGGGTATGTAAGTGTATGAATGAATGTATGTATGTTTGTATAATTGTTAGTATGTAAATTGTTAGTATGTAAATTGTATAATGTTAGTATGTAAATTGTAAATTGTTAGTATGTTTGTATAATTGTTGTATGTTAGTATGTTGGTGAAAAATGTGTATGTTAGTATGTATGTTTGTATAAAGTATGCAAATGTGTGTGTAAGGATGCAAATGTGTAGGTTTGAAAAAAATGTTAAAGTTTGATAATTTGTATATTTGTGTTTAGGTTTTAAAACATTTATATTTAAATTTGACAAATATATATTAGTTAGGAAATACCCTCTTTATATTAAAATCATCATTTAAAACATAAGGAGCTATGAAAATACCCGCCCGAAATATAAACCATTATGAAGAACATTACGAGCTTAAAAATCGTGTCTGATATTGAATTCATCATTTCAAACATAACGAGCTAAGAAAACACCCAATCGAAATTGAAATCATGATTTAAAACATAACGTTCCGCCCAAAATTTAAAACAATCATTAAGAACATAACAAGCTTAAAAAACTGTGCCCGTGTTTGAATTAATCATTTTAAACATAGCGAGCTTAGAAATACCCGCCCGAAATTGATTTCGAAATTAATTTCGGGTTGTCCCCGTTTATCTTGGGACTGCTTTTTGAATACTTTATCTCATTTAGGATGTGAATGTGTATTACATGATTGTTTGTTTAAGAAGGATTCGGTTATCATTTTCTCTTTGCTCCTCGGGTATATATATCATTACATATATACTTGGGAGCTAAGAGGAAATGCTGCCGAATTTTTCTTAAACAAACAATCATGTAATACACATTCACATATGAGATAAAGTGTTCAAAAAGTGGGTTTAGCAGCCTACCCTTGTCTTGTTAATCCTAAATTAGATTTTCTTTCAGTTGCATAATGCCTATCGATAAAAGTTGGATTGATTCCCCACGTCATTCACCTCAATACAAGCAAGGACTCGAGTCATTTATCGAGATGTGTGAAAGAGTGATAAAAAATCACAATGAAGTTAGATGTCCGTGTACCAAATGTAAAAATTCCGGCTTAAAAACTATGGCAGAAATGAAATACCATTTGAGTATTAACAGTTTTTGGAAGGAATACACGAAGTGGACCTATCACAGGGCCACAACTCCAATTGCAGAAGTAAACGATGTTGCGCCACAAGACGGTATGGTAAACGTTATTGAAGACATTATGGGGGAGCGTATGGAAGAAGATACATACCTTAACCAAGAGAACTCGAATGGAGATAGTAGCGGTGTTGTTGATGATTTTGAAGACCTGGTAAAGGAAGCTGAAACGGAATTATATCCTGGTTGTACCAAGTTTTCTTCTATCGACTTTTTAGCAAAGCTTTTGAATATAAAGGATACGTACCATTTTCAAAATGAAGGAGTAGATCGACTCCTCTCGTTGTTGCGAGAGTCAATGCCAGAAGGCAACAAGGTTCCCCCTTCGTATTATGTAGCTAAGAAGACATTTAAGAAGATTGGTTTGGCATATGAGATGATAGATGTGTGCACAAATGATTGTGCTCTCTTTTGGAAAGAAAACGAGTCCTTGCAAAATTGTCCCGTTTGTAATGAGAGTCGATGGGTCGATAAAGACACAAAGGGCACGAAGGTGGCTCGTAAGGTGTTACGATACTTTCCTTTGACGCCTAGACTACGACGTTTGTATTGTTCAAGGCACACAGCGAAAGATATGATATGGCATAGTACCGGACGATCGGAAGATGGGACTATGCGTCATCCAGTTGATGGATCTGCATGGCAAGACTTTGATAAAAAGTACCCAAACTTCGCGATGGAGCCACGAAATGTTCGCTTAGGGCTTGCAGCTGGCGGTTTTAATCCCTTTATCAACGGTAGTGGATCCTCGACTCATAGCACGTGGCCGGTTATACTCACCACATATAATCTGCCTCCCTGGCTATGCATGCGAGAGTCCACATTCATGTTGACCTTGTTGATTCCTGGCCCTAAATCACCGGGGAAAGACATGGACGTTTTCCTTAGACCGTTAGTGGATGAGCTTAAGCAATTGTGGCAGACAGGTGTACGTACTAAAGACGCAGCAACAAACACATACTTCACAATGAAGGCGGCGTTGTTATGGACCATAAATGACTTTCCAGCCCGTAGTAGTCTATCAGGTTGGAGCGGACAAGGCTACATGGCATGCCCAACTTGTAACCAAGACACTCCTTCAATACGTGTAACTGGTAAATGTGCTTATGTTGGTCATCGCCGGTTCTTAGATGCCAACCATCCTTGGAGAACAAGTCTCGACTTTAACGGGAGACCCGAGACACGAGACCCTCCGAGACAGTTTAGCCCAGCTGACATAGAAGCTCAACTCGGTCGTTTAATTAATCGTCTACCAGGCAAGCATCCGGATTTTGGAGGTGGGAGGATAACCCGGTTAGATTTCGAGTTGAACTGGTCCAAAAGAAGCATATTTTTTGACCTTGAGTATTGGTCTTCTCTGCAGCTGAAACATAACTTAGATGTAATGCATATAGAGAAAAATGTGTGTGACAGCTTGCTCGGTACTCTTCTAATGAACGATAAGAGCAAAGACACGCCAAATGCGCGGTCCGACTTGGAAAAACTAAACATTCGGCCGACACAATGGCTGAAACAATCGGGTGGCAAGTTCTTAAGTCCCCACCCAAAGTACTCATTCAAGTCCGATGATCGAAAACTTTTTTGTCAGTTTATAAAAAATGTTAAATTACCATATGGGTTTGGATCTAATATCAGTAAGAGGGTGACAGATAACAATGCTAACATTACCGGGTTGAAATCTCAGGACTGTCATATCCTCATGCAACGTTTGATACCGATTGGGGTTAGAGGGCTTTTGACTAAAGATACATCTACACCAATAGTAGACCTTTGTATGTTCTTTAAGCAACTTTGCTCTAGAACACTATCGGTGGATGATATTAAGAAAGCAAAGGATGACATTGTTACCATCTTATGCAAGTTAGAGATGATCTATCCACCTACGTTTTTTGACATTATGGTTCATTTACTTGTGCATTTACCTGATGAAGCGATTGCGGGAGGTCCAGTAGCTTTTAGATGGATGTATCCATTTGAAAGGTACATGAAAAAACTAAAGAACTATGTCAAAAACCCGGCAAGGCCTGAAGGTTGTATAGCTGAACGTTATGTGTTTGAAGAAGCTCTAATATTTTGTTCAATGTACCTTAAAGATGTTCAGACTAAGTTCAATCGCCCAGATAGAAACGCTGATGTCGTTGTTGAAAAAAGAAAGTTATGGGTGTTTGAGTCCAAATGTCGTCCTGTTGGCGCAACAAAGGACAAATATCTATCATTCATCGAAAAAAGCAAGATGGAATGGTTTGTCCTCGAAAATTGCGCAGAAGTTAGGGAGTACATGAAGTGAGTGCTTCTATCTTTAACTTTTCATAATCTGTTAATTGGTATTTTTCATTCATTTCTTATATTTGTCATCAATGTAGTGAATTCAAACATACACATCCCCAAGATGATCTTAAAACCAAATTTCCGGGATGGTTTCTCCATAAGGTATAATACATATATAACACTCATTACTCTACACTTGCTAGGTAATACATATATAACAAACATTATTACTCTATATTTGTTAGGTACATTCGATGAAAACACAAAATTCTCCAGAATTCCACCCGGAGTTGTATGCTCTTTCAATTTGTGCGAAAATGACTGCATACACTTACACTGCTTGCATAGTCAACGGTGTTAGGTTTAAGACACTTGAACGTGATGCAAAATGCACAACGCAAAACTCTGGGGTGGAAGTGGTTGGAGAGAACGGTGTGAAATTTTATGGCCAATTAGAAGAAATTATTGAGTTGCGTTATACAAATAATTATTCCACTGTCCTATTTCGGTGCAAGTGGTTTGATACTCGAAGGGGTGTAAACCTTGACAATAATATCACCAGTATAAGCACTGAACGTGAATGGGACAAAGACGATCAACTCATATTTGCTTCGCAAGCCAAACAAGTGTTCTTCATCCAAGAAACGTCTCGAAACCAAAAAAACAAACATAGGTGGGTAGTCGAAAATGTTAATCATCGAAGAATTTGGGATCGGCCATTAAGTGATGATGACCGCGTCAATAAGGTTCAAAATGTTGACAAAGGCTTAGAAGATAATGACATTGTCGACAACAACTCTTCATCTGACTGTCCACTTGTCATTGACTTGACCCAATACTTTCAAATTGGATCTTCTCATGTTACTGCGGGTGAGCCTTCAATTGAAGTTGATCCCCCAACGGCTACCGTCGATGAAGTGTTTGAGGTCGAGACTGATTGTGATGAGGTCGAGGCTGATTGTGATGAGGATGATCCCGATTATGTGGAGTCTGACTAAAAGAAAAGTTATTGTAATTTATATTGATTTGTAATTGATAAACACTTGTTTGAAATATTTATTTGAATTTGAGTTACACTTGTTGTACTTTCCCTTAATTTCTATTAGATACACATGCTGTAACATTTGTAACTTTATAGGGATTATGTTTTCGGTATTGCTGATATTCGCTTATTTGATGGCCGATGTGGCCCCCTGGGGACATGGGGGTGACGGCGCTGGTGATCCACCGCTTCCTCCTGGTGGGATTCGTGGCACACACGAGACAGACGGTAAGTTTTTTACTAAATTATTTTGTAGTCCTTATATTTTATATATTATAAATGTTGTTACTAATTATTTTTGTTTTAATTGCAGCGGTTCCCCCAAAGAAGGTTAGGGGGAAAGCTAAAAACGAAGCACTACGGCGTCTAGTAAAAGCGGGGGGGCCTGTGTCGCTTACGTTTGATCGACAGGTCACGTTTACCCCTGTTGGTAGATCAAGAGACATGTTTTCAAGGGAGGCCGGCTTGTATATGTGGCGGGCCATCCCGTTTGATAAAATTGGATGGGATGCTGTTGAACCACATTACAAGGATGCCGTCATGAACCACTTACGGGTAAATAAGTTATATGCATAAAATTTTATAGCACATGCAAATCTAATTTATATATGATATTTTAACTTTTTTATTTAATTTGTAGGAAAATTTCAATCTTGATGAAGTGGAACGTGATTATGACGCGAAAAACTTGAAGGGTGGTATAAGGACTGTGCTTATGAAGCGATACAATGACCGCAAGTATGAAGCTAGACAATTATTTGATAGCAAGGGAGGTTACGATGATCTTGAGAGTGCAAGGGCATACCATCCCGTGGATATGCCCTATGAAAACTGGTTGAGAACCATCGAAGGTTTCCGGCAAGAAAATTATATTAAAAAAAGCAAGGCCAACAAAAAAGTACGCGATAAACAACAATTCCCATACCGTGGGGGGACATCTTCGTACGGTAGCACCGCCTATAAAAATGTAATGTTTTATGTATGTGTGCGTGTGTGTAAGCTTTTGTTTATTTAATGTCTAATCTAAGTGTAATGTTAAACAGAATTTGGATTGGGTACCTACGTATGCTAAAACCCACACGGACAATCAAGGGAATTGGGTTGATCCGGTTGCTGAACAAAATTACGTAAGTATTTCTTTTAAGTATTATTTTCTATAACAAATATATATATATATATATACACATATATATTTAATCATCTTCGTAAAATACAGCGGAACATACAACGGGCCACAGATGAATGGAGCGGCGATGGTCCTCCAATTGCCCCGTATCAAGAAGCGTTGGGAGAGCGCCGAGGATGGTATCGCGGGATGGGGCCTAAACCTTCTTCCAACACGTCCTCGCACTCGTCATCTAACATGTCGTCTTCGCAAGCTCGGACGCAAGAACCCTTTTCCGAGGTAAACTACGCAATTTATAAAATGACAAACGAACGCATGTTTCCTTGTTAAATATATGTTGGTAGCGTTAATTAATATGCTAATATACGTTTTGCTATCTATTATTGTAGGATTTTGTTAACAGCTTGTTCCAAACCCCGTCATTTTTTAACCAACTTAACAACTATCTTGCTTCACAAGGAAAAGGAAAAGGAAAGTCAAAAGACTACGATTCTGACAACTTATTCGATAATGAATCCGACGATGAACCCAACGATAACGATGACGATGAGTGACTTGTTTTTAATGTATGATTTAGATTTAATTAAACGTTGTAGGATATAATATACGACTTAAACGTAGTTTTTAAGTATATTACCTTTAGTATATGTTGATTATGTTCATGGCGTATGCTTGCGTTGTTTGAAAATAGGCAGGTTTTGTTTTTCGGCCGTAAAACTGGCTGGGCAGCTGTATATACAGCTGCTGTATTAAAAAAAAAAACAGACTTTTAGCGGCGACATGTGTCGCCGCTATTGCCTTTCAACCTTTAGTGACCAACATTAATACCGGCGACACTTTTAGCGACGACTTCTGTCGTCGCTAAAAGTGAAGGATCAATACCGGCGACAGTTGTCTTTACCGGCGACAACCGGTCAATAGCGTCCGAGAAATACCGGTGACCTTTTACCGGCGACATGTCGCCGCTAAAAGTCGATAGCGGCGACAAAGGAGGTCAATACCGGCGACACCTGTCGCCGCTAAAGGTGCCCTGTTCTTGTAGTGCAACCATGATTTCTAGTTTAAAGTTTGAATATTACGATAGTTATTAACGTTTTATAACTATCATTAGTGGTTAAATTTATCATTATGGTTTTTGTTGTAATCTCTCTATAAAGAGATTTGGTTTTAAGAACTATTATTAGTGGTTAAATTTATCATTATGGTTTTTGTTGTAATCTCTCTATAAAGAGATTTGGTTTTAAGTTGTTAAATACACAAAATATTTTATGTTGTAATTTGTAAATTTGTTTGATACTTGTGTTATACCTCCAATTGGAAGCTTTAATGAAGGTGATGAGACTTTGACTAAGGTTTTTCATATGCTCGTTTGCGACACTTTGCTTCAATTGACACGTTGATCCGAACGTCCTTAGCCGAGTTTATTATCTATTATATTTGCTATTATTTGATTTGTTGTTTATTTATTAGTTTGTTTGTTAGTCATTACTCTATCTTTAGTTTGAATAATATGATAGTTATTAACGTTATATCATTGTCATTAATGGCTGGGTTTATCATTATTCTTTCATTATAATTTTTTTTAACAGCCAACAGAATCAATCCCGAGCACTGTCGGGGCACCCACTGGACAAACGGAGTATTCCGAGAGTAACCCAAGTCCACCACCAATTCCGGGGAAAACCCGGTAACCCACCCGCCCGTAGGCACGACAGTGAAATTACCGGTAAAACCCGTTAGGCTCAAGGATCCAACCCAGGTTTCCCTGGGTTTCCTATCATTGCCCACCAGTGCCTCACTCCGCACCAAGTGGGAGTTGAACCTGCATCTCGCAAGAGAAATGCAAGTCCTCCACCACTTGATCTAGAGATCATTATAATATCTGTCTATAAAGAGATCTGGTTTTTAGTTATTCAATACACGGAAAATATTATTCATCTGTATCGTTGTATTGAGTGTTCATGGCAATTAACCCAGTGGCGGCTCGGTTTAAAAAAAAATGGAAAATTTTAGTGTAACCTTGTATGATTTAGAAAAAAAAAATTAGTGAGAATCTATCAAAAGAAACCCTCTGAAAAAGTTTCTGGATTCGTGACCGGATTAACCAACTAATAATTAGTAATTACCTTCTCTATATAAATTGTAAAGGAAGATTTTGGTGTTGTATTAAGTGATCTTGTTAGTTAGATTTTGGTGTTGTATTATATCTATTATACAGGGGTATGCACTTATCGAATATGAAAACTATGAGGAACCGGAGAAAGCTGTAACTTCAATGGACGGAGGTGAACTGCTGGCTCAGGCCATCAATGTTGACTGGGCATAGCAAAGGTCCTTTCGCACGGGGCACCACCCGGGTAGACGAAATCGGGTTCTAACCCGTGCTAGCACACCGCCGTCACCCATGCGGGTTGGTTTGGCTAGTAGAGAAAGCCGCGTGACATTTGCGTGGATTGAGGAATATTTGATCGCTGTCAAATATTTTTTACCGTTTGGTATAAAAAAAATCAAATTCAAATATTTTATTCCCCTTCTCTATTTAACCAACCATACTATCTGCCCAAACCACAAAACTCTATTTTTATATTTTCATATACTCAGCCCTCTTCTATCTTTCTCATTCACATACTATCTGCCCAAACCACAAAACTCTCTCTATTTTTATATTTTCATATACCCAGACCTCTTCTATCTTTCTCATTCACAAAACCCTCATCTTAAAATGTGTCAATCCCGTGGACCGAAGAGGAAGACATCGCGTTGGCATTGTCGTATGTCGCTATCCATCACCAACCCACATCTCCTAGTCGAAGGACCACTTTTTGGAACCGGTTTCACCGCCAATTTTGTGTCCACATTGGTAAGACCAACCGAACCGTGGATCAAATAGATTCATGTTTCGCGTTTATCCGTTACAAGATTTCAAGATTCCATGGTAGGTTCTTGAATGTGTCAAATCCCCACAACGAGCTCTCGGAGGAGGAAGTGATCAAGAGGCACTTACAAACACTACTACGACGAGCAGTGGCAGACAAAGGATTTTTTTTTTTCCAATGGGGTTCGCTTTTTTTCGGTGTTAATTTTTTTCACAACCAAACGTTACAATTTTCATGTCAGTAACTGTTCGGGTCAGGTCGGGGCGACCAATTAGTTTTTAAACATATATACCATCAGAAGTGCCTAATAATTCAAAAGTTTCGACTTTCGAAACATTATTTAAAACGTATTTTTCACAATTGTTTTTGTTGGTCATATTTATTTTTATTAATTAATTTAAAAAATTTGAAATGATGTCAACGCTATTGTGGATAACCATTAAATCATCCAAATTGGTCATCGTTTAGTCGTGTTCATGGCTTGGTTTATAACTAGGGCTGTAAACGAGCCGAGTTGAGCCGAGCTCGACCCGGCTCGAGCTCGAATTTCAAATCGAGCTGAAATTTGAGGCTCGAGCTCGACTCGATTAAAATTCGAGCTAGCTCGGCTCGGCTCGATCTAGCTCGAACTAACAAAGAACCGCAAAATTTACTACTTAAAAAGCCCTAAAAATGAATCTTTTCATAGACTAAGGGCCATAATTGAAATTATATTTAACCAAATGGCTAAATATGCAAGTATAAATAATTAACACACTTTGTACATTTTCTTTACCTTCTTTTATAGGGGAGATACTCTCTTAGTTTTTGTCTTATGAGCGATGTGGGACAAAAAAAATCAAGGATGTAAACCTTATCGAGCTGGCTCACGAGCTCGCGAGCCGAGCCAGGCCAAGCTCGAGCTCGGCTCGTTTACAAACCGAGCCGAGCTGGCTCGTTTACAACCGAGCCAATTTCGAGCCGAGCTTTTTTCGAACTTTTTTCGAGCGAGTTTCGAGCGAGCTGCGAGCCACGAGTTTTTTGAACACCCCTATTTATAACCATTAAATCGTCTAAACTGGTCATCATTTGGGGTCGTGATCAGTTTTTTTTTATTACCTTGGTCAGTTTCAAAGTTTTCAAACCTTAATGACGGATTGGCTTGAACGTGTTGACTTTCTGTTTGTTTTTTTTTTTTTTTTTTTTTTTGTGTGTGTTTATACAAGAAGTCCTAAAATGAGTATCAAAATGTGAGTTTTATGCTCAACTTCCAATTTTAGTTCTTATGATATGTGAATGCTAAGTTTTGTTTTGTTTTTCATGCCTTTTTACTCTAAGGTAGCGTTTGGTATGAAGGAATGAGAGGTGAAATGGAATGAGTGATTACGAGGGAATGAAGAAAAGAGCGTTTGGTTGGTCAATGGAATGGAATCACCCATTCCAAAAGGCATTCCATTCCCTCAAAATCATTCCTTCCACCCCCTATGTTTTTTTTCCATTCCATCCCCTCTTGCATCATTCATCAACAACACCACAACCCACGACCTTCGCCACAACCCACCACCACCACCCACCACCGACGCCATCGCCGCCACCCGCCACCACCTCACCCCGACAACCACCGCCACCGCGGCCACCCACTCACCACCGTTATCACCCACAGTTGCGACCAACCGCCAACGCCACTCGCCGTCGCCGCCCACCACCATCGTCGACGCCACCACCACCGTCACCACCGTCACCACCAACCGCCGCCGCCACCACCAACCGCCACCTTTGCTGCCACCCACCACCAACGGCCACCTTGTCGAGACCACCACTCGTCGTCACCACCGCACCGCCACTCGCTGCCACCACCACCACCACCCATCACCGTCGCCGACACCATAACCACCCACAATCACTACCACCGACCACCACCACCACCACTCACCGCTAATTTTATTACTCCGTTTTCTTGCCTACCGAACAGTACACAATAATTATTCATTCCATTCACATGGTAACCAAACAAGACATGGAATGGTAATGATCCATTGCATTACCTCGTCCATTCCATTACCTCGTCCATTCCATTCCTTCGTGCATTCCATTACCCCATACCAAACAGACAATAAGAGTTCTAGTTCAAAATACATAACTATAATCCATTATATCACAAATAGTTTGATTGGCTAATGATATGGAAGAATGGTGGAATATGATAATTGTTTAGCATAACTATAATCCATTATATCACAAATAGTTTGATTTGCTAATGATATTGAAGAATGGTGGAATATGATAATTCTTTAGCAATAATTTAGTGGTAGCTACGCAAATAGGATATGGATTACTTTAAATTAGGAAAAAGCCAATAAAAACAGGAGATAATGGGTATTGAACCCATGACTCTTTCCCAGAAAGATAAGGAGCTTGTCACTCCAACAAGTTTATGTTTGATAGTATGGTGTCCCTTGAAATATTTTTATGGGTTCCATCAAAAAAATTGTATAACGTTTCTACTACAGCTTTTTTAAAGATTGGGGTCCCGGGACGCCGACCCACTATAGGTGGGTCCGCCCCTGACGATGAGGACCTTAACCACATAGCGGTGTAGCGCATTATTTCGACGTATGTTTAAGTTTTAAGTTTTATTTAAATTTAAAAAAAAAAATGTGTCTAGGGTAGGCGCCGCCACCACTTACTAGTTAATGGGTACTTGGTGCACTTTTTGATGTGGCGAATGATGGTTGGTCGGGCTAGGGTACTTACCCTAGAGTACCCATTCCCCTAACCGGAGAAGGTATGTTTTTTATTATTCTTTCCAACATTCCGACCCCAATAAGAATTTTTAAATATGGTTTACATTAATAAGAATTCCAATCTGAACACAAAAAAACAACCTACCTGTTCTCACTCTCTGGGTCAATCTGGGCCATAAGAAAAGTCTTACGGGTTGAAATGGTCACCAACTTAAATGGTCCTTGAAATCAAACGGGTCCAATGGGCTACAATAACGCTCAAGTGAGTGGTTGGACTTGAGAGTCCCAATTTGTACACAATTACACATTGCACTTGTGGTTTGAAATGGGTGCCCACTTGATTCATAGATGTAATCAAAACGGGTTGAATATTCAAAATTATGTTTTTCTTTGAAAACTTAATTTATTTATTTTGGTTACGGTTCTGTAACCTTTAAGCTCAGTTTTTACCAATCATTTTTAAATTTGTAATTGTATTTTAGTGACTTATTAAGTTTATAATTGTGTTGTATATTATGCATGGGCACACGTCAAGAAGTTACGTTGAAGATCTTCCAGCGATAATTACATCATGCATTATTTAAAGTGAATCTGACTTATACTCTAATATGTCGAAGATCATTCCAGATATTTTTTTTTCCAAACATGCTTCTTCAATGTAAGACCATTCGTAATTATGGGCGTTTTTTATGCCAACCACGCCCCTTTTCGGCCCTCTTCAAATCTTTATTTGTCCACGCGTGCTATATTCCACGCCCAGCTTCAAATCTTTTGCCCAATCACCAGTTTCCAAGCTTTATTTGTCCAATAACAATTTTTTTGTGGTTTTTCTTTTATTTAATTCTATTACACCACAATGCCCACATCCTCACTACACCCATTTTAGAAAAACGCCTCGTTGCTAACTGGGCTGCCACATGGCGCACAACGCCCAAGGGTGGGACATTATTCACCCCAACGATTACGCATAGTCTAAGTAGCATTTGATTTAGGCGGCTAGGTATTTTCCAATAGGGGTGTTCAAGATCGGATTATCCGGTTTTCGGGTATCCGAAAACAGGATATCCGAAAATTTTGGATAGTGAATGTTGATATCCGAATCCGTACCGAAATTTCAGATACGGGTTCGGATATCCGAATTTATAAAAAAAATCCAAAAATCTGTTTCGTGTATAGATTAAAACTAAACTTATATTCGATTTTCCAAATTTCCAACATTTAAAACTAAAAAACAATCATAAATTCACACGAATACAATTATTTACTAATTTTTACAATATTTCGAACTAAATATAATGCTCATATACTATATATATTTATAAAAAATAATTAGTTTTCGGATATCGGATAATCGGATTATCCGAAAATTTTTAAATTCATATCCGAATCCGAAAATCCGGATTACCCGATTTTCGGATATCCGAAATTTTGGATATTTCAGATACGGATTTTCGGATATTTCGGATTCGGTTTCGGATCTGTATTTTTTTTACCCCTACTAGAGATTGTCAATCCTTCGCCGCCAGAAACTGTCATACACATTCCCACCGGCACCCAGTCCCCCCGACGCCATCGCTTGGTGAGATTAATCACTGCCATGCCAACCCCACTAGCCTTCTTAGTGGCCATTGGGCTCATTGTTTACTTAGCCATCCCAAAACCTACAGAGGTTTCCAAACCAGCATGGCGGTTGTTCGCCATCTTCCTCATCACCGTTGCCGGACTTATACTGGGGCCTTTACCTGTTGGTGCATGGGCCTTCGTCTGTTTGATGATCATCGTGATCACCAAAACCCTGACGGTCAAAGACGCTCTTTCAGGGTTTACGAATGATAATATATGGTTGATCGTTCTCTCGTTTTTCTTCAGCAGAGGGTTTTTGAAAACTGGTCTCGGTGATCGGTTGGCAATGTGCTTCGTAAAATGGTTTGGCAAGAGCACTTTGGGTTTGGCGTATGGGTTGGCAATCGGAGAAGCTATAATTTCGCCGGCGATGCCAAGTGCCACCGCCAGAGCTGGTGGAATATTCTTGCCCGTTATCAATTCCTTGGCCATCGCCAGTGGGAGTAGTCCTCACGACGGTTCTGCTCGTAAACTTGGCGCATATCTTATTGAGTCTCAATTACAGGTGCATGGTTTATTTAAGTTTGAATTTAATAATATATTATCAAATCGCCAACAGACTGCCCAATCTATTGTTGGAATTAATCTTGATTTTAGTTTAGTTTTCTACGAACCACACGGGTGTGGTCTCTTACAGGTGCATGGTTTATTTCGGGTTGAATACGGGTCAAGTCGGGTACGAATATAAAACTAGATACGGGTCAGCAGAAGTCTTGATACCAGGCACATGTTTTTTAGTATTTTAGAACGTGTGTTTGTTTGGTCGTTGTTTAAGTCCGAGTTTTTCTATTAAGGGCAGATTAGTAGGATGTTAGTTGTTTACTTTTAAAGGGCCTAATGTGGTGTAACACCTCGAAAATTCGTGTTAAATAATAAAACGACACGTGTCATGTAAGACAAAACGCGTTGTAAACTCGGATTTAATAAAAATGTTTGACAGGATTTAAAAGTGTCGTCATGTTAACTTTTGCACCTCTGAACGACCTCGTTATAAATCCCAAGACTCAAATCATATTAAAAACATCTAATATATGTTCAAAATTCAGTGATTTATGACAATGAATGATTCACAATTCAATTGGTGGACTCCTACGAAGAAATTCCTACGGTAACCCTTTGTTTTCGGCACTTTAAAATGGATTCAAGTGAAACAATTCTTTATGGTAGGGTTTAGAACTGTTCAAGGCACAATTGGGAGGCCCCTTAACTGTAAAATAAGGTCCCAAAGTCGGATTATAGGGTTGCCCTTTCAAAACACCAAAGAACAAACGATTTTTGTGTCTGACCAGAGGCTTACGGACCGTAAGCCAGACCTTTACGGTCCGTAAGCAAGTGCCAGCGACCAGAAAACTTGCTGCAGCCTGTTATGCGCGATTGTGACCATTCTAGCCGGTTTTTCTCACATGTGGACGACCCCTAGGCACCCCCTAAGCACTAGGACAAGTGTTAATTAGTTGTGGATGGGTGCTAGACTAAGATGTCAAGCTTTTATGGTGTCTTGGATCACTATATAAAGCCTCTTTAGTTACAAACATTCCCACACCTTCTCCTGCATTGTTGGATCATTTCTGGAGCTATCAAGCAGCCTCAAGTGATCATATTTAGTGCATTGGACCCTTTGTAAGTTGCCTAACCTTCTCTAATTACTTTTAGCTTAGTTAATTAGCTAAAAGTCAAACCGTCGTAATTACGGTTTGACTTCAAGATTAGTCAATAATGGCTCAGTCAATTCTCGAATCAAAAGTAGATATAAGATGGTATTTATGTGGGTAATAAAACCTCAAAAGGGTTTCCCCTGATCATCACTCTAACCAGGTCAAAAGTCGGGTCAAACCTTTATTTAAAAAGTCAACAGGAAGTCTAAAATGCCATTTATGCATAATTAACATTGTAGATCATATACAATCTGTTGGATCATGGTTATAACTTAGTAATAAGTGTAAGAACATGTCTAAACATGTTCAACCCGACAATTTCCTGTTTAGACCCGGTTCGGAACCGAAAGTCACATAGTTTGACTTTCACTTTGACTTTCAGTTCTGACCCGTTTAGGCATGTTTTAGAAATGCCTTAGAGCTTTAATTGGACTAGGTTACATGTTAGAACAACCCTCTGTGATTATACACCTTGGTTCATTAGTTATCCAATTAATATGCATGTTTCCGTTAATTGCTCATATGTTGACCGTTATGCCCTTATTACCTTAAAACGTAATTTATGAAAATGTAAAAGTGTAGAAACCTTAAATACTGATATATAAACTTGTATGAAAAGTTTGACATCAGTTTGACTTGTAGACTAAGAGTTATGCTCATTATCGCAAAACTAATGCTTTATGTTAATAAAACGGCGTAATTAGCGTATAGCCTAGTTAAGCCTACTTTGTGGTATCAAACTTAATACCCACTGATGTAATATATTATTTTGGGAACTTTAAAGATTTTTAATTAATTTTAGGCTGAGCATAACTCATAGTCGTAGGCTTAATCCGGTAATTGTCGGTTTTGCCCTTACGGGCCATAAAATGAGTTTTACACATCTAAACGACTCCAAACCTTTTGCTACTGATCACATATAATAAATAAATTATTTTAAGCCTTCTGGAAATATAAAAATATCATATTTAAGTATCGAACCCGGAAATGGCCTTTAATCGCCTTATTTAGCGTTTTTAACGCATAGTATGTATTAAAATCATATTGAACATACCCGGGTTGATACCTACTGATATTTTAGGAAAATTAGAATGTTTTAACAGTAAGCAAAGGTTGATAAACTCAGACTTCAGTTTTGAGCTTTTCGGCTTATGTGAAATTACCAAAATACCCCTACGGGGCATAATTTGGTTAAAAATGATAAATTTCACATACATGCTTTAACCTACTGATATAACTTAACAAATTGAGTATATTTGCTGATTACATCAGACCCGTAACTCAGAATGTTACTAAAACTCTTTTATACCCTTTTAAATGACCAAACTACCCCTACGGGGCCTAGTTTGTGTTTAAACACGTTTCGGGCATAATAAAAGACATCTTACTGATGTCTCAACATATTTGAAGCATATTAACTTAGGAAACCTGTATATGGCTCTTACGGATACCCGTTACGCTTATTACGCGCACGGTTCGGTTTATGTAACAAGTTTACATAAATTAGCCGAAACGGGTCAAACCTTATCGGTTTTATCTCAAAATCCAGAATGTGAATAATAAACCCATATTAAACAAGTCTTCAAACTTGTCGGGTCTGAATCACATTCTATCCGGTCTTCGCTTAATCGTGCGTACGAACCGTATCTTGAAACTAGTCGGTCTAAGCTTAAGCTTAATAAAAGGCCCGTTAGAATTCTAATAGGTTATTATAAACCTTCGTTCCAGATTAGGAGGACCAGTAAAAGCTACGTGCATTTTGCTTATTGTGATTAATACTTACTCAGGTAAATACTTTTAACTTATTTTCCCTATACGGGCTTGGGTTACGGTATATAGCATACCGCTTGATCGGGCATCAAATCTCCACATTAAGTGGGTAGTTGAATAATTTGATCGGCTCGTTTAAACACTCTTGTTTACTTTACAGCCTTTGGGGGGTTAATGACCATGTCCCGGATATCCTTGGCATCATCTTACGAGATGGCCACGACCTGAGCACGGGGTGTAGGCGTACACCTGTCAGGGTATAACTCAATTATGTGGTGTGTCTATTGATCTTTAACCCGGAAAAGATCCGGGCTACTGAACGCATAAGTAACATGTAATTCGTTCACAAGATTATTATATTAAATAATTCTCCCAAGTTATAAAAATGTTTATGCCATGTGCATCCAAACCAATTTTCAATCATTTTCCAAAATGAGTCAGTTGATTGTATTTACCAGTGTAAACTGACGTATTTTCTGAAAAAGACTGAATGCAGGTACTAAACGAAATTGGCTGGATTGTCTCCTAAGCATCAATAAAAAGTCTCACAAGCTTAGGATGCCTGAAGTCTGTTGAACCATTAATATTATTTTGTTTCGATCCTTCTGTGGATAAACTTCCGGATATTGTTACATTGATAAACAATATTAAATTCGGTTGTATCATATTTTAAATTTGCTTCCACTGTGCATAATAATATTGTGTTGTTTGACTATTACGTTGCCAACCACGTCACGATACTCCCCCACCGGGCCCACCGGTGACACGTGGAAATCGGGGTGTGACAGGTTGGTATCAGAGCCAACACTGAGTGAATTAAACACTAGCCTTTTGTGTTTAATCTCAGATACACAATTGCACATTCCTAAACCTTCGAGTCTAGACACATAACATAGGACAAATTCCACCTTATTCGGTTTATGTTTTGTCCTTTAAAATTTTATATTTGTTATTGTTATGTTATGCTTTATTGACAGGAATATCAAAATGCCTCCAAGATTCTTTAGGAGACGAGGACGAGGCAAGGGGCCAGTCACCGCCCCCAACGACCATGAAGCTGGACCTTCGCAACGGCGAGCTCCATCCACCACCGAGAGTGACAACCCTCGGGAGAACCGGAGAAACCTGTTTGAGCCGGCCAGACGGTCGGTTTCGCATAGTTCAACACCTCCTGTTCTTAACCCTTATGAACCCAATAACCCTCAACCGTCCTACATACCACTTCAGAGATCCATGTCTCATCATTCGTATGGTGACCCCACACCCATCTTTCGAGGCCAATTTAATCCGGACAATTACTTACCAGAACCCGTGGGTTTCAACCCACTAGGGCCAGACGATCACTTCTCTGGTGATCACGCTGACGACATGGACGAGGATACGGACCCCGTCATGCCTGCAAGTGGCACTCCAAACCATCCGATCGAGATCTCCGACGGATCATCTTTTCACGGATCACCCTATGGTGGTCCAGACAGTTTCCAAGCCCTGTTTAATCAGCACGAGTGGTACTATACACCTTCTCACCACTCGTCGCCTCATGAGCAGCAGCAGTCTCAGCAGCAGCAGCCACAGCAGCAGCAGCATCATCAAGATTCCTCTGAGGATCACCGGTTTGTGGCAGTTACGCCACCACCTCCACCGCCACCAGTTCAGCCGGCACCTCCTCAACCGCCAAGGCGTAGGAGAACCGGTGCCCGCATGTCGGTACGACTAGGGGACTTCCATTTCAGCTCCCCACGTCAGTCAAGTGCCAGCCACTACCCGCCACATCAGGAGGACCCACAAATGGGTGGACCTTCCAACCCCGCGATGTCGCAGCCGCCGCCAATGGGTTTTGACAACCCAATCCCAGCTTATACAGGTTCCATGGCTTATAACCCGTTCGAGCCGCCAGTCCACCACAACTACGGGTATGCAGAGGCCGACCCCTACTTGGTGGCAGCCAACTATAATGCCCTGCACCCAGAAGGACCATACGGAACTCCATGGGGAGTTGGGTACCCAACACAGGGATACCAAATACCACCTAGGCCTATTATGCGGGCTCAATCGCAACCGCCTAGGTTCTCCCCACCTGAGCGTGAAGAACTCTTTCAGAGGCTGGATCAGGTTGAACGGGAAGTGCACAGGGACCGTAGGGAGAGACAGACTTTCTTCCAAGGATTAGTAGGATTGATCAAAGGGAAGAACAAGAAGGATCATTGAACCCTTCCATTTTCTGTAAAAGCCCCTGCGTGGGTGTATTTGGTTGTTAAGCCCTTATGTGGGTATGTGTGTTGGTATGTTTGCTTTGAACCCCTGCGTGGGCCTATTTTTCCATAAACCCCTACGAGGGTATATTGTTTGTGTAAGTCCCTGCGTGGACAATTATGTTATTATGCCCCTGCGTGGGCATGTGTGTTATTAAGCCCCTGCGTGGGTAAGTACTTGTTTGACCCCTGCGAGGGTAAGTTTGTTATTTGAAAAGACCCGTTTAGGGCAGTGTATAATATTTTAAATAAATCAATGGAATGTTTGGTTTATAAATTTCATGTTTGCCATTTTGAGCATAAATAATTTATAAATGAAATAAATAGATTAAAATCATTCCTTTTATATTAATCTGCCTATGTAATTATTTAATTAAGAGTCTTAAAGTGTGAAACCTAGCCACGTGTCAAATATAAGACCGGGCCAAGATGGTAAGACCTGTTTAAAAGATTCAAATCCCTGTTAACATCTTAAAACATGTTAACACTCCTGGCAGAAGTGATTCGTTAAAAATCACATGTCATTCTTATTGTACAAGGATTCTTTAGAAGATTCCAAACCCAATTATATGATCTCTGAATCATGGGTTAAGATCATCACTTAAGATGATCATATTTTACCATACGTGGTAATATGACGCCTACGGGCCCAGCTCACTTCCATATGAGCCAAAAGACAGAGGTAGCTATGACTCCCTGTCTGATAAGGGTAATGAACTAGGTTCAAACCTTAAAAGTTTTGATTCTCTGAAATCATAGCTTATAATTCAAATTGTCCATGTGACTAAGCCTTATGTGCTAATATATATTGTTATTGTTTATAATTAGGATAAATTTTAATTGAAATCCTAAATTAATACGATTAATAAGTTAACCAAATGTGGTCTCTGTTTACCATGGTTAACGAGTTACCCTAAGGGGTAATTCCATAATAAACTCCCAAATAAAATATTGTCCTTGTTTTTTTTTTTTTTTTGCAACAGTTCAATTTAAATGGCTGACTCAAATGAAATAAATAGCCATCCAGTGGAGCAAAATGAGAACGCCCAGATTACGTTAACGGGTGCTGAATTAAAAGCGATCATAGACGGCGCTGTTACACAGGCTTTGGAAAGGCAGTATGAAGAATACAGTGGTACTCGAAGTAGGACCCACTCTGCATCACATTCAAAGCCCAAGACACATTCAGAGGCTCATAGCAAGCCTCCTCCCAAAAAGAATGGACCCAAGAAAGATGGTGATGACCGTCAGTCCACCAACCATCAAAGTGTCCCATCTCAGCAATTAATACTGCATCAAGAACCCCGTAACAAGGGTTGCTCCTATAAGTACTTCGTGTCTTGTAAGCCCAGGGATTTTACTGGGGAAAAAGGGGCCGTCGACTGTATGACTTGGCTGGACGAGATGGACACGGTGGTAGATATCAGCGGGTGCGCTGAAAGGGATGTAGTTAAGTTTGTGTCGCAGTCCTTCAAGGGTGAAGCATTAGCATGGTGGAGATCTCTGATTGAGGCCACCGGAAAAATCCCATTGTATAATATGTCGTGGGATCAATTTGTCGCCCTAATCAAGGATAACTACTGCCCTCAACATGAGGTGGAGAAGATAGAATCTGACTTTCTATCGTTGGTGATGACGAACCTAGACTGTCAAGCTTACCTGACAAGCTTCAATACGCTGTCCCGGCTGGTTCCTTACCTGGTAACCCCGGAGCCAAAAAGAATCGCTCGCTTTATCGGTGGTTTAGCCCCGGAGATCAAGGCAAGCGTAAAAGCTTCTCGGCCAGCTACCTTCAGGTCTGTAACTGACATTTCCTTATCCCTCACTCTGGATGCGGTCAGGCAGAGATCGCTGAGAAATAAGGAGGTCGAGAAGAGGAAGCGTGAAGATGATGGTTCACGAAAGTCGAACAAAAAGCACCGTGGGAGCGGTGACAACAAGAAAGGGTCGGAGTCGAGGAAGGATGGGCATAATTCTGGTGAAAAGCCCAAGTGTAAAATTTGCAAGAAACAGCACTATGGAAAGTGCAGACTGGAGTCTAACTCTCAGACTCAGTCAAAATCCATTGTTTGTGGCATTTGCAAGTCCACGGATCACAAAACCCTGGATTGCAAGAAGATAAAGGACGCAACGTGCAACCGTTGCAATGAAAAGGGGCACATCAAGACCAACTGCCCAAAATACAACAAGAAGCCAGAGAAGGCTAAGAAGACTAATGCCAGAGTCTTCAGAATGGACGCGAAAGAGGCTGTGCAAGACGATAATGTCATAACAGGTACTTTCCTTGTAAATGATGTCTTTGCAAGAGTACTTTTTGATTCAGGCGCAGATAAGTCTTTCGTAGATCATAAGTTTTGTGAATTATTGAAATTACCTGTCAAAACCCTAAAAGTAAACTATGAGGTGGAGTTAGCAGATGGCACCCTAGAAACCGTCTCTACTGTGTTAGATGGATGTGTTATATCCATTAAGAACCATTCTTTTCCTCTGTCTCTACTTCCATTTAAGTTGGCCGGTTTTGACATAGTTCTGGGTATGGATTGGTTATCTCATAACCAGGCCCAAATTGTCTGTAACAAGAAACAAGTGGTAATAAAGACTCCGTCTGGTGAATCACTTACCATTCGGGGAGATACCCAGTATGGGCTGCCTGAACAGGTGACTATGCTCAAGGCTTCCAAGTGTTTGAAGAAGGGGTGTGTCATTTACATGGCGCAAGTGATCATTGATGAGCCTAAACCGAAGATAGAGGACATCCCTGTCATTTCGGAATACCCAGAAGTGTTTCCTGAAGATCTACCTGGTTTACCACCAGATAGACAAGTGGAATTCAGAATCGATATCATCCCCAGAGCGGCACCAGTTGCCAGAGCACCATACAGATTGGCACCCATAGAAATGAAGGAGTTGAGGACGCAGCTAGATGAATTGCTAGCTAAAGGTTTCATCAGACCTAGTTCATCTCCTTGGGGAGCGCCAATCTTGTTTGTCAAGAAGAAGGATGGGTCGATGCGCCTGTGCATCGACTATCGCGAGCTTAATAAAGTCACGATCAAGAATAGGTATCCTTTGCCCAGAATCGACGATTTGTTCGATCAGCTTCAAGGGGCAAGTTACTTCTCGAAGATTGATTTGAGGTCAGGCTACCATCAATTGAAGGTCAAAGATGAAGACGTGCACAAGACTGCATTTAGGACTCGTTACGGTCACTACGAGTTCCTAGTGATGCCTTTTGGGCTCACTAATGCACCAGCCGCGTTCATGGATCTCATGAATCGCGTCTGCAAGCCTTACTTAGATAAATTCGTCATCGTTTTCATCGACGACATTCTTATCAATTCGAAGAATCAAGCTGACCATGAGAAACACCTTCGTTGTATTCTCAAACTTCTACATCAGGAGAAGCTCTATGCCAAATTCTCTAAATGTACGAGAAGTCCAATTCCTTGGACACGTGGTCAGTGAGCGTGGTATCCAGGTGGATCCCGCTAAAGTTGAAGCCGTAATGAACTGGCAAGAGCCAAAGACGCCTACTGAAATTCGTAGCTTCCTAGGATTGGCAGGATATTACAGGCGTTTCATTGAAATTTTTTCAAGGATTGCTGCACCCCTAACCTCCTTAACTAAGAAGAAGGTTAAGTTTGTTTGGGGCCCTAAACAGCAAGAATCCTTTGATATCTTGAAGCAAAAGTTGAGCAACGCCCCAGTACTGACACTGCCGGATGGAATTGAAGACTTTGTGGTTTATTGTGATGCTTCGCACACTGGCATGGGGTGTGTGCTTATGCAGAAAGGCAAGGTTATTGCCTACGCTTCAAGACAATTGAAAGTGCATGAAAAGAATTACACCACCCATGACTTGGAGCTGGGTGCCGTTGTATTCGCACTAAAGCTTTGGAGGCACTATCTTTATGGTGTCAAATGTGTGATTTATTCTGATCACAAGAGCCTCCAACATCTGTTTAATCAGAAGGAACTAAACATGAGGCAACGCCGTTGGATGGAAACTTTAAATGATTATGATTGTGAAATCAAATACCATCCCGGCAAGGCGAATGTAGTCGCCGATGCCTTGAGTCGGAAGGAAAGGGTGAAACCTATCCGAATCAATGCCAAGCGCATGGAGATAAAGAATAATTTGATTGAAAGGTTGTTAGCTGCACAGAAGGAAGCTGTGTTGGAAGCTAACTATCCTAATGAAAAGCTAGGAGTAACTGAGGAGCAGTTAACTCTTAGCAAGGACGGAATTTTACGATTGAATGGACGAATATGGGTTCCAATTTATGGGGGACTTCGTGATGTCATCCTCCAAGAAGCCCATAGTTCCAAATACTCCGTTCATCCTGGAGCTGATAAGATGTACCAGGATCTGAAGGCAAACTATTGGTGGATAGGCTTGAAGAAGTCTGTGGCCACCCATGTAGCTAAATGCTTGACATGTGCTCAAGTCAAAGCCGAGCATCAAAAACCATCAGGTTTGCTACAACAACCTGAACTTCCTACGTGGAAGTGGGAAATGGTGACGATGGATTTCATCACCAAGTTGCCAAAGACAAGGAAAGGCAATGATACAATATGGGTTATAGTTGACAGACTGACTAAGTCAGCTCATTTCTTACCCATCAAGGAGACGTATAGCTCCGATATGTTAGCCCAGTTATACGTTGATAAGATTGTAGCCTTACATGGCATACCTGTAGCTATTATCTCTGATAGAGATACTAAGTACACGTCACATTTTTGGAAGAGTTTCCAGCAATCTTTGGGCACACGTTTGAACTTTAGTACGGCTTACCATCCTCAGACAGACGGTCAGAGTGAGCGTACTATTCAAACGTTGGAAGACATGCTACGTGCATGTGCGATCGATTTGGGTGGTAGTTGGGATAAGAACCTACCGTTAATCGAATTCTCCTACAACAATAGCTACCACACCAGCATCAAGGCTGCGCCTTTTGAGGCATTATACGATAGAAAGTGTAGATCGCCTATTTGTTGGGCGGAAGTTGGAGATGTCCAGTTATCAGGACCAGAGATCGTGTTCGAAACAACGGACAAGATTGTCCAGATTCGAGACCGTCTCAAAGCTGCCCGGGATAGACAGAAAAGTTACGCTGATCCTAAGGGTAAGGATTTTCACTTCGAAGTAGGTGACAAAGTCCTACTTAAAGTGTCACCCTGGAAGGGAGTGATGCGGTTTGGTAAGAAAGGCAAGCTAAGCCCGAGATACATAGGACCTTTCGAGGTTATCGAACGTGTCGGGTCAGTTGCCTATAAGTTAAACTTACCAGAAGAGCTCAGTGGAATTCACAATGTGTTCCACATCTGCAATCTGAAAAAGTGTTTCGCTGACGAATCACTGGTTATACCACACACAGATGTGCATATAGACGAGACCTTGAAGTTTGTGGAAAAACCTTTGTCGATTGAAGATCGACAGGTAAAGAAGCTTCGAAGGAAGCATGTACCTATTGTAAAGGTCAAATGGGACGCCCGTAGAGGTCCCGAATACACGTGGGAAGTTGAATCCACCATGAAAGAAAAGTACCCTTATTTGTTTCAGTAAATCTCGGGTCGAGATTTATTTTAAGGGGGTGAGGATGTAACACCTCGAAAATTCGTGTTAAATAATAAAACGACACATGTCATGTAAGACAAAACGCGTTGCAAACTCGGATTTAATAAAAATATTTGACAGGATTTAAAAGTGTCGTCATGTTAACTTTTGCACCTCTGAACGACCTCGTTATAAATCCCAAGACTCAAATCATATTAAAAACATCTAATATATGTTCAAAATTCAGTGAATTATGACAATGAATGATTCACAATTCAATCGGTGGACTCCTACGAAGAAATTCCTACGGTAACCCTTTGTTTTCGGCACTTTAAAATGGATTCAAGTGAAACAATTCTTTATGGTAGGGTTTAGAACTGTTCAAGGCACAATTGGGAGGCCCCTTAACTGTAAAATAAGGTCCCAAAGTCGGATTATAGGGTTGCCCTTTCAAAACACCAAAGAACAAACGATTTTTGTGTCTGACCAGAGGCTTACGGACCGTAAGCCAGACCTTTACGGTCCGTAAGCAAGTGCCAGCGACCAGAAAACTTGCTGCAGCCTGTTATGCGCGATTGTGACCATTCTAGCCGGTTTTTCTCACATGTGGACGACCCCTAGGCACCCCCTAAGCACTAGTACAAGTGTTAATCAGTTGTGGATGGGTGCTAGACTAAGATGTCAAGCTTTTATGGTGTCTTGGATCACTATATAAAGCCTCTTTAGTTACAAACATTCCCACACCTTCTCCTGCATTGTTGGATCATTTCTAGAGCTATCAAGCAGCCTCAAGTGATCATATTTAGTGCATTGGACCCTTTGTAAGTTGCCTAACCTTCTCTAATTACTTTTAGCTTAGTTAATTAGCTAAAAGTCAAACCGTCGTAATTACGGTTTGACTTCAAGATTAGTCAATAATGGCTCAGTCAATTCTCGAATCAAAAGTAGATATAAGATGGTATTTATGTGGGTAATAAAACCTCAAAAGGGTTTCCCCTGATCATCACTCTAACCAGGTCAAAAGTCGGGTCAAACCTTTATTTAAAAAGTCAACAGGAAGTCTAAAATGTCATTTATGCATAATTAACATTGTAGATCATATACAATCTGTTGGATCATGGTTATAACTTAGTAATAAGTGTAAGAACATGTCTAAACATGTTCAACCCGACAATTTCCTGTTTAGACCCGGTTCGGAACCGAAAGTCACATAGTTTGACTTTGACTTTGACTTTCAGTTCTGGCCCGTTTAGGCATGTTTTAGAAATGCCTCAGAGCTTTAATTGGACTAGGTTACATGTTAGAACAACCCTCTGTGATTATACACCTTGGATCATTAGTTATCCAATTAATATGCATGTTTCCGTTAATTGCTCATATGTTGACCGTTATGCCCTTATTACCTTAAAACGTAATTTATGAAAATGTAAAAGTGTAGAAACCTTAAATACTGATATATAAACTTGTATGCAAAGTTTGACATCAGTTTGACTTGTAGACTAAGAGTTATGCTCATTATCGCAAAACTAATGCTTTATGTTAATAAAACGGCGTAATTAGCGTATAGCCTAGTTAAGCCTACTTTGTGGTATCAAACTTAATACCCACTAATGTAATATATTATTTTGGGAACTTTAAAGATTTTTAATTAATTTTAGGCTGAGCATAACTCATAGTCGTAGGCTTAATCCGGTAATTGTCGGTTTTGCCCTTACGGGCCATAAAATGTGTTTTACACATCTAAACGACTCCAAACCTTTTGCTACTGATCACA
The DNA here is from genome assembly GCA_030545235.1 of Helianthus tuberosus. Classification (NCBI taxonomy): domain Eukaryota; kingdom Viridiplantae; phylum Streptophyta; class Magnoliopsida; order Asterales; family Asteraceae; genus Helianthus; species Helianthus tuberosus. Next base: position 14,701,761 of record CM060354.1, on the reverse strand, counting down.
TATAATAAATAAATTATTTTAAGCCTTCTGGAAATATAAAAATATCAGATTTAAGTATCGAACCCGGAAATGGCATTTAATCGCCTTATTTAGCGTTTTTAACGCATAGTATGTATTAAAATCATATTGAACATACCCGGGTTGATACCTACTGATATTTTAGGCAAATTAGAATGTTTTAACAGTAAGCAAAGGTTGATAAACTAAGACTTCAGTTTTGAGCTTTTCGGCTTATGTGAAATTACCAAAATACCCCTACGGGGCATAATTTGGTTAAAAATGATAAATTTCACATACATGCTTTAACCTACTGATATAACTTAACAAATTGAGTATATTTGCTGATTACATCAGACCCGTAACTCAGAATGTTACTAAAACTCTTTTATACCCTTTTAAATGACCAAACTACCCCTACGGGGCCTAGTTTGTGTTTAAACACGTTTCGGGCATAATAAAAGACATCTTACTGATGTCTCAACATATTTGAAGCATATTAACTTAGGAAACCTGTATATGGCTCTTACGGATACCCGTTACGCTTATTACGCGCACGGTTCGGTTTATGTAACAAGTTTACATAAATTAGCCGAAACGGGTCAAACCTTATCGGTTTTATCTCAAAATCCAGAATGTGAATAATAAACCCATATTAAACAAGTCTTCAAACTTGTCGGGTCTGAATCACATTCTATCTGGTCTTCGCTTAATCGTGCGTACGAACCGTATCTTGAAACTAGCCGGTCTAAGCTTAAGCTTAATAAAAGGCCCGTTAGAATTCTAATAGGTTATTATAAACCTTCGTTCCAGATTAGGAGGACCAGTAAAAGCTACGTGCATTTTGCTTATTGTGATTAATACTTACTCAGGTAAATACTTTTAACTTATTTTCCCTATACGGGCTTGGGTTACGGTATATAGCATACCGCTTGATCGGGCATCAAATCTCCACATTAAGTGGGTAGTTGAATAATTTGATCGGCTCGTTTAAACACTCTTGTTTACTTTACAGCCTTTGGGGGGTTAATGACTATGTCCCGGATATCCTTGGCATCATCTTACGAGATGGCCACGACCTGAGCACGGGGTGTAGGCGTACACCTGTCAGGGTATAACTCAATTATGTGGTGTGTCTATTGATCTTTAACCCGGACAAGATCCGGGCTACTGAACGCATAAGTAACATGTAATTCGTTCACAAGATTATAATATTAAATAATTCTCCCAAGTTATAAAAATGTTTATGCCATGTGCATCCAAACCAATTTTCAATCATTTTCCAAAATGAGTCAGTTGATTGTATTTACCAGTGTAAACTGGCGTATTTTCCCAAAAAGACTGAATGCAGGTACTAAACGAAATTGGCTGGATTGTCTCCTAAGCATCAATAAAAAGTCTCGCAAGCTTAGGATGCCTGAAGTCTGTTGAACCATTAATATTATTTTGTTTCGATCCTTCTGTGGATAAACTTCCGGATATTGTTACATTGATAAACAATATTAAATTCGGTTGTATCATATTTTAAATTTGCTTCCGCTGTGCATAATAATATTGTGTTGTTTGACTATTACGTTGCCAACCACGTCACGATACTCCCCCACCGGGCCCACCGGTGACACGTGGTAATCGGGGTGTGACATGTGGTGAATAAAATAACAGACCTTAAAAGCATTAAAATATCTTCATTGTTCATGAGTTTGAACGGTGTGAAACCAACATCTATTACGGAGGTATTTTATCTTCTTATATGCTATTGAATGATGGGTGAGTTATTGAATGATGGTGTGTTTTTATTGCAGTTGGTTATGTAAAGCTCGGGGATTTCTTTATGCTTGGAATCTTGATGGCTTTGATCAACATAACAGTTTGGGGGCTAGTTGGAGCTCTATAGTGGAAGGTTGTAGGACTTTACTGATATCAATTCATTTGATAAAAATATTAAATTGATATGTAATGTACAAGTATATATAATTAAATGGTTATTTTTATACTTTTATCGTTATCTAGTTTATGAATTAATTATAACTACGAACTTGTTTTATTTTAGACTTGTTATTTTAGACTTTAATCTAAGACCTGAACCTGGCATATGTGGTTGTAGGAAACATCGCATATTAGGTTTTGGTTTGGTTTTAGGGATGCAGTATTCACCAATGTCAAGACTTAGATGAATGTAGACATTACAAGTCCTAACCTAAAAGTAAAGGCAAACTACAAATGAAAGTTCTCCACTGTATCTACATAAAGAATAAGTTGATAGTTGATCACGCAAAAGAATATTAAGGATACCAGATGACAAAGCATAGAAAAAAGTTTAGATATGGTTTGGGTTAAGTATGGTAGCACTAGCAGTAGGGGTGTTCAAGATCGGATTATCCGATTTTCGGATATCCGAAAATCAGATATCTGAAATTTCGGATACGGATTCGAATATCCAAACGGATATCCGAATTAATAAAAAAATTAAAAAAATGTTTTGTGCATAGATTAATACTAAACTTATATTCAATTTTCCAAATTTCCAACATTGAAAACTAAAAACATTCATAAATCCACATTTGAATCCGATTATTTACTATTTTTTACTATATTTCAAACTAAATATAATGCTCATATACTATATATATTTATAAAAAAATTAGTTTTCGGATAATCGGATTATCCAAAATTTTTTAAAATTAATATCCGAATCCGAATCCGAAAATTCGGATTATCCGGTTTTCGGATATCCGAAATTTCGGATATCCAAAATTTCGGATATTTCGGATACGGATTTTTGGATATTTCGGATTCGGTTTCGGATACGGATTTTTTTGAACACCCCTATCTTCCAACATTAATTTTCATCTGAATTGTATGGAAAATTATGATTAGTTGACATCTTGTAAGGTCTTTTTGAATTATGCTCTAACTTTATATATTTATCTATTGAAGATGTTCTACAATAATATGCCCCTATGTCGAGATGAAACATACAAACTTGTAGATATATATGTTGCCTACAAGGTATACATTATCTTCCTTTGATATTATCTTAATGTTTATACCAAATTGCAATGTCTTTATGCATTAATCTTAACATTGAAATATTTGCTTTTCATGGTGGTGCATTTGCAGGACTATATGTTATTAGGCAAGTATATTGTAAACAGAAAAGTTTCATCATAGAAATTAAAGTATAATTGATTGTGTGCATTGTGAATTTTGATAGATTATACATGTTACACCCAAAAGTGCATTAAAGCGAAAAAGGGTCAAGTATACTCACGGTTTGCTAAAGCTTCTAAACATGAGTTGATATGAACAGGATGGTTGGAACACCAAAGTCACCCTACAATGGGAAACGAAGGAGTGTGAGTCAATAGAGTTTAATTATGATTTAGATTCGGAAATGAATAATTATAATAAGAAAGTATGATATTGTATGAAAATACATCTTGTATAGACACTCATTTGGACACTAGATTTTAGTGTGTTTTCATGGGTACCAAATCACCCATTAGAATCTAAATTGAGGAATCAAGAACTTGGATGATGAACACCATAACTCATAACTTTCAACCATTAATTGGTTGAAGTTAGGGTTCGGTTTTGTAAGTATGTTACATATAGATGTTAGTATATTTAGTCATGTATGGAGGTATAATGAATTCCATCCATTTAACCTCATTATATGGATTCACCAAAGCACAAATTCATCAATTTAATTGATGATTTCGGTTGGTCATGAATATAGACAAAATAAAATGACTAAGTATGCAAGTGAGGAGGTGGAATCATAGTTGGAGACCAAGGTTTCCATTTTTAACACTTAACCAAAACACAGGTCTTTCAGTATTGAAGGTTGAAGGCTTGGTTGCTTGCAACACTTTGTAGGTCACTTAGGACCTTTTAGGGCAACAAGTATTTGAGGTTATAAACCTCAAATCTTCTGGAAATCAACCATAACACAAGCCCCACAACATGAGTTTAGTTAGGAACAACTATGGTGTAACATTTCCACAAGATGAACAATGAACAAAACAAGTTGTAAGAGTTTTTATAAAATTGAAAGTAAATCTGCCTTTTGGACCTCAAATTTGGTGATGTACTTACCACCTTGTTACACCTTGGTGAACATTGGGTAACATCATTAGAGGTTGTCCAAGGAGATTGAAATAAGAAAAGCATGAAGAAAAGTAGAAGAAGATGCTTAAAACTCATTGTTTTGAGACTTGGCACAATCTGCCTAACTTGAAAATCTTGAGGAGATTATGAGGATTAGAGAGTGTATTTGAGGTGTGTAAAGGGTTAGGAGAGTGTGGAGGAGGCTTATTTGTAAGTGGGAGATTAGGGTTTAGGTTTAAATGAAGTTAGGTGGGAGTTAGAGTATCCGGACCAAAATCGCGGGCTGGTGACATTCTGTCGTGGAAAGCCCTTTGCGGACCGTAAGGCCCATGCCTTGCAGTCCGTAAGACATGTCAAAACTCAAAAAAAAAAAAAAAAAACATTTTTGGCGCTTGTTGTTTGGTCACTTGTCCATTTATGCAATATCTTTGTCATGTTAAGTGTTTTTAGGGTATGTATAAGCATGTATATAGTGTGATTTGGATTTAGGTATGAATAGTGTCTTGTACATAATATAAACATAATGTATGGTTCAGTTCTTACGTATAAAATGTGTATCGGTGAATGAGCATGTATCATGTATGTATGATTAGACAATTATGAATAAAATAAAATTTCCATTAGGATCAAAGTCTCGAGATTACAAGGATTGAAACGAAATACGATTACAAGGTTTCCAGAAATATGAAAATACGAATCGTTACAAGATTAATGATTAAGGATTTGGAAAACTCACTTTCCATATATTAATTAGTACTTAAATTCATTACGACACACGCCCCCTTGTTATCCATAACTCGTTTAGTTAACTCCCCATTAAGGGGTTGTTTCCTCTCAAGTAACCACAAAAACTTTAGGCATTCATGGCTTTAAAGATAGACACTGACAAACTTGTTTAGATTATATTAAGGATCACAGGATTAAAATATACCTAGATATGTTCTTACAATCTTAAGATTACAAAACCAAAGTAGAAAGTGGGTAGAATTAGAGTATAATGTAGAGGGAAAAATGAAGAATTTAGCAAGAAAAATGGAAGATGAATCTTAGTATTTTTTAGGCTGGAGCTGGTGACCGGGCATAGCCCGTGCCATGAAAGCATGACCTGTTCCAAGTACACAATCTAGGAGAATCTTCGATTAGGGACCGACATGGGGCGTGGTACTTGGGCATTGTCTACTCTTGTGGGTCCTAAGAGATCTTCAAATGTCAAACGAGAATCTTTTTGTTGTTTCTGGGTGGGGCACGGGGCATGCCTGGTGGGCACGGCACATGCCTGGCAAGCTTTGTGATAGAACATTGTTTTTCGCTCATTTTGCTTTGTTTGTTCGTTTCGCTCAATTTGTCCTGAAAATCAAAAATAAACTAAATTAAGCGTATTCCAATTATATTTCCAAGAAAACCATTAAAAATGGGTTTGAAATTAACAAAAAAAAATGTGTAATTATACGCATATCAGGCCGCGTATTGGCCAATACACAGCGTATATGAGTGCCTCGAGCTTGACACCAATCAGTCCCTGATTTTGAGGAACCCCTATAGTCGCGTAATGGCCAATATGCGCCCTATGCGCGGTGACGAGTGTCTAAACAGGCGTGGGGATGAGTGAATAGATTTACCTTAGACTGCGGGGTATGGTGGGGTGGGGGTTGGGCTTGGGTTGGGGCATTTGTTGACACGTGGCTTGGGGTGGCAGACATGGGGCGACCCACATTAAACAGGGTATGGTGGGGCGGGGGTTGGGGGCGGGGGTTTGGTGGGCTTCGCTGGGCTGACCCGGCTGGGCTCTTTGTAATTAAAGAAAATTACATAAAAATTAAAAAAAATTACATAAAAAAAATTACATAAAAAAATTTCCTAACGTTTATATTTGTTTTTTATCTCTTCTCTCATCTCCAAGACTATTTCCAACTCGTCACCCTTTAGGTGATCAATCGGCTGGGATAGAATTTTCAAATCCTCCCGTCTTTGTCTCTCGGCTTCTCTAGCGGCATCTCTAGCTTCTTTTCTATTCCGAATTTCGGCCCTTTGTTGTTGGAAGACGTTGAATGTATCCATCTTGGATGAAATGTCATCCAACTGGTCGTTGTATATTCCTCTATGCAAGAGCGAACTCCCAGCTGAAGGTGATGCCGTAGCAGATCTTGATTTTTGAGCACGCCTTTTTGTGGCATCTCTTCCATACTCAGGCCGGTTTGGGCTTGGCGAATCATCAAAAAGGTCCTCAATCTCTTGATCTCGTGCATCAGATTGGGACGAGGCCCTCGACCTTTTGGAAGACGTGTTGCTTTCGCTACCACTGGGGATATTCGCCCACTTTGGATGAAACTTACAAATCTCCCAACAATGCATGAAACGGAAGTCGGTCCCCACATTTGTCTTGAATTGAACCAATGCATTCGTCACAATGTCGGCTTCGGTTTCACCACTTTTTGGGTTTTGTTTTGCTTTATTTAAAAAACCACTATATTTTGTAAGTTGACCGCTTATCTCGGTCCACTTCGAGGATAAGCTATCGTTTTCACGATAAACCTCTTTTCCCAATTCTTCATGGAATATTCTACTAACCCCCTTGCCACAAATAGGTTCGATGTTGAGAATTTCCTGTTTTTATAAAAACAAAATTTAATATATTACAAAGTTATATAAAAAAAACATTAATAAAAACAAAGTTTAAGAATACCTAAAGTTGAATGTTGAGATTGTTGAAACCAACCCCTCGCCAATGCAAGTTCTTCAGGAACGGTCCATTTTAGTTGTTTTCGCTTGATGGTTTCAAGTGCTTTATCCGCCTCGGTTTTTTTCTTATGGCTTCTCTTTTTTATGGGTTGGGGTGCGGAAGGACCATCGTTGGGTGGTTGAGTTTCGGGGACAGTTTCGTTTTGTGAAAGGTCGATGGAGGTTGGTGAAAGGTTGATGGCCGTTTGTGTAAACGGGGTAGGTATCGAATCATCGGTGTGTGGGAAGTTAGTAAACACACGATTCCCAATATACGATGCATAACTCGCTTCTTGGGGCATAGAAGAGTGTATGAAAAATGGACGAGGCATTGGACGATTGGGTGGTGGGCTAGGATTATTTTCTTGGAATGCATACGGGTTGTTCGGGTCAAAAGGACGGTTATGAGGATGCATTTTTTCGTTTTGTAGATGGAGAATTGAAGATGAATGTGGTAAAAAAATGGAAGAAATTGTGAGGTTTTATAGTGGAAAAATAAAATTTTATTAGTTTTTTTTTTTTTAAGATAGCCGTTGGCCAACGGCTTCTTTGGTTTGTCCAATTAGAGCCCGCCATGTCAGCTTGGCCAGACCGCCCCACGCCCGGCTTGAAACCCATGCCCCAAGGGCCACGCCGAAACCCATGCCCACCCGGGGTGGTGGCTTGGGCGTTTCCCCCTACCCACGCCCAAACTCCCGCCCCATACCCCTCAGTCTTAGATTATGGATTCATGTTTAAAATTCAAATCATATGAGAGATACTAATTAGTTGTTATTGTGAATTGGTTTGGATCATTTTACGAAACACCTTACTTAAATATCATTTGGTAAATCAGCGGTAATCCTGTCAAAACACCAGTACAAAAAACACTCAATAACATAAACCGATACTCTTACCAAATGTATGGTTGGTATGACAATGGTAATTCGGTTGTAAATCCCATCCCTAGTTATGTCTATGTAACTTTCCAAGTCGGTAATTAAGCTATGTTATATATATATATATATTTTTGAACGGCAAATTTGAATCACTGACAGACCACTGGAGTAGCATCGTGCCACCAGAGGAACCACCCGATCATATCCATCTCCACTAGGCATAATGCCACACCAATTCAGGAGGAAACCCAATAAATATGAGAAAACCCCCTTGTGGGAATCGAACCCAGGACCTATTGGTCCCAAAGCTTTATCCCACCACAAGCTATGTTATATTTTTAACTTCTAAACTTGAAATTTAGGGGTGATCATGTTTTAATTATTATTTACAACTTAAACGATTGCAGTTTTTATTATTTTTAATTAAACAAATCAATCAAATCAAAATAAGTTTTATTAAAGATTTAGCATAGATAATCAAATGAAACGTGTAAGTAATACATATCACATACAATTCGTGAACGCAATATAATGCTAACTCTAGCTATCTAGAGAGAGTAAATAAAATTAATATGTAATTATGTACGCGTTACAAAAAAACATTAAGTAATTTGGAAAACTACCTTTTAATAGAAAACCCAAATGTAAAGATACAAGACGAAAGAGTAAATTACGTTTTTGGCCCCTGTGGTTATATCACTTTTACTATATTAGCTCAAAATAAGATTTTTTTTAACATATATGCCCTCATGGTCTCTATAACTAACTATTTTGGCACCTAGTCTAACTCAACCCCTTAGAGCATTCTCATCCAATCCCTCAAAACTTGTGAGGGTGAGTTTTTATATTATAAAGGGTAAAAAAAGCGGTTGTGAGTGGAGGAGAGAGAAAATGTTACTGTTCTCCTGTATATTTGAGGGGACACTGTTCACCCAGTATAATTTTTTAATATATATTGAAAGTGGTTGTGAGTGAAGGAAAGAGAAAACTGTGATGATAATATTATTTAATTGAAAAGGAGAGAGAAAAAAATATTTGTTTTTAGTGGAAATATATTGATATAGGAGTTGTTTTTTAGTGGAATGTATGTATAATTTGATGGATTGGATGAGAATGCTCATACCCTGGTTAATTATTTGTCACATACAAGGGTATTTTTGTAATTTCTACTCCCCTTTAAATCTAATTTATATTTCTAACCCAGATTTCAAGAAAAAATCATCATCTGTATCTCTTTATCCTTCCCTTTTTCAATCTCTCAAAACCCTAGCCCAACTTCACTATTTTTTTCTACAACACACCTTATCTCCATTTTCACCGCACATAACACACACTTGAGTGTGTAGTTACCAGATGTGCTGTTCTGATACTGCGGTTGTTTTGTAGATCATTGCGGCGACTGGTGATTATAGAAAAAGAAAAGCTTGAATCTTAAAGCTGACATATCAGAATAGAAGTGTTTGATCAGAAAAAATAGAAACATGTGACAAAAAAACATAAACGGAGCTGAAGTAAAAAGAGCTGGCTGGAATATTGATCGTACAAGCTGCCGGAAATGAAACTCTGCTGGAAATTTGATAGGCAGGTCCTTGGTTTTAAAAAGCAAGAAATGAAGCACTAATACCATAAGTGATTTGAGAAGCTAATCTACTCCTAATCTGATGTATTTAATAAATAATACATATACATAAAATAGGAATTTGTAATCTTTTATATTTAGATATACCTTCTTATTGGTCAAAAATAGGAATTTGCACAGTTCTTCAACTTCTCACGAGTCTAACTGAGCAATAAGAAGGTATAGCTATGTTTATTCAGCAAACTAAACATCCCCTAGATATTTACGACACCAGGTCTCGTTTATGCACGGATGAAACAAGGAAGATAAATCAAGAAAGGAACGCTGAACAAGCTGTCGGGACACCGCCGTTACCGACCAAGGTCATTCAGCAAACTCGCAGTCATCCCGTCAAGACCAGCGGTCCAAATCAGCTGAACGAGGTCATGGCAGGGGAAATTGATGGTGAAAATGGCCCAAACTCAAGTGTGTGTTATGTGTGGTTTTATGTGTAGTGAAAATGGAGATAAGATGTGTGTGTTGTAGATAAAAATAGGGAAGTTGAGGCTAGGGTTTTGAGAAAGTGAAAAGGGGAAGGATAAAGTGATGCAGATGATGATTTGTTCTTGAAATCTGGGTTAGAAATAGAAATTAGATTTAAATGAGAGGAGAAATTACAAAAATACCCTTGCATGTGACAAAAAATTAACCAGGGTAAGGGGTTGAGTTAGACTTAGGGGCCAAAATAGTTAGTTATAGAGACCATGAGGGCACATATGTTAAAAAATCTTATTTTTGACTAATATAGTAAAAGTGATATAACCACAGGGGCCAAAAACGTAATTTACTCAAGACGAAATTACAAACTAAGCACAAATTACAAGGGTTTTTTTTTTATTTTGAGAAAAGTATTATTTTTTTTTTTTGAATGTTTGAAACCTTGTGCACACCTTTTATACATGATTACTCAAAGTTAGGGGTGGTTTGGCAATCTTTATGCCGGTAATTGTTGAATCATTAAGATGTTTGATTGGATAAGAGTCATGAGTAGCTCGTTGAGGGTTATGAACAGTGACGGACCTAGAAATTTTTTTCATGGAGGACGGAATTTTCAAGGGCCAGTTTTGTATATCGTTATTTATTTAAAAATTTATCTGGGTCAGGCAAAACATGTTATGTTGACCAAAACTCATTAATCTAATCATTGCAACAAGTTTTGAGAAATCGTGCCATGATATTCATATTCCTGAAAGTATATGTTAACAAATAAGTTTCAATAATCTAATATTAATCTTGCAACAAGTTTCAACTTTATCTCTCTGACTCTTTAATTTCTCTATCTACTCTATCATTTGTCTCGGTGGCAAGTTAACAAAAAAGTTTCAATAATCTAATATTAATCTAACAACAAGTTTCAACTTTATATCTCTGAGTCTTTGATTTCTCTATCTACTCTATCATTTGTGTCAGTGGCAAAACAAGAACTTTTCACTCAAATATTTATACATTTGTTAGTTACATTAATAATTCAGGGGAATGATCCAGTAAAAAGTGGATTTTGCCTAAGTAGCATAAGAAGGATTGTGATGATGACATGTGACACTCCTAATAAGTAGAAATGAAGGGCATTTTGGTCCTTATAAATAGGAGTGAAAATAACATGTGACACCTCTTTCGTTATTTTAAAATACAACAAAAAAAATCTAGTACAAAAAAATCTAGCACAAAAAACTAGTACAAAAAAATCTAGCACAAAAAATCTATTACAAAAAATATAGCACAAAAAATGTAGTACAAAAAAATATAGCACAAAAAAATCTAGTACAAAAAAAATATAGTACGAAAAAATTCAGCAAAAAAATATAGTACAAAAAAAATCCAGCACAAAAAAATGAGGAAAAAAAAATTAAGACAAAAAAATTTAGCACAAAATATAGTACAAAAATTCAGCACAAAAAAATGTAATACAACATAGAAATACAACACATTTAAGTGGGTTTTTTTAGTCTTCATATTTTATATAGCAATATGGTACTCAAATTAAAGATAAAAAGACGCTCGATTTTACGGTGAAACTTTTATGAAAAAATAATGTCGTATAAAAATGATATGAACGTTTAAAAAATGGGGGTGGAATATGCATGTGCCTTGCATTTGGAGAGAAAAAGTTCATAAATAGGATTTTCCCAAGATACCCTTCCACTCCTCCTTTCTCCTACCCTTGCATCTTAACCATTGATTTGAAAAATGAATGGTTAAGATTACTTCTCATCCTACTTAGGGAAAATTAACTTTTTATTTGATCTTACCCCTAATAATTCACTCTAATTATACTAAATGTTTTCTAATAAGCAAGAAACCTATGAAAAAATTTATATAAAGTCTTTTTTTCTAATTAAATTTTACATCATATAAAAAGGAAACCAAATTTAAACGAAAAGCTAAATTAGTTACCTATAATTAAAAAGAAATAACAAAGAAAAAAATTAAAGTAAAAAATAGTTTAGTGGAACATGTTTTAAGAAAGAGTAAACTTGGTAACTTTTGTCAATTTAGTCAAAAACTCAAAGCTTTTGAATCTGGGTCCATGTAGTTTCACTTTCGTTGTCATTTTCATTCAAAAGCAAAATCTGGTCAGATTTTTCAGTTAACATCCAATTTTTTTGTATTTTTCCTCTCTTCTAATGAAGGGCAAAATGGTCAAATTTTTTTAATTTGTTATAATAAAACATTAAAAGACAATTTTGCCCTTCATTAAAAGAGAGGAAAAAGACAGAAAAACTGGATGTTAACCAGAAAATTTGAAGAGATTTTGATTTTTGATAAAATGGCAACAAAATTGAAACCACAGGGACCTAGATTCAAAATATTTGAGTTTTGGACTGATGTGGTAAAAATGACCAAACCTTAGGGACTATTTTGGCAGTTTACTCCTTAAGAAAAATATATGTCTAAATTAGTATGCCAAAATCAATGTTTTAAAAACCGGTATTTTAATCGTATTGGGTTAGACTTAGAAATGGTTTAACCAGTTGAACCGAGTTGTACCGGGTGGTTCAACCGTGTTGACTAATTAACTCTATAAATCCATAAAATATAATTTCAACTCAAAAAGTAATCCAAAATTACATCATTCCATAATAAAAAAAATATATTTCAAAAGTTAATCCATAATAAAAAAATTACCCAAAAGTTCATGATTAAATACACATTATATAGCAATTAGCAAACAATATAACAATTAACAACATGAATGATTGAATAAAAGTCAAAAGAAGGTAAACATGGATGATCGGTTGAAGAACTTAATTTGAAAAACCCAATGATTTGCTATCTTTGAGTAAGAAAGAAGTTTGATTGATGTGGATTGTCAATTGTGGGCGCTAAGTTTTACACTTTAACTAAGAATGTAAGTAGTCAACTTTTTTAGGCATCTAAAAATTAAAAGTTCAAAATTTTGACATTTGGCTCAGTATAAACCGATACCGGTATGCTGGTTTAAACCGGTATAACCCAATTTACCGGCGGTACAACTTCTTTGTCGTTTCCTTAGTTTACCGGTATGATTCATGCCGGCCAAGCATCCGGCATCCAATTTAACCGGTTCAACCGATTTGTTTAAACCGGTTTTTAAAACATTGGCCAAAATATTATAACCAAGATATGCATTCCGTCTTTATTGTGAGAGTGGGACCATATTCTCCTTATTCATGCTTTGTAGTTTGCATATCCCAATTCACAATAATACACAACTAGGTAGATTTGCTGGCGCGATGCGGCGGGAATTCGGTCAATTTGGTTTAGCTTGTTATCGTATGTATCTTTATAGTACTGACGCTCGGTTTAAAGTCATGATATGTCCAAAAGAGTGTGGTTTACATTGAAAATCATAAAGAAACGAATACCGGTATGGGTTCCAATAATAACTATAGCAGTACCAATGCCTGTATTGGTTGGCTGGCAAGACTTTTTTTTAAAAAGAAAGTCACATATTCTACTTTATAAAAAATATATTGAACGTTAGATATCGGATGAAAATCAAATAAAATAAAACTAAATGGGTTAAAAGCATATATTTTTGTAAGTATATATCGATACCGGTTCTGAGAATACCGATACTGGTATTGACGTGGCTTGGTTGGTGCCGTTTTCGTTCGCCCTGGTACCGCTATGACACCGACAATTGATATAGCCCATATACCAAAAAGACTATATTTCGAACACAACCTCGTTTTTTAATAAAATTTATATAGGAACTTTGAGAAAAAAAAGGTTATAGCCTATCAATTAGCTTTTCTTCTTTTTTAGAATTATGCTCAGACAATTTGCTTGAACACTCAACTTTAATTTATTTAACTTTCTTTTAAACAAAAGAATGCAAATAATTGAAGAAAAATCAAATTATTAAAACTTTAAACGGGTTAAAAACGTATAATATATATAGTTATTATTTATTATAAAATACTAAGAAACATAATAATAATAATAATAATAATAATAACAACGAATTAATAACATATGTTCACTGTTTATGAGAACTTCCAATTAATATAGATATAGATGGATATAAATATAATTGAAGAAAAATCAAATTATTAAAATTTAAAAGGGCTAAAAACGTATAATATATATAGTATAGGGTTATAATATTTAGTTGTTAATTATTATGATATACTATTAAATTTAATAATACAAATTAATAAAATATGTTTAGTGTTCATGATCACTTACAGTTAATATAGATAAAATATATATAGTTATTGATTATTATAGTATACTTATAAAATGCAATAATAATAAATTAGTAAAATATGTTCACTGTTCATGATCACTCCATATTAGTTGTTAATTATTATGATATACTATTAAATTTAATAATATAAATTAATAAAATATGTTTAGTGTTCATGATCACTTACAGTTAATATAGATAAAATATATATAGTTATTGATTATTATAGTATACTTATAAAATGTAATAATAATAAATTAGTAAAATATGTTCACTGTTCATGATCACTCCATATTAATATAGATAATAATACACATTCCATCCAACGGTTTTCATACTTTGTAGTTGGCATGTCCCAATTCACAATAATACACATTCCATCCAACGGTTTATCTTGGTTCCCTCACACTTTCCAACATACATTAAGCTTCTTAAACATTAGGTTATCTTCTTCCCAACTTCTTTACTTCTTTTATTTGCAGAACTCGTTGAACAAAAGATGTTCTACTATGCCATTTTCACTCTTTTTCTTTTCACTTCAACTGCTTCTTTTGGTCGGTTTTGAAAGTTCAAGGGTGCGACTACAAATTTTCATGGTGTGCGCTTGAGATTTTAAAGCGAATATTACTAACAGAAATTTCGTTAAGAGGGGCGCCCGCCCACCCAACTAGAAGCATAGGTCCGCCCCTGATTATGAACACATGTGAATGGATAAATGATTAAAATTTTCACCCAGGATCATTTTGAAAGTTAATGGGTAAAATGCTTATTGAGTGATTCAGAGATGTTAGGGTGAAGGGAGTGGTTACCTAATGAAATAGGTAAACTCCCAATTCACCCAATCACATAGCGCCATGTCAATTGTTTACCTAATGCTCAAAAACGTTGGTGGTGGTTTACCTAATGGGGTTTAGGTAAACCATTTAAAAAAAAGAAAAAATGTGTGATTGGTTGAGAAGGAATGGA